>CADWAE010000076.1:2573913-5147827 GCA_902982915.1 Phalloptychus januarius | reverse complement strand
TAGGGGCAAGTCCTTCCCCGGGGATATCATTCTTATTAATCTGAGGAGGAACTTCAGTGGAAAAAAAAAAAGATTTAGGTCAACATATTGATCATATTTACTTTATTACAATGTTGTTGTGCAGGAAACTCACCATAAACTTTGACCTCATAGTGCTTCAGAGTCTCTCCCGCTTCATTTGTGGCTACACAAGTGTACCTGCCAGCATCCTCCTTCTTGGCATTAAGAATCTGCAGCGTTCGTCCGCCTGTTAAAGAGAGTTAAACAAAAATCACATCAATCAAGCGTCAAGTTGCATTCTGCTTTTTCACACTCATAACCTCAAACCTGGAAGAACTCGAACGCTGCGAGTCGATTCAAATGGATTGCCGTCTTTGAGCCAGGCGATCAAAGCAGGAGGGTAGGACTGAACTTCACAGACCAGGGAGGTGGGACTGCTCAGGGTCACTGTAACCTCCTCCGCAGAAATGTCAGGACCCGAACCAGCAATGGTGGGAGAAACTGCCAAAAAAGCAGGGCCAAAGTCGCAGACAATCAGGAATAGATTAAAAAGGAATATATTTGTTGGCACCGCTGGTAAAGGTGTGTGAAAAGTTTTAAAGTAATTAGTCTTCTATTACAAAAGGAAAAATCTAAGTTTAAATTTGGAGGACATTTATTCAGAGACCAAAACAGTTTTTAAGCCAATCACCTGTGGAATAATTACTGGTATTCAAGAAGTTATGAATGATTAAACCATCAACTAAGATCATCATTTAACACTTATAGTTTTAGTTAGGTAGTATTATAAATTATTGACTTTTTTGAGCTTTACATCATATTGTAAACTTGTTACTAAAGTTAACACAGTGACTTGAATGCACTATAAAATGAAACTGTGACTGAAAATATATACTACTGCTCCTTATAATGCCTCAGTGATGTACCACACAGAGGCATACTTGCTAAAAAGACAAAAATAAAATCATACACCACACTGTTTATTTGGAATATAAACTGAATTTTAATCAGATTAAAAAATAAATTAGAGTCCTGGTTAAGATTTTGAGGATCAAGTTTGGTCAAGTTTCGAATTATTTGCTCCACATTCAGGTAGAAATAAACTTTTAGTCATAAAATGGATGATAACTACTGAACCTATTTGTGAGAAACTGTTTACTGTACAAATGATTGGAGAATCATATTCATATCACCCTAAACAGGAAGTTAGGGAATAGTAATAATACAAACACTAGAAACACTGGTCATCATAGAAAAAGTTTAACATAATTGAAAAAATTTGTACATGTTTTGACCAGGAGTGCCAACCAATGTATCTGCACCTATATGCATGTTTTTCCATCACAAGGTGCTTAGCTCAGCAGGAAATGTTTCAGAGATGAATTAAGATAAAGTGCTTTCATACCCAGAACATTGAGGTTGAAATGCCGTCTGCGTTCTCCTGCACTGTTTGATGCCACACAACTGTATCTTCCAGTGTCTGCAACTCGAGCCTCAAAGATTTGGAGGAAACGGCCATATGATGCAACCTGCTGCCGTCTGTCAGGCACCAACAACTGTCCGTCCTTCAGCCATTTAATCTCTGGTGGAGGGTTACCTGGCAATACATTTAAACAATTGCACAGTTGTAAACTTAAGAATCTTTTTCAAATGTAGCTTACATTACAAAGCATCTTTCAGAAGGAGAAAATGTAATTTACCAGATGCTTCACAGGTTAGAGTGATGTTTTGGGATTCTTTTACTTTAGTTTCCACGACCGTTCCCTCCTTCACAATACTTGGAGGAACTGCCAATGAAACATTCAACTTGTTCATAATTTTGCTTGAAATTAAACTACGTAATTATTATAATGCAAATAGGTTCTTGTTTCAATGCGACTTTCATCTGAAAATCATCAAGAAATTCACTTTCTTCACCTAAAATGTCAAGGTCAAAGTTTTTCCTCTCTTCTCCAGCGCTGTTGGCAACAACGCAAGTGTACCTCCCAGCATCCTCCACTGCGGTGTGCAACAGACGGAGACTACGCCCTCCTACAGGTTAAACAGATCATATTAGAATCGGACTCTTTCCCACCATAAACAGACACCATGCAGGAATACCTGCACATAAATTTGATTCTGGTTGAAGTGCATTCCTGTACTCTGGAGATAATGACCAGTTAATACGAAGAATTTGGGCTCACAGATGTTAAAACATTTAAAATCCCAATTTAATGAGATCCAAGCCTCATACAAGGTTATGTGAAACTGCTGCAAAAATAAGCAAATTATCTGAAATCTGTAGTTTGCTGAAATAACTTGCTCCTTCACAAATTAACAGTCACGTTTCTAACTTGCTTGTATCATGTTATACATTTCTAACTTTGTTTAGTAAGAAACTCAGACTGCCAAAACCTGTTTCCAAGTCATCAATATGTCTGAAAGGACTTACAGGAGCCAATTTCCAAATTACTGCAATTATGCTTTTAGTCCTCCGAATCGTACCAAGAGCCAGTAGCTTCCAGATATCAGGAGTTTACTTGACACTGCATGGAGTAGAGTTAGAGCACCTCTGACATTTCTTTAAAAAATATGGAAGGAATTTTGTTGTAGTTTTTGAATTGGTTGATATTTTCAACACTATTTTTTGGCCATATGAGTTTATAACAGTCTATAGGTTGTAATTTATCAACCTATAAATTACAGCTCACACTTCCTGTTAACTGTAACAAAGTGTGAATCGCCAATGTCTTTTGCTTTAAGGAACTGACAAAAAGACAAACAGACAAACAGGCAAAAGGAACGGTCTGATCGACAGCACTTTTAATGACAAAAGTAAAGTATCAAGAAATTAGGAATGGTTAAACAAATACAAACTACTGAAAGCCTATTTTAATACTACTTGTAAGGTGAGAGTAACCCATGCACAGTAAACTCAAACTCACCTGAGACGATGCGCACCAAGCTAGTCGCCTTGACTGGCCTTCCATCCTTCAGCCAGGAGACAGAAGGCAGAGGGATACCAGAAGCCTCACAGTTCAGAGAAGCTGGATTCTTCACCACAACACTGATGTTTTCTGGAAACTGCACCTGACCGGTTATAACAGGTGGGACTGAACATGGTGAGAAAATGGTGGAGAATGATCAACTATTTAATCAAACTGAAAACTGAACATTTCAATGTAAAAACCAAAACAAAAAATTATCCCGGAATCATACCATGCACACTGACGTCATGCTTAATGTCTGCCTGTCCTGCCACATTAACAGCAATGCAGGCGTAGCGTCCTGTGTCTGAAACCTTAGCCTCTTTAATCTGCAACACTCTGCCCTCGTTTAGGACCTTTGCACCATGCTGGTCCTCTATAGGCCGCCCGTCCTTAAGCCAGGTGACTGTGGGCTGAGGGACGCCTTCTGCAGCGCAATGTAACGTCACTCTGCCTCCTTTTGTCACTGTAACATCGTTAGAGTCGTCTTCTCTGTGTCCGATTGAAGGACGAACTGCAACAAGAAAGGGAGTTGACAATGTGAGAGAAACTGCTGAGTTCACTTTACTTTGAAATGCATAATGCACTTTTTTATGAATTAAATAATGCAAGTATTGAGGCACAACAACCAAAAGCAATAAATAAATATTGCCTTTGAAAGAACATGATCACTATAAAGGAAATTATTGGGCTCATTAATCATGTGATTAATTGATTATTATTATGGAGCATTCTTATTCTTTTGTGAATCTGACTTTTGGGATTTCAGTGGATGATAATGTACAACGAAACAAATATGAGCAACTTAAACAACAGATCAATGCAGGATTTGATGCTGCTGGAGTATGCACCATAAACTTGGAGGCTGTAGTTCTTTGAGGTGGTGCCAGCAGCACTGGAGGCTGTGCAGCTGTAAGAGCCTGTGTCTGTTTTTTCAGCACTGGAGATCTGCAGCTGGCGCCCTCCAGACAAAACCCTCAGCCGCTGGTCTGGCTTTAGGGTATAACCTAAAATATGCAGAAAGGAAAGGTTAGTTAAAATGTACCTCCACATGGCACAGTCTCTTACAGTGGTTTGTTGACTTGAGCTAGTATAAATAGACTTACCATCCTTCATCCACGTAAGGCTGGGAGGTGGTATACCACTGGACTCACACAACAAAGTGGTAAAACTTCCTTCAATCACAGTCAGAGGAGACTCCTCCTCAGAGCCGCGGATACTGGGAGCAACTGTAATGACGACAAGAGACCTTCAGGAGGCACTAAAATCAAATTAAAATGGTAACTGCAAACAACTGGACTATGATCCGTTTATACATAGGATTTTATTATTTCTAAGACACTAAATCAGATTTGTTCATAAAAATTAGGCACTTTTAGCATTTTTCTTGGTAAAAGAATTACAGATTAGCACAAAGTTAAACTTACCCCAAACAATCAAGTTATAGTTTTTCTCAGTTTTTCCAGCTACATTGGTGGCTTCACAAGTGTACCTTCCCGAGTCCTGCAGCTGAGCGCTATCAAACTATAAATTACAATCACAGACATATAAGGGGGTTTGGAAATATCAAAGATTAAACTTCCAGGATTTATGTGACAGATCAAGACAAAGTAGAGTGAAATTATGAAGTAGAAAAAAATGATTAATTGTTTTCAAAATTTCAAAAAACATCCCCACAAAGTTTTGGTGTGGATTTGTGCTTAGCCTTCCAGAGTCTATAGCCTGTGAACCACATTTTCCCACAATTACAAGTTAAGTTCTTCTGGCGTACCTCACATAAAGGGACTAAAATTTTAGCTTTTCTTGAGCAATATAGCTTAAGCTCAATCAAATTGGGTGGAGGAGTCCCATAAAATGACTTTCTATCTAACCACAGATCTAAACTGGTGTTTCTCAGTGCTGGTCCTTTGACTTTCTGCCACAAACCTGATTTCAGTGAATGGGGGTTTAACATGATTTAGCACAAAATGGCTTGTTAAAGGGGCAATAAAATTATTTCAATCAAGTTGTTCCATCCATCTGCAGAGCAACTCCGGCAGCTTTCCTGTCCCTGCTGAAGAAAAGCAGTTCTGTTCAGGGTTGGTTTTATAGGATTTAATATGTGGGGCAAAATGCAAAATTTTGGTCTTCCAAATTTTTGTGGCGAAAGGTTTGTGGCAAATGGCAAACTAGACTTATATAATTGTTTTTTTCTTGCTACCCTTCCATAAAGGTCAAATTTGTGTTCTGTACAACTAACATTTGTCTTGTTCACAGATTTGTCCACTGAGGTGGGGATCTCTCTCAAGCTCCACCAGTTAATTCTCTCTCCTTTTTCAGTTGGGCTATATTCTTATCTTGTTTTAATGATTGATTGAGCAGTGAGTGCTCAGATGTTCCATGTTTGATATATTGTTTTATAACATGACTGCTTAAAATGTCTTCCTGACATGTTTGCTTTGTTCCTTGACCCTTACATATAATTGTAATTACACTGAGATGAAATTACACACGCCCTGCCCTTTTTACTAACGAGGTGGCTTCTGAAAGCAATCGGATACATTTGATTTATTTTGTTTGGGGATACTGAACACAAATGCACACCCTACTTTTGCAAGATTGCTGTAAATTTTGAACACCATTTCTCATGTTCATTCCACATCACACTTTCGTAAAACTTTGTGTTGGTCTGTCACATAACATCCCAACAAAATACATTAAAGTCTTTTGTTCTGTACAAGCTGTAATTGCACAGAATCTCTAACAGACTCTACCTTGAGCAAACTACCATCTGCAGAGACAATTAGACCGGGTTTCCTGAAAATAGGGCGGCCATCTTTTCGCCATAAGAGAGTTGGTGGAGGCACTGCGTCGCTGTGGCAGTGCAGCTCTACTGGACCGCCGAGCATCACTGTTGCATTCACTTCCTCACCCTTGATGTTTGGTGGAACTGGGTAAGACATGAGTAAATGTCAGTGAAAAATGTTTCCATGCCAGGCAAAATGTTCTCTCTATATTTGATTGCTCTGATACATTGATCGTTTTTTATCCTTCTTGGAGAGCAAAGGAATGTGAAACAAGTTCAAGATTTGCTTGCAGAATTAAATTTGGAGCATGTTAAATTTACAAAACAATTCTGAAACCTGATATCCATTGAAATAGCTTGTCTCTACTAAAAAACAGAACAACATGACACAGGCAAACAAAAGGTATTGCAAAGAATACCTCAAATATGAATGACATGAATGCACAAAGATGTGAGTCTAATGCTATCCACTTTTAGGAAAATCTTAAATGGCAGATGGGGAACATAAGGTAAGCCTTCATCTCATAAAAAGAGTGAAACACCAGACTTAATTCTCTCCATCAGGATTAAAGAAAAGAATGGTCCTCTCTTTGCAAATCTGGCAATGTCTGGTAAATAACTTGAGATAAATATCCTTTGCAGGATGTTTGTGTCACTGAGAAACAACACAACAGTCTTTTCTCCTAGGACACAGGAAGTCACTCAAAAGATGGTACCAATTAGCGCAACAAATCTGCCTCTGTTTCTGAGGACAAACCCTCATTGATATTCTCTAAAACAGCAAAGGAAGAACACACATTACCAGTGTGAATTACTGGCACCCTTGGTAAAGAATGTGTTCAAAAGACTGGATATCATTGACACTTTGCGTGTTTCTCAATCTCCTCTGCATCCTCCTAACTGTAGACATGCACAGGTTAAAGAGGGAAGTTATTTTCTTATGGTCATTTACAGACTTGTGAGGTTTTGATTTACTAATCGGCCCTTTGCTAATCCTAGAGTTTGTCATATACAACAAGGATTTCTCAACACTCAAAAATGTTTTAACTACAATCAGAGCAATAAATAATTAGTTTAAAATAATGGCTTAAAATAATGACAGCATCTTAGGGTGCCTAAGTTTCCATGATAACCAAGTATTGAAATACATCTTTACCAGGGCTGTCAAGGATTTGCCTTTGGTAATGTGTGTTCTCGAATCAGCTTGAGTCAGAATTTGTTGTCAGATTTGGTGCCATCTTTTGAGTTACTTCCTGTGTCCTAAGGAGAAAAGTGTGTTGTCTTGTTCTGTAGTGATGTACAAATGAGTGTGCCCCATTCCTGATTTATTTTTGCACGTTTGTCAAACTTGTGTGCTTCATAACTTCAAATCACTGCAACACAGGTGATGCTTCCTCACCATACACCCTCAGATCGTACTCCTTTTGTTGTTCTCCTCCTGCATTAACTGCCACACAGGTGTATCTGCCAGTATCACTGACCTGGGCACTGCTCAGAGACAGGACTCTGCCTGCAGATGGCAACTGAGAAAAAACAGAATCAGAGTTGAGCTCAGGAATGTGAACAGAATCCTAGAGAAGGAAGCTTCTGATAACGCAACTGTATTCATAACATCAATGTTGTGAATAAACACCAAAAAGGCACAACAAACCTCAGTACTCACAGATGAACACTAGCTAGCTAAACATTTGATTTGTACCTGTATGCCATGTGATACACTTGCCACAGGGCTTCCATCTTTTAACCATGTCAGACTGGGAACAGGAACCCCAGAGGCCTCACACTCCAGTTTTACAGCTTCATTCACCACAGCTGTAACCGTCCCACCTCTACTGGAGATTTCTGGAGGGACTGTAAGTGAAAAGATTGCAAGAATGGTTGGATATGATCGTTTATAAAGTGAGAGGATTGTAATGCCAGCAAAGCACCAACCAAACACTTGCAGACTGTAGACTTTCTCTGCTGCTCCTGCTAGGTTAACAGCCACACATTTGTATATTCCAGCATCAGAAAGCTGGGCTTGTTCAATCTCCAGCACCTGGCCGCGCTTCCGGATTGGGACAGCAGCTGCACCAGTAAGAGGTCGGCCATCTTTGTACCATGATACAGCTGATGCATAAAAATAAAGGAGAGAGCAGTCATGAGACATGAATTATATAAAAACAGAGAAGATAGAAAAATAAATTGCAATGACAGGCTTACAACACATTTAGTCAAGTTAGCGTAGCTGAACAGGTCAGCTGAGAGTTATCAAGCAATTTAATCTAGAAGGCGTGTCAGTATAGACTCATGGCAAATCATGCAGCATCATTTTAACCTGTGCAGGTTTTCATTTCTGACTCAAATTTATTGCAGTGGTATAGTCAAACCGAACATAAAACCAAACTTTAGAAATACTTAGTGGCAAAATCCTCCTGCCACACTTAACAGCATTAAAATGAATATAGCTGAAGAAGTTTTTTACTTAATCATGACTTTTAAGATTTTAATTAATTCCTTAATTTTAATAAGGTAATAAATATTAACAATAAATATTAAATTATGAATTGAATTAATTAAATTTATGAATAAAGCTTGAGGCAGAGCCCCTTTTCTTTTAGTTACACTCCAAATACAAATTTTCTGCCTGCATAAGTCAGAAAATGGGCACATTTGTCCACATCGACAGCCAGAGAAATACTTATAAAAGTTTAAAACAACTGGAAGTGAGAGAAACAGACCTATGGATCAAAGAATTGCAATGCACAGCTCACTGAAATGTTTTTTTTTTGCTTTTTATAATTTCTGTCTAATCATTCAAAGCTTTTGAGTAGCCTTGTTGCTGGAAAGGTGCTATACAGTTAAAATTGCCCTTTCTTTTGCTAAGTAAAGACAAAAAGAGCTGCAGAGAACTCCAGGCAGAGAGTGATCACAGCAGGATGGTGGAGGACATCTGCAACAGTCTCACCAGGTGATGGACTTCCTGCAGCTTTGCACTCCAGCTCAGTGGGGAAACCTGAGAGAACAGTCTGGTTGACGATGTCTGCAGAAAGGAGGATGCTGGGAGGCTCTGAGAGAGATATATAAAACATTTTGTGCAAGAATGATGGCAGCTCTGTGTAGTTAAAATAAAGATGATAGCATCCAGATGGAAATAAACGACAGAAGAGGGTGGTGTGTCTGTAAATTACCATGGACACTCAGTCGAATTTGCTGTTGAGCTTCTCCAGCTGCATTTGTGGCCAGACAGGTGTATCTTCCAGAATCCTCCAGTCTGGCTTCTGTGATTTTTAGTGTTCTTCCTGCTGAGTGCAGCTGTGGCAGTTAAACAGGCAAAGGGTCAACACAGTTAAGCATGATCGTAGAAGCACGGGCATGACATGTTTATTCTTTTTGATGATTCTTACTCAGGAACAGAACACAGTAGCCACAAATGCAAATATTTCCTCAGTTTACTGACAACTTAAAGCATCTCTTCAGTGGAAACTGTAGGAAAAGTTTACCCTGTGTTGCCCGCCAGATTGAGCAAATCACAAAGAAAAGGTCATGCCACTTTGGTTTTGGATTATGATACTTAAATGCAGGGATTTTCTGACCTTCTGCATATTTTCAGCATTGGTTTTCAAGACAGTTATACAAAGGAATAACAGAATATGATCACACTGTGGCTGGGTCACTCCAAAATGTCAACTAAAATTTAAACACTCTTCAATCTGCCAGTGGTTTGAATAATTTAAGGCATAACTAGATGGAAGCTGACAACAGATATTTTTAACTAAATAATAGCCAGACACCAACCTTGAGATGGTCTTTTGTTGTGACCACAGGTCGGCCATTTTTAAGCCAGGTCAGACTGGGTGGAGGAATGCCACTGGAGATGCACTCCAAACTGATCGGTTTGTGAAGAATCACTGAGCGATCAGCAGGCCCCGTCATACGGATAGATGGAGGGACTGCAGAATAGCACAGAATGGATTTCCTTTTATTTCACAACAATATGTGGAGCAAACATAAATAAAGTGAGATATTTACCCAAAGTTGAAGCTTTACAGCAGCTTGTATTTTAATTTTAAAACAAGTTATTTTTGCACAATCACTGAGATTTAGATTTGACTCTTTATTTTGTACCTTGGACTGTCACATTGAAGTTCCTCTCGTGGTCTCCAGCCTCATTAGTGGCCAGACAGCGAAAATTAGCTGCGTCAGAGATCTGAGCGCGAGAAATGACGAGCCGTCGCCCGCTTGCTGCAATCCGCAACCCTTCTCCAGGTCTGATTCGTTTCCCATCTTTATACCACCTGTAAAAAACAGTTGGATGTCGCTTGGCTGTCCCTGATTGTTTATTTTTGACGGTGTGTTGAACTGAAGCCTTACGTGATAACAGGTGCAGGCGTCCCAGTGGCATGACACTCCAGCTCCAAAGGAGTGCTGATTATTACTGAGCTGTCTGTCACTGCGTCAGCTCCATCAATGAGAGGAGGAACTAAAGCAAACGCAGAAAATCAGTCAAGACTCAAAATAACATTTCAATCTGTAGTAAAACTATTGCACTGAATAAACTGATTCCTGATTCTGTTCCCGTTTATTTGCATGTGTGTCAGAGAGAGAAAACCCCCAGTGAAGAAGCAGGTGTCTGTTTCCCGTGGCGTGAACACATTTCTATTCAAACAGGAAAAAAACAACACTTCTGGCATTTGCTACACATGGGTTGTCGTGGCCGAGTGGTTAAGGCGATGGACTAGAAATCCATTGGGGTCTCCCCGCGCAGGTTCGAATCCTGCCGACAACGGCAGAATGTTTTTGCTCCAGCTGTCACAAAATGTCGGGAGTAAAGTTACCACAACACGGTGCGGATGTTTCAGGTTTCCCAAACAGGAAGATTTCTAACAACAAAAGTTGAATTCAGACAATTCTAGTGTTTTCCTCACTACATATCCACTGACACTGACATAAAATTCTCACAAAGGCTTAAAAAATGTTGGCAGACAAACTGATCAATCCAAAACTAAAAAGGAACATTTCAATAATCTCAAACAATGTTCTTCCTGTGACAAATTAAGCTGATTACTGATTTCTATACCTCTACATAGGATTGTAGCAGAACTTTCTAAATATTTTTAGCTGAAAAAAGAAAAAGCATCTATAAAGACACCTCACTTAAGCTCTCTCCCCTGTTTAAGTGTTTGTGTTGATGTTGTAATTATCATTTCTAACTTTATCTTTATTTATAGTATTGTCTCTTTATTTATAGTGTCTCTTTACCCAACACTTTGACATCATATTTGACCTCCTTCTCTCCAGCGATGCTTGTAGCCACACAGATGTAGCGTCCAGAGTCTGGGATGGAGGCTGAGAGGATTTCTAATTTCCTTCCCTGCTCTAGAAGACGAATGCTGTCTCCATGATGGACAGGGATGCCATCTTTCAGCCAGGTGAGGGAGGGCGGTGGGTGACCTGCTGCCTCACACTCCAGGGTCAGATGTTTACTGAGGACCACTTTTCTCTCCGTGGGCCTGTCTTCCCCTCCAGTAATGGTGGGAGGTACTGCAGGGGATACATGAAGTAGAAGAGAACAAGGTGCTAAAACGTTCTTGCTTAACAAATACAGCATTTATATTAACAGTGAATGCTTCCACAAGTCAAAGGGTGGGGAATCCATCCATCCATCCATGCATCCATTCATTTTTTTATACTCCCTTGTCCCTTTGTGGGGTCGGGAGGTGCTGGTGCTTATTTCCAGCTAACGCTCTGGGCGAGAGGTGGGGTCTCGCAGTTTGTCACAGAGACAGACAGACAACCATGCACACACACACACACTCACACCTAGGGAGAATTTAGAGAGGCCAATTAACCTGACAGTCATGTTTTTGGACTGTGGGAGGAAGCCGGAGTACCCGGAGAGAACCCACGCATGCACAGGGAGAACATGCAAACTCCATACAAAAAGACGCAGGCCGGAAATCGAACCCAGAACCTTCTTGCTGCAAGGCAACAGCTCTACCAACTGCGCCACTGTGCAGCCTGTCAAAAATAATTATTAAAAATGTTTTTATTATTTTATTTCATAATAAACACTTTCTAAAACGCTAACTAGCCTAAAGACGTAAGCTGTGGATCTACTTTGTACCAAACATAATTAATTTTCATAATCCATTAATAAAAAACACAGCCTCTTATTAAATATACAATCTTTTTATCAGGTGGCACCACTAAAACTTAATTTTTACTGTGGGCAACGATGTTTCATATCTTTATGTTTTTGTTTCCATGTCAGTGTTTATTATGCACAATGTTTCTTCATTAAAATGACAGGCTAAACATATAATCATAGAGCAAGATATATTCAAAGGAAAATTAAAACAAATCTTACTGTAGACGTCCAGCTCAAAGCTCTTCTCTGCACTTCCAGCCACATTGTTAACCTTGCAGGTGTACTGACCAGCGTCAGACGCCTGAACTCGTGGGATCTTCAGTCGGATGCCTCTCTCAAGATACTGGGCCTGCCGGCTGGACGTGATGGCTTCTCCTCTGCGGTACCAGGTGATGGTGGGATGTGGTACTCCACGTACTTCACACCCCAGTGTTACCATTGTGTCCAGCAGTGCTGTCACATCCGTTGTTAAGTTGCCTCCTATGATGGCAGGAGGCACTGTGACAACAGGATAAAAAAATTATCAATCACAGTGGAATCCTTTGCCGTTTGGCTTTATCACTCCAGACTGAAACACACACCGTAAACACTGAGATTGAAGTCTTTGGACTGTTTTCCAGCTGTGTTTGTGACGCTACACTGGTAGCGACCTTGGTCTCCAAGTCGAGCATTTTTTATCCTCAAAACCTGACCCCTGTTGATGAATTCCAGATTGGGATCACCAAGAAACAGCAACCTAGAAAGAAACAAAAACAAGATGACAAAGTTTCATTTTAATTTACAGTTACCCTCCCAATCAGAGGCTTACATGCACTCATCATAGGGATGAGTCTCATGTTAATGTTGGACATTTATTGATACATCTGAAATGTTCTTTTTCAAAACAATATGATCATAGAACATAAAACATGAAAGATCTTTAAAATCAGGAGTTTGGTGCACATACAGTATGTGACTCTATTGTGGATTTTAGAGAAGCTTTCCACTGGGGTTGAGGCCAGGGCCATTCCAGATGTTTAAAGTTAGCCGACTTTCTCTACTTCTAAACCCAGCTTTGATGTGTGCTTGCAATTGTTTTCCTAATTGTGCTAAAGATTTAAATATACAGCTGTTGATTTGGTGAAGCTAAAGAGTTTTGGTCCTCTCGTCTTCCTGCGTTATTCCCATCACTTTGTGCAATGCGCCACCATTGTCACTAAATGAGACCAACATTCCAGTGCAACCACATTGCTGTGATGTTGGCAGAATTAAGAGAAAGTATTTTGGTGCTGACGGTTCTGATGTACTACATAAAGTGGTACAGAAATAAGGAAGGTGGACTCCACCCACCAGAGCCTGTTTATCCGGTCAAAACAAGCTTTGATATGGAGAAAGCAGAGTGACATAATTCTTCTGGAATGTTCTCATCATCAGCCCTCAGATATTCAGCCAAAACTATGCAGGAAGGCTTTTCAATAGCTGCAAAAAGAATGCAATTTTTCCTCCACTGTCTGTTAATTACACCAAATAATGGTGGAATTGTAAATATATGCGAGGTTGTGTGTATTTTGACTTTGTGGGTTAGAGAAAATGCAGTTGTGCACTCAAGTTTGTTTTTTAAAATGCCTTATATCACCATTTCACCCAGAAAACTGACAAACAACAAATCATTTTAAAGCCCCAAAATAAATGTAAAGTTAATACTCATAATGAGTGCATGTTAACTACTGATTAGAGAAGTATGCTGATCATGTAAAAATCAGAATGCACTTACTTTCTGTCTTTGTACCACTGCACTGTGGGAAAAGGTGAACCGTGCACTTTGCATTCAAGCGTGAGCTCTTGTTTGAGAATTGCTGAAACATCCATAGGCGAACCAGATCCTACAATCGTTGGTGGGACTGAGAGAAAGAATGAAGTTTATTAGACGAATTTTACAGAAAAATGACTAGAAATGCATAACATTTAGTCGGACCATTTTACCCTTGGTCTCACACAGGGTCTGTTCGCAATCAATTCTTTAACATATCTTTATTTCATTTTATGGTTTGTTTTATAGAAGTTTAAACTCTGCAAAGTACTTCAAATATTGCTGATATTGAAAATAAATGTTAAAATATTAAATGTTTCCTCTTGAATATACTTTAACTCATAAAAAAAGTTGCAATAAACAGCATTAACTATCAAGTAGCTGTACATTCAATTGGCAGTGTATTAATTCATGTCAAGCTATGGCAGACTTCATGTAGCATGTTTCACTTGAGAAAGTATATTAGAATAGATCCAGACACATGAAAGCTATCTAGATATACAAACTTCTCCTCGACTTTACTTACCAAGTACATCTAAAACAAACTCTTTTTCTCTGTTGCCTGCAATGTTAATGGCTTTGCAGCTGTAGCTGCCTGCATCAGCTGTTTCTGCCTTCAGCAGTTTCAGAGATTTTCCCATGTCAAGAATCTGGATCCTGTTACCAGCAACAACCTGTAAATTAGCATTAATACATTAAATCAAATGCAACACAGTGACAGAGAGCTCAGGAAATGCTGTCTGGCAGTTACTGGAACGCATTCTGTTAATAGCAAGCAGATTTGAAAAGCAGCATTAATGTGCAAAAGTGGAAAACAGATTGATTTGATTTACATTCCAAATAAATCAGAGCTCAAAGAAAAGGCTTGGATTTTCCTCTCATTGCCTGGCAGAAAACAAATAGAACAGCAGCCAAAACATCAAGACGTAGCCAGGCTTGCAATAGTTTACCATGACGATAGTTTTTGAAGCCGGCACCTGATAGGTACATGTTTAAAATCTGTTTTCTTGGATGTGATTAGAGCGTGTATTGCTTTAATATATGATTGCATTTAAGAGCAAATGAGAAAAGAAAGCTATTATTGTAACCTATCACCAATGTGATTTAATCCTTTCTGAAAGATAGTTTTACTGTGCTTTGAAAAATTATTCAAACTCATTTAATGTTTGCACATTTTTTCACATGTCAAACACAAACATCAGCAGTTAGGATTTTATGTGAGATCACCAAGAAGTGTCAAACATTTCAATGTTTTTCCAATTACGAAATTTAAAGAATATAATTCATAGTTTTCAAACTTTTTGCAAGCAAAAATCTGAAACGCGTCGCTTGAATTTGTGCATCTGTGCAGAGAACGTTTCTGAGTCAACGGCCCTTCTCTGCATTCTGGACTCTAGAATAGTGGCAGGTAGAAAAGAGAAATAAAATAAAAATGATAAAAGCAGCGCAGACACTTACAGGAGAGCCATTCTTAAACCAGGCGATGATAGGTTTTGGACTTCCTGTGACATCACACTCCAAACTGATCGGCTCATTTAGGACTACTGAGACATTGCCTCGTGTGTCCCCATCACGAAAATCTGGTGGTACTGTAGATGTGTGATATATTTTTAATATGCTATAAATATTCATTGGAATATATTGCTGTTCAGGATGGTCTGCTATTGTCTGAACTCAATGTCTCTTAACTCAATGAACAGCTACATCACCATTGACTCTGAGCTGGTACTTTTTCTCGGTGGATCCTGCATCATTGGCTGCAGTACAGACGTACTCTCCGTCATCCAGAGGTGAGACAGCGGCTAAAATCAGCAGAGTGCCATCATCCAGGATGGACACACCGGGCTCATTGCCCGTCAGTTCAACCCCATTACGCAACCAACGTATCACTGGCTTAGGTAGGCCTGAAACAGAAGTAAAGAGAATCATTCATTTATTAAAAACAATTAAAATAAGCTATTTATTCTCTGTAGCAGTGGCTTTTAGACTAATAATACATGATGGAAATATCAGGTATTTTTTTTAGCAGTACGTAAATGTGAGAGAGTACAGCACCTTTTGCAAGGCAGGGGAATGCGATGCGCTGGTTCAAAACTCTCTCCTGCAGAGGGCTGTTGAAAGGAGGGTCTGGCACCTCAACAACAGGCGGGACTGCAAGGAACAAAATTAGCATTTTACTAAGACGCAGACATTTTGCAACTTTGCATCAAATGTATTTATTTATTTTCTTGTTTAATTTTTTGTTGTTTATTATTTTATTTATTGTATTATATTTTACTTTTTTTCTATTTAAAAAAACAATTAATTTTTAAAAAATGTATTAAAATAATCAGTATAATTCACATAACTGAAAATTATAGGTTTTCCTTTGATGTGCTAAGTAACTGTTGGCCACTGCTGCAGTGTTTTTGCTCTGTTTCATCAGAGGTAGAGACCATTCTACCGTTTGCAAACACAAACAATCATCCAATCACAAGCCAGCAACTCAAAGCATTTTTAAAAACAGATATGTAAAGATGATTATGTTTAAGTTTACATCAAGCATCAAAATGGGAAACAAAGGTTGTTTTTTTTTTAAATTCACATGGTTGTTGATGCCAAAGAAACTGGTCAGAGTATTCCACAAACTGCAGACACATATAGGGCCAAAAACAAAATGTGGTCCAGGCAAGCAAGGTGTACCGAGTAAAGTGGAAGAATATAGAGAAACCCACCTTGGACTTGAACCTTAACCTGAGCCTGGTCCTGGCCTGCAGTGTTGGTGGCTGTGCATGTGTAGATTCCTTCATCATCAAGCTTTACATCCCTCAGTACTAGGGTGCCATCATGTGACGCGGGGAAGTTTCTGTTATCTTTGGTCCAGCTGACCGTCGGCTCTGGGACTCCTACCGCCCCACAAGCCAGCTCCACTTGATGACCAACCTGAACCTTCATCACTCTTGGACCTGGCTGGATTTTAGGAGGAACTGCAGGTGAGAAAACAGAGGAAAAGGTTTACAAAACCTCTGGCTGGCTGCCTTATTTCAAGCTACATTTTACTTATTGATCAGAAATACCAGCTGGTCATTATTGTGGGTATTGACTGGGTCACGTTGATGGCATTAAAGTAGACAGCTGATTCTGCAAATTATTCAGAAGTTCAGTTTAAACTATATTAAAGCCCATTAAGTAAAGACAGGACATTAATATATTTAGCTGTCTCTTATTTTATTAAATGTTCTTTCAAACATCCAGACTTTCTTGAACATTTTTAAAGTAGTAAACATCAGAGTTGTACCTGAAGGTTGTTCTTTCTTTCAGCTTTATCTTTTTATTCAGCGATCCAAGCAACCAAGCTATTGTTTTCAGTTAGCTTTAGCCTTTTGGCTAACTCTGAAAACCTTTGGAGCACTAACTTTCCCCTGAATTAATGTTTGAGGACAAACTCTAAGGTGGTAATATACTTGTTTTTTTTTGTAAACTTTCAGTTGACTAAAGGACAACATCTGTATTGAAGGTTTGGTCATCTACGTTTGTAGTTATTGACATGAGAATGGTTTAAGTTAGGACTTTAGCATTAGCGTCTGCTGAATTTCATGCCAGTGCAATCCTTCAGCATTAGCGGAAACAATGTTTATGATTAGTGCTTTTTAGTTAGTTATGCCTTCCACTGCTTGTTTTCCTTTCTTTTTGTGGCTAAATTGGGACTAACTTCAGGCAACTTATGCCTCCACTTTTGTCCAAACTAACTGCTAACACAACAAACTGCATATATATATATATATATATATATATATATATATGTATATTTATGTGCCATAATTATACTAGAAATACATAAAAACAGGTAAGTCCAAAAAATTTTTTTCAAAATCTGATTAAATTAATCTTAAGAAGACACTTGGTGTAATTTAAGGCATTTACACATATTGTACGTAGAAATACATTTTCATTCTGTCTCTATAAATAAATGTGAAAGATTCTAGCCTTTTTTCATCTTACCTAAAACATTCAGCTCGATGGACAACGTCACATTGCCAGCAATATTTGAGGCAACACAAACATAAAGTCCACTGTCTGAAACTCTAGTCTCAAGGATCTTCATCGATCCAGATGGAAGCTGACGATGCCTGGGAAGATGAAAAACACAGCGCCTTACTGTACAAGAAACAGCAGCAATAAATTAATCTGTAAAATTAAATCCTTTTCCAAATATTATGCTTCCAAGCTGCCAAAAATATGAAAAGGGAAGTTAAGTAAAACACTAATTATTTCCACTCAATGATTTAAGCAGCTATGACTCCAAACAGATACCACAGTAATTCATAATAGTCGACCATTATCCATAATTGCAGTTACCTTGGCAGATCACAGACTAAATGTACGATAGCTTTGTCGTCTTAGACAGCCTCAAAGAATGACAGAGACAAAGCACTGTAATTTGGATAGCATGGAGTTAATTTGAACCACCCATTCATATGAAAATAGGATCATCTGACAATATTTATTTATGTCTTTTTTGTTGTATGCAATTGTGGAAATACTTACAGACAGATGCAGGCATGTTAGTTTTGGATCATCTTCCCTTTTAATAACATTGAGAAGTGAGGAAACAGTAGTTGCAGATGTTTTTCTCATTTTGTCTGACACAGGGTTTTGCAATTTCAAACTTCAAGGCTTCTTTTGTCATATTTTTGATTCACAAAGCAACATATGTTTTCAGTGTGATAGGCCTGGATTGCAGACTGGAGTCTGTTTAGCCCCTGGACACTTTTACTACACAGACATGCTGACAGAATCTGGTTTGGCACTGTTTTTCTGAAATAAGCAACGGGTTTTGTGTGTGTACAGATCCAGGCTTCCCTTATGGGTAAGAATCAATGAACTGTGATCAATGACAATTCCTGTGGATTTTGTACTATTCCCATGAGTAAAGTAAAAAAAAACAAAGAACACAAAGGCCTTTAGTTCTCTGTGTGTGTTCAATATGAGTTGGATTTTACCTCGGGGAAAAGGGCGAGATGAGCTGTTTCTCTTTCGCCCAGCTGATGGTGGGTGGTGGGACACTTTGAACATCACATGGCAAAACAATATCCTCCCCCTTGATCACTGACATTCTCACAGGCTCTCCTAAACTTCCAGTGCCACCAACTCCAGGCTTGGGTCGGACTGGGAACAAGACCAGTGATAAATTTAGAGGTGATTAGAATATGTGTGACACTAACATCCCAGCTAAATGTGTGGTTTGAATACTTCTGCAAGTCATATTACAATAAACAACTTAATGTCTCTATGGATAGTAAGCTGGTTACCATAGACTGTGAGCTGCACCTTCCTAGTGGCATATCCAGCTGCATTGGTAGCTGTGCAGACAAACTCTCCAGTCTCGTTTCCAGAGGGAGAAGTGATGAGGAGGTTGCCATCCAAATTCAAAGAAAAAGCTGGACCACCCAAGTTTAGCAGCTCCCCACCCTAAAAGATTAATGGTGAGGTCAGAATTCAACGTTTATTTCATTTAATCATCTTGTCAAAACAGTTGTTATGAAGAGTGATGAAATTTATTGTGTCGATATTAAATAAAAACGCTGCTATTAAAACAACGTTGCTCTTTCAAATGACTAAACATAAATACAAAGGTTATGGCAGGACTGTTTTGTGTATAAACGGCATGGCTCACATATGACTCAACTATTTTGAGAAATGTTACAGAGAAGCAGCCAGAAGAGAATCTGTTGCCTCTTTCACTTTCACAGCAAATCCAAATCCAATTTATTTATAAAGCACCTTTAAATACAGTAAGTAAGCCCAAAGTGCTGTACAAAAATAAGATAAATAGAACAGAGATAACGTATTTTTCGGACTATAAGCCGCTACTTTTATTACACGCTTTGAACCATGCAGCTTATGGCCCGGTGCAACTTTTCTGTGGATTTTTCTTCAACCACCAGGGGGCTCTTTAATGGGAAATGAATGATTGGAAGTCAAAATTGGAAATCAAAGAAGAAAGTGCTAATTTTCATTTAGAACAAGCACATGCTAGCAGCAGGCACGGAAGAGAAATGTTTTCAAACTCATAGCCCCTCATCACAGAAACAACAGAAAGAAGTTCATATGATGCAGCTTTTAAGTTGAAGGCTGTTGATCTAGCAGTACAGATCGATAGCTGCTGCAAGTAAGCTCTGCCTGAACGTATCCATGGTTCGGCGATGGAGGCGCAGGGCTGCGTCCTTAATAGCAGATTTATTAAGTTTTTTATTATTGTGGAAAACCGAGAGCGGTGGCAATACCAGCGGCATATAGCCCGATCTGGCTTATATATGTAAGTTTCCAGTTTTAAAAATACTTTGTGGGTGAGGTGCGCTCTATAGCCCGGAAAATACAGTAAATACCAACACATAAAACAAATATTAAAACACTCATCACATTGGACGATAAAAAGATTGTGTCAACTCACACTGGACCAAACACTATTAAAAACAGATGTGTTTTTAAAACACACTTAAAAACAGTAAGCAAAGACGAGACTTTTAATGAAGACATATTGTTCCTACAGACCTTACTCCAGGTGATTTCTGGATTTGGTACTCCACTGGCATGGCAGGGTAGAGTTATAGGTGTTCCTTCAATTGTGCTAAATACTTGAGGCCCATGCTGAATTGTAGGGGTAACTGTGGATGGGGGATTAGCTGATGTTAAAACATTTCTGTAATTATCTTTGTCTGATATATTTCTTGCACACGTACCATAAATGTAAACGGCAGTTGTATGGTTGGTGGCCCCAATAACGTTTTCAGCCAAGCAGGTGTAGTCGCCTCCATCATCCAGCTGAACTCTCTCAATATGCAGGCTGCCATCTCTCCTCACTGTGACATACTGGTCTAGGGTCACCTAGAAGATGCCAGGAGGGGGAGTTTTTAAATAATCGTAAGCTATTTGCATGCAGGAGCAACAAACTATGCACTTTTTGTTTGTGTTCCCACCAGGCCATAGTTGTGGAGCCACTGCCTTTCTGGCAGTGGATTTCCAGCCAGCAGCACGCAGGGCAGAGTGAGCTGCTGGTCCTCGATCACACTGATAACAGGCGGACTCATTGCAATCACAGGTTTAACTTCAATGAGATACGAGACAAAATTAGTCAGGAAAAACCTATTCAGAAAATAGGTTTTGATCATGTTTATCCTTATATCTGACACCATGCAAGGATTTTTTTTAATAACTTGAACTAAGGTAAAAAATGCTCAAAGTGCAGAAAACAGGATATTTGATCTTAACCAATGTAGACAACATTGTCTACATTCAAAATTACTTGGAACATGGACACAGTTCTGCATCTATCAAATAACTATGATCTTTCAGATGAAATATTTGTTTCATCTGTATGACAGCATGGAGACAACTTTTCTTGTATAATTACATTTGCCAGACTATTCTACCAAAGAATATCTATTCGGCCAGACAGCCTGGACAGCCTGGTCAGGAAAAACTTTCCTCACCTTGTTTTTTATGTGATAGATGAAAACTTTGACATGCTGTAATCAAAAGCACTGAATGTCTTGACATTTGTGAACAAAGTGCTGCATTTGATTCAATTACATAATTGGCTCAATTATTGTATTTTGGTTGCAACTAGATTTGAATTTTAATCACACTGTGTTTTACTAGATTGCACTATAAAGATCCTTCTTCACTTTATATTTATCATTTATTTGATCATTTTTATCATGCCATACAAAAACTACCGGAGCAAAATGTGAGTTTAATCAACACTGTAGCTGTGTCTGTCAAGTCCAATGCAGAGGTGGGTAAAGAAATCTTCATACTTTATGGCGTTAATAAAAAGTCTGTACATGAGCTTCTGCACTGGGTGTTCATATCCAATGAGGTAATTTAAGCGGTAGGGAAAAGGCAGGCAGTGGGGTGTGTAATATATGTCATATGGGTGTGTGTTTGCACTTCCTAACCTTTGGCCCACATTTAAGGACTCAATGTGTTTCCACTACAGAGAAACTAATGGTGGTTAACAAGGCACATGTGTTCCCACACATGCATTGAAGCATGTTAATAAACTCACTTGACTGGGTAGAGGTCAAAACATGCAAACTCACTCTGAAACATATACTGTAATTTGTTCCTGAAAATTACCTGACCATAAAGAGGAATTATGACAACTTAAGGTTATATTTTTCTGAAAAAAAAAGAATGTTCTTGGATCAATATCTTAATATGTGTTCTTACATATCACCCACATTTACAGACACATTTTTAGCTTCTGTTAAACAGCTGCGATGTGATATTACACACATGTCCACTGCAAAAACTTTGACACGTGTATTTCTGAAAGGAAAGTCTGACAAAATTATCAACAAAATCTAAATCTTTCAAATAAAAGGACAACTAGTTGTCGAGTTATTGCAGGAAGTAAAGCGTTATTGCAAAATTAGATTCAAAATTTTGCACTTCAAGCAAACCACACCTCACAAACTGTCTTAATAAGACTGAATGCTGAATTCAGAACAACAGATGCAAATATCCTGGTCCTTACATTAAGAAATCCAAAGGATTTATAAAGATGTGAGCATTTTGATTGCAATAACTAGGACCAGCTAAAACAGAGAAAAAATATTTAAGTGCAACCAATTTTAGGTGTTTGTTAACAGTAAGTCATCTTTAATTGACTCACTGTCAATTAAAGATCTCTAAGACAATAAACTTAGAATTAAAATACACTCTGCTTTTAAGACACATCAATAAATGCAATATAATAATTCAGACATTTTATATAAAGTGATCTTACCAAGTCCTGTTACAGTGATGCTAGCCTTCGCTTGGATCTTCCCAAAGCGGTTTTTGGCCTCACAGATGTACTCAGCTTCATCCTCCACCCATAGATCTGACAGATACAAAGGAACAACTTTAACAATTTGTTTTTAACTTTATAAGAACAAAACTGACTTAACAGACTTACTGAATATGTGTAGGTCCCCTTTTTTCTGTATGATAGTGCTGTGTGAGTGGGCTCGATTAAGCAGAGAGGACCCGTCCTCTCGCCTCCATGTGACCTGCGGCTCCGGATGCCCATGCGCGTGACAGGACAATGTCACGTTGGAGCCAATGTCCTCTACTACATTTGATGGCTCAAGAGTGAACTTCGGCCTAGCTGGATTGGTCAAGATTAAAGAAGAGTAATTACAGTGGCGAGTAATGACATCCTACGTATGAATGGAAACATTTATGCAAAGGTATTCAGAAGAAGTTCTACTCCAGGTGTGACGGTGAGGTCAGAGGTTGGTTAGCAGCGGTGGTTAGCCACTCTGCTAACTAGCGAAACGCAGGGTTGGAATATTCCACACTTTCACTTTATTTCACTTTGTCCATGAAAAGCCAGATCTCCACGACACTTAACTTACATCATCTTATCATACATGGGAAAAATAAACAAAAGTTGCACCCTTCTGCACCTCAGCATCTCCGATATTTCTCCTTTCTAGAACATCATGCAAGCGAGTTCTTACTCGGTACAGGATTACAACAAAGGGAAAGCGAATAGGCGCCCCCTTGAGGTGATACCTACTCAACTCTAGGAAATAAACAGTAAAATGACTGTTAGGTCATTTTAACCCTAAAACTTTATTTTAGGGTAAAAATAAAGTTGCTCAGCATCTACTAATAGCAAACTTGTTTAAAAGTCAATAATAATTTGTTTTTGTTCGTTAACATCTCCAGTTATAATCTACAGCACCTTCTACAGTTTCCCATGGTTAAAGTCTTTGATAACAGTTGAATCAATTTAACAAAACGCTGGAAAAAACCCCAACCACATTCAGTTCATTAACATCAACTCACTGAAGAAGTGTTTCCTAAAATGTTTAACCTCATACTCACAAAATAACAGCAGAGATGTTTGATACCAATTCTAGTTGAAATTTAAAACTATTGCTAAAACAACTAAAAGCCCAAATGAAAAACAACCAAAAATACTCAGATATACAGTTTTCATCCAATCATCACAATTGATGCTATTACACTACCAGAATATTTTGTTTTAATTTAATTTCCAGACAAAATTGTAAATGAATTACCAGATGAGATTCTGGCTTTTATTCGAGGAACCACTGGCGTAAAAATATCTGAGAACGGGAAAATATGTCAACAACACCTTCTTTAGAAAACAGCTGGTTGCTCAATTGACTTATATTTGGCCACAAAGCTGTTTTATGATAATATGCATCCAAATCCACTGAGGAGTAAACTCTGGACTGGAATTTCCATTTACCCCACTGAAATTTCAACCTTGATTTGCACATTCAAATAAGGTTTTGTTATTCTCTCTACAAAGGCAAAATCTGCAGTTTCGATTCATATCTTCTGCTAACTTTCTACATAAAGTTAGCAGAATGCTAGCTAGACTGGATGCTGACAATGATTACAATAACTGATAACAGACATTTTTGGTGCAGAATGCAAAAGGAAAAAAAAAACATTAAATGAAGCAGAAACAATTTCTGGTGGTAATGTGTAAAAATACAAAAGATTCCTTTAAATATCAACAGATGATTTCATAATATTCACCAGTACGTACCTCCAACATCAAGGCGGATCTTTAATGAGGAGGAACCAGCAGGATTTACAGCCACACAGGAGTAATCTCCAGTATCACCTAACTGGGTTTGCTTTATCGTAAGTGTTCCTCCTGTTCTGTCCACCTCCAACAGATCCGAGGAATGGAGCTGAATATTACCTAGTAATTACAGCAAATTCAGCAAGTATTTTGTATCAGCTTTCAAAAGTCAGTTTGAAATTTAGAATGCAAAACTACACTTATTCAGACTACGTTCTTCATTATTTCTGTAATTTAAATAGTTTAAGTTTCTCTCTGCATTTGTCCAGTAAACATTAAATACGTTTTATGCTTTCAAACTTTTACCTTTGTACCACCATATTTCAGGCTGAGGGATGCCGGATGCTGAACAGGACATCGTTGTGATTTCTCCAATGTTACTGAGTATTTCTCTTAGGGCTGCTATTACCACCGGAAATTCTAGGAAACAATAAGGTGTAAAAAAAACAACACAGCAGAAACACAAAAGAGGCAAATGATTTGAATACTCACCAAAATAGTTGAGAATGGAGATCATCGTGTCAGTACCAGCCGGGTTACTGGCCAAACAGCCATACACTCCTCCATCTTTCTTCTTTGCATTTCTTATAACCAGAGTGCCATCAGGAGTCATCCGGTATCTAAAAATCAGAAACATAATACAAAATTATACATTTTACAAATTTACCAGGGAAAATGGCAAGAATAATGATCTAGTCACTCCATAAAAAATATTCTTAAAAAGCTAACATTTTGTGCACCCAGACAATACAACCTATTGAGTAAAGTTGTTTCAACACAACTTTACTCAATAGTTGTGTAAAGGTGCAAAATTAGTTAACATGCATATAAATTTGTCCGGTTCAAGTTCTGCTGTACGTTATTGGATCAGTCTGAAACCTAACCCCTGAATCCAGAAATTTGGTCATATTTGGCCATAGTTTACCATGTAAACTAAATTCTCATGTCCTAAACATGAAAACCGTTTTTGTAGACTCTTTGGTGTCACCATGTCAGGCCTGCTGGTAATGAGTCCAGGAGAGTTTGCAAGTACAAGAGAGAGAAGCAGAAGCCTGAAATAACAACTTACTACATTCTGTCACATATAGGTTTATCTCTGTGTAATTACAGAGATAAACTAAAAAAATGCCTGGCATGTAAAATTAATAATATTTTCAGTGTTATGGTGAAATTAATTAATTTACCGGTTGGTTCCCGTAATAAACATGTCATTGTGGGTCCAAACCAGACGGGGTGGAGGGTAGCCAGTGGCTGAACACCTGATCCTCACTTCATCTCCCATCATGAAGGTCTGATTTCGAGGCTCCACTGACACCCTGGGTGCCTCTAAGCAAACAACAACAAATGTTCAAATTATTCAGTAATTCAGTCAAAGTGTGAGATGCAGGGTAAAATTCAAAAATAAAACTTGCATATTGAAACTGGAGTTAGTTTCTGCTCTTGGAAAGATCAGGGAAGGTCTTAAACATATTTCCATGCAGGGACAAGGGTTATCCGCTTACACAGTGAATTTAGTTCCAGTTACATGATGGAGCGGAGCCTAAACTTTTATGGCCGGTGTCGCAAGAGGAGGGATGACTGCTAAGACCACTAATATTATTTCACAGCATGTCTTTCTTCTGCTAAAACAGAAAACAATGTGGAATCCAGAGAATCTGGAACTGTCTCTATAGACCCTCGGATTGATTCATGGTGGGGAACCTTTCTCTTCTAGGATGTGTTTTATCTATTATATTCTCACTGGCAATTTTATCGCCAGTGTTTCTTGCAGAAGAGTGATGATTGGGATATTCTCAATGCACACAGCTCTAACATGTGTTAATCTAACGTGCTGAGGACAAATTCAATGGAAAAAGAACACGGCATAATGTTTTAGATTTTGTGTTATTATCTTTTCAGGTTTTATTCTCTCTTTAAGGAAAAACATTTGGACTCAAATGGTTAAAATAAAACAAACCTGTCAAAATCCATTAGTTGTGAAAGAATATATTTTGCAGTTTTGCTTCAGCATCAGCCACATTTTTAAAGATATGCAGGACATCTAGCAGATGGTGCAATGAAATAACTATACTGTCCACACACATTGAAGACTAAGAAACACAACAGCACTGTCATATTCATCATCTAAGCAGTGGATGGAAGCAAATAGTGGGAAGGAATGCTCTGGTCAGATGAGACCAAATTACACTGGAAGAAATCCTATTAGATATTGAAAAAGACCTAAAACTGGGAATAATACTATTACTACCAGAGCTACCACAAAAGCTCTTGCTGTAATAGTGCTTAGATAAAAGCATACATTTGTGTTTGCATGGCCTATTCAAAGTATGTCTTTAATGAGCAGTATAATGGCTTGGCTATTATACTGCCAAGCCATCATGGCTTGGCAGTATAATAGCCAATTCTTCCTGAGAACTTGGCTGATTCCTTCTGATTTTTCAATGATGCCACACCAGGAAGCAGTGTGTTTGAGGTGTTACAATAAACTTAAGGCAACACCTTATCATTGCCAAACATGGTGGCAATGATACCACCATTTTTGCTTTACCAAATTGTTCAATAACTCAATATTCTTGGAGCATGAAAACTTCTGAGTTTGAGGTAAGTAATAAATTGTACTCATTATTTCAGCATTTAGCACATTTTGGGCAAGTTTGGAAGTTCTGATGAATATAAAACAAAAAATGTTCAGCGTAATTTAGTGGCAGACAGTAAGAAAGAAGTTACGTGTCTTTTCATACTACATAAGACAGATAGCTACAAATTCAGCAAAACAAAAAGTTTCACCTTCCGGGTCTTTCTGGTGTGAGTCAACCAGCCCTACTTCAAAGTGATGTTAATCACTAGGATATTACTGATGAGGGGCAATTAGAAAGGACCTGGGGCCAACAGCTGTTCCACAAAGAGAAATAAATGACGTAAAGAACTAAGGACCGCAGATTATGTAATAATGTGGTTATTCAGTTTTGACTGAATAACAGGAAACTGTTGCAGAGTTGAGGAGATAAAGAATAAAATCCTGAAAGGCCTAACAACATCTTGCTCAAAAAAGATGTCTCTGAGTGAAACACAGTGGTAAATAAAAAGTCCAAAATTAAACTTAAAGAACATTAAGTCCAAATGCAAGGAATTTTTATGTCTTTGGATGCCTACTTCATGCTGAATGAGAGCCTGACGCAGAATGTGTGTTGAAAGGGGCATTACTGTATGTTTTCTAGCCCCATAGTGCTATTTTATAGAAAATTCAAACAATTATGTTAACTTCAGTTGTTATAAAAAGGCTATAAGTATATGAAATATGACTTAAAAGAAAATTGAAATCATAATTTAACGCATTGAAATTGGGGCTCTGTCTCTTTAAAACCTGATCATTTTGAAACTCCGCCATCAAGAAGTCATGGCAACACGTCTAACCTCTGAATAATGTTTTTACCTACGTTGCACTGATTAGTAGCTCATATCATGAGCTCAGCAGATGTGCATTTCCAATTGCTAATTGCTGCTGGCTAGCCTGAAGGAGCTGATTGAAGGCAGGGAGGGCAGAAGCTCTAAAGTTTGGAAACTGCAGCTCAAAGCAGGAACTGTGTCTCAATACAGTGCTATGAAATGAAATGAAATCCTCCAGGAACTCATAGTTTTGTAACAAAGTGGAAACAGTATTCAGTGTCAGCACTTCCTGGTTTATCATAAATTATTTTTACTTTCTTACAAAACATTGGGCTTAATCTATAGGAGTAAGATAGAGGTGCTTATGGAAGAATTATGTATCTGGAAAGGCAGTTGTGTTTGCAAAGAGCATCACAAAACCTTGTTTTAAATCACAACAATCACACACATAAAAGCATACAAAACAATATTACACATGAAGATCAGGCTGAGGAAAAGCAATCAAGGACACAAACTTTTCGTTGACACGAACGCACAGCCAGGAAACTCAGAACATATTTATCACCTTGTACTGTGAGATACGTCCGATCTGTGGTCTTTCCTCCTTCATTTGCAGCAATGCACTCATACCAGCCCGAATCGTCCGGGGTCACGTTGGACACCTGTAGTGAAAGGTTGGCAAGGATGTTCCCCCGTGGGTTCAGACGGGCATCATAGCCTCCTCGCAGCCAGGTGAGATTAAAGGCAACTGTGCTGACGACTTGGCAGGTGAGGACAGCATGACTGCCAGGTTGGACGGTAACATTCCCTTCAACAGTGATGGCAGGAGGCGGTTCTAGAGAGAAAAGTGAATGGTTAACACACATTTCACACATTGAAAAGATTATTCAGGATAACTAAGATTCTTACCAGCAGCTTCACAGGGTCTGACATAAAGATGCATTGATACACCAAGTTTCATATTTAGTCATTTAGATTTATGCATTCCCATAATAAAAAAGGTAAAACATGGCGTATCTGTATTACTGAGAGTCTTGGGATGTTTGCTTACCGGACACATCCAGGAAGGTACGAGCTTGTCCTGTTCCAGCGCTGCTGATTGCGATGCATTCGTAGTGGCCTTCATCCTTCAGAGTTACTTTTTCGATTTCCCATGACACGCTGTCTGATTCACTGGAATTAAAAGTCACAAATATTGGTACTGATAATAAGTGATATTACTTTGTTCAGATAAAAAACTTTTAAAAAGTCTAAATCCCTATCAAGAGACAAAAAAGGATCAGAAGTACTTCATGCTATTTTTCTAAGAAAAAGTAACAGGATCTGAAAGCTGGACCATCCAGTATAGAGTACTGTACTCTATTTTTTACAAACAAAACCCATATTTCAAAACTAGATTTTATTTGGTGGTTGAAAGAAAAATGTAAAATACCCATCTTTTACATGTGCATGCAATTTTAGTGGTTAAGCCTTCAATTTCAGGCTCACATCATCAACTGTGAATAGTTTGAGGCAGTAAAGTCACATTCAAAAAATTAGAGGAATTTCAAAAAGTACATTTATTTCAGGAACTGAATTCACAAAATTAAACAAATTATTTAGATTTATTTCTGATATACTAACATTTTCAAGTGTGTCTTTCTCTTTGATAATTTTTTTTTCACTTACAGTTAAAGAAAACACAACATTTAAGATTAGAATATTACATCAGGCCAATAAGAACACATTTTACAAAGAAATGTGTGCTCCATGAAAAGAAGGCTTAATACCCACTTAAAAAAATAATAATCTGACCAACATCTGAAAGCATATTCTAATTTAACAGTATAATTGTCTGTCACCTGAAGAGTTGATCAACTCCAAGTCGCTTTCCATCTCTGCTGAAGCGCTGAGTAAATGGTAACAAACTCTCTACCTGGCATCTGATAAACCCTCTCTGTAGGTAATAACCGTTAGTGGTGGCTGGCATCACCACCTTAGGTGCATCTGAAAGAAAAGCAAAGTAAAGAAGACAGCATTTAACAGGGAATAAACAACTTTGCTTATAAAGGTGGGTGAAAATGCACATTACTCACCAGGTACAATGTTGGAGAAAGAGACACTGGAGACTCTCTGGAACACAAAACCCTGGCTGTCGTATCCTGTAAGCCTCAGGAAGAAGGCCTCGCTGGGGGGGATGAACTCTGTGATGTTCCAGAGGTTGTAAGGCTGTCGCTCTGGGTAATACCTGATTGGCAACGTTTTGATAATTTCACCGGTGATTGTGAGGAGCTCCAGCCGGTCTGGCCGAGCAGGAGGGGAAAGTCCAGTGGTGTTCAGAAGGATGTGAGTGGGAATACCTAGAAAGTGGAGTTTACTGGCGTGAATAAGCAAAATAACTAAACAAGTAAAGCCTTGAAAGGTTGGCTTTCCTCACCTTGAACTGGTCTGCTGATTGTCATTTTAAAATCCATTGTGGGTTTTCTGGAAAACCCAGCACGGAAGTCAATGGTGCTGAGCCCTGAGATCCGGACTGAGTGCCTCCCTTTACTTGTTGTCTGCGACCATAACAGAAAAACACTGGGTCATTTTTAACTTGACTGAACTGATAGGAAAACAACAGAACAAGGATTCAAAAATCTGATTTTTGCACTATATTTTGATGAACATAACAGTTTAATTGAAATAGTTGTTGGATCAAAAGCAACACTGACTGGTCTGATGACAGACTGAGCTTCAACCAAACAAGTAGAGACAAGCTGCAAGAGTGACTAAGTCCCTGCTCATATCACCTGAGCTTATAAAACATCCACACCTTTGGGCTGACCGGTTTGGACTGAAGCTCACGCATAAGATCAGCACAATCACTATAATCAGAGTGGATAATGAGGTCTTCAAGGGTTGGAGGTCTCTTGGAAGTTTGCAGAAATAAAAGATGGAATAATTACTCTGAAGTACATGTTTGCCAGAGATGGAAACTCCTCACCTTGGTTGAGGAAGGCATGAATTCCTGAACTGTCATTTACTCCACAACTGCTCCAAATGAAAGAGAATGTTTGGAATCTCTGTATTTTACGATGATTACCAAACGCAACATAATCACACCATGCAAAACAGTGGAGAGGCAACAGGCAAAGGAATAACTGAGCTAGAGAAGAAACTTACTTTATTTTAATAAGCACTTATTTTTATCCAAAAAGACAACATGAAGCATCATTACGCTTTACAGACATCAGCTGGGAATTAAAGCTTGGAGACAAATTGGTCTTTTAAATGGACAGCGACCCCCTTATGCATATCACCAAACTAGTTAGAGTGGCTTAAAGGAGAGCTGGAAAGATTTTTTAAGCTAAAATCAAATGAAAGAAAAGCATAAAATTAACACTGACTATTGGAAATAAAAAACACTTTTCTGTAATACTACTTTCACCTAAGATGGCATTTTGCCTTACCTTAAGAAAAAAACTCTTTCTTCACTGTCAGTTATCGGTTTTATGTTAATCGGAAAGAAATGTACCTATCTCAATTAAAATAAAAAATGTCTGAGTTAAGCACTAAATGTTAGCATTATTTGACCATTAACGCTCAGCAACTTTGACAATCTAGTCCACATGTGTCAAACTAAAGGCCCGTGGGCCAAATCTGGCCCGCCATAGCATTTTATGTGGCCCTATTCCAGACTAAACACTAACTATGCTTAAATATTATGTTATCAATCAAATCAGTCCAATTTTTATCTGTTTACTGCAAAAGAATATCAATCAATCCCTCTAGTTTCTTGAAAATTATTGTGGAAATTCACACAAAATCAACAAATCCCCACACTTTTTGCGCTAATAATTGAGAGTTTATTGCAGATTTTTCTCAAAATTTGTCAGAAACTTTCTTACTTGTAGCTGCCCCAGCTTTAATTGATGCGAGATTACACTCCATGATCGAGTAATAAAGTTTGCATTTACCACTATAAATAAGTGCAAATATTTCCAAACTAGAACCACAAACACTTTGATTTTTATTCCAAAAAGTCACAAAAAGAATCACAAAATCCTGGAGGGACTGAAAAAATTTTCAATAATGTTTCATTTTAACAGTTTATGATAAGGTTTTATCAATACTTTCTGGCATGGCCCTTTAAGAGCGTTCATGATCTTGATTTGGCCCAAAACAAAAATGACTCTGACACCCCTGATCTAGTCCATTTGGTGTTTATTAATATCTAACCAAAAAACATATGTATAAAGAAATAAATCAAAACCTATGACCCTCTAACTAGATGACAATTCTCATCTACTTAGCCACAGCATTCTTTAACAAGCTCCAATTGGAAAGACAAAAGACAATTCAAACCTGCCAGAAACAATATGTCCTGCCATTTTAAAGCAAAGTATGTTAAGTAGTGATGAGTCCTGGTCCCACTGAATTTTTAGGTGGTTGTATAAGAGAGCAAGGGTTGTCTATAGGTCATCGTTTTAGGAAAGAAAGCAAGAGTCCTCTGTCATTAAAACGGCTCATTTCCCAGTTTCTCAGAATTCAATTCAATTCAGACTTCATGGATATACTCAAGATTTGTTGTACCTTTTTTTTTTTTTTTACAGAAAAAACAAATTACCATAAGCAAATTTAATTTTTTTAAATGATTATCCCTTCTCTAAAAACTGTTAGAAGCTGAGAATTTTTTTTTAGCAAATGCTGAGGTGAGGAATGAAGGGTTTACCTTGACAGACCACATTCCTGGCTGTGGGTCCTTGATGTTGACAACTTTGGCCGAGTTGGGAATGTGCAAAAGCTCAGTCAGGCCGTCATCCTTCCCCAAGAGTTTTCCTGAAAGTCAAACAAATATACAGATGCAATTATTTACTTATTCAGCAACTTTTATGGCACAAAGTTTTACAACTTTATACTGCATGATTGTAAGTTAAACATTAAAATGTGACATTAAAGAAGAAAATTTTAAATTATGATGTGTTGTAAACATTAGTCAAGAAACTGTAAGTAAAAGAACATGTGTAGAGTATATGTATCCCAGATGTGGAAATTCCAGGGATTTACTCAAACTCTTTGTGTAAGACTTCCGTTTTAGCGATTAATTCCTCAGTCTTTGCAAATTATTCCTTTTAGCAATCTAATGTCATCTCTTTCATCGAACGGTTAAGTGAAATTTGCCATAAAAGCAAAAGTGTCTTGATGTAATTTTTAAAGAAAACCTGTGAAAATCTCTGGAGTCCAGATCATGCGGTTTCCCTCTGCTAAAAAAAAATTAGACCTTGACTTGATCATTCCTTTCGTCAAACTTAACCTAGACTCTTAGCTTAAAGTATTCCTGAACTGAATATATATCTATATTTTTGGTTTGTAGGAGGCATCATGACGCATCTCTCCAACTCTAACTGTTCTGTCTGACATGTAACAGTTGTTTTTGCATCGAGCTGATGCATATCCCTCTATTGACCACCCTTTGGGGGTACCACATGGCTACATCCTAGAGCCTCTTCTTTTCTCCTTCTAGATGCTCCCACCATTTTCCAGAAACACAATATTTAATTCAGTTATTATGAAGATGACTATGGGATTTATTTCCCACCAAAGAGTTTCGCTGACTGCTCTGCTCTGTCCAGATTCCTGCAGACTGTTTGACAAAAGGAGAATTTTCAGAAACTTAATGAGATCTAGAAGAAAGTCATGTTTTTCTAAAGCCAGTAGCACCAGCTGTATCCCCTGTATCAAACTTTCCTCTTTGAACTTTTCTTCCCTTATGTTTATACTACTCTTTCATACTTCTTCTGGAATTACTCTTGCGTTCTTTGGAAACAAAATCCTACTGCTGAATTTATACCTGACATAAGCATAAGGATGAATTTTGCTAATTTTCTGGCTTTTGGTGTATTTCAAATTAATTTTAAGATAATTTATTTTCCTAATGCTAATAGAAGAGTGTTAAATATCTAATCTTTAACAGTGCTCATCAAAAAATATGCACAATTGAGCCACCATGTCAGCAGAGTGAAAATCTTACCCTGGGGAGTTTTTATTTCAATATCAGGTGCTGGGCCGCTGAGAGCCACCGTCACTTCTTTCAGGCTGGGGTCAAAGGGCATCTGCCAGGTGTTGCTGACCTGACTGAAGTGATCAGTGGAAAGCAGGTTGACCTTTGAGGACTGCACAGCCTCTTCTACCCATTTAAGAACCTGTTATGCAAAGGAAAAATGTTAGAAATGTTGATAAAAGGTTGACTATTTGTTCTTCTACTAGAAGATTACTGACATGACACTACTAAGCATAACTTAAAGAAAAGAAAATATTTTAAGAGCATAAATTAATGAAGTAATTTAACTTAATTTAACTCAGCTATGACATATAAACATTTTCTTGGAAACATGAAACTCTTTATCTGAAAGATTTTAACATTCCGTGCATGCCATGCCCATATTTCCTCCACATCCCGAATACCCAGAGGCTATTCTAACCATGCGATGAGTGAAAGCATCTGGCCTTCCACTGACACTTCAGGTAAAGATGTGTTTGAAAAATGGTAACACATTTTTTAAAATATTAGCTTAATATGGAGTTAAGGCTTACCTTTTCACAGTTCAATTTAAGTACGACTGCAAGTGATACATATTGGGATCCCCAGATCTAAAACTAATTCCCACTAGATATGCAATATAGCATAAAATTCATATCACGTAACATTTTACAAGTCACATCCATGATTCTGGCAAATGAATTAGTTCCCATGTTTTGCAGGGGGAACAGAGTATTTCAGGCAGGTGAAATATTTGGTTAAATAACTTTGGCAATTAAAGAAGAAATGTTTCCAAATCCACACAATTTGTCATCCATGAAGACAGGAATAAACACAAGGAGTTTTTGAAATAATAATGAGTTCCTATGTTGTATATATATCTCAAATTAAGATAAAAAATGATCTCCAGGCACTTTACAAATAAAGATTCACAAAGAAAGTTATTTTTTACTATTGAGAGTAAACTGTCTGAATGTTCTCTGTGGATCTAAAGGCCTTACTTCCTTTGCATAAATTCCTCTCCAAAAGTAATAAAACTGCAGAACATTTACATTTCATGCACTGGCTCTTTTCACAATCCAAGACTGTTGATTTACATTTTGGATTGTGAAAAGAGCAATGGTATGTATCAATCAGTACATTTTTTCCCTGCACATTAGATCTAGAGTCCCCACAGGGACCTGGGTTATAAAAACCGTCTGAAGTCATTTAATTTCCAAAACTTGAGTGGAAGAAACCCTTTGCTGTGGTTAAATCAGGTCTAAAATCAAATGCTTCACTCACACTTAATACGCAGGTTAATAGCAGTGCAGGGCCGTACAGTAATTATCCTCTCACCTCATTGACCTGCTTTTTGTCTAGGTGGAAAACTTGCCCAGAACTTGTAGAGGCAATCTCCTCATACACCTTGTAACCAATATGATTCCTATCATCACAATCACCCGTCAGCACAAACACCACCTTGAAAAACAAAAGTGCAACAATTAAAATAAAGTTTCTTTGATTCTGAACTTAAAGACATTTCCGTTTCTTTAAATTATCTCCAGACCTGTGACTGTTTCTGTTGAATGAGCTGCAGGACTTCATGAGTCAGTTTGTAATCTTTAGAACGAGCATCCGTGAAAACATAAATAAACGATCCTGGCAAAGAGATCTCCAAAGCGATCTTTATAGCACCGATGCTCATCTCTGGGCAGTCACCACCTCCCTGCAAGAGAGAAAAAAAAGTTTGATCAGTCAGCAATGTTCCTGTGCACTGACTTGTGAGAGTTTTCATACTCCTTGATCTTCTTCTAAATTTGTTGAATCACAACTACAAACTTTAATTTTAATGTGACAGGCCAACACAAGTATAGCATAGTTGTGAAGTGAAGAAAAATAACGCATGGTTCATAAATTAACGTCTCAAGAGTGTGCTCTGTCTGATACATCACATGTTTGCATCATTCCATTTTTATTAGTTCAGGGAGGAAGTTTACAGTTCCTCTGTGTAAATATGGCTGCCTTAAACACACATTTGATCTGTCCAAAACTGTTCTTTACTAGAGATCTTTACCATGGTTTGTCTCTCCATCGGCCTGATTAAGGGACGATTAGCTGAGTCTGAACAGAGAAGTAGGAGGTTCAGATCATCAATTGTATGAAAGGTTAAAAATGTATGTGGACATGTATGCTTGTGGGGATTTATTGACCATTTGAAGTCAGTATGTTCTTCTCTTGCATATCAATATTGTGCATCATTGTACTTCTTACTTGCACAAAGCTTGATGTATGTCTGCTGAATCAGAACTAAAACAAACAGAAATGCAAATGTTGCAAACAGCCAAAAATTTGATGCACCTTCAGCCTGAGTCAAGGGACCTCCATTTTCTTCCATTTGACAACTTTCTCTTTTCAGTGTACCTCATCATGTTCTCAACATTAAGCCTTACAGCAAGGCCACATTGATATTTTTACATGCAGTTCTGCCTTTTGTCTGAAGCAAAAACGCTTTTTGTAACATTCTCAAGCAAAATGAGAATGTTACAGTCTTCAGTCTGTATGAATTACAGACTGAAGAATGAAGCTGTGACAGAATAAGGGATTGTTTTCATGCTGCACTCGATCTATTCAGACATAAGTTTGAAAACAAGTCATGCTAAATATGCAAGTTCCTTGCCAAAGTCTTTCATCAAAGGCTGTTTAAGGTTTATCTGCCTTTGTTTAACATACTTAATGTGAAGCTTTTATTCTTTTCTTAATTTATCCAGAATACTTGTCAAACAAACACATTTTGGCAATGATTGATATATGTCCAGCTGTTGGATGGTGTTTAGGCATTTATTTGTCTTCCAGCTGGAACACTATAAAGTTCCTTTTTAATGCCAAGCTCAGCGATATTCTGGTATGCAATTACCAACTTGTCAGGCTTACACTTTCTTTCAAGCCTTGTTTTTGGCTGCCAGTGCAAAATAACTAAGTTCTGCAACAGCTCACAGATCTTCCATCCCAGACGTCTGGTATGATGACTACAGCCTTCTGTATTTTTTTTATGAAGTCCAGATGACCTGAGCATCCAGGCTACAGCTGCTGTTTCCTTGAAAGATGCAGTGACTGAACCCACCTGAACATACAACTCTCTGAGTTCATGCTGGAACTTCTTTGGGTCTGTTGTGATTGTTACAGGTCCAATCTCTGCAAGAAAACACAAATCAATGGGATTAATGGAACCACAGCCTCAACATGTGTTGGAGTATTTTTATTGTTCTACATTGTACCCAAGCCAACTATTGGCTTTGCCAAGTGCTGGTGAATGTCCATATTAAAATGTTGAAGTTTGAACTGCTGAAAGGGAAACCCTTATGGAATAAAGGAGATTTTATTAAGCAAGAAAAAGGTAGAGAACGTAATAAAAGTAATATTAAAAAATATGTAGAAGGTTTTAAGACATTTTTAAAAAGTTGAGTAACTATACAGTGACAGCCTACTGTAAAAGAAGACACTACTGTAGCTCCACTGTGTACTGATATTGTTTCAAAAGACAAAAATACTTAATTAATGATACTCTAAAGTACTTCAGTAAAACTGCAGAGTGTTTGTTTTTTTATTGCGTGATGAACATTTAAAGTTAGATATTTTCAGTACACTGCAAAAACACAATTTCTTACCAAGTATTCTTGGTATAGTCTTAGCCTGCTTGAATTAAGACAAAACTAACTTACAAGTGCATTTTCAGCAAGACATAGGAGCCTGTTATAAGTTAATAATTAATGGAAAAATGTCTTGTTATAAGTGAAATAATGTGCCAGTGGAACAAGCACTTTTTCATCAATATTAGGAAATTGTGGACTTAAACACAAGCTTCTGTATCTTGCTGGAAAGTTACTTCTAAGTAAGTTAGGTCTTATGTAATGTGTACTAAAATATTTGCACTAGAAACTAGACCAAAATTACTAGGTAATATTCTCTATTTTCGCAGTGCAAAGAAATCCGAGAAAATTTATGACACTTGAAGTATAAAATTCAGACAAACATCGCCTCCCAGATATTTTGTAGTATTGAACACACCAATATTGTGATGATTGTGATGATGATTGTATTTCAACAAACTGTGCCACTCTATGTACCAGTAATCACTTAATAATTAATGTCTACACCAGTGGTTTTCAAGTCCAGTTTTTGAGCACTACTGCACTGCACAGATGCATCTAAAAGCTGCAGGACAACAGTTCTCAAGGACTGGATACGGAGAACTTTGGTCTACACAATCCTCACTGTCATGTTCAGAAACCAATGCAAGCACACTTAAACTCAATGCCTAATTTGGTGTAGCTTTTTAAACCCAAACCCGTGGGAATGTGGGAGTTCTCGGCTTGACTCAACTGATGCAGTGGGAAAGTGTCTCAGTGACAGACCTCAGCTCAGGTTTAAACTCGACTGTTTTGCTATGAGGCATCACAGCTAAAACATAAATGACTGTGCAGTTCTGATGGTGGTCTTCCTCTACCATATAAAACTACAGTACTGCCTCAAAGTAATAACATCTCTATTTTACATATGCTACTGTTTATAGTCGCTTTTGTTTCTCAGATGTTTCATAGGCTGATGGGCAGCTAAGATCTCTCCCGAGTCAAACTAGGTGACTGCAGCGGCTGCAGCTGCGCTAAAGAACGAGACTGATGAATGTTTGCAAAAAACAGCAGACGCACACAGAGCGGTTCTGCAAATGTAAGCAGATTGAAACACGGGAAAACAAAGGTTCCCTTGTTGAAAATGGGGCAATTTCAGAAAATCCCTGTCTGTTGAGGAAGGATGCAGTTTTAAAACAGCCTGCAAGATGTTGGTTGAGCGCTACGTTTGACGTACTGCTAAGATGTTTTGCCACTTTCCTTATCCTCTAATCATCTTTTCAAAGTAGAACTTACAAGATTAATTTATAGGCAACATAAGGAGTTTGTTGGCACTCCCATTTTGTAGTATTTATTCTTAAAATGCACTCATATTGTGTAATAAAGAAAAAGGAGAAAGTTGCATTTGCTCCCAATAATTCAGCTACTGACACTGTAGTCAGTAGTTGCCTTGAGGAGCTTTTGTGGTGATCAAAGACATTTTTAAAAACCAGTAGGGAAATTAACCTGGCTACTAAGAACAGAACTTGGATTTTAAGTTAAACTTTTCAGAGATGGAAAAATTGACACCTCTTCCTTTAAGGACAGGTTCCCATGGCTGTCGTAATGATTCTTTAGACTGTTTTGGCTTGATGCCTCAAACCGCAGCCACTCTTTTCAGCACCGCCAGTGTGGAAAACCCGGTAAAAACCCATGACCTCGAAACAGCATGAGCTGAAATAAATCTGTTTAAAACTCTCCCTAGGTAATAAATCCTGACTCTGACATATGAAGACAATTGAAGTTTGATTTTTATTGTGTGTTTGTCTACATTCTTTGGTTATAGGGATCATTATGAGCTTTCCCAATAACACCACACCAAACAACTTCACATATTTGCAAAATGCAGGGGATACCTCAGACATTAAAACCAGCCAGATAAAAAGGATTAAAAAAAAAAAGAAAAATCACTGGAGTTTGCAAAATGGAGGCCAAAAAGTTAGATTTTGGTCTTATCAAACCGGAGCAAGTTCTTCAACACATTTCAGCGGCAATCACCTGATGACCTATTGATGCATCCTTTAATACCGGGTAAAGCAAATATGTTCAATAACTTCTACAGCTCTGCAAATCAGAATAAGATACATTTTATTCAGAAAGTGCTTCTGTTTGTGACTCTCCAGCCTTTAAGGAGCAGGAGCTGGTGAACTGGTATTGATGTGTCACTGGTGCCTTCACATCTGTAATGAATATGAATTTGGAGTTCAATCTTACAGACATGGAAAGGTTGACAAGGACAAAGGTTTAGACTCACTGCCCTAGATGGTTTTTGGCAAATTTATGCAGACTTCTTCATACATTTTTATCTTTTCTTATTACAAGTCCATAGGTGCCAGATTTGTGGATTGCTCAGTTAAACATCATCCTGTCAGCAGATTTCTCCATCTGAGCTGTATCCGCATGGCGTCGTCTCTGATTATTGTTTTCTTTGCCTTCTGAAGAAAGTTGGTTGTCCTGGATTTTATTTAAAAATAACAAGTTAAGGACTGACAGACAAATTTAAATGTCTGTGGGAGAATGGTTAAAAAGTAACTGGATTTGGGGATACAATCCTTCCTCATTAGGATTGAAGAAAGAGTTTGTTTGAACTTCCTTTCTCTACTCTGATTCTGCAAGGAGACCTCTTTTCAACTCCTCAGGTATTATCTGAGTTTTTGAAATGCAAATCAGCAGGTGTCAGCAGTAAAAATAATATATTGTTGCCACAGTTATGAATCATAAAGTAAAGAAGGAAGAGCAGAAAACATTCCCATTGAACAGCAAATAATTCTACAAATATGCAACCAATTACAAACAATACGTGTTTTAAAAAGAAGAAATCAGAGTTAACTTCACAAAGCTACTCCAACACACAATCATGAGCAGTGCCATTCTAGAATCTCATATCAATTCTAGAATTTTATATCAAGGGATATGATTTCTTCTGCAAAGCACGGCAGATCTTTCCAGGTTGTATAAATTATATGTCTATAAGATTAAATCAACACCAAAAACATTGTAATTTGATAAGTTAAGTCCCCAAAGGTGGTCTCCAAAAAAAAAGGATAAATGTCCTCACCGAGTTTTGATGGTAAATGAATTAAAAATGAAAGAATGCCTGAAAAAACAACAACAAAAGAAAGAAAGTGAGTACAGCAAGCTAAACAAAATCAAACCCTCCATTACATCCTGTTTTCTTAACCTGGTTGTGGAGCTGGTTGTTGACACAAGAGAAAATGAGATAAACAGTCGAAATCAGCAGCCTCAACTATCACGAAAGCATTTGGAAGTATTTATTTGTAATCTCTGCATATAAAGCATTCATCTACAAAACACATGCGTGCCTAAACACAAAAAGAACATCTAATGAGTTCAGGCAACTTTCCAACAGCAAACTGAGTTTCACCTCCTCCTACATTCAGGCTTGAAGTGATTTCAATTAGTCGAACATTTACTGTGCAGCAGGCACAACGTCAGCAGCAAGGAAAGTAAATCATATGAACATCGCATCTTATTTAACCCTTAGATCAAAAAAGGTTTTAGCAAGAATGAGTAGCTTCTAGATAATAATGGAGATGCTGAGAAAACATCTGGTGGCCAGAATCAGATGATTCTAACACTTGGCAGATTTTGATCTGTGATCATCTGCTGAGAAATGAAAAATCTGAGCTTTTCTTTGATCAGTGAACACACCACATCTAAGCCCTCACAGATTGTGTTGACGTCATCATTCAGTGTGGAAGAAGACAGATCCAGTTATTTTTAGAATAATTAAAGTGTTTAAGGTGGAGTTTTAGAAAGTACAAAAACTCTACCAGGAGTTTCTTTTCTGCAAAGATTCCTACTGCTCATTCAGGATGCTGCCTTGGAGATGGGTCAGAGCTCAGGAAGATAAACATATTACAGCACTGTTGGTCTTGAAGCTTCAATTCTGTTGGTCTAAATTAATTAGCTGTTTCCTTTGTTCAATAAAAGTTCAAATCAATACTCTTAAGATTTTGTCACTTTAGGGTCTCTCTTAAGGTCTGAGGTGCTTTGTGAATAACTTAAGCATAACATACTTGGGTAAAAGTGTAAGAAAATTATTTAAATTCAAAGAACTTTCCTAAGATGATGCCACTAGAGGCTCTGAGCTACTATAACCATTTTCTACTGGTTTAAGCAACAAAACAAATCTAAAAGGTTTTACAAGTAAATTCTCTGTTTTAAAAATCCAACAGCAAACCTCCATTTTTACCACTTGGCTCTTGGAATATGCTTGTTTCTTGGAACACGGTTTGGGATTTCTAATAACATTCTTTAGAAAGACTATTTTAAATTACTACTGCAAATGTAAGATAAAATGCAAGTAAAAGTAGTATAATAAATTTTATCTGTCCAATAAAACTGCTGAAGGACTTGCATGCATAAGAGGCTTTAAAGAGACAAGCCTTCTGCCAGTCTGCTGACACAGTGTAAATCTAGCCAGAAAGGGATTGTCTGTCATCTTGACAGCTCTGGAGTGTAATAATTTAACAAACCCCACAGAGAAAACACATGTGAAATAGCACATGAAGCCACTAGTTTGTCAGCAGGGAAAGTGTAAAGCAATAAACACTTACACAGAATCCAGCATGTTCTGAGACACATGATGCATCATAGGGCAAGTATGAGCAGAAGCAAAGTTACTCAATAGTAGGAAAAATAAAAAAATAAAAATCAGAGATCTAATGTTGAAATCAGGTACAAATAGTATTTATTTCTCTTACAGGACTCGCCAACATCTAACAATGAAAGAAATACAATTAAAAGTGACGTTAAAAGGTAAGAACAATCTGGGAATTATGAAACAAGACTACTTGTAATGTCTACATTTTTTCTAAATGTATATATTTTATTCTATAGTTGCTTTCTCAACTTGTTTTTTTTTAAACAGAGATCTGATCCCTAAGAAAAAATGTGTTTAATATAAGCAGATTTACTGGATTGCCAATGTCTAAAACTTCCCCATCCCAAACAGGAAATTGCAATGCCGTAAAAACATAAATGCCAGCTTTATTCAAAATGCACATGTGCCATGTTAAATGGCATCATTCTGTGGAGAGGAAGTGGTTGGTCTGTAGGGATAATAATCTCCATTTAGTTTGAATTAAGTCTAATTATGTCTGCTGTTTCTGGTGCCTCAACCATAGTCATTGCTATGAAGAAATAACTACATTTGAACTTAATTAGCTCCCCCTCTGTTTAATTTATGTGCTGTAAACTTTAATTTCTACGTCACTTTAATCATAAGGCATATTACTTTGTATTGATCAACTTTTCTGAGATGTTCTTGTTTCTTCCACATTTCCTCTTTTTCTCTTGTTTTCTTTTATTTGCCGTTTGCTTCAAACCTGCAAATTCTTGTGCTTCATGACTTTGCAAACCATCATCCAATAACTGCGGTAACCGCAAGGCAACAGAGCATCAAGATGCTTTATTTCAAACCAGCAAAAACAGTAAATGAGATGGAAACTTCTAATCACAAAGAAATGGACCACCATGCATTTAATCTCTGCTGGTTTGGCCTCCCCCTCCTCCTTTTAGAAAGTTGGATGTGTTGGGGGACAAAAGGTCACCACACATACCTAATAATGGCATGATGGATTCAATTGATCAAGATCAGCCCTCCACAACAAGTAAAGCAAGATGCAACTCACTCACAAACCACACATCTAATACTTCTCACATGTGAGATCTGTTGGAGAGTCTGTTGCAAAGACAGATGACAGAAGACCTCCTACAGCGCTTTAAGAGAATAAATAAGAGATGCTGATGATGTTTGTAACATTTTATCGTGTTACAAACATCTGCATTTTATTGCCTCAAAAATAAGTAGAATTAACTTTTGCACATGTGTACCAGCTTTATATCTAGAAAGACTTTTTTTGTTGCTGAGTTTTCTTAATTCCCTTGTTCCTGCTAAAGAAAACATAATACAGCCACAGCTGTGAAACATCATTATAACAGTGTTAGTTCGGCCAAAAAACGTACATTTTCGTAATATCCTATGGATTACTTTCAACTATAGCTTGCTTACCACTCCTGTTAAACATTTTCCATTTTAGGATGATGGCCTTAGCAACGTTTTGGAAGTTGTCTGATGCTCACTAATGCTCTCTAACAAAACTCTGAGGCCTCAATGCTGATATTGGATTACATACAGGTTAGCACGATTTACTACCCTATTTAGCGGACTGTAGAGCGCATCTCACTATAAGCCGCACCTACAAAGTAAAAAAAAAACTGGAAACGTACATATAAAAGTCGCACCGGGCTATAAGCCGCTGGTATCTCCGCTGCTCTCGGTTTTCCACAAGGACGCATAAATCTGCTATTAAGGCCGCAGCCCTGCGTCTCCAACGCTGAACCATGTATTCGTTCACGCAGAGCTTACATGCAGCAGCTCTCGATCTGTACTGCCAGATCGATCTGTACTGCCTACTGCTCTGTACTGGCTACTGCCAGATCCGATAGTCTTCAACTTAAAAGCTGCATCATCTGAACTTCGTGTGGTTTCCATGATGAGGGGATATGAGTTTGAAAACATTTCTCTGTCGTGCTGCTGCTAGCATGTGCTAAATGAAAGTCAGTGCTTTCTTCTTCGATTAACAATTTTTACTTCCAACGATTCACTTCCTGCTAGAGAGCCCCCTGGTGATTGAAGAAAAATCCACAGAAAAGCCGCACAGGGCCATTAGCCGCATGGTTCAAAACGTGGGAAAAAAGTAGCGGCTTATAGTCTGAAAAATACGGTAATTAGTATTTTCAATGCAGAATGCATGTTACAATTTTAAGATTTTTTATTTATAAAAAAGGAAATTGACAACTGTAATTTCTGGACTATAAGCTGCTACTCTTTTCAGATACTTTGAACACTGCAATGTGGGCAATATAATTATATAATGCCAACTGGTTTTGAAATATAAAAGGCTTGTATACAGGTTGAATTTGGCAGTTAATGCTTGCCAGCTTTATGTGCTGCACTTTGGTTGACGGGTCAATCAGTTTCAACTTAAACACTGAGTTTTCTGGCTCTTACTGACTCACTGGCACTTGCTCTCTGTAGTTACTTTGAATCACAGGCTGCATTTGGCTAAGCATGTGGGAAATTACGGACTTTCACCAAAGAAGCGCATCAAAGAAAGAGTTTAATAAGGTTTCTTCATCTTTGTAGTTAAGTGAAATTTTACGCTCCGTCTAAACAGAAGCCACAAGAGAAGAACACAGTGAGTAAACAACTTAAAGCTCAAAATAAAAGAGCAGCATTTGGTAAGAAGTGCAGGGTTCAATTACAACTTCAAAGAGCAGCATTTATATTTGTGCTATATATCTGCAAGCAGCAAAAAAAGTTAAATTGAAAAGATCAGAAAGAATGCTTTACACCCTGGATTTCAGCTATACATATGTGGTTTAAGGTGCAGTAGTTTAGTCTCTTTTGCTTGAAGCAATTTTATGTATAATGAAAGACAACTTTGTACTTTAAAGATGTTATCATCTATGTGGATTGGCACTTCAATACATCAAGGTTAAGGCATTTTTCTTGTGGAAGAACAGAAGATAGACACTGAAAGATTCTAGTGTACGGGGAAATGTATTTATGGACCTTTCCCATCTTATGTAAAATTACTTCTATGTACTTTCTAAATGCATTTTTGAAGGAGGACTAAGGTGATTTTGGTTAATTTTCAGAAATTTGGCTTGGCTTCTTAAGCTCAAGTGAATAGCTATCTTAATGCTGCAGCATACTGGGACCTTTTGGACAATTATTTTTGCTGACTCTGCAGATACAATTTGGAAATGCCCCTCATTTCCAACGTCACTGGTCTCCAGCTCCAGCATTTGAGAACTAATATCCTTCATTGACTAACTATGTTGGTGTGTTGAAATAATAAACATTGTAGGACGCAAACTCTCAGAAACAAGGGCTGGAGACCTCTGCCATGAGTAACGATGCTTAAGGCCTGAGCTCAACCTGATAAAAAACTTTCTGGTGAATTAGAGTGGAGACTGTCAGAGTGATGACCGTGTCATCCATCATCAGTGTCTGACCTCACAGATCTGCTTTTGGATGAAGGGTCAAAAATCCACGCAAGCCCACTCCTAAATCCTGTGGGAAGTCTTTCCGTTAGAGCTGAAGGCGTCGTACCTAGTGCAGGTACAAGATTTTCCTCGACAGATGTTTTATAGCGGTGCAGGCCAGAGAGCACTGACAGTGTAACCTTTGGTCCTGCAGCTTGTAATTCAGTTGCATGGTGCACACACAATTTAAGAACCAGACTAGTGAAACTCTTTGCTGCTGTATCAATCAATTGTAGGTCAGTTTTGGTGAATGAGACACCAGCTGTGATGCCTGTTTAAAAACTCAGTGGTTCATATTATTTGATAGCTTTGCTAACAGTTTTCCATTGTAGCCCGTAAGCCTATTTAGTTAGTGTACACACAAATAAGAAATGATGCTGAGGCATAAAAAATGTTTCATTTACAGCTGTAAATGTGTGGTCCTGCTGGTAGAGCCTCATTAACCTTTTACAAGGATGTAATGCCTTGTCTGTTTCAGCAAAAAAGGTCTCATAAAACAGGCCAAACTTAACAAAGGCAGAAATAATGTGTTTTACTAGGTTGATGAAGAATAACACATACTTACCACAAATTTCGTACATTATCACCTTATTAAGCCATCTTTTTACATGTTCTAAATAAGAACAGAGACAAAACCATCTGCAGTGCCTTTCAAAAGCTAATAATCCCTGTCGATATTTTTGTGTTTTGTTATGTAAGAATCACAAAATTGTTTGTATTTTATAGGGATTTTATATAATATGCCAATACAAGGTGGGACATGATGTTGACAGAAGATAGCTCCTCCTTTTCAGTTATTATCTGAAAACAAATATATCTAAATCTGAAAAGTGTGGAAGGCAATTGTCTTCAACCTGTCTGAGTAAAACATCAATATTTAATATAATACAATTATAATTTTAAGGCATTTTCTTATCTAAACAAGACCAATACACTGAATTTGTTCACTATTGTTTTGAAAATGGTAGAGATTTTTTATCAGCACTCAAACAACTCCTTTAATTTATGCCAGCATAATTTATTAAAACTCGCAGCTGTGATGTACAAAGGTACATTTAAAGCATAATATTCACTAATCTTTGCATCTCTATTAGCGTTTAAAATTCTAAAGTTAAATTTAAATGAATGTCCTTAATTTGTATGAGTATTTCTTTATAAATTTACTTCTGTTCTTATGTTTTCAACTTGCTTAGTGAAATATTTATTTTTTATAAATACTTTGATTTGAGCTGTTCATTTCACAATATTTCTGTATAGCATTTCTTTAATAATATGTCTTTGTTTATTTTAGAGCTGGATTTAAATTTTTAGAATAGAGCAAAAAAGACTGAAAAGCAGAAAATCTGTCATTTACTTAAGAAATAACAAAAAATTATCCCTTGAACTCTGTAATGCAAGACACCTTCTCTTGGAAAGCCATTGCTGCTGATAAAATATGCTAATCAATTCTGATTTTCAATATCTTAGGTAAATTTGGACAGGGCATAAGGGCTAAAAGTTACATTTCAAAGTATTTTAAAGGATGCATCCTTTATATTGTCAAACTGCTGTTTAAAAATTGTTTAAAAAGCAGTTTAATATATCCTGCTGTTCCACACATACACACTTGTTTAAGGAATGTGCATGTGTGAAAGCATATGTGATGGATAGATATTTATTACACGTTGTCCATTTGTTTTTTCCAGGATGCAAATCAGCAGCCAAACTGCTCAAAATGAACATGTGTTTCAACTCGGGTATGCTAGCAGAGAAACAGCCTGCAGAGTCACAGCCAGAATGAGGTCATGCAATACCAAATCATGTGAATGCTTAGCGCTGGAATCAGGCCTAAAAGGATGTAAAGTGAATGAGCTCCATATGAGTCAATAAAAGTGTGATGTAAAGCAATAAAAGTAATGAGTTAAAAAAAAACCTTTAGGAAAATGTTTCATTAATAATTGCGTCTAGACACAGCTCAAAATTCTGGGTTTAAGAGAAGCTCTGACTGATGCTTACAAAAGTGGTTTATTATACAGTATGTGAAACAGTTGGAATTATTAAAACAATGTAGACAAAAATATGATATAACATTAAATCAGACTAAACTTTTTCTGTTTGAGGTCAGTGGAGAATGTTTTTGCTTTTCTTTAAATCCAGAAGTTTGCATACGTTTGTTTAGCATTCTGCAGAACTGTCTTCATAAATTGTATGACTTAAATCAAACATTTTCGGTATCTTTCCACAAGCTTTTCAGAGTTGTTCTGATGGAAATCTGGGCCGTTCTCGCTGACGGAATGAGGCCGTTTTGGTCCAACACATTTTCAGCTTTGTACACAAAATTTCTATGAGTGACTGATATCTTTCTACAATTCAGATATATTTAATTTGTTGGTGTAGTAACCGTTTTAACCATACGATTAAAGTCCATTTGTATGACTCAATTGTCCTCAAGTATTAGCTTCCTGGCTGACATCTTCAGTTGTCATTTCAACATTTTCCACACAATGTTCTTTCCTCACGCTGCTATCCAACACCAGTCCCTCCTGAACCAATGCAAAACTGTGGTTTTCAGATTATTTATAAAAAGCTTTGAAAAGACTGAATCATTTTCCTTCCACTTCACAATTATGTACCAGTGGTAAAGATTTATGTCTTCATTCTCAATTTCCCAATGAAAAGAGAAACAAATTTGGTGAAAAATAGTAAAAACAGTCGATATCGGCCAGATGGTGGCTGCAGAAGAAAGATGATGGTCCTGCTTGGACTAATGGAACCTCGTAAGTTTAGGCTCAGTCTAAAGGAAAACATGTGGAGTGTCTGAAGGGAACAAACCTCACATGGTGTATTATAAAAACCCTCTTAACCGCATGACTTATTTTAAATGGATTCAATTTATCAGTGTAATTCCAAACGCATTTAAAGTTCCAGGCTCAAAGTTGCACATACCTTTAACTGAGTGCATCGGTTTTCAGTTATCTGAGTTATTCAAACAAAGACAATGTTTACTTATATCACCTTGGATATCAATATAAAGTCAAAAAAGAGCATTCCAGAGCATATTTAAAACTACAAAAACTAGCACTGTTGTTCCATCTATTACTCTTTTTTTTCTTCTCCAAAATCTCCTCCTCTCTCTTTTGGCATTCCTACCTAATAGCATCATTACTGACTCTGTCCAGCTAAATACAGGCTCCTTGTAATCTCACACGGGCGGAGTGTTTAAGACAAAAAAAATGAAAAGCTCTCGACAGAAGAAAACAAAGAAAAACACGGGACTCGTCGGAAAAGACGCTGAAAACCAACAAAGGAGGCTTTGAGGTGAGAGGCTTTGATCTTACAGCGAAGGTAGAAACTATTTTGCCTTCCCTTCTCATCACTCCTCAGCCATCTCCCTCTTACTAATCACAACTGGCAGGAAAATGTTAGACAGGCAGGCTTTCAACTGAGAGGAACCTGTTTCTACAGCACACAGCTGAGACGAACCAGGAATCTTCATAAAATGAAGTCAAGCAATTTATGAGATGCTTGATTTGATTTAAAAAATTAATGTTTTGATTTAAGCTGATTCTCTTCAGTCAGTTTTCAAATTTCCACATCTTCTGTTTCTGTGCTTTTGTCCAGTCAAGAAAAAGAAAGTTTCCATTGCTCTAAATGCAATAATGAGAAAAAAAAAGAAAATATAAGTACACCCTTTCTGCTTACATGAAACAATCAGGTCCTGCTAATCAAATGTGTTTCACTAGTTGATATTCTACTTTATTATCTCTTAAAGGTTTAAAAACCTGAAAATGTTTAACACATTTGGATTTTCTCTTATCCCTGTGAATAAAATCCAGTGCAACCACTTACCAGAAGTCACCTAATTATTAGTACCTGTGTTTGTTTCATTTAAGGATGAATACAACTGTTCTGTGAAGCAGCAGTTTCAGATTTCGCCACCCTGCTTCATAACTACTTAAAAATAAAAAAACAAACGCGTGAAGGACAAACTGTGGATAAAACAGGAAAAGTCATGCTACCAGTTTGGCAGCATTTCAGATATTTAGAACAAAATCTAAATCAATAATTACTGATATTGTGATAAATTTTTTAGCCATATCATCTAGCTCTACTTTTCATTAAGTTGCATTTCTGTATTAAGCTTTTTATTGATTTATCTGAGGTTCTAATCTTAAATGTTTTCATTAGCTGTAACTGAAACAAAGTCTTTAAGGCAGTCTGGGTAGTTAATCTATAAAATGTGTTTCAATTAAATAAATGAAAAAATTTCAATATAAATTTTTTGACTAAAACTTTGAACCATGTATCATTTTTGCACTTCATAGCTGAGTGTTTTGTAAACATATCGCAACAGTGTGCATTTATGAGTCGACGAAGTTGAAGTTATTTTGAAAGGCACTTTGAATAAACATCTTTTCATTAGAAGAGGACTGCATAGTTGCAGTCCTGTATGCGAATACAATTGCTTGAGAAGGAATCCTGCTTCTTTCCTCTTTTTTTTTCTCCCTGCAGGATGGAGTTTCGGGGGGAGACTTCCTGGTTATCTTCCCATACAGGCCTGACCCCAATATCCAGGCATCCTCCTCACACTTTTGCTTCATACAGGCACTCTTAGAAACTTGCAAAAGGATAGACTTTAGAAGAACACACAGTCTCGTGTTTGCCGAGTCAGATTGCAATATAAATAAAAAGACTTGTGATGTAAAAGCAGCCAGATCAAACAGGAGGGGCTGTGTTATCGCACTGGGCTGGATAAAACGGAAAGAAAATGGATCTGTGTCATAAATGTCCCAATGAAAACAAAACAGAGAAGGGGACAGAAGGGAAAGCAGAGATCTGGGGTCAAAACAACATTTGGAAAAATGTTCAGCTACCCCTGCTCGCAGCGTGTTGTGCTAATCATTCCTCTACTCCCTGAGGGGATTCACTCTGACATCCTCGTAAACATCTTCAGAAGCAAACGAACGTCACTTGCCGGTGCAGGACAAACACACAGCTGTAAAGTCTGTGAAAAGGAGTCGACATGGAAGCTCAAACTCAGGCCGTTGTAACTGTGAGAAGACAATCTCAGAATTTACTTCAACAGGAACAACTGTGTGAAAACCTAGACTTGGTTCAAGATGAAACTTTTCTTCCACTTCTGTTGATACGTCAAAGGCATTGCAGTTATGAATTCCACACTCAAAAAATACATAATGAATTGTATTTTTATTACATTTGTGTATAATAGACAGATTTGTACCTTGTATTATGTAGTTATTTTTTAAGATGAGTGTTCAGAGATCAGAGAAATAAGGATATGTGCTTCAGAAAAATGTTGAAAACCAGCAAAGAAGCAACATCTGGATGAGGAATTTGTGTCCAGCATACAGATCATCTGTCTATTAATTTATTTTATTTTCCTTCAGGTCTCCTGGTTCAGGTATTTTCAGGTTAACAGTGTTTGACATAAAATGCTCAGGCTGTGGGAGCTATTAACATTTACTAACAATGGTGTAGCATTGAGTCTTTATTCCCTTTAATGGTGGGGATGCTGTGTTCTATGTATAATAATGGATGTTTCCGTCTACAATTTTAAAGTTGTTGACAATATCATAAGACAAAGAAGGCAAATAAAAATAAAGCACAACTAGTAGCAATGGCCTTTTTCGGAGTAGCGACTTCAGCTTCTGTACAGACGTTTGTTTGGATGTGAAGCACTTTGCTGACAAACGTCTTTCATTATTTCATAATTTAAATTTCAGGCATTTTTTACGTCTGGATTTACCACGTCTGGCTTCTAGTGGTGCAGAATTACGACTCATGTTTTACATCAGGAAAATGAAAGTCACATTCTGCTTCAGTGTGAACATAGCCTTTTAGTTTACCCCACACAAACAGCACGCTTTAGCACATAAGTCAAAAGGTTACAGTTTGACAAGAGCACCTTCTTCCACATGGTTGTTGTGAGTCTCAGGTGCTAAACTCTCTCTCTCTGCATGAAAACATCTGAGTCACACAGATGCAACATGAATGAATATCGAAGTAGTTCAACCATTCAATTCACTTGTGAATGTGGACTTGGGACTTCTGTGAGGCATTGTTTGAACCAAATTTTATTTAGAGGTATCGCCGCTAATTGGGCTGTATTAAGATACACAAACAGATTATATAACTGAACAAAATAAAAAACTGTATCTTTTAATTTCACCATTAAAATTAGTGAAAATGCTTTGTGTTAGCATAAAACATAAAGTTCTACTAAAATACATTGGACTTGTAGTTGTAAAATGTGACAAAGTGGCAAAGAGACAGGTGGAACAAAAGTTGCAAGGACCATTATGTTGCCGTTTTTTTTTTTACAAAGTCAAAGGTGTAACTTTGATTATATCTGCAGGTTTGCTTCTTTTAGTACATGTTTTAGTACAAGAAGCATGTGATCAAACAAAGCACTGAAAGAGTCACCAAGAACACTTTATGTTCAGTACAATATAGAAAGTGATGTTCCTGTGTGTTTAAAAATAATTGCAATCAATCTGATGAAGTGTCTCTTAAACACAGAATTTGTCGCAGTGAATGGTCCTATGTGACTATTTGCCAGTTCTGACCTGCAGTGCGACGTTGGTGTTAATTGACCCGATGATATATTGTCTAGACATTACTGCTGAGAATGAGAGAGCACTTACAAGGTGATGACAATCATCAAGCTGTGTTACAAAACTAAGAGCCTCGCAGTCACCCCTGACGGAATGCTAATGAAAGAGACTGTCAGTCCCAACATCTGCACACAGAGACCAGCAGTTCCTGCTAGGGAGGAGCTAAGGGACATTCAGAGGGCAGAGTGTGAACAAACTCTTCCACCTTTACGACTGCTTTTGTTTGGGCTCCAAAGAATAAAATTAAACCACCAAACGCTCTCAAAATATTCAAGGTTCAACAAATGTAAAATCTCATTATTTTCCAGACTCAATTTCCATGTTATGTCAACAGTTTTTAAATTTAAGGCTTTTGATCATAAAGTTGTTCCCGGTTGAGGTTTATAACCACAAATATGAAAACATATTGCAGACGTTCCAGTTCATCAGCGTGAAATTACAGCAGAGGGACAAACTTAGATCAGAATGGGTCAAAGTTTATTTTGCAATTATTAAGAAAGGGGATGGCTTGTGATATCAATATTTTTTGTTTATGGACCCTCCAAACCCAAAAAATAAGAGTTTAGGTTGCAGGATGTTTTACGGTCTTCTGAAACCAGTACAGATTTTTGGTACTAGATTTTTTTTTAATCACCTTTCCAAATTTCACAATGTCACATACAAGCAGCTTTCAGTTTTTAAAGTCAAGGTGATTGAGCAGAAAACTTTAGCTGTTTTTCTTTCATATTCAAAATAATAATTAAAACGTATTTATTTACTTTCAATAACTAAACGTTCCTTCACAAAGTATATGATTGACATAATTGTGGGAGGTGTCTTTGATCAAAGGAATCAGAAATTTGGGGTTAGGAGGCCTCTTACAGGTAGGTCTTCAGTGTAAAACATTAATCTAAGAAGGTTTATGTGCAAAAAGAAAAAAGAGGCATTTTTTACACTAACTTTACTTGAAAAATGACCTGAACAAGTTTCATACTTTCCAGTCTGTTCAAACCTGCACATGAACCCTTGTTTTAACAGAAAAAGCAGAACTGTGAAAAATAGTACAAATAGAATAAAATGTATATTTTTATGCATGCATTCCTTTCTTTTGGTCTGTTACCTGGGTCATGAAAGGGGACCAAAGCGAAGTTATACAGCGGTCTCTTGGGTCGGCTCAGGGATGTTTCTAAAATCTTAGAAGCTCCCTCGATGACCTGGACCAGGTCGTCGTACATGGAGCCGGTCACATCGAAAACGAACGCCAGGGTGGATGCGCCCTCCGGGATGTCCTCATTCCTGGCCAGGCTGTCTGAGTCCTGCGCGGCTGAAAAAGCCACTGGCAATAAAATTAGGAGCCACATAAGTTCAAAAGTCCAAGAATCCTTCTCTGACAAAGTTTTTGTGCAGTCGGTTTTCGCCAGTGTGACCCTCAGGGCGAGTGTCGGCGTGAGGGCAGAAACATCAGAGCGGTTTATGAAGTGCAGAGTGAGGCGAAGTGGAACACAGGACTCCCTCAGTGCGCCTCTGTGGTTTCTGCAGCTCCTCGGAGATCTATGAGCGGCTCTGGCGCTGTCCCTCACAGAAATGCAGAGTCAGGACCCTGCATCTGCTCCGACATACAAAGACCACCTCTAAGCTGGCCGCACAATCTCTGAGGCGCAAACCCTGTCCCATTGGACAAGAAGAGGTTCCGCGAGACATCCTGCGTGCATTTTGTTTATTTATTACGAAATATCTGGTATAGCTCAGTTTAAAATATTAACACATTATGCCGTTTTTCAATATAAAATTACTCCACTCGGGGTTTTTTTAAACTCTTTTTTATAATTCATTTAGGTTGTTGTGTATTCTCTATTGTCCTCTGTTATTAGATGCAACTTTTAAGAAAAAATACATAGTTGGTTGGATTTTAGATACAGGAAAAATCCACAAGTCGAAGTGCAACAAGTCGAAAACAGATGTGTGAAGACGCCGAGATTTTCTTGTCTGTGCTCAAGTCTGCATCTCCATCTAGTGGTAACATGCTGACATCGCATCTACATTCAAAACAAAAATGAGGTGTTTTGAAATATTCTACTAATGTTTTTTGAAAAACCAATTCTATAAAAATATGTTTTGTGAAAACAAATTGTTATTTTTTTCTTAACTACTTAGGAGACTTGAGTAAAAAATGCAAGTGTGATAACTGTAGGGAAAACTTTAATGTCACTGATTTCACACATGGTTTTTATGGACTAACTACATGTAGAAGCCAACTAGATTTTTTCAATGCTTGACTTAAAACTAATGTTGGATGCATGAAGGAACATGCTTCAGTCAAAACCTCGAAACTGAAAGTTGCATCCTCTTCATTGAAAAAAATTAGAGATGTGAAAATGTCTGTGTAGCACAAGAGGCTTTTACTGGATGCCTTCAGTTTCTCTGCAACCGCTTCGTTATGTAAGGCCAATATTTTCACTCATTTGACTTGACGGGCTCAAACCCACTCAGAAATATGATACATTTTGGCCAAAGACCAGCTGGCACTACACAGACCAATTCGGAAAGTTAAAATGAAATATTTCATAAACAGAGAGCCAATGCATTGAGTGAAGAACTGGCATGAAATGATCAAGAAGCAGCAGCATTTAGCTGCCTTTGGGTCTTTGCAGAGTATAACAAAACAATTACAAAAGTACAACCTACTTCAACTAAAGATGCACAATGCCTTTTTTTGTTTTGACACAAGGCCTTTTACTTTTTTGTTGAAAGGCATTTTTTTTTTGCCTAAAACTTCTTTTAGAAAGAAAAAAACTGGTGGTTCTTTTGTTGTTGTTGCCAAAGTTACTTTTGGCAAACAGTGACTTGGGATAATCCTACACAAGTAGTATTATATGCAGTAAATAATTTTCCCTCCAGTTTTCCTACACCACTACACTGAGATGTTTTATTTTGTCCCAACTAATAGAGTTGAACTGAAAGTGAAAGTCTTCAATAAAAAGGCAGAAGCAGGTTTGTGCATGTTACATGAAATGCCCACGGCCCTTTGTTAGCAGCTCTCAGTTACATATGACTGCAATACTGCCAAATTCCCCTTTGTGCCAAGGCAACATTAATTCCCCTTTTCAAATCAACAGCTTTTCTGAGAAACACTCACCAGCCGTTATTTGCTGGATCAGTTCAACACAAATTGAGAATAAGCCCACCACATGTATTCAGACACCTGGACCTTGCAAAGACAATTTGCCAAAGTTCAAACTGAGCATCATAAGAGGGAAGAATCAGGATTTAAGTAACTTTGAATGAAGCGCAGTTGTTGGGGCTAAATCAGATTTCATGTGACGGGGCCTTTTGTTAAAAAGTAAAAACATATTCAATCCAGAGGTGGTCTATATTGGCTTCAGTCCAATTTACTGAAGGAAGAGAAAACATGAGACTTATGATACTTTCATTTTTGAAAGCAGATGTCTGAAACAAATTACTTTCACTTTTGTTGACTGTGGGAGGGCTTATAAAGCCATCAGTATTTATTTCACAGTCAGTGAGCTTTCCACATCGACACCAAGTGCTTTTTAAAGAAGCAAGGTAAGACTGATACTGATGTGTTTATTGCAATGCTTTCAGTTACTGACTTATATTAATTAAAAGTTTTTCTGAATTTAACTTAGTTAATAATATTTAGAAATGTAGTATGCAAACTTAGAACTGCTCAGATTTTATTTTTAGTGATTAAATTTCTCAAAGAAACTAAAAACGAAACTAAAAAACCCTGGAGTCATTACTGTTGGACGATTATCTCTAAGACAGAAACATTTGGAGAACCCACCAATAGGAGACAAACAAAAACAGGCGAGGCCCAGATCACCACGGTCTCTCAGGAGCTGTGATATGCATGAGTGCAGGAGTAATTTAATGATGGCAGAAGCAATTTTTTTTTCACACATACTGTAACAATTCATAGTAAATAAACAGTACCAGATTGCTTGCCTCCAAAAAGATTTTAAAAATGCTGTTTTTGTAGGAAACAGTTATCTAAAAACATCTAGACACATGTGTCTAGATGTTTTTAGATAACTGGACCCTACAAAAAAAAAGTTGACAGATTTTTTTATGTCTTAGTCTTGAATTAACTGGGTAGGTGATGTAGATGATGTTTGCTGAGAAGAAACAGAATTATTAGAAATAATAAAATAAAATAAAAAATACATAAAAATAAAAGAAATAAAATTAAGGTTTTCTAGGAGAACCGGTGGCATCAGGATTTTGTCGCCACCTGCTGGTGCTCCAGCGGTATTCTGATTTTCTGACAACTAATCCTTTTTCCTAAACTTCTGCAATTTTCAAAAGTTATTTTGATCTTTTCTGCTGTAAATGAAAACAAGTATGAAACTTGTCAGTAGGAATGATCATTAAAAAGTCAAAGCAGATAAAGACCAATCGTTAAAATGTAACTAATGTTGCATGGCGCGGTAACGCAACCAACAGGGCAGTTCTGATTTCAAACTTCCTTTAACAATAATAAAAAAGAAACTACAGATGTATATGGATTGGTGTTTTCAGTTTTGTCACAATGCATTGCTTTCTATTTACTTTTTTCTGTCAACATATAGTTGTGTAATCCACAATAATATCTCTCCTTCCCATCCCAAAGCGAGTGAATATCAACGGTTCCTTCAGTCCACCAGAGCAGCAGCCCATCATGAACTCCAAGCTCAGTGAGACTCATCAGAAAGCAATCTGCTCCCAGCTGGGACATGTTCAACTGAAACTGCTCTACAAAGCCACTGTCCATGGTTATACTGCTGCTGCCTTTCACCAGCAATGTGACAGACTGTCACCCACTCTGTCTGTGGGCTACAATGTGTCTGGTTACATTTTTGGAGGCTACACCAGACAACCTTTTAATCAGTCTGGACAATATGCTAACGATGACCAGGCGTTTCTTTTTACTTTTGAGGGAAGAAAACTCATCAAATATCCAGTTGCTAATGCTGCGTGCGCTGTTAGAATGATGAACAACTCTGGTCCTTATTTTGGAGAATCCCTGGTTTTTATTCATACGAGCAAACCAGTTGTACACAGCAATGCAGCAAGTTATTACCCATTTAATGCTGCACAGATGCATGGAAATGACTTGAACTTGATAGACTGTGAGGTCTACTAGGTGGTGGGTGAGTTGCTTTTAAATGTCTGAATATTATTTTTATATAGACATTTTATGCATTTTCTAACTCAAGTTTGTTTTTCAATCATGACTATAACAGAGATGACTAAATTCGAGGATCCCTGGCGGACTGTAACCTGGAACCTTGAGTAAGATGAATGAAGACTCCACACTCGCATACAATAACACAACTGCAGGGAGGTAAAGTGAGATCTGCTGGAAACCTAGCTAGCAATACTGTGGTGTAAACACTGCAGTATTTGGTTCTCCTGCCATGGTTACGGACGAGGACAACACAAATGTTATCGCAGAAATAATCTGACTTTACTCACATAGCATGAACATTCAAAATAACAAAGAAACAGAAACTCAAGGTGACTGCAGAGCCTGATCAATCATTTTACAGTATTCTACACTACAGCTTAGACAGTTTTTAGAATGTTAATTAAAGTTAATTTAAAAAATTCCATCTTCCAATTTCCTTAGTTGAAGCCATCCTTGATGCTGTATGGTAGTTTTAAATTAAGTTTGAACGTACAGTTACATTCAAGTTAGGTAATTTTGTTTATATTATAGATTGTAACTGCAGTGAGAAATAAATTTAATGCTTTACTTGTCTGGCCTTACTGCTCTGCTTGTACAGACGGCTGCAGGGGGCAGTGAGAGATTTTTTTCAACTTCCTGCCGCATCACAAATAACAGTGTGTTTGCAAAAACAAGAACATCAAAAGGGGAATTGAAAATGTATTTAAATCTACAGAGTTGATATTGCACAACTTTAAACCAGACTTTACGACAAGCCTCGGCAGTGAGTCACCACATGCGCCAGTATACCACAAATTTAATTTTTTCGAAAGATTGTTTAAATAACATTAGAATTTTCAATCAAAAGGGAATTGAAAAGTGTTACATTTAGAATCCACATAGGATATTGACATAACTTAAACCAGATTACACCCACCCATCCCACTGAAAAAATAAGTGATAATTGGCTTGAATAATATATGTTTTTTACCTTCAAACAGACACAAGCTGGAGCTGATGAATTACATAGAGAACTACAAACCCATTAGCAGTTCTCTGTCCCAGGCTCGGGTTTTACTCATTGGACCAGTTGGAGCTGGAAAGTCCAGCTTCTTCAACTCCATTAACTCTGTGTTCAGAGGCCATGTCACCAACCAGGCCATGTCTGGTTGCTTCTCCACCAGCCTCACCACTCAGGTCTGAATCAGTCACATTTACATTCTTTTAGCAGTAATTCATCTGAAACAAAAATCCTTCCAATATTCTTTTTGTCAGTGTAATAATTCACCTTTTTTAGTTTCGAACCTACTCCCTGAAGGCTGGAAGAGAAGGCAGACTTCTGCCAGTCATCCTGTGTGACACGATAGGACTGGAGGGCAGCAAAGGAACAGGGCTTGATATAGAAGATATAACTAGCATCCTCAAAGGTCATCTGCCTGACCGTTATCAGGTGTGACATTTGATTACGTCATACATGATGGAACGTGAATTTGACAGCAGTTAACCTAAACAAAGCTTTTGTTTTTCTCCCCTTCAAACATTGCTGCAGTTCAACCCTGCTGCTCCGATGGATTATGAAGCTAGTGGCTGTTGCAAGTCTCCAAGCCTCAAAGACAAGATCCACTGTGTCACATACATACTTGATGCCTGCAACATCTCCATTATGCCCCCAAAGATGGAGGAGAAGCTGGAAACTATCCGCAAAAAGGCCAATCTGCTACGTCAGTAAAACTGAATCTCTTTTATTGTAACATAATGAAAATGTGCAAACAAAAGTATCACATTAGTATTTGCTGTTCTTTGTGAAACTATATATTGTTTTAGAGCATTTAAAACCAGAGGTTTACAAGCAGAATGTAAAAAAATAGTCAGTCAACTCCCTCCCCCCCACTGTATGACTATCAATCAGACTAATTGTTTTCTGTTTTCTCCTTGCTAAATTGCAACAGAATGTTTCTTCAAACTCAGAAGTTCACATTTGCTTGAGAAGCTTAAAGTAGGATCAAACTTTAAGTTTGATTTATGGTCAAACTGTGGAAAAAGGATGAGTCTTTTTATGCAGTGACTTTGTTCTCCATAAGCCACTTTTTAACTAATTTGGTAGTACATTTTGTATCACTTTCTGTTTAAAATAATGGCACCATGTGTAAAGTAAATACATGCAGTGAAGGATGCCACTTAGGTGCACAAACCGATCTATAGAACCTCCAGTGTGGAAATGTTACTGCTTGTGTTTGCAGGGATTCCTCAGTTGGTTGCACTGACCAAAGTCGATGAAGCCTGTTCCTTATTGAAAGAGGACCTGACAAACGTCTATCAGAGCATCTACATTAAGGAGACAGTGAGTGTTTTTACACAAAGAACATTTTGTCAGAAAGTTTCTTGTTGTTCTGATATTCTGTGCTCTATGATGCAGATGCAACTGACCAGCACAAAGCTTGGCATACCGCTGAGCTGCATTGTTCCAGTGAGGAACTACACCGAGACGTTGGATCTAGACATCAACTGTGACATCCTGCTGCTCAGTGCTCTCACCCAGATGCTTCGATCGGCAGACAATTTTTTTGATGATTTCAGCGACCAGTTGAGCACGCTTCAAACCAAGGAATAAGAAAAAGCAGATGCAACAGATCAACCCTAAAATGATTTTTTAGCTACATAGGTTTAATGTTTTACAAAAATAATATCCCAAATAGAATGAGGAACTTAAACAGTGACGGGTGGCTAATTGCTAAATATGGTGCAGATGTGAGAGGAGACGAGGCAGGAGACCCTTTCTTGTTATTAAAAGTGTTTGGAAATGGAAATAAACTTTTGAAAATCACCTCAGCTGTTATCAATGAAAAGGTAATAATTCATAAGTTTTCACTGAGTATCTATTAAAAAACAGGATGTTGAAGATAATGTATCCCTTTTCAATAAACAATGAAACTTCTCTATTGGCATTACAGCAACCTTTGGGATTCATTTCTGGCACATGTGGTGTTTTTCACAGTAGTCAGACAAAATGAAAGTGTATATATTCTTAAATGTTACATTTTACAATGCATTCAATTCTCAAGCTCCATAATTACTTTTTTCTTAGCATAACTTGTTTTGAACTGTCTTCTCTTCAAAGGACAGTACAAACATTATATTTATTTTAACACTAGGGGGAGCTATTTCACTACCTTTCAGGCAGACTACTCTTAAAAAGTTATAAAGGATATAAAAACCAAACAAAAATTCACATGGACAATGTAATGCATCTAATAACACATTGTTTGACGTCAGCCTAGTATTTATTTTATTTTTTTTATTATTTAATTTTACTAGGTGTTTACTGCAGGATGTTAATGGAAAGCGATGTGGAAATATTCAAATACAAGTCCTAACCTCACTGACCAAGATTTGCTCAACTAATGAGGACAGGCAACCTGTGTTGCAGATGATTTTGCATGGCAAACAAAGAAGAAAGCCAGAGTTCATGGAAGTGACATCTTTCCGAATCTGGCATTGCAGTGATTACACAACATGTTTCTCTGTTACGATAAAACACCTGCTTTCTCACATCAAAAAAAGAAGCTGGAGGCGCATCCTGTACCTCAAATGCTCTCACGGAAAAAAGGTGTTAGAACATGTTCTCCTATGTATTTATTTAGGACTTGCTCTATATGCCAAGGCAGTGATAGTTAACTCATCTAAAAGCAAAACGTTTGACCTAAAGCAAGATTTATTCAGGAATGTTTTTCATACACAGAATTCAGCACATTTTTAGGAGAGCAGCAAGTCAAAAGAGTCACTAAAAACCTTCTTAGAGGTAAGGAATTTCAATAATCTGGCTCAAAGGGGAAATTCCTAATTCATCTGTAGAAAAGTAAGGGTGGATGTCAAAGTAACTATACAATTTGAATCTAAAAGTATGGAAAGAATTTACTCCAGAAGCAGAAATTTTTTGAATGTTTTAATGTTTCGTGTGCATGTAATACTGACTGCCACTAACAGCAGCCATATTGACAAACTGGTTTCTAAGGTGGAACTTCCAAAGTTTGTTCTTTGAAAACAGACAGTGTTTCTCGCACCACGTCAGAAGGCGTCTGAAACTATTTTCCATCTGATGGATTATGGAGATTTGCTATTCAATTGTAGCTATTGTGTAGTTTTGCTGCAGCAAAACCACATATTTGCTTGCTTTTGTGTAGAAATTTTAGCCTTTAATATCTGTGTTCTCAGGAGGACATTGGAGGTGTTTGCGTCTGTTTTCATCCATTTAAGTAATCCTCTTTATATCCACACGACGCCGGCTCTGCCCACATGCATAAGTAGAGCAAACCTCTGACAAACAAACAGTGTTATAGTAACCAAAGTGATAAAACTCAAGACATTTACCTTTTTTATTTGCCATTTTGTCCCTTTAAGGAAACACTGACAGAACAATGACAGGCAAGAAAATTCTCTGTAAGGTTATTTGTGGGAAACAACAGAGAAATCAGAGTTAAAGCCCAACTTTTTTGCAGCCAGTGGAATAATGAGAGGCACAAAGTATGAAACACAGCAATCCAGGCAACACAGGTAAGCAACAAGGCAAAGGGCTCAGACACTGGTAGTAACATGATAGAAGACTTACAACACGACAACTGACAATATAGACACAGGTGAGTATAAACACACAGGGAAGGTAATCCGGGGAAACAGGATGCAGCTGGGATCAATGGACAAGATGATGCAGGAACTAAATAGACAAGAAAACAAACACAAAATTTCACATCCTCACAAAAATAATCTTTTAAAGATGCAGACAATAGAGAACTGTACTATTTTTTTTAATAATTGTTTTTTTATTATTTTATTTAGTTTTTTGGCAGTCAGTCAGGACTTGGCAGAACTTGCACACTTGGCAGCACTACACACGCCGAAGGGGATGGCAATGAAGATTTTTCTAACCTGATTAATCAAATAATCCAACCTTCGGCATTTGAGTTGCAAAACATAGTCCAACCGTCTCAAACTGACATGAGACAATTAGTTTCTCAGAGAGCGAGAGCACTTGATGCCAAATTTTTAATGGCGATGAAGGTTTTTCTAACCTGACCAATCACATAATCATCATTTGAGTTGCAAAACTTAGTTCAACCGTCTCAAAAGGATGTAAGATATGAAACTTCCTAAATGCTAATGAGATAATTAGTTTCTGTAATTCTAGAAGTGCTCTAGGAGAGAGCACTTGATGCCAAATTTAACCTATTGTGATCTGTGTTGCACCTTCCACAGTAAATAGCAATGTATTTTTTTCTTTGAATGTATGCACTTCATCTAGATAAGGTATCAGAAAGATGTTTTAAGTGAAAAAAAAACACTATATAACACATACTTTAATGAATAGAGCAAAATTGATTATTATAGCATTATTTTGGCATTATAATGATAAATAATGGCATTATTTTAATGTCCCACCCTAACTGAGATTAAATCACATTTATTTTCATTTTAGAAACCAGTGCAATTTTTCTGTTTTGTTCTGATCTGTGTAGGTAAACAAAGTATTTCTATGCATGTCATTGTAAGTAAATTTTTTTCTTTTGTTACAGTCTATGAGAAATGTCTTATAAGTTTATTCACAGGCAGGAATCAGGAGGATCTGTATAGTTTGTGCTAGATTGGCTCACATTTTACTTGCAGAATGCAACATTGTGTTATTTGGCAAGAATAACCCTGACAACACACTTGTTGATGTACATATCATTGAAGAATCAGGAGGTTTCTGATGGCACAAAGGTCATCAGAAACCTTTTAATTCACTGTTTATAGAACCTAATTAAAGAACAGGGGCGGGTTTCCTCCTCAGCAGAGAGAAGATGTGCAGAAACTGTCGGTTCTTCTAAATCAGAGCTGAAAATATGATTATCCCTGCAGTTTTCCCATAAAGGTCTTTAACTTTTTTCTTGGGTAATTTTTAGTAGATATCAGATACTTCTTGTTTTGAAGTTGCTTTTTATTATTTCAAACTTTTCATGTGACATCAAAATTAAAAATGTACTGTTTCACATTTATGCATTTTTTCTTTAATTGTGTTCTGTTTGAATGATGGTAAGCTGTTAAAATTGCCCTGCCTACTTTCCCTATTGTGAACTTATACAAGCATTTAACTACAAGCTGCTCAAACAAGCTGAACTTCACCATTCATTTCTAACTTCATTCATTTGACCACTCACGTATTTGACCAAGCACTGTTTTTTGTACTGGATGCAACTTTCTTCATTTATTTGAACTTGGGACCGGATACACCTTGATGCTGCCCTGCTGACATGAATAAGGCACAAAATAAACTAAGAGATGAACATAGTTGGTGCAACAAGGCAGCTTTAATCAATGTCCCTTTTATCTACTTTTTGTGTCATGTTTACTTTACCTTTAGTTCACTTTGTTTCACAGAATAAATTTATCTCTAAACACTGCAATATCAAAAGCAATGTGGGCCGAATACTGAGGTCAGAATAATCTGGTGGTGTTTATCTATGATCTGCCTGTATTTCTCTGTTTTCATGTTGCTGTGTTTGCAACATTTGTTGTGCAGCAACCTCAGCAAGTGGATGTTTACAACCACTAGCAGCATATAAGTAAGGCAAAGAGTTTATTAATATAAAATAAACTAATAAAAGTAATCCAAAGTGCTTTGTAAAAAAAATAGGGCAAAGACAATTAGATTAAAATGAGAACAAAATTCAAAAGTTTATTACATACAACTATTTCAAATCCTTTGTCAAACAAACAAAAAAGTTTGTTTGCAAAAAAAAATACTTGATGAAAATCAAATGCCTTCAGTTCTGATTTAAAAGAGCCAAGAGTTTCAGAAAAACGTTTGTTTTGCAGTGATCCAAAAAACACTGGACTAGGTGAACAAGTCACCTGTGGGGTGAGGGGCTTAAAGGTTTGTAACTCACAAACAAGTTTTTGATCACTTCAATTTAGCCTATTTAAAAAGTCACAAACATTACCAGAAAACACTTTGCGAATAATTAAAACTTCTAGATTATACACAGAAATGTTTCAATCCAAACTGCTTGTATTTTGATTATTACCCAATTTATTTATGCTTTGGCTTAGTTCTCCTAATTTGAGCTCATTCCTCTGTATCTAGTTTCTCAGTTTTTCTTGTATTTCCTTACTCTTGGATATTGTTTATTTCCTCCTCACCTCCTTTCACGTTCTTTAGTCTCCAGGGCCGGCTCATGGTCAAATGGGGCCTTAAGCAGAGTTAGATTTGGAGCCCCTCTTCCTGTTAAGAGCATCACAAACAACATTTATATCCAGGAGAGGAGGTAAATTTTAAGAGGCTGAACTTGAAGGTAACCTTTGACAACTGGTTATAATTTGCTGAGATGTGGCAAACTCTGTGAAATGTGGCAAACTTTGAAATTTAGTTTTATAGCCAAACCCAAACGCATTTATCCCCGACTGGTCTGCTATGTTTCCTGGTCTTCCCTGTAAAGCTTATTCTCTAATATTCTAGCAAACCTCTGAGACCCTCACAGAACAGTTGGGTTTATTGTGAGATTAAATAACATAGATTTAGACTGACATTATTAGCTAGATAACTTCTGAAAGTGACTGATGAGAATAGATTTTATTTGGGGATATCAGAGTTTTGCAAAACATGGATTGTTTTCAATGCACTCCCCTTTTATGCATTACTTTATTTGGTTCTACGACATGAAATCCTGATTAAATACTTAAGAGATATGAATAATTTTTTAGAGGAATGTAAATATTTTGCAATTTGTATGTAATAATTAAAAAAAAAAAAAATTTTTTTATGCAAAAGCCATTAAAAAAATGTAACATGTCCCCAATTCATTACATGAACTTGAGCTTACTCCCATGTGTTTCTGTGCGCTTTGTTGTAGTTTTCCATAGCTTGAAAAGTTTCAAATTACTGTCATTAGCAGGTTCACTTGACCGAGCATGACAGCACCACAATGTCAGCTGCCCTGTCTCCCAAACAGGATCCACATGACACATGCCTCCGCTCTTCCAACAAGCCGAATGAAAAGCCTGCCTCCAGGCTTGGCGCTGTGTTGCCCAACAGACCTAATCTCTGGGTTTACAGCCTGTCATAGCTGTAAATTCCATCTTTTGTGGTGGAAACAACCAACCTGACCAACGAGGCTCACTGGTTTAGCTTATTCACACCAGCATACCCTTCATAATCTCTGCCATTCTTTCTTTCTATCTCTTTCTCCCACTCGGGGTCTCTCCCTTTCATGGACACATTCTGTGCTGCACTGACACATGAATGCCATCACTTGTGCAGACAAACAATTTCACTCATTCCCTCAGTCTCATGCACCCACTCTCATGAGTAAATTAAGCACACATTTGGTTTCCTTTTTCTGTCTGGAGGCTATTTTTAACCAAAAAATAATAAATAAAGGAACAAAAGAGAAGCAGATATTACACATAAAATATTTGGACTAAAGTAGACACTTTAAATTTTAAACCACAGAGGCATGCACATGTTATGCATGTGAAATGAAATGTTAGGCTTATGTGGGAAGGAGGGGAAAAAAGCATTCACAGAGAAGAAGCAACATATGGATCTGCCAAGCCAGCTGTGACTGTTGTCGTGGAAAAAATTACTTTAGCAAGAGTCTGGATGAGAAGAAATAAGAAATTTATTAAAACCTTGCAAGGTGAGAACAGAAATACAGAATCACAGGAGTCTGTCAAGTCTGCTCTGACCAACAGTGGATCTGGCTTCCTTTTATAGGTTCTGGTTAGAGAAGAGAGACTTGATCGGACAATAGGTGTGAATCGCTGATCGTTATGTACCAAGGATTCTGTGGAGCCCAACACAGATGGTCTGGCTATTTGTCTATTGTTGGGGAAAGAGGGTTGTTAAAAGGCCAGCCGCTGGGGAAGGAACACCTAGATGGTAACCCTGCTGTTATATGGCCCCGTAGAAGTCTAACGGAGAGCAGCTTAACCAATATCCTGATAAGACCATGCAGAAACAATCTAAAGCACAAAAGGGGTGAGGAGCACATTATAAAATTTTCCATTACACTGTGTAAGTCGCTGTGACTGTGTAAGTCGCTGAGATGTTGTTTCTTCTGCACATTCCTGCCTTCCCCGAGCCTAACGCTGATCACATCAGTAAGTGTTCATTCAGGCCTTGTTTTTCACAGAGTGTGCGAGAACAGTGGGTGTACGTGTGTGTGGGCATGTGTCTGTGTTTGTGGGCGTGTCACAAAGTGAAAGAGCAACAGAAAACAAGGGCGAGGCGGACAAACTCGCAGAATGGCAAGGACAAGACTTGTGTGTCGCACACATTTTTCACATAAATCACTGGAAATTTTAGCCAGTTATAGTTTAGAAAAATGTGACGAATTAAAATATTTGTGTCAGGTGATAGTGCTTTACTTCCTGTCCTTCTCATAATTTACTAACCTATGAATAGTTTAGCTAATCCTTTCACAAAACTGAAGATGTCCAGTTGCTGCTGGGTTGCAGATTGTCAGAAGTAAGCAAATAAATCCTTTGCAGCAGAAGTTAATCCTCAGGGGCTTAAGTAACATTACTGGAGGAATTTAAATCAGTCATATGACATGTCCTGTTTCCACAATTGAAGCTTCCTCTTTTTACTTTCATCATAAAGGGACAAAATAAACTCTGGAACTTAACTTTTGTCTGCCTAGTTGCACCTCAGCCACACACCACAGAACGATACAGCATAAAGAGAGTATCTGTCTTCTCCTGTTGCTTTCTAAACACAAATGTGTTGGAAGTTAATGGAATAAGAGGGGATGTTTTCTGATTAATGCAATCAGAGCTGGATAAAGCAATGAAGAGCAGAAAAATGACTTTGAGTTGAAGTAAGTTCAAAAGAATGAAGTCCTAGAGTTCTGGGCAGATGATTTTAATATGCATCTCATCTAGATAAGTCAAAATCTGATCCTATTTTCTGTCTAAAGCCACACACCAGTTGAAACATATTACACTAAAACTACAGAAAAAACCCATGCACTGACTGTTGTGAGACTAGTTTTATCTTTTCTTCACAAAATGTTTCTCACAACATTTTTATCCGACTTCTGCTCTCTTATTGAACTTGACGGCTCACAACAGCAGATTTTGTGGGAGTAAAGTGTTTGGAACGAGTGTCAGACAAAAAAAAAAGAAGAAATCATCATGTGTGACTGTATACAGAAGAACATAATGTTTTCAAAACTGTTCCTCTGTGCAATTGATACTCAGGATAGCAACATGAGTTTCATCAACTTTCACTTCCCATGGCCTTGAGGAAGGTAACATGCGAATGTTTATCTTCGAAAATCAGTGAGAGTATGGAAGAACATGGAAAAACAGCAAAATAAAACATTTGCTTCTTCAAGTTTGACTTTAACAAGATAAATAAGGTCCAGCATGGAAAATCTGCCCAAGCATAAAAGGTCAGCTATAAAAAAAAAACATTAACCAGATGTTTTTTTCAAAAGAAATGGCAGCTTGAAAAAAAGCAGAAATAAGTACTTTTTCATTTACTTGCTAGAATACAATCGTGATTATAAAAATAAATAGATAAATGACGCGTACGCTGCCATTATTGCTTCTGTAAACAGTGAAGTGCTGTGTTCTTCTGTTCATGTGGGTCATAAATTGTTTACACAGAAGCCTGATGCATTTAATTAGTAGTTTGACCCACAAAAATAAATAATCAGTGATCAGTGATCAGTTGCACCATATTTTATTTACTGACATACGAGTAAACAAGGCTGATTGCATTTGCATGCCGCACAAATCCAATTTTTATTTCTAATTTAAAAAAACTATATATCCTTTATATCCACTGTCAATTAGCTATTTAAAGCACAATATTAAGACACTCTGTGTAAATGTTAGCATAATGGTGAAAGATGATCAAAAAATAAAATATGAATTAAATATCTTTTTTACTTGGTAAAAAAAAAAAAAAAAAACGCAGAAAAACATAATTGTATAATTTCTCAAAATGTCACCTGTATGACTTACACTAAAGTCACTGTTGAGATAAACTATGATAAGACTAAAGTTAGTCTTATCATAATTACAGAGTTAACAAGTGGAGCATTATCATAAATGTGTTTATAGGCAGCACATTAAAAATGAACCTGGTTCACTTCTAAAAACTAACTTTACAGCTTGGAACTTTCCCAGAGGAAACCATTAACTCTGCTCAGATTAAAGACTGTTACTTTGAACTTCTGCAACAACTATCAGAAAAACTAATAAAGTTAATAGGAAACCAGTATGAAACCTAAAACCTCCTTTCTTTAACTTATGATTTACCCCAGGAAATTTAGTTTCTCAAGTTAAATTTAAAGAATGCTACTGAGACTATGTCACACTTTAACATTTTCTGAGCTGCATTACTGTCTGTATATGCTGAAATTCCCTCACTGTGATTCTAAAATGTGCTTGGAAAATAAATATTCCAAAAATATGTGTTATGCAATCTTTTAGGATAGCATAGAGACGGTAAGAGATGAATTCATATTCAAAGCATGTCTGCCTCAGTGATTCCAAAGAAGCCCACGTGGACGGGCTTCAGATTACTAATATGCTTCACCATGGCAACGCAGCTATGGAGGCTCGTGGGCAGATTTATATTTCAGCACAGGAGTACCAACAAGGTCACCGCATGTTTTTTCTAATCACACCGGGTGCAGCTGCATATGTGTGTTTGTTTACTGCAGGTGGGTGGGTGTGCACAGCATCCGGGATATGGAGGCGACCTGCGGTTGGGTTTTGGTCCTTTTTCTACTGGAAGAAGAATGGGAAGAGAATGAAGAGAGCAAGAAGTGCATCAACAACATTAAGGTGGTTCTGTGTATCTGCTCAAAGACCTTGGAAGTGAGAGGAAGGACAGGGATTTTTCTGGAAATGACTGAATGTGAATGTTGGTGGATATGTTCTTAATGCAAGACCCAATATCACACAGTGACTAAAAAAACATACATTTCTGATGTTATGTTTAGGATTGTTATTAATGATTTTACCATAGTTGTTCACATTTAATGTATTCCTCTTCATTATTCTCTTCTTTGACATTATTTTTTCCACACTATGCATCCTACAATTTGAATATTTCTCCACCAGATTCAATAAAGCTCAAGATAAAGATTCATTCTAAGATGAAGATCCTTAATATCTCTATATGCTCTGAATGGGACAGATGGAAAGTTATCAAACCAAGTGTCACTCCTGTTTGTAATCCTGATTGTCCAGATTGTTTGTTTTTATCAGTGATTTGATAAGTGCTGTTTTTAACACCTTATAAGAGGGCTGCTGCGTTTACTATTTGAATCAAATCAGACGAAATGACCTGCAGAACGTCCTTAAAGAAAGTTGTAGGGAGGAAATTATGGCAGCAGGAATAGGAGCTTTATCAATTTATGAATTCTTCTTGAGTTCTAAATGTTTTATGTTTACTCTGGTAGAATTGTGTTTTTTTTCTGCATTTGTTTTGATTAGACAAACACAGGTACTGGATTTAATGTTTATGTGCATACTAACTCTCTTAAGTGTTACATTTTATCTGTAAAGAAGTTTGTGAATTTATTGCACATCCTGCACAGTACAATTAAGATTCTACAATCACAGAAGGTTCATCTATCAGCTTAGCAGTTAACTTCAATTCATGAGATCCACTAAATTGTATGCATGTTACAGTTGCAGATTTGTCAAGGTTTTGCTTAAAACCAAAACTGGACCTTCCTCTCTTGAAATGGGGAAAAGATTCTGCATCTGATTAAGTGTTTGTAACTGATCAACATGACCTCACTTCAGAAACCCTGAAGCGTTCCTTTAAGCTCACTGCTCTTTTTCTCTTTAATACCAAAGCTGCTGGATGGCAACACAATAACAAAAAAAGATTCCAAGAATTGACTGACTTTGTTTTTGGTCAAACAAAAGAAACCATCAACACTTTTAGTCACTAATGTATTCTGGCAAATATACACAGGAAACTAGGCCACAATGTGGGGCCATTAAACAACATGACTTCATATGGACTTAATAATAGGAGATCCCTGATTTATAGCAAAATTCATATTGAGAAGCCCTTCCTTCTGCATCCAAGTCACAAAATATGTAGTTATTTACTACTTTTTATTAATTTCACTGTTCCCTTTTAAGCACAATTCTTTAAAATTAATATGATATTTTTAATTAGAACATACAATATTTATAGCAAAATTTGTTGAGTGACATAAAAGTTAAAAATTGTGCCAGATTATTTACTTGTTTAAGACTTAAGTAATAAATTCCTCGTGAGGAAACGTGGATTAAATGCAGAATGTTTTTTTGTGGATTTGTTATGATACGGCTGTAAATATTATGGTTTGACACAGGAGAAGAGATCAGCTGACATTTGGTGCCACAACAAAGCAAATCAAACCCAACAATGAGAAAACATTGTTGGGTTTTATCAACAATGTTGATAAAGACGAAGAATACAACAGATAATGTGGAGCCTTTCTCACAAAATAAGAACAATCTGGCAAAATGAAACTCTTCTAAAAGATGGCAACATGTTTTCTGTGATGTTTAAGTTACTTCATTTAAACAAGAAACATTCAAACTACTACAACTAGCAACGGAAGATAAATCCAAATATCTGCCATTTTTGGCTAAGTTTAGGTTAATATATTATGAAATATATTAACACTATCGCACTCTTTTCACAACTAATTTTGTGAAAATGTTGGTTTATAACAGTTTTTACAACTAGATATCAGCTTGCTGAATTCATCTCACATTTAACTGGCAAAAGCTGATGAGTAAAGCAAGATGAAAAGCTTGCTTTAAAATGTGTTGATGTAACTTTGCTGAGTTTGGTGCTAATGAACAATATAACGATCTGAAACAGAATGTACAAAAACAAACACTACGGTTACAAAACGCTTAGAAATATGCCAACATGTTTCGTACAAATACCAGAAATAATTTGACATCTTATTTGATGAGTTATCATTTTGTAGAGTTTATAAATTTATATTGTTTTAAATGTTAAGCACACTCTTCATCCCCAACATTCATTTAAGAAACTTCATCTGCTTTGTTATCACAATGACCCTAAAACATGTGTGCAAACATCGTCACTGATTCCAGTTATTACGCTCCCCATTATTTTGCGTAAAAGATACGAATTATGCAGATAAATGAAAATCTCATGTGTTTTCAGACCAATTAGTGTGAAAAATGTAATGACTTAAAAAGTGCTGTGAGTTGATTCTGCGCTCTGATTGTCTCACAGGTCACAAGAAATCCCTGCTGCCTCTGTTTCTCTGGCGACCGCTACCGTGACTTTGGCTTGAACTGGACGAATGTGGCTGAGGTCAGACAGCTTGAAGGCCTCCCCTGTAGTTAAAAGTTAAACAGCTCAAAACAGTATCATTTATAGCTTGCCGCTGCAGAGAGCGTGTGTGTGTGTGTGTGTGTGTGCTTTTTTGTTTGCTTACGTGGATTTCCCAACACTTTGTCCAGCGGCCCTCCTTTATCAGAGCTGACCTGTGATCTTATCAAAGGTTTTTATGTACAGCTGGGTTTTGAAGGTCAACACCCTGTAACAAGTCAAACACATAAAGTTCCTGTTGCAAAATTGGCATTTCTTCTTTTAACCCAGAGTTCTTGGGGTTTAACTTATGTTCTTTGGCAGTGCAGTTTGCTTTGAACAACGCCAAGTATGATCAAAATAATGTTAATTGGTGCAACCTAAAAGTTTTATTTAAATGCCACAGAAATACAGATAATGCCATAAATAGAAAGAAAGGAAGGAAGGCAAGCGTGTAAGGATTATTGGGGATGGATATATGTGGATGGATGTAAACAGTGAAAACGAGGTTAAAGAAAACCTCAGTTTAACTCGTGTGCTATAGATGCAAAGGCCATCTATAGGCCTTTGCACAGAGATAACATAATCATCTGTGGCTCAAATTATGTTAATCCTTTTTCAGTTTCATGTTGGTTCTTGTTTAATTTTCACACTTCATTTTGCTCCTCTGTAATATATATCATCTCATTATGACTCCCTTCAAGATAATCCTCTGTTCACAGCCACAGGGTACAGAAAAGAGTGATTGCTTCAGCTCTATACGCAGCCTGGTTATGTAAGAAAAACAAAATATCAGAAAATTATAGCTCATGCTATTTGTTAAAGGAAGGAAAAACATACAGATATGAACAGGAATTGTCCTCATAAAAAGGACAGAAGCTGGAAATGACTGTCAGAAAGATAAATAAATAACAGACGGTAAAAATACACAATGTGAAACATGTAAGTTTACAAATTTGTTTTTCTTAAACTTGTTCTATCAAAGGTCACACAAGCTTTACAACATATCAAACATTATCTTTGACATTACGTCACGTTCAGTGATTGCACACACTGAATGCTTTACAAACATCTGTGTATTAATTTCTATCTGTCAATCACTAGACAGTGACACAACATTCTTTAAACTATCATTTGAAGTTATGCAGAAAGTGATTCCGTGAGCCATGTTGCACCTTAATATTTTTGAATGGAAGCAAAGAATGTGACAGAACCCCTGGTCTTCTGATCCCACTTTGCAATCGTACTTAAAAAGCTACGTAATTATGAAAGAATGTCCAAAAATAAAATTAAATAAATCGCTAAACATTTAATTTAAATTATGAATTCACTTAAAGTCACTCAGAGGTGTTAGACATTCTGTTCTCTAAAAAAATCATGCTTAATTAGGTTTTGAGATCCCTTAGAAACGCAGCCAGGTTTCAAAGATCATGTGAAATTTCATCTGGCAAGAAATGAGACAGGATCATTTTGTGGTTAAACAAAGCACCCATACTGTTCCAAAGAAAGGGTGTGTGCCTTCCTCCCTCCCTCTGAGGGTGTTGATTCACTCTCAGAAGTTTAGTAGCTGATAATTCATTTCACGTTTCTAGCTTCTGCGTGTCAGTGGGTTATGTATAAGCAATATGGTAACACCTGCTCATTCAAAACACTATTGCAGATGTGCACAGTCTTTACCCCAGACTCCTTTAAGGAACTTCATCATCTTAGCTAAAACAATGCCTATAAAACATATCAGCAAAAATCAGATTCCAAATGTTATGTTTCCTTTTATTTGTGTAAAAGTTAGGAATCACGGGGTTACGCTGGTGGCGCAGGGGTTAAACACAACCCAAATATGGAGGTCTTAGTCCGTCGCAGTTTTGATTCCTGGTGACCATTGCTGCATGTCTTCCCCCTTCTCTCATTCCCCACTTTCCTGTCAATTGTCATTGTCAAATAAAGGACGCTAGAGCCAATAAAACAATTTTTTATGACGAATCACACAGATAGATGAAAATCTGATGCATTTTTAGACCAATTAGTGTGAAAAATGTAACGACTTAAACAGAGCTGTGAATATAAACTTACAAGTAAAAGTTCCTGTCGGTTTTTATCTGACAGCAAATGAGTCAGTAACATTTTGCAGCTGAACAAAGCATTGTATAATGTTTAAAAAAAGGGTGTGTGCCTTCCTCAGAGGGTGATGCAACACTTAGCTATGAGAGAAGTTTAGTAGCTGATACTTCATTTCACTAGGTGTGCACCGATTGCAGTTTTCTGACCGATCGACAATTACTAATCTTTAAATATCCTGACCCTCCAATTCTGATTTTTCTGATGCCAATTTATTTGGTCTGAAATGTCACTGAGTTGTCAACAGTGTTAACTGCAAACGTGCAGACATGACTTAGTGGCCTGGTCTGTCAGTCAAAAGCCTTTTTCACAGGACAGCAGAAGAGAGAGAACAGTGGTTTATTTTTAGACCTTTGCCAAGGTAAATAATATCGTGGGATAAGATCAGCTTCACATGAATGTATCAGCTGATCACTGATCTTGCAAAATTAAGAAAATCGTAGTCGGTAAATTGGTGCCCGCCTACATTTCACCTTTCTATATTCTGTGCATCAGTGTGCTCATATGAATGATTATATAAGTTCTTGCTCTGTGAGCACTTCTCTTTATCCTGACCTACTTCCTAAGTGTGGGACCAAACCATAGAAAGGAGGATTGTAAAAGCCAATGCTTGTTTGTACTTTTTAAAATTCTGAAAAGGGTTTTCACCTGCCTAGGATAGACAGCCAGATCTATGTGTCTTTTCCTGCATAGGAGACTTAAAAAAGCCAGGCCTTCATCTCTGAAAGTCGAGAGGTTGAGCAATAAGTGTTTCTCTGCATAGTCACAGTTGTCAAAGTCATGTTCGAAGAGTTAGCTGGAAACTACCACTTAATGAAGCCGACATCATCATCGGCTTCATTTAAGATGTCTGTCCATGATGAAACAGTGGCAAGAAGAAAGGCTGCAGCATGTAAATGAAAGGCCAGCATGTAAAGGAAAGGCTGCAGCATGTAAAGGAAAGGCTGCAGCATGTAAAGGAAAGGCCAGCATGTAAAGGAAAGGCGCAGCATGTAAAGGAAAGGCGCAGCATGTAAAGGAAAGGCCGCAGCATGTAAAGGAAAGGCCAGCATGTAAAGGAAAGGCTAACAAGCACTTTATTTACATTGCAGTGAGACTTCAAATAAATTAGATTTTTTTTAAAGCAACATATCTATTTAAGTTGTTGTACACTAAGTCTTTTAACAGAAATGACAATGAAAGAGATAAGTGATAAATCAAGGTAGCACGAGCAACCCTAGACTTCTTTGGAAAATATCTTAATCCTTCAGTGAGGTCTGGTGATTCTAGATATGAAGATTGTGTGACATCCTAGACCTCACAAGGTACTATAAAAACAAGCCTGAACATGCAAATCTTGCCATTGAGCTTTCACTGCGTCTCTCGGATGCTTGGTGATGTCAATTTTATGGTTTGTGTGAGAGGACTGCTATGGCTTAGTGATAAGATTATGTGGTACATAGTGGCAACATGGTTAAGTGGCTCTTAAACATTCAAATACCTTCAGAGGGCCATTAACAGACTACCAAAATGGCACAGGGAATTTAGAGAAAAGTAGGGTATAAAAATCTTTGTGTTTGCAGAATCATGTCCTTTAACATCCATAATGTATGTAGCCTCCGTTTCTCAGCAGCTGTGGACATGTGGCTGGATTTCTAAAATATGTATAGTGTCCTTGTCAGGAAACATTTCTGCAGCTTCACTGAGCAACTCTATTAAGAACGAGCGGCACTAGAGTTTGTAAGATGACTCAGCAAAACAAGAGCCGTGATGTTTTTGCATGTGAAAGGATGAGGCCAAACACTTACATGACACTCTGCTTTAGTTTTTACAGCCACTCTAAGCTTGAAAGGCATGATGATCAAGACATGTCCAGTGGTTTTTTTTATTTGACTGATTTCAGAAAGCTGTAGATGTAAATGGGTTTGTGTAGATTGTTGACTATTTCTGTGCCTATATTTGTGTTGATGCATGAAATGCAATGCCTTGCTAAACAACTCGTGCCTCTTGAACTGTTTCCCAATATGTCACTTTACAATTACAAACTTCAATATGTCTATTTTGGGGTTTTTTTGGTCAGATTTAATCATTCACTTTATCATCTGTATTTTTTTACATCTCTTTACTTATTGTGCAAAATTCCTAACAGACTTTTGCATTTTACAATGACTAATAGAAACAACTCAGCTTCTTTCCTATGACGTATGGGAAAGTCACCACCCCTTTTACTACTTCTCTTTCTAAGCCAAATCAGTAGAGAACTAAAGAAGAGAGCAGAGTGCGTAGGCTGCTCTCCATAAGCGGTTATTGCAAGGATTGTGTCTGAGTATCTGCCACTGTGTTGAGAAAATAGCCTGAGCGCCTGCCAGGGGATTTTATTTATCTCTGCAGACCATCAGGGAATGCTAATCGTAAAAGACCCCAAAGACCATTTGTAAAGACAAACCTTTCATTGAGCACCAAATGGTGTCCTGAGAAAGGTTTGGAGCTGTGGTTGTACTTACACCACAGAGTGTTTTGTAATCTAAGGAAAGCTACTCAGAGCTTTCTGGAAGTGCACATGTACTTGATTAGTTTAAATAGTTTAGATTAAAAAAAACAAATGTATTGTAACCTTTGTAGTGATTGGTCCTCTGAGATGTTTGTGCATAGAAGGACCTGGTCTTCATTCATAAAAGGTGAAATTTGATGTATGTCCTCCTTGGCAACCAGTCATTTATTGGATTTGTTTCATGAATGGAGACATGTGTCAGATTAATCGACACACTACAGCTTATAAAATTAAATTTGAGCATATAAACTCCTTTAGTGAAGACTATCGCTGACTTTTTTCAGATTCTGCTCTTCCATGGGTATTATTGAGAGGATAATGATTAACACCTGTAGCTCGTTGTCTCCTCTCTAGTTCCCTGGGTCTAGGGTTTCCCCGTGCATAAGGGCAGTTCACAACATTCACGGTTCTACTTCAAACATATCCAGAGTTTATTCAGACAAACAAATGCATCAAATCACACCAATGATGTAATGTCTTAATAAGCAGAGGAGGGTCGGACCGGTTTCAGCATCTCTTTATTGTGCTATTTCCATTACTGACCACATGAGAGAACCTGTACTTCCGAGAACACAAGGACTGTACCAACTCAAGGAAACCATGGGGGTAAATACACCACATCATCCCCCTTTTTAGATGAGAGTAACATTTTTATCTACATTAACTGAAGTCACTTATTCCAGCTTAAGTGCATTTTCATGTAGAACCAAACAATAACCCAAATATGTATTTACTTGATAAGCAAGACATTTTTTCTTTCTGTTTACCTCTGTATCCCACTCACATGTAAACCTTAATACAACATGAACAATAACATAATACAACATGCATAACTGTTATGCCTAAATAAACACAAGGCTATTCAAGATATCGTTTTGGCATCTTCCTTGGTCGTGTGGAGCGCCTTACAACCACTGGAGGATCTGGGGAAACAGGATGGTGCACCCCAGAGTCCAGAGCACTTTGTTCAGGTGTAATGTTTATATCATCTTGCTCTTGTGTTGGTGTTTCAGGGTCATTGATATCAGCTACAACTTTGGTACGAAGCTGATCCCCATGTCGTCTGTGTACAGTGTTCGAGTACCGCTCTTTTACTTCATAAGAGACTGGACCAGTTTGTCTTACAACCTGTCCAGGTATCCACTTCTGAACTCCTCCCCCTGTGTTGCGAAGATACACAGCATCATCCACAGAAAAGGAACGGTCCACAGCTGTGAAGTCATGTTGAGCTTTCTGGCGATACTGCTTCCTGCGAACAGTCTCTGTGGTGTTAGGTTTGATGAAATCCAGTCTGGTACGGATGTGTCTGTGCAAGAACAATTCCGCTGGAGACTGACCCGTTGTGCAGTTTGGCGTCACACGGTACTGTAGCAAAAACAAAGAAAGTTTGTCCTCGATACTGCATGAGCGGTTCAAGCTTCTTCATGCCCACTTTGAATGTCTGCACATATCTTTCAGCCAAACCGTTTGTGGCAGGGTGTCCGGTGCACTTGTTGTGTGCAAAATGCCGTTTTGTGTCACAAACGTTTGGAATTCTGCAGAAGTGAAGGTGGTGGCATTGTCTGTGACTATTTGTTCAGGAAGTCCATATGAAGCAAACAGTCTCCTCAGCCTTGTCACCGTGGCTTGAGATGTGATGTGCGACATACGAAATACTTCCAACCACTTTGAATATGAATCAACCACAATCATAAACATGCTGTCGAGAAAAGGTCCAGCAAAGTCAATATGCAGCCTTTTCCACGATTCACCTGGGAACTCCCAGGGATGCAGTGGAACATGCCGTGGCATCTTCTGTTCCAGCTGACATGTTTCACATGTTTTGCAGACCTGTTCCAGGTCAAGATCCAGATTTGGCCACCATACATATTTGCGAGCTAAGCCCTTGGATTTTACGATTCCTTGGTGACCAGAGTGAATCTCGTCTAACACAGCCTTTCTCATTTTTGAGGGTATAATCACTCTGGTTCCCCACAAAATACAACCCATTTCAGTTGAAAGTTCATTCCTCTTGTTGTGATAAGCCTTTAAGCTCTCGTCTGTAACAATAGGCCAGCCTTCCATGACATACTGGTAAACTTTTGACAAGTACATGTCTGTGCGTGTGGCCCGAGCGACCTGGGTCGCATTCAGTGGAGCTCCTTCCAAATGCTCGGTTAGCAGTGAGTGTACTACTGCTGAACTCAATGCTGTTCCAGTGTCGCTTGTTTCTGGCAGAGGACAACGAGAGAGCCCATCTGCATTGCTGTGTTCTGCTGATTGTTTGAAAACAATGTGATAATCATATGCTGACAATATGATGGCCCACCGTTGAATGCGTGCTGCAGCTAAGGTAGGTAGGTTCTTGTGCTCACCAAAAAGCGTCAACAAAGGCCGATGGTCTGTTGCCAAGGTGAAATGCCTACCCCATAGGTACTGGTGAAACTTTTTTACTCCATAAATCAGTCCAAGAGCTTCTTTTTCTATTTGAGAGTACTTTTTTTCTGCTGGGGACAGCGTTCGGGAAGCGTATGCTATCGGTCGCTCTTCCCCGCTTGGCATTGTGTGCTGTATCACTGCACCTATACCATATGCAGAAGCATCACACGCTAAGGTGAGTGGTAGGTTGGAGTCATAGTGCGCTAGGACCCTATCGCTTGTCAGCAGACCTTTGCACCTATCAAATGCTGCTTGCTCTGGTTCAGTCCATCTCCAAGTCACACTGTCTTTCAGTAACTTGTAGAGCGGAGCTAGGGCCGTGCTTTGCATTGGCACAAATCTCCCATAATAGTTCACAAGTCCCAGGAACGCTTGAAGTTCTTTCACATTAGTAGGAGAAGGCGCATCCTGTATCGCCCTCACCTTTTCTTCTGAAGGGTGGACTCCATGTTCATCCAGAACATGTCCCAGATATTCAATTTGTGGCTTGTTAAACTCACATTTGGAACGTTTTACTCGCAGGCCATTTTCCTGAAGGCGTTGTAGAACCTTCTCCAAGTTGCTCAGATGTTCTGCTTTTGAGCATCCAGTGATGAGCAAGTCATCCAGGTAGACCACCACTGGTAACCCTTTCATCATGTTTTCCATAATGCGCTGAAAAATAGATGGAGCTGTGCTGATTCCAAAAGGAAGCCTGTTGTAAACAAACAGTCCTTTATGAGTGTTGATAGTTGTGTACTTCTTGGAATCCTCATTCAACAGTACTTGTTGATAGGCTGCTGCCAGATCTATCTTTGAGAAGTACTTTCCCCCCCTGAGTGTTGCCAGTAGTTCCTCCAAACGTGGTAGAGGGTAAGTATCGGCTTGAAGGGCTTGATTCACTGACACTTTGTAATCCCCACATAAGCGAATAGAAGTGTCCCTCTTTAGCACCGGCACTATCGGTGCTGCCCACTCGCTGTGTCTCACAGGTGTAATGATGTTACACTTTTCCAATCTTTCAAGTTCTTTTTCCACCTTTTCCTTCATCGCAAATGGAAGAGGTCTGTGTTTACAAAATTTGGGTGGCATCTCAGGTTTGACCACAATGGTAGCTTTAATGTCTTTCAATGTGCCCAACTCCTCCTTGAACACATCACTGTAAGTATCCAAAAGCTCCTTGAGCGAAAGGTGTTTTGGCTCACCCATGTACTTAATCTGCTGCCAGTTAAGCTGGAGTTGTGTCAACCAGTTCCTTCCACACAGTGATGCACCTTGTCCTCTGACCACCAACAGTGGCAAATCCATAGCTTGGTCTTCATACACCACTTTTGCTACAAACTGTCCCAAAACACAAATACGTCCTCCATTGTAAGCTTTGAGCCTAACTTTAGCTGGCTGCAAAGGCAGGTGTGAGAACTTTTTTAAGTATGTAGGACGTGAAATGACACTTTTTGCTGCTCCTGTGTCAATTTCCATTTCCAAATCAACATTATCTATTGCAAATCTTGCTTTATATCGTTCATCATCCTCAGCACTTACAGTCAAAATGGCTAACTCCTCTTCTGGGTCTTCCTCAGCTGTCACATACTTTGTCTCTCTGCCGCTCCTGTTTGGCACACTCTTTTCATGACTCTTTTGCACTTTAGCTCGACATGCTTTCCTAATGTGTCCAATCTTTCCACAATTATGACATTTAGTCTCTTTGAAATGACATTCATTTGCATTATGATTCTTTCCTGTGCATCTGTAGCACTTATTTGTTTTTACTGGCCTCACCTTGTGAATGTTTGCCTCACTGGTCCATTCACCTTCGGTGCCTCTTAGCTGTCGAGTGTCTCTGTCTGCAGTCTCCATATTGAGAGCAATCTCAAAAGCTTTGGCGAAGGTCAGCCGGTCTTCCGAAAGTAACCTCCTCTGGCACGCTTCATTTTTAATTCCACTTACAAACCGATCCCTCAGTGCAGAGTCCAGCGACGCACCATAATCACAGTTAGCTGCTTGTTGTTTTAGCTCTGCGACATATTGGGCAATAGTCTGACTCGTCTTTTGGTTGCATCTATTAAAACGGAAACGTTCAGCAACTAATAAGGGCTTGGGTTCATAGTGTTCTTTCAAAATATCCACAATCTCGCCAAAAGTCTTGTCTTTTGGTTTTTCAGGCTGTACTAAGTTTCGTAAAAGTCCGTATGCTTTAGCACCCATTACACTTAGCAACACCGCCACGTGCTTTTCTTCGTCAATGTCGTTAGCTTCCAGGTACTGCTCTAGCCGCTCAATATAAGCTGTCCATGGCTCAACCTCTGGTCTGAAGTCATCTATTTTGCCAACCTGAGCCATTGTACTCACTAGTACTGACACTTGACGTCTTCTCTCCTCCAAAAAGTATCCTCGTCGCCAGTTGTAATGTCTTAATAAGCAGAGGAGGGTCGGACCGGTTTCAGCATCTCTTTATTGTGCTATTTCCATTACTGACCACATGAGAGAACCTGTACTTCCGAGAACACAAGGACTGTACCAACTCAAGGAAACCATGGGGGTAAATACACCACAAATGACATACCAGAATCAACAGAAACTCAAAACCACAAGACAGACATTAATCACCTGAAAGAAACAGAAAAATGCACAAATACAGAGACCAATACGGAGACGCAGCGCGTCTCCGGAGAGCGCCGGTGCCGCCGCACCCCAACGATCTGATTAATTCTTTCAGGTCCGAAACTTTTAAAGGAAGGTGTGTCTCTTCTCTAATTTATGCAGTCTGGGAGGTCCCTGCTCTCTAATTAGACTAAGTTCCAAATTTCAAAGGGAAGTTACTCCAAATGTTTTATGACTGTCGTTGCTGGGCTGATGAATGTTGATTGTCCTGAGACAACCAACCTTCCACACTTTTGTGTGAGATCCTACAATCTCTCTTCAGGTGTCTACATAGCAAAAGGCCCCAATCCTTATATGGGTCCAGGAAACAGTTATCTCTATGCAGACCCCCTCCTGCTGTCCCAGCACAGATGCTGCTGCCTTCCAAGCACAGCAGGAGGCTGATGGCTCAGAGCCGTCCTCTCACCTAGAATATCAAGACGGGCTGATTTGGATCTAAAAACTGGTACAATTATCTTTTACTGATCAGATTATGTTGATTAAGCCATGACTCTAAATCTAACTTAAAATTGAGTCCTATTCAAGATAATGTTGATCTGTCAAATATTTAAACATGTGCTTAAAGTTAAAACTAGCATAATTGAATTATCATTTCCAACAGTATATATACAATTAGTCTGTGAAGCTCTGACTGACTCTTTTGTTATAACAGGAGGCCTTGCTGTCTAATCTAATTAATGACGAGCTTTGGTAGGACTAAGCTCTTTTCAGTCAAGGCATATGAATGAGTCCAGTGACGTGTGTGCTTCTGCAGGGAAGATTTGGCCCGGATGTTCCCTCTTAATGGACATGAGATGACCCATGCAAGGGTGATTGTTCAGTTAGATGCCATGAGTCAGACCTCGCACATTAAGGCAAATGAGGAGTAAAACGGTAAGAGTGAAACAAGATGCATTCATGTACCAGGCATTTAGCGTGTCTACACTGGATTTTGCAGTAGGGTTTAAATAGTACCATGTCTGATTGGAATAGTTATTATTGCAAAATGTGACAAGAAGTCTGAGTCAATTTCACTTTTTTTTAAAAAGTATTACTATCATTGTTAATTTCATATTACCAACTGCTTATTTAAAATTCTTGGTCATTTTGTAGTTGGGAATTTTCAGCAGTGATTGTTTTGGTCTTGTGTTGTTTTGTCATTACTATGTAATGTGATTGGGGCCTGCCCATAGCAATGCATAAGGAGAGCAGTGTCTGGCTTGCGAAGCAAGCCAGACACTGCTCTCCTTATGCATTGCATGGCAGGCACCTATTGTTCTACACCCAATAGAATGTCTCTTTATATCTTTATTTATATCTTTATTTATTTTTCTTCCACCACCGTTAATGCGGCTCGTACCGCTGCGAGTACCCCCACAAAAGTGGTATCAAAACGTGCGGCTCGGTCCCGGGAAGGGAGCTATTATTTTTATTGGGAATCGGACTTACGACGGCGACGTAAAAGCGTAAAACGAGCGAAATTTCCAACTGCCGAACGCAGAGTGTAACTGCCATCAACTGCCGCTCTTTTAGAGTGAGAAAATCAGAGGATTTTTGACAAAAAATTATTTTGAAATCGCCCTCATGCCTACAAATATCGCTCGATTGCTCTGAAAGTCGGTCAAAACATCGCACCGAATGCCTGCTCCGGTAAAATGTCCTCAAAATCTTTCTAGGTCTTACGGTTTTCCGTCAAGGTGCTTCAGAGCCAAAACAAGTGACAGGTTTACTCAGGCTCTGAGCCATTCATTTGAGACTTTTCTGAAAAGTTTCAGAGGTCAGCGCAGCCATTTTTCTCTCGTCGCTGTAATTTCTGTGTTTGTGCAACAGATATGAATCGCGGTAGTATCGGAGAACAGAAATCGATCTCCCACACGCTTCAAACAGTTTTCAGATCGGCTTTACCGATCCTGAAACAGAAGCATCTGTTTGTGCTGATTTTTTCATCAAAGCTCAGGTTGATAGAATTTTCTCCACTTTTTCTCTGACAGTTGACAGAGGACTAATCACCATAGCAACGGAACACAGAGGCAGGCAGAGCAGCTGGTTTGAACTACAGAAACGTCATCACTTTAGTTCTGAGCAGAATGTCAGAACTGTCTCTTACTACAGAGCTCAGCTGATCACAATGTTACAACTAGAATGTTTTGGGCACCATATAAGTGTTTTAACCCAACCAGAGTTACTCATAAGATTAGTGTAGCCATTTATAACAAAATGTTATTAAAATAAAAGCTTGAATATTCCTCTCGGGCCTTTATTATCTTTTTCTCTCAGGTTAGTGTGAAGCAGTTAGAAAAACTAACTGCTTTAAACAGGTTAGAACTACAACATGGTGGAACTTTCAGTTAATACAGAGGATTGAGCTGGCATTTAGAACTACAATATGGCGGAACTGTCAGTTACTACAGAAGAGGGATGAGCTGTCATTTAGAATTACAACATGGCGGAACTGTTACTGACTAAAGAAGAAGGCTGAGCAGAATGTTAGACCTACATTAATGGCAGAACTCTTTTACTACAGAGGAGAGATGAGCTGGAAGTTAAGAACTACAATGAAGGCTGAACCACAGCTACTCATAGGATTAGTGTCACCATTTATAACAAAACTAACTGCTTCAAGCACTTAGATTTCTGTCTCTCCCTCTGTGTCTCATTCACATAACAGTTGAGCTGCTCTTTAGAACTACAATGAATGAAGGTTTGAACTAAAACATGGCGGAACTTTCTGTTACTACAGAGGGGACTGAGCTCCATTTAGAACTACTGGCTGATGTTTGCATTATAAAGCTGGATTAACAAAATCACTGTTACATATGGGATTAGTTTGGTTATTTAAAATAAAGGTCATTGGACATTTCAAAATAAAAGCCTTTACATTTTCACATCAAGTAATTGCTCTTTTGAACTTATTACAACTGGTTTAGCCCAACCATTGTTAGATATTGGATTAGTGTGGCCATTTCATACGAAGCTAAATGAACATTTCAAAATAAAAGCCTAAATATCCCTCTGAGATTAATGCACCGCCGCAGGCGGTGCACATAATATTATCCTTTATTATCTGTTGCCCTAAGGTCAGTGCACCGCCGAAGGCGGTGCAAATAATATTAGCCCTTACTATCGTCTGATCTCAGGTTAGTGCACTGTCTTGCGCAGCAAGACAGTGCATTAGCATTAGCCTTTTCCCGTAAAAAACTTTCCCCTGTTTTTCTTGCTTATTAGGCATGTTTAGTATACTGACTCGAGTAAGTCAAATACACACATCATGCTAGTGATACCACACATGCCAGTGCCAGCATTTATGCTAACATTAGCATTTGGCTAATTTTAGCTTATACACCAATTTCAACATACAGATTTGCACAAGTCCATGTTAGTAAACATGCTTTTACTTGTGCACATGCTATTGGCTATACTGTAGCTAAGATTATCATTGATGCTAACTTTTAGCATCAGAAACCGACGGGCACACTTTGGCAGGCCCCATTTAAATTTCTGCAGGAATTTTCTAGTTAGAAATCATGTTCTTATCATTTAGGGTCTGTTGATTCTTTCTTATGTATCATGGTGAATGTATTTCTTCGTTTAAAAAATTCTGGACATCAAACGTATTCCTCCTTAGAGCCCTTTAGTAAATGGTCCACGTTGATCGAACCACTAAAAAACCGGGCCGATCTGGTCTTTCCTCCAGATCGGCCCCGTTTTTACGGCAGGCAAGGTTGCTATTTAATGACACACATATGTCTACTATTATTGTTTTATAAATTTCTTTAATTTCGTGAAAATGCTCCCAGTGTCACTGGTAAAAGGGATGATTTGATTTCCTTCCTGGACCAGATCTTGAGTAGATCTTGAATAAAAAGAATATAATAAATGAAAATGGTGATAGATTTCTGACACGCACGATAGCTGATTAAATTTCTTAATGGCTTTCCATTCCCAGAAAGCTTGGGCGTTAAAAAACTTGTAGCACCGCCCACTAATGACGTCGGAAGCAGCGTAGGTCATTTTTCGGGAGCGCGGATTCTCTTCGCCAGCCATTCCATCCTGGACTGAGTGGACGTGGTTGTTTCGTTGTGACAGAATAGACATCTGTTAATCACGCTACAAGCCTTGAGTGAAGTCGCGTTGCGTCTCCTCCTTTAACCGAACCAACAAACTCTGAATTCGCATTAAATATGCCTAATATCGCTTGTTGTCAAATGCCTCAGGTAAGATTTTTCTCCTTTTTCTCTTTCTCGTTTGTGAGCGAACGTTATTTGTCTGTTAAGCCGTTAGGGGTTGGCACGTTGAGAGGCGTTAAACCTTTGTCTTCTTCCAGATTAGCTGTTGAGTTGGCGGTGACCGTTCGTTTACAGTCCCTGGTTGGGATGTAACAAAGGAAACTAAATAGCGCCAATGTTAAAGAGGCGCGGAAATGTCGCACAAACCGCCTCTTTCCGCTTTAACGACCGAACAATCCGCTAAGATCAGCTGCTGATAGTTTAATTTAATGACTCACGCCGCCATGGCTGTCGCACGGCTCCCCATCCCGAGCTGTTAGCAAGCAGCAGGTTGTGCAGTTGGAGAGCTAACATCTACTTTGCTCCAGGACCTCATCCTGAAGAAAGCGGGCAGTTGCTAGCTGCCCGCTTTCTTCTGTTGGCCCGTTAGTAAAATCATTAGAATCGTCCACGTTTGGAATGTGTGCCAAAGCCGAGTCAGCCTAATCGGATACTTCAGGGGGCTCCCCGTTCCTGACCCAGATTCCGGAGGCCAGCACAGCAAATGACTTCTGGCTCTTAGCCATCCATCAGGGCCCTGCTGTTTCAGGCTGCGCTGCCTCTAACAGAAGAACAGGAGACACCGAGCCCTCAGGGGGGGATGGTGCTTTTAGTGCCATATTGTCTCGTTTTTTTCTTGTTTTTTGTGCCTTTTAATCATAGAAATTGTGCACACAGTTCCTTTCATCCGTTCTTAAATTTCATATTTGTAAATCATCGCCTAATGCAGTGGTATTCTGCTATTAATGAATTTGAAAATTAAAACCAAGTGGTTATTCCGAATTTATAGATGATAATAAATGTTTATGAACTTAATACTCTTCTGAACTGATTCACAGTAGATTAAATAAATAGATCAAATGATTACAATAAGCGCTGTGTTGAAAGTTGTTTTGTTTAGTGTTTTTTTTTTTATATATATAGGGTGGGGGCGGGGTGTTTCCGTCACATGTCTCGTTTCATATTTGTATTATTCCATTAATCTTATAAAATCTCAATCTGGTACACTGAATTTAGTTTTAAAACGTGTCAAGTGCCTTTCATGTTTACAGTCGTCGTTACATATAGATCGATTTTGTTAAAATTCAACTGGTAAATTTCCACTCCGTGAATGTGGGGGAAATATTCTTCAATACTCCACTTTGCCACCAGGAGGAGTGTCTAACAAGCATTGATTGTTCAGCGTCAGACCTGCACTTTTGTGCTTGTTTAATCAGATGGAATAATTGGAGAGAGGGAAAATACGATCTGTAACAAACCGGTCAACAGAGCCTCGCTCTTTATAGCACTGATTTGAAGTTTTTTTCTTCTTCTTTTTCCATCTGCTTGTTCTCTTCTTTTTCCCCTCAATGGATTTTTCCTTTTATCACTGCAGCTCTGTTTATGAATCTTGTTTGCACTTGGTGGTTGCAATCAACAATCACATTACTTACTTAGGCATTATCTTTCAATTAGCAAAGCTTTCAGAGTAAAATACTGTGACGGAAGTGGAAGCTACGTGTTAAAAGAACCATCTAGAGCTTTGGGGGTGTGGCATGGGCTTCTTTCAGGGAAATGAAAACAAGGCTCTATGAGTGGTTGTGGTGGACCTAGCAATGTGGAGGAGTTGAACACTTGAGCCTCCCCCAGGAATCTTCTGCCAGATGTTGCGTAACAGCTTGGAAGTAGGGCAACGCTCCATCCACGCACAATCGGACCAAATGAATGCATGCAGTGTGCTGGAATATAAAAGACTATATGTAGCATTCTCCATGGCTTCTGCCTTTTCCTGAGATAACTAAAGACGCAGATGTTTTGTAGCTGATTCCTGCTGATTCAGATTTGAGCTTTTCCGATTTCTTTACGCAAAATGGATAAAAGCACACAAAGTTGATTTTTTTCTTTTCTGCACCGTTTAAAGCAGAAAGTGAACAATATAAGTGAACAGATTGAATTACTTAACATCTTTGGTTGAGAAATGTTTTGATATGCTCTTAAATTGTTAAACCATTAATTTATTGACCTTTACAGGAGACTTAAGAAGTTTTTCTGTTGCTGATCAAATATTTCTTTGTGTAACAGAGATTGGTCTGATTGTTTTGCAGTCTATATCAAGCTGCTTACGTAGTTGCTTATTACATTTAGCCTATTTGGAATTTGTTCTTATGCCTTTATAAAATTAGACCTACGCTGGGCGACATGGTCATGAGTTTAGTAGGTCACTGAAAAACTGTCTTGGATTATTCATTTATTTCCTTTGCACCTTTTTTTTTTACACAGATGCTGTTAATTATATACAGGGATTTCTCCGAACACATAAATTATTCAAGGCTAGCCTGCGTGTTGCACTTCCTTGTTTTTTGTTTTCTCTTCAGTGAATATATGCTATAAAAACAATTTATTTTTTTGTAAATGCTTTTAGGGTTAGGGTTAGGGTAGGGTTAGGGTTAACCCTATGGGGTTTTTATGCTCAGTCAGTCAGTGTGATGGTGGTTATTAAGCAGCTTATAGAGAGCATGCGACTTCTCATCTTGGAAGTACATTGTGTAACTCAGCTGGGAAAGAGTAGTAGAGGAAGTCTTAAAGGGTAAGGAATAATTCTTAGTGTTTTTGGAAAAGCAGAAAACGATTAAATATTTCATGTGTGAGTGAACAAAAAAATCTGTTAAAACCCAATGGAGGATTTTATATATATACATATATACATATATATACATATATACATATATATATATATATATATATATATATATATATATATATATATATATATAATGTGAATTAACCTTTACTATACATGACATCAGTTGTAGCAATAGTTATGTTACATTAGCAAGAAATTTTTTAATTAGTATGACTCATATTCCTGTTGTATAATTAGCGAGTTTCATGAAAACCTCACAGTTCGTGCGGATTTAATGGCCGACAATGTGGTTGTTCAGGTTTTTCTTTTCCTTTTTTTTTCCACAGTTGGATGACAGTAAAACGTTGGGCAGATTTTGTTCAATAAGATGCAATATGCAGATGGTAGACATGGTTGCTCATCGGAGTAGAATGGTGTTAATTTCTACAACTAGGGTCTTGTTGGTACCACTGAGATCAGGCCGTCTGATTGGGGGAAACCTTTGACTTGTTTTAGATGCAACACTGCAGAGCACAAAGTTACATTTGAATTCCTGAATTGAAGATGAACTCTCTCTGACTGCTTTTAGTGTTTTGCTTTAGGCGTTGTGAACTTTTTCTCCATTTCTGAACAAATCCAGCTTACCGCCAACTTCTCGGTGGGTGTGGAATATCACACACACACCCCAGCATTTTCCTTATTGGCCGGGGGTGTGTGTGACTGAAGGGACTCCCATTGGAGGAGGAGCCAGCTCCTCAGGCTTGTCACTATTTGAGAGGTCTCAATTCAGAGAGGCAACAAAGTTCTTGACATGAGTTGAAATCAGACATTCTTCCTGGACAGGTGGGATGTTGACCGCTGATGTAGAGATTTAAGGTAGGAGTGTGAAACAAATAGACTGTACAGGATTTTTATTTATTTATTTTTTTAAATCAAGTTTCCTAGTTGAATTTGGTAAACTTTATTAAAATATGTACTGCAGATAACTCAAAACTTTCCATTGTCTGAATCCAATGGAAAGTGAAGAATCCTCATCTGTACATCAAAGCTGTTTTTTTTTTTAAATAAAATTACAAAAATGCACCACAGCCATGGTGTTGGCTGATGTGCTTGACAGCAAAGATTGGGAGTTCCCAGTTTTGATCCATTTTCGTGAATGGGAAGAATCTCTGATCTTGGTGCATTTTTTTGTGCCAACATGGAGGCGTTAACGGCTCTGCTGCATGTTTGGGAAAATATGTTTTTGGAAGGAAAACTTGGGAATGAATCTGGACAAGGATGAGACGCATTTTAACTGCCATCTCGGGTTTCTTCTTTAACTGCGTGGAAGTGACTCATGCTTTTACTGCTCTGGTGCCAAGAACAGGCAGCTTTATTGGAAAAAAATGACTAAGCTTTCTTTCTTCTTTTTTTTTTGTTATTCCTCCCTTTTAGGTTATAATGTATGACCAACAGAGAATAAGTACAACTCTATAGCCAACGGGATCTCAAGGACTTGATTACAGTCGCTTCAAGCCTGATAGTTTGTCCGTGCGGCTGCTCCCCTTCTCCCTGTTACGCAGCTCGTAGTCGGCTGGCATCTCTTCTGACGACTTCCCATCCCTCTCCTCGGGTGAAGAAGACTTGGTTCTGCTGAGATCTTCGTCTGCTTCACCTGTTTCTGTTCTACGCTCAGCAGTGGCGTTTCCCTGGATTTGGATTATTGCCGATTAGGTAAGCCTATGACTAATGCGCAGCATAGATAATACACAATGCGCCTTACAAGCACCTTATTCTAATCCTCCGTTGTAATAGTTGACATTATTCATTGATGAATGGAGCTTGGAAGCATGTTGCACCTTGCACACTTCTGTTATTTTATATGACTAATTTCTTGCATCAATTTTGTTCTCAGGAATATAATCAAAATTCACCAAGATGACTCCAAACGGTTATTTGATCTTTGATGACGAGACTTTCCTGGATTCCACCGTGGCCAAAATGAACGCTCTGAGAAAGAGTGGTCAGTTCTGTGACGTTAGACTGCAGGTACAAAATGTCTTTATTTTACCTTTAAAAACAGAGCATAAAAACAAATTGTTGTTGTTTTTCCATTCACTTGAGCGTACTTAACCTTCTGGTTAATTTTTCCAGGTGTGTGGTCATGAGCTGATGGCTCACCGCGCTGTCCTGGCGTGCTGCAGTCCGTACTTGTTTGAGATCTTTAACAGCGATATCGAGACTCATGGAGTCTCTCACGTCACTTTTGAGGACTTGAACCCTAATGCTGTGGAGGTTTTGCTTAACTACGCCTACACTGCCCAGTTAGTAGCTGTTTTTGTTCTTACTTCGCCTGATGCAAACACAGCTCTTTGCCTTATGAAGCACCTCACATCCTGTTTGTGTTGCTGCAGGTTAAAGGCGGAGAGAGAGCTGGTTAAGGATGTGTACTCTGCAGCCAAAAGGTTCAAGATGGAGAGAGTCAAACAGGTATGCATTGTCTTAAAACATAACCAATTATTTGAAGTATCATACACATTATTATTATTTTTACAATCTTAAAACCTGCTGTTCCTTAGATCTGTGGTGACTACCTGCTGTCTAAAGTGGATTCCCAGAATGCCATCTCTTTCCGAAACTTTGCCAACTCCATGAGCGACGGCAGACTTTTGGCCAAGGTGGATGCTTACATCCAGGACCATCTGCTGGAAGTCTCTGAACAGGAGGACTTCCTCAAACTGCCCAGATTAAAGGTGTAATGCTTTAAACTAGCTAAACACACAAAAACATTGAGTGTTTTAGAATATTAGTTGGCAAATGCTAGAAGAAAATAGTTTTTTCATATTTGCGTTTTTCTCCATTGATAAATTTAAAGGCCACAGTTGAAGTGACTGAGATGCAGCCTGTTAACTCTGCATTAAATTTAGTTTTTATTTATTTTACAGTTAGAAGTGATGCTTGAAGACAACCTAACCCTGCCCAGCAACGGCAAACTCTACTCGAAGGTGCTGAACTGGGTGCAGCGTAGCCTGTGGGAGAATGGAGACCAACTGGAGCGCCTGATGGAAGAGGTCAGTATCAGACCACGCCGCCTCAACTCTCTGACCAGCTCTTTTGGTCTTACTTTGCCCTCCCCCTTCCTCCTCCTGTTGGCTTCAAGAAGTCATTAAGGAGATTGAAGTAGAACTGGCATGCCGGTGTCATGCTCCTTTGTCAGGACTGTTCTTTTGTTTTCCTCTGATTTGAGGTTTTTGGAGTATGAAACTGTATTCCTGATCCATACGTCAGATTAGAGGTGAGCCATTAAGAGCTGCTGCTTGCTCTTGCTTCTCCTTTGGGTTTGTTTTTTTGTTTTTTTTTGTGAGTATGTGGTTGGTTTACACACAACCCGATGTTAATATTGCAGGGCTCGTCTCATCTGAAACAAACTCAAAAGGTTCCCAAAGGTCTGGTCCTTGGTTCTGCTTTTTCACTGCTGGTTTTGTTCTGTTCTTGTTTTTTTTTTTTTTTTTTTTTGACTATCTGAACAGGTTCTTGGTTGTTGCTCCAGCACTAACAGGCACTCCTCCCCATTGATTTTCCCCTGTAGGTTTATTATCATCAGCAGGAGACCAGACTGAGGAGCCAGGACTGAGCCACCAGGGTAAATGAGTCAAAGAAAACAGGGAGGAGAGGAGCACCACTGCTGCCTCTCAGCATCCCCTCTTTGCAGCCAAGCAATGCTGTGCCCCCATCTGTCCCCTCCATGCATACAGATTGCATCCCATTCCTCAATTTACCAGTTCATGTTACTCACAAGCATTAAGCAACCACTACATTAACCATTTACTCCACATTGTATCCGTTGTGAATATATTGAAATGAATCACCTTCAGATTATTTGGCTGGTTTCTATTTTTGTAAATCTCTGACCTGCAGATTCCATTTTGAACAACAAAAAAAGATTCTTTTTTTTCGGATTTTTTTTTACTTAAATTGAGCATTTTTCAATAGTTTTGACATTTTCAAAACTATACTGGAGCTTCTCCTTTTGAAGCAAATTATTGTTCATTATTATTTTTTGTTTTACTTTTTTCTTTCATTTTTTGCACCTAACCGTGTATATTTTCTATACTTTTCTATAATCTTTTTTCAAACACTGTGACCCGATAGCGCCTTGATGTTGTGTATTCACAAACACTCTTTAGATGTGCAGATGTTACTGCGTGAAAGCTCTACTATACATTCAGGGTGTTAGGCTATTTATACCAGTTTTGATCAAATCTAATGTGATTTTAAAATCTTGATTAACTGCAGACCTGTGTTTTATGGACTGCTCTCTTTCACACACATAGTGTGACATTGCCTCACCTATGTAAATATTTAACAATCAATCATGAGAGAATGACTTCTTAAGGGTTATTAATAGTTACAGTAAATGAACAATTGCCATAGAGGATGGCGTATCAGCAAAGTTTCATCATCTTAGAAATTAAGATATGAACAGCTGTTATTTTTGAAAGAATCTTATAAAATAAGATGATAAACAGTGAACTTTAGTCTCTAAAGGAAATTTGCTTTTTAGTTTTATCTCAAGGTGCTTTTCTTCCCTAATCTAGATGATTTTATTTAAAGGCTTTCGAAGAGCTCTGTCTCTGGGCTACTTTTGAGAAATCACTGGTTAATTTTTATTTGATTATAGTTCTTTCTGTGATATTGGGATTCACTGAATTGGTATCTGCAGGTCAGCTTTACATGATCGTTTACATTGGCAAACATAAGACTGGCTTATCTCCGCATAAGACAAACTTGTCTAGATGATGCATCATTAATTAAATTGGGTATTTAAATTATATCTAGCAAATAACATTCAATTTGTTACTTGTGTAAAATTAGCCTCTTTTGCATCAGATCTCTGTTTCCTACAAAGCCTGTAAGGCGTCTGCTTGATTCGGCTTCAGCTCCAAAAAGATTTATAGATGTAAAGTATGTTTCCTCGCCATCAGTTGACTGGAACTGAAACTTTTTAGCGGTTTGATTCGACCCCTTAGCTATGGTGCAGTCACTGACTGAACAAAACTGGATTTTTGGATAGCAAATCTGACTCACCAGTCAAGCTGAAATTCATCTCATTCTGGTCAACAGACAGGCAATCGGTGCAATTCCTTTACTGCTCAAAATTCCCTCTTGACTGAGGGGTATGTAATTATACATCCTTCTCTTGATGAGACAAACTGTCAAATGCAAACTCTCTTTCTTTTTTTTTTCTTTTGTTCTGAAAATTTTATTTTTTTTTTTTAAAATCTTCGTGTGACTGCAGCGTCGTTGCAGTCACAGCTTGTTTTGTTTGACTGGAGCTGCAGGTTCTAAATGTGATGCTGTTCTCTGGATTTGGCTGCCCACACAATGACCAACTTCTTCAGCTCAACAACCCATTTTAGAAGCAGCCGTGGCGCCAAGACGGACACACACACACACGCGCCGCCTATTTGAAGATTTTTCCAGATGCAGTCTTTTCAGTTCTCCTCAAGTTCCCTCTTGCAGTGCAGTCAACATTAACTAGCTCCACCCACTGACAGCCCTTCAGCAGCTCCCCCTCTTGATCTCACACAGTTAACGCGACCTGTGCATCAGCAGAAGCCTGTGTGTCTTTTTAAGGGAGGTTTTCCATTCAACTGAAGATCCAGATGTTCGTCCCTCTCCTCCCTTCCTGTTCGCAGCTCTGCCAACTTCCCTCTTTCCTCTTCCCCTCCTTGTTGTTGGGGTTCTGAGTCTGTTGCCATGAAGACAGCCACATGGGTGTATTGTTCCTGTTTGTCTTGCAGGTGCAAACCCTCTACTACTCACCTGACCATAAGCTGGTGGATGGAGGGCTGGTGATTGATGGGCACAGTGAGGTGTTTGGTGGCGAGGACGACCACCTTCAGTTTGTTCAGGTATTCAACTGCTTGGCGATGGCTTCACTGTAATTAGGAAGCCTCTGATGCATAACTCGGCAGTGCAGCACTTAATTTAGCAGCTTGTGTTTGACCTTAGTTGTTCTACGTCTCGTCCCGTTCCTGGCGTAGATCTAATATGTCCGCTGCTGTCAGCTGAGAGCGTCTATTGCTATTTTCTTTTGCCAGTAAACTTAGCAGAGGCTTGATTTAAAAAATTGGCAACATGTCGGTGCCTGGCTTGTTAAAATGGCCGTAGTTTGGCCAGCCAGATCAAAGCGTTGGTTTGGGATGCTGTTAGCTTTCGCTTTTGGCCACTGGCAGGTGTGTGGTGCAAGCTTGGCTGCTGTAGCTGCGTTGTGCTCTTGCAGAAGAAACCAGTGCGTGAGAGTGCCCAGAGACAGCAGAGCTGCAGCTCTTCAGGAAGCCTCTCGCCCTCCAACCAAGCAGCCAATGTCCAAAAACCAACCACCAGGAGAGACTGGAAGTACATCGCCTCGGAGAAGACCACAAGTAAGTGTTTATCGATTGATGTGTGTTAGTTTATTGCCTGAAGTGGAATTTAAATTAACTTTATTTTTTTTTTCTTTACGTCTTCCTAGACAACAACTATCTTTGTCTGGCTGTGCTGGACGGAGTGCTGAGTGTGATCTTCCTGCACGGTCGCAACAGTCCCCAGACGTCTCCGACGGCAACGCCCTGCCTGATGAAGAGTCTCAGTTTTGAGGCCCAGCCTGAGGAACTGGAAGAGCATCCGCTCTCTCCCATGCATTACGCTCGCTGTGGCCTGGGTACCGCAGCCCTGAACGGGAGACTCATCGCAGCAGGTACATTTATCCAGTTAGATCGCCTCCTAAAAGTATTCACACCTCGCAGGCTGTCTGGATTGCAAAAAAATCTTAAGTCTTATATCCAAATATCTCAAATTAAGCACTTAAGATGCCTTAAATTCATTGGCAAAACAAGTTGGAAAAAAAGCCAGCTAGCTGTTAGTCACATGTCTGTGTGAGTCGTGATCAGACATCTTTATTGCACAAGGAGGTTGCACCTAGCCGTTAATACTCCTGCTAGCTAGCTAGCCTTTTTTTTTTTTTTTAACGTCCATTACGGATAAATGCAAAAACCCCAAATTTTCCCAAGTATTTTGGGTCTAGTTTGTTGTACAAATATCTTATTACACTTGGAATAAGACAAAACTAACTTACAAGCAACTTTTCAGTAAGATATGGAAGCTTGTTTTCAGTTTCAGTCTTCTTTATAAAAATAAGACATTTTCCCCATATTTCAATAAAATAATCAGTGGAATTAGTACTTTTTCATTATATTATGGAATTACTGACAACCTCCTATTTCCTGTTGAAAAGTTACTTATAAGTGGGTTTTTGTCTTATTTCAGGTGGACTAAGATATTCGCACTAGAAAATAGACCAAATATTCTTGGCCAGCTTCAGGGTTTTTTGCAGTGTGTCAGGCGTGTGTGTAAGAGATGAAATGCTTCCCCAGATATTGAGTGTGCTGGTCCTTTGTGACCCTGCAGGGGGTTACAACAGAGAAGAGTGTCTGAGGACTGTGGAGTGCTACAACCCCAGCGAGGACTGCTGGACCTTCATGGCGCCCATGCGGACTCCCAGGGCTCGGTTCCAGATGGCCGTGCTGATGGTCGGTCTAACCGCTTGCTCTTATCTCAGACATATTTAGTCTACAATAAAGTGGCATTTTGAATATTGACGGAGTGTGCTTGCAGCGGTTAGGACTCGTTCCACTTGTCTTAAGTAAACAGTAACGTGTTTATCAACTCCTTGTTCAAATAACTGGGCTCCTTATTCTGTTGCATTTATTGGTCCCTGCAGTTCAGACTGTATTAATTTCTTGTTTTGTGTCGTGGCTCCTCCCTCAGGGTCAGCTGTATGTGATCGGGGGTTCCAATGGACATTCTGATGAGCTGAGCAGTGGGGAGATGTACGATCCACACACTGATGAGTGGGTTCAAGTGCCAGAGCTGAGGACAAACCGCTGCAATGCAGGTCAGCCCGCTGCGCCGGGGACCATTACCTTTTCATAAGAACAGCACCAAATTAACATTTTAAACCCAATTTACTGGCCAGTCTGACTCTCCGCTGTGTCCTCTCCAAAGGCGTCTGCTCCTTGAACAACAAGCTTTATGTTGTCGGAGGGTCGGACCCCTGCGGGCAGAAGGGCCTGAAGAACTGTGACGTTTTTGACCCTGTGGCGAAAACCTGGTCCAACTGTGCCTCCCTTAACATCAGTATGTATCTGTTCAGTTCCACAGTCGTACATCTGTCAAATACAGTGCGCCAAGTATTAGCATCATGGGCGCTGAAAACCCACCCATTCGGCCAAATACAGAATTTGCATGTATGGTACTTGAAATATAGCATTCTACCATAAGTAATGCAATTTGCATGTCGGTCTTATGCTGCATAGAGTTAAATTTCATAGGATAATGCCGGCAGTTGAAACTAAAGCAGGCTATGCACTGAAGCTGCATCGATAACAGCAGCTATTTTGTTTCCAGGGAGACACCAGGCCGCCGTGTGCGAGTTGGATGGCTTCATGTACGTGATCGGAGGAGCAGAGTCGTGGAACTGCCTGAACACCGTCGAGCGCTACAACCCTGACAACAACACATGGACTCTGGTGGCCCCCATGAACGTGGCCCGCAGGGGAGCCGCTGTGGCCGTGCACGCAGGTGAGCCGACCACAAAAAACACAGTTTTAATGGGATTTTATTTTATAGACGACGCAGTAAAATGAGGTGAATTGGAAATGAAAAGATGTATGGAGGTGTTTAGTGCATTTGTGTTCAGCCCCTTTCCTCTGAGGATCTTTGTGTAGCGGGGAACCAAAATGGTGGTGGCAGAACATTTGGTCAGAATTGATTTGAAAGGTTCAAGAAGCAGGATGATGACCCTGGACTTGGTCATATCAAATGGTTTAGATCCAAGCAAATTCACAGGTTAGGACGGCCTAGTCAAAGTCCAACCCTAAATCCAATTTAGAATCTGATTATCTGAGCTTGAGCTATTTTGCAAAGAAAAATAGGCAAAAATTGACTGCTTCTCTATTCCCTTCGGAGTCCCTAAAGGGACATTGAATAAAAAATATTAAACTTTCTCGTGTGTGTATCTGTGCAGACCAGAATTTCTTTATTTTTCTCTTAAATGTCTCTTTAGGGGATCTATATTTCCCCATCCAGGCTGTTTATATTAATAAAATCTCCTTAGCATGATCCTGCTCCTACCAAGCTCATGCTAAGGAGATATAACACGAGTCATATTCAGGCAAAATACAAAGGTACACCACACTTTTCAGATTTTTATTTGTAAAAATATTAAGATCAAACATGGATTTTCCTTCCGCTTCACAAATACGCTCTGATCGGTTTGTCAGATAAAGTCCCAATGACATACTCAGAAATGTTCCTCGTTTTATTTTTCCTTCAGGTTTCTATTCCTGTACCTGTTCATTTTGAAGAAACTTACCAAACCGCAGAACTCTGATTGTTTATTTGCTGATGTTTGCCTCTGCACAGGCAAGCTGTTTGTCGTGGGCGGCTTCGACGGCTCCCATGCGCTCCGCTGCGTCGAGGTGTACGATCCGGCCCGCAACGACTGGCGGATGCTCGGCAGCATGATCTCCTCCCGCAGCAACGCCGGCGTGGCCATGCTGGGCGAAACCATCTACGTCGTGGGCGGCTTTGACGGAAACGAGTTCCTCAGTACGGTGGAGGTGTACAACCCCGAAACGGATGAGTGGAACGACTGCACCAAAGCCACATCTCCCCTCTCTGAGTGAAGGGAGAGGAGATGGGGCCGAGGGAAGAACGGGGGGAAACAGGGTTCTGGAGATTCACAGTGCTTCACTCATTTCCAAACTAACAGGCTTAGTGACGTAATCGTGTTTCGTGATGTTTTCGTGTTTGAACGGGTATACGTGGGTGGGGATGTTGAGGTGAGGAGTCTTCAGTGAAGACTGGCTTAATCTTAGCAGGTCGGGGAGGGGGGAGGGAATATTGCTGCCCAAAGCAACGTTGACGCCTTTTTTGTTTTTGCATATTGCATAGATTTTGGTTTTATCTTGTATATATTTTGTTTCTTCCTCAGATTTTTTTTGTCATATGCCAACATTTACTACACTTAGTGCTTTTCATTTAGGTTTTAGAAGCTGGTCGCATGGAGGGTTTTTAGAGGAGTTTTTACTATTTGACCACCTAGAAAGGTGCCAGTTTGAAGTGGTAATAATTTGAGCTTAGAAAATGTACAAAGTTTATTTAAGAAAATTTCTGTTGTGGGAATGTTTTTTTTTTTTTTTTTCAAAAATATTTAAAGGTCAGTGGTTTGAAGCCTTACTCGGTGAGTTGCTAAACACCCGTCAAAGCTTTCTGTCATTTTAAATAAACCGGATTGTTTTTTGACTCTTAAAATGATGGCCTTTTTTATATTTTTATACACTGCTGATTTACCAGTAACATAGATGTAGTAGCAGAGAGCTTACGTGAATCTAACCAGTGCCAGATTTAGTTGACCTTTTTTGTGCACACGCCAGAAACGCACAACCATGCTTCTGCTAATAATTTTTTTTTTATGTGATTTTTAACTAGTTGATGTACGTAGAGCTGCAATTTACTGAGAATCCTTTTGTGTTTTAAAGTGTCAGGCATTGGCAGATTTTTTCTGGAAGGAATGTTGGTGCAAGAAATTTCACATTTGTAACATTTCTTAATTAATAAATCATAAATCCAATTTTTGTCTTCAGTCTGCTTTGTTCTTGTTTGTAAATGACAGATTTTATTTTTTTAAACAAAAAAGGTCAAAATTGATAGGTATTTTTTGAACCTTCATAAAAGAACCACAGACAATGTAGTAAGTTTTATGGCCACGCTTTTGCAAATGGAGAATGCATCCATTTTGCAAAAGCAGAACTCATCAGCACAGAGGCTCCTCCGAGCCCTTCCACCAAGCGTTCTGCCCTTCCTTAGCTGGAGCGGACCTTTTATTCAGTCAGGAAGAGTGAGAACAGATAAACAAGATCCTTTGTCTCTGAGTGTCTCTCAACAGGAAGATAAGAGACATGATTGGGCCGTAGGTGCGAGACCGTGATCGTTGTGCACGAAGGATTCTGTGGAGCCCAACACAGATGGTCTTGCTGTTTGTCTATTGTTAAGGAAAGATGGGTTGTTAACTGGCCAACCTCGCCGTCTCTGAGCTGGGGAAGTAACACCTCGATGATTTCCTGGGTCAACAGCAACCTTTGTCTGCACACAGGTGGTCTGCAGACAGGTAATCTGGCTCAAGAGGGGGAATAATCAAATTAATGTTGATTAAGGAAATATATGACATATACACATATAAAAATGATAATAATCTAAAAATTCCTAACAAAAATCCTCCTGAGATCTCAACAGAGTTGATCCAATCAAACGTATTGATTGGAAAAATGCAAAGGATTGTCTAGTATTTTGTGAAATGGATTCTGACTGTTTTGCAGGCTATAACTTTTTTCATTCCGTAATTTGAATTCTGAACAGAAATATTGCATGTGGGGTTCCTCAAGGCTGTATTCGCGAGCCACTTTTGTTGCAATTATTTACACTATCAACTTAGCTCAGACCTTGGAGTGATACTGTCTTACATTATGGTGCTTAGATTATTGTAATACTGTTCTAAAAACGATTATAAAATGCTGCTCCTGCAGTCCTGACCAACACCAGGCAGCTGCATAATGTTAATGCCTCTCAGCTCTGATACAAAGAAAATGTTGTCTCTTATTAAATAACTGGAAAAAATTATATTCTTCACTAGAAATTCATGGTTAATAGATTAAAAACATAAAACATTTTTTTATTAGTCTTTGGTGAATGAACTTTGCATTTTTAATAAACTATCAGTAGCTGATTTTGTGACTCCAGTTTTAGCTCTTACTGCATCATCCTCCAATTACTGTGTCATGGCCTTTTAGCCTTTAACTATTTATATTTTCCTCATGGACTACTGTAGTAAGCCAGGTTATTTTCAGGCCCACTAAGTGTCTTACCAAGGAGATTAGACTCAACTATCTGTAAGAAAAAAAAAAAGACAGGAAGGCACGACCAGAGTGACAGAGGGTTGTGAAAGAGGGCTGGATGAGTTGGCTGCTTTTTTATGACCCCAGACATCTGAGGCTGTCTGCCCAAACCAGTTAAATCCCTTCCTCTGTGCTCATTCACAAGTTGGTGTCAGAAAATCTGCTGAGCCACCTGACGGCTGCAAACGTGCCATATGCAGGAGAAAGTAGACCGAATCCTGTGATCGTTACTGTCTCACCATTAAAACACGTTTATCTAAAACATTTGAATTCAAATAGACTATAAAGAAAGTTTTTGTATAAATTTGATTTATTTAGACTGTTTTTCAAATTCAAAGCACTCGAAACAAAACCCGGATGCAGTTTTGTGGCTAAACTAACCAGATGTTAACAGATTTGCAACGACAGAGAAAGCTGTCTGGGAAATGATGTTAAACTCTGGAGAATCTTAACTCTGCTGTGATTTTATGAAGACATGAAGTTCTGATCATGATTGGCTCTCCTTATCAGTGACCCTAAACCCGCTCTACCTTTGCCTTTGTCTGGATGACGTCTCCTCGTGTAGCAACTCTTCACTGCAGCAGCCGGTGTAATCTCAGCCTGTCTGCTGCCGTCACCTGGGTTTAATCCATTTAATCATCCCACACGCAGGCAGCCGCATGAGGTTATGCACAGAGAATCAGACACGTTACATGAACTGTAACAGACAGAAAAGCTTCAACTTGAGCAAACAAATCAGGCAAAGTGTGAATTTAGGGGTGTAAGATTTAATTCACAAGAATAAAAAAACTTGTACACACGTTTTTTTTAATTTGGCACAAAGAATCGATAAAACTGCAAACCTATAATACAGTGGTTACTCTAATTGGGTAAAACATCCTGCAGAGGTTCCCAGTCCATCATGGGTCGACAAGAGGGTGGAAGACATGCAGAGCCTTGCAGAACCATTAATAGCCCTTAAAGCACAAGTTTCAGGAAATGCTATTTATTTTTTTGTGATATGTAAATGTAAAATGGTTAGAACTGTTCAGTTCAATTCATCATGAAAAACAGCAAAGCAGCCAAGAGGGCCTTGGTGATTCTGGAGGAGCTGCAGAAATCCAGAGCTCAGGTGGGAAAATGTGTCAACAGGACAACAATTGGTCATACATGCCAAGAATTTGACCTTTATGGAAGACTGGCAGCAGGAAAGCAATAAGGCTCCTGTTGTAAAGAGAGTAATTTGATCAGCTGAACCTTAAACATTAAAAAAATACTTCATTCACTTCATTAATGTTAAAGGTCCAACATTCACAGTAGATTATTCACAGCTTTTTGTATTGCTTTGGAAGAAGGTGCCATTTCTTTTTTTTTTTGTTTTCTTCTGAGAAACACAGCAACAGCTGCATAGAATGAGTTTTGCATCAATGTAGTTTTATTTCAAATAAGACCTAGCAATAAATACAATAAAAAATTACAAGTAAAACAAAGATTAAAGCTTCACAGTGCGGCTTCATCACACATTCATTTGGTCCAAGAATACCAGTAAGTGTATACCTGACAGGTAATATTTGATATGTTCCCTGAAACATAAAAAAACATTGTGATTTGTGATTAACTAGAAAACCATAAAAAAAAAACCCAAACACATCATGCAAATGTTCTTCCATTCTGTATTTTGAATGAAAGAACACTTACAATATAACCACAAACTGGAGCGCAACCTCACATATTATGGAACAACACATCTTTAGACACCAATTAACAAAGAAAGCAAAACAGTTTCTGTTATAGTGAAGGTGTCTATAAATGAAACAAGTGTGGAAAAATGGTCCAGAACGGAAATGCCGTCAACTAAAAGGTTTTAATCGAAGGAACGGGTTAGGTTTTTACAGGCAGCCGGTGGTGGATGTTAATGGGACCCTGGGTTTCATCAGCATGGCGCGGTGTAGGCAAAGTTCTGCCCTGTGGTCTGAACACAACCATCCAAGGCCTTTTTTAGCTCCAATAACTGGTTTCCTCCAAATCCAAGTTTCTCCCTGCAAACAGACGAAAAGACATTTGGCTGATAGGAAACAAAGAAATGGATGAAGTCTGTAGCAAAAGGAGGAAGAAAGCTCTCCTCCGGCATCTTATGCAGAACTGCCTCTGCTTTCATTTTGGTTTGTTTACAATCTAGTCCTTATTATAACCTGACCACTGCATTTTTTCCCCCTTCAGCAAAAACAAAACACAAAAACATCTCGGACTGTTCCAGCTACGCCTCTGTTTTGATTCCTCACACCCAGGCTTGAAATTTTCGCTTCCAATTAGATTTTATTTACCCACATGTTGCTTTATGACAACAGCTTCCAAAAGCGAGTTGGAGCTTGAAATTAACTGCAGATATTTTCCATCACATGGTTGGAAAATATTGGAGGGGTGAACCGCATTATATCCACGAAGCAGCTTCTTAAAAGAAATCAGCTCTACTCTGTCAATGCCGAGGTTTCTGTCTAATTTAATGTAAAAACATTTACATTAAATTGGACAACCTTGTTTAATTCTAACTAAATTGGCTGAATAGACACCCTTCCTCCAGACTCTGGGATGTCAATTTCCAAATTAAATATAAATGTACTTTTATCTAGGTTTTTACCAACCCTCTAGATGCTTTGGTGATTTGCTGCTACTTCTGCACTTTTTAAGCCACAATTTCTCCTTCTGCTTAATTTTCCCTTAATGAGATTGGATTCAGCACACTTTTTATTTTAAACCAAAATGTTCAGCAATGACCTTTTCTGGCTTACCCTTCATTTGGGGTTGTCTGCAAAACAACTGAGAAGTCACCAGTCCCCTGCTGATTGTTCTGTTTCAAAAGGCCACACTCATCAAATCACCAGAAGCAAAAGCCTCAAATGCTCTTTGTGCAACATGACGAGTTTCACCTTTTTAAATTAAATAAGTTCATTAATTAACTTTTTGGTAAAATTCTGATTTACTGAGTTTGACTACCCACTGCAGTAGTAATAAGGCAGACATCTCTGATTCAGGTCAGTGAAAGAACAGCTGCATGAGCTGCAGCTTCCAGTGGCAGCTATTTATCCACATTTCCACCAAACTGAACTCCGGATTTATTTTTTATTTTTTCTGAAAACACCACCACAGGCGGCTTCAAATTCCCAGGAAAGAACACGGAACGCTACAGTCGTGACAACGGCTGCTTGGCAGCGAGACACTGAGGGAGCTTGTCGCTTGTTTATCTCCTCCTCTGCTTTATTTCCATCAGAACATTGCGTAACTACAGACAGAATGGAGGGAGGGAAAGCAGGAAGAACTTTCTGGCTTTTGCCCCTCGCTGTTTTCACCAAGCATTCATCCGTCTGTCCACTTCCCCCTTCTTTAAGCAGGCGTACGGCTGCTTGTTTGCTCAACCGGTGATGTCAGGTTTACTCCCGTCATGTTTCAGCAGCACTCAGGATGTTCTGGTCTGCACCTGCTCGGCTGGTTTACCCGTTCAGTTCCTGTCACTGCATGCACATCGATACCTTCCGATTCAAATCTATAAGCTCCTAGACATGTTTCAATGACAGAAAGATGACTTTGCACCAAGGTCACTGAACCAGATGAATACAGGGTGGACACTTAGCTTTTTTAGGGAGTTAGACTCCAGAGAACAACTGCTCTGAAGGTCAGAAATACACATTACTAATGTTGACAGGACACAACCAGCAAATCTGACCATGTGATTTCTTCCCAGCCTACATGACGCTGAAAAAAAGACTTGTAGAGATTAACTATTTCTTTTCTTTCATGCAAACAACTTTCATGCAAACGAATGTCTGGTGTCATTCATTTATATTAAATAATAAACAAACGACATCATTTGCATGTAAAGCTGTGGAAAGCAGGGCTATAATAACCTCTGAATGCAGGGTTGCATTAGAAGAGGACAGCACAGAAAGACCAAGCTGTCTGTTCAAATGAAGCCATTTCTCTTTGCTGCATTATTAAATACACTGAACACAAAATTAAGCAATGTGCAGCCTGAGGCTTCCTCCTGCCGAGCAACGCTCAGCTCCCTGTGGGTTTGCTAAATTGAGCGGAGCAGAGGAGCGCTTTCATGGTCATTCTTTCAGAAACAGTTAAGCTCTTCCGTTAAATATCAGCTGAAGATGATGCCAGCAGAGGAGAGAGCTACATATGACAAACATGACTTGCATAGAAAGCTGAGGTTTAAAGCCGAGCGAGCGCTTTCCAAAAGCATTCATGCTCCATGAGCCTTTTGAATCATTTTGACCCGGCAGCCACTAACATTAGTATATTTTATTGGGAATTTATTTTAATAAAGTCAAACAAATTAGTGGATAAGGATGCAATGGAAGGAGAATTATACATGAGTTGCATTTTTTCTTTTTTTGGTTTACAATTACTGGGGAGTTTTTTTTGCCAGTTATTATAGTTAAGTCAGACTGGACTGGACTTTGATTAGGCCATTTTAATACATAAATATTCTTTTGCTATAAATTGATTTAATGTCGTCCTAGTTGCAGACTGAGCGTGTCTGTCCTTCCTGAAGATGAACCTCCATCTTTTGCAGGCTCTTGAGTTTTTACCAGCAGACTCCTGCATTTAGCTTCACCTTCCAATCAAAGCTCAAATTCCCCTAAGAAAAGCATTACCACAGCAAGATGCTGGCACCACCAAGCACACAGCGACTGCATTTAATTATAGTTTCAGATTTATTGTTATTTATTCATATGGTCTCTGAACAAACAGTGGAGAAAAAAATAAACTTTCAATCATGACAACACAGGCAGTTTTGGGGGTTTTAAACAATTAGAATTTATCATGACCACAATAAATCAAAATTCTTATCATGACACGGAGCTCATCACGATAAATGATAAACATTATGATAGATTTCATTTAGGGATGCCAGAGTAAAGGAGGCTAAAAATACAATGTTGTAAAACAAAAAAAAGTTAGCCATGCATCATATCCTTCCATTTTGTGATTATGCACTACTTTGTGCTGTTGTATTACATAAAGTCCCAATAATACACAGAAGTTTGTGTGCTATGTGACAAAATGTGAAAAAAGCTTTGGCAGCTATGAATACCATTACAAGGAACTTTTATTCCTGCAGGGAATGACAAGCAGCTTCAACGCACAGAACAGGCATTCACACCACAAAGAACTTTAGAGATGAGTGCAGCTTGGAAAATGAGTCACTGGGTTTATCAGACGTGTTACTGAACAGCTAAGCTGTGCCGCATTAAAAGCCATTAGCCTTCCGCACTGATGAAGCATGTGAAGAAATCGACTGATAAGCAAAAGTGTCTGGAAAACAGATACTTTAAAAACAAGAAAATCCTTTCCAGGATAGCAGGAAAAAATAATCACTGGAGATGTGGTAATGCAGGGTAGGTCGTATATATTTTTTAATATTTCTTATTTTCTTTTAGTAGAGGGTATGAGACATCAGAAAGACAAGCAAAATAAAGATTGATTTTTTTTCTCACCACTAAGAAAAAACGCAGATAAGCAATGTGTTCACCTTGTAGACATTCAGCAAATAATACAAATCAAAACAAGTTTTTCCAGACACACAGTGTTTCCAAATGCTTTCAGACTCTGCTTCTTAACAGAGACAGAGTAAACTTGATTCTGTATGAATAGCAACTCCTGCTAATAAAAAAGCCTTCTCCAGAAAGTTAAACCAAAGATTTCACTTGATTATGTTTGTCTATCAATGAATAATGAATAATAATGAATTTTCAACCTGAGGCGGTTGAATCTTATCAGCCGATGCCCACTTGAACCTCCTGTTCAGTGCCTGGAAAGCCTCAATTGGGCATTATATAACTCATGACATCATACTCTGAGCACACAGATCAAATATTTAACTGCAGCGGTAATGTACGCACTAAGTAAAGGTCCAGATCGCTTTACAGGGCATGTTGTGGATAAAAAATTTACCATCACAACACAGCCAGATTAGCGGCGTCCGTCAGTGGTGACCTGCTGTAACAGGAGCGGGGATAACGTGACTGAAAAGTGCTGAAAAGCTGCCTGTTGAGGTGACACAGAAGGTTGAGTTTGCTCATCAACATGAGCAAACGCAACCAGCCACTACAGGAAGCGCTTCATGACTAATGATGCATCGGCATTGATGACATAACAGTCAATCTTTGCACCAATGCTATGTGATGTAATGGTAATAAAAAGAGAAAATTTTTTGACATATAACAGATTTCTGTAGCCTATTTTGATAAACATAAAAAGCAGAATACGTACAGATGGGATATTATTCCTATGCTCTAATGCTATTTGACTATCCCATTTGCTGGACAAATAATGGATTATTCTACTCTTCCATACCAAAGTAAATGTCAGGTACACTGAGAGTTTTACATGCTGTGGTTACAAAACCATCAGCACATGTTTTGACTGTCAGGTGGTTGCAATAGTAGGTGACGCGTAATAACAAATAATCAGTTTAGGGGTGAGACCTGTGGCTTGTTTCTATGGCAGCAGCTCAGTTTTACCTGCAGGCATAAACATTGCAATTCACTGAAGGGCAGATCAGTTTGTCTAGGAGTGCAGTAGCTTTCTGCTTTACTCAGGCTGTGCATATTTGTTATCTTTTATGAATTATTGGTATTATTTATTGCTTGTAAGGTTCATTTGTTTGTCCTAATCGGAAGTTAAGGAGTTACATGCCATGATCTTGTAGCTACTTGTTGCATGGAAAGCAATTTTAAATAAAAACATTATCTCCACAGTAAAGTTAATAATCCTATAACACATTTACCACTAGACACATAATATTTAACAGATCATGTGAACGATCTGTTCACATTCAGTTTTTGAGTATATTTAGCTATTTCATGACCAAACCTTTCAGACTTTCTACTAAAATCCGTTTAGATTTGAGTTTTTTATCTGGAGGCTCGTCAGTGTAACTTACAAGTGAGAGCTCATTTCACCAAGCGTGTTTTCTCTATTGCATCAGATTCTGAAACTGTGAACGCAGGTTCTCGAAAGAAGCGTAAACCTTTCACAGTATTTGGACAGAAGAAAATGGAGGAGTCATAAAGGCAAAAATGGCTTCTGAGAAAAACCTTGCACAACTTTCTGTGCACTGGAAAAGGAGAGGCCTAGACAGCTGACATTCTTTATTGATTATTGTGCAGTTTTATAGACATTTTTTCTGTTTAATTTGTGTTCTTAATGTTGTCAAGTGTCCTTGGGTTTCTTGAAAGGCACTGTCAAATAAAATGTATTATTATTCCTGAATCTTTAAGAACAAGAACATTTTAAAATGTACAATTTTTTTTGCCATATGCCACTTGGTCAAACATAAAAGCCAATGTTTTATAGATGACACTGCAGGAGATTCCCAAATTGTTTAAAGGCATATCAATTTTAGTGCATATAATCTTCAAACTTAAGTATTAAAGATTTGTCTAAAATGTCATCTCTCATTATTTTGGCATTTAACAAATATGAATACTTTTAGTAATACTGGCTGACCTAGATTTTTTTTAAAAAAAAAAAAAGCTTATCTTTTTTTTTTTTGTAAAAAAATATATAAGGATTTTATGTCAAACAGCAAGAAAAACAGGACCTCTAACAGTGTCCTGTTAGAGGAATATATGAGTCCTTGTGATAATGACAAGTATAAAGTTACTGCAAACACCAGTCTATTGCCATGGAAATGAAAAGCCCCAATGCATCCCTTCAGAGAAAAGTGTTAATAATAAATGTCCCAATAGTCCAGAAATGTTGGCATGGGCACGGTCTTTGTCAACAAGGACGGTTATTAAAGCGAAGGCGGAAGCGCATTGCTGCCTGGGCAAGCAGCAACAAAGACAGCAAGATTTCAGAGAACTGGTTTGATTGAGTATTCAGTTTGGAAGAAACAGAAGGCCAAAAAAAACCAACAAAAAAACAAACTTCAGAGGAAAAAAGGTCCTGAAAAATCAACAATTCATCAGTAATGTGTCTTTTTTCCATCATTATGTCTGTGTATGTACCTACCTGTAGTCTGGTTGGGAGAAACAATCCAGAAGGTCTTTAGCTGTTAATCTGGCTTCTTCACTGACAAGCTGAAACAGAACAGACACAAACTAATCTAAATAAATGAACATGATGAGCCCAACATGGCATGAGACCACAGGGAGCAAAAAAGGTTGTGTGAATTGATTTAAAGCATCCAGAGGCCAGTTTTATATCCACCACTGTGATGCAGTACAAACCTTATTGGAGTAAATAATACTGAGCAGCGTCTGAACTTCCTCCAAACCCGGAGTTGAAGACAAGACCCTAAGAGACAAAAGAGATCTCAGAGGTGGCCTCACCTTTAGACTTCTTTAAGTATGTTAAATCACTGATTTAACATACGGTACTTAAATCAATGATTTAAGTATTGATTTAAATCATTGGTGGTAAACCACTATGTTGTTTACCACTAACATAGTGGTAAATAAGGAATACCACAATAACTGTTAGATTAAAGCAGGGAAGTATGAGAAAAATAAAATGGTAATTTGTGCACACTAGTTCTAAAACATCTACAAATAGCCTTCAGAAGGAGGAAAAATGAGCGCGAGGGAGACATGCCCAAACACGTGAAAACTAGACTGGCTGTCTCCTAGGCAATGCTATCCCCATACACATGAACATGTGCACAATGATATGCAAGAAAGAAGATAAACAGAAAGTACACACAGCAAACCAAGATTTTAAAAGGAATCATGGCAGTAAAAGGTTCATTTACATTCAGTTTGAAAAAGTAGGGAGGATTTAATAGTAGGTGTGTAGCGGTAATGGCTACTCAGAATTGGGCGTGCAGAGGAGCAAAGCTACTTTCACTTTTGCAAATTAAACCTAAACAAAATGCCCATTTACATTAGAAACCTTGCATAAATATTAATGCAAAACTGAGTAATGTTGCTCTGAGGAAATGAGTTTTAGTTTTTCCATACAAGCTCAGAGGTGCAGAAAAAAAAGCTGCCCATGGTACAAATGTTGTTGCTGCCAGAAATTCCCAGAATCTGCCAGAATTCTCCTCCCCGCCCCTAGCGAAGCAAAACAACGGAAATGAGTGGCAGCAGGAGCGTTTTACCAGACTGAGGTCGAAATCTCTCAGAGTGCAGCTAAATCTTTACAACATTTGTGATGTTCTGAAGGCGACATAATCCTCATCACAAAAGGCCTTTGTTAAGCAAGTCCTATCACATGCCAAGCCCCAAAAGGAAATCTCACCATCACAGGACGTTTGTAATGAAGCACCACAACATGAACTACATGTGCTTTTAACTGAAGCAACAGACAGAAGTAAACATTTGCAGATAAGAAACATTAAAATAAATATATTTTTAGCATTATGTAATAGGAATCAGACAATGTGATCCATCCATCCCAAATAGTTAAAGCTAATGCTTTTTTCTAAATAAGGAGAGTAAAAAGTAATGCTTTGATAAACCAGAGGGGTATCAACTGGCCTGATTGTTTCCTTCCTACACATTTTTTCTTGATTCTCATTTACTTTCACTGCTCCGTCTGGGCTTTCTCCCATTGAGCTCGATTTCTCAGATTGAATTTCAACAGGGCCAATCAGCGAACAGAAGGATGAGTTGTGATTTTCTGCATTGGTCAATAATTGTAATCTGTCCATGTTTGTGGCTTGGCAATGGCATCAGAGGAAGTGGACAAGGAGAGCAACGCTTCCAAATACTAAGCAATTAAAATCAAGAGCAAGAGGAATGTTTAAGACAATTTATGTCTGACAAAGACAATATTCTGCTCTGCACTCATCTCTTCACAGTGTGTGATGGTTGTTTAAAGCGCACATGGTTTACGGTAGGTTAAGAACTTTGCGATCTAGCTGTTGTGTTACATACATAATGACCAAGTGTGAGCGATTGGATGAAGTTGGATCCAATCGTTTCAAACTTCAACAGTCAACACCTCCAGCAAGAAATTGCTTTTCAATAGCGAAGGGTCCAGAGTAGATCTCATTTGGGACACCAGCTCTGCCTGTTTGCTTGCAGGCAGATCGTCAGACGTGTTTGAGTGTGAGACACAAAAGTAGAAGTGGGTTTTAGACAGGCTTGACTTTAAAACAGAAACACTTGCATAAGCAGCTAAAAAGTTCATAAAAAAAAGGCATAGCTGCCCTACATTTTTCAATGAGCTGACAGAAAGAGTAGGATAAATTATTAATATTATGGGATTAACAAAGCTTCTGGCTCACTGCTTTATTCAAGCAGAAAGGATGGTCCAAGATGCACCATGACTGGATGCTAAAAGTTGAGCCGTCTGAAAGATTTCAGCTTCCACTGGTTTTATTTTTTTACACATGCTTCACATACCACAGAATGTTAAAATGTCCATGGGCGACAAAAAAGGGGTTGTTGATGTTCAAGATGTTCTTACATTTTCCACAGAGGTTATGTGAGTCAGCTCCGAGTAATTGGAAAGCAATGTGAAACACGTTGATAAGTGCAAATCTGCACTGCAAGCAAACATCCTGTCTTGAACCCAGCTAAGCCCTCCCAACCTGAAAAACAAGTTTGCCTGGTGGGATAAGGGCAAAAATGAAAGTTAGTGAGTCAAAAGTGCAAATTGGTGACCAATTGGTCAGCAGTTGGTGCATGCTGACCAATTGAACCAAGTTGTCACCAAATTGCACCACTTCATATATAAAAAGGGACAAACACCTTGCAATTCTAAAAGTAGTTTGTTCAAAGAGAACCCTGAAGTGTTGTTATAAATATAAATGTGAAGTGCTAAGAAACAATAAAGTTGTTTCTTAGCACTTCACATGTTGCTGGGATCTTCACCTTAGCTGATCTTTGATCCTTATGAAAAGGTGAGGTTGTCCCAGAAAAGTTTTGCATTCTTTGGTTTGCAGTTGTGCCATACTCCTCTCATTTTCAAATGATGGACTGAAAAATTGAGAGATGAAACCTTATTACCAGATTCTGAAGCAAAATTGATGACAGGAGGTTATTTAGGGGTATCGGAGGAACTGGGGGTTGATTGCCACAGCGATTTTTACATGTAAAATGAACCATTTCAAAATAATCTATCCTTATCCCTCCCCTTGTGCACTGCTTTGTTTTGATCCAGCAAACAGAATCCCAATAAAACACATTAAAGTTTCTGTATGACAAAATGCAAAAAGGTTCAGATCCATTTGCAAAGCAACAAATATCCTCAAACAAACATTTTTGTCAATAAGTGCGATACGATTTATTTCAACATTACATTTTGGTTCAGGGTGATTATTGTCCAAGCAGTGAAAAGGTTTTTCAGTTTCTAATTTATTTCTCAGCAGCAATGTAGTAAAATCAGCAGCACCAAAGTGCATCAATGGTCACTGCTGCGTCATGGGAACAGAGTTAAGGAAAAGTGACAAGGTCAAGAGGATTACACTTCTTGACCAACACTACATGCCAACCAAGTCTTACAGGTCCCACACACATGTAAGTAGGACACAGGAAGGAGAAATCTGGCTTACACAGGGAGAAGGCAGTTTAAACGGGGATCTTAGAAGGACTGGCAGCACAGACAGAAGAGTCTGCGAGCGAGTGAAAAGGCTCAGGCTCTTCTGAAAGAGGACTTAGTGAAAGTAGACTTGTGGGGATGATGGAAAGATGATAGACAGATGAGCGTTAACGAGAAACATTCAAATGTAGCACATTTTAAGATATTTATTTCTTAAAAGAAGCAATGGCTGCATTTCGGTCACATTTTAGGAGAATTAATTAAACAAAACAAACTGAAGGTAGAAAGTGAGATGTCCAAAGGTTACATTTCGTGAGACAGCTGCAGTATGAGCCAGCTTACATACCTGCCAAACGCCTGCAGCAGCTGTGAAACCATCGAGGACAGTCTGTGCAAACAGGCCAAAGCCTCCTGCGGCGGCGGAGGACATCCCATCGGTGTAGCAGCCTGCATGGTGAGAGGGTCAAAGCTGAGCGCTTTGAACACTTCCAAACTGAAACGTGACAGAAACAAATGACCTTTTAGGTCAATGGAATGTAAAAAAAACAAAGCACATATTAAAACAAACCGGGATGTTGTTCTGAGGCTGAAAATTGCTTAGGTGTTGGGATTAACTCCACCTTTCATGTCTCGATCATCACTTTAGATCTTAAACTCCAAGGAAATGTAATCACTTTAACATGTTTTGCTACATTTAACTGACAAAGCCATAGAAGACAGTTACTTATCATTTCAACAATTACTTCATACAGTGGATTAGACATGCATCATGGACATGAATCTCATCATTTATTTTTTTTTTTCATTATAAATTTCAACGATTCACCTACAAATGGTCACACAAACTATAAAATCATGTGCATAGTTTATGAAGTTTTCCGTGTTGCTCTATCCCAATAACAATAGAAGATAAAACTTCAGAATACCTGAAGTTTTCTGGAATTTCTAATCAAAATTCTAATTTTGATATCTAATCAAAAATTCTGGCTATTTTTTTATTAGATATTTGAGGACTGTTATTGAAATAAATGGTAGAGGTCATTTCAAGCTGTTTGTTTCTGGCATGATTGCTGCCTTTTATTATTGTCCATAGATTTTCCATGTGGCCGCGGTTCTCCTATCAGCTGAACGTCAACCTGACTGCATTTAGGATGATTGTGCAACATCTAACTATTGCTAAGTTTCAGTCATTGAGGTGAGATTGAGTTATTTGGCGATAGTCTTTCATTTTAATTGCACCACCCATGTTGTGCAATGCATTAGCACCACTGGCAGCTAAGCAGAACCTCAAAATGATCCCAGCTGGTGCAGGGTTCAAGGTGTTCAGAATCTTATCTTGACTCCTCAAAATGTTCTTACTCAGAAATTTTACTTCCAAAGAAACCTTCAGGACATACAACTGAAACCCCGAATCCTTTACTTTCACAGTAATGATGAGTAATTACTGTTACAAAAGATTGTGTAAACAATCTTTTCGCTCACCTAGTTTGGCACACCTGAGACCAGATATTCTCGAAGACAGACCACACTTCCTGTGGAGAGACGTGAGCCGATCCCGGCTGCTTATCTACAAACTCGTCATCATTCATGATAACATCACCAGCAGACAGTTGTTGCTCCCCAGAGCCGTGGTGCTACAGTGAGAGAAAGGTTTACAGTCAACCTCAAGATATTAAGTATTGAGTTAGAAGTTGATGTTTGGCATAACGGCACTCAATATTGGTTTTTATGAAGCTTTAAAGAGATTAAATGAGGTATTCAATGATTTTATATATGACAATACAAGACAGCTCTATAAAGAAGCTGGCTTTTCCAATTGATTAAATGTGGAAACTTGACCTTCAGCTACATTTAGATTTCAAATTTGTTTAAGCTTACCTGTGATTGCACCTTATTCAAAATATTTTCGATCACAGTGATGGCACCAGGGACACGTTTTGAACTTTTCCTAAATGCATTCACTAACTTCTTAGTTTCTTGCAGAAACCCTAAAGTTGATATGGTTTCACCTGAGGGTACACAGAAAAGCATATGGTGCTGGTTACAAAATGACTACAAATACAGCATAATTATGCAAAGAAAATGACCAGATATTGATTTTTTTAATTAAACAATTAGATACTAGAATTTGTGTGGTTCTTTTGTTCACAAAAGATTATGCATAAATACTTCTTGTATCTGGTAGAGGATATTTAAATCACAGAATTGTAATTTAAATAGGAATTGTGAACTTCCTATTTACCACAGCCTTATTTAAATCATTTTTTAGTTTCAGGGGTTATAAATAGATAGCATTGGCTCATGAAAAATACATAATGCTGAAAAAGCAAATATGATAAAATGAAGTAGAGATGAGGAGGTAAATAATAACTGTACAATTAATAACAAGTTAAGAGAAATTGTGACATATTTTAAGAAAAACATTTGCAAAAAACTTGAATAGCTTTTCATGGACTCCATATTTAGATTGCAGCTACTCAAAATTACACATGCCTACAACAAGTTATACATGATAAAGTATCAGATGAAGTAAAGTATCTTGATAAATGTACATTGATGAGCCCAAAACATGCAGCATGAACTTATAATTCAACCCCTTTTACCGATATCCCTAAATAAAGTGCAACAACTTTCTTCAGGAGTCACCATATTAATAAATAGAGTTCAATGTGCAAAATAATCTCAGTATAACTATAAGAACAATTAGTTTCATAGAGATTAAGGAATAATACAGTCAGGTGATGGATAACATTGAGAGGAAGCATGTTTCCCCTATAAAGCAAAACAAAACTTTTCATTTCTCCTGACAGGAGCCTTTCCTCTGAATTCCAGCTGCATTCTGTTGCTAACGCACTCTGTTGCCTGCAGTACTTTTCCACCAACACATTTGTTCTCACCCTAACTCACAGTTTATCCCGACATCCTCCTCTTTCTCCGCCTCCTCATCCTCACCCTCCTCCTTGCTCGACTCTCAAATTCCTGGATCAGGGCCAGGCTGTGCGGTACTGAGAAACCATGTGTGTGAGCCAGGGACAACTCTGAGCAAGGTCAAATTTTATGTATTTTCCACTCAGGTTTTTGAGTAAGATGTATTTTTGTGCCATGGCTGTAGCAGTTACCCTCCACCCTGATATGGTTGGTTGACATAACGGCTGGATGACAGATTGACTCATAAAAACACTGTAGGCGTGCAGCGTTAAAAATGCATCCTCAGTGACATCTTGGACAGAATTGCTGCAGTCGGCTACACAGCATCTTTCTGACACACATTGGCGTCTCCTACTTTAGCAGATGACCTAATTCCGGATGTAGTTTTGTGGAGCAGTTCAGGACAGACTACAGCATCCCGCTCCACGCTGTAACATTTTAATCTGGGGGATCACTTTGTATTTTTAGCCCAGAGTAACACAATTTCTTCAGTAAGTTAATGAAACACATACTGTTTTTAATAACAGATTCTCCTTAGCTTGAGGAGTTTGTGAAGTATGTGCCTAAAGAGATAATGAAGCAAATCGGGTCCATTTAGCAAATTACAGTAAGATTGTCCGTGTTTATTTCCCCTCTGTTGTTTACATTCTGTGGAAGATTTGAATGATCTCCTAGGAAACCGGCAAATTTGGAGATTGTGATATCGTCAGACCTTCCGATTTCCCAGAAATTTGGCTGTTCCAAATTAAACAGTGCAGCAACTTAATGGACTAAAAAGATCAACAGCATGGACTGAGCAGAAACACGACAGATGAACTTGTTACAGTTGGTAACATGTTCATCTGTTACCAACCGTTATTAATATTTGCACAAAACAATCTGAGCTGTGTTGTTCAGACAGTCATGAAAAGGTCAGATACAGGTCTTATAACGTCAAAAAAAAAAATTGGACTTGGGTCATTTCAATCTGCAGTGTGAACGCAGCCTTAGTGGCTCACCTGTACATGTATATTAAGGCCACATCTTGTTTGATACAATGGGAAAGTCAAATGAAATCAGCCAAGATTTCAGGAAGAGAATTGTGGAGCTGCACAAGTTCAGATCATCCTTGGGAACAATTTCCAGATGCTTGAAGATGCTGCGTACATTTGTTCAAACAATTACTCTCAAGACATGATGGGAATGTCCAACCATCGAGCTGTTCAGGAATGAGATGGGTCCTGTGTCTCAGAGTTGAACACGCTTTGATCCAAAGTATGCAAATCTATCCCAGAACAAAAGCAGGAGACCTGGTGAAGATGCTGCTGAAGCTGTTAAGACAGTGAAACGTGTTCTGTACCAACATGGGCTGTAAGGCCGCTCAGCACGGAGGAAGCCACTAAACTACTAACTGATAAGAATGCCATGCTTTGACCTCCGTTCTTACTAACTGTGAAGAACAGAGGAAGAATGCTGCCAAATATGATGCTGCATGTTTGGCAGCATTGGCTGTTTTGCTTCATGTTTGGCAGCATTGGCTCTTTTGCTGCAGGAGGAACTGATGCATTTCATAAAATAGGCAAGAAGTCAAAGAATCGTCCATTTGAAACACAAATGGGCGATGGTTTCAGAACCAAAACACACAGCCAAAGTGATTATAAACAGAGACGCTTGTGGAAAAACCCAAACATTTGACCAAAGTCCTATAGTTCTAAAGCGGAGGACATGAATGTAAATTTGTGATTTTTAAGACATTAATAAATAACTTTCTGACATATTAGCAAATAGAAATAATCTTGGTCATTGAACTCACCTAAAACAAGTTTAGTCTGATTTAACTTCAGACAATGAAGAAAAAAGCTGTACATCCAATGTCAGTTAAGGAAAATATTGGCAGAAAACAACAAATTATGTAACAGCCCATCTTTTGCTGCTTCTACATGACTTCATACCTGAGCTGAAGAAGTTGATAAGGTGTCCAACAGTTTCCAACATCCTGCGTGGGACAATGTGTCCAAAGACAGCAATCCAGTGCTTTTTAAAACACTGAAGGACATCTTGAAGACTCCAGGGAGGCTTTATATAGACAATCTACAAAATAAAAGAAACACATTGGGACAATAACTAAATTTGCAAAGCAGTCTAATAAGGTGAAAGTGCATGGCTAACATTACGGTCAAATGGAAATCTGGTTAAATTGTGTAAATTGTTCCACTATTTTTGGCAATGCATGCTTCAAGGGTTTTTAAGCTTTAAAAATGCATAAAATGTAGGTTCAATACAGTTCATTCAATTGGGACAAATTTAGGGTTTTTAAGCACTTTAAGACAAAAAGGTCTCATGAAAAGGTGAAAATTATATCCAAACAAATCCTGTGCAATGCAAAGCAATCATACAGGCTGATATGATTATTGTGTAAGAACGCCAAACACACAGAAAAAGGAAAAACAATAATTCCTTTGTAATGTTTAGAAAATTTACCTCTTGCCAGAGTTCGTCATAAGCCGCCTTCATCTCGGTTTCTAACACTTCAGACAGCACATTTCGCAGACTGTCTTCCAGTTCACACAGATATCCGCTGAGGTCCCATTCTGCCTCCTTACACTCTCCTCCTTTCACTGATGGGGCTATAACAGGTGGATCTATGCCAGCATATGTGAACACAAAAAGAGAAGATTTTGTGTACTTGCAATAAAAAACATGTATATACACTGTGTATGTACATATATGTGTACTATTTACAGGCTTTGAACTCAGTATATCTTTATAATTTACATAAAGACATTTATGGAGGCTCATTAGAATTGCTCTCATACTTTCTCCTTTGCTGTTTGTAGGACTTATGAGAGTCACTAGTGCTGTTTCAATTTGCTGCCTCAGGCTTTGTTAGCTGTAGCTTCAATGGACACATTAAAGGAAATACCGACACACAAGTGAAAGGAAACAGAAGAATGATGGCGTGTTGGTGAACTTGCTAAATGCACAGTTGGTATGTGCTAATAACTGCTGGCGGATTATGGAAATTACAAAGTTACTTCCTGGAAAACACAAACACCCCTGTTTTTTCATGGCTCACCTTTTTCTGAGGTGGCTCGCGAAAAACCTGAGCTACCCTGAACGGGAAGCTGGACTGGTGAGCAGCTTGTGCTCAACGCTGGAGATGAGATACTTTGGCTCAAACGAGACAGAACAGGAGACTGAACATCAAGAAGGAAATGATGGCCATGCTTTGACCTCCTGACCCCTGCCTCCAAATCAACCTTGCTAAGAGCTCTGACTCCACTCAGGACAGCTTTATTGGACAGGTTTTTATCATTGCTAGAGAGGAAAGAAGAGATGTCTTAATTAGATGCCAGTTCAATTTTGCATGTAGAAACAGAAACAACAAAGAAAAAATAAATCACAACAACAAAAGCATAAGAAAATATTTTCCACTGCAAATGTGGGCAAAAGCAAATCCAGGGCTGAACCCAGATTCACTCACTCAGCACATCTATTCTCTGCAAAAAACTGTCAGGCTCACTGTTTCTCTCATCCCAACTGGAACTATCTGGCACAGTCACATGCGTGTGCTTTATTAGCTGAGGACAGGCTCTACACAGCGGCGGCGGCAGCAGCACCATACTGTAGGGGGAGGGGTAACTCACGTGCATAAGATGAGGACACACTCTGGATACATATTCTGGTATTGCAGGCAGCACTGCAGCACTCTGTCATCATTATTCTCGGTATTCAGACCATCTGAGGATCAGAAAAAGGGCATGGCAAAAAGACGACAGTGACTCAGAAAACCAGTCTGACCTAAGAGTCTGCTTACTGAACATTGCTATGGTGCTCATATGAAAGTGTAAAAACAATCCTCATGGTAATAAAAGGCAAAGGATGGATGCATTTTTAAACAGTTACACTAAATACCAATTTGTTTCAAAAGTACATGTAATTATTGTTCTTCATTAGGATCATACATGGATGCAACCTGCCCTTGAATTTCACTCCATTTAGCTACAATAATGGGGATCCTTACAATCACTTAAGTGTGAGTGCCACCTAGTGGGCAGAAAATAAACAGCAGGCAGGATTTCTGAAAGTTAAATTCATGACCTTCACAAATTATGAAAATGTACAATATCTTTAACTTAATTATTAGCATAAGCAATGAATAAAATAATATAACACGAGTAACATTAATTAATGTTTTTTGAAAACAGCACCAGATTCATTGCCAGATGGTGCAAAAAGTAACGCTTAGCTGTACTTTCTCACAGCGTATGAACATATCTGGTTCCTCCTGCATTTTTCCATAATGAATGAACAAGTAATTAAAAGGGAAATGTGAATTTTTAAATCTTATTTGGCTAAATTAAGGTAATTAATCAATAAAATCTGTACTCACTGCTAATCTGAGTGGCCTGCTGCATGGACTGCCCCCACAGGTGGGGATCCCTTTTCTTCAGAGAGGTGTAAATAAACGAGATGGCCGGAGTTGCAAGGTGGGCCACCGATCCTGACAGACCTTTTCTATTTTTAAGGGAATCCAGCTCTTGTAGAACCACCCAGGGAATCAGGACAACTGGGAATCCCAATGCTAGGAGAGAACAGAGAGCAAGCAGTTGTGAAAGCATGCATCAATAAAAGTCACCATTTCAGTATTATTTATGATTATAACAGATGTATTACAACCATAAATACTAATTACTTTTAACTTCAACAGCATTGATTGTATTAAAGCTACCTGTTCTTATGTACATAATGAGGCAGATTTTTATTTTTCTGTTTTAACGAGTCCAAAGTAACATACCCTAAGGTAGCTAGAAATGCACATATTTCAAATTTCAAAGACTGAAGGCAATGCTCTTTGACAACAATATTGTTAGTAATTATTTTACATCTCAACTGAGAAATTAGAAACATAAAAGGTGTAAAATTAACTATAAAAGCAGCAGTTTTAGCCATGAAAACAATATATTTAATACCTTCAAGGCCACAAGATCGGATTTTTTTCACATAATCCAAGTGACTGAGGAGAATGTTGGTGTCCAGAACCAAGATCAGGGTTTTCTGTTTGGGATCCCTGTCTGAAGAGACAAGTTAAGTCAATTGATGCTCAAGTGAAAACTGAACAAAATACTGGTTAAAAACACACAGCTCTACAGATAGGACATGCATTGTCTCCAGTTAAGAGGCAGAGAACTACACTGGGAGTATATTAATGAAATGGCCCAGTCAAAGTCCAGACTGACACAGCATCTTTGTTGAAACTTGAAAGGTACCGTTCTCAGACACACTTCATTCAGACCCACAACTCATCTCAGGGACACAGAGATTGAGAGTTTTCTTTATAAAATTAGCAAATTCATGTGCAGTCCAATAATAAAACTCACAATTGGTTTCTGTGGCTCCTTCTTCAGCAGAATCTATGTCCATGCCGGTTAGTTCACCGTAGCTCTGCTTCACATTTACCTCCAGCCTCTTTTCAGATCGAGCAAGATGAAGCTCTTTAACTACCTGACCCTGAAAGAAAAATCATTTTTCACATAGCAATTAAAAAGCACCTAAATTAATGCCAAGCTTAATCATTGATGTTTTTTTTACCTGATCAAACAATTGCACAGAGTTTGCATCTCCTGTTGGTGGCCGTTCAGATGGGAGATGTCCTGGCAAAGATGACCTCTTACTTTGTTTTTTACAAGTAGAATTAGAGGAGCCAGTCAATGGCTTGCAAGATTCCACCTTTACTGGCTCCAATTTCTTCGCTCCAGGGCCATCTTTGTTATTCTTAAGCTTGAGGTTTTGGGTTGAAGACACTGTATTATTATTTCCGAGTGAGCTGTGTGCAAGTCCAGGCTGACTATTTTTTGGCATTTTGAAATAGAATTTAAAAGGGAAACATTTTTGAGTGCTTATTTCTTTCAGAGTGGGTGGTGGCGGCTCTGCTTTAGATGATTTGTTGCTCTCGGAGTTTGTCCCTTTCTTCCATTTCTTTGGGTTTGTCACTGTGGTAGAGGGTCGCAGTGAAATGCAAGACTTCTGTGTGACAGTGGCAGGGGAACTTTTGGCAGCCATACTCGTACTCGTACTTCTGTTATGCTGGTAATTTTTACTTGTGTTCTGGTCTCGCTCCACGTTGCTCCATTTTTGAAAATGTTTGTAGTGGGAGGAGTTGGGTTCTTGGGTCTTAATATTCCTGCTGTCACCTGAGGATCTTGAAGGTTCCCTAGCTGATCCATTCCCCTTCTCTGAACCCTGTCTGGGATCTCTGTGTTCAGCAGCATCTAACTTGTTACTCATTTGCTCATTTTTTAGTATGGAGTAGCTGCCCTGAGAGCACTTTTTACCACACTTGTCTTTCAATTTCTCCCGGATTGTCTGATTAAGTAAAGCAGCACAGCTTGCCTTAATGGGCTTTGACTGGTCCCTTGTCACAGTTTTAATTTCCCTACTTGTTCTAGATATACTGGATTGGTCTTCCCCGTATAATTGCAAGGATCCATTGTTTTTAAGCTGCTCTTCTTTAGGAGAGACTTTCTGCTCTTCTTTTGTTGTTGACAGTCTGTAAACAGGCTTTGCTATCAGGCGGGAGGTGTGGGGGTCAACTTGATGAGATTTTTTCGGCTCCTTTTTAGAGCTGCATGTTGGACAAGAAGAAAAAGGTATCGTCAGAAATAACTACTTAACCTGAGAACAAGTGTCTTTCAAAATCATTTTAATCCCTAGATCCTTTCCCCTATTTTGTCACAACCACAAACTACATGACAGACCAACACTAAGTAGGTTAATAATTTTGAAGCAAAGATAAAAGGTTATGTGATTTTACAAAGAGAAAAGACAAATCTGAGAAGTGTGTTCTGCAGTACTTCTGAATAAAATCGAATCATTCTGAAGACACAAACTTAGTAAATGAACCACAAATCTGTGATATAATCTCTGTTCAAGTACAGCTCTTCCTCGACAGTCTTTCTATCCATCCAATCAGGTCGAGTTCGAGTTATTTCTCAAAAATAGTATTAGCCAAAATTTCTGTCTTGACATGCAAAGCTGGCAGAGACAAACTGCACACAACTGTTTTTATAGAGCAAGATCATCCTGAGTTGAAAGGGGGTGACGTTAGTTTGTAAAATTTTTAGATAAATCATTTATCTCGGTACTTACACAAAGTCCTCACAATTATACAGGACTTTGTTTGTGATAAAGATCTCAAACATGAATCAGTACGAGAAAGACCAAAACTGAGTCAAGCAGAAAACAATTATTTCAAGTATTAGCTGTAACACAAGCTACTTTCTGCATAATAAAGGGATAAATGTAGTTTTTGACACTGAGCTTCTCAATTTTGGCTTTGTATTTGCTTAATAAATTATACAAACATGGGGTTGCACTAGGGCTAAGATTTAAAAAATATTGAACCAGATATCAAGACAGTGAATGTGACGCAGTGCATTTGGAACAAAATATAAGTACCCAAAGTATTCAACAGACTATTGTCATCTACGTATGATTATGTGCCCTTGCTCTACTGTGTTTATGTGCTCACATACACACTGCTAATGCTTACATATCCATAATCATTGATAACACTTAAAACTGGCTCCAGTCACACATAGTCATGGACAAACAAACAACAGATCAACACTGTTGCAACATGGGGTGCAGAAGGAAGTTTAGTAAAAGCAGAGCTGGCATTTCATTCTTTGCTTCACTTGTTTCATGTGAGCAAGCATTTGATTACTTTCGGGATTAAAGCTTGGCTTAATACTTAATCAAATTCTTGTTATTTCTAGAGGTAATAACTCTGCTGGTTTTATTGGTCGGATCTTGAGACTTTACCTTTAAGTTAACATTTAGATAAAAAACAAATATTAACCTGCACACGTATTCCTGTTATTAATATTTACATGTTTATCAATTTATTTGGAAAACTACAAAAATGTGAACTTTAAAAATGCTACATTGTTCTGATAAAGAAGATCTGAAAAATGTAGGACTATCTAACTGCTGAAAAGAAGATTTGGATTCCTGATTACAAACTTATATAACCCATACAAGTCTCTTGTACCTGTTTTGATCCATTTCGTCATTCTTTCTTTTGACTTTCCTTTTGGATGCATCATTTTGGCAGTTTGAACCCTGAAAACATTAGAGGTTTTGTGGGAAACAAATGTCATAGGAATTATTGCACTTCAGATACATTATCACATTTGGTAAGTAATTTGCTCTGTCTTTGTAGGTAGAGGATTTTACAAAATCAAAAACATTTTAGCACGCTGGCATCGTCATACAATGTGCATCATACAATGTGCTAAAGTGTTTCCCAACCCTGGTCCTCAAGGCCCACTGTCCTACATATTCAAGAGATTTCCCTGCTTCAATGTGCCTGATTCAACTGATTGCAGTTCAGCAAACGCCTGTTAATCAGTCATCGATTGAAATCAGTTGGGCTGAAGCAAGGAAATACCTAAAACATGCAAGGCAGTGAGCCTGGAGGACCAGGATTGGGAAACACAACCTTAACATATCAAATCCTAAAGGCAGAGTCACTAAAAATAAAAAATCTCCTTACCGTTTCTTCTTCGCCTGAAGATGAAAGCAACCTATTTAGTTTTCTCCTTTTGAAATGTTTTGACATTTTTCTTCTGAAATTAGAAAAAAAACAAAATAATAATAAAGCTACTGCTTACTAAATATAAGCTGCTCAAAGAATTTGGAGGATTTTTTTTGAAAACAAACTAACCTCGGTGTATTTAAATGAAAATAAACATTCTCTTTCTGGATGTTCCAACTCAAAATGCTTCGTCAAAGTTTTCTTTGTTATTGGAGGCTTGAAAAATAACCATAGTTTTATTTGGATGGGAAATGAAAAAAGTTGTCGCTCTATTCAGAAAACTCGAAGTAAAAAAATTATAAGTAACTCAGTTAAACAAGGTCTTAGAACAGAGCTCACCAAACAGCAAATTTACGCACAAATCGTGGTATTTACTGTATAAAATACCGGCGTATCTTTACTTATTTAAACGGCTGAGAGAAATACATGTATAACGTCTGGGAAAAGCCCTCGCGTTAGCCAGCTGATAGCCAAAACATCCGGTTTGTCTTCTTCTAACACAATTCCGGCAGAACTGTTCAATGTCATGCGCAGTGCTGCCCTCTAGAGAAAGACATGTGGTTTGGCTTCGCTGCTGCAGAGAAAAGCGTCACGTCGGAGAGTCCGCCATATTGTGAAAGGCAACTCGCCTTGAAAAACAAGTACATTTAATTGGATTCTGGGTTTTTTCATATGACATCGACGTTAAACCAATTTTGGTGAGACACTCTTGGTGAAAGTGGAGTTCTGGGGAGCAACTTTTTGTCGCACTCTTTATTTTGCACACAAGTTTATGTTTAAATATATATATATATCCACATATGAATAAAATACAATAGAATATCCTTTGTTTCCCAACAGAAGAGTACATTAAAATCGTAATATTGTGAAAAAGTGTTTCTTCTGATCAGTTTTATAATTTGCAATTATGCTTGTAGTTAATTATTTTTAGCTTCATTATTTTGTCTCTTGTGATGTCATCAGTCCAAATACACACAAAGCAGATTAGTTTTTTTCTTTTTTTCTGAAGAAACTTTATATTTAGTTAAATCATACAGTGAAAGTCTTCTATAATTCCTTATTAAGCAATATATAATTTTTTGCTTTAAAATGTCCATTAAGGTTACACCACTGGATGTGATCTTTAAGTGGAGAGGGCTGTTAGTTATTCTTACCCTTACTATTAAGTCTTCTATTACTTTGTTATTCATGCATTAGTTTGCTATTCATGTTGTTTAGTTCTTATTTTGCTAATTTATTCACACTTTTATTCTTTATGTTGTTTTTATGATTTTGAAGACCACATGCATGTTATTTGAGTGACTTTTCTGTTCATTATTATCTTTTTGTCAATTTATGGATCTTCATAATGGAAGCACTGAATTGCTGCAACATTCTCTCATCAGGTTAGTGTCTTTGTAAATTTTGTTTGTTTCTTTACTCTAAGCAACCAAATATGCAAGTTTTCCATACAAAAGGAAGACAAACTTTCTCACAAGAACCCTGAGAAAAGAGTGAGTTTTCCGAATCATCCTACCGTAATGTGGGTGGAAGAATTTCGCCCATTCAGAAAATCATAAACACTGTATCTGTTGTCTTTTGGCTGCATATTTCCCACCAGTGCCTCTGTTGGAGATTCAAGATTCCTTATAATTGACATTTTACAAATATACAACAAAATATTTATTGCACTAGCTTAAAATCAGATCTCAAAGGAAATAGAGAACAACAAACAATCTTAAATAACTATCACCAGCACATACACAGTGTAAACATTCTAGATTGAGGTACTTATTAAAAACATCTGTTTACATAGAAAGAAACGAAACCTGAACTAAAACAGTATTGCTCTCTGGTTAAAGTGTGAGGAGATTGTAAGATGAATATAAACTGGATAAATGTTATTGTCTGAGTTACATGCTAGAGCCATTCAGTGAGATTATTAGAGATTAGCACAAGTCTTTAACTCTGAGCTGGGAAAATACATGATTATTGTAGACAAATTAAAATGTAATTCTTCTGCAGAACAGAAGATACGAGGGCTTGTAGAGTGAAAGTTTCAAATAGAAGCATCTGTTTTACATTGTATCATGACTTTGCTAAAAAAAAATATGCAAACTGATGAGGTCACAGGAGCACCTGCTGATCCTCCCTGTTATTTTCAGGCCACACATCAGCTGAATGGTTCTTGTCAGTGAATTTCTGGTACAATTCTGACATATTTGACCAGTCTTCTTTACAAATTCAGTAAAGTTCATTTAAATTTCATGTTATTCTCCCACTGACCCAGCTTTAAATAGACTACAAATATTTTGAATGTTTGACATCCAGGTTTTCCCGCAACTTAACCTTATATTGCTTTATAATGCCTCGCTAGTTCTTAACTGTATTTCCCACTGGCCTTTTGGAAAACCCAACTGTGTCCAGATTGAAACCATTTGACCCACATTCCCCTCAGATGACAGTAAGTTGATTATAATGTTTATAACTCACTCAAGAATTACTAAGGCTCAGTCATGAAGTGGAAGTTGCTGGTAACCTCGTGTCACTGTCCATAATGAAGAGTTTGAAATGACTCCTTAAAGTAGAAAAACTTTGCATCATTCTTTTGGAACTGAGGAACAGAGGAAATATGAAATTGATCCTGTCACCTAATATTTTTGTTGTCACCTTTCATTCAAAAATCCACTTCTGCCATTATTTTTCTTCTCCCTGTTTGGACTTTGTTACGTTATATGATGTGCCTCTAGAGGACTGTTTCATAATCCCTATTTGGAAATAAGACTTCAAAATGAACACCTGGAAGCTCAACTGAAAGTTGGCTTCCTAAAAGGGTGCTCAATCAAAATGTACAGCAAATGTTTCTGGTTTTTATTTGTTTAAAAATATGGAAACTATGATTTGTTTTCATTTCACTTCACATTTATGCGAGATATGTTGGTCAGTAACATAAAATCCCAATAAGGTAAATTTAATTGTGTGAGTGTGATGCATAAATTTCATAGCTGAAACACTCAAATATGAAAAAGTTTAAAGGGTAAGAATAATTTTGCAGAACTACATTACATGCAATTTCCAGTCTTTGCCATATGGTGGCATTGTTCCACCAGCAGGGACATTACTAGATCACTGAGGCAAGTTGAGCCGCAATGTGTTATTATTACATTATTTCTAAGACAGCTGTTTTCTGCACTTTAATATTATTTTAAGGTTTAAATTTAAGACAGAGTTGAAATCTTACATGCTGAAAACATTCTCTCAAAAGACCCAAAAGCTATGCTGGGGGGATGATCAGCGGGACAATTTGTTACAACTTAAATCTCCCCGATGAAGCAGAAAAACTGAGGAACTGAGGAACAGCGGAAATATGAAATTGATCCTGTCACCTAATATTTTAGTTGTCACCTTTCATTCAAAAATCCACTTCTGCCATTATTTTTCTTCTCCTTGTTTGGACTTTGATATGCCATATGATATGCCTCTAAAGGACTGATTCAAAATCCCTATTTGGAAATAACTCTTTTTTCTTACTTCATTCAAAATCCAGTAGACGTTGTGCATCTGTGATTTAAATTTGTTACATTCCATCCAGTTTATTAGTCATCCAAAAACGCGTTTATAGTTTGTGGGGGTAAATTTGAAACCTGTAAGAAAATAAAATTTAAAAAATCAACTTTCAATGATGCAGAAGATATATTTTCTCCAATAGCATTACTTCATGCTATTGGAGATAGCATGAAATCAGAACTAAATAATTCAGATAGCAACAGGTTCTATATTTCTTTGGATCACTAGAGGCAAGACTTATTGAATGTAGTTAGATGTCATGACTTAAAACTCCTGAGCTGCAGGGAAAAAACCAAACAGTTGTTTTGAGAACCTTTCATCATGCCTGGGGGGGGGGTGATTATTTAAATTAGATCATTTGCGTATCAATCAACAGAGAATTCCTAAACTGAGTCATTAAAAGAAAAAAGCAGTGATATCTTTCAGTTACAAACTGTTACAAAATGTAATAATAGGTCCTTTGTGTGTTTCTTCAAGATGACAGAAAACAGACAACAAACAGATGAGCTGTGAATAGCACCAGCTGCAGAAAATATCTTTTTTCTATAATGTTGGATATGAATTGTAATATGTTAGGGAAAACAACAGCTAAACACATGGAAATTCAGTAGATGACACACCATGGATTAGGTCTGTGTCAGGGTAAATACACAAGGATTACATTAAAACTTGGACACTGCCTCCCTGTGTTGGATTTCATTTAATTCTGTTGGGTTTACTGGTGATGAAATGTGTTTTTATGATATGATGAAGTTGCAGAAGTCAGATGTCAGGTGGCCCAGTTTATGCAATCTTATCATTGGAGGAACTAAGACTCATGAAACTAAATCTTTTATATGGGCTTTAAACAAATGAAAAGGAAATCTGTGCTTATGTCATGCTCACAGTGTTGAATAAACACTTATCTTGTTTCTAAGTTAGTTAATAGGTTACCTATAACGTCATCCTTTCTAAAGTTCATACACCTAATGTTTTATAACATAAATATTCATTTAAAATCATTTTTTTGTTCGTTTTGTGGACATTGTTGCCTTCTTTAGCAAGGAACTGGTGTTTTTATCTGATGTGATCATGGAAAACAATTGTCACTACATTTGTCTTCTTATGATCTAGGTGAAGAAATGCGACTGTTTTGTATAACTGTTGTATTTTTTCATCTCAAGTCTGTTCATTCCTGTATGTCTTTGTCTGTCTCACTTATACATTTCAAAATTCCTTTTTGTCTCTCACTATCTGTTCTCCCATTTGGTTTTCAGACATGTGGCTTCAAATAATAGCCAGATTTAGATGGACAGCATATGCTTTGTGAGTATATGAGTGTTCACATATGTATGTGCATATGACGTTAAAATATGTGTTAGGGAGGGTCTCTAATGTGCTGATGGTTTATTCAGAAACCTCACTCACTCACTCACTCACTCACTCACATTATGTATGCGTTTAATCTTATTCAGGGCTGTAGAGGACTATAGTTCCCATTCCAGAAGTCAATTGTACACAATGGATATTGTGCCAATTTATTGCAGGGTCAATCAGAAACCTTAAATAGGTCCATTCAAATTTGTGAGAGGTACTTATGTTGCTTTATTCAGCATTTATATATGGGATTCAAATGGGTCCCAAACTTAGATTGGGCCTCAAATTGGACTGTAATACAACAAGGCAAAATGTTAACTGCTGTTGCAGTTTTGATGCAGGAAACCTCTGGGTAAAAGTTGAACCCATATAGATCCAATATGTGTTGTTAAATTTTCTAAATGCCCATTTGTGACCAAGTCACAAAATGGTGTAAGCTTGTTTTATTGGGAAACTGAATTTATTTAACTCTAGTGGATCCCACACAAGAGGCAGTAGTCAACCTGAACAAAATCCATAAATGGTCCATCGAAAATGGACTGAGAATTGGCTCGGGATTGGACTGTGTTTGGGTCACAACACGGCTCCATGTTAATTAATGTTTAGATTTGGCCATTCAGAACCTTTGGTAACAAGTGAAACCCATATATAAACAATTTAAACAGATTTTCTTTTGTTGCAACACTAAAATGTGACCCAGCTCAGATCTACAAGTTGCTTGAGGCGTTTTTGCGATTATGCATTAATCAAATCAGATGGGTCCCATAGAAGAAGCAGTGCCTGTTCGACTTGGGCAAATTTCTTATGGGCCTTCGCATACAGATACTGGCTGGGCTCTGTTTCTCAGCTACCTATGGCTTGTTTATTACATGCATTTATCTTTAACCATATTTAAAAAACATCTGGAAACATATTTGCTCATGAAAAACATTGAAAGTGTTGAAGCTCTCCAGCTAATGGTTTTTGGTGTCCAAACCTAATAGAGTAAAATTACTTTGGGCCATTTAACTTCCCACGAATAGAGTTCACTATGATTGTAGATTAAATCGTCACCTTCCTAAAATAATGGCCTAAGTTATTTTTTGCCAAAAGATGATTTAGGCCAAAAAAAATCACTTTTGGTGAAAAATGACTTGGGCTATAATTTTAGAAAGGTGATGAAATCTTCTGCACCTCTAAGCATAAATCCATGGTTTCTTCTTCTACTACATAAAGAAATCAACATTTCTCTTGTATTTATTTATTTGTTGTCACATAAAAGTAATGCCATATAACACAATTTCGTTTTGCAATCTTTAGGCCCATGCAGGTCAACACAGGGCACCAAGCTTGTTGGAGACCTCAGATTATAGAGTATTAATTTGATTTTAAATGTGTTCAAGCTCATACAACGTTATCATTTTTCAATTTATTGAATTTTCACATACAACCATTTGATAACAATGATTTAATTGCCCCATCTCAACTTTTAACTTCCAGTGTCAAGCATGTTGGATGTAAAAATAGTGAGCTTTAAGCTCAGGCTACAAGTCTTTTCTGTTTCTCTGTGTTGGAAAGACTTTGTTAAAATTCCACATGCAAATTTGGAATAATTACTATAATGTAGCTGTAAAGACAAAGTTATTTATATGAAGCTTTTGAAAAAGGACAATACAAAAGATAATTCCAGAAAAACTCTTTTTGCACTCCCAACAATCAATTTATGCATGTTTAAGAGAAACTTGTGTGAGTGGTGCATCAAAACTGACTGCTTACAACATTCAACTGTTTTCCATAAAAATGCACACCATAAACAATTCTTTTAATACCTGAATTACATGACCTATGGTTTATATTAATCATGGTTTGAAATACTTATCGCATTGGTAAAAGACTAACTGGGTGCACTTTAAATTGACCCAATGGATTAGCAGCTTGTCCCCAAATAGTTTTTTTGTACTTAGCAGCCATTAAATCAACAGAAAATTAATTTATAAATTTTAGACATGTTCCTAATTGTTTCAGCTCACTTTTTAACAAAAATGTCAAACACATGCAGGCTCAGGTTACTCTGATGTCTTAAATCATGCTTTTCTCAATGAAACAAATATCTTTCTGGAACTGACTCTTGGTAAAGTAAGTCAGATGAATCATCTCAACACAATACATCACCACAGGTTGTTAGGAATCATGATATGATTAATTGAGATCTTAGGTTACAGAGCTGGGTAACTTAGATCTGAGGGGTTAACAAGCCAAGACAGTCACATGCAGACAAATACAGAGTGCGAGTGGCTTTCTGCAAAGAGCAAAAGGAAAAGTCTGGTTTTCACCACAGGGCCAATAACAATTCTGCCAGTGCTTCCCAAATATTTATACGACTGCACTTCCCCTAAATCAAACCTAGGTGACTCTGTCTACATCTCTCTGCCAGCAGAGATGACTCCTCTGCTTGGGTACAGTTTCATGTAAACAAATAGGTCTTTCAGCCCTGTGTCCTAAACATGGCCACTTGGACTGTGCCTGAAGAAAACTACACATGGCTCTGATGTTGCTGTCAAAAAGCAGTGACTAACACTCTAACTGGCTCTCTGACAGATGCCTACCTCAACACATTCCCCAAGTCTCTTTCCAATTAGTAAATGGTATTTTATTAGTCCAGAAATTAGCCCTGGAGAGAATTCCCAGACTATAAAGGGGAGTTTGTTTTTCATAGTAGCAATGGTAAAGTGTTAATGTGCCTGGAACCAGCCTGGTGTGCAAACCATGAGGCAGAAATGTTACCTCACTGCAATGTCTCTTGTGATGTGGGACTCTGCGTTGTAGCTTTGTTTTGATTTTCAACATGGTAATTAAAGTCTCTCTTTGTGAAGGCTATGCTTCTGGTTATTATATTAAAAGGAGAAAACATGATTCAAAGGACAAAGCGAATTAATATTAAACGATGATCATAATTCATGGTTTTATCTCTGGTCCAATAAACAATCATATTATTGTTCAACTGCCACCTGCTCTGCATTCCCCTCCAATGGGGTCACCCGATCCTTTCTGCCTCTGCTCACCTGCATCTACTTGAGTAATTATTCCCCGCACTGCTGTCTTCCCACTCACCGTTTAACAGGCTGTTCTTTGTGCTTTCCTGGAAACTTCAAAGAAACCCTCAACCTGAGTGATTTGCATCCTGAGCAGCAATGTGACATACACAACATATCAAATAATCAGAATGGTATTTAAGGTGTAAATTGTGGGGATATTGTTGACCAATGCTTAGAACAATAATCACAATAAATAATTGTAGAAGGAATGCGGTCTGGAAAAGACTATTTTCCCTGGCTCTGCCTCTTCTGTAGTAACTAGCTACATTTACTCAGTTACATTTATTAGAGCAACTTTCTTAAAAAAAAAACATTTAGAAGCATTTAACTATGCTATACTTTTTGCTTTTTCTTAAGTAATTTTACTATGACGTATTGCTACTCTTATTTGAGTAACATTTCTGGGTAATCCACCCACTGTGAGTAATTTCACTCTTTGAAGAACAAGCTCCACACACAGACACACAAATGCAGTTTTTGTTATTTTTATTTTGAAATAAACTTATTTTTATTTTGCCTGATTTTTCTATTTTCTAATTATGTAATTTATATGAATTACTCTCATTTTGGTCATTAAAATAGCAACATTTCCACTTACCTTTATATTTTGGTCCATCTGATGATGCACTTTTTAAATACTAAATGATTAATGTTTTGATCAGTTATTCAGTACTTGAGTAGACTTTTTACGTTTTTACTCTTACTTGAGTAATTTTTTGGCCAGTTTTTACATTTACTTGGATAAATATATGTTGAAGTTATTGCTATGCTTATTGGAGTACAATTTTTGAGTACTTTATCCACCTCTGCTAAAGAGTTAGCTTATCCTGAGCTACCTTTGGAGCTATGCTGCTCTAGGCTTAGGCTGCTACTTTTTTCTCCTACTACTCTCCAATTTAAACTATCTGCTGTTATGTCAAGAGTTAACATGTTTTCTCTCAGTCTCTCCGTAGTGGTTACGTCTGGTCTCTTGTTCTGTTTACCTGTGATAACTTCTTGGAGGGGAGCTGAGATATTGCTGCCATTACCTAAATGTTCTCCCTCTCCATACGTTTTAACTGGTCCTTTCAACTCCCTTGTGTTTACTTCTGTTTTATCAATTTTCACTCAGCTCCCTCAGTTTATGTTCCCTCAAAGCTGTTCCACATCCCGTTAATCAGTCTCACCCGTTGTCACTCTAGGAATTGCTTCTCCCCTGACACGGTATATGTTCTCTGTTTTATTTACTACCGCAGGTCCATTGTGCTAAAGGTTTCACCTTGTGTGTTATTTTTTACTTGCATGTGTTCCAAAGTATTGTAAGTTCTGACTTGTTTTTGCATTTTTTTGTTAAGCTACACCACTTCATGGGATTCTGCCTGCCTCCTGTGTTTGTTTGGGTCCACTGCCAACACACATCCTGACAGTATCTCTACAGGCTCATAGAGTACAAATAGCAATAAAATGCTAGTTGGTAGTATGCAAGAAATGCAAGGAGAAAAACTGTTACTAGACAGATGAACAGTTTCAGATATGCACAGGTGTTGCACATAAACTGAAAAGAGAGTAAAGTAATTTTACAGCATTTGTCAAGATGTTTTAGATAATTATCGCAAAACATACTTTTAGAAATCATTTTATAATCTTAAGGTCATGCGCTCTCGAGCCGGAGGCAGTGTGGAGACCTAAGCAGAATTTGATGTATAGGCCTTCTAGTATACTTCAAACAAACTCAACTGATATCAAATTTTATAGCTATTTTGAAATATGTGAGCATCACCTAACACAGAGAGAGATTCTCCCTAGAGAGAGATTTTGTGGAAACCTGCTTTTGGGTTTGCTGATGTACCAGGAACTGCTAAAGGTTGGACTTAAATATGAATTATCACTTATTATCTGTTATCAGAAACTATGACTCATCTGAATCATAAAACAGGACAATTTGTACCTGATCAAAACTTTTTTGCAGATTTTTTTCTATATAAGGAGCTTGATTTACCAGTGGCTTGAGGTGGAAGAAGGCGATCAGGTTGATGATGTTATGTGGGTTTGATAGGATAAGGTGCTATCAAGCCAAACTCTTAATATGAGTAATGGGGAGATAGATGAGTTGCTGGTGTTTGGGGTGAAATTGGATGGACGGATTTGATCCAAATGAGGAAGTTTCTGTTTTATCACTATTGGGTTTGAGAAAGCTACATGAAAACAAGGCTTTGACTACTTGTAAACAGTCTCAGAGGGCAGGGTGGCAGAGGAGGGTTCAGTGGAAAGGTAAGGTACCATTAGCATAGAAGTGGAAATTAATTATTCAAATAGCTGTTATCAGAAAGAATGACCACACTGGAACTTAAATAAATTGTTTTTTAATCTTAAAATTAAACCATCATTGTGTCTTTCCAGTCTCCACACTGCACAAAAAATTTACGTAACTGACGTGACGAGATTGAATACTTACTAACAAAAATTGAGTTCAAGTACCTCTATTTATCATCTGTATGTCTGTCCTACTTAATATGTCAGAATGAAATAGCGTGACTACAACCCTTTCTTGCCTTTTTGCGTTTTTGCAGTCTATACCATGACTGATTTACATTTTTGGATCATAGTTAAAGGGAAATTAAAGCATTTACGTAAAAACCTGGACCTTGAGCTCCCCTTTGTAATTCTATTATCAGCTCAGCTGTAGCTTTATGTTGACCTATTTCTCCAGCTGGTAATGCAGCTTCTGCAATTAATAGTGATAGTGATGCGTTCACCATCACTAGTGACCTCCAAGGATGGAGAAGTAAATACTTCTAATTCCTGATGAGGGAAGAAGGAGGAAAAATGATAAAAAGGTGATGTAAAAAATGTAGCATGTTTGCATAGGAACTGAAGAAAGTAGAGTCTTAAGCCACAATGATGATGGTAATCAGGATAATGGGGACTGAGAACATTAGAGATCCGCGTGGCGGTGGTGGGAGTGTCCGCGAGCTGGGTAGAGCCGCTCCACTCCCTCCTCGCGCTCAGATTCTTAACACGCACTGGCACGAGAGGGAGACGACGGTCGACTCAACGTTTATACATACATTTGTTTTGGTTCCTCGCGCTGCGATGTCAGTCCCTCGAGCCGCGCTGGTGTTGCTCTGCGTGGTGCTGACTGTGGCACGTGCCCGCAGGAGTTCTCCGGAGCCGGATGATGTTCAGGAGAAAGTCAACAGCGCCAGATGTACGTCCAGGTGTCTGAGTCTGCACATGACGCAGCTAACGGCAGCCTTCAGACATATTCAGGTACGTTGTGTCTGACGCCCTTTGAGCCAATCGCCTGAAGTAAATTGCTGAGAATTGTTCTGAAATGAGAACAAGCTGTTATGTTTATGGCACGTACAGGATATTCTTTTATGGTTTGTGTTAAATTACATGCAAATGCTTTGCAATAAAGTTTGAATGAGAAGCATCAATTTATGTTTCTTTATCGTGCTCTACTTTTTCATAAAGTAGAGCATAGCTGTGAAGTGGAACAAGTATACATTGTTGTATTTAATTCACATTAATCAGAAAACCTTTAAGTGCGTAATCAACCCCCGAAATTTAGTACCCCTAAATAAATTGGTTGTGTGAAATCTTCAGAGGTTTGTTTGAAGACATTAGCAAACAAATAACATTATGATCAGACAGCAACACACCACTAAAGTCCAAGATAAAATGGTGGAGAAATATAATCCAGATTAGAGAAAGGATATAATAAAGGTACAGTATTATACCTGAAGCTTTGGGCATCCATAAATCCAATATTATAGCATGGTTGCTCTGGAGGATCTGCGGAAATCAACAACCCAGCTGGGAGATTTTTGTTGGGTTCTTGAAAAATCTGTTTTTTCTCATAGCCATTGTTGAAACAGAGCCATGGGAAATTCCACTTGCAGCTTCACATAAACCATAGAGGAAACATAGGAAACATGAGGAAGTGGAAGAAACTTACCTCTGCATATAACCCTAACCACTACAAGTGAATCATGGTGGTGGCAGCATCACACTATGGGATGCTTTTAGTCAATAGGTGCCTGGAACTTTCTGGGACGATGGGAGTAGGAGAAATAATAACAGAGTACCCGGGAAGAAACTCTGGGAAGCCAGCAGGAAAACGACCCCAGTTACAGTTTGAGCTACAATTTAGCAACATATTTCAAAGCATTTTCATGTGTTAGAATGGCCTAGTCCAAGAACAGACCTAAATACAGTTGAGAATCTGTGTGAAGACTCAAAAACTGATGCTTTTCATTTAACTTGACTGAACTTAGTCTATTTGGCAGAGATAGATAGGATTTTTAGTGTCTAGTTGTGAATTTCTGGAACAGACCACAAAGTACTGAGTCAGGGGATATGTATACATGATTCAAACTGCACATTTTAGATTTATTTGTTAAAAAATTACAATACAGCTTCTGAAAACCATGTAACATTGTCCTTCCTCTTCACAATTGTGCACAATTTTATGTTGATCTGCAGAATCTAGTCACCATAAAATACAATGTTTGTTTTCAGATTCTGCAACTCCAAAAGGGACATAAATTATTTTTGCTAATTATTTGCAAAATAATTTGCAACCTCTGTTATATCCTTAACTGACAGCATATAGATGTTGGATTTCTTGTCTAAATCAATGTAATACGCTTAAAATAGCAAGAGTCTTGTTCTTTATATATTAAAATCGCTTGATATCAGCAATATCTGCAATCTGCCAATTATTTTAATTGATCAGTTTTAATTAATGAGTAACTAGTCACTGAAAAAGCGATGTTTTTTCAGTGTGTTGAATGCATGTGATGTTTTCATGTAATAAACACACCAACCAACACAGGATGATTACCGTAACTTTTCATTATTTTATTTTAAATAAATATCTGATTAAGGTTTGGGCAACATGCTTCAAAGAAGGTTAGATATTATGCAAATTTGACTTTTTTGAGCTTTATCTCATGTTATAATTTCATTCCCTCACCAAAATCTTTTACTCATTCATGTGTAAAAGCACACATGAATGTTTGATAAATTCTTGAATTTCCAGTGCCTTAACACCTGTTCCATTTGGCATACCAATTTTTTTATTCCACTGAATAAAAACATATGTTTTACGTGAGTAATTCAGAGTCAGGTCAAGTCTGAAAGATACTGAACAAAAGTATAATTGGTGCATCTAAAAACATAGTGATCACAAAGTGAATTGTTGTCAAAGATTGTATTTCCATGTTTAAGTAAAGCATTAGCATTGTTTATGTGCTTCAGTGAGCCACAGTCCTAAGCAAGATTTATTTTCTTTTGTAGGATTTCTACTGGTTTGGTGCACACATATTATGTTGTTCAATGTTTTTTGATACAGCCTCAGTAAATTAGATTTTTTATGCAGAGTGAAAAATGGTAAGTCCAGCACTTGACCAAAATAATTTATCAGACAAACATTGCAGTTTTGTTTTAAAAACTGTTTACACCTGGAAATTAAGTGTTTCACAGATCAATGGTTGGACTTACTGGGGCAAAGAAACACCTGAAATATGTTTGCTCGTTACTTGTTAATCGTTCACAAAATTGCTCATCTGACAGAAAATTGTTGGCCCGTGTTCTGTGGCCCTTTGAAGTGAGGAATGTTAGATTAACAGGGACATTAGGACGTTACCAAGTTTGAAAAGCCACTTATCGTTAACGGCTTCAACATGTGCATAGGGTGTAGTGGGTGGGAAAGTCATTAACCACAGAGTTCAGTCCCAGTGGCTCTGAGGTGTATAGAAGAGTGTGTGTGCATGTGTGTGTTGGTTTGCATATGTTCATGTGTAAAAACTGAGGTTGGGTCTGGTCCTCGTCCTCCCAGGGTAGACTCCAACACCTGTGTACTGGGTAACGGGGGTGGCCCCTGGATGCCTTTGTACCATTGAGATCAGTGTGTGTGTGTGGGTGTGTGTGTGCATTGTTGCATGTGTGTGCTTGGGTTTCTGGGACAGAGGTGTGAGAAAGGGAGTATTTGGTCTGAAGATTATGGAGTGCAGTTGTCAAATAGGCAACATCACACTCCAGCGATGAGAACAAAACATGCAGAGAGGTTGTGGCAAACAGAACAGAGATAAATCATCCTCTTGGGTTTTGTTTTACAATATTTTTTTTGTGCAAAGTTTTGTACTTTGGTCCGGACTTATGAGGTCCTTTCTTCTTAGTCATTTTCTAACTTAGCAAAAATGCATGCTCTTTGGAGAGAAAAAATATTTTTGTACAGAGAAAAATGTTGCACAAATAAAGACTTTTTTACTCATCACATTGCGTTCATACAAGGCTTTAAAAAAACAGCAGCTGATTTAATGGAAAATAAAGATTAGGACAAGTGGATAAAATAGTTTTAGTCATTTCTTAGCTAATCAATATGCCTACATAATGTTTCACTTATAATTCTTATAAACAAGGTGCATGCCAATTTTTAAGAAATTTGTAAGTTTGTTTATTCTAAAATGCTCTTCAAAAAAATAAACTTAAAGGTATTCAACTTGCCCTACAAATTAACAAATAGTTAAATCCAAAAAGAACAATATGTTAAAATTAAACCCAATTAAAAGCTCTTGTCATAACTACTACAGTCACAAAATGCTTAAACCCCTTAACGGCACATCTTTGATGGTTATTATAGTAAAGAAGCTAAAGTGTTGAGGATCTTAGAATCAACCTTTCTATGCTTTTGGTCAGTAGTGATGAATGTGTTTGAGCTGAGGCCTAGAGCCCTTCAGCCTTTACTATATAAATTCCTGTGGAAAATGAAATACCAGTGACTGCTTTCATCAGCTCTTGCTACAGGTGTTTTGCACCTGTCATTTGGATCACCTCCCTCTGGCTGCAAATAACTGAAATCCGCAAATACTTGAGACTCTCTCTAAAAATATGCACATCTGCCTATTTTAATCTTTTAAACAGCTAATATGCCTTTATAGGCACAGTGGAAACTGTCTTCTTGGCTCTACCACAGAAGCCAACATCCACTGTCTTCCATATCTTTGCTCTTGGGCTGTGCAGCCAATAAATGACAGGGAAATAGAATGTGCTCTTGGATTGGCTGCCTTGTAAACGGTAACATCCTGTGTGGGGATTTCATCGTTCCAAGCTGCATTTTCTTTTGAATATTTTGGACATGCTCAATGAAAATCTGTCATTTTACATTGGATTTTCCAATGACTTTTAAATTGCATGTTGAATGTATTTATGTAATTTTTTGATTTTGTGTGTGTCATTCTTTTTCTTGATTAATTCAATTAATTTATTATGCTGCCAGTGAGGAGTGCCAAACTGTTTCTTTCATTGTTTTTTTAGACAGTGGCAAAAAAGGTGATTCAGTAGCAACATTTTCCAGAAAATTTTAGAAATAGGTGAATCGACAAAGATTTTGTAGATGGCCGCTCACTGGTTCTGATGGAGGTTTTTTCCTTTAATACATTCATGCTCAGTATGAGGGGTTGCTGCAAATTGAATTGAATTGAAATCCTGTATATAAACTATATCTGTTTGCATTTTAAAGTGAATTAAGACTACTTAAATAAATTTAACTGACGGGATGTGAATAGAGAATCTATGAAGAATTGTCAAGAAGAAGATGAAAAACGCCAGAGCCAACAATACAGAAAAGAGTACAAGCTTGGGTGGCCATAAAATATAAAATACAGCCAACCACCAGTTACAATCCATTAAGAAAACAAAATAAAAATGTGTTATCAAAAGACAGACCACCTAAAAGGAATCGGAGTGGCCGTCTCTGAGTCATCTTCGGGTGGGGAGAGGCAATCAAATACTTGTAACCAGACAAAAATCTCCTCCGCCACATCATGGAGAACATCATCATTCTTTGCTGCCTTTATAGGGCAATTTAGATTGCACACACTGTGATGGATGCGTAAGAGTGATTCTGTGTTAAAAGAGGAAAAAAACAACTTCTCTTTTGATTACAACTCCAGCAGTTGTACCGTCAGTAAGGGCAACCATCTGTACTCCTCCTCTGTCATCACACTGTGATACAAACACATACACACATCGCTTCCTCTGGCTTCATGTGGGTGAACTGTGTTTTTGGCTCATTCTCCCCATCAGTTTGTGTGTGGCAAGCATGGAGCCACTAGAATGTGAATCACCAGTTTTCTATTTACACCTCTTTCTGCTGCGTCTCTGGGTTTTCCACTAGTTTCCCTCATATGGAGTAATAGCGTAATTATAGCTCTTTAGTGTGTGACAGAGTACCCATGTGTGCAAGTTGGGATGCTGTCATATTCCCAAATTCTTCCTTGATGTAAACTACTAAGAATAAGAAAAAAAAAATCCTGCCTTAGTTCTACAGCTGGGATTTTTTGTGAATACTCCAGAGATCAGATTCATGGTTTTGGAAAAAGTCTGGATAAGTGTGGAGTTCGATTTAAGTGTTTTCTTAGACTCAAACATCTATCTGCCTGTCAGTCCATCCATCCATCCATCCATCCATCCATCCATCCATCCATCCATTGTTTCTTCTGGTTCTGTAAATTAATTTATTGTGAACTTTTTTGTCTATGCTTTAAAAATGACTCAGAACTTTGAAAATAAACATAAAGTGTTTAGAAACCCTATGGGTAAATATGCACAAGTATAGCATGATTTCTCATTGATGAAGAAAGTGTTCAAACTGACAGCGTACAGTGGACCCCTGCCTACATGAATTTACCTTGTCATGTTTTTTTCTGTGGCATGTAACTCAAAAGTATTCACAGAAAATTTGCTTGTTTGTGTAGTTTTTGATCGAGCATATTTAAAACATTTGAAAGAAAATGCAGCTTTGGAAGCTGTAATACTCAGACACAATGCTACCTTACACCCTATTGGCTGGAGTTTGCAAGTAGCCAATCCAGATGCAGACTTAACTTTTCTTGCTACTGATTGGCTTTACCCTCAAGAGGGGAAATAGGGAGGACCTTGGATGCTAGCTTCTGCCATAGTGTTTCCACTGTGTGTTATTATGCACATAAAGGTATATTTGATGTTTGAACTATAACAAAAGGCATTTCTAAGAGTTTCCAGAGCGAGTCTCAAGTATTTGCGTATTTCAGTTGTTTGCTCTAATTTCCTGTGAGTGCTGGGGTCCACTGCAGTTTGGGTTTTGTTTTAATTGCAGTAAATGTCACAAAATATTGAGTTCAGTTATAAGTCCATAACATCACCCATCCTTATCCATGTGGCTGTGGTGCTGATGGCCCAATGGTCATCGAAGTCATCGAAGTAGTTCATGTTTTTGTGCGTTCATGTGGGTGTATTCATATATCCTCAGTGCTATGCGGTAGGTAACACTAATCAGTCCAGAGGTTAGGCATGCTGGGAAATCAGCTGAAGACAACTTGGAGGTCAGGTTGCAGATAAGGAGACAGAAGCAGGTAGACAAACCTGATCAAGCGTGAAGATGTCCAAAGGAAAGTAAAGACAGTGGAGCAGGCAGGTGTTTCAGACATACTTGAGGACAGACAACCTGACAAATAGTTTCACAGACCAAAGAAGTTGACTGATATGTGGGCAGACAGCAAGCAGAGACAGGCATAGGGGTGAGTGATGGCAGACAACAAAGGTCTGTGTGATTCATTTTAAAGATAAAGTCCATGCAGCTTTTTTATTGCCCTGTCATTTGATCAGTAGAGCATGATCAGGGATAGATTAGTAGATTTTGCTCTTATTAGCAATAAGAATAAGAAGGCAAGAAAATCCAAGGCAGGGATGGGAAAACACACAGCTTTGTTTGTGACTGGCAGACAATAACACCCATTTTTGTTTCGATTAATGTGTCCTTCAATTTTCTGACTTAATCCAAAATGTCTTCCAGAAAACTGTTTTGACATTTCATTTTATAAAGCTTGACCAATGTAAAATAACTTACCATAAATTTATCATGAAGTTTTTTGTTCACACCTGGCTTGTTTGGTAGTAATCCATTGCTGCATCTGCCATTGTTTTGAAATAGCTGCAAACAGTCATCAGGAAGGCTAGAGCTAAGCTCGCTGACTCAAAGACACACACACACACACACCTACCTCCCTTCCCCCCCCACACACAGACTGCAGTGAGGGCACCCTCTGTACACACAGCACGAATTACTATAAGTTTTGCTTAAGATTCAAGAAAAATAAAAGATGAAACCATCAAAAATTGTGTTCCTGCAGGCCTAATGAAAAGACTTATTTTCTCAAAACAGGAATGCCTCCTTACATGGGAAACTACTTTTTTCTTGACTGCTTCCTGGTACAAAATTAAGTTTAGGTTATCACTAAAGCATTGCAGTGTCAGTAATTATATTTTTGTAAAAAGAAGCTAAAGAAAACTAATCCTGCTTTGTAGAAGTGTCCAAATTTAAAGATTAATGTTTAACATTAACTCAAAAATTACTTACTTATACTATACATTCAAGATTTCAAATAAATTTTAACTTTAGGTATTAAATCAACAGGTACACTGAAGCACAGCCTATTTGTAGTTCAGTCAAGAATTTTTCTGCAATATAAAACTCAAAAATTTTTCTATTTGCTAATTTTTCTTTAGAACAAACCTAAGGTAAGCCATCTTGGTGCATTGCGACTTGACATCTTTTGCGGATGTACTTAGCTTTTTACCTTAACATGTTCTCATATATTAGAAGAATTGTTTCTGGTTTATTTGTTTTGATTTTCATCTCATGATAAGCCTTAAAATACTACCTTTTATGACCCTCTGACATATTTGGAACTGTGACTAAATAAACAACATGTGGTGCCTCAAGACAACAATAAAAGCTGGTGCATTAACTTTTGTTTCTGCGTCACAGAAGATTGAAAGTTGCTATAGTAGTGTTTTCTATTTTGTAATTTCCTTTGGTAACCGTGTTTGTGGTAAGGGAATTTTAGGATGCAGAGTTAAGCTTTGTTTTGGACAATTGGTCCCTTTTACTGTGATTCTTTCCTAGAAATCTTTCCACAATGTTACTCAACTCCATTATACTGTTGCTAATTGTTATCCACAGGCAGGGTAAAAATGTAAAGATGAGCAAACCACTTTGCAGTGACATTTGCTACTCATAGGATGTGGTGCACCACAGTGCTATCTTTGACACATAGCACTAAAACACTTATATTAACTAATTAACTGGTCTCCTAACCGGAATTCTGACTTATAAATGTGATATTTTTGGGAAAGACATTGTGTATTTTGCTGGGTGGAAGTTAGTCATAATCCGTCACACAAACAAATAAGACGCACCGTAGTTTTATACTTCTGGTCATCTGGGTGTGATTAGCAGGAGTAATGCATCACGCTAAATAGGCTTTCTACTGCACCTCACCACAATTGCACACACAAATAGACACACTTTCTTTTTGTCGCTGCATCTGGAAGAAGTGTAATTTGTGTCTGACTCCGTCTTTTAAACAGCGACGGGGGTTTGCAGCTGTGCGCGTGTTCGGTTCTCTCCGTGTGGTGTTTGTGCTATTGGATAAAATCAAGTTGTTTTTCCTCGAGAATGATTGCTGTGGATGAGATCCATGTGGAAGTCCTTTACTGTAAATGCTTCTGACTCAGTTGGTCATCTTGGATTCTGATGACTTTCTCGCCAGATTTCTCTGGTGGATCTCAGACCTAAAAGTATTTTTAAGAATAAAATCCAAACCATCGTCAAAATGCAAAGGCTGTTTTGCCAGGTTCTGTCACACCCATTGTCATTACATAAATGGCTTTGAAAAGTGACAGCTATTATATTTATGGATTTTTTTCCCTTCAGTATCAGCTAATATTAACATTTTTTAACATACCAATATTGGTATAAAAAGTAATATTTTTTTATATTAAAAATGTATAGGGCAAAAACATCACGTTGTCATGGTCAATATAGTGAGGTATATTGACCTTACTATAATTTACCATAAAATTTTATTTATAAAATATATTAATACATTTTATGGTAAAATTTATTTGTGGTAAATAATTTACATAAATAATATGAATTATTTACCATATATTTAATTTAAAAGCAAACTTTTTCTTAAAATTGTTCCTAAAATGCACAAACAGTCACTGACCTCAAAAAGCAAGCCAATAATTAAGTGTGAGAACATGGACTGTCTTTTGTGCAGAAGAAATATACTAATCAGGCATGCCCATGTAACTTGGATGAAGTCCCTATGCTGGGCCTCAATATTATTGCAGTTGGTGGAAGATGTCATTAAAAACAGTTAACAAGAACAGGAGTCGGGTCTTGAGTTGTTATTGCTAGGTTACGCAATGAGGGAGATGCAGCTGTGCCTGGCAGTATGTGAGGAAAGTGATCATTCCAGACATCTATGTAACCATAACAGTGCTACTGCTTAATTTTTATTCTTTATTACACATGTTTCTATTCTGTTCCTGCTTTTTTTAGTCCTTTCTTCTTGGTTAATGATAGTTTAAATGAACCTGCTGTAATAGAGTAAAATTGTTTGTGTTCATGCTTCAATTAAGCTAGTAAAAATCAGCCCCTTGCCCTACCCTTTGCTTCAGACAGATGGTCTGGACTCTCAGCTATTAAGAAACAATTCCTTCCTGGAGACGTGGGACTCTGCTAAAGTTTTAAATGTTACGCTTTCGCTAATGTTTGCCTGTGACACATGTAATGCGCCAATTTGATGCTATGCAGCTTACTGGAAATTGCCTGTGCTGTAAACAACCATCTTCCACTGCGAGGAGAAAAGTGTCATATCGAATTAATGTTAATTCATTATTTGGAAGTGTGACCAACTGTCTAATAGCACATTGCAGAAAATCTATGTCATTGTTAAAAAGTCTTCTTCTGCTTACTAATGGAGCTGATTGATATTCTACGAGAGGGATCCAAGTCAATGGGAGAAAGCCCAGACAGAGCTGTGAAGTGAGATTTGAATCCAGGAGGAGGCCATAAGAAGGCAATGGCCAGGCTAGCTTGCTATGGACTGCAGGTGGCTAGCATATGTTCTTCTGACTGAGAACTGTTTGGTTTATCCAAGCAAAAGCAGAGTAACATACTTTTTTCTATTTATCAAAAGACGGAGGCCTGCCTCTGTATATACAGTGCTTTCTGTCCTTGTGTAGTTTCTTTTTCAGCTTCACTTGACTCTTGATTCAATAAATAATTGTGACATAATAGTAACAACAGTTGACAAAGTGAATGGAGATATACATGGTGCTGAAGTATCAATATAATTATTAAGCTAAAGGACATAGCTTTCAAAGGAGTCCTAGCATCAAACGTTATTGGAACAAATCATGTGTGTAGCACTGAAATTCACTGGTTTTTAACAGATAAACTCAAATGAATCACATTTAGCAGCAGAAAGGACATATACCTCCAGAGAAGGAACCTATTAAAAGTTGCATTGCTCACATACAGCTTAACCATCAACTTATTATTGCAATATAGCAGAATAACAAAAGATTTATTGTATTCTTTTTCACTACCGTTAGGCTCTATTTATTACTGCCATAACTAATATTTATTGTATATTTTTTCTTAGCCATCCTCTTCCCTGTCTTCGTTTTCTTTTGCTCCCAGACTTTCTCCAACATGTGCAGCTGTTTTGCCAGACAGATGAGATGGCTTAAAGCCTCGCTTTGACCATTGTCTAATAGCAATAAGGCAGACAGATCTATCTAAACTACTCTAATTGTTTCTGACAGCAAATGTGTACCATGAAATTGACTTGTGATGAATGCATATAAATGCACATCCATTTGCTCAGGCTGAAGCTTAGTGACTGATACTGAATTTGTGAATGGCAAGAAAACAAGGAAAGGAAAGAGAACATGAAAAGAAAAGGAAAGATGAAGATTTCAGTCCAGCAGCTTTAGGCCTGTTCTGTGAAAATCTGGAGATGTTTAGTAGCCTTTTATAATGTCCTTAGTTTTTTTTTTACTGCACCCCTCCCAGCTGATCATTGCAATCACCATCAGGTCCTTCCCTGTCATTTTTGATAGATTTGACAGAAATGTGGGAAGTTAGACGGTCCAAATAAAAGACAGGAGTGACAGAGTGACCAAAAGAGAATATTTTGGATGAGAAGCAATAAGAGAAAGTTTGGGGAATGTGTTCCATGCGTTTGCGTAACTCAGATTTTGTTCCTGCAGTTTCTCCATCCATCTCCTGGTTGATGAATGTTCATCCCACCCTGATGAGGGACCTAAGACCGAGACAGAACAGAATGATACAGCAAAGATAACAGCAGTTTTGGAGAAATATTGGCCTCTCTTTTCATGAGAGGAAATGGGTTTATGACAAACATGTTTTACAGTCCATCAGAGAAGTCCAGCCTCCATCCACTTAAGAAATTAGGATTGTTATGTTCTGGAAGATGGAGGCTCTATAGCTTCTTGACCACAGTGAAATAGGATTATAGTTCTCTGCCATTAAATCGCTTTCCGGAGATAATCAAGCGTTGTTGGAGGACTGTAGTTTAGACACACCAGAGTTCAAGTGATACGTTAATTTTGGTTACATTAGATTATTTTCTCTACCAGTTTACTTTAAAGATTAAATATACTGATTGCATAAACATGTCATGGGTTGTGTCTCTGCACTTATTTTTACCTGTCAGTAAAGCATGTCTGGTTTACTTGGCAGGTAGATGGATAATGGGAAAAAATAGCTTCTGAAATATTCTTTAGACAGCTGGGTCAATGGCCAGGTTTTTTCAGAATGTAGATATTCACAGTAAAATTAATGTATGAATCTGGATTGCATGTGTACATAATTTAACTAAGCATGAAAATACCACAAGATCAGGACCAGCATGTAAGAATAATTGGAGTCAGAGAGTCTCTTGTGGAAATAGCAACTAGGTTTTTCCTGGATTTTTAATGCAGAAGGATTAATGGTGATTAAGATGAATATATCTTCCAAGGCATGTCAACATGGAGTTGTGCAAAAATATTTAAAGAGGTGAAATCCAGCACTTTAAAGCCATAGCAGGCAGAGACAGAGGTCAGTTTCAAGTTGTCACATGTAAAATCAAATTTCTTTTAAGTTGTTTTTAATAATACACACAGCATTTTCATAACAACTGAAGGTAACATAGTTACTTTATGGCACCATATAATGAGACTATGTGCATGGAAAGTAATATTCCTCTGCTTGCTCAAGAAAGTTAGTGACATCATTTAGCCCCATGCAGCTCTGCACAATATTGATCTGGACAGTTGGGTTTGAATTGGAAATAATGTTTGGAAATGATTTAATAATCTTTTGTTGTTACACTACCACTTTGAAGTCAGAGAGAAACTGTGTTGTTTTTGCCATTTTTAATTAAAGCCATAGGTTGACTTAGCATGTGTGCCATCCTCTGTAATTTTCTCAGTTACATAGAAAATATATAATAGAGCCCATTAATCGTACATACCAGTTATCCTGGTGCTTATCTCCAGCGGGCATTGAGCGAGAGGTGGGATACACCCTGGACAGGTTGCCATGGTGATTACAAACTCAAACAAATAACTTTGCACGCGCACACTCATATCTAAGGACAATTTTTGGAGATACCAATAAGCCCGACTCAATGCTTTTGGACTGACTGAGGAAGCCGCAGTACATTTCATGGGAGAACATGCAACTCCTTCCAGAAAGGCTTCAGGACCTTCTTGCAAAGCAAAAGTGCTACCGACTGCATCACTGCGCCACCGTAATTATAATTATAAAACCAGTAATCTTAATTTTAAATACATCTTAGGAACCTTTAGAGTCATTCTGTAATTCTCTCTAAATATCTGAAAACCTTGACCAAGTTAAGGTTTGGTCAAACCTTCAGTCACTTTAACTGAATTAAGTTTTTCAAAAACTATGTATGTGTTAAATACTGATGGTTAAAGTCTTAATTCACCATGTTATAAAAACCTTTAACCCCGAGTCTGAATCTTTTCACCTTAGTGCTGATCTCCAGGCAATTACCCCCTAATTACCCTAATCATACAGTGAGCACAAAGGCCAATTAAAGAGGAAAACACTGAGTAGGATCTAGGTGGGTGTATCTCTGTGTGCGGTAAAAGATTGGTTTAGTCTAAATACAGCTCACTCTGGAGAGGGTTTAAGAGTTGTTAAAGCGACTTATCCAACACACATGCATAGACACAATTACTGGGGACTCACAAATCTCAAGGTGCAGAGACATGACAACAGGCAGGCCTATTCTAATAGCTGTTTTGTTGTTGCATGGCAGCAAAGTAATTTTGTTGATAAAGACAAAACTCAAAGACAACAGTAGCACTTTCAACACCGATGAAGTGTTTCAACAAAGGAAGTCAAAAGCTGCCAAGCTCTTTGCTTGTCCTTTTTATGGCATTATGGGGAAAATTATACAGAGTGTGCATTCATTTAGATGTTATTGTTATTTATTACCATATGTTGCACCAGAATGTTGTGCTTTGTTGGGTTTTAAGTTCGGCTAAATTAGAATTGTTTATGCCAATTAACAATGAGCTAGTAAGTTTTGGAAACACTCTTAATATAGAGAAATAAAATATATATAAAATAGCAAAAGAGTTCAGTCTCAGTTATTATTTATCATACGTGCCTGATAAGGATTTTTAGTGGATTCTTGTGTCTTTAAGACATCCGTTCTTTATGTCACTGTTATCAGAAATATTGCCTTTTTTGACAATTGTTTGTCTAGAGTTATCAAAGTAAGGAGAATTCAGGAATTTATATTGATTTGATGTGATGTGTGATTTTTATTTCTCTCCATGTGGCTTTTATTTTCCATTTCAGTCACAAAGGTTAAAGCGTTTGTGTTTACTGGTGCTTTTGAGTCACTTCCCACTTGACTTTCTGCACATGTACCTCATGTCTCACCATGTGTGTTAGATCTTTTCTTTTCACATAGAGGATAATTAGGTAAACAGCTGAAAGGTGACTATGTCGCAGGTTTTTCTCTGCTTGTGTAATTCTTTTCAACAATCTTTTATGTACAACATTTTGCTTCTGATCTGCTTACATGTGAAATGGAAGTCTTTTATGAACTGGGAGTGTATATCAAAGGATTTGCCTGTCTAAATGTTTTCTTTCAATTCTTTTTTTCCCCTCTCTGTCTCTTCCAGAATATCCAGGTTCTGGATTGGTGCGAAAACCACAGACGCTGCGCTCAGGTAAATAAACTTAAGTTGCTATTTACTTTAGCCAGTTACTTAGACACCTGAAAAAAATACAAAAGGGGGTCCAAAACGCTGAAAAAGCAAGTGGAAAAGTTGCAGTGAATCATAATAAAGTCCATTAAAAATACATAATAAATGTTTCGAACACTAAGCATTTTAGACTTCTAAAATCTACTGAATACATAAAACTAACTTTCCATATCACTAAAATATGATCTCTTAAAATCTCAGAATTAGTATGTTCTTATAAATTCACAAATAAATTTTACCACTGTTTTTTTTTCTTTTGCCAAACTCAGAAAAGTTTTGTTGAATATTTGCAAATCATCGTTTGGATTTTAGATCTTTCTTAAGTATACAGCTAAAGTCTGTAAAGTCTTAAAGTCTATTAATCTAACTGAATATTGCCTCTACTTTAAGAACTATGTCTTGGTAGTGTATATATATACTTCAAACAATTAATTATTTATAAATCAAGAGTTCAAGTCAAAGGTAATAATTAAAAACAGTCCAACATGTTAAGAAAATTACACTGAGTTTCTGTCTGTTCAAATCCCTTTGCATACAAATATGCTATGAATTACTTTGCTTTCTACAAAGTGGCTTTTTGAACTTCCTGCTGAGGTTCAGACATCATCTAAAACCTTTAACCCACATGGAAACACTTGAGTTGCATTTTACTTCTTAAAACATTTTGAAACTTTGGTACAAATTCGGATGACAGGTCAATGCACAGTGAAACCTGCTCTGCGTGTATTTCAGTAGTCCGTGTACATATTTATGTTTGGGTCAGCATGGGTTAATGTCAACATCAGCCAATCTCCACCAACAAACTGTTAGCGGATACCGCACTGAGCAAAACATCAGACTTCTACTTTTAACTGCACCTACCCCATGCTGCCTCAAACAAAAAGACAAATCAGTGCAGCTCCTTTGAGCTTAAACTAACATCTGGTTGCTCCCGAGTTTTCAGACTCAAATCTAGCTGTTTGGACTTAAGCACAAATAAAGTCAATGTCCAACAACACTTTCGCAAACCTTTCTGTCGGAGATCATGACATCGCTCGGACATGTGCACTTTCTTATGTCTCAATTGCAAGATTGTTAATTTTTACTGTCTAACAGTCTGTTGAAAGTGGATACAGCCCAATTTGTAAAAGTCATCCTGGTAGGCCAACCAAAATAAATTACAACAGGAAAGCACACATCCAAGTCCTCCACCATAATTGCTTAGATTAATCAAAAGAATGAAATGTACAACAGAGGGTGTCCAACTGTGTTTAATGCTCTAAGTGTATTTGCTTAACTGGGAATGTTGAAGAAGTCTGCAGAATGCTGTTTATTTTTATTAATTATGCTCCTGGAGATGATTGTTTCAAAGAAAAAAGCTTTATTGTATTTACCACTTGTTCAGCTAAATGTGCAAAAGGACAGTAATGTTGAAAAGAAAGCACACCCACTGTCACGTCTAGACTTTTAACCAATTCATGCCTTGCCTAGAAATTTAACAAAATGAGCCTCATAAATCTGTTTAGATTTTGCATTATAACAACCAAAAAATTCTCATTTACTTATTTTTTTAGAAGGAAGAACACAAAATCATGCATATTTGTCCAAAGGAAAGAAAAGACTACGTGGTCTGTCCAGCAGGACAGCTATTAGTCCACAAATGTAACTTTTATGAAAAAGTGTCAAGAAGAACAACAATGTTCAAAGAATACCTGAAGTACCAGCTTAGTCTCTATCTGTTTGCACATCTAGAGATTGAAATGTTTTGCCCTTTTTGCACAAAACTCAAGCCAGACTGTGAAAAAACTAACATAAATTGTCAAGTTTTTAATTAGGCCTGGGCTTTAATTGAACAACTCTAACATGATAACAACAGCCTTTTACCTAAGCCATTTGATTCCAGTTCTAGCTAGCTGTATGTTTAAGGTTTTCATCCTGATGGGCCTCAGTCTCATCCTCTGCCTCAGTCTCAAACTTTGTTTTTGGATCCTCCAAAAGGTTTTCTTCCACAAATTAGCTCCATCTCATATTCTTCACATGCTTTCCTCAGCATGGTCCATTGATTACATACATTCAAACAGAAATACCTTCTTATGTGCGTTTATCATAAGTCTCTGTATTTGTTGTAGATTTAAGGTATCTAACTCACAGTAAAGGGGTTAAGTATATTCCAGCACGAACAGCAAACACTAAATCAAGTTCAAAGTCCTTTAAGTCTTATCATGATTTATATTTTTTCAAGATAGATTTAGATTTGTATTTGTATTAACAAAAACATGCTAAATGAAAACCATTCATGTTAGATTTAAATAACACTCAGCTTTATTTGTGGGTCTGAACTGCATCAGTCCAACCCAATGAAAGAGATGACAACAGTGTAAAACGTTGCTGTCTTTATAAAACAACTTTGTAGCTGTTAGCAATCCAGACTTACAAAAGGCAACTTTATTTGAGGCTGAGTCCCTTTGCATCGTCTCATAAACTCCTATGGCCATATAGGGTGCTTAAAAGAGTTTGACATTCAAAACTTTTAACAGAACAGAGTCGTAAAGATACTTTTTCCTCTGCTACTTTTGGGTCTGTATGAAAACTTGGGGCAGTTTTTTCTCACAGAGTTTTAAAATGTGTAAAATATGCTGAGTGTACCCTGAAGTGCATTAAGATTTAATTTAATCTGAATTAGATTTTGTGAGTTCTCGCTTTCAACATAAAAAATATGTTGAAAGCATAAAACACCTTTTTGTATATGTTTTAACTGTTACAGTAATCTCAGTCTCTAGAGAGTTGCAAATCGATTAACTGTAACTCTATTTTCTTCTTTTATAGCTAAAAGTTTATTTTATTTTTCTGAAAATCACCAACTCAGTGCAGGGTAAACAGCAAACAGATAGAAAAATAAAAAAGAAGGAATGAACAAAATGACATGACAGATAAACATGAGTGCAAAGCTTTATATTCATATGTTCCTTTCTTTCATCAGTGGTTGGTTTTTATGTATTGTAGAAGCACAAACTGAGCAGATGTTGCGCTAACACATCTGGTTTGTGTCACATCATCAGTGTACTGCTTCTCTCACTCTCTCTCTGTTTCTCTCCTGGGAAAACACATGTGAGCTCACAAAAATGAAACTGCAGCTCTGTTTCAATTCTCCATCCATCCATCTCCTCTGTCTTTTATCTCTTTCTCCTTTTCACTTTACAGATCACACGCACACTCAGAGTGGATTTAGTAATCTTTACCAGGTGTGTAAGACAGCAGGATGTACATCAGCATACAGAGCACAAGTATTAAGTCACTGAGCATCTCTCTCATGGCAGCCTCTCTTTAGCGTTTCGTCCTCATATTTGCTTCAAGTTTAGTCAGTATAGGTATACTTCTTTGTTTTTGGTTTGTAATTTAGTTTCTGCACAACTAAAACCGACTAAAGCTAATTTGCATCATATGGCAGCAAAGCTTTGATATAAGATCATTTTAATATCCAACTTTATTTTGGTTTTCCCATTGCTCTCTTCAATCACTACGCTCAAGTTGAAAATCCTTTCCAATTGCGCATCATCTTCCTCAGTACATAATGATTTGCAAAAAATTTAACCTATGTTAAAAAAATTTGCCCCAAAGTTTACATGTTTCTAAAGGCTGAAGCGTACGTTACTGTGTGCATTATGCAAGTAAACACCATTTTAATTTTAGAGCTCAAAACTTTTAGACAAGAAGTTCCCAGTGTTGGAGTTTAAACCCCATATTGAGGTTGTGCTCTTCAGAAATTAAGTCACACAACAAAAATGATATGCCATCCGTATATGTTCTTTTTTTTAATCCCAGAGATTCAGTTCATTGCAAAATGATGTTGCTAATTGAACATAGTATTTTTCTTATATGTCAGTAATTTTCTCCATACCTGGTTCAGTACCTCCGGTCAGTTAATACTCGGTACATCTTTTGATAGGTATATTGTGAGATTTTATTTCTGCAATTGTTTTTGGGACCGTCCTTTGATGGAGCTTTAACTTTCTCAAAATATGGTTAAACAGTTAGATGAACAGAAAAACCTTTGAGGTAAAGTTCAAGAAATCTTCACCAAATGAAGATTTGGATAAAAGCACAGACAGAGCCTTTTTTTTTAGGTTGTATTCACTTAGCTAGTGACCGTTTTTAGGGATTGAACACATCTGGAGGCTGTCTTTCTTTTACCCCCTTTCCCTCCTCCCATTTTCCATGGACCTGTTTCACTGTTTGTCTTTCATCTCCCCTCTCCTTTTCAACTGACACTCACTTTTCCATCCACTCCAAACCCACCATCTCTCTCCCCTACTCCCATTTCCTTCCCTCCCTGTTTCAGATTGTGGCTGTCATCCCTCTGTTGTGGCAGGTAAAGTCATAAAATAGCAGGAGACATGAGAGGAGAGCCGAGTGCCATGGTGTGATTAATTATAACATAGATATGCAAGGAGCTCCTGTGCAAATTGTACACACATAGTGGCTCAGCTGGTCATTAATCTAGGTCCTGTTGTTTTATATCTTGCTGTGTTAAACAGTAACATTGTCAACCTTTGACCTTAATGGTGTCTACTGAACTCGCTTTCACACACATAACTCATCGTGTCGCATTCAGGTTCAACACTGACTGCTTGTCTCTCAGCACCTCTTCCACAATTGCAGTGTGTTTGATTTTTATTGATTTATTACATACAAGTGATATTTGAGTGTACAAGGTTTGCACCTTCTTGAAGCCACAAATATTTTGAGGTCACATCACCTTCAACTTCTCACCTCTTCTGTTTTACAAGTTGTCTTTAGTTTCATCACTGTTTTTTATTTTATTTTAAAAGGAAAATCAAACCAGATATTTTTCCTGGGATATTTTAGAAGCGGAGATTGTGGCATAACTCTTATGCTGCGTTCAGACCAAACATGATTTAGATGTCTGGGGTGTCTGGTTTACATATAATTCGTATGTGGATGCGCGTCTAGGGTGCGTAATAAAAACATGAGGCACATTTTGTGCGTCTGGAGCTGCATGTTTGAAGTGCTTTGAGTGTTCGACACTCATCAAGGGCATTCAACGCTGCCGCCACATCTGATGCGGACGTCGCTGCAGTTGGAAAATCTGAATTTTCTCAGCTGGATGCAAAGCGTCAATCAATCAGAGAGTCTCCGCTACATGACATAGTTGGCTGTAGTTGGTGACCTGCCAAGAGACGTAGGAACCGATGCAGGTTAGCAGGTCATCAGATTTGTCTCTGGCTGAAAACGGCCCTCGTGAAGACGCAGCTAGGTTGTGAACGTCAGTAAATAACTGAAAGCAAATTATAAACTCTCAATATTTTTGATGCGGCATTGTACAAAGAGACCAGGAGAGGCAAAAGAAAAGTCAAAAATCAAGAGGCTCCTCCCACTGGTCGTCATTTGATGTATCTGTAGAGCAAAATGTCAAGCGTTTGACTTGAGGCCTGGGACGCGGTTTTGACACGCGGAATGCGTTTGGTCTGAACACAGAATTAGCATCATCCGTTCATTTGGTCTGTACACGAATATCCTACAACCACGGGAGCTGGCGTCCATCTCCAGAGGTCAAGAGGTCTTGAGCTTTGGTTTTATACTCCTTAGATCTTGTCAAATTCTTTTCATTTCTCTGTATTTATTAGTGCCAACGAGGGGTTTGTCCATTTAGTTTCTTAGTTTATTCTTTGAACACTTTGATTTATTTTCTTAGATTGCTGTCAGGCTTTCTCAGTTAGTTTGAAGATCCTTTGAGATTTTGTTCAGTTTCTCTTGTGCAAATTAGTCTCCTTCACTCAGCTTCCCCGGCCTGCATTCTGCCTCGGCTGTTACTCATCTACCTCTAATTAGTTCACCTGCTTCTTTATCTTTCTCCACCCTGCTTCTGGATCTAAGCACCTGGAATTTATTATTGTTACTGGATCCTTCTGTTACTGTGCTGCTTTGCATGATATTCTATCAGTCCATTTCCAGCCTTACCTGCATTTGCTCCTGCAAATGATTTATTTTTATTACATTTCTAGTTTTTTTTCCACCATATTTTTGCCCTGCATTTGAATCGTTTAACTCGCAAACATAACAGGTGGTGGTTTATGATCCTGTGGTAATATTTGTTTTGGCTTAATTACAAAAAAGACATGGATTATTGACATAAGAGAAACATGCAAGTTGATCTTAAATGCACCAACAAAATAAATTTTTTAACTTATTGTCCATCCATCATGAAACTGGAAGGAAAATGTTAACATGCAAGTTCTGAAACCTTGAGAGTTTTTATGACACCTCTGAGACACATCTCACTTCTTGTTTTTTTTTTAAGAAGGGACTTGACTCTCACTTGTATTAAACTCATCTGCTTCACCAAATCAAGTAAGTGTGCTATGAACTTGTTCGGTTGTCAGTCTGATGTTAATTTTGTACAACTTTTGACCCAACATTTCTTAAACTGTCTTTAACTTTGAGGTCTGAGAGATCTCATTTCTGCAGAATTATGCTTCGTGGTGCAAGGTCACATGCCAACAACTAAATAACAAAAATTATTTAACTTTATTAAATCTGTGAAAAAATTTGTGTAGGAATACATTGTCATCTACCTTAAACATTATATTTAAACTGATGTGACTGAACATGGAAAAAGACAAAACATGACTGAATTGTCTCCCTGCGTTGTCTTAAAAAATAAGCAAATGTCTTTTTAACCTGAATTGTTTGCGCTATAACTGTCAGACTGCAGCAGGGGTCGAAAAACAGCATTGGTGCTTTTTCTCTTTCTGGGAATATGAGAATTGTGCAATGTATGATCCTGGTGGATTATGTTTCTGTTGTGAAATACTGTTTTGATCTTTCTGTGAAGTCAACCAAGTCTAAAGCAACTTTTCCCCTGGGAGTCATAAAATGTATCATATTGCTTGGTTTAGACAGCTGAGAGAGAAAAAAGAGCACATGATGGATACTGAGTCAGTTTATTGTTACTGCACTATTGATTATTTCCTGATCAGATCTTTTTGTTCTGTATTGTGTTGAGTTTTTTTGTGCTTGGCTCTATCAGAATAGCACCTTCATGACCAAAGCTGAAGGTCAGAGGGGAGAACAAAAGGATAAAAAGCAAAAGAAAAAGAAATGGAATGAATAGAAATTCATACCACACACATTCATGTATGAAAATACAACAAGTTGTCCTAAATGTAAATGCTGGTGTGATGTTTGGCCATGTTGAAGAGGTGGTTTTGAGGAAGATCATAAAGTTCATGTCAAGTGATGAGACTCATGGAAACTTCAACAGGATAACATTTTCAAGTTGAGGCTATACAATGTAGATTCTAAAGAAAAGTTGTAATTAAAATTTAAAAAATAGTCACAAAAACACAATGACATAATGTTCTACCTGTTACCTGCTCAGTTTTCTTGTGAATTTGTTTGATAGCATTAAGATTTGACATCCATTATACTCCAAAAATCCATTTCTTGTTCCTGTATTTTTTTTGCCTTCATTAGTTTGGATCAATATTTCTCAAGACTCTCTGCATGTTTTTTTAACGTTTCATAAACTGAAGAGACAAACCCGCGTTTTAACAGTTAACAGATAACTTTGCAATCTTTTAATAAAATGTTAATAACATTATACAATTAGGACTTTTTGTTTCCCATTTGCTTTAAACTTTAAATATGCAGAAAAAATTAGTTTGAGCAGCAGAAAAAGTATTGTAGCACTACCAGAGTATTATCTCAGATGTTTCTTTTTAGATATAGAGTGATTCATCTATCAGGACTTTGTTAGATTGTTAACTGTTTATGTGATGCAGATAGTTTTTTTTTTTTTTTTTTTGCTTACATTTTTAGCTTGCTGCTATCGAGGACTACCTGCTGTAGGGTGAGGTGACTTCATCTGTGGCTCAGAGGTGAATTGTGGAGTAAAATTGATTGATTTCCTCTACTGCCCAGTGTGACAGTCTCTGTAATGTGTCATAGAGGTTATGAGATATTCAGCAACCCAGGAGACCTGCTGACAAAACTCCTGAATAACTTCTCATACAGCAGACAAGGTTGGGTCTATCAGAAAATACCTCCATGAAGGTAGAAGGTAGAAAAATGAAAGGACATGGTCTTCGCATTACCACATCTGTTATCCAGGTGAGACTGGAAACAGTGCAGCAGAATCCATGTGAGAAACATCTACCCCCACAGGGGGATGGCAACCCAAACTTTAGAGGTCAGGCAGCCATCACCTGCAGTCTCAGGCAGGCCAGAACCAGTCGGTACAAAACTGACTTTTATTACACAGTAATATGAGCTGATTGCAAAGTTTGTGAGCCTTGATTGGTTTATTAAGTACATCAAAGTATCCTGAGTTTATTTAATTTAGTGAAGTTAGACTTAAGATCTTAATAGAATCAGAATGTAATTTCTCTATATCCAGACTCCATATTTCCTGATGGCTTTAGCGAAAGATTAGTCGAGTTAGAAATGTAATAATACATTTTACATTTCATTTTTTGTGTAAAATGTCTTACAACATATTTATTCCCCTTGAACTTCTTCAAATATCATGTTACAACCAAAATGTAGAACATATTTTACTATCAAAAGTTTTTCTACGACGGTGTAATATGGCTATTGTAAATATAAAGTAATATTAATAATAATAATAATAAAAATGGCCTGAGCAAATATCTGCCAAAAAACTACTCAGAAATTTTCCAGAAAAAAATCTTGGAAATTTCTGAGTTTTTTCTAAAGAATTTCTGAGATTAATATAGAAAATTTCTGAGTTTCTAAATCAGGAGAATGGAAAAAGTCTGGCGCTGCACAGCTACCAAGACAACTAAAAGGTAATGGTGAGATCATTGCATGTAGGTGAAACATAATTATAAACTATAATTTCTGCAGCATTCATACTAAACCTCTGGTTGGTATTTCATACAAATACAGTAGATGGTGCATTTGTTAAACCCCTGAGTAGCAGTTTCTATGGTGAGGTGTTGAAGGGGTTCCCTAATTTTTCAAAATGGTAAAAACTAAGCACATATGTCTTCAATGACTTTGCTTAGAAGATCATGTGAGAACCTTTGATCCTCATGATTTCATTCTGAATATCTACCACCGCAAGAGTCTGGATGAGGCCATTTTAACCTGCCTCAGTGAGTTTGTAAACTGTTCACTTCTATCAAAGAGTTTACCCACATAGATGAACAAAGAGGAAGTTTTTCTATCATTTGTTAAATCATGCTTCTTCTTCTGGAGTCGGTGGGAGGGAATGGACTGGAAAGATGATTGAAGCCAGGCGCAGCAGGAAGCTGAGAGGGACAGACAGGCATGGAGAGAAAGGAGGCGGGGGAGAAAAGGTTCAGGGTGAAACCGCAGTTTTTATATGCTGTCTGGTTTTAATTTGGTGAGAGACATCACTCACCAGTTCACTGAGGTGGCAAACCAGATGAGTATGCTTTGGGAGTGTGTTCTGCTGGCTTATACTATAAGATGTGCTGCTGGAAGTCTTCTAACTGCATGACACTTTATTCATTCTCATCATTAGACCCTTTCTTCTCTTTATTTCTCGATTCTTTTGCTGTTTTGGATAAATTGTTCTGGGAAATGCTTGAGTTCATTTTCCGGAACAGAACTGAACAGTTGTTAATTTATACATTTTGTTATTTTTGCCAATTTGATCAGTCAGCTGGAATCAATCTTGATTGTGCTTTGCAAAAGTGTTCATACGCTTTGAACTTTCTCAGATTTTCTTGCATAACAGTCACAAACTTAAACAGTTTTTACTGGGATTTTAGACAATTAAAATATTTGAAATGCTTGGAATGGATGCTTGTTCAGCCTCCTTTAATCCATACTTAAACAGAATCAAGTGCAACCAACAAACTCTTAAAGCCACCTAATTATTGAATAGACTTCACTTGTTTTTGGCACAAAGAACCAATAATTAAAAATCAACCAAATGGAAAAACTTTGATTCATCGCTCTTTTGCCAAAATGTTAAAACTATTTGCACGTATGACTTCTTTAGATTTTTTTTTTACATATAATTATAAAACGATTACGTGTAATAAATGCGCAAATTTTGAGATTCACATTCTCCACTTCTCCAAAACACTTCAGACATAAACATGTGAAAGAAGATGCACTGATTAGCTCTGACTAAAATCTTACTTTTTGCACCAAAGCAATAAGCTATGTTTGGCAGAAACCTAAAACTGTAAACACACCATGTTGGCTGTGGACAAAGTGTTGGCAGAATCATGCTGTATGGATGATTTTCTTCAAAAGGCATTGGATAACTGTTCAGAGTTGATGAGAGGATGGAGCGAAATACAGAACAATTTTGAAAGACCGTCCATTAAAGGTGGTAAGCAGCTTCAAGACAACAACCTAAATATACAGCCAGACCTGGATTTGTTTATATTGAAACATATAGATTTTTTAAAAATTGATGCGTGCCACACTTTCCAGATTTTCAATTATAAAAATCTGAAAGTATTGGTGCTGTGGTTGTGAAGGAGCAACACACAACCCACATATTGAGGCCTTAGTGCTCATGCCGGTGGTCGCAGGTTCGATTCCCAGCCTGGCAACATTTTCCACGTCTTCCCCCTCTTTCCTGTCGAACTACTTTCAAATAAAGACCACTACAGCCAACAAAACATTTTAAAAAAAATCTGAAAGCTTTGTTTCTCGTTCTTCCGCTTCACAATTTTACACTGCTTTTTATTAGTCTGTTACGAAAGGATCAAAGTAAGTAAAAAAATTAATGTATAGGGTTACTATTTGACAAAATGTGAAAAGTTCCAGTCGTGTAAAATTTTATTGTCCCATACTGTTTTTTTTGTTTTTATTTATAGTGCCTTCAGCCATGCAAAGAATTATGGGAAACCAGGAAGGTGATCTCTCCAAAGTCATGTGAGGTAAGTCGCTGCAACTTTGGAGGCATTGTCTCTCTTGCAAAAAAGAAAGAAACATGCATTTCTTGGCACACTGAGGATGTTTTCATAGTGGGAACCTGGACATATAAACTTCCTTGTGTGTTTGTGTCGCAAATCTAAAGAGCTTCTCCAAACATACAGAAGAGTATTCAACTGCTTCCCCAGTATTTTGCATGTGTGTGTGTGTGGCCCTAAATGATTATTTGTAGAGCCAGTTGCTGCGGTTTTCGGATAGATTAGTTTTTCATCACAATAGCTGAAGCGTGTTACTGACTGGCTGGATGGTTAGGACCACAGGGTAATTCAGAGCCATTAGGTAAAGCTTGTGTTTACATCTGGCTAAACTGCAGCCATGTGAGCACAGACACGAAGATACACACACACAAATATACATACACTCACACTCTTGCTTTTAAACGGGAAATGTGAGCGATAAATTTCAGAATCATAGCATGAAAAACATTTACCTAGCCTGTGTAATATTTTGTGTGTGCATTCTGAGATACTGCATATTCTGACCACAATGTGTGTGAACTTTGGTCATAATAATAACCGTAATACCTCCTGGGTTGCATCTTTCTTTCAGAAACAGACAGAGTGTGTGACAAGCAGAGAGTTTCTGGCATCTCTGAGGTCGTCCCGACAGGGAGACTGCCCCCCGCCTCAGCGAGCCACAGGATTCGCTGCAGCTTGTGTCGAGAGCTGCTCATTAGACCACGACTGTCCGTCCTCCAGAAAGTGCTGCTTTAATGGCTGCGGACACACTTGTCAAGCTCCAGCCAATTTATACAAAGGTAAATACAAATCCTTCCAGTTCCCTGTTTTAAGAACTTTTAGGTGTTTATTTTAGGATTTACAGCTACTTCTCCATCTTTTTAAATTTATTCTTATCAATGTTATTTTTCTAATTTTTCTCTTTTTTTATTTATTCAATCTTTATCTGACTGGGAAGAAAGTAAGGCTGACTTTCATCCAAAGACCCAAATATTTTCAGGATGAGACTCGAATGAGCCGCAGAGGCAGAGCTGCCTGAGGTGTGGTTAGAGTTTGACTGTTGCAACAATAACTACCCTATTTCTAAATGTACAGTTATAAAAAAGTATGGGTTGTGAAGTGTTTCTGAAATAATGTTTATGTAGTTGAATTGCATAACACGTTATAATTGCATATTTCGTGTCTCAACAATTGTCCACATTCAACAGGACATTGCAAAATCCGTTTTAGTTTTTGTCATATTTTAAGATATAGCTTGACAAAAACCAAAACTACTTTCTCTAAGCACTTTGTATTGCCTGGTTGCTGAAAGTGTTCTATTTAAATAAAATTACCATTACTTTTCTTTCCCTGGTGTTTTAATTATTTTGACCAAAATAAAATAAGTATTAGCAAACTATTTTCTTTATTTCATCTTTTTGTTGCAGGTGTTCCCTTGAGACCTCGCAGGGAGATGAACTTTGTAGAAGATCCGGAGGGTCACGTGAAGGTGGCGTGGGTCTCAAAGTTCAATGTCAGCATGGAGCCTGTTATTTACATGCTTCAGTCCCGCTGGAACATCGGCATTCACCCCAGTGAGGACCACGCCTCTCCGTGGGCTACTGTTGTCATGGTGAGCAACGAACAACAGCTTAATGCTACATCTATACTAAAGCTGTGATTTGATACTACAGAGAGAAGAAGTAGAAAAGTGATGAACAGCGAATAATTTGTGCTTTAGAGACATAAATATTTGTCCTGTAACAAACTGTCTCTAATTAACGAGTGTCATTGGTGGGGAGTTTAATAATATAAGTGAGCTGACTGCCACAAAAATGTGTCTACCAGCACTCAGCATTAAAAATGGCTCCTGTTCCTTTAACTGTGGAGCAACACACCACAGCATTTCTAACATATCTTTACCTCATAACTCTCAATTTGCCTTAAATGATGAAACATCCCAGCAATGGAGATGGATGCTAGACTCTGTTTCCACCTCATCAGTCTGCTGCCTTGCTGTCTAAAACTCTCTGCCCCAGCCAGACTCTCCCTCTCTGCTAGGGTAAAGCTGTGTGTGTGTGTATATTTGCGTCAATGGCTGTGTGTGTGAACTGCACGTTCGTGCGCGTGTCTTTGTGAGGTTAGGTAAATAAGCAGAACTTAAAAGGGAACCTCAGGCATCCACAGTCTTTCCACCGGCTGATTCTGAATGACTGAATGCTCATTATGGACTTAAATAGATGACAGCGCGTGTCAGTCTGTGTGTGCGATGGAGTGTGGATGAGCGGCTTTTAACTGTCATTACATTCAAACTGTCAGAAAGACAGAACTTGTGAGTCTGAGGCAGTTTTTACCATACTTTGACCAGATGGTTTAATTTATATTTTAAGACATTCTGGCAGCGTTTATATGAATTTTTATTATATTTCTGCCAGTGCAGGACAACTTAATTCACTTTGTACTTGAACCATAGAGTAAAACTTGCAGTAATAAATTTTATGTTCTGCTTATTCTGTATTTAGAGACGTGTTGACCCGGGCCAAACAGTTGCTGAATTTTACTGAAGGTCTTTTTTTTCTGAAATAAACTTATTAAGGAAAAATGGCTTTTCTTTGATTTGAAGTCATTTTAATGGGTTGTCAGTGAAAGTGCTGGAGCGGTTTACTTCAGAGGTTTACAGTTTTGTTGGTGCCCTTCCTTCTGTTATTGCTGTACACTGTTGGTCAGCTGACTGAAAAAAATGCTTGTGCACCTTTATGCTTACAAGATTGACCAGTTCAGGTCAGTAGACCATTTTAACATAAAAAAAAACATATGATCAGTCATGTGTTATTAATATTTAACTATCTCAATTAATATGTGTTGTTCAGTCAATTAATCATATTTCTGGCCATTAATTGTGTGCTCTATAAGCTGGTTGTCATACAAAGATCCAACTAGCGGTGGGACAATTCATGCATATTGATTGTGTTAGTTAATCAGTTTTAGGTATGCATGGTCCTTATTACTATATTTTATGTTACAGATGCAAAATAATTGAAGAGGAAATAATGAAAAAATTCAGAGTCAGATTGACTCATGTTAAAACCTTAGCACACCTTTATACCAGTAACCAGCCCATATATACTGCTATGTAATAACAATAAAAGATGTGATAGATAATCTGAAAAGTTAAGTTGTTGCTCTAAACTGCATTTTCTGAGCAGTTTTCTTCATGTGATGTGATTTCAGACCTTGTCTGAGGATGTGATTTTATCCGATCTGAGGCCTCAGCGTTGGTATCAGTTCAGAGTTGCAGCCATCAACAGCCATGGCAGCAGAGGCTTCACCACACCCAGCAAGCACTACATTTCCACTAAAGGTACTAAAACAAACTCAAAACATAGTTTTTCTCTTTTGAGAGCTGTTGTATGTGTCCCTCTCACAGTGATGAATCCTGAAGGTTTTCCTTCTCCTGCCAGTAAATTTCGATATCCTGTCACGAGATGCAGAGCACAGACACTTGTGTTCAATTTGTGTCACTTTATGAGCGAGATTAAATCTCCCTTTGGAGCTGTAACACTTTCACTCCCCTCCTTTTCTGCTCTTTTCTCATTTTCACTCACAGTTAATGCGTAAGGTATACGCTGTAGAATACCATCAAACAGTCCATAAAACACAGTTAGAAAGCTGAACATACATACATCTTCATATGTGGCTGTTTGCACATGTTGAAAAACTCACACACTGATGTCCTCCTTCAGTTGGTTCATTTCCAGAGAGAAATCTCTGGTTTGGGTCAGAGAGATGAGCTGAATGCACACACATGGTAGGAGGTCATTCATCTAATGCTCAGCTGTCTTAAATCATACTGGTGTTAGGCCAGGATTGGCTCATGGTTTGAAACCCCTGCCAGCACTAAATAGAGCATGTTTAAAACAAAATACTGGACATCATGCTGGAAAAAGCTCAGCAAACCAGTTCCTTATCAGTTAAGATATAATCAGAAATTATGCAGAGGTGTTTGAGAGCACTGAGGAGAAATTTCCTGTGCTCCATTTAACTTGAGGCTAATCTTTGTTCCTCAAAAAAGGAGAAACTTCCCAATAGCATACCAGTCAGCTTGCTTTACTTAAAGGGCTGTAATGCGCGTTGCTTAGATGTGTGAGGTCATCTCCTCTGTGAGTCGTAAGACTTTTACATAGGTGTTCTCAATGTATAATATCATTTAATGCCAATGGCAAACTCACTGGAGTTCGCATTTGTTTTTAATAGAATTTTATGCATGAGACTTTTGGTATGGAAAATTTCAAAGGTTGATTTACCTTTGCAGGAGATGCGCCTCTCAACCCGAACAGAGAAGCATTGAAGCCTCATGCTATAAAGGCACTATGCAATAGTATGATTTTTCAGTAGTAAATATACATTAACCGTAAAAACAATGAGGTATGGATTTCACTGCAGGACTTTCAAAAATAGAAAGCTAAGAAAAACAGCACAGTCAGAATAAAAGCTGATTGTCATTTGTGTGTAATTGGTTGATGACATCACAACAGGCAAAAGATTTACATCGAGTCACTGATGTTTGCAGCAATCACTCCTTCTAAACGAGCATTTAACGACACTGGACAGTGAATAGGTGCTGGCTTTGCAGCAATCCCTCAAAGTGAAAATGAAAACTCCCTTTGCACTTCATTTCAGCCAGCTTACACACTTGCATGTTTTTTTTTGTTTCTCTGGTGTTACTTACTTGTTGACTTATAGCATAATGCCTGGGAACATGCTCTGTATTTATAATTATTGGCCCAAGTAATGGCAAAAGAAAAATACATTTCAGTAGTTTTCCAAAGTGATAGAGATCCACCAATAAATTAGCCAGAGATCAGAATTTGGCAATGTTCTCTTTCTTAATGATCAACGATCAGCAGATCAGGTGCTGAAAAGTCAAGTTTCTTTTTTGCTAAATGCATCACAGCTAATAATTTCCACAGTGTCTAAAAACTATGACAATGGTCTGGGACACATGCTGGATATTACTGGACTCAATGAGGTTAATAATGTTCTGTGTTTGTAGGTTCCAAACTAATGAAGCCATAAGCTTGACACTCTCCATATTCCCCCTTGCCATGCACTTGATGACAAAAGAAATCAAGACTGCGTCCTCTTGATAAAGTTCAACTTTTTACTTCAAAATAGAAACCATACCGACATAAATTATCCACAAAAACAATACAGAGTAAAAGAATAATGAGAATGAGGTCAAAATACTGTGTGGCTCCACTCCAACTGCAAGACTCAGTCCTGTACCACCACACCCCAACCTCCTTAGCTGTCTAATAAGCAATTGCATAATTACCAGAGAGCCATAGTATAGTGTCTTATATTACAAATCATTATTCATAAGTTTTTAACTTAATTGTAATTCTGTATATATTCTAACCTGTAATTTGTCATTTTTATCCTAATAAACTTATAGGAAATATGAACTTAATTTTCCTGATGGTCTGAAAAAACCTAAAATTCAGGCTTCTACAATGTCTGTGCATGTTTTTACATGCATGTGCACACAGAGCACATGAATTTAGCAACAAAAACATACTAGGATGGCAAAACAGCTAACAAGATCCCCGGGCTGGATTAAATTACTAAGTCATAATGCACATACCCAGATCCGATTTAAGCACTTTATGAATTTATTTTAATGAGCACATGAAATTTGAGCATCTAATTATACAAATACAAGAAAGCTTGAAGACACCAACTGTATGTAAGATCTAATATTTAATTTCACAAGAAGAATTTGTACCACGGTCTGATTTGCTGCAATGTCTGCCTTCCTTTCTTGGCTCCTTTATATAAAGTAAACTAATTATTGCAGTTTTGAATACAATATGCTTTCTTAAAATCTCTAGCTGGTACTTTATTGTGATCAAATATTTTCAGTAGTGTAACTTTAATCCATGATTTATAGTCAGATGTTTCCTTTAACCATTGACCTTGCCAGGAAAATAAGTTTGAGTTTATTGTGGTGTATCGTTCAATGATGCCACACATGCTAGAAGGATGTGTGAGGTGCTGCTTCGGTCTGCATAGGTAGGCCTGCCTCGGTTTACCAAAAACGTCCTGAACCAAACGACCCAGAATCTTAAGCCAAGCAAAAACAGAATTATTATGATAGGCTACTGCAAAAATATTGTAATGATATTAAGGGTACTTGGAATACAATTAATAGCATTATTAAAAATAACAAAGATAGAGATTTTCCAATATGTATTAAACATAACACTATAGTGTAAAAAACACAGGATATTGTTGAAGTCATTAATAAGTACTTTGTTAATATTGGTCCAAATTTAGTAAATGAATTGCCAAAGGTTAGAGATGGAAAACATAACTATAAATTCGACAATATTGATAATATTAATACAATGTTCCTGGGAGTAGTGAGTGAAAGTGATGTAATAGACGTAGTTAAAAAATGTAAAAAATAAAAAATCCAAAGATTGTAATGATATTGTTTTTATTTAATGAATTTATAGTACAGTGGTCCCTTGTTTATTGTGGGGGTTCGTTTCTGAAGAAGTCCCCCAATAAACGAAATCCGCGAAGTGGTGACTGTTAAATTTTTCCCTATTCAAATACCGTATTTTTCGGACTATAAGCCACTGCTTTTTTTCCCCACGCTTTGAACCATGCAGCTTTTCTGTTGATTTTTCTTCAACCACCAGGGGGCTCTCTAGCAGGAAGTGAATCATTGGAAGTCAAAATTAGAAATCAAAGAAGAAAGCGCTAATTTTCATTTAGAACATGCTAGCAGCAAGCACAACGGAAATGTTTTAAAACTCATACCCGTCATCATGGAAACCACAGTAAGAAGTTCATATGATGCCGCTTTTAATCACTATCTTTTTATTGAGCTTTTTCCTTTTATACATACAATTTGTAAATACAAAGAAGGGTTTATCCAACACAGAAACAAAATGATATACATAAAATGAATCCCTACAAAGTAATCCTGTTTAGCCCACCCAGGTCACTGCCCAGTAGATCCACGCACTACATTCCTATCTCTGACAGAAGTGGAACATATTTTGATAAAAATAAATTAACTTGATTATTCTGGAGCATTATTCCAGTTTTGAAATGAGTCGAGGAAGGGCCCCCATGTTGTTTCAAATTTACATATTGAGTGTTGAAGAGAGCATCTAATTCTTTCCAGTTTCAAGCACGACATAATGTCACATAACCACTGCTGTGAGTTGGAGGTGCAGAACCCTTCCACCTGGTCAGAACCGTATGCCCACCAACAGCGAACAGAACGCCAGAGCCCGCCGCTTAAAGGCTGGTAAAGGCAACCCCTCACCACTGAAGCCAAAGCGAGCCAAGAGAGGGCCCGGTGTTACTGTGACCCTGGCCAACACGGACATTGTACGGAAAACATCTGTCCAGAACTGACCAAGAGCGGGGCAGGACCAGTGCATATGAAGCAATGTGGCCACAGCAGTTTTGCATTTGTCGCAGTATGGGGTGATTTCTGGATAAAAACGGGATAATTTGCTTTTGGAGAGGTGAACTCGATGCACAATTTTGAACTGAATGAGACAATGGCGCGCACACAGAGATGTTGTATTCACCAGTTTAACTATAGAGGCCCATGTCTCATCCAGTATAGTCACACCCAAGTCCCCCTCCCATGAGGTGGCACAAATAAAGGAGTTGACATTTTCATTTTTGCAGCATCTTGCATTAAAGCTCAGTGTGGTTCGTGCAGTCAGTTACTGAAATAGCAGTCTGTGTCTGTATTCACTAGGGAGTCTGGGAATCTTATTTAGAATGTAGATTTCCAAATCCAGCAAGTTTTACAACTCTAAGGTCATAAAAGACCTTAAAAATTGTGTCCTCTGTCTCTCTTGCCCTTTCAACTTGAAGAAACGACAGATATGTCATGACGTCATGGCGAAAATGCTGCAACAACTCTGACAAATTTCATCTTTCTCTGAATTTATTTTAAACATCTCAGTCATGCAAAAAATATTTAACTTTGACTTCTTTTCACTCAGTAACAGTGTGCAGCTAGAAGAAGGTTATAAGCAAACCCTGGTAACACTTATGGCTGCTTAGGTTCAATGATTGGAAAAAATCCTCAGGTTTGTTCACAAGTCACTCTAATGAAGCTGAAAATTGACTTGCATCTGTGTAAGAAATTGCTTTTCCTAGTATTCAACCTTTAATAAAACCATAAACGAATATTGTAGAGTACATTATGTTCAGATTACAACAAATGAACAGCTGCAGTTAGACTTATTTAAACCATCAAGCAAATTTACCAGTATTTCTAATAGTTAGTGGCTCATACTGAGCTCAAATGTAGGTGCATTTTGTTATTCAAGTGTACTTTGAGAGTTAGGGTCAAAGGTTAAAAACACACTTAAACATACAAGAGTATAATCTGATCGCTGTCATATGTCAGGAAACTGGCAGATCGTGGTCCCTCCACTGTGACCTGATGCTAACCAAGTGGGAGAGTCTGAGTTTAAAAACCATCTCAGAGTTCATGTTGGTATTTCAGATTAGCAGAACCTGTCAACTTTGATAATAACATAAAGTCTGGAACAGAAAATGTTTTCTAATACCTTCATTTTTTAAAACAGTAAATTAGCTTCAAGGAGAAACAAAAAACTCAGGCCTGTTTTTCTGTATAGTTTTGAAAGTTCAGGCACTAAGACACACACACAAATATATACACATACACGCACAATCAGTCCAGATCTGTCAGCTCCCACTATGTTGCTCTAGCTTTGATCTCTGCATTTGGGTCAGCCGAGCCCGGCCCCAGGCCTGTGGGAGGCCTGCTGTGGGGATGTAGTCCTAATCAGATACATTTTGTAGTTTTAATCAAATACAGCATCTTGGGCTCTAGGGCCTAATGAGATACAGAGTCAGCATTGAAAGACTGTTGATCCCAGGATTTCATATTTGAGGCAAACATTGTCCAGTGGCAGTTGTTGGTAGCTTTTAAAGCTACTACAAATAGCTTTAGGCTTCTCCAGGATCTCACCTTTTATGATATAAATTAAATTGACTTTGTTGAATCAGATAAGACTTAACCTTTTATCCTTTGAGGATGTTTTAAGGAAATCTCTTGATCACTTTGCAGCACTGATAAAACTGAGTAATGAGACAAGTTGGTCAAAGGTCTGCTGTGTTTGGTTATAAAGATAAAGTATTTTAGAATTCAGCATCTTTACTCTTAACAAATAAGAGAACTTGAAGTTTAGCAATAAATCAGCTGAAGAAAAAGCTAATTGTCTTGCCTTTATGTCAATTTATTAGCAAATACTTAGCTAAATAGTAAAAAAATTACCAAAAATAAATTTAAAAAACCACACAAAATTAGAGAATCTATAACATTGACAGTGATACCAGCAACATCTTAAGTAATTTGCAGACACATTTGCTGAGTCCCTTTTGCACCTTTGGTATTACAGGAAAATCAGTCAATAAATGTATTTTTATTTTTGTAATGTAGTCTTAGATTGAAATATAAAAAACACAATTTTAATTTGAGTACATTTAATCAGAGTAGAAAAATTTACCCAAGGGTAATTATAAGATCATTAAATGTAAATTTAAATTATGTCAAAAGTTTGTTTCTGGTAGAAAATAACAGCTGGTGGTGCTGAACAACCCATGTATGGAGGCCTTAATCCTCGTGGCGGTAGTCGCACGATGGATTCCCAGCCTGGCGTCATTTGCCACATGTCTTCCCCCTCTCTCACTATCCTCTTTCCTGTCAGACTACTTTCAAATAAAAGCCACTTGTGCCAACAAAACCTTTAAGAAAATGACAGCCATTTTACAGGAGATAATAAGTGCACAAGGTCATAATTATTTTTGAAAGAAACAAAATTATTCCAACAACAAAAAATGCTTTTCAAGAATCTTTGTATATCCTTCTCCATAATGAGCATGAGTGGTGTTATAATAGTTAACGTTGGTCTGTTTAAAAAATTATGGTTTTGAAAACATCTCCAAAATTTGACAGACATTCTGACATGAATTCAATCATGTTAATTTGACTGAGATTGAAATCTGGTTGGTTCTTCTTCCTTCAACACCCTACAGACGCCCATCTTTACTCCTCACACTAACAGACTGCTGACTTTTTCCTACAAGAAATAAGAGATAAAATCGGGTATAAAATCACTTCACTTTCAACATCTTCATCTTTAGACCGGGTAGAAAGATAAACTCTTGCTTATCACAGCTGTTTTAACTCTAATTGTTGCTCAGTTGGTAGTTAGTAGTTTACCTTCAGCTGCTTTCTGCCTTCTGTTAGTACTTCTGTTTTATTTTAATGGTATTTTGTCTTGTCTTCCCCCTTTAAAACAGTTTCATCTCACACATTTACACAAAAGTTTACATTTAAAAACTGCTTCATTCACATTTATTTTATATCAAATATTGCATGTCAGTAATGGTGGATTATTGATGGTTTTACTAAGTATTTCTTTGTTGTTTACTGTTATTGTTTACTGATGCCAATGAGGATGCTGACATGTTTCTCAAATTTTCTGCTTTCTCATTCTATCTCTTTTTCTAGACCCATCCCCCCCTGAGCCTCCAACAAACATCAAAGTTAGCAATCAGAGTCTAGAATGGGCGGATTCACAGCTAACACCTGAGTTCACAGAAAGGTATGAGAAAATATCAAAAGATGCTAGATTACTGGATAGATTAAAATAGTTCCTTTTAAGTAGTGCAGATTGGTCAGTCCTTCATAAACTGTGCTCAGGAGGATTAATAGTGCTTGTGTCTGCAAGTAAATTATAGTTCATCTTCGTTCAATTACACACTCCGGTGTCATTTTCATTTTAATGTTATGAAAAAAGGTCACATCGAGTTTAGGCCACATCTTGAATCAGCATTTAATAACAGAGGTGATGACTTAAATTGTAGCTTTTGCTCAACATGATGTAATGTGTGGCGCCTTTAGCATTCATGCTAAAAGTAAATTGGGTTGGTAAACACAACCCTGAAACTGTGTTACTCCCACTTCAACATCCGCATCCGACTCCCAGGCAATTCCTGCTGCTTTATTTATCATGAGTTGGTTTCTCTTGTGATGTTGTTTGACTTGCAGCTCTCCTTTTGCAGGTTAACAGGACGTAGGCCCTCAGTGGCGGTCTTATTACGCTGGGAGCCCCCCAGAGAGGGAGACCTGCCAGTTCACAATTACAGAATTACCTGGATGTCCCGACACACACGCACAGCTCATAAATACACAGTTCAAGCACAACAGCACCCAGAGCACATCAGCAAGCACATGCAATCGCTGCACTTACAAGAACAGAGTAAAAAGGAGAGCAGCAGCGCGCTGACTCGTGGGGTAAGAACATTTACTTAATTATATTATGCTAAAAAAAAAAGAATATTGCTATTCCTTTTGGTATGTGTAGAATATTATAATACACTGAAATAAGAGAATGGAGCTGCAGCTTAAAACAATTACATTTATTTGTTACATGTAGTTGAATTAAGTTTGCACAATTTACGATGTTTACATTTCTTTAACATGACAACTTAACTAACGTAATATATTTACTTGGATACGCTTAATTTGATTACTTGTAGCCAGTTAATGCAATATATTTAAGTTGGATCACCTGTTTTCTTTTTCCAGTGTATGCTGTTATTTTAACAGGAGTAGTTTCTTCCAAATTAACCCATATAAGTAAGAAAGCCACTGTTTATACAGGAAATTTTGCTATATAGGAACGTGCCAATAACTTTTTTTTCTCTAGTGGGTGCTGAATTGCCTAGTACTTTGCCCTAATTAATAAAATTTATATAATAAAAACATTGTTACTCTTAAAATGAATCAATTATTTTAATCCTCGTACTGTCTGCAGTGCAAACACATATGCTACATGCACAGGATCTATAGCTGCAGCTGAGGAGTTTTACTGGCTCTTTAAATCTATGCACACACATAGAAATACCCCCACATACTGTTTTAATAGGCAGCTGCTGTGCAGACCAGTTTCTCTAAACACTTGACATGTAGCACAGTTCTGTGCAGGTGCATATTTCAAAGTAATGATATTACGACAGTATTGACATTACTGTCAGTGTCCTCATTGAGCAGCTGCCCTGCACAGGGTGCTGGATAATCGGATGGTCTTCACACAGGATGTAGATTTAAATAAAGAGTTGCGGTGAGGCATCTTGGACAAACCTGCTCCTGCAATACATATAACTAATGTTGACTGAAATTAAATTTATTGACATTTTAGTCTTTGCATGTTTTGCTTGTTTTTTTTGTGAAAAGTCCAAAATGCATAAATTACTTTGCATTTTAATCCTGAAAGTTGTTTTATATGTAGATGCTTTGACAGACTTTATGCATCGATTCTTTGTTGATTCCATGGAGGTCATAATGAACATCAGGGACTCTGTTAAAGTTGCTCTGACAACATGCACATCTGTCAGGACAGGCCTTTGACAGGCCTGACAGCTTTTGACTACAGAGAGACAGGAGAACTTCTTGCACTTGGATTCCAAATTTAATCCTAGAAATGCACTGACTGCATGCCACTCAGTCAGGATGAGGCCATTAGTGTCGACTGTATCATTTTCTATGGCCTTTCATTACTGTTACAGCTTTAAAATGTAAGATTTTATCTGTGGAAGTGAGAGATGTTTAGAAGTTGATTGACATACTCTTGCTTTTATAATAATTTCCTCTTATAACAGGTTTGAGACCAAGATGCTGATGTAGTTGTTTTGCAAAAAACAAAACAAAATAAATTCAGTATTTCCAAATGTAAATACAAAGCAGCTCTATTTAAGACACACCTGTCACGCCCTGACTGCACTGTAGGTGATATTGTGATGCAACAGGTTTGCAAAGCTGTTAAGCCCAACACCAAAATGCCTTTAATCGTCATCAACACAGCTTTGAGTCAGCTTTAATATTGCCTGCATGCCGCTGCAGTTAAAACCCCACACCCACAAATAATGCCCTTGATACATATAAAAAGGTAAACATAAAACCCATTACTGAATGATAGAATGATAAAACAATAACATAATTGGTAATATTTTTCAAGAAATTGATATTATTGCTCTTCTCATGGGTACAATTGTGGAAAATCATTAAAAATAACAAACAATGGAAGAGATTTTACCGCTTCATGAGTCCGAATAGTTGAGTGAGAGGGTGAATATAACATTTCCCCTAAATTTACCCCTAAAATATAGAGGTTGCCTGCAGACATGCTCATATGGACCAGCTTCTCTAAGTAGAAATGGGGATCCCAGACTCTGCCTGGCGGCGCCATTTATCTGCAGTCTGGTCTTCTGTTCTGCATGGCTGGGCTGTCTGGAATTTAAATGGGACCCCCTAACTAGTATTTCCTTCTCACAACAGCATGTAGACACACACAAACAACAGCATCCCAACAGGTGGGAAACAAGAAAAACTTCCACTTTTTTGTATAAAATGTGTTGCAAACTTAAAAACATATTTGATATATTTTTTTTTCTTTCATTTTTAGAATTTCTGCAAAAGTGGAGGGAAATTTGGTCTTAAATGTAATGTTTAAACAGGGACTTCACATGTAATTATTACATGTGGCAATGAAAAAAAAGCCTGTCTAAGCTTTTAACTTATTTCTTGTAAATGTCCATTGAGATTATGGGCTGAAACAGAAATCTTGGCTTTTGCTGCTTAATTTTACAATTCATGCGCATTCACATTTGCAGCTGGACAAGCCATATGTTTTGTCTATCTTGAGTGTAGTGAACTGTTTCTGCTTTTGACTTATTTTCATGCTTGTCTTTCCCATGTTAACACACATATAAAAGCTTCCAAACTTGTCCTCAAGCATCTCTTTGTTGTGATTTGATCAAATGTGCACAGAAAAATTATTATTAATTACTAAAGGCCTGTTAATTAGCTGTCAGTCAAACAGAAAGCTAATACAGAACAGATTTGGCCTGTTGCTCACAAATAAGCCAGACAATTCTCAGAATGATAATAACAGTGTTGTTATTGGCAAGGAAGTCTGGTCTGGATGACGGATCCAAAAAAAACCCAAACCTGCCGCTTTAAGCTGTTTTCTTGTTTCAATATGTTGCAGGCGCAAACAGAGCTGTGGCTGCAGGGACTGCAGCCTGCCACTCCCTATGTCCTGTCTCTCCAGACAGTGGCCTACTGGGGACAAAAGAGGCTGAAGAGTCACAGAGCTCAGCTTTTTTTCACAACTATCATTCATGAAGGTAAAAAAAAGTAATTAGCTTTCCTTTAAACTGGGGCTTAGTAGTCAAGAAGATCATTTTTATTCAGATTTCTTGAGCTTTTCCATATTATGTCCTATGACCTACAGACATCACTGCATCTTATTGGCATTTTAATGATAGAAATTTGTACATTATTGTGAGATATAAGAAAAAAATTTACAAATTTCACAGTTTTTTAAACAAATCAAAATCTAAATGGTGTGACTTGCATTACTCTAATACTTTTAAATAAAAGGCAGTTCAGACAATTGTCTTCAGCAGTTGTATAATTAGAGTCCACCTTTGTGTAATTTAATTATCTAATTGTCCTTTGAAGGTCTCATGTATTTATGACAGAACAAATAATTTAAAGATGGACTGAGGGTAAATTAGCTCTTTCAATGGTTTCAATGTTGGTTTAGATCAAACCATGCACATGTATTGACAATACTTTTGTAAGACACAATAAATACATTTCCTCCTTAAATGTAAAAGTGTGAATGGTAACTAATGAAAAGGTTTTGTATATTTTTTTCTCTCACATACCTTCACCTATAAGCATCACCCCCATAACCAGACATATAACCCAAATTATAATTATCACATACTTAATTTGAACACATGTTTAACCTGTCATGACATCAGCATACTCATGATTTAAGAGAGTCCCTTGAACTTACTAGTTTGCCAAGGTATACATTATTGAATTAATGATTTTCCTGTTAGTTCAGAGCTGCTGCGTTTTGCTGACTGTCAGCATGTTCTTTGTTCAGGCAGCTGCAGTGTTGAAATGTACAGAAACATGGAGTGCAGGGAAAATAAGCCAAACTTTATGACGGTCCAAGCAATAGCAGTGTTTATATTGTTGACCTGTTGGTCAGCCCAGCTGAGAGTTAAAGCCAGCTGCAACGTAATTATCAAACCACATACCAACATTTGTACATGGAACCTACTGCTCTTTCTAAGCCAGTTGTGTTTATAACAGATACACTCCAAGTAACTGCTTTATACTCAGTGCTAATGAGGGTCACTTAATGCCAATCTGTATTGCTAGATTAACAGAAGGTGTAATGAAACTGCTCTCTTTTTACAGTTTCATCCTGTTTCTAGAATAAATCTCTTATGAATTCCATGTGCTGTTTTGCAGGTTTCATACTTTGAAAGCCAACATTTTATTTCTTTATGGCATTCTGTATTTTTTTTTCATGCATATTTTCTCCAATTGTTTTTGAACAATGTAATAAATAGTTTTTTTTCTCTCTCATTATTCTGACATTTTGCTAATAAAAATAATTTAGTAACCATAACTGACCCAAAAAGAAAAACTTTGATCTGATTTAATCTGAAACAAACTGCAGGTTATGCGTCTGTTATAAAGTATATGTAAACATCTGCATTAAGTTAAGTGTGTAAACTGAAACTGTAAAAACTATTTCCACACTTCTCATCAAAGGTGAAGATTTCTCCAACGAGCTCCCCTCTTCCTCTTCATCCTCGTCATCCTCGTCCCTACCCTCCTCTCCCTCTCAGGCATCTTCCTCACCTTCTTCCCATGAACCTCCTGAGTCTTCCCGCCTGACTCAAGTGGATATGCTTCCAAATCCCTCTGAAAATTTGCGACTGGAGGTCGCTGCCCCTCATTTTCACCACAATCAGCTGCAGGTGAAGGTGTTCTGGAAGTGGTCTCATCATGGTGAGTCGGTGTGAAGCAGTGAACTGGAAGAATTTTCCTTGGTTTGAACTGAGAATCCATATCATTATATACTTCTTTCTATATTGCAGCAAGGCAGAGTCACAGAGGTCCTTACATTCTCAGGTGGCATCCACATATCTGCACTACAAATGTCACAAGCGCAGACAGAACAACAACAGTGGAGGTATACATTGTTTCTGCATGAAGTGTATAAATTTTTGTCATTTTTGCTTTACAAATCCTGTCTCTATCAGATGCTTTGAGTTCTTGTTGCAGGGGGAATGCAGTGTGATTTTAAAGTAGCAAAATAAAAAGCTTTGCACTGTAATAAAACAGAAAAACATGTGCAGAATTATTGAAGTTGTTGGCATTACATTGAGGTTTGTTGTACCAACAAATCCCATTAAATTTTATTACAATCCAGATTATAGACCAACACTAAGCAGCACATAACGATGAAGTAGGAGAAAAATAATACAAGGCTTTTGATAACCGTCAGTGTTTATGTGTCACAGATTCTCCATTGAATTTAAATCTGGACTTTAGACATTTTAACACATATAATTGAATTATAGCTCTAACTGTATGTGCAGTGTCCTGCTGCATGCCACCATTGCCACTGTGGGAGATGTGCTATGTTAGTTCTCCACCACACAGTGTTTTGCATGTTGGTCAAAAGAAATCCAGTTTTGGTCCAATCAGACCAGACCACCTTCTTCCACATGTTTGCTATGACCCCTACATGGCTTGTGGCAAACTGCACATGGGTTTTCTATGGCTTTCTTTCAACAATGGCTTTCTTCTTTCCACTCTTTCAAAAGAATAAAGTTTGTGATGAATAGCTGTCCTGTAGCTTCTACCATGTTATATTGTAATTTCAGAAGATGAATTGAAAAGTTCTCTGTGAGATGTTCAAAGTTGTTATTACTGGGTCTTCGTGATGATTTTTATTCACTTATGTTCTCTAACATTTCATTGCAATGTTGTGCTACTTTATGTTGCTTTACTATGTAGAATTCCAATAAAATACAATGGGGTTTTATGTTAACCACAAAAAAACGTGGAACAGTTCAGTATGTATGCCTTTGCAAGGCAGCCTAAGGGTTAAACTTCACAAATCTTATAAGCTGTTATAAAGTATGTTGGTTTTTGCTCAATACTTGACTCCCTCCATTGAGCCAACGTTGAGCCCGAGGCACAGCATTTCATCCAAGACATGTCATATAAAACTGCAATTTGCTGAGTTTACAGAACAAAATTCCAGGATTTCTTAAACAGTTACAACATTTGTTGCCATGTGAAGTTGCCAGAGAGTGTCGAAAGTGTTTATTTTATGTTAGAGTGAATATGAGCTTTGTAATAGGCAGGTGCTGAGACAATAAGTAGCGAAGATATGCAGGATTTCAAGCATCTTTGAGAAATTAGATTTAGTAAAAGTTGTTGATACACATTTAACAATGATGATTTTTTTAATGACATTCTTTACATTTTTTTTTGCAGGGTACTCATCACACAATCAAAGGTCTGCAATTTTCATGCAAGTACAGGGTCTCAGTGGCAATGGTGACTGATCCAGCGGCAGAGGCTGTTGCTTGGGTTACAACCCCAACTTGCTTATCCATCAGGGTTAGAGGAGATAAAGCCTTGCCTTGCAACAAACAGGGTAAGAAAGGCTGAGCACAGATACACAGATGCACCACTGACTTTTTATTTTATGGTTAAACTCAGTAATCAAGAATTGAACATGCAGAAAATATGGAAAAGGAGCATATCTTAAATCTTAGTGACAATAATTCTTCAATTAGTGAGAACTAATTTAAACCAGTGTAATGAAGATAAACTGAAGAAATGTCACCTTCTTTTTTGTGTCGTCAGAGCGCCCTCTGGCGGGGAGAAAGGTGGTACTGCGTCCAGAACGGCTGACTGCAGACTTTCAACAGGTGAATGGAAGCCTGCTCACAACGTTTCAATGGAGGATGTCACACCATGCAATGGACTCAGCAGCAGTTGAGGGCTTCCAGTTTACATGGAGTCTAAAGTCTGAGCTCAGTCCCACAGCAAGAAGACATGAAGATGCTCTTATCTCCCAGACACAAACAATTGCACCGGTAAGGCAAGGAAAGACGAGCTTACTTATGTAACATCATTCATAATCTAAGGTGTTTTACAATCTAAGGAAAAACATAAGAAAAATAATGAATTATAAGGACAAAAGCATTACATAATAAGATTAAAGAACACATTAAAATTGAAATATTTGTGGAGAAACAAATGTTTCAAACAGTTAATTTGTCAAAAGCTGCAGTGAACAAATAATGTTTTCAGCCCTGATTTAAAACCAGCTGTTCTATTCCGAAGAAATAATAAGTAAATACAAGTTGGGAAATTTACATCAACATAGGGTCAAGTAAGGTCTTAGCATTGAACGTATCTCTATATCAAAGATTTACCTTTAACATTTGATGTTGTTTTTTTATGCATTAAACTTCAGTATCTATTGAGTGTTTTTTTTTTTCTCCGCACAGTCTGAACGTTTCATCACCATTGATGGCCTCCAGGCTGACAGCATGTACTGGGTGCAGCTCCAGGTGCTAACTGCAGGTGGCAGGACTGGAGCTGCTGTCTCAAAGACCATACACACTCCAACAATTAACACCACACTTTGATAGGTAGTAGCATTTCTTCTTTGAGCTCTGCATGTATTTTATATTCATGTGGTTTTTTTTTTTATTTAGTTATGCACATTTTGGGTAATATTGGGTCTACTGCAGATGCAATTTTTTTTTGTTTTCCAATTTTATTTTGATAGTGTTGCTTTTGGTAGTGGAAGTGATTTAGATAAACCTAATGTTTATCGTGCTGATTCTGGATATGTCAAGAATGTGTTGCTTCCTAACATGTTACCTAATTTCTCTAGGTGACAACCACAAATCAGCTACTGTCTGCTGCACCATGATCATATTTTCCAACATCCACTCTTCTACCACGGGATCTTGTCTGCAGAAAGCATGTCCGAAAAATGTTTTATAAGCAAAAAAAATATTTCACATTAAATGTATTTCCTGCCTTCAACTGCCTTTCACTTTAAACTAATGCCAAACATAATAAAGGTTAAGAGTTTGAACTTAATCTAAACACAGATGTTACCTTAATCTTTTGGTGGGTTTTATAGTTTTTTGGGAAGAAAAATAAACTCACTGGACCTGTATGTGGAGCCAATTTTTACAGTACCTACAGGTTCTCTTTTCCAGCTTAAAATGTATGTTGTTTTTTTTTTTATTAATACAGCTTTTTAAAGTGTTTCCTTGCTCTGTAACAGATATCTGCTTTTGTTTGGTGTTTATATTTGACTGATAACTATGACAACCTTACATCATTCAAGTCACAAACACTTGTAAATAATCTTTGTTTCCCGACAGTTTTTTTATCCTGTTAGTAGAGAAAAATATAGCACTGACTTTATGTAAAAATAGCAATGTATGGCAACAGCATCATCTTTTGTTTGGAAATATCTCAATGCAAACTCAGATTTTTTATCTTATTTTATTTTTGTAACTTTTTTATTCCTTTTATACATTTGCCGTAAAAGTTATATTTTTTTGAAAAAGCAGGGAACAGCCATTGTCATTCAGCCTGTAATTACCATATTAATATTTTCCCTTGTTAACCTTCAAATATTCTGAATTTTCTTGTTATTCCTTTACTTTTTGACTGAGTCTTATTTATTGTTTTCTTGTCTAGTTTGTTTTGTAATTAAAATTTATCAACACTCTGTATCTGTTGTGGTGAATAATAGTTGATATATTTTGTATAGACAAGACAAAATATATGCCACTATATGTCAATATGAAAACAACAAAATTCTCACCCAAACAAAAGGAAACTGAAGCTGAGAAACTAAATAATTGAGAAAGTGTAGATATTATTTCATGAGTAACCAGATCATATGAACATCTCATTTTAATATATTTCCATTTTTTAATACAATTTAAGTATTGGGTGTTTTTAATGGTAGCATTTTCATTGAGTTATTGAAATTAAATAATTAATATAATACATCACATTCAAACAACAATCAGTGTTTCCTATGTGGCTCAAAGCTACTGCCATCTACTGGACAGTCAGTATAAACCGTAACCCTCTTTGCTAGAGCCCTGAACACTCTGGAGTCTAACTACTCCTGGAATATGTTGGCATTACTTCGTCTACTACGGTATGAGGTTCTTATTGAAGAATTAGTTTGATAACATTTGAAAAAAAAAAATGCATAGATGTATATGTATATTTTTTAGGAACAAAACAGTGGGCAGAATACTGAGGTATATTATAAAATTGTCAATAAAGGAGCTTAAAACTGCTGCCAAAACAAAAAAAAAAGTTTTGTACAGAGGAGATGCTGAGCTAAAAGCATTTTCATAAGTAAAGAATGAAATAAATAAAGAAAAAGAAATAGGTTGATGCCCCAAAAAATGAATTTTTTCTGTTAGAGTCACCCAGTCACAATTCACAACAATTAAAGACAGTTTTCCTTTTTCCATGAAGCTGTTATTTGCATAATTGAAACAAGTTTTGAATCTGTCTTTTACTACGAATATATACAGTTCCACAGCTCCACCAGATTTCCTAAAAGCTGGTTGCTATTCAGATTAGGAGGGGGACATTTTTCGACACAACACCGGACGTCGGTAAAGTTGAGGAGACGAGGCCGACGTCATGACGTAATGAAGGGGCGACGAAAGCTCGGATTGTTTCTTCAAATCGTGGCCAGACGGAACCCAGGTTGATATTTTTACAGGCAAGGTGGTGTTTAACGACGTCTATTTTGAATTTATGCTTTGGTTTTGACTTGTGCAAACGTTTACTTCCCTGAATCTGGAGGCGTAGCTCCTGCACGTTCATACGCATTCGCACTTCCCTCTGAAAATGGAGGAAATTGCCGCTTTGTGTTTTGTCTGCAGCTAGTCGAGTCAGCTAGCTTCAGGGAAATGGGGAAACTTATGCAAAACTTTGTGAAACGTTACACTTGAGTTCAATAACTAACTTGTTGATAATTGATACAGTTTAATGAACGTGAATTTCTCCATTCGTCTGGTCCAGCATGTTGGATAATCTTAATTAAGGCTGTAGTGTTAATTATCCTCTTTATACGAATTGTTAGTTTCTGCCGTCATTCATCGAGATGCTAAAGACCAGTGGGCTGAAGAATCAAACATACTAAATGCTGAAATTTCGCTACTATTTTGCTCATATTTTATTTCGGACGGCAGCTGTCATTTCACACGTTATTTTTATGTCATAGTTTTGTTTTTGTACGTCAAAACGTGAAGTTCAGCATTGAAATAACCATAGCAACAAGAGACACAGTAAATCAGGATGTTATTGAAAGTGCATTTATTGAAGTGGCATAAAGTGATTTTTTTATTTTTATTTGGTCATTAGACTTACTTCAAATAGCAATTTATTTTACACATGACCAATGAAAATAAAATTGTATTTTTTAAATTTATTCCAGGGAAAAAAATTAAATGTTTCCATTGCAAATTTAATCCAACTATCCAAGTTGTTGTGGGTAGTGATGCTGTGGGCAGGAAGGATCTGCAGTAGCAGTCACTCTTGCAGCAAACCTGAAGAACCCTCTGATTGAAGACTGATGCTGTTGGTAGTCAAATGGCTGTCATGATATGTTAACAGCTCACATTTCAGGCAGCAGAGACATTATTTCACAACATGCCCTGAATTATATCATCAGCTCTTGGCAAGCACTGCTAATCCAGATAATTAGCTTTTGCTGCACATTTTGCTGTGCTTCATTAAATCTCTGTCCAGTTTTATGGGCAGAGAGACATCAGATTCGCGGATATGATCCTTTCCCATTGTTATTGAAGGAAGAGATGGTTTGAAAATCGCTCCTTCTCGCCTCATTTCAGTTTTGCTCTCCATCCTTGAAGTTTCTTTTTTAACTCCTCTGGGATTTAGGGGTCATAGTTCAAGTGTTATTTGAGCTTCTGAGATGCTAACCGATCAACTCCATGTTGCCATGATTAACAGCTGCCCAAAAAAAATAAGATCAAGCATCTTTCTTTCTGCCCATCCAAAGCCAGAATGAATAGTCACCCAAAAAAAGCAACTCTTCAACCACAAGAGTTATTTACAGAAACGTACAAAAGAACAAATCAGAACTAACATAACAAAGCTGCTCCAACATGCTTCCACATGACTGGTGCAATTCTAAAGAAAACAAAAAACATTTCTTAAACACAGAAAGTCAACGTTGTGTCATTTCTGGGGAAAACACTACATAGAAAAAGAAAACAGGGGTTTCTAGCATTCACAATAAAGATTGTGTTGCTATAAGGCTTTGCACAGAGGAGTGAAATTATCTATGTTAGAGATCAGTAACATGTCATATACCTTTACCTGACAGGTAAAATGCACTATACAAGTGGAAGTAATATCCTGTTGTATATTTTGACATCACTAAAATATCAGGAATAAATTAATGTTCATAAAAATCTGTTATTTGATCATTTTGACGAGCACAATGTTTGTACAAGTGTTTAAGTTTGTGTATCTGTCATGAAAACTGAGTCTAACTGCTAATTGGATAATTTTTTTGTCTAATTATTTTCTTATTTAATTTCACTCCTTTTAGGAGAAAGTGCTGCTGTGACCCCAGAGAGCCGCCTCATCTTGACTCCTGTTGTCAAAATTATTTTGTCCACTAACGTATGGAGGAAAGTGTAAGATATAAAAGGTGGAGCAATCCACTTTATTTGTAAGCCGGCAAGCTGAAAGGGAGGAGACAGTAGCAGTGCAGAGAGAGAGCATTGGGGATGGGGTTAAAGAGCCAAAGGCGGACGTCATGGTTCACAGCAGCTCTAATTCCCCAATGACAACACCATCTGCCTCGCTTCACCTGACTGTTTGCTCTAAAGCACCTCTTTCGGTGCCGTGTCCCAGAGGTGCTACAGAACAGGACGTAAGCCAAACCTCCACAGACCCAACTTCCCTTTCAGAACTACCACAGCCCCTTACTCAGACTCCTGCTGATGCTCATCACCACGTTGCTACCGCAGCAATAGCATTGAGCACCAATCAAACTCAGCGTCCTGCAGCCCCACCACACCCGCACCAACCTCTGCTCAGGACCAACTCAATGGCCGTAGATCAGGCAGGAAAAGGACTCCTAAGGCCTGTGATTGTTGCGGCCCCAACAGCAGGGGACACAATGTTGAAACTCCAGGTAGAGGCAGGGGAAATGGAAAAGGGAGGGGTAGAGGTAAAGGGAGGGGAGCAAGCAGAGACTTTGGTGACACCCCTGCAAGAAAGCCACTGCAGTTGACAGGAGTCAGGAACATTAATTTAAGTGGAGAAAATATGGAGGAAACAGAAGATGAAGACGATAGACTGGGGAATTTGCAGAGCTCTGATACACAGTCGCAAATCCCTGCCGCCAAGGCGGTTCCACCAGTTTCACAAGATGGACCAAAAACTAACTGTGCTGCTCAAACAAATGGAGCTGCACTGAAAATGGAAGACATCTTGATGGCACCATCAGGGTTTGCTGTTGCAGTACATGAGGAAAGTGTTGATAAAAAGGATGTGGACCCAGCGGTTTTAGGACCAGTACATGAGGTAGCGGCCAGGGGTCGAGGGAGGGGAGCAGGAATGGGAAGAGGTCGAGGTAGGGGATCAGTGATGGTGAGAGGTCGGGGCAGAGGAAGAGGCGTTGATAAAGGTCAAGACAGTGAACAAGAGAAAATGGAAGGTATTCAAATAAGCAACAAAGATAAAAATTATGTCACAAGTTCGAAAACAGGTGCCTTAGCTGAGTCAGTGCTAGTGGAAGAACCAGAGAAGATGCATGATGTACAGACAGACCAGGAACACCAAAAAAACTCTGCTTCAGGTAAATCCCCGATTGAAAATGGAGAATTGGTACACTTGTCTGACTCGGAGGACGAGATGGAGGAGGACACCATTATTGTGACAGAACTTGGCGATGGGGTGCTGACCGTCCCACGGAAATCTGCTACAAGGTCAGAGATTTCTGGAGACCTGGACTCTGTGATGCAGGTGGACCAAAAACATGATGGGACAGAGCAGGTTTCTTTACCAGTACCTTTGCCTAATGGAACCGTTGCCTCACAAAGTAACCATGATCTAACATCCTCATTTGTGGAAGTGAAAATGTCCAGTTCCACTGGGCTTGCCTCTTTAAACCCTATAAGTGTTAGCCTGGAGCACTCCTGGGCATTAAGAGACCACAGACTGTACTGTCATCTGGGTTCATGGGCGAAAGATGAAATGGAAGACATGTTGCCAAAAGACCAGGCAGAAGATAAAATGATGGACACAGATATACAGAATCAAGAGAGCCTGGAGCAGCTTAAAGACGCTATTCACGGTAAAACACACTTTGTAGTACTCTGTTGGCAATATATGCTTAATCTTCTTTAAATAAGTTGTCAAAATTGGAAGAAACTTCCACCTTGAACTGCAGGTTCAATGATTAGTACCTTCAGTTTTTGTAAAATCAACAAGCCCTTGCATTTTTTGTGGTAGTTCATAATTGAGTTTATTTTTAAATACTGCAGCCTTGCAGGTGGCAGTATTTTTTCTATTACTGCATTACTGACTCAGCCTTACTTGTTCGTTTAATCAGCTTTTTTTTCTTCATCTTTTTTCTTCTATAGATTTTGAAAGGGATTCACTAAGGAAAAAAATAACGCTAAATTTTTTGCAAATATTTCTAAAGTAGCTCGACAAAATCAATGATTTTGATTGCAAAAATATCACAAAAATAATCGCAAAATCCTGGAGGATATCCGAAATAGTTTTGAAATAGTTTTGATTCTAACAAAAACTCGAGGTTGTCCAGATTTTTGTGCAAGAGCATATTTCTACCAATCGTTTAATCTTTACCAACAACCAACAAAAGCCAATTAAATTATGTGCGGTTGGTTGATGCCATTTTAAAGTGAAAGTAGTTCAAAGTCTGTTTTTCAGGATTTGACCAAAGTCTGTGGAAAAGACTAATATTATACTCTGGTTTCCAGCCAATGGATTGGCTCATCTCTAGCAATAACACATTGGAAGGGAAATTCAAACAAGAGAATGTTTATGAACTAAATATAGTGAAGCTAGTGGAGTCAGTCTCTCTCTCAGAGGACATCATGGCCTCTGTATACACACCAATATTCCATTTTAAACCAAAGTAAAACCTATTTTGGAGAAAATACTAATGCTACAACTTCACCTAACTACTTGATATGCACAATTAGAAGGTGACAATAATCCTAAAATTCAGGTTCACTCTGGCAGCATCTAGAGAAATAAAAACAAAAAAGAAACATGGTGGTCAGGCTACTTTTTTGCACTCTTATCTTGGCCACCTGTTGTGCTGCATCTGTTTTATTTATTTCTATCTTAGTATCACAGAATATTTAACCTGGAAATGCAAAACGTCAAACAAAATGTAGACAGTTTTACTGCAGATTAGCAGCTCCGGAAGTAAAAATCGCAGCACTTTCATATCAATGAATCCTCACAGGCGCTCATATCCTATTACAGAAGTGCTGTAACAGATTTTTCTCATAACGTATTTTTACAATATGTCTGCAAAGACAAGCCCCTTTTGAAGCTTAAGAGTTGCTGTTCTGCTTCTTAGTTGAGCCATTTTAATGCATTTAATACATGAAGACAATCCTGAGCTGAAATCCAACCTCTGCTCTTCGCGTGGCCTTATCTGGCTCCATCATGTGACGCAAAGTATTCTGTTACATGACGTTAAAATATTTATGGCCTGACTTGTGTGGCTCTTATACAAACAGGATTGATGTAAACAGCAGATTATATGTAGTTAAGAAATCTGTTTCCATATTCCCTTATTTTTTGATGCACAGCTGCTTGTCAGGACATTTTGGGAAGTTTTGCAGCCTAACCTGTTACATTTTTATTGCTGCTTTGTGGTGGAAACGTGCAGCTATTGTAAGAGAAATACACCAGACTTGTGCTAAATTTCCAGCAACAAAGTTGTATTGCATATAAAAATCCAAATTAGATTCATTATTTAAACACCTACTTTAAATCTCATTTGCGTTTTACTGTTATTAGTAATTATTGGTTTGCTTTCACCTGAATTTTATGTGGCTTTCATCTTTAATTTTTCTTCATTTCCTTTTTTATGTCCATAAATCTGTATTATCTCATGTCTGAATGGTGCTACCAGAATAAACTTGCCTCGTCTTGCTTGTTTTTTTTGTAAATCTCAGCATTTAGTTTGTTTACTTGTATACGATATGAACAGCTTATTATGACTTCTCTTTTTCTAGAGTTTCTGGAGAGCTTCTACATAAAATATGGCAGCTTCATTCCTCTTGCTGAATCTGATGTCCTTGAACACCTGAAAAAGACAAACAACTCTGATCTCAGCAGCAGGTCAGTAAAAACCACTGATGGGCATGTTCAATTCAATCGTTATTGAAAAGAAATGTTGAATTTATTACTGATTTTTATTCCTCTTTATCACATTTTTCTGCAGTTTGCAAATTAATGGTTTATATATTTAGGATAGGCCCAGTCTTAAATTAATTTGGCCTACGATATGTTAGTAACAGGTTTTAATTTTTATCCTGGCAGCATTATTTAATCTCGTATATTGTATGTAATTTTTTGTTTCTTGCTGGACCTTTCAGTCAGGCAAAAGTTTGAGTCACCACTTCCAAAATCTTCATTGCGTTATGTAACTCGAGGCAGATCAGGCTGGCTCGCTATGTAGCGAGGTAGCTATCTTTCTCGTGTCTGTCATGGGTAAGGGCAAATTTAACACTAGTTGCCTTGTACATTTCTGTTGCGATTCAAGTCTTAAATTCTGTTCATAATGGTCTTAAAAAGATCTCTAAAAGCCCTAAATTTGAGTTTGTGAAACCTGCAGAAACTCTGTAGCTGTTGAGGCCTCAGAGTTTCAAAATAAAGGCGATATAATCCATAAGAAAAATCAGCTGGAAACCTGTAAGATTCAGTGGGTTTGTTTTTTCAATAGAGAACATGTTGGTCTTCTGAATTATTGTTATGGACTTTTGTCAGAAAAAATAATGCCAGTGGAAAAATACCCAAACCTACACTTTTTTACACCCCTGTATGGAAAAAAATTATTGACCCTAAACCTAATCGCTGCCTGGGCCACTATCAGCCTCATAACTGCAGCCTGTCATTTGCAATGATTGGCAAGAGTCTTTTTTTTTTTTTTTTTTTTTTTTTGGCCTAACACTTCAAAGTCTTCATTTTCATTTTTCACACAGCACCATGTAGGTCTGGATTGTTTCCCCCTTTATAATTTGCACCTTTTAAACACTGTATATTGTGTTTACTTGTGCATTTTTGGCTAATATGAACAGAAACACTTCTTCTCATTACACTATAAAAGTTATATATAACACAGTAAATTCTGTGTTTTGGATAAAAAAACCAAACATTGTGTTCCTTCACCAAAAGGTTTTGTTTGTTTGAGCTGCAGAGCAGTTCATGTCCTACAGTGTAGATACTGTTCATGCAGCCTGTTTTATTTATATTGTGTGGTTTGGCTGTTATCATGACTGTAAAACACTTAAATAAATATGTGCTGAGGACTGTGAGTGCTATCATTTTGCCTCTGTGTGTAGATGAATCATTGTTGTAAAATGATTTTTTTTTTTCTGTTTAGTTTGTTGTATCATGTTTCTTGAATGTCAGATGTAATGATTTAAATGCCAGAAACAAAATCTACTAAATAAAGAACTCTGTCTGTGTGTGTCTGCTTCTCCTCTGTTTTAGTGAAGTGGACATTAAAGCAGAGATGAGTCGATACAGGGCTGGCTTGGCGTCTGCTCCCGTTGCAGGCTTCATGGTTACGTATAATAAACACAATCTGAGGCTGGAGGACCTTGGCACCCTGGAGGATCAGAACTGGCTGAATGATCAGGTAAAAAAAGTCTGTAGATGCTTATGTGTCAGTTTTTTTATTTTTCAAGCCAGCCAATTGCTTGTTCTGTATTCTCTACAATATTTCTGGATTTAAAAAGCTTGATCAAGTATTTTAAAGATATCTTTTTCCTGTTCTTTTATTTCTCAAATTCAGATTATTAACATGTATGGAGAACTCATTATGGATGTAGCAGAGCAGAAGGTATGTGTGCACAAAGGCCTGCCAGCACATCTCCAAATAAAATATGCTGGTTAATATAACTTATTAAGATCCAACATTTAGTTTTTTTGATTTTTATTTTCATTTCCCAAAATTAAAAATTTTGAATCCACCTCTTATTGGAGTTGTATTATCACTAGCATCGTTAGAAGTCCAGGAATTACTTCAAACTTGACCTGAGCTAAACATTTTCAAATGCTTAATATCCATTTCTTTTTCCTCTTTGACCTTTTAGGTTCACTTTTTCAACAGCTTTTTCTACAAGCAGCTGGTTGCCAAAGGTTATGATGGTGTGAAGAGATGGACCAAAAAAGTAAGGAAGAAATGACATTCCCAATGGTTGTAGCTTTATGTTTCTCCCAGTAAGAGTTTCATCTTTTGTTGCTCCAGGAAATAAGGTTTTGATTGATGTCGACTTTTTTTTTTCCATTCTGGTTGCACAAGGTGTCCATAGTCTAAACTGTGCAAAAATTAATATAGCAATAATTTTCAAACCTTCATTTCTAAATTACATATTAACCATAATTTCTGCAAACCAAACTACAGAACAGCAGACCATGTTTTCTGTTTTGCCTTTTACTTTTAGTAACGCATCCCTAATAACCTCAACTGTTATGTTTTGTTCTTTGTTCTTCAGGTTGACTTGTTCTCCAAATGGTTGTTGTTGATTCCCATCCATTTAGAAATCCACTGGTCTCTCATTGCAATCACAATGGCAACCAAAACCATCAGCTACTACGACAGCCAAGGAATTGTCTTCAGACACACCACAAATGTGAGTATAATCTGATTGCAGAATATCATCTGACATTTTTACTCTGTGAACATCTTTGTTTTTCAGTGTCATGCATTATCTTCAATGAGACATTGAAAGTTTACTGAAAATTATCTTTAAAAAAATGCATGTATTGTGCACCCTATTGACAAAAAAATGACTTTAACAGCATTTTTTCCTCACACTGTAATAAAATGCCTATACTTCATGAACAGTTAGGAAAAAATTCTAAAAACTAGCCTTTTTAAATTACCTTTTTCGATTTTTTTTTTTAGCAATTTTGACCCAAATCCCAAGTTTCCCCTGCCGTGCCGTTTATGTTAAATGTATTTTCTAGACCCAATTTCTCTCCTGGTCATTAGATTTGACCCTAGTTCCTGCAGAGGAAACAGCAAAAACCCTTCATCTTTTTGAAAAAAGGTTGCTGCAGTGGATAATTTGGTAAAACATTGCACATTAGCTGCTCTTCACATGGCGCCTTGGTGTTTCTGTGGAGATATGAATGCACTTGCTCACCTTAACTTGTTGAGTTGTGGAAGAATCTCATTGTCCTATTATAACCACGTCTGTTTATTCTGTCCTCAGAACATTATGAAGTATCTTCAGTCTGAAGCCAGAGAGAAAAAGCAGGCAGCTTTCCAGAAGGGCTGGAAGATCGCCATCATCAAGGTAACTTTGATTAAATGTATTGTTCCTTCTGTTCAAGCTGCTAAAATATTTACACTGCACATGGTAATTGCAATCAGATCCCTTGTATTTATTAAAAGCTTACAGTGTCTGCTCAGCACAGCAAAGATAGAACAGATACATGCATGTAAATAGTTTTTTATAGAGACATACGAAGGCTACTTCAGGAAGAGTTAATAGTCTTTGCCTCGCTGTCCTGTCCTAACAGGGTATCCCACAGCAAAAAAATGACAGCGACTGTGGCGTTTTTGTCCTTGAGGTAAGATGTTCTTCTTGTTTCTGTTTTGCACCCTGTACTCTGTTCAGTAGACGAATCACCTGAGTTCCCTCTTTAATATTTACGGGTCATTTTCACGTGCGCTATTTGTCTTTCCTTTCTGCCAGTACTGCCGTCGTCTCTCTGTGAAGCAGCCGCTGCTGTTCAGCCAGAACAACATGCCTCAAATCCGAAAGAGAATCTACAAGGAGCTCTGCGACTGTCGTCTCAACGACTGAACGGCTGCCTTCGCCCGCTGTGTGCTCGGCTGGCCACACGAGGCCGCCTGTCCTGTTCTTTCACATGACGTTTCGCCTGACTGTCGGGCCACATAAGCTAACACAGCTTGGCCATCTGTATTTTCAGGGAGTCCTTACTGCCATCTGCTTCTGTAATTGACGAGCAGAGCAGTTTTTGCTGACTTCTGGTGACTTTGGGAGGTGAAAAGTCGGTCTGTATTTAAGCTGATTATTTTCCTCCTTTTTTTTTTTTTTGCAAACTTGCAAAGAGCTACTGAAGTGGCCCCCTACTGACCCTTGGAAAAAGCCTGAAGTGTCAATATGAGGTGCTGTTTCAGGACTTTACACAGTAAGTTTATTCTGCTTCTTACACTTACCACTCTGAGAGGATTTTATGGCCTAAAAGATCAGAACAAAGTCCTGACTTTGACTGAAGTAACTGTTACGCCGACCTGTACCATGTGGGTGGACATTTCATCCTAAAACGGAGTGGCCTTGCCTCCCAGAAATCCATTTTAAACGGAATTTAACAGTTCATTTTGTGCTGGACTTTACAGCTCTAGTATGTGTTCAGTTAATATGCATATTTTATAACATATTTTAAAACCTAGCATTAGCGAACACCTGTTCGCCCAAAACTTGAAGGGTTTAGAGTCGATGTTGTTATTGTGGACTTTAAATTGCACAGATACAGGCCTGTTAATTGAAGTCTGGAATATAAACTGAATGTTCCAATCATGTTCTCTTTTGTTTCCATCTTACAGGATGATAATGGCTTCAAAACTGGGATCACATTTTTGTTTGGTTTTACTGCAATATATTTCCAAATAAAATTCCAGTTTTTTGAGCACATTACTTAGATTTTTTTTTTTTCCTTTTGCTGTTGCCACGTATTTATATAATGTTTTAAATATTTTCCAGCATTTAAGTTAAGCACATTTTACAAGTTCAAGATTCTTTTAGGCAGGTTTGCAAATAATTTTGAGCTGTACATCTGACCTTTTTACGTCTGTGCGTCTGACCATGAGCTCCATAAGGGTGCATGGTCGCACAGATACAGAAAGCATTTACTCCACCAATGAAGTTCACCTCATTCATTAATTTCTACTAACAAAGCTGAATTTTGCAGTTATGTTTACCAGCAGTTCTGGTCAGAAAGGTCCATCCATTTCTCATGGGCATGAGTGGATGGAAAAGATGAAGTTTTGGTTTTTAGTTATATTTTTGAACCATTCTTTTTCTTTTGTGGAATGACCAAAATAATTCCCAATGATTCTTACTTAAAAAGGAGATTTTGGTGAGCAAGCTTGAATTTTTCCACACATTTGTATGAATGAATTTGGGGCAAAATTATACATGCATATCCTAATATAAACACTTAAATGAGGTTAAATGTTTGCACCAGGCTTCTGGAATAATTCTGTCTGGATATTTGTGCATTTCTTACTCCGTTGTTTTCATGGGAGAGACCCGGGTTTAAAGCAAAGTCCATACATTTCCAAAAGGCTGAGATCTGGGCTGTGGCAATGACATGTCTGCTTTATCCTGCATTTCTGGCATTACCTGTTGTTAGTATTTTTACCGCCATTGGTTTAATCTTAGGTTTAAATCCTCATTCAGCTTGAATGTTTCAAACATTAGTAACTTTGTTGTCTGTTAAAATAAAGTGTTGCTCGTCAAACTCTGTTTCTTGGTCAACAGCTTCTCAGTGTGGTAAAATAAAACTCAGTGGAGATTGGGCTGAGATGGTTCTGATCCAGGAGCTTCCAGTTAATGTTTGGCTTGATAGTTGGGTTGGTCATGAACGTCCCAATCAGTTCCCTCTCCGCCGTATGGGGCAGTTTGTCATATAGTTGAAACCTGGTGTTCCTTTAGGTCAACGACTTCCAGCTCCAGCAAGACTCACCAAAACTAGTTGTGGTATGAATTAAGCTGGTTAACAGCTCTGACCTCGGCTATACTATCAGTTTGTGGATTACGGCTGGCTGCCAGGCCTGTGCAAAGAAATAAATCCCTTTAAATAGACTCTACCAATCCATTCAGATTTATCCCAGAAGCTTATTGGCTATGAAAAGCCTGTGGTAAAGGTGCAAGGTACTACGGACGTTTCAGCCAAATAGTTTTTGTGTATTCTTGAGCCCGTTTGTCTAATTTTCATGTGTAAATTAGAGAAGAGCTGTGATAAATGTAAACTTGTCCAATCTAATCTACTTTTAAAAAGTTATTGAAGTTGCTTTTTGATGATTGTTAAAGCATGAATGAAAAATGGTTTAAATTTATCTTTCAAAGACCAAAATCAGTTTGAAATTGATGCCGAGAATGAGCACATTTTAAGCTTCTCTCCAGAACTGTGTGTGTATTTACAAGTTGTACCTTGACTGACCTCCTGCAATGTTTGCTTGCTTTGGCTAAAATCCCCAATGTTGTATTTTTCCCAGTTGTTTTTATAGTTGTCATTAAAAGTCCAATTATGCTGGACCATTTGTTGCATCTTTTCTTGTTTTGAACAGATGTTGGTCAAGTGGAAGCCCTCAAAATAAAAGGCATAAGCAATTATATAAATTAGGAAGGTGGAAGAATGGAGTTTGTTTTTGAAGAATTTATGAGATTTGTGGGATTATTTTCACTTTTCAAATGATGCCACACAAGGAAGTAGTTTTTCACTTTCCTTATTTTTAGGTGTTGCCTTAAAATACATCCACAGTTGTTCCTGTGGATGTATCGGATGTCGTAAAACACATGCAAAGCCGTAACAATCTCCATTTGCATCTTGAAAGACCTAATAATCTTAGTTTGTAATCATTTGAATATAAACGTAGCAGAGACGGACAGGACAAACAACCATGCACACTCACACCTAGGGAGAATTTAGAGAGCCCAATTAACCTGACAGTCATGTTTTTGGACTGTGGGAGGAAGCCGGAGTACCCGGAGAGAACCCACACATGCACAGGGAGAACATGCAAACTCCATGCAGAAAGACCGGGGCCGGGAATCGAACCCGGAACCTTCTTGCTGCAAGGCAACAGCTCTACCAGCTGTGCCACTGGGCAGCCCAAGCAAAATTATATACATCTTATTGTTTTTAGAAAACATACTTTGTGAAAAGGTTCAGTCAGAATAAACGTGTCCTCCCATCTTTAGCTGAAATAACTTCAGGGAGATTCTTCTTGTCGACAGCTTCGAGCTGTTGGAGGATTTTCTCATTTCCAGTCCAGAGGATTGAAATGAGATCAACATCTGGGCATCGACTCAACCCAGGGCTTTCAGTTTTGTCATTTTCACCCATTACTTGGTGGATTTACTTTCTGCTTGGTGCTGAAGGTTTTCCCCATTCACCCTGAGCCAGGACGTTTCATACAGGACTGAGGCCAAAACACTTAGTTTTATGTCCTCTAATCACTGTTCAACACATTTTACTGTTTGATTCGGGCCGAACTTCAACATCCCTCGAAGCTCGAAGAAATCAGTAACAGCTAAAAGCTGCCGCTCTTTACGTTGTTCTTTAATCATCATAGCATCTATCTTGAGGTATTTCTAAAATCAGAGCAGTAAAAATGCAATGCATCTTTTCTCAGTGTATGTATATACATGTGCAGACAGAAATCTCATTACACTGTTGACAGAACCAACTGCAATACCTAAAAACTAACAGAAGAGGGAGAACTACACCAATAATGATTTATTTTTTGCTCTGACTGTTCTAAAAACATGGCTGTGGTTAAGGAGCTGGATGACGATGAAGTGATTTACTGTAGAGCTCTTCACTGACGTCTCCTGCTAATGTGTTAGTGCTTGGTTTGTGCCCAGAAGGCTTTCATTTTTCATTGTCAAGAGAAATGCTACTTCAGTGCTGCATCCTCCCGGGTCATTGTCAAAATGACACGGACTGCTGGATGCGTTTTGCTCTTAAGAAGAAAATTGTCCTGCAATATATGACTCTAGTTTAATGTTTTTCCATTAAAATTTTCTTAGGATTCTTTTCAAAAAAAGCAAAGTTTTTGCTATTTTATTAAAGTTCCAGTAACTTTGATGCAAACAGTGATTTATTAAATGAAAAGTTGAATCATGTCTGCTAATGGGTTAAAGGTTTCATCTTTATGGAAAAGCCACTGGAATTTGAATGTGTTTAGTTTGTAAGTTTAAACATTTATTTTCATCTGAAGAGTTCGCTTTTGTCTTTACCTCTGAAAGCAAACGCAAACAAATAAAACAGGACTGAAATTTCATATAGAAATGTTTTCATGTCAGCTTATTCAGTTAATAGGTCGAAATAATCCAACTCTCTTTAGTTAGAGGCAATTCACAACAAACATTTCAAGGCTCTTTAACAGATTTGAATGCAGACATATGAAGGCAATTCAATTACAAATAATCTAATTTAATCCCATTCTTTCCACTTTGACCCCAAGCTACAGCATTGTGCATTCAGGTTCGTTTTGCAACTTTAATTCTTTTATTCTTTCTAATAATAGTAATATATAACAGCACAGATTAAAAAACATCTCACTGAGTTCTGTTTACTGATGGGTTTTAACGGATGCTTTCTATAGTGGTTGCTTTAGTTAGAGAATTTATCTAAATAAAAGGTGAATGTTGAATCTCCCTGAATAGTGAATATGTCTCTGGCCAGTAATTCAGTGTGTGGGGAAGAATATCAGCCAAATATTGTGGAATATAAGACCTTTTTGGTAAATTTGTAGTTCAGGTGGATTCTCCTGAGTAAAAATAAATCTAGCAGGCAGCTTCGGAGATATTTGCTCTGACAAAGATACAAACCAAACAGTATGCATATCTAGACAGGCAGATAGTCAGGACATGCACCATTATATGAGGTTGTCTCCATTTTCCTCTCACAATAAATCACATTCTGCTCTGCTCAGGAGGTTAAGTGCTCCTGAAGGCTGCTTCAGCTCTGTAATGTGGGGAAACTGTAGCTAATAGGATAAGCTTATAAAAGGCAAGAAAACACCCAGTTTAGTCAGAGTCAGGTAGAGCTGCCTGGGATAAATCTTTCTTCATCTCATTGTTGAGCTCTACTCATATTTATCCACTTGCTTTTGCCAGCTTTATAGATCCCTGCATGTCTCTTTGATGCCTGCATGTCTGGATGCTGAACTTGCAGTGTATACATCAATATGCAATATAGATAAATGTATAGATTTTTAAAAAAGTATTTAAATGCAGAGAAACTGGTCATAACATCTTATTTAATACTTTACCATTGTAAAGTGGCATCATTATGCCATCAGAAATCAAAGCTGTAATATGTGTAAAATCTGGTCATTTAAAGACTTAAATGACAATTTTCACTGGAAAACTTGTGAAACTGGTACTTACAGAAGCTAATGCTACAGGATAAAGGATAAAGTACCTGCAGTGACAGTCATGCTTCAGTAATGAAAAACAAAAACATCTTAGAAGCTCACTCTTCAAAACCTGCAGCAAACAGACATCTTGGGTTCATCAAGTTTCCACAACTATTTATTTTTAGGCTTTTGTTCACTTATTCAGCAGGATTATAATTGTGAAGCAATTCTGATTGAGTTCAGTCCTGAGTTGCATGCAGTTTGATTAGGTCTATAAATAACTTTAAAAACTCTATAAATGCTACAGATTATAATTTAGGAATACAATAGACTGCTGCAGCATTTCTAAACTATTCACAAAAAGAAGGCAACATATTTTGAAATAAAGCAAGTCAAATTGGAGAAGGTGCTTTGCACAAAATGAAAGGAAAAGACCTTGTGTTTTTAAAAGTATTGCAGTAAGAAAACAACAGTTTCTGCATGCCTCAGGTTTTCTGCAGCTTGTTCCAGAGCTGAGAAGCATATGAACTAACCCTCTGAGCTCTTGGAACGTCGAGTGAACATGTTTCTGATGGCCTCAGGGGTCTGTAGTACTGCACGGTCCATATTTGACCCCAGAACATTTACTTCTCTATAAATCAGATGCGACATTTTTAAAATCTAATCTTTTGCAGACAGAATTTGAATAACAATCATTTTAATATGTCTGTTTGTGATTTCTTGCTGCACACAGCCCCATCGCCATCAACGGATAAATGAATATAATAGAGGTAATAACTTCCAGATTAGTGTCGAGCTCTGATAGCTGACAGCTGCCTCAAATTAAAACCCTCCGGTGAGATCGTGTTATTACCTCTATGATGTAACGCCGTCAATCTTTTCATTGCATTTGAGATTAAACAGCTACAATTATAGATAATCTTTTTACTATTTTGAAAGATTTTCTTGTCCCAGTCATATTCTTTTCCCTAAAGACAAAGTGAAGTATTGAAAAGAAAGAAATAAGATCTACAACAGATGAAGGAAATCACAGCTGCTCTGAAAGACATCATGTCAGATTTCTGAAATGTTTCCATCTCAAATCCTGCTGTTGTCGATCAACCTGGAGGTAATCAAGTCATAGTTTTGAAAAAAATAAACTACTTTTTGTTATTTCAGGATTTATTTTCAAAAGCAGGTTTTCTCACACAACAGCGAAACATCCCACAGCTATACAAACAGGAATCAAAAGAGAAAATGGAATGAATAACACAAAACTGTGGCTGAGAAGAAGGTGAGAAAGAATGATCAAGCACTGAAAATGAAATGTTGTCACAGAGATGAATATTGACTGATCTGAAGGAGTTGGATTAAAAGATGAAGGACAGAAATGGGGCACTGGAAGATCTGAGAAAGTCTGGAAGGATGTGTTATATTCACAGATATTACTCAAAATCCAAGAAGATATGTGAAACTTTACAGATAAATCAAAAGGTTTTCAGGGGAAAACAAAATCAAGTTTAACTGATTACATTTTTAATACATTCTGTTCAGAATATCCCCAAAACAAACAGATAGACGCAAAATTCAGTCATAAATAGCATGTGACCGAGATTGAATCCCATTTCACCATTTGGTCCTCATTTTTGGCCTTTTGCTTCTAATTAGTAGGATTATCTCAACCGTTTCCCAGCTGAGTACAGTGAGGAGGAACGGGCGTGGCTTTCTTTGGATTTTGTAAAGGAAGGAGAAACACTTGTATAGTTTTGAATAAAAATTAGACATTTTTGTTCAAGCTACATCTTTAAAATGATGTTCAAAATAGCAGGCATACAAAATAAAATTTACATAAAAAATTATAATAATTTATGTATTTAAAAGAAATTATGTGAAATAATAAAAAAAAACCCATAGAAGTATATATGAACAGCTTTTCTGAAAAAAGGTTAAACTGCAGAAAAAACAACTGTGGGGTGAAGATGTGTACAATGCAGGATTTCAAAAATAAATTACATCTAATTTGTAATAACTTCTGTTTGTAATAACTTCAGAAAAGAGAGATTTTGAGAAAAGTCCATGTGAGTCAGTTTTTACCTTTTTGTCAGAATTGACCTAAGTAAAATATCCTTTACTGTTTAACCTTACATCCATTTCTGTTGATTTTACCATTTATTTTTTTATTATGTCGCCTGACGCTTTTGAATCTATTTATATCTTCAAGCCATCATAAGGATGACAAAAACGTGACTAAAAATAAAACAGCATAGAGCATTTTAGACTGAAGATATAATCGGGTTATGAGGAGCAGTTGCCTCCAAAGTAACACCTTTGCCGTTGCAGCATAAAGAGGAACAAATGTGTTCTGAAGGTTGTTCAGAGAACAGCATGCAAAGCAGAGGCAGCTCCTCGGCAGGACTCCCAGTAAATCCTAGATGCCCTGGAGGGGCAGCTGCCTCACAGACCAGAAATCTGTTAGGAACTGATATAGTCAAGGTTATCCACTACTACTTTCTATATTTAAATAGAAATACATAGAAATCTGTCCATAAATTAAATGTTTGAGGTTGCTTTTGAGTCCCAAAATAATATAAATTGAAATATCTTTTGAAAAGCCAAAGACCTGGAGCTCAACATGCTTCCACACTGATTCATGCAGTGAGTCAGTCTTTTAGTTCAGTCAGGATAAAGGCGTCTTTCTGCTGTGTCACTCTGCTGCCTCACGTCATTTGTACCTGCTGCTATATGCAGTATAATCTATTTCAAAGTCAATTTGTATTTTTCTTTTTCAGGAGAATTTATCTCAGATTTTGAGTTTATTTCAATGAAGGCGTCATAACAAATCAGCAGGACCAGGAGCTGATCTGAGCTCACTGCGATGCAACAGATGGGCATCGTAATCTTCCTCATGGTCCCTTCCTCCAACAGCACTCCTGTCATATCATGATGGCGTCTGAGCAGCTTACCAGAAGCAGCAAATTGATGAAGACGTGCACTTCTGACAGCAACACGGGCAACAAAAGGAGCTAATTAGGCAGCAAAATGTGTTTACAGCAAAGATAGATTTTAGTGCATTGAAGTCACAGGTGATAAACAAATTGATCCTCTTTTTACTGTTCCCACTTTTACTGCTCACTATAATGCTACTCTCTTTATTCCTTTCTACCTCCCCTCCAAATTTATGCAGCTACTAATAATACAATATTTTATTTGTTCAAATCATATCCCATTAGTCATAAAGTTGCCTTAATGAAGTGTTATTGTTATTGTTAGTGTTCAATTATTATTATTATAACACATTTCTTGGTCAACCTTTTGTTCATGCATGTGTTGGTGCATTTTACATACTGTAATTTCCCATTAACATAGAACAAAATAACAGGAAGAAGGATCTGCACGGTTCATTTTTGCAGGAAGATTTACCATAACTACTCATGATGGCATTTTATAAGCAGCACTAGTAGAGGCAGGTAAAGGAGTTTTCTGCATTTGATTTAATGCAAACCAGAGCATGCTGTTTCATTCAATAGAGTTATACACAATGAATAAAGTTGCTGTTGCCACGGAAATATCACCATGTGCAACATCACAGTTGCAAAGGACTGCAGGGAATGACTTTTCAAGTGCCATGCATTCAAGTTCTACATGCCAATAAAGTGTTTGGTTGATTGGAAAAACTTTCCCTGCCCTTAATGTTTGATGTTCAGTTTTCTGTGGTTGAGACGGTAAAATTGGCTGCATGTGGAGAAGACAAATTTCAATAGATGGTGAGTTGGAAACAGTTGGAAATATAATTTCTGAGAAAACTATGGGTTTGTTCAAAGCTTATTTTCCCTGCTTTGTGTCATTATCTTCACATTTAGGCTCATATCGATTCTCTCAGAAATATAGCAAGCTTCCTAGTAGTGTGGGTAAACTAATCTTTCTCCCAAAAGAGCTCCAGGGCTGAAATAACAGCAATGTTTATAATGCTTCTGTCACAAACTGCACAGCATGTGGGTTTTGTGTTCAGTGAAAATTTTCCACACAGCATTTTCACCATGACTTTAAAAAAAGGTACATTTTTCTTGACATGTAGATCTTGTCTTACATACATAATTGGATTGAAGACTACTGCTTTAAAAAAAATCTTTACTCTGTGACCATTCAGACTTTGGTTTTTTTCCCAAAAGCTCAGCTTGCAAGATGTTTATGTCTGAAAAAAGAAAGAAGCAGCATTTCACATATTTGTTGTGTCTGGTGGGGCTTTAAGAAGAATGTGTCTGACTGGGAAATTTCCTGTCTATGGAAATGAGAGGACTTTATGTTTTTGAGAATCAAAACATTTCACGATGTTATTTTGTGGCTCAATATGCACTTTGAAGGACACAGAGTAGGTTCAAGTCTTTTCTACATCTCAATCAAAAAAATCTTCTGAAGTGTTTTATAAAATTATTATTCATAATCTCTGATCTGTAATTTTATGCTTAAATAAAAATAAAGAGATTTCTGCATTATGTAAATTTTGTTCTTTATGTTTGTGCTTTGGTCATTTCCCTGTTGTTAAAGTTTATGTACTTTTTATTGCTTGCGCAAAATGTTTCATTCTGCAAATGTAGATTTTTTTTTTAATGATTCACTGTTGATTTAGTAGTAGAATTAAGCATTAGATTTGTTTTGCTTCATATCAACAGTAGAGGCGAACCTGAATCCAGAGAAAGGAATCCAGGTACTGCACCAGAACCAGCTGCCATTAGTTTGGAATGACTTTTGGTAACAAGTAAAACTGTTGTTGAAGCTGACATTCAGATAGCTGCGAGTAAAGGAAATTATGGTAAAGGATCCAACATGAAACGACAGAAACAGAGAGGCTTAAACACTGAGGAGAGTGATTACTAACAGAGTGTAGCTGGGAGGGAAGACAAACAGCTAAACCGAAGGAGTTAAACAGAAACTCAAATGATTTAGGACCAAAGGGAAAAGTCTGACAAATAATCAAATAGAAATATATACAAATATACAAGAAACAGAGCCCAAGAACACTAGTATTGCATTAAACGCCTTTAAAGCAACACTAGTGGAACTAAATACCTGTTAAAGAAAAACTCTGACCTGTGTGCATAGGCATCCATATTCTAGATCAGAATGCTTCAGAAAGCTAGCATGTCTGAATGTCTTAGGAACATCATCTGTGGTTTAAGATAGTTTGAGCTCCATTTTACATCCTTCTTCAGTTGGTCAGAGTCGTGGTCTGCATGTCTGCGTTTTAAAGAACAGAAGAGGAGCTGTGAATATAAAACCACTTTAAACAATTTAGCCACGACTTCATTGAGGTCAGACTTGATATTATTTTGATTGAGGAAATAATGTTGTTTTTGTGCTTAAAACTACAGGAAGACTACAGAAAGAATTTTAATAACTGCGTTGTTTGAAGGATAACATCTCACTGGACCCCACATAAACTATAAAACCTCTCTGTTGTTAAGAAAGCAGGTCAGAAGATTTCCTACCCCTGAAAAAACTGCACCTGTTTTTGTTACAGGTCCTGTCTTGTATTGTAAGCTCTGGTATGCTGGTGAGCAGCTGGAGCTGCACAATAGCTAACAACTCTCTCCACAGACAGCATAAAAGTCAGGTGAATACACTGCACGGCATTTATGGGATACGCTGACTTCAGTGTGCTGCACAATGAGAGACTTGTCACCATGGTCACCAGATCACCATCTCTTCACTTTGCAACTCTTAGAAAGTCATCCAAGGTCATTAAACACTCATGTCTTTGTTTTGTTGGTGAATTCTAAGAAGCGACCTTGAAACATAGAAATATCCTTGGATGTGCAATATGAACAGACACCTTATTTATGATCTTTTCAACTTGCCATCTATCTACAGTGTTTTGCAAAGCTACAGCTTCAATGTTTTTCATGTTTTGCCAGATGGAAATTACAAACTGCAAAATATGCTGCTGGGACTCTATGTGATGCTCAACCCTAATCTAGTGGATCATTGTGGATGGAAGGGACATTTATTCATGATACTGAAATGTTCCAACCACTTTCCAATAGCGATCTGAAAGTGTGGCTTGCCTCTTTTACTCTAATAAATAAAGTTGTATGCAGCCAACTGCCTACAAAGAAGAGCTGGACATTTAGAAGAGTTCACCTGGATGCTGGATAAAAAAGGATGATTTCAGATTCTTGTTTTGAAAAGCAAAATAAAACCAATCCGCGTCTTAGTCACGAACTTTGTTTTATCAGTCTATAATACAAAATCCCCAGAATTTATTTATTTTTGTTCAGTCCTGTTTGTCTTGGCTCAGATTGGTTTTGCTTTTATTTTTTTCTCATATTACTTTCCAAACACATTCAAAAAGGAACAAAGCACCACAACACATTTATGGAAAACCAAGTGTGTTTGTAAGATGTGGGAGCATTGTTTACCTCATTGAGTGTGTGCAGCAAAACAAGAGGTTGATCTCGGATTTTTGTACTCACTTCAGATATTCGTCATATGCTGATACTTCTGTTGATGCATGTGCATGTGTGTGCATGCGTGTGCATGTGTGTGTGTGCGGGGGCGTGCATGTGTGTGTGCATGTTGGCACCTGTAATACTCCTGTGTATGTGTGTCAGCACCCCGTCAAACTACCAGATGGCAATCGCTCCTAATCATGGCTGTGTTATTAAAGTAGCAAATCCCCCAGCTTCATAAGAAAAAAAATCCTACGCAGAGTGGCAGTCTTCCAGTTTGTTAACATTTCAAATCCACAGACAAACAGCGACACAAACACACCAAATTAATGTCCCAACCACACTGCAATTAGCTCAGTGAACAAAAAACCAACAATCATCCTGGGACTTGTGGGCAGAACAAAAAGGTGTCAAGTGGGAATCCACGAAAAACGTCTAATTACAGCATCCAATTAGAAGCACAATCATGCCCCGTGTCATTGCTTCAATATATACAATAGTCTTTCACAGACTCATCTTTATACAGAAGTGTAATTCTCATCAGTCTTTGTGGCCCCCTGGCAATGTTTCACTCAGTGGGGAGAGTTATTACAGCACTAAAACAAGAATTTCTTCGAGGCATCATGAAGAAACTCTTGTATCACAGTAGCTGTTGTACTTTGTTCTGTGCAGCAAAGGCTTTGGGTTCTTTTTCAAATGTATGATTTCAGTGGAAGTTATCGTTTATACTAAGCTCAGAGGTTTTTAAACATGATCTTCAGTCAGTCCTCTTGAGATATCCTGGCAGCAAGTGAAGAGATTCACAAACACTTCTGCTTCGTTCCATTTTCAGTGCAGCAAAATCCTTTTTTTCCCTGTTTGGTTGCAAATAAAATACTGCTGAGCTTCAGAATATAAATAGTCAAAGAGAAGAGCTTCTTCTCAACCCTGTTACATAAAAAAAATCCCAGCAAGAAGTTGCTGATCTTGTGTAAACATTGCTGTTCCTTCCCTTCCTTGGCTTCTTACAGTTTAACAAATGAGAATGTTGAATGTTCAGGTAAGGATGAATATCCCATTTTAGCAAATGTGTCTGTTTAAAAACAGCAGATCCAAAAGAGAAAGCAATCAGACTTTCACACTCACCAGGCTTTTCTTCCATTACTGTGAAGTGAATGGGCCAGACTCAAACTGCCTGCACAATGACCGTAAAACCTGAGCCAGCAGCAAGCAAGTGGCTCAAATAGCTTTGAATTGGGAGGAAGAGGCACTGAAGAGGGAAAGTGTGAGCTGTGTTTACAACAGCTCCCAGAGGCTTAGGTAGAAAGGAGGAACAGTAGCAGCTCCTCAGGGATTCTGCTCACTGGAAACATAGAACAAACAAAAACTCAGGGTTCCGGTATTTAAGCTTTGATTGACTGTTTTATTTAGGGAGGGGAGGAGGTTCAGTACCTATGCAAATGCATCAGAAACTGTACAGAAGGAAATTTTGGATTATAAGAATAAAAAGCAGATGCTTCAAAGGAAGAGTAAATTTAAAGTGTTTTATTCCCAATGTATAGAGCAATTTGCCCCTTCATCAATCAACCCACGTTCACTTCTGGGTAATTCTTGTTTCTATTTTGTACCTTTAAACAAACTTTTTTGTACCCATCCAGTTAGACTTTTAGTACGGAGCCCCTAAGGGGACATGGAGAAAAGAAAAAAAGAAGAATCCCGACTTATTTTCTCAAGATCTCGACCTTTCTTTTTTTCATTTTGTGGGATCTCAAGAAAAAAAGTTGGGATCTCGAGAAAATAAGTCAAGATCTCGAGAAAATAAATCAGGATCTCGAGATCTCCAGAAAGTTTCTCAGGATCTCGAGAAAGTAAGTTGAGATTTCTTTTTTTTTCTCCATGTCCTGTGAGGGCCTCCGTACTATTAGAGTGTCTTCCTTTGTCATGAAGAAATTATCATAAACACTAGAGAAAATATAAATGCCAAAATTTCACATTTATAAGATATCATTTTCGCTAAATATTCATTAAACAGATTTCCAATCATTGCTGTTCTGATCTCTGTGGGTCCCAAATGACTCCAACAAAAAAAATGATAGGTTATTACCTACTTGTGCTGCAGCAGCTATGCCACAATCTTTCCCGTTTCCTGGTTGCTGGTACTGTAGTAGGGGTCAGCAACATGTGGAATACAAACAGCCAATTTTGTCCTCATTCCAGTGAAATAAAACTCATTTAGACCCTAAAATGATACATCCGTTTTCAAAGAAAAAAAATTTGAAAAGGAAAAAGAACTAATAGAGGAAGTTTGTTGTCATTTTTAAGGAATCACATTTTTAATTCTACTTTGAAACCAGTATGAGACGTTCTGCGGTGGGTGGCCCAGTTTCATACAGAAAAGTTAGACACAAAATGAAGAAAATCGCAAAGGTATGAAATGATGAAGGTGCTCAATGACTAACATTGCAATGGCCAATGAGTCAGTTTGACAAGTTTGGCCATTTTCCACTTCTTTAAGATTTGACCTGATTGAGCCCTAAAGAGATGGTGATGCATAGACGGTGCGTTTAGACACTGTTTTTCAAAAATGGTAGTCATTCTCCAGAGAGCTCTCCAGGGTGATTTCTCAGATTGCTCTGTCAAACATGAGTCATCTAATCCTCCACAGATAGGTCTGAATATATGACCCATATTGGAAAAAGGTTCTGATTCAGTAGATCTGCTGAGTTGTGGGAACTATTTGGTGTAGATCTTTTTTTTATTCCAAAAGGAAAGTTCAGACAATTCCAAGCATGATGGATGAAACATCATCTTTATTAGTTTGATGAAATATTTCTGGGTTTTTTTGTGATCTGCTGAACTTTGGTTTGGTTACTACCTGGGTTTTGCGTTTTGAGTTCTTGCGGTTTGTTCTGCTATGTTTATTTCCCTTGTGTTTCTTTGTACTGTTTACTCTCTTCAGTGTCATCTTCTGCCTTTTCCTTTCAGTCCCTAAGTTCATCCTGTCCTACAACCACAGAACATTCAGTAGGTAAGAATCACTTTTCATTGTTCCAGTGATCACCCTCCTGGTATTTATACACCCCGTTTCTTTTCACTCTTTGCTAGATCCTTTCTCTTTTGCTCAAAGAAAGTTTTTCCATTATGAACCCATCTGCATACTAAACTGAACAAAACATGACAATGCAAAAATCTTGACTCATGCCTTGCACCTCATTCTCTAACACTTTCTTGAAATTGGAAAAATTGATTCTGAGAAATATTTCTCTTGACCCTCTAAACAGATTTTAGATTTTGTTTTTTTTAATAGTATTGTCCTCAGTATTTTGCCCCAGAACCAGAGGATTTTAGAAGAATATCTTTAGTTTATAATACATTTACCAACTCATAGAGGTTTTAAATAGCTAAACAAAGGATCAATCAGTGTCTACACATAGCAGAACATTTTTAAATAACAAAATCTAGTCTAATGGAAACAAATCTTTTTTCAAATTTTCCTTTTTAGTTTTAGTCAACTCTTCACTTCAAAGAGTTTTAACTCTTGATAAAACTAGAGCTACCAAGGAAGGAGCTTAATTTAATATAATTCCTCCATGTTTACAGCATAAAAGATTTTTGTGGGAGATGAGAGGGCTCCCACAATAAATAATTGGCAATAACGTGAAGAATTAGAATAATTGTGAATTCTTGTTAAAAAAAGATGCTCAGAATCATTTTGACATTTATTGACAATGTTTTTTTCAACCCTCTCTACTTTCATGTCAAATTTGTTAATGTTGGAAAAAAGCAATGAGCAATAATGATGCATCATTACAAGAAGAGACAATATGATTTAATTACTCCTGAAACAACAGAGACGTTATGGCTTTGTCATCCTTGTAGCATCAAACTTGCCTCTGCTAAACCCGAGGAATTTCATTTGCATAGGCAAGCCTCAATGTTAAACACGCCCACAGGAGTCATTATCTCATGTCCCACGTGAAATATGAAATTGGGAAGATCAACAGTGTGAGCTGTGGTTCCCAGAAATCAGTAAAGAACTTTTAGTCATTAGACTGCTGTCTTTTTCCAGAGCTTTGTTTCAGCATTTCCTGGAGGAGATTAGACACGCTTTGTGCTGCCACTAAAAGAGGATTTACAGAAAAAAAAGACAAAAATTCCAGTCTCTCTTTCTGGGAAGAACAAATGGAGGCAACTGTCATAATGAGCAATAATATTTAAAAAAATAATGTCACTGCAGTTTACAGAGTTTCTTTTAACACTTTGAAGAGAAATGGAAACATGAAAAAGCCAAAAATTATATATTTTATATTTCAGCCAAGTACAATCTTCCCTTCACTTTCCCATAAGAATGACATGTTTAAACTAGATGCAGGAAATTTAGTTTTGTTCTATTTAATTATCTAAATAAGAACAATCAAATCTCCTAACATATAAAATAGAACACCACATGATAACTTTGTGACATTTAAGGCCATATGCATATTTGTCATCAGTTGTAGCAATGCAATAAAATTCAAGTAATAAATAAGCAAATGAATACTAACTGTGAGTCATAGAGCTGAAAGGGTCACAGTCTGGGGATTCTCTGCAGCTGCAGAATCTGCTCAGCTCAGCATCATAAAATCCAGCATGAGTACTACAGCGTATCAGAGGGTGCTTGAGGAATACATGAGATCATCTGAAAAACAAAACAAAACAAAAAAGAACAGAACCTCAGCTGAACTGGGCCCTGCAACATGACAATGACTCGAAATATTCCGGAAAATCTACCAGGAAGGACTGGCTGAGATTTAAGAAAGGGAAAATTCTGGAATAGCCGAGTTGAAGTCCAGATTGACTCAGCAAAAAGTGAAAATGAAAGAAAACCTTCCTATGACTAACGTCAGAAATTGTTATACGATCTCGAAGCATCTCCTGAAAATAATTTAATCTAAAGAAGTAACACTAGCTATTAAGGGATAGGGTGTCCTTACTTTTTCCCACTGTAAAACGTGGTGATGATATGTTTTAACAAGCAACCCCAGGTTTACTTTTGATTAAAATGCTTGTAAATAAATCAGGTTTTGGCCAAAAGGAAAAAAGAACATGAATATGTGAATATTTCATAATAAACAACTGAATATTTAATAAAGTTCACTATTTTATACTCTATCAAATATTGTTTGTTAAGTCATGGCTTCTCTTCCACTAAGTCAGTGTCCATGAAATCAGAGCAGCAGTAGTGTAATCTCTGCGCCCCTCCCCCACACACTGTATGCAGACGCAATATGTAGTCACTATTGTGGACTCACAGAGGTCGTCAGCAGTGATTCACAGAGGATAAAATAAAGAGACACAAAAAGGCCATCAATTCTCCTCCAGTTAGATGTTCTAGCGATGTTTATTTTCTGCAACATGAACATTTGCTAATTATTTTCTTGTAAATTATTTTGCAAGAAAGTATTCCCAAATTCCTGGGAATACTTGCCTGACTGAATATAAATGCTATTTATTTTGCAGAAATAACACACCAGAACATGGCCCAGTTATTTTTCAACTCATTCTCTAAATAGATGAGGGTCTGAACTAAAACAGAGATCATAGAGCCACATGATCAACGTGAAGATGGGAATCAGTCATGCAAACCTCCACAGACAAGGCAAATTCTTATGTTTCATTTTATGAGAAACATAAAAGTTAATTGATTTGACTTATTCTTGTTTAGAGATGGGACATTTTTTACACATCGATGCTGTGATATCAATGAACTCTTGCTGATATGCTACAAGACCAGTTACAAATCAAGATATTAAACGTAATATTTTCCATCATATTTCACTTCCTCGTAACCATCCATCCATCCATCCATCCATTTTCTGTAAATCCTTGTCCCTGATGGGGTCAGGAGGAGTTGCTGGTGCCTGTCTCCAGCGAATGTTTCGGGCGAGAGGCAAACGTCTTGTACCAAATGAAATGTGGAGCCATGACACACTCCCCTGTGTACGTTGACTCTTGAAGAACTGACTCCAGCTGCAGTCCACACCTTGTGAATTTCCCTCATGCTCTTCTATTGGCTGTGCTTCACATTTCTTTTTAACTCTGGACTTTTCCCTGTTGCTTGGAAACATTTTTCTACCAAATTTTTCTTTCAACTAAACTTCCCATTAATACGTGAGTATGCAGTTCTCTGTTAATAGCCACCTTTTTTTTTTAGCACAAAGGCTGGTAAGCCACAAGAATTGCATTTCTTTACTAAAAATCCATTCAACTTGTCATTAAAATGTTTGAATAAAGTAGGACTCTGGACGGTGTCAATCAATGTTTTCAGAACAATCAGTCACTTTTTGCCTCCATGAAAATGTGGGTCTTAAATTAGCATTTCTATTTATTTTTTTTTAATAATAATTTTTTGTGTCTTGATTTAAAAACAAAAAAAGAAAAAAATGTAAATAAATTGAAATATTAAAATAAGTAAAATTGTTTTCTTTCTTTCTTTTATTAAGAGCTCTCTTTCGATGTTTCTGCATCTCAATTGGTCCACACTCCTCCTCTGCTGAGGCTGAGGGAGGCTGGAGGAAGAGGAGGAGGAACCGGAGGAGGGAAGATCCGACTTCCAGATGGATTTGAGTCGCGAAAGCAGCAGTGAAATCACAAAGCACTTCGATTAGGAAGGATGGCTTGAGGATGTTGAAGAGACAAGCAGCTGGGACAAAAGATCATTTCCAGGATTTTTCGCACCACTTTCGTTACAGTTTTGTTTGAGTTTCTGAAAAGCCTGGAATCTTTTGAGGATGTGAATAATTTCAACAGCAGCATTTAAATGTAGAAAAAAGGGGGGAAGAGAAGAACACAAACAGTGACAGAGCGAGGACTTCCTGCAAGGAGAGCTGTGGTGGGGACTCGTCCTAGTTCAGGACGGCGATGAACAACCGCTGGACCGGAATGAATTAAATGTCTTGACTCGTTGAAGGCGGCGCTTTCATCCGGAAACAGGGCGCGAGACGCGTCGGGATTCCCTTTGTCCCCACGTGCGGATGAGCTGCGAACAAGACACGAGGTATTGATTTAATGTGATGATTAAATAGAAATAGTTGCAACCTTGACACTGTTTCTGTCATCCAGTCTCATTTAAATATCATTTCTGTTTTACTTAAACAGGCACTTATCATGCAACTGTGGTCTCACTTTTAATTTCTGTTTTTAGATGTCATTAATTCTGGGATAAAAATTATGGTCACTGACAGATGAAGTAAATCACACTGATTGTCTCTTTGTGTTTTATAAGCAGCAAGTGGACAGTTTGTCCCCAATGCTGATTTATTATAAGCAGGAAAAATGGGTGAGATTAAGGATTTGAGTTTGTGCAAGTCCAGTTTTTGATAACTGCAAATCTGCAGCTCTTAAAGAGTTCTTAGGAGGTCAGTACCTATTGAAAGTGCTTCCAGGAATGTACAGTTGCGCAAAGGCTCTTGAACAGCCAATCAGATACTGTTTCTGATACTGAAGAAGTTCTGATTGAAATAGTCAAGACTGCACAGTTTTTTAAACTCATGAGTGCCCATTCTTGCATCTGTTCACCGCCAAAAGAACTAAAAATGGGCATTTCAAAACTGGACTACCGACCGATTCAGGAAGGTAGCCTTGCCTCATTCATCACACAGGTGTGTTTAACTCACCTGGGTAATACACCAGAGCGCACTGTTGTTGCAGACCACATGCATCTTTCATTGGAAGGGTATTCCCCAGTCGCTGTTGCTTCTTTTCAACATCCCAAAAAGCATAAAAGATTCAGGAATAGTTTGAAGATTTCATTCGAGGTCTTGACTTGGCCTCTATATTCAACCAGAAATCACTCTTATTGACAAGGACGTCAAGTTTATAGAGGCTCCACCTCAGCAACAGAGAGGCCTTATCGGTTACTAAGATCTTGTTGGTAGATGTCACGGATTACATTTAGGGCTCTCTCTACTGGACACCATCCCTTAATGGGTCAAGGGCGTTTTAATAGCAAAAAAGGAGGCAACACAGTAGACATGTGATCATAATCTTATGCTAATTCTCTGTACATTGCCTGTAACATTTGAGTCTGAAAATTGCTTCTTAGCCTCTGGAGTGCACACAGATCATTGGCATATTGTTGAAACAAATATCCACGATTTACCTCTTAAAGCTCCTCCTAGTGGAATGGTCCACTTCTGCATGAGGATTATCATCTTACTGCAAATTTCCAAAACATCTGTCTGCTCTCAATAATTTCCTGCATTACACTAGTTATCTTCTCTAACAGACCTCTGGCACTTAAAGATTAATTTAAGTATATATGGTCTTATTGTTAAACGAATGACAAGCACTGCAAGGCGAAAAGCAATGAGGCTGCAAATAACATCAAATATAGAGCTTCTTTGTATGCAGTCCACAAACACAAATGGAGAACCTTGTGGAATAGGAACTCCTCCTGTCAGAGAGGAGCTTGGGGAGTCCCACAAGTGAAGGATCCAAAGCAGCAGGCTGTTCTGCTTTGTGAATAAAAGTGTAAAACAGAGGAAAATCAATTGGCTGAAGGGCGTAATGCCAGGTGCACTTCCTGTCTCTGCTGACTTTTTCTTCTTTCTATCCTCGCTTCCTCACATGACCTCTTATACCACCGTGCATCTCTGATCCTTCACTCTGTAGATGCCCTGAAACTTTCCTTTCTTCATGGTCTCCTCTTATCACAGCATGTTTTATCTTTCAGCTTCTTCTTTTTTATCTTACTCTAAGTCACTCATGGAAAAATAACTGTGGTGCTGTTAGTTTGTATGACTTGCTACAGATGAAATTCAGAACCTATTGATCTGTTGGCTGCACTCAATGTTTAAATGCGGAAACGCATCGATCCATGTTGTTACTGAACAGGTACCAACTCACTCAGACCCCGAGCACTTCAGCAAATCCACCCATCTGTGTCCAGATTGACATGCCCCAATTACAGACATTAAATTGGCATCATTCTTCTGCTGAGATTAGTCGCACTGAACCATGGTCAGTGTAATTAAACTGTCTATTGTGTCCAATAAATGTGTGCACGTTTTCTGGGGGTGATACTCTGCACACAAACCTCTTGAATGTTAAATAATTGTACATTTTGTCATTTCTCACTCTATGTGCTTGCGAGTCAGTTAGCATACTCATAGTATTATACAAAAAGAGTAATTACGAGACTAAAAAAATTGACTAAACCTCAGTTTCAGTTTTTATTTAAATTTTTACATATTTTGAAGGTTTTGTTTTCTGGGATTTCTTGAAAACTGTGCAGCTTTTAAATCAAATTCAAACTTCCCATCAGCATAGTTGAAAAGCATATTTGTTTTGTTAACATTTCCAGGCTGCGTGGGACTGCTTCAGTCTCGTACCACTCTGTACCTCGATGTGAATCACTGCCAGAACAACTTCTTAGTTTAAGATTAGGTAACTGGATGAAGATATAAAATTATGTAAAAATGAAAATATTTTTCTTATGTATTTTGATTCAGACTAAGATTCTGAAAGAGAGATATCACCAGAAGACATGATCTCAAGTTTAGGATCTGCGGCATCACCTACAACCTGTAGTGAAAGTATTAATACATCTGGGACTATTTTAAACTTTGTCTAGTTATACCTACAAACTTTCTGTGAGAAAGATCAACATAAAGTAGTGCATATTTGTGAGGAGGTATTAAAATGATACATGGTTTCAAAACAAGCAAAACTATAAAAAGGGTGGCATTTACTGTATATTTATCTTCACCCTGCACCTACCCTACCCTACTGACACCTCAGAGTAAAACCTCACCTTCTTCTGGAGTCACAGGTGGAGGCTTTTCTGTATTTGTCCCTCCCAACTTTATCCATCTAGATGGAAATCTACATTTGCAAGGGCAGCTTTCCTTTGGATGTACATAGATGGTATCCTAATTGCTTGTTTAACTTGTATTAATGAGCGTCGGTTGTAGCGTCAAAGCTAATGTGAATCTGTGTTTGTATATCAAGCCTTCAACCCAGTTTTCCCAAAGACCAATCGCCTGTAAAAGATCCCAGCAGCATAACAATCCAGCACTAAAAAGTGGGAGCATATATAAAATTGTCAGTTTTTGTTACTCCTTGTCAGATCCTCCTGTCTATCAGTTGTTTCGCTGATTCCTTTCTGTTGTGCTCTATCTCATTGTGCTGTTTTTCCTTCAGTTCACCTGTGTCACTGAGGTTTTTTTAATTTCAGGTTATTTTAACAAATACCTGCAAATAATCCTAGGTCCAACAGCTGTTAATCAAGGACGGGGTCTGTTTTCACAAAGAATCCTAAGATTAAAAGTAGCTCCTAGTGTTGTTTTAGGTTAGGTTAGAATTTCCTCAGAATTTTAGGGGTAAGAAAAAAAGTTACTCACAAAACATTTTAGGATGCATTCACACCAGGCCTGTTCGGTCTGCTTTGATCAAACTCTAGTTAGTTTGCCTAGAAAGTCTGGTTCGTTTGGGGAATTTGGAGAAGTGTGATCACACCATTGAACTCTGATGCAGACCAAAAAAGTGAACTCTTATCCACCTAAAATCATAAGTCTGAGCTTGGTTGAAGTTAACTCTGGCATGGTTCAAATGCGCATGTGAATGCCAAACAGCCTGCATGAAAAGCAGGAAGTGAACGCAGGACAGTTTGGGTAAATACAGCAAAAACAGATGCGAGCAGAAGAAAAAAAGAGAAAACCTAAAGCTGCTAAAATCATTCCATATTTGTTTACATTTTATAGTTGCGCTCATGTCTCCTTCAGAGGTTTTAATGTAATTTCCTCCACTCATACTTGGTGCAGCGCCAACACAGGAGAGGGGCGGGGGAAGATTTTACCTAAGTTCACATGAGGTCAGTCTAACCGGTGCACAGTTAAATTACGCACCAGTTTGTTTTTGTCTCACTTTACAGCCATTGAATTAAACTAATTGAATTTGAGATTGACTGAATGAAAAACTATGAGCTGGAAGTAAGAATTGAGGAGAAGTGGTGAGAATACAATGCTCCGCTGTGCTTCTGTGCTGCATCTCAGAAGCATAACTTTTTTTTCCTCTGCCACTGTGGAGTTTATCTTTCAGATATTAAGTTAGCCTGGCTGTTGTGGAGACATCCAGCTGTAATTTTGGATGCTTCTCACATAGAAGTACTGGCTGAACTGCACTAAATTCACAAGAGAAATCAAAGAAGGCAATCTTCACACAGCTGTTGGCTTTGTTCAGATCGGAACGCACTCACTGAAGCAGGAAGATGATTGTGTCATATACCCCTAAATCAGGATGGTAAGCACGCTGACGTGGGGCTTCAAGGGCTTCTGGAAATTCTGTATTTTTAATGTTGTTCGAAAAGTATTGCAATTGGTTTGCTGTTAAAAGTTTGACAACCTGGAATAGTTAATCAAGAAGAGGTTGTAGGAAATCCTGGAAAACTGTTCACTGCCAGCATTCAGGACCCTGGGCGGATCATATCTGCAGCTTTGTTCAATATCTTGGTTTCTATGTTGTCTCTTCACCTCACTGACAGGCCTGGTGAAGTGGGAGGCAGAGAGGCTGTCAGCTGGTCTTAAAATAAAGATCGAGTTGATCTGGTTGTGTTGAGGTCCTGGCAGGTGAGAGACTTGCAGCTGGACAATATAGCCAAAAAAAAAAAGAAAGTGCAGAAGATTATTTTTTAGTTTTTAGCCTGTGACCTTATTTCCATCACCATAGTGATCAAGCCTTTGAGCTTTTATTAGTCAGTGCCTATATCCAGTTTATCCATAATATTTCTTGGTCATAAAGTGTCTGTTTGGATGCATGCAGTGAAAAACCCCATAAAAAATTATTTCTACTTTCCCCTACCTCTTTTTTCTTAACTGAAATTTGAATATTCTTGCTAGTAATTTACTGTGCTAACATACAACATATTTGGATCCTCTATCTCTTAGAGACTGAATATATTTCTGTGAACTCTTTGCCAGCTTATCTGATGCCAAGTTTCTGATGCATGTTTGCTTCATGTCAAAACTAGATATTACTCATTTTAGGGAGAGGCACAGACCTATCAGTAATCTGACTTTTCACACACATGCAACATCACTAATCCAACTTGACCATTGTCAGATTCTGATCATGTCCTTGAAAGGGAATCATATCATTCTGCTTCTCTGAAACTTTGTAAACCTTTAAGATTTTATTGAACTAATTTATAATTACCTTAAAAATGTGGAATGCATAGTTTGAACACTTGTCTTTCTATTCCTAAAAAGTTGAAAACCTTCAGCATGAAGTTGCTTTTACCTTGAGATATTTTTATTCAATCAGACAGACATTTTTGAACATTTTTAGTAAAATTTGATGTTGATGAGCACATTTTTGCTTCAATAATCTTTAGCTTAGACTAATCCCCATGCTCCTGTGTATTGTTTTGAAAGAGGAATGGCATGAACTTTGCTTAAAGGTCTTTTTTGACTTTCCCTGCAGCTGTTGTGTGCTGCCTCGTTAAAAGAAGCATCTGAAACGAGCCAAAAAATGCCGATCAAAAACTGCTGCTGTAAATGACTGTGTTTTGGGTGAACTTCAGGACGTCATACAGATATTTTAGATAAAACAACAATTCTAATTTCCAGGTGGAGAGATTATTAAAAGTACATATGCGGCAGATACAACAGGCAGGTGATGGATCTTAAATCTGACATGGAGAACCTCAGTAGAGAAGAGATGGGAGGGAATTGTCAAATGGTGAGCAACCATTTCAGCTGCAGATGAAAACCCCCTTCAGGACTGTGGGTGTCCTTTTTATACACCCACTTGGCACCAATCTGTGAAATAATTTTTTTTCCCAAGAGATGAGCATGTTTCTGGAGGAAATTGAATGTCATTATAAATGCTGTGGTGTAGGATGTAAAGAGCGTTTGGAATGATGTAACATACCCTGAGCTCAACTTGGACAGGCAACGAGAAACTGTGAAACATGCAGAAATATTGGGAAAAGTACATTTCAAAAGCAGTTACAGTGGGAAGATAGAGTGGATTTTAGAGTATATATGCAATATGAGTCACACATTTATTTGGCAAACCACCTGGTTTTGTCAGTGAAGGGCACATCCTTTTCATGTCCAGGTGGGTAAGAAATATCAGTAATATTAAATCTGCAGCAACCCATACAGTCTCTCTCTTGCTATTCTTTCACTATGAATGTCATTGTATTAGGAAAAATTTTGCAAAATTAATTACATGAGTGTGTTTTAGTGAAAAAGTTGTTATTGAATGATAAATGGCCTGGACCTCGCAGTTCTTGGCAACAGATAACATTTTAAAGGCACAGAGTCTGTTATAGTAATTAGAAATGACCCCAAGATAGACTAAGATGTAGGGTCTGTTCTCTGGCTGTTTTTGAGACGTCCCAGTGACTGACGGCCTATAAGACAAGCATGCTGAGGGTTTTGCTTGTTATCTTTGCTCTATTAGGCCTGATGCACAGCTTGCTTTTCCCTCAGTCACAGTGGTGTATTCCTGCCAGAGCGTAAAAGGATCAAAATCAGATGTGACAGAATGCCCTGTCACATTTTGCCATGAAAGATAAATACATGAATCAGAGGCAGTAGGTTCAGTTTTTTATGGCGTTCTATATGAATCAGTTATTCTATGTTCAAGAGATTATCTAACCTCTGATTAACTGACATTGCAAACAAAAAAATTGTTATAAAATAAACTTCTATAAAACCCAGCACTTAACCCTTTATAAATATTGATCTCCACAAAAATGTTGTAAGATTTGATGTTGATGTGTTTCTGACAAACTGCACGTACTCATAAGCTGACTATTTTGAGGGTTTAAAATGTTTTTTAAGCTATGTCTCTCTTTACACCCGTCTTCCCTAATGTTGCTAATTAGGCAAGAGGAAAACTAATTAGAAAGCCCTTAGAAACACACACAAACATCCTCCTCATTGTTAGCAAGTTTCATCCTCTGATGAAACTCTAGACTGTGTTCATAAACATGCCATAAACATAATATTCAGATCTGCTCATAAACACTCATTTTTTGTTTCTGTTAATTGTCTGTTGCTGTGATTTGTGCTACTTAGGACTCGCTTCTCATTTCCATACAGAAGCCTCGAAAACTGACAATTCCCTCATTAAACACATTTTGAAATATTGTCATATAAATTCCTTAATGGCTCTTTTTACCCACATGGCTTTATGAGATTTGCTGTTGACAATAAAATGCTGAGAAGATTTTCCTCGTAAAACTTCTGTGGAGTCAATTGAGAAAACATGAAATAGAATTTATTACTATGATAAAGTTAGCAGCCAAAAACTCTTGCAAGGAATGCTCGACCAAAGATCTTTGGAGTTGTATGTTGCATGGTGTTCATCATGACCTGCGTCTTAAGATACAATATATACCGTATTTTTCGGACTATAAGCCGCTTCTTTTTTCCTACACTTTGAACCAGGCGGCTTATGGCCCGGTGCAGCCTTTCTGTTAATTTTTCTTCAACCACCAGGGGGCTCTCTTGCAGGAATCATTGGAAGTCAAAATTGGAAATCAAAGAAGAACGCGCTAACTTTCATTTAGCACATGCTAGCAGCAGGCACGACGGAGAAATGTTTACAAACTCATACCACCCCATTCTGGAAACCACACGAAGAAGTTCATATGATGCTGCTTTTAAGTTGAAGGCTGTCGATCTGGCAGTACAGATCCATAGCCCCTGAAGGTAACCCATGGTTCGGCGGTAGAGACGCAGGGCTGCGGCCTTAATAGCAGATTTATGCTTCCTTGTATGAAAACCAGCGGTTTATAGCCCGGTGCGGATTATATTTGTATGTTTTCCAGTTTTAAAAAAAAAAACTTTGCGGATGCGGCTTATAGTGAGGTGCGGGAAATACGGTATATATATATTTTAAGTAAGCGTACCACAATTTGAAATAACAATTTGATATCACATTAGGGTTTCTCAGTGGCCCTTTGGTGGCTATTTGCTTGAAGGTAATGTTTGCACCAAAGATGCACAAGGCCAGTTTAAACTTTTAACTACTTGCAAAACACTGTGGGGTGCAACTTTAAAACATGCATGACACTGCAGCTGTATAATTCTTCTCTCCCGTGTTTCAGTGTCTTTTGTCACTCTAGGACCCTTTTGAGGTGTTTAAGTATTAAATATAAGGAAGAAGCTTTTATAGAAGAAACATGTTAAGGTTTGTTGAAAGTGTTGGTTTTTAATCCAACAGAAAATAAAGAGACTACAAAATTAAAAAAAATTATTTTGACCAATTGAACTGGTCCGAGCTGATCAAGAAAAACATGTTGGATAATTTAATGCTGACTCCCATCATAACTTTACCAGACAGCATTTTTATTCTACTCTTATCCTTGCTTCTTCTAGCACTCACCAGTTTAAAACATCTCTCTTAAATCTTTCCATTTAGCCCCCAACCTCATCTGTGTTTCATTTAATCCTCTTTTGAACTCATTATAACACTCTTTACCTCTCTGCCTCCAAACCCCTCCTCCTCCAATTATCCATGTACTTACAAAATCACCCTTGTCATAATTTCCATTTATCTGTCCCGTTCTATGTGTTTTGATCACTGCTGGGATGTAACGCGCTTCTCTTGATGTACTGGAAAATAAAGCCAAAAATAGACCGTCCTGGGTCACAGGAGGGAGATGCGTTTCTCTAGCATCTTTTTAATCACTTTCTGAATTATCTTAACTGAGAGACTCGGCGACAAAGGAGTCAATCTTATCTGCAGTTTTGAATTATTAACCTGCTCTCGCTTAAACTGTGCTGAACAATTAGGGAGGCTCAGGATTGCCAGTTTTTATATTGGCTTTAAAGAAGATGAAAAAATGTGCTGTAATTTCTTTTAATTTGAGAAAAGCCTTAAACTAGAATTCTATTTGAAATGCTGTAAAGTGTTACTGTCATTTATTACAAACACTATTGTTTCTGGATGAACCTTTAAAGTTATCAGAAAGGAATTATCCTATATTTATCTGAATCACATTATTAAATAAGTTGTAAGAATAAGAAAACATAAAAGACTATCAATTTACACATCAAGCTTTCTTTTGCACACACTCTTTCTGCTACAGAATTTGCTGTACTCAGTTTGTAATAGAGCTTTTTTATTTTCTAGGTTTTCATGTGAAGCTCCTGCGGCTGGACTACAGGGGGTGTTACTCGAGGAAAGATGAGGAAAAGCAGGAGTGTTCTTACAGTGTCTCCCAACAATGTAAGTCATCATGTTCCCAAAATATCTCCATTACATAACCACATGTTTGGAAGATTTATGACTGGCAGAGACGTTATTACAGTGTCACTAACAATGGCAGCATACACACTCAGGCTCATCAATGCTTTTGATCTCTCTGTTTTCTGTGTTTCTGCTGTTTGTCAGTCAAAATATGTTTGGACAGTTCCTTTTCTTTGAATCTTTTTTTCATCAGAGATCTCATCTACAAAGATAGAATTACACGTCCTTCCTGCCTTCAAATCGTGATGGATAGGGGTCATGCAAGATCTGGAAGAGGTTTTAATTTTGTGTCTGATTTTTATTAAAGTGAAGACTTCTGCACCCATAAATTCACATAAGAAAATAGAAATGTGTAAACTAGGTCATTGTGCATTAGTAAGAATTTAAATTGAAAAGAGCTGGATAAAACAAAGACAGGTTTATCCTACTAAATAGCAATATTATCAAAGATGTAATTTATTTAATTTAAAAACTGAAATGCATATAGATTCATTGTATACAAAGTGATTTCTAGTCCTAGTCAATTTTGATGAATAGGACTTACAACCAGTAAAAACCCAAAATTATTTTTTAAATTAAATTACATTTTTTTTAATTTAATTTAAAAATTAAATTAAAATAATAATTATAAGCACAAAAAATAAATAGGTTTATTTTTTATTTTTTGGATAGTTAGGGTTGCAGACTCCTAACCAATGTCTTGATCATGCTCTCTTTTACTAATCTATGCAGAGATCAATAGAAGAAATAAGTTGTGCATTTTTGCCTTTACCCAAATGGCTTTCCTTGACTTTCTTTATTTTTGTCTGAGCAAACAAACATGGTGTGCTACTGCAGGAGATGCTCAAGTGCAACTGCAGGTAGTGTTTTGAAATCAAAACCTTCTAGAATATGCAATCCTTCTTCTAAAATGTCCAAATGATTGAAAGTGATAGGTTTTTGCAACATATAGAGAAACAATTGTGGGTTCTGCAACACTTATTCTGTGCTTCTGTCTGCTTTATGTCAGTCATCTTTTACTCTGACTGTCGTTAAAGACACTATGTGGACTACTTCAATTTTGCACTTTGGAATGACTCATCTTGTGCCAAAACAAAAATTTCATAGTTTCAGGAACTAAGTAGTCAGGTTACTGCAAGTTATTGTTGTCTGACATTTCTCATACACAAATTTGAACTCATTATAAAATGGATAGGGTAAAGTGCAACTAATCTGTAACCAGTTTATTCCCATCCACTCTGCCATGACTGTGGGTGTTGGCTTTTTGGCTTTAGACATGTCTGAAGGTGTGGGATGTGTTACTCATCCTCTTTCTTTTTTCCAAACTTTCAGTGTGTCTTGGTCTTAACCCTGTTACCTCTCGGTGTCATCATGCCCACCATTCCCATTTTTCATCTTTATTTATGTCCTGTTGTTGAGGGTGTGTATTGATTTGACATTGACTAAAAATACATGGCTTAATTAATGGTTTGAACCACTAGGCAACAAGTAAAGGTATAAAATGAGGTGTAACCCTTTTTTTTAGTCTTAGATCATCCAATCACCACCGCAGCCTTTAGTCTAAATATGCAGATTTTTATAATTTTCCATCCATCTATTTTAAAAGTAAATCCAGGTTTATTTTGAGGAGAATGGTTTATAGATTTCCCATTTGCTTTGCAATTTCCTGACCTTACTAGCAGATTTACTCAGTGATTGACTGCACTGATCTTGTTGTAGAAACCCCTGGAAGAAGGCTGTTTAAAAAGAATAAACAAAATGTGTCACCGTGTTTGCGTTTAGCTATATTCAATGAAGCCTCCATGTCTAAAGTGTGCTTTTTCACTTTGATAAATACAGTTAGCTGCTTCCTGAGTCATAAAGTTAAGTATGTTGTAGTAGGAGATCCTTAATGTAGAGAAGATGCATTGTCAGGGATTTATTTAGCTTGTGGTGCTAAACGAGGATTAGCTGTAAGTGGTGTAACTATGAGCTAAGAAGTCAGGGACTTTTTGTTTTAATGATTTGTCCCATCATGAAGCTGGTCTGGCTGAGCCGGATTAGTTCAGTGGGTTACATTGGTATTCAGGAAGTGTGTATGTGATTAATAAGAGGTAATAAGGATTTGGCATGCAGAGTGAAAGAGTTTGAGTGCAGCGTCGTAACATGTCTGTGTTATGCTGAGGAATGGATGTATTATATCGGAGCTAATGGCCTTTTTCCCATGCAAGGCACAGCTGAGCACCTCTGATCTAATTGCTCTGGCTGTGTATGTGTGCATGGATGTGCTCCTGGGTTTCCTGAGTGAAAACTCTTCAACCCAGACTAACATTTGAGACTTTGCATTTTTATCTTGTAGTGTTTCAACAGCACACACGTCCTCTAATCTCTATATCAAGCATCGACTTCTTAAAATATGCTCCTTGTTCCTTTAAAAGTTCTCAACATATGCATTTGTCGGTGTTCCTTCAACACTATTCACATCTTCTGTCAGAGGAGTGGTGTTATTTAGTTACAGTATATTGTTCTGTCCAATGAAGCTCCCTTCAGATTTATTGGGAGATCTGGAAAAAGCATTGTGTGGAGAACAAAAGGTCAGCACTACAATGAGTCCTGAGTCATACTGAGAGTGAAGCAATTTGAAACCATTCATGCTTCCAGCCCAAAACGAGTGGGGCAACTCACAGTTGTCCTTAAAAACACACACACAACTATGTGACAAGGTTGAAGTGATAAAGTGGCTTATGGATTTAAATACTCAAACTTTTGGTCCAGAAAACACGACAGGTTTGAGAGCCCACAGAGGCTTTGCACAAACATGATGCATTTCACAATAAAAGCCTTTAAATTTGATAAAATGCTTATTTACAAATTTCTGTATACCATAGAAACATGCATAGAAGAAATGGCATCTGTAATAACTATTTTTGTCCATCTTAAAACTTCTTTTTTCAGAAGTGTATTTCAAATTTAAATGACTGTCACAGAGTTCGTCAGAATTACAAAAACTATTATTTCATGTGAATCCCTGCACAATCCAAGCCTTGGATAAGCTTTATTGAGCATCAGTCGGAACTGGCTTTAAACAGTTTACAACTCAAGTCATTAATCTAATCATTACTTTTTTTACTTGCTCTAATAAAATGGAAAATATCCGTCAGTTTTCAAAGATTCTTTGGAAAGTAGGACTTGTGCATAAATCCAACCACTGTTAACTGCTCTTTAAGAAGTGTATGCTTAAAACATTTATTAAAACACAGTTTCTCTGAAATACATGTTATATAACAGTAATATAATAATGATACATTTGTACAGGATTTGAAAAAATATATAAACAGACAAAATGATCGTAGTATAAAAACAAGGGAGAACTGACTGACTCTGATTGAATAGTGCATCCTCTCCTTTTTTTATAATCTCTTTTCATTTAAAATATTAATTTAAGCCTCTTTAGAAGTTATAACAATTAACCAAAAAAAGAAAATTCTGTATATATGAGCTCGTGTACAGTCTTTTATTTGTATGCCAGGTCCCAAATATTTATCCAGAGTCTTGAATCGAGCCTCTGAAAAACAAAAAAAAATGTTTTCTCTGTAAATTTATGCATAATCTCTTTATAACGTCTTTCATAAATATAGGGCTGCTTTTTATTTTCCTATTGGTCTCTTTCAAACCAACGTCTCTTAACACTCCCCCCAACACAGTTTGTTTCAGCTTCTATATTTTTCTTCATTTCATAGCTTTCTGTCTCTCTTCTGGCCTTACTGTTGAGCTCATATGCAGAGGTAACGTGGGTCAAACTGAACAGCTGTTTATTCTCCAATTAGACTCTCGAAAACTTATATTTTTTCTGCAGCAGTAGCAACAGTTCACCTCTTTCTCTGTTTGTTCTCGCTGCCTTCGCTGTTGTGACCTGCTCTCGCTCCACTCAGTCTTTATAATTGCTTCCATCGCCACTGTTTCAATGGTGCCCTGATTATACACAGATATTCATTCTCCTTTTCTCTTTTTGTCTGTTGAGGAGGAAGGATGCTTGTTACCACAGCAACAGTAACTCCTGGGATTACACAAACCGTGACCACTTGCACTTTGTTTGTCAGTCTATCGCCTGGCATTAGGAACTCACACCTTGTCACTTCTAATGTCCTGCTGTGCTGCAGATTGTTGAAAGTATATATATACCATATTTTAGCTCTTAAGTTTCATTCATCAGGGAAAAACAGACATAAGAGACAAATGCAGCACCTGATGACTCTCAGAGCTCAGGTCAACAGGTGAACTGTTATTCATGGACTCGGCTCTTAGGCCACAGTGGCATGAAGAAAACCACTGTTGAAAACAAACCTGTGTGTGTGAGAGAGAATCAACCATTCAGATCATCTTGAACACAACATCTGCCCTCGGAAACATGGCAGAAGCACTATCATGGTGAGGGAATGCCTTTCTTTTCTTTAATAAGTAAGCTAATCTATGGAAGAGGATTAGAACCACTGGAAAAATAATCTGAATATAAACCGAGAATTTGTACTTTTGATCTCAGTTGATTAAAGTCAGATCTAACTTTAATCAACTAATTCTCTTCCGTACTGATCAAAGAGGGTGCAAGATGGATGGAGCTAAAAGCAACAGTTGAAAATACCTGAGACTAAACTGGAGACTAATGATATGAAAATATTTTAAAGAGTTCAATGGGTTGTAAGGTGTAAAGACAGAACTAAGAAATAGTTCTTAAAAACTATCTCAATGTGGTTCCCTACATGTTGCTTCTTATCTCTCCAGTGAGCTGCAGCTAATTTAACATGCATACAATCACTTTAAATTGGCCTTCAGCAAATCCTAACCCAATATGCTTTTGTCTTCATTCCTGCCACAATATAAATTTATCTCACATCGTGCATTTTGCTGTTCAGAGTGAGGATTAGAAATGTATTCTGTCTCCTGCTGAAGACTGAGATCAGTCTATTTCACGGCAATAAAGAAAAGATGGTGATGAAAGAAAGAAAAGAGGGCATCATAATTCACCAAAGAGCTTTCTTAATATCCTGCTCCTCTGTCAGGGAATATTTCATGACTATGAGCAGCTTATAAATTTAGGCAAATAGAGTTAATACTCCTGAAATGATGTTTCATTTAAAGACAGCAACACCGTTGCTGTCCAAAAACACGGAAAGCATTTATTAAACATGGAGTGATTTCAAATGTAATTGGCTTGTTTTACTCTTTGACAAATTAAACAAGTCATGACAAAAAGGGCAAAACTGCAAACTGTAGTGCGTCAAGCTGAATATATTCACACTGCGAGTCAAGCTACTAAAAACCCTGACGTCAAATACAAACCATGTATTCATGTTTGTGTTTTCTGCACAGGTGGGCGTTTGTTCTCACATGGGCAGGAAATGCACAGAAGTGTTTGCATATTGCTGGAAAATATTCTTTAAATTAATTTTATTTCTTCTACTCTGTTTCACTTGGTCTCCATCTTCACACTCTCCTTTATTCAACCTTTTTCTCCACCATCTTTCCTCTCCTGCCCTTTTCCCTGCTGTTGCCTCCCTTCTGTCTTTCACTTGCTTAGTTTTACCTTTTCATCAGTTATCACCTGCCTTCTGTTTCTGCTTTCAATCTCTGCACTTCCTCCTTTGTAAGAAAGGGGGAAATGTTGTTTTTGCAGATCGTATCCCTAAGGTAATCTATCCTCTGCTGCTTTATTTCCTGAGTCAAAATGGCAGCAGTGCAAAGTGTTTAGAGTTGGGTGACAAATCGGAAGAAAGTGAGATTTTTCTTGTGATGCACTATAGACTTTGAGATCAGCTAAAATCCAGGCTTGCATGTCTGATTACATTAAGTTTGCTGTATTCAACAAGTCACAATGTTTAACACATTTGAACATCCAAATATCGCCAGCAATGACCTAGGAAAACAAATATACATTTACTGCACATTTAAAATCTCTTTATGTTGTTGTAGTTGTACTTTTTAGCAGCACAAATACTTGAATAGTGACCAGTCCCGCCATTTTGGATGTCAAAGTTACGATACACGTGGTCACTGTCCCAATTCTTCCATTTTAAGTAAGGGTTTGTGCACTCAAACCCTTATGTACACTTTGAATCCACACTTCACAGAGGGGCGTAGGGCACACTGAGCATTGGAACAGGTGTTCTGTTCATCTTTGCTGACCTGTTCCATTCAGTGGAAAACGGGTTCAGTGATGCAAGAAAATTAAAGAAGTTTCATATAAAATATTTAATAAAATCGATCCTACTAATGTGTATATTCTATTTTCAAGAAGGAAATTGATGTAAATTTTGTGATTCATATCCTTAAACTGTTTATGAGTTTCTCATAAACCCTTTATTGTTACTAGCGAACAATAAAGCTAGTAATTCCAGGTAGGAATATGTTATAGGGAAAGCCATGCTTTGCTGCATTTTACAAGTTTTATATCTGGACTATCAAAGACTCTGACAAAAAATACCTATTAAAACAACTGAAGTCTGGACTGCTTTGAATGTATCTGTGGAATGTATTCCCCCATTCCACAGAATGCAGAAAGAAAGAATAAAAATCATGAGCCTTCAGAGTGATTATAATGTGCTGGAGAGGACAAATGTCCTCCTAACACGCACAATCGACACGGACAGTGAAAATTCTGAGGACTCACTGTGGGAGCTGTCCGAAGAATTGGGAAGGGTGAAAGCCAACAATATTGAGCTCTGTGAGGAAGTTTGTCATTTGAAATCCAAACTTTCCAGGTTGGAGGAAGTAAATGCAGAGCTGGAAAGGGAAGTGCAGAAGTTCAAAGACATGCATGTTCAGAAAAACATGTCCAACTCTTTTGAGGATTCCACTCAATGTCCCTCACTAGGGCTTGAAGGGATTAGTGAAGAGAGCACGGGACAAACCATGCTCAAAAGAGTTGGACATGTTTTTCTGACCATGTATGAATCGGGAACTCTTAGATACTGGATCCCGGTTTGGATTTTTTGATTTCTTTCAGTCAGAAAATCCTGTAGCCAGGACGTTGTGGGCTGGTGGGCAGAATACTTCGAAGACCTTTTCCCACGCTTCGAACCATGACGGCGATATCAGTGGCTTATAGCCCAGTGCAGCTTATATATGTATATATTTTTACTTTGTAGGTGCGGATTATAGTGAGGTGCGCTCTATAGTCCGGAAAATACATATATATTACAGTTGATCTGATTTGTCTGATTCATACAGTAGAATTTTGTCACAGAATTTTAAAAATGCAGTGCTTTAAAATTTAAAGATATTGTTCATATAAAAATACTTGAAATAATGTATAAAGCATTGAACAATGGTCTTCCTTCTGGCATTCAGAAATTATTTAAGCTGAGAGAGAATAAATATAATTTGTGATGTTTGTTTATATTTGAATGTGCTAAAAGAGAGAAGAGCCAGGTAAAGTCTATGTGCTTCAGCTATTGGTGTGAAATTGTGAAATGAGTTGAATGATGATTTTAAGTTATGTTCTTTCTTGGTGAGCTTTAAAAGAACCTTAAAATGTAAAAGTATAAAGTCTTACACTGTTATGTAGGCTTATATATGTATTGTGAAGATATCTTGGTACGTTGTTAGGTATAAAACAGGGTAGGCAAGAATAAGCTTGGCTTCAGCCTACTCCTTTTTTGGTAAATTATGTTTTTTTTTTATCTTAAAAAAATAAGATAGGCCACCAGGAGGAGGCCCTGGGGAAGACCCAGGACATGCTGGAGGGACTAGATTTCTCAGCTGGCCTGGGAACGCCTTGGGATTCCCCCGTAGGAGCAGGAACAAGTGACTGGGGAGAGGGAAGTCTGGGCCTCCCTTCTTACTTTTTCCCTTCCCATAAAATGTGCTTGTTCACCATTTTTCTGAATGAGGAAAAGGAAGGTATAAAAGCCCCACCCGTTCACATTTGGTATCATTGAAAAGCCCTAAATGTCCTCTGTAGATAGCAAAAGGAATTAATTCAGTAGTATGCAGTGGGTGGGAGATATTTAAGTTTACAAATGTCCTCTACAGAGGACAAATTGGAACTACTGGTAGTCAGGAGGATAAAGTAATTATAATTTTATTGAAACCACAACATTTAGACTTGCCTGCAGGTTTATGCTACGCAGCTGCATTGCTATAATTTTTATTAATATAAAGTGCAATATGGACTTGTAAGATAACATCATGCGTTTTGCTGCCCTGCTTCCTGAATGCAACATAAGTGATTTTCACTCGCGTTATCTTTTTTTTTCTCTCTAGTTACAAATCAAATGACAGTAAAAATGTCATGAAAGGTTATTGAACAAACGACTGGATCTTCTGTTTTTGACATTTGCAAACAAATGTGACAAATATGTTTTCTAGAATTTTACAAATGTCTCGTGTTGGAAGTTCTGCAAAGTTTTATCTTTGTCTCCAGCTTAAACGTATAAAGCACCAAATGGCGTGAGTCCAGGTTGCAGAAGCTGGGAAATGTTTACATGTTCATATAGTAAAGAGTGGACATTGATTTTGAGACTGAGCAGATTAATGTCTGCTAATGCTTTTTGGGTTGCTGCTAATGGAGATTTTTTGTTTTCATTTTGCTATTTTGATTCTGCACGAATATTAATGTGGCACTTCCCAAAATTGGGGTCGAGTCTCGTGTAGGCTTGACCCAATCCCCAAACTGAAAAAGAAAAATCTAAATACTAATGTTATTCACATTATGATTACTGTGAAGTATTTTTCAAAAGGATCTTTAAAAGGTAAATGATTATACTTAATTGTCTCGTACTGTGAGGATTACGTTGAGAACCTTAAATCATTAAAAAGCTGGTCATACCTTTCGATTCTGACTCATCAGACACTTGAAATGCTTCACACTCTCATTTCACACATCTGTCTGTCTTGTGCGTCATTCACTCAGTCAAATCACCTGCTTCCTCTCACTTTGTGAAGGATGGAAAAAATAAAAATATATACAAATTCTGCACTTCTTACAAAGGGAAAAGGATGTGAGCCATTCATTTATTCAACTTTGTCTGCAGCCAGTGTTATTGAACATTTCTTCCTTTGGGAGATTATGATTCAGATTGAAAGAATATATGAGATTCAATGTGACTTTTAAAATAAAGCCAGTCAAGTATTGACATGGAGCCAGCAGGTCTATTCAGCATCACTGTTTGAGGCCGGTAGCAGGGCTGTGATCTGGTTATGTACTGTGCTCTGAGTGTTTTATATGAATTTGTCCTTCACTTTGCTCATTGTAGCTTCCAGCCTAAACATATCTCTCCTTTCTGCCCTACAGTACTATTCTCATGTTCTCCATCTTTTTCCAACAGTTTTATAAAGGTATTGATTGTCTTATTCTCGTCTTTAGTAATAACTTATGAGCTCTACAGGCTAATATTTTTCTTTAGCACCAGAAGGCACCTACTTTGCTCTATTTCCTCTAAATCTTGGCTTTGTTTCCAGTATTAAAGATGGCACTGCAGTGTAGCCTGTTTAAGGGTCATAAATCAGTTTTACTGCTTTGAATTTCATTACATAATGCTGCTGCCATTTGATGGCTGCCATTTATGAGTTGTGTTCCTGCTATATATGTGCCTTCTAGGAACAAAGTCAGAAGGATTTATTGGTTTTAATTATTACATTACTTGGATGAAAATCAAATGTACACATTTTTTGGGTTACTATTTTTAAGGAAACATGCATTAAAAAAAGTAATCTAGCTTTTGTGGTAGCAGAAGTGTGGTCCCTATAAAAGTGCATAAAAAACTGAAGGGGTCAGTGATCAAATTAATTTATCACTGATGGATTCATTACACGGTTACATTTTCTAATTTCATACTGTAGAAAAACAATAGCACATCACATAGGGTCAGCAGACAGTCAGTGACACTAAATGTGTCCAGAGTGTTGTATTTTTGATAGAAAGTTGAGTGGAAGAAAAAAATGTGTAGTTTAAAAAGTGCAGGATTATCTTAACCTTAAAAGGATTATGTAGATTATGTAGTGGGAGTTATAACATGTCTAGGATATTTTGTTTTCAGCCACTTCCCGAACTAGAGAAGTGCCTGACTTAGGTTAAAGAAAAAAGGACTAGACTGTTGTTTAGTGTTCCAAAGTCCTATTTTAAATAAAACGTAAATGTTGCATTTAATTAGGAAATTAAGGTATAGATCTCAGGAACAAGAGTGGAGAAATGCAAAACCCAAAGCTGGTACAGGGTGAAGTTTCCAGTCAGCTACAGTTTAAGGAGACATGCCAATTGCTGTTGTTGGTCCACTTTATGTTATATAATTCAGTCAGTAGAACCTTCTACCAGGGCATTTTAGAGCACATCCATATGCTGATTGAATTTTTCAGCAGAATTAGGCACTTGTATCAGATTTTTTTGACTATAGTAATAGGGTGCGTAATGAGCCAAACTCCATTGTGTATTGCTAAGAGGAATATGAGACACCAGATCCAACAAAGCAGGTGAGCAGAAAATTGCTTTGAAACCAACTTGAGCTTTCTCAACACATCATCAGGGAATCCATGCCATGCTACACTGATGCATTGATTCTTCCTCAAGGAGTCCCAATCCAGCAGCGTGTGCATACAATATACAATACATGGAAGTACCATTTGGAAGGCCCACGTTTATGTATTATTTTTTAAAAATGAACCTATGTAAAAATATATTGTTTGAGAAACTAAACCTTTGATTCTCTGACAGCCACAATGATCAGTGTTTATAGAAATAAATGCTTGTTTTTAGCAAATATAGTGAGTAAGTTTTAAATATTTAATTGCTTTCCTCTTTTAGTTTTACTACAACAGGCCAGGCTTGAGGATTAAATGTATTCTCTTAGCATAGTGGTATCATATGATAACCCACAAGATGAATTTTTATCAGTGAAAATGTCAGCTTTGAGGAAGCCCTATAGGGGAAAAAATAGCCAACACCCACATACGTAGTCTCTATGACAGCAGGCAGCATGTTGTTGCTTAGCTTTAAAATGGAAACAAGCCACAAGTAGTAAGAAAAAGGCAGTCCTCCAAGAAGATCAGTCGTAGGTGTATTTACTAGAAAGGATACTTACTATTTTTGACCCAGTAAATCTTATGCAAAATTAAGGCGCAATGTTTTAGTAGTTAATGTTTTCTTGGCACCACCACTGCGTCTTTTTTCAGCACAAGCCAGAGTGAGTCTGGCAGAGGACTGCAAGCAGATAAATATGAATGCTATTTCTGTATTTACTGTTTGACAGATAAGCGTATTGGACTAAATGAAGGTTTATTAAGTCCTCTGAATGTTTCCTTGATTAGATGTTTTAAATATCTGTGAGGTTTTAAGATGAGAGGCAGGAGATGTTGGCTTTTATTTATTTTTTATAAGGAGAATGATGTTTTTTTAATCCACTGAAGGATTCAACTGTGTGAAAGAAGTTCATAGCCCGTACTATTTCAAAATGATGAGATTATTTATTTTTTTACCGCAGTGACAGAAACGAGCTTCCATACAAACCAGACCTCTTGGACATTTTAAACATATTTGAAGCTATTATTCATTTGCCTTTTGAGATTTAGTTGATTTTTTTTCATGTATCTTCTGACTTTGTAATCAAAATTTTGGAGACAGGGAGGTCATCCAATCACAAAGAACTCATCACATATAATATGCCAAAAACGTTTGTCAGTCACTATAAGCTGGACTCCTGTTCCCAATACTTTTAATTGATTATTGTGAACAGTTTGAATATTTTAGAAAATGTAAATATATATATTCAAGCTTCCGTTTTGAAAAAACAGCAATTATTTCTTCAATAAATACTACATAAATGTTATTTTCAACACATTGTTGATTTTTATTTTTCTTTCACCTAAGGGCATCTGGATCTGCATAAAAGTACATGAGATGAATAAAAAAAGCCTCAAGCTATTAAAGAAATATTAGAAAAGCATAAAACAATGGAAATACGTATGCTTTTAAACATTTCAGTGTAAATATCTGGCTGTAGGGATTACTATAAATTTGCTTTTATGATGGTACTGGCAGGAATCAGAAGCAATAAAAGAAAGTACTGCTTGTTTTGTTTAACTCTTTGATATTTCACAGTCATCCTTTTTGTAAAGACTATTTTTGGTTTTTGAGTGGCAGTAGGCAGTAGTATGGTATGCAATGTTTCATGATAACGAACTGAACTGGCCCAAACAAAGGTCGAAATGAGAAATAACCAAAACTGGTCATAATATCAAATATTCAGTCATTTGAGAGATTTTATGATTGCTTATCTCTAATTTGTCAAAACATAGACTCCCTGAAGAAAAGTAAAATAATGGTAAGCATTGATGAAAGTTTGATTTGACCCAATGTCGAGTCAAACATTGAGTTGTACTAATATTACAATTCTGAAAGTAACTACTACTTGAAAAATATGGAATGAAAGGAGGCACCACCATTAGATGAAAACCAACTAGTCAAACAGAAAAACACTTCATTCTGTTTGTGGGGGTGAAAGTTTACACGTTTTTGTGCTGCAGAATAGAGTAAAGGAGAAGTACCGTATAACACAGTGCGCCTTATATATGGGCCAAAATTGAGCCACAATAGGTCTCGCAACTACGGTAAGCAGCCGTCGACTTCATTTCCCCTGTAGAAGAAGAAGTGCGCGGTGCATGCTGGGAAATATGACAGCGCGAAGAGTGCCGTTTCATTTCCATCCCTGTGTTTGACCCAAGAATGGTTCCTATTAAGAGACACGCTTACGACGCAGAGTATAAACTCAAGCCGATCAGACACGCAGAGAACACGGGAATAAAACAGCTGTTTATTCATTTTGGGAGCGAACGGACTTGTCAGAACGCTGGTTTGTAATCTATTAATAAAGCTTGACTGACCTATCTGACTGTTTTATTGACATTCCGTTTAGCGCAGCTCCATCTAATGGATGCATAACGTAACCCCAGCCTCTACTGTAGCGTCTTATAATGCGGTGCGCCTTATATATGAAAAACGTTTTAAAATAGGCCATTAATTGAAGGTGCGCCTTATAATGTGCATCTTATAGTGCGGAAAATACGGTACCTTTGTGTCGAAACAGCCAATACATCAATACATTATCACAGTTTAAAGTTTAATTGCCATTTTTCCCCAGAGCTGCTGCTTAAAGACACCTTTTGACCTGCAGCGATTTTAACCTCTACATTAAATCTTTTTAGATGACAGCATTTTGTCAGTCCAAATTAAACTCTCTATGTAGAGTTATGTAGAGCATAACTTTTTATTCTAGGTCTAAAATATGAAGTTTGATACAACATTTTGGAGAAACTTGCTAAAGGTTCTGATGTACACAACCATACGCATTTATTATTCGACTGGAACCAGTTCCTTATTTTTACTTTCTAACATTCATTGTGACCTTTCGAACTAAATGTAAATCTGTTTGCACAGTTGGGTGAGAAAAGATGGTTATTTATAACCATGCAATCAGTGTCCTACAGAGTAGATTCGCAAACGGTGAATTAAATTGTTGAAAAAAGGAAGGAGTTGAAGATTTATGTACTGATTTATGAATCACGCAGAAGGAACATTTTATTCCTGTTTTCTTTTTCTAAATAGAGTAACGATTTCATTTGACCAATATAGTTTTTAAATAAAACATGTAATTATTGAAACAGAGCAATATGGATTGTATTTTTACACAAATTTGAAGTAATATGTTCTGATTTTTCTTTAATCCTCTATGATTGCAAAGTGGAGGTGTTTTTATAGATGAAGCTCTAACTTGTTTTAGTCAGCAGCAAGCCTACATCGCCACCTAGTGGGTAAAGGGGTAGCATTTAATTTCTCTTATACAGACTTTGAGAACACAAACATTTTGCCTACATTGCTGTGTTATAAACCTCCCTCTTCATTCACTTCCTGCATTTTATTCGTGTTTTCTTTTTCTTAGCAGGACAGCAGAGAGCCTCGGGACTGCTGCCTCAGTGAGTCTTTCACTTCTCCCTCCTGCACTCTCGGTGTTGACCTGCGTCGGGGCCGACGTCGATTCTCTGGCAACCTGCAGCTGCCCCCCTTGTCCTGGCGTCAGGGAGAGAGATCGAGAACACCAGACGATGAGATCATGACGAGGCCGACATCTCTGCCATTTGGGGCCCCTCCCAGAATAGATATCACACCTGTGGACCCAGAATGGTTAGTAAACAGAAACAAGCCATGCCCTGCTGTTTTCAAATTCACTTCTAGCTGAATCTGCTGCTGCTTTTCTGTCAGAAATGCCAGCAAGCTTCTCGTTTGTTGGAATATTGGAGTTTTACACTTATTACCAGCATCCAGGAAAATACAATATATTTTTTCAGTATAGAAGAGGGAAGAAATACTAAAACTCTTTATATTTTATATATATTTAGACATACTGTTAAACTAAGTAGAAATGCATGCACTTTAACACATTCCACCATGAAGTTGCAGCTGAATATGTTGGCATTAATTATCACGGTTAATTTGTCAGATACACCTTATTGGAGTTCAATAGACAACCCTCTGTAGGTTTATATATACAAATATGTCTTTGTGTACAACACATTTCAGCAACAAGGCAGCTGAAAGTGCATTACATTATAAAAACATAAAACCGTCATCCATTATGAAACAAGCAATAAACATTACATTTTGTCACATGCCATCATCAGAATCATCAAGCAAATATACGTCAGACAATGTGCAGCACATTGATTGGTTATTCTGACAGGATAAAAATAGCATGGCTTCATTTAATAAATGCACTTTTATATTACAGTAATAAAAAATAATATTGCTCCAGTTTTCTCTGTAGATCTTATATTTTAGAAATATTTTGCCTTTTCTGTTTTTAAACTGCCTGAATTGGTTTAAATACTCTGATTGTCCTTCCACATATTTCTCTCAATAGTTTACTGGAATTTTGTGCCATTCCTGCAGGCAGCTTTGCAGTTGCCTTGATGGCACAGTCCTTTTTCTTTTTAAGATTGTTTTAGCACGAATGGCCTTTATTGAGCAGTGACTTGAAAGGAAAGAGGGTGGAGAGAAAAGGGGAAGACATGGCTTGAGACCAGGAAACGAACCAGTTGATGATATGCCGGGAATGTGCTGATTTTATACAACGTGGGTTCCACAAATAAACAACTGCCTCTTTAATTGTCCTTACTAGGTCATTTTTCCTATGCAAGTAATAAAAACTTGCACATGAAGTTTAAGTTTAACTTGTTGAACTTGTGAAAAATATGAGACAAATAATCTTAGAATGAAAAAATTAGGAGTGTTTCTATCCTGATTGTCTGAAGAACTGCAGTACCTCTTGTAACCAGTAGAGGGCGGTGTGATAATGCACTCTACTGGTTACAAGAACTACAAAAACTAAAGTCAGTTTGAAGTTAAGAGGTTAGAAAGATGTATGAATAACCAAGGATTATTTATTCCTAGACCAGTTAGTTTTTGTTGCCATTTGATGTCCTAATGGTTAGTTTCTTCAAGTGATACGTTTCAAATAAGGATGTGAAATAATTCCTCTTTTGCTAGTCCTACTTGTCAGTAGTTGTTTTCACACATGTTATACTTTTTCTTTCATTTTTAACTCATCTAAAAATGATTAGTTATGTCACCATGCATTTCTTTCTCTGTTAACAGTCAGTTAATTGGTCTGAGTACGAACTGCTGCTCTGACAGCGACAGGGTTAATAGCAGGTGAGGTGCATGTTAGTGGTTTGGTAAACCTGTTGTGCAAATGCAGATGTCTCCTTTGTGTGTGCTTTGCTCCCTGCCTACCTGTCTATTTTTAGGCCTTTAAAACCTCATGTAACATGTGAATGTACCTGTGTGTACAGAGCACCACAGGACCTGGCGGATTAAGAGCCATCTCATAAAGTCCCATTAAGGCATCGCTGCAGCAAAATGTCGTGGTTGACAGGATCTGTCTCAGGACGCTTATGTAAAATGACTCTGTCCACTTCATGAAGTCCTTGAGCTGTTAGCATTTTATGTGTATCTGTTGTGTTTTCAGGCAGAGAACCCTCCTATCCCTCAGCTGGATTTCTCCTTGCACACTTTATTGAACTGGCTTTATTGATGTTTAGGTTTGGGAGGAGGGAGCAAGAAGTTATTTTGGGATTCAATTATTTTCCTGCTGATTTACACATTTGTTTCCGAGCTAAAATCAATTGCCGGATCAGTGTGTGACTTTGCATATTTGTGTCTCTTAGAGATAAGCTTGTATTTGTATGGAGGGTGCAGAGATGTTGGACCTTAAGGATGAAGAAAAATATAAACACAACAGCAGACAAGTATGATGCAGAAAAAGAAGGGACTGCCTGCAAGACATAGACTGTCATAATGTCACCTCTGCTGGATATAGTCATATTCAATAAATTAGAATATGCGTTCCAGCAGGTTTTAAACACTTTTCATTAAGCCCACATTTCTTTAAGCATGATCTTTAATTGTTCTAATATCTCTTATATGTCATGTTTTCATTAGATCAAAGTGGAAAATCATCATAATTAACAGCAACAAAAGCTTAATTTTATCAGTCTCTGAGTTATTAATACACAAAATGTGTTTCAATTAGTAGAGTTACTGGAGTACATAAAATGTTCAATCATATAAAAATGTATTGATGATTGCTGCATATCTAGCATATGAATAGATATCCTTTGTTATATTATATAAAAAATCCATACGTTGCTCAGTTGGGGAAAAATTGAGGTGGAGTCGGACGTGTTGGTAGTTTCCATTTTTGTCCCTTAAATGAGAAAATGTTGATTCTGAATTACGTTTCACTAAACATTAAAAACTTAAATGACAAATCAAATTTCTTTTGAATATATATAGAGAAAATAATGGTAACACTGTGTGCTACAGTTCAACACATTTAAATATCACCTTTCGTTGCACTGTTGTCATCTGTCTTTATTTGAAAAACTCTACATGTTTTCAGCACTGGTTGATTATGTGTGATGGTGACCAGCTAAGTGATGCTCCAATGTAGCTCATCACTGGCTGTAGACTTGTGGAGCATTGTATTTCATGCCATTATGAACCACTTTTTTAATTATTTTTTCAGTTTCCTTCATTTAGCATTTTCAGGTAAAGTTTAAAGCTAGAATGTCTTGAAATTTCTTTAATTAAACCTTTGTGTTTCATTCCTGTTTGTTATGTTTGCATCTTCTGTCCAGCATAGAAGATGCAAATACCAAAAATATTTTTGGTATTTTTTTGACCATTAAATAACAGTAATATCTTTATCTTCTGTTGAGAAAGCCACAAACATCACTCAGATGTTTCTGGACAGCCAGTTGCGATGCTCAGATGAAGAAGAAGAGCGACGTTTAAAATTTATTTCTTATTTTTTTTATTTCAGGATAAAAAAATGTGATAAAATATATTTGTAATTGGACAACATGCTTCATTTTTGTAGTGACTTAGGCCCCTGCTGAATCAGCTGAGGACTATCCGAAGCTCTCCAGAAAAATCTGAAAAACCTAATTCCTTTGAGGGCAATCATGATGCTAGAGCACTTTAAACACAAGGAACATATGGGTTCCTTAGTCATCTTGTCACAAGTGTATCGCATCTGCACTCGCATTCTCCTTATCCCCAACCCAACAAAGCCTATTTGTGCCTTTTCCTCCTGCTCCTACTTTCTCTTCATCACCTATTATAACAGTGTTTATTAGCCTGCAGTTTTCTTTTTAACATAACATTGAAAACTAACCCCATAGTTAGTGATTTTAGTGATAGTGATTTTAGTAGTCGGCATGGATATGTTGCCTTTTCAAATGTTTTTACAAACTGTATTTAAATCTAGAAATGTGTGACTTTTCCCCCGTCCCAAATCAATGGCCCAGGTCAGATAATGACTTTGCTCTGTGTTCTGTCAGAGTGTTTTTGAGCAGTGCCCTCCATTTCTCTGGTTTTCCGGACAGCTTTCGCGTGGGTGTCGGTAAACCACACGTCCAACAGGAGGATGGTGCTTCTTACACTTTTCCTTTTAGCAAGCACAGAGACAAAGGCAGAAGAATTACGCACATTGGTTGCTTGCGTTGTTGTGAATCCTGTCAAATATTCGCTGCTCTGAGGTGTGTGGAACAAGTGCGACTGTGAGGAGGGTAACTGGGCTAATGCAAACTTTAGAAAAACAGGAGCAGTAAAAATAGATTTTATGTTTTAGCGCATTTAATTGGTTGTTCAACTCTTCTGATAATTTGTTTTTGTAGATTTTCTCTTTTTATTGTTGTTTGTGTGAAATAAGCATGAGAATTCAGTCTGTTACGATATGACCTGATAATTTTTTCTGCAAATACTCGTAAATCTAGGACAGCAAGCATCACATTTTCCTTTTTTTAACCTGTACACATTTTAACGTCTCTTTCAGCTCTTTGTTATAATACTCTTGGAAAATTCTCTGCATCTTTTTTTAAACCTGAGTCCTCATTGCTATAAGTTGTCTGCTTTTGTGTATTTTTTTCCCCCAAATGAGATTTCTAAAACAGCCCAGGCCTGCTAATCTAGGGCACAATGCAGACTTGGGCTCTGTTATCTAAGAGAGATGGAGTGTGACAGGGGCAATAAGGTGTAGCGAGTTTCATGTAACCAGAGATTCGACATTAAGGGCTCTTATCTTAGCACCTAAATTCATTCCTTGTTCTCCCTGTTACCTCCATGTGACCCAAACACTCAACATGACAACCAAGATCTTCTTTCTTTCCAACACACACTCAAGTCTTAAGGATGGTCTTGGTGCCTAGCTCAGGTTTCATTGTACAAGGCTGGGAAATAAGGCAGCATGCTTTTCTTTCTTCCTCTGACACCAAGGAGCCCGACAGCTGTATACTGGTGAGGCATGGTGCTTATAAATTGTTTATTTTATATTCTTGTTTTCAAAATAAGAGTATAATTTCATTAGTATATAAATCTATCAGTGCAATATTTGCCATCAACCAGTCAAATGAAAGTTTTCATGCTGCCAATAATGTCAGAATGGCAGTAAAAACGTCACGTCAGCAAACTGCAATTGGAGCACCACAGTTTGCACCAAGGCGCACGTCAGCAAAGCAGAAGCGCTGCGGCTATTTTTGTATTTCATTCAATTAAATATTTAGAACAAATGACTAAAGCCTGGTGGAAAAAAATCTTGTCACTGTTTCTCACACACCAAGGAGATTTATTAAACTGGTTTATGTCTAAAAGTGGGGGGAAGAGCAGAGATTTGCGATTTTGAATGTGGCACAGACTATTTCAGAGACGACTGGTCTGCTGATAACGACTCGTTACAAGCAAAGCTATGCAGAATGCCATCTCTTCATGGACAAAAAGATGAACCTTGAAGCAGATTAGCCACAGTGTCAGAAGACCAGACCGGGTGCCTATCCGCGCTGCTTTGAACAGGAGACTGAGGCTTTAATTCACAAAGACTCACCAAAAGTGCACATTGAGACTGGAAAAATGCTGCCTGGTTCAGACAGTCTTGATTTCATTGATGACATTTTGGTAATTAACTTGAATTAGTTGAGCCTGAAATGTTGATGCTTTTCCAAGGACTTGGCTGCTGGTGGTGTTACTTATTGTGGGCGTTTTTGCAGACTTTGGGTCACTTGGCACCGACTGATTGTTTGTGTTCCAAACTACCTGAATATTGTTGCCTAATATTCCCAATACCTCTACAATCATAGAATGCTTATTTTCTGATGGCTATTCCCAGCAGGAAAATGCACACATTTACAAAGCACAGATTATTTCCGACTGGTTTCTGGAACCTGAGTCACTGTGGTCCCACAGTCAACGCATCTTAACGCAATAGGGAACCTTAGTGATGTGGTAAAACTGGAGCTTTGCATCATGGATCTACGGCCGTCAAATCTGCAGCAATACGTGATGCTGTGCTGTCAAGATGGACATAAATATTTAAGAAATATTTACAATATGTTGTTGAATCATTGTCATGAAGAACTAAGGCATTTCCGAAGGTAAAAATACCTACTAAAATGCATATATATGTTTCATTAGATATTCAGTTCTTTAAAAAGAAATGTATATTCAACGCTTATTGTTTTGTGTTTTTTTGGTGAAGAAAGTGATTTAGCTGCACTAAAGCATGTTAGTAAGTATATACTACTAATTTTGTTATATATTCAGAAGTGGGTAGTACAGGTTGCATTTAATTGAGTAATTTTTGGGGAAAAATGTACTTACAGGAGTAGTTTTACTGCACTGTATTTTTAACTTTTAAGTAATATTATGAATTTTGTTACTTTTGAATAGATGAGTTTGCATTTAAAAAAATAAACTTCAGAGATTTGAATCATTAGATTCTTAGATTTCTGGAAAGTTGGAACTAATATATATGCAAATCTGAACATAATTACTCAGCATTTTCTACCTATTAGTTTAGATCATTTTTATTCATTTTGTATTAGTTATAAATATTTTATTTGAAAGGTCACATAAACATTGGTGTTTATATTAAATTAAAAGCTTGTTTGATGTGCCTTCCTGCCCCCCACACACTGTCCTGTTCTCCAGACTAGTTTTTTTTTCAAGAGAGAGACCAAAGTGTCCCCTAGGCTTAAATTTCTGCCCTTAATTTTTTTTTAGCTAATTGTTATCTAATACGTTCCTGTGAGTTACCTTTTACTTCACGTTTCATGGTAGCAAATGTTATGGAAAGGGTCAACTTTCTGAGCTCCAAAGATTCAGTGATTTTTACAGGAGCTGTTCCACATTGTGGTGATTTAATCTCTTTACTGTTACCAGCATTTATCTTCTGTGATTCTTTCTTTCTTCTCTTGACATTATTAAAACAGTGAGAGCCAGTAAAAATTGCTTAGGATTTTGATTTTATTTTAAAAAAATTCTCTTTTCTTTAAATGAATTAGCAAGTTTAAAAACTCGTCGTCTTTGAGCAATACATGCACGTTAAGAATGTTGTTTTATTTTGCCAGCACTGAAGAACGTCACCATGTCATGCGACATTAATAGGTTGCTGGAGCAACACTGCAGCAGCCAGATTACGTCAGATGCCACCGTTTCTGCTCTCTGGCTGCAAAAGCTAGGATTATTTTCTGTGTTGACACAACTCTGCTCTGATTGGCTAAAGGTTGCAGTGACACACGACGTTGTCTTTTGTTGACTGTTATGTCCCAATAATGACAATGATCAAACAAGTTTTACTTTCAGCTGAAGAACTGCATTTTACCCTCATTGGAATGTGACCTGGTGATATTCTCAGCACTAATAATTTTAATTTCTAGACTTTCTTGAGTTCCGGCACTAAAAAAACCTATTTTTGCTGCTTCTTTTTGACACCTGGGTCAGCATCAGTCAGCCACATTTGTGCTTAAATGCACCCAGTGGAAGAAAAGTACCTGTTTAATGTATGTTTAATATGTGAAGATCTCCACTTATTACAGTCCTCAAACAAGTTTTCTGTGGGATCACAGCAACTCTTGCATCTCTGAATTTTAAAATTTTTTATGGCTCAATCAGAGATTTTTCACTACAGCCTCATAGGTTGGTTTTGGTTGTTTAGGTTTGTCAATTAAAAAATCAGATTTATTATTCTTCAATAATAAAAAAAATCTAAATTTCTCAATTAGATATTGATGCCAGTGTTTCTGCGATAAAATATCCACATGCTGTAAATATGAATTATCTTCAAAATTACAATAATGGAATTTATTTTTCAGTGTTTTCTTTATCTCCTTTGTCCTTGGTAAAAAACACTGAATGCAAGTTTAACTCTCTATTTCAGCTTCAACTCCCCAATATCAAAGCTACACATGAATTGTCACTGAGGAGTAAATCCACCCTAAAATGTAGTTGTTTCTGCTCAACTTAAAGTTTTAATTGGAAAAATTGTCTGTGCCCAATCTGCGATCAGTATTGATCTTTGTTGGATCTTACCTAATATGTGATATTGGCTCTTGGAAACTTACTAGTTATTTAAAAATCTTAAGCAACATCACTGTTTTGTCAGAAGCTTTTAAAAGAATTTTGAAAATTTCTGACAGTTTAGTTTAGCAAAGTCCATAAGCTAGTAGGTAAGCTACAGAGTGCAGCTCTGACCTCTGGCACATATTTGAAGTGCAAGCTTCCTTCCCAGTTAATTATGAATTTCTAAATTATTTTATGTAGAAGTTAAATTTATTTTTATCTATGACTGATGGGTATTTTTGAACCTTCATAAAAGTAATAAGTTTTATTGCTGCACTTTTGCTCTAGGAGAAAGCATAGCAAAAAGGATCCTCCGATCCTCTTCACCAAGTGTTTCCCCCGAATCCTCTCAGCTCGGGCAAGCCTTTTATTTAGGAAGAGAAAGAATGTGAAAAGATAAACAAAGCAACTTTTATCTGCATAGAGGTCATCTAGCTCTAGAGGAGGAATAATCAGTTCTTAAAACACAGACACTTGGTGCCAAAAAGCACCACACAAGGTTATGACGTATGTAGAAATGATAATAACCTAAAAATCCCTAACAATGACTGTCTCTCAATTTTCCTATTATTTTGTAGCTCTTCTGCAAAATGCAGCAGCCTTGTGTGGAGCAGATAATTGTTCTCAAGGATCACAGCTCAAATTAAGATAATCAGACCAATATGACAATGAAATACACAAACTTTCAATTATTTAAGAAAGATAATTACAGTAAGATGTAAAATATAGTCAATGCTAAAGTGCTTTTGAAACACTACAACTTTTGAACAATAATTTGTTTTGACATAATTTACATGTCATACAATACATAATTTTTGTATTTATGTTTATATTTTGTTCTTTATTGTCTTATTTTGCTCATGTATATTTCTGGATTTGAAATGGTTCTTGAGGAAAAAGAGGGAGAACGTGACGAGAGGAAATGGCTACGTAGTCTTCTGCCACTTCACAATAAAAGCATGGATATAACCATCTAACTACTTGAAGAATACTTAACAGTCCAACTAAAACATCAACACAGATGTCGAACTTTATTCAACTGAAATGTCACAAAACAGCCAACCAAATTAGTGCTTTAAAATATATTTTAAAAAATTATTTTGGGGAGACTGAATGCACTGAACCTCATCAAAGTTAGCAAAACACTAAATGAAAAATTTGTTCAACTAATGGTGCATTTCCAGATTAGCAGAAGTGAACCACTGGTTTTCTCTAACATTGTTGGTTTGGTTCTTGTAAAATGACATGGAAGGATGGGGCGACACGCCATGCATGCAAGAACCATGACTGGTCAAAATAACACTTTGAGCAGACGAAGAAGACTGACCGTTAGCTGTATATAACTCTGAGCAAGTGTGAGACTATTTTGTTTCATTGATTAGTTTTGTATCTTGTCAAGTGCAAATTTTCTCTTTTTTTCATTTTAGCTTTTTCCTTTTTTAAGGGTTCATAATTTGTTCTCTTACTCAAGTAAAGAGCCAAGCAAAGTACAATTTGAAATGATTGATTAATACTCTCTAATCGACTGTGTGCTTTTATGGCTCAAATTACTACCTTTTTCTTCTTTCTTCTTTTGGAAGACCATTTTCAAAGGGGTTTCTTGGCGAACGTCTAGTGAGAAAGCTCTTGCAAGCCTCCATGGCTCGGATTCATCGGTGACTCACCACCAAAACAAATCAGTCCAATTGCAGACAAGCTAGTGCTCACATTCCCATCACTTGTCATGCTGCCATTCTGGCTCCTCTGATGTTCTTTTAGGATTTTTTTCTCCCTCATCTTCATAGCCTTTCTACATTGAGGGCATTACTCCTGTTTTTCTTTCTCTTCACCATTCTGAATAATCTAGTGTGTCTTCTATCTCTATACTGAAGCTGCTGTATGGTTTGACTGTTTACAACCAGAGTGAAATAGGATACAAATTGCTTTTTATGATGTGATTACATTTTTCTTCTTCCTGCTGTGAAAGGGCTCCTAATTGGCGGCATAAATGCATTCACTAGAGTTTTCATTTTAATCAGCTGACCTTTGAGCCGTGTTTACGTTTCTTCATAGTCAACCTCATTAAGCTGTTTGCATCCCATCTCACTTCCAAATTGTCTTTCCTTCTTTACTCCTCTTCTTCACCAAAGGTCAGCACATCATCACTACCAATGTACTGCAAATCCTAGATAAACAGAAAATAAATAATGAATCTGATAACCTGTTACCGGGGCTTGCCCGCTTGTCGTCACTGCGTTCGGTGGCCAATCCACATCTGAGGGGGCGTGGCCTCTGCCTGCTGCGTGCCTGCTCTGGGTTTCTTGCGTATATTCTGAATGAAACAGAGAGGGAAGTATTTGCTTGCATGCTGTGTTCTGCTCCTCTCGCTGCTCTGACTGGTGAGAGTGGAAGGGAGATCAGACTAGAGACTCAGCACTCTGTGCCACACCGGGAGTGCCTTTAGGAGAAGACAGAGGTGGGGGTTGTTTGCAGAAAGAAGAGGTCAGTCAAGCAGTGGTTGATGGAGGAGAGCAGTTTTCAGCCCTTTTGAATATTTCATAAGGGAGATCCTCCAACGTCAGGCTACCTGGATGGACTGAGAGAAAGAGTTGGCGCGAAGGTGTGCAGTTAACTGGCACCAGGACCAGGGGGGAAATGGGAGAGCGGCGTAGTTGAGAGGAGGATTTTTTTTTTTTCCTGTGTGACCCTGCCGTAAAGCCTCACATAAAGAAAAGCTCTGCAAGAAGGCACTGGGGATGAACCAAAAACAAAGAGAAAGACAGGGGGCTCAATTGCTGGCTGGCTATTCCTGAAACCTGTGAAAAACAGGATAAGGAGGGAGGATCCCATTTCTGGGTGAAAGTCTGTGTGGACAGCTGCTTCAGTCTGTCTTGCAACCTTTCAACAGATGAAAACTTATCTGATTCTTCACTGAAAACGAGGAATCAACTTTACATGAAAGATAGCTTGGTCAGAATTTGACAGAGGAATTACAGTCTCCCAAACGGGAGCCAACTCCGTCCTGCAGGTATGTCGTCCAACGAGCTGAGCGTGGAAATGGACTCATGCATTCGGACATTCAAGGAGCACATGCACCTGGAGCTGGAGCCCCCAAAGATGCCAGGCGTGGTGGGAGGCAAGAGAGGAGCAACGTCTCCCAAACTGTCCCCGAGAAGCTCTCCGCGGCTCTTCCGCAAGCTGATGGTGAACAAGAGCATCCGACAGAGGCGGCGCTTCACCGTGGCTCACACCTGGTAAGGCTTTTGGGTGGTCAGTCAAAAGAAATAAGGAAGACAATTTAAACATAGGAAGTGTGTCTGAGAGGAAATGATAGAGGTGAAATTGTTGGAGAATTAGGAGGTAACTGATAGAAAGACTCTCTAAACATGGAATAGGAGGGAATAAATATGAGCACTAGGATTCAGACAGAAATTAATTTAAGAGTTAAGAACAATGGATAAAAATACACTGACAGAAATAATGGGAGGGTATAAAACCTCTTGAGCTTCCTTTAAAATTAGGTTGTAAGACTGTCTGAGATGTAATTCGTTGTGATTTGTCGGTGAGTTATGGGATTACATAATGCAATAAAGATGACATTCAGCAGGGTTTCCCCTCTGTACTACTATGTCTCTGCCTGGTACCTCAATGCATTTTTTGATGAACTGATCAGACCTTGTTTTGGAAGACTGCTGAGATGTGCAGAAATTGCTAGGTGCATTACGCAACCCGGTGGTCCGTTTTTGTCCGCAACCCCAGGGAGCAAATGAATGCCTATATGACTCAACACGAGCTACAATGACTGATACGTTGCAAAATCACAAGGAACATTTGGATTCACAGACATTATCTAGATGGGATTCAAAGACGCTCTGATTCAGTTCTGACCTTCTTTATGGGCTGACCCCAAGGTATACCAAGGTTAATAGAAATTCTCCTAAAATTTCTCAAGTATAGTCATTTTTAACGGAGATGCTACAGAAATTAACGGAGCAATTAGTTTTCTCTGGCATACAGTAATGCAGCATTGCTGCTCCTCTACTTTGGAGTGCAAAGTACTGGCATGACTGAAAAATGCTATATCTATTGGTGGTCAGCAGATTCTTGGAAAGCTGCTACCAAGAAAGACAAATGGGTTTGTTTTGAGACATTTCCATTTACAGAACACACAGTATCATGTTATAAAAACTAAAAGAGCGTCACTCAGTAAAAGCACTACACTTAGCAAATATTTTTTATGTATTTTTTTTAGGTCTATGGATCAAAATCAAAATGACAAAGGGCATGCCTTGGATGAATGGATGGTTTTGTCTAGTAATTTTTTTAAAGCAAAAATATGAATAATTATTCTTAAAATAAGCTTCTAGATAATGAATTTCATTTTTAAATAATATTTGGGATTAATATAACAATATCATGACATTGTTGTGTTTTTAATCATGGTTGTGAAGGAATTGATCATTTTATACAGTATAAACTCCACATAACATTCTACATTTCCCCGTTCTTATTTTTTCTTCAGATCTGGCTTTAGATCTAGCAGCATTCAGGTGAAAATTAAGCTTGGATTATTCAAAGTAGGAACTTGCTTTAAGTGAGTATTAAGAAAGCTCAAGGTGACTCCTTTTGTTTAAACTGAGTCATTTGAGATGCTTCCTGCTGCCGGTGAAGATGAAACACATCACTCTGAAAAGACAGGATAATGAAAAATCCATACACATGAATAGTTTTTTCTGACTTGTGTTACAATGTGAGTGATAAATCTGACTTATCATGACTTTTGTGCAGTTATTGTGGGAAATGAGGGTCAGGAAATGAATCCAGATTTTAATCCGCCCCTATATTTTGCCTTGGAAAGAGTTGTCTCAGCAATGGGAGGGAAAAACTAAAATGCATGTTTGTTTCTATTCGTATCTTCATGCAGAGATATCCTATAGGTGTGGTCCGTCAGTGATTTCAACATATATTTGTCATATGATTCCTGTCTATTCCTCCTTCTTCCTTTCTCGTAGCCACCTCCATTTGTGTCTTCATTTTTCATTGTATAGGCTACGGCTGATCCGTCAGAGCCTTTTCTCTCTCGTGGTTACGAGGGAGAAAAGGGGGAAGGAAAAACAAGGATAATGGTTTTATTTAGAAATCATTAAAATGTTCTTTTCTTTGTTTGTTCTCATAAATCTGCCACATATAGGCTCAATCCCAGGACCAGACAAAGGCCTATTACACCCATTACCGCTATTAAACACCAGGCGAGCCCATTACCAGCCAAGTTCATGATAAATTATCCTTGAGCGAGACACTCAGGTCTCTTTGCTCACTTAGTCTGATGCTCTGACATGAAGCTAAAATTAGAAATATTGGAAAATAAAAGCAAGAGGAGAGTAAACTAAAACAAACAAACAGAAAAAGATAATTGATGTGGACAGCCAGGAGAAGGATTTTTTAATTCATTTAATGCTTGTTCTTCATCCATTGTTGATGCAGGCACATTTCAGACATAATAAAATAAGCAGCCATATTACAAGCCACAAACAATTTGCACAAGTCTGAGTTGTCATTATTCATTAGCCTATAAAGAAAACAAAATGCCCCACCTGGAAATCCCTACGAGCATTACAGGCCGTGAACTCTGTCTGACCTGCTCGTCTGCCCAGCTTTTCCAGACCTCAAAGAGAAAATAAAAGAAATATGAATTACTGAAAGTCTCATAACCTTTCTACTGTTGGATGAATAAAATGAAAAGGTTTTATATAAACATGCTTCTGTATATTGTTTGAGATAGCACTGCATTAATTATCATAGTATTAAACTGAGACAAAGGATCTACTATTTATAGTTTAGTTTGCTCCTTTTGAAGAATAACCTTGAAGAACAACTCATAATTGAATCACTATAATTAATGTGAGGATACCCAAGCATGTGGAATGATTTGGCAGCTGTCACATAAACCCCTAAATCTTTAACTTTTAGTTTGAAACCCTCTGCTTGTGATGCATAAGGGAGCTTTTTGCTTTTCCACCTGTCTGTCTGCGCAATACCAACCACCACTGAGCAACTAGCTGCATAATATTATCTGAACAGTCATAGTATTGATTTTGTCTTTATAGATGCCCAAAACTAAAATAGTTAGCACTTTACCCAATTTAACTGTTTACTGGCTTGCAAGCTGAAAATTATGCTTCTAAATGATTTGTTTGTAGATTCCTTTTTTCTTTATCCATTCTGCTGTCCTAATAGTGATTTGTTGAGTGTGGTCTGGTAATTCTGGTTATTATAAAGAACTGTTGATAACATCGTATTGTGACTAACTGGCTCTGCTGTGGACAAGTATCTCGTGACCTCCTGACCTGCGAGCTCTCAGACAACGGGTCTTCTGTTAGGACTGCTCAGCTTTTCCCGAATCCTTTCTTTCATGCTTTTTTTGTTCTGCTCGGACTCTCTTCTAAACTTTCCATCTGGTCTTTCTTTATCTAACTTTGTTGCTGCCTTGTCCTGTTTTCTTGCTGTCTCTACATGCCTCCTTGTGTAATTTATAGGCACTTCTTTCTTTTTCCTGCCTGCCATTCTGTCGTTTTCCCTTTTTGCACTCCATAACGCCACATGATGTAAATGTTTGATGGTTGGCCGAGGGGTACGTTGGCCTCTTTTCCAACTCACACAAAAAGTGCATTAAGGAGGGAGAGAGAGACGGCGAGAAGGTATGAAATAAGAGAATGGGACAGGATGGAAATATATGAACAAATATAACAATAAGCTTCACCGCTCATGAAAACTGTTCTGACAAGGTTAGAAATTGAGCAAGTATATTTTTTAGTCTTCAAATCGTTTTTTCTTTTAAACTTTTATTCAGATTCTTCAGGCGGTGCATGACTTACATTATACAGATTTTATCTGAAGAAGAAGAAAGAGTGTTTATGTGGAGCCTTTCCTCCTTCTGAGTGATGACCATCAGATGCTTTTAGTGGAGTGAAGAGGCTTTTGAGAGAACATCATAGACTTATAAACAAGAAGAGGTAAGAAAATGTCAGATGTTGTTTGCGCATAAACAGAAAAACAGACTTCATTTGCCGCAGTGGTTTCAGGCTTGGCTATTTACCTCAGCTTAAATGTCAGTCTAAATATCCATCTTTCATCACCATTCCATCCAGTGCTCCATCTGCTATTGATTTGTTTCTTTCTCTTCTGGCCTCCGTGACTCATCTAAAATCATCTCTGCACGAGCGTCAGGGAAAGATTGACGTGATTATTGTTGCCTCTGCTGCCAGTGTGTTTCTGCCAACTGCTCACTTGAGTAAGAGACAGGGAGACAGATGGAGAGATGAAACAAAGAGCACTCGATTGCAGAGCAAATTGCTCTGAAATTAAATTTAAATATTAGTTTATTAGAGCTTAATATTAAATTCTGCTAAAAAATCTGCCCTCTCCCTTAACAAACTAGTTAGACCACCTATCTGTTCTAAATAGTGGTTTGTGCTCAAAATGTCAATATTTTGTCATTTTGAGAATTTTATCTGCCATGTAACATCTCACCTCCAGTAATAGTGCTTGGTGGAGGGAGCATTAGCCTTTTGGTCCTCTAATGTCCAGCAGTCCACACACTAAGGACCTAAGCCAAGCAGTGTTCTCAAATATTCCAACTTTACACTAAAATGTAATACTAAGCATCGCATAGTATCAGCTAAAATATTTTGCTACCACAGCTAACATCTCCAAGCACAACAAAACTAACCAAGTCTGCTAACTTTACGATGAAAACAGGCAGGCTAAGATCTGCTAAGAACTTTTTATAAATGTTATGATTACAAAGCGCATCCACTTAGAGGAATGATATGATCGGTTCCTCACTAGTAATATTTACGCTCGATAAAAACCACTCAAACAGAAAGCGGACCTCTCATTAGAGAATGAAGTGTGATAGAGTAGGGAATAATTACATTTTAATCTGAGTAAACAGAGATCAAATAAGGGTGAATTTATATGAGGGTGTGTATTTTCATACTCATTGGGGTGATGCACTAAACATTACACGTGCAGCACAGCAAAGCACAACTATCTCTTACTTTTAGAGATTGTTTTTGCTGGATTTGTTTTTCTTTAGCCCTGGGTCTGACCCTAGATCCTCTTTATTGGACTCCTCTGCCTGGGTAATGGAGCATACACCTCTGGGATTTCTGTGCTGCAGACTACCTCATATCTTCCAATAAAATATGTATTGAATTTTGATTACAATTTTATTGGTTTTGCTGTCGTGAGGCTTTTGATTTTAATAACTTCTTAAAAAGACTAACAATTTCAGCACTTCAGGTCAATACAGTTTACTGTTTGACTAGTCTATTATTTTTTTTTACCCAATATTAAATCCAGACACTTAATTCAGAAAGCCAGACTGAAATCAGCTTTTATGTGATTCTTATCAAGTAGTTACATTGATCTTGCAATCCTGTTTCCAATGTGCATGGTGGTTCATCCTAACTAACACACCAGGCGGAGTTGACTGTTGTCTGTTTTTAAGGAGCATGCTTTCCTGAAATGTAGCAACACAGATAGATTGCCTGAGTAAAATAATAATTTATGGACTTGTATTGACCCAGATGCATTTAATTTGCCACTTACTCATTAGCCCACTTAGCTCCAACGATCAAGTCATGTGAAGCACAGCCAAATCAACTTTCCTGCATCTAAATAACTTCTGGAGTGTCAATTATAAAAACACCTCCTGTACTGTGCTTAAATCAAAACCCTGGCTCTTAAGTGTTTTGCAGTGTTTCATCACAATACAGCCTTGACTTGAAACACAAATATTTATCTGTGCTTGCATACTTGCATTGAAAAATCATTTTCTGAACTTTACAGCGTCTTCGTAACAATAAAAGTAGATGAAAATCTCCATTTTAAATCTACTTATGTTGGCTGTTTGATTTTGGTAAAAGTTCTATTGAACCTGTTTTCCTAAAATTAAAAAGGAAATAAATATGAAAACTGTAGGAAGCAAAAGGATAAAATTCAATATGAAGTAATGATAGTTTGTAATTTGAAAAATATTTCCCTTTTTTCCTCTCGTCAATTGAGAAAAAATATTTGAAAGCATAAAATGTATAAACTGTTATACTAGTACTTTAAATTTGTGTTGTCATCTGCGTTTGTCCTGCCTACCAGGTGTTGTGATTGGTTTTCTTGCCACAAAAGAGTGAAGCAGGCACTCCGGTCCTTTTTGAGTCAGATGAATTTGGTGATGTTGGCGGTGATTCAGAGGTCTAGAAACAGTCTTCCTCCTGTTCTTTCTCCTCCTCCTCCTCCTTATTTGCTCATGCTGCATGACTCGGTTCAGCACCCCTCATCTCTCTCTCTTGTCTCCCTGAACCAAGCAAACCAACCAAGCAGAAAGTTAACTATTCCAGATGGGTGACGGAGGATGAACATTCAGGGATGTGCATGTGTCCCTGTGCATGTTAACATCTTCGTATGCTATAACCACAGTGTGGACTGGGTTTCCCAAGATGAACATTTGTAACACATGGGTGATGGGTTTCTCAAATTACAAGAAAACGTCATTTATTAGTTCTTGCACAATTTCATTTCGCATCAATGTAGCAGAAAATACATTAGAGTGTCCCATTAATAATCCCATGCTTCATACTGACGTCATGTGTTGGAGGCTTTTCATTTAACTCAGGATGTTGTTAGTTCATGACATTATGATGATGAAAAATGTAACAATTTCAACAATAATATTTTTTGTCCTGGTTTGATATATTTATTTCAACAAAACTATTTAGCCAGTGGCTGCCCGGTGGCGCAGCTGGTAGAGCCCCGGTCTTTCTGCATGGAGTTTGAATGTTCTCCCTTTGCATGCGTGGGTTCTCTCCGGGTACTCCGGCTTCCTCCCACAGTCCAAAAACATGACTGTCAGGTCATGTGAGTGTGTGTGTGCATGGTTGTTTGTCCTGTGTGTCTCTGTGTTGCCCTGCGACAGACTGGCGACCTGTCCAGGGTGACCCCGCCTCTCGCCCAAAACGATAGCTGGAGATAGGCACCAGCAACCCTCCCGACCCCAGTAAGGGACAAGGGTGTAGGAAAATGGATGGATGGATATTTAGCCAGTTTCTGGAAAACATGTGACTGTTTGCGCTGGCTTTCAGGAAACGCATAAAACCCCATTTGTCTTCGTTGCATGCCATGTTTATTAAATGTTCTCCTCATTTATTGCTGCAATTACATTTTCCTCATCTAGCTTGCCATTTGGCCTGTGCTGTAGTAGCATTTGTGATAAAGGGTGTAATATAATTCAAAATATACACACTCAAGTTTGACATTGTCAGATTTCAGCTATAGCTATTTTCAGCTCAGGCCATCAGTGCTACTCCATTGTATCATAGTACTCTGAGTTTTTGTGTCTATTTCTTTTTGGTTTTGCCTTAAAAGTTCTTATTTGGTACATTTCAGATGAAATAAAATTCCTTCTGTGACTTAGAAACACAGGGAGACAATACAGAAAAAGATGCATCAAAACTAATAAGACATTGTTGACATTTTAGTTCTTAAAAGAAAATATTTGTGTGTTGTCTAAAAGGTGCATTTTGTCTTATTCATTGACTGACTATTAGGAAAAACTACAACTATGACTTTTTCCATTACAGCATTACTTCTGCAACTGTCTCAGCTGGCATGGACATGTTGGACATCCATTTCTTTTGGTAAAATTTCTTCAACATATATCTGTATCATAAAGCCATTGCTAAAGTTAGCGTGCTTGTGTGTCTTTGCCTTAGTGCATGAAAGTGTCAAACTTGAATATTATTTTTATCAGACAGAAACGCATGCACACGTTAATAACAGCTGCTCTAAAGCTCCGTTTGGGCAGTCTGAAGTAAGCAGAACACCACAGCACATTTTCTTTCTCCTTCGTCACCTCTCTGTCAGCTCTAACAAAGGAGCAACCATTATTCAACACTTGATTGCTGCCTATCACGCTGACTGAAAGGAACGATGGCAGCATCCTATTTTTTTCTGCTCAGCAGGCGACGATGTACAGCCATGCAGAATGGGAGGCAGAGATGCATTAGGCTTTCTTATCAAATTAACATGGGCTATTGGAGTCTCAAGAACTAAAATGATTCAGAAATGAGTTCATTTTGTGAGCTTGAATTAAGAAGCGATGGTGATTTGAACTCACTCGAACTTGGTAAATAAGTTTCTGTCTTGACTCTGCATTGAAGTTCCACTCATCGCGATTAACCTCATGAAACAATAATTGTACTGGACTTGAACATCTCACCCTGGGCGAGCCCAAAATGTCACAAAGTCCTGAAAAAGACTGTGCGACTTGTCGCTGCAGCACAATCATGTCAGACAGAAGCAACTACAGTTTCCATATGCTGCTTAAAATACTTGTATGTTACTCTTAGTTTGTGACATCTTAAATGTACTACAGCTGTGAGCTACACCTTTAAACAAAGGTGTAGCTTTCTTTAAGAAAAAAAATGCTTTCTTGAAGTACCGGGCTTTGGTATGAGCACTTGATGAAAGGCTGTTAGTCTTCAGTTCACGTTTTTTATATCTACACTGTAATTCACTGAAGTTTGACCTGAGTGAAGGAAAGATAGAATAAGCTAAAACTTCACCCTGCACCGTCTTGGTCAGGGTTTATTGTATTTAACATTCTGTAGGTATGTGTGTTGAATCTTCTGACCAGAATAAATTAAACTAAGCTGCAATCAGTAGGGAATGGGTTTTGTCCTGTCATCCAAGTCGTCTTTATTGCAGCATCAGCTTGTCCACAACTGAGATGAAAACGCAGGAGGATTGATTTGTTGTAGTCTACAACACCCCCTGCAGCATCCACAGCTGAGATGTACCAGAAAGATGAGTACAGATAAGCGTGGGCTAATTCATGTGTTGGCGAAAAGTGAGCTCAAAGCTTACGGCAAAGTAAACTGTGCTGTGAATGTTTTTGTGATGCCTGCATCCTGGCAGACATCGAGCTGCAGGTGAACAACACTCCGCCGCTGAGAGCAAAAACAGAGCAAGATGTGCATTTAAGTTCTTCTTGGTCTCGCCCAGCATGTCCTGAGGCTGACATAACATCAGCCTTTCAGTCTGATGAATTATAAGAGTCAATTTGTGCAACTTTACATATATGTTCCACAACATTTATGTATGGGATTGCTTATACAAATGGCTTACATTGCCCATGAGAATACAATAAACTTAACATGCTATATTATTATTAACTCATTTGGAATGTAGCATTTTAGAAGAATAATAGAAAATAGGCAAAGCTGTGAAACTGGAAAATCTAATGCTGTGGTTCCCAAACTTTCCGGCTTCTGACTCACAAAATGAAAATGCAAGACTCTTTGTTTTTATCGTACAAGCATTTTTATCGAGTCATATTAAAAGTAACACAATAATGTTGTTTTAATTTATGTTCAAGTTTTCATGTTTTCTAGTTTTGTTTACACATCATGATCACCAGCTTGGGAAGAGAAATCTATGAAAATATGTTTTAATTAATGAATTATTTAAATTGATTATAATGTGAAGAAAGGTATGCTTACTGCGGTTAAAATGTAATCCTGATTGAAAAGGCGGAGCATGTAGCTATCCAGTGCTGCAGGTCATTCTTTGACCAATTTCAGGCTTGGACAGTCTTAGCTGACAAATGATGAATACTGACCAGGAGATTTAAACAAATTTGTTAAATATTGCATACCGTAATCTCCCTTGTGCGATGCTTTATAAATTATTTTCAATCTCACAGTAGCTCAGTGAAATTGCAATAAATCACAAACAGCATAACAACTTGCTTGCCCATCCACAGCGGTCTCTCTGTGTCTATCGGCAGCACAGCAGGTGAGTCATCTTCCTGCTTCTGGGGCTCATGTTTCGCTGTTCTTCCTCCTGTGTCTTATCACTATCACACAGATAGTGATGACTCATCTCAACACTATCTGAAAAATCTCTAGATAAATGCTCACCGTAGGATTTTCCAAAAGCAAATAGGACACTTCATTACTGTTTTAAGAAGCCATTTGTCAGTTGAGTTTATCAAAAAGAATTGCACTAATTATGTAGCGGCTGTCATATTTGCATTAGAAAACCAATAAATACCATGTACTGCACAGTGGATCATACAGAGTCGCATGCCATAACTCAACATTTTGTTTCTTGTCTGTTTTAGGATTGAGGTTGGGGTTTTGCAAAGTCATAACCTTTGTATTATTTAGTGAGCCTGCATAGAGATAATGCTGTTATATTTTATATATACCTTTTGTTTTATTTAACTATGTAACACAGTTGCAGTTCTGTGAATATTGGTAGCATTTATATAAAGCCTGGATTTTAGTTTGCCTTAAAACTAAATAATAAATGGTTAAAAGGTTTTCAATGAAATTTTGATACAGAGATCCTGGAGACATCTATCAAATGAAGTGAAAGGTTTTGTAGCAAATAGATGAAGTAACCCAGATGTGATTAATAAAGAGATGACCTCAGTCAAGCAGAACATTTGTATTATTTCTTGACTGGAATGCCTTTAAGTGGCAAATCCTGCTGTGATGATTTGGATAAAAGCAAATCTGACAATGATGGGATCAGTCTTGAGAATATTTTTTTCATACTTTGGCAAATTAAACAGGACTTTGTCAGTCTTTATGGCTCAAAGGCAGTCAGTCTGAATCATCATCTTCTGGGACAATAAGATGCTCGCTGCGGCTCTCGGATAAACACGACTTGTACATTGCCTCGTTTTCACTGCTGACTTTATGCTGCTTGTTTCACATACAGTCATTACCACAATGTGCCTTCCAGACTGTGGCGATTTGCATTACAGAAGACTACATGAATTTGTTATATGCATGTCCATCCTAGCACAAAATTTTGTCTGTAACTGTGTGCATCTCCTGTCTGCTCGAATCATGGTCACTGTTAACCTATGGCGAAACCATCGCCCACACAGGCTGATGTAGTGTTACAAAGTCTTAAAGTTGTGTGTGTCTTGTATTTGCTATCCATGTTGTGTGAGACAAGTGTGTTTGCAAAAGCACAATGTGAAGTCTTTGGGAACACAAGCCAAAACCAGGGCAGCAGTAATTGTTGCATTAAGATTAGGAGAGTGTTGGAAAACTCAGACGTCTGAACTCATCACACGTCTGTCTGCATCCCAGAGTGTATCTGTATTGATATGAGTAAAAGTGTAATGCAATGTTTAGAGATGGTCCCCAACATAAAACTGATTTGTTGGTCACAGTTTCTGTTGATGTTTTGGGCATTTTCTTTGTCATGTTTTCAAATGTGGTGTAATTTACATACATTGAGACGACGCTGAGTGTGTCACATTGATACATGCACTGCAACAGAAGATTGGATTTGTGTCTCCTTGTTTCAAGACTAAACTTAAGCAGAGCCACAAACAATGGCATAAAAAAATCCTTTCATCAAATATAAACTGGTGAACTTTTCATTGGTTACCATCGGTGATTGTTTCTTTTCAATCATTTCTGAGTCACCAATTCTTTAGAGAATGATTGACAGTAAAGTGAGATGAGAAACTGTTCAGTGACTGTTGCATCTACTTAGTTTAGTAAAAAGTATAAAAATGCTTGGTTCAATGATTGCTGAACCATAATATATTTGATTTGCATTCCAGATCTGCTTTTCAGTCATATATTTTGCTAGTTGGATGTGCTTTGTATCTTATGTGCCTGAGATGATAAAGCTCAAGGAAAGTGTTGAGGTCACTGTGATTTTGGAAATGAGAAAAACAAAAGAGGAATAATTACACCCACATCTTCATAGCAATATTTATGTTTTGATTATGTTAATCAAAATTATTATTTTATTTCATTTGAATAACTGAAACACCAGATGGCCATTGAAACTTTATTAATCTCATCAGTTTCTTAAAGATCTAGTGCAAAAATTTAGAAAATTATTCCACAGCACCAGATCATAAAATGGACAAAGTGCACATTTTTTCCTAATTGTTTTTTGCATTGTATAACAAAAACTACACAGTATGACAGTTTTTTCATTGAAGTACAGATTAACCAATCTGCAGAATTTTAAGCAGATCTTAAATGTATTTGTATTTCTCAACCCTAGACTCTTTTCACATTTTCAATCTCATTGCAGTGGGAAACCGCTTTCAGACTGATTTTTTTAACAAGATACTGAAGCAAATATTAATTCAACTTGCAAGCTTCACCTCACCACCATGCTGATCTTTGTTCAGTTTGTTTGCAAAAACCCAGTGTTTTCAAAAGACTGCAAGCTGCATAAAAATATTTCAGATCATTTTTGATTTTTGCTATGTAGCTTTCTGCCAGTTAACTGCAGGTTGCATGTCAGTTATTTAAAAGCATGCAGTAATTTGTAAGTGACTGCTCTTTTTGCTTCTCTATGGGTTTGTCCTTTAAATAACAGCCCTGAGGGTCACACGGAGCCATTTGGTCAGTGTTTATCCATGCTGGGATGTTGGCAGGGAAATGTTGGCTTGAAACCTGCCATCCAAATGGCAGCCACTCTCTCTCCTCTGTCTCTGCTGTCTTCATTTGCAGACAAAATTCACACTGTGATTGAGCAATTTCCCATGGGTGTGTTAATTTGGTCAGATCACCCATGGCTACTCTCAAAATTGCTACTGTCCCACTTCAGTTTTGACCTGTCCAAAGCTGTAGAGTCTCCAGAGGCGACAAGGTTTGCTGCTATTCATGTTTAAGGTAGCAATAAAAAATGGGAAGTTCCACCAACTTTAATACGTAGCCCCAAGTGCCTTCTTGGAGCATGATAGTTTAGAGAGGACCAAACAGATTTAGTTGAAAACCAGGGTGTAACTGCTGCTGGACAGGCTAAAATTAAAACCATTTAAACTCCCTGAACTGTAAAAGAACATTTAATTTAACTTGAAGAGCTATTGTTAGAAATGGGTGTGCAGTGTAATATTTTCAACTTCCTCTTCTGCTTCTTTTTAAAGCAATTTTCCACCTGCCTTCTCACTTTTCCTCCTCGCTCCATCACGTCTGTCTCATGATTAAGACTCTGTTTGCCTTCAGTCCTTTTGTGTTCATTATCCCGAGTCTCCAGCAGTGTCTGTTTAGTTAGTGTCACATTGATTTACACACGCCCACAATGTGCGAGGGCTTTTTCATACACTGCACACACTTTCCTAATGACCCTGTAACTCTGCAGCCAGCAGGTGTGCACAGGTGTGCTTGTCTAAGATTAATTTTTGCATTAAGACTCTTTGGATAATCATTGTAACACCAGCAAATCAAACCTTAAAGAAAAAGACCCGTCATGTGACAAAAAAGCCCAGGTGAAAATAACTTGGCAAAATATGTATCTGAAAAAGGCTTTTTCACATGTGAGAAGGTTTCTGCATGTTGCATAACATGTGAAACATGTACATTTTAAAACACACCATGATAGTTTACCTGTGGAAAGTGTTTGACATGTGAAAATGTAAGTGTTCACATGTTACTACACTTATTTTCCCCTTCAAAAACTTAAATGTCCACATGTTAGTATCCAATGTGAAATCGCCACATGTAGCAAAATGTTCCACATGTGCTTTATGTGTTAATGTATAATATATTTTTCACAGTTGAAACATTTGGGAGAAGATCCAAATCTGCAAGTTTTCCCCAACTGTTCACATGACAGACTTTACTATTTTTACACAAAATAGAAACAGTAAATTTTGATATGAATCTGCATTTTGGATACATGTTTTGAAAAATGTGGCAAACAGCAGAGTGGATGTGAAGGCAGGTAACCCTATACTTTGGCATTGTAGTGTTTCTTGGTAACTTTATTTGCCTTGTGCACAACTTTAAAATCGCAGACTACGCATACCAAACAGGATTTTATGATGCGATATAAAATAATCATATGGTCCTCATCAAGATTTAAAATGCCATAAAAACTCAGTTGAAGTTTGCCATTATCTAATTTTAATACTGGAACAGAATCAGATTTCTCCAAACTATATCCAGCTACATAAAACCTTCCAAATGAAAAAATGTCTCGTAAAACATTCTAAACATGTGGAAGATAATTCATTTTGGAAAACTTTCCAGCTGGGGTGCAAATGCACACAGTGACCAAACAGTCCAACATTCAGACAAACACACCCACAGAGAGACATGAACATAAAAACACACCAACAGACTGATGGTTTTACGACAAATATACAGATTAGCAAAATATATTTGGCACTTAATAGGAAAGTTAAGGGTGAGTATATTCCAGTGCAACACTGAAAATACACTCAGACACACCAATATTTAATTGGTATGACAAATCGCTGGCTGGAATAATATTTCACAAGATGTGGCTTTTCGATCCAGGTGGGATACATGACCTGGTTTTATCTGGATCTGGAGGGAAGAAGTAAAGCTCTGTCCCCCACACATAGAAATCCACTGCACTCTTCTTTATGTTACATGCATGTAGGCAAGACTGACACTATAATGGTAAATTTACAGTACCTGTCAAAAATGTAAAAACAAATTACAGTACCACACTGTTTTAAAAACATATTGGTTGGAAAATATGCACCATGACTGTCATATCTAGCATGATTTAGTTCTAATTCAAGTTTAACATTTTAAAAGAACTCCTGGAAAGGAACAGGACCCCTGCGGATCTGAGACCTTTGTATTTACATCTGTGCCTTCCCTTTCCAAGCCTAAGTTTTATTTTCCAAACATGTTACATTATATTTACTGTGGGAGATGTCACCTGATACCAATCAGTTTAGCCTCGTTTATTTTCTTGATCACAGCTTTAGATATAAATGAACCGCAAAGATTAATTTCAGCTCACAGGGATCAGACATAATTTCCCACTATTTAGATGAGATATTTGAATGTTGCTGCAAATTATTTGGTTCAGAATGAAAGAAGATGACCCTTTGAAAGAAAGTAGGGTGATGGCATAAACATGCAAGTGGTATACGTAGAAAAATACTTTCTGCCAATGTGAGATGAAGCCAAAGGGTTTATCTATTCATTCATTTACAGCTGGATAACAGTTTGTGTAGTTGTTGTTAATTTGAAGTCCCTTATTCATTTTCTCTAGTATTGACCTACTGTACTCAACATTCCTTATTCACCCTGCACAGGAAACCTGGGAGTATCAAAATGAGAGTGAAGCTCTAGTTGTATCTAGCCTATTTTCTTCTGAATCTAAATAGATTATTTTATGTCTGCCCAACATGAGTCTTTTCTTTGTACACATGATAATATATTCGTCTTTTTTATCTCTTCTCTTTGTTTTCTTCTTATTTCACTCCCCATTAGCTCAGTGAGTGCAGGAATCCTCCTGTTTCTATCTTGGTGTTTCCATGTGGGAGCTGCTGGGTATATTTTTAAGGAAAATCGAAGTTCTGATCCAACAAAATTGGCTATTGAAAGTCAGTTGCACACAACCACAGAGGAGCCAAAGATCAGACTACAGAGCTTGTTCAATTTAAAGAAGTCAAACACCTCAACTGGCTATTTATCCTGTCTATTCAATAGAAGAAAATACAGTTTATGAAATTCTGACCCCCCAGATTTCTTTTTCTTTTTCTGACAATAATATATGTCTGCATGCGTGTAAGGGACAGCACAGGGAACCCTTAAAAATTAAAATTGGAAAAACTTTCAACTTTGGTTCACTGACTTACAGTATCGTATGTACCACCTCAGTCAATAAATCATAACAATATTGAAAAGTATTTTTTCCTCCAGGAACTTTATCACTAAGTGAAACACAAATATTAATTACACACAGATGGAATTTTGAAAGCCTTTATTCCTGTTAATTAAAATAACTTTACAATTACAGTTAATGAAAACATGACATTTGAAATTAGAATATTACATCAGACCAATAAACAATATTTTAGCATCAAATGTGGGCTTACTGAATATTAGATTTAATACCTGGTTAAAGGTTGTTTTCAAAAAGCCCATTAAATCTGACAGACGAGACTCATCTGGATTTTAATTTGAATGTGACTGTAAGTAATCTAATTACTCTGTCTTCTGGAAAATGAAAGTTGACCTCTGCAAACCACACAGTAGTCACAACAATACCTTCCACTTAAAGAGGGCGTTTCCCAAGAGGCAAAGATCTTCTGTCTTAAACTTTGTTGCCTTCACCTGCTGCAGTTTCTGTTCTCCAGAGTCCTTGAAAGTCGTCTGAGTCTCTGTTGGATCTGTTGTTTTTTTTGTCGACTCATGGTCGGAAGAAACGGAGCAAAAACAGATCAATAGTCCTGGATGAGGCTGTTTTCTTTTTTCTTTTAGAAGAAGCCATATTTTTGATGTACCACCTACAGCAGTGAAACATATTTTTTTTCCCTTTCTTGTCATCCTGTGACATCTTCTCATTTCCACTTTGTTCTCCAGGCTGCTCTAAATGTTCATCCATTAAATAAGACAGCTCCTGCTATGAGGACAATGATTTAGCTGATCGCACTACCAAATGGTCTAGTTTCTTTTTTTTTTCTACTTCCCAGATAGGTACTGAAGTATTTATATTTTCTCATACTTCAAGATCAAAACGTCTCCAAAAATATTCACATTCTTTAAACATTTTCACATTTAGACATGTTACAACCACAAGACAAGACAAGATTGTGCACAATAGCAAAGGAAAAGAAAATAAGATTTCAAATTTTTGCTTTACAAAATAGTGTGTGGTCCGTTTGTGAGTGAATATTTTGTTGAACCTTTTTTCCTAATCTTCCTGGGGGGGTGGGAAGGAGATGGCGGAAACGTCTACCTATAGAGACTCCCAGAAGGCATCATTAAAAGGTGCCTTCTAAACTATTTTCGTATCTCATTTAAACTTTCAATAATTGAACAACCAGAATCCGCCATCATTTTGAGATGAATGACAATGAATTTATTTGTGCACCTCACGAGAGAATCAGAAAAGCACTGAACCATGCTTATTAACATGTCACCTCTTGCGTGGTTGTATCTGATTTGGCCTTGGTCTGTTCACTTCTCTAGGCCATTATGGTGTGTTTACTCTTCCATAACTGACTGAGGTAATTAAATCTTCCTCGTTTTTATCTCTTTTCTCCTTATTTGTTGGAACACTCCTCCTCCGCTCTTGTCTCTTCTCATTAAATCCTTTGCTCTGTTTTCACCTCACCCCAGTTTCTTATAGTTGACTCATTTTATTTTTTGCTTAGCTACTTGTTTACCACAGAACCTAGGCGTGGTATATATCGCTAACATTAGCCATGAAGGTTTCTCCTCTGTGATTGATGGACGTTTGCATCTGCTCAAGACATTAATGTCAAGAAAGTGTGTCTTGACTTTATGGCACACTTTCTTAGGAAATATGTTGAAGAACAGCTTTCTGAATTAATTTAGTTATTCGAAAAGCTCCAAACAGTTACAAAAAATGACAAAAGGGTAAAGCTGACACAAATCCTTCCCAGTTTGAAGGAAGAACCCTGGAGCCTAAATAAGAAGATTTAGAAGAAAATCATATTTTGTTGAACCAGCAGGCTTTGAGGTTTTTACTGTAATTATCTCTCAACCACATTCCATGCAGCAACTTTAATAAAAAAAGAGGATGTCTCGTGCAATGTCCACTCTTTCTTTTTCTGCTTTATTTTCACCTCCAGGCGTCTCGGCAACAATGATCCAAAGCCTTTCTTCATTGTAATCTATCAGCACAATACATTTTGTTCATCGACTTTGTGTCATGCATGCTGTCTAATAACAGTTATCTTAATTGAAATCAATAGTAGGATACAGCATTGATTTTGGCCAGAGGGAACTGGTGACAGTGGCCTCCTGCTCCTCTGTCTTTAAGTGTTTGTTTCTCTCACATGTAATGGCTCAAAGATAAATTTGTCATAAAATCAACCTGCAGCCATTAGCTGAATGGATGAAATTAGTTGTTTATGCTGTAACTGTTTGTCTACCTAGCTCCAGGCTTCTTTATCACTTCTGTTGTGTTTGGTATTTGACAGAAGAGACAGACAGGAAAGATGGGAGAGAGGCCATCCCGCCTCTCTCCCATCTTGTGACAAAGGTTGCATGCCAGATTGGCGGGTACACAATCTGCGCCTGAGTCATCTGGGCTGCCACAACACCATCAAGCCCCAACGGTTTATAGCACTTGCTTTAGATGTAGCTCCAAAAAGAATACCAAGTTGTGAAGGATGAAAATTGCTCTGTCGCATCTCTTTTACTACAGACTGTCTTCTTTACTTTGACTCGTCATGTGTTTAAATTTCTTACAGAAGCTTTCAAAGTGAATGTTTTAAACTACATTTTGGGTGGAGAAGCTGAATGTTTTTGAAATCTCACCTTGTCAGTGATTCTCATACACACTATACTATGGCCATAGGAAAGTTACCTTTAATTTCTTATGTACTTTTTTACTTTTTTCTGCCTTTAATAATTATGTTGCTAGAACTTTCAACAATTAATAAGAAAAACAGACAAGGTTTATTGATTTATTTGTACAAAGAATTCTGCAAAGCGTTTTCTTGTATAAATGTACATTTAATCGTATCTTAACTTTTTCTAAAGCTAGGTGCACTATTGCTTCAATAATTTATAAATAAATATAATATTCTTCTCCTGATATGAAAGTACCTTTCATAGTTTAAATTGGATGTTTTGAAAAGATTGGAAAGAGATGCATGCTTTTTTTTCTGTTTTTACATCCAATCAGATTTTAAAGATCATTTTGAAGAGCAAGCATTACAGTACAGAGCAGTACAGAGGGGTGAGAATAGATGTATATATATATATATATATATATATATATATATATATATACTTTCAAATTCAAAAGTATAATGATAATGAACACAAAATGAACTTAAGGTTAAAAAATATCAATGCATGTGTGTAAGTAACATTTCTATTGACTGAAATATGTTTCATTGAAATATCTGTATAAAAACAAAGTGTCATTGTGCATGAGTGCAAAATCATGCTGGCTAATAAATACAATCTTAGAAAATTTTTTCCCCCCTGCTCTCAACTGTGGTTGTGAGGAAACAGCTAAACTGTGAGGTTTTCTGTTTTAATCCATCTATCTCACTCTTATGAGTTAAGCTCTTTAATGACTTAAAAGACAACACTGTGAAATCAAGTGGCTTGAACAAGAATGGTAGCATCTGACCAATCCAGACTTTAACTTGCACAGAGAGGAGCCTGTTTTGGGCAGTCAGGAAATTAATAACACTACAATTCAAAATCCATTACTTTGAACATTTCCAGTGTGTCTAGTTCAATTTATACTCATTAAATATTTGAAATGCCTGCCTGTAATATATGGAAGTAATGTTTTTGTTTTGATTGAAGATGTAATAACGGTTGATAGGGTGTTGACAAAATTGTGCAACACGCTGTAGTGTTGCTTGTAGTGTTCCCAGTTAAACATAGAACACTAAAATTCACACTTTTCCTTGTTGATTAAAATCACCATGTTGTATCCACTAATATTACTAGACTGAAAAGTTTCAAACTGTTTCTAATAATTACTGCTCTTTCCCTCTGGTGCACACCTTATAATTTGCACCCATCTCATTTTTTCCTTTTGCATTAATTGTATTTTTTACATCAGCCTTGGCATGGCTGTCAGCATGGCAGCCATGCTGACAGCCTTTAAATCAGCTTTTAAAAGCTGATTCTTAAAGCAAATGCTGCTTTAAGTGAAGCACAGTAAGGTGGGAGGTAGTGTGCCACCTGAATAAAATGAATTTTACACGTTAAGATAACTTTTTGCACTGAAGAAGCGTTGAACTGACAAGTTACACCAATTGAGTTGCTTCTAATTTTTAAGTAATTTTCCTTCTAATTAGACTTCATTTGCATGTGGCATTTATTATTGACTAACTATTAAGCAGATAGTTTCCTGTTTATGTAACACTAAGTTGGATGGATTAATGTTTTTGAAGAAACCTGTTTACAACAGAAATTAAATGTGTTTCATTTGCTGTCTGATTTTATGATAATTCACATCACTGGATGTACATGGGGTGGTTGATATTTAGCATTTTCCAAAATGTGCGTCTTGATTTTACAAAATATTCACATTTATATTGAGAATATTATCGGTAACATAGAAAAGTGGGTGGTTGTAAATGAATTTAAATTGTAAAGGTTAATTTCATCCCTCCCCAATGGGTTATCTTCCCACATAATTTACTAACTCTGTGATCCCAACAAAGGGGACCACAGTCTATGTACTGCTCAGTATTCGCTGAATGGTAAAAAGGCCGTTCAGTGAACAGGGAGCTGGTCATGTTACGTCTTACAGCAGATAACGCTAATGAGGCTTTTCTGTAAATGTACAACTTTTGTCTGGTGTTTCTGCATCTTTACTATACTAAAAATATGATTTATTTCCCCTTGTAATTAAAAAAAATCTCTTATTCTGGCACTTTGTCACACAATTTAAAGACATAAAATGTCTGCATGCACTGAATTACATGTCTAGAAATAAAACTCCAACTTATGAGTTGAAAAAATTGTATTTGCAGATTTTTTTGCAGGGCATCTCTACTACAGAAAATGTAGCTTGGACCTTGAAATTCAAGTTGAAAATAAAAACATTAAGAGAGATGAAAAAGTTGACTCTCAATCCTGGATTGACTACTGAGGTTTAAATCCAAAATAGTGGAAACTACCACCAGACATCTTTCAGTACAGCAGTGGGCTACCATGGAGACAAAATACAGCCAGGCTAACAGACATTACTCACAAGGAGTGTTACTGATTTATTTAGCCACCTGGTTTTCATGTGTCTATCGAAACTTTCTCTCTGGTAGTGACTGATCTCCTAGATCTGAAGGGGGCAATACATGATCAAAAACACCCAAAAAGGTGTCATTGTATATAATCTTGAAATATCTAAAGTGACAAATTAACTTTATTATGTGGCCTTTTTGTATCCAAGAATTAAAAATAATTTAATCAAAATTAACAGTAAAACTTAATCCTGAGAGCAGACTGTCTTTCAAAGTATGTTTGTTTGGTAAAGACAAACAATGTTGTATTTCAACCAAATACACACCAAAATAATCAATTGTATTTGACAACGTTAAAAATCATTCAGTGCTATAATAATCATACCCATTGACAGGGTTACAAAAACGCAATGACATAACTGTAAAAGACTATAGAGTCTAGAAAACACCTTTTACGTCTTCTCATATCAACCTAAAATGTCAACATTTCTTTAAGGCTTCTCAAACTAAAATGAGACATTAGGCAGTATGTTTGACCACATGTTGGATATAGGGGGTGTGTGTTTGTGTGTGTGCTGCAGTGGTGACGAGGTATGAAATCAGAGACGATTCATTCTGAGGGGTTATGAATGAAGACTTAGTTGTGCCTATACACTATTCAAGCACTAACAGTGCTGGCGCTGTTGGTTCCCATGCAGGATGTGCTGTGCTCCCCTTTTTCAGTTCACAACCCCCTTGCAATGTTGTGTTTCCCCCCTCAATATCCTGAACACACACACACACACCCACACACACCCCCACACACACCCACCCCGTCTGGCAGCGTGACAGTTTGGAGTGATGTGTGGGCACCAAGCAGTCTGGCGGTGACGTGGTGAAGGCGAGAGGAGTGATGCTTTTCAGCCTGATCACGGTCATCCTTGTGACCTTCTGGCCCCGGGGGAAAATGATCATTGAATGGCATCACTGTGTACGTGCCGGGTTGTGTATGCGTGTGTGTGCCGGGGTGTGCATTTTTGTGTGAAGAAAGAACTCTATGACTGTTGTGCGTTTGCCTTGACGACAGACATAGCGTGTTTCTACGTCGTGTGTTTCTACGACGATGAAATGCCAGGAGAGGTGGGGCTACCACATTTTTTTTTTCCTATTCTGTCCACGGAGACAGCTGCTTAGTCGCCATGGTAACGGAAGAATAAGGAACCATGGGGTTTAGCCTCCTTGTGTGTGTGTGACGTGATCACAGAGAAGGATGAAGGTTAGCAGGTGATGTGTCGCGATAACAGGTTGTCAGGTGTTGTATCTTCCAGAGCTTCCAGTTTGTACTGCACTTCATTTTTGAGCAGATGGCAGACGTAAGATTTATGATTCTTTATAAAAGCTGGGTGTTCAAGTCAAACTGAAAATGAATGCATTTTGGTCTGTGCGAATTCTGCAAAGAAATGACCTTTCAGCAAGAACTTATATCTAATCAGATGTTTCATTTTCTGCTTTTAATTGCTAAATTGTTGACTCATTCTTTTAAAAGGGGAAGAAATTCATATAATTTGTTTTTTTATTTGAATAAAACACCTTTAGTATTCGTCAGGGGCATACATTTACACCCAGCTTTTGAGACAAGTCAATACAAGCTACTGCGTACACTAATTGGGATATAACGATGCATCCAGATGCATCCAGGTCACACAATGGTTGATATTACTAGGTTCACAAGAGTTAAATAAGAATTCAAGATTTTTTTTGGCTACACACAAAATTGTTTTCTTAAACACTATTTTAAGAAAACAGTTTCTTTGGCTTTGGTATCAGGTGTGACTATCAAAGATGTCAAATTCAATAATGATTTTGGCTCATATTATACTTATTTCACAATTTTAATTTCATTTAGATAAAAAAAGAAACAAAAATCTCCAGTAACTGATGTAGACAAGCTACAAAAACAAAAATGCATTAAAAATGTCACTGGGCCTCAGCTGCACTCTTAAATATTAAGCAGAAAAAAAATTAACTACATGTTTTTCTTTGAAAACGTAGAAGCATTAAGATGAAAATGTTGTGCTTATCAGTCAGTATTCACTGATCTGATACTCAAGTGAATAAAAGTAATCATGCATTGAAAAAAAATTAAGTATAGTCTATAGTTGTGTAATAGGATTTACTCGTGAATAAAGTGAAGGGAGCTGTAGACTTGTCTAGCTCAGAATGAAAATGCAACAAAACATGTGTCTATAATATTATAATTTTTATAAAAATCTACATAAAAGTACATGCTGTGAGATTCATTAAGCTTATTAAATGCAATTTTTAGCATCTGACATTCTAGATCAGAGCTAATCATGGAGAAAATGTCCTTTCCCAAATTCAGTGTGATTGATTGGGGAATCTTTATGCTCAAATTAATTCTACTGGGAGAAAACAGTAGTGCTACTGAGATAAAGAAAAACTTTTTGTGTTTTTATGAAGTCTGATTTGTTTGAGTTTTAATATAAGAATTGTGGTTTTGTGGTCTTATTGTGATCATCCCTTCATTCAGCACCTAATAAACAAGAAGGATAGCAAAAATCTAATTACACCAAAATTGAACACAGAACTGTATTTTAAATATTTTATTTAACACAAGCTAAGATTTAAGTCATCACGACTGTTGCTTGAGTTATAATGATGGTGTGGATTTATGGATAATCTATGCATCTTTGAATTAATCTATGCCATTTAAGATACAGGAAACCTTGTCAGTAAATCAAAATATGTCTAAAAATAACCTCAAAAAGAAAACTATCTACATAAAAAGCTTTGAAAATGTATTGGTTGAAATCTATACACAGAAGATATTAATTTTTTTTCTGAGCTACACACACAGGGACCACACGCACACACCACACACACAGAGACAATTTCCTGCCTCCTCTTCATAGCAATCATCTGACATTTTAACCATCAGAGGAAATTGAATGGGCTCTTTGGCTCTAATGTCACCGTGTCCAAACAAAATGGTCCTATGTCCTTTTTTCCCAGCAAGATAAAACTGCACATCTTGTGGGAGCTTAATCCAATACAAGTTTGAAAAAGTTAATAAGCTTGTTCCTCATGCTTGTTAAATTCAGATGGATAAACATTATATTTCCTGTTTGTCACCGCGGTGTCTCGTTCTGCAGAATTGAACCTGGTAAACATCTAAATCCTTCAGGACACCAGCAGTCGAACTCATTAAAAATCACTGCCTACTAAAACAACTATATACCAAAAGGTGAAGGTGAAAGCAACAGTAATATAAAGTTTAATATATTGATATATAAATCATATTTATTTATTTACTGGGAAAGGTTTTGTCCTACCAATTCCAATTTTTAGCCACTTCAGATCTATTTCTAAGAGCTATAAATAACAAGAATGTTTTTTTTTTTCAATTTTGCTATGAACTGTAAATGTAATTCTTAACATGTTTATAATACTAAAAACAAAATCACTAAAAATGCATCTAGTATAGAAAAAGACTTGGAAAAGATATGCTTCTTGTTTTCCTTTTTTTTGAATGATTATTAGTTTGAATAATCATTCAAATTAAAGAAGATCTGAGTAGATTATTAAATTAACTATCAGCTCTAGAACTCCTTTCTGTAATGCCTGATGTGCAAGCAATATGTTGCACAACTTGCACTTAAACAACTAGGTGTGTGGAGTAAGTGGAGTCCTTACCTTTAACAGTAAGGAGTAAGTGGAAACACTTCACAGATTTCCAAATGCTGCATGTCTCACCACAAACAATCCAGCAGAGTAAACCTCCTGTAATGTTAGGAGGAAGCTGTGTTGAGGGTCAAAACAGGCCAGTGTTAAAAAATAAATCCTTATCTGGTGGTCTTTTACACCTTCTATGCTTCCTTGGTGGTGTATCCCTTTTTTCCCCCTTGTTTTGTTTTTTAGTCTGTTATTGCACTATCAAAAACATACAAACTACTAACTGATGTAATCTGAAAGTTGACGTTTTCTTGAAAAGTAAGGAGCAGAAATAAGCTACAGTGTTCTTAAATAAATCTGTGGAACCTGAAAATTCTTCCTCCAGTGGGAAGAATTAATTTATAAATGTTTTGTTAGTATTACCTCTACTGAAAACCCAGCTCTATGCTGTTCACCATGCTGCTCAACTGCAAAAGTAAACATGTTTTGCTGACAAGATGTTCTACTCTGTAGGTTGTTGATTCCCTTTGGTTTGGATTTGTTTTTGGTGTATGAGTAAGTGGTGAGCAAACATCCCACTATCCACCCGCAGACACATCTCTGTGCTTGAGGGAGTTCCTAATGATTAACTCGTAGTAAGTAGCGTGTTGCTCATTTTTGATGGAGCTTCTCCCTGCCTCCATTTCCTCCTGGGAGAGTCCAGGCTGTTTTAAAATTTGGTCCAGAAAAGCCTAACCAGTCCGAGGATGAAATATGTTACTGCTTGTCTTGGCCACCTCTGAATGTAGGCTACTGGTGATTACATTTGTAATGAACAGCAGTGATTGCAGACGTCTGTGTATTTCTAAGAGCCTCTGTTGTGTGTTTAGGGTCAACCAGTGTGCCAGCACCTTGTGTCAACTGTGTAAGGCCTAAAAAGCCTCCTTGTATCAGTATACCACAGTGCGCTCTCGCAGACGGCACACAGCGTTGCAGTCGTGCCAACACTCGCCATCTGCCGGTGTCCTTGCAGGGCTCCTCGAGAGGAGTCCAGACAGAGTGTTGATCAAAAAACAACAGACCCCTCTGGAACACAGTACAGCACAAACAAATCCCACGCTGACATGCACTGGCTCGTACATGCATGCACTCTCACTCAGTCACACTTTTTTGCTCATCATTCAATGGCTGTCAAGCGTGATGAACTGGAGTGAGTGTCGATGATAAATGGTACTGACTGAGTGGCCTTAATAGCCTGATGATCGTTAATAACGACAGTGGTAGCAATTATGCAAGCATGGTAGTGAGGATTGGATGAAAATGATGGCAACAGCAGCAGTGGTGAGGAATGTCAATTAGTGATTTTACCACACAAGGCTGGCATGACGCTCATCCTTTTAATGTTTAACGCTGTGAAACCATTACACATCATTACTACAAAGGGATGACGGATACTACGAATATTTAAACATTAACAAGATCAACTTAAAATGAGGCAGACAAAGTTAGTCCCATAGCTGACAAAACAACAGTCTCCCTGCTAAAACTGCTGGTGTCCCTTTTGCCCCGGGGTAAAGTAAGCTATCTGCTTACTGCCACCAGGGAGATGAAAAGTTATGAGCTTTTAATTACAGACTTGTTTACTGTTATCACTTTTATCACCTTAATATGTCCCTGAAGGGTTATCTGCCCAATGCAGTGTCTCATCTGTCATTACAAACCACTCAGCCAGGCTGGGCGATGCATCTGGGGCTGCAGCAGTAGACATAAATATTTCCATCTGCATCTGGGTTGTGCAATAAAGTCAGGGCTGCATCAGACGCCTATCTGCTCAAAACGACACAAACATGTAACAGAATCTCTTTTTAAAGGGAAGATGACAGACGGGGAGACCATCTGCACTGGTACTCATATGGCTCATGCTGCCTCACCACTGCAGAATGTCGGAAGTTTCTGTCTTGTTGGCTTGCTAACCACCTGCAGTAGCGCTGACTCATTCATGTAATCTTTATGTGAAGAATTTGTCACATGAAGACATGATTCTGAATATATATATGTATATATATTTGGCATCTAAATATCTTGGCAAGCTGTCAGTATGCTACTCATTATTTTTTTTTTCTTGAGGATTTTATTTTCCAATCTTTTTTATCAGTTCAACTTATCAACCTGTTGCATTAAAAACATGGCAGAGAGAGATAAAGATCCAATAGTTACGATAAATTTAAACCTTTGTTGCAATGTTTTATGGGAGTCTAAAAGTGAAGTTAAGCAGTTTCTGAAACATTAAGTCCTTTGATGTCCATGAAGTATAGATGTCACTTGAGATGTGCCCCTGTTAGTGCATCAGCATTGGGTAAAGTGTTTAATTGATTGTTTTGTATTCCATAAAAACAGAGGAAATAAGTTTCTATGTCAGTGTCATGTCTCTTTTTGCTTATTTTTCCTTACTTAATAGATGTCTGAGCAGAAGTCAGTCCCTCCATGTCTTTGGCATGCCGAGGTGAGTGCGGTGTCTGCATAATTTCTATCACTTTACAATCTGGTCAAGAGAGTAGAATTTATGTTGGCTCTACATAAAGTATAAATGGCTTGTTTAATTTGAGATGCAATTAATTTTGCTTGGATGTGAAGAAATCTAGCAGGTTTGAATGATACGTGTATGACAATTTTACTGATAAAACGCTTGACAATCATGATTCCCAGGTACAGACAATGCTGATGTCTACAAAGGATCCTAGCAAATGCTAATGAGTGGCATGGAGATGATAAAAATTACATGACACTGGCTTTGCTAGTAGTGTTAACTAGGAGCTATTATTTAGGCTTTATTTGTCCAATCTCGCCATTTGTCTGCAAACATAGTTGTCTATTCTGGTTAGATGTTGTGAAAGCATCATTTGTTTTAATGTTTTTTCTTTGTTGTACTGTATTGCATTTTACGTTTAGCAAAGCTTAATCTTAAGGTCAGCATTGCTTTTATGTACTCTGCGAAATCTCCTCTGGTTCTCAAAGACTTTTTGTTTTGTGTTAGCACTATCAGTTTCTGAGATGTAATACAGAACATTTGCTATATATAGTCCTTAAGTATCACAGTGTCTCCATACAAGGACAACCTCAGCCTGATATAATGGCTGCTGGAACATTTGTTGCCATTATAGCCAATGGAGGGCTGCCAGAAAATGCCACTTAGGACAGCCCTTTGGAGCTCCACATTCAGGTAATCAAATCAAACTGCCCTGCAGCAGATAAAAGAAAGAGGGCATTTTCAGTTCTGTTCTCAGATTCTTTACCCCCCCCCCTAATATCATCCAGGTGGTGGTGAGAGTGCAAGCATGTCCAACTGCCATTTCTGGCTGCATGATTTGTTTGGCTGAGCTTCATCTCTTTTATTTTGAATGTGCTTGCTTATCTCACTACTACTTCTAAATTGTAGCTCTCGCATCTTTACACCAAAAGCATTTTTATGCATGGGGTAAGAGTTTTAAAAGACTCTTCTGATGTTTAAGAATGTTGAAAACACTTGGTAAAGCTGGGAGGCTGCACACAACAGTGCACTTGCACAGCCAAACTATTTAAATTGCAATTACTTTTGCATGATGACACAAAACATGCCAGATAATTTTGCATTGTGGATTGTAAGGGACAGCAAGAGCATTGTTTCAACCTTATTGTGTTACTAAGTGCTACCCTAGGCAATGTAACAGTCATTGTCAAAACCTTATTCATAATATTCCATAAAAAAAGAGTCTCATATATTAATAATTACATTTTAAAGTGAAAGTAGACTATATACAGTAAGTATTTTCTCCTCTGCAGATTGCTTCTCTTTTTGCTAAGGTGTCATCGTGAACAAGATCATTAGCATCAGTCTGGAATCGGTTACAAAGGAATTTGTAAGACGTTGGGACTCCAGTGAACCATAATGAGAAACATTATCCACAAAGTGAGAAAATACACAATAGTCATGATCCTTCCCTTCCCACCAAGATTACTCCAAGAGCTCATGAATGAATCACATTTGCTAAAGAAACAGATGGATGAGTTGTTTGACCTAAAATAAATCATCCAAGCAAGCAAACACAAGCAAGAACAGGGTTCTATACTTTTCTACATTTATATTAATTTATTTCTTTTGCCATCCATCCATCCATTTTCTATACTACCTTGTCCCTGGTGGGGTCGGGAGGTGCTGGTGCCTATCTTCAGCTAACGTTCCGGGCGAGAGGCGGAGTCACCCTGGATAGGTCACCAGACTGTCACAGGGCAACACAGAGACAGAAAGGACAAACAACCATGCACACACACACACACAGGGAGAACATGCAAACTCCATGCAGAAAGACCAGGGCCGGGAATCGAACCCAGGACCTTCTTGCTGCAAGGCAACAGCTCTACCAACTGCTCCACTTACCAACTGCTCCACTGTGCAGCCCATTATTTCTTTTACTTTAAGTTATATATCTGTATATATGAAGTAACCTGAAGGTTTTTTGTGTGTGTTTTTGCCTCTCAAGATTGCAACATGCTTTGATTAATAAATTAGCATACTTTATACTCTACTTATTAGACATCATTAGAGATTCAGCTTCACAGCTACAGTGGTAACGGTGACCCTGCTTGTTCTATAATTTAACTGAGCCTGTGCTGTGAAATTAATGCAGGAATGTCGAGGGGTGGCACTACTCTGCAGTTGCTCTGCAGTGAATGACTCAGCTGGACTAGACCTGGGGAAGACTGTTTTTTTTCCACTTACATTTAATCTTGATTTTCCTCATCTTTTACTTCCTTATCTGGAGCACCCTTGTTTCCATTTTTAACATGCTTTCCTGCACATTTTATCTCCTGCATTTATTCTCTCTTATTTCTGTTCTTTTCATTTCCTTCTTAATCCACATTCCTTTAAACCACTGATCCCAGGGCTTAAGACTTTGATGCAGACTGTTTTTTTTTACTGGATGCTGCTGCTCAGCATGTAGACTTACAGGTAACAGCAGAGGATGAAACAGTACCCTTAACGCCTACACAAAGCTTTTACACCACAGGTCTCATTAAGCTCATCCTTAATCACAGGTTCTTTTATGTTCACCAGGATTACGTGTGAATTCTGAATTCTTGCCATATGTTTGTGGCAGCTGCCATAGAAGCTGTCCAAACGACACCTGATCCAGTCTTCACTGATAAATAAAACAATAGGAAATATAACAAAGAGTAAAGTAGCAGGATGGAGCAACTGAAGGAGCGACAGTTAAGGGCTGGTCTGAATGGAGTGAACAGGACCGAAGGAAGAAGAGAAATAAAAATAGAAAAGTCCAGTGTGCTAAAGCTAGTAGGAGTCTGGACTTTATCGTTTGTAAACCAAGTTTCCTTGTGGTTCAACTGACGTCTTGATATCATCTAAACTAAATGACTTTCTGTGAAGTCATGTCGGTCCTTCTAAGGCAGAAGCTTCTTTGTGTTTAAATGCGATGGAGCGGCATGTGAACGATGGGCTGGAATTTCATTCTCAGAATCAGGTTGCAGGCAGGATGGTGTTGCAAGGGTTATTTATGTTTGAAAAGTCTCTCATGTACAGGATTAGCATATCAAAACATGTACAACTATGGGAAAAAGTGCATGCACCACTTGAACCTTTTTGCATTTTGTGCTATTTATAAAAATATACAAATATATATAAAACGTACAGAAAAACGTATTCTTTTGTGGTTTGCTGTGGTGGCAACCTGAGAGCTCAACAAGGGTTGTGGTTTGTCTATTTAATTAGGTTTAAAATAACCAAATGTTGCAAAGTTCTCCTCATTTGTCAAATAGGACCTGCATGAGACTCGTGCTGAGGGTGAAGCAGGTGAAGCATTTAGTAAAAAAAAAAAAAAAAAAGAGAATCCATGGCTATTGTTTAAAAAATAATCAACAAACTGAATTAGCCATTGAGACTTGATGACAATCACTGATAAGCCCTAAAAGTTTAAAGGGAGACAACTGTGGATACAGTGACTAGGGCTGGATGATGAAACTACATTAAAATCTACCATGATAAATGTGATGAATATTAATAGGGAATTAATATTTGTTAGATTGATGTCACTGGACTCTGATCCATAACTGCAAGTCATTCTGGGGGATGTAGGAAATGTAGGAAAGTTTGTAGCTGCTCAACCTCAATCAGCATGCACGGCTGCAGTGTCATGCTGCCTCAGACATACTCTGGCATACTTCATGCCTCACAGCGCAGCACTCGAAGCAGACTCGATGCAGACGTCCGCCAAACACATCTGCACAACGGTCAGGTTTTACGAATGCTTACACAGACTCAATAATGCACTAACTCACACAAACTGTTCAGCAGGAAACACAGACATCAAACTTTTCTGAATATGATGCTAAGCTGATATTAAGAATGTTGTTGAGTAAACGTTGAGAGTTCAGAGATTACTAATAGTTCTCAATGGTTTTCCTGTGGCATTCTGCAAACGTCTGAGTGCATTGTTCAAAAAAACTCAAAGGCAAAATGCTTAATGACCTAATCAAATCAATGCAACTATTATTATATTATTATTATATTAATTGTTTCCTTGCCTACACCCCTTCCTCTGGTACAGATGGACAAAAACTAAAATAAATAAGGGATTGCATGCTTCTACTTCCTTCTGCCTTCTACTTAGAAGATAATGTTTACTGAAAGCATTGCACATAGCCATTTTCATATCAACTGGAAACATTTTAATTGGATCTGTATCGTTTATAGATATTTTTTGATGTTGAAGTGAAAGGTTTCGTGTTACTCCCTGCAAAGCATAATTTCATGTCGGCAAAAGTGAGCCCAGACTAAGATCAATGCAGATTCCCTGCAGGGGGAAGCATGAAGAATCTGAGCCCACAGGTCGATGGTGGGGCGGTGGCTGTCCGTGACATGCGTTGGCAGCCACAGCGGTGGCAGTGGCAGCAAGCTGAGGAGGATGATTTTCTTCTTTTCTTGTCAGAATGTGACCTGACAGCACAGACATGAAGGGATTCTTGTTTTATAAATAATACCCTAACTGAGGAGGCATTTCTTTTCCAGATTTGTACACATAGTAGATGATTAAACATCCACCTTGCCTTCTTCATATTTGCTAAGGAAAACTTGCTGTTCTTCACAAGCTTTTTGCCAAGTCACATCTTGGTATCAATGATGTGCATAGCATTAATGTGGTTCAGTAAAGGCCGAATGTATGCAGTTTTAAAGTGCAGGGAGAAGCAAATTCACATACTCAAAGGCAATACAAACGCATAAATGTTAGCACTTTAACCTGATAATGATCAAACATACAGCATAATCTTTTAAAATCTTAGAACTCAATGACAATTTTAGGCTTGTATCATTTTATGTATTTTAGACATGTTTAATATTTAGGTTATATTGCATTAATTAGAGAGAAATTACTTTTCAAATTCCTAAAGCTGTCTTAATTGTTGTACCTTTTTGGCCAATTAATCAGTACAAAGAGGGCCCCCAGTCTTACTAGTGTATCCTCTGCCACACATAATGATTCCCAGGGCTAAAAGAAACTTCACATACTGCATCTTCCTTAGGAATAAGAACACATAATCAGTCATGGCTCATATCGTCCTCCTTGTGCCAGCACTTACTAATCAGAGATTGGACCAGGAATTTCTGAATAGCGTTGATTGTCTGTTATTATTTTTGAGCCTTGTGTACCAGTAACAGCCAACCAACTTTTAAGCATGTTGCTTAGCTGCTGCTCAGGCTACACCAGTCGACTCATATTACACTCTGCCTTTCAGTGTTTCTCAGTCCAGTTAGAACTTATTTGATTTGGGCTGTAAACATTTCCTTAAGACTCCTCGGGCTGGGAAGGAATTTGTTTTGCCGACACTCTGTAGGGACAAAAGTGGATGAAGTGAGTGTACATCTAAAAGAGAAACTGCATGTGTGCATATGTGTTAAGTGAGCTGAACTTTATATCACACTCCATCTGTGAGGTTTTTGCTTGTGAGCAGGAGGTGCAGCTCTCAGCTACAAATAAACAAAGCAAATGCTTTGGTTCATGATTTGGTTATATTAGCCAGTTGTAAAGAGCTCATAGAGTAGCAAAGATTTAAGATGAGGTAAACATCTGCTCTTTAAAAATACAATCGTACTGCATCATTTTACCTGTTTATTTCTGCCTTGGTTTATTTGTAGGGAACAAAAGGTCAGTGTAGCTCAGGTATTTATTCTAGTTTATTATGATTGAAAAATATGTGGCAGACCTTTATTTAGTTAGTTTACTACCTATAGGGGATTCACACCTCTGTAATGTCAGTCTGGGTCATTTTTTCTTTAGGATTATGATTAATAGTTAACTACTGATATTAATGAAAGAGTGTCTACCTGTTCAATAAATCTGTCACTCTGAGCTTTGTGGCTTAAAAAACTGCTTCAATTTAAGGTGAAAAAAGAATAAACCAGCAGCCTTTTAAACCAGAAAAAGACTCTTCCTGTTGAGTGAAATTGTATAAAAGAATAATTACCTGAGCAACCCACAATGCACTGAGCAGGGAAAAGCAACAGAGTTCAAAGTCAACAATGGCCGACCACACAGAGCATCAAGTCAAGTGGTTTGAACCCAATGGTTGCCAGGCAGTTTCACATGTTGTCGTATGGAGGCACTCTGCATGGACCAGAAAAACAAAACAACTGACAGCATTCAGCTTGCAGGTGTTTGTGCTTGGTGAAAGCTTGATAAATATAGTTAATCTGCACATTAGCCAGTAACATTTTTAGCACATGGTCCGGTTTTATGTCTGGGGTTGTTGTTTGCCATTGTTGTGTTGCCATTGTTGCAGTTAATCTGTTTAAATAAAAGTGTCCTGTTGTTTTTTTTGTTGCCACACTCTTGTACAGGATCCTTAAACTTGCAAAACCCAGCAGACTGAGTAATTTTGACAAATAGTGCTATAAAAGAGATCATTCAAAAGAAACTGGGCAAAACAAATAATTTCTCTGCCAAAAAGAGACACCAGTAATGAACTCCCAAAAAAGTCCTGCTTGTTTAGCTGCTGTTGATCCTCCATGAAAATCTGGGCTTAGTTTGGATTTTGGGATATTGAGCATCTGTGAAATGTGACTGGGATGTGTTCCAGAGGGTTTGAGTTAATACCAAGACCAAAAAGAAACAACAGTGTGAAACAAATCAGGATGGAGACGGGCTGAGCTTTGAAATTAATGCTTAAAGAAAACTGACACATCAATAACAATCTGATTAACATTTATAGTCTCCTATTTTTACTTTCTATTTTTGCTTTTGTGCCTGTCCAGTTATTGTGAGAATGAAAAGAAGTATGCTGGGAAAGCTTTAAACATTGAGGTTAGTGGTGACAGAATGAGGATTGCTTTCATCATAACCCACTCTTTCTCTCAATCTGTCTTGAAGTTTATGACCTGATGTGTTGTAGGAGTGTTTTCTTATTGGATATTTGAGCTATTATCATGTCGGGGGTTTTGCATTACATTTACAAAAACAGTCCTGGGACTTTCACAGTGAGATTACAAAGATAAAATTAAATACGTCTCAGGCTTGATATTTGATGACAGGATTAAGCTAGAGATTAATTGTTTTCTGACCTCCGGTATGACTGAGTTGATGATTAAATCACACAGGCTGGAACTTCAGGTCATATCAGCCAGATTATGACCTGAAAATGCAGTTCTTTGAACTGCATTTACCTTCCTTCCTTCCTTCCTTCCTTCCTTCTATCAATGCATAAAAGAACTGATGGATGGATCCATCCATCCATCCATCCATCCATCCATCCTATAGACCCATCTACGATGTTTCTTCCACATGTGGCTCATTTCATTTCAGCCACTTGTATTAAGTCATGCAGTCACAGCTCCATCCTAACACACCATGATCAGGATACCATCAGATATGAACTCTAAAACAAAGACTCTTCCCCAACCCAGAAGAAGCAGCCCATCTTCTTTATCTTATGCTCTATTGCAACACTTTGGGAAAAACGACTTGCATCTTCTCAGTAACATTTTGACAGTGTGAAACTTGTGTATGCAGCATTTAGCCTTCTAAATAAGACATGATTCCATCTGCCACAAACTGTCAGCTGCAGGATTATGCTGGACTTATTTGAGTCTTACTGTGACTTTACTGGGTTTGGAAAGGATCCCAGACTGAGCTGACTAAAATTGGTTCTGTCCAACTTAAAAAGGACTTATCGAGCAAAATTCACATTTTGCACGTTTTGAAAAGTTGATGTTTTTCAGTGTCTGGAAAGTGAGCTGCTTCAAAATCCTCCTGATTGTTGAGGCACATTTGATGAGCACTGTGCCGTTTACTGAGCAACCCCGGTCGAGCCAAGCTCCTTTAAATCAAGATTGAAAGGAAGAATCTCAGTAAAGAACTGTTTGCTTGATAATGAATTAATAATTCAAGAGTGAGATTGAAGATGGCTAGCAGTGCTCTTGCAGAGCATATTAATGCCTAGAACATGATTTTTAATTAGCCATTAGTCCATTTTAAAATTGCATTAAACCTTTTCCTGTCTTTTTATCCAATGCTCTTAAGTGTTTGACATGCTGAGTTCTCCCTATGAGCAAATCTTTAAGATTCATGTGATCAAAATGTCTTTTTTGCTTTGCTTTGCCTAAAATCATGTCGGATTTAAGAAGTATAATATAAGAAAATGTAAAGGCATAATTTAAACATTTTATTTTCAGCCCTTGCTACTGTGAGCTGTGTCATTATTTATATTAGAAGCAGGGTTGATGTCACAACATGTGAAAGCAAAATGTTTCTCTGCTTGAGCGAGCTCAAAGTTGACTTCTTTAAATTATCAGTTTTTAATTCTGTTCAGTGCAACATTTTACAAACTGGGGTCATCACTTTTTAAAAATGGTCTTTGTGGATGTTACTAATTTGTTTAGCTACGTTCTCCTGCCAGATCTCACTTGAAAAAGAGATTGTTAACCTTTTGTTGAGAATTAATAATTCTGTGTTTTCCTTCTATCTCTGTTAGCTAGCTGCTAAGCTAAAACTAAGCCAAAGGTTTAGTTTTAGCTAAACTAAACCTTTGGTCAGAGGGCGTTACCTAGACAAAAGAGGCCCGCTAACACAGGGAACAAAGGGAATGGAAAACTATTCTGGGGGGCCATTTTGTCTGTTAGCTCTTAAAGGTAGCATGTGAAATGGACCTGCTGTATTTTGGTATTAATACACAGAATTCATGAATTAAACTCATTGACGCGTCTTTAACCTCATACATCAAGAACATGGAGAATGGATGATTCTCTACACTTTACCTCCCGGTTAAGGAGATGTTGAATAAATATAAAGTAAAGATGACCTTAGCTCTGCAATTTTCAAAATGCTCCCAACATTTCTAAATACAGAAAGTTCCAAGACAAGGCAGATGTTGACAACTCAAATGGATGAAACAGAGCAACTTCACTGCTCCATTCAGCCTTCATGTTATCTGCTGGAAGCATTGCCTTTTTCTTCTCTCTCTCCACCTGAATACCACGTCTCTTCCTTTGTGCAACCTTTCAAACACCTAACTGATACCAAAAATAGCTAGCTTCTGGTCTTCTTCACTGAACAATAGTTAACATCATTATTATGCAGCCATTCATGGAAGAACAGATCAGATTTTTTGAGTATTAGTTGGACTTTCCAGCTGATTTTTCAGTGCATCTTTCACAAACGTGCATATTTGGCATGTTTGGGAGAAATTTACACATAGCTCTACTTCAAATGCAGCAGGCTTATAACTGGACCAAATGCTCGTGAGATGTTGTCCTTAGGCTGAGGCTTAGCTGTTCATTGTGTAAATCACCATTAGAAGCTGCTGGTAAGCCTTACAGCTGCAGAAACATCCCTTCATTGTCGAGGCAGAAATCTGTGTTGCAAAACTGCCCCTTTTATATTCACCGACAGTCATAAGCCTTTCTGCTGACTACCTCTCTTCCGTTATTAATGGAACAGACATTTCCAGCCATAACACTTCAATATTTACTATACTTTTCTCTTTTTTTATGTGTTTATACCTCTTAAAAGGAATGTAAAACATAACCAAAACTAATCAACTGCTCGAAAAATCTGTACTACAAGGCAAAGACACTTGGAGTTCAAAGGCATTCTGCCTAATTTTGTAACTTTTTATAGGCTCATTCAGCAATTAATCTAAATCTAGCCTAAAGCAATAACATTTATAGCTCTACACAACTTGGTTATTGTTGAAAACGGAAAAATAACACATGTCCATCACAGCTGAACAGTCTACAGTTCTGCCAGCATACCTTTGGAGAACATTACCTCATTTGTTTCCCCTTGATCTGTGAACTTAAACTGAATCACTGTTTGAAACTGCAGCCACTTAGCAGTTTAATTCTCCCACAGATGTTATGACCCGGCAGCCAGAGATGAAGCTGATAAAAGCAGCATCACTTTTTGGAACAGAGAGAAAAGAATCAGAGCGAGGAAAGTTGACAAATATAAATCTTTTTACCCGATTCTCTGTTTTCATCTCAGGTTTTCGTCCCCTGACTTTGAACACTAACCATCCTTCTTGTTCTTAGTTTTTAATGTTTTGACCACAATAAACACCTGTCCTTGACAACGGTTCCAGGAAAAAATGAAAAAAACATTTGCAGAAACAAAAAAAGATGCTTTGTGTTCTTCAATTAAAGCAGTGCTGTGTGACTTTACTTTCTGTTTTTTGTTTTCTTTTTCAAAATCTTTGCAAGTAAAAGAAAAAAAAACTCATTATGGTTTTGTGGAGAACTGCATTCAGTAATGTTCTCTACCAGACCTCTGCGGCCTTCACAAAACAATTACATTACACAAAAGTGAATCTAAGTACTGATTATGAGCTCAGATAAATGGTTGCACAGATTTTTATTTAAAATTATCAGAGAAAGGTTGACTCAATAAAATCATATGTGGCATTTTGCAGATTTTATTTGTAAAATCTGATGCTCAAAGCTTCACATCTATACATTAAGCTCATTCTGAAGTTTTTTTGTTTTTATTATTAATCACAAAACATTTTCCAAGAAAAGGTCATTTAAAAAGCCACAAAGTTGACAAAATATTAATTCTGTTATGGGAATAGCACATTGGTAAAAAAAGAAAATACTAAGACAACTGTAATAGAATCCTACAACAACAAGTCAGAGTTTTTTTACTTGATAATTATCTTTTTATATTTGGAAGCTTGTTTTTCAACGTGGCTGGAGGGAAAACGAGTGTTAAAAAAAGAGAGAGAACATATGACTGAGGAAAGTTTGCCAGCTGCAGCATTTTATTAACCAGTCAGTGGGTAAACAACACAAAGCCTTAAAGGCACATCTGTGTTGCTTCTATACTTTACTGATCTGGAGAATGTTTTATCTCAGCATTTCATTAGCAAGAAATGCTGATATAATCAAAAAACATATCTTCAAATTCAAGCGGTTGTAGCTCTGCAAGCAATGGATTCAGAACTAGTTTACCGAGTTTGATTCACCAGACTTGAAGCACTACAATATGTCATCCATTTGAGCTTTTGGAATCAGGTGGTGGGTCTAACGTTCAATGCATTGCCTGTTAGGAGCAGATTGATTTGATAGCAGATCCGGTTTTCAGAATAACATCTTCCATGTTGTTGGATTTTCATGCATCAGGACTGACAGCCAAAAATGGACATGACCTTTACTGTCAGTTTCTGTTTGAAAGAAAGACGTAAGATATTTAAAACTAACCTCTGAAACAGGAATGTGTTAATTTTAGACATTACATTTGACAGACTTGAGAAATGGATAGAACTGTGTCTGAAAAAATATAATTTTCCTGCAGAAAGACCTCAGGTTGCAATTCAAACCCACGACAAATACAGAGGAAAAGGAGCCCCAGCCAAGTCTTCAAGTCTACAACAGTTTTTAGTAGAGTGAGATTTTGTATTAAGAATCTTTTTTTTGTTTTTTGCTAATCTTATATTTCAGAAACTAACCTTTGGATCTCAATAAAATGAGTTTTATTTTTTAATGAATGTTGGATCTTACAGGGGCTGCCCAGTTGCGCAGTCGGTAGAGCTGTTGTCTTGCAGCAAGAAGGTTCTGGGTTCGATTCCTGGCCCGGGTCTTTCTGCATGGAGTTTGCATGTTCTCCCTGTGCATGCGTGGGTTCTCTCCGGGTACTCTGGCTTCCTCCCACAAAAACATGACTGTCAGGTTAATTGGCCTCTCTAAATTGTCCCTAGGTGTGAGTGTGTGTGTGCATGTTTGTTTGTCCTGTGTGTCTCTGTGTTGCCCTGCGACAGACTGGTGACCTGTCCAGGGTGACCCCGCCTCTCGCCCGAAACGATAGCTGGAGATAGGCACCAGCAACCCTCCTGACCCCAGTAAGAGACAAGGGTGTAGGAAAATGGATGGATCTTACATTTTAACAAGATAAACATTTACTCTTTTTTTACTCTGCTAAAAGACACTTAAACTTTTCAATTATTTACTTACTGTTATGTAATGCCTTGTTTTCAAGCCTCTCTATTTAAGACTGCTGCTGGCTATAGATGATGGTGAGGTGTTGCGCTTTAACATTGCTTATGATTCCCAATTCTGAGTCCCCCCAGGTTATCATAACCTGAGTGCAGCTGACGTCAAGTACTTAATATTGCAGCCAGCCAAAGAAGGCCAACTCTGTAAAGGGATTAGGTTAATCACAGCGGGGAATGACTGCAGTGCCCTCTTTTCATCTGGGAGAATTAGTTTTATGGTGAAAGAGATAAAAATAGGAAGGGGAAGCTGTACTGTGGTTAAGACGGCAGGACAAATGGGATTGCATTTTAAATTCCTCCTTTATCTGATGATCGGGTCTGTCAGCAATGCAACCTGGAAGAGGTCGTAATCTTCTCCTCAATCACATCTGCTGCATTGCTTCTGTCCAGAGCGGCTGGAAGCTTTCACAGATATATCAATGGATTAATGAGCGTGTGAGAGTGATGCTCTTGCTGAATCCAGACCTCTGTGATCTTTGGGGGGTTTTCGTTTGTGCTTCTCTCTGCTCACACATCCAGGTGAGGTTTCTGGGGAAACTGTAATTGCTTCAACCGTGATGTAGAAGGGAAAAAAAACATGACGGTGAACAAATTCAAACCAGGTAATTTTGAGAACCATAAAAGAGAGCATCTGTATTAAAGTACTACACAAATGAACAGTCACTCTGCATCAAACCACATATATGAAGGGCGCTTCTTATTGAGTGGCAGGTTTTTAAGCAGTTTCTGCAAACCCTCTGACACGCAGTCTGATGCATTTTGGAAATCATTGTCATTTGAGCCACATTAACATCTCTATTATATTTGATATTTTAAAAGTTTAGACATTCTCCATCTTCAGTTGCATGAATGATGTCTGCACCAACACAAATGTAAAATATCTAAAAATTACTAAAATAAGTTCCGTTTTGTTCTGTACAATGCTCCTTCATCTCAAGGAGCAACAAATGCAAAAACGCTAATGCTATTAGGTCGTCATAATGGTATGGCTTCTGTCATTTCTTAGGTTTAAAAGTCTAAGTAAATTATCTGAAGCCACATGCACAAAGAATGCCTGAACTTTTTGAGTGTGCACTATGAGAAAACATTGTTTGCACAAATAAATCCAGAAGTATGAGTATCGGAAATGAATGTTTTTGAATGGATCCACACACAATTCCACGTTGCCTTTAATTCCAACGTGGAATTAAGGGCACTTGAGAGAAAAATGGAGTCCTCCCTTGATCCGCCTCCACTCATGCAAACAGATGCATGTGTTCTTCAGGTGCCATTCTCCTGTGAATTACACATACTCTCATTGTAAATTATTGAAGTGTGACAGGAAAATAATGAGTCTGAGGGATCCCCCAGTTTGCATAAATATAAACTCAGAGGGACTTGTAGGATGCTCAACAGCAATAACTCAAAGACCAATCACATGCTGTGAAGTAAGTCCATCCGGGGGGATTAATATAAGGACAATAAATGAGCGTACACTCTAAGAAGCTAGTCATCCTGAACTGTCAGCCTGTAATCCTTTCCAAACTGTTCTCTTTATTAGAAGAAATTAATCATGTGCAAAACCAGGCCACCTTGTTTCAATGTTGATTAGCAATATTTACCATAAGGATAGAGTGAAAATGATGATGCTCATGTGACATGCTTTTGTTGCTAGAAATGTTTACTTTGTGCCATTTGCAATGTTTTCTCATAATGATTTAACATAGTGTTAAAAATACATTCTTTGTAAAAGCATATTCTGCGTGCCTGGTTTGAAATTGACTCATTTCATAGCATACATGGGGATGTATTAACTCATTAGTCTAATTTCTCTGGTGTAAATAATATTTTTTTTTTTGGCACTAGTGGCCTTTATTTGAAAGTAGCTGGACAGGAAATGGGGAAACGAGAGAGGGGGAAGACATGCGGCAAATGTCACCAGGCAGGGAATTGAACCTGCGACCGCCGGCATGAGGACAAAGTCCTCCATATGTGGGTTGTGCTTTGCCCCTGCGCCACCACAGCACCCCCAATAATATTTTTTTTAGTATTTACACATGTGCTATTATGTTTGACACATGTGTCAAACTCCAGTTGCCAACATCCGGTGCCCTGCAACTTTTAAATGCGACTTTGTGCCATCACACCTGAATGACATCTGCTTAACATAGTAAAGTCATTCATAGGACTCTGTGGTGCAGAGGAGGTAATTAAATCATTTTATTAATTTATGTTGGAGCTGGGAAACATTCAGACGTTGCAGGACTCCGTCCTCGATGACTGGAGTTTGACGATGGTGCATGTTTGAGTAGGAATGGAGGGCACCATGGACAATTATTTCAGGAGGTGCTGGTTTTTGCCTGTTTTCAAAATGCTCTGAATATTATGATTTTCAGATTTTATTGTTTGGATATTTAATAAACAACGATTAATAAAAAAATAAGTCTGTGAAAAACTATTTATGCCCTTGAAACCCCCTAGATCTAATAAAAAATGGGGTAAAATCCTAATTTTGGTAAAATAAACTGAATTGAATGAGCAATTGATCTTACTATGCTAAATGTCTGAATGTAGAAGAAGCGCTTTTTCATTTTTTTATAACTAGCAGAGAATTTCTGGTTACCTTGCTGAAGCATAGCACTTGCCTATTTACAATATGCGACAACACCTTAAGAAGACTGATTAGAGATTAATGTTAAAATAGATAAAGGTCTGTGCTACAGAATCAGTTTTCTATCTGGGAGTCAAATAACAAACTTGCAGAGAAGTTGGACAATTTGATTGTCATATTGATCTATTTCTCCCCCATCAGCAAAAACATTTTTTGCCATTCCTGTCACCTTCTATTGTTTTGATAAACATATCTTTTTGTCAGCCTGTCCTTTTGAACTGGAGCCCTCTGCCTTCCTTTATAAAGTTTATATTTAAACTGCTTTCAGGAAAACTGCTCGCTGTTTGATCTTGATTTAATATGATTGTGTGTGTCTGTGTTTGTGTGTCTGAGGAAAGTGTTGACATGAGTAGTGATACTGTGCCTGTCTGCTTGAGTCGCAAGCAGCTGTGGTCCCGTTTGCTGCTGTTCTTCCTGTTTTGTTAAGGATTATTAATTTGTGTTATCACTGCCATCTGAAGCCAGCAGAAACATAAATGAATAGACCTGTGCTTACATTTTGTCCAGCTTATTTCGTGCCACTTCTTGTAGATGTGGATTGCAGATCTCAGTATGACAAATTCTGGAAAATATACTGATACAACACTGTCATCTTGTGGCCATTGCTGTTCACAAAACCTGGCTACTGCCAAGTTTATTTGTAGAATGAAATTGTGCCATCTAGTGGTACTGGAAAGAGGGAGGGCCCCAGAGATTTCTGTTGTTCAGATTGTTGTTCATGGTGTGAGTTCTCCGCCCAACAGTGAAAAGGCTGTTAAAAACATCTAAACCAACAGATACTTAATCACTGACTAAAATTAGAAGTGGCATCTGAAGTAGTTTTGTTATGTTGCCAGACATTTGTGTATAGAGCGTGAGTGTCTTGGCATGTTGTTTATACTACCAGGTGAACAACTGAAACTAAACAGAGTCAGGTTACTTAACACTGCAGGCTAACTTGGCCTCCATGTTATGACAGAGGTGATTCATATAAATGTTCAGCTATTTTTATTTTTTATCCCTGCAGGAACCTCCTGTTATCCTTTCCACTCATACATAGCTTTGGGTTTGCTTTTGCTGTTTTTAGGTTTGTTTTCTGGTTGTTTGCAAAGAACTTAACAATTCTACTAATATCAATACTGTAATTATTCTACATTTTTCATTGATTAATTTTAAGATGTAAAGTTTTTTATGGCCAAGTTGAAGATTTCTTCAATCAAAAATAAAATCTGCATTATACAGACTGTTTGAAATTTATTTTTAATTATTAAATATTTAAATATATTTCATGGTATATCTGGCCGATGTTGGTTAGAGGGTGATTTATAATTTTAGAGTAAAATGCCCCAAAAAGGGAACAATAATAAATGGAACTAGGTTTTGATCAAATAGTTTGAGATAATGATTTAAATTGTCTCCATATTGCATAGAAACTTTACTAAAAGACATTCACATGTTCAGAAATAGTACATCTGAAAGCTAATCTGAAAATGGTAAAATTCAAGATCAAGCCTCAATAGCATAGAGTATTCAAGAGTGCAGCATTTAACTCAAACATTTATGTACAAAATGTTTAGCTACAAATGATCATCACAACCACAAGAACTGTGTTTAGAAAAAGAAAAAGCCGCAGAATGATTTCTGAAGAAGAAACTATTGAACTTCCAGGAAGGTTTTATTTTAATAAGTACTGCATAAGAACACAAAAGTAGAAGTGGAAGGCTTTCTAAATGTTCTCTACTTTGGGTTTCTCTTTCAGACATTAATGGGAGGCGTCTTCTTTTTTTCACATAGTGTGCACAATGCCCTGTGGCTACCATATCTTCTTCTTCTGTTATTTTAGTGTACATTTACAAGCAGTGGGTTGAGCTGCCATGCATGTAGTGGCTATTCAGGTTTCAGTCTCTGCGATTGGACTCCTCCCATTGTGTGGTTGTCAGAGTGTTTGTCTCATGTGTCATCCATCTGAGTCATTCCTAGTTAAGCGATGTGGCAGCTTGCTTGTCCTGTCGTGTTGTTGGTTTTGAGAAACACCTGGGGTTGTTACTCAGGATGGTTTTCCTACAGAGCTTTATTACCTCCTCTTGAAAGACGTGAGACGTAAAACCCTTTCTCACTCAGCCAGTGTCACATTTTATTTGCGATAAGAATATGAATTTAGGAGTCCTGCTGCTCATGCTGCTTCTGTTGCAGAAAGGTTAGGCTTGAGGAGCCTGCATTATGAAACTCAGTATTATGACTCCATTCGATGTTACCTCATGTATTTTATTAGATCCATAGAAACCAAGAGAGTTAACTATGTATCACTTGAAAAAGCTGAATTACATTCAGTGATTTACCTGTAATTTACACAGCTATAACCTGAGACTTCTTATTTCCAAAGTAGACTGTAGAGAACAAAATGATTTAGTCTAAAACAATTTAGCATTTATTTCTAATGTTAGTTTGAAAGATAACAAAGAAAATGAGAATCAAGGTTCCAAAATTTAAACTGTTGCTTTGAGCCCAGTGGTCACAACTGTTTGAATAAACAATAAGGGAATAAAAAATGTTTTCTCCCTCACTTTAAGAATCTTGAAGGAGTTTCTCCACTTGCTCAATGATTCAGGTGCCTGTGAGCCAGCGTTCAGGTTAATATTGTAATACGATCTGCTTTTCATTTTTTTAAATTGTATGCAGATTTCTATCTAAAACAATGATGCTAATAAAATAAAATAAATACAAAATAAAGGTTTAGACATAATTTATTTTGCATAAATTATGTTTAATTTTTTAATGTTGGAAATTATCCTATATATTGCAATCAAAGAGCCAAACTGACACAAACACATGTTTTTTATTTTTCTATTTAAGCTTTACTGTAATTATAAAATATTTTATGAGCATATTTTGTCATGTGCTGCTATTTATCACAGGTGGACTTTTCATAAACTGAGGCCTTGTTGGTTTCCGTAGCCTTTCATGCGATCAGGCACTGCGGCCCCCTGAGATGATACCAGATGCCACCTAGTTTTCACACAGGCTGACATTTAAGGTGGACTTGGATCCAAACCTCCATGTTTGGATCCTGGAACAAAACATTAAATTTGACAACATTTTTATATTTACTGTAAAATATTTAGTAAATTAAGCAATTAATGCTTGTAAATTTTGACGTTACTGTAAGTATTAAGAAGCTTTTTATTTAAATGCTAACAATTTGTCAAGGTATACTCAAAACAAAGTATTTGCACACTGACATGGATTTATAAGACACTGGGTAGAAACTGAGCCAGAAATAATCTGAAGCTATTAAACCACGTTTTGCTAAATAAATCATAAACTGTCCCTTACAATTCAAATCATTATTCATAAATTACTGCCAAATATGTTTTATCTACAATGTTCTGTCATAAGACACAATCCCATTTTGTACTCAATGTACTGTTCAGTCCTTTGAGAAGCAATTTAACTCTTATCTCACCACAGTTTGGTCAGTTCATGTTTTGACTTTCTCTCTGTTTGCTTCTTTATGATTTTGTGTCCTACATTGATACAGGATTAATTAAAGGCTGTCAGCAGTGCAATGAGTTATGACTCCTCTCCAGCAACTCCACTCCACAATTTAAAGCTTCCTGCTAAACTCTGCCGGCTCGCCTGAAGGGAACAGAGCTCCCCATAGACACACAGACACACACACACACACACATACACACACACACACACCCACAGCATGGGGAGGAAGTAAAGTCTGTGACGAGGAGAAGAGTCCGTAAAGAGAGCTGAGAGAGAGACAAAGGAAGGGAGAGAGAGAGAGAGAGGGGAGTGTGACCAAGTGTAAAACGGGATGAAAGATTGTCGTGGTGTGACGTGTGGACCGCTGCTGACATTGTTGTTGTGTGTAACAGGGGATCGAGTGTGTGGAGAAGATGTACGGACACCTATTTGCTGCATGTTTAGCACCACGGACAGTGTGGCCAATGGATGATCTGCTGAGAAACTTTTCTTTTACAAAGGGTTTATAGGTAACAGTTGTGCGAATGTCATGGAACATGCTTGAGTCACGCATTACTGGACTCAATGAGTAGCACAGTCATCAGAGTTGTGTATCCACGGCTCTACTTTGCAGTTGTCGCTGCTGGGACTGTGTGAGAGTGTGTGACAATTGGTGGTTTAATTTGTTTGGAATGCTTTAGGATTAGTTTGACATGTTTTTGTAATAAATGTGAAGATATGTGCAGAGTTGCGTGTGCATGAGTGTGCTTATGTTGGGGAAATGTTCCGGCGTTCACCCTGTGCCAGAGGAAGAGTTCATTTTGACTTCAGTGAGGAGGTCATCAGAAAACTTCACGCCGCCAATCACAGCCATCCTCACAGGTTAGAACTTGGTTCACACATGTTTAGGCTTCCATGCATTATCATGCTTTTGTTGATGTTCATTTGGGGAGTTTCATTTTTTTCATGGCTTCTAAATCCTTTAATAGTTCTGCTCGAACAAACTTTAAATGTTCTCCTTTATTGAAGCACTTACTGGTTTGTTTCATATCTCTATCTTTCTCTGTCAGTGTTTTAAAATGCCTGTTACTTCCTTTCTCTATATCATTAGACAATGCACTTGTGCATTTCACACCATCACTAACCACGGTCTCCTGACATGTGGTTAAATGCACCCTAATGGAGTTTTGATGAGAAAAACATCAAGTACTAGCTGACATGTTTCTGCGTGAAGCAATTTTTGCAGAGGAATGTATCAAACCGTTTTAGTGCAGTGAGGGAGTCAAGTTGTTAGCCATGCAAATTACTCTGGAAGTGTTTCAAGGATTTGTTTATTATCATGGCTTTTTTTTTTAGCTGTGGTGTAAATATAGCCACCTCTCTTTGGCACACTGGTGACCAAATGACCTGCAGGATGTAAACAGAAAAAAGAAGAACAAACGATGACATTGAAGGGTCTGTGATGGCTTTAGGCATTAGCAGCTTCTGTATATTTGACATCGTTGCCATGCATGCTTTCTAGTCTGCCTTCCTTAATTGTTTTTTTTTTCTGAACCCTTTCTGCCAGGAGTTTCTTACTCTTGCCCCAGACCTTAAGAGGGCATGTATTTATGGTTTGTGCTAGCTGGTCAAAGTTTGTGAAGCAAGACTTTTAATATTTTTCACAGATTTTACAGTTTTGCTCTAAGGAAATAAAACATCGATTGAAACGTTAAGCCACATTTTAGCATTTTGTCATGTTGGAACCACAAACTTGAATGAAATGTAGGTAGTGGCTGTTTATGAGCTGTGAATGTACTGTAAGTATGCAAGAAGAATCAAAAACCAAAACTTGTCTCAATGTTTAAATTCCTCTGTAACCAAACTTGAGGGCAGATTTATTTTCAAGTTGCAACAACAAAACCTCATTCAAGCACAAAGTTTGCTAGTAATAGTTGTGATATTTCTGTGCAGCAGTTCTCAGAGGGTTGGGATCTTGACTAAATTACTAAATGACATGATGGGATAATAATGTGGCCTAGATTAAATCTTAGTATGAGAAGAACTTTGTTGAATTTTAACTTACAGGAAATGAAAAGATTTATTTATTACTCATTTTGTTTTCTATTGATACAGTAGTAAAGATTAAACCTAAAGACTCAATTTGTTGGTCATGTACTACCCAGCTTGTTGTTCTATAATGTATAAATTGTGAATGTTTTTTTGTGTCTGATTCATTACTTTTTTCCCCATTATTGGCAATACTTTTCAATGCATATTTAATTCAGCTGAATGTGTTTACATTTGGCTATTTGAATTAAAACTGTTTGTAAAATATTTTATTGGATCTCTTGTTGTACAGTTGGAAGTTTTACCAATTATAAAAAAACAATAATACCACATGAACATTTTAATAAAAGCCTGGGTTTAGTTTGTAATGATGCTGCTCATGAAGACAGAAATGGGAACTGATTCATGTTGACTGTATCAGGGCAGAAATAAACCCAGAGAAAAACTAGGCTGGGTTTCACCCCAAGAGGACTATAGGTACTCCAGCTCAGATGGCGCATGAAGAGGGGAAAAGCTGAGCGAGCAGTGGCCATATATAGACTTAACATAATTAAGGGTAGATTTTTGTAAATATTTTCTACAAGATTACTGAAAGGACCTTAATTTGAATGAAATCCGACAAAACTTTCTTTTGCCTTTTTTAAGAACTGGGCATCAATTCATAAGAATTCTCTACGTACGCACACAAAATACTTAGTGAGTGTGTCTATCTTTTAAAGTCATAATGCTAAATGTATTATGCATTCATGGATGTCTGAAGGTGTTGGGCTAAGGAGACGTTAAACCTCCACCTCTGTTTGGGTTGGTTCCACCTCTGTGACTGAGGATTTCCTGTGGAAAGTTCTGGCCTCTACTGCAGAAAAGAGAAGTACACACATACTACATTGTGCTCTGCTGCATGTCTTAAATATCAGAGAAGCTGATGAACACCACATGAGATTTCTGAATATACCAGGGTTACTCCCTTATTTGACAGTTTACACTGTGAACATATTATGTTTTGTTAGTTTATGACATATTTGCACATATTTGCTCTTCTTGAATGCATTAGTCTGCACAGTGTATATGTCCCAGACATTGTTTCTCACTTCCCACCAGGACAGTTAATCTCCTAGAGAGGCCGAATGAACCAAATATTTGTGATCAGTGACCCGGATTCATATAGAATAATCCTAAAGGTTATGTTATGTTTTCAGTTTATGAATGACTTAATTATTATCCCATGTCACTGGTGCGCAGCCCATCCCAGTGAAGGATAGTTGGATGATGCCACAATGTGTTCTGGCTTTGTAAATGTGAAGTTCTAACTCTGTCAATGTGAGGATAAAAACACAATTACATGTGGTGCAGTTTTACAAATCACTCAACAGAAGATCTTCTGGTTTCATGTCCGAGTAAAAGCTTCAAGACCCACAGCTTAAAATCTATATTTCACACAGAGGCTGCACTGTAACTAGGAACATTTTAAAGCAGAGAGCTTTACAGTGTGGTGACCCATTTCTCTTTCATGGCAGGACTTTGAATAGTGTTTTGTGCTTGCTTGCCCATGGGTAGAGAGAAGCTATGTATTAAATTGTTTTGTGGTTTAGCTTTATTTTATTTGCAGCATGCTTTACTCTCAATTTGACAAGTTTGTTAAGGAGAGTTAGAAACAAAAATACAGTGAGGAGTCGCAGAGCTGTTGTGGTTCTGTGGTGTGGGACTCAGATTGTTTTTGTTGTATTGTTTTTGTGAATCGCTAAAGCTGGAGTTAGGTGCTGCTGTGATGAGTTTGATGATGATGATGATGATGATTGTGATTTCAATTAAGATAATGAGTTGAAGATTACAAGCAGTACTACAAAACGTTGAGAAGATCAGTGGTAAATATTGTGGGTGCCTCTGATAATGAAGATGGCTTTTTGAGTAGGAGGTTAGTGGTTTCAGAATGTTGTCATTGGAGTTATGGAAACATTTGGAGACTTTTTTTTAATTAATCTTCCATTTCTAGAAGTGGTCCATTATATAGTGTGGACCCACTTGAAGCTTCATAAAGTCTGGGTAAATTATCACAAATATATATAATCTGGGTCTGTCAAATTAAAATGATGACTAAGTCAGTAAAATAAAATAGGAAAATGGGCAGAAATGTAGTTTAGTTATCATCTAAAATTTCCAGCCTTATTTTTTAGATTTAGTTACAAAATTATCTAGTAATTTTTTATTTTTCTTGCTGCGCCGCCAAATGCTAAGCTAGTTGCTTAGACAGCTAGTTTGATGTCAATGCATAGCAGTCTGATTAAAACAAACATAATTTGACCTCAAATAATTGCTACTGTAAGTATTTGAGGTCAGAAAAATAAAAACATTACAGATTTGCTGTAATGTTTTTTGAGTCTATAGTGGGTCATAATCTGGATGGGACAAAAAAAGGATCAAAAAGAGCAATCCTGACCAAATAAGCTGTTTTACCAACAAAAATGTTCCTTTCTTGAAATTATTATACTGAGCTAAATTCATATATTTAGTGTTACTTTTAAGTGTGGGAATCACAAATGATGAAAATCATTTTGTCATTGAAAACTCTAATCTAATGTGACAACTTCTGTGCATGCAGTCCAGAGGTTTCATTTGAGCAAATGTTTTAGCCAACTGGTAAAGTTCCAGCCTTCTTGAATTGTTAGAAGATGCACTTGACAGGTTGTGGCTTCTTTGACCACTTGGAAAGGCATTCACTCTAATTTAAATAAATATCTTTTCTACTTACCCTGAGGCATAAATTAAAAAAACAAAACACATGGACAATTGAGAATAAAACATATATAGATATACAGAGGAATAGAAATTTCTGACAAGACTAGCAATACTTTTCAGTTGTTGACCTTTGTGAGAATTACTGTATAATTCTGTATAATTCCCTGAGCTATCAATGGTTCTAAAGATTTTCAGATCCTAACGTTTACACCTTTGAAACAACAGAATAGGTGAGTAAAGAAAGTACTCAGATTGTTCAGTTAAACATGGTTGATGACATACACAACATCAACTACCAGCATAGACTTATCACACACAAGTGCTTAGCACGCAACGTATCGTAAAAGTTATGCGTTTGTTTGTGCTACCAGGAAGAAGGAGGAACCATGACCTTGGATAGCCTACTTGGGAATACACTGGTGTTACTGAGATGCACCGCTGCTGTTTCCCATCTATTTAGAGCAAAAATATTTTTCTTCCTCTGTATTCTCCATCACTGTCTGGTCTGATTATTTTACAGATAATAGTGTTATTACTTTGTGTAATGCAGCAGTTTATTTCATTTCCTCTTTTCACTTCAAATTTTTTATGTCACCATGTGTTCATAACCTTTATCATCACACATTTTGCCAGCAATGCTCTGTGCTTCCTCATGTGAGTACAGAGCTCACATGACAAAAAGTATTTAGACTGTAAATGATTCTGAATGAGAGCATTTGCTGGATGACTTTGTACATTAATGTGGAAGTATAAAGACAATGATTGCGTCAATGGCCTCATTTCTATTATTAAATTGTGTATCTAGTTGAAGTCCAGTTCTTTTCTATTTCTGGCCACAGAGGATGAAAGGTTGAAGGAGATACTTGAATGTATTTGTCAAGGTTTACTACTAGGACTGCCAGTGACTGTAAATGTGCTAATAAAATGGATCAAATATTTGTTGGTATTTAATAATTGCATAAAAATTGACCAACAGAAAAAAAAAATTGGGTTACAGTGTGAATAAAAGAAATTAGCTTTCTGCTGAATCAATCTCTCTAAAGTGCAACAACAAACTGGGGAACACCAGAGCAACAAAAACTAGCTTTTGGTATATTTATTGGTTCCGATTGTTAATATAAAAGATCATTTTAGAGAAAAAACACACAAAAAAAATTACCACTCCAGCCCAAAGTCTCTGTTTAGACGAAAATAATTTATGACACCTGAATTAGGAAGCAAAATATTTCTATTGATGGGGACATATTTAGCTCATTAATAAACCTGATGTTGATATGTACAGTAAACGTTCAGAATATGCTGCTTCTTACTAATTATTGGTAAGAAGTTGAAATGTCTCTAACTTTTTACCTAACTATATTCTATGCACATCTAAAATTTTCAGATGCACTCATCATCTTATGAAGTAGCATCAACATTTACAGAGATAAAAATCTTAGGGCTTTAGTTCAGTTCTATTATTGTTGTTCGATATGAAAAGTTAGAAAGCTTGCAGCATTTCTCTAAAGTCTTACATTTTTCCATTAGACTGTGGGTTTCAGCTATAAGTTGTCGGCAACAGGTTATGCATTCTGCTTCTAGTAATTACCTCAATTTATGTGGCGTATATTTGCCAGAGATTTATGGAAGGAAAATGTCAGAGATCTTTGGGACATAAAATTCAGTGACTATTTTTACTCTGTCTGATGGGATCAACTTATCACTCCTTCTAGGGAATATTAGAGAGTCTTATTTTATTGCGCTGACTGGATAGGAGATTAAAAAAATCTCCTACAATGGACCAATATATTGTCCTCATGTCAGTATATTCTCTGCAGTGCCAGCGATTTTCAGTGACTTTTAGCCTCATTTGGCAATTTGATTGATTGTCATTGTTAGCACAATCATTAATCTGAAGAAAGGACATCAAAACTCAGAAAAGACGGTGGAAAAACAGGAGGTGTTTCCATAGCACCTCTGTTTGTACAACCCCAAAAGGTTTCCTTCCCAGGACTATCAGTTAAAGCTAGGTGAATTCAAGTTAGGCCTAATAGGTAACAGTTTCTATTTTTTAGGCATCTCTCTTGTAATGATAATAAAACAGTTTATATATCATTTTGATAGACTGTGGCGTAGTGTTTGTTTTAGTTGATGTTACATGTAAAATAGCTTAGCAATAGAAAAGCAGTGTCCAACAATCAGCAGGAAATAGATTAAATTAGTTTGTGTTTGTTAAAAAACAGATGTTAAAAACTTGTTATATTTATTTTAAGTTCTAAACACCATTCTGCAATCTTCTGGAGCTAGATTAGAATATCTTTTTACTTTTGTCATGAAGAAGCATAGACATATCAATGAAGGTTAAGTTGCAGTCAAGCAGCGTTGCAGATCTTTGTTCCGTTAGCTCTTACAGAAAATTATAGCTTGTATTCTACTGTTTCTATGGTCCTGACCTTGTAGTTGTCACTTATCCTCACCTATAATACTTCACTTTTTCCAGAGGTAATTAAGTTTAAGTGAAAATGCTGTAAGAAAACTTTTAATTTATTTATCTCCAAGTGTTATTTGATGGTTACCTGTTCAAAATGGCTAAGCAGAAGCAAGAGCAAGTGACAGAGAATGTTTAAATTGTATTTGCCTCATAACTGGAAGAACCACTCAAACTGAGCTTTATTTAAAATTGCTTTATGTAAATATGCTCCATTTCGCTCCTAAATGTACTTTGCCACCTTTAGAAGAACACACAGTGTATTGATAGCTGATTTCAGCTGAGAAACATAAATTATAAGTCGTCAGGAGGCAGTTACCAAGCTCTTAAAAAACGTTGGTTTCAACGGAGCAAAAGTTTTCCAACACACGATTCCTACACTTTAAAGTCCTTTTTAAATGAGATTCCTGGAAAATCACTGGAGTGAAGAGAGTTTTCTCCAGTTTCATGGACCAAAGGGCAACATAATACTGCCCCTCCTCCACTTGTCTCTACAAATATGAAAGAAGGGAGCTGTTTTTGAAATATTTCTGAATGTTAAAGAAAGTCTGCCAGTATTTTTGAGAAATCTAAGAAAATGGTGAAATATTCCATGTGAGAAGCACAGTCAGCAAAAAACTATTAATATCAGAGATCATTTTATAAACAATATATGCATGTATAAAAATTGACCAATCAGGGTAGTTAACTTTTTAAGCTAAGAAAATCTTTGCATTTCCTCTTGCATGATCTATTGCTGTTATATAGACAAACATTTATTTATTTCCCATTTTGGTGACAGTCTGATACTTTCTATAGCAGTTAATTCGTGTAAGGTGGGGTCATCAGATACAGAAGACAAACAACTATTCATGTTCTCTCTGCCTGAAGGGCAACTGAGAGCCTCCAATAAATGCAACATGCAGGCTAAAACTGGAATACCCAGAGAAAACCCAATATGGTCATGGAACAGGAACCCAGGATGTTTTTCCTGCGAGGGAACCAGTGCACTGCAGATTTGTCCCATTTTATTTTATACAAACCACTGTGACACTTACCAAAAATCAGTCATAGACTCTACAAACAGGATGCTGATTACAATGCCATTGTCTCATAGCTGGGAAGTGGAGTCGCATTTCCTTGAAGAAGAAAATACAACTGGCGGGTTTAATCATAAGAAAAAACTGTGTTGAAAGCAGCTGTACACTATTACTGAATTTAAAATGTCCTAATTCCTGATTTTACAATGAATGTCTTAACTAACAAGGCTTTAGACCAGTAATGTCTATAATTAATCTTTGTTTGGCTTGAACTGACCTGCATTAAAGAACAAAAATATGGAATTGTTTGGGAAAAATTGTATCAAATTTAATAGTCTTCTGTTAGATATTATGCAGTTTCATTAATATTAAATGACTGCTGTGCGCTACAGCCAATAAAATCACATTTAATGCTGATTATCAACTATATTAAATAATTGAGTTCAGCCATTTAACCACTCCTTTATAATCATAGCTCTTAATGTGGCCCTTCAGTTTCCTATTCCTTCTTCTGGAGAATATTAATGGATTAATTTATCTGGCATTTACTGGGGTAACTTATTTATTAATTTTAGCAGTTAGATAGAATCTTATTTAATTTTGTGCTGGTTGGATTTGCTAAAGCCGAGGCTCAAATAACTAAACACTAAGTGGTGGGAAAGCAGTTCTGTCCCATATCAGGGGGTCCATCTTCACTCACTGTCTGACGTTTGCAGCTGGATCATGGGAAAGGAATGCAGTGTCACCATGGCGTCAAAAGAGGACAATTTCTGATTGCTTTAGTGAAAAAATGGAAAAAGTATGACTGAGACGCACTTTATAATTAGAAGAAATCAATTTACCAGGGATTTTCCATAAATGTGTTCTCTAAGGCCTCTGGGGGAAAAAAATCTTTATAAGTTCTTCCACTTAGTTTCTGTCCACACAAATTCCATGAGTCTATTGAGTTTACTCATTTCCCTTCCAAGTGGGAAACTCTTTCTTTTTCATGAAGCGTTGATCTCTGGGTTTTTTTATCTTCAGTTGGATAAACAATAACTGTTCTCCTCCTCCTTATCAGTTCTCCTGTGGTTGATTTAGGTATTTACTTTTTAACATGATGTTTGAGATTGTAAGTTGATAGTATTTGTACAAAAGGATTTTAGCAAATATGTAACAAGATCACAATAATTTAATTTAATAACAAAAAAATATTTTTCCAAATGTACATAGCATTGATCATTACAGCTATCTGTATGTGTTTTAGTCCTGGCATATAAAATTAGACAAAAATTTTTCTAAAACTTTGTCCAAACTGGTGAAGTTTTAAGCTTGCTGTGTTACATAGTACATCTTTTTCTATTCTGCTCTATAGAAGTTGATGTTAGTTGGTTAATTAGTCTGGCTGTGTACTTCTGTAGCCAGCTTGCAATTGGTTACTTTATGGACATGCTGCTAATAAGAGTTTCCACACCATCACTGTTGCTGCTGTTCTGTAAATTTAAATATTTCTAAACTACTGTCTTGTTTGTGTGCATGGAAAAAGCTTTATAGTCTTAATTCAGTTTGCAAAATCCTAGTTCACAGCAACAGGTTTTCTCTGTCTCTGTAGAGACAGAGAAACTATTTACAACAGTAGGAACTGTACTACGGAACATTTTTGTGTTTTGTTTTATTTTTAAGTCATTTTAGTTTGCTTTATCAAGATATAAACTTTACAGAGAGATAATAAATTTATGGTTTCTAGCCAGCTTGCCAGACAAATCTCTTAATCCTCCAAACCACCACAGCTTTCACTCCATCACATAGCAAAGGATCTTTGTTCCCAAACTCTTTCAAGGCTAAGTTCCTTGACGTTCCCTTTATCCTAGAAGACTCGCTTACTATTTTGTGTGTCATTAACTGCTTTCTAAACCATAAAAAATGCTGTTAAAAGCATCTGTATCATAAAACTGACAATGTGATTTAGTCTGCAGGATGAATCAGTTGTTTCTTTATTGCTGACTGCAAGAGCACACGGATATAAAGAAGGTCACGGGGGCATTGAGTTGTGCAGTTTACAACCATAGTAGATTATGTAAGATTTTAATGTCAACTTTTGGTATTTCTGAGTTTTGCTAACTCAGAGGAGCTAACGAGTGGACATTTTCTGTCCTGAAGTATCGAGTGATCTTTGAGGACCCTATATTTAGCTTTTCTCAATCATCTCCCTATTAGGGGTTGACTTGATGTCATGTGTAAAATGTGCAACAAGATTTAAATGTTGCCATTATCTATTCACAGGAGAGTAATAATACTTGTCTCAGAGTGTTGTTTTTGTATAAAAATCAAACTATCCTTAAATGGTAACTTTTGAACTTCAGTTTACTGTGGAGGCGTTTTATGCTTTCATTTTATACGCTTAGAACTGAAACTCTCCTCAATGTTTGCTTTATTCTCTTATTTCAATAACTAACAGAACACCAATCTAACTAAGGGGCATAGAAATTATTTTAATTGAATACATATTAATTTAATGATTTCCCTTTTTGACACTTTATAGTTTCACACTTGCATATTTAATAGTAATCAATATAGTCTGTGAAAATTGTTGTCATTCCTTTCAATTTATTCTCTCTTAGTTTGGTCTATTTTTGCAAAGAAAAACTGGCAACTATTCCAGTATTTGGATGAGTGAAGCTGGTAGAGACAAACCTTAAAAGACTTGCAACTGAAGTGAAGACTGGTCCTACAAAGTTGACTGCTGGGACTCAATACATGCATGCCATGTTGTGCATTTCTTTGTGTTGGCCTTAAACACTTAGAATCTCCTCCAAATGCATTCAACTTTTCAATTTAAATGTGACAAAATGTGAAAGATTTCAAAGGATGTGAAGATTTGTGTCAAAATGTGCTTCTTTTTTAAGCTTTTTAATTGTTTTCCTTCTGTGTCTGCACCAAGTTACAGGCAAAATGCAACAGCCCTCCGTCTCTAATAGCACATCTAATGCCTGTTCTACCGCAATGACTTTCTGATATGAGTTACTGAACTGAAAAGTCTTTCCTCACGAAATGAAACCCGACCATTGTTGGTTTGCACTGTTCTGCTAATTCAATACAATAAAAAAAGCCTTCCTCAAACAGTCTAGTTGAGCACAGCTTGTTAAAAGCTATAGTTTTATCACACATGAACATTACCGTTAGTACTTTTCAACTTTTTAAATAAGTCTTTTGTTGTTCTATGAAATGTAAAACTAACTTTCTATTTTCTTAAACGTTTTAGTAGCAACAAAGATGATTTACTCCAGATTTTATTCTTGGCCTTGTAATTTAAAAAAAATTTAGAAACAAAAATGTGAAGTTTTGCTTGTTTTTCTTCGAGGGGAAGCAAGACTACACAAATGTGAGATGTGTTAGGCAGCACTCATTGCAGAGTATGTTGTCTGTACATGTGATAATAATGCAAAGCAGTTGGTTGACCTGAGGGCAGACCAGTCAATCGTTTATTGCACAACACTCTCAGGGTAAATTATACTGTCTATAAGTTTTATTGTTGTTACTCTGAAATTCCACACTGCTCCTATATTTTTCAATTTCTTTAAGCAGGGTTCACACAAAGTCATAAAAGTGTGGGAAAGTATGGAAATCACCTTTTAGTATTTACAAGGTCTGGAAAAGTCTAGAAAAAAGAAAACATGGAGCATGCTGCCATAATTACTCTGCTGTTGAACTGAAAAGCTGTCGCTAGATTTGAGTGAAGTTATTGCATGATTAGAATGAAGAAGCAAATTGTTCAGAGATTGACAAATGGTTAGAGATACCAAACACTAAACTGATGTGAACACGATGTGTAAAACACCACAGTCTTTGTTCCAATTAACACCTCACCATTAAAAAAGTGTTTAGTTCGCTTTTATTCTGGTTTAAATGAATAATCTTGATCATTGAAGAAGTCTCTGACAACAAGTCCAAGAAGAATTTTGTTTATAGAAATCTAAAAAATGTGACTGGACAGCATCTCATTTGATGAGAAATAAATGTCTATGAATGAATACACATAAGATACACAATGCATTTCATAATAGTTCTGCTTGCCATGGTTTCTCTTCAATTTTTTTGCAGATTACAAACTACAACTATTCTTTCAATTTAGTTGGTGTCTAAAATGTGTTTAACACCTCAGTACTGTGGTGGATTTGTTGCTCTGAAAGCTTTATTTAAGTGGCCCCCCTAGAGTCTAGAGGACCACTTACAGTGTTATTGAGGGCCGGATTTGGCCTTCGGGCCTTAAGTTTGACATGTGGTTTAAAGAATTTAAATATTGGACATCTGAAAAGCATTACTTTTACAACTTCTCATACCGTCTCTCTTTATAGATCTATATGCCTGTAAAATTCTATGAAGCAGAAAACAGCTCTTCTTTAATGTTATTTTGATCTTACTTGGTTCTATCACTCCTAAAGCTCGTCTTCTTAGACTCAGCTCCTAAACTAACTACACAATTTTTTTAGTCTTTCGCACTAGTATGTATCATTTTTTTTCAGTTATTTGTTGAGTCTTATTAACTTCCTGTTTTTCTCGCTGTGGGTAAAAAAGTCCAGTCTGTTTCTGTTTGGGGGGATGGCATTCATTAAAGTAAATAAAAAGTTCTCAGCTGCAAATTTCCCACAAACAGCGTTCAATTATAAGGGACGAGCCATTTTAACCGCTGTTTATAGTGAAACAAAGTGATGCCAGTTAATTTCCAACTTCATGCAGGTGATTTCTGTCACTTGGAAAATTGTTTTGCATACATGATTCTATCTAGAGCTGCATAGGAAGAACTCGGCATGTTGTGGTGGAAAAGCAAAAGTGAATATATCTGAGTTCCCAGTCTTATTCATGCTCTCATTTGTTGTGTAAACACCAGACCTTTTGCCGACCTGAGTTTACTACACAATAGGGGCAATGAGGGCAGAGCAGAGAGAGCGAGAAAGAGAAAGAAGGAGAGAGAAAAAACACAGACATTGGGAAATTCTGCATATTAAAAGAAATAAAAAAAAGTTAAAGCTGGTTTGTATACTAGAAGATCCCAGCATGATGTTATATGGTCCACTCCCTCCACTACCGGTTTTCCCTAATTTGTAAATTTTTCCCATCTTGTTAGACAGAAGCTTCATTCTCTCTAGCACTCGAAATAAACACCACGTCAACTTACCCTGCCTGGGACGCTCATGTTAAGTCATTTCACTGCACTGTGTGCTTATTCATAAATACATACATAAATAGACATAAATAGGCAGGAGTGCACAAGCGCATGAAATGAAAATATTTGTCCTCTTTGCTGTTCGTTCAGTCAGGAAAACCAAATGATTTGTCAGATAAAGCACTGTTCAGGAGAAATTCATTTTTTGGACTGATCTATGTTTTGTTTCTCATGTCTCAAGTATTTTTTTGTCTAAACTTCAGAGCTGAGAATCTTTGATGGTTTAATAGTTAGACTATGGAGACAGTTGGTATTTAAATAAGAAAACATATTAACCACTTTAAAACTTTGCTCTGTTTGCAGTTTTGATGTGGAGAATGGCCCATCAGCTAGCTGCAGCCCATTGGACCCCCAGGCGTCCCCCGGCTCGGGTCTGGTGCTCCACACCAACTTCCCGGGACATAATCAGCGCCGGGAGTCCTTCCTGTATCGCTCTGACAGCGACTATGAGCTTTCCCCCAAGTCCATGTCACGAAACTCCTCCATTGCCTCTGAACTGTGAGTTATTTTACCATTGAGCCATTTTTACAAAATTAATGGCCTGTCCTTTACTGCTGCAACAGCTCCAAGTCCTCTGGGAACCACACAGTTTAGAAATGTATTTCTGGGACTATTTGACCATTTTTGTAGGAGATTTGTGAGATCTGACACTGGTGTTGGTCATCCTATTTCTTCTGAAAGTGTTTGAGGTCGGTGCTTTCATGAAGCTCTCTGGGTATTGCTCGTTAGATAATCTGAAGATCACACAAGATCTGGAGGCTTGTAGCTGTTGGTTCTGCAGACAGTTGGTGATTCCAGCATTTACCACAGCCTGGTCTGGCACAACTATATGATTTAGTGTGAACTAACCCTCCATGACCAAGTTGTTGTTTCCTCCTTCAGTTTTTTTATACAGTTTAAAATTGAGTTTGGATGGTTTTGTACTAAGAAAATTTCATTAAACAGATACAATTTCATAAAACTATGATGGAAGCGCAGTATCATAGAATCTAAGTGCTGGATTTCATACTCGTTTGGCTGCAGAAGAGACCTGAACACCTTCATTCATTAATTAGGAGGGTCTCCTTTAAGAGCTCTTGAAGTTGCTAATTTCTCCAAGTTGACTGTTAATATTGCAGGATTGGATCTACAATATTGAACAATCCAATACTGCAGCTCCCTTGTCGCTACTCCCATTAGACTATACTTACAGCATGCTGAGAGCTAACGGAACAAAAGCTGAATAAGTCAAACTTGACTTCTCACAAACAAAATAACATACATGCATATGATACTGAAGTTTAACTATGTATCCTCACTATGAAGCACATCAGTTTTCTTTTAAATAAATAAGACTTAAAGAAAAGCAGTCAGGTATCTTGCTCAGTTTAAATAAAATCAGCACAATCACCTCTGTTTTCACCTCTGGCCATTCTGCAAATGAATTGTGTGTCCTGTAATGTAATTACAGTTATATAAACCAGGGGTCATGATCTTAATCTAGAGCTCTTACCTAAAAATAACTCAGTCCAGAAGACTCACAGCAATTTGCAATGTGCTACTCTCAAAAATATTTCCATATTAGCTTGTTTTAATTTGGTTAACATAAAATCACTAAACATTCTAATAACTTTTCCATTAAACATGTCAGCAAGGTAAAGACCGGTTTGATGTCATTTAATGTTTTTTACTTCCCAATTGTGAAATACCTTTAGATCAAATTGTTTTCTCGCTCAGACATTGTCTGAATGCCACAGTAGTATGGGTCACTGAACAGAAGGAGGAAGTTATTTAAGTCACATCATATTTTATGTTTGCACTTGTTGCACAGGAAAAAAAATCCTGTTTTCACTATAAACAGGAAAGTAAATCCATAGGAAAGTAATATTTGGGGCATATTGCTTTTGATAATTTACTTTCTGTATTTCTCCCCATGCAGACATGGCGATGACCTGATTGTAACTCCATTTGCTCAGGTAAACACCTCAGTGTCTGCTTTCTGGAATGTTCCTGTTTTCTTTTATTTCCCTTTTTATGAATAATGTTTGATGAACCATGTTGGATAAAACCAAGCCAAATAAAACAAATATTTAATGGCTGTGTAATACATAAATAAAGCGGCTGCTAAACTACCAAGCACAAAGGATGCCACTGATCACCTCTCTCACTTCCTTTGTAGGTTTTGGCAAGCCTTCGAAGTGTGAGGAATAACTTCACTGTTCTGACAAATGTCCAGTGTGCCTCCAGCAAGTAAGTATGACAAAGAGCAGGCATGAAAAGTTTCTTTATTTTTATTTTCCTGCTTTGAGGATACATCAACAGTTACTGACAACATTGTAAAAATACCTCAATCAGACATAAAAAAGAACAAACATATAGAACAATGGCATCTGCAATCAAGTCCAATGTTTATTCTAAGTAAACAATGAGAGAAAATTGCATATCCTGAAAATGCTGTGTTAGTTTTTTTTCTTTTTTTTTGATAAAACAAAGCGCGGGTTCAGAAATTAAGAATTCCGATTGTAACTCCATCTACTTTCCACATGGTGTCAGTATTGAGCTGTAAATAAAATAGAGGTTAGACGTGTGACGTCACTGCTGTTCCCATCACTCACCAGTTGAGATGCTAGTTGGTGCAACAAACTCTATCCTCATACAAACACACACATGCACAGATTGAGACCATCTGCAAAGAGTTTTAACATTTTGCAGTAATAACAATTTGTCACATTTAATAATTTGTTACAACTGATTTTTGTATTCTAAACAACCTTTTTGTAAAATTTCTTGAAGGTAAACTGATGTACAAAGATCCCACCTCTTGTAGAAAACATTCAAGAGCTGATTATTAAAAAGCAACACACCAGCATAGTTAGTATTTATAGTACAATGCACCTTGTTCTAAGGGCTACCAACTTCACAATTCCCTGCAACTTTCATTGTGTGTTTGTGTTGTGTTTTTTTTTAAAGAATTTTATGTTTTTATAATAACCTGGCCATGTAAAAGTATAGCAGTAACATGTAACAAATATTTGAAGTGTCTAACAGTTAGAGTATATTATGTCTTATAACAATTTATTCAGTCAAAATCTACTCTATATTTGCACGCAGGTCTTGATGTTCAATTCCAATTTATTTGCTGTAATCACATATTTTCTTGTGCAGTCAAATGATGCGATCAAAATCAATCTTCTGTGTGAATGGTTTAAAACCCCAAACCGACTGGCAGAAGGACAAGAGGAATATAGGCATCACACAGCAGTACACTCTGTATGGAAGTAATAACAGACTTACCAGGTCTATTATAAGACTATTTAAAGATGGATTTTAAAGTTATTCAGCAATTGGAGCCAACAGTACATTGCTAAGGTCATAGCAAAATTAATTTCCAGTAAGTTAATAAAAAGAAAGCACAATCAACAGCAACAGTGGAGCATAGACTCCAACTTTTGTAGAGATGTTTGAATCCCACCCAGTTTCTGATCTTTCATCAACATCAGTTTTGTCTTCTTTTTCTCCTTTATAAACTTGTGATGGGATTGCGACTAGACATGAAATGCAAAAAGTCGCAGGAGAGCAGAGAATAAACTGATCTAAAAGTAGACTAACTGGAGCAACCACTAGTTCCACATTGGAAAAATAATCTGATTTGGTTTGCATTAGTCTGCTTTGTGAACGTAGCATACAGTTGTTGTTTTGCTGAACCATTCGTATTAAGAGTTTTGGCTTTAGGTAGATGACATTACAACATTGCGTTTTATATTCATCTGATTGTGAAGCAGCTAAACCAAGGGAGATAAGATTTTTGGAAATGCTGAAAATATCCATGGCAGATGCTGTACCTGCACTGATGAAGATTCACTCACCTCTGCATGCATATTGCTGAAATAAGTAAATATGGAACAGGAGTTGGAAAAGATTAGTAATGCCACAATAAAAAGTAACTTACTCCTTCCTTACATTGTATCACACTTGCTGCAATGTACTTCTACTTCCTTATGACTTTGGTGCAAAGAACATCTTCAAGATATAGATGCAAACAGTTTTTCATAGAAATACAAGCAATAAGAATTTGCATGAACAAAAAATAATCCCTGCACCAACAGATTACATACAACTTTAATGCATCCTTTTGGTAGCATAGAAACATAAAAAATAGCTCCTACGTCATGCAGTTTTATGTTCTTTAATGTGTATACCTGAACATTTATTATTCTTAGAAAGATAAAACGTAAAGTATTTTTTTATCCTGCCCCCTCATGCCCTTGAGCAAAGCTAACGTAACATCTACTTGGCTTCAGTGTTTTCTTTCCCTTTGGTGTGCAAAACTTCTCATTTTTTTCATTTTGGATAAAAACTCTATTTCCTAAATTACAGTTATGGACTCAATATGCAAATTGTTGTAATTTCAGTCAGTTTAAAATAAAATAAAATAAAAATATATGTAAAATATACATGTATATTTTATTATTTTTACTTCACATCAGTTTTCTTTTTTTCTTCAACCAGGAGGTCTCCAGCAGCAACAACTCAGCCTCCAATCACCAGAGTTTGTCTGCCTGGTAAGAAGTTTCATATGACATGTCAGCTCTCGTTAAGGGTTTGCTTATCTGAGCTACATCTGGCTTCTGGATTCTGATCTATTACAGAATATATCGTCCTTTTTTAACTCCCAAATCACTCTTTTCTTTATTCATCTTTTCTTTTTCTTTCTTGAACTCGCCTACGTGACAACTCTCACTTTTTTGCCATCTGTCTGCAGCCCCAATGCTGTGGTCCAGACTAGTTTGTCATCAAGCTCATTAACAAGCTTGATTAGCTTTTAACAGGCAGCTTTTAACAGGCAGCTCAGACAAGAAAAACCTCGGCTATGCACATACGGTCTTGCATATACACCGCTGTATGCGTTACAGCAGCTTGTTCCAAGATAACAGCAAAACTCTCTGTTCGTCTTTCATCATATTTAACTTTAAGCCGCTGTGTGAGAGTCTGTTAGCTGTGGTGTGTCCACATGTATGTCTAGATCTTAAAGACGTGTGAAAATCTATGATTAAGCTTCTAGGATTTTCTGAGCAGTCTGTAATACAATGTAGGTACGCATGTAAAATACATGCTCTAAAGTCTACTTTTCTAAAAAATCTTATGAATTTATTTTCTTTTTCTTTTTATTATTGTACAGTTGCAACTTAAAAAATACTTGGGTGGTATATGTTTTCCAGGCACATACTGCCATTTTATAGTGCGATCAAATAACTGTTACCTTCAGTTGTTATAAAAGTGCTTTCTGCCTTGAAATTGTGTCCGCCTCTTTAAGAAGCTCGTATTCTTTATGACACTCTGCCTTCAGCATGCCGTCACATCAGTGCATCTCATTTTGCCTGAATCAACCGTTTGACTGAGAAGCACATTTCAGCCCAGTGTTTACTGCTTGTTACTGACTTTAGTCTGAAGGAATTGATAAAGGAAAGTGGTGTTTTGTGAGAGCCGGCGATGAGGCACCCCCACATGGAGACTATCAAGGCATGAGAGATTCAAAGGATTCCTCAAAGATGTATGAAAGAATAAAAGCAACACTCCAAGTATTTATTTATTTTTTGATGGGGATCATGACATGACATGAAGGCCCACTTTCAAAACTTTGGTTTTGACCAAAAACACTGAATTTTGATTAAATATTGCAGCTGATGTCAGCAAGTATGTCCATTCACCAAGCAGAATACATTTAAAAGTATATACTGTGTATTTTCACTCAGAATATTGTTTTGATATTTGCCTCATCATCATTAACACTAAATAATTATGCATCCTGCATTACTAAAATATGGAAACTTTATTTAAAGAAATATTTCAAAAATAGTAATGAGATAAGTCACTGTCGAGTTAGAGCAATAGCTGGTGACGTCTTTTGTGTCATGTTTTGCACTGTCAGATCAGAACAAGAACAACATATATGTTGACTTTTAAAGAGCGAGACCATTCACAACGAAACTGCGAACAGTGAGCGTTTTAACCATCAAATGCCATGTTTTAAAAGAAACCCACTCAGGTCAAATGTGACGAAAACATAGGACAAGTGAAACTACAGAGTTTGGCTGTTCAGTAAAGGTTATTTCTGTTTTCATAGATCTCTCCTTTACCCTAACTTCTGTAACATGTATCATTTAATTTCAGTCTCTATTTGGACCAAATTAGAGACTCAAGTTAAATTTAACACAATTCAATTATTATTATTTATTTATTTTTTATAATTTTTCAGATAATTCTGGTTTGTAAAGCTTGAATCTTGTTGTTCACTTTGGATGCTGAGTATATTTCTTTAAATTGCTCCTCATTCGAGTGTTAAATGGCCCTGTGAGCGTTTCATTGTTTTAAACATTTTAAAAGTTGCCTCACATAGTGTTGCGATTGTGGACCGATGTGAGATCTGATATTGAGTCTATCAAGGCATATATGCATCATTTATGCGTAATGTGAAGTGTGTATGTGAGTGTGTGTGTGTTATGGGGAGGTGTTCCTGTGGTTCTAATTGACGTCAGCACGCCTGTATGTGGCTTCTGTTGACTTCCTGTTAAAGCAGATGGACTGAGTTTTCACTTCCTCCTTCAGAACCGCAGCTCATCAGGTGCTCATGAGTTTGACTACAAGAGTTTGTGTGTGCGTGCATGTGGTGGTGCACGAGCGTGTGTGTCTGCGTGTGCAAAGAAGTGTGTCTCATAAAGCTTCATGTTGTGAAATGTGACCTATTTTGCTGCGAATATGAGTTACATTTACAGGCATTTTTTTTTGTAATTTTGTTTTTAGATCTTTTCTCATTTTTTTTAATACATTACTTATTACTTATTGATCATAACTGGAAACAAGAAATGAGATGCAAAAACCGAAACTGAAGATGACTGTGACACGTCAACAACTGCTGTTTGCAGTTAAACACGACATTTAGGCTGCAGAAATTTTAGAAACCAACTAAATGAACCATACGGTTAAAGTGACATTTTGAGCATTATTACGATAAACAGTTTGTTTTTATGTTTCCTCGGCTAAATATTTAGCAAGATCTTGAACATGCACAAGCCAGCTCCTTTCAGAAAACCTATAAAAACATTTTGGATTTTTATAGCTTTGCAGCATTAATCTTTCGTTACACTGTTTACTCATGTTTTTCAACTGAATACATTTTTTTCTCTCATTTTTATATTTTAGAGTCAAATTTTACTGTATGCATAAATTAATTTCCAAGACTTTCCAAACCTATTTTGGTTTTATTTAATTACTAGTTTCAGATTATTCCGAGGTTTTGCAAAGGTTGCTCCTTTAAAACTGCAAACAATTCCACCACCTCAAATTAAAGTCTTCTTAAGTGTCAGATTGATTTGTGTTTACTTCCACTTTATGGAGTAGTCTAGGCCAACCCGTCTCCCACTTGTTGCTGAGCTCTTCCAGTAAGCAGTTTGATAATTATATTACAAGATTATAGAAGAAATACAAGAAATTTCAATAGTTTAGATCCAGTTTCATGCATTTTTATAATTTGGAGAAGTTAAATTGTGAGCATATCTTTGTATTTCATAACAAGGGTGTAAAGAAAATAGATGGATGGATGGAACATAAGTTGTTTTTTTCTTTCTTTTTTTTTTTTTTACAGATAAAGACAATGCATTGCAATTGTGCTATGGCTTATATAGCCCCCCAACCCACATTCACACAATTTCCTCTCAGCTTGATTTCATTCAGCTCTCATGATCTCAGACCACATCCTCACTGAAAGCAGCCCACAGTCACATAAAACACACAAATTTACAATAAAGACCCCCCACACATCAACCCCTCCCTTCCTCTCTGCCTCTGTCCTCTCTTCTATTATTTATTCCAGCTTGTGTTTTTGCTTTTTCTTGTTTTCATTCAAGTTTTTGTTTTGCTTCTCTTTCATTCGGGAGTTGCTGGACCAGGAAATATGAGGCAGGAAGAGAATATCGGATTGTTCCTGTTTTGCTGTCTCTCAACTGTTGTAGCTTGATGGTGGAAACCATGCAAAGACTGAGTGTGTATGTGGGGAAAAATAGGATGCAGAAAGACAAAGGCCTATTGTCTGTTTCCACACACTGCACAGACTGACAAACTGATAGATAAGATGATATATGTACCACATAAATATTTGCAGAACATCAAAATGAAACAAATGCAAGTGAAGCTGTGCTCTTACTTTACTGTTTTTGTACCAGAGGTGTAAAATTATTTAAAAGAAACTTAACTACACTACTCAGTGTAGTACTACTTACACTAAGAAAACAAATAAAAGGTAACTTTAATGAGCACATTTATTCTTTGAGCAAAATATTTCACTTTAAAATAGAATTTTCCATCATTTGTCGCTTCCCTACAATCACTAGAAAACAAATTCATTCTTTGTTTCTTTTTACTCACTTTTTTAAGTGAATTGGAGAGTTGAGAAAGTTTTTTTACCAATTGAATGCTAAAAGTTTTGGATTACCAAATAAAAGTTTACAGTTTACCAGTGATTCCAGTTAGTATGCAGATTGGTGAGTGAGTTGAGACATTTGTTTTGAATTGGCTCTATGTACAGTGCATTGATTGCAGTTGTTAGGATTGACCCATCTATAAAATACTGACAGGTGTCATTGAGATATGAGCCACTAAACCTTAATGGGTTCATAAGTTCTAATGATTTTCATCGTGGATCAAATCCATATTACAAAAGATAGAAATTTTTATCTTATTTTACCTAATGTTACATAATTTCAATGGGTGCAGGCTGCATTGCCTAATCAGTTAAATGTATGAGTTAAGGGGAACTTATACAGCCTGGAACAACAATGGATTAACTTCCACTTATAATATTTCTATTCAATTTACTTTGAGTGGAAAAACCCAGCGAATGCATTGTTTTCCAGTACAGTGTGTGCTAAAGTTTCAGTATAAAAGCTCAGAGCACACTGTACACACCAATGTTTTCATGCCACATGTTCAAAACCTTATCAGCAAAAATTATCATCCCTTAGTTATAGCCGTTGACTTTCTCATCAGCTGGTGAGTTGGGCAGGAAAACTGCAGCACTTTTTTCTCAGAAGATAAAGGTAGAAATGCCACAGATTATCAGTACATAGATTGTGAAAGTAGATGCTGTATGAGGGATGTCTGACGGACGTCAGGCCGTTTTGTAAAGGAAACTTTTTTAGAGCTGGAAAATTTCAACAATATTTACATCAGTTTTTGCAGAGCATAACTCTTAACCAAACGGTTACTGGTGATAATAATAATAATAATAAAAATTATTGCCGTCATGTCATCACAGTCATAAACAGGTTAGTAAGGTCTGCTCACACACATGCTAAACATTTCTGCATAACAGACCGTCACAGTCCCAAAGCAGCTGTTTGGTCGTCACGGCAACAGAGGCAGGAAATATTCTGTCAATTCCTGCAGCATTTAGCTGTGAGAATCCCACCAAGGTATGACCCGACTTCCTGGCCATGTTGACCAATGTGATGAAATGTGATCATCCAGGATACATGTGATGTAAAAGCCCATTGAACTCACCAGACCTTTGTCACATCCACATTTTGTGCGTCTGTGTGTTTGTGCGTTTAGCTGACTGCTGATGTGGAAAGGGGTCAAAGAGTTGACGTTTTTTTTTCATTCCATTGTGTCCTTCCATTGTGTAGATGTTTTCATATAAACCCAGCTGGTCCTAATGGCATCATCCCAAAACAAAGCCTTCCTTGTTGTTTGGTCATCTGGTCTTAATAAATATGATTCACTTTGAAAGGTGTTGAGTCACTAAGGATATATTGCGCCATAGCCTAAGAACTATTGTATTTAAATCTGCAGAGGGATCCCAAAAATCAGAAATAAAATCAAAACGTGGCAAATTTTAATTACAAAAGGAATAAAAAAAAGATTATGGATCAGATAATGCTGTCATCACATGCTCTTGGTGGAGAAACAAGCAAGAACCAATTTAACACAACATTCGTGTGAAACACATCAAGTGGTTGATAGTCACAGAAACGGGCATAGTAAAAAAAAATAAATGCGGATGAAACAGTCAGACATCATTCACAAGCTCTCTCTAATTTGTCTTTAGTTTCAAAAACACTTAAAATTTTTTTATAAATGTTCATTGAAAAAAATATTTTTCTTACTCTAATGTCTTTGGGTGGCAAACAATATAAATGGCATTTTTTAGTTTTTCTCCTTTGTCGCTGCTCTTTAACTGAAACCAAAACTGCCAACCTCCACTTGGTGCGTTTTCCCCCCATTTTGTAAAAACAGACTGTTTTCTCTGTTCCATAATTTTTTAATAAACCAAATGGTTCTTTAATTTCACAATAAAATACGTTCAGACCTAGGTGTGCGGCTTTGAACATGTCATTTTCACTGTAATAAATGAAAAAAATTGTCTGTTTTGGTTGAAGCCTGGTGTAGTCCAAAGGTTTTGCAATAGATTTTAAAAAATGTTTTGCCAATTCTAGCTGAAAGAGAAACTAGTTTGTTTTTTGTCTCCATGAATTTTCTTGCAAAACTGATCATACTACTTTGGCAGTTTGTTAGAATACAACCACAAACTGTAGTTTATTTGGATATTATGTGATGGATTAAGACAAAGAATTGCAAAATTGCAAAGTAGAAGGGAGATATTACATGGTCTTCAACAATTTTTATTAATAAATATCTAATAAGCAAGTGTATTTACCTCTCTTTAATCTACAGCCACATAGTTAAATCTAGTGCAGTAAAACTAAATCTAAATATAGAGAGCCGACATGTTTCATCAAACACTTTCTGCAAGTACACTCAAGGGATTCAACCAGTAAACATTCACTTAAAAAAAGGACAAACAAACTGAACAAGTTTGATGCAAAGGACAGGAAATTATATGTATATATAAAAAGCAAACAAAGCTGGCTTCTCACAGTCAAGGACACATTCGAAAAACATTTTCTTGTTCAAAACTGGAGAGTAAATAATTGTCTCCTTTTGTTGATCTTTCAAATTTTTCTTAAAAGAATCTGAACAGCAGGTGTGTAAATCTGAACATATCTGGTACTTCTCATTTAAGTTTGAAGATAAACGGCTTGCTGTTATTGACAGTTATGAAAGCTTTGCCTTTATAGAATCTGATTGAAACTGGAATTACCTTCAACTTTTTTGTATGAGTGTGTAAGTTTAAGAAAACAGATCTGCCAGTTGGGTAGGATTAAAGAAAACACCAAAATAAGCCAAATGTTTTGGAAAATGTTAGATTTCTGTCATTTAAACTCTGCCTGTGTCAGTAGAATGAATGATACACAACACATCAGTCCTTTTATAAATGTTGCTTCAAAGGAGCCCTAACTCCCCTCACCAAGCAGTGACCCAGTGCGTGCAGGAATGCACTGCCAAGGTCACAGAGATCAGGAGGGAAAGACGGTACGACAGGAGGGATGAAAGAAGGACAGCTATGCTGGGAGGGACACCAGAGATAAGACATCTTTGGAAAGGGGGAAAAGTTGACTAAAAGTTGCTGCAGAAGATACGGTGCAGAGGACATCGTATCTTTTTACATCATAATGTAGTCATAAGTCAATATTTGATTACTTTAGTTGACAGTTTTGTGAATGAACAGCCAGTTTACCCAGAAAAACTCCAACTAAAGAAAAATCCTACCTGTGCACATGCTTTTTAACAGGCTTTCTCGCAACGACACCAATTCCAAAATATAAGGCCAAAATGTAAAGTTAAATATATATTATTTAAAATCTTCTCACAAATATGAGAAGATGGAGTGCAAAAAGCCTTGAGTCAGCCCAGATTTTTATTTATGTTTTGCTTCTAGTGAGCCAGACTTTCTCGTAATCTTTAAAATTATATAAATCAATAATTCTTTCAGGTGATACAAAATAAGCTTGAGTATAATATTGTCAATTTAAGTCTTTGTTTTTCATCTCTGGCATCTAAGTCCATTGAATTTCCATGTCAGTAACCTCACATCAGTGCCTTTTTGCTCAGCGTATGCTAATCTTAATAGTGGTTATTGATGACATTCCCATGACGTTGGACACAGTGGGCGGACAAAACAACAAGAGTGCTTCAGTTGTCAAATTCCTTGACCAAAACACATTAGGTCAAATTCAGAAACATAAATTGTTCCTCGTTGTAAAGGTGGTTTGCAGCTCTGCATCTTCTAGTTCTGTCTGAAAGGTTAGATAAGAATAAACTTATTTGTAAATTGTTAAATGATTTGTGCTAACATATTCATGATAACTTTGTTTATAGTTGGTAAGTGTGGAGCTCTAAAAAAATGATTGTCTGTCCCATCAGTGTGAATTTGATGGTTGAAACTCAGCTGATTAGAGCCCTATACTCAAAAAAAAAACAAGCTACAGCATTTTAAAGTGACTGGTTCTGATAATGTCAGAGGAAATTGCTTTCTCCATGATAGATTTATTGAAGATATCCAGCATTTTGCTGCAAACGCTCAAGGACCCAATCAAAATACTGTCTGTTCTGTCCTTTCTTGTAGACAGCTACATTGTTGTGTCTACAGTTCAGCCTGTTTCTAGGTGAACGCTGAAGTATTTGCACTCCTCCAACACCACAGTGTGCTCACCAAAGTATCACTATTCTATACCATAATGAGAATGAAGGTAACACTAAATCAGCTTTGTTGGTTGCATCATTCAGCAAAGTTTTTGAGAAGTTGTTACAACCAGAAAGGCAGAGATTTAGATTTAATGCACACACTTGAAGCTAATGGAGCAGCATAAGCATCAGATTTCTGCACTCTAATTTAGGTTTTTCAGTTTACACTTCAGAAACAACGCTGCTGTGCCACAGCCATCTGTGTCGGTGATGTAATGCCAGTAAAGTTTCAAGGTCGGGTGTCTATATATGCATCTGTTCGATAGGGAGGCAGTGTGATGGGGTAAGCATGTTTACATGTAATAGATATGGTATGCACAAACATCTATTTCCATTTCTCAGCTCACAAACTGCTCTGCACGTACGCCACGTAGGCTGTTGCCATGGCAGCGGCATGCTCCACATCTATAGTGTCTCCTTGTCTCTCCCCTGTGTTGTCCAGGTGTCCCAGTACTGAGAAATCCATACTCCTGGCCCTGTTTCCCTGTTTGTAAGCAACTTAAAGGTCTTGGTATTTCTGTGTCTGGGTGTCTCATGATCCCAAGCCTTTTTACTACTTCCCGTCAGTTACTGCTATATTACATTACATTATACAAGAGAGCAGTAACCTCATTCTATTTTCCAAAATTACTGTTTTATTGGTTGAAATAGTTTTTTTTCTTTTTTAATAAAGAGGTATCCAGGCAGTCCTGCCATGTTGCCTGGCAGTGTAAAGAGGTTAAAGCTTTCAAGATGCAACTTATGTCATCATGAGATGGCTGATTTTCTTGTACGGGAATTGTTTAGACAGCTGACAGGAGAGGGTGTGATATCTCAGGATTACATTTCCCCTCTGATTCACTGCAACCGCTCCTTAGACACGTATTTACATCAGTTGACAAGATTTATTCCTCCATGTTTGCCTGACAGTGAGAGATATCCTTCTACCATCTTAATTTGTGCCAGACTCACAAGATGAAGCACTCATGTCGCAGACATCCGTGATTCTCAGTATGTTCTAGATGGTTTGTGTGGTGTATGCCCATTGGTCCATACAGGTAGCTTGTAGTTAGAAGGGATGAATCAATGTTAACATTGTAAAAATTATGTTTGCCAGGATGTTTTGTCTTTATCCTGGATTTTTAGTATTGTTCGTACCTGTGTTTTCTTAGTTATTCTTAGTTTTTATGAGATTAGCTCTGCTTCTTTTTCTTTTTCAAACTCATCACGGCAAAATAATTTTTTTCACAGTCCATTTTAACAATGAATTGAAATTATTAAAGGCACGGTTTCACTAAAGCCACAGCACATTTGTCAGTAGATGACTTTAAGATAAGCTAAGGTATCTAAAAAAACAGCTGTGCAACAGTATAATATGCTAATACAGAGCTTAAACACGCTACCTGGAAAGCAGCTCCATAGCAAACATGATACACGTGGTTAACAATACATTAAACTGCAGAAATGTCATGGCAGAAAATCTAAATGGTTTTGAAACATTACCTTTGCAAATCTTAGTATAACTCATAAGAGAAATGAGACAAAGCCAATATGGGTCATATAGTAACACAGTTAATAACTAAAACAGGAAAAGCTCTAAAATGAGCCGTCTCCCATACTATAAACACTATTTCATATTGATATAACACTGATGCACAACTTTATTTTATTTATCTATAGGCCCAGTTCAGTCATTACACTGGTCAATTTAAGCACACATGTGTACTTTAGCTTCTCCCAAACTGTTAAAGAAATATAGTAAGAAATGGCATAAAAAGTCTTTGAATTTTGAGGTTGAGTTTAGGTATAACAGACTACTTGATTATGAGTAAAGCATTGCATTGAAATATTTTCCCACTTGTTGATATTTTGCATAAAATTAATTATAAAATTTAATCATTTTACAATTAATTATAAAATTATATTTGTACAGCACATTTCAGCATTTAAACCAGCAACAATGTGTTAAATCTCAACCTCAACATTAATGCATGGATAAGTAACTGAATTCAAAAACAGGCCAAATAACCTTTTTTACTTGAGTCAGGGCTTGTCAATAAGGTTTATGGTGCAGAAAAATGCCCTACACTGATTAAACCATTCTACAACTTCTAAATTTCAAATCTTGTATGTGGAGCCACATTTACCATACATTTGGGGTAAATATATGTAGAGAAATGCATGCAACTGCAGATGATATAACACAAACATGCATGCAAATCAAGCCTTTGACTTCTCCATGAGTGTCCCATACAGACACCTTTCTGTCCATAGAAGGAAGTGCAAGCTGGGCCAGACTGTGATACCAATGAGGAAATGGGCCACTGAGATGATAGTGACTTCCTCACACACATGTATACTCAAGCGCTTGCACACACGCAGAAATGCACATAAACACCCAGCCTCCCCTGGGAGCTTTTTCAACAGCAGTTCATCCATCTTTCTCTGAGGACAAATGAGTTCCTTTGGTGTGACAGGGAGACAAAGACCAGACAGGCACTGACCTGCGTCACAAAACTCAGCATGAAAACAGTCCTTTATTACCCCATTCACCATTCATTCACTGCTGCTGGCTGGTTCACTGGCAGGTCTTAAATCTGGCTTTACACAACTGGTCTTTGTTGTTAAGTAAGTTGCAGGCATTAAGGATACTTAAGACTGTCTCCTAAAATGTTTGATCTTGACCATGCTATCCAAGTTTCTATGAGCTTGTAATTGGGAGATGTTTATTTTTTATTATTATCAGATATTAAATTAGCCTTCAGAAAGCTCTGAATGTAAATAAATACATTTGGAGCTCTGCATTTGCAGACCCTCCATCTGCAAATGGTAGCTGTTCACTTTTCTTCACTTTTTATCAGGGAATTGCTTGATCCATTGCCCCAGCTGCTCTCTTGGCAGGTATTTTAGCTTTAAATAGAAAGTCATTGAAATGGTTGTAGCTGTAGGTTTTACTTCCTTTTTGCAAAGAAATTATTGGCCTAAGTTCTTTTGAAGGCTCTGAAACCATTGCTTTTTTTTTGTCAAACCTTCATTGGTTTGTTATGCAAGTTTCAGCCTAGAGAGAGAAAAAAAGTCTGTCAAGTTATTATAAGATGTAACAGTTAAAAGTCCTGATATAAGTCTTCACAAATTGCTCCAGTGTTTAGAGAACAATTAGAAAGACTAAACGTTCAGATAAGGCCTCATTCCATACTGAAAGGGGATAAAGATGTGCACTTAGCCAGTCAATTTTCTTTTCAAGCTTTTATTGTTTTATTACTCACTGTCAGTCTAACAAAGCAGCACAAAGAGTTCAGAACAAAATGTGCCGGCTGTTGACCAAATCGGAGACTTTCATACCTGGGTAAACACTTCAGACTTTACTCAAACCTCTTAAGCGTTAAGTGGTATACAGTATGTGGTGCTGGATTGTGCAGGGTGTCCTGCTGTTTAAAGAGGAGCTAGTTTTGTTCACTCAGTATGTAAGAAGAATCTGTTCTTGGAAAAGACATGTAATGCTCTCTATTGTGGAAAAAAGAAATTGATGACTACCATTTGCTTAATACAGGAAGGTGTAGGTTATTAAATATTACACTGGCTCTCTGATATGTCCATCACTTACATTTTAACATATTTTTTTATTATTAAGAATAACTACAGAGCTGCTTATTTTTTACTTTTTCTGCTGTTCTTTGTGTTATGTTTTTATCAGAAATAACATCATGGCAAACTTTGTTGACTGAAATGCAAAAAACAGCCTAGTAAAACACTAACTCATCTCATCCCACGTGAAAAGTTTATTTTATTAAAATTATTTTTGAGCATACAAAGGAGGTTATAACGTGACTACTGAATTATTCTCCATTCCATTCTTGCTCCTATTTTGTGTTGATGTAAGAGTATTTGGTAAATCCTTAAAAATTATTTTCTCAGATATATTATCAATTAATTCTGTCTCTTATTAGTGAGGATGTGAATGAAGCATTTGTATTCTGTCCAAACATACAGAAAAAAACAAACTCCTTCGACAATCTGACCTGTTTTGCCAGTAGCGGCTTGTCTTTCTCAAAACAATGTCCGTGCTTCTCTGAAAAATCTCGACTGCGGATCAGTTGTTTTCAGTGAAGAAGCATTCCAGTGAAAAGGAGGCCCCCACTGTTGAGTATGCAGCACGATTTGAAAGAAATGTAGGAAACTGGAATACTCTTGTGTTGTCAACACAGATGTCCCAAAGCAAAGATGAATCCTTTTGTACGAACTGAATGTTCATGGTGCTCATGACCTCCATAATCGGTGATTAATGTTTCCTCATCAACAAACATATTTTCGATGTTTTTTTTCTGATTTAATTAAAAAGGTCGGGGTTAATCAGTTTAATTGTGCCTGAACACTGAGGCTCTCTTGGAAAGGGGGCAGTGTCAAGCTCATTATAAACACCCTGGTTCTTCATTGGTGATTGACCAGGGGTCGTGTTTTACTCTCTTCAGCTGTTGGTTGAGATGTTCGTCTCACACCATCTCTACACAGCATGGTTATAACTTACGAGTGACCTGTTGTTTTATTCTCCAGTTTGATGATTCAGAACAATGATTATTTCAAAGACATGTCCCCAGAATGCCTTTGCACTGTGGCCTAATAGAACAGCAGCTGACTAGGCTTTACTATGTGCTATTATCCCAAGTTAGTCATTTGTGGTCCAGCTTCAGTTTTTTTCCCCCAAAACTTTCACGATTATATTTTTTCTTTTTCGTGACTTTACACATGTAAAATATTTTTTACAAGCATAAACTATAATAAAAAACATAGAAAAAGATGGATAATTATGAGCAACTGTCTCTTTTTTTTAGCAGAGTGTTGCTGTTTGTGTAACTTTAAATATAATCGTTCGATAGTTTTATCATTCACACTAGTGCTATCAATCGAATAAAGTATTTTAGTATTTAGCGCACGCTCTCTTAGCACATCAATCAAGATTGATTGCAAATTAATCACAGAAGTTTTGAAAGTTAAGGATTACATTAAGGAAACAAAGTATAATGAATGAAATTATCATTCAATACATTTTATTAGAAAAATGAAAATAAAAGATCTTAATCAAGCTACTTCTGTTCCATTTATATCTTATAAAATACTTGGATATGAAAGGAAAAAAATACACATCTTACTTATGCTTGAAGACGTTTCATATTACTGCCTTTCATCTACAGTTAATTAAACTGGATCATCCATTGCCACTAATTGACAGACACTTTATTCTTCTGTTGCAAGTTCCCACCACTTCTCTTTGAAATGGAAAAGAGGGAGGCTGTCAGACCAAGCGAGATTCCCTTACAAACTTGATTTATTTCTATTATGACATAATTAACTATGACATAATTAATACATATTATTTTTACTTTGTGTCATCAGTAAATCGTGTCACTGTTGTATAATTCATGGCATCCTTCGCATGAGATGACAAACACAGCTAAGCTCTCATTTTAGTGCATATGACTGCTGCTATAGTTAGAGGGGCCAAAACTGAAGGCTTGGTGGGTCCAGCTTGTGGTTTTAATATATCGGGTCACAGTTGACTGTGTTACTGTTTACACATACCAGTTAGTGTCTTGAATGCAGTAAGTAGGGACACATTATACGTATTAGTTTCCAGGATTACTTACAAACACTTGAAATAAACTACAAGTCATGGATTCTCAAAAGATTGATGCCACCACAAATACAGTATTATATCTGCCATGTGCTTTAAATAAAGGTCATGACCTTTGTGGTCTGCTTTGAGTTGTGTTTAATGAAACTGGATCATATTGTGACATTGATGTCTCTTCTTTTTCTATAAGTCCCCACTACACAATAGATTAATTAGTTCCATTGAAGGTCTCATGAAAACTTAAGGACAGAGAAGATCAACAATCTTAGTTTAAAGCTCTGCTTTTTAATGCAGAACCACCATGGGTACCAGTGATCAGTGTCATAATGGATGAGCTAGAATACTACTGTAAAGATAACAGGCAGCATAGTTTAAAAAATGTATGTAAAAAATTAACCCCAACACCTCCAACCGCAAAAAGCATAGGTCTCATACAAAAAAAACACTCTTCTCTACATTGATAAAGAATGCTTGACATCTTGCAAAAATATGCTCATTATTTTTCTTTTTTGTTGCATTTCATCATGTTAATACATGGGAAGTATGAATGAAAAGTTTTTTTTACAAATTGAAAAAAAAAATCAAGATTTTTGACTGTTAGATGATCTAACGACTGCTGAAAGCCGACAACAATGTCTTAGCTTTCAGTGACTGTTACATTTCCATATGATATTTTATATATTCATACATGACATTTTGTTTTAAGTTGAGGGAATGGCTTCAGAAACTCTGCAGAGTCTGAACTTCAAGCAGAGTTGTTAGTTTGAAAAACCAAATTGATCTGCAAATCAAGAGTTTTAAGTCTATAAACCATAAAACTATCATGTGTATAGTCTAAAATGATCAAAATCAGTGGGGTTCCTTAGTCAAAAGGGTCATCATTCAAAATGTATTTCCATAAAGAAAAGAATGGCAACCACCCATTTTTATTTGACCTTTAACTTTTACTTGGAGGCATCTGCAACACTTGTGGTTGGGCAAAAAAGTAGAACAAATTAAAATGAAATAGATAATTAAGGGCAATCAGACTGCATATCTAAACATACCCATCATCTTCATGCTATGTGTCACATCACGGAAATATAAACAGCATTGACAGCATGATCGAGAACTGCAGCCCACTGTTTAATCATTCCAGTAATCCAGTCTGTCTCATTGACTGTTCCTGTCCGGCAGCCATGTTACGTTGCTGTGTCGCATGTATGCAGCTCAGACACATTCACCTCCATCAGCGTCCTCCATGTTTTTATTGGCTGCCTCAACAACACCTTGCATCATCAGGAGAAGCTAGGAGTACATCTGAGATTGTGCTGTATGTGCGAGTTTGACATAAGTGTGTGTACACTTTGTGACAGATGTGGGTAGATGTGCGTGTTTGTTTTCAGGGCTGAAGTGACGAATTTCACAGCGTTCCACCAAACCGCCTGTTCTCCTGCTCTACTCAGATCTGCTTGTTGTTTATGTGATGCGACTTGGAGACAAGGTGACGTCACCTGCAGCGTAGCTTCTATATCATACAGGTTACAACAAGCATGTGTGTGTGAAAGCATAAGTCACCATGATATAAATCAGCTTACTCCCTACATAGCACAGGTATGTTAGAGGAAATAAAACAGCTTGTTTTTAATTGTTGTGGAGACCAAACCTGATTTCTTCACACCCCTCGTTCAACAGAATTATTTGAAAATATTAATTTAGACTTTATCATTTTAATATGTTTTTATACACAAGCTAAATGAAGTGGAGCACATTTTGTGATGATCTTATTTTATTTTTCTCTGTGAACAAACATGGATAAAAAGAAACATTTAAAACTAAAAAAGAAAGGAGTGAAATTAAAAAGAATGCTGAAAGTAATGCTTTGCAATAATAAATGCACATTTTGTAAACTATTTTGTGTTTTTTTTTGTAAAGCATTAAATATTCCTCTAAATTTTGATTTGTGGTTGAGATACTTTAATCTCTTTTAATCAGATGCATCTCAATAACTAATATAATCTAAATATTTACATTTCTTATCAATTTTCAAAATATGAAACTCAAATATTAAAATTTTAGCATTGAAATATGTTTTCTTGTGTTAATTTGTTGATTATAACTTGTAACTAATGAGTTGAACCCAAACTTCAGCTTTTCAAATGAAACCTTTAAAAAATCTCTAGGCAATAACTTACAAATCCTGTTGTTGTACATGTCAGCCAAGTTTCTTCAACAATGAAAAACATATTGAGTTACAACAAAATTTAATTTCCACTTGTAAAAATTTATTTTTCATTCAAACCTATTTGATTTGATTTGAATTGTTTGTGCCCAATTACTTACTACTCCTTTCTCAACACCAACAAAAGCAGAAAAGTCAAATCTTATCAAAATATGTCAAGACTTAACTAGAGGCATGATTGATTACATTCACGCATGATTTTGGACATTTTTTAAGAAAAGATGACAACTTATCTTTGTTAATATTATTTCTAGGTATTATTGAACTTTTTGGAATTTAAGTAATTTCCAGTCCGTTTCTTTTATTCTTGAAAATATGTTCTTTGTTTTTGTCTGTGTGTGTGATTGATGAGTTGGCCACAGCAAAGAAACCCTCAGACATGGAGTGAGAAATAAAAAAGGCTGCTCAAGAGACTTTTGCATTTTTACACTGGAAACTTGTTGCGTAAGAACTGAGCTTATTATCACAATGTGTTAGAAAGACATTCTAACACCATTATTAAAGTGGTTTTCTTTGTTTCCTTGACTTCTAATTTATAAGTCATTTCGGGATTCTCTGAACAACTTGAATAATTGCATAATCATCAGTTGCTAGAACGTCAAATAGTCTTATTTTTAGAGTTTGGAAATTGTCCTGGTTTGTTTTATAACTGGCCTCATGCCTCTGTTTCTTATTTTCTTTCTTCTTTCTATTGCAATATATTCAGACTACGCATGTTACAAAAATGTTTCTTCCTTTTACTTGTTCATTTGTAATTTGGAGGCAGCATTATATAGATGTGATTATCTGAGTTTTAAATTGCTTTACATTACAGTATGCATGTTACCAGCTCTAATTTCAGTTGTCAATAAAATTAAACCTTTTTCCCACAAAGCTGGAATCCATTTTTAGTCAAATCTTTTGTGGGTGAGGAATGCCAAAATGTAAGTTTTCCTATAGAAAACACACAAATGTTTTAAATAAATTTTACACCCGTTCAGCTGGCTTTTTAAAACTCATCTTATTTGAAAGCAAAGGCCAAATCTGCACTAGAACTATATCTGTCCGTCGTGAGCCTTGTTCTGATCAGCTGGCCTCTGGCTCTAAGCTGCTGCTCAAGTGCTTAGAGTGGATTTGTACAATTAACTAAACGTCAATGGTGGTTTTATTGTTTTTTCAGCTTTGTGTTAGCTGCCAAAGTATTACTTCTTCAAGTAGGATATTTTCTTCTCCTTAGCAATTAAATCTGACTCGTAATGATTGAACCCCAGATCCGACTCGACAGACTTGTTGCCTTTTGTATTTTATTAGCTCTTCTGTCTGCTCTGCAGGCTGATTATGTAATTTCTGCCATCAAAATGCTGCAGACAGAGCCACTACAGTTCATCACTGAAGCTGTTTCTGAACAGTTTGTGTCTAGTTTCCATCACATTGAACCACATAGAAAATGTTTGATTTGCAAATAATTGATATTGTCCGCTATTTTATATATATAACATGGGAATGTAGTTAGGGAGGAGAGTACAAATATTTAATGCTTTAGATTGACCATAGAATGCCTGATGGAAAATAGCATTGCACAAACACCATTCCAACAGGGACATTTAGAGATTAATAATGTATTTTTACACTTAGCTAGACATTAGATGTAAAAGTTAGATCTAGTGTGGTAATTCTGATCCAGTTTTTACAGAAATAAGAATACTGAAATGACACACTACACTCGTCAGTGTCATAAACAAGCTGCCATGCCAAGTACTTAACCTACCCAAAGCTCTGCATGCCCTCTGGCACAAACTCCTGCATCTCCTAGCCAAAGGAGATTCACAGGTCAGCTGTGGCAAAAGAATCCCTTCACCTATTAGTGTGTGTGACTGTGTGCTTGTAGGCTTGCAGGCCATAAGGACAGTTTGATTTTACTTTAGATTTTGTTCTTCTCTGGGATCTGTAAACAGAAAACATGGCAGTATCTCTGCATCTTCTCAGAAGAACTGACTAACCCCGATGCCAAAAGCAATTTACAAAGACCACATAATCTTTTCCCAGAAGTTTTGTTTCTTTAAACCTGATCTCGGAGTGGTTAACAACCTGTCTTTGTTTATGAGAGCAAAATATACGACTTTGTGCAAGACAACGGGCAGAATATAAAAGAATTCAACAACTATGAAACCCTCCAAAACTGTGATGTAAAGTTACTTTTTAGAATCAAGGATTGACTTTGAGATTTTTTGAGCTTAGCACTGATGATTATCTGATTTGGAAATACGATGTAAACTAGATTATTTCTGACTGCAGAGATTAGTGTGATTGCTTGTTTTTGAAAGTGTCTTTAAATTCATTCAGTCATCCCTGGCTTTCTCCAGTTACTCCATCCTTTTCTTACACAACATAATTACGGATAAGTTCAAAAACATCTCTTCCTTATCAGAATAAAACAATACAAGTTTGACTTTTGGCCACAAGAACCAAAGTTGTTTTAAATCTGTCTTGAATTTATTGAGCTTCTTTATTTTCATATGAAGCCAATTCTTTTTGCTGTTCATTTTCTGATTGCAAAATCGGAAAATGTAAACAAGCTCCACGGCTGTGAAAAGTCAGTTTACACAAAGGAGAACTAGTACTTGTAAGCATGTCCCCTGTAACTCATTGAGTTTAGTGGTGTGTTTCCAACCCACCACTTCACACTAAATGGATCTCACTTCCTTCTTTTAGTAAAAGGGAAAATGTCTTCATGGAAAAGGGTTTAATTGTTTATAAAGTAAGGTTCCTCTTCCCGTTTTCCAATCCAAACTATCTGTATTCATGCAGTGCTTACTCTTTAGATAGTATTTTATGAAAGCTGTTTTCATTTTCACAGCTCCACACTGTAGTTTTATTTACGGATTGGAAGCTGAAAATTGAAAGGTATGTCAATCTGTGTTATGAAAGCTGAAGGCCGATAAAACCAACAATATGTTTATTGGTGCTATTTAGTTCTGATATGACTTATTTAGCTCCAATAAACAAACAATATTTAGTCCAGGGCGATTGACAAAAGTAAACAAGCCCTACTCAATTCCACTCCAGTTATTTTCCAAATTTGTTTTTGTGTCCAACTCCATGCCAGGTTTTGACTGCACCCTGCCACAGAAAGAGAGAGCAGGTTTAGAAAGCTGGAAGCCTGCACTCTGCAAGTATTTGAATTATGCCATTGACGTCAGCACAGTCATAAAGTAGACGGCTGCCCTTCCCCTGAAGTATTCCCCTGCCAGCAGGCCTGCTCAGCTCTGGGCAGATGGATTCAAACGCTCTGCTTCACAGACAGGCCCTTTTGTTTGGGTATTTGTGGAGCTTTTCCCCCCTCTAATACATGCCCTGTCAAAAAAACAAAAAAAAAAACACCATTACTGTGTCATCTTTGTGTAAGTGCATGAAAAGCGTCCTTTTGTAAAAACAAGTGAACAACAAAACAGAACCAAAAAAAAAAAAGGCAAATCATGATTTAGCTGCAGAATCATAATCAGTTTATCTATTTTCTTTTACTTTTTTCGGCAAAGTTAACATCCAGATACTTGAATATTTAGGTTATAGGTCATAATAAATAATAATTTCCTCGAATATTTTGAAAACATGTTTTTTTTTATTTACATTTTGTCAGGAATTTCAATTAGGCAGGAATGAATACTCATCAATAGCCTTATTTAACAGTGCCTATAGCAAACAAATGACTCTGGCTGTTGGAGACATGCATCTGTTCTACTTTTAGTGTAATTGTAGCTTTCATTATATCTGAATAGTTTTGATGTTGATTAGCTGAATGTCTTAGCTGTTATTGCTTCTCGATCCAAAGCTGTTTTCCTTTACCAACAAGTTCTCTGTATCAGTTCAACATTTCTGATCCTGACAACTATACCACTTGTTTGGTTGTTCTAATACTGTCACCATGTGACATGGATGCAAAATGTTTTCTTTCCTGGTATGAAATGAAAGTACACTGGACTGAAATTGCTAAAAAATGGAGGTATAGTTAATCAGACACTCATGGTTATGATTGGGATGGAGCGAAATTGGCTGAGGAGAAAGAAGTTGTCTTACAATCTGAAAGTTGTGTTATTTATTCCAGCCTTCTCTTGCAACATGTCAATGTGCCTCAAGGCAAGACAGGCACCAAGTTGCCTAGTGATTTGTGTATCTGTGTTTGAAGGGATGTGCACAGTGTGACTGGGTCAATATGGTTCTAGTGTAAAGCACTTTGAGTGGTCAGTATGACTATAAAAATGTTACATAAATGTACACATTTACATGAGTCCTCAGGTACAGCTACTTCTAGCAAAACTAGAAGTAAAAGTGTTTTGGACAATAATATGCTTCACTTAAGATCAGCTAAGCTAGAGACAACAATTATTAGGGCAATGTGTGTTTTTATGACTATGAAATGTACGATTTGAAGAAGAAATTTAAGAGAAAATCCAGAGCCAGTTCAGTTCTCTCATTGCTTTGGCTTCAGTTAACACCAACAAAGCTTGCTCTGTTAGCTTGCTTTTATATGTGTTTTGTTCAAGTGTTGGAAATTAAAGTTAAAAAATTGTAAAGCTGAGTGAAAGGAAATGATATGCAGGCGAATGAAGACAGTGGGGGGGAGACAGCTCAAGGACAGAGTAACACTCACCAGGTCTACTGAGTAGTTGTTGATGGGTCGGAGAACCTCGCTGACGTCTGTGTTATCAGAAAGACAGAGATGAACAGCCAAAACTGATTTTTTTTCTCTCTCTTTTACATCAGAACACGATGACCATCCAGATAGCTGCAAGAACTGCATGTAACACCCTGAGAATCTTGCCTTAAACCTCAGAGAACCTTCAGGATCTGTGCTGTCAGACAATATTCACCGATCACACTGTGTTCGTCACATTTACATCACAAAACTGGCTAATCCCTATCTGTGTTTGCTGATGTTGTGCACCTATCAAAGTCATTAAGTCAATGAGAATGTGTCTTACAAGTATTCACTGCAATAGGAAAATATTTGATTAATCAGATGATTTTATAATGTTGAAAAGGAGAAGGCTGGAGCTGAGCATGAACCCTGAATTATTGTCCATTTGCATACATCTATTGTGTATTTTGCATGTTAACTTTTTCAACTCTGATTCTGGAGCATGTTATAGATTGTAGGCCTGGAAACTACTTTGCAGATGATTTGCAGTAAGTAATGTCTGAAATACTCAGACAAGCCAACCTGGCAGCAGCAGATGTTCAATGTCAGCTAAATAAAAATAAGTTAGAAGAGACTGATTGGTGCATTTCTAGCCCTGAGAGGAACTAGAGTAGGATTCTGATTTAATTTTTTAGTATTGCAAATCATTGAAATCTATTTTTGTAAAAAAAAATAAAAATATATATATATATATATAATTTTTTATTACAAAAACATTTTAATATATATATAAATATATATATATATTAAGTGGTTTCTTTGAGCCTACAGATGCAGAATATGAAAATATCAGAATGTGGGGGGAAAAAATCACTTCACACACTCTAATCAAAACACTTGACAACCCTGAAATTATAATTTTTTTGCTGTAAATGTAATGGTTTGGAAAGACATTTATTATCAGTAACTTCTCTCTTTAGATCCATTGTTGTCAGTGTTTCTTTGATTTTGAAATATACCCTAGTTCAGGGGTAAGTATTTTTGTAAGTGAGAATGCAGAAAGTTCTTTATTTAGTTATTTTTTTTGCTGTGATCTCTGCTTTTTCTTAGATGTTTGGTTGTCAGCTTTATGTCAGTGTAAACGCAAGAAGAGGAGCTACAAGTAAGACTCAAAATCACATACATGTGAAACAGGATGACTGATCTTTTACCAAGTCAAACTTGAACCGAATGCTCCCCTTTTGCTACAGCAGGCACGTCACACAGCCTTTGCTGCAAACAACTCTGAACATTTCCTGCCATGAGCTCATAGAAAATACACTTCTTGTCATTGCAATTTAATACAATCTCTGTTTTCTGTGTCTGCAGTTTGCTGAGAATGAACAAATTAGAAGAATACTAGGAATTGGAGGATATATTGTTCCTGGCAGGCATGAAAAAGCTCGCCCAGAGAAATTGTGCAAGAAAAAAACAGAAGAATATATAGATTCAGTCTGGTTAAATCTGGCGGTTTTTATTCAACAGAACTGAGCTTGTGGTAGTTAAAATCATTGCTAAAGATAATAAGCTGGTAGCTTTTAGATCAAGTCAAATATGCAAGCACGCTTTTTTTTTTTACAAAAAAAGATTGTGTCGTCTTATTGCGTGTTTTGCAGTGCTGCTTCTGCAGGGTCACCACATTAAAGAGCCACCAGCATGTTGCACCAGCACTACATCCCAGAACAATAAATTTAGTCATTACCAGCTTTTATCAAAATCCCTTTTCTCCATTGCAACAGCATGTGGAGTCATTATTTCCCTCCCTTCTGTTTTTCATTCACAACCACAAAACAACACGCTCTTGATGCCATCTAATGACACACGACTCCAAGTCTTTGTAGATCAGATAAATGAATGTTAACAAAGCGCAGACTCGTGATGTCATTTTGTTGCTTCTCAGAACCAGCTTTGCATAAATATTCTGTCTAATTGTCATGTCAGGTCTCGTAAAAACCCCAATACGCATCACCTCTGCCCACGCTTTCCAAAATTCTTTCTGATAGTTCAGTAAAAACTGAGCAGGTGAAGTTACATTGTAAACAACAGCAGCCGTCTGCTTCACCTCACAGACTCTGGTCTTTATTAGTAAGTGTTGTGCAACCACATCGGCGGTTTTTCTCGCAACACCTTTTTTTGGCGTTGCTGCCAGTTACCACAGGTCAAAAGTTATAATTTCTGTGTAAGGGTGAGAACACCAGTTCACCCGAAATGTCGCAGGTAACTAAAAAAAAAAAAAAAACCCATTGACACGTGTTTGTTCAGTAATTAAACTGAATATGGGAATACAGATTAAGAGGCTTTCCCCTGTTTATACCCTCTCGGTTTATAAATGCTTGCATGTGTCTGTGGGCCATCTCTGCTTATAATAAACTATCGAACCAAATTATAGATTTTGACTCCAGGTCCTCCATACTCTGTATTGACTGTGACGTCACAAGCAGGATGCAGAGGTAGGTGATGAAGGCATTAATCTGCCTCTCAAGGGGAAGGTCACATGCATTTGTGTCACGTTTACAATCATGTGTAAGTCTGAAGTCTTCTCCTTGAATAATGTTTTGGGTCTGCATCCACATGTAGCAGTAATGTCTCCCTTGGCCATAATTAATAAAAAAAAACATCCACTTTATACACTTTAAGAGTAAATGGGCAAGAGACATGCTCACAAAGCTTAAGAGGTGTTTCCGATTGTAGCGTACAATTTGGGGAAAAAGGGTAAATCCACCTAATATCTCATTACCTTGAGCATCTTACTCTGCTCTAGTTCGAAGCAGATACTCCACATATATTGCACAACCTTTATTTAATTTGTGAGCATTCGATAAAGGACTATATTACTTCTTGTTTCTGCCTCTGAGCTACACTTGAACTGGTCCAACTCAGAAACGACAACTTTTACTCTCCAAAGCCACGCTACAATAACATAGTTTGCACTAAAAGTTTTACAAATCACAAACTTGGTTTTAGATGTTCTGCTATTAGTAGATTAGTTTTGATTTAAAAAGTGTAAGTCTTGCTGTTTTCAAACTAGAGAAGATGCTCACGGTTGTGAAAAATAACCTTAGTCCTTCCTGAATCAGAAGCTATAACCCTCGTCACATACTCACACATAACATTTTAAAGTGGACACCAGTAGGGCTGCAGAACATGTTACAATCACACTAATAAGCCATTTTATTTTGCATTCATGTTAATTACCACATATCCTGAATTATTCAATCACTTGGTAGCAAATTATTGCATCTGGACATCTTAACTTGCTGAGCACAAGACTGAGAAAGAAAGGGGCTTTAAATGTGACATGGTTCCTGGTGTCAGACAGGCTTGTGTGAATATTTCAGAAACTGTAATATGCTTTTCAACTCTGAGGTTTACAGGAAATGGTCTGAAAATGAGATAATATCGAGTGAGCTGCAGTTTTGTGGACAAGATGATGTCAGAGGAGAATGAGCAGGCTGGTTTCGGGGTAATAAAAGAGCAAGATTAGTTCAAATAATAACTCAATGCAACTAGGCTGTGAAATACCACCTGACATGTCAAATGTTGAAGTATATGGGCAATAGCAGCAGCAGACCACACCATTCAATCAGCCAAGAAATGGAGCCTAAAAGTTACGCCAAAGTTGAACAATTACAGATTGGAAAAGTGTCGCCTTATCCAGTTATCCATTCGGTCTCAATTACCTCTACAACATTCAGGTGGTCAGATCAGAATTTGACATGAACATAATCTGTCAACATGTATCCGTCTTTCCTCGTATCAGCAGTTGAGGCGGCTGGTGATTTGCAGTAGATCTGTTGAAAAGGTAAAACCCACATTGGATGAGGTTAAATACTTCTAAATATCAAAGAGAAAGTCTATATTGTATATTGAACACCCGAACATACAATTAATAGAATTATATTTTCACTTATTTGATTTTCATTAAACAATGGGTGTTTTCATTTATTCCAACGTAATCTTCCACTAACATGAATGTAGTCTACTGCACTGTTGTAAGTAACACAGAGGTGTTTTTTGTGGGTATTTTGTGTAATTTTATCCAGTTAGTGAAACAAGGGGAAACTGAAACAGAGCGTGCTGACCTCATGTCCCTCGTTATCCTCCCTCCCTGTCTCCTCGGTTTATTAGCTCTGCCTCTCTCAGCTGGAAAGTACATGTCTGTGTGTGTGAACACAGTAATGAGACCTTTCAGCAGATGTATGAGTGTGTGCGTATGTGGACTGCACATGTGTTTGTGTGAGGGTTTCCTGTCTGCCCCAGTGGGACACTCACTGTAGGTCTGAGTGCTGATCAGAAAGCTCCTTGTGTCGGCTGGAGGCTGTGGAAATCCCCTCCGCTACTCGCATGCCTTCGTATGTGTTCATCACTTGAACATGATTTCATTCTGTGCGTCTAATTGCAAAAAGTAAAAGAATAAATGTTCTTTCACATGGATGAATGTTATTGAGTTAAGCAAGTGTTTGTTTGAAATAGCATTCTTTCTCCACTTGGAGGATTAAAATCTGTTCGGAAGAGTTTTAATCAACAGGCCTTTGTATTTAGTTCGACTGTATGACTTCACATCTCAGTACACTTCAACTTCGCCGTATCCAAGCTGAGGATTGTAGCGCAGAGGTGGGAGGGAAGCAGAAATGAAATGAAATTAAATAAAATGAATAACAAAATGTCCTGAAAAGACAGGAAGCTGAACATATCACAGCAAAGATGCTCCGTCTTATCCGTCTTGTTCTGTTTTTCAATGTCAGCTGCATTATTAAATATTGTTTGTGTTTTGGTTAAGATAAGGGTCTGGTTATTCTCCAAGGAATACACATGGAGACTGTTTGCCATTTGTAATGCTGACCGCTAATAAACGATGCAACTGACAGATAAGTATTTGTGAAGTCTTGTTAAAGTTTAAAGCTGTGTAACAGCAACTGTTCTGACTTCCACACCTCTAGATTTCGATTAAAACAAATTATTGTTGAAAACAGAAAAGTGTCTTTATAATTATATTTAATAAATGACTAAAGAATCCAACACATTGGAGTAACTTCCTGCCCATTTTGAGGTTTTCACAAAATGTTGTGTGTATCTCTATTTTTGTTCTCATAGCTTTAACTTAAAGTTGTGACAAAACATAAAACTACTTACAAATTATGCAAGTTACATTGATAGATTTAATTTAAAGTTTTTGCTCAACATAAAACAGAACAGCAAAAAAGGCCGTCTTGCTTTTTATAAATCAGAAAACCCCGTGATCTTTGAAAAGTAAACCACCTCAAAGACATTGGAAATAGTGGAAAGCGAAATCTCAAATAGGTGTAAACCATTTGAACATCGGGCACTGGTGGTGTGAAAGTAAACACATGCACACATACACAAGCTGCCTCTCCTTTTCTCAATCCCCTGATCAGAACGAGGGAGGCCAGCTGGCAGAGCGCCAGGTGCCTCTCGTGTTTGGGAGAGCAAACAGGCTCACGTCTTTGATGGCAGAGAGATCAGAGCAGGGGACAGATTCTACGCGGCTGCGCTAAGGTCGCCACAGTCCAACCCGGCTGCCATGTTGTGCTCTGCAGCTAGGAGACCCAGAGTGTAAACAGCGCCGGGGCGACAGATGCAAGTGTGGGTTCCTTTGACCCAACCAGCAAACTCTCTTTGCTTTCCAACACACCCTCTCCAGATTTGATTTATAGTCGTATAGTTCTAAGAGAAAGGATTGAACTAATAACATATTAGTTTCTATTGCATGCATTCATTTTTTTTTTATTTCCAAGTCTATTTTTGTAGTTCTTCAGCTTATTAGAAAACCACAAGTTTTTAAAACCATTTTCTTTAACATGTTGGTTTGGGATAGAAAGACATTGTTGCATACTAACGAAATAAGCAGGGGCTGTTGTAAAGTTATGGAGTAAAAACTGTTAGCATTTTTCATTACAAGGCTCCTACAATTCAAATTATTTTAATAAATACAAAAACGTCCAAGAATTAGAGTAACTTGATGCTCTCCCTCCCCCACGTGTTGCTGCAAACTAGTCAGCTGGTTGAAAAAAATATAAAAAAAATAAAACAACAAAGATAAATCCTAAAAACTACCGATCAGTACATGATAAAAATTACAACTTCAAAAAGTATTTGTTTTAGAAGCAGTAAAATGTACTATTTAAACAATGTTAATGTTTTCTTTTAAAAATTTCTGTTAATGCTATGACATTGTGATATATTTTTCTCAAGGTTATGTCACCAAAATCTCATACATAGGCCCATGCCAATAAGACACATGAAGAGAATGAAGTTTAATTTAAGAATATAGTAGGAAAAAAATGACTTAAATAACTAATATCCATTGTGGTCATTGAAAATTTAAAATCCCAAAGAATGTGAATATTTCAGGTCTCTTCAAAATGTTTCAACCAAACATGTTTCAACTAAATGTGGTTGAGATGAAGCCAGAAAGTGAAGTTTTTTTGTGTGTCTTGTCTGTGGTTCGACCTTCACCGTCATGTTTGCACGCTTCCAAACAACTTTGCTTTCATGTTTTCACAGCGACATTTTCTGTCAGGTGGATCCCTGCAGGTAGTGTAAAAAATGTTGTTCCGGGGCAGTTTTGGTTTTTCAGGAACTCTGCAACTTGCTTTAAGTGATGCAGAAAGTTTTAGAGCACAATGTCCTGCCACAGTCCATAAGCTTGATCAAACCTATGTTGTTAGACAAAGAGCCAAAGTACACCAGCAAGTGAAAAGCTCAAAAACAGAGAAGGGGAGTGCCTTTAAACCTACTGGTCATTCTCAAACAATGTCTTCAATGTGGTTGTATCAAAACAATCCTGTAAAAACGACTGGTCCAAAATTTTTCCACAGGGATGTAAAATGCCAGTTGTCGCAAATATGTTGCCGTTAAAGCTCAAAAAACGCGTTAGAGGACTTTTTTTTACAAAAGGCCAGGTTGGTTTGGATAGATTTTTTTCCTAATTTAATTGAATTTGAGAATAACTTTTATGTTAACTTGTATCTTTCCCAGATTTTAAATGTGTTTAAAACATTGTCATTTGAAAAAACAAGTCTGTTTTGGGTTAATTCTTTTTCAGAGTCCTATAATCAGGAGAAAAATAATAAATTAATAAAAAAATACTTGCAAAAAATGTGCTACTGCATGTGTTGCCTTCCTGTGAGTTGGGGTAGAGTGTATCTGTGTGTGGCAATGGGAAAAGGTGGGGAGTATCTGGTTTCCTGGAGCTGTGTGTGTGATGGTGGGGGGTGACATTATGCAAATCAGCTGAGGATCTCAGATTTGGAAAAGGAGGGGGTTGAATATGTGACACGCATACGCACCGAGGCAGACACAGCGAGGTCGGGGTTGCAGCTTTCCTCTGCTCTATCGACAGCTGCGAGTTCCAGCAGCTCGCCACGGCTGCACCTCCTCATGATGAAGGAGCGCTGCACCCGGGTGCCACAGCTAAAGTTTCGCCCTCTTCCACAGCAGCCGCAGCAGAGCCGTGCAGCGGGTGGCCAACACTCGGGCTCCATGTACGGCATCTGTTCTGACGGTGTGTCTCTGTGTACCGGGTGTCTGACAGATGAGGCGTACCAGAAGCTGGCCATGGAGACAATGGAGGAGTTGGACTGGTGTCTTGACCAGCTGGAAACCATCCAGACGTACCGGTCTGTCAGCGACATGGCCTCCAATAAGGTAAGGGATACCACATTCTCACTTTTTCTTTGTGAAGAATTTTCTGAAGAGTGCAACACAGAAAGTTTATTATATTTAAATAAAATAAAACACTTGTTGCTCCAAACCTGTAAGGAATGGTTAACTTTTAGACTGCTTAGAGTTTCACCAGCCCAATCCAGAGTTTTAATGCATCTCCCAAGCAAGGTCAGAAGTTTTCTCCCAGGTCTAAACTTGTCCAGCATGCAGAACAGGAGAGCATCGGCTGCACAGGGGGCGCTGCAGTGTTTACTTATAAAGCTGCCTGTATTCATATGTTTCTTGTCAGCTAATTATTTCTTGAAGCTTGATCATTTTTTTCATTTGTCCGCATTTCTACAAAGTTGGTTACACAATGGTTGTTATTACCTCAGCTTGCTGTGGCTCCCAGCCCATGTTTCCTGTAAAACTGTTTTTGTTTTCACTGTCCGCTGGTTCCTCTGCATCATTGATTCATTGTGATGTGCACTAAGGTTCAGTTTCTGTTTTTTTATATAAGTAACCTCGTAATCTTTATACTCAGATTTGTAATGGTATTCGATTTTGACATTTTAAAGTCAGTAAATTAAGTTTGTTCACTAGAAATCAAATAATATTGTAGAAAGCACCTTGCTGCATTTATTCAGCGACATTAAAAAAAGCTGTTGTAATACTCTCAGCTATGATGGCTGAAGAAAAAAACACTTTCTGCATGATTGACCTAACTTTTAGAGACAAAGTATGCTACCAAAAAAAGAAAAATGCATAAGAGGAAGCCACTTGTCTCACTGTGGCTCTGAACCAGACCTCTCAAAACAAAACCTTAATATTTTTAAGAGAATAGCCCCAAAATAAGGTGCAAATGACATATTTAGAGTACTTCTATTTTAGGTTGTATTCCAGTAACAAGAAGTTTGTGCATCTTCATCGATTCACTTTTCCTAAATAATTTTTCAGTGCCACTTTTACTGTGTTGCCTGTTGTGTCATTGGTAGTGGATGGGAAGTACTGGTAATTTCTTCATCCCCCTTTAGAAAACAAGGAAGTTATTAGAGAATGTTAAAATATTTATGAAGCAAAATTTATCTTTGTATGATCCAGTTTACTGTAAAGGGAAGAAAAACATCATGAGAACCAGTGGAAAGTTTAAAGGCTTACTGAACATTATTCCGATTTCTTTTCATAATAATTTCTTCTAATCAAATTCTGCAGCAGGTTAAACTGGTAACGTTCCAAGCATCACTGCTTGGCTGTTGTTTAATAATCCTCATTTATATGCCCGTGTGTGGCTGTGTTTTAGATTTATATTAATAATCTAATGGATCTGGGATTTTCCTAGCAATCTAAGATCCAGGAAAGGTCTCTGTTCAAACAACAGACAAAAAAAGTCCACACTCTTTGGGGAGTCCAGTCAAAAATAATGCAATATGCATGAAAAGCAGCATATTGCAGAACTAACAAAGTTTTAGACTAACTTTTAAGTAAAAATGTATAGTTTATGTGACTTGGTGTTTCTTCTTGCATTTTAGGTTTATTGTAAATAGACGAACAGATGTAAAATATTCATTAAAAATGTGCGGTTGCTGATGATTTCTAGTAGCTTTATTGTTTGTTTCTCCAAAAACAAACAATAAACAAACAATAAAGCTTCAGAGCTTTTGGGTGAATATCTGTCAGTGGTTTATAACTTTCTATGTTGCTGTGAGAGAGGAACTAAACTAGTAGTAGTAGTGTATTATTAGTAGTGTATTATCAGTAGTGTATTATTTTACTGCACTTTAAAGATGCTGAGTTTGACAATTTTCTGAATCAGTGGCTTTTGACTCTGATGTTTCTAATATGGTTTGGATCAGAATTGAAGAGGGAAAAAATGCTGACTGGGATATTGCTGGTTTACTCTTTGTGCTATAAATGTTTAGTTTCTGAGGCTGTTTACAGACTGTTTATACAAGTTTGTTTTTATTTTGTTGGTGGACATATTAGTGTTATTATGGCCTTCTGCGGTGCAGTGTGCCACTGGGGAATCTCTATAAAAACAAACAAAAACACTTCGGTGGGAATTTTCCGATTCATAGGTTGTTTTTTTTTATTTAAAAAAGCAAGACTTATAATCCATTTTTGTTTTTCTCAGCTATTTATCAATCTCATGAACAGGACAACAAAATCGAATCACTTTCTACGATATAAGTTGTTTTGTAGACCTGTTAGTCTGTTGACTTGCTTGGCTAAGGTCAAAGAACAGATATCTGAGAGTTAAGGTGAGAACAAAATGTAAAAACAATTTGTCTCGTACGCTGAGAGGAAAAGCTTGTTATTTCTCATAAAACTGGACAACAGGATGTGAGGGATCCCCCAGTGGGTCAAACACAATAAACTCAGGAGGAAGAGGGAGAACATTTGTGTGTGTCAAAGAGTCTGAGTGTGTGAGGGACCCTTGCAGACCGCTCGGCAGAATGACTCTCTCTTCCTGTCTCCATCCGGATCTCCTGCGCTCTATTCAGACGACAATAGACGTCCATCTCACTCTTTTGGCTGGTTATTGGTGGTTGTTTATCCTATTGCTTTCATCATCTGCACTAACAACCAGAACTGAATGTCAGCTGGATTGTTCTCTCTATAAAAACTGATTAAATCACTGAAAAAAACACATTTTTGGATAACAGCACATCAGAACTGAATGTATATTCCAAAGGATATTAGCTCTTCTGTTTGCCATGATTTAGTTTCATCTGACATGATGGTGAAATGAAAGCGCCTTGGCCAGTTTTAGCTTGTTGGAATTGATTCAGGAGCTCAAAAATTTCCAAAGTCTTGAAATAATTGAGAAATATGTGGGATTTTAAAAAATCTTTCTCCCTAAGAAAGCAGATTAGACGCTTTGTATTGCCAACATAATCCTACGTCAACATAACTAAGTGAGCTAAAAGGAGTTTAGTAGAACAGCCTGTCATATTTCAATTATTTTTATCAGCACTTGCATTATAATTTAGATTCTTTTTGTTTTCTTTTGCTTTAGTTTGATTTTCCCCTCTGGTTTTGCTCAGTTTGTTGTAAACATTGAGATTTAAGCAACTTGGATAAAAAGGTTTTTGTCCAGTGACCAAACACAACAACAGACACACATTACAAATGTAGAGATAACAAAAGAAATTCACCAAATATGAAAAAGATTATTTTGCAATTTATCCAGCAAGGAGAAAAAAAATCAAGAGAAACTTCAAGAATAATAAGCGAATAAACCACCTGCCTGTAGGCACAGTGACACACAGCTGCTTGTGTAAAAATATATGTTCATTAAAAAAAAGTGTTGCAGCCTTTAGGCTGACACTGTGATTTCTGCTCCAATTCTAACCAACATTGTTAACCTGATGTGGCAGAAACACGTCAGCATGTTTCCATGAAATGAAAGGCTGACTAAGAAAGTAGCTACAGTTGTACATCTGGGATGGAGAAAAACTTAGCTAAACTGAAGGACAGAGCCGGTATTGATCCAATACGACTATCAAACATCACCAGAGGATTTGTAGTGACAGGACAGGAAGTAAAACACATTGTAAAAAAGGAAGTTTCCACTTTATATGGCTTCCTGCTTGGATACCTGTGTTAGCCAAAGTATGAGCTGTGTTATCCTTCAGGCTTGGTCCCTCCATTAAATCTGAATTTCCACTTGTTGGATAATCTTGGAACAAAATTTGCTGCATAGATGAACTTTATAGTAACAGGTTTAATTCAACAAACGTTAAGTAGCAGCAATCCAAACACTGATATAAAGAAAATCTAACAGTAGTTTTCGACAGTCACCAAACCTAAATATGGGGTCATCAAAAACGTATCATCCACATATGCAAGAGCTCACTGGTTTTAGTGAGCTCAGACGGACCTTTTTGTTAGAAAAGTGTGTTTTGAAATCAGTCTCCCACATTAAAAAGCAATGCTCAGTTGAGTTGTGATTTACTCATGCTACGTACTTTAATGTTTATGGGTTTATGGGAATGTCTTCTGGCTCTTGAAATGATTATTAGTCATTGTGATAAATTTCTGGTCCACAGTGGAGCATATCAGGTGTCACAGTGTTCTCATTGTGTGTTGTGACCTTTTTTCATCTGTGACTTTGGCGCGAGAGTCTACGTGTTTTTACATGGAACCAAAAGAAGCTTTTCAGAAAGCATGTTTTCATCAAATGCCTGTAAACTTTATGTCTACGTGTGCTGTGGTGCTCATGTGCTGTGCATCTGCACTGACTGCAGCTTAATCTCCCTCGGATCTGCTATCTCTGTCTCAGTCCTGTTTTTACAATAAACTAAAACATTACGCAACTGTTGAGCCCCCTCTCTGATGTGGGTTGCCACATTCAAACCTGTGTTGGTTTTTTTTGTTAACAAGAATGGGCTAATCAGCAAATGTGACCCTTGTGCATCTATTGTACTGTGGATGGAAAAACTGTAATTGAAGCTCCAGCAGTGTATGAAACACGAGTCAGGAGGGGGAAGTGAAATGTAAGAGGTTACGGCTGCAGCTCCAAGGTGAGACACAGGGGCTGCTCCTGCTGCTGACGGCTCTCAGTACGTGACTGTCCTCTTTGTTCTGCATCACTGGCATAGATGGCACAAGGTCTGTTTGTGTGCTGGGATGTTTTCATTTGTCAAGGCCGCAAACCCCTCTCTGTTATGGTGAGAGTGGAGCTTAAGAAAACCGTTTCAAAGGTAGTTTTGTAAAGAAAAAAAACTTTAAAGTACTACAGATTCACACTTGCAGCTTTTCAGATTCATTTATATAACTGGTCATCTGATGTAAAGGCATGCAGCTCAGATTTATTTTCAGCTGGTTAACTCATCTTTTAGTGTATGATCAAATAAGCAGTCATAAGCTTAACTTCCTAATTCCTTAACACAAAGTGACATCATTGCATCTGGTGTCCAGCTATTTCACCTCAAAATGGACATTTCTGAAATGAACCTAAGTCACTTGATGTTCTCATACATTAACTGTCAAATTTGTGATTTTTATTAATTTTCTAATAATTGCTCTGACATACAGTTCAACCAATCAGAATTGAAGTTTTTAGTCAAATTTGAGTTTCAATTCCTTATTGTGGAAAAATAGCTACTACAATTAAAAATCTGTCTGTTTCTTTTTGTTATATAATACAGAAGTTGTAGATTGAATTTCAACATAACTGTCTTGGTTGAGCATATAACCAGAGAACATATGCATATGAAATGAATCAATCGATCCATGTATGTGGTGGAAAGAGTCAAAACATTTACTTGGACATCCTTGGAAGAGTTTAAGGAAAAACCTAGTTTGGATTTTTTATTTTAAATGTATGCTTACCTGCACATTTTGTGTGTGGGCAGTAAATTTCTTAATTTCTTTCCATCATGTTTACCTAATAAGCTTATTTCACTCCAGTAGAGGCAGAAAAGGCCAATAAAAACAAAGGAAATAGTCATTTATAATGGGGAAATCTACGGACACCTTTTTAGGTACACCTCTTCACCAGCTTAATGCCTTTAAGTGTGTAGATGTGGGAAAAATAATTACCATTACTCACTATGTAACAGATTTGTTGGGGTTTGGATTGTTGCTGATCGTTATGACTGCAGTATACCCATTTTTGATACTTCATTCAGATAATACACTGTGTCAGGAATCTCAAGATATCTCAAGCATTTTGTTTTTTATTCTTTTGTCATGACAATGACTTTCTTCTACTCCTGTGTCCTCCACAGTCAACAGATCTCAGTTCAGTTGTGCATTTTTGGGACGTGGTGGAAAAGCAGATTTGAAACAGCAGCTGTTAAATCTGCAGCCACTGTGGGATGGTTTTAAAAACAAACCAAAAGCCATGGTGAGGTTTTCTAACACAATAAGTTTGTCATTAAGAATAGGGCAGTTCTGAAAAGAAAAGGGATCCAACCTCTGCGTCACTAGATGTTTGTAACAAAGTGGCTTGCGAGTGAATTTATTCACAGCAGAAACACAAAAAGTAGTTTTACTCTTCAAATTAGATTTATGTCTGGATCAGCAGAGGGGTATATGCTGTCTTGCAGATATTTAGTGGTGTTGAATGAATAATGTGGCGGAGCGCAGTCAACAGTGAAGCTGCTGGTATCAGCCTGCTGTGCTAAGATGTTGGTCTGTTTACATCAAGTCTCATTTCCACGAAGAAGAAAAAACAAAAAAAAAACATGTGCTTCGCTTCATCCTATTCTAGGAAATTCAAGCCTTCTGTTGATCAGATTGATCAGAGAGATATTGATAGCATAAACATCAGAACTGTGACGGCCAGCTGCTGGGGAAGGAGCAGCCTGAAAAGGAGCAGAGAGACCGGAGGCGGGCCTTGTCCCATAAGGGGGAGTGTGTGTGTGGCAGAACTCTCTCTGCCACACACACTCTCAAACACATTCAGTCATTGCTCCACATACACGGGGTGTGAGGTAAAGCCGAGTCAGACTTCACAGCCCAAAGTGAGTCACCAGAGTTGTGGCGTTTCCCAGAGTCAAAGAGCCAGAGCTCAGTCCTTTTACTCATATTGTAGTCAGAGCGAGACAGACTCATTAACGGACGGACGCCTGCTCAGATCTGCACTCCGCGCTCAGCAATAATGGGTGCCTGCTGCTTTGACAGAAAAGACAAGAAGTTAGGGAAGCTAAGTTTTTGGAAAAAGGTGAGTTCACCTAAATTTCATACTGTTCAAAGTTCTTTGAGTCTAGAACTGCTTCAGAAGCTTTTTTACTTCATTTTACTTCATTTTTGTAAAACATTTGTTATTGCTACCAGCCCTTTTCCGTTTAAAGTTTTTTGCTTGGAAGAACTTCCACAGCAGTGGAAGATGACTGCTGAAGTTTGATGACATTTTTGTTTTCAACTTTCTGCAATTACAATCTACAGTTTTATTCATCAAATTTTAAAAATATTTTTTAGATAAAAGTTGCATCTGTAAATCTGTTCAGCATTCAAGAATCTCTATTTATCTTTAAAGTGTTGGGGAAAATGTTCTGAATGGACAGAAACCTTCCTGTCGCGCTTTTTTGTTTATGGGAATAACTTAATATTTGCTGGAAAGGAATTGAAAGAAACCAAAATTGAGGTTGCTTTTTGAACTAGACTTTGTCTTATTTGTTGCTCCACAGATGGTCTGTAAAGTGGCAATACTGAAATAAATTGAGCAGTTTGATGAAAATCAGCACATGGAGTAGAAGACGGACTGTGTGCTTGATTCTGTTTGGTGTGGTTTTGTGTTGTCTGAGCAAACAGAAGGGTTCAAGTTAATAAGGAAAATACTTTATAACAGTAATTATATTTAACTCAAGCAGATTAAAAATGACATATTCAAACATTTTAATGAACCCAACAGAGAGGGAGAATGTGTGCTGGCAAAAAACATCTGGGGTCATATTGGGGGTCTAGGGAAGAATCGCTGTGGATAATTTTGCACTGTGTTCATTACTTTTTTTCTTTGAAAATAAATTAATTGGAGAAACGTCTTGAGTTTTGCATTTAATATGTGAGATATTGCAGGTTGAGTGAAGTTTTGCACCCAGCCTGGAAGTTGTTTTCAGCAACTTGTGAAAATGTGTCCAATTTTGTAACAGGGTTTTTTTTATGCTTTGTACTGCATAATCTGGGGTAGAATATGTATGAATACATTCTGAGTCTTTAAGTCTTTAAGTCTCTATTGCACGGCTTTGTGAGTCAGAGGAAGTGAGAGGTAGTATTTCTTCTGCACCTCCAGTGAATTTACGCACAATACATACGCAAGACTCTTCCCCTGATCTTTACAGAATTATGTCACCTTGAGTGGCTTTGGTGCCAGTTTTACCAGCTTGCGTCACATAGCCAAGCAAAGTGGAAATAAGTTCAAAGCCTTGCAAAATTTGACAAACAAGAACATGGAACTGCACTATTTCCAAGAATGGTACATATTCATGGGCAACATTTATTTCAGGTGAAGTGAAGATAAACTTTAAAGTTTTTATGCAAAGATTATTAACTGAGTTATTTGCAAGCTCTACAAAACATTCAGTGAAGGTCTCTCTGCAGCAAGAGTATAGTGTAGGGTGCCCACTAGTGGCTGTTGGGCACAACTTCAGCCTGGTGGAAAGGATACAAGTAAACAATGTACAAAGAATGACTCTGAACACATTATTTATTCTAGATTTCATTGTTTATTTTTCATTATTATTTGAAATAGAAATGAGGTCAGAAGTAACAGAATAAATACCTAAAAGAAACAGGAAATATAGTGATGGCTTAGGACAGGTTGGGCCATTTAGGAATTTCAAAAGTGCTAAAATTTCCCTTAATTTCATTCGTAAAGTCTTTACAATGAGATGCCTGTGAATGTGGCAGAGTGCCCAGAGGTTTAGAATCCCTCATCAGGCCTTCCCCAACATCCCATGATGGTGTAAGCAGAGTGGATCCTCTCAGCCTCGTGTCAGGAGAGACTCCTCGCAGGCCGACCTGTCTGCCTGACTTCCCTGCACAGCGAGCTGTCCGATGAAATCTCATCTAAATGTAGGAGCTCAGCGTTATGTGTCTCCCTTCTCACCCATCCCTCCCGTGCTGGTCAAACTAAAATGCCACAGGCTTCATTCACCTTCCCTGCCTCTGTCACGGCAGCTCTCTGCTGAATCAACCCAGCCGCTGTAGGCAGGGATGAAAACCAGGGAGGAACATGGGATTAAAATGCATGGATATTAAACTCAGTCATAAAAGGGCGTGTTGAACTGTGATGGAAATTGCACCGAGAGCTTCCAATCCTGTCAAAGCTGTGTTTCATGTTCACCATGAGTAAAAAACCCACATCCTTTTTTCTTCCACTTAACCTTCTACCAATATGCTGGCACTTAGCTTTGCGTATAATCTATCTAAATAATGATTTTAATTTTATTAAGTAAAACTAAAAGAAATGACTATTCTGATGCTATTCTTAATGAATTCTAGACTACGTCTGTAAAATCTGCATGTTACATGTAATTAACAACTATATTTAAGTGTATAAGAGCAACACTGGTAGGTTTTGTGCATTCGTGCCTACTGATGCATGTTTGCAGCCTCCAGCAAAGCCCAGTTCTTTGACACATTGTAGAGAGACATCCCCCGCTGTTATTTCTGGTTTTCTTATACATTATGTAGTGAGCTATTATATAAAGGGCTGCCTCCTGGTTTTTTTTTTCTTCTTTTTCTTGCATCTACCTCCTCTCCTCTGGTATTTTCCCTCAGTGGGAGGATAATCTAGAATCCTCTCAGAAAAGCTTTGATCTCCCACTCAAGCTCCCCAGTTTGAACAGTTTGAGCTCTGTTTAGAGTCTTTAGGTCAGTTTCCAATTGATTGGTTCTGACGCGGCAAACACCATGTTTTCTCTTTAGCGAACCGCCGCAGCCTTCCTCTCTAGGGCTCCACAAATAACAGTCTTGACAGAAATTGACGAAAAAGCTAATTCACACCTTGAAATGGAGCGCTGGTACTGATGTAAGAGTGGATTCCAGTCAGGTGGCCCCGGCCTTGTACATTGCAGCACCTGCACCAAGGACAGCTCATTGATTCTGTCAGGAAGGCGGGAAGAGAGATTGATCACTGCCGGAAAATTGACACATAAGTGGTAAAGAGCCAGGGATTGATGAGGCAGAGGGATGGAACTGGGCTCACTGGATGCGGTGTGTGTGGCGTGTCCTCGTGACAGCTCAGCAGGAAAAGCCTCTCCTGCATTTCTCCTCCTCGTTTTTTCTTTTAAATGAGTCAAAAAAGCATTGATGCACTTTGTTCTCTAATGCTGTTTCTATTTCGTTGGGGTGTTCTGATAATTGGCCCACACACACACTCCTCTCACAGCCAAACACAGAAGCCGTGGGCTGATGTCCTCTAAACTGGGGACGGATGCAATTATCTGCCATCTCTCTCCGTTTTCTCTTCTTTTTTTATTTTCTCACCTTCTCCGACCAGCTTTCCCACTCCGCTTGTTAAAAATAGCCATCCATAGACACCCTGGTGGCATCCAATATTATTATGGGCTGCAGATAATGAACAGGCTTATGAGGTGTATACAATGGCCGCCACGCTTGGTTGTCAGGAGACAGCAGAAGACTCGAGAAGAGGGGAGCTGAAGAGGAGAGATAGTGGAGATAATGGCGATTAAGAATACAGTTCACCCAGGCTCACATTCCTCAAAACGTAGCTCATTGTTTCACTGTAAAGGAGGAGGGTTTGTTTTTACTTCCTAATTACAATCCCCTTCACTTGATGACTTGATATAAGTGGCTTTAAAGAGAGGATTAGAAGGGCTGAAAATTGAAAAGGATGTAAATTATTTTTTTTGGGGGGGGGAAAAAACTTGGAACTCATATCTGCTTCAAAACTTCATATAAGCTGTAATTAGGGCTCCCCCTCTTCCTATTTCTGTCAAATCATGTGCTCTGAAAAGAGTGTTGCTATGGCTGGCAGATAGTGAGAGGGAAAAAAAGAGATGGAAAAGGGGAGAAAAAAACAGAGAAAGATAACGAAGCTGGGAAAGGAGGGGGAGAGAGAGCTAAAGGGAAAGCAGCGAGGCGAGACAAATCCAGCGGAGGAACCCCCCCTCCTGTCAGATGAACATCGCTGCCTCTCTCCCTCCTCCTCCTGTCTCCATCTCTGTGTTTTTCCCCTCCTCCCTTCCCTGCTTCTTCTCCATTATTCATCAGCACGCCGAGAGTCCCCAGCTCACGGCTCCAGCTGCTGCTGCTGCCGCTCCAGCCCCGTACAGCTGGATCTTCTTGCTGATTTTCCAAACGTCTTATCAATCTATTTCCATTTCCTCCATCTGCAAGCATGGAGACTTGGAACTGGCCCTCTTCTGCTGAGAGGGAGAGCAAGCCATTATAAAGCTGCTCTCTTTCCTGTTGAGAAGAGGAGAAGATTGAGGATTGTTTTTTTTCTTTTTGGTGCCAAAAAAATCCTGCTCGACTTCAGTAAATTTTTTCCCCCCATTGGATTACAGTTCTGGCTTTGTGTAGGAACCAAACAACGGGGTCCAAAATGCCTGAAGCCAACTACCTGCTGTCGGTGTCTTGGGGTTACATCAAGGTGTGTGGTGTTTAACTACGTATCACGCTGGGATACCGCACTTATACTGTCCTAGCTCTCTTTGCTCCTTGGCTATCATATCAGTTATTTGCTCTTACTGAAAATATGTTCTCATCAGGTGCATTTGTGAGGTTTCTTTTTTAACGTTAGGTGGCAGATCTGATAACATTTCCATCTTTTTGGGTAGATTGGGCTCAGACAGAACGGTGTTTTGAGGCTCGGGCTCCATCTTGAGCCCTCTGCAGAGCTGAATCTCTGTTGTGTGTGTGTGTGTGTGTGTGTGTGTGTGCGCGCGTATGCATCAACCTGTCATAAACATCTGCTGCTGCAGTGCCTGGGTCTCCATGTACCATCAGCTGCACATATTTTCTCGGTTCCAAATGTATGGAGAAAATGTGAAAAAGGACGTCAGGGACAACTATGCAAAATTTCCTCTTGCCTGCATTAAAATTCCTCCACACTGACACAGTCGACTGGCCGGATAGATTCCTGAAAATGTGTTTAATAAAACTTGAAATTGGTTCCTGTGGAGACTTTAAAAGGGGTATTAAAAGCTTCTGGTCCCCTGCTGGTTACTCAAATAATGGTTGTATCATAATTAATTCCTGGGTAAATGGAGGGGAAAATACACAGTGTTCCCCACTGATTGTAGGCTGTAATTGAATGGCATTCTTGACCTGATTAAATTAAACGTGGGGCTGTTGGATTTTCAAGATATCTTGTAATATAATTTTTTGCCAGGTTTCCCCCAATTTGGAAAGTGACGACATTTTCCTCTCTCTCCTCCTCTCCCCTCCCCTTCTCTCCTGCAGTTTAAGAGAATGTTGAATCGGGAGCTGACGCACCTATCCGAGATGAGTCGGTCTGGGAATCAGGTTTCCGAATTCATCTCCAACACCTTCCTAGGTAAAAATAAAGTGAAAATCACAAGAATAATCTGTATCCAAAAGTCACACTAATAGTTTTTATTAAAGGCATTTATTGTGCGTTGTGTAATTACAATTAAATGTGACAAATCTGCAAGTATTAAGTGGTTCAGTTTCACACATTTTCATTTGAACATTTGTGGAGACTTCATTTTGTTTCCTACATGATGAGCTGTGCAAGTTGTTCTGACTGGCTTCACTGTGGGGGCGTACCAGTAAAAAATACTGCGCCATCAACCTTTCCTCCAATATTTAGAGAACTAGATAAAATGAATGTGTATATTTATTAAGGTATTTGGGCAATAAAAAGCTACACGCTGGTTTGTTAGTGTCTAAAAGAGGCAAATTGGGAGACAAATATGAGTTTAATGCTGCATAAATTACAAATTTTAGTGTTTTTGAGACTGCAGCAGAATTAACCAAATGCAAAAAAAAACATTCCCTAATAGTTTATTCTGCATATATGAAACATCACAACAACTAGAGTCAGATATAAGGTTCAAGGCTAAGAAAAGGATTTAAAGGTGCTGTAATATTGAAGAAAATGGAGGATTCCAGACTAACAAGTGAGGGAGGGAGCTGAGAGCAGACAGAAAAAAGATCTACAGAGGAACCCCCTTCGCTAGCAGTGAGATAAGCTCAGCAGATTGGTGACTCATTCAGATCTTAATGCTTCTCTGTCACTGGGGGTACCTTGTTGTCCCTTTACCCATCCACTGACCTGACCAGGGAGAGGCTGACCGCTTTGACCGATGTACATGGCAGAAGGTAGAGAAATAGAAGGGATGTGTCCACATTAATGACTAAAGTGGCGCAGCTGGCCTGATGTGTCCTCAGCTGACCAGCAGGACCTTTTAATCCCTGCATCCATGAACACTAACGTCACGTCAGCAGTGCAACCATGTTTGCTTTCTGTCATTTTTTTAAAAGCGTAGATGCAGAAACAGGGAAATTAGATTTTGATCCAGTGTGATTTGTGCTCCATAATTCCTTTAAAGAGCCACCGTAAATCCTTTCAGTTTATTGCTGCCCATCTGTTTTCTTTGTTTATAAAAATAGTGATGTGAAGCTCAGCGCAGTTCTCTGGATCAATTAACATCTTCATTCATTTCTGACACAAATTCATGGAAGACTTCTGGCTGGAAACATGCACACTATTCATGTGTGCCCTTTGTTGCCCTCCGTATCCTGCTGCCCACTCAGGCTAATTCCCCTTGACGGGCCAGCAGCAGAACACGCCCAGATTAGGAAAAACGGAAACAACTATTTAACCTCTTCTCTTAACGGAAAAGGAATAAAATTTTTACCTCATAGGATTAAAAATAATTTAGAGCTTTTATTGAATCCATCAAAACTTACAAACCATGTATGTTTCAGACTAAATCGATCAACTGCGTGGACTTTGATGCACTTTTTAGAATATTAATAAAACACGTGGTCACTACTTCTTTCACAGAATCTACACTGTATTTTTTTCCTATATCATAAGAAAAATAGAGAAGCTAGACTGAAAGTGCATCCTTTGTGGACACATTTTGAACCAAATTTTGACATTTAATTGAACAGAACAGCAAAGCAATAGAAGAACCCTCACCCAGGTGGATGCAACATGAAGCAGAAATGAATAACAGGCATGAATAAAATCTGCTTCACACCTAGTGCTTATATGGCTCATGCATCAGTGATGATGATCGCGAGTTGCAATAAATTACAGTAGATATTGCCCTTCTCTTCATTTTCCCACACAGCACGTCAGAGAGCATTTAATCGCGATTCTAAATTACCAGAGAAGAACTGTGAGAAAGGGAAAGACGCAGAGAAAGTCGGAGACAGCAGTGGATGAGAGGGAGAGTGCTTATTTAAATTACAGCTGGTAATTGAATAATCCTCCACAGGGGAAGGCCGATAGGCCAGCAATGAGCTGAGTCGAGGCTTGAAAGACGAGTCCGCGGCTTAAACGAATGCCAATGGCAAATCCTAGCAGGATTTCTTTCAATTCCTCTGTGACTGCAGTGAACACAGCTCAAAAAGCATGAACTGGATATTTTCAGCGTTTGGAAAATAGTGTTTACAAACATTTTTTGGAAATAAAAAACACAATCAAACACTTTGGTGCCTTTAATAGTTATTATTTGTACCATTTGTTCATTTTATTAGGAACCAAAATAGAGATGTGCCAGTTTCTGTTTCTGTCAAATGTGTCTATTAAAACAACTACAGCAAATTTGTCATTAAAAACTTATAGCATTTACTTTGATGCACTTTGTTTTAAGCTAAGTAAAAATCCGACAGAGTTTAGGGATTTGTGGTTCCATCTTCAGTTCAAACCTTTATCAAAGAACATCAAAAGTAAAAAGGGAAAACTTGATTGATGCGTCTCTAGACCTACAGCATATGTTATGTGCTGCTTTACCTGTGCTGAGTCCTGGGTTGGATGGTTAAATACTGTAAGGTCAGACAAACTGCAGGTGGACAAAGAGGGACATGAATGAAGAAAGAGCCGAGGAACCTGATGAATGAACGAGCTGCAGGTGTCGGCTGGGCGCCTGGATCGTTAGTTGTTTTTTGCTGAGCAGCCATCTGGAACCTCACACTGCAAAACGAGTCTCCAAATAACACAAGTTGTCTTTTTTTTCTGTTTCCTCACACAGATAAACAGAATGAGGTGGAGATCCCTTCACCAACATCTAAAACGCGAGAGAAGAAGAAGCAGCAGAAACAGCAGCTGATGACGCAGATCAGCGGGGTTAAGAAGGTTTCCCACGGATCGTCTCTCTCCAACAGCAGCATATCGCGTTTTGGCGTCAAGACCGATAAAGAGGAGCAGCTGTCCAAGGAGCTGGAGGACCTGAACAAATGGGGTCTAAACATCTTCACGGTTTCAGAATACTCCAACAACCGACCTCTGACCTGCATCATGTACGCCATATTCCAGGTAAGGACACTCTTCCTTTATCGACACCATATAATGAAGAATAAATCTATCTTATTGTTGATGTTGCTTTATTTAATCCACAATTTGCTACGTTTTCAGGAGCGAGATCTGCTGAAGACGTTCAAGATTCCAGCTGATACGTTTGTGGCCTACATGATGACACTAGAGGATCATTATCATGCAGATGTGGCTTACCATAACAGTTTGCACGCTGCTGACGTAGCCCAGTCAACGCACATCCTTCTCTCTACTCCCGCCCTGGATGTAAGTCTTTCTGTAAAAACTATATCTTCTGTTTGAAATTGGCTTCATTTTCAGTTTTTAATTCAAGCTCTTTAGGCAGCTCTCCTGTGCTTGTGGAAGGTGGTGTAATGGAGACAAGTCTGAATGACCTAGTTTTGCAAAATAATTAAGTCCACTGTGCTCCCTGCCTTGCATATAGCACACTCAGCACAGATAGTTGCAACTATAAGCAAGCTTATAGTTGAATGCCTGCTGTTTGCCTCTTAGCCAAGTTCCTTTATGAAGTACTTACATTCTGTTTTCCTGTCTGGACTAGGCGGTCTTCACAGATCTTGAGATCCTAGCGGCCATCTTTGCTGCAGCAATTCATGATGTCGATCATCCTGGAGTATCAAATCAATTCCTAATCAATACCAGTAAGTTCAAAATAATACACCAACATTAAGGTTTCTCTGATTTGATTATAGATAGATTGAAGCAAAGTTTACTCAATAAAAAAACGGATTTTTGTATTGAATATGCAGACTCTGAGCTGGCCCTGATGTACAACGATGAGTCTGTGCTGGAGAACCATCATTTGGCTGTGGGCTTCAAGCTGCTACAGGAAGACAACTGTGACATCTTCCAGAACCTCACAAAGAAGCAAAGACAGTCCCTCCGCAAAATGGTCATTGACATGGTAAGACATTTTCACTTGACTGTTGATGTAGGCAGGTATGAGTTGACAAAGCCGATTGGTCCATTTCATGGTTATTGCCAAGCTAACCATCTTTATCTTATGTTTTGCAGGTTTTGGCTACTGACATGTCCAAACACATGAGTCTGTTGGCTGATCTGAAGACTATGGTTGAAACCAAGAAAGTGACCAGCTCTGGAGTGCTGCTGCTAGACAATTACACAGACAGGATACAGGTACAATCAAAATTAAAAATAACAAGAAATGCATAGCTCTAGATCATACAGAACACTTGAAAGGTCTCCCAACTATGACTTACGTTCCAACATTTGATGTGTTTTTATCTAGGTGCTGCGAAACATGGTACACTGTGCAGATCTGAGCAACCCCACAAAGTCGCTGGAGCTCTACCGTCAGTGGACTGACCGGATAATGGAGGAGTTCTTCCACCAGGGAGACAGAGAGAGGGAGAGGGGGATGGAGATCAGCCCCATGTGTGATAAGCACACAGCTTCTGTGGAGAAGAGCCAAGTATGCTTTCAAAAATAGAAAATCATACAACTACAAACATATTGTGAATCTAAAGAAAAAAACCCTCTAACATAATTTATTTTCCTTTCAGGTGGGTTTTATTGACTACATCGTGCACCCCCTGTGGGAGACCTGGGCCGATTTGGTTCACCCTGACGCTCAGGATATTCTGGACACCTTAGAGGACAACAGAAACTGGTACCAGAGCATGATTCCCCAAAGTCCCTCACCGCCCTTTTACGACCAGGGCACACATGGACACAGTGGAGGCACAGGAGGACAAGGAGGAGGGGAGAAATTTCAATTTGACTTGACATTGGAAGAGGAAGACATGGACGGGATGGAAAAAGACTGTGATGGGGAGGAGGAGGAAGGAGAAGAGGAAGAAATAGAGGTGGAGGATGGTCTTGCAAATTCGCGCTCGCCTCCTCCAGACTATTTGGACAGTCAGGCAGAGGAAGAAGATGGCATGATTGAGCCAATGACGGCAATAGAGATTGTGACGCATGAAGCCTCACCCACAGACACATAGGGCTTCCAGGAACAGGCTCTCATGGTGGTTTGAAAGTTTTTTGAAAAGAGGGGGAATACCCTCTTGCAGCTGTGCTTTTTAATAAGCCCACAGAAGCAAGGGCTTAGTTTAGGCCCGCACAGGGGCAACTTGCACTTGGGTGTTTGAAGCCAGACACAGATGGACAGTTTCACAGAGGTGGCTTCAGAGTTCTCAGGAATTACTTGCTGCGAACATTTTAGGACGAGAGAGGAACTTGAAGGATTTCAGCCAGTTTAGAAATTGGCTCATTTTCTTTTCTGGACTGGCATTATATGGACAATGACACTACTGAGAGAAGTTTTGTACCTTAAGACGTTTTTTTTTTCTACAGATATAAGATCTTGAAGTAGCAAAGAGTAAGATCTACTGATGGAGACACATTTGTATAGCAAGAGAAAGTGTTTACTTATTTCTGTACCATTTGTCAGAGGACTTTTTGTGTGCCTTTTTTACAACTGTCTTTATAATAGTTTTTTATTTATTGAACACATTAGTGTTTGTGAAAGGCTTTTATTTCCTTTATGACAAAAAAGAGAAAAAACAGTTTTTGTATGTTAAAGAGCAAAGTCTTCCACTTACTGGGCAATAGAGAAATCCAAGCAAATGTTGACAAACAGTTCTTAGACTCATCTACAGTTAATGGGAAAATGCACACCAAAATCACTCAATATGATTTCCATCTGAGCACAGGCATATGTTCAGATATGGTTCATTTTACAAATTTGATAAGTTGCTTTTTGTATCAGTCAATGAATGTCAATATTACACATTAACACATCTCTTTCCATCCCACACCTTTAGTTTTTGGTGAGCTGCAAACTATTGAGCTCTCCTTCTGTTTCTTTCTTCCCATAGCTTCAAATTGCTATGTTTAAGAAAATATTTTGCTCTAGTTTGATCTTTTATGCCTTTTAAGAGTTGATAAAGGCACTGCAGATATGTAAACGATGATGAAACAAATGTCTCCTGACATCCAGCTGCTTGGATCAATGGTAAAATATGAAAATAAGTCAGCCAAGGACAAAATACATAACAGTGATGAGTCTATTTTTAGCTCCCAGGTATGCTCCAGTCCTAATAATCCTGTTAGCCGAAAGAGATTCAGACCCCAGATCTGCCTGATGTAACGCTCCCCTGCGTTTCCTGCAATCAGGACCAGACCAGATGATTAAAGCTGCAACTACACTAGCCTGTCTAAAACATGCTGATGGACAGAATTCACATGGTTTACACACCCTCCAGGCTCTGACACAATGACCCTGAAAAGTCAGGACAAGCATTTCTTCCTCGTGATAAAAATCTCCTCATTGACGTCAGCTGGCTTCCCGGCAGGGTAGTTGAATTCCGTGCAACGCAGCAAAGCTTTGGAACTGAAAAGAAACTAGAAATAGACCTGAAAGCTTCAAAATGGTTTGCAGAGCTTCCTACATCTGATCATAATAGTGTCCTAGCTGCATTAATATCCTCACATAACTTTGATATAGGTTTACTGATACTCAAAGGTACTTAGTTTAAATTCCCAAAGGCATGCTTAAGTGGCAATCATTTGTGTGGTATGTATGTTTTATATGGGAGTGTGTTATCTGTGTGTGTTTGGATCAGGCCTTACCATCCCCAAGTCACTCCATCAATTTGCTGTTTGTCGCTATGAGCTCAAGTTGGTCCTTTTTGCTGTTTATAACAGTGTGTATTTATTCTCTACTTTAAGCTTGTAAATAAGAAATATTGGTTTAGTGTAAAATCTATTTTAATTTATATGCACTTGCATTACCTGGAAGTGGTGGTGTCTAATACGTAGAAGACTCTGAGTGGAGTCTTTTTTTATATAAATGTATATTGTTTTTATATAAATATATCTATATATAATTATATCTAAGAATATATTCGCACAAAGTTTTGAGTGCCCAGCAGAGCAGCAGCTAAAGAGGCTTGTTGTTGTCATATAAAACCCTTGTAACTACATTTTTTTGTTACATAAAAGCTACATTTGTTTTGCGTAATTTCAAAAAGATTTTATTGTTAATGATGCACAAACATAAACCAAAAATGTTCTTAAATTTAATAAATATAATAAATTCAACAGAGATTCCTATATTTTATTTTGCTTTAAATCAAACCTGTTTCTAGTTAATTATCTTGGGTTGCAAGGCTTTTATTTGACATCAGCAATTTGATAACCAAAAGGCCACATGGAGGACTTTTTAAACTTTATAGGCTTGGAGATAGGATACATACAAGTTAGTTAAGGAATACTGAAGCATAGGTATTGCTAAGTTCCAGAATACACAGTTAGTTTCATTTTGTCAGATTTGACAGCTTACATAAACCAGGCAGATGTTTGACTGACAAACACAAAGTGATCGTTTCTTTCTGCACTCAATGCACTTCACCTAAAGTAGGGGACATTATCAGTAGCATGCTACAATATGCCCAGCACTGATTGTTCTGAGTTGACAACAAATCCTGATCTTATGTAATTGACTGTGCTAATGTGTGAACTCTTCTGACCAAACGTGCTAGCGGTTTTGACAGACAAATTTGTCAGTATTAATGTTATCTATGTTCAAGCTTTTTTGGTCCTAGTTGTGTCCAAATGGTTAGCCAGATTTAGCACTATCTGCATGAGAGATGGGTTCTTTTATTTTTTATTGTCCATCTGTTGAAGTCCACCAGTTGTTGGTGGGTTGATAAATGTTTCACACAATGTATGGTATGATATTGTATATTGTGTTTAAAAATAAATCTGAAATACTTTTTTATCAAGTGATTAAAAGCAAAGCATGAATATATTTTTTTCCGTGTTGTGTCCTTCCACTAATACATCAACATCTGAACATGAACCTTAAGGCCTATGCACAATAACTTTTTGAATCTCTTAATATATGTACAATTATTATTCATATGAGTTATTATACTGTAATACATGCTTGTATTTTAAATAACTTTTACAATAATACATTATTAATTAACTTTAAATAGTGATAAATGTGTAAAATTCCCTTTTTTTTTTTGTTTGGGGACCTTGAACGGAAAATAGATTCAGCGGGAAATTATATTTTATCTACAGTAACTGTCTATATTCCATTATTCTTGGCCAATGTGGTATAAAAAAATCAAATCTGTTTTTTTGTTGCCTGGCTTAAGTGATGTCGCTAAACATTTCCCAAATTATTCTTCTGATTAGTTGATCAGAGCTAAAACATCAAGTTCATTAAATGTCCAGGTGGTTTTGGAAAAGCTGAGTGACTTCAGTTTAAATATTATTACTGAAAGGTAAGTTGCAGCCATTTCTAATTCAAGAATGGAATATATTTTGTTCATTTTCAATCAATCAGTCGTTTATTTGTACAGCACATTTCAATAACAAGGCAGTTCAAAGTACTTTACATCATAAAAACAAAAAATACAATCATCATTGTTATCCCTTTACTGTAAGGGATAACAAGAAAACAGACTTTATGACACTTCATATTGCACTTCTTGCAACATTTTCATAAAAAATCTAGTATTACACTGCGACAGACTGGCGACCTGTCCAGGATGAACCCCGCCTCTCGCCCGGAACGTTAGCTGTAACCAGCTCATTAGGGACAAGGGTGTTAGAAAATGGATGGATGGATGGATGAATGGATATAGTATTACAGTTCTGGAATATCTGAGTCAATATTTATTTTAAAAACCGTGTTTGTCAAAATGACGTGTAACTGGGCCAGAGGATCAAGTCTGATTGATCTTGTTTGCAAAGAAGAAAGAGTAGTTTCAGTCTCATACATACTACCAAAGAATTGATGCTTAGTAGCTTTAATGCTCTAATTGCAGGGAAAGGTGGTTCGACAAAATCTTGACTCAAGAAGGCTGAATGCAGCCCTCTTTTTCATCTTTTTCATATTTTTGTGTTTCTAACTTTCATTTCATAATAACTTTGTGGTTGTAACATGACAAGATGCGAAATGCTTCTGCAAGGCACTTTACATACATGGACATAGGAGCAACATAAATAAATGCAAATGACCACTGTTGTGACATAGTATTGAAATGAAACTATCATTAAAAAAAAATTATAATATGGACTAAATCTGAACCACATGAGAAAAGTATAGCATCCAATTTATGGTTAGTGCTGGAAAATGACACAGAGTTGGTGTTGTTGTGAAGGTGTTTTCATGTGCGCCCTGTGAGCCTTCATTCTCTTTGATGTGGCTCTGTTTGCTGCATATTCAGAGGCTTGGCTCTAATGTGCCAAGATGGGAACACTGTGTGACACAGACTCAACACCACAGCCTACGCACAATCTGACTTGGCTGTCCTGACGTGACATAAGGCCGACAGACAGACACACACATAAACACTGTGCTCATGTTTGTATGAACAGAAATGTTTTTGCACACACATCAACAAGGGGCAGATGTCTGCAAGGTCTCTTCTCAACCTAAACATCACAAACTCAGTGAGGATGATAATCGACACCCTGATGGGGGAATTTTTCGTCCAAAAAGGAATGCTGTGTCCTTACACATTTTGGAATATGGGGGTGATTGCATGAAGCCAATAGAAAAATGGACTAGTAATGAGACTGTAAATTATTACATCATCCAAGTCATATTTGGATGTCAGAAACACAGTCACTGCTGCCAGTAGGCAATTTGGTACTTAACTGGCAGCTACTTACTTACTCTACCAAGTATGGGGAGCATTTACAAAGATAGACTGGTGAAAAATAACATCATCCATGTCTATTCACTTTGTCGTCCAACAAGCAATTAAATGTTTAAATGAGTTAGCATAAGCCATTATATTTGGCCTGGTCAAACCCAATTGATAAAGTGTTTGTGTGGGTAGGAAGTCTGCTCTATACCTTGTGATTTTGAAGATTTTGGGTAGACCTTTTTCCTTACATCCATCCATTTTCTATACTCCCTTGTCCCTTACTGGGGTCAGGAGGTGCTGGCCCCAGTAACGTTCTCCAGCTAACGTTCCAGGCGAGAGGCGGAGTCACCCTGGACAGGTCGCCAGTCTGTCGCAGGGCAACACAGAGACACACAGGACAAACAGCCATGCACACACACACTCACACCTAGGGAGAATTTAGAGAGGCCAATTAACCTGACAGTCCTGTTTTTGTGGGAGGAAGCCGGAGTACCCAGAGAGAACCCACGCATGCACAGGGAGAACATGCAAACTCCATGCAGAAAGACCCGGGCCAGGAATCGAACCCAGAACCTTCTTGCTGCAAGGCAACAGCTCTGGGTTTAATACATATTATTGAGCCAGTATTTGACTTTATCTAGAAAAATCCTTACAGACCATCAACTGACTACTGGCATAGGAAATGTATATAAATCTAATATTAGAACTCAGTGATAACAGTAAAAAAAAAAAACTGTGTATGTTCCATCCATGAAACATTTCCGATTTCATTATGCTAAAAATGAAAACTTTTGAGGTCACTCTTACATCAGCTCTGACCTTGCATTGAAAGATTTACGAGTAACCCAGGCCATCCGTCACTTTGGGTTTTTTTGTCCATTATCTTCCTAGCTCACATCCTTGACTCTTACTGAGTAGGCTGTTCTCTACTTTGGAATAGTCTAATCTTTTATGTCCTTCGACCTTCTGACACACTCTCCTGTTTCCCATTGAGGAAGTCTCTCTCAGTCTTGCTTCTGATTTGATGAAAACTGCTTGCGTACATATATTGCATGTGGGACCAGAGGCCTTTCTTGTAACAGTGGAGTAGCGATCCATGGGGATGATCCAGTTATCTAACAAAGCTAAAAACAGATCAAATCATTTCCCAACAGTCTACGTAAATGACACCACTTAACTTTTCCCTGAAGTGGCACAAAAGGAAAGATGAGACATTTTCAACAGATAAAATAGGAAATGGATGCTTCAGAGATAATAAGAGCTAGACCTCATTCTGGAAATTCCCCAATGAGTCTTCAACTTGTGAATGAATGAAATAGCTAATAAAATAGAAGGAAATGTAGTTTTAATCAATTAGCTCAATCAAGACAAAAATCTATATATTTCTTTGTAAGGTTTTTCTGTGATTATTTGCAGTAGATTAAACAGGAAATGGACAGAGAGAGAAGGTGGACAGACTTGCAGCAAAGGTCCCAGGAGCTAGAATCTAACCCTGTTCAGCAGAGAATCCATCTGGGATGTTTTATCATTTTAACATTTTGAAACACAATTATATTGAATACTAAGCGTGTAAAGTTCTGAATTTGAAGAAATATTTAAAATTATATATTTTTACCCCTTAGTCTGGTGTTTAGCAATGCAATGTGTAACATTGTTTTACTGGTTACCTTCACAATAAAAATAAATAAATACATCTTATCTGAATAGAAGCATGAGGAATCTCCTGTGTTTTAATTCAGGACCCTGCATTAATTAGTCTTTTCCTCAGTAATCCTGGTGTCCATCAGCCACACATCTCTGATTAATTCATCTAGTTCAGCTATCATTTTCTACTTCCACCTAACTATATAAGCTCACTGCTTTCTATTTTTCATTTCTGGACTTATATAGTTTGTTTTGGCTGTGCTTGTATGTTAGCTGATAAGTTTCTCCCCCTCAAAGTTTGCTGCTGCTGCTGTTCGGTTTCTGCAGCCAGGAGGGAACAGCTGATTCCTCTGATGAGCAGTGTTTGAAGTTAGGAGAGGAGCTTGCTCCATGACCATTTGGTAGCGTGTGTTGCATGAGTATATTGAAGTCTTGGTTTGCCTATTGCTGTTTGAAATCAAGTAAAGTGAGGGATGGTTCCTAGATGAAGTGTTTTGTCTAAATTGTCGGGAACCTGGTTGTAGTATTTCTGTTCTGGCTTGTGGCTGAGCAGTGTGGTTGTGGAGAGGGAAAGGGAGGTTGAGTGTTTGTTTTGCTTTGCTTTTTTTTTTTTATGAGAGCATAGTCTGTTCTGCTGCTGTGTGCTGGAGGTTGGTTTTCTTAAACCCCGTTGTTTTGAGCCCTTCTCCAAAACACAGGTTTGCCGTGTGGAACGTGACAAACTGCATATAAACAAAAGTCATGTCCACTGCTGCTGAGCTGAGATTTACAAACAGCCACATTCCTTTTCAGACTAAATAAGTGAGAAGATATAATAGGATTCTACCAGTAAGGATTCAACGGTGTCGTAAAATTAATAATTAAAAATGAGCTACTATCATAATGTGGCATGACTCTAGTGATGTTCTAAATATTCCAAAGAAAATGAAATTCAGGAAACTAAAATAGTGTGTCACAATCCTACTTGATAGGTTATTGGCTAGAATTTGCAAAGCAGACAATCCAGGAATGCCATTTATTTTCTTTAATGCTAACTGGCAATATTCAGGCATATTTGTTGCTTGAACTAATAAAGTAGACAGTCATAAATATTTTTAGAGGAGGTCTCAAGTATTTGCAGATTTGAGCTACTTTCTAGTAATGGGACAATTTCATCAATACATGGGGTGATGCAGCAGCAAACAATTACCTGGAATCAGGAGAAAAGGATTGGCAGAGAGAAGCTCATGGCTGTGAGACAAGGTATTTTTTTAGTCACAGTGCACACAGAAATATGTTAGTAGGATAAAATGATTAATCAGACATGTATGCTTATTGGTCAGAAACCACAATCAAGCAGCATAAGCCGCGGAAATATTTGTCAGGAACATTCATGACGAGCAACCCGCTGGTGTATTTAAGACGCTTATTTTATTATTGTTTTTTTAAATAAGCAATTAGAATCTAAGAGTTCAGAAATATGAGATCCATCCAACACTGCTGGATCTTCATGTTCTCCATGTGGCAACATTCATTCCTGACCACAGAGGGTTAAATATCTTCTTACAGCAAATTATGTGGCCCCTGGATTTGCGTCACTGTGGTTTTATAGCTGGCTGTAGGGCCAGCAGGGTCACATACTGCTGCCGCTCTCACAGGAATACACCGTTGAAGTGATGAATGTAGCAAATGTTTTTCTTATTTTAACTAAAAGTAATTGGGTGAACTGGAGAAGATCATTTTAAAAGCAAAATTGTAAATTTGTTTCGGACTTGAGTTTGTCTTAGAAAACCAGTTTTTTGTCAGTTTTATATTTGCGTGTGTGTGTTTTTTTTCTTTTCTTTTTTGTTTTGGGAGGGGAAAATCCACCTAAATGTCCCCACTCCCTCCCTTGAGGAATCATTAACCTCATAAGAAAAGCAAGTCAATATACATGTAGCTATTTATATCACTACAGCCAATTAGTGGAGAGATTATGAAGTGTTCGAGGGTGCACAGAAATACCAGTGACAGTCTGTTAGAGAAAATCATCCTTAAGCTCTCATCACAGAGACCCAGACTGCCGCTGATTAGCTGCAATTTGTAGCAGTTTGTAAATTAGGAGTGAGTCTTTTTTATTTTATTATTATTTTTATTGACTTAAATAAATGGTCCAAGAGAAACATTTCTTTTTTTAATTTTGAAAACGTTAAAACTTTTAAAACAAAAACAAGAGTTGTGGGACAATAAGGCTTATTGTTCCAGACTAACAGGAATCTATGCACGGACATCTTTGTTGACTCAGCTGATTGATGAATCTGTAAGGTCATAAATGCTGGTTCAGTGTACCGTATTTAGTTCATGATTTAATTTTGCCAAGTAGAATATTTTGAGAAAAAAAGCAACGAAAGACGTTTAAAGCAAGCAGATTTTTTTTTTGTATCCTTCCACAAATTTGTGCCTCAAGAAAATCCTGTCTCTGAGGTATACAGACAATTTTTCTCACTTCATACTTGGTTGAGACTATTTTCATTCCATAGTTTTTGCACTCTAACATGGACTGTTAACAGAGGGACCTTATTTAAACAAGTGTGTGCCCTTCCCAATCAAATCCAATGGTCAGAATGTACCACAGGAAAACTCCATTTCATTTGCAGAAACACCTCATGGATTATCAGTGGAAACAGACAGATTTAGCACTTCATTAACAAAGGCTGTAAAGTAAATGTGAATTTATGCAAGAAAAATTCCACATTATCATAACGGGGCATGTATAAATTTGAGAACAGAGCTTAGTTTAACACAATTTGGATTTAAGATGCAACATAACAAAATGTGGAAAAAGTGAAACACTGTGAATGGTTGAACTGTACAATGGACAGTAAAATAGCAAACAGTTATCTCAACAGTAAACAGCAGACACAGAATTATGTCCCTGATCTAATACAAAATAGAGGAATGTGAAAACCTGTCTGACCAATCACTTCTGTTTCCAATTGCATTGGTTTTGACACAACTTGGTAATCATTTGCTGCTCTCACGCAACTTAGCCAAATCAAAAATATCTTCAGCACATGGGAACAATTCTTTGGCTTGCATGAGAGTTTGTGAAATTACATGTGTGTGTTTCTTTTACTCACTGCTGTTGTGTAATGCCATGCCTAAAATAATTAGGTTATACTTCAAGGCAGTCTACTAAAAATGCAAGAAAAACATCTACACAACTTTTAACAGGGCTTTTCTGTTTAGAAACACATCTTCTGCTTACAATGTAATCAGTTTAGATGATTTTATGATCTATGTTACTTACATCAACATCCTTTGCTGCAGTTTACAGATACCTACCAGTAATGGACAGAACAAGTTGGAAATGTTGGGTCTCATTTGCAGGTGGTCGGGTTAGAATTTGATGTAAAAACAAAACACAGATACATCCTGCCTCATATCGATGGTCAAAATGGGTGATTTGGCCCAGTTCTGCAGCAACTGTGTAATGTTATTATGCTCCTAACACATAAGGACATCCAGTTTAATCTAGCAACATTTTTGGAAAGGACAATGTCTGATTATATATTTATACTGATAATTTGATATATGAGGATACAGAAGGTTTAAGACTGCTTAGAATAATAGCACAGAATCTGGAAAAGCAAAGCAGTCAGATAACTCTTCTCCTCATTATACATAAATATAGCACTGAGTCTTTTTCACATGGACAGTGCCTCCTTCCTGCATATGACAGGATATCATATGCAGTGACAGTGATATTTTAAAATATAACCCATTTAGATTTGCAACAGGCCTGCATCTGCCAGGGAGCTACAGAGGTGAAATGGCAGCATTCAAAGCTCTAAATGAAAGATGTTACACCATAGAATAGGTAAATACATACAGTAAATAGTGGGCAGAAAGAGAGTCTTTTGGATGGATATCAAAGCAGGAGTCCTACACAACTCCTACAGTGATTAAAATTATTTGTCAAAAATGTTTTTATGCAAACAGACTGGAATTGTAAATGCTTTTTCTATTTAACATAAACTATATAGTCAAACTAAAAGCAAGGTTACATGTCCTGTGTTTCTGTGTTGTCCCAGGTTAAAGTGGGGTCCTGATCAGGGAATACACCACATATACCCCATATCTGTTATTATTAAAATGTTAGTATGAAATAAATATAAAGATAAATTATTAAATTGTTTCCAGTTCCTTATTTTTTTCTACATACTTTAAATATTTTCTAAATCAAGAGCCAGAAAATGCATCTTAACATTGTGGTACTGCAGATGACAGACATTATTGGCAGTAAATATGAGTAAAGGATTTAGCAGTTAAAAAGTCAGTACAATTCAGAAAAATAAATAAGAAGAAAATTAAACAATAAACTTCATAGTTCATCATCAGTACTTGCAAAGAACTTCCCAGCGTAACAATAACCACATCTTGTTTCCACTGCCCCCTGCTGGGGAAGAAATAAGTTTAAACAAATTGGAAGGATTACACAATCCATCCATTTTCTAACACCCTTATACCTTAGTGGGGTCAGGAGCTGTTGGTGCCTACCTCCAGCTCTGGCTGAGCGGTCACCTGGACAGGTCGCCAGTCTGTAGCAGATTGAAAAATAGAGCAGCAAATATAAGACATAGCTTATATCAGAGTGAAATATCTAAGAGAAAGTTGGTAAAATATTTTTTATATGTTGAGTGCTATGTATACATTTGACCACAACATCACAGTCACTCCATTGGGACAGCTATACTGCTTGGCTGAAGACTAAATGTACATTTCTAAAAACAAAATACACCTGATAATGGAACTCATTGTAGAGCTTTAAGTTTGTCAGAGGCAGAAAATCTTAAAGATTTTACCAAGATGATGGCAATGATCCAAAAAGATTCTTGCCAAGATCTTAAATTGACTTCATACATGTCCACATATTTACTTCTGTAAGAGTGCAAATCTGTTCTTAATGGGATTATTCAGCTCCCTTTCATAGGCAATGTTTCCTCTGCATGTATCGATTAAATGTGTTCAAAAGTCTGAAAATGTATACAAGTGCAGAGTGAGGATGACACTAACAGGAAAACAGGGTTTTTCCTCTCACATTGTATCACAGACATGAATAAATATGCTCCGTCGATCGAGTTGCCACAGCAACCGTGCCTTGAATACCAAGAAACGTTGTCAGTATTCCTCTGTGGGATAACATCAAAACAGTAGCATGGTGGTAATGTCTCAAACAGCACGTACTGGAAAAGATAGCCTGACAAGGGACAACATGCGTTCTCATCTGCACGTGTTGACAACATAGGACAAAAAGTAAAACCTGATCGTTTTAACCAATGGGTTTGCATTCATTACTACAAATTCTAAATGCACTTTAATTTGAATTTGACCACTTGTGGAGTCAGGTAGCATCATTTTAGCAAGATAACAAGATAATACTGCCACATTATGGCTAATTAAACACATTATAGCTAATTCATACCTAGTAACTAATACATTTTCCACACTTTTGGAGGTATTATAGTGACATCTGCACAAAAGTTAAAATGTGCTTGGCTACTTGGTGTAGAAATGATCTTATTGATTCACTTTTTTCTAACTATTTTAATCAATGCTGGCAACCAGTAGCCGTTTTTGTACAAATACTGTCTTGGGTGAGCTCCACCTTCTGTTCCCCTGCAGACCCACAAATAAACACAACCAAAATGTACACCAATCTGGAGATAATGAATGTGGTCCAGATTCTAAAAAAAATATGACTATCACTATTCAGCTAAATTGTGCAGCCATGTTTTCTTAAGTATTGATGGAGTGAAAAATACAGGAACGTGTCAGTCCAGATAATCTGGGGTGCAACTGACTGAACATTTTTTTCTGAGTCTCCCCTCTCCCCCAAATAGCTTAATTATAAATTAATTAATAACAAAACCTAAATGACTGAACTTGTTCCTGCCTTATTTTGGCAGTATTCGTACATTTCATGTAAATATGAGTGTTTATTTGAGTTTATTAGTAGAATATAAGCCAAAGAGATCAAAAGTTGCCATTTTACCTCTTATCCTGTTTACATGCAAACAAACCTTGGTTTGCTGTAAGCATGAAAGCCAGAACTTTCAGCTTCCTATTCACCGTTCATTAAAGCACCCCAGCACCTTTTCAACAAAGCTGTAAAACCAGAGAATCAACATGTGAATCAGATTGCACAAAACGTGGGTGAGCAAGAAAAAAAACTTCCTTATTATGTAACCTTATTGGGTTGGATGTCAAAATATAGTGATTTGCCAGAGAAAATTACTTTTCAGGACTGGCTTTGATTAATTATAGGGAAAGTCAGTGAGACCAGACAGGCGAGTTGCTGTATAGCCAGAAGTATGAATCAGCTCAACTCACTGGCTAAATGCATTTCTTTTTTCAGAAGGCATTTATTAATTTTATTTCATAATAAACAGAAACATGGTGGTAACCCCCAGGCTGCTTAATGCATTAAATTTAATTTGTTTTAAATTAGAGTATTGTTTCTTTCTTTTCTGCTGGCAATGGTTTCTCCAAATGATATTTTATACTTGTGACAGAAAAATATTACTGTTATATTTGCATCTATTTAAAATCAATTGAAGCAAGTCATTTATTTCATTTACTGCTATATCAAAGAAAAAAAAAAACTATTCCATGTTGCTTTTACCAAAAATTTTAAGAATGTTCATGGTTAATGGAAAATAAAATTGTTGATATCCATCAATACGGAAAGTTATAAAGCAAAAGGTTCCTAAGGTTTTGGGACTCCAGTAAAGCCCTCCAGGCGGATCTTGCTTTGGTTAAGGTTAGTGCTCCAGATCTCCACAATAACAAACAGATCATTCAGAAAAAGACTTTCATACAGCAACTCTTGTTCTTTTGGAGAGTGAAAGTTAAAAAAAACAGAAAATTACAAAGACAATATTCTTTTAAGTCATATTTGAGATATATAGCATTTTGTATAACAACTGATGCTAACATAGTATTTAATTGTGCTATAAAATGGAACTATGTGCCTATAAAATATGTAATACATTCCCTTTATGAGGTGGGCAAAAAGTATTCATTTTTAAAGTCATTTAAAAGTAAAAAAGAAAACAAGTTAAACCATCCGTTTCATTCCTTTCTTTAATTTTTTAAAATAGAAATTATAAAAATAAAAATTGTGCACATGTAATCTTTCAGATATTGGTCATTTTAAACTATACATATAAATTAAACTGTGAAATTAAACTCCAAAAAGCATTTTTTTCCCCCCATTATTTTTTTTGTTTTCACCGTGAAAACAGACACAGTGACTCTTCCTAGATCAACGGGGGACCGGCAGGAGTAGGACGCACTTCCGGGAAGCATTGATTGATTTACAAACGCCTGGAAAATAGGTAAACATTTAAATAGAGTTTAGGAGAAAAAAGTCCAGAAATATTTCCCAAACATATAAGTACCAATGAACTAGCAGAATGTCAGTTTTTAGCAGTGTACAATAATTTAAATGTAAACATTGTTGAGGCGTTACTGCCAGTTGACAGAAGCGAAACACGTTTACACGTAAAAGGTAAGCTAAATGCTCACCTTAGCTTGCATTTGATGCATAATAGTTTTTCACACTGGAAAGTTCTAGATTAGCCCCGACTTGGTTTACAAGGGGTAATGCTAACTAATCTCAGGTGAGTATATGAAAATGTTTCGTTTTATTGCTGAAAATATACTTGGTTTTGGAAAAATCTAAGCTGGTGTAGGAGCTGTATCACCATAGCAACATACAAATGGTTGCAAGTAGAAGGTCGATCATCACTTGGATCATGATTGAAGCTTCAGTTGTGCAATTCCCGTTTTCTGTTTCTGCAGTAATCTAACTGTTGTAGTATAAGTTGCTAGGGAAGAAATAGAGGATGTTGTTTTTTTGTTCGAGTCAGCAACTTTAAATTTGGCTTACAATAAAAAAGTTTCTAAAGGTACAAGGCGAAAAGTTAAATAAAACTATGAGAATATTTTCTAAAATAAATGTTAACATACTGATAACTTGTTTATTCAGTAGAATGTCTTGAACCTAAAGAACTTGGCTAATTACAAAAAAATCTAAAACGTTATAAACTAGAAAAATATTTTTGACAATTAGTTTACTGAAATTCTTTATTTTAGGACAAAGTGACTGAAACTTTCAAAAGTACAACTGTGCATTAATGCAAATGTGAGAAGTTGGAGAAAGGATGAGAATCAGATTAGAAAAGCGATTTAGGCTTATAGTACTATTTATAGCACAACCACAGAGTGCTATTTTATAGCACAATCAAGTAACTTTTTTACCTTCAGTTATAAAAATGCTGTAGATATCAAATATAGTTGAAAAGAAATTTGACTTCACAATATGACACCTTCAAATTGGCCTGTGTCTTTTTAAAAAACCTCCACTTTGTAACAAATATTTCTGATACAGTTATTTTGTGATTGATTGATACGCTTTTGGGGCAGTCGCTGTGGAAGTTGAAAATGAAAGTAATTCCAGCATTTTGCTTGCTATTACTGTAAACTGTGCACTTCCCACACCAGGGTGGACTGTGTATTTTAAGATTTGAGTAAGATTCTCATAAATGATGAAATCTTGGGTAAAATATCCTTTTTCCCAGCAACAAATTGGGAAAGAGGGATTTTTTTCCTGGTAGCACAAGCTAATGTCTTCACGTGTATGTAAATCAGTGAAATTTGAAAACATGTTGGTCTCTTGTACAGAATCCTCATCAAATTTTTCGTGCACACTACTGTCCTTTATTTCCAATGAACTAAAAAGTCACTGTTAAGAAGAGTATTTATATAAATGTATTTCTTTGTTAGTGTGCCTTGCCAGTTGGTGCTGGAGTTTACTGTGTAAAGTGAGGTTGCCACAGCTCCTTGGAAAGTGATACATGAGGAAAACTCACTTTTATTTGTTGTCTAAGTGTGATCATTGGTGTTGTGGTTGTCATAGAACATTTTCTTGAATTTTTGACAGCCAAGCAGGTCTTGTTATGTTTCTGTTATGCATTATCTAGCAATGAGAGAATTCGTAAAATAATATTTTCACTCTTAAGTTTAGTTTAAATGTTTCCAAGGAAGCACATGTTGTGTTCCTGCTTTGCACAAGTATTTATGCTTTGCCAACAGTGTACACAAATTAGTCGGTTGCTTCAGGTTTATTTCCAGCAACGGTAAAAGTCTCTTCAGCTGGATAGTATTAATCATTTGTTTGTCATTAACAGTCTGATGAATAATTTAGGCTGTGTAAGTCTGGGGAGAATTGAATCAAACTACTAGAGAACAGGCTGTACCTTATCAGAATAATTTTAGTTGGATTCAATGAATGTGGAAAACTGTCAGAGTTTTTTCGTTTTGTAACTTGGACAGGTACATGTGATCGCTCACATGGAGGTACACCTTAGGCCCAAGCATGCATAAATATTTGTTAGAAAATAATATGCTCTTTTAATTTAAGGAATTTAAGAAATGTGAAAGATACCATTCCATCATCATTGCAGGTATTGGATGTAGCACAGTTGGAGAAAATCATCTGAACATTAGAGTGGTGAAGAAGAGTGAGTTCAAGAAGAAGTTGTCCATAACTTGTAATGAACTTTCTTTTGGAAAAAAAAAAATTCACACAGGAGTGGGAAGAAATTACATGATGAAATAAGAATGAGGTTTCAGTTTTGGGTTTACTTTACTTGGGAATTCAGCCTGGGAACAATTCTGATCTGTTTCCTGTTTGGAGCAGAGAAAACCCCCTAAAGTAACTTTTTCAGCATAGAGGTTCTGGGGATTGGACAAAAGCCCATGAGTGTGGGCAAATCCACTCCCCACCCATAACTATATGACTATTGGGAGTTAGGATGAGTTAAAAACAGCTTTGTTTTTGGAGAAATATGTAAAGTTCATGTGCCTTTTTCTGGGGCAGATTGTGTCTGTCACATGTTTGCAGTCCTGTCACACTCACTCCAGAGTCTTCATTCTCACATAGTAGCAGCTATCAGTCTTGTTGGGCAGCAGTTGGTCAGTTTAAAAAATCTGTGAAGGAATGACTCGAAGAACTGAGACGATTAGCCTGATGTTTTTTACAGCATTCTTCTTACAAAAATGCTGTATATATATCAAAAATAACTTAAAAGAAATTTGACTTTGTGCCATAGCCGTATTTGATGCCTTGAAATTGCCTCTGTCTCTTTAAGAAGCTTGACCTCCAGCCGACGCTCCCCATTCAGCACGCCGTCACAACAGAGCGTCTCCATGAAGCTGTTTATAATCGCTCTGAAGAGCTTTGTAGTTTAGCTCAGCAGACGCAGAGTTCCACCAGGTGTTTGCTAATTCCTGCTGCCACTAGTCTGGTGGAGCTGCGGTGGAGAGGCATGAACCTGAAAGGAAGAATGAGTAGATTAATCACAGTCTAAAGGGACGCAAGGTTCTATTTCTAATATTCCAATTTCATGCCTACCCAATGTGATGCAGGTGTGATATTATAAGTAGCAAAAAAATAGTTCCGATAAATGTCCACACCTTTATGTATAATTGTATATGTGTGTGAATCTAGACGTTACAATGTATTTTCTGACTAGTGTGGTTAAATGCAGGAGGTGTTGTTGCTGCTGAGGATAAAGTGTTGTTTATGCTGCCTTTCTCATTGGTATTTCATAGAGAATCATTTTCCAAGATTATAAACGCATGGAGGATTCCCACAGCGTCAGTGATTTAGAGCTATTTTTAGGTCCTTGTTCTAAAAATTCTCACTGCTGTGTTTTGTGCCGGATCCAAATTTAGTTGGCTGTGAAACATGAGCTTGCTAAAAATAATCCTCAGTCCTATGTGAGTGAGATATTTTTGAAATGAATATTGTGAACTGTGGGGGAAATTGATTTAACGAATTATCTAGTGTCTGTGTGTGTGTCCTTAAGAACTCACCGGAAGTGTTGGTGGTGAGGATTTATATGAGCTGCATGAGTGTGGGTGAGCTGGGGCTTCCTGTGAGGAGAAGTCTTTCCATCCATATTTATCTGTACTTCTTCATATGTAGGTTTGTCCATAGAGAAGATGCCTTCTCTACGTGCAGATTCATTTCTGGAGATTTGTATATGTGGATATTGGTTAGCTGCACCGCTATGGGAGTTTAAAGAAAGTGTTTTTAAATAGCCTCACTGGCCAAAGCAATCAGCTCATCCATTGCAAAGTTTGTCACATGTACCACTCCTCTTTAAATGCCACTGTTAATTTCAGTAAATATAACATGGCTAACAGCAAATGACAGCCAAAATTCAGGCAACATTTCTACAATAAAATTTCCAGGAAACTAGTTTTCATTACTTTTATACAATTATCATCAAAATGAAAAGAAATGAAAACTTGACATATCTCATTCTTTGTTAATTAGTCCATATTTAGTTTTACTTTTTGCAGTGATTGACTAGAAGAAAGTATATTGTTATTGATATTTTAACTTTTTGAAATGCTTCTTATTTAAGCAAGCTTTTAGCACCAGACTCTGCACTTAATTATTTATCTAATAAAATGCTGCTTTTAAAGCCTCTGCATTTCTTCCCACTTTTTGGTGTATTTTTTTAGAATGCAGAAGGAGATTCCTCTAAAGTAATGGAGTTTTGTTTGTTAGGTGACTCAGGATGTTTGTGGAAGTGGGAATAGAGGAACGCCGCTGCGATCATTTGCCATTTTTGAGTGCATACTTCCGGCATCCTGACGAGTCAGTCTGATGACCTGTTTTCAGGTCAAGAATTGGGTTCGTTCTTCTCTGTCTGCTCTGATGGGCTGTCAAACCCAAGAGTTTTAAAATGATCTACCTATTTTAAGGAACCTTATGAATTATAGGTCTTGTTAAATGCGTCATTGGGAGGCCTGTGTGGACTTTTATTAACGCGTCACAGTTTCTGCTTGCACACATAACCTACATTAGCAGCATTCTCGTGGGTGTCCAGAACAAGCTTGAGGGAGCCAGAAATCAGGCATAGGAAAGTTTTTTTTTCTCTCTTTTTATCTCAAAATTTAGTATTGGACTGGTTTCGTTTCCCTTGTTTGAGCCTTTTCTGTTCTAATGCCAATTAGGCAGAAGTATTGCTTCATCATCCTCTTCTTGGGAATTATCACCGACCAAACACCCTCAAAATCACAATTTCAGTGATTCATAATTTCTGCTTTTGCTACATATAAAGATACTGGTTAGTCTTTAACTCTTGTATGCACAATACTTGTCTGAAACTCTCTGTAGAGGGATCATCTTACTCCATTATGTCACCTTAGTCTGCTTGTCCAGGCAAAGTCCAGTACTCACGGGAGCAACCTAATTTCAACCTCCCCTCTGTTTGTAAGTATAAGCTGATTGTACAGCAAGTCTGGTGTGTGTTTATTTAGGCCTTGGTCCTGTGTGGAAATGGTAATTGGTCTGCGTAAGAGGGACATATTGGACCAGTGTTGACATCCTGGAGACCATTAGTGAGACCGCAGAACAGGCCGGGGTAGTATCAGAGAGATGAGCTCATCTTTTCCATCTTGTGATCCAAGTGTAGAGGGGAGAACAGGGATTTCACAGGGTGTTGCATGACCCCGACTCTGGACGGTGTTTCAGGTCAGGAATAGTCGGAGTTAAGTGCTGTTTCCTTTCAAACTGGTGCAAAACAGAATGAATGCTATGGGAAATCTATAATCCAGTTTTACAGTCGACTTTCCAACTTGATCCCCGTTTTGTCCTGAGGTGACGATAGGCATAATTGATTTATTTTATTGAAACACTGGATGTCTCCAGACTTCCTTTTTTTTCCCCTGGTGATTTCAGGCTGCCCAGATATAAACCTGTTAAAACATGTAGAAAATTTGACTTTTTTAAGGTTCTTTTTCCTCTCCTAACTTGTCCTAACAATGTTGGAGCAATGTTGAAAGTCAGGCTCGGCTAATATTTTTAATTAACCTCATTGACATCTTCCATTGTCTTCAATGTGTCTTTTAAGTAGTAATTTTGTGAGAACTTTGACACTAAAGGCATTCTTACTGCAGTATTAAAATGAGAAATGTTGAGCATCTTGTGATGTTATGCTTTAGTATCAGTTTTACAGATAAGTAAATACTTAATTTTTTAACAATTCAGTAACAAATTTTAGCAGTAGATTTACTAAGCTGGTCACATCAGATCTTAACTCAAAGCATTTTTTCTTAAAAAAAATTTTCTCGTAGTTTTACTTTGACTTTGTATTTATAACGTTATGACTATATTCTCATATTATGACTCTATTCCTGTAGTAAGAGAAGTTTTTCTCATGAATTAAAAAAATCTTTTAGTCTGGCCCTAATTGTATAATTCTTAAAATGTTTAGTATTTTTGCATAGACATTTTTCAAAACATTAGCATCTCTCATCAAAAATGTGAAGCCATAATCAATTTGCTGTTGCTGCATCAGACTAAACAAGATTAAGTTGCCAGTGAATCTGCATTGAACCTCCTTTGCATCATCAAGCAATCAGGAAGAGGAGGCTAATTTCACAAAAAGGCTTAATGGCTGCTGGGGTGTATATATATATATATGTGTGTGTGTGTGTTGGTCTGGTGTTTGTTCCTGCGCTCCTAGACAGAGCAGCAAGTGGGATAATGACGAAGAAATGTGTCTGCCTGGTGGTACAAACAGAGAGGTCGTGTGGGGCTGGATCGCACGTAGGCACACAACACTGCACCCTGCCTTTCACACCCCTTATCTACATGCCGTTGAGCACAATGTTATGATTTGAGTGCAGTCACCGCTGAGGCTTCTGTGAGTGAGTGTTTGTGTACATTTAATGTCTGCAGTCTAATCATCATCCTTCATCAGGGCACTTTGGCTGTGAGGAGTGACGGAGAGGGTTGTAGGCTTGCAGACTTTTAGTTTTTTTTCCCTCTTTTCGAGCAGGAAATGGCAAGAAGGTTTGGGATTTGGGACGTGACAACTGCAACATGAGCTCAGGGAAATCCCTGAGTAGAGGTGACGTTTTTGTTTTGTGGTATCTTATCAGTAAAGCTCGTCTTTGTTGGCAGCTGACTTCAGTTGGAAGTCATGTGTGTAAAAAGGGAATTATTGCTGGTGTCGCCTAGGTTGCTGAAGTTGGGTCAAATACAATCATGTATTGTTTACCATCTTCAAGATATTCCAACATTTGAAAAAGTTACGCTTTTTAGATTACGATTTTCATTCATACAATCCATATGATTGAAAGATTTTTAAATGAGATGCCAGAAAAAGTGTCACTGACTGCTTGCTAACTAACGAGAGCAGTAAGTATTGTGAAACACCATGAGAAAGATCTCATACTGCCTCAGGCTACTCAAATTCAATTATTATTATTATTATTATTAAGTTTATTTAATAGGGACAGGCACACATTGACATGGACAGACTGAGCAGAACAGCAGGTTCCCATGTTTGCGTCATAGTGCAGCACTAATTCGCAGCACTTGTCCCTATTAGGGCTTTCAAACAGTACCTCTTAAAAGAATTTAAGTAATAATCATTTAAAATAGCACAACATAATGTTGACAACATATTCAAACAAACAGTGAAACATAAAACAAAAATATATTGTTCTTCCCTATTAAAAGATGTCTGCCACTAATACAAGGAAAAAAAATCAACATTTTCTCAAATTTGACCATAATTTTATTAATAAGATCTAATAAATAAAATCAAAATTGTTCTTACTTTTCTTTGTCCTTGCTTGATGATGAAGACAGTTTGGTCCCAGGTGTTGCTATTATAAGAAAAGCAGCAGCTTTGTTTTGCATGGGAGTTGAGGACTTAAGTAGAACACATTTGATGAATGATCATGAACTCAGAGACCTAAAGAGCCTCTTGTGCACGCTGGCCGCAATAAAACAGTTATATTCTACTAAATGCAGCTTTTTTCTTTAGCTTCTTTTTTGGTTTAAACTGTCCTCAGATAGCAGGGGTGATTACCTATTTATATGAATTTTTCTTGTAAGTTTTGCCACTGGTAAAGAATTACTTCAAATAGATTCAGAGCAGCATCTCTGACAGATTGGAGCAACAGCGTACCCTACAGGCAAAAAGCATGAGCAAAGGAGGTGGGAAAGTAGGTCAGGAGGGATTGATGTGAAGGGTGTTTTACTGGTGGGTGGAGGTGAAAGATGATGAATGCAGAGAAGATGGTGGGAACGAGGGAAAAGGAAGGAATACAGAAGAACTTTAGATTTCCTGTATTGACAAACTCTCCCCTAACACTGTTTCTACCAGCTGGGAAGAAGAAATACAGTCTGCCTGAAGTAATGATTTTCATCTCCTTCTTTGTCTGAATTGTGTTTGTTTATATGCCAGAGAGTGAGCTATGCTCTAAGGAGAGTATGTTTTACCTTGATAAGGACGTTGGCACATGAAGCACCCGGCCTGAATATGACAATCATATGAAATGTCACTGCAGATACCAAACTAATAGTTTAATTCTGGAGTTATTGTTTGTGGCCTATTTTTTCACATTATGCTCAGAGAACCTGCATAAAGCTCCCATTTTAAATGGTCATGTTCATAAAGTAGTTGTGAAATGTTCAAATTATTTAGTTTGAACATTTAAATTTCAAACTAAATAAATAGTTAAATGTCCAAATTTAACTATTTGGAAATAAAACTGGTCTGGATAGAGTTTTTAGTTGAAGTAATTTACACTGCAGGCACCTTCAGTACACTGACACCATCAAGTCTTTGGATCCTTATGAATTATTCTACATATCATCCAACTTCTTTTGTAGCTGTTGTTAAAAATCTGTTATTCCCCTTTTTACTTTTTTTCCTAAATTTTTCTGGCTTTGACCATTTTGTTAAAATCACAAAAAAGAAATTAGGGTCTTTAAATTTTTGACCACATTACAATATTTTAATCTAAACCTTGATTAAATTGTTGTAGGTGTAAAAGTGCCTACAAATGAGGGTATTTGAAGTTGAATAAAGCATTTCTTTTAAGTTATCAGCAGATGGCGCTAGTCACTTGTGGTTAAATTGTTTAAAGACATTTTAACTTATTTTTTCACACTTAACCAGTAATTTTGAATGCTTCACTTTAATGTGACAGTAATATTTAATCATATTTTAGTTTGTGTACAAATTTCTGCAAATTGCATGTTAAGAGTTTTAGTAAATACTAATTCTCAAAAGTGCATCTCAGAAAGAACATTTGCTTTAATTATGCCATATAAAAGCTTTTATTACATCAGGGCTAACATATTTAAAAACAATTTTGACATCCCATAAGTATTAATTTCTTTACAAACCACTGTTCACACATTGATTTCTAATCTAAGTTTAGTTTGTCTCTGGAAAGACATTTAATTGCACTTGACAAAAATAATTCAATGTTACAACACTCTGCCGTTTAATTGCAATTCTTAATACATTTGATTGAAATAACTTCTTTGAGACAATTCTTGTAGTTACTCGTACACTCGTAGAAATTATATGCTGCCCTCCTTCAACGGTAGGATACTAAAGGGGATTCTTGAATGCATCCATCTGCATCTGTGTGAAATTATGATCTGAGCTCTAATTCTACCCAAAACCTTTTCATTTTATTTCTAAGCCAATTTGTGGTGGGTCTCATTGGTATGTTTTGTGTGATTATCTGATTAACTTTTTCTATCTCATCATATTGCTTACACTCACACAAAATGCCAGGACCACACTTAACTAAATATCTTAGGTTTAAAGGGCAAACCTCTGCAAAAATGCTGAGTAAACATATTGTAATCATGTTGTATCTGTTTTAGGTGATGATAAACATGGAGGAGTCCTAATATATTCCTTTCTAAAAACTGCATTTTTATTTAGATTTTATGAAAGATTAAAAAGTAATTTTCATTGGTTTGTTTGTTCATATTGACTGATAATAAGTGGTCTGGTAAAAGTGTCAAAGGTTACTTTAAATGCTTATACCAGATATCTAAACTTAGTAATCCATAACCTGTTCTACAACATTACCAAGACCAACCCACTTCTGCTTTTATTCTATCTAAATAAGTGGAGTTAAAGTAAACTATGAGACAGAAGAAACAAACAAGTATACTCAGTCTTGTAAAATAAGGAGCAAAGCTATTCATAGTTAGTGCATCAAAGGAACGACCTTCAGTGGATGACAAGTTCGGACTCCTAGCCTGCTGTCCCACATTGCTATTCTCCACAGGTTATGCGAAAGTCCTTCGCAGTGAACAATCAGTTGTTGTATACAGGTGCTGCTGAGAGCTGCTGCATACAGGCTTGTCTTCTTCGCTTCTTTGTCTGTCATGAATGCTTATCCTGTTTTTCTTCTTCTGATTTTCAGTGAATTAGTTGTTCGCTTGTTCTTCTCCCGTCTCCGACCGAGGAGAGAGCACCATCAGAGGAGGCAGTAAATGGCTGATCAGCTGATTACCGGTTGGCTTCGTATCGTAGCAGGTACAGTAAGTTAAGCAGCAGTGCTGCGTCTCCTTACCATGAAGCAGATAGATTGATCATTTATGGCTTCAAGTTAGTCTGCAGTTCGTATTGTCAGGTCATTAAGTATGTGAGGCCTGTAAAGGGACTGACTTTTAGCTGTCTTTGCATACAGCTTTGTCTTTTTAGCTAACATTTTATATTTTTGTGCATGAGGAACCATAACATGATTTATAATGTAGAAGAAAATGGTGTGGCTTGAAATGATTTGAAATAGTTTGGTTTGAAATGAGGCCCTCTACTCAATAATGTAGCATTTTTCATTTGATTACATTGTTCTTTATTGATAACAATGTATTCCTTTTACTCAAAATAGTCTAAATTTTTCAGATCACTTCAAGACAGTAATTTCTTAAATTAAATCTGCCTTCCCTTCAATGTATTCAGCTGAGATTTTTCCAGTTGAATACTGTTGTATAAATGTCTTTCTTTGGTAGAGGATATTAGAGATGTTAATTTGCACATTAATTACAATTTTCCTCTTCCTGTGCAGTCTTTATTAATTATGTTGAAAGACCCACATCATTAGACATGTTGACTACACAAGGTTGGCATTAACAGAAAGAGCCTTTATTGAACAACTTTATTTAAAGCTTTAGTGCCAGAAGAGAAATATACACTCGACTTTGTACTGGAAAAGTTGGCCACTAATTGACAAGAAAAAAGTAAAAAAAGTTAACTGTATGTTTATGTGTTCATAAAAGCCTCTGACACAAAGAAGAAAATGGAAGAAAATGTGTTTCTAAACAATGAAAACAATTAAAACTACATATTGTTCTAATATTATTTAAAGTGACCTATGTGCTACTTACATTATAATTATACTAAATACATGGAAAATCAGATGTTTACATGCACTGCATAAACAGAAACAACAGCTTCTTTTTTCTGTTCCCTATTAGACATTAAATCAAAACGTTTCCTGTTTGAAGTTGGTTAGAATTAGCTAATCTTGTATTGATCCACTGGATTTATATTAGGGGTTTCTGATGGCCTTTCTAAAACACTGAATTTGTTGTCCCTTAAGCCATTTTTGTGATTAAATCTTTAAAGGGAAGGACTAAGTAGTATCAACTTTTCTGAGCTCTGTGTCAAGTTATTATGTTATTCCATCATCAAAACACATCTGGGGTGTTTGTTTGATTCTTTCATGCATGTTTGAGCCCCAGCTGAGCTTCCGGCTCATAGAGCACCTCTCCCATGTATCTTCCCCACTCAGCTCCTCCATACTAGCAGCAGCAGCAATTAGCAAAAACCCATAGGACATGTCTCCAAAAATAAGGATAATTTCGCTGAGTATGTTTGCAAACTATAATATACATTTTTACTTGGCTTTAGGAATATTTTGCTGCTTCTTCTCTGAGGAGCATTTACCCTAGTAAATTTTGTACCAAAGGATCAAGTATGTATAAAGTCATGTTATATTTAAAGGGGCACAAAGAATGTAAAAAGCTTATAGTAATGTGCAAAAAACTTGATATTATTATATACGATATAAAATGCAGTAGAGTAGGATCTGCTGGTATTCTGTGGCATGTTGTCACAGAAAACCAGCAGATGGCAGGATTTGTTGAGTTTTTTTTTTTTTTTTTGCTGCAAATCACTTAAAATTAGTTTAGCTCTGAAGAGTTGCATTTATTCCAGGATGTGCATGGACATCTCTTTTTTATTACTGTTTCTGGTTGGTCTGTCATTGGTGCTTTTAAGCCCAGAGAAATGTTGAATTGGAGGCTTGGTTTGCTCATTTTGTAAAATCTTTTTATCCACATTTAGGGATCAGTAAATGCTTTTTTGTAAATAACTTTTCACCTTGCTGTCACCCATATTTACGAATTCTTTAGGGAGAAGCCATTGTTATCTTTACAATGCTTTTTTTTGTAAGCCTTTGCAGCAAAGGATATGCATATCCTCATATGATAATCTTAAATAAAAGCTATGGTTGCACAGTATTAGTTAAATAAACTTATTTTCCAGATCATACATTACATATACATCCTCACTTCACCCACTTCACTTCCTAAATATCCAGAAGATATTTAGGAAAATTAAGAATTAAATTCCAGTTCTGTCACATGTATTCTGATTGAATTAAAGTCAAAGTTAGCTTCAACATTAAGTCAGTTGAAATATTTTTTAGACAGATGCACATTTGGTATTTGTTGGCAGAACAAATTGCAAACAATTTTATAATCTAGAACAATGGTGCCCAAAGTCGGTCGTGGAGGGGCGGCATCCTACATGTTTTAGTTCTCTCACTGGTTTAACACACCTGGCTCAAATGAGGCCTCATTAGAAGGCCAAAGGGCGGATATTGACAAGATGAAAAGGTCGTTACTGCAACCAGGGAGAGAACTAAAACATGCAAGATGCCAGCCCTCGAGGACTCTGGGCACCCCTGATCTGGAATAACCAGTTAGTTTTTTTTCTTGCCATAAGTGGGTTTGCATGCAGTATTGCAAAATATCTCTCTGTCTGCACAGAGATCACGACTGAAAAAACAGAAGATGTTATAGAAAATGTAAAGGAAGCCTAGATAAAAGTGTCACCATTTATTTAAATTCCCTTAACTAACATTATTATTGAAATGTTTTTTTACATATCAGTGATATGCTTTTATGCTACTTCTTGTGATTTACTTGTAATGTTTGAATTTAAAACTAGTACATTTAGTAGTAAGTGTACTAGTATGTTTAAAGGAAAACAATCTCACATTGAGAACAATGTCTATCTATCTACTTGTTTTTATGAAAAATAGATTTCATAAAAAACATTATTGTAAACGTACTACATCTTCTGCTGTCGCCACTACATTTTGTGCATGTCTGTATGGACTCATTCACATGCCTCCTTTTACCCTGTCATGGACAGTTAATGAGTACTTACACAAACACGAGCACACACCCCTTTCCGGGGGCTGGGCTGCTGTCAGTCCTTTGTGCTTGTTGGTTGCAGCTGTAGCCTGCGTTGCCTTGACGTCACACAGATCGATCCTGCTCCCAGTGCAGCTTGGTGAGCACGGTGGCAATAAAAAAGGCTGCAGAGTGAAGCAGACTGTCAGAGCGGTGCGGAGGTTTCAGTGAATTGAAGGGTGGAGGAGAGAGAGGGCAGAGTGAAACCACAGAGGTATTCCATGCAGGGCAGGACAGGCACAAGCTGCTACTACAGAAATAGTCACTACACAGGACAGTGTAGGGTAAATATTTTTCTGCAGTAATGAGTGCACGACTGTTCTCAAAATGGTTAGTCACTTCCATATTATCCCGTGTGTGACTAAATAATGCCATTCTCTGCATGGTACGGTTGACTCACTGCACTGACATAAGGTAGGGTTGTGAGGAGGGGTGCTTGTGTGTTTGTTTACCACATTTGCCTATTGTTGGTTTTAATTGTACGAGCCTTTTGGCTTTTCAGTTCTCCTCTGTGCCTTTGTAAATGTGTGTGTATGCAGTGTATGCCGATAGTTATTTGTCGGGGAACTGAGCTGGTATTGCAGCGTCCCTTTTGAGCTGTGGTGTCAGGAGATTCTAGCTGTAAGCCATGTGACTTTGCAGAGAGCTGCAGAGATTGGCTGAGGTCATCTGTGACCTCAGCATACTGCCTGTGTCCCTCCTCAACGCTGCTGCCCCTCGTTACACACACACACACACAATCCTCCCTCCCTCCCAGTCTGTTCTCCGCCTCCCCTCCCTGCCTCTTTTTCCTTCAGTTGGCTTTTTCCCCACCGCTCAGCATCCTCTTCTGCGTGTAGGCTGGAGCCACAGCAGCAGCAGTAGCAGTAGAAGCATCCATGGCTTAATGGACAGCTAGCCTAGCTCCTACCCCTCCTCTCTCCTCTCTTTTTCTTCCTCTCTTCCTTTGGAGCTAGTTGACAGGCAGCGTCTGGGATTGTTGGAGGCTCACAGTTAGCCAGGGCGTCATCCACGAGCTTGCAGCTGCTCTGCTGCCCATCAGTTCCACTGAATATCTGTAACTGGGGGCTTCTTCTCTTCTCCCCCTCCCTGTGCCTCCTGCTTTCATTTCAGGCTCTTTGGAAATAGAGGAATGCAAATCTGCAACCATGATGGAAGGTAAGCTGCTATTTTAAAATTTTTTATTATGCTGTTGACTCCCCATCCCACCCCCACCACCCCTTCATATATATATGATATATAGGGTAATCCTTCTTTATGCCCTTGTCCTACTGTGCTTCATCTGCTATGTTTGGGAGGTTCAAATGTCATCAGCCACTCTTATTTTACGTACAAATTTCAGTGACTTGCATGTTATTCTTAGAAAAGGGCACAGCCACTGAATGTTCACGATAGCGGCACAATGGCGAGGCTAATTGAAGCTTGTACCTTAGCAAGTGTGTCCGCATATATTAGAGTACCCCCCTACTCCTTTTTGCCACTTCCCATCATGGAGGATTATTTGGATTTGTTGTGCTGGACAGCTTATGTGCCCAGCTGGCTTACTTGTATAAATTCTCTTTGTATGATGTGCTCACTCTGTCTCTGCTATGTGTTCATACCTCTGGCATATTTAACCCGGTGTTCTTACGAGAATGTCGCATCTACATCAGGATGTACAGGAATCTTAAGGTATAATTTGCCCTTTGGCATTGTTGTAAGGGATTGGAATGTAGTTTTAGGATCATATCTCTTTAATTGATGACATCACCAGAGGTAGGCCGGTGATATTAGGATGAGTCCCTACGTTCTGCAGCTGGCAAATGAAACCCTCCATCCATCTGTTTCCTTTACCCTTTTTGTTAATACATTTGAGAATCAGTGATCAATTTCTGTTAATAACCCTAGAACAAAATCCAGGAGTTCATATTATTTTATTATCTAAGCAACCTTAAAATATGTAAAATTTAATGGGAAACATTTTGGCAGAAAAATGCATAAAAGTGTTAATCAAACCGTTTGTAATAGCGGACGAGTGTTCACCATTTCAAGCAACTCTAGATTCTTAATTCAAGTTGACTTAGTAATATTAATGAAACCAGAGCTGTAGTCTGCCAATTAGATGAATTTTATTAGCATGCAGTCTGGAAGTCTGTATCTGTATATTTAGAAATTAGAGGATGCAACTGCTTCCTCCTCCTGTATTGTCTTGAAAGAAATCATGGGAGATTTTCAAAAGTATTCCTAAAGTTGGGGTTCATTTTTTATAAATTTGCTGTTTTTGGTTGTTTTTAATGCTTTTCAAATTGACAGAAACAAACTAACCAAGAGGTCCTAGCCTTAGAAGTACAAAACTCCTGTTATATCAATATTAATTGAATACTATTCAGGTTGTATTGCTTATCTGTTTGCTTGACACTTCCTGACAGATTAACATTGTTTTTCTTAAGCTTTTGGTCAAAGTGTATTTTCATGCTGCTAAAAAGAGTAAAGTTAGCCTTGCACCACTGAGCAAAATGACAACAGTTGTTAAGAGCATATTTTTGTTTGTTATGCACAATTATGTAGCTATGAGCTGCTCAGGTTATATTCAGATTTCTCACAACTAAACATTTACACATACATTTAGCCATGTTTATTTGGAAGAACATGAAGTGTTGGCCAAGTGACTTATATATTAACATATCTTTTCTGCATCATTTGTTCGTTACACACAACGAACAAAAAAATGCGGTATATAAGTTGGTATAATCACTAATACACCAAGTGGTATATATATTGACATATCTTTACATCTTTTAAATAACAATTATTGCTATAGTCTAAAACTGAAAAGTTATAAAAATCCAACCTGGTAAAAACAAATATTTTTAATAAACTCAACAGTGGCACAATTCTTGGTATCTTAAAGCAAACTGTAAAATTTTAAGCGTTTCTAGCACTTTTAAGTAATCCATGACTTTAGCCCTCCCACAGTCTTAGCGCTATGCTCAGGAGGAGTGTGACAGATGTTATAGTAGGACAGCAGGGGAGCAATGGGCATTTCCCGTCAACCTGTATGTTTCTGAAACCACGTAAAAAAAGCCCTGCGTAAAAGCGCACGTGGGGTAAGTGAGACCCTGCTGGGACATGCACAGGGTACAAAGCTATCCGATGGACCCCGTCTCTCAAGACTGCGGGAGGGTTAAGGATATCCCTGGGGGAAATACACTGCTTTTTTCTATTAGCAAATAACCACAATGCTGGGAGAGGATCCAAGTTTATCTTTCCATGAAGTGTCCACCGGCTGGTGGAAGCTGTTTTTAACAATAAGCTTTATCAAAGAGCAACATTTTAAGCCTAGACTTAAAAGTAGACAGGGCGTCTGCCTCATGGATTAAAACTTGGGAGCTGGTTCCTCTGAAGAAGAGCCTGAGAACAAAAAGATCTGCCTCCCAATTTCTGCTTTTAGAAATTCTAGGAACCGCCATTACACCTGCAATCTAAGAGTAACGTCTTCTGTTAGGATCGTAAGGAACAATCAGAACTCTGATCTATGATGGAGTTTGACTGTTAAGGTCTTTATATAAGAAGTAGGATCTTATAATCTACTTACAAATTATGTTTACAATGGTGGTAAACATAATTGTGCCACTGGTAACTTAATTTAAAAACAGTTGTTTCTTAATGTCAATTTTTTCACATTAACTTCTCCATTGAATTGTGAATTTAAGTTGAAAGTCTTTTATAATACTGCAATTAAAAAATATATTTTTTTAGGTAGTGGTCATTTGCAGGTTTTCAGTGGTATTAATACATTTGGGCAGTGCTGCATGGGGGAGTCTTGATAAATGTGCGATCAGAGGTTAAGTGGCAGCACAATAGAGAGCAGTTGAGGTTTTGAACTTGTTAGTCATGTACTATTTCCTCCTGATGATGGTTGTGTTTTAAGGGTTAAAATTGGATCTTGCTGTCTTAGAAATGTTTCTATTACCTAATACATAGTTTGAAGTATTTGAAATGTTGAACATTATTTTTAATGAGAATAAAGTTGATAATTAAGGACATATTTCAAATACAGTAGTGTACAGTCAGTTCTTTCCAGTTTGATCACCAAAGTGATCAATGACCTTATTTCATGTTTCTTCGTCTTCTGCAAGTGAGCTGTCCTTTCACTGCCTGCATTACATTAAGCCCCAGGTTAAGTAACAAATGTGATGGTAAAAAGCACCGTTTGCTTTTGCTTTCCTTCCATTAGCAAAGCTAGTACAAGCTTAACATAGAGTGTGTTAGGGCAGGATTACGTTCAGGTGTTAAAATTGGATGCTAATCCTGGCTAGCTCTGCTTTTTAAAGCCCAGCACCCCTGCCAGCATGACTGTCTCTTCCTGACACACGAGGGTAGAAGATGTGGGAGGGTTACTTAATTGTAATTAAGAGCAGTAGAGGTGATCATCCTCATGCTAGTAGTTGGGATTACTATCTCTTTTCTTAAAGACGTGATCTCGAGAAAGCAACAAAGATGTGGGACACTTTTATCACAATGACAAGATAATGCAGCAGTGTTATCTCTGCAAATTATTTCTGACTGGATGGGGTTTAATGATTAATCAGTTCGGTTATGTTTTAATGCTTCCACACTGTCAGATGAAGCAATACTGAAAACTGAGGAATAATATTATCCTATCCTTAAGTAATGTCGATTTAACTGGGCATTGTTCTGAGGTGTGGATAATTTGATAGAAATTAGCAACCAGAGTGTCTTATACACATGTGCTGCTCCCTCTCTTCTGCTGCTTAAAAGAGGGAGTTGTTTTAACTATTTCATCTTAAAGTTAGCTATTAATAGCTTAATAGCTAAGTAATAGTAAAAATAAATTCTTTCAAAGGACAGCAGGAAATACCCTTGCTAAGTAAAGTTACTTAGCAAGGGTATTTCCTGCTGTCCTTTGAAAGAATTTATTTTATTTTCACAGAAGTGCATCACAGTAAATTGGAATAATAGTTCAAAGTTATTTGTGTGTATTTGAATGATTTAAATCAAAAAGTGAAATGCATATCAATTCAGTTCATGGATTTCCAGGACTTTGTGTTTATTTCTGTTAGCTTAGAGCTAATTATTACCCATAACTGAATTTCTGAGAAAATTAGATGAATGAGTAACGCCAACAAAAAACAGACAATACAGAAATGTCCACCAAATACAAGGAAAGCCTATGTATGATATACACTTAATTCTTAGTCCAGGATTCTTTAGCATAAATTACTGCATCAGTGCAGCATTGGCGTGATCTAATGTAGCACATCTGAGATGTTACGAAAGCACAGATTGCTTGTACAGTGTACCAGTTTCCTGCTGCCAAAGGTAATAAGTAACAGAAATCTACATTTACAAAATCCCTTTGAAATTTGCTACAGTTGCACCTTTCCCTGAAGCTTGTAGTGACACAACATTCGGTACGTTATCAAATTTATTTGTGACGGAATCAGTGGTTATATTTTTTTTTGCTGAAAAATATGTATCTATGGCTTCCTTTTTACCATATGTCTGAGTCAGACCTCAGTCAACACTGTTCTCATGGGTGGAGTTCCCACCACAATGAAACTGCTAAGAAACAAAAGCCCAGCCAAGAAAGGGCTCAGGAGAAAGAAAAATACCTTTTTGTGTATCATAGTCAAAACGTGCCTTTTGGGGTTTACCTCAGGCCCGTTTGCTCATCAACTTTGCAGTGACTTTGAAAACACATTGGACCAAAACCAGAAGATGGTATGCCTCCCTAAAACATGACAGATTGTGGAAACATCACTGTAAATATTGAACAACTCTTATTCTGTGCCATTTTGGTCTGGGCGACAAAACAATCACACTATCTATTGCGATAGACACGTCATCAATATTAGTAGAAAATACTTCCAGTAGAGTGTTAATAATTTCACTAAACTCTGATCCAGAACCGCACAACATTCCGGAGGATGTAGGCAGAGGAAAAGCCACTCAACTTCTCATGGCCAGCTAAGCCAGGTTGATGGCATTAACTAACTAACTCGCTCACTATTTGGTAAAATAACAACCTGTTGAATATGGCCCCGTCATACTGTGGTGTACTTCACTCCTCAGACATCTGCGCATGCTCTATGAAGACTCAGTGTGGACGTCTGCTAAACATGCCCACACAAAGGTCAGTTTTTACCACTGCATGCTCAGTGACGTGTTGACTCACACAGGAAACTGCTCTGCAGGAAACAGTGTTTGCATCACGCTGTTTTGCACGCAACAGCTGATAATTTTGAGTTGAAATGCTTTCCATTTCGATTATGGGAAGTAAATTAACTTTGTCATGAAAAATTTTGTCACTCGATATGGCCTGGATTTGAAGAAATCCAGTGATGAAGTTTGGTCTACAGCACTCGGTAAACAATCTACTTTATTTAGGCTTACCCTTCTTGCAGCGAGTGTCTTTTCTGCTTTGTCTTCCCTTTGACTTTGCAAGTTGTCCAAGAGACTGAAGTTGAGGTTTTCTTCAGATCCATCAAGCTGAACAGAAATAAACACTTGAGTACGTCATTAAATGTGCCATGAAACTGTAGTCATTTTATAATAAAATTCTGATGCAGCTCTGGTTTTTTTTATTTCTTTAGCTGGACCTGAAAAAGTATTTAGAAATTTTAAGTACTGCTGTTATCTTTCAAGTCTAAGCATGCCGTGAGTGTATTTTTTTTTCTCCATTCTCTCTGCTTTTGCTTGAAAGACAGTAGATGAGAGCAGATGAGACATATATCTGTTTTCAGTGGTTTAGATCTTTTCACAGCCCATGATAAACACAGTAGATGCCGTGAGTTTCATGTCCACATGCTACATTTTGTTTAGATATTTGTTTTGGGCATCATATTTTACTTTGCAAAACAGGATATGTGGGTGTTTCACTTGGGGCCTTTAAGATAGGAAATCCTTATATTCCTTACTGTTCTCCCCATAAACAAAAAACTCTTTAACTTTCCTTTTGGGCAACAATAAATTAAACTGTTTTTTGTGCTTTATAACATTTGGATGAGTGTTGGAAATGGCTGGGTGAATCTTCTTAGTCCATATAGATGTCGGTTTTATTAAGATCCATTAACTGCCAGTGTGGTCTTCTTTTGAGGAAAACAAGTCAAGTTAAAATGTATACTTCTGATTCCCAGAGACAAAATCTGACTCTACACTTTACATATTTGTCCATGTTTATGTTTTGAGCGGAACAGCCTTCTAATCTCTAATGACCCTTTGGCATTTCCTGTGTAGTTGCCAAAAGAAGAAACTTAATTCTAGTCTCAACACTGATAAGACTCAAACAATAGAAAAACCAGCATGTTGGCAGAATGTTGATTACCTCAAACATTTTGCAGATTGTTTGAAATAGTATGGCTACCATATATACTTCTTTGGCTTTAGACACATAGTCCTGTTAATCCTAGTTACCAGTGATTGGAATTAAACCGTCTCACAGAGGTTGGATAAACCTTTGACTGGGCTGCAGCAAAGTAGAGAGCCATATGGTGGACTCTTTTGCAGTTTTTACGTCTGTAGTTGTAGAAGAATTTATCTCCATTATTTTTGGCTTATTGTAGAACTGAGAAAAAGGACTTGGGAGTAGCTGATTGATTATATATGTAATGATTTTGTTATTATTAAAATTGATTTTTTTAAAAATACAGAAATTAATCATACTGCTTTGTGAATTTGTGGAAAGGAGCCTTCATAAATATTGCTTTCTCTTGTTTTGAGCTAAACATGCCTGCGCTAGGACTGCTTTTTGAAATAAATTAACAACTTCTAAGCGTTTTTCAAATAGTAATGACTCTATATGAAATAAAAACCTTGATACAGACATGTCATTTTGCCCTACTGGTTGCACTGTAACCAGTAGGTTGGTTATTGTCCTGTTTATTATCATTGTCTGTAATTTGCTTCTTAGGAGCTACATATGCTTATATCATATTGCATAATATTCTTTTCAATATTATTTAAGAAGTAGGGATTGAAACATGAGATAATTAGTTGTCCCCTAATTTTGTAAGCTGCCTATAAACAAAAAGACAAGTTTTTTATACAAACAACAAAACAACTTGCTGAAAACATTGGTTATAGCACCCATAAGAATATCAGTACTTCAGCATATTTTACTCAAGTAAAAGTAAAATGTATTCAACTAAGATATTACTCAAGTAAGAGTGAAAAGGTATTTGATAAAAAGGTTGCTCAAGTTCTGAGTAATTGATCAAAACATCTGACTAAATATTTTAAAATCATTAAGTCAACAGAGAAAAATATAAAGCTAAAATGATTGTATTTTTGGTAAAAATAATAATCAATAACTTGATCACAAAATAACTTCTGGAAGAACACTTTCCCAAACCTACCACAAAACTTATTAAACCAGCACTTACAATAGGTAATGTAGGCTATATGTGTTAAAAAGCACAAAGTATTTCCAGTCACAATATATACTGCATATATAACTTTATCTTCACGTGACCTCTCAATGCCTGTGTGCAAACAAGAAGTCTCCCTTGAACTGGAAAGGTGTCTGGTGATTGTTGCTTAAACATTTAACTTGTTCTGCATTTTATTGCTTGAATTTCAAAACCCTAAATGACACACTGAGAATTAAAAAAATAAATTAGGTGCTTTCTCATTTATATTAGTGAGTATACTGCATTTACACATAATAGTTACATCTCCCCAAATGCAATGTGGCACAGTGATGAGGCAAAGTGGATGAGGACAAACAACTGCTGAAGTGGCTCAATACGAAGTAAATTGAGTGTCTATTTTTTCCAAGCTGGAGGACAGATTGGTTTTGTCACTAAGCATGTCTGCAATCTGCTCATTCTGCCATTTCACCTGTCTGAGTTTTGCCTCTGACTCATACCTCTCTAACCAAGCAACTGACAGGGGCTCCTTGTGTGCACTTTTTTCACTTTAATCTGCAAATTTTAATTTGTTGCTGAATAAATTTGTATTTGATTTATTGAAAGGAGCCCAGAGATGCAACTCATTCATTATCAGCTTTTAAATGCTACTTTGCTGGATTCTCTCTGTAATTCAAGATAAATGACTGTTTACATGCCTATTAAAGTCCAAACATGTATATTATTTCATGAGGTACATTTAAAATTTCTTTCTGTTACCTTGAAGAAATTGATGAGATGAAACAGAACAAATCAAAACTCACTTAACATAACATAGTTTACATCCCAGCTCAACCTCAGCAATTTTATAAAAAAAAAATTAAATCTTCATTGCTAAACTATGATACAAAAATTTTGCTTCCATGGTTATTTTTTCTTTATTCCAGGTTACAAATAATCTGACTAACACATATTTGTCTTTTACTTTGCTGGAAAAGTGAGACTTATATGAAAATAACCCTTCATTACGCAATTTGCAGCTCTCACACTATATGTACACTGTACATGTCCACCACTGCTACAAAATCTTTGAAATTGCAATTTCAATAACAATGCAGGGATTAAGTAGATGAGGGGGTGAAGGACTCTCTCATCTTTCACTATACTATCTGAATGGTGAGGTGAGATTCACTCATCTCGGCATGCTGAATGCTTGAAACTGAAAGTAAAAGTGACAACTGTCTTGCTTTCTGATTTGATTTTGCTAATCAGTTTGTGACTATCTGGGGGTACTAAGAATGTTGGAATTTCAGTCCCACACATGAGGACAAAATTTGAGACTATGTATTTTTTTTTTTTTTAATCTTTCAGAGCATGATAGGATCAAAAAGGACACATACTGTAAAAACATGACAGGACTTGATATTCTACAGAATCCTCTTCATTTCCTTACAGTTTGACCCTGGTAGCATGTTTTCAGTACAGTAGCATACATGGTAAGTTTTAGTTTTCTCCTTGGTTTAACACACCTGGATCAAATGATGGCTCATTAGAAGGTCTAAGAAGAACATTGACAAGCTGAAAAAGTTGTTAGTACCACTAGGGAGATAACTAAAACATGCAGGATGCCGGGCAACAAGGACTGACTTTGGGAACCACTGGCTTAGCCTAATTACAGTATCATGACAAATTTGCTGTCGACTCTCTTAAGTGAAATGTGCTGAAAGGATAGAAAGCTGATTGACTGCCCTGACGCAGGTGCTTCAGTATGTGTATGAGTCACTGGGTTTTCCTAATAACACCAGTGTGCACGCAGAGAACACGACATGTCTGATGAATATACATTTTCAGTCGAACATTTGCGTGACTTTGCAAAAAAGCATAGGTAACACAAAGGAAAGCCGAGGTGTTCAGATATATTTGTACCTCTGAATGGATTTACCAACAATCTGGATGATTGACAGCAGGGCTTAGGAAGATGGGGAGGTGAAGAACGGAATAAGAAATGAATCTACTTTTTGCTACCACCATATTTATTCCCTGTCACAGCACAAGAAGCTGTCCAGATTCATCTTTCTTTCCTCTGTGCATGCACACCCACTTATGCATACACTGCCACACACTGGCATGCTTATGTAATGATGCCCAAGATTCAGAGCCAGATAACAGACATGTTTGTGTAATCCACTGGCAGCTGGAGGAAGATGAAGTTCTTCTATGGCATAATCTGACCGCTTTTATGAGTGATGTATGACATTCATCTTGGAAAAACGGTGTTGTCAGAGGGATTATACAGTTTGACAATTTGTGCTTTGGGCTGGTCCCTGCTTTAGACGTATCAAGAATGTGAATAAATTTAAGTTTTAATTTTCCTTGAATTGGTGTCATCCACATCTTTAGCTTTTATATCTGAGTAAAGATTTTACACATGACTAATTAGATAAAAACAGGAAGCCATGCCGATTACTAATCCCAACAGACTGATGGTGCTGTTTTCAGTCTGAGTGGCCTCTCTGCCATGCTGCAGTCAGAGTAGTTGGTTATTTCCACTCATAAATGCGAAGCCTAATTCAATATCCCATTAGTGGCTTTATTTATAAACTAAGAAAAAGGTGCTGCAGCTGCTGTTGATGCAGCAACTGTGTCATCACTTTGATGTAACTGTAGGTGTCCTTGTGTTAATCTGGTTAATAACAAGACAACAAGGAGAGTCCCTAGTGGCTGCATCCAAAAACAGTGTTGGCTAAAAGAAAGTAATTACATTTATTTCAGTGCCATATTTGAATGATTTAATTCTGCTAACAGATTAGGGGTGTCTGCCATGAGAAACTGCATCTGGAATTTTAATGTTTGTGATTCATTCTTTCTTTTGTATTATTCTCTCCACTCTGAGTTTTGGCCTCTTAGGCCTAAACTGTTGATCAAGTGTGATTATGCAGGGCAGTGAAAGGTCATTCGACTGGTTAAATACAGTGGATCTCAACACTCTAGTCACATCTTGCATAATGCCAGGTTTCTGTGAAATAACAATTGAGACCATGCTAAATAATTCTTTCAAACTTATGTCACATATATAATGACTCAGGAGAGGAGTTTATTGTGCCTCGTTTCTACTGAGGGGTACGACAGGGGCTGGTACCTTAGTTTGTCTGTTTTCATTGTACAAGCGACCCTTAAAACCGCACCATTCCTGGGCCTCCATCGTGGTACGGTACGGTTAGGGTGGAGCTCCTGGAGTCACACAACGCACTTACTTGTGCGTTTATGTTTAACCCTGTCTTCGATGCAAATGTTCTCCAAGTTTTTAATTGCAAGGACACATCTTGTCCCCTATTTGTTTTTAGTCCACAGATTTTGTGTTAAATTAAAAGATTAAATTTTATTCATTGTGACTAAAAGCAGTTCCATGTGAAGAAAAGTATCCCCATATTATGAAACTATCCCAATATTCCACTTTGTATGTGGCGTTTCTTTGATACCAAGTACCAAGTTTTGTTTCATTAGAACTCAAGGTTTTTACACAATTTAACCCGACCTGGATTCTCTAATTGATTTTTAATTAAAGGCATCTTTTTTACCATCATACTCTATGATCTAGACAGGTGTAGAACAATATAGTGTTTATTGCAATTTGATATATTGAGTTGCTTTATGAAAGCTCTCAGATTTTGCTTCAGGTGTTTCGGGACCTCTCTTGACCCCCACATGACTGTTTGGGTCATATACATATAATTATTACAAAAACTGGCATGTGTACTTTTTATGTTTTAGGTCTTGACTGGACTAGTTAAAATTAAAACATTTTGGTTTATGATGATGAAACAGCTGAACCATGAGTTTTACATCTGATTTGATTTATTTCAGATTATTATGTCTACTCAAATGATTAGGGCTTCTTTAATCTCACTGTAGGTACATGCCAACCATGCACAAAGGGAAATACAGCTCCATAAATTGAACACCGTGTTCAATTATGGAGTAAAAAACAACCCAGTAAAACAGCTGACTCAGGACAAAGCTGCACAGGATGGATGAGTGAAACGTGGTTTATACATCCACTCCCTGGGAGGGAAAACAACCTGAGAAGTAGTAGAGTTAAGAGAACGATGGTTGGTGACGTGAAATCTCTGAGTAAGTAAGCGGCATAAAGAGTAGTGCGAGAAATCCCTTGGGGGAAATAAGGCCAGAAAAGGAGAAACTCATCATCAAAGGCCTTCTTTTTGTTGACTCACATCATTTTATGGTCTTGATCTGGGGTGTTTTTATATCTGCGGGGAAATTGACTTAAAAATACAGCAGAATGTCATATTTTGTTACCATATCTTTATATTCCATTTGCTTATGTCAATCCACATGTCAGAAATATTTTATCTGAGCTAACAGCTCTGGCTTTAAAATCAAAACTGATGGCCTTTGTCAAAGAATGTTCATTTGGTTTTGTACATTCTGCTTGGCCTAACTGTACTTATTATATGATTAATATATAGTAAGTGTTTTTCTGTGTGGGGTGTAAGAGATTCATCCAATTAGTCACTCAACAGTTGAAGTGTGAATTTTACTCATCTGCTTACATATTTTCTAGTTTTCCTTTTCATCTTTCAATCATCAGGAATAAATCTTGTTCTACAATGATTTCCTGGAACATTCACCTTTTCTCTCATTTTTCCTCATGTTTTTTAAGGACACTACTCATTGATTCTTTACCCTTCTCTGAAACCTGAAGAGGTTTTGGGAATGTTTTAGCTGAGGTATTTCGCCAATGATGTGCCAAGACTTTTGCCAATGCAACAAGGGGAAAATATACCAAAAGCTGAATTAATTAAATGTAAATAAACAAAAACTACTTTTCTTTTTTGATTGCTTAATACTTAAGTATTAGTTAACTTATTAAATCATTTATTTATTCATAGATATTTCATACATTCATTAATGTTAGCTTTAGCTCAAAACTTGTTGGAAGAGCTTTTGCTTTCATCAGTGCATGTGTGATAAATCCTCTCTTTGCCAACCCGGTGGACTTGTCGGGGTCGAGTGCTGCATGTCTATTTGGACTGCATGGCTACGAGCCATACCAGTGCAAACAGATGTCATTTTCAATCAGCTGAGGTTGCACTGGCAGGGTGACGCACAGACAGAGCTACAGGAAGAGATTAGCAGAGTTTAGGTTGATACTGGATGGCTCGAGACATGTAGAAATAATGGGATCCTGAAAAGGTTTATGGCTAAGAGTGAGGCAGGTGTTGAGTATTGGATTTGGAATATAATATGAAAATGAGACGTTTAGTTCTTTGTGGAACACTTGCGTAACTTATTTTCAGATACTATTAAACTGAGAAGCATTGGTTTTACAGGAGGGCTTTTAGAGTATTCTGTTTCTGTTCCCTGTTTTGTTCAAATTACAGATCCATTTTCATACATGGTCATTCTAGATGCTTACGCTGCTGGCATTAAGTCTCGTCAGTGTTTAAGACAACTATAACTTGATGCTTAATTCTGAATTGCTTCATAGTTTACGCTTTTTACAATGCTAGACTTGCACTGGCTTCTGAGAGTTAACTTTGTTTGACACATTTTTATTATGACGTTGTCTTTCAACGTATTGTTAGATTCTTGAGAGACTATTCTTGGAAGTAACATAAATGATGAAATAGATTTTCATGTTGATTACCGTTGTGAAGAAACCATAATCCTGGTTTTATCAGTATATAAAAACAAAAACTATGAGATGACATATTTGTCATTCCATTTGGCATTTTTTTCCCAAATGTTTCCTTTTAACACTCAACACATTTTTGTTGGTAAATCAGAATGTTCCCATAACATTTCAGGGTTTTCTGTTGTGTGACCACAAAGAAGACTGACTTCCTCTGTCGGCCACTGGCCCAGCCGCTATCAGATGGATGATTCATGGCAGATAAGATTTCATTAGCAGACATCAGACCACGCCACAGAATAGAGGACCCATTGGTTTTCATCATATCAGAAGAACGACACAGCAGGGAACAGAATGGAAAGGAAGGGAGATTTCGGACCTAGAGATCACACCGTGCATCACTGAAACTAAAACATGATGTACAATCTACCAATCGAATGCAGATCCTGCTATGCAGCCATGTATAGCATTGTCAGATGTGCAGGTTTTCCTTGCTTGTTTCTATTAACAAAAAGAGAAATTAATTTTGTTTTGACTAATTTTCAAACAGTCTGATTTATTTTAAGAATACATATACATTTTATGTTAACTGTTTTCACCTTGAGATGTGCTTTACTTTGAAAGACTGCTCTTCATAATATAATACCTCCAGTATTTACCATACTGCTTGGCAGAACCAAAGCTTGTAGTAATTTCTCCTCATTCATTCTTCACAGTGATTACTCCTGGTTTTTTTTCCTACTGTGGTGAGTTAGGAGAGACATGCCCCACAGTACACTGTATGCAGTCATGGCCGATCTGAACTGCAAAAAAGTACATCTTGAAAAAATTCGGCAGAGCTCAGCCACAGAGTGTTTTTTCTCATTGTAAGGTCTCTTCCCATTCCTTATGAATTTAGAGAGCTAATCTTTTCCCAGTAACCCTTTGGTGTTGCAAGAGTAATCCCTGAGAAGTAAAAGCTTTCACAGTGAAGAATATTCATTTTAATTGATGACATGCTGCCTAGAAAAGACTTTGGGAGTTTGACCAGTGTTGTAAAGCTTTCTCAATGAGGTCAAATGCATTCTAAAAGTTGTAAAATCAAATATTTTAAATTATTTTGTATTTGCATTACTTTACTGCTCAATCTCACCAACTTTTTTCTTACAGTTTAAGTACTGTAAGAAAAGTCTAATTGCTTGGGAGAGGAGTGATATTTTCAATTGGACGTCTTGCATATAACTATAACAAATGTATTCAAATCAAATGTGAGAATAGAGTGTGTAGTTCTTCTTGTATTTTCCTCAGTTTCTACTTGACTTCTTGCTGAATCTGAAAAAGGCTAAGTAGGCCATGAAACTTCAGCAGAATATATTACTTCAGCTGGTCTGATTTGATGCTTTGCATTCAAAGCACACAGATAGGATCTTTGACAAAACCTGTAGACTCATGCAGAGAGCATTTTTTAGAATCTTCTCTAAAAAATCACAAACCTCTCTGCAGATCGTTTTGTTTTCTGTCGTTTCTAAAGTAAAATTAAAGCCGCCGTGAACAGCTTTCAGAAGCATGTTTGAAACATGAAGATGTTTCTCTCTGATCTATTGTCCATTTGACTTCAGTATAGCTAATATTTAATTTAGATGTACTGTTATAGCTCCTCTTTCCCAACAAGATTTACAATTCATTAATGTGCAAAGCAACTCATCATATTTGTTAGACTAGTTCATTACAGTTTTTTTCCCCAGGCCATAAAATTTCAAGTCTTACAAAAGATCCACCATAAAATTCTGTTTCTGGTTCTGTTTATTCACAACTGAAGCCTGTGAGGGTCATGATGAGATGTTTTCCAGCTCCAGGCTGCACTCTCTACAATCCTTCCTACAAGCTTACACAGTTCAAGCTTACATGCTTACCTGTTTTGTCCGCACAGCTTATATGCTGAAAAATGCTCTCATTTCTGCAGCCCTGATTTATTTTAGAACTAGATGAGTTGGATTAACCTTAACCAGAGATTCTCACTAATATTTTCTTTCAAGTCCAAATTGAAAATCAATAAAAAAAAGCATATTTTTTTTGAAGGGGAGGACAATTTAGGCTCAAGTCTTTAATCATTGACATTTCTATCAATCGGTTGCATTCCACCTCGTCTGCTTCCGCTAGGAATTCAGATAATTATCATTAGGTGTAATTTAACACGTGAACATTTTACATCTTTATCTTTTTTTAGAACATCAACTACCTAATTTAAAATTTTGGACGGAACGGAAAGCCGGTCACTTTGGTTTCTTAAGCTGTTCATACAGAAGTCTGATTGCCGTCGCATTTAATTAATAGCACAAACAACATGAACAAAATTCAAACTAGTATCGAGGTCTGTTGTGTGAATGTAGTCAAGCTGGAAGTATCTGTTTTTGTGCCTGTTGGGAGAAGGAATTGGAATGATTCATTGAGTCTGAATCTGTCTGCCTTTGGATTGACTTGACTATATATTTCTACACATATTTGGATTGATTTGTCTTGTAAGGTGCCTTCATATGACACCTGTGCCTATTTGCCACTATCTTAATAAACTGAATTGAATTAGGCTTGTAAAATTCCTATTACCATGAGATAACAACACAAAAATACAGAAATATTATGGGAAATATTTGAAAAAAAAATCAGATTTTTTTATTTGCGTAAACATTTTTTTCTTTTCATTGCAGTATTTACATGAGGTTGGTGATTAGCCATGTTCCTGGAAGTTATTTACATCCACAGTGAGAGTAGTTGGCCCCAGTGTGTATGTTTGGCTCTGGTCAACTTGCGGGTTATATAAGTCTTTAGGAACACAGAATTGCCGGGCGTAAGAGTGACACTTGAATTGATGGCGTGTTTCTTCTGAGTGCTTCCAGATCTTGTGGTTTCTGCTCTTGTGGTGGTGTGATCTCTACCAGCCCTTCATTCAGTCTTCTTCCTCCTGTTTAATCTGTTAACAGCATTGTTTTCGAACCCTGTGCCTTAACAAATGTGTTAGAGGTTTTCCGTAAACCCTTTTCTTAATGAACAATAGACCGCCAGATGAGGTATTTGTTTTGCAACTGAAATCTGGCCAAACCTATAATCTGGGTGTGAACACATAGGTGGAGTATGTGGTCGGCTTTTACCAAAATGAACTGCGATTAGATTGGTGGGAGGAAATATGTAATCCACAGGAATTTAAGCTAGTTTTTTAGGATCCTAACTCACTTGAAGGTTAGCAAACACTGCTGCTCATCCTCTTGATGCAGAAGGAAATGTTCAAGATTTTCTCTAACAATTCTATTATTTCTCTCCCTTTTTGATGTTTCTTCACAATTATTTTGTTTCTACAAATTAGTTAATTACATGTTTTTCTCTTGGGCTACTTGAAAGGCGGATTTAACAAGGCTTTATCTGAGTGACTGATATATGTCGGCTTTGTGCAGCAGTCTCATCTGGACAAATCCATACACAGATGCACACACACGTTCTGTTCACATGGCTGCAACGCTGATTGTCATTCATGTGTGGAAAGTCTCTAGATATGTTCTCTATTCATTTTCTTGTTTTTATGGACATCTTAACTGTCTTCATCTATTACATTTCCATTTTAATAGTAAATGCTAATTAAATCAGCTTTGTTGAGTTTTATTTTGTATGAGTATAGTTTATTGTCAATTTTTGTTTTTAAGGAAATGAACATGACCTGTTATCTATTAAGTAGCTGATCACTGTGAACAAAATAAATGATTATGTATAATAGCTAAGGTATTTGTAGAGTGTGTGTATCCATGACATTTGTACCTTGACGGTTCTGTACAAAAATCTGTTATGTTATTCCTCCAATACATTGTATGCCCTTTTCAGTTGCAAAAACATTACAGATAATACTGCAAATGGCATTAATAGTTCACAAAGGTCAAATTTTCACTTACCTGTTGGAAATTAAACACAAATGCATCTTGTGGTCTTAATTCTGACTCACAAAGAGGGAGCTTACCAAAGGTCCCTGAATTTATCCTGTGCACATGAAATGTAGAGAAGGTGGCTAATATAAAGTTTTCTTGACAATTCTGACAGTTTATGTTTCTTTAAATCAGTGAGGCACATAGTGCTGGAAAATATCTACATTTTTAGCATGTTTCTTTTGTATTTTAAATAATTAAATGAATAGAAATACAAATGGACTTTTATTGTAAATAATAAACTGTTTCATAGTGACAGTTTGCCACATCAAAAACTAGCAAACTGCTAGACTTGCAACCAGAATGCTTCCAACTGAGCTGTTTTCTTAATTTGATTAGAAAACGGCTGAGTTTTCTAATAAGTTTGTGCTCAAGTCTAAATTGCCCTTAGTCAAACTCGTAGTGAAGCAAATGAATCATTTATGAGGTGATAGACTGTGGTAATTTGTTGGATTTTTTCCTGGCACGATTGGCTAGCACTTTGGAGGTTTGGCTCAACGTTGGTGCACAAAGGGAGTGTGGCGTGCAAACATCACATTAACCAGACAGTTGTGTTTTTCCAAGACTGAACTCACACACATACATGTGCTAGTTTATGCAATTTATACATAAAGCCTCACATAGAATCATAAAGGAAAGGATTGCTTCTTGTAAGGAAAAGGGGAAGACGATGTTTATTGCTGTTTATTGCAAAATGAATATTCAGTTTTATCCTCCTTGTAGCCTCCGTGCAAAATGCTTATTGACTATTAAGCCAATAAAAAGGGAGACACAACACTTAAAACTTATGTCCCGACATCTAATACTGGCTAAGATTGTTTTCTGGACATAGGCCTGGCTAATAAATATTTGAATTTGCTCAGTCAGCTTGAGGTTTCTGAAAAAGTTTGGTTTCTGTACTGTGGCTCCTTGGCATCCACACACACACACACACACACAAGAGATAATCATAAACTGTATGACAGCAAAATGGCTCCTTGAGAGATCCATTTTAAAGACCCTTCACAAAGAAGGTAATTGTTTTGGGAACATGTCAAACTGCATAACAAGATAAGAGCTGCATTTTATTTCCTTCTAAAGCTTTTTTAAAGATTTTATTAATGTGATGTGTTAGTCAATTTGCTTGTTGTCCACAAAATTAAAACATTCTACAAAGTGGAAATATTAACACAACTAGTGAGTGTCCAGATCACTGTTAAATGTCTTTGTGATTTATTAATGGCCAATCTGTTCTGCAAGAGCGCTGACTCATCAATGACTCATGACAAATGTTAGCTTGTGTTTGCTGTCTGTGTAGGGGTATGTGAGTGTATGTGAAACAGGTTTTTATCATAAGACCATATATCCTTCCTCCTCCATCTGCCAATAAGAACTCAAATCAGGTGAAAAGATCAATCTGAGGGTTTAAAAGCATCCATCCTGTCATCAGTGAATCATAATGTACAATCACATGATCTTTTGTTTCAATACTTATGCAATGAAATCACAGTATTTGATCCTAAAATAAAAAAATAATTAAGGAAAACTCTATATCTCTGGTAACAAACTCTGTGCCACGACCAGCATGTTTATTTTAATCAACAGTTTCGACAATGAAGGCAGCTTCTAAAGTTGATTTTGAATTAGAACTGGTCAGTCATGTCTAATAGGTTGTCCATCTAGTTTTTTGCAATTTCTTGATCACAAAAATTGATGCGTAATCAAAATATCTTGCATTTCTTTTTCTCACTAATGCATAATTGTGAGTTTATTGCAAGTTTTCTGCAAAAATGGTTAAAAACATTCACCTTAAGTCTTTTTTTCTTCTTCCTCTGCAGCCTCATTCTTACTAGAAGTTATAGTCTGTGGTTGATATGGCAAGTAGCAAAAGGCACATTTACTGTCATACATTATCGCAAATATCGCAAACATTCTTTGGAACTATTTCTAAAGTGGCACCGCTAAATTACAGATTTTCCGTTGCAAAAGAGCACAAGAATAATCTCACAATCCTGGAGTGACTGATGTAGGGATAACTAGTGATGCATCAAAAAACTGGCTGGACAGTTTTTAGTGTGAGTGCTCCTCAACCTTGAACACAAAAATCGAATTGTTTTCCTGTCAGTGAATACACCATGTCTAAGCAACACCAAATGGCATTGAAAAAAGTGCTGCTCCGTGTGGATTCTGTTCCTCAGTGAATCAGACTTAAAGTGAGACATTTTCAGCCTTTCTGAATACACAGAAGGGACAGAGATGTAAGAAGCTGTTTTAAAAGATCCTACTGTTGCTATGAAAATGTCGAGACTTGTCTCTAATTCATTTGTGCAGGGAGAGAGGAGGATTTTTTAAGCAGATAACAGAAAGGTAACAGATTAGTGTAAGTTGCTTTATTTTTTTTAGTTTTACTCTGTTTATTCATTCTGAATTTAGAAATTTTAGCATTCTCTACATTCTCTAAAAAATACACGCACAGACCACCGTTTTAGTATTGCTAGTTGTGCTAACCATACTTTTTACTAATTTAAACAAAGTAAGTTATCACCCTCATAATCTTTTCTTTTTCTTTTTCATATTTAAATCCAATTGTATCTACTTTATTCCTTAAACAGCGGGTATCCCTTTACAGCTGCTGTAAATTGATTTGTTTTGGTTCCTATTCATATGTATTGAGCTGCTTTGTGGAAAGTGTTTTATAATTTAAATACATTTCTTCTGACTGTTACTATGATCACACACCAGATTGTGGTGCGAATGTTTTGTTTTCTCCCTTTACCTGCTTATAAAATAATTACTTATGACTTGGGCAATTAAGGGATTTGAAAAATGCATTTTAAAATTAAGTAAGCAGTGGTAGCAATTATAGAACATTTTGTCTAGTAGATTATCTTCCCAAAGGAGGCCAAGATTTGAGTCTGTTTGGAGAACCGCTTCAGAAAATAAACCTTTTTCATCTAAATAGAAACCATTGATTTGCAGACCTTGCAGAAGCATGCAGGCTCAGACTGCTTCTGTTTTTTGAGTTTGTGTATTGATTTTCTCTCTGCATCTGACAGATGGCTCTGACAAATGAGCTTATTAAATGGAAAGAATTAATCACATCACTACAAAGACAAAGGGAATGCATTAATGTCATTGATTTAAAAGATTCAAGTTTTTTCTTTGTTTAGTCCCGTCTGTTGTAACTTTTAATAGTCTCCTGAATGCAAATGCACTGGGTTGTTTAGATTTGTTTTTTCTACTTTATTCATGTGGGAAGGTCAGTGTGTGAAAGTCAGGTTATTGTATTTATCTGTGCTGTAATGTGTTTTAAGGGAGTAATTGGTTGGCTCTATTTGTGAAATTAGAAAAAAAATCCCTGACAAGATGTGCCCTGAGGTGAAGTTATATTTTGTTTATGCCTTCTCTCTCAGAGATAAACAAGCATAGCTGTTAGCACAGTGCTTAAATAGTAATGTTTGTAAATGTTACATAATTCCACGACATGTCTCTTCTATGGCGTCTCCTGACACAGGATTGGTGTGTTCTTATGCTGGTGTAGGAACAGGAAGTGTCTGTCTCAAAGCTGAACTCATCATTATGCAAGTTGCCTGACAAATCCACTCAGCCACAGAGCTCTCTGTTTCTGTGGCATAGATAAAACATTTGAACAACTGTTTCTCTCTAGTTGATGTCAACATTTGTACTTAACGCCCACTTTAAGACCTGCGTAAAATCACCCATTTGTTCTCTGTATTGTAAGGATACCTGTCTTCAGGTGACAATAGTAAAAATTCATTTAAAAGCTTCCTGTAGGTATCTGTAAATTTTATTTAAGTTGGGAAAATCTATCAAAAATAGTCATGAAGTGGTGACTTGCTGTGACGTTGATGATCTGGGAATTACATTTTAATTTTCTTTTAGTGCCCTAAGTGATTATAAAATGTTGAGCCAAGTTAAAGTATTTTTAAGATTTTCAGTAGAAAGTATCCACAATATTGACGTTAGTGAAGCATTTCAGTCTCTTTTGCGTTAATTATGTTGCAATATGTTGCTGTTTTACGTTTGGTTTAGTTTTTATTTTCTCTTATGAACCTTAGCTTAAAAAAGTATTTAAGTTGAAAAGATAGAATGAATGTTTACTTCTTAACATGCATTGGTTCTAAAGATATGTAAAGCTAATCAAACTTTGAGAAAAAAAGTTTTATTATAATTTGTTCTTAATTTAATGGCATTTTTTTTCAATGTGCTCCTACAAATAAAAGACACACACTTCAAGAATGTTAAATTAGTCTGAGACATGAACATGAATGCTCAAACCTAAAGTAAGGGATGGAGAGAAAACATTTTTCCCATAACTGCTGCTCTGGTCTATAAAAAGTCTGTAAAAAGACCAGTCTAAAATACATTTTTCCCCCTGTGACTTTGTACTAAAAAAAAAAAATCCATGTTAAAAGCTACTTTGCTGGTTCTGCAGCAGGCTCATTTGCCACACAGTCCTTGGGTGGTTGTTATTTAGAGCCTTGGGCAAAGAACCATGAGTGCTGGTTGTTTATGGAGGCAGCGGACGGGGGAGGGAGCAAATGGACAGAGATGGCTAACGAATGGCCAAAATACACAGCTTTTAGCTGCAAACTACACCTTAGTTCCAAAAAAGATTTTTGCGATATTTCTGCATGTAATTTCTTGTGCATCATAGATTCCTGTCATCATAAATGCCTTTTTTGTTCTTTCAAATCTCAAAATGTACTTTCTGGAATGAAATGATTATCTAGTGATATAAAAGCTGCTGATTATTTTACTGTTTTATTATTTTACTGATTATTTACTTTTTACTTAAACATAAAAATGATTGCAGCTGAATAACCAAGCAGAATATCCTGAATAGAAACAGAGAGAGAGCACAGCTGGAGGCCTCACCACCATCCTTGGTTTTGCCCAGCATCTTTTGTTCGTCTCTGTACCAACTGCCAATACTCTAATATACGGTTGCTGGCTGTGACCCACTTTCTTTTAGTTAATGATGTCTTTTAAGAAAACTTAGCTAATTTTCTAAAGTGTTCATGGTACATTAAAATGTGCATAACCTATCCAAGTTCTAGAATAATTGTGTCTATTTCTGGAAGTGTGTGTGCATTGTCACTTGACTGTACAACCACCTGGACTGTAAGGTCCAGTCCTAATTTTAGCATCCACAGTCTCAAATGCGAACTGACACCATCTCTTTGTCTTTTCTCTGCCACACTGACACAGCCGCTCTTACTGAAACACACTTTGAGCATGGAAACAGACTGAGGCTGATCCTTTATAGTTGTGTTTGCTGGAGTTTTTTTTATCCTGCAGTTTAATGGTTTTGCTCCATGTTAATGAGACAGGAAGACATTTCCATTAACACCTTCTATCAGCATTTCCTTCCCTTAATTAAGAGTGGACAAACTGAGAGGACTGAATTCATAGGCTAGAAGTTAGATAAGTTGCTCTATTCCTTCCTGTTGAAATAGATATAAATATTTATTAATTTACTTTTGGTAAGAAAGAAAAAGACTTGAGTCAACATCTGTTAGTGCTTAAGACCACTGTTCCATATCTAAACACTGAAGCTGAAACTAGATATACACATTATAAAATGGCACATGACCATTTTTTCCACAAACATTGATATTGATCAGATACAAAAGTTTCCATATATTTACTAAGAATTTGAAAGCCTTAACTCTATTAACTGTGTTAGGCTTTTCACAGTATTTGGCATTTTGGTCCATTTCTCCTAAGAGGATTGATGTAACTGATCCCCACCCCTTAACTCTCCACCCACTCAAACTTTCTGTGGAGCTGAAATCAGGGCCTTGTTATTACCACATTTTAACATAACCATTCTTGGACTTCAACCAGTTTGTAACTAACTTGGAGTTGCATGTTTAGAGTCATTGTCCAGTTCCCTGGGTGAAATTGCAATCTTTAATCTGACTTTGTCGATTTAATGTTGATAGGAGGAGAAAAGAGTCCGTTTTTATAGAGCATATATTTTATACAATATATATGTAGGATCATTGTTCTTCGCTATGTAATTATGCTTTAAATGATTAAATGCTAAACATCTAGCGCTGATTACAATGTAAAAGAAAGCCATCATACTGTATATAATGAAGGCCTGATTTCTAGAGTTTAGAATAATGTGTATGATTTCAGTGCAGTGTGGTAAGATCAGGTTACTTTAACTGCTCATGTTGAGCATATCTGTCACTTCTGTTTATTCCTCTCAAGGACAGAAATCATTCTGACAAATGAGTCTTTTAAGCCTTCTCTTTGCTATTTGCTGCTCTGTTTGTCTATTGACTTAATACTGGTCCGTCTAGCTTCCTTTTCCCTTCCTACTCTTGTTTTTTTCTTACAGCCTGCTCCTTTTTAACTGTTCTTTGCTTAGGGTTTTGCTTGTGCTGTCATGAAATTGTGCTTTCATGACCATGACAGCACAATTTCTCAAAACATAACATTTCTTCCTTTTGTTGTATTCCTGGCATGCGGTTCGCCAACCTCAGCATGTTCTCACATGCATTCCTTACTGATTTAATGACCCAAACTTGAGTTGTTGTTGTTTTTTTTTTTTTCAGTGTTGTAGGAAAAATGTATATCCGTTTAACCTGTTGTTTTGTAAAGCCAAAGACTTTATCTCTCTGCTAGAGTGAAACACTTCTTTTTTTAAGCTTCAGTCTTGTATAATCACTCTTTCTGCTTGCTATGCAGAGCACCACAAGTCTCTCATTCAGGGTTTGGAGTGTAGTGGCCTGCCCTGCTGCTGTGCAGTTGGCAGTGTTAGCTGTGCCTGGCTGCCTGTTTGGCTGATAGTCTCATCATGTCTCCCCCCTTTGCAGAATCTTGTCAAACGGCTCCTGTTCTGTCTGTCCAGAAGCAAATAAACGCTTTGAGTGTGTTTTGTTTCTGTTTGTACACAGTTTCATTTTAGCTCACTGGTAGAGCAAGGACTCCTCAGACAATTGCTGGGATGTTATTGTATGATTTCTTTAAAGACCTGTAAGGAAGTCAGAATTGTTTTCCCAACTCTCTCAAACCAACAATGTCCATCCTTCCAGGCATTTGTTCATCCATATTTTCATCTGTTAATTTGTCTGTTTATCTTTTGAACAACTTGTATCTTTTTGGGAGTTTTGACAAGAATTTTATACAGGCTGAAGGATGGCTCATCCAAAGCCATTAGCACTTGTTACTACTCCTGCTGGTACTGTTTCTTAAATCTAAGTAATCAATAGAAACTATCGAGTCTTATATTTCAGTCTGAAGAAAAAATGTTGTGTGCATCTCTCAGTGAATAATTTTAAAAACTCTTGGCATCTTGTATTTTGTTTTAGGTTTGACAATACCTTTTTCATATTTAGTTGTAACTTACTCTTTGTTGGACTTGCGTAAGTGTGTCCTGGGATTAGGCCATTATTTACCTATTTATTTAGTAGTTGACCTAGCATCATTCTGAACTGAAGTTTTTAAAGTGTGCACCACATAGTCTTATTTTCTGACAAATGAAATCCAAATGAAAAACAAGGCACAGACTCGTAATTAATGAAATCAAGGTACAGAACAAGTCAAGAAAAAGACGATAACAAATGTGTTTTTGGGGAAAAAAGTTTTTTCTGATATGCAGGGGTACATGTTTACACTTTTCCAAAACATCATGTGATGTATTCTGTCTATTGCTGTTCTATGGTCTTTTACATTTTTGTCATTTGTATTTTTTTTTTTTTTTGTTTTTGTTTAGCTTCATAACTTTTGTTCTTTCTCTGATCTCAAAAACTTGAATGCACTTCCTTGTTTTGCAGTACAAGTCAATGTTTTTTTGGGTTTACTGATTATATAATGATCTTATGACCAAAGACAACAACAGAAAAAAAAAACAACTGCCTCTCGCATTCCCCACTATTTGAGAAGCACACATGTTTGTGTACTGGTGTAAACATAAAACCTGCCTCATCATACTGACATGCTCTCTTGTCTTTACCATTTTTAGGAGTGGCTTACAGCATTGAGCTTCTTCTTATTATATTTACGCCCCCAGATATTGGAAAATAAAAGTTGCCCGACATGCTGATTAACTTGAGAAAATAAAGCTGCTTTTGTTTGATGGGGGTTGGTAATCATACTGACAGTGGTGATTCATGGAATACATATCTTTACCAGAGATACTAAGAAGTGTGGAGAGCAATATAGCTGCTTCCTTTTCTATTATACAACATAAATCTGCTCGTTTGTAATTCTTCTGACTTTGGTTTCATTAAAGTAATGCTGCTTTCAAAACACAGTGTATGCTTGTGTTGTTGGATATTGCAGTTTGCAGAGGCTTAATTGTCTTGTAGTTTGTCAGTAAAGATAAAGACCAAGTAAATGCCTATCTTTAACATCATTGACTAGTACAATTCAAATTAAACAGTTAGCTGAAACTGTTTGTTTCTCTGTACTTTTCAGACAACTACATTTCTGCATTAAGTCTCCCTTTAAATCAGAAATAAAGCCGCTGTTGTTGAATTTGAGCACCATAGGCAGATCAAGGACAGGACACCTTATCTATGTAGGTGTGTGCGCATACTTCAGCTAGAAGAGAATCAAGTTCCTCATCAGAGGTACAGCGTGTATCTGCAGGCGGTATGAGGAAGAGACTGGCTGGTCTGTAGATTATGCGATGAGTTCTCTGCAAGGTAAAGAGAAGGAAGCATGAAAGTAGAGGACCCGGCAGAGACAGAATGGAGGGGGACAACTGGGCCTTCATTCTGGGTAAGACAGAGGTGGGAGCATCTGAGATCAGTCTTTTCAATAGGGTTTTACAGTGCAGTTGATATTAAACTGTTCTAATGTCAATGGTAGCAGGTATAAAGTTGAGAGACACTAATCTAACCTCCTTTAAGGTGAAGAAGACACAAAGATAAGGTTTTAAGCTTATTGAAATAGAGTTGTTATTAAAAATAATAGTTCAGTTAATTTAACTAAAGAAGGAAGGGATCAAAAGGGGTCAAAAATTTGGCATCATCAAAGTTTTACTTTGATATTTTGTTTTTGTACCTATTCACAAATATTTGTGATGCACCTTTTGTTTAGAGGACATTTGGGATTCATTGCAACCACAATTTTGCAGTATATAATTGTGGACTTCAAACTTTTTTCTGTTGTCTGTCTCTACATAGACATTTCTTATTTGAGTTCCTCTAAGTGTGCTTCACTCTTCTTGCTGTCATGCAATATGCCATTCAGCACATTTTGAGTCTTTTGTTGTATGAATTGTAATGTATTGAACTTTCTATGTGACCAACTATAGCTTCCTCCATCTATGCCCTTTTACTGTCCTGGCTCAGTCGCTGGCTCATTGATTTTCAGTCCTAATTAATTTTCCATCCTAAAAGGTTTCTTTGATGATTACAAGGCTGTCGTTCAATCTGTGATGACCGTGAACACATTTATAGTTTTAGCAGCGTTTTTCTTCACAGCGATGCAGCCAGTCAATGAATAATACATGAATATATTGCCTTTAATCCCATTGACATGCAGCTGACCCAGACTACCCTTTAAGCCGCCCACGCGAGCCACCTTTTATTCATGCCTTTGGTTTCTCTTTGTGTTTGTTCAGGATTGAAAAAACGTACCAGGAAGGCCTTCGGGATACGGAAGAAAGAGAAGGACAGTGACTCCACGTAAGTGCAGTTTTTGCTTTGCAATGCTCAGACCCTCGTTCAGAGGAGGTGTGCGTAGCGTTGTAGATGTTAAAATTGATCTTCCATTAATGCATTGATTAATCTGATTGGTTTGTAGTATTTTAAATTATTTTACCTGGACTAATTAGCAGTTTAATCAATATTTCAAATAAAGAGAACAAGAAACCTTTCATATTTTTTCTCTTTTTTTCCCTTTATGTGTAACAGAGGTTCTCCAGACAGAGATGGTGGTGTAAGTAACAGTCAATGCAGTTCCATTTATTTACAAATCAGATTTTTTTTTACAAGCACAAAGAGACTTTCTGAAGGGAGCTGAATCTGGTGAACACTGCATAAATTATTTATTTGTGTGTTGTTTTTGCTTGCCAGGAACCCCAAGAGGTTGAATCGGTACTGAACTCAGCCTTTTAGAACAGACAAGCTTTTAGAGTAGCACTGTGTCTGGATAGAATTAGTATCAGTAAAAACACTGCAGCTTGTTATTTATTCCATCAGTCTCCCACTGAGCTTTACTCCCTCAGCTATTATTTCATTAACAAGCTGTCAGAATCACACAGTAGATGAAAACAAGGAAACGTTCGGTGCAATGTTTGGAGCAAGAATACTTTTGTCATCATAATTAACCTTTTTTGTTCAAATGTTATAAAAATGCTAAATATTGGTTTTAGTGTTGTTATTTTGATTACCCAAAGCTTCAGAAAAGGGGAAAAATCTGAAAACAGAATGCAATAAAAAAAAAAAATCCAATTGCACAAGAATCCTGCTGAGTTGTAGTTTGCGATAGATAAAGTGGAGTCTTACATAACTCACTCTTTCTTCAGTGTCTGGAGGGATTTTAATCAAACAGCTTCTGTCTTCTCAGTCTCAGAAGAAGACAAACGGAGCCCCGAATGGCTTCTATGGAGAAATCGACTGGGAAAGATACGTAAGTAAAGTTAGTGTTGACCTTATTTTATCACTGGTTGCTTAAAGAAATTGTGGTTGTTAAATAAACCTAGGCCAGAATAAAATTCTCACAATATTTAACCATCAATAAAAACATAGAATTTTGCATTGTTAACACAAATAATTAACAGTAAAACCCCAAAATGATTTAATAGTTTTATGCAAAACAAAAAAACAGCCATTATTCCTATTGCTACTAAATCATTATACTAATTCTTACAGTTATTAGAATGTTTCCTATAATGTTTGCTTTGCCAAGATCTTTTTTTGCAGAATTATCCAGGGTAAAACAGAAACTTTGCACTTTCCCCCCACATTGCATACGTCTCTGGCTCTGGAAGATGGAGCCACAAGGCAAAATGAATGTACTGATACATTGTGATAGTGATAGGTGTGCAGCAGTTTGGCGTTAAAGCCAGCTATGCCTTTAACGCCTCTACATAAGCAGGTCCTCTGCATGCTTGCTTGCATGTAGAGGACATAAATATGTCCTCTACCTGCTTATGTAGAGGACAATTGATGTTTGGTCATGCAGATTTGTTCATATTTAGAGGTTTCTGTACAGTTTTAATACTCTACGCAGTCAAATTAGTAGGACGGATGGGCGGCGCTCTTTAGTTAACCAGACATAACCAAACAGACAAATTTATTTTTCTTGTAAACAGTAGAAGGGTATATAGTTGCTGTGTTTCAACCAGCTGACTGGACGTGTCCGGAAACAGGTCAAGGACAGACATTAACATTTTAGCACTTTGCTGTACATTGATATCAGTAACTGAGCTATACCTATATTTGTATCAGTCAATGGCAAACATGACTTTTTCAATTTACTGTTTTGCTCCAATGAACAGTATTTGTTATGACTGGAAATCCAGTGTTAACATTTGAACTGTAGTCACATTTATAGGTTTGTACTGATTTACAGTTTGTGTGTTTCAGAACTCCCCCGAGTTGGATGATGAAGGCTACAGTATCAGACCTGATGAAGAGTCAGAGGAAGGAGATATCCTCGGCACAACTTGATTTACCGTTGCTAGTTAATGACAAAATTCTTTCACATCTCTTTAGACAGATCAGTTGTTTTGTTTTCAAAGAATATTCTCCTTAACATTCACTCACATTGAAGCTATTTAGCTACGAAATATACTATTAACAAGACTATTGGTCATAAAAGATTATGTACAACAGTGTCACACTAATTAGTAATTGAATTCCAGTATTATACCTCAAATGTCTTGTAAAAACCTTATAACCTTCCTGTGAAACATCACGCTGATCAACTGGCATGTTTAGATTAGTTGTATATTTTGTAACTGTTCATGCGATGTTGTTTCCGGTCACCTTTTGAATGTTTCTCATCAGACGAAATCACTCATCTGTGCAGATGAGTGATTGTTGTTTTTAACAACTAAAGGGACAATTGTTTGAACCTCAAAAGGAAAAGATGTTAATTAGGAACAGACACTGCATTACGAAGTAGAAATATGGCTTTTGTTTTACCTGTATTGAGATACTGTGTTAAATGTTCATATTTAAAATGGGATCCTAGTTGGAGGTCAAATAAGCTGGATTGTTTTACGTTTGGACTTTTTCTTTGACTTTGTGCCCTCACCTACCAAAAAGGCCCATTTCTTCTCGTCTGACGAGTCTGAGGAGGAAGAGGACCACAAGAAGAAATTCAAAATCAAAATCAAACCGCTGCCAGCTGATTGTGTCATATCGGCTCCTTCGGTTGATGAGCTCAAAGCCTCCATAGGAAACATAGCCCTGTCCCCGTCTCCTATGGTGAGTAACCCCAGCGGTTATCCCTCCTTCTGCTGTCCTTCATTAGCAGATTTGGCTTGAGATGCTTTAGGTCATTGTTACATTTGTCTCATACTTTATTCTTGTCTTTACTACAACTTTAAACATGCGGAGCTAGATGTTTTTTATTCTCTTGTAGAAGCGCATCGCAATAAATTAGAATATAATCAAAAGTATAATTTAAGTCAACAGCTCCATTAAAATGTAAAACTCCTCTTACATTAATTAATTACATACAAAGTGACAGCCTAAAAACAATTTTTACAACAAATTTCAGAGGAACGCTAATAACTTTGTTCCTATGTCTGTGTGTATGTCTGTGTGTGGTGACTCCTAATGTATTGACACCTTGTGAATCTTCCCCAAAATAATGATTAGTTGAGTCCTCTCAAAACTGACAGTGAAAGATTATTGTGCAGCAGTTTCTAATCTACCACTGGAATGAAATTGGTCTAAATTAATTCCACCTTTTGATATAAATAACCAGGCATTTCCAATGGTATTTAGGATACACCTGTATTAAAATCATTTTAGAGTGATCTGCTTAGCACTAGCATATTCTTTTAACAGTATATATTTACGTTTTTGTCAATAATTTAGCAGAGCAAGCATGCATGCTCTTTGGTTTGAATACTGAACTAAAAGCATTGTGGAATTTATGTGGCTAATTTGTAAGGTTTTTATACTTTGGATTTTTTTCCTTATTATTCTAAAGTACAGCTGTACAGTTTACAGCTGCCAGGCAGCACAACATTAAGTCTCCGTGAGAACTTAATCATCTCATGCCCATCATGCAGTCTGCAGTTTGCAGTGGGGTTCCTCATACACCCCTCAACGTTTTTATGCCTATTGGTCTGCAAGCCTCTAGTCCTGTGTTTCCCCAGTCAGGACAGTTAGCTTAGGTGTCTGCTTTAAATTATTCACATAGGAAAGTGGGCACAATGAACTTGTGTTTCAGTCCACAATACAAGGACATTACCTGTGGTCATTTGAGCTTCTGTCCTCAATAATTTAATCCAGCTTCAGTGGGTTCACCCACTGGCTTTGTCAACCTTATTAGGTGTGAAGGTCTCTTATTGTTTGGGTTTATGTATGGAAGGCTTTGAGTAAAACACAAAATAACAAATTTATTAGGATATTTGTTCAGCTTTTGGTATTTGTGAGTGTGCTGCTGAGCAGAAAAATGCATTTTTGGGCATATTGCTGCATTGTCTTATTAATGTCTAATTAATGATAATTAGAAAATTAGATTCCAAGTGTGTTTGGTTGTGTGACAAGGTTGGTCTTATTAACTACTATTGAGAGGATAATGATTAACACCTGTAGCTCGTTGTCTCCTCTCTAGTTCCCCGGGTCGAGGGTTTCCCCGTGCATAAGGGCAGTTCACAACATTCACGGTTCTACTTCAAACATATCCAGAGTTTATTCAGACAAACAAATGCATCAAATCACACCAATAACATACCAGCATCAACAGAAACTCAAAACCACAAGACAGACATCAATCACCTGAAAGAAACAGAAAAATAGACAAATACGAAGACCAATACGGAGACGCAGCGCGTCTCCGGAGAGCGCCGGTGCCACCGCACCCCAGCGATCTGATTAATTCTTCCAGGTCCGAAACTTTTATAGGAAGTTGTGTCTCTTCTCTAATTTATGCAGTCTGGGAGGTTCCCTGCTCTCTAATTAGACTAAGTTCCAAATTTCAAAGGGAAGTTACTCCAAATGTTTTATGACTGTCGTTGCTGGGCTGATGAATGTTGATTGTCCTGAGACAACCAACCTTCCACACTTTTGTGTGAGATCCTACAATCTCTCTTCAGGTGTCTACATAGCAAAAGGCCCCAATCCTTATATGGGTTCAGGAAACAGTTATCTCTATGCAGACCCCCTCCTGCTGTCCCAGCACAGATGCTGCTGCATTCCAAGCACAGCAGGAGGCTGATGGCTCAGAGCCGTCCTCTCACCTAGAATATCAAACGGGCTGATTTGGATCTAAGAACTGGTACAATTATCTTCTACTGATCAGATTATGTTGATTAAGCCGTGACTCTAAATCTAACTTAAAATTGAGTCCTATTCAAGGCAATGTTGATCTGTCAAATATTTAAACATGTGCTTAAAGTTAAAACTAGCATAATTGAATTATCATTTCTAACACTACCAATCAGTTGGCCAGAGAAGGGAGAAGGACATCTGCCAATTTTCCCTTGATGGACTTTGAATGATGATCAGCAGCTAAAATTTTGAAAGATCTGAATTTCTTTCAAAACTTAATTCTCACTATTTTCAGTCATGCTCACATTAAACATCGTGCTATTTGAAGCTCTTTTCTTAGTTTAATAATAAACCAATCAGATTTAGATATTATTTTATTATCTTATTTTTTTATGTTAGATATATAGTCACCACATCTATGAAAGAACATTTAGTACTTGTCCACATAAAAAAATCAGAACTTGCAGGTTAGACCCAAAAGAAGTACAGAACTCTTTACCAACCAGGAAATGCCCAATTAGTGCATATAAGTCTGTTCCTTTAGACTATTGGAGGATATTTCATTGCATGAAGCCTTAACATTCTTCTGATCCCAGATTGTGAAAACTTTGTCAGAGGTACAAAGTGTTTGTGATGATGCAGGATTACAGCTTATTTCACACAAAAGCTTCACACAAATTATCTGTTGACAACTTATCCAGTTCTCCTCAGAAAACTGTCACTAAATATGTGTTTGCATTAAATGGAGATCACTTTCCATGTCTGCTTCGCTTGTGTTTGTAATGCCCTCTCAGCCTTCTAACATTCTGTTACCTTTTTCTCTTCCTTTGATTATTTTTGCTTTGCTTCCTAAAATGACCCTAACCCCTGTAGAGGAGTCCGGTAAGACTCTGCTATTTATCTTTGTTTTATATATGCATGTCTTAACAACGTGCTCTTTTTGCACTTAAAATATGGCTTACTTACAAATGCATGTGCATATGCATATTTTTGTGGCTGTTGATATGCAAACTACTATTGTGCCAATGTATGAAATCAGCATGGGATAACATAATTACTAGTCTTGTATTTGTAAGGTAAATGGCCAATGTTGACTTTTGTCTACTTAAATCTAAAGCAGATTTAGTGCATCCCAAAAGTGCCAAATCTCCTTTTGTATTCATGGTGCCTAACTTATAACCCTTAATAAAATCAGAATGGTTAAAAGACGTGGAAATGATCCAACCTTATTGTACAAAGGCGTAAGTCAGGACAAGAGTACAACAAAATCCACAGCATTTTAAACCTAATCAGGGACAACAACATCTGTATTGGTAATATCAAAAACAACATAGCATTTAAAAACATAAAAATTTGTATTTATATATTGTCACATGTTTAATATTTGATAAACCATAGTTGTGCTTTAAATGGACTAGGGATTTCAGCTCTGATGCACTTCCTGTTTACGTTCAGCCGAGCTGCAGCGATTGGCTCGGTCAGCTTCACTGAGATCTTTCCTTCACTACTTTATCCAATTATATGAATTCCTACAAGCAGCATGTCCCTCCCTCTGTTACATCACTTTAATCACTCATGGCTCACTGCACAACTGGGGCAAGCAAAAGAGTGAGAGAACGGAGGGAGAGATGGTTGCTGTGAGGTGGATCTGATGCGAGCAGATGGAGTGATTTCAGCAGAAATTAAAGAGTGGAAGAGGGCAGATGGGAGGACACAAACCTCGTTGGGATTAGGTGGCAGAGTTTCTGTTTTAACAGCAGACTGATCAGCAGCAAATGGATGCAGGCGTCAAAGAAACAGAATTAATAAGGCAGATCTAGAAGATGTTTTGGATTTTGTCCAGTCGTAGTAGGCTGGCAAATGCATTTTCAATGCTGTAGTTACAAACATGCATATGTTTCAATAAATCGCCCGGAGCAATCTTGACTAAATGTTTAAAGAGATGTTTCACTAAATTCAACAGAAAAAAATATTACTCATGAAATAAGACAGTCAGCCAGGCCAAACGGTCTTCTGATGCACATGCTGTCCTCTTTACTGATTTGTCACTCTCTGATCAGGTATCTCTTCTCTCTTCCTTTATGCTGGTCACAGAGACGTAGCCCGGTAAGTGTCCTTTCCATCTGTCTAACTGGGGTGACACTAAATATATCACATGATTTCCTGTACCCTTCAGCAAGAGCATTTTAAAATTTTTATTTACTAATTCTTCAGATCTCTAGTCTTAAAGGTAGTTTGATTTTCCATCTGGAATTACTATGTTCTATTTTTTCCTGTCTGCTTGGTGATAATTTGCACTTTTGACAGCTGGCTCTTTGATGTCTCACTCCAGTCTCTCTCCATCGTGTCTCTTCATCTGCTCATGTGTCCTCCCCTCCTTTCACACTCTCTTCTCACACACCCCTGCCTTTGATTGCTTGTGGTGTCCTCCCCGCTATGAATTCATACTTCTGTTGGGATCGCAGCGGGGAAAAAAACAATAATGTCTGGATTATCACCTTGTCAGCCAAATTTAAGACCCTTAGATTTTGCACACCAACTGTCAGTCTCACACTTTATGTGCTGTCACAAGCTGCTTCTTACACCTCAAAAAGCTTATAATTAAAGGCTTTTTAAAAGCTTTGATGACAATCCACTGCTTTCTTTTTACAGCAGGCAGCAGAGGGCTTCTAAAATGCAAATTTTCTCTCTTATGAAACTAATAAAGTTTTTTTCCTTGCAACTTGTAGGATTATGCTTTATTATAAGCTCATGCAAGTGGTGCTGATCACACTGTGGGTGGTAATAATTCAAGTACGCACAGTTCCTACATGTTCTTCCAGGAGGTTTGAACGCTGCAATATAATTAAACTCAATTGAATTGCCTCCATATTTATTACCAACACTATGCAGTAACAAAATCTCACACTAACATTTTTTGTTTCATTTGTTCAGTGGGTTAAAAGGTTAGAAAAGGCTGAAATAACTACTTTTCCTAAATGTATGAATTTAACCCATGTACTTAGAAAGACCACTGAACAAGGTTGATTTTATGTTTGGAGAGTTAAAGCCATCAAAATTACTTAAAATATACTCAAAGAGTTCATGATGCGATGCACATCCTGACCCGTGTTCTGTGTTTCCAGGTGTAACCCCAAAGTCCTCATAAGAGCTGCACGATATCAGATTGCAGAAATATTACAATGTCTTCTCATTCTACTTTTCTGGGCTTACTTTTTAAACAATAGGTAGATAGAGGCATTGTTACAGACCCTGGGGTCCCCATAATGTAACTCTTTGCTGCAGTTCTCTGCAGCCAGCTTTTTTTCTTGGAGACGAGATAAACTTAGACCTTCTTTCACCCCATAAGCCAATTATGAAAAATGGGTTTCTGCGTCTGGTCTATGTAGACTCCCAAGGAACCAAAAAGTAGGAATAAATGCTAGTTAAAAATTCTTAGATAGTGTGAACTCCAAAAAAACCCCCTTAAAAACGGGTTGTTTTAAATTTATTTTGTTGGCATTGTGAGGGGTGCCTGTAAGTTATGTGTAATTTTGTAGAAAACTAAATATTAAGGGTTGGCTTTCTCTACATTTCTCACCATGGAATTTTTTTACTTTAGAAAAAAAACTATGATGCCTTGAATTATTTCCACCTACTCTTTGAACAAGCCTAGAGCTGATTTTTTCATGTAAGTGAAATTAAGAATTACAAATAAGTATTTGCTTCACCTGAGCATAGAGAGAAAATGTAAATGTGTTACTTTGTACCTCTTCTTTTTAGCATTTTTATACTTTACTGTTTTTTTCTTTTTTCCATGTGATAGGGTATTAAAAGGAACACATCTAGTAAGTAACATTCTTACTGCCCTTCAGTCCAGACTTGTAATTTTTTTTGATAAAGCATTAAAAATCGATGTTTTCCTTCATGCTCCCAGGTGAGGAAATTGCCAGGCCAAGGCGCGCTGTTCCTGCTGCTCCCATTGTGGCCCCCACACCAGCTCCAGCACCACATCCACCCAGGTATGAACCACAGTTCTCACTTTATGCATTTTATTTCTGAAAATTGATCAATTGCTGATTGTGTATTAAATAGTTTTGCCATGTTGTCTTGTAAAAATCCTTTGAAGCATTTATCATTAAATGTTTCTGTATAGCAGCTGTTTTACAGTCCTTTACAAAAAAATGTAACATTTTCACATATCTCACTGTGCAGTCACAATCTTTATTATTGCATAAGTTCATTGGGATTTTATTTGATCAGCCACTTGGAAAGAAAATTATGCAAGAGTTTATTTTAAATCAAATAGAAATCTGAAGTGTGACAGCGTTTGTATTCAGACTTGCTAAATAATTTCTTTGAAGAATCGCCCCAGTGGAGCTCAAAAATGGGACATTTTCTAGATAATGTTCTTGATATTACTCTTTGCTCTTATAATGTGAAAGACCTCATTGCAAGGCTGCCCCACTTTTACCATCTCTTAGGAATTTTGAACAACTTCTTAGGAAAACAAAAAAACATTTTTGTTCTTCTTGTCGGAATCTATGCACTTCATTAAGCTTGTAAAGCTGTCAGTCTGCACAACATGGGTGTGTATTGAGCGCTAAATCTAATATTACTGTTGTATGAATGCCTAATAACAGTTGTTCATATTGCGAGTGCTGTGAAAGTGAATCATGCCATAATGGTTCCAGTGGTCTACTTGAATGTCAGCTTTTTGTTGTCCAGTTGTTTCAGTGTTCATTGTTTTGTCTGTTGAGTCATGAGGAGTCAGATAAGCCACATTGCCTCTTCTCTCTGCACATAGAGGCAGAGATTAGTCACTGTCTCTCCACATGACCAATGCAGTTATTGCAGTTTTTCTTCTTCTCAATACTGGTGCAAGAGTTTTCAAGAAGGTCCATGTATTTGTTTTTCATTCTACAAGTTTTTAATAATTTATTATATCCCACTATTTGTACTATGCCCCTACTTGGAAGCAGTGCATTTATTAAACTTTCTAAATTGGTTATAAATATGTTAAAGAGGGCTTTTTTTTGCCAATGGTGTACATGTTTAACGTGAGCAAATTTTTTGTGCCTGACTCACACAAATTAAATTAAATGCTGGATTTCAAGTCATGGCTTACATTCCTTAACGAATCATACTGGTGGCCAATTTGATAAACCCTTTACCAAAACAAACAATTGTTTGCAGCTAGTCGACTAATCGAGAGTTTTCTTGCCCTTTGTTTGTGAAGATTTGAATAAAAAACTAATTAAAACCAAACTTTACAGATGAGTAATTAAAAGTCATGTACAATACAGTAATTTTAAAAAGTGATTAAAAGGGTTCAGTTTGGCCTGATCCCTTTTTAATCCCAATAACGAAAATCTTATTTTCAGAAAATAACATTTTTGTGTTAATTATTTGAATGCCTGCCTCTTTATAAATGAAATTTTTTGTTGAGCATAAATGGAATAATAATCCTTGCATGCCATCAATAAAGTCTAGTGGAAATTTCAATTGACAATTTGATGACTTGCAATGCTTTTTAATTACCTGACTGTAATGTGTCATAGCAGGCTGAAAATAGTTAACTGACTTAACTTTTTCTTCTCTAACTCACTCTGTTGCTGCTGCAGCAATCAGCAAACAGCAGTCCATGAAGACACCACAGCCTTATTTGGGCCTCCTTTAGAAACAGCCTTCGGAGAACAGAAAACTGAAGGTAGCTGTTCTCTTCCAGTATTCATCATCCCTTTTAATCCTCTAAATGTGTCTATGTTTCTGTTTGGATTGATTCATGGAGACTTTCTGAAAATATTCTTGCTGTGTCTCTTTTGCTGTCAGCTTAGTCTTACTTGGCTGCCAACCAACACATTTTCTCTTTGCCTTCCGCTCATCTCTTTACATAATTCTTTTTCTCTTGAACTTGCTGCAGTAGTTGTGAATTTAGCGTGTTTTTGCTAAGGTCAAAGCTGAAGATAGCCCCTGAAGGTTGTGCTCATAGGTATATTGCAGGTTGGTTCATACATAGGTTCTATTGTCACTGCAAACATTCAATCCTCTGGGTTTTCAGTTGCAGGCTATCAAAAAGCAATTAGCAGTTACATAAGTTTTATCTCAGGCATAATGACCTCAAGTTGATATAAAATACCACTATACATTGATTCACACAGGTGTAGCTGTGTGTAGCTCCATAATAGACATGCAACTTATAAGCTTGGTTTGTTCTTGCTGTATCATCGTTTCTTTCTTCCAGCTAACACTTTTTAACTGCTAACAGATTTTCTTTTATTGCAAACTGATTAATGTTTTATTCCCTACAAAATATATATATATGTATTTAAAAGAATGAGAATCCCACTATTATATTTCCTTCACTTGACCTTCTGTGTCCCCTCCTGCACTTAGTGGTTCTTTCTGAGCCCGATGTGTGGGGGACTTCTTTCTCAGAGCCTGAATCCTCTTTAACGAGGTCCTTCCCCACAGGAAGTAAGTTACATTATTCCACATTGTGCCACAGCTCCTCATCTGCCTTGAATGACTGCACAGACCCACCAGCTCGCCCTGTGAACTCCCTCATCATCTGACTAACAAATAGACCTACCAAACAGTCCTGATCAATCAGCCATGATCCTCTCCACGTCCCACCTGACAAAGCGTTGTTTCCCATTTCATTTCATCAGCCATAATACAACCACAGCCTTTATATTGATTGTTTTTCAGCAAAGGTTCTGTACTCATTTTGCACCAACCATTCCTCTTTTGCTGCCCTGTCCTTGCACTTGGCATGGTGGTGACTGAATTGTGAGGTTCTGTGCTGCATGATGGGTGGTTTTGAGTTCCCCTCGTAAGAAGCATTGGTGTTTTTTGACAGATCTAGCAATTCCTCCTATCTAAGAAACCAAACAATCACTGCTTTTAAGTCATTACAAGCTAATCTACTGGAACCCTTGTTTTTGATTTGATTTGTACCAGAAATCTGCATCCTGTGCAACACACCCTACATCTACAAGAATATAGGAACAGTTATAGTTTTAATCTATGAACTATTCAATAACATTCTGATAATTTTTTCAGCTCCTCCTCCCCTTCCACCAAAGAATGTCCCAACTTCACCCCCAACAACTGGAGCCCCTTCTCCAGATGCTGCTGGTGAGAATTCATTCTGCCTTGTTTTACTTGTCATAAAATCTTTTAATGATAAACATATTCAACCCTAACTTTATTTTAACAATATACTGTGCATGAAATGGCTGAACTGACAGTTATTTTTGAGCTCTTTTCATAAAACCAAATTTAGCATAAAGTGCTTTCCATAAGTTTTAAAAATACTGTGCAGCACTCTGGTGTAGTTAGTAGCTGCTTTATAAATAAATTGATATTGACAAGTAATCTTTATGTAAATATACTTGTCAGATTTTTAAAAATCAAAACTTTACATTCCAGAAATGCTTAAATAAAGTAACATTCAATTTATCTCTGGTCTCTATTTCAGAAGCATCAGCAGATGCAAATGACTCGAGCAGGAAGCCCTCCATAGCAGACCTGGACAACATTTTTGGACCGGAGGAGGCTCCCCCTGCTGGTGAAGAAACAGACGACAAGTGGGTCTGCTTCAGTGAACACTCTCCTGCTGGACCACCAGCACCAAAGGAACCTGTACCACATATGCCCTCTTCACCACCCCCTCCTGAAGAGCCAGCACCTCCTCCACCAGCTTCTCCTCCTCCACCTGAATCTCCCGCTCCCCCACTGCCTACGTCACCTACTCCTCTCCCAATCGCTCTTTCCCCAAAAGAAGATTTGCCTCCTCCTCTTCCAACCTCCCCACCTCCATCAGAGGAGCCTTTCTTGCCTCCTATACGTTCAGGTCCCTCCACACCAGAAGACCAAAATCCACTCTCTATCAGCTCCTCTCCCCCACTTGCATCAAAGGAGCATACATCACCTCCAGCTTCCTCCCCTCCTCCGCTCAGCTCACCTGCTGGCATCCCACCAGTCCCCATCCCCAAGGAGGGCATCCGTGAAGTGGTGACTCTGCCTTCTGAAGAACCCTCAGCTTCCTCAATCCCATCTCCCCTTGTCCTCTCTCAAGAGGAGCAGTCTAAGAATACAAACGCCTCACAACCCAAAGAGGAAGGAGGTGAAACGATCACTTCTCCCAAAAATGCCAGCCAGGAAAGTCGGAGCACACCCCCACCGCCTCCTCCTCCTCCAACGTACCGTGCAGTAGTTTCATCACCAGGCCCCACAACTGGAGCAGGAGGGACAAATAGTGGTGAGTACTTACTTATATTGGAAGTTCTCAGATGCCATGTTATGATTTTGTATTGACTGTAACATAAAAACGTTTCAGTTCATTGGTGTTGAAAGGAACAGATGGATTGTGGCACCCTTGCTATTAAACTTGCACAGACTGAACAGATGTTTGGAGGGGAGGGACGGTGTTGTTTTGACTCAGATGAATACAGAATGTTATTTTTCCACAACATGTTTGTTTTACCGAGTTATGATTAGTTTTTAAACTTAATCTATCTACAAAGCTTTTGTTTTGCATCAAAAATATTGTCTTATTTTTGCCATTTTGTTATCTTTATATATCAAAAACGTATCTGTTTGTTGTTTTTTATTAGACAGAATTATAAACATTTGCTGTTCTTTCAAGGAGAAAAATAATTCAATGTCCTATAAATGTTTTGAAATCAAATAGACGTGCTATGACCAGAAGTTGATAAATTAAAGAAATAACATTTTTGTTTTTCATTTTATGATTAGAGACAATTGACATGACTTCATGGTGGATTTCTAGTTAAAGGTCATTTGAACTCTGATTAACTTCTTAAGTCACATTCACTGTTTAGAAATAATGGTTGACAATAACTGTGGAACAGGGTATTTAGTATAAAACAACTATTTTAATATATGGGACATTTTTCCACTGAAATAAAAGCCTTTTGTGCTACTGGAATAAATTGCCTTATTTTAAGGCTTTTGAAGCATATTTATTATTCTAGGAAATGTACAATGAACTGTTCCTTGTCATTTTATTTGCAGTTTTTATTACTTAATTTAAGTTTAGTAAATTTCATTAGTAAAGTAACTTACTGCAAGTGTTTTAATTGTGTGATTGAACTATATCTGAACCTTGTTTGGTTTCTGCTTCAGGTTCCTCCTCACCTGTCAGACCTTCCACCCCCTCGTCAGTCAACCCAACCCCACCCCCACCTCCGCCTCGGCCCCCTTCACGACCCAAGCTTCCTCCTGGGAAACCTGCTGTTGGAGATGTGGTAAGATCGACCTTGTATTTTTGTGATAAGTTTGAAATCTGTTATAAATCAAACTGGGAGTTTACTCATTTATCTTCCACCTTCTGTTGTAAACAAGAAATCCTGCTTAGGGTGAACATAAGAAGATAAACACTTCTTTATATTTTTATCCAAGCAGAACCCGATTTAAATATTGATTTAAAGGTCAATATCAACCTAGTTTTTGCCTTTTTCTTTTTTTAGAACCGGCCGTTCAGCCCACCAATCCACTCAGCGAGTCCCCCTCCCATTGCCCCGTTGGCGCGAGCTGAGAGCACCTCCTCGATCTCCTCCACCAACTCCCTGAGTGCCGCCACCACACCCACTGTTAGCAAGGAGTTGTGTGTGTCTGTGTCAGGTGTGTGAACCAGTTCTGACGTTTGAGGGTTCTGCTAATATAAAAAAAAAAAAAACTGAGAGAAATAGTCCACCTGCACTTGTGTAAAACTAGATGTTTTACTAATTTTTGAACTTGCCTTTTGCTCTTGCTCCTTTTGTTTGAATCATTTTTTTTATTATTTAAATTGAGGTGTTAAAAGACTTGACATTTTCACAGAAGAAATTCTTGACAAAAAAATGTCAATTGGGCTGATTAAATTTCACGCTTTAAAACGTGCTGAGTGTGAGCGACAGGTGAGTATACGAAGCAGGGTGTTGATTTTCACTCGCAAACATTCTTGAATGAATTAACGATACAGCAGTTTATATTCCTTGGTCTAAATTTAGAGTCTGTGTAAAGGAGCCTGCAGTGCGGAGTTGTGAGTGGATAAAAGCTAATCTCAGTAGGCTGTAACATGGCTGAGTCATAGCAACATGAAAAAAATAAACACCATGGAGCAGCGGGAGTTATATAAAATCAGAAAAGACCCCGATTGCAGGGGGATTTTTTCCAAACTGATTTTTAGGACCCATTGCTTGCAGATGATGCAATATAATGAATGCAGATGCAGATAATGAAATTATTACCTCAGGTGTTTAAAAACATTCTATATAATCATTAGCTATTATACAAATAAGACCAAAATGGAAAAGCTATGTGTTAGAAATGAAGTACACCAAATGCCAAAACACCTTTCGGCTAGAAAAATAAAATGTTATTTTATTTTATCCATCTTTCATTGCTGTGAAGAAATTTAGCTTCATTGCTCTTAACTGCATTGAGGTTCACAGACTTGTTTCAGCCCATCAAAGCATCCCAACATTTCACCCAGTCAGGACTTTGACTGGGCCGTTGCAACCCCTGAGTTAGCATTCATTGATTTTGGTGTACCTTTGGGTAATGGCAAATCTGCCTGTATGTTAATTAGGCAATTTATAGTCATTGCCTATTTTCTATTCAAATACTTCGTATTTAATTGTATGCCCCTGTAAGCTTTTCAGTTCCACTGCTTTTAATATTGACATTTTCCACAGCTTTTTATTTAAGATCTCCATTTTCTATTTACATGCTTGATTGTACGCTTATTTTTGTGCTTTTATTTGAAATTCTTTCTTTTTTTTGTTTGTTTTGCTGTTTTGTCCCTTTGTTTGCTCTTTGGCTTATCAGAAGATGATGCTTATGTAGACAAACTGCCCACCTTTGAGAGGCACTTTGATTCATTTGCAGGTAAAGTTAATCTCCAACGGAGCACTTGGGGGTATATGGAATGCTACAGGAGTCAATATGAAATCAATAACTTATCCATTGATAAGTAATAATTAATTACCAGTACAATAAATATTAACTAATAGCCAGGCAACAGGCAATGCAGCTTTTTGGATTCATTCAGCAAACTGCTCACTGATATTTGAAGTGGGGAGAAAAAATGTCTCCATTGGACCCCATCAGATATGTGTCCTTATCATTGCTGTATCGTCCATTTATGTATCCATGTATATCCATTCATTAATATTTATGATGTACATGCATATGTCAACATATGTAAACTTCCTTTTGGCACTGTGAGTATTAGGTGTTTTTTTAAAGGCGTTGGTTTCATATTGACTGCATTGCATTTTATAAAGTGTGGGTTTGGAATGCTCTTTTGTGAGTTTTTCTGTTTGACGGTTTCTGCTGAGATTGATCGTGGTTGAGGAATTTAAAGGCCATTTTGGAGGGTTGCATACTGTATGCCATTTTGATGAATGTAAGTGAAAAGTGAAGGTATTTTAACAATAAAAGCAGGCCATTTTTACAATTCCCTCAGCTTATAACATTACATTAAGCTTTTTGGATCAAATACATGTTTCAAATTGTCCAAAAAGGCCATGTTTTTGCCATTGTTAAAATATCTTGTTTTTTTTATTCACCCACATCAGTCTTTTTTCATTCCACTGTGAAGAGATGCCATAAATTTATGGTATTCCTTTTACTTTCCAGTGAAATTTTCTTATTGTTTTGCTCTCATCCCACATATTCAAAGACGTTTAGTATTTATGTCACTAACGTACCATTATTTTTCTCATCCTGTTTATTTCTCAGGTCAAAAATGCAACTAATAATGACACCCAGTTAAATCACACAACTTAAAAGAAATATTTATTTCACCGTTCATCTGTTTGCCTGAGACTTTTCTCTCTGTCTTATGACTGTGCACCAGTGACTGTCTCGCCCTGTCGCCATGGTAGCCTCCTATCTCTCATATTTCAAGAGATTCCTTTGTTGTGCAGCAAAGTCTCTCCCAGATTCCTTTTGTCTCGGTATTCAACACCAGAAATGTTTCTGAGTGTTGTGTGTGCTGGGTTTCTGTGTGAGCTTGTCTGAAGGGCCCCTAGTATGAGGGTTCTGGAGATCATCAAACACACACACACACATTCACAACACGCATTGTCACGCACTGTGTTAGATCAGAGTCTAGTTTGAAGTCTGGCATGAGAATCAGGTTGAATAAGACAAGCAGCTGTTTTGTATTCAAGTCTGTCTCTCTACAACTGGAGTACGAGCCTCAAGTTTACCCAATCTCACTGAGGTGCCTTGATCTGTGACTTCCACCTTTCACACCTGCCACTCATTCGCTCTCCAGGCACAGAGACCTTTGAACCCATTCAGACATTTTGAAGGACATATTGTGTTTGCCTCATAATGGATTATGCTTCTTTTGTTCCACCACTGAAGATGGTTCTTAGTTGTTCATTAGCAGCGATTTGCCACAACAAACTGATGATGAACAATAACCAAAGTTTTGCCCTGCTGTTGAGCATAAGGACTGGATTAAGAACTATTTTAATTATTATTTTTCTTGCTGTTGTGATACTAATGCAAAGGTTCTTTCCAGTTATATAGAATTTTTATCTTGCCCAAAAATCTATTTTACTTCTCCCTCCTGTGTTTTTTGTAATGTGGTTTGGATTTTCTAATTTCCAAATCATGTTTTGGCTTCTCACATTGTTTCTAAAATAAGTGTTAAGACAATGTGTTGCTGTTGGCCAAAAAAAAAAAAAGTTTAAATGGGTCTTGTATCATCGTTGTGCTTTCCCTCTGCGAAGAGATATGTTCAAGTTTAGCTGCACCTTTTGGGCTTTCTGAACAGACTTTTCTTGTTTCAAAGGAAGTTCCAGAGCCTGAAATGTGGGTTTCTGTTCTTCACCTTTTCTTCTTGTGGTTTGGTCTCATGACTGCCATCTGCAGCTTGTGTTAGTTTGTTGCATCCATCTCTTCTGTTTCATAATGTGAAGATGGTAGACTAATGATAATGTAAACATAAAATGGCATCAGAAATGTGTAAAAACTGATCAGTTTCAACATTATGACAGGTGAAAGTAAGTAACACAGATTGGCTCTTCATGTTAGTTGGTGGGACAACATGTGGACATTTGGTCCTGCAAGGTGAAGTGTTAGCAGAGGGCGAAAAAGGCCCAAATTGTGACTACTGAATGACTTATTCAGTATTGTGTAGTCTTCCCAGCAGTGATTAGTATGTTTAAATTGGAGTTCAAGGAGAGAACAGCAACATGTTCATGGACAGCTGAGATATATTGGTGCCAGTGTGCAGTGAAGGCTGATCCACAAGGTCCAACCCAAAGTTGAGTTGCTGTACCTTAAATTGCTAGAGAAGTTGGTTTTGATTCTGATATAAAGAAGTCAGAATATAAAGCATTTTATAGTTTGTTGTGAAAGAAACTAGCCAACTAACAATGGGTATGTGACAATGAGTATGCGATGGTCTGGACAAACAAAGCAGATCCCTTCAGGTCCCATCTCTTAGTGTAAAGTCTTGAAGGATCTGTTGCTAAGATCCTCAGATGTCTTTGGAGTTGATGTTTCAACAGATCAAAGTTGTTTTGGCAACAAAAGGAACACACTATTAATCTAGTGGTCATAATGTAATCTGCGTAAATTTCAAACACTATAAATACCACAGATAAAAATGTGTCCGCTTGCTTCGTGTTTTCAGTTTTGATGACAGTGTTGATCATTTTAGACTCCACAGACCCCTTTACTATTTAGCTCAACTCAACATTGAAATCCATCCTGACCAGCGTTCAGCACTGACTGTCCCCATGTCTACCTGAGTCCAGCATTGTCTCATTCACCCAGTTTTTGGCCAATATGCGTCTCTCCCATCTCGTCACATGTTCTGTCCTGGCTGTGTCTCAGCGCTCCGTCTCCTCTCACCCGGCCCTCTTTTTCACCGTGACGTGTGATAGACCTTCCATGTGAGACTCATGCTTCTGTCCTTCTCTCCCCCTCCTCACCCACCTCCTGCCTTCTCATCCCTCTACCTCCTCTCCTCCACTGCCCCCCCTCCACCCAACACAGAGAATGACCAGCCATCCCTTGTTTGGTTTGACAGAGGGAAGTTTTATTTAACCTTTGAAGGTAAGTTTCCTCGGTAACAGGGAAGCGTGCACTCACATAAACACTCTTCTGAGTCTCATTCGTGCAAGCTTGGCCCTACCCTCTGCGCTGCCCTTTTCCTTGAGCTCCTCCCTCAAAAGTCCCTCATTTTCTAACCCTCACCATGCTAAATATGTGGCTGAGCATTTCTTCTCTGTACTAAAATATATTTTTTAAATTTTTTTTCTCTCTTTTGACATTGTTCGGTGTCATTTCATCTCCCTTTTCTTCTTGAAGTTATCTTTCTTTGTGCACTTTACTAATCTATTTATAATTACTTTTCCTCTTGGTGGTCTTCTAGTTTATTTGGTTAGATGTCATTTTCTATGATCTTGTCAAAAATACTGCAACTATAAAATACATCTGGAATAAGCATGCAAATACTTGTTTTTTCTCAGTCTGCCTTGCTCTCATCTTCTGCACCTAGCAATGCTTATTCGGGGGGAAAAAAAGCAAACATCGCTGTATTACAAATTTTGCCAATAGATTAAATTGTACTTTGTAAAATGGGATATTTGTCAGTCAAAAAGCAGAGAGAAATGTGTTATCTTTGTGTGTAATTTGCTGTTGAACCTTACTAACACTGGTATTTCTATTCATTATGAATGTGTGATGTTTCATTTCATGTCATTTCATTGTCGTCTATAAATGTTTTGTCTTCATTTCATCCTTGCACTTTTAGATTGGAAGAGTGTAAAGTGCTGGCCTGGAAATTTTTAGTTGCATATCTGCTCTCAATTTTAAAATGATTAAATGAAAAATAATTATTTACGATAAGGTTTCAAATTTATTTGGCCATTTGTTCACTATCAGTCATGCTAGATTTAATCCTGTTTTTGTGTTGCTCTGTCCTGATTTTAGGCTGCTCCAGAGGACCAAGCCCTCTCACTATGGGGGCCCAGGACACACTTCCTGTGGCTGCAGCATTCACAGAGACTGTCAACGCCTTCTTTAAAGGAGCGGACCCCAGCAAGTATGCCTTTAATTTGACAATATCAAAAAATCTTATTTATTTGTGGATTTGATGTGAAGGATAATAGTCAGTATTCTTTACTAAATGTGTTTTGGCTCCAATATGACATCTACAGCTACTGAAATATCACTAGATTTTTAGAGGTAAAATATGAGAAAGAGGGTAAAGCGAAGGAGTGTCCATTAGACTGAAGGAAGTTCTCACAAACTGCATATTGCTATAAAGTATGTGTAAAGTTGCCTTTGAAATATCCTTGGTTTGTATTTATCTCATGTGTGGAGTTTCATTAGATTTATTTTAGACTTGGTCATGCTTGTGTTTGCACTGCTTTTGTGTGGCCTAAACAAAATGTTTTTGTTTTTTTTTCTTAACTTAGCTTGCTACTCATGATGTTGTTGCTTTGCATTTTCTAAATATTTTTTAAAAAAATATTTACAGTCATTTCGAAATGGCTTTGGAAGCAATGACAGTTCAGATGTTTATTAAAACAAAATCAAAGGGTGGACAAAAAAATGAAATTACAAATTATTTGTGTAGTGTTTGTTTATGACTTACAACTTTTCTTTTTTCCAGGTGTGTTGTGAAGGTCATAGGTGAGATGGTTTTATCGTTTCCGGCAGGAATCACACGGCACTTTGCCAATAACCCGTCCCCTGCCGTGCTAACCTTCAGCATAACCAACTACAGCCGACTGGAGCATGTCCTGCCTAACCCCCAGCTGCTCTGCTGGTAATACCATCACCCTAAATTCACCACCTTGTTCAGACACCTTTTCACCTCAGACATTTTCTCTGTGAAGCAAGGAGCCCTTAAGGCTGTGGCCCTTATCATCTAACTTTATTATTTTAGCTTTTATGTTTAGCATGAGTGCAATAAATGAACTAAACCTCACTAAATTCATATGAAATCTTTAGACACACTCTGCATTACACATTTTAACATTACCAGCGTTTCTTGTTGATTTAGTGAAATATAAGCTAATACTGGATGTTAGAAATAGCACATGTTGCTGATGTTCAGTTTTCTATTGGACTGTTATTAACTACCCATTTGTTAACTACTGAGATCAAGATGTACTGAGGCTTTAAAAAGTTAACATTTTAAAACCCTTAAAATGTTGATTTTATTCTTTCTACAGTTTAAAGGTATTTTGAGTAAATGCTAGAGAAATGTCAAAGTGGTTGGCATTTTCTCCAGCCAGAGAGAAATCCCTTTTCACCTGTTGCTTCATGTCAGCTGGCTACATGACGGCTATTACATGTTACCCTCACTTATAAAAAATAAATGTTTTAGTTACCGATATAACTAAACTATTGTAATTATTACAATAGTAATCAAAATTACTATTGTAATAGTAATAATAATTACTATTACTATTGTAATAGTTAATTATCCTGTGAAATTTTGAATGAATGATGAAGTAACAACATGAATCGATTTGACTTTAAAGAGAAATCACGTAATTATATTGATGAAAATGAATTCCTTGATAAATTACCTATTGCGATGCAGTTCAAGATAGTTTTTACAAAATGTTTCTATGCCACTTTTTGATGAAAGTAATAGCTTTTTGGGTACTTTTTTATCTGCCTTCCAACACTGCCTTTGTGCTTGTTTTTTTTTTTTTTCCTTTTTGTGTTTGAAAACCACAATTGTTCTGTTGTCTGTGTTGTGATGACTTTCTTTTACTCCACCAACCAGCGACACCACCACACAATCTAAGGCTGATTCAAAGGACTTCTGGGTGAATATGCCAAACCTGATATCTCATCTAAAGAAGGTGGCTGAGCAGAAGCCGCAGGCAACTTACTACAACGTTGACATGCTCAAGTATCAGGTTAGCTTGGCAAGAGACCAAACGTTTGGTCCTTTTAAAAGAATAAATTTTCATAACAAACGTATTTCTCTCAATACTTCACACATGTCTGCGTTTAGGTATCAACAAATGGCCTCCAGTCGGCTCCTCTGAACCTTGCTGTGAGCTGGAGATGTGAGCCCACCAGCACTGACCTGAGGATAGACTACAAATACAACGGGGAGGCCATGTCGACGCCGATGGCGCTCAACAACGTCCAGTTTCTTGTCCCAATCGATGGAGGTGTTTCAAAATTACAAGCTGTCCTACCTCCTGCTGTATGGTATGCGCCAAATCAGAAACTAGTTGATTATTACACACTGTCTAACTTACATCCTAAAGATGTTAGCTTATTGAAACAATGTGGTTATGTTTTCTTAGGAAGGTCCAGTGCACATGAAATAAAAGACATTAATAATTTAAATAATAACGGAAAGAAAGAAATATCAAACTTTCTTTATATGATTTAAGATTTTATCCAATTACCATTTTGCTGAAAAAAGGTTTCTATTTACCTTAGGTGTTAAATGTTAATTCTGCAACTTTCTATGGGCTTAAAAAAAATATTTCTATGTTTCCATTTCTATCTATACAGGAATGGAGAGCAGCAAAGAATCCTATGGAAGATCCCTGACATCTCCAAGAAATCTGAAAACGGAGGTATAGTTAGCAGCTGCCCATATTCAGATTCTGTTTCATAAGTAAAATATACATTTATCTAAAATAATTATATAAATGTATCACTCTTGTATCTTTCAACCTTAATGTTTTTGGCACAGGTGTGGGGTCCCTATTGGCACGCTTCCAGCTAACACAGGGCCCCAGTAAACCAGCTCCACTGGCAGTGCAGTTCACCAGTGAGGGCAGCAACCTGTCAGGATGTGACATTGAACTGGCTGGACCAGGATATCGCTTCTCTCTAGTTAAAAAGAGGTTTGCTGCAGGTACGTTTCTCTGCATTCAAAAGTTTATTCAAATAGAAACTATGGTTTTGCTTCCATAGTTAAATTTTTATTTGTTACTTTTAGGCAACCAAGTAATTACAAGGGGGAGTATCACCAATAGTACTGATATGTTTTTTTATTATTATTATTTAGGCTTGATTACATCAAACTTCTGACCTTCAGATGTTTTTCTGGTTTTTCATTTGAATTATTTTGTTAAAAAGTGGGACAGAAAACTGAAGCTGTCATAATATATTAATATGATAAACAGAAACAAAACAAAAACAAAACACAGTCTAATTCATTCAAAGAAATTAGGATTTGAGAGCTAATGAAAACAAAATCTACAAAAAAATCTAGTACAAAAATCAAAATGAAATTAAGTGAGAATCTTAAACCAATACTGATACTGACTTGATATTGACGTTATTGATATTTTGGGCCGATTCACCCACCTCTAGTCTTAAGCTTATGTTTTTTTTTCATGTTAATAGAAAACATGAGTTTGAGAGAAACAGGCAGTGCTCAAGACATGAATGGCATAACAGATTTCTTACATTTTTCAATATAACTTGTGCACTGGAGTGTTTTTTGGATACAAACATTCTTCTTGCAACTTTAATACTTCTGTCGCACTATTGTGTGTCTGACTTTTTTTTATCGACATAGAAAGAAAATGCTAGCAATGCTCCTTCATCACCGTATAACCAGTTTATCACTGTAGCATGTGCAGCCATGCTGCAGAATCAACACAACTCTGAGTCAAATATCATATCAATGACCCAATAATAGCAGCAGTTTATTTGTATCTTTCAGGAAAATACCTGGCTGACAATTGACCCCCACTAAGAGCAGCACTGTTAAACTGAACGACTGTCATGGACCAAGGTTAGCAACGCGACCAGAGGACAGACCCAAACCAGACACTCCTGTAACCCTTTCTGAACCCACACGACAGGTCTGCAGCCTACCCAGCAGTATTGTATAACTTGCATATAGCATTGTGGAACTGTTTCACGTCATGTAATTATAGTATTTGTACTCATCTCATACAAAACTTGTGTTGCTGCAGTTAGACACCTGGGTTTTTTCCTTTTCTAAAGTCTGTCTCCATCCTCCTCTGGTCAGTGTTTGGTGGTGTTATTTAAAGTTTCACTGCAGCTGCCTGACAGAAGACTTGGACAGAGCCTTTCTCTTTGGTCTGTGAAGAACGTTTTCGCAGTAACACGTCTCAGCCCACACAGTTAAATCAGCACGATCAGCAGCACGAAACGAGTTGCTAAATCACAAACCTCAGAGCAAAAATACTTTTGTTAATGATTGTTGTCAGTGCGTTGAAACAATCTAATGAAAACAAATTCAAGTAGCTACATGAACATAGTTTTTCCAAGCATTACATACTGGTACTACAGGGTCTTACGACTTTCAATTGCATCCTGTTTGATGCAACAATCGGATAATTCTATCTCTTATTTGCACACTTATACTGAGAAGTGTTAGGCAGCTGCATTGATGAGTCAGTTCACTGGTTAAAAATAAAAAATCTAAATAAAAAATAAGCAGGGTGTTCCTGTCAGAACAAAAGAATTGTACAGTGTCATTTTAACATGTATCTCAAAGGGCGTTTGGTGTTTTCCTTGTATTGTCAGATAGCCTTTCTGTTGTTCCCAGAACAGCAGTGTTAGACACCAGAGTTACATGACAGCATTCTATTTTTATTTATTGATGACGATTTGTTGTATAAAAGATGTGATTCTGTATATGAATAGAATCTGAATGGTATCACACAACTTGGAACCCTTAAATGTATAAATATTTGAATTCTCTTGCATTTTTGTTATCTGTGTAGTTGGGTAACCTTGTGTACAGTATAAGGTATAATTTTTTGAATTTATTTCAGATATAATTTTTTAACTCAAGTGCAGCAGAAGATTTGAGCTATATATGGGTGGGGTCGTGGGGTAATTTAAAGAAAATGATGAATATCTTCCTGGATGCCGTGTTATGCTTTGTGAAAGCAGTGTTATCGTAGAGTTAGAAGTCCACACTTCAATAAATTTTATTTTGAAAGTTTGTGCTAACCAGCTAGCCCTTCTACACCTTCTTTAGAGGTTATTCATCCATTCATAGTTTTTATACGATCACTTCTATTGCAAATATATAAGAATCTTTTGCAGGTGGCTGTAGCCATTTAGTCACGTTGTAAATCGAATCAGCTCAATTTTTCTGCAACTTGCTTATAAATCAAGTAGGAGTGGCTGTTTAGCATTACAAGCTGTTAATGAGGGCATAACAAAAATCGTATTTCCACCGTCCCAAGTAGTGTTTCTGAGCCTTTTTTTTTACCCACTTCTATTTTAACTTCAGTAAAATTCTAAACCAAAACAGGGCCTGTAGTACCCCTAATATTACCCTGTACCTTTGTGATGGTCTCCGGATTTCAAATTGGCAGAATATTTGAACCATTTTGTTTTGGAAGTACTCCACTGTTTGTATTTTACGTTACCTTTACATGTGACATATTTTAATTGCAATACATGTATGCAAACAGGGAGACCAAATCCTCTTATCTTAGTACTATTTTAGTTTTCATTTGTTTATGTGGAAATGTTTTACTGTTTTTTGAGGCACAATAAAAGCAATTACACCATCATAAGAATTTTTATTTTTAACTAAATAGATGTTTTTAAAAATTGCATGTGTGCAATGTTATTTTAAGACACATGGCATTGATTTAATTTATCATACGTCTTATAATGTGTCACGTTTCCTCAGAGTTTCGGGAGATTGTAATATAGCGTCCAAGTAAAGCACTGCGAAAATATCAGACATGTTGGTTATAACAGCAGAGTACTTCTGTTTATCTCTCATCTGCCAAATATAATTGGAGGCTTTTTACAGCTGTAGAGTACATTTGAAACTCTTTAGAGTTACACCTATAAATGGAGATTTAAATAACTTTAGAAGCCGCTAAAAATAATAATTGGTTATAGTTTGCATTCCTGAAAAATAAATACTTAATGAGAACATTGGTTATGAATCTACACTTGTGGGTTGCAGATTAACGATTGAGTCAAGTAACTGTTTTCTACATAAACTGCACTGCAGGCAAAACACACTATAGATAATAAGGGGATAATGGTTCAGGAAAACATAATTATGATGATAAATAAAATATGTACAAATGTAACATTACTGTCTTCTGTCCAAGATGTTGGAGTCAGTTTCCACCTGCAGGTTGATGGATTTGCCAGATAGCAGTTGAATGTCATGTGAGCACCATAGGACAGGCTCTATTAAAGCTAGTTGGTTAGCAGCAACTGAACTTTAAAAGAGTAAAACTTACATATACACACTGAAATGTTTGACATTTTAGAATTATCATTATATCTTTTATATCTGCCTGGAGACTGTCCACTTAGCATAAAGACTGGGTTTATATTTATTTATTAAATATTTCCTACCAAGCACCTATAAGACTCAGATTATCATACATTTTGTTTTCTTAACTGCAGATATCAATCGGTCTTGATGGAAAAAGTGTAACATGCACCTTAATAAAGCTTCACAGGTTTCTCTATGCGGATTAGTATAATGCAGCTGTTTTTAATCAAACCAAGATGATTTTTATCCATCTCCCTGACGGTGTCAAATGGTCCTGCTTCAGCAAATCTGTTGCTAGTTTTGGCGCTGTTACAACTGGCTCAAGGTTTTACTGATTCAAAATGTAAATTAATTAATCCCCTTGGCTTGCCAAATAGCTGTAGAAAATCACAAGATTCCCTTTAATTTTACACGTCTTACCAATTGATTATAAAATGGATTACTCAGATGAAAAAATAATACATACTTTTTCTAATAACAGTCAGGTTAGCATTAACATCAAAAACTGTTAGCAAGCATCCATTAGCATCAGCATTGGTTACCTTACCTTCCTACAGCCTGGTGAGACCTGAGACTTGTTCACTTTTGAATATAGTTACCTTTGCTGTTTCCCCCTGTTTACAGTCTTTATGCTAAGATAAGCTAACAAGAAGTTTGTGGTAATTGCTAGGTTTATAGCAGCCCCCGAAGCTGGAGTTCCCAGTTTAGAAAGTCAAACCTCCTTGAGCTATCCAGGGTTTAATTCCAATATGGCTGCCATGCATATACAAGAACAAAAATTAGCAGTTGTAGATTTTTGCTTTCAAATTGAAATGCACTCAACATCAAACTTCCAAGGCAAATGGATGGCAGTATTAACAAACCCAAAATGTCAAGCTGTTTCTTTCAAATATAACATGTACAACAATAAAAAAAAAACTTTTTTTTTCTCAGCTGCAAATAAGTTTACTGAGACCAGCTTGTTTCTTGTACTCTCCAAGCGAAAGAGAAACTTTAATCCAGTAAATGAAAGTACTACTAGATGATACTTTGTTTTTACCAGTTATACTTTTCACCTAATACCAGTTTTCTCAATGGTATCTAACTCCCAGAATAAACCTTATGCAGCACACCCAGCTGATCATGCCAGCGCTTGAATCCATGGCTTTAATTTTCATATATGTAATGGTCTCTGTGAGATGACTTGATTTGAATGAGGGTGTGAAGCAAGGTTAAGTAGACCAAAATTCTATTTTTGTTCTGTTTTTGTATTTTGTGTGTGTGGGGGTGTGCGTGTGTGTGTGTACCCTGGACAGTCAGTCCTGTGTTGAGGATAATAAGATGAATATTTTTAAAATGCAGAAAAATATATTATTGTTTAATGTGAGAACAACACTGTGCTGATTATGTTCAACTTCCTGAATGCTCTGACACATGAAGAACAAAGTCTGTGTATGAAGTGGAACTGAAAACTGTATGTGTGTCTGCAATCTGCTAAATGTAACCAATCACAGTCTTGTGGCTAACTCTAGAAGGGAAAATAAAACTGTAAATCTAATACTTTTGAGTTATGAAGTACCTTTGACTGGATATAGTTTGCATTGTAAATATATTTAGTGACTAAAGAGCTGGGCTGCACAATTAAATTCAAACATTTTGGGTTTTTGCAGATGTTTTATGTTCTTGTGTGCAGACCCAATATAAGGGAACATAGAAGATGAATTTTGAAGATGACTGATTGGTGCCATTTAGCTTCCAGTGAAATCTTCATCTGATAATGATAGCTTTTATGTTGAATAGATACCATGTCCACTGGACATATATAACTGGACTCTGTTATCTTTTGTCTGAATTGTGAGATTTTCAGTGCAACAGTCACTACAGCATTATCTGCCAATGCCCACAATATGCAACGCCAATCAATGTAAGCATTTTAAATTATTATTACTCAATAGCTTAAGCTTTTTATCAGCTTGAAAGACACACCAAAATTTTTAATTGGTTTAAATTAAATTTGAAAAATAAAATTGAATCATTTGAGCAATTTTCTGCTCTTCGTCCCAGTGATGAATTTCTTTGCCTGTAGTTAATTGCATGCAGAGCATGCAGTAAAAAGTGAGGCATCTATGGTGATCGGTAGTACTGAAATGACATGTTGTGCTGAGTGTCACTTACCTTGGGTTATGTTGAAAAGAGAGCAGGGAGTGGCTTTTTCGTTCGTGAGAAGCCAGGATGCTTCTTTTTGGTTCTGTGCAGTTAACCTCAGTCATGTGCAAGCTGTTTGTACAGAACATAACAACGCTAAGATAAACTGAGAAAATTAGTTTGCTTCTTTCCAAAACCAATAAAAACTATAACTGGATGCTTGTTTTTGTGTCACTTTGTGTCTTTTCTCTCTTTTTCCCCTGTGCATAAAAACAGGTATTGCAAATGTAAATCTAATTTCACTCAAAGTAATGTTCATATTATTTTTGGAAATTTCAGATTTTATCCAGTTGATTTGGTTTTAGAGACCAGACTGAGGCATTAATTCTTGCTAGAGGCTTTGTTGTCAATTTGACCTTCTAAATGTCACTAAATCTATTAAAATGGGTATTTACTAACACTGCATTTTTTTCTCACTGTTTTAAATTAGACTACCAGTTTGGTGTTTTAGGTCAATTGGACTTAGCTTCAGTCTTTTGTTTTGTTTTGTTTTTTGTTGTTTTTTTTCTAATGCCAGAATAATTTAGACATTTTTTATTTAAATTCTGAAGTTTGCATAGATTTTCTCAGCCTAGATGCTTGTTACAATCAAACATTTCAATTTCTATTTCATCAGGCTACAAAATCTTTAACTCTAGAATAGAGTTAAAGATCTGGCTGCTTTTGTAAATAGTAATCTGTTTTTTGCATTGCTTTCAGAGCAATTCCTCTCTGAGCCAGTTGTCATCTGAGGTTCTGACAAAACTCGTTTCAGTTTGAGTGACATATCAACTACCCATACCTATTTACACCACTCCCAGCTATCCTTGCTTAGTTTCACTTTGGAAAGTTCAACATTTGAATTGGAGACGACACACTACTTTCCGCCTGCTGGAAGTTAGGAAAGGTAAATAAAGTTGCTTGTTTATTGGGCTGGTAATTCAGACAGGCATCCCTAGAGAATATCAGACTTTGAAATTTGACTTTTTATTCAGTGTCTTTACCCACTTAATTTTCATGTATTAAAAAGCAAATTGGTTTTGAGTTGATGATCTTGCATAACAATAGTCTCTTTTCACAGAAATGATTGTAATGACCAAAGCACCACACCAAAAACATTTGCAAGAACATTTATTTTTCTTATAACAATTTAAAAAATAAGTGTTAGACAAACTTGCACCACAGTTATTTTATTCTGCACACATCAGGTCTTAGATATCTGATGTCTAAGACCTTAATTGATCTGCAATTAATACAATCCTATAAGCTCTAACACAAGTTCTATTTAAAATAAATTCAGTTATGTATTTATGGATAAAGATATTGAGCTCAGATTCACATAAAAATTCACAGATGCACCACATTCACGGTCTCATTTCTACAACGATCATAATATTTGACATCAGAGTGAAATAGATGGGAGACAAGGCAGTTATTTTGGTCACTGAGAGTAAAAATAAAAGACCAAATAGTCATCAGCATAAGTAGGCGAGTTCGCTCTTCCTGCAGCCCACCTGACAGCACAAGTTTGTCAGGATGTTGTTTATGTCCCGTTTGCTCCAGTTAGATCCCGGGATGCTAAGGTTTTCCAAGCTGTTCTGCTCTCCTGCAGGCAGACCTGGAGCGACAGAACAGAGAACTGGATTCAGAATGAGAACCAACATGGCAATGAAACTAAACCATCTGGAAAAAATTAATTACCTCTGTATTTAAATATTTCCAAGAGTGTAAATAACAAGCAACTGTTTTCATAGATACTTTATGTAATTTATATTCATATTCTCAATGAAAGGACATCCTAAATGACTGCTATTTATCTTCAACAGTGTCAGTTTCCTTCTTGTAATTACCCTGATTGATACTCTAACCAGATTTGTCTGACAAGACAGTAAGAGACAGACTTCCATGAGGAACAGCCGCCTACTCTTTTGACATATGACCTTTTCTGGCAAAATAGAGTTGAACATGCCTCTGTGGGGAGACACCTGTCTCCCATCACACCCACAGCCCAATTAATACTATAACACAAAGCCGTAAAGAGAGAAAAATAATATATTTCAACAAGCAAAAAACCTACTACTTTACTCATCAGGAATATATAGTTGTATCATTCCCAAGCAGGAAACATCCAACTATTTCTATGACATAGATGGTAATTTTTAAGAAAATGTTCTACATGAAATCGAGTTAATTCATGACAAGATAAAACATTAGTTTGTGCATTCAGTTCCACAAAGTGAACAAATTTTATTTAAAACAAGATTAAATCTAAAGTTAAAGAGTGAAAGCTAAAGGTCTCACCGCCCATGTCTGGTTCACTGAAGAATCTCCTCCAACGGGAGCCTCCACACGTGTAGACCACAGCCCTCAGAAACTCCCGACCACACAGCTTCACCGCCTGCATTTCTGCTCTCGCCTGGTCCGCAAACACCACTATGCAGAAGAGCAGAGCTAAAACTGCCAGCAGACGCATACTGGATGACTTCCGAACCCCCCGTAGATGCTCTGCTGTTTTCTTTTTCTTCCTTGCGTTCTTTGGGAGTCTCTCACAGCCTGCAGCTCCTTCGGCGATCTTCTGCATTCATCCTTGTTCGTTATATACCATCCACCTGATCATCCAATGACCTCATCATCTCTCCACCCCACCCTTCCAACTTGCCCTTAGCCCATCCCAGTGACACGTAAACACATGCATGCATACTCTTTATGTTTCCGGTTATCTTCATGATCACCACTTCCCGCCATCTGAAACAGACTTACAACCTCCAGCCTTTTATGACCCTGTGCTTAAATGATGTGCAGTCTCGTCAGGCTTCCTTGGATTACCTAATTTAAGACTGAAATTGCACTGACCTTCGCAACACTGGCCAATCATAGGAACCCAAGCGATTCCCTCCTGCAGTCAAACAGGTGTTTTCTGTCTTTATAACTCTCTGATGGCCATATTGTCTTTCCCTTTACAGCTGTTTTGGTCTCATAAGAGGAAAAAAACAATGTTTACAGTTCATCATGGAGTCATTATGGTGCGGATGATGGAGAGATAAGATACTTGGTAGGACATCTCTGTCTCGATCATTAGTTCAGGTCCCACTTACGATCTTTCTGGAAGAAAAATATTTTGCTTAAAACAAGTTATATTTAAGGGGGTTAAACACTAACAGTACAATTTTTCCATTAGCAGTAGTTGTCATTACTGCAGCAGTTACAATGAGCTTTTCCAAATCTTGAGCCAACAAGACTCATCTGAAGCTGAGAATGTGCACAAATAAAATTAATTCAAATTAAAGAAAAAAAACATCCTGTCTACACATCAAAAAATCACTTGACTAGATCATGTAAGGATAATTAACACTCTGTTGTGCACTAAAGAACTGCCTTAATAATTAAAATCTTACCAGAAGTTGAGAATATGACACAGTGTTGACAACATTCTTTGAAGTCCATAAACAAGCAACCAGATTCTGCCTCTCCTAGCATTGTGGTTCTACAGTTTTCCTTTCTCATTACTCCCAAATATCTGCTTATGGATTTAATGGACACTCATTCTGTTCTGGTGAAGACTTCCTTCGGTTAAAAGAGAATGTTTTCTGGATTTGTATTTGCTTTACTGTATGTCTTTACTGGATAAAGCGGCTAATAGAGTTATTACCTTTAATATTGTTGAGGACTCGGGTCAGTGTTTTTGTGTTTGGCTGTTTCTACTTCCTGGATGAAGTTATTCACACAGCCATCCATCCATTCATCCATTATCCTGCACCCTTTTCCCTTACTGGGGTCAGGAGGGTTGCTGGTGCCTATCTCCAGCTATCGTTTCGGGCGAGAGGCGGGGTACACTCTGGACAGGTCGCCAGTCTGTCGCAGGGCAACACAGAGACACACAAGACTAACAACCATGCACACACACACACTCACACCTAGGGACAATTTAGAGAGACCAATTAACCTGACAGTCATGTTTTTGGACTGTGGGAGGAAGCCGGAGTACCCGGAGAGAACCCACGCATGCACAGGGAGAACATGCAAACTCCATGCAGAAGGACTCCAAACCGGGAATCGAACCCAGAACCTTCTTGCTGCAAGGCAACAGCTCTACCAGCTACGCCACTGAGCAGCCCTATTCACAAAGCTAATGTTGCCATTACCTTCTGGAATCTGAACCAATGTTTCTATTTTTTATGGACAAAGCCACTGACAGAATTTCACCACAGTAGTTTTCTTTCCCATCGAAAGTGTTTTTGGGTTTTTCCTGTGTTTGTGTTTTGTTCTGCTTGCTAGATGTCCAGATGGTCGCTCATACTGTGTTTACCCTAACTCTTGTTAAAAGGGAAAGTTCCCTTTCCACTGTCGCCTCATGCTTGCTCAGGATAAGAATCTGTACTTTCTTATCACTTTTTGTGAATCTGCATTTTATAAATGACTGAATTTACCAGTTTGATTGCCTTGAACTTTATGTAAATAGAATTAATTCTGAATGGATGGCTGGATCAGAATGAATTGGATTGACCTCTAAACTAAATTGATTTATATCTAACAGGACGTGAATTAAACATTTTTATTTTATAAAATGAATTGAATTATTTTTTTTTACTGTGAAATTCCACTGTACAACTAAACTGAACTGAACTGAAAATATTATTCCAACAGTTATTGCATGTTGCCTGTTGGAAACAAACTTCACCTAATCTTGACCTTAAGGCTGTTAGTGGTACATATAATATATAATAAAGTGAAACAAAAGACAGGTGTGAGCACACATTTTATTAAACCTCAATGTGAGATTTTCTGACACTATGTCCTCCCTGTTATCCTGAAAAACCTCATCTCAGGGTTACAGTGGAGCTTATAATGGAGCCATTATAAGGAAAAGCAACTTTATGTGCTTTCTAGTACAATTTCATTGGTATATAGGTAACTTTAAGTCACTGTGATTGTCAAAATCTTTAAACTTGCCTTGCTGCTGCTGATCAGTTTAAGACGAAACATGACAATGTGAAGTTTGGAGATAACATCTGTCCTAATGGGATTGTTCATATCTCACCAAGACATTCAGTCGCCCTTTTTGTTCTGGAACAAAATCTTTCAGAGAGATGCAGAGCAAATGGATGGAACAGACACAAACCTAATTGGCTCAGAAGGACATCAACTTGAGTATCTTTTGCCTGAAACTCTCAGGCAATAAGATGACTTTCAAAGAGTTCACCTGGAGGAGAAATGGAGCCGGAGAGAGACACTAAGCTCTGCCATGTGAGCCGGCTGTCAAGAGCTTGTGTGGGAGGAATTATGGTTTAAAATATGATATCGGACATATCATGCTATAAACTCAGTGAAAGTGCATCAACTCAGACTGTAGAACGACATAATGTAAACAAGAAAAATTATTGTGAAGGCTTAGCAGCGTTCAAGAACAGAGCATCAGATATTTTACCAGAACTGCTGCTAACCGTTCACCAGTTTTATAGCATGTCTGAAAAGTATATGAAATTAAAAACAATGTCATTTGTTTTATTTGAACATGTTATTTGTTTTTTTTCTCAGTTATGGATTTTTGTCATAAGAAAGCCTTTAATAACTGGTGACCATAGTAATGGTCAATCAAAATCCATTAAGTGAGTTCATATAAGCGTTATTGGGAATTAACAATCAAAAGATGAATTGCTTACGTAGACTGATTTGTTTTTGGTTCCATTAGATCCTTTTATGTTCATTCTATTTGTAGTTTTTGACATTTTTCTCCCTTTTTTCAGAGTCACTCCCAGCTGGACTAAGTTTTACTAAAACATCTGGTTCTCATGCCACTCACTCACCTTCCCAAGAGTTAAGAGCTTGTCATTTTTTCAATCCATCAGCAGATCCTTCTGTTACTTATTGTCCCTTCCATTCATGCCGAATTCTATGTGCTGTAGTTTGTTCATTGTTCTGGTCTGTGTATTCTGGATCCGCTCTCATGTCTGTTTTTCTCTTGTTTCATTAAAAAATTACCATCTTTGTCATTAGGCATACTTATGCCATCTGCACTAAAAGTCAGCCAGTGTTAAATTTAATTTCAGTATTAACTCATAGCCTTGGAGGTTTGTTAGAGAAAATGTGTTTTTGAAGACAAGGGGACAAGCTGGACATTTCAGAGAGAAAGCTCTGGGCAAAAGCAGGAGTAAAATAAAATAAAAAAACATCTTTAAACATCTCAGAGAACATCGCAGAATGTCTCATTTTCATAAAGGTTAAATATTATTCAAAAGTAACCACAAACACACACAGCTCTGCACAGTAAGTGAAAATACTCCAAAATCTTAAAATAAGTCAAGTAGCAGAATCCTGCTGCTTTTGTAGTCACAAATTGTTTTCACATTCTGAAAAACATTATTTTATCAACTATCTAAGTAAAATTAAAATTTTCTGACAAAGCAGAAAAATCCAGATTTTTTTTAATGCAACATGTACTTACGATCACAGCATGGGTCAAAGAGAAACCAAAGTCATGTCAATATGTTCAGTGGCTCGTTAAGTTTTTTACCAGAACATTTAGTCATTTCCACTGCCTTATATTCACTCCTCTTTCACAACAAATGTTTCCTGTTTTCAGCTCATAAACCTAAAATTGACAACTGACAGAATGTACCCATAAAATAAGATGGTCCACATACATTTAACTATTTCAGTTACAAAAAGAATACAACTCTGTTGGCTCTATAGTGCAAACCTAGTCTTGCCAACTTGGAAAAACCTGTAAAGAACAATCATACTTTAATCATAAAATTCCAGAGAAACACTTTAAATCAAGGGTAAATCCTCACTTGGTAAAGTTGCATTTGACAGTTTTTAATAATAACTGGAACACTGATCGATATATTTGATATATATTTGCTTATGCATCAAGCAAATAAGTTTATGTTAAAGCAAGACTTTTTGTTTGATTTGGAGAAGTACTCTGCCTGAATTTATAATTTTATGATGCTATTTTTACTAGAACTTTCTTATTTAAGTTATAGTAAAAATTCTAGAATATAGAATCTGCACAAAGTTGTATGCATTTAATATTTGTAAATGAATATTGTGATATGTTTTTGCACAGGAGCAGTTTTAAATGACTATTTGAAAGCTCGTTGAATCCTTACCTGTTATTCTGCCTTTAGTTCTCCAAGCCTCTAGGTGGCGATGTTGGTGTGAGGTGAGGAAGGAGGAAGTAGACAGGAAAAGGCAGCTGGGCGTTTTGACAAGGACTGTCCTGTTTTAGGATTTACTTTGCTCATGCTGCTGAAATGATACTTATTTTCCACTGATTCCGATATTCTTAGATTTAACGCAGAGTATCTGTCTGAAGGTGAGCTGTGTTTTCTGTTATTGTTCTCTCTGTTTTGAGAAGCAAATGTTTGTCTTGCTAAGTTGTTACTTACATGTAAAGGAATATAAAACAGCTCTGATTTCTCTTACGGATCACCTGGATGACTATCCGTTTCTATGAGTTTCTACAGCATTAATGTTTGTGATTTGCCATTTCCTCCATTCATGCTTTCAGATCGCAGCCTTGACGTAACCCGTGCCGTATCCTTAACGTCCTCACACCGCGTAGCAATTAGTTATTTTGTAACTTGACTATTTTACATACACCTGGTAGTTTAGTGGTTTCGTACCTGCTCCACAATACATCGCATCAAAATAGGCAAAATGGTCGTGGAGAATCGTTTTGTTTTAATCTGGTCTTGTCTTTATGCCATTTTTCGCCTTTATGCCATTGTTACTTGCATTTCGTACCAATATGCATGACATTTATTAGATTTTTTTTTTTTAATTTAGGAGATTGGTGTTTATAAATAGACATATTCTGACATCTTGTGTACAATTTTCAATAATTTTGTAGTGTGCAAGGGGAAAACTTTGCATTACATCCTACATCCATTTTTGAATATTTTTGTACATCAGGATCTTTTGACCTTTATAAAATATGTCAGTTCATGATCCCTGATAAGACCAACATAACTTTTATGAACTCAATGTTGTTAAATAACCACATTAACTCACTGCAAACTAGTAATGGATTATGAACAATTCCCCTAAAACATTTGTTGTCAAAGTACATATGTATATTCTATTTCTAATAATCTATTCTTTGCATTCTCGCTAAAATATGAAAAGAACAAAACATGATGGAAATAATACACCTTAAATTCTTTATTCTGTTTCACTATTGGTTCTTTTTTTTGTCTGAAATAGCAGTGTATGATGGAGCCAGCGATTCATCAGATTTGGAAGAGAGCCTTCCACAGTCTCCACAGATCTTTTACTCTTCATAAGAGAACCCACTCTGGTCAGGCTGAGCATGCAGACGTCAGTCACTCCAGACACGTTAAGCCTGCGCTGCTGGTGTCTCGTCTCTACCAGCCTTCCAATCTGAGGGATGTCGGACAGGAAAGCCGGTTGCCACGGGAGATGAGCTGTAAGAGCCAGAGACTAATGCAGCAAGCAGGGCTCATACATCCGTCAAATCCAGGGTGCTACTACTACCTTCCCTTCACTGTTCGCTCTATGGAAAAGCTGGTAGGTTTTTACTATTAATATGGTGAATTATATCAGTGTTTTTAAACTGCTGTTCAAAGTACCTGATAGCACTTAACAGATTACAACATTGGTTTAATATTACATTTTTGGTAAATGTTTTCCGGAGAATAGCATCGTCATTAATTAAGTGTAAGAAGCTGTTTAAATATGTTTTATATTGTTTTGAGAACAAGGCGAAACATTTCATTTGCATGATTCGGTAGAAATATATCACATATGATATTTTGACAACCAAACATTTCATTGTGTCGTGTTTTAACATCATTGCTGTTAAAACACTGAATAATGTATTTTGCTACACTATTCAGTGGTCATAAGAGAATTTTTCATATTTTTATATAAATATTTTTTCTTTCATAAACTCCTTAGTTTATGAAAAGATCCACACAATGATTTGATTTAAAAAAAAATTAAATAATGAATAAAAAATTAAAAGGTACAATTTGCCTTTTTGCGGGTTTATAACACTTGTTTGGGAAAGAAATCAAAAAGTTGAAACAAAAGCAGTTGCTTAAATAAATATCAACCTTCCAGATTGTGAAAAATTAACTCAAGAAGTCCGTTCTTCTTACATTAACCCATTTTAGTTCCTTATAAACCTCTCGCATAAACTAAGGAAAGTCTTGCAATATATCAACTTCTCACGTGATTTTACTTGAACTCAATGCTGTGATCTTAACATCCTGATTTAAAATGTTAAGAAACTTTCTTTTTTTATGGAAATGCTTGGTTTCTCTCTAGTGTTCTTGTTTCAACCTGCATATGGATACTAAATCCTAAATAGATCTTGGCAAAGGTTTTTTTCACTTTGGTTATATATATATATACAAAACTGTTGTGTTAAATCAACAGGTAAGGGTGATTGACCAGGAAATGCAGGGGATCGGTGGACAGAAGTTGGACATGCCCAGTTTGTGCTCAGCTGACCTCTGGAAAACCAGTGAGCGCTGGGACATGATGGGAAAGGAGCTGTTCCGTTTGAAGGACCGTCACGGTGCAGACTATTGCTTGGGTCCCACACATGAGGAGGCTGTAACAACTCTAGTTGCTCACCAGACGACCCTCTCCTATAGACAACTCCCTTTACTTCTTTACCAAGTAAGCATTTAATGAGTAGCTTTTTTTGGGTTTGTTGTTGTGTGAAGCTGCCTCTTTTTTTATTATTTTGATTTCTATTTCCAAATACTAGATCACCCGCAAGTTCAGAGATGAACCGAAGCCGAGGTTTGGTCTCCTGCGAGGAAAGGAGTTTTACATGAAGGACATGTACTCGTTTGATGTGAGTGAGGAAGCCGCTCATGAGACTTATGAATCCGTCTGCGAGGCGTATGCTCGGCTCTTTGCTAGGTTGGGTCTGTGTTACGTTCAAGTGCAGGCGGACACTGGAAACATCGGTGGCACACTCTCCCATGAGTTCCAGCTACCCGCAGACATTGGTGAGGACCGGCTTCTAGTCTGTGGGACCTGCTCATTTGCTGCTAACATGGAGACTTTGTCTCCAGACAGAACACACTGTCCCCAGTGCAGCACTGGCACCCTGGTAGAGTCAAAGGGAATAGAAGTAGGTCACACATTTTATCTGGGTAAAAAGTACTCCCATATTTTCAATGCCACTTTTAGTAATCACCAAAACAAAGCTGCTGTTGCTGAGATGGGTTGCTATGGTCTCGGAGTGACCCGCATTCTCGCTGCGGCCATCGAAGTGATGTCAACAGATGAGGGGATCCGCTGGCCTGGTCTTATTGCTCCATACCAGGTTTGTGTTTTACCCCCTAAGAAGGGTAGCAAAGTGGAAGAGGCAGCAACCTTGGCAGAGGAGCTGGTCCACAATTTGGCACAGTTTTTGCCACATTTGAGAGGTGAAGTTGTTTTCGACGACCGCACACAGATGACCATTGGAAAGAGACTTAAGGATGCTGGCAAACTGGGCTACCCATATGTGGTCGTTGTGGGACAGACGGCTCTGGAGGAAATGCCAAAGTTTGAGGTGATATGTCAGCAGACTGGTGAGACAATGCTTCTCAGTAAAGATGGATTGCTAGATTTACTGGGAACTGTGAATACTGTATAGAGAAAAGTCTTTAAACTGGGTTGAACTAAATGTTCAAAGTTTTTGTATTTTTCTTTTCTTTTTTTTTGTAGTTGCCTTTAATATCAACACTAGATGAAACTTGTTAAAACTAGCTTTGTTATAGATGGAAATATATGAATGCATTTGATTATGACAATAAAATTAATGTAAAAAATAATTCCTTCCTTGTTTTAAATTATTTAACTTACTATTACTACCAAAAAAGCAAGACTTAAGGCAAAATTGCCAAGTTGGAGGAACTCAAAGGACACAAAAATTACTTTAAAAAGTTCCTATTTTTGTGTGTGTCTGAATTAAAATAAACATTCAATATTTGAGTGAAAGGATCAAAGTAGTCTGATTGCTGAAGAAATTGAATCGACGAAAGTCATTAAAGAAAGCAATAAGATGTTGCAGTTTAATTTGGCCACAAGCCATTTAGGATACAACATTATGAGGGAGAAGGCTATCTGGTCAATAGACCGAGGCTGACTTTATTTCATTATGTGCAAAAATACTGTAGATCGTAGGATTTCAAACAGCATCAACATCATTATTGAATGCGCGATAATAAATCATGCAGTTTTTCACATTCTTCTGAGTAATTATTCATCAGATAATGTCCGCTCTGCCATCGGAACTAATGTATCGGCTTTGCGTTGCTGCCCGGAAAAGGGTTGACGTAGTACCACGTGAACACATGTATAAACAAGGCAGCTTCGAGACCGTAGAGTGGTAGAACAGAGGGTTCGATTTCAGTAAACTAATATTCTTGTATATTAGAAGATTTATTGAAACATAAAACTAGTTTATAATTTTATGAGCTAAAATGGCGTCAACAGATGTCCAGGATGACAGTGACGACGGTATGGACGCGTTCATGGACAAATTCAAATCGCAGAGGTATAAAAATGCGTTCACTGACAATAACTGGGAGGAGGTAAGGATGACAGTCAGATTTCTTTTAATGGAAAGTCATTTTTAACCCGGATTTAGTCACTATGTTTACATTTGATTTGCAGGAGTTCAATAAAATCCCCATGTTCATGAAAACAGCCCCAGAAGAGATCGACCCTAAGAAATACCCTGAGCTAGCCTGTCTCCAATCTATAATCCATGATGAGGACAGAACTCCGGAAGGTAAATAAAACATCATATTTGTGTGTTTTCAATTGCAGTAGGTTTAAAAGTATGATATCTGTGTTTCAGAGCAAGCAAAGAGTCTGAAAGATGAAGGAAATGCATTTTTCAAGGAAAAGAACTACAAATATGCAGTAGTGGCCTATACAGCCGCTTTGACCAAGAAATGTGAGGATCAGGAGCTCAACGCTGTGCTACTGACAAACCGAGCAGCATCACACTTCCACCTGGGTAAAAATATCCTGTCAAAGATTGTAATGATACAACTAATACACTAATATTTGGTTTAATGTTCCTTTTTGTAGACTTATCACACTTTTTTGTTTTTGGTGGTACAATTATTAGGTATTTTTTGCTTATATTTCTCTGACAATCAACTCTTAAGCTTAATGTGCAATGGTGTACTAAACCTAATACTACTATTAAATCATTTAAAGCTTGAAATTAAAATGGACATGTAAATTTTACAATTAAATGCAGATTTGTCCTCAAACATCCTATGGCGGTCAGATGTCGGATGTCTAAAAAGATGTATGCAAACTTGTTTCCCACAGGTAACATGCGTTCTGCACTGAATGATGCTGCAGCTGCAAAGAAGATCAAACCAGACCATCTCAAGGCATTGATCAGAGGTATGTAGTACAATTTGTATTATTATTGACTGTCCATACAATTGGATGATACAGTTATGCCAGAAGATAGATGACATTTTTATATCCCACATTTAACGATACATAAAATAGAATTGGGTATGACGGTTTTTGGGGCTCTGCAGGTGCTCAGTGCTGCATGGAGCTCCGTAACTTTTCAGGCGCCATCCAGTGGTGTGATGAGGGACTGAAGACCTTCCCAACTGACAATAAGCTTATGGAGCTGAGAGCATCTGCAGATAAGCATAAAGTAATTCAAGAGATCATGTTGCTTGAGTTGGGTTTCATGAGGGTTGCAAGAAATGAATGAATGTGTTGTGTTTTTTTTTTCTGTGGTGTCTCAGAGAGCAGCAGAGAGAGATGCCAGGAAAGCTAAGGCAAAAGAAAAGAAGCTGCATGGTGAGAAAGAGGCCCTTCTGGGTGCGATAAAGGTATGCATTTTAGCTTTGAATAGATTAAGTTTAAACTGAAACAATTGAATTAAGTTCAGTTTATTGATTCATTGCTGATTCACATCAAATGACACATCAGGCACTTTACAAAAAAAATCTAATATATATTCAGGAATGTTTACTGATGGCTAAAATATCTGAATCTCATTATTATTTTAAAGAAGTCTAGAATCAACATGTGCAGGTTTACTGGTGACCACTTCTCTTCTGTCACCTCATCTAATTCAAATTTATTTTAATGATAATTTTTCTTATTTACTTTCTGCACAGGAAAGAGGCATCAAGCTTCTCCAGCCAGTAAGGTCACGACCTGAACGTTCAGACAGTGAGGAAGAGGATGAACGCCCCTCAGCAAGAATAGCACAGCTGAGCTTGGACAACCTGACCCCTGTGGAGGTCACAGGGGCTCAGGTCTTCCTGGATGAGCAGGGCTCCTTACAGTGGCCGGTTCTGTTCCTCTACCCCGAGCATCAACAGAGCGATTTCATTTCAGCCTTCTGTGAGAACAACAGGTAAAGCACTGCCTTCTTTTCTCAAGCCCTTTTATTAAATGTGGAATTCATGTCCTTAGTCTACCCATAATTCATGTTTATGGGTATTGTCCTCCTAAAAAGTGTACTTCAGTCTCAAGTAACAGTTATCCTGTCAACCGCTGAGACCTTCACGCAACAGCTGTAATCATTTCCAAGATTCAAATACACACAACTGTGTGCTAAAAATATCTAAAGAAAAATGTTCCTTCAATAAATGACAACATTGTGAACATTTAACAACTTGAAACCAGCTGTGTTTCGCACAATGTCTTGGTTTTTATTCCGCTTTTGTATTTGAAAGGGTAAATGATGAATTTTCAGGCTTTTTGAGGCTGATTCCTTTGAGTCATTTCTTGCTTGCAGCTCTTTCATTGTCTGTGTTTTACACTTCAGCATGTGAAGTTCTTCTTGGTAGAAGTTGTTTGGATTTATAACAAATACAAACAACCTTCATTCTGCTACTGGTTAACAGAATATTCAGGGTTTTTTGTCACAAACAACTTTAACCACCACTTGGAGGCGCTGTTTAGCCAAGCCTTGCTTCTAACTACTTTATTGCAAAGAAAATGTTTATTTTTGTGACAACCATTAGTAAGCAATATGCCATCTCATGCTACTTTATTGCATAATAATTTTGTCTTGCAGATCTGTTTTGAATCTTTGTCTTTTTTGGATTAGCTTTACAGATCATCTTTGTGTCATGTTTGGGGATGAACTTCCACCTTGGGACACAGACAGAAAATACCGCCCACAAAACCTGCAGGTTTGTACTGCTGCAAAAGCAAAGCTTCTGATTAAACTAAACCAATGTTTTTTTTTCTGTTTTGTTACCTAAAATTGTTTCTTTTCTCATCATGTGTGAATTATTTAGTTGCATTTCCTCCAACAGTACGGTTTGTGTACTCTGTGATCTATGCCAACAGGTGTAATACCACCAAAGTTTGAGAAGCTCATTTGGAATTTGTGTCTTTCTGCAGTTTGAGATAAAATGTATTTTTTATGTAGCGTCTAACTTTGTTTTCCAGCTGTACTTTGAAGATGAGGAGAAGGAGTCTCTCTACCAAGTTGATCCAGAAATGTCGCTTTTAAAAACATTGCAGCATAATAGGTAATTTTTAAATTATGTTTCTTGGTTTGTTGTTATGATTGTTGGTTGTTAGTACAGATTGTTATTGACCATTCAAGCCAACTATATCCAGAAGTATTTTTTTGGTATTTCTGATGAAAATGCAAGTTTTTATGTTTCCTAATAACCAATTTAATCGATCTGTGTTATCAGTTCTGCATTAGTGAATATAAAATTATGACCATTCTGAGTAGTAATTTTACTGTTTTCCCTTCTTAGAAATTGAACTTTTTTGCCGTGTAAGTCGGTTATATTGCATGCTAACTATTTTTACAGTCGGTAAATATGTTTGAGTTTTGAGGTGAAGAACCTTCAAAAATAAAATGGAATCTATGTGTAATGCATAGCAGCCGGTTAGTTTATTTTGAGAGGAAATCATTTCTTGCATCTTCCATTAATTGTTAAATCTGTCCCTTTAACAGGTTTTTTGTGAAGGCAGGGACCCCAAGCTTCATGGTTTTAGTGAAAGACTCACCATTCTGCAAGCAGTTTTTGTCTGGAAAGAAAATCCATGGATTGTAGACACGGACACATAATATGAAAAAGTAGAGAACTGACCTGAGCGCTTTTGTTTTGGAGACTACAATAAAAAGACAACTGTCTGCTTTGACCTTGCTAATGAAACAGGATCTCTTAGCAAAACCTCATTACTGTCAGCATGTTTGGTAGTTGATATGTACAGGTTATTTTGATTGTGATGTCTTCTTTTGATTTGTCCAAACATGGCTCTTTACATCGTGGCCAAACATCTCTATTTTGATCCCATCTATGAAATCATGTGGTTCATTCAAATATAACTGTAAAAATGACTCTGGATTCTCCGTATTTTCTTGAAATAAATACTGCATGCCCTTCTGATGACACCTTCATAACTTTAATATTTAATAAGAAAATTCTTAAATAATACAAATAAAGTGGCAAGTTTAATATGAAGGTCTAGAGACTTTCAAAGTAAATATATTGAGATATTATGATCTATTAGTTGGTATAAATTAATTTGCAATTTCTTAAGACCTATCAGTTATAGCTCTTGAAAATATATATATGTTTATATCCCTTACAAGTATAGACTAACTTACTGGAAGTTTCCACCATTTGGTTCAGGAAACTTCAAGGAATAAACCCATTTAAAAAAGACTTCAAATGAAGAATTTAGACTTAATCAAACTGTGGAAAATGAATCCAAGAATGGCTGCCAATCCTTTTTGTTCTTGTTCTGACATAGTATAGCTAAATTTAGAACAAGATGGCTCAACAGGTTTGCTGAACATAAAATAAAACAACCCAGAGTTAAAAACTTAGAGGAATGTTTAAACAGAGTTGCTTCCTGATTGCTTGCATACTTATCAGCTATTTATCAACTTTGGAAACTTAATAACTAACAACATGGACTTCTCACGCAGATCCTCTTGATTTAACTTTGCACGGCATCTATAAAAAAATAAGAGTTTGCTCAATTTAGATTATATTGAATCATAAAGCATCTTTTGCATTTTAATTTTCTGTCTCTTATGTTGTTTATTTTTTATAATATTTGAAACCCAGCAGCTTAGTTAACAGTATGATATGTCTGATTGTCTTGTATTGTTGGACAGATTTGCTCCGGAAATGGGAAAGATATAAAAATAGTATAATAAGAATGCTACTAAAGTTTTGAGTACAAGTATTACAAGTTTTGAGAAGAAAGATATGAAGTCCTGCTTTCAAAATGAAATAGTTAACAGTATGATGTGTCTGTTTTGTTCAAGTACTTAAAGTAATTCTTAAACCATTTGCAGTAATAGCAAATGGTTTAAGATGGTTTTAGCAGAGCATGTGCAATAGTTAAACTAGATTTGAAGTTGCTTTCATATAAATGTGGAAATGACAGAGAGGAGAACAGATCTGGAACAGATAATGGATCAGGAAACAGAGAGAATTAACAAGGAGGTGATGATGTCTGTTTTAGAGAAGAGGAAACAAGTAAGAAATGCAATAAAGAGACTGGACCTTTTGACCTAAAGTGTAAACTTGAATATTCTGATTTGGTTAGGGCAAAGCTGTAATGTAAAAAAAAATCATTGTTTACTACATGTTGGAAAGGCAGTGAGCTGCAGCACCAAGAGACGTTTAGTTTGCATTATGTTGTCAATAACATCTAGTGGCGAATATTGGAAAGTGCACTCTTTATTTTCGGGCTGTGCAACAATTAAACTGATACTGGCACGAGACCCCTGCAGTGTTTGCTTTGTAAATAGTTATGAGTGTTTAAGCTTTGGTTGTAAGTTACTTATGTGTAGATGTAAATGTTGCAAGTAGTTTTATTAATACAAACAGCATGAGTTTCTGATTTTGTTTGTTTCCTTAGTGCCATATAGGGCATCATAATATTCCAACAGAGAGGTAATAACTGCATGTCTCATTTTTTCAAGGTATTTTTTGGGAGGTAAGACTTCACCTTAGATATTTCTGTTATTTAAAAAAAACAGGACTTTACAGCAGGATTTATCTGTTTGTCTGGCTTAAAAGCACTATCAACAATAAGAAAGTTCATGTTGCTTTAATAGCCCGTTTAGTTAATTTGCATATTTGGATCTCATGTCTTTCATTTTTTGCTTGGTCAATGCTCCATAGATTTCCTGTAAAGTTTAGCTTGTGCCGGTCTGGTGGTCACACAGGGATACCATGGTAACTAAACCCCTGCAGGTAGTTTAGAGAACTTGGAAAGGTATCAAAACCCGAGGAACAATTAAATCATACATTGATGTAATGTAGTTTTCTAAAACCTGAATTTCATTAGCTGTAAGACATAAATATAGAAAACAAATATGACACTGTGTAGTAAAGTTGCATAATTGAATTTCAATTTTTTCACCTTTTACATTTTTATATTTTAATTGTTATTAAAGGAGATGTACTTATGCATAAACAAAGACATTTGGCAAACATGATAAAAAAAATAGTAGTTAGCCTCATAACTTTAGTAAATTGTATATAACAACATTTCAGAATCAATTGGAGACAAACAATAAAATCCAGTCATTCATTTTTTATTATTTGTTATTGATGTGTTTAGATCGACAATGAAGTAGTTGTACAATGTTTATAATAATGTAAATATACATATGAACTCAAACAACTCAAGTTCAATACTTTTTGAAGCGTCATAGAAATTTTTGGATAGAGTAAAGAATCTCATTATACACCAACATGATTATGGCTGATCTGAGCAGATTACATTATTTACAAGTTTGTTCAGATGTTTTTAGGAATTGCAAGCATTGGGCTCTGTGCCATAGTTCTGAGACTCTGTAGGATATTGGGGAGAGTTGTCATACATAACAGGACTTTGACAAAGGTTTTGATTCTCAGCAGGACTTTGATGACGAGTTTCAAACCCAATAGGATTTTGAAACTCTCCAGAATATATGGAGGGTTTTGATACCCAGTAGGACTCCAAGGAGGGTTTTGATTACCACCAGGATATGGAGGAGGGCTTTGGAACCAAGGAGGGCTTTGAGGAGTGTTGTGAACCCTTACTGGGTTTTAAGCAGGGTTTCGAACACCAACTGAACGTGCATAATGGTTTTGATTAGCCGTCATGACAGGATTAGCCTGCACATTGACCACAATTTGGGGCTGTGGCCCTGCAGTGACAGGAGTTTGATTTGTTTGTTGAGGATTCGACTGACAACAGAAGCACCAGAAAGCACATATGTCACCACAGAGGGAAGCCTGAAAGGAAACACATTGAAACTTTTTATACCATTGCACTTTTTCAAAATGAGTTCATGTGAGTGTAAATTTGTCATACCATTATTCCGGGTTTGTTAGGAATGGAAGCTCTCTTTGACTATATAACACACAGGGGAATCCCACAGGCTGACATAGGGAGTCAGAATGTTACATAAAAGCAGACAGTTGTTCTCTTTAAATGACGCCCAAACAGTGCAGGCTATGGAGAGGCATCACCAGAAGCTATAGCAACCTGGAGAACACATAAACATACAGCATGGAAGGTTTGTTGTTTTAAATTAAGGAATTAAAAAAAAAGGTCTTGTACATGTTAATCAGTCAATCAATAAATTTTATTTACAAAGCACCTTCATACTAAAATAATGTTTATAAATCTTCAGTTTTCCATGGGCACACTCATCTAGTAACACCTGTTCATGAGAATAGCCGAGCTACATTGTCCAAGTTTGAATTTACTAACCAGAGTCACATGAGACAGTTAAAATAACAGGGTAATTTTAGTTAAAGCCTTTAATAAAATGATCAATCATCAATCAGAATTTGTCTATGCAAAGCAACAGACAGTTAATGCACAACTACACCATGAAGTAAAATGACTTTAGAAACCAAAACACTTGTTTTGTTGCTTTTCATCCATGATCTTATCAGCGTTTACAGCTGCGTTGCTGCAGGCCATTACCCATCTAATTGTGCTTGGTTTGTTATTTTTTAATCTAATATCTAAATACTGGCCCAAATCAAAGTGAGGTGAAATTAAAACACTTTTTATCAATATTATGAAAGATTTAAATGAAGAACACGCAAAAGGAGTTTCCCTTAATGTACTTTCACAATTAGTTACCATCAGAAATCAGTGATTTTCATTCAAACAGCAGTTTATTCTTTCAATCTGAGTGAGAACAGCAAACAGACATATCCAGTGTCTTTCTTAGGCTGATCTGTTCAGGCTGATCTGTTCTAACCAGACATTCTCTACCTTCTTTCATTTATGTTATCACAAAGTTTTTGGGAACCAACATTTTTAGCTTGTTAATAAAAACCTTTAAAACCTTGAAACATTAAAACTGTGGGAGTTTTCCATTTTTATCTAAACCCTCCACCTGTTCAGTAAAACATAATGAGCTTCACATAAGTGTTGCTACAGCTGGAAAGACGCAGACTAAATACCTTTTTGGATTTTACAAACAAAGAAGTAGAAGCTGTTTTCTAAAATTCCATTAACACTCCCTGAATAGAATAATTGTAATCACATTCAATACATTTTCACTTTAAGTTGCTGTGTAGTATTTTTTCTCACTTCTTATCTTCATTTTAAATTATATGTAAAGAGAGATGATAATTAAGACATAATGTTTTTTGAATCCATTTTTAAAGCTATTCACAGAATTACTTTATCTCGGTACCATTACTATCTAATGATCCCTTCTGTGTTTTTACTGACCTTCTGACAGACACAGTGATACTAAAATAAAAGTAAATCACTGAATAATTTTAAATACAAGTTATAAATCTGAAACAATAAAATTAGGAGAAACTACAGTAATTCATCTTTACAGTCTAGAAAATGTAACAATGTTTACCTGCATTCATATAGAAATGTATGAACAAAACACTGTCAAACTGTACATAAAACATTTTACCTGCTTTTGTGGGAGGTTTTGGTTGCGCTTCTGGAGACAACAATAGATGAGTTGGTTACTGTAAGGTTTGCTTTGCCTGGACGCACAAAAAATATGCTGCAGAACCTGTGATCCATCCGTCATAGCAGCCAGTTTGGAGACGAGCCATCTACTTCCTCGTCTGAATGTTATGAATCAACATGGTAAATGATTTCACAGATGTTGGTTGCTATTGCATTTTGCTGTCCATGTGTCTCTTGAAGATGCTGGAGTTTTGCTGTTGTGTGTTGAGTCATGCATTGGAAGAGCAAACAATTATTTTTGTAATTTGTTTCTCAAACAGCCGTCCTCCTTACCTTGATGTGATGTGCATTTTATTTTGCGGTCTGATTTTTTATTTATTTATTTCTTAAGTTCATGTATGGCTATTAGTTTACATCTTTTGAATGCATTACCTAAATCCAAAAAGTTGTAATGTAAAAATATCACTGTACAAATAATCAGCAGATCTGTGTCTTTATTATTATGTTTGGGCCAGCAATTAATATCTGAAAGAAAAAAATGAAATATCTGAGTTTATTAGGGCCCAACTGAACTCAGAATATTAAATGATGCAACATTGCCCTTGTATTTTAATTTCATTCTTTTGTTATGTGCTGCATGAAACTAAAGAAAACACCGTGGCCCCTTTCTGTCACTCTTGATAAATTTATACTGATACTGTCCCCATGTTTGGTAGTTGATATGTACAGGTTATTTTGATTGTGATGTCTTCTTTTGATTTGTCCAAACATGGCTCTTTACATCGTGGCCAAACATCTCTATTTTGATCCCATCTATGAAATCATGTGGTTCATTCAAATATAACTGTAAAAATGACTCTGGATTCTCCGTATTTTCTTGAAATAAATACTGCATGCCCTTCTGATGAAGGGTCGACCAAAAGTATTTTGGTCGACTTCTCATTTTGTGGAAATGGCCATAGATCAGACCTTTCCTACATAGATTACGGGTAACAGTTGCTTTGCTAAGATCATTGTTGACATTTAGGCTAAAAATAATAATTTGATTAATCGTGATGAATAGAATATTGAAGTAATTGTTAACTGGAGCATGCAGGCCAAAAAAAGGCCCTTCACTGAAAGAGCAACACATTCATATCAGTAATTAGGTCAGAGTTGCACAAAAAATATATACATTTATGTATATGACTTTGTCTATCAATCCATCCATTTTCCTACACCCTTGTCCCTTACTGGGGTCGGGAGGGTTGCTGGTGCCTATCTCCAGCTGTCGTTTCGGGCGAGAGGCAGGGTACATCCTGGACAGGTCGCCAGTCTGTCACAGGGCAACACAGAGACAGACAGGACAAACAAACATGCACACACACACACTCACACCTAGGGACAATTTAGAGAGGCCAATTAACCTGACAGTCATGTTTTTGGACTGTGGGAGGAAGCCGGAGTACCCAGAGAGAACCCACGCATGCTCAGGGAGAACATGCAAACTCCATACAGAAAGACCGGGGCCGGGAATCAAACCCACAACCTTTTTGCTGCAAGGCAACAGCTCTACCAGTTGCGCCACTGGGCAGCCTTATATGACTTTGTGTGACCAGGAAAAACTCACTAAGCACCAGTTTTTGGCAAAACAACACATTGTAACATAATTGACCCACCTGGATGGAAAACCTGAAATTTCGCAAATGACTTTGTAGAAGAAATCCAAGTTGATACCATCTCTGTCGTCATGTTTGTGTGTCTCCAAACCTGCGATGCATCGTATTACCTACCCTGTTTCAGCTGGTTATTGACAAACTGCTGGTAAAGATATTGAGATACTATTTGCAATTTCTTAAGACCTATCAGTTATAGCTCTTGAAAATATATCTATGTTTATATCCCTTAGAAGTATAGACTTCACTTACTGGAAGTTTGCACCATTTGGTTCAGGAAACTTCAAGGAATAAACCCATTTAAAAAAGACTTTAAATGAAGAATTTAAACTTAATCAAACTGTGGAAAATGAATCCAAGAATGGCTGCCAATCCTTTTTGTTCTTGTTCTGACATAGTATAGCTAAATTTAGAACAAGATGGCTCAACAGGTTTGCTGAACATAAAATAAAACAACCCAGAGTTAAAAACTTAGAGGAATGTTTAAACAGAGTTGCTTCCTGATTGCTTGCATACTTATCAGCTATTTATCAACTTTGGAAACTTAATAACTAACAACATGGACTTCTCACGCAGATCCTCTTGATTTAACTTTGCACGGCATCTATAAAAAAATAAGAGTTTGCTCAATTTAGATTATATTGAATCATAAAGCATCTTTTGCATTTTAATTTTCTGTCTTTCTTATGTTGTTTATTTTTTATATTATTTGAAACCCAGCAGCTTAGTTAACAGTATGATGTGTCTGATTGTCTTGTATTGTTGGACAGATTTGCTCCGGAAATGGGAAAGATATAAAAATAGTATAATAAGAATGCTACTAAAATAAACTATATATATATATACAAGTATATATATATATAGTTTTGAGTACAAGTATTACAAGTTTTGAGAAGAAAGATATGAAGTCCTGCTTTCAAAATGAAATAGTTAACAGTATGATGTGTCTGTTTTGTTCCAGTACTTAAAGTAATTCTTAAACCATTTGCAGTAATAGCAAATGGTTTAAGATGGTTTTAGCAGAGCATGTGAAATAGTTAAACTAGATTTGAAGTTGCTTTCATATAAATGTGGAAATGACAGAGAGGAGAACAGATCTGGAACAGATAATGGATCAGGAAACAGAGAGAATTAACAAGGAGGTGATGATGTCTGTTTTAGAGAAGAGGAAACAAGTGAGAAATGCAATAAAGAGACTGGACCTTTTGACCTAAAGTGTAAACTTGAATATTCTGATTTGGTTAGGGCAAAGCTGTAATGTAAAAAAAAATCATTGTTTACTACATGTTGGAAAGGCAGTGAGGTGCAGCACCAGGCTCACTGCTTGGTGAGCTTGGTGCTAGATTGTATTACGTTGTCAATAACATCTAGTGCCGAATATTGGTAAGTGCACTCTTTAGTTTCGGACTGTGCAACAATTAAACTGATACTGGCACGAGACCCCTGCAGTGTTTGCTTTGTAAATAGTTATGAGTGTTTAAGCTTTGGTTGTAAGTTACTTATGTGTAGATGTAAATGTTGCAAGTAGTTTTATTAATACAAACAGCATGAGTTTCTGATTTTGTTTGTTTCCCTTATGGGCCTCTCTATAAGGGCATCATAATATTCCAACAGAGAGGTAATAACTGCATGTCTCATTTTTTCAAGGTATTTTTTGGGAGGTAAGACTTCACCTTAGATATTTCTGTTATTTAAAAAATAACAGAAATTTTAAAAAGCTTGTGCCAGTCTGGTGGTCACACAGGGATACCATGGTAACTAAACCAGCTGCAGGTAGTTTCAGCAACTATCAAACGCCAAGGAAAAATTAAATCATACATTGATGTAATGTAGTTTTCTAAAACCTGAATTTCATTAGCTGTAAGACATAAATATAGAAAACAAATATGACACTGTGTAGTAAAGTTGCATAATATGAATTTCACTTTTTTCACCTTTTACATTTTTATATTTTAATTGTTATTAAAGGAGATGTACTTATGCATAAACAAAGACATTTGGTGAAAATGATAAAAAAAATAGTAGTTAGCCTCATAACTTTAGTAAATTATATATAACAACATTTCAGAATCAATTGGAGACAAACAATAAAATCCAGTCATTCATTTTTTATTATTTGTTATTTATGTGTTTAGACAATGAAGTAGTTGTACAATGTTTATAATAATGTAAATATAATATGAACTCAAACAACTCAAGTTCAATACTTTTTGAAGCGTCAAATAAATTTTTGGATATAGTAAAGAATCTCATTATACACCAACATGATTATGGCTGATCTGAGCAGATTACATTATTTACAAGTTTGTTCAGATGTTTTTAGGAATTGCAAGCATTGGGCTCTGTGCCATAGTTCTGAGACTCTGTAGGATATTGGGGAGAGTTGTCATACATAACAGGACTTTGACAAAGGTTTTGATTCTCAGCAGGACTTTGATGACGAGTTTCAAACCCAATAGGATTTTGAAACTCTCCAGAATATATGGGAGGGTTTTGATACCCAGTAGGACTCCAAGGAGGGTTTTGATTACCACCAGGATATGGAGGAGGGCTTTGGAACCAAGGAGGGCTTTGAGGAGTGTTGTGAACCCTTACTGGGTTTTGAACAGGCGTTTGAACACCAACAGAAGGTGGAGAAGCATTTTGATTAGCCGTCATGACAGGATTAGCCTGCACATTGACCACAGTTTGGGGCTGTTGCCCTGCAATGACAGGAGTTTGATTTGTTTGTTGAGGATTCGACTGACAACAGAAGCACCAGAAAGCACATATGTCACCACAGAGGGAAGCCTGAAAGGAAACACATTGAAACTTTTTATACCATTGCACTTTTTCAAAATGAGTTCATGTGAGTGTAAATTTGTCATACCATTATTCCGGGTTTGTTAGGAATGGAAGCTCTCTTTGACTATATAACACACAGGGGGAATCCCACAGGCTGAACACTTAGCAGGAGTCAAAATGTTCATAAAAGCAGACAGTTGTTCTCTTTAAATGACGCCCAAACAGTGCAGGCTATGGAGAGGCATCACCAGAAGCTATAGCAACCTGGAGAACACATAAACATACAGCATGGAAGGTTTGTTGTTTTAAATTGAGGAATTAAAAAAAAGGTCTTGTACATGCAGTCAATCAATAAATTTTATTTATAAAGCACCTTCATACTAAAATAATCTTTTTAAATCTTCAGTTTTCCCTGTGCACACTCATCTAGTAACACCTGTTCATGAGAATAGCCGAGCTACATTGTCCAAGTTTGTTTTCAGTTTGAAAAATTTACTAACCAGAGTCACATGAGACAGTTAAAATAACAGGGGAATTACCAGACATTCTCTACCTTCTTTCATTTATGTTATCACAAAGTTTCTGGGAACCAACATTTCTAGCTTGTTAATAAAAACCTTTAAAACCTTGAAACATTAAAAATTAGGGAGTTTTCCATTTTTATCTAAACCCTCCACCTGTTCAGTAAACTAATGAGTTCACAAAGTGTTCAACTGGAACACGTAAATTTTGATTTATCATAAAACTACAAACTAAATCCCAAACCAAATATTGTTATACAGAAATCAGTTTTTTTTTCTATAAACAGCTTTAACAAACTACTGTTCTTAGTTGTTAAAACCACTTGCTTAAGAGATTAATATAGTGGATGATTCACATTTTACTCAAGAAGTTGAAATTCCTATACCTAAGAAAATCCATAACAATAGAATAATTGAATCAATTAATACATTTCACTTCAGTTCTTGTGTATTTTCATTTTATCTTCATTTTAAATTATATGTAAAGAGAGATGATAATTAAGACATAATGTTTTTTGAATACATTTTTAAAGCTATTCACAGAATTACTTTATCTCGGTACCATTACTATCTAATGATCCCTTCTGCGTTTTTACTGATCTTCTGACAGACACAGTGATACTAAAATAAAAGTAAATCACTGAATAATTTTAAATACAAGTTATAAATCTGAAACAATAAAATTAGGAGAAACTACAGTAATTCATCTTTACAGTCATTCAAAGAATGTAACATGTCTAAACTGCATTTTCTAGACTGTAGAAATTTAGTATTTTCAGAACAAAACACTGTCAAACTGTACATAAGTAAAACGTTTTACCTGCTTTTGTGGGAAGTTTTGGTTGCGCTTCTGGAGACAACAATAGATGAGTTGGTTACTGTAAGGTTTGCTTTGCCTGGACGCACAAAAAATATGCTGCAGAACCTGTGATCCATCCGTCATAGCAGCCAGTTTGGAGACGAGCCATCTACTTCCTCGTCTGAATGTTATGAATCAACATGGTAAATGATTTCACAGATGTTGGTTGCTATTGCATTTTGCTGTCCATGTGTCTCTTGAAGATGCTGGAGTTTTGCTGTTGTGTGTTGAGTCATGCATTGGAAGAGCAAACAATTATTTTTGTAATTTGTTTCTCAAACAGCCGTCCTCCTTACCTTGATGTGATGTGCATTTTATTTTGCGGTCTGATTTTTTATTTATTTATTTCTTAAGTTCATGTATGGCTATTAGTTTATATCTTTTGAATGCATTACCTAAATCCAAAAAGTTGCAATTTAAAAAAAGATAAATGAAATGCCAGAATGTAATTATATTAATTGTACAGTGAAATAGTCAGCAGATCTGTGTCTTTATTATTATGTTTGGGCCAGCAACTAATATATGTAAGACAAAATTAAATATCTGAGTTTATTAGGGCCCATCAGAACTCAGAATATTAAATGATGCAACATTACCCTTGTATTTTAATTTCATTATTTTGTTATGTGCTGCATGAAACTAAACAAAAATAATTTTAACACAGAAACATACTCCATCTGGAGGAAATGTTACCTCCTCCAGTAATGGTTCGTTAGCATAGAAACATTACCTTCATCTGGAGGGTCCTAAGCAAGGTCAGGAATCACAACTTCACCCCCCTCTGAGTCTACATGTAACCCAGTTTATCAAAGTTAGTTGGGATTTTGGTGGCATTCAGCATATTTCAGGATTCAGCAAACTTGCATATGAAAAATACAATGAAGTTCAACAGCACTTTGTGACTCTAATGTTCATACCATGTCTACACTGGGTGACTCCCATAAATAAGCACAAGAAGGCTGCTAAGCCTGTATATCTGCATATCTGAGTCAATGAGATTTAAAGCTCATCTTTGCAGAATTTGTCTTTATATTTCTGTTTTATTAAATGCTGCTACTTCTCTCTGGTATAAAGCAATAGAACATGTAAAATAAATAGGTGTGTCAATAAGATAATTTATAGGGTAATTTCATTTACTAAGTTTAATTAATTTGGGACATGTAGTTCTTTGGGGCTCAGGTGGGGAAAGTTCTACTATCTCCTAATTTCTACTCCGAAATATACGTATACACACACACACACACCCCCGCACACACATATATATATCACCCATATTTTCACTCACATTAATGGAGACATTCATGGTTAATTCTGATCTGCCTGATCAGATCTGGTAAGACTTTAATCTCAATGTCAATGTATTTATTATAGGACATAAAAACAATAGATGGTGAAGAAACTGCTGCACAATTCAATAAACTATAACGATAACGACAATAAGAACAAGACAAATATATATAAAGGTAAGGTTACAACAAAATGCAAATATACTCAATGACTGTAATTATAATAACAAAAAACTCAAACTCAGTTTGAATCAAATGCCAAAGAATAAAAACGCTCTTTAACAAAGATTTAATCCAATTGAGATGTAATAACTGTGTGAATCACTTTTTCAGGGTCTTTTATTAGGAGGTAAGACTTCCCCTTATTTGTCTTAATTGGAAAAAAATGGACGTTGCAACATTTTTCTAGTATAAAAGCACTACAGGAAATAAAGAAGTTTAGGTTGATTTAAAAGCTCTTTGCATATTTGGATTTCATGTCTTTTACCTTCTGTTTGGTTAATACTCCACAGTTTTCCTATAAGGTTTAGGTTGTGCCAGTTTAGTGGTCAAACACAGTGATACCATGGTAATGAAACCAGCCAGAGTCTCTTCATTGCATTTCTTACTTTTTTCCTCCTCTCGAAAACAAACATCACTTCCTCTTCATATGTTGATGCAATCTAGTTTTCAAAAAAATTTTTTATTTCATTAACTGTAAGCCATTAATATAAAAATGGCCAGAGAAAAGACCAGCATACCTCTGCGTCTAATATGAATTTAACTTTTTGTCACATTTTAGATTTTCATATTTTTCAAGGGCTGCACAGTGGCGCAGTTGGTAGAGCTGTTGCCTTGCAGCAAGAAGGTTCTAGGTTCGATTCCCAGCCCCGGTTTTTCTGCATGGAGTTTGCATGTTCTCCCTGGGCATGCATGGGTTCTCTCCAGGTACTCCGGCTTCCTCCCACAGTCCAAAATCAGGACTGTCAGGTTAATTGGTCTCTCTAAACTCTCCCTAGGTGTGAGTGTGTGTGTGGATGTTTGTTTGTCTTGTGTGTCTCTGTGTTGCCCTGTGACAGACTGGCGACCTGTCCAGGGTGACCCCGCCTCTCGCCCGGAACATTGGCTGGGGATAGGCACCAGCACCTCCCGACCCCAATAAGGGAGAAGGGAGTTTAGAAAATGCATGGATGGATGGATATTTTTTATTAATTACTTGTGATACAATAACTGTTCAACTGTATTGTAATAGATGTGCCTGTTCATTAACAAATACATTTGGTGAGTTATATAAGACATCATTAATTAGAGTCAAACAATAAAGCCAAGTCAGTTTTTATTTATTATTTAGTTATTGACGTTGCGTATAAATCAATTTGACAACATTTTCCATTTCAAATGAATAAAGTAGTCATGCAATGTTCATAACAAAGTAAATACACATGTGAACTCAAACAACTCAAATTCACCACATTTTTTGGAAGTATTGACAGTTAATTGATATTTTGGATAGAGTAAAGAATCCCATTATACCCCAACGTTATCATGAATGATCAGAGAAACTCATATTTTTAACGAGTTTGCTCTGATGTTAGGAATTATAAGAATTTGGACTTTTAGCAGGGTTTTGGTACCCTGCGGAGTATTGAGGAGGGTTTGGATACCCACCAGGATTTTGATTACCACCAGGATACTGAGGAGAGTTTTGAAACCACGGAGGGCTTTGAGGAGCGTTTTGAAACATAGACGGGTTTTGAGCAGGGGGTTGAACAGGGTTTTGAACAGGCTGTGGAGAAGTGTTTTGATTAACCATCATGACCGGATTAGCCTGCACGTTGACCACAGTAGTGTGTTGTGTGGGCTGCTGCACCACAGTGACAGGAGCTCCATGCTTTAGCTCACGGTGCATCTGACACCAGGAGCACCAGAGACAGAAACAGGAAATCGCCATGTCGTTACAGATGGAACCCTGAAAGCAAACACAGTGAAACTTTTCATAATGTCATGTACTATTTCAAAATGAGGTGAATATAAAGTATGTCATACCTTTATTCGATATTTGTGCCGAATGGAAGCCCTCAAAGAAATTGCCGCTGGAGGGATAATCACAGGAATCCCACAGGCTCCGCAGGCAGCAGGAGTCAGAAGGTCACATAAAGGCAGACAATGGTTCTCACCAAATAATCCTGAAACAGTGCAGGCAAGGCAAGGCCAGCACCAGAAGCCATAGCAACCTGGAGAACACAGAGACAGACGGATACAAGCAGTGAAATGGTCTTAGGTAATTGTAAGGTATATCGTTTTAAAATTAAGGAAAAAAAAGAAGAAATGACTCTTACAAGTATTGCAATCTTGACAGCAGTCAAAGAGACCAGTTTTCCACTCTCTGAGGGCAGGTTCTGCCATCCTATCCTGGAGTTCAGCCACAAACTCTGAACTTCAACCCTGTGTGATCAGAAAATAAATCAGTCAGTTTTTGGCAAAACAACCCACTGTAACATAGTGAACTAAAATGCATGGACATTTTTGGAAACAAATGGCTATGTAGAAGTAATCCAAGTTCTGTTGTGATATTATGAAAACCCACTGTGTCTCTAAAACCGACACATTGTGTTACTTGTCCTGTTTCAAATGTTTATTGTTTCAATCTGACAAACTGTTGGTAAAGATATTGTGATCAAATCTCTGCCTCAATTCATAATACATGTCACCTTGAAAGATCTATGAAGAATTTAAGTTGCAATTTCTTAAGACCTATCAATAGTAACTCTTGTAAATATATATCTATGTGTTTTACACATATCACTAACAAGTCTAGACTTCACTTACTGAATGTTTCCACCAATTATTTTGGAAAACTTCAAGTGCACCAGGAACAAACTCAATTAAAGGAAAAAATGTACTTATTGAAAGTAATTTTGAGTCCTTGGCTTCTCATTCTTTTTTCCCTTACAGCAAAATTTAGAACAATTTGGCTCAACAGGTTTGCTGAACACTCAGCAAACAGGAAATAAAACTTACAGAGGAATGTTTAAACACGTGAGTTGCTTCCTCATTTTTTGCATACCTAAAAACCAATTTGTTGACAGTAAACCTTGATTAGTACACCTTAAAGTCAACAGATTCCAGTAGGCTGCTTAAGAACTCATGGCATCTGGTAAAAAACAGTTTGCTCAATTAAAATTTAAGGTTGTAATGCATCTTTTGCATTTCACTTTTATGTCTTCCTCATGCTGCTTTACTTTTATTTTATTTGAAACCCAGCAGCTTAGACAATCAGCATGATGTGTCTGATTGTCTTGCACTGTTGGACAGATTTGCTCTGGAAATTGGGTAGAAAGCAAAAATCACAACCTCAAAATAAAAAGTTTGTTTTGATTTTTGAGTGTTGTGTCGCAACTAAAAATGAACATTTGTTGGACTATGTAAAAGTTTCCCAAAGTGTCATTGTCCCTTTTTAATGAATCCACCTGAAATTGAAGTTTCTGGCTTTTCACTCTGTTTAGTTCATTTCAACTCATTTCATTCAGCGAGTTCAAAGCCTGCTTTTCTATTTGATGCAGCTCTTTTTGTTTCTATGCCACATTTCACTAGTTGGTTGCGTATTTTAAGAGCAAGAACATTCATGACTTTTTTTCCTCTTATTGCAGTAAATGCTAGTTATTGTAATACTAACTGTTAGAGCCATAAATAGAGATTTAATATAACATTTAATTTAGGCCATTTAGTGAAATAGTTTGAATTATTGTTTGTATATTGCTTGTTTTTTTATTCCTTCGTTTACGTGTAGACATTTAGATTAAGAGCGTATTGATATTTGAAATTTTGTCTTATTTGATGCCATTTTTGACTCTGTGGAGAATTGAAAGTTTTATATTGTTGAAAAAAGCTTTAGCTATCCTTGTTTTGGGCTGTATAGTTGCCTTATTAGAAACATTATAGAAACCAGAACACTCGTTTTGTTGCTTTTCAACCATGACGTTATCAGAGTGTGAAGCTGCGCTGCTGCAGGCATTGTCTATCTACTTGTGTTTTGTCTCTTCCTATCTTCTTTCAGTAAAACATAATGCTTTCTGAATATTTTTTAAGCTATCTACAAAATGGTTTTATCTTAGCTCTGATCTGTACTATTATTATGTAATGATAATTTCTGACTTTTTATTGACCTTAGACCTTCTGACAGACAGACAGAAAAGTAAATACTTGAACAATTTGAAAGACAAGTTTTAAATCTAAAGCAATTCAATTAGAAAAACTAAAGTATTTTGTCTTCACTTTCAAGTAAATGTAACAATGTTTAGATGCATTCAGTTATAAAACTTTGACTACACGGTATATAAGTAAAACGTTTTACCTGCTTTCGTGGGAGATCTTCCTTGCACCTCCGTAGATATCAGCAAATGTGTGTGTTACAGTAAGGTTTGCTTTGCGTGGATGAACACAAAATATGTTGTAAAACCTGAATGGCAGCCAGTTTGGATATGAGCCATCTGCTTCTTCTTCTTGAGCCTGACTGAATGCTCACAATCAACATCGTAAATGATTTCACTTTGATGCTACCGCTGTTAATCAGCATCAAATTGCTGTTGCATTTGCTTCACTTGATGAAGCCGAAGTTTTACTGTTTGGTGACTCAGGTATTACAAGCACAGAAGATCTTACTTGTAATTTGATTCTGAAACAAACGTGATTGTGTTGTGAGAACTTGGACAAACATCAGGTTAAGCTCTGCTTTTTGTTAGCTGAATGAAGAGATTTAATAATCACAATTTGCTACTAATCTAAAGCATCCACATCCCGAGCCAAGACAAACAATAAAATATAGACTTTTGAGTTGTTCACAAAATCAGCAGAGAGCAAAAGATTCTAACCATGTTTGGATTTAACTATTCAGATTTTAACATGAAGCTGACTATGAAGGAAGTAACAGTGAAAATAAAAATGCTTCAAGGTTGTGGGTCGGATTGGTTCAGAAATCACCTGTAGGGGAAAACTTCAATTTTGCAGACTTTTGAAATATTGTTGTCAGTATTACTTCGGATACAGTAATACCAAGTGTAAGGATTAGCCTTAATCCATTGTTTGTTATATTTATTTCACAGCAGCACCTTTCTTATTTTGCACATTTGCAGAAACACATATTCATTTTCAGGAAAAGGTTAACCTAGACTCTGAATGTATTGTTCTCCTGTGGAATGGAAATTTTTAGTTTCATTTATCAGGAAATCATTTACTAAAAGGAAACTTAAAGCACACACACAAGGAACAGGTTAAAGCAGCACAGCAACATTTAGAAAAACAAACAGTAGCGTCAGGTTTCTTCACACTGTGCATACTTTTAAACATTTCAACTTTAACAAGGAGGCGCTGCTAAATTGAGAACAAGTAGAGTAGTGGCGTGATTTATTAGTATGAATGCCATATTTAGTTACGGGGCAGAAAATACTAAATTACCAAATAGGTAGTTGTGGGCTTGTGTGATACAGAATTATAACAACAGTCTAATTGAATTTGAAAAGTAGATTGAACTGCAGCAACAAAACTTCATGATTCAAACAGCTTTTCACTATCTTTTCACTGAGTGGCTGCACAAAGCAGGTCACTGAAAACTGCCAAACCTGTATCTTCACATATCTGACATAATGAGGTCATTAGTACTGAATGTCTTTCTTTAGTCTTTGTCTTTACTACAAAACAATAGGACTCATAAAAGTGCTGTAGGTACGTCAGAAGGGAAGGAGCTGTGCCTTATTTGCTTAGTGTCACTTGCATGATACTTTAACTGTAAACACTTTCAGAGTAAAAGTTGTTCACATTTAATTTAGTCTCCACTAGTCTCTTAAATAGGTTTTGCTAAATAATCTATAGAATGTTTAAATGGCAGAGCTAAGAAATTATTTTAAGAAATCATTTTCTCTCTTTACAGGCGAAAATTTGCAGCTGTGTAAACAAGGGAGTAAATCTTTGATGAATGACAGATTTATTTTGTGCTTCGTTTCTGTTGCCTTTTTATATTGATGTTGTTTAAATAAAAGGGTTTTTTTCATGATTTCTTTGTGGGGGACAATTCTAGACTTTTCCTAGAAAGTTTGTGGGGCCCGGACCTCCCCGAAGCCCTGGGATTTACACCTATGAGTGTAAATAAAACTTGAACACTGATTTGTAACAAGTTTTATACGTCATCAAAACCAAAATATTTTTTCGCTTAACTGATAGGTCTCAACAGTAAAACAGCAACACCTGGTGGGATATTTGAGTGTCAACAGGAAGAAACACAGAGAAGGAGAGTCTAACGCTTCAAGCATTTTTAAGAAGTCATAATCTGCCAGAGAAACTTACTTTGAGATCTCACACAACATTTATCAGTTTAATGTGCTAAATTTTCCACTGAAATTTTTCCGTTAAAATGTGATGCTGACTCCTGAATTGATTGTGATTATTCCTCTTGATTGTACACATTTTACCATAGTTTTCCCATCAACTTTCTATTAATACATTTTGGCATGGCAACCTCCATCTTCTTTAACAGTGAGTTGTTGTGGTTTACCCTCCTTTTAGACGGTGCCAGTGACTTTCTGCTGAAAAACTGTCCAGAGGACTGTAGTACTTCCTATGATTCCATAGACAAAACACAGCAAAACACAGCTTATTCTGCATATATAAAAATCTTATTTTTTATGTTATCTATTTAAAAAAATTAAAACTCATTAGCCTTAAGCTCACTGCAAGTCTGCCCCTACTTTGAGTTTATTTAAAACAAGGTTAAAAACCTTTTTATTTGAAGTTGCCTACTCTTAAACTCTTAATTTTTTTTAATTCTTTCTAATGTGTACTTTGTCTACTTTTAATTTGCTTGATTTGTTTTGTTTTTCTGTACAAGCACTATGAATTGTCTTCGGCTGGAAAGGTGCTATGTAAATAAAGTTGCCTTGCCTTGCATGAAGCCATAAATATAAAAATGACCAGAAATAAATGCTTAAAGCCACTCTGTATCACATAGATTTATTTTTTTGAATCAAATAGCTGGCTGGGTGCCACTTTATTTGGTGGAGGAATTTCCCAATGATCTTATAAGCTGTGTTATCAGGGACTTCATGGTTCGCTCCCCAATGTCAAACAGATCCTAGGTGAGGGGTCAGGCAAAGGGCAGCTCAAAGATTAATATAGAACAATAATGTAAGGAAATGTATAGTTTTTAATAGTAAAAATGTCGTTAGTAATCTGGTACATTTTAATGAGACTGCCTAACAGAGTCAATTAGAAACAATAAGGTTCAGTCAAATACATTGTTTTTGATATTGGAGTTATGTTTTTTATTTCAAATTGATTAAACAGTTATACAATGTATGTAAGAAAGATAATATACAGAGGAACTCAAAGTCCTATTCAACTCCCTTCACCTTTATTTGAAGCATTGACAGTGAATTTACTGGATAAAGTAAACATTGCACCCCAACATGATCACGACTGATCTGAGGAACGTAAATGTTAACAAATATGTTCAGAAGGAGGATTTTAAAATCCATCAGGGGTCTGAGGATTTTGAAACCCGTCAGGAGCCTCAGGAGAATTTTGAAATTCATCAGGAGTTGGAGGATTTTGAAACCCACCAGGATTTTGAGGAGGATTTTGAAACCCACCAGGATTTTGAGGAGGATTTTGAAACCCACCAGGATTTTGAGGAGGATTTTGAAACCCACCAGGATTTTGAGAGGTTTTGAAAAGGAAGGGGAGCAGAGTTTTGATTAACCGCCATGACAGGATTAGCCTGCACGTTGACCACAGTTTGGGGCTGCAGTGTCTGGGGCTGCTGCATCACAACAACGAGAGGAGTTCTTTCCTTTAGCTCACGATGCATCTGACACCAGGAGCACCAGACACAGCAAAAGGAAGCATAAACGTCGTCGCAGAGGGTACCCTGAAAGCAAACACATTAAAACGCATTATAGCATTGCATTTAAAAATAAGGTCAGGTGAGTCTAAAATACATCATACCTCTATTCCACGTTTGTTACGAATTGAAGCCCTCAAAGACAATGCTACAGGTGGGATAATCAAAGGAACCCCATACAGTAAAACTGTAGCAGAAGTCAGCATGTCACATAAAGGCAGACAGGAGCTCTCTCCAAATCTTCCTGAAACAGTGCAGGCAAGGAAAGGGCAGCACCAGAAGCCATAGCAACCTGGGGAACATACAAACATAGTGATTCATAGCAATAAAATGATGCAAGATGACTTTAATGTTAAAGAAAAGAGAGAATGAATCTTACAAGTACTGGCATCTTCAAAGCAGTCAAAGAGACCGCTCTTCCATTCTTTTAGGGGAGTTCCTTGCATCTTACCCTGACGTTTTGTGTGACCAGGAAAAACTCAGTCAGCTCTAAAGTTTTCTGCCATGCAACACACTGTAATACAAAACATGAAAATATTTTGTTTATTTTTCAGAAACAAAAGGGGTTAATAGTTTGGTTTAGAAGTGTGGTATGAATTAGATTTTGGTTTAGGTTAGGTATATATTAGTATTGGTTACAGTAAGAAAACATTTTTGGGTTAGGCATAAATGCAGTTAGTAAAATGAATGAAAGTCAATACAAAGATCTAATATGGGTAGAAATACAAATGTGTGTGTGAGATGTGCTTTACTGGCATAGGCAGCCTTAAAATACCTGTGATCCATCCAGGTATAACTCAAATCCCTTGGCCTCAAGACCTATTCCTTCCCACACAGAACCACACAACAACAGCCCAGTAAGTGTCAGACCCCTGGCCACCAGGCGAGGGATGCAGGAGAGGACCCCCACCTGGCACACAGGCATCCATGTGACCAGGAGCCACAGGAGGCGCCATCGGTCATGTTCTATTTTTACCCGTCAAATTATAATCATATTAACATAGGCTATTTAGTGGCTTTTTTATGCGATGTGGTTAATATTCACCTAGTTGAACTGTGAATCCAGATCCCATCACACAAAAAGCAGATGAACGCATCTAACTTTTTCTCTGTAGTGACAAAAACCACTGACAGTGACCCACACAATCATACTTAGGATAGTTTAGAGTAATCAACTAAACGAGCACTGTTAGGCTAAGAATAATTATTTTGGACTGTTGGTGGAAGCCAGAATATCCAGAGAACCAATGGACACGTTGAAAAACATACAATGTAGAAAGAACCCAGAAAGGTCAGACCTGAAACCCTTTAGCTGCAAAGCAAAACCTTTGCTTCCATGATTGAGAGACTGAGCTTCAGACTGTAATAAATGTTCTATTCACTAAAAATATTACATTCATAACGTCATCCAACTTTGAACAAGGGGATAATTTATTTGAATACTATCAGCACTTCTTTTTCACAATAAATACTCCTTTTTAAATGTGACAATAAACTAGGTCACGTGAGCGAGGCCATATGTAAAGCTGACATCCAAATCTCCAGGCAAATAGGGACGCTGCCGCTATTTGCCTGCAGCATTTCTATTTGCCTGCATAGACGCATATACCAGTGCGACTTTTAAAATAATGTGGATATTGTATTCAGTCTGCCACTGGCACTATGTTAGGTGTTAAAGAGAGAATTTTAGGGGCTTCAGCTTAAATTGAATTGTGTTTAAAAGAAAATTTCACTTTCCAGCAGATAAATTCAATGGTTGCTTTTTGTTACTGTTTTCCTAATTTATAATTATAAAATGCCATAAAAGGCTGCCCAGTAGCGCAGCTGGTAGAGCTGTTGCATGTTTGCATGTTTTCCCTGTGCCTGCGTGGGTTCTCTCCTGGTACTCCGGCTTCCTCCCACAGTCCAAAAACATGACTGTCAGGTTAATTGGCCTCTCTAAATTGTCCCTAGGTGTGAGTGTGTGTGTGCATGTTTGTTTGTCCTGTATGTCTCTGTGTTGCCCTGTGACAGACTGGCAACCTGTCCAGGGTGACCCCGCCTCTCGCCCGAAATGATAGCTGGAGTTAGGCACCAGCAACCCTCCCGACCCCAGTAAGGGTCAAGCATGTAGGAAAATGGTTGGATGGATGAAAATGCCATAAAAGATTTAGTTGCTAAACTTACAACTTTCTAGCCTATGGAGGTATTTTGTGTAAGAATGTGAGATGAACTCATGAGCTACTTGTTGTTAGTCCACATGCACAAAGACCTGCCTCAAGAACTAGACAATGAACCAAGTCATTCAAGTTTATTTGTATGGAACATTTTAGAAACAAAGTCGTTCAAAGTGCTTTACATCATAAAAACACAAAGTCAGAGAACACACAGTCAACAATTGAATGATTACATTTTGTCAAGTGTCATTATTACACATCAGAATGTTGATTACTGTTTCATATTATGATGTTTCAAAAGCAATTCTAAACAAGTGTGTTTTTAGTCTAGACTTAAAGGAACTCATTGTTTCAAATTATTATCCTCCAGACCTTAGGGCCTGGGTGATGTGCTCTATGTTTCTGGTTATAATGGGAACATGAGGAGCAGCGTTCTCAATCAGCTGCAGCTGTCAAAATGATTTTTTGGCAGATCTGTAAAGACACTGTTGCAGTAATCAATGTGACCAAAGATAAATGCCTAGATGAATTTCTTGAGATCTTGCTGAACCTATTTGTTCTGTCCAAATTAGGATACATTAAACTAAAATATCTTGGAATGGTGGTAATAATGTTAAATATTGCGATGATGATGAAAATCAAAAGGAAGCCTGGATGATTCCTGCTTATCTGCTTAGCTGAGCAGAAACTGCCATCATTGGATGAGGCTGCATGTTGACAAGAGATTGCACCTGCATGTTGATGATGATGGGGGATTTTTTGCGATATTTTAGCTCGCGATACAGCTGGCACCAAACACACGTTGGGCAGCACCAGGACGCAACAATGTCCTTGCACAGGGAACCCTGCAAAAGAACACAATGAATCCGTTTTATTGTCAGGCATGTATGTTATTCACATCTCATCTTGCCATACCTTGATACCATATTTGTGTCTCATGGCGACTCTCAGAGACAGGGCTGCTGGAGAGATCATTTTTCCAGCACCTAAGTCACATAAGGGGAGACAGCGATTCTCTCCAAATCTGCCTGAAACAGTGCAGGCAAGGCATGGCCCGCACCAGAAACCATAGCAACCTGAAAAACATGTGAACATGTGAACAGAAACACAGCAATCATGGGATATTTATTATAAGCATTTAGCCCTTATAGTTGATGCATAAGAAACAAGGATGGACTCTTACAAGTCTGTGCATCCTCGCAGCAGTCAAAGAGATCACTGTCCCAGTCAGTCAGGGGTTGGTCTGCCATCAGATGATAGAGCCAAGATTTCAAATCCTCACTGTTTTGAGGATTTAAAATGAAGAACAGCTTGGTATTTTAAAAACAGATTAAAAAAACCATATTATAATTACAAAATAACAAATTAAGAAACTTTTCCAAGTAATCTTTTTCAATTTAAAATGCATTAATGCTGTAGGTATTGCATATTGTCAAAACTTTCAGTGATAATACATTGCATCTTTTTGACCTTCAAATGTTTCAGCAGACTCAGCTAATCGAAACTAACTTTAGATCAACAAAACCTGTTGTTCAAACAACTCTCACTTTAACATAAACTGTTGTTGTGTGTCTGTATATGTACAAGTTTGTTCTTCCTTTGCTCCAGTTAGTGAGACAGATGGGAGCACATCCAGAAATTTTACTCAAAAGTTATATAGGGAGTGAACTTTATGAGAAATGTTAGTAAAAATTTACTATGAAGTTTTCTATCCTTCCTATTTGCTTGCAATGCCTCTTTATTCCTTAAGAATTAGAGGATTACTCTTGTGATAACGAAAAGGATTATTAAGAACTATTTAATACTTCATTTTTAGGTAACTGGTTGTGACTGCGTGGCACAGCATTCATGGCGTAGAAACACAAATACTGCTACGGAAAATCATCCTTTTTGGAAAAAGGCTTCTTTGGGACGCAACTTCCTTAAAGATGGTTGATGTATTTCACTAAACTGTAAATACATAGTAAATGTATTTAATCATATTTTGAAATGTACTTATGTTTGTTGATGCTCTCACGAAACAGTGGAGAAAACAGCAGAAATAACATTTCCAATAATAGTTTTGTTTTTTATTTAAACATCATTGAAATTGATCAAAATGATAAATGAAAATTCTTGTAAGAAATGTTTTCATAATAAACGATAAGCAACATGATAAATGTATAGCTATTTTATAATTTTATGAATTCTACTTAAAGCTGTCACGATTTAGTTAGAAAATAGTAAAATCTTACCTGACAAATTGTGATAAGTTTTTGTCCACGTTCAAAAATCTGGCAATCAGTTCAGAATGCTGCCACAGACTGTTTGTGATATGATGAGATGCTTTTTAACAGTTGAGTTTGGCCCCCAAAAAAACCCTCAACAACCACAGCAATAAGAGGAACTGAAGACCTATTTTTACTCCTTGGCCCTCAGCCAAGGAATTATTGCCCCAAGTTTAAGTTCATTAATTGTAAATACTTCCAGCCATAAAAAAGGTCTGAGGCACAGTACACAACTTTTATTATGGGAACAAAGTTTTAAAAATGAAGTTGAAATCTAAGTGACATGCTGACTGGACTGGCTACTTTAGCCACATTTTGAATAATTGTTATACATCAAAAATGCAGTTTGATCATATAGTATACTTTTATTTGTAAATATTCTAATTTTTGATTACGTCATAGTTGTTCTAAACTTGCCATTGTTCCTGTCTTTTATTAGTGGTGACATTCAAGAATCTCTTCATCACTAATGAAGAAAGATAAAACTGCTCAACAGTAATTATTCTGATTATGGAAATAGCTTTGTGTCTTGTAATCCTAAAATCCAATTAATGAGAAAATAGTTTCTTGCATATGTTTTAAAAATATATAAAACTTCCCAATAACCAAGCAGAAGTTTACCTGAAAACCAACAGACTGTGGTCCAAATCTTAGTTATCCAAAGCCTTGCTATCACTTGGTGGCAAGTTGACAGAATACTGGCTGTGTAAAGTGTGGTCTTCCCTGACCACGCCTAACTCTAACTTTTTTCTATGGTGGACACATGCTAATCTGTCCTCCATATGATTAAGGGACTATGTAACATTTGCATACACAATCCAGTTGCTGCAGTACATTTGCCTCTTGACTTGCAGGATTGTTATCTGCACTTTCACTTCAAAACCTCAAAACACTGAGACTCCTTTGCTATCGTTTTAGTTAAAATATGACTGAAAGCAGTGTCTACTGTGGCTTAGTGGGTGGAGTAGTTGACTTGCAATCTGAAAGGGTTTGATTACATTTTCACTACTGCTCTGTGAATTGGTGTATAAAATGTGGATGTGAGATTCAGTGAACTTGGACCCGTACATTCACGAGATAAATTCATTAGATAAATTCAGTCCATGTATAGTACCATTAAAGTGATTAAACTAATTCTGTTGCTGCCTCTTGTCTATGAAATGGAGGACTCGTTCACTGTGGAGTTGCCCCTCTTGAGAGGCACCTGACAGCACTGGGCATACTTGTTGATCTTGGTGACTGTACAATGGGGTTCAACAAGGTGAAAGAGAGGGTAGATTCACTCTGTCTATGTGTGTGTTTGTGATCTGTTGAGATAGAGATGAGCCAAAAGGTGAACTTTTGATTCACAGGTCAATCTACTGTCCTATCCTCATCTAGTCACAAGTTTTGGGCAGTGACCAAAAGAACGAGGTCATGGACACAAGAGGCTGAAATTAGCTTTCTCTGCAGGGCTCCGATGCTCAGTCAGGTGGTGGGAGTGAACACTTCAATGTGAGGTGTTGTAAAAGTTAATTGATATGGTGATTTTTTATGGGGTGTACAAGGCTGCATTACAGAGTCAATTAGAAACAAACAATAAGATCTAGTCACAAACATTGTTTTTGTTACTGAGTTATGCTTTTTTATTTCAAATTGGTGAAACAGTCATACAATGTTTAGAATAATGTTAATATTGATATGAGCTCAAAGTCAAACTCAAAACTCCTGATTTTCATTTGAGGTATTGAGTGAACTGACTTTTTTGGACAAAGTAAACAATCCCTTTATGCACCAATATCATTATGGTTGATCTGAGGAACTTACATTTTTCTAGGAATTAAAACCAGCATATGGAGGCTTTTGTGGCCTTTCAGTATATTGAGGAGGGCTTGGAAACCAAGCAGAGTTTTGAGGAAAGTTTGGAAACCCAGTAGGGCCTTGAGCAGGATTTTGAAAACCACCTGTAGGTTGAACAGAGTTTGGATTGACCATCATGACAGGATTAGCCTGCACATTGACCACAGTTGGACCCTGCGGTGCCATGGGCTGCTGCATCACCACAACAACAGGAGTGTGCTCTTTCAGCTCGCGATGCATCTGACACCAGGAGCACCAAATACAGAAACAGGAAGCAAATATGTCTTGGCAGAGGGAACCCTGAAAGCAAGCATATGAAAACCTTTCATAACTTTGCACTTTTACATCAAAACTAGTTTAGGTGAGTGTAAAATATGTCATACTTTTATTCCACGTTTGTTACGAATGGAAGCCCTCAAAGACAATGCCGCAGGGGGGACACACAGAGGAACCCCACAGGCTGCACATGCAGCAGGAGTCAGCAGGTCACATATAGGCAAACAGTAGTTCTCTCCAAATCTTCTTGAAACAGTGCAGGCAAGACAAGGGCAGCACCAGTAGCCATAGCAACCTGGGGAACAAACAAACAAACATAGTGATTAAATAGTCTTAGGTGACTAGAGGGCTAATTTTTATAATTTGAGCAGAGATAAAAATGTCACTCTTACAAGTGTTGACATCTTCGAAGCAGTCAAAGAGACCAGTTTTCCATCTTTTTTGGGATGTCTCTGCCATCCTGTCCTGAAGTCCAGCTATAAACTCTGAACTATAACCCTCTGTGACAAGGAAAACCTGAATCAGCCCAAAGATTTTCAGCAAAACACCACACCAACACAATATCTAAAAATTTACAATTTGTTTTTGGACAAAGATGACTATGCAGAAGGAATCAAAGTTGATAGCATTTATGTTGCTATGGAAATCCATTGTGTCTCCCATTGTGCCTCATGCTACCTGTCTCATTTCAGCTGATTATTGTTTGAGGTAAAGACACTGTCATCAAAATCTGCTCCACTGTTAATTTGTAATGTAATAATGACAGATTGATGACTGTAATAAATTGCCACAATTTATTTACATGTTTTTCATGCATCACTCACTCCCCTAGGCGACACAGAGGATTTCTTTTTTCTTTTGCGATACCTCGCAATACTTTTGCATTATCTCGCAAAGTTTTGCGTTACCTCTCAATGGGTTCTCACAACAATGTACTGATTAGTTCATGCAGCAGTCTAAATTTGCAAAGTTTAATTTTCACTTACTAAACATTTTCACCAAATGCCTGAGGGGAACTCCAAGTTCAACAAGAAAACTTAATGTTTTCTTAACAAGAATTAATGTTCTCAATCTGAGAACATTAATTAAGGAAACTATGGACTTACTGCTGATGAGACTTCATGCTGTATTAAACTGTAGGCAAAGAAGTCCTTCAGGAATTCCATCCCCTTATCTTGATACATATATATCAAGCTATCTCAAGTATCTCAAGTTTGCTGAACATACATTAATTAACAATGAGGGATTAAAGAGATAAAAGAGGAATGTTTAAACAGATGAGATGATTCCTTCATATTTTCATATCTAGATAGCTATCTATAGCTATTTGTTAACTTTAGAAACCCAACAAGTTAAATTACACACTCCTCACACAGATCCTGTTGCCTGTTTAAAATTTCACTGCAACGATCCAAAAACAACCAGTTTCTACCAACCAGTTTGAAATGTAAGAATCTCATTTTGTAATATAAACAAATGCACTGGTTGAAAGATCTGTATTTAATATGTAAAGAATATGAAATCTGTGTGTAAAGCAAGGTAATCAAACAAAGCAACAGAGAATGAAATGTAATGCTCTGCAACAGGATGAAGTAAAAATATCACACTAGTCACCAGGAACTGGAAACTCTCTTAAAAAGAAATTATTGCTCAAAGAAGCCAAAGTGTGTAAAAGATTAAATGGGCTCCAAGCTAAGCAATTTAAGAAATTTCTACTTTGATGTTTTCATTTTGTATCACTTTCTCTTATTTTTGTTTAATTAATAGTAACTGAACACAGAGATGATGATAATAAAAGTCAGATGGATACATGTTGAAGATTATTGTGAACTACACAGATATCTCATATAAGCTAAAATTACACTTAATATCTAAGTTTAATGTGTTCTATTGCTATTTGATGACCTTGTTACCATTGACCTTCTGACAGACGCAGAGCTACAAAAACTAAATCATTTAACAATTTGAGATACAAAGTTACCTTATAATCAAAATAATACATTTGAAGTAACTATAATAAATATATCTAGCAAGTATCTCATCTTTACTGTCTAGTAAAGATAATTTTTTACATGTATACATTTAGAAGTGCGTGTACTGAAATATTTACCTGCTCATGCGGGAAACGGTCCTTGCATCTCCGTAGATGTCAGTGAATGTGCAGTTCAGGGAAAAGTTTGCTTTGCTTGGTGACTCACAAAACATGTTGCACAACCTGTGATCTATCAATCAGTCAATCTAAGTCATTTGATGACTTTTATGAAGGCATAAAATGTTAAGTCATACGGAAGGCGTATGATGCCATTTATGCCTTCATAAAAAAGATGTTTCCACCTTCAATAAAACATGAACAAAGAAGCTAAACATACAGTTTCCCAGGAACTCCCAGCATTGGTTGACAGCAGATGGTTGAATTAGGTTTCTGTTTCTATGAAAAAAGCAAAGCACTGAATCTAAAATTAATTTATTTCCTTTTCCATAATTTTTTTACTGATATATCCACTTGGATTGTATTGAATGCAGATGACTAATCAAAGAAGAGTGCTATTTACGCCTGTCGCGATGAACAAGAAATCAATTAATCACATAATAGATAAAAGTTATCAACCTCATTTTAATTTATCCTGCCTTTTTCTCAGTCCACTGATGACACTGAATGAAAAAAGGCTCAACTCTGGTGCTCTCCCACTAACCTCCCACCTTCCTCATTTCCTTAGTGTAACGCTCAGTTCAAAGTACAATATGGAATAGTTGATCGTCGGCCTATTTTCAAAATCTGAGAGACTGGACCCAATCAGTCATAACAGACCTCATGCTACAGGATGTTGCTTGCATTATTATGTCATTACCATTACATCAGTTTAAAATGGTCTTTAAACAGTATTATCGTTTATCGCAATAATTTTTTAGACAATTAATCGGCCAAAATTTTTTTATCGTGACAGGCCAAATGCTATTGCACATTTATTATGTTTATCATCATGTGGATGGTAATGATAGGAATCAGGGTGGGGAGATAACAGCATCCTCTGTGCATTTTCTGTGCTTGTATGCATTGATAATGATCAAGTTTGTTCATTACCAATGACAAGCTAATCTTCTGTAATACAGAGGTCAGAGGCGAGACTATAGTCCATCTGAAGCAGGGACTTCTTTGAGTTAGTACCTTCATGACATTTCTGCCAAGAGAAGAAGGTTCAATCATGATCGGTCAAATCTGGGAAAGAACATATTCTGCTCATTTGAGAAAAACTTTTTTTTCCACCATTGTCTTCTATTGTAATTGACATTTCTGACATTTTGTCATGGTGTGCCACGCCGTGGTGGTGGGGAACCAGTTTCAAACATTTCTTCCTGTATCTTTGTAGGAACCAGTTATGTTTGACCCAGTTTCATTTTCTGCAATTTTTACACAGTCTCTTTCAGTGTGTTTGAAATCAACTTTCCTTTTATTTACCACTTGTTTTATCTATGAAAATGTTTGACTTATTTGTAGACTTTTCTTTTTTTAATTTTGTTGATAGTAATCGTATGGAGCCCCTAAGGAGACATGGAGAAAAATAAATAAATCCTGACTTATTTTTTCGAGATCCCGACTTTTTATCTCGAGATCCCGACTTATTTTCTCGAGATCCCGACTTTTTTTTTTTTTCGCCGGATCTTGAGAAAACTAAGTCGGGATCTCAAGAAAGTAAGTCGGGATTTCTTTCCTTTTTTTGTCTCTATGTCCCCTTAGGGGCTCCGTATAGTCATAAGATGCAGATAAATTAATTTGTCAAATTAACCTTCAACAAATTATAAAAGTTTGTTGAAGATTTCTTTTCCATCAGATGTTATAACTGTGAACTCTCACTCTGTAGCATTCAGAATAAAGAGCCAGTGCTCAGTACTGAAAATCCTGCAATCTATCCTTTATTCTCTAGTTAATAATCTACTCCTGAAGCTTTTTGTCCGATCAAGACAGTTTTAATATTGGCTGCTGTGTGTTGCAGCCTCCTGGAGAAACTGATTAATTTTCAGCACACTGCCACCTATGTGTTAATAATGCAGCAAAAATCCTTAGAACAACAAATGTCAGAGTCCTGGTCTGACACCTTTTGAGTAGAGCTAATCAACCATTTCAGATGTTGACAATATTTAATATTGTAAATAATAAATATGCTTAACTGAAAATGAAAACTGTTTTGGAATTTAAACATACTGACAGAAAGATTACGAAGTACTACATAAGATATTTAAGCTCCATTTCTGTTTTTCTAATTTGGCTGACAATTTGTTCCTTATACTGTTTCCATGGTTACTGTTTGTCAGAGGCATCCTGAAATATCTGCAACTTCAGAGTTTTCTGGTGGTTTGTTGCATTTAATTACAAACCACATTATAACTGTAGGGAAACAGTTCAGTGACATGGAGTCAGAGGAGGCAGGTAAGGCAGAGCCTCAAGATCATCATGGAAACATTATAAATATTAAGATAATTTATATTGTTATTTTCACCCTGTGGTTAGTATTATAAAGTATCTATTTTTTATTTAGCTTAACCAATTTTGATATTTTTTTCTTCGAATACTCGGAAGCGCAGTTGGTGGCAGCTGGTTGCGCACCTTGGATTGCGCAACCTCTCACTAACTGCACTGGCTACCATTCAAGAGGAGCATGTTCCTCCTGCCTGTACGTCGCCAATAAAATGGTTAAAAACATTTAATATATTAACTGATTTTCCATAACTTAGCTTATTTATAGTGTTTTTTGTCACAAACTGTGTTGTGTGTGCTGAGGAGCGATCATAAACAGCAGAGAACAGATTCGAGGTGAGGCAGGCAGGTTTTATGCCTCCTGGCAGGGGGCGCTCATGATCCCAGACATTGCTCTTGTGACTCCAGGTCTGCAGAGTAAGAGACAGTGAACTAGCCGTACAATAAATAAGTCGAGTGCTGCGATAGATTTATTATCTTCTCCTCTCTTCCAATGTGAACATGTATGAATACATTTCTATACTTAAACAGTTTTCTAAAGTGGATTTTCAATTGATGCAAGAAACAATAAGTAAAGGGAGACCAATACCGGAGCTGAAAGGTTCGCTTCAAACTACGAGACAAAAGGGTACCCGCTCTGTTCAAACTAACTGGTACACAAGAAAAGACAGGCTTTGTGGATGTCCAACTAAAATCCACCTTTTCTGCCTTCTTTGCCTTTTTTTCTCAACTTTTGTCAAGCATAGACTTGACTTTGGATGAACTGATATTTTTGTGCAGAAAGAGCAGTGCACGGACTTCATTTATAAGCAAAAGTAAGATGGCCCTTTAATTTTTTGGTTTAGTTTATTGATGAAATGTGCATTTTGTGAGCTACAATTTGTATGTGTAAAGAATCCAGAAAAGAAAGATAACCCACAAACTGCTGTGTTAGATTAGCTAATAGCAGCAGTAGCTAATCCACCACAGCGGTATGAGTTTCATATGAGTTTCATATAGGATTATATTTGGGGAAAATCAATAGGGCATGCAGATATTGGCACTTTGCTTTGCCAAAAAATGCACCGCCCCTGCTAACATGGAGAAATAAAGAGTTAAGAATGAAATAACCTCTTCCACATAAACACACTTGTTCTATTAACCACTGGTATGAGTTTCATATCAATCGGATAATATTTGTGGAAAATATATAGGGCATGCAGATATTGGCAGGTTCAAAAATTAAAATGCATCCCCTCCAACATTAATAGACCACAGTTCAGGGTGAAGTTAAATTTTCTACAGAATGGGTCTCTACTTTGTCATGCGTTAAGCTATTATGGTGTGAAAAGAAAAAGCAAACCATTAGCGGAAAACATATTCATCAAACACTCGCTGTAAAACATTCAACTCGTATGTCTCAATAAAGATGTCAAAACTGTATTTATTTAAATTAATCTGTAAAATAAGACCCATTGTTTTACTACTTACCTGGTTAAAAAACATGACAATGTTACGGATATCTTTAAAAGCTGCCTCTTTGGCCATATTTCAGTCAATCTTCTCATGCGAGATTTTAGAGCGATGCGTGCTCCAGCGACAAGGCATGTAATTCTCAGCAGACATGCACTACAACACTATTCTGCATCCCCGCATAAGCAAAAATTAGAATAGTTCTTCCAAATTAATGCATATGTCAACATTTCAAAGGTGAAACATATCTTTGCTGAATTCATTCAGTCTAAAATTTTAGCAGCATGTCAAATAATTCCTATTTGCTGTATTATGTAAAAGCGGTTTGATCACATAATACATTTTAGTTTATAAATACCTTAACACTTTTATTAGGTGATAGTTATAAACTTATTATTACTATCTTTCATTAGCAATGACATTCAATAATGTCACTAATGAGGACAGTTAAAGCTACGATGCAACAATTTTTTTTCTGTATATGGAAATAGCTTTGTTGCAATACAAAAATCTTATTTATGAGAAAACCGTTTCTATGTTTTAAAAATACATCGGACTTTCAAAGTTTTACCTGATGAATCTGCAGACTGTGGTCCAAATCTTAGTTATCCAAAATCTTGCTGTCACTTGGAGATGCGTTGATAGAAAACTGGTTGTGTAAGGTGTGGTCTTCCCTGACTCCTTCAGAACATTGAGGGAAAATACGAACAAACTCTAATCCTTATGTTTTGGAAATATGCTAATTGTTCCTAAATATTTTTGGACTGTGCAACATTTGCATACACATTCCAGATGCTACCATTCATTTGCCTTTTGACTTGCACGAGTAGTTTTTTGGAGTTTTGCTTTAAAACAAAAAAAAACCTCAGCATTTTGTCATAGTATATGACAAAGTTTGCCATATACTTTGTCATAGTATATGACAACATGTCATATACTATGTATAATATTTAGAGAAACCTTTGACAAACTGATCTAGGGAAATTATGTTAGTAATATTTAGCTCACTCGTGATTGTGCCCATTTGAAGGCACAATCACCCAGTGGTGGTTTTTGACAGACTGAAGTCTAAGTATCAGTCTAGGATCAGTTGTAAGATTTTTGTGGTACTTTTTCTTTTCCCTGCCAAATTTGCTAGTGTTCATATATTACCAAGGTTAGCCAAGCTACGCTTTACATGGAAAGCATGAAGCTTGTTCCAAATACCAACTGAGTGGCATGCCTCCAGATATTGCTTAAAAACATTCTGGCTGCATGTTTTATAATCCTTCCACCTTGTAAAAAAATAGTTTAACTAAGCTAATGAAAACCGGGAAATAATGTGATATTCTTGAACATATGAAGTTTCACAAAATTTTCTGTCCTTTTGCAATATTTATTTTCACTTTGTTATACCCAAAGGATAAAGTTGTGCCAGAAGGCCCAAACTAAAGAGATTCATTGTGTGACCGTCAAACTTCCTTTTTCCGGGAGATCACTGGTAAGATAATGCTCTCAAAAAAATTCCCACATGCGCGGATGATAATTTTGCACAGTAATGATCCTTTCACTAGACAGTATAATGTTTTTCTTCCCAGGTTAAAAATATCTTTTAATACACATTATTATGCTACACCTAATATAAAACAAGAAAGAGCTTAGAAGACTTTCTGAAGACACCTGACATTTTTCTTAAGACTTTAGTTAAGACTGAGCTTCAGACTGCAATAAATGTTCTATTCACTAAAAATATTACATTTAGAACATTTCTTCATCCAACTTTGAACAAGTGCAACATTTATTTGAATACTATGAGCACTTCTTTTTCACACTAAATACTCCTGTTTTAATGTGACAATAAACTAGGTCACCTGAGCGAGGCCATATGTAAAGCTGACATCCAAATCTGTAGGCAAATATGAATGCTGCTGCTATTTGCCTGCAGGGTTACATGTTCCAGTGCGACTTATAAAATAATGTGGATATTGTATTCAGTCTGCCACTGGCACTATATTAGGAGTTCAAGCGAGAATTTTAGTGGCTATGGCTTAAACTGGATAGTGTTTAAAAGAAAATTTCACTTTCCAGCGAATAAATTAAGTGGTTGCTTTTTGTCACTGATTTCCTAATTTATAATTATAAAATGCCATAAAAGATTTAGTTGCTAAACTTACAACTTTCTAGCCTATGGAGGTATTTTGTGTAGGAATGTGAGATGAACTCATGAGCTACTTGTTGTTAGTCCACATGCACAAAGACCTGCCTCAAGAACTAGACAATGAACCAAGTCAATCAAATTTATTTGTATGGAACGTTTTAGAAACAAGGTCTTCAAAGTGCTTTACATCATAAAAACACAAAGTCAGAGAACACACAGTCAACAATTGAATGATTACATTTTGTCAAGTGTCATTATTACACATCAGAATGTTGATTACTGTTTCATATTATGATGTTTCAAAAGCAATTCTAAACAAGTGTGTTTTTAGTCTAGACTTAAAGGAACTCATTGTTTCAAATTATTAGCCTCCAGACCTTAGGGCCTGTGTGATGTGCTCTATGTTTCTGGTTATAATGGGAACATGAGGAGCAGCGTTCTCAATCAGCTGCAGCTGTCAAAATGATTTTTTTAGGCAGATCTGTAAAGACACTGTTGCAGTAATCAATGTGACCAAAGATAAATGCCTAGATGAATTTCTTGAGATCTTGCTGAACCTATTTGTTCTGTCCAAATTAGGATACATTAAACTAAAATATCTTGGAATGGTGGTAATAATGTTAAATATTGCGATGATGATGAAAATCAAAAGGAAGCCTGGATGATTCCTGCTTATCTGTTCCTGCTTATCTGCTTAGCTGAGCAGAAACTGCCATCATTGGATGAGGCTGCATGTTGACAGGAGATTGCACCTGCATGTTGATGATGACGGGGGATTTTTTGCGATATTTTAGCTCGCGATACAGCTGGCACCAAACACACGTTGGGCAGCACCAGGACGCAACAATGTCCTTGCACAGGGAACCCTGCAAAAGAACACAATGAATCAGTTTTATTATTTGTCAGGCATGTATGTTATTCACATCTCATCTTGCCATACCTTGATACCATATTTGTGTCTCATGGCGACTCTCAGAGACAGGGCTGCTGGAGAGATCATTTTTCCAGCACCTAAGTCACATAAGGGGAGACAGCGATTCTCTCCAAATCTGCCTGAAACAGTGCAGGCAAGGCATGGCCCGCACCAGAAACCATAGCAACCTGAAAAACATGTGAACATGTGAACAGAAACACAGCAATCATGGGATATTTATTATAAGCATTTAGCCCTTATAGTTGATGCATAAGAAACAAGGATGGACTCTTACAAGTCTGTGCATCCTCGCAGCAGTCAAAGAGATCACTGTCCCAGTCAGTCAGGGGTTGGTCTGCCATCAGATGATAGAGCCAAGATTTCAAATCCTCACTGTTTTGAGGATTTAAAATGAAGAACAGTTTAATTTTTAATTAATCGAATGGATAAATTGTATTCATGGAAGAGTTGCACTACTTCAACATATTATTATTCAACTAAACGTAAGAAGTATCCATCCAAGAAATTACTCAAGAGTAAAAAAGTATTTGGTGAGGTAAATTTTCAATGTCATCAAACAGACAAAATGTGTAAAGTCATATGAAAGTTTTGTATTTTTAAAAAAATTAAAAAGTCACATTCCATCCATCCATTTTCCTGCACCCTTGTCCCTTACTGGGGTCGGGAGGGTTGCTGGTGCCTAACTCCAGCTATCATTTCGGGCGAGAGGCGGGGTCATCCTGGACAGGTCGCCAGTCTGTCGCATGGCAACACAGAGACACACAACCATGCAGACACACACTCACACCTAGGGACAATTTAGAGAGGCCAATTAACCTGACAGTCATGTTTTTGGACTGTGGGAGGAAGCCGGAGTACCCGGAGAGAACCCACGCATGGACAGGGAGAACATGCAAACTCCATGCAGAAAGACCCGGGCCAGGAATCGAACCCAGAACCTTCTTGCTGCAAGGCAACAGCTCTGCCAGCTGCACCACTGGCCAGCCCAAAAAGTCACATTATATTTACAAAATAACAAATTAAGGCAGATGAAACAATCTTTTTCAACATAAAATGTATCAATGCTGTAGGTATTGCATATTATAAAAACTTCCAGTGACAATAGAGGATAGTTGTTAGTGTAAAATGTAATGTAGAATCTTGTTAGACTTTGAAATTAAAATATTTTAGTATCATAGTTTGACTTCGACTGTGTGTGAGGAAACAATGGAGCATCACTCTCTACTAGTTTGCATAAAAACAAGGTTTATTTAAGTGACTTTAAATAAACCTTTTTATTTAACTTATTAATGTTCATCCAGTAGGTGAACTTTGACAATTTTGATAACATTTTAATTATTTAATTACTTAATAGGGAATTCACCAATTAGGGAGATAATCTATTAGTGAACTTTCTAAAGTTCATCAATAGGGAGTGAACTTTATGAGAAATGTTAGTAAAATGTTGTTAAAATTTTACTGTGAACTTTTATATCCTTCCTATTTGCTTGCAATACCTCTTTATTTCTTAAGAATTAGAGGATTTTACTGGTGAAAATTTTTCTATTCTTTCTGCTACTAAAATTATTCTTAAAACAGATAAAACCTCAAACTCCTTTATCACCAAAAAGGAAGTATTGAGTAACAAAACTGATCCCTTGTCAGAGGTTTGTCTAGAGATCGGAAATAGAGACTTAGAATTTCATCATAGTATTTTGTGATCCTGTTGTGATAACGAAAAGGATTATTAAGAACTATTTAATACTTCATTTTTAGGTAACTGGTTGTGGCTGCGTGGCACAGCATTCATGGCGCTAGAAACACAAATACTGCTACAGAAAATCATCCTTTTTGGAAAAAGGCTTCTTTGGGACGCAACTTCCTTAAAGATGGTTGATGTATTTCACTAAACTGTAAATACATAGTAAATGTATTTAATCATATTTTGAAATGTACTTATGTTTGTTGATGCTCTCACGAAACAGTGGAGAAAACAGCAGAAATAACATTTCCAATAATAGTTTTGTTTTTTATTTAAACATAATTGAAATTTATCAAAATGATAAAAGCAAATTCTTGTACGAAATGTTTTCATAATAAACGATAAGCAACATGATAAATGTATAGCTATTTTATAATTTTATGAATTCTACTTAAAGCTGTCAAGATTTAGTTAGAAAATAGCAAAATCTTACCTGACAAATTGTGATAAGCTTTTGTCCACGTTCAAAAATCTGGCAATCAGTTCAGAATGCTGCCACAGACTGTTTGTGATATGATGAGATGCTTTTTAACAGTTGAGTTTGGCCCCCAAAAAACCCTCAACAACCACAGCAATAAGAGGGACTCTGATGTTTTTTCAGAAATGTTAATAGTGCATTGATTTACATGTGGCATAGCCATAATTTTCCAAATTTTTATTTCCTGTTCCTTGTTGTTGAAATTGCTGCTTTGTTGCAACATATTCAACATCCTGTTAAAATATTTAGAGACCGTGATGATTAATTTTTCTTTTTACTCTTTCCACTTTAATATGATATGTATGTTTATAATATGTTTTTTTTTTCAGTTTCTTGTCTAAATTGGTAGGCCTAAATGCATTCAACATATAGAGTGTTGGACAAAACTTACAATTGTTCTCCGGATGAAAGTTGCCGAGAGTCAAAACTTCAAGGAACAAACACTTCATTCAAATATTTGCAAATGTTTTGGATAAGGAAAACATCCTCTCTTTTACAGCTCTTTTTTTTATCACACACGCAGGTTTGTGTAAAACTATTGTCAAACATCAGCATTCTGAGAATTTCCTATCAAGTTCTTCTAAGAAATTGAAAGGTGTGAGGTCAAAAGATGTATTTAACGGATAAACACTGCATAGGATGGGCCGATATTTTCCTAAGAACAGCAAATTTTCCAGCGGATATCTGTGTTCTTCTATTCATAGGCACTAAAAACTAATCTTTAACGGTCTAAGTCTAACAGCTTCCTGTTTCAGCTCTGAGATGAGGCAGATCTGCTAGGCCTCTTCCTGTTCAAACTTTTGCAGCTACAGACACTTTTGCTTGTTAGTTTCTGCTAACAATTTACTTTGTTTTTTTGCACACATGGTAACTGTTGAATAAGTATGTATCAGGCTTCAAATAAAAGTTTTAACACCTTGAATTTGTTGTTTCTTTAATATAACAATAAAAGAAAGCTATTTAGGTATAAGTATATGTATGAGCTTCACTAAGCTTAAGAAACTATGTGCATCCTTAAGGGTTAAGCTTCCTATGTTAAAACTAAGCGAAATGAATATATTAAAAAGTCTTGGCACCCTGGACAATTTTGATGCTCATGAGGTCAGAAACATCAGGGAGTGGTCAGAACTAATTTTAATGTAACAAGAGATCACTATTTATTAAAACAGAAATAGAATTTTATGTTACATAAAAATCTTAGTTAATAAATAGTGGATATTTCGTTCTCTGATAAGTAATTGATTATAGTTAAAATAATTAGCACTGATATTTGTGTCAGTGATGAGTACTTACAAAAGAGTTTCCAAGTGTCAGTATTTTACACAAAAAAAGCTGGAAGAGGTTCCATCCATCCATTTTCCCTTATTGGGGTCGGGAGGGTTGCTGGTGCCTAATTCCAGCTGTCATTTCGGGCGAGAGGCGGGGTCACCCTGGACAGGTCGCCAGTCTGTCGCACGGCAACACAGAGACACACAAGACAAACAAACATGCACACACACACTCACACCTAGGGACAATTTAGAGAAGCCAATTAACCTGACAGTCATGTTTTCGGACTGTGGGAGGAAGCCGGAGTACCCGGAGAGAACCCACACATGCACAGGGAGAGCATGCAGAAAGACCGGGGCCGTGAATCGAACCCAGAACCTTCTTGCTGCAAGGCAACAGCTCTACCAGCTGCGCCACTGGGCAGCCCATTGTGTCAACATGATAGGATGATTCTGGATGAAAACAGTTGGGGCTGCACATTGATGACAACACGGCTTAGTTTGCGATATTTTAGCTCTCGAAGCATTTGACAGCAGGTGCACCAAATGCAGAAACAGAAAACAGAACACTTTAATAAATTGATCACAGTTACAATGAAAATTGTGTCAACTAGCAAAAATGCAATAAAATATGCCATAGTACTGAAGTTTTCTTGAGCTTTAGTAGAGATATCTCATATCCATGAGAGATAACGTCACACACCAAGAAAAGGGTCTATTTTTGCAGTGAATCTCATATTTTCCTGACGATCTGAATAGAAAACTTCTCCTTTTTCTAAAATATTCAACATACATGATGTAAGGAAGGCTGCCAGATTCATTTTCATTTTGGGCCATATCAATATCATGAATGTCCTCAAAGGGCCAATTGTAGTAGAATGTATTGATAAAATTACCCAATAAATAGTGTCTGCACATTCGATGATTACTTCTTAAAGTTGAATAATATTTAACTTATTTTCTAATTGTTGTAACTGGTCAGTGTATAGATGAAAAAAGCTGCTTTGATTTGATTAATAACATCTAAATACAAAATGCCATCTTGAAGACTCTATTTATGTGGCCCTGTAGAGTCCAGATTGTCACATAAAAGTTATCAGGTCACATTTGGCCCCCAAGCCTTGAGTTTGACACATGTGACATAAGGAGTTTTACTTTATGCCTCTTCAAAAAAAAAAAAAGCTATCATTGTGTTGGGTTCAAACCCCAAACATTTTTAACACACACGCTGGAATGAGACAACAGAGACAAGAGAATTAGTTTCAGACTCGCGAGGAGAGGAGTTCGGAGATGTGTTTCAGTTACATGCCCCAAACTACTCTGAAAACATCTCCGCTCTCAACGCTTTTTATTAAGAATAGGAACGCCCTAGTTACATGACACGGTCAACTGCTAAAGGGAGGGTCAAAAACCAGTTGGCCGTAAAGCACACAAAAAACACCTCCTGTTTATGGTTACTGAAGAATGACCATCTTCTCTGGAATTCGTCTCTGTCACCCAATGATCTATACCTTCCTCTGTAGACAGTTTTATGCCTACCCCCCTCGGCCAGTTACATTCCCCTCATTCTCTTCTCCTTCAACTCAGAGTCATACAACTAAACAGTACACAAACATTTCCTATAACTAAAAACAAATAGGACAGATGGCATAAAATATTATTTACATTTATCCAACACATTGTCAAAAAATGTCTCTCCATCTCTGAGAAGATGATCTATTTAGACTCTGATGCTCAGTGTTTCAAGCACCGTGAATATGCATGTTTTTTGGATGATGTAAGACTGGACAATGCGGAGATAAATAAGGCCTCAGCAAAATCTTCACACTCATTTAATACTGTAACACAGATAATTTAATCACTGACATTTCCTTGAATGTCATGTAAGTTGTTGATTTTTTGGATTGTCAGAACTAAATTGCATGTTTGTTTGAGCTTTAAAATGTTTATTAGGTTTTTTAAAAAAACTGTTTGCTCTGGTAATGTGATAATGTGAAAACTTTTCCAAAGTAAAATCGTTTTCTGAAATCCTTCATTTGTTTGGAGGATTGCCACATAAGCTAAGTAATAAAATTATTACTTTGCTGTTTAATTTTTTTCATTTTTTGCTAAATCTATTGAAAGTATTTAAAAAGTCAAGAACCCATCACATTAGGTTCACCATTCAGAGACAACCTGTATCACTACACTTTAAACTGTGGGCCCAATTTGTTCGAGTGTCTAGAAAACACTGCCACCTTGTGTTCAATAGGCACAATTACAACAACTTATGCTTTGGAAAACTCTTCCTAAGTTAATTTCCCAACAGTACAACAACTATAGTATTATGTAAATAACAACGATTTGAAATGTTCTATTATTATTATTATTATTACTAGTTATTATTATTATTACTAGTTATTATTATTATCGTACTTTTGTATAAATTGTTTACATTTTGATAAGAAATAATTATTTTAAGATACAAAATAAATAAGAAGTGTATTATGTAAACATATATATATATATATATATAAATATATATATATATATATATATTTCCTAATTTTACAGTAATGTAGGCTAATTTATTTTATACACATAACCATATGCAAATAATTGTCAATAAGTAATGTATCATTTTGTAATATAGGTCTGTAAGCACAATCAACCAAACCTGACCGCTACAACTGGACCCCTGGATAAAAAGGATGTTTTAAGAAATGAGAAGATGATGATAAACAGACAGTATCTAAACTGTTGCAGATTTCTGCCCAAGTCCCTCTTGAAAATGATATCTAGATCTCAATAGGGTTTACCTGGTTAAATAAAGGAAATAAAATAATTTTTAAAAATCTATAGCACACATTACCCTTTGTGAAGGGTAATGTGTTTGTAAAGGGTAATATTTGGTTTGCACATACAAACCAAATATTTGTTTGGTTTGTATGAACTTGTAGTATTTTGTAATGATAGAAAAGTTTAATTTTTTTTAGTTTATTCGTTTAAATGTCCTTATTTCCAAATAATTTTATATTTCTGTGTCTGATTACATTATGATTTGAACAAATTAGATCATAATTAGATCATATGTAATAAACAAAGACAGTTCTTGAGAATCCCTTTTACAAAAATAATTTTTTACTCTTACTTGAATACATTTTTGGATGACTACTATTATAAAATATAATTAATTAATGCTACTCTCACTGGAGTACTTTTTTTAAACATAAATTTTATGCATCATAAAATTTTAAGCAACATTAAGTAACACAAAATGTTATGATAAATTCTATGCAAAACAAGACACAGGTGGAAAACAAGATGAAGGGAACCTTTTATTCAGAATCTTAAATGTGAACCGAATTAAAACCAAGAAATTGTGATTGTTGCTGTTGACAGGGATAATTATTTAATAGCAATAATTACTCCAAGAAATGAAATTGGAATTATAGACAGATAATAAAATTTAGATATTTACCATTGAATGCTATTATATTGAAAAAACACACATTTAAAAGGATTCATTTGTAATATTAACATGATGTCAATTACAAAAATGTAAAAAGTTTGATTTAAATCATAAAGAAAAACATGAACACACCACCATTAAAAAGTAAACATAATTATTTCTTCATCCTTCATCTCAGTATTAAATTACTTATCAAAAAATTTAAGTCTGCTAAGACTTAAACACAGGGTGGACTAGATCATATCATAAACTGTGCCAAGCAAATTCTGAAGTTCAAAGGCCAAGACTCTTTTATTTATTTAAATCAAATGCTTATTATAGCTACAATAAAGCTGAAAACAAATTCTGTTTAGCTTTTTAGACATGGTTAAACTAAAGACGATCACTGTAAACCAAATGCTGGAGCAGCAGCTATAAAACCTCTGTAGTTTTTCATTTCTTTGGCTGGTTGACGACAGCAGGGGTGTGCTTGCGATACTTTAACTCCCGATGCAACTGGCACCAGGAGCACCACACACAGACGCAGGATGTGGCAATGTCCTTACAAAGAGAGCCCTGTGGGGGACAGAAAACACTTGCTGAATTTTCTCAAGCTGTTGATCAAAGAGAAAACTTTGAAATCATCATTAATGTAGGATAAGAAGCTCATTGGCTCATATTATTTTATTTTAACCTTAATTTCATATTTCTGCCGAATCCCGACTCGCAGGGCTAATCCTGCAGGAGGGACACACAGAGGTATCCCAAAAGCAGACATCACAGCAGGGCTGCAAATATCACACAGTGGAAGACAGTGGTTCTGTCCAAAAAGTCCTGACACGGTGCAAGCAAGACAGGGGCAGCACCAGAGACCATAGCAGCCTGCAAAAAAATAATGATTAAAAGTGGAAGGCAAATATTCTTAAGCAGATTTATTTGCTAAAATAGTGGATAAAATTAGGGTAGTACAAAGGTAAATATAAATGGATTAATATTTACAAGATTTCATGTCATCACAGCAGCTGAGGAGGCCAGAGTTCCAGTCTTCTCCACCCATCTTTCACTGAACGTTAGCTAAAAAACAAAAAAGCCAAAACATGTCAAAAAATGTTGAGCACATATGTATTATTAAATATCTAACATTGCATTAGATGTTCTATAGTCCTCTTGACTATGAATGTTTGAACTGGGGTCTCAATCAGCACATTTTCAAATCAAGATTTGAATCCCTAACTGTGCTTAACTCATCCTCTCCTTGATGCATCATTGGTGAGCTTCTGTTCACCACTCTCAGCAAATCTGATCCCACCAAGTTTTTAAAAATCACAGGGAGCCAAAGAGCACAACAAGCAAGGACACAGAAAAATAATAACCCTCAACATTCAGGTCAGAAATGAGGAATGTTGCATCAGATTAGGTGGTGTTATCACGTCATTGTGTCCTGCTGCATTGAAATGAATTGTTGTCAGCTAATGATTATAATGAACTGATTCTGAACAGGTGATACAATTGTGATGGTTCCAGTTTAGTACTCCAACAGGTTAGGTGGAAAAACTCAAAGTACGATCAACCCACAAATACGCGAGTCATGCTCTTCATGAGTCACTCGTTAGCATGGCAGATGGTGAAGTTTACAAACTAGGCCACAGGTAAACTGAAGGCCCAGAGCTCTGCCATGTTACATGCAGTAAACATTTTCAGTTTTTCCTGAAAAAGTGGGTAGTGAAAGGTAAATGAGGAAGGCTAGCTTTAAATTTATGAGCTAACTTGTCAATAAAAGTTACTGTGGATTTTATTACTCCCTGAATTGTACAGATATGGCCTGAAATGTCCAATAGTTTTGAGAGTTTTAGTTTTTGGAGCTAACTTTTTTCAAAAACGAATAAAGCAAGATCCTAACATTAATAATTTTTTGTTCAGTTGAAAAGTATCTCCAGAGAAAAACTTCGTCTCGTAAAAAATAAATAAATTCTGCAATGCAAGAAAAGCTTATTTAATGTCCACCAAGAAATTGGCTCTGACATAATGCAGGGAACAAGAATTGTATTTGATATGAGTTAAATTTTAATGATTTTTAATATACCTGAAGAGAGGGTTGTTTGTGAAACTCTATAAATATATTTGAATTCAATAGAAGTGAACAAGTCATGATTGCGATAGGATGACACACCCTACATGTCCATGGAGATAAGATACTGTGTTCTTCCATCTGTCATGTTACGAGACAAAAAAAATTACATGACATTAAACAGATCTTAATTAGTGTAACAGAAATCAAGGAGAAATGAGTGTTTTTTTCTATGATTGAACTTTGAGTCTGTAACAATTGTGACCGACCGAATTCCTTTCAATTTTGAGAAATTGAAAAGATTAACTTTGGTAAAAATAAACCCACAACCACACAAGTAATGCAACAAGACAAATACTGATTATATTTTAACAACCAAAATGAAAAAGATATATACTTTTATAGCATATATATGTTTTTTTTGGGCATATGCTTAGCAAAGCTAAATTAATTATTAATTATTTTGTTTCGAAATTTCGCCCTGCGACAGACTGGTGACCTGTCGAGGGTCTACCTCGCCTCTTGCCCGAAAGAGGCGAGGAAATAGGCACCAGCACCTCCTGACCCCACTGGAGACAAGGATGAAATGGATGTGCTAATCAACAGTAATTTTTGTCTTTGGTTTTAAAATTTCACAAACCTACTTTTTAGGCAAATTTTGTTTTCCTTTGCAAAAAAAAATAAACAAAAGAGGCATTGGATATTTTCACAAAGAAACAACATTTTACCTGATGAATCTGGAAGCCTTGCTGTCACCCAGGAGTGCTAAAAGGACTGATTGTATGGGGTGTGGCTTCCCGGGAGTTATTCAGAACCTTGGGGGAAAAAAATCACCTCAATGCTGCAGAACCAGAATTCTTGCACAAAGCGGGGCTTAAATGACAAGGCACGTCCAGCGGTTTATATTTCTGCAGGTGTGGTCGATCTGTCAGCAGGTCAACAGAATCTAAGGAATGTTATCCTTTACAGAGAAACCAACAAATCACCATCAGAGGCAGTAACTGCTTCCTACTTTTCACATATAAGTTTCTGTAACAATCATTTGCCTTTCATAAATATTTGTTTCTCCTACTTCTGTATTTTCTTTGTTCTCTAAAAATTAACAGTTCACTCCTTCAAGGACATTCAAAGAAAATTTTGATTTAAAAAGGAATGATAAAAGTATTTATTATCATTGTGATGATCATCATAGAACTTGTCCTAAATATTAAAAATTGTTTCGCAAACTTTGTGGTGCATAGCAAAGTCAGGGCTGGTTTATCAAGAATGGTAGCCAAACATGTCATTATGAAGCACACATGACTGCATTGTACAAGAGACATGTGTTCATCTACAGTTGAGGAAATAAATATTGAGAACATCAAAGTCTGCCTTAGTAAATATGTTTCTACTGGCCTATTTACTGAACAAAAATCACATCAACCCTGGTAAGATATTGCACTAAAAACACAAAAAGACTTCTTAGGTTCTTTGCAAAGTTCTTGTTAATAAAGGTTACAGAGAATGTTCAAGGCAGGACATAAATATTTTGTAAGAGAAACATCATTTTATTCAAAAATGCTCATCACAATATTTCTAACAAAGAAATCACATGAATATTTACAAGAGAAGTCTAAGAGTCCAATGACAACTCGGAGAACAATGTTCAAACCGGAGGATGGGTCTCTGTTAGGGGTTTAGTAAATTCCTCCCTGATTCCATGATATAATGCCACCCGTGCAATAAAATAAAATAAAATGCAATAAAACTACACAGGGTTAACTTTTGAGTTGTTAATTTGCTTTTCTGGTTACTGATTATTAATCTGGTTGCTTGCATAAACAAAATTTTAAATAATGGGTCAGCAGTTGGATCAAATCACAACTTTTTTTCTTCCTGACAGAACGAGTTTAACTGGATCAGGTGTGGATCCTAGTCCTTTAAGACTAGGATCAAGGGCTCCTACTTAAAAACATTTCCACTTTTCATCAAATATAATTTATTTTATTGAATCACTGTAAAAAAAATCTCCAAGAAAAATTAAGTTATTAAGCTTCTGGTCAACTGCTGCAGCAATATGCTCCACAAACTCCAACACAGCTAAAGTTGTGAAACAATTGTTCCTGAAGCCATACTGGTGCTCATTCAATATATAATTTTTATTAAGAAAGGAGTCCAACCTTTTTATGAACTGCTGCCATTTTGACTCAGGAAATAAAGATCTGATCTGCAAAAACAACATTTCCCCCTTTCTTACAAAGGAGGAAGTGCAGAGATTGAAAGCAGAAACAGAAGGCAGGTGATAACTGATGAAAAGGTAAAACTAAGCAGAGTGAAAGACAGAAGGGAGGCAACAGCAGGGAAAAGGGCAGGAGAGGAAAGATGGTGGAGAAAAGGGTTGAATAAAGGAGAGTGTGAAGATGGAGACCAAGTGAAACAGAGTAGAAGAAATAAAATTAATTTAAAGAATATTTTCCAGCAATATGCAAACACTTCTGTGCATTTCCTGCCCATGTGAGAACAAACGCCCACCTGTGCAGAAAACACAAACATGAATACATGGTTTGTATTTGACGTCAGGGTTTTTAGTAGCTTGACTCGCAGTGTGAATATATTCAGCTTGACGCACTACAGTTTGCAGTTTTGCCCTTTTTGTCATGACTTGTTTAATTTGTCAAAGAGTAAAACAAGCCAATTACATTTGAAATCACTCCATGTTTAATAAATGCTTTCCGTGTTTTTGGACAGCAACGGTGTTGCTGTCTTTAAATGAAACATCATTTCAGGAGTATTAACTCTATTTGCCTAAATTTATAAGCTGCTCATAGTCATGAAATATTCCCTGACAGAGGAGCAGGATATTAAGAAAGCTCTTTGGTGAATTATGATGCCCTCTTTTCTTTCTTTCATCACCATCTTTTCTTTATTGCCGTGAAATAGACTGATCTCAGTCTTCAGCAGGAGACAGAATACATTTCTAATCCTCACTCTGAACAGCAAAATGCACGATGTGACTAAAAGTGTTCTAATCCTCTTCCATAGATTAGCTTACTTATTAAAGAAAAGAAAGGCATTCCCTCACCATGATAGTGCTTCTGCCATGTTTCCGAGGGCAGATGTTGTGTTCAAGATGATCTGAATGGTTGATTCTCTCTCACACACACAGGTTTGTTTTCAACAGTGGTTTTCTTCATGCCACTGTGGCCTAAGAGCCGAGTCCATGAATAACAGTTCACCTGTTGACCTGAGCTCTGACAGTCATCAGGTGCTGCATTTGTCTCTTATGTCTGTTTTTCCCTGATGAATGAAACTTAAGAGCTAAAATATGGTATATATATACTTTCAACAATCTACAGCACAGCAGGACATTAGAAGTGACAAGGTGTGAGTTCCTAATGCCAGGCGATAGACTGACAAACAAAGTGCAAGTGGTCACGGTTTGTGTAATCCCAGGAGTTACTGTTGCTGTGGTAACAAGCATCCTTCCTCCTCAACAGACAAAAAGAGAAAAGGAGAATGAATATCTGTGTATAATCAGGGCACCATTGAAACAGTGGCGATGGAAGCAATTATAAAGACTGAGTGGAGCGAGAGCAAGTCACAACAGCGAAGGCAGCGAGAACAAACAGAGAAAGAGGTGAACTGTTGCTACTGCTGCAGAGAAAATATAAGTTTTCGAGAGTCTAATTGGAGAATAAACAGCTGTTCAGTTTGACCCACGTTACCTCTGCATATGAGCTCAACAGTAAGGCCAGAAGAGAGACAGAAAGCTATGAAATGAAGAAAAATATAGAAGCTGAAACAAACTGTGTTGGGGGGAGTGTTAAGAGACGTTGGTTTGAAAGAGACCAATAGGAAAATAAAAAGCAGCCCTATATTTATGAAAGACGTTATAAAGAGATTATGCATAAATTTACAGAGAACACATTTTTTTTTGTTTTTCAGAGGCTCGATTTAAGACTCTGGATAAATATTTGGGACCTGGCATACAAATAAAAGACTGTACACGAGCTCATATATACAGAATTTTCTTTTTTTTGGTTGATTAATTTAAAATGAACTCAAGAGGTTTAAATTTATGTTTTCAGCCAGTTCTACCTGGTTTATATACTACAATCATTTTGTCTGTTTTAGTATATTTTTTCAAATCCTGTACAAATGTATCATTATTATATTACTGTTATATAACATGTATTTCAGAGAAACTGTGTTTTAATAAATGTTTTAAGCATACACTTCTTAAAGAGCAGTTAACAGTGGTTGGATTTATGCACAAGTCCTACTTTCCAAAGAATCTTTGAAAACTGATGGATATGAACTTTTTGGCATCCATGCAAAATGCACTGCAAGGCACATCAGCCTGCAAGGCACATCAGCCTGAGAACATTGCAATTCGAATAGATTGCAATGGCAGCATCATGCTGTTGGGATGCATTTCTTCTGGTTTGAAGCTGGTAGGAGTTGACAGGAATATTGATGGACCTAATTAATAAAGCCAGACTTTATAGAAAATGTTTAGATAAAACAAAGTTGTGGATATGCATTTTTTACCTTTTTTTGGAAATTAGATGGAGCAAAACAATGGCAAGATGTGAAAATGTTGAGCTGGAGGTATTTTGCAAAGAATGTGGTTCTACAAAATATTGATTCATGTGGGTTAAATAGAAATCACTCCATTCTTCAGATCTTTATTTTCTAAAAAAAATTGCAACAATGCTTCTTTTTCGTCCACTTCACAATCATGTGGTATGCTGGTCTATGACATAAGATATCAGCAAATACTTTTTTAATGGATGTAACAAGACAAAGGATAAAGAAGGAGCTATGAATACTTTTGCATGGCACTGTGCATGCAGGTTTCTAAGAATCACATTCAAAATATATTTTTCTTGTTTTTATCCTTTTAATGAGATTAACAAACATAATAGTTAAAACGCATACTGAGGACTGCTCATTTTCTGAAATGCTTGATTGCGTTTTGCCTTTTGTATTTTTTTAATAGCCATTTGTCTTGGTAAAATAATACTATTGTTTCAAGTAAATGAAAAAGACCGACTCAGAGGTTTTCTCTCAGCAAGCTGCCTGGGCACAACGGTTTCCAGCAGCCTTTTCACCAGGCCCAAGCGTCCTGTCCTGATCAGAGTCTTGGATAACTCTGTAACCTCTTCTGTGTGTGTTCTGTACAGAGCCCGGAGTTCTGATTTTACTGTATCCTGAGGATATCGCTCCTCTGCCTTGTTCACCCACATCTCCAGCTGAGTGATGACAGAACTAGGGTCAGAACCTTCTTGCATAAATAGATTCAGGAGCGTCAGCAGGAGGCAGTGCAGGGCTGTGGTGTCAGTATTCCCTGGCCTCTCTAACTCCATTGCCTGCTTGAAGCACTCTGCAGCATTCTGCTCTTCGCCTTTTATTAAAAGGCAGCGTCCTCTGAGCACATGGAGGTCCGGTAAGCTGTCTCCTGGCTTTAACTGTAGGGCATTGGACAAACTCACCAAAGCATGGTTTATTGAGTTTTCATCCACCATAAGGCTCTCTTGGAGTGCATCGACTCCCATGTAGTAGAATACCTAAAAAGAAGAGCGGGAAGCTGTAAGTCTGTTTCCAGCCTATGTCCCAGAACCTCGTCTTCATAGTTTTAGCTTTACCTGTGCCATCTCTAGATGAGTCCTCAAACACGGACGTACTGCCATCACCTTGTCCAAGTCTTTTCTAGCTTCAGCTAGCTTCTGGCGATCTGGAGCTCCTCCGATTCCAAGCTTTGCATTCTCAAGTTCGTTGACATATAGGATCACGTTAATCTAAATACAGAATATACAGTCATACTCAGGAAATGACAAGACTCTGATGAGACTCATGAAAAGTACCTTCTTAAAATAGTAACCTTTACTGACAGACTTTTGACCAAAATCATAAACACAGTTTTTTTTTGTTGTTGTTGGTTTGATACTAATCTTTACAACAAACTATTGGGACCATGCAAAGAAATAATGAAAATAAAAAAATAAAATTACAAGAATAAAGTCAATGTTACGAGAATAAAGTTGTAAAAAGATTTTATTTTTTTAGTTTGAGGTTGTTGTTTTTTTATTAATTTTCTTAACGTGGTCCTAATTTACCAGGGTTGCCAATAATTTCAAATGGTATTGTCAATATACCACATAGATATACCTATTTTACACTCTGTTATTATGTACAGAGAATACACTAAATCCTTCTACTCACAACTTTATTTGAAGTACATCATGAAATGTGTTGAGTTAATGTCTCTCAGATGCAATACCTTTGCCCGTGTGCAGTAGGCCTGCCAGTTGAGCTCTGGATCTGGCAGGACGTTTAGAGCCATGTTGCAGATTCCTGTGGCCATTTCATGTTTTCCCAGCAAAAAGATGATTTTGGCAAGAAGGTTCAGGATGATTGTATCGTCACTAGCCAAATCCATGGCCTGCAGAGAAAGACAGTTCTGTTAAATTTGGCACACAGGTGGCAGCAGCAAATGCTAATGTCTGAATTGTACTGTAACTTGGTTAGAATACATATAGTAGATGGAAATCCTATTATTGTTAACCCAGATTAACAACATTATAACAATAATTCATTTTTAAGTGAGTGTTCACTTAAAAATCTGAACTTCATAAACATTGACAGTATGAAAAATGTTTTTTTTTGCTTCAGATTGAGAATCTTTCTATTAAAGTAAAACAATGTAGCTAAAGAAATTGCTTCCTTTGCATTATGTCACATCAAAATACTAAAAATTAAGAGGATCTCTTAGAACATCTTACTTTTATAAGGCATAAAGTTAATAAACTTTATTTAATGGATAATATTTCTCTGACCTTTTGTGAGACCTGACATACATGTTTTTGATTGTTATTTTACCAACATATGTATTGGTTCATTTTGTATCTGATATCAGAAAGCTGTATAAGTCTCCTATGTCTTAGTAAAATGTCAGCATGTGGGATTCTGTTACAACTGTTTTTATTCGTTGATGTCTAAACCAAAACAACTCTGTCAGAATATATGTTTTATATGAAGATAACATTGAAAAGGTAGTGATGTAGGAAAAATAATACATGTAAAACATGTGAAATAACTAGGTGAAATGACAACAGCATGTCAGCATTTCTGTTTATGTCTCCCTTTTATTGGATTGTATTTGGTGAGGTTTCTAATTCTGAGTTTACTTACGGTTCCATAGCAGGACAAGGGATCAGAGGCTGAGAAACCACAGTCATGTATTGACATGGGCTTGGAGGAAAATTCGTCCTTTCTTTCCAACATGATGCCAACGTAACACCAGGATAAAGCTAACAAGAGATATCACAATTAAGAGTGTTTCCTCACTTTCTATGGAGCTATTTTGGTGGAAAAAAAAAATCAATCATGGTATCTCTAAAGAACAAATGAACAAAACATTTAAGCTACAGAAATACATATTGATTCACCACATTTAATTGAGTTTAGTGCATATATTATATATATGTTAAGCATAAAATACATACATATGAACTGCCAGATACATACATTATTTTGCTTTAGAGACGTTTTTTTGCAAATACATTAATTTTCAGACAAAATATGATTTTATTTAGCTACACATAATTTACTTCTGCTTATCTTAGACTAGCAATTATCACCTTGAAAAGGTAGCTCAGCTGAATCAATGTCATGACATGTGATGATAAATGTAGCTGTAATTAGTACAGTTTACGTGATGAAGAACTAGAGTTTGGATGGAGCACCAATTTGAACAATAATTTAAAATGTAATACCAGATGTTGTGGCCATTTATGTTAAATATGTTTATTTTAATTTCTACCAATTTAGTTTTTCTTTTGGTGGTTAGAATATAGTTTAGAACCAAATTCTGTAATTAATTTGTATATTTTGTAATTGCTTAGATAATGTTGGTAATTGTAAGACCCTCCCATTAATTTGAAGTAATTAAGAACACACAGGGTGCTGGGTGGAGGAATATGGTTTTGGGCAAATGTTTGGTGTGTGACGGGAGGGTTTTGCAAATGATTTTTTGACCACTTTTTGAGTTTTAAACATCGATTTAATATTTTCATTTCGACTAAGTTGTAAGATATTTTTAGTAATTATTTTGTCATTATCCTTTTTACAAGAAATAAACAATATATTTTTTACAAGCTCAGAAGTGCGTGAGAATCAACCACCTGTCAACACACACGGCCTCAGTTGGAATGTTGGTTTTTGGAAGATAGAAGGCCGCGGCACCAGATTATAGAGTCAAATCCGTTCTTTCTTCTGGATTTTCTTTAGTAGCCAGAGACATGCTTACCTTTGTGCTGCTTTGTCTCAGATTGCAGTGTTTCCTTTAGGAGCCTCAGTCCCTTATTGTAGTGGAACAATCTTGAGTACTCAGAATCATCTTTGGTTCTTATGATCTGGTCCAGCCTTCAAGAGACATGAAGACTGGACATTTTAACATTTAGACACTTTGTTGTAAAAAACAATATAGATGTATAGATATTAGATGTTTTCTCCATACCTTACATAAATAGTTGCCATTTTAAAATACCAGCTTCGTTTTTCCTCGGTTGGTATCTTAAAAACAAAAAGAGAATCAGATTAACACAAGGAGTCAAGATTGGGTCAAGATTTTGAACTGTACTTTACAACGAACTGATTAATATAAAATGTGATCATTATTATTATTCTAAACATACTGGGCTTAATGGCAATGACTGCCAGCGAAAAGAAATGGGCTTACTGATGCATGTTACACCTTCATTGTCAAACATTTATTGCATCTTTTTCATCTTTTATCTCTTACCAGGTGACCCCCATAATGCAGAGCTTTGCTATAAAGCGACAGCGCTGACATCAGCTTCTCCATCAGGTTGTCGTCACTGTCCAGCTCCACATCATATGGATACGCGTACGCCTGCTCAGCCAGACATCGTGCTGCTAGCAGTCTGGTCTCCTCTTGGGAATCGTCCCCAGAGTCCATTCCCATAAGACAGGAGACCTTGTCCACACATTCCTCTGCACCCACCTCTCTCCCCTGTACATCATACACAAAGCCCAGGTTGGCCCAGGCGTTGATATTCCCAGGGTCCTCCTTGCAGATGCTCCTAAAATGCCAGAAATTAAAGGGGTTAAAAGAAACTTATTTTAGAGCAAAAGTGAAACATTTAAAATTAATCAGTTTAAACAATTACTTTTGAGCAAATGACGAAAACTTTACATTTAAGCCACATTTTTTACAATAGAGTCCTTGAAATCATCCTGCTCCCAAAGTATTGCTGCAATGTTAAAGTATATGTTTTGGCATACATGAGAACAGATGCATAGTTTAGATAAATGAACAGTAAGAATAGTTTACTATGCTGTTTGTGCCCCTATCAATTGAATGCATTGTTGAAAAAAATGCTTAAGCTGCAATGACTCATTTATAATTGCTTCTGATGGGAAATAGACTCAAATGTGTCCTGTAGCACTTTGTCAGCAACATGAAATATAATCTGTGAGGTAAAGCCAACTCTCCAATGGCTGTTGAATTCTGGTGTATTACATATGCCACATTTAGTCACTTTAAGTCTGTACTGTGTTTATTATGTCCACTGCAGCTTGTGATTAGTTGAAACAGAGCAGTCAGAATGATATGGGTTCACTTTTCTGTCATGTCATTCTGAAGAACTTCAATTTTTGAAAAGCCTAAAGTTACAAAATATTGCACACATTTCAGAGACAGGCTTTTAAAAACATGATGGTCCAAACTATGCCCAAAAATCTCTCTCTACATTGGCTTTCTTAGCTCACACAGCCTTCCAGAAGAAGTTAGTGTCTTCTACCTGAATATTTCCTCAGCTGTGTCTAGCTCTTCCAGGTGAAACGCCAGCAGCCCCAGTAGATTTCGAACAGCGTACTGCAGATATCCCACTTCAACCTCCAGTTCAGCTTGCAGGCTTTCCTGTTTCAGGTAAACGTCTCTGAATCGCAGATTTGCAGGCCCAGCAGGATCACAGTTAAGATTTAGCTCCAGGTGGAAGTGGCCAGGGATGTACTGCATGTCCTCAATCAGGGACTCAATGTCCTCTGAGTTGTCCGTTTCCATGTCCTCCTTCTTTGATCCTGTTGGAAAAGGTAAGGAGATTCTGGCTGCGTGTATTTTGACTGGTGATCCTCAACACCTCGTCTTCCTGAGATTTGGTTGACGTAAGATGTCAGCAGGTTGAACAGGTTAGACGTAGGAGTGACCAGGGAGGGAACTGCTACTGATGTTAAGCAATTAAAACTGCTGACATTAGAATTTCTTTTTATTTCAGTTTTATCTCCCTCAGTTTTTTAAAAATATAAAAGCATAATCATTTCCGAAATGTAAAGTTTTTAGCAATCATTATCTCTTGCTTAGATTATGACCTGTTACAGACAAACCATTTGGCATTCCTTAAAGTGCATTCAGACAAGATAATTATAACATTTGTCATCTGTATGTTCTGGACTTCAGCCTTCATCTCAGGAAATTTGAGCTGATTTGATCCTCCTTATAGACTGTATATGTTTGTTTTGTTGAGTTTTCATACCTTCTTTAACTTTATAGCAACTTTTACTCTGAAATTCCTTCATAAAAGAGCATTGCTGCTCCCAGGGTTTCCTTCTGTCCTCACATGTGCTCTATCATAATGGTTGACTAGTCCTCTCTGAAAACTTTATTTTTTCTACTAAGCGCCTCTTTGTTCGTTTCTTTGTGTACGTGACTTAGGTTGTTACCTTTCAAGTTAGGATTATTAGCCCTTTAGGATGTCGTTTTAGATTTAACTTAGCACTTCGATGGATTTTTTACATGTACTAGCTTAGTATTTTACAGACCTCTATAGTCTTATCTACGCCTCTGTCAGCTGTGCCCAAGAATGTGACCAAGCAGGCTCTGTGTGACTCAAGAAAACTCTGAGCAAATCCCAACAAGTATTCTGCTTAGTTCATGATAGAATAGAATAGATTCATTTATTTATAGCCATTGTAAATGATATAGTGTACAGTGAGATTTGGATAAATGACACGAAAACAAATGCTCATTGAGAAGTATGAAAACACAAATAAATATTAATTTATTATAAGGTATTAAAATTAAATAGTTAAAACTTTAGGCTATAAAACTATTTGTCCTCTTACAGTACAGGTAACATTTAGATAACTGAACTCAAGGAAACATTTTATTTGCTTCTCTTACTGAAACTCTGTTTTTCTTGTTTCTAATCATCTTCATCATGATTTTGGTGTTTTTAACTAACTGCTCCACTTGGTGGCAACATTGCACCATATTACATCTTGGCTATCTGAAGAAAAAGTCACCAATAAATGATGTAAACTTTGAATCTTTAATTGCATATTCATCCTGGAGGTTTCTCAAGCAATTCAAAGCAATTTAAATTTGGCACACAGGTGGCAACAGCAAATGCTAATTTCTGAATTGTACTGTAACTTGGCTAGAATTTACTTAGTAGATTGTAATTATGTCATGTAACAGAGAATACACCAAAATTAAACTAAAACATGCTTTTGATGTGTAAATAACTTAAACTTAAAACAACTGTGTCAATAAAATAAGAAAAAAATTCTGCAGAGAAGGGTTGTAAGATAAAAGCTAGTAGAAAATATAAAGCAAATCAGTCTTTCCAGTTTTCTTTTTTCCTTTACATTTTTGTGGTTTAAACGACAAAATAAATAACATAAATCAAGCATCAATTTATCGTCAGGATTTACATTATAAATTCTGTGTAATGAAAACATATTTTGGATGACACATAGGGATTTGCCTGTGAGAATATTCTTGGTTTTTGCAGTGAGACCAAATCAAATAACTTGTAAACTTTTTTCTAATTTAATGTGACAAGTGTTCTGTAAAAATTCCAAATTAAAACAAAACAATTTATAAGGAAAATAAAGGAAAAAATAAAGTTTGACAAAAGACTGAGGTCAGTCTTATTGTGCCAGCAATAACCTGGATTTCTGAAACCAAAAGTAGGGCTTTAAGACGGAATAATTTTCTTCAAAATAAACATTGAAATCTTAGAAAAAATAAAACTCATAAACCTGTGTGGGAGAATTGAGTTATGGCCTGAAGGAGTAAACTGTTGGGCAATAGAAAAATGTTTTAACAGTGTCTATGTTTGGCATAGAAACAAAACACTTGGTGCCTCTGTTGACACATAGAGGTGGAAACATCATTCTTTAGGTTATTTTTTTCATAATGTAATTAGTTTTATGAAAAACTACACAGATTTTAAGATCCTCTGCTTAGGCAGGGCTTCCAAGTATAGCCAAGGCAAGTTGTTGAATTTTAGAAGACTTTTGTCAGATTAGATGTTTGTTGAAACAAATTGCTTTCACCATGTTGTTTTTTTTTTGGTAAGTTTAACATTTTCCCTCCAGTTTTCCTTTTACCTGTTTTTTTTTTTTTAAACTGCGGAAGCTATACCACAAAAGCAGCTGTAGCTTTCCTCAGTAATATAAGCCAATTGATTTGTGTAATATCCCCTTCCATTACAGCAGCAGGACTACTGTAAAAGGGATTTTGCTATCCTGCTGCGTTTGAACCTTTCCTTTAGGCCAGAATTAAACTCTTCACATTGCTGCATGTAAAAAATTTACAACTGGACAGCCTATTCTTTTTAATTTAGACAACAGGCTCATACACATCAAAAACAGAAGCATTTCTTGAATATGCAGCTTGAAACTAGATCACCCTGGCCAAACCCATGCAAATATAAAGCCACAAAGCAAATCCACACACAAATGCTTGAGTTAAGTTTGAATAAGGCTGCTGATTCTGCAGCACAGTGCCGGATACATTTGCAAACTGAATGCAGTGCATAATGTAGATACTGTAGCCCGGCCTCAGCATGTGGGTGTGCAAAAAGCTGAAAATTTTCTCCTTCACGACACCGTTGCCATGGTGGTCATCATGGATACCGGGCTAATTGCATAGTAACATAATCATTACAGGCACGTGTTTGTGTTCTTTTAAAGTCAAAGGCAGAATTTCATCTTGCTTTTGTTCATACTTGCTCATATTTAAAAGGGAAATTTTACGTTACAGCAGTTGGCAGACTGAACAAAGGCATTATCGGATGGAGTCTGGATAATCACTTTGGAGTTACTGTTCTCTAATGTGGGATTATAACAATGTGCTTCACATATTATAGTCTTTTCACAAAGGTTCTTTGGCTTTTAAGCTAACCCATTGTTAACAGATTTACTGTTTTGGTGAATGGATACTTTATCAAACAGCATTCAGTTTCATTTATGATAGAGAGTTAAGACGTTGACAATAGATACTAACAAAGCCAAATACTGAACATCAAAGCCATCCGTCCCTCAGCTTGGATAACTTCTCCTGATCCACAAAACTGAACATCCAAACAAACACAACTCCATTAAAATTTTGTCCAATGTCCAAAACCCAAACTCCTTCTGAATATGAGGTTTGACAAACAGTAGGGCTCTTTTATAGAACTAGTATTAACATTCTGAGAAGCGTAATCTTTTAAGAGTTAGTGCAAACTCGTCAATCCTCTTTTGCATTTTCCCATGTTAACATATAATAGAGAACATTCTCACTGTATGGGGGTTTAGACTGGTTTCAAAGAATGTGTTATGCAGTCATGACAGAAAAAAGAAACTAACTCTGCAATAAAAAATTTGTCTTGTCTTTGTTATCATAAAGAACAACATCCTCCTTCAAATCCAGCTTTGGTCATTATTGCATCAGTGGTACAGATACACATTTATGGTTTTTCATCTTCTACTGCTGCATCCCACATCCATTTGGTGCATTTAAAAATGCAGCTGTCAACTTCTTATCCGCAGCTCGGATGAGTGATCACAGTAAAAGCATCAAGTCCCTCAGGGAGACCTGAGCAGATCTGACCGCAGATCAAAGTCCTAATCTCTAAATGTACCAGGCAATGCTCAGAAAGAAGATATTTTCAGCAAGGAACAACCGTTCTTATCCTGGGTCTTTATTGTGTAATTCATTGTATTTTTCAAGTATAATTCCTCTTTGGCCCACCACTAACTTTAACTGCCTTTGTAATAAACCTGTGGATAAAAACTAATCTCCAGGTATGGTTCTGCTTCTCCTCTCAAGCTACAAGAAAAAAGCAAAACAAAAAAAACATCCCACTAGGAAAATTATACTCGCTATTCACACTAATTTTTTGACCATTTTTGTTCATGTCTGCTGCCATTACAGGCGGGACCATTTGATCTCTTTTGCCATGAAAACTTTCCAGTAAATCAGTCCTCTAGTCTCACAACCACATGGCTTTAACCTGACGCATACCCACAATTCCACATCAGGACGTTCAGGCCTGTTAGGGAGGGAATCTGACTATGTTGTGTGTGTGTAGGCAGGGAAAAAGTTGTCAGTTGTGTAAGTGTGAGTCAGACTGCAGAGAGTGGTGTGATCACCATTCGTAACACCTCATTCATCACACTCCTAACACCTTTCCCACCAAAATGAGATTCTATACTTTAGATGTAGCTTTAAATCTGTGAATGACGTTCATCCAAAGATTTAATAAAACTGTCAAATTACACTCTGTCCACACCATGAGGCAGAATAAAGAGAGTTTTAGACTTGTTTGTATACAGCAAAAGCATGTATTTTACTTGTATCTACAAGTGATTAGTTTTCGTAATGCTTGTCAAAGTAGATTTTTTAAAGAGCTGCATAGATTACAGCAAATATATACACCTGCTAAATTTGTAGTTTTTCAGTAAACCTGCTTATTTCACCAAATGTTATACCTTTTTTCCATGTTCTACCTCTTCTAAAAAACGGTAAGCAATCATTTTCTTCTGCAGGGAGTGGAATATTTCACTGTATAGATGCCTAAATCAAAGGATAAATACATTCCTTGACATCTTAAGGATAACTTTTCGGATGGAGGGACAGACAGAGTTTGTATTTTATCAGTTGCATGACAGTTAAGTCAGTTTCCTGTATGCAGATTTTATTTTGAAAGTGAGCCCGGTTGCAGATCCGCGTTGTTGCGCCTGGCTTGCCTCTACTCCGCTCTCCTCTCGCACTCTGCGGCTGCTGCTGGTCGCTGTCATCATGCAGGTGGAATCTGCGCAGTGTGCTTCAGAATAAAAATCTTTGACAGGGACGCCACGACTCCTCTGAGCTGCCAATCAGCTGGACTCCTGGCATCAAACCGCCGTGGAGGAAGAAGCAACAAGACAAGCGACAACCCGACAAATTGGATTTTTTTACCCCCTCAGCCTAAGTTAGAAAGATGTTTAAATTTGGATTCATATCTCGTTAAATCATTGCTCTGCTCTGGGATAATAAAACGCCGTTGTGTTGTTGCAAAGTGTTTTCCTCTGTTGGCGCAGTCCAGCACAGCTCAGCGGGAGTCGCACAGGATGTCATCCAGTCCTAGAGGAAATGAAAGTTCCAAACAGACCAGAAGGACGTAAATCTTTTGGGAATATCTCATCTTTGCACGGGCCGGTGCGATGGATGAAGGCACTGCCAGCGACACCATCCCAGATCTGAAAGACATAGAGACAAAAATCGGCCGGAAGACTCCCGAGGGTTTGCTCAGGTGTCTGAGAGAAGATGCGTCCTCTCTGCGGGGAGAAACCAAACTGGCCACCCCTCAGGACACCAGTAAGGACACTGGGAGGAAGAGTTTGGATGAAAAGATTAGGAAACTCAGGATGGAGATGGTAAGATATCGATGCGTGAGTGTGTGTTTCTGTGTCTGTCAGTGGATGCAGATCCAGTTTGTCAGTGTCAGTCAGCACAGTTGAGCTGTCACACTGACGCACCTCAACGGAGGCTCTCATCCAGCTGGAGAAGGTGAATAGCTTCACACATGTAAGCAAATTAATCCGTCCAAGCAGGAGAGATTATTTAAAATGACGCACAGAATGTAGAGGAAAAGAGGAAACAGTGGAGGGTCCTCTACAGGCCACAGTGCAGTTGAGATTCATCAGGTTGGATGGTAAAATGTTGGCTGTGGAGAAAGTTATTTGGCTAAATCCCATTTACCTTTTGCCCCTCATTGGGGCCATAGCATTACATAGGGAAGGACTTCCATGTAATGCACAGAAGGCACCTATTGTTCTACACCCAATAGAATGTCTCTTTATATATTATTCCATATTTTTCTTCCATACCGCTGTGCCCACCCACAGAAATGGTATCTAAATCCCAGCATTGGAGCTATTATTTTTATTGGGAATCAGAGTTAAGATGTAAAAGGTGAAAAACGAGGGAAATTCCCAACTGCCAGAGTGTAACTGACACCAACTGCCGCTCCGTTAGAGTGAGAAAATGAGTGGATTTATGACCCCAAAACAATTTTGAAATCGCCCTCATGCCTACAAAAATCGCTCTATTGGTATGAAAATCGGTCATGACACTGAATGCCTGTGTAAAATGTTTTCAGAATTTCTCTAGGGCTTACAGTTTTCTGTCAAAGGGCTTCAGAGCGGAATCATGTGACAGGATAACTCAGGCTCCAGCCATTCATTTCCATCTCACTCTCAGACTACAGATATGAATCGCCGGAGCATCGACAAGATATGACTCTCTCATACGCTTCAAACGGCCTTACCGATCCTGAACCGGAAGCAGTTGTTCGCACTGCTTTTTTCAGAAAAACTGACTGGGTGTCTCACAAAGATAGAATTCTTTTTCCACCTTAATGTCTCACACACACGTGACAGCTGGCAGAGGATTAATAACCATGGCAACAGAACATAGATAAAGGCAGAGCTGCTGGTTTGGACTACAAAGACGCCATCTCTGTAGTTCTAACTATGGCGGAATACTTAGTTAATACAGAGGGGGAGCAGGATGTCAGAACTACAAACATGGCAGAACACTCAGTTACTACAGGGAGGGCTGAGCTGGCAGCTAAGAACTACAATGATGGTGGAACTCTGAGTTACTACAGAGGTATTATATAACTGGTTTAACCCAACCACTGTTACTCATAGGATTAGTGTAGTCATTTAAAATAAAGCTTACTGAAAATTTCAAAATAAAAGCCTGAATATTCCTCTCAAGCCTTTATTTTATTTTTTTACTCTCAGGTTAGTGCGGAGAGAGCTATATATTAAATCGCGGTACTATCCGAGACAAGAAATGGGACTCTTATATGCTTGAAATGGTTTTCGGATCACGCTTACAGATCCTGAACAGGAAGGAGCTGTTCGGACTGCTTTGTTCAGAAAAACTAATTGATTCAAACGGTTAGAATTCTGTTTCTCCCTCTGTGTCTCACTCACATGACAGTTGAGCTGCTCTTTAGAACTACAATGACTCAACAGTAGAACTACAACATGGTGGAACAGTCAGTCCCTACAGGCGGTGCAATAATATTAGCCTTTATCATCTTTCTCTCTCAGGTTAATGCAAGGCAGTGCATTAACGTTAGCACAGACATTAGCATTTCACTGCCCCCTACTAGAAAATTCCTTAATCCCTTTACTTGAAGAGGATTAAAAAAAAATGTCTGTTTGGAAATATTGCTGGTAGTGAAACTAAATAGGAGTGCCATCCTTTAAAGGAGTGCCATCTGAAAACGACAATCAGCTTGCAATTGTGCAAGATAACTTCAACAATTGCTGAGCCATTGTGCTTTTTTATGCTTGTCATAAGAAGAGTAAAAAGATGTATTTTCCATTTTGATGGCATTTACTTGAAAACTATTAATGAGTTTACTGTGTGTTATTCAGTAATATATAAAAAAAATCTGAGTACAAATAATAATGTCATATCTAACAGTTGTAGATATGACATAAGCCAAACACCAGTGTGGATAATTGTTGCTTTTGTGTTTTAAATATAAACAATCAGATCATGTTATACATTTTTTAAAACAATTTGTGTCAATACTTGTGCTGACACAAGTATTGACCAGATAACTGGTTACCTGGTGGTAACCAGTTTACTCATGAAGGATAAACATTTAGTTACTATGGTATTGTTTTATTTCTTATGTGACTTTCAGGGAGTTCTACAGTGATTGCTTTTTTCAAATGTTGTCGCCTATTTTATCAAGACATTGATGTTACTAAAGCAGATTATTTCCCAACAAGCAGCTGTTGATTTCTCTGTCATCTTGTTTACAAGGATCCAATCCTCCTCCAAGCAGCAGAGTAAATCCTCTGCCCCACAGTTGATTCCCCCCCAGTGTACATGCATGTAATGCATTCCTGCGGCAGATTGAGGCGTGTATGCAGCCTGCGGTTCTGACACAGAGTACATGCACAACCGCATCGAGACTTCCTGACAAAGCGAGCCGTTATCCGAAGAGGTTTCTTCCTAACACATTGGTTCCATTCTTAAACAGCCAAAAACAGAGCATCAGTTAGTCACATGTTGGGCAGCCAAGTTTATTTCACCTTACTTTAGGACTAGAGCTCAAGGCAATTCTACAGGTTTAAAGTGCAGTAGTCTTATTAGTACAGTAAAAATTAAGCAATCATGTGTGGACAAATAAGCCAAAAATGTCCTGAGTGCAACTGTCCAGAACAGATGTAGATTACATCTATCTGTTACTGCAGAGTACAAGCAGAACTTTGTGCTGCAGCAGTCAGACTACTTGATGTGTTCAACATAACATTATTTAGTTAAAATTATATTGTGAAATATATTTCAGATAAGAATTAAAAGATCAGAGAGAAGGAAGGAGAAAAGCTTCATTTTAAGTATCTTGTCCTTCACAATCATTTCAAACTGACAGCGATGAAGCTCCATCAGAATGAGGAACAACAAGACCTGGATATTCTCTGAATTTTTATTTGCAACACGGAGCATGAGAAAAGGGCACCTACCAGAGCTCCACATTATTTCATTCTGTTTTGTTTCCTCTTTTGGGAGTTGCTGCAGCAGCGCTCCCTACAGTAGCTGCTGCTCTAGGGCACTGCTGATGCTGCCTATGTGCAGGACCAGCCCTGCTTCAAAATTTTTTGTAATTTCTCTGAATCTGTTAGGATCATACAATCTGAAGGATTTGTGAGGTGTCATCAATCCTCTCTGCTGGGAAGAAAGAGGGACCGACAATATAGTTGTGATGATAAACAGCAACTTCCTACCCTGCAGACAGTGAAATGTACCACAAATACAACTTTCTGTGCATTAGTGTGTGTGTGTTTCATTCATCTCACAGAGTGGTGTAGTGTAATGAGAGTGCAGAGGGGTAGATGTGAGCACTGCACTTTCATCAGCTATCTGCTTAGTAAGATTTACAGTAATGCATGTGAGAAGAGTCTGCAGAGTAATGCCAAATGGGAGAGCAGAGACACACACATGGTTGTACATGCAGTCTAGCAAAGACACAAAATGTGTTTTTGTATTTTTAAAGCCTTACCCCATGTTGATAAACTCATTAGAACAGCTTTATGAGGCAGGGTGTTAATAAGTAAAGTAAAATAGGCAGATTTTCATGAAATAGTTTGCAATAGTTTAAACCCTTCTCTTATTTATCCGTCACAGTGAAAGCACAGCCTGGAGACAAGGGCTTTAGCATCTGTCTCGAGACACACACCGTGCTCATCTGTGTGCGTGTGTGTGTTGCTTATTGCACAGGATGAATGGAATAATTTTGAAGTATGAAAACTACTTTAAAGCCATCCCAAAATCAGCCATTCCACAACCAGCTTTTGGAATCCATAGGTGTCTAAATTTCAACCAAAAAAGTCCAGGAGTTTTAGTTATATAGTAGCTAAAACTATATAAAGGACAATTAAGCTCCAGAGATCTGAAACAGATTTACTGGACAGGGACACTCATTCACAACGAGAGACGAACAGCAAGCCAGACACTCACAATCTGATGTTTATGTTTTGTTGACGGAAAATATGCTGTTGGTCATTTTTCTTGTATTACATGTGTCATGTGCCCCCCTTTATGTTTTCTGTAAATTACCACAAAATGATAATTAACTTATTTGTCCTAAATTTCTCTCTAACAACTAAGTCATTGCAAAATGAGCATTGGACACTTGAAACTACCGTGTGAAAAATCTTTATCTGGTCAACTACTTATAGATGCCCCAGTCAATGTGTGGTTGTGTCAAACGAAATTACCAAATTAATGTTTTTTTTTCCTTTTTTATCATAGCGCCCTGTTTACAAAAGCTTGTACAGCCACCTCTGTGGAAATTTTGCTGTCTAGTTTATTTACTCCAAACCAAACCCACCAGCTTGGAATTCAAATTAGTACACAATTAGTGGAACCATGATCATATTTTATATTTAATTATCTTTTTTTTTTAAAAGAAAAGAAATATCTGATTAAATTGTATTTGGCTTCATATCATGAATGCTGCATTATGGTGCATCACCTTAGATTTAAAACTCAATGTCGCTTCTAATTTAAAACTGCAGTTTCACTTTTTGATTATTCAAAACCAGAATTCTAAATATTTTCTTTGGCTAAGACAGCTGAGTAGAATATGGCACAAAATAAATTTCAGGGGCTGGTTTGCAGACAGATGGCCTATTTCAGGATGAAGGGACACTGCAAGGATGCTGTCTGTGTGCAGATGACCTGAGAGAGACGGGTAAGGGGAAAAAGCAGACAATGACAAGAGAGGATATGAGAGTGTGTGTGCATGTGTGTTTGTTGCTAAATGAGATAGCTGGTGTCCCAGCTGGCAGTGATTCAGCAGTCTGTGTGGAAGCTGTGTGACATTATCAAGATGCTTTTTTTTTGCCATATGGGCGGGTCTGCGTCACGCCTTATGCTTCAACTGACTGTGCCGTCGTTTCAGCTCAATTTTACTCCGTCTTTCTGAAACTCAATTCTTGCTGTTTCAATGCAAGAACTGCACCCTTTCCTTTCCTTCCCACAATTGTATTTATTTAAAAAAAAATTACAGGGGAAAAAATACTTTATTTTTTTCTCCAAGAAATGCTATAGCTTAAAGAAAAACCCTACAGAATAATACTGGCACAATAATAATTTCCTGCTGACTAATTATGTTATTGGGGACAAAGCAAAGCTGCTTCCTGATTGTTTGTGCTTTTGCTTCAGAGAGGGCAGGATTCATCAAACTCACTTGACAGGCAAATAATTAAGGAAAGCCATTAGTCATTTTGATGTGTTGTTAAAGATTGTTCTGACATTTCTCTAATCTTAGCCATGTTGAAATAAGGCGACAGCAAATGTCATGCTAGAAGGAGTTTGGTTTTTCTGTATGTCAATTTATTTAAAAAGTAAACAAGGAGTGTGGATTTTTTCTAACGAAATATACCCAGAATTGTACATTGAAGCTCAAATATATATACACCCCGTTTCTGTTTATTTTGCCATGTGTGCTGTCATATTGAAAACTATTTACATTTGACTTTTTATGTTGGTGCCCCCACAAAAATCACATTATTAATCATAAAGTAGGTCAAGCTGTCAATTTAAGTTTCAACCTCCAGAATCCCTGGTGATTGTGCAATGGTAGCATAAGGTCATTGCTGCAATAACCAATTGACTGTGTAGCAATGGTAATGTGCATTATACAGGATGTATTTTGGCACTCATGCCAAAGTACACCCTGTACTTTGGAAAGGTGCACATGGGTACCTGTGCCTGCCAAAGATCAGGCATGTAGCCAAAATAATTAGCTGCATGGCTGATCTTGTGATAAAGTTGTGCATGATATAGTGCAAGTAATTTTTGTTTTCTTCCGTCTTTTGAAACAAACAATAGATGCACAATAGTGTAATAGTGACACACCCAAATTGCAGAGAATTATTTTTGCAGCCATCAACGAGTTTTGGTAGAACCCCAGCTGGATGCTTGGCCACTTGTCTTGCAACTAATGGAAGAGTTCCTTAAAACTAATTGAAGCCAATTGATCTCCTGACAAAGACTTTACTTTAAACTTTGCCTTAGGTTTTCAACAGGCTTAAGGGAAGGGACATACCAGAAGCTAAATATAAGCCTACTTTATCTATTGCTAAATTATTTCTGATTTGTGTTTGGATCATTGTCCTGAATCATACCTATTGATCAATGATTTAGTTCAGGGAGAGTTAAAGAATTTAGATGTTGTTCTCTTTCTTCATTATCTCAACTGCTGCATTCACCAGGAAGTCTGGTCACAAAACAACCTCACAGCATGATGCCACCTGAAATAAAGTTAAGTGTGCCAACAGTACACATTTCCCAAGCACATAAAAACTGCTCTGACCTATACCATATTAAACATTTGCGGACTGTACTTCAGGTGAAAAGAAGGAAATCAATCTGTTTGAATCAACTTTAATCAAATGTCTCATCTAAAAGGAAATATATACTATATTGTACAAGATATGTACAGCAGGAAAATGAGCTTTTCAGAATCGGATAAACCAGATGGTGCATCATGCCTGAGTTTTGGCTGTCCTGTACTGATGTCTTCAAAAACATGAAAAGATCATTAGTGATGATTTAGTTCTGTGTTGTCCTTGAAGTCTGGATTCCACTTCCATCCTGTCTGGTTCACAGAAAAACATTTAAAGTTCCACTTTGACCTTTCCCGTCTGACAGTGGCCTTTCTGTAATGAGCGAGTTTCAATTCACTGTGCAGTTAAAAAAAGGAACTAAACAACAATGATAGGGATGAAAGAAATTCTTCCTTGATCAGCAACATAAGCAACGCTAAGCAACATTGACAGAAAAGTAAATTGCATGGATTCCACTGCTGGCACAAAGAAGAGTTTGTTCTGTTGATTTTTGTTTTTATAGAAGCTATTTGCAAGTTTGTATTTAAGGAAGATGCAAAAGCAAATTCGTCCCAAGTTGTAAGTCAAGCATTTTTCTGTGGTAATTTAAACACCAGCTAACCAATAAAGTAAGCTTTCCCCCTGTCCTCACCTCAGTTTAACAGTCGGTAATTTACTGAGACTTGACAGCACCATAAATCTAGTCAATCTCTGCAGGGAAAGAATTCAGCAGCTGAGCTGTGCATGCAGCCTCCGTTAGCATTATGCCACCTCAGCGCTGACAAGCATGGAGCTACTTTTATCACTACCCTCATTAGACAGTCGGACGCTGCCAACCAGAATCTGCATGTGCCAGCCTGCGAGCAGGTTAAGAGCCACACGTGCAGGAAGCAGCAGTTGCTGATTTCCAGATCGCAGTCATGCTATAATCCACCCTGTAAACAGACAGTTCATTTTATTTCAATCATTTCATGTCTACAAATGTCAGCAGAAGCGGTTTGTAAGCAGTATGTACGTTAGAATGTCATCGTGAAGTTACAGTATCTTGTATGAAAGGAGTACTTGTGTTAGCTAACGGAAAAGCTAATTTCTATTGTCTTGGATTATTTGAGCATTACATCAAACCAATAAAAAATATTTCATAGTATAAATATGTTATACCTTACGCAATCATCGGAAAAAATGCTGACTTAACGGTTCAATGCTAGAGATGCTGGCTGTTGATGGAGTTCTGTGTACAACCACAATAATGAAAAGTTGAGTGGAAGGCAAATGTGAGGTAGGAAACAATGCAGCAACTGGGAAAGATGACACCATTAAAACAGCAGGCAATCCAAAATGCTTTACACAAAATCAAGGCAGAAACATTAAAATAAAAACTGCTTTGAAAAATGCTTAGAAAATACTATGTGATAAACTAAAATCTCATGCTTTAATCATTCCTCGGTGAATAGGCAAATGGTTTTTCATCTGCTCTGAAAGCTGCAGTAAATCTCATGTTTTCAGTCCTGATTTAAAGGACCCAACAGCTTCTGCAGGTCCCAGTTTTTCAGGGTGTTTTCACCAGCACTAAGGAGCACAAGAACTAAGAAATGTCTTTTAGACCGAGAATATTTAGTGCCTCTGGCTGCCACATGGATGAGCTGCAGCTGTTTGAATTTTTACAAAAAACTGTGAATAAACTATTATAACCATCCAACTTACTAAAATTGAAAGCATGCAAGAGGTTTACGGTGTCTAGTTTAACATAAGGGCCTTTAATTTGGAAATGATGATAGCAAGCTGATTAAGCAACAGACTTTATGTGGTTGTTAAAATTTAGACCTGTGTCCAAGAAAACACCAAGCTACCCTGTGGTCTAATTAAGACTAGTTGAGCTTTGATCCCTATCCTCATATATTACACAAAAGCTCAATAAAATGTGTGTGTCCCAGAAATGCATCATGATTACAACCACACCTGGTTCCAGCTACGCATCCGAACAGACATTCCTGAAGAAACTGCAGTAGATGCTCCTCAAAAGGCCATTGCTATTAGTGGTACTCTTTTTCTTTTTTTTTTCTTAGCTTCCTTTGTCTTATGATCTTGTGATTATACTGACGACTCTCATTGATCGTTACCTTTAAAATTGATTAATGGATCTGTAAAAAGTGTGCTGCTGTGCGACATTGACATCTTTCTAATGTCCATGCGAGTTGGTTTGGGATCATAAGTTGTTCACACACAAGTATGACTATGGTCGCATTTATTTACAGCATTACAACCTTCTGTGTAAACGTAGCCTCATCTTCCACACATTTTGTCAGTATAGGCAGTGATAAATATCATGATTACTTAAAACATCATATGAATGAAATGGTGTCATAAAATCATCTGGATTACAAAACAAATAACATAAATAAATAATAATTGTATTCCTACCAGCCTGAGATTGACTGGCTACCTGTCCAGGGTTTATCCCGCCTGTCACCCAGTGATGGATGCTCAACACCGATGGAGTTGAGCATCCACCCTGTAAGGATGAATGGATGAATGTATTCCTACTTTTACACAGACCAAGTTTGATTTAAAGGACAGAGATTCAGCAGTTTTGGAAGAAAAACAGAGGCACTGTTCTGGCGGCATAATAAATTCAATACATAAAATGAAAGTGGTGAGGGAACAGTTGTGATGAGAGAATATAATTTGGCTTAGCTTTAAATATTGGTGCCATATATCACCTCCTGGTGTGCTCCTTGCTGACAGACCTCTGCAAAACTATAAGAAAGAATTTTTCCATGACCACAAAAACCGTTTGTCTTCTTCTGAAGTTAGCTGGACATTTTCCAGTTGATTACAGTATGTAATTTTGTGTAATTATTGCTTTTTTAACCAAAACAAAGCTATTTAAGTCCACAAATGTGCCACAATTTCCACTCAGTGCAATTTTGATCTCAGCTTCTTCTACTGGGCCAGTTTTAGTCATATTTTCCTTTTACTTTTCTGTTTCTTCCCTAATTTGTTACCCATTTATAGTATCAGACCTCCACCTGCTTGTGTCTGTTAAACATTTCTTCCAATTATGGTAATCTGTAAAACTTTAATAGCCTTATAATAGTGTTAGCACATGTCTTGAGCCAATAGCTGACTGTTTTAAATGCTTTCCAGGCATATCCTGTGGATTCCCCATATAGATTTTTTTTCCCTTTTAGTGTCAGTAAGCATTTTCCTTTTTTGGCGCTGACGCAATAATAATTATTCAGTGGATATAACCAACGTTTACGTTTAAAGTTTTTAATGTGAATAAAACAGTATCACGTTTCTTAAACTTAAACACACCTCACAGCTTTTCAGTAAAGTTAATTGATGTGAAAAGGAGTTTTCTTTCCAGGGAGTAAAAGTCACCCTTTATCTATATTTATTGAAGGAATACATTTGGAAAACAGCTGACTAAAAACTAAAGAGAAAAATATGGTCAATATTAATACAAATGGCCTGCAATGCAAAAACACTAAATTATACAAAGTATTTTTTGCCTAGTTTCTGGTGCAAATGTCTTGGTTCACTTGCAATAAGACAAAACTAAAACAAAAAATGTTGTTTCAAGTCAATAATTCATCAATATTGATGAAAAAATACTGGTAATATGTGAAATATGCCAGTGGAGCAAGACATTTTTCTCATATTATAGGTGAAATTATCTGCTGATGCAACTAGCATGCATGGGAAACATGGGAAAAGAGTACATTCAATTTTAGAAGGAACAATTGCAAATGATTTGATGGTGCTTGACTAATGTAAAACTAATCATTAAAATCACCACCTGCAGTATTTTGAAGATCTCTCCTTTGCTGTATTCACAGGCTTATCTTCGCTCAGTGGATGTCAAGATTTTGCAACAGTTACTGGCGGTCCATGAGGGCATTGAGGCAGTGAAATGGCTGATGGAGGAGCGCAGCACACTAACCAGTCACTGCAGCAGCCTGACCAGCAGTCAGTACAGTTTGGGTGAGGGCCCCGACACGTCTTGGAGGGGTTCCTGGAGCAGCCTGCAGGACCCCACTAATGACAAGCTAGACAACATCTCTATTGGCAGCTACCTGGACACTCTGGCTGATGACATGGATGAGTACTGCCCCTCCAGCTCAGAGTCTGTTATTTGCTCCACCACGCCACTGGTTTCAGAAGCTGCACCCGAAAGCAACACAACCGGAGCCCTGAGAGTGTCTGGAGCAGGAGCTGCTGTGGGAGCTCGGTCGAGTAATGGAGATGGGAATCAGATTCCAACTGATACAAGTGACAAAGAAATGTTAGGGGGACTTGGGGTTAGCAGTGCCGTCACTGGACCTGGAGGTAGCGAAGCTGGAATATTAGGAGCTCCTGTCAGGTTTCCCCAAGTCAAGTCAAACAGCTCCAAGGAAAACACTCCAGTCCGAACCAAGCCTGCAGAGATGGATAAAGGCAGCCCCACTTTAAAAGACGATGCCAAAACACAAATGCTTAAGGCCAATGGTGTTCTGGAAAAAACAGCAACACAGACAGGCAGCCCGACTCGCAAGGGCGTCCCTGACAAACTGGGAACCAGACAGAGCCCCAAAGCCAAACAGTACAAAAACGGGAAGATCGACATGGATACATGCAAAATGAATGGCAAAATGCACCTGGAGTACGATGCTCACTGGCGATGGGTGCAGTCACAGGAAGATGTGACGTTTTTGTAAAAATGGACCATCACATTGAGGGTGAACTACCATATTAAATGACAACATTCTTCCCTCTGCACTGACTTTTCTAGAAACATTGATGTCACCATTTTACAGGATTTGGCCCAATTTCTTTTGCCAAAGGGGGGATGCCTCACTCAAATATAAGAAAATGACTTTGAAAATTCAGTACCATAGTGTGTCTCAGGATATTTTTATCAGGCCCTAATTTTAATTTGAGATATCTATTTTTAATTTGTTAAAAAAGCACAGTGACATGATTTGCCAGAGAGCTGAAACATTATTGCAGATTCTGTGATTTCAGTGATTTCTAAATTTTCTTGTTTATGAATTCATCTCCCTTTAATTCTTCCTCAATAATATTATTGAGACTCAATTGCTGATCTTGATATTGTTTTTTTTAAACCAGATTTAGGTTGCTAGTCATGAAAATCTCTCTTCAGATTCTTCTCATGACCATATGCTAGGATCTTGTCCCTTGAGACTGGACAATCTAAAACAATGGCACTAGCGTAGTTAAATGTACTCGCTTTAAAAAAGAAAAAAATCCAACATAAATTGGCCCCTTTTCACACAGTAGATTTACACAAAATATGCTGTACAAACTTATTTATGCGTAACTGGCCTTGTCCGGTAAATATACACCACATTAGTGCATTTTACCAAAATGTGCAGTGCAAGTGATTATTATGAAATTTGTGTGCATGTTAATACCTAAAACATTCCTCTAACCAACAGTAACTTTTAATGTTAAAAAAAAATCCCACCAAGGTTTGAAAAAGTTTAAAGAAAATAATATACAACAAATAGTTTTGTCATTGTACAGCCTTGCTTCGGTACAACCATCTACAATAATGTAAATTCACAATACAGCTACGCATCTGATATTAGTGGTGTCCGACTCTGTGAAAATCCTGAATATAGCCTTTTTTCAGTTTTATGCAATGAAGAAGTTGTGCCTCTTTAGTGTGATGTTTAACAGCAAAATCCTGTATTTTTCCTAAGGCGATTGCACTGTCGTCATGACAGCTTGAATGTTTTGCTTTTTTTAACCATGCCTTTGCCTCTGCTAGTGTGTCCAGATGTACTGTAGCTAGACCAGGAGTCTGTGCTTTTGAGTGTCGATTGGTGAATGTGTTATGCCGACTGCGTAGATGTTGCATGCCAGGTGCTAAAAGCTTTAGTAGTTGATTTGTGGGGATGATGTGGAAGATCGAACAATCAAGAAAAGCAATATATTTTTTAAACTCTTATTCAGCAAAAGAAATCCAATAATACAATCTGTCTTGGATGGCAATGTTTCTTATGAGCTAGAAGGAAACCGATGAGTCCCAAAGTTTGGAAAAAGCTTTTTAACTCATCTATCACGTTGTTGCTATTCCTCCAGTCAGTCAGCAATTAAACATCCTGATGCGACCAGAGCTGGGCATCTTTCATTATGTAAGCAAGATATTTAGTCTAATCAGTAAAAATATTTTATAATACTGCCCACTTCATAATCAGTTAAGCTAAAAATCTTTTTTTTTTATACTGTTGGAGGAAGCTGGAGAACCCAGCGAGAACCCACCCACTCATTGGGGACATGCAAATGGTTGCTAAAAGCCCCAGGATGGGATTTAAAACCAATACTTTATTCTTTATTGCTGCAAGGCAATGATGCTATCACCAGCTGGCTGAAAACTCATGATAGATTTTTTTTAATTTTTTTTTTAAAGAAGATAAATGTAAAATAAGATCACTCAAGACAAAGGATAAATGTATCCAGCTTTGGTACTCTAATCCCCCCAATAACAGAATGTATCACTGGAATAACCCATGTTATATTAGTAAACCATGCAATGACAGCCTCCCTTTTTCTATTCATTTAGTATGTGCTTCAGTACTTATAGATCCCACAACAACCTGTGTAGCCCTAAAATCCATATTTTAAACATCTGGTGGCAGGAATGAAAGTTACAATATTCACATCTAAAATATTGACATCTGCAGTGAACTATTCTTCCCACATTTGGAAAGAAAGATCTTGAATTGTACTTATAGTGGAAGTTATTTGACTTTATTCTGTATCTCTGAAATAAAACTATTGATGGACCATTGAACTGTCCAGGGTGTATACCACCTTCAGCAGCATCTGCTTAAAAAGACTAAAACAAAGGTGTCATCTAAAAAGTATCATCAAGCAACAACATTCCAAAGTTGTCCCTGTGATGAGAAAAAATGTTTTAAAGATTTTGTTATAAAACTTAGTAACTTACGATCTTTTCATCTGAACCACCGGAGTGTTTTCTCTCCTCCTCGCTTTCTTTTTATCCCCCTCTACCCATAGTAGTAGGATGGAAATGTTTAGTCTGTGCCAACAAACATTATGTACACACAACGGACTCTCATTGGAGACAGCTCCATGAAGCCACTAGAGGCAAGTAAGAAAGAGTGGGCTCAAACTTGACCTTGAACTCTTAAACAAATAACCCTAAAAGAACCCATTGCCCCCTCTTTTCTCTTTAAATACAAGACATACAACTACAACCCTGTGGTGTTTTCATTCACAACATTCACAATACAAAGATGAAGTCGTATGAAACGTTAGTTCCTTTTAACATATGTGCTGGACGAAAAGCAATAAAAACAAGGGATGTCTGTGCAACTTCTTTGTGGTTTTGTTTCCATATGAACTGAGGTTTGAGTAAAAAAAATAGCACAGTGAACCAAGCTGTAAAACTCATTACATCACTACATAGTGTGCGTTTAAGTGGATACACTGCAGCCCACGATGGGTTTAATGTGTTTTCTCTAGTCAGATCCAGTTTAGATTTGAAAAATTGGCATAATTTTAGTTCCATGAGTGCAAATGATGCAAGGAGGAGCTACTTGTGCTCTATTATTTTAGGAGGAAAAATGAGACAGTTGTTGTTTCAGGCAAACCTAAAATAAATCTGAAATCTTACTTCTTTTAGAATATATTATCGCTGTCTAGATGTTCTGGATTCTTTAAATGCTCACTTTAATGGATCTGACCAGGCGTCAGGTACCAGTACCCTCAGGCTATTCTGGGAACAAGATAAATAGCACGATTACGTAGATGAGTTGATGTGCACAGAAACGCGGTTGCCATGACAATGAGGCAGAGCAGGCTGCAGCTCGAGTGTCTATATAAAAACACACAGTGTTCAGCAGAGGCAGCAGCAATGGAGCAGTACGCTTTGGATACCAGATTGCATAAGAGCTTTACTGACTCAAAGTTAGAATGAAGTTTTTTATCTGACATTTTAAAAACCTAAAATAAGATAATTTGCTTTTAAAATAAGTTTTAAGAGTTCACATAATTCCATTTAAAAAGACCTAACCGCATTCAGTTTAACATGTTATATATGAGTGATACAACACCAAATATGACTCATAAATGAGTGAAAATTATTAAACAAATCAATCAAAACACAGTACTAACTTAAACATTTCAATACACACTATTCTGTGTCGTTTTCAGTAACATTCAGAGGCAAATATTACAAATAATGGTCAATTAGAAATGCTTTCCAACTCGGCCTTCCTTACCAATTAATAAGGAAAGAAAGATGAGTGTGTCCACTTAATGCTAAGTGGACCTGCAATCATAAAGGAAGAAACTGGTGAATGCTGCACATTTAAGCATGATAGTTTGATCAATTGCATATAAATGTTAAGTACTTTTATTATTCTTTGATTTTCTTTCAACCTAAAATCACTTGTCATTTCTTAACAACTGAGTGACTCATGTTAAGTTGTATTCAGTTTTTATCTCACAGTAACCATATCATTTCCACACCCAACATTAACAAATATGTTTAAAAATAAAAAATAAGTGAAACAAAAGACAGCCGAGAATTCATCAAAATTTGCCGCAGAGTCATGATGTTAAATCAGGAAAGTTAAACTCATGATAAGACATTATCGACCTAATGAGTGATGGCAAAGTCTCCTACTCAAATTTATAAAGTGAAGATTCATTTGACCAATTGATCCCTTTGGGATAAAAGAAAATTTGAAGAGACCTGAAAAACACTTACGGAAGACTTAAAAGCCCATTTTGTTTGGCTGTATTAGTATGGCTAATCGTTTCACTTTTAGATCCTCCAGGATTCCAGCACAGACAATTTTTGTTGCAAACGTGTTCACTCTGTCCTATTTCAGAAATCTGCTCAACATATTCCCATTAAAAATTTATTTTTAAATACAAAAAAAAAAGACAGAAGTATAGCCTTGGCACAATAAGGCTATACATAAGACATTCAGTACTTCCAGAAATGACTGGTTTCCTGGCACTTGCTATTTTCTGTGGTTGTTTTTATTTCCATCGTTGCCATCATGTTCAATTTGTCAAAGCAGTAGAAAGCTCAAATGGAGTGATGTCATTTTGTTAATTTAGAAAAACTGAAAATGAACATAGTAAACACAAGTCCCTGTTTTGTCTTGGTACAAGATACTTTTCAGAAATTAGCCTAATTATTCTCCTCTACTTCGTTCATTTAATTTTGGAAATGAGAATAACAAAATCCTAGAAAGCTGTGGCACTGTCTTATTTTGTGTAATAAGCTACTGTGCGCCTGTGCATGTAAACAAAAGATATTGGAATTTAACTTTGAATTACAAAAAAAATATTAATAAATAAAGTGAAATAATTAAATAAATATATATGCAGTATATATTTACACATGTCCCGTCATTCCTTATCTCTGGTTATCTTGACAGTTGTTAAAATATGTGCACCTTGTTGAACCCAAGTGTAGAATTTCCCCACATGTGAAGAAGCATGTTTTAAAACATTAGTGTGATATTTTAAATTGGACAGGCGCAGGGTTTATATGGTATGGACACGAAATAAGAAACGTCAAAAGGAAGTTAAACTCCATGTGTCTGACTGTGGTTCCTTCCTCTTACCCACAGATGACAGCCTTTTTTTTTCTGGCATCTTATTTATATTTTATGCTTCTGTTTGACTTTGTTCACATGTCAGACTGAAAAAAGAAGTGGAAGTGAACCCCACTGACTGCACAATGAGAGCTGACATGGATCCAAAACTAAACTTTGCCAAATCTGAGAAAAGAAAAGAAAAATAAACGCTCACTATACTTTAGTTATCTGGATCAGCTGAATCTTTAAGTTGATTTATTGATTGAATTTCTATGTGATCACAATTCTTTGTTTTTTTGTCCTCGTTATGAAATGGAAAAAGTTGATTTTACATTTCTAAACTAGAAGTATTCAATCATTGACTTTGTTGATGGGCAGAATGTATATTCAGAATGTAAATAATACAAGTTTATCCAGCAATTAAAGACATTTATGTATTTTAACTTTGATCCTGTCATGTAAATATCTTGCTTATTCTGCCTTCTTCATTTTCAGGCTCAGTTTAAGAAGACTCCTGTGAATTTTTGTCTAGAGAATTGATCATTAAAACAGGCTTTCTGAAGCTTAAGATCACAACTTTGCCAACTCAAGAGGTTTTCCTTCTCTGAATGCAAATTACTTTGAACACTTTCATTGAGATTCCTGATCAATTTTTGGCCTTTCCACAAATGTTTAGTGAAAAGGATCCATTATTGATCAGGGCATTCAATGGTCGTTCACACACACACACACACACACGCCCCCCCCCACCCCCACACACACCCACACCCACACTCTTGTACTTTGTCATTGTTAATATAGGCACAGTACAGCTTTTACAAAGCTAATGAGAACCAAAGGCTGGTATTCTCAGAAAATTAAACTATTATACAAGACTAAAAGTATTTTTAATACAAAAATGTGACATTATGGTCATGTTGTGGTCTACACAATCATCGGAAAGGTTTTTCTGCAGACAATTTCCACAAAGTAAGTCACAAAAGATCAGTTCTAGAGAAGCAGATGTTCACAGATTCCTCTATACAAGCTTAAATAATGAACATTTGAATGGAAATATGTGAAGAATCAGATGTGAAATGGTCACAGAGCCTTACTGTAAAAGTATGTTTGTTTGCCATGATTATTCCCAACAACGATCCCAGAGCAAGCATCATGTGTCTGTAGGTCAAATCAATTTAAAGTATTAAACTGCTCTTGTGGTTTTAAACATTGGTGTAAATTTGATGAAACTGGTTTATACAACCAAAGCGAACTCATTAACAAAATCTTAAAACTACTGGTTTTGTTTTAAAATCGTTATAGACAAATAAAAACGGAAATTTTTGAGAGCCTGAACAATGCTGGTTTCTGCAAAGTGGGAGACGTTCTTGCTTAAATGCCATGGGGAGTTTTCTGTAGCAGTGCACATCTCTGTTAAATGAACCAGGAAAAGTGTTTGCAGCTGCTGAGCACGCCTGAGTCAGCAAACATTTTCTTTTTACAATCAGAATGCATGCGGAGCCTTCACACATAGGCAGGCTAGGAGCAGCAATTTCTTAACACTAATTGACCATTCAGTGTTTTCACCTGTGTTATATTCAGAGGCTCTACACATTTTCTGTGTGTGGAGTAAGCAACCACAAATTCAGTCCAGTTTTAATGTAGTTGGGTAATATTTATTTACAAGAATAAACCAGTAAACCTGATGTTGATGACAGTCATCTATCTGAAAGTATAAAGTAGAATTATGATACTTAATGTCTTTCAAATGTACTCATAATGCTTGAACTTTTCATAATTCATGTGATTGAACATAAAAGAACATTATTGTGAAACAGAGGGAAAAGTTTGTATTTAGGTTCATTTATCTCCCCATAAACGACAACTAGCTTTCCTTCAAATTAAAAAGCCTCCCACAGCATGATGCTATCATCTACAGTATATGCTGCATTCAGCAAAAGAACTGTAGCTTTAGTTTCTATCACAAATAGCATTTTGCATAACTAATTATCAATTTATCTGGCAAGAGTAATTTCTTCTACATATTTGTTTCAATATTTCTGAGAAGACAAGGATGTCTTGGTGTTAGTTGAATGATTTATCTGTTTCTAGGTAAAAGTGCATTAAAACAAAGTCTACCTCTAGATGTGACACATTCCACACAGATGGGTTTCTAAATCCCAGATGTGAAAAGTGCAGAGATTTGTTCAGGTAAAGTAGTTCTACACCTGGATTAAGGATTTAGTGGTTCAGACATCTGGTGGCCAGAGAGAGGATGAACTTTCAACTCTAGACAAGGCCTGGTGTGCAAATCCATGACTAACTTGCACCATGCAAAGTTCTCAGAAAAAGTCATTTGAACTTTAAAATGCTTTTTAACAAGTTTTTAATGTCAGTCTGCATCTAGATGCCCAAAATTCATTAGTGTGTGCAGGCAGTAAATAAAATGAGAGGAATAAAAATGTGCTTAATGCATTAATGGAACTTTACTGCTGTCCATTTGCATGCTGACATGTGATGAAGGATTTTGGATTCAAGATGCTAACAGGACCACATCAACACCAAATATTAGAGAAATTTTTGGATAAAATATTTTTTGGAGAATTAGGTTAGCAAGATAACAAATGTTCCCATTTAAATAAGCCCTTCACTTACTCTGAACATGAAGCTCTCACATTTAGACGGCTAGTCTCTGTGTCCAGTGAAAACATAGCCACTGACGACCATCTTGTCTGCCCTCCAGTCACGTTATGGTTACTGCCTATAATTAACCACAGACTCCAGCCACACTGCACCACTAATGTCTGTCAGTACTGCTCCATATCATGACAGCAACTGCTCAAAATACTTTGGGTCTTCTAAAATTGCACAGAAAACCACTACAGCCTGCAGTGCCAATGCACTTGAGCTGTCTTTTATTTTAAAGTACACTGATGTTTGAGGCTAATGTGAAAAATTACAAATATCTTGGTTTAGATAGTATTTGCAGGGTAAAGTATATGATTGTTTTCCTCTTTATGGGAAATTAATTATTTTAGATTTTTTTTGTATTTTCAAGGCTCCTTTAGATCCCCTGATATCTTGTCCTTCTCCTTGCATCAACAACAACATGAATATATGTTGCTGCTAACATTGAGAGTTTTCGCTGCAGAGGTCTTCAGACTGTGGGATGCATAGAGAAACAAACAAAAAGGGCAGAACTGGGCCACAGCGTTCCCACCAAGCGATATGATCCAGTGTGGGTCAAGGTCGGCAGAGGTCAGCATTTCAGGAAATGTTGATTTAGCTCCTATACGGCGACACAATGGTGGGGTCTAAATGAAGCCATCCGTTTTGTGCTATTGTGATTTTGTTCAGAATTGCAGGGTTTTTGCAATGAGATCAACCCTGCAGGTTGTTGTCATTGCAACTATTTAGTGCTTACTTGTTTGAGACATTTATGAATGGAAAACAGCAAAACATAATGGCTCTGGAAAGTTAAGGTAAACAGACAAATCTGTACATAAGGGGAAACGGTGACAGCAACGAGAGCAGTGGGTGACACTTTTTACCTCTTTTGCTATATTTTACTCGTTTCCTCTGTAAGGTCAGTGTTACATTTCAATTAAATAATCTCGTTTCCCACTCAGAATGGGGACACAAACCATAAATACAAAGCAGAAAAAACAGTGTAATTTACAAAGCTAAAGTACATTGAATAAATCTGACTACAGTTTTATGACAAGTTCATCTAAAATATAAGATACCACAGCAACTTACAGGATTAGATTTGTCCATTTAAGTTTTACATTCTTTGGAAACTTTGTTCAGAGGAATTTATCTGGTTTTACTGAAGACATCTGTATGGGACTCTGGGGATCACTGCTAATGCTTCACCAACAACCCTCTGGTCTCCAATACTGCCTACACAGCGTATGGGAATGTTTTTCCCTTCCATTTCCACATATATGGATCCATAGTTCTCATAGATCCTTACCACCACTCTCCTCTGTCCCAAGGTACATTAGCAGTAAGCTTGCCTACATGTTAGATGAAGAGTGAAGCACATGATTATCTTCAAATAGATAAAAAGCGATCAGCCTCTTGGCATTGAAGCTACTTTGGTTGTCAGGATCAATGGAATACATCCTGAAGCAGCAGCCAGAAAACCTGCAGGAGTGCAGAGAGGGCTGGGCTGTTGCTTTGCCACATTTTAGCATTGGACCCCACACCAATCAGGCTTAACCGAGTGTCAGAGTAAACAGGGTGGGCATTCAGCTGACCGCCTTTCACTGTGTTAGCTGGAGACAAGTGAGCTTTGTGGCACACATACTGACTGATCCGGAGGCATTTCATACATTTGACCCACTTGCAACTAACTAGGCTGCCCTGAGTTGTTTTAAAAGACTCTTATTTCCTCTCTAAGAACAAATGAACAAATCAGGTTTTCCATGAGGGATATTTTCACTCTTGCAGATAAGCAGAACAATGGATCAAAGGTGATCTCTAATAAGAAACATCCACCGTCTATTACAACATAAACCCATATGATTTCAGGAATGTCACTTATACATTGCAATGTTTTTTTCTTGATATTTGTGCAATGCAGTCACCAAGATGCTCTCAAAGCATAACAATGCACTTAATGCATTGACCATGGATCAGGTCAATATGGAGGTAAATAGATTCAGGATTTTGGATTGTGTGAGGAATAATAATGCAGTTTTGTGTTGGAAGATTCCTCTAGAAAAAACTTATAAAAAGAGAATGTTTCAGGAGACAAAAATTGTATATTTAAAATCCTCTCAGAGTTGTGGAGTGAGATGACAACATGGAGTTCTGTAAAAAAAACTCAATAGCCCCCAGTAGAGAAAGAGCCCCAGGAAAAGGTCTCACAACTCAGTAGAACCTCTGTTTATATGATATTTATCCAGTAAAAGACCTTAAACCCTGTTGCTGTGTTTACTCAGCTCTGCTCCACCTGCAGCAACTGATACTTATATATATATATATATATATATATATATATATATTTTTTTTTTTTTTTTTTTTTTACTGTGGATTCAGATCATTCTCTCTTCTTACACTAAGCTCTCCCTTAAATGATAAATGCTCCTTCAGCTAAGCTGACCAAGAATTACAATTTACAGGAACATCACATTCCTCTAAAACCTAAATCTAATCAAGTACAACCAAACACAGCCCCCCCCTCTCTTTGACTGAAAGCGTAAATCCAGATGTGGCTCTGAATTGAGCACAGGAAGATTTTTCTCATTTCCCTTTGCTTGAAGTTTGGAGCGAACAAACACACAACCCGACCTTGACCCCAGTTGTAAGGCCTTCAAAGCCAACATGGATCAGCATCTGTAGCTGCAACCCCTCATGGCCCCCCTGTCATTAACGCTGCACCCGTTAATGCCAGGAGATCAGTGAGGGATCAGCAGCATCGAGCTTCTTGTTTTTTTGCCTGATTCACATTAACCGGCTTGATGAAAGAGGCTCCATGGAAAAAGAGAAAGATTATAAATCTGAATCGTTTCAAACTGTGAATTGGTGAGTTTTACTTCATCCAGCAAAGTCGATTTGTTTACAAAAATAAAAACAATTTAACCATTAAATTCATCAGTCAGAATACTTTAAATTACATTTGCATAATATTGCCATAACCAATTTTCTTGAGAAACATTTATCCTTTGTTCTGGGTTAACATCGCTACACTACCAGTGCCTACAAGCAATTTCTTAGTACAACCCTGATAAAATACAAATATGTCTTACAAAAATATATCTAAGCATGTTTCAGTTTTGGATTGCCTTTACTGCAGCTTGATGAGAACACACGCACACACACACACCGAGGTCAGAGTCTTTGAAGACTGAACAGAAGTACAAGCAGAAATAGCTAAATTTGCTCTTTTGCTATTTGCAGCAATGAATTCAGTTATTCAGATCTGTAACTACAACTTTAGATGCAATGTTTTGTCTAGGAACAGCACATTACAGGTGTAGCAAGGCTTGAAAATTTATGTTTTATTTGTGAAATATTTGCTTAACCAGACAGGAGAAATTAATTTACAACACGGCAATAGGCATGGCCTCTTGAGGGAAAAGGAAAATGGGTTTATAAAAGAAAACTTTGAATAAGGAAACAAAATCATCATAAACCGAAAAGTAGGGTTTAAACAAAACCAAAATGTTACTAGGAACATCAAAGACATGGCTAAATAAACACACACATGCTACTGCAGTTTCCGAAACGGCTTTTATCCTCCATCAAATCTGATGGAACTTGAATTATTCTGCAAAATGTCACTTTCTGGAGAGCGAACAGAAATCCCAAAGGAGGACAGACGTCCACAAAATGTTTCTTTGCCAGGTTAGTCATGAGATATCGTCCCTGGCCTCCTCAGGGAATATGGCCTGAACCGATTTTTCTTTCATTAAATCTTGAACTAAAAACAACAATACTATAATGTTCTCATCATGGCAGACATTTCAGCACATTAGCAAAAACATAACCTCCGCCCTCTCTGTTGTATCGGATCCTGCAGCTTTCTGTCAGGCATCCAGCCTCTGTGATTTGTAGCTTCTCTTTGCCAAAGGCAGCAACACTTCTCACCACCATGTCCTTCTATGGCAAACACAAGGCAGAGCCTGGAAGCACCATTCTCCCCTGACATCATTGAAATAACGCTAACAAATTCGGCTGCTGATGTTTTTCTGCCTCCTTGTGGCTGAAAGCTGCAAACGAAGTCACGTTATCTGTTGTGGCTAATAGCTTTTACATTTGGAAACCTTTGTTTCTGCTGCTCTTTTTAATAATTCTTTATTTACAAAAATTGTAAATAAAATTCATTCACTGTTTAACTTCTTTTTGTGATTTGTTTATTCTAACTGCTGAGAGAAGTCTGAGAACGGCTTTCAAATTACAGCCATTTAATTTATCACTGCTTAATGTTGCTTTAAATAAATCTGCCATTCTTAGGGTCCTTTTGTGGGTAAGAGTTGATTAGATCTCCTAAGCCATCCATTTCACAAATGCTAACTGAATGATGTGTTTATGATGGAATATGATTATCCTCAATAATCAAATTTCAAATAATCAAATTATTGCAATAAACATTAGCAATAAATGTAATGTCTATTGCTTGTTTCATAATTTATTACTTTTTATGGTATAAAGCACTGAGCTACCTTGTTGCTCAAATGTGTCATACAAATAAAAATGAACTTTTTAAAAATTATTTCCTAGATAGTTTGAATAGTTTCTCTATGTTTGATGACACACTGCATCTCCCTTATAGGAAACTAAATGGGTATTTATAATTTAGGTACGTGGTTTGGTGTCTATATTTTGCTGAACAAAATGCCTTGCACAGATACTGATGCCTTTATGGTATATTTACTGACTGCAGCCACAAGGTGGCAGTACATTATTGCTGCTGGGAGAAACTTGCTGCAATAATGATTATAATGGTTCCTTTCAGAACATGTTCAAAGTTTATATACCGCTGCAAGTTTTTTCGTGATAATTCTAACAAATTAATATGCAGATGTAATTTTAAGTCATTTCAAGGTTTAATGAATTTTATCACAATTTCCATAAGTTGGCTCAGCACTTCAGGGGTTTAAGGTAAAATACTTTCTTGATACAAGCAATGTGATGAAGTGGTTGAGTATGTGTTTATTCACCACTTGTCCCTTAAACATATTTATAATTCATTGTATCTAATTTTATAGTTGTTCATAATGCATTATGCACTGCAACTATAAATTTGCTGCACAAAATATCCAAGGGTTGCTGCTTGTGATAGCATTTTGTTACAGTTTAAATCCAGGCATATGTTTTTTAAATTTAACACACTCTGAATCATCAGTTAATTTGAAAATGTCTTCTGTTAAAGGACAATTTCTGGTGAAAAATTTATTTAGTAACATTTGGTATTACTCACCAGAGTTTGTCCTTTTCTTCCCACATCTAGGACCGATGTGAGAGGGGTCAGTGCAACACTTCCTGCTTGCAGTGATTCATAATGTAATTGATTACATCACTGTGTTCAACCAATTGAAGGGTCTTCAAAGGCCAGAGTCATGCATGTTTTATTTCTCTCCCTGGTTCATCAAACCTGGATCAAATGATGGCTCGTTAACAGGACTCTGCAGAACATTGACATTCTGAGGAAGTGGCGACTACCAGGCTTGAGAACTAAAACATGCAGAACATCTACTCTTGAGGACCAACTTTGAACACTCCTGTTTTGACCTTGAACAAGCCTATAAAAGATGTTCATTACATTTTCTGCACAAAATCATTCCCAGCTAATGAGATTTTAATCTGCTCAGTTCTGCCTATTTTGAGCTCCTTTCAGAGCGAGCTGTTTGGGGCCTCTTGTTCCTTTAAATCCAAATAAGTTGCCGCTTGTCCAACTCAACATTTACTCTTCCACGTGAAAATGGCTCCAAACAGATGCGCAATTATACAACCATACATCTTTGAAAAGCAGGAGGAGAGCCTTCTGCACAACCAACAAGAATGAAGGAAGTGGTTTCTGAATGATAAGTCAACAAAACACTTATCCTTTCCAGCAGTCATTGTACAGTGCATACAGCGGTAAAAGCAGCTGACCAAACATCCTGGAGTTCGGTTTGGGTTGCTAGGTGATAGACTGGGCTTCGCTGCAGTTGCTAGGTGACAGCCTGGACTTCACTGGGTTTACTCGGTGAGGGGCAGTGCCTGATTATTTGTGACATTACATTTTGGGAGTTTTTGAAACAGGTCTTTTCCAGACACCAAAAACTATTATCTCATTGTCAAAAACCAGCCGGGTGTTCTTTTAAGTTCTTGGGCTTTTTTAAAAGCAGTAGAAACCCAAATGGGTGTATAAAAGCCAAACTCTGAGGTGTCACTTTAATGCTTCTGCTTTATACTTGGCTGTCTTTAGAAGATTTTTTAAAATCCGTTCTCCACTTTTTTGAGTTGACAATGTATTTTAAATGTCTTTTTCTTTTTAGAGCAAATAAATTGAGGAGGCCCACAAGTATAGTTTCCCCTCGAGACTTAAAAAAAATAAATTACTTTAGTTTCTACTGACCAAACCACTCAGATGCACAATACATTCTTTATTGTCACAATGAAAAATAGACAGAACATCTCCATAAAAGTGTACAGTGATTAAATTTTCTATATTTACAATATTTTTATATCCATCTTAAGTAGATCAAAACATTCTTTTGTCTTTAACAAATTTTATTTCAACGTTCAAGAAAAATGTACATTGTTCACATATTAAACCAAACTCCAAATACATTACGACACGAAATACACAAATAGTTGAACTTAGCATGTGGTTCAGTCGATATGGGGAATAAATGCATAAGCTGCCAATAACTGAACAAAACTGCCCACTAAAATTACCTGTAGTAACTCACATTTTCAAGATTTCAGATGTTTTTCTCGTTTTCGGTGTTAAATGTGCTTTAATGAAACCAAAAAAGGCAACATGGGATTTCTATGGCTCACCATAGATAGCTCTCTCTGAAGCAAACTTTAAGTTGAACAAATTGAAAAGGATAAGAAAAACACAGACTGTAAAAAGCTGCAGATCACTTTATTTCAGGCCGCTAATAAATGCACTAACTGTAAACCTCGTAAACTTCCTTTCTGAAACCTCTTTCAGACAGAGCAATCGATTTGCTAAACTTAAGATTCTTTTTGAGAAAATCTTCTGTATCAGTCACCACTACTGATCAACTTTGATTTACAGACAGAGGTATATCCAATCTAAACCCCAGTACAGAAGGAAAGAAATGAAGAAATTATTTTTTCCATGAGAAGTCTGCCATTTTGGCATCTTTTTTGCACCACAAATATCAACCTTTTTGCTTACAAAGTGCACACAAGATGAATGACTGGCTTTGGTTACAGGGTTCCTCACTTTTCACAGGCTGTTGCAGAGTAGAAACCCTGTGTTAAACGGCAAAGCACGACTCTCTTCACAATGGCACATGCTTTGATGAGAGCTAAGCTTTGCTGTCATGTATGCGGGATGTGATTTACATCAGGCTTCCTATACTGAGGCATGTACAGAGAGGCAAAACTACAAGTCGACTCTTGCACCAGCGTCTTGGGATCCGTTGACTCATCTGGGTTGAGCAAAGGATACAACTCTACGGAACAGTCCTCTCTGATCAAATGTGCGCTTTTCAGAAGCTCAGTTTGTGACTCCTCCTCCTCATTTTCCTCATCCTCTGGTGGATGTCTGATGTCAAGATAGTGCAAAGCCTTCTTTGGACCCACATCTATGTCGTCTTCTTGCTCTGATGCTTCAGAAAGCTCTTTTTCAGAGTTGTAGGAGTAGGATCGCCTTGGGTCATCTGATTCTGTACCACGATAGCTGTCAACTTCCCACAGTCCACCAGGGAAAGTTTCAGAGGTATCTGAGTTGTTGGCTGAGAAGTTTCCCTCATCACTGTAGCTGCTCCTACTTCCCTCCTTGTAGTGCAGATGAAGAGGTGGATGATCTGGATTTGTATCAGTGTGAAGGACCTTGGAGTATGTGACCGAAGACTGGGTAGAGCTGCTAGTGGTTACAGACCTCTGCTCCACCAAGGCATTGGCTGATTGTAGCTTATTTATGGTTATGTCTGAAGTAGGTAAGGGATCTGGACTAATGTCACCACCAAGGACCATTTCACACGCCAGCAACTGGCCAGTCCTTGGGTTCAAACAAGGCAGAAAGGAGTTATTTGAAACAACAACAGAGGGAGGAGGCAAGAGTGTTGGGGTTTGGATAAAGGCCTGTGTCAGAGTTTTGTTCACAACAGTAACTTTAGAGATCTTCTCAGGGGGCAGCGGAGAGGCTTGAAGACCCTCTGGAGGTCGGAACACGTACTCGAAGCCGTCCGTCTGGAGAAATAGTAAGAGATCTTTAGTAAGAGAAATATATTTTACATTTCATGAGGTAAAATATCTTATGAAATGAGATATCAGGGTTAAAATCCATGCTACTCAGGTATATTAGCTTCAGTAACTGAGAAGATGTGTGTTTCTATAATTTTCTCCCCAGTGATAGAAACAACAAAAGTTGTATTAAAACCTGGACACACATAAAGAAATGCAATAAAAACTTGGAAACACATTCTAACCAATAAGGAAGAGAGAAAATTGTCAATTATATCTATTTTAGGTGTTAAAGAAAGAAGAAATATTTAGAAATGCAAAAATAAAAATGCTAATTTCTCTCTCTGTTTCTCACTTACAATAATGGTGAGAAACAGAGATAAATCATAAAGATAAATCATTTGAATTGTGACAAGAACATTGTTGGTCAAGCCAGTGTGGGATGTCTGTTTTGGTGGCGCCAAGCGAGCAGGATGGTTCCTAAACTGAACCTTTCAAAGAATGCATCAGTCTGTCCAGACTTCTATCAAGCTGATCCTCCTCTGCTTGCTGCTTCTTTTTCAGCCCTGATCACACGTCTCGTATATTGTTCTGCTGGAACATGCTTGCTGTCTCTAATTTTTATTATCAGTTGCTTTTGAATGCTCTTCAAAGATTCTCAGTCTCCCTCCCTTGTTGAGCCTTTCCTTTGGGTCGCTGGTGACCATAAAACTCCATAACACATAGCTAAACAGTGAGATGCTTTCTCAATAACAAACCTTGGTTAAATAGGGCAAGGAGAACTGAATCCTTTTGTATTTGAGAGTTTTATTAAATCTTGTTATAACAAGGAATGCTCTTCAGAGCTCTGGCTGCTTGCAGGCAGACACAAAATTTATACTCTGTTTTTGAAACCACTCATCATTTTCCCACTCCTTAAGATGACCTCAACATACCAACAGCTGAAGCCAGGCTCCAAGTTACACCACTTTGGTAATGTCTAACAGACACACTCTGTTCTATTTTACCTAGTAATTAACTTTTAAGTGCATATAAGAAACTACAAAGTTAAATTTTCCATTACTGTAGGGATGGCATTGTCCACAGAGAAGTTTACAAGTACACCCAGTCATAGCATTGGCTCCATGTTGCTGGCAGAATGCATCCTAGTTTGTGGCATCAAAACAACCAAGCAGAGCTTCGACGACTTCCTGTGATCATCTTTTCACGGATCTTTTTCATGACAGGTTGCTTCTAAATGAGAGGTTTATACATCAAGCATAGAAACACAAATTTATGAAATGCTTTTCCAATAAACCATTTTCAACCAAAATATATGGATCATGAAAATGTTCATAAAGCAAATGTGTTTTGTTTTCCCTAGTAGAGCAGCTGACTGTCAACAGAGAGCAAGCAATAGTGCAAATCTTCAGCTATTTCTACAAATGTATGAGGGTGTTGTGTCTCTTTCTTAAAAACCCAGAGCTCATGACATCACAAGCAGAACTGGTATTGTTTATTGTTGCTAACAAAATCCTAACAAATGTACTTGGAATTTCATAATTGATGGAAATCAAAAATTAACAATTAAATATTCGTCCCGCATAAACAATATTTTACAGTAGATTCCACAAGTTGTTGTTGACAAGCATTGCTAATACCAATCCTCTGCTTTTACTGCTGCTCTTCAAAAGCAAGGCAAAGAGTCTTTGGGATATGATCATCAAACATCTATTGCTGCTTTCCTGTTACTTTGTCTTTCTACACTTTTAAGAAGTCAATAAGTATCCCCCTGTTATAAAAGATTGCCTCATTGCTTTGGTAATGAATCAGAACAATTGCCCAAAAATAAAAAAAGTAACTGCAAAAATTCTTCCAGCTGGACAGCATTTAAAAAAAAAGTAATTCTTAGCAGCTGTTTCAGCTAAGGCAACGAAGAAATTAAGAAATAAATAAACTGCAAGGAATATGGCAGAGCTGCTCATCTTGTGCAACTTATTCTAGGACTCTAAATTATCATAATAGTGACATTAATGATAAAAGTGATGAAAATGATTATTTAAAAGTGTTTTTATCTTTATAAGCCATCAAGTGCACAAAAGGCTGTGATTTTTACAGGGAGTTCTTTACATTGTGTTTGCCAATGTCCAAGCAGATCTTTTTATTCTGCTGCTGAATATCCAAATGAGACCATGTTTGGTGACCTTTGCAGAGGAGCTGGAAGCAGAATGATTGACCAGAATTGGATTAAGCCATGTCTTAGTTATTGAAATATGCTGACCCTTGCACAAGATTAAATGGTTAATCTTAGAAAGTGGGAATGGATTCATCGTTTGACACATGGCTGTCATGTTTCTGTAGCAGTTACACAGAAGCTTGTTCTGACGATTTAACCTTATCTAAACATCTAAAACATACACAAATTAAATCTTATTCTGCCATTTTGTCGCTTTTTATAATTCTTTATAATCACTCCAAATCTTTGTAGAATCTGGTAAAGCAAGAGATTTACTTTCTCAGATGGTTCCTTTACCGTTTTAAAGTCAAGTCCTTTTGCCCATGAGCACTTGTTCGGGTTTGGAACATCTTTCCACACAAATCTTTTCATCCTGCAAACACAAAAAACAGATATTTAGGTGGATTCCCGCATCAATCGACTTCTTAATTACACTCACCTGTCTGACTCCTTCTCCTCTGATCAGGAAACATCAAATGTAATTACACCCCTTAACCTCTTAAATGTCACACTTCTAAATTTTCCCAGACAGCCTGTCGGGGACTTGAATTAGACCACAGAGCGCAGATTAACGTTATTTATCATTTCTTACAAGTGACTGCCAAGATAGATTCTGTTTACACTGATCTGCAATTAACATCCACATCAGAACATAAATATTTTCAAAGATTGTTGTTACTAAAACAAGCTCTTACTGGTTTTGGGAGAGAACCAGGGTCACAAACACGGCAATGCAAAGGAGGGAGATGAACATCAGCATCATGTAAGCTGGAGGATTTCCTGTCTTAACTGTAATAAAATGAAAATTCACATCAGTTATTTAACAATTGAATTCCCATCCAGGCATTTGATGTTGCATTCGATACCGAAGTGGAAAGAAGGAATATACCGATTGTAACAACTGGTTCTCCTTCTCCATCAGCAAACACAGGGTACAAGTGGAAGGCATACTCCTCTGAGCTAAAGAAATCTCCTTCAAATCAAACATTAAAACAGCAAATTGATTACAGGTCAGTTAGCAAAAAGATAACTGACCTGTCACAGATTTCAGACAAGGGGTTACCTCGTATCTGGGTAGGAAGTTCGGTGTAGGACAGTTTGGCCCACGTTTTTCCACTCAGACCAAAGTCTTCAAAGTCCTGCTGCTTTTTTGGGACCCACTGAACCACCATGAACAGAGGAACCGAGCTGATGTGCAACAAGCTCCAGGACAGAGATACACAAGTACTGTTTATAACCAAAACGTGGAATGAGTGCACACAGCGGCCTGCAGTGGAGGAAGGAAACAATGCATTCATATGACACTGGTGGACATATTCAACAAGAGGAGCTTCAGATATTTTATTTCTGATATGATAAACTTGGGTCAATTCTTGTAAATTGACCCAGGTTTACTTGAGGATTGCCATTTAAAGTCAGAAGTAAGTTTTCTTTGTTTTGTTACAGTAAAATATATTTTTTACAACAGTTGAATCAAATGTAAATTTTAGTTTCATTTCACTCTTTTATCCTTCTGTGATTATTATTCATAAAGGCAGCTCAATATCAGAAAAAAATTGCTTTACCATTGTTGGAAAGAACTATATAAATTATGATTTAAGTACATTTTCTTGAACATTTTCTTTTACAATGATTCATGAGCTTTAGCATCTGAGCCACTAAAGATATACATCAGTTGTGAGCATTAATGGCTGTTAGAATCCATCTGACTTGTCTTTTTGTACAGAGCATGAATGCCTGACATCTATCTTTGTTATAGCAATATTGCACATAGTGAAATGTAGAAGTTGTTTGTGATTCTGCATATTACCAGATCTATTATTTATGATATTGATTTACTTAGCCGTCTTCCCAGGAGTTTAGAATCGATGCTCTTTAGCGTTTTAAGTCTACCACTAGTGTTTTATCACTTTCATGTCCAAAATTGCACAACCAGTGTTTTATTTTGGCAGGCCAACCTGATGGCACACTTTAAGTTCCGGGTCAGAGGTGACCCCTTGTGGCATGCGGTTGAATTCCCAAAACCCCAGTGGACAAATAAAGGCAGTTTTTGATTGATCCTTTTCCTCCAGCTCAATCTGGTAATAACCCGACTTGAGGTCTAACACAGTGAACCACTTTGATCCAGAAAGGGCAGAAAATGAGAGTATAGGTGTCCTTTATTGTTTGAAGATTTAGCTTTCTGTATTCAATACAGAGAGTTCTTCAAAAACACAATTTTTTGCCTTCTTTACATTTCTGTTTTTACCCCTGTTCTCCGGTCATTATTTTAATTGCTTCCTGTTTTTATCTCATGTAAAACTTTATCTCTTGGCTTTTTCCAAGAAAGGGGCTGCATGAATAAAGGCACATTGGTTTATTAAACAAACAAGGCACATATGTTCTTTGGGACCTGTTGCTAATGGACTTATTTTCAACAGTGTTTCCAATAATTTCTTCACCGTCTATTTTCAGGGAAAATGACAAATCATTTCTATGCAGCAAGCGCTTACTACCATTCATCACGGAGGCGACCGACACAAAGAATGCACCCTGGTACTTCACCTCTGTAATACTACTTAAAGTGCTGAAATTACTAATGCTATGAGCCGCTAGGCATCAATAAAGGCTGATGAATGGGAACTGTACAGGTAAAGATTTTAATGTTTTTGTTGTATTTTGTTTTTCTGCTGTGTACTTCTAAAGGTAGGAGTGATGTAAACATGTTAGAGAAAAATAGACAAAAACATGTTTGTTAATGTAACAAGATTTTCAGCATAAATGAAGTCTTTTTATCATTATCTGGAAATGTTCAGGTCGGCTATGTTTCTCAAAAGATCATTTCAAAACCACAGAACATGTTTTCTTTCCGGTAAATATCCATGTTTCAGTTTATGCCTGTTAGCTCTGGACGGGACTAAATGTAACTGCACACATCATTTCTTCTCATAATGTAAAGAATAAAACATGGTGTATGTGAAATCTTTACATTTTAGTTTTCACCAAACATTTCTGAATCTTTTACACAGATTACAGCAGTAAAACAAGGACTATACTGGCCATCTGCATCTTCTTGTTTGTCGGTGATCCAGCATGCTCACTTAAGTTTCAGATCTCCTACAGACCAAGTATAATGTTCAAAGCAAAGCTCCTGTAGTCTCAAAAGCAGGAGAACTACCTCATCTAAGCTGTTCTCACATACAAGCAACAGGAACCACAAGAAAACATGTTGCATATCAAAATGATATGTAACATGATGTAAATGATATGCGGAAGAAATGCAAAGATCCTCAGCCACAGCAAGATGTGCTTTCACAGACAACCTCAGGATCATGTGTCCAATCAGAATCCTTTAAAAATAAAGGTTATATGTTATATGTTAAAGCTGAAGCGATGTTAGAAGACTTTATAATTTTAAGAACATGTTCTGTAAAGACTTTCTTTAGTTTCATGAAACAAAAGCTACTGTTTTAACTGTATATTTTTTAGCATAAAATTAGGGAATGGAAGCTTTTTAAAAAAACCCATTAAATTAGAAATATTCTCTTTAAATGTTTTTTTTGCTCCATTAAACTTTTAAAAAATATTGTACTCAACCCATAGAATATTTCTTGGTGAAACAATGTGTTTAGAATTCAGAAGAATTAAAATCTAAAAATGAAATTTTGGATTACAAAAATAAATAAATCAGCTGTCATAAAGCTTTATGCAAGGTGAATATGTAACATACGTTTATCTAAAGGTGCCTTTAGATTCAGTTTGTATTTATTACACATTCACATCATTCAATTATTTAAATCAATGGGATTTTAGCACTCGAATATTGCGTTCACCAGCACAGATTCACACAGTAAGATCTTTTTTCACACCACATCCTGATCACATAATGAACTAACCTTGAAATTTTTAGTTATTCATAAACTGCAGAAGAAAGAACATGAAGCCCAGCCATTATGTAATTATTTTCCAGAGCCTTACTGGAAATGCAGTCAACATAATTATCTGATATGATCTCATCTAAAAACAAAATTAGAATTTGTATTGTTCCAGTATTTCCAGTGAAACAATGACTAAATATTTCTCAGGAACAGATCCACATCACAACAGGTTACATTCCCTCAGGGATTGCTGAAATGTCCTGTTAATTCCTTTTTCTTACGTTTAGGTTGTTTCTCCAACGTCATGTTGATGTTGTTACCAGAGCTCCCCAGACTATTGTAGGCTTCCACAGTCACAATGTGCAGCTCCTGATTCCACTCAAAACTGTAGGAGGACACAATGTCAATCTGCCTCCTCAGCACAGATCCATTAGAGGCCTGGTGCTGAACGATAAATCCATCCACACAGTAGGTCTTCCAATTTGCTGAGAAGGACTGAAAAAAAAGGAAAAGATTCATTCTGCTGGTGACTGTTACACTCATCAATATTTTTAATTAGAAGCTCCCACATCTGAGGTCTCCAACCTTCTGATCTTGTCAATGATTATCAATACCTTTATAGGCAAAACTATGTGCAACATCGTTTTCCAATCCTACAGTCATACAATCAACTGGCCTTTGTTGGCCTAGTGAATACAGCTGTTTGATAAAACTATACCAGACAGGAAAGCTATTAACTGTGATTCCAGAAAATGGTTGCCCAATAATCAGGGAGGGGTTTTGAGATCCATTTACAAAAAAGATTGCTCAAATGTTGAAAAAAAATGAGTCTTTCTTTATACAATGTGAGCCAAATTTGGAAAGTTAAATGGTAAAGCTCACAATAGGACAGGTATATGTTGAGCTGAACCTTTGTACACATCTAACAGGTTAATCTCAAGTTTACCCCCAGCCTTCTTTCGACATACATGTTGTTGCCTAGCAACTGTGAGAGCACTAAACACAAGTTGGTAAAAATGTGACTCGAAATCTTGACATGCTACTTATTTATCAGTATGAAGTAATGAGTTTTTATTATTTATTTCTTTTCAAATATTTTCTTGAAATTTTTAAAATTTTATATATAGACAAAAAATCAGGCCCCTTTCTCCTTCTCCAAAAAGGCTGTACCTTTGATTTGAAACTCTTTTACTGCATCTCGAGGTCTTTCAATATCACATTATATAAAGCTGTCAAACTTCAATAAAAGCATTATTTTCATTATTTTCCTTTCTAAGATTACATGTTTTTCCTTCATATCATTCATTTTACATATTTAAAAAAAAGAGTTCACAACAATATATTTAAAAAAAACCACATCCATTCAAATGAGAAAAGCCCAGCAACACGACTGTGTTTAACTTTGTGCTACTATAATTTAACATAGTTACATTTGGAACTGTGCTCTTAATTCTCCACAAATTGTGCTCATATCTCTCCTGGTCTACCTCAGTATTGTGTACCATCTTGTCTCATGAGCTGAATGTATGTTTACATCCAAATATATATGCTCTGTTTACCTCAAACAGCAGAGTGATGTTAGACTGGTTTCTGTATGGGTCATCTTGACGTATCCTCCAGAAATCAGGCCCACGTTGAGGAGCTGAGGAAGAGAAGCATCAGCCTAACATGAGACACTTTTTACTATATATGCACCAAGAAATTAGAGTGAAGTTGGACTTTTCCAGTCATTAGCGAGCTTTTGCTCTCGACGAGCCTTGATTGAGTGGCTGGAAACTAAATATGCAATGTTTTTTCTGGCAGTGAAGGCACCATTCAAACAACGACAACATCCTTGTTTATTACAGTTATTTGTTGTCAGTGAAAAAAATAAGGGAAAAAAGGATGGTAAGGTTGCCACATCAGCAAATGATGGACAAAAGCTGGTCATTTTACCACAAAATTTTTCTGTTTTTGTCAAAATACTCAGGATAGAAGACCAGGCCAAGTTAGATGGTAGGAGAAATTTGGAAGGACTTTCCCAGCTTTGTCTCTTCACTCTCAACCAGACTCTGAAATTCATTGGAAACTGAGAACCTCAATAACCAGGTCGCATTTCTTACAATAATCTTATTGAATAAAACGTTATTAGCCAGAAAGTTAATCTCTGTTGCAGAATCTCTCCTTAGCCTGTGGGAAGTCCCAAACTCTGGTTGTCTCGGGATTAGAATGGGGTTAGAGAGCTTATTGATGATGCAGAGGGAAAATGGGTGGAGAGAGGTGGAATACAAAAGTTTGAATAGAGATTTGGTTGCTTTGTCATATGTAGAGAAGACAGGGAAGAGAATTCATTTAGGGGCATGAGACTAGACCAGGAAGTATGAGGGGACAAGAGGTCCAGGACCTGGAACAATCAGGAGCAAACTTTATCTGACGAGGGGTAAGCAGAAATTAAAGTTGAAAGAGACTGGGTCATATACCTTACTCTGTCATGGAAATACTGCTGGAACGACCCCGGCAAGGTAAATAAGACAATCTGGCAGTGGAGAGGAGACTGATGAGGGCATAAACACTGATGGAAAGGGTGACTCATAATGAGATGATTGAGCCCTCAATGTGAGCCCAGCCGAGTCACATTGTTGCACATCACAAACCATAACTGTTTTAATTCTGTCCTTGGATGTGGAAATGTTGGCCGACCATCGGAAACCTCACAGGTAAAGTAAACCTCTTGAGGAAACAACATTTAGCGCAGTAATCATTCTGAACAGTAACATAAGAGGCTAAGGACATTTTAAAATGCCAACTTTAAACATTTTGTTTTTGTTTTAAAATCTAGTTAAAATTCACAAGAGTGTAACACCAACTGCTCTCCCACACACATAGCAAGACGACAATGTCTGACCACAAAGAGAAAGTTGCTTAAGTTACAGTTTCAATAACTGAATCAATAATTCAAACCCTCAACAGCAAACCCAAATTGTATCCTATCAAATTTTAGTTGGACACAGATGCTATTTATTTAGGATGAACATATTTTTTTTCTCTACCTGTGCTCTATTTTTGTACTCATGTCACCATGTTATACTTACCCAATCCCTCTGGTCTCTTAGACCTTACTCTGAGAAAACAATTTAACATTTTGTTTTATGCCACACTGTTATTTCCAGCTGGGCAAAAAAAAAGTAAAGAAAAGAGTTACAGAGCTATAATTAGGCTTTAAAAATTAGTAGTTTCTTTAAAACACCTCCGTCTCCTAAGCTGGAGGACTTTACTGTGTTTGTAGATTTTTATTGAAACAGAGAGATTTTCTGTTTATCCAGAAAATAAAGACACTCTGTTGTACAGTAGCTTCTAGAGAATTGCCTAAAATAGCAATAGTAGACCAGATCAAATGATCTGATTGCAGTTTTTGTTTCTTTTTGTTGTTGCTCCTTTGCTTGTGCTGCTTAATTTGAATCCTGTTTTATCTTTAAATGCTATTATATTAAAATGGAAATGTTATGTAGAGTTGAGTGCAGCAGCGAAGCAGCTTTACCTCTGCTGTTTTGAGCGGTGGAGTGGATAAACTCGCTCCATTCGCTCCAGTATCCGATCTCACTGGTGTGCCTGCAGCGTACTTGAACCACGTAGACCTGGCACATGTCTGGTACCTCGACCTCGGCCCAGGGAACCCACACAGGCTTCTCAAGCTGCAGAGATTTATATAAATGTATATTTTTCAGGGGAGAAAACCAGAAACATTTCTAACAATTGGAAAAGGTGCTTGCTCATTGATTAAATTTATATCAGTTAAACAGGTTATACAAATCAGTACTAAGAGGGTTTTTGTACATTCCCACACAGATCCATCGTGTTTTTCTGGGCTGTATGCCTGCGGACTAGCTACTGGACAAACAAAACCTAATTGCTTTAGCTGCTCTGGTCTTAGGAATGAAATTTTCAATTGAAAGTTGTCATCTGGTTCTTCTGTCTATGTACTCCTTCTGTTTCCCAAAGGTCTGAGAGGAAATGAGTGTAAATCAGGAAGAGGACACAATTCATGGCATGTGTCCAATTTCCAGGAAGAATTTTCAACCACTTAACTGGAAAGAGGTTTCATCAAAATGATGGTGACAAACAGTTGAAGAATGCCACAGCATTATGCTTTGTCATTTGATGAAACTTAGGGATTATTTACCTCATGGGTTTATTTTTTTTCCAGCTTTAAAATTATTGGTTGGATCTAAAATTTGCTTCCACAGGAAAAAAGTGGTAAGATTTTTCCAATCAGCTTTCTCTAACCATATTTGTATTTAATAATAATACATTTTTAAGGACGGTAAGCAACAAGACACCACATCAAATATTATACAAAGGTTTTGTTGGTGAAAGAGTCTGAAAAGCTCACCTTCCATTTTTCTAAAACGCCGAGTAAGTAGTACCGAAACTGACACTGCAGGCCTTCAACCGGCAGAGAAGGCGGTTTCCAAGTTACCCTCAGGATCCCACTGCTCCGGCTCACCGCCGTCACATCAGTGGGAGGGTAAGGTTTTACTGCAGATCGAGAAGAAGCACAGAGATACTCTTGTAAAACTGAAAAAAAATAGAAATTTATATTGTAGGATAAGCAGAACAAAGTATCAAATAAAAACAGCTTTGCATAAAATCGAAGTGAAAATGCAAAACCATTAATGTTCATTTTACAATGGAAATTTTATAGCGCAAACATACAGTAGGTGTTTTCATTCAGAATTTTTATGTCAATTTAAAATTGTGTAGTGCTTACTCGTTTTAATTTGCCAATTTAATTGGCACTGATGGCAAAAGTCCACCATCAATGTGTGGCAGTAGTCAGGCTTTAAATAAGGAAAAACGTCAAGTCCAGGGAGGGAGGGGTACATGCAGGGATGGACGCGTTTCACATTCAACTCCTCCTTTTTGCTGGTTTGGCAATTTGTTGCCAAGAGGAAACTGCTGTAATAGCCTTTAGTGTTTCATCCTTCCAGATATTCCAAAAGTACTCAATTTAGAAGATTTTATTCTAAAAATATAACAAAAATGTTGTGATGATGTAAAATATTGCATTATTACAAGCTCACAACTTTACATTGACACTAATTAGACCTTTACAAAATACAGATGTCAACACTTCTTCCTTACCATGATTTATGGGTGACACATAGACAGGTTTGCACCTGATGAGACCTAGGCGGGTATGCAATTCAAGCCACAGTTTGTAGCAATTCATCTTCAAAGGGTGGAAAGTGCAGACTTTCTCTGTAGATTTGATTGGCATGCATTCATGTCCCATCTCACCAATGTCCTCGCCACCTCTCACCCTTTCCTCCATCTCGTCACATGACATCTCAGCACTCCTATGCCATAAACAAAAACACACAATAAAAAAATAAGGCTTAACTTTATTTTATGCAGCATAGAGGTTGGATTTTGTTTATTAGTACAAGAGCAGCAAGATGGACTATAAGTGACACCAGTGCGCTGCGCATAGGTGTGACTGTTAACAGCTGTGCTAACCATCTAACTGTGGCATGATCAAAGGATTGTAATTTGATAAACTAAAAGCCTCTCTCTGCGCTGGCTTGTGTCATGAGAAGGTCATCTCATTTGCAGGCGAATTTTCGTAGAAGAAATTTTAAAGGTTGAATTTTACGCTTAAATTTTTAAAGTAAAAAATAACATATTTGCATGGGATAAAAAGTCTATGCTATAAATTCTAAATGTAAAAAAAAATGGATTCTAATGTGGATATTTGTTCCACATGTGGTGGTTTATCAACAACTATGGCGCCAAACATGTTAGGACCACCTCTGTCCACCACTGCCACTTGTAAAAAGAAAGGTCACTGCAAAGAACATGGAGTGTTTTAAAATGCATCAGTACTTGGACCGCAGTTTGGCTATTTCCCATTCTTTATTGTCCCATCTGCAGGTCATAGTGTCAATGTCACCGTTGGTTACACACGTGATGTTGATGAATCCTCCTGAAACAAACAACACAACAGCAGATTAATTCACAGACAAATTAGATTAATTAGATTGTCCAGCTATCAAATGTTTTCCTTGTGCTTCTGCAGATCCTTCTAGTAAGAGGATATTATCAGTATACAAAGTCAGTCCTTAAGGGCCTCGATCCTGCCTGTTTCAGTTCTTTCTCTGGTTTCTCTGATTCAAATTATGCTTTATTAGGAGACCTCTGTGAACTTTATCACATGTTGAGAAGGTATTTGTACCATTTAAGTCAGCTGTACTGGAGCAGAGACAAATCTAAAGATGGCAGGATAGTAACCCGAACTTTTTGAAAACTGGAACAGTCATCCATGATTTAGAGTAGAATAAGTCAATATAATTCAGTTCAGCTTTTTATTGCTGTAACAAAACTCACCTTCCACATAGATCTTGCTATAAGGAATATTCCACTCCTGTGTGCAGGTCAGTAGGTCATACAACCCAGTCTCTGAAGCTGTGAATGTGATCTGGCTGACCTATGTTAGATTTAAAATACGTAAAACAATACATATCCAGAGAGATACATGTCAATGTCCACACTTTGTTGTTTAGATAGTAAAAAGCAGATAAATAAAACCAACCCTTAAAGAATTTGATATAATGTGCTTTTCTTACCCGCTGGTTGACAGGATGATACAAACTGGGATCAAGCGGCACCATTCGGTTGAGGGACCACATGGCCATATTTGAGTTGGCGTTCTGGCCATTTAGCACACAATAAACCGTTACATTATCACCGGCTCGCGCCACTGCCATCTGAGGGATGTAGCTCACATCTGCACACAGGGAAAAATGTTAAATATATATGTGTTAAGCTTTTTATGCATGTAACTTTGCCCTGAAAATGTGAAGTAATACATATGTTGATGCAATAAGGATTAATTGGTGAATTCCAGAACTAAGTAGGTTAGAGAACTTTTTTTAAAGGTTTTATTAGCTCCAGTGGCCTTTATTTGACAGTGAATTGGGTAATGAGAGAAGGGGAAGACATGCGACAAAGGTCACCAGGCCGGGAATCGAACCTGCGACAGCTGTGTCAAGGACAAAGGGTTGTGCTTAACCCCTGCACTACCACAGCACCCCAGAGAACGTTTGACAAATGTCTGGACACTTTTTAAGAAAGGCAAATGGGTCAAATTAACTCCAAATGCATGCGAGGTCGTGGTGCAGTGGGTTGTTTCTATGTTGTGTAGCCTTTCCTCAAAGAAGGTTAAAGAAGATGTTCAGCTCTCTGCCACGTAGGCCTGCAGCTGCTAGGTCGGCCCGGTATTTGGTGAGGTTCTGGATTCCCTGCCTGTGGTTGGTGTTCTATGGGCAACTGATACCGATCTGTCATCACATTGTCAATCTTCTGTTTTGCTTTGCTTTGCTTTGCACTGAATGAGATTTATGATTTGCATGAAACACCTGTTGTTTGTGTTGATGTTCTTTAGGTTTTGTCAAACATCTGTTGAGCCGGGTGGCAGTAAACATGAAATAATGACGCAAAGTATAACTGTTGCATAGCAACTCAGCATGAACAATAGACAACTCTATGTGTCCCTACTGTCCCTCTACTGTCCCTACGTGAAATAGATTAATTTACTGCACTAAAGCACAAGGCAGTAGTTTTCCTCTAGTTAAAACATATACATATAAAGCCTCTAAGTGCTGTGAATTAGCTGTTGCTATTGCACTATGATGCAAGCATGGGACTGCCTTTCTGTCAGTTTGTCTATGTCGATGTGTGTCTGTCCCTATCAATTAAACTCAAATAAATAAATACTTTGATGTTTATGGCTCTTGAGCCATCGAGATAAAAAGTCGCATTCACCATTTTACCTACTGTCTGCACTTGCAGTAATTCAATTGATTGCACAACATCAACCAGGTATGTGCACCACAATATTGATGCAATATAAATATAAATACAAATGCAAAGATAGATCTATTATACAAGTTGTAGAGTTTAAATCTTAAAGAATGACACTGAAATGCTTCTGAATGATTTAAAGCTTTCTTAAAATGCTCCAGGTAATGAGCAATAGTTCAGAAATTACATAATAAATTATGACATGTGGTTAGTTGTCAACATCCCCAGAGACTGCTGGAGCCAATCAAGTACTTTTTGTTAGTTTTAAAAATACAAGTTCAAGTCACACCAACTCTCTTGCCTGTACCAAAGGATTCTTTCTCCAAATGACAAAAACAGAATTGGAAACAAAGTGTAGGCCTTTCAGAGCCCAACAGTCAGAATTACTAGTTTTGGTTCCAACATAACTCAAAAAGTCAAAGGGGTATGAATGCTTAAAGAAAATCCACCCATCCATTTTCTATACTCCTTTTTCCCTTAGTGGGGTCAGGAGGTGCTGGTATCCCCAGCTAACGTTCCAGGCAAGAGGCGGGGTCACCCTTCACAGGTCGCCAGTCCATCGCAGGGCAACACAAAGACACACAAGACAAACAAGCATGCACACACACTCACACCTAGGGAGAATTTGGAGAGGCCAATTAACCTGACAGTCATGTTTTTGGACTGTGGGAGGGAGCCGGAGTACCCGGAGAGAACCCACGCATCCACAGGGAAAACATGCAAACTCCATGCAGAAAGACCGGGGCCAGGAATCAAACCCAGAACCTTCTTCCTGCAAGGCAACAGCTCTACCAGCTGCGCCACTGTGCAGCCTGTTTAAAGAAAATACAAATAAAAAATATTTTAAAATGAAACTAATCTACAGAAAAAATATAGCAGTCCTCACTGTTCAGGTAGATGTGGTGGGGGTCGCTCCAGTCACTCCACAGTTCAGGGTGAGTTTGGGTGGTGCAGCGAACCTGGATGGTGTACTTCAGTAAGGGTTTCAAACTCAGTGAAACATTGGGCTTTTCAAGTGCAGACACTACCTGGAAAAAAGTAGAGAGGATGATTACGGATATGCATCCATGCAAAACTGGATTTCACCAAAGGAGTACCCACCTGCCAGTTTTTGTGGGTATTCTTGTTGGTATTTGCGTGGGAATATCGGATTTCATAGGCCAGTAAATGATCACTAAAGTCTAATGGCTCCTTCCAGCTGAGAATGAGATCCCCCTCCACGGTCTGAATGTGTGACAGGTTCAATGGGGGACTTGGTTTCACTGTAAAATAAATAAATAAAAGAATAAAAATAAAAATGTTGAAAATTCCATGAAAGAGTATCTGTGCAAATATGTCATAATTGTTACCAAATTACATTAAGAATTATATTGGACAATATAGTAAAAAGAACAAAAGCATTCAATTTTCTTTTAAGTTTTGAAAAGTAGCGTAAAGTATAAAAAACACTGAATAATCTATACTAATTACAGATGTTTATGGTCATTCATATGCAGTGAAAAATATCGTATTTGTAGTGAAAGCAATCCTTGGAAAATAAAGATGAAAAGATCTGTAAAGAATGTACTTTTATCTAAAATCTAAGTAATTTAGATTATATTTAATTACGTTTGGTTAAAAGATGGTTCTGAAAATGTAAATATAAAGGAAAAGGCAGAAGACTAGAAAACAAAAATATGTCTTACATATTTTATAAACATATTTACATAAATTTGAATATTTAAATGTTGATGTACAGTTATGTGGATAAAAAGCCAAACTAGTGCTGTTTTGAAATCCAGACTAAAATGCTGGCAGTATCTAATATTGCTGTGCAGGATTGACTTGTTATCTTTTAGCATTTAAGAATCAGTGCATGCACGCTAAACACAATGCTTTGAATAAACAAAATAATGAGGCCGAATAATTCAGCTTCACATTATTCAAAGGTGAGGTTTGAATTTGGAGAACAACAAGTGCCTCGTATTTCCACACTCACAGTTCTGTGTACACTGACATAATAAATAAATAAAAATCTCATGGTCACACAGACCAGACATGCACAACATCGAAAGTATTCAAATATTCAATAGAAAAACCACTGCTGAATACTGCATTGACAATATCAATTACATTTAAGTCAATATATTCCTCACACCTTGTTATTAAACAAAGCCCCACCCCAATGCAAAGCTTTTTCGCCTTAACACATATAATCCTATTCAAAGCCAAAACTACTTTTCACTGTATATATTTGCTGCTTAAATAGACTATAAATATAAACTCTATTTATTTAAATTCCATTTGTCTTTTTCCCATCTTTTTGATACATTTTCAGTTGATTATGAAGGATAGTTGTCACATTTATGGTGGAAAATGTTTCACATCACAAAAACCTGGCAATAAATGGTTGCTAGGTGTTTACACATTTGAGACTCTCTGTATACCGACATGGACCTTGAGCTTAACACACAACTAGTGTGTCTTCTCCAGACAACTCTGACATTAGCAATGGGAAAGCCCTTTTTCACCCAACAGGTTCTTTTTTACATGCAATCTTCATAGATGTTATTGCCTTCTCAAATGCAGGCTCATTCAGCTCCAGATGAGACTTATTAAACATTTATTTGGCCCTCATATTCTAATAATCCTAATTTCTCAGAATCTGCATGTGGTGTGCCATGCAGCAGTTGTTTGTCTCATTTATTCTGCTGTAGTAGTAGCTAATTTAATAGGCTTTTCATAAGGCACAGGGGGAAAAAATCACTCACACATAGGCCTAAGCTAAGCATTTGTTTCCATGACAACATTACACATATATTTAAAAGGCATGATGGGGGGTTTTCATCAGAGGGCATGTTGATAAAAACAAAAGTGGTAAAATGGTGGGAGTGAGAAATGTGTTTTGTTTACTGATGGCAATTGTCTGCACTTTAATCAAGTGATATTTATTACAAAGCTGAAGAAAAGTATTGTCACAGACAATAAAAAGTAGTCAAAGATCACAGAGGCAGGAAAATACACATTCTACCACTAGGTCTACAAAACCAAAACATTAGAAAAACATGCAATATGCAATACTGAGAATCCAAACATGTACAAAAACATATAGACATGCCATACTTCTTTTTATAGATAAAGATATCCAGGTTGAGATAGACACCAGCACCTGGATGGGTCGACATCCAGATTTTAAAAAATTCTCAATCTAGTTTACTGCAGCAGCAAATGCTTAATAAGTTACAAAGTAGAAAGATGAAGGTTGCATTGTGATGCTCAGTCCAGAGTTACTGAATTAGTGTTTGGCGCATCAACTACCTGTAAGATAGTTAAATGTTGTACTAAGACTTGCTGCTTTAGTCAGTGGTATGTCAGGTTTAACAAAAGTGCACAATTTGAGTTTATCTATTCTAAAACCACCAAACAGAACAACATCAAGAGGGTGAATTTCATCCTTGCACTATCTAAAACACTGTTTATGCTTTAATTATATGCTGATTAAGGTACAACAAAAACTTAGAACCTGCTTAGTTTTAGGTGTAAAATCTTAAAAAGAACAAGTATTTCTTTTTTAATGCTTTAATGAATATGAATTGAAGCTGACTGCTTGAACAAACAGTGCATGTTAAGTTTTTGTTTATCACTGTGTAGATCTCACCGCTTCATTGTGGCCATGCACTTGAAAATGCCCAAGGCCACTCACGCCTGCAACTTTATCTGTCCAGATTCAGTGCTTATGGGGTGAATGCTCCACAAGAAAAAACATCAGCAGTCCAGAAGGTTTAAGCTCGGACCATAACTTTGAAGCTCTTGACCTTTGAAAAAGGATCATTGCTGGGAACACACCGCTTTGATCCTTTACAGTAATGAACATAAAGAAACATGGTTGTACATTCAAAATAGCAAGAATGAGCTTTAGTTTTTAAGTACATTTTTGCTTCAAGGCACAATTTCTCAACTCATCCGTTATTCAAAGAGAGTCTATTCAGTACATCAACCTCTTGAGATAAAATAAGTCCCATGAAAACCTTACCAATTACCATTTGGTCAAGTGATTCAAATTTTGAAATTGTCAGGTTAGACAAACACACAAGCACTGTGCAGCTCCCCTTGAGTAAAACTATTATGTATGATGTATGGCTAAGTGGTCAAGAAACACAGAATCCACAAACTTAGATCACCAAGGCTTTTTGTGCACATTCTGAAGTCCCTGAAGCTTTACTGTGAATAACTGATTATCCCTTCTTCAAGTGGAAGAACTTAAGCCTGATTGATTATTTTTGTTCTCAGAGTTAATGTGCTAGAAACAAGAAAAAATAGCTGCGGCTCATTTCGATGCTTGGTTAAATAATATTTATCTGTCAAAAAATTATACAACAAACTTTTTGCTTATTTGTTTTTTTTTTTCTTACCAGATTTGGGAGAAATTCTCAGCAAAACCGGTGGAGCCAAACCATTGGAGACATTGACCGCTACCCGAACAGCAAAGATTCTTGTTGAATTGAGATGAATTGAGCACATGAGTGAATCCTCTGCATCACACACAGCCTGATGTTCAGATGTATGGTAATCCATGTCATTTTCCAGAGAGCTGCAGAGAGGAGCACATTTTCTTATGAGGACTTTGATCAAAGATGTTGAACATGTTACAAACTAAATGTCCTCGTAAGCCTGACAAGTGGCAAACATGTGAAAAAAGCCCACCTTAAAAATAAAGTTACTTTTGGTAGGAATATTTCAAATCATGTGGCAACAAAAAAGTTCCCTTGCTGTGAATACTTTGAAATGTTTAAAAAAATGAAAGAAAAATAGCACTCTTAGCAGCTATGCATCATATTCCATGAGGTTGATTATCTGTGCAGTGATTTAGTTTCTTTGTTCACGCCACTACAGAAGCCTGAAACCAGTGTAATCCCTCACATCTTCCCTACCTGAGAGCAATCAGCAACACTCAACCACAAACAAGTACACATTCAGGCACTCTCAAAAAGCAGAACACGTTTATACTTACATCTGCTGGAGTCTGACTGCAATACGACTGGGCTTCATTATACCAGACGACAGGCCACTGGGCTGAAGATCACAAGTTAAATTTGACCTGGATTCATCTAATCTGCACAGTATGTCCAAACAGGTGCCTGACAAGAAACCACATTTGCATATTACCCCTTCGTGACATGCAACTGAAGATTTCTTAGAAAACAGCAAACAGGCAGAAATCTAAGAAACGAGAAGCTACTCAACGCACCAAATGAGGTTAAACAACTTGTTGCCAGCTGAATGATAATTGCAGATTCAGCAATTATCCAAGAGGAGGCTCAGTCAGGTGGTGACTCAATACTATGATGTTTTGACTGATTTTAAAGGTTAAGCCAAAAATGTTTGCACATTTATGTAATAACAAACTGTAGATAGTAATCCCATCCTGATAAAAATGGGTGTATTTGTCCAATTTGCAATACACCTAAAATTTTTATATAAATATGGGTCTTTTCTCACACTAAATGTAGGCAACTATTACATTTAGTGCAGTTGGGACACAAACATTGTAACTCCTTTGGGTAACATTGTAACTCCTTTGGGTGAAGTGCTTAAAAGCAAAGAGATGTCAAGACATGCCAGAATAAAAAAAAAAACACAAAAAAAACAGAAATGTTTTTCTTTTCAGCTTTTAACCTCTGTTATTAAACATGCAGGATTTGGAAATATTGGAAAGGATCTACATTCTCCAGAGAACATACAAGGGAACTTTCAACTTTTAACCAGCTGTAACATTGATCATGTCCGAGATTTTATTGCTGCTTAGATGTGAATTACGTAAACATGGGATCTTGACTCCTGGTAAATTCTCTCTGGTGATCCCTGTTCCTGGTGTGCCAGATCAGCTATTAGCCCAAACCGTTTACGGGTCTGAGGAAGCAGTTAGACACACAATGAGGCTTTAATTGTTCGCCATTAAACTACGAGCTTTAGTGCATCACAGCTTTTTACAGATCGATGTGAAGAAAACCCACAAGTTTCTCCACCACCACATGTGCAAAATGAGGTGAGTATTTCATAATTATGACTCAACTGAATGGATTCCTGTCTCCTGTGTAAACTCACTGAACCTTCCTGTCTCCTCTACACTGCAAGCATTCAAACAGTGCTTGCAGTGTAAATTTATTTATTTTAACTTTTTTTTACTACAAACTTAAAGAAACAACAAGTAATCCTCCAGAGAGGTCATGTCAGGTTGATGTTTGGAACATTTCAATCAAAGATAAAAAAAGAGTCATCTCACTCGCTAGTTAAATCTGTTCAACATATAATCATCCAAAACCTGCCTGTGCCTGCCAGCACAGCATGTTCATCACACCAAACATTGATGCTGCAGTCAGAAACAGAACAAGATCATTTCTCTTCACAAGATAAGTTCTTTTAAAACTGTGAACTCACTTTCAGAATTTTCTGCACTTTCTTTTAACCTTGGTACAAACTTTGCAATAAATGCATTTTTTTAGCAGTCGTAAATTGTTCCACTGGGAATATTTTTGCTAATCCGCTCTTTGTTGACAAGTTGTTTGGGAGGGATGCCTTTTTGCCCTACTATAACAAATGTAAAGATGTGGAACTTATTACATGCTACTGGGACTATAACTGGAACTTATTCTCTGGTCAAATCCTATTAAAATTTAGCTTTTTAATTACTTTATTAGGGTTTGACATGAATAAAGAATGAATGTGTAGAAAAGGAGAGGTTAACATTACCTGTGGTTATTTGTGGTTCTGTTCACTTAAGAGTGTACCTACAAATGTATGCTGTTGCCAGATGAGATTAAAATAACACCTGAGGTAGGTTTCTTCAAGCGCCTAATGTTATGCACAGTGGAGACCCTGATGCTGTGAGCCTTGTTAAGCACTTGGCATCATAAACTCTTACTGGAACATTTCACTCACTGCCACACAAACAGACAATATTTTGAACATAAACTCTTACCGCCTAGAGACACTGGAGGCTTTGATTCAGCTGAGGAGTTCCTAAATTTGCAGCGCAGAGACTGTGGGAGGTTTAAATCAGACTGGCTTGTTCCTTCTTCTACATAAGCGTTAGCAGTAGGTGAGTCACAGCACACCTCATCCTGCCAGGGGACGTCCAGGGCGCCTGAATGATCGGGAGCTCCAGGTCGCAAACACTGGACAACTAAACACAGAGAGAAAAGAGAGTAAAAAGGGTCAGTAGTTCAAAAAAAAAAATAGTTGGTGTTTTTTTATATTTTAAAAGATTTGGTCATTTTGAAAGATCAAGGAAAATAGTCAAATTCTACTAGTAAAGAAAGTAAACTAAAGTCAAACACAAATTTAGACTTTGTATACTTCTTTTTATTCCACCACCAACATATTTCCAAACATTATATTTCTGTCATGCCATACATATAAGTTTGCATTCTAAATAATTGGGGAATGGCTTGTATTTTTGTACCACTTTATCCTACATTTAGTCATTGTGGCTACGATGCTTTTTTCATCCTGACAATTTAATAAAAACCATTATTACCATTCAGTAATGTCACACTGTTGACCACAAAGTAGTTCTACATTTATTTTCAGTTCTATTCTCTCAGAATAGAACTAGAATAGAATAGATATAATAAATAGAATAGAAATCTTGTTTAAAGTTCAAAGTTGATTCTTCAATTTTTCATGGTATAAAAAGGTATTATACATTTTTTTCAGTTTCATATGTATGTTAGCACATCCATTTAGTTATCAGGTAGTTTTGCACATCTGGAGAGTAAAATTATTGTCCTCTCTTCTGATGTGACTGAATTCAAAACTCATGGTTATTTTAGACATGGTGTTTCAATATAAGATGAATGTGAATGTCGGTTCTCCACATATAAGTACAGAGTTCTGCATTCAAAAAACACACTTAAGATTTAAGAAAACATCCAACAACACTGAAAACTGGAAACTCACCAAGCAGCATCAGCAGCAAGTGAACCATGACTGTCAACATTACAAACCAGGTCCTGGAAAGACACACACAAGCTGGAACAGTTACTCAAGAACAATCCTTCATAGGAAAACAGACAAACAGGTGTGCCACTGTGGTCAACATTGTGCCAGGAAACCTGAATTTTCTCAGATATTGTAATGATTCATTTTAAATCAAGTTTATGCTTGTAAACTCCTGCTAATACAGGAAGTAATTTAAAGTGTAAGATTTCTCTGTGTTCCAGTGCCAAGGAAAAGGATGCCAAGTTCAGTCATCCTCAGACGTCGGCGCACTTAGAAATCAAGGCTGACCACAGAAAATAATTAAAATCACCTTAGTCTTTACAATTCAGCTTCTTTTACGAGGAAAGTATTACAAGACGGCTGCACAGTGGTGCAGTTGGTACCAGTGTTGCTTTGCAGCAAGAAGGTTCTGGGTTCGATTCCTTTCTGCATGGAGTTTGCATGTTCTCCCTGTGCATGCGTGGGTTCTCTCTGGGTACTCCGACTTCCTCCCACAGTCCAAAATCATGACTGTCAGGTTAATTGGCCTCTCTAAATTGTCCCTAGGTGTGAGTGTGTGTGTGCATGTTTGTTTGTCCTGTGTGTCTCTGTGTGGCCCTGCGACAGACTGGCGACCTGTCCAGGATGACCCCGCCTCTCGCCTGGAACGTTGGCTGGAGATACCAGCACCAGCAACCCTCCTGACCCCAGTAAGGGACAATGGTGTAGGAAAATGGATGGATGGATGGATGGATGGATGGATGGATGGATGGATGGATGGATGGATGGCAAGTCTTGTTCATTGTAAGGACCACCAACTGAGACACAGCTTGCATGTTTTTTTTTGTTTTTTTTGTAGACCTCCGAATTTTACTGTGTTGTTATGACAGGAAGGACACAATGTTGAGCCACAATGTTTTTAACATTGATCACAAATGCAAATCTTGATGTGGCTAAAACAAAACCCAGCATCATAAAGAAGATGGAAAAGGAAAGAGTCGGCTGAGTAGACAAGCTGTAATTTTGGAATGTGAACTTTATTATTCCCCTCCACTCCCCCACCGTCTTAAAATGTGTCTGGTCAATTTATCGCTATTCAAATTTCTGGATTTATATGCTGCAGAAAAATATGTGTTCTGTTTAGAAGTGAAGACAGGAGGACGCTAGTCAGATTTTTCAAGTTTAAATATCAAGTGCCATAACTTTGTAGGAAGGAATATAATCTAGAGATCAGGACATTTCAGTCAATTGAAAGCATGGAGAGCAAATTACGCAATCGAGTGCTGCAGTAGCCTGTTCACCCACCTATTCAACTCAGGTGTGTGGTAGAAGAGACACGCCTAAAACATTCAGGCAAATGGTTCCTGAGGGCCGGAAATGAGAAACATGTACTGTTTTGAAGCCTAATGTTTCTCATTGTTAAAGTTGACACAGAAAATCTGGATTTTTGACATCATTGTACCATCTAATTTCTGATGTCATAGTGCTAATTTCTGCTAGACGTTCTCCATAAGAAAACATCATCCAGATAAAAACCATACACAGACTCTTAATTATTTTTCTTGAATTGTGTGAAAATAACACAATTCAATGCAAATTTAAGTGGTTGTGCATTACTAACGCATTACATTTTTTCACATTATGTTATGGTTTTCCATTTTGTTTTTAGAAAAAAAAAAAGACAAAATCCTTTACAATTACAGCTATGGAGTACGTCTCAACCTTTGAACTTCTGAAAACTCATTTTTTTACGAGTTCTTTGTAAAAAGGCACACATTCAGTCAGGTTGGATGCCAGATTCAAAATTGGACTGACTAGAAGATCTTTGACTGGGCCACTTCATGAAAATGCTTTGATTTATACGGTTTCATCACAGCTCTGGGTGTTAGTTTGGGTTTGCTGTCATCTTGGAAAGAAAACCTCCGCCCCAGTCTTAAGTGTTTTGCAGTCTATAACAAGCTATTTTTCACCATTGCCCTGTATTTAACTCTATTGATCCTCCTATAAACTCTGCCCAGATTTCCTATCCTGGCTGGAGAAGCTAAGCAAGTACGTAAACTTTATGTAGAACCTTTCACATGTCAAAAGCCACAAAGCTTTACAATAAAAACAAGAAAAAAAACAGGAGACAAAACACTAAGAGAACAGATAAAACCGTAAGCGTGACATTATATTCCTTAAAACTAGCAAAAAGCCTGTCTGTTTTTAAAGAATCTTCAGCTGAAGGAAACAATCTGGAGGCCACAGTTGAAAAGGATTCCTTTTCTTTTGTCCTAAAATGCATTTGTGGGACCATTAACCAGCCCAGCTTTTAGGGGGATGGTGTGTTCAGGGCGAAGTGCAGTATTAGCTTTCCATCACACATAGCATCTAAGCCATTAAGTTTTTTGCATGTTTACTGTGTCCCCTACATGGCCTAAGCCAACTGCAAACAAACAAAAAAAAAGGTTTACTTACAGCTTGAAAAATCTGCCCTTTTCTATTCTCCGTACAACACTTTGGTCAAACTTAAGCGTCGTCTTGTCACTTTGTTATAAAAGTCAGATTTTTGGCGTGTATGACGAACAGTTGTGTCAACAGATTCTTCAATCTCTCTACTGCTCCTCCAGAGTTAGGACTCCTGGATATATTACTGATTAATAATTTCATTGCATACCCTGACAGGTTAGCTGGATGCTCATATCTTGGCAGGTTTGCAGTTGCACTCTACTTTTGCTATTTTTAGATGATGGATTGGACAGAGCTCTTTGAGATGTCCGCAGCTTGCGACCACATAAAGGATGGGAACTTAATTAGGGTAACAAGCTTCACCTTATAGAGACAAGTTATCTAGATCGATGTGTGGCCAGCGGCCAGTTTGGTCTGGAGCACATTCCAACCCATATTGTTCTGACAGGTAAATGTTTGGGTGCCTCCAAATTCATATGACTCATCCTAAAACAAACTGGTAAACTTTCTCACACTGTTGAGATTGGAATTTGACACTGGTGTAATAACATCCCTAGCTGATTTTCAACACTTCCTACACAGGTTTAATCTGATCAGATTAAGAGTCACGGTATAAACAGGAGTACAAAAATTCTGCCAAACAGATCAAACACCACCGTGTCTTAATTAAGTAGCAGAATATTATTTCTGAAACATGACTGCAGATTGAATTTACTGTATACATTTAGTTAAGAAAAGTAATAAGAAAAGCTGCTTTTTAAGAGAGCAGATGTACAAACTTTGACACTGTTAGAATACAATAGTCATTATTGTTATTCATTCATCCATCCATTTTCCTGCACCATTGTCCCTTACTGGGGTCGGGAGGGTTGCGGGTGCCTATCTCCAGCTATCGTTTCGGGCGAGAGGTGGGGTCACCCTGGACAGGTCGCCAGTCTGTCACAGGGCAACACAGAGACAGACAGGAGAAACAAACATGCACACACACACTCACACCTAGGGAGAATTTAGAGAGACCAGTTAACCTGACAGTCATGTTTTTGGACTGTGGGAGAAAGCCGGAGTACCCGGAGAGAACCCACGCATGCACAGGGAGAGCATGCAAACTCCATGTAGAAAGACCGGGGCCGGGAATTGAACCACTGGGCAGCCCCTGTAATTGTTATTATACATTATTATTACTATTTTCTTTTTTTATCTTTAATCTTGGAAGTAAAACAAAATTGAAGGTGCTCCCACGGAGCCTTCACACGTTGCCACCAAAGTCCCAATAACAAGAAATGGTCAATAGATTGTAATGCCCCATTTCTGTAGCGATTGTGATTATAGGAGGTGGAGGTTCTCATTTAATAACCAACATTTACTTTCCGGTGTATGACACTACTTGAGTTACAGGTGAATTTATGCATTTTTATTTTTACTTTTTTAGTTTTACCTGTCCTCTCCAAGTCATGTCTTTATTGTACAGCACTTTCGTCAGATCCTGTTCTTCCAAAAAAATGGAATGTTCCAAGACATGCGTTTAGTTTATGAAATCCTTTTTGTGTTTTCTCCCCCTATGACTAAGTAATGAGTCACATTTTCTACAAGTCATATCAAAGCATAAAGGAGTGAGTTGATCTTATCCTATCATCTCAGTAAACTCTCTTTGTGCAGAGATCCACGGTAGATAAAGATTTGCATTTCTTCATGACTGTTGAAACTGTAATCGTTGAGTCAAATAGTTGTGTAGAAATAAAATATAAGCACACACCCATTCACATTTACACATCTGTTGAAAAAATCCAAAAGGTTGAATACAAACACAGGTTCTTATATCAAAGTAACCACTCTACTTTATACCACTTCCATCCATCCATCCATCCATCCATCCATTTTCTTCCGCTTATCCGGGGTCGGGTTGTGGGGGTAGACTGGGGAAGGGAGGCCCAGACTTCCCTCTCCCCAGTCACTTGTTCCTGCTCCTCTGGGGGGACCCTAAGGCGTTCCTTGGCCAGCTGAAAAACATAGTCCCTCCAGTGTGTCCTGGGTCTTCCCCAGGGGCCTCCTCCCGGTGGGACATGAACTCCTCACCAGGGAGGCGTCCAGGAGGCTCAGGCATCCTGACCAGATGCCTGAGCCTCCTCTACTGGCTCCACTCGACGTGAAGGAGCAGCGACTCTACTCTGAGTCCCTCCCGGATGACCGAGCTTCTCACCCTATCTTTCAAGGAGATACCTTCTGAGACGCCAGATGGTGGACCAGAACCGCCTCAAAGTCATACAGAAGTCTTTCTCCATGGCAAAAACCTCCATACCCGAGTTTTTGCCTCAGCAACAACCTGTGCCGCATGCCGCTTCGACCGCCGGTACTCATCAGCTGCTTCCGGTGTCCCACAGGCCAAAAAGGCCTGATAGGACTCCTTCTTCAGCCTGACAGCATCCCTCACCGAAGGTGTCCACCAACGGGTTCGACAGACACCGACAACCTTGGAGCTACAGCTCCGATAAGCCGCCTCGACAATGGAGGCACAGAACATGGTCCACTCAGACTCAATGTCCCCCACCTCCCCGAAACGTGTTCAAAGTTCTGCCAGAGGTTGGAGTTAAAGTTCCGTCTCACAGGAGACTCTACCAGACGTTCCCAGATTCCGGACTCAATCCTGGATTATTAAAGTGAAAAAGGCAATAAGCATTCCTTCATTGTTGTCCTTGCAGATGCAGGCAACCAGCTTATATTTGCAGGTATGTTTGAAAACATAAATGTGTGTTGAGGAAGTGCTGTTATAACAATTTCCTCTGCAAGTTGAGGGGTCTGTCACTACGTTTAAACAAAAGCATCTGTCTGCATCCAACTGTTGCAGACCATGCACTGCTGAGCACATGCAGTTTCAAATGCAGCGTGTGGCAGCTCCAACTGCTCAGTTGTCACAAAACAATACACAATGAATTTTCTTCTATGTAACAATTACAGGCTAACATGCTTTTTACAACCAAAACGGTAACAGTAAAAGTTTCACAAGATGCTCTGTCTCTCTGGTGTGTGCTGCTATTTCTCTTCTACACTCTGAGTCCCTCTGACGTCATGGCACCTATAGTGAGCTTTTTGACAGTCCACTGATTCGTTTCACATGGAACAAGGTGAAATCAGGGGAAATTCTGACTTTCACACTAACAAATGAAACTGATAGGTTGGGCTGATTTGGAATAAAAAATCAGTATAAAAATGTTGAAATGTACCAAAAAGTTCTGAGAATTTTTAAACTGCATAAAATGTATAATTTCAAATGGCTTTATTTGTCCCCCAAGGTGCAATTCCAAAGCACATATTACAAACAGACTCAAAAGTGATAGCTCAAACAATAGGATTCATGAAATTCACTAGTACTAATAAACACATAATAGATATGTAATAAAAAATGCACTGTGATCTGTGTTAAAAAACTGATGAAAAAAGAAAGAGAGTGGATACAGAAACAGCAGGGAGACAGAATACACTCAAACTGTAATTAAATGTTAAATAGTCCGGGTTCTTACGTCTTAATTGCTGGGAAGCTGCATGAAGGTTTTCTTTTTGCCAAGATCGGCCGGGTGAGTTAAATCCGCCGCGCTGCAGCCGCAGCTCACGCCCCGCTGACAGATAAGGAGTTCAGTGCGAGAAAAGTTAGCACGCAGCAGGTGCTGCTTGGTTGACGTGCTGTACAGGGACTGAAGATTGGAGTACTGAGGGGAGAAAGAAGAGCGAGAGCGGATCCTGCTGTGCCGTGGTGCGTTCAGGAAGCCTCCGAAATTACATTAATTTTATGTGATATACATAAACGGAGCACAGAAGCTTAATGGGAGGACTCCGAACTACACCAAGCATCTGAAAAATGTGTTTAATTTGAATCAAATCGCTTAAAATTACTTAGGATAATGGGAATATTATGTTGTTTTTCAAGATCTTTTGGCCTACTTCACGTTGTCAGACAGGTTCTATAAGTGATTTCTTGATTCATCATGCCAGTCTGTGGCTTGGTTGAGTGTTTGTTGTTAATCACAATGCATCCCCTGAACATAGGTTTCTAATTGTAGCTTCCAATTCGCAAAATGGCTAAAGGGCAATTACACCTAATTTTTAACTACTCGAGCATTTTTAAGAAACTCTAGTTTAAAAATTGCAACATCATAGATATTTCAAACGTGGATGAGATCATTCTACACTAATTTCAAAATATTTGGTACCCAGTTTGTGATTTGTGAAACCTTCATTTGATTGCAGGGATTTGGACTGACTCTGAATGCACTTTTACAAGGTTTTATTTATCTAAATTATATAGTTTTGGAAATTGATGTAATAAAAGGACATTCCTGTCACCTTCCTATCTGCCTCACTTTTCCTGAGTGTCAATCTGGGACTGCAGGAGAGTTAAATAAATTATTTAAACATTTATGGACATTTACTTACTTCATGGTACATTTAATTGTTTAATGATGTATTTATTTATTTCATTTTGTCCCTTAAAGAGCTTGTGACGCAGCATGCGTGTGCTGAAAAGTAGTCTGGTGGCTACTATGAAGCTAAATCCATCAAGATTCCTATCCCGTCTTATACGCTCCCTGCATTTATTCTCTTCTGACTGTGAAAACTTGGCACTTCTACAAACACATGCAGAACCGGATCTCTGTGTTGCAGATGTTTGGTAGTTGTTTGAAAGCATGGAGTGTGCAATACGAATAATTTTCTATAATTAGTTGTCTGTACGCTGACTTTCACTCAATGACTTCTGGAGATATGCAAAAAAAATTTAATATTTCCCAATATTATTCAGAATCTCTAAGAATTAAAATTTATGGGAATGCACCAAGTGATTCTTTTTTTAGATTCATTGTTGGGTTTTATTAGACTCTAGCAGATGTTATAGCGCTACACAACAACAGGGGGAAACTGGGAACTCCTAAAAGGGGATTTAAAAAGTAAAGAACTAAAGTGAAACATTTTAATGGTATGATTTGAAAATGAGCTAAGATCTTTGTATGTGTGTTTAATCCAGGTGTATGTGTCAGAATGAATTAGGGACTGCAGCCACTATCTGACTATGTGACGTAGAAAGGAATGCGTCATTGTGTGCCTCAGTGAAGGGGAGGAGAGTCATTTGCAAGTGGATTTACTCTGTCTGCCTCACAATGAGGGGCATCATCCATCTTCCAGACTGCTTATCTTTATTTGAATAGATTTGCCTCATGCTTTTCAGCACCCCCACATCCCTCTACTGACTGAAAACTGCAGTGATTGTCAGAGCCTGGAAGCCTACGCTTTGCCACACACTTAAAACAAAAGCAAATGTCAGGGAAGAATCTCTCATTATTTTTTATCAAATCAATAATTTTTTGTGGCCATGGCAGGCAAAAGTCTAAGCTACTGTACATTTACCCTATGTCTCACCTGTTGATTGCTGAACATGGCCACCAGCCAACCCACAACAGGATTAGGGTGGCATACAAAATGGATAACTGGATAATTATCGTTATTGAAAGCAAAGATGGAACGTTTTAGAAAGTTGTCCATATGAAATTTTACTCGAGCTTTAAAAGCTTCCTCTTTTGCATTCATTTCACATCACAACATTAAAAGAGGAGAGAATTGAGACTTACATTTTGTTACGTACACTTTGAATTTAGACACTGCAGCAACAAAAGCCTGAACTTAAACTGGGAAGAAGCTTCTCCTCTCTGCTGACATCATTCCAACCTGTGGACAGAATGACCTCATTTTTCCGAAACAAAATTAAATCCTCAGGGAGAAAACAGCAGTTTTCTGAGAGATGTATCACAACAAATGATTTAATCTCATTCCACATTTTAATGAAACCTAATAAGATTTTCAGGTTCAATCAATAAAGCAGCTAAAATGTTGTCTTTATCCATCTTTTTAGAAAACACTTATCACCGCCGTTTTGGAATTGTCATTTTAAGTAACTCAAACTAGTTTATTCAAACTGTTTATTGTTGATACACTGATTAGTTGCACCGTATGATATGCATCAACAACCACCGCTCATTACTTTATAGTTTGTCTCAAATTAAGCACATTTTATTTTATTAATTGTTTAAAATAGTCAGTAGAAATGACACTCTGTGCTTCCAGAGGCTCCTTTTTCCTTGGTCAAAAGGTGCTTTTCACTTTCTGCCATCAAAATGACTGGCCTGCTGAGTTGCCCAAGTCTAAAATAAAAGTAAATGAGCCATGACTCAAATAGGAGAGCCAACTGTTGAATAATTAAAAGCACAAGATGGAGAGGAAACACCTTCAGAGGGGCTTACACACTGCGGGGGTTACACCCAATCATGATCTCAAGCTTGAATGACAACACTAAGATGGGATGATGTCATCTCTTTATAATGGCTCTGCTGGGATGTGACTCTGACATTCTCTTATGTGTAGACAGTCTGTGATGGACCGAGTTAAAAACAGGAGGGGTCGCAGGAAATCTTAGAAAATAGGGTTTCTTTTATTTTAACCCAAAAATTATAAATAACAAAGATAAACTGAGCTCATAAAAGAGGTCAAAGAAACAAAACTGAACTCAGGCAAAAAGATGCAAAGAAATCGCTGCACAAACAAACATAACTGACCTAACAAAGAAGTGACACACAGGGGTTTATATACTGGCTGATCAGACCAATTAAGACACAATAGGGGAAACTAAACAGAATACAATTACTAATAACACAAAACAAATACCAGTACAGCTAAGTTTGGCTAAACAAAAGACTCAGAAATGAAAATCAAAAAATATTAAACTTCAAATACTAATATTTACTTAAATACTGAAACTTAACTAAACAAAAGAAACTACAAATTCCCCTCGCCAGCAGGAACTAGTGGTGCAGTCCAATCAGCATTTGAGTTTGGTGAGCCCCGCCCCCATCTTTTGCTTGGCAACTCCAGAGCAGGTAAGCACCGGTAAGAAACAAACAAAGAGTTAACTTTAGGCAAACAAATGAAATTTAAGTTGGTATAAATACATATGTTAACTAAATGTGCACGCTAAAAAATAGAACAAAGGCATTCAAATCAACTAATAAATGTTTTTATTGAAACTAAAATGTTGTTGTGTTTGTGTGAAAGAAAATAAATAAATGGTGTATAAAAGGAGTTACCGACATTAGGGTGTGGCCATGGATTTGGCCATCACACAGTCCCACAGCATCAGATTCTGCATTAATGTAATTTAAATTCAAATATAGGCAGTAAGAAATAGAAATGTTTTGTTACTCTAAAATTTGTATTTCTTTAATATTTATCAAATATTATATTTTGGGTCAACTGGTAATGTGGGATCATCCATATGTAAACTGCTTTTGAAGTGTGACCTGGAGATAAGTTGATAAATACATAAAAATAGAGAACGAAAAAAAAAAACTGCACATGGAGCTCCTAAATGTGCCGTTCGTTCATTATAATCACACAGAAGTCTGCACACACTGTTCTGTTGATGTTAAATGATAGGGGTTGTTTTGCTAGATCTCGTGTTTCAGGGGCTGCATGATTCAGCCAACAAGAGAAATAGGCCAGACTTTGCAGCAGATCTGTTTACAACACTAATTATATGTTTACAAGACTGATAAGCTATTGATTTGTTATTTTCCTGCCTGGGTCACATCTTCTACAGAATATTCCAAAACATTTTATAAATATTTAACAGATGCTAATTGTGACATAATTTTGAGAACTCAACAGAATTTTCACATTTTGTTACATTATAGCTACAAAGTAAAATGTATTTTATTGTGATTATCATTTTTAACAGATCTATGATTCCCAAAACTTTCAGCTTCCAACCTAAAGAAATAAAAGTCCATTTATGATGGATACAAAGAGAACGCAAACAGCAAACCCTCCTATTTCTAAGTGTGAATTTGGTTTCTCCTCTGGGAATGAGAGTTATCAGACTGACAGTGGTCTCTCTGCAGAAGTCACTTTAATTTTCCACAAAGACATTGCTACCAGTTTTCCTGGGTCAGTTTGAATGCATTTTTGTGCTTTGAGAAGCAATTGTAAATGCTTCTGTTTGCAATCACACTAACTTTTAGCACGTGTTAACTTGTTCACCACAACAGAAAGCTTTGCATAGTGACTAAAAACAATGTGACACTTTTACCAAATCAGAGACCAATTATGTGCTTCCAGGAATACTACATCTTACGTCTGGAATTCAATGCTGTTGCTCTATTGAAGTGTTCTGGTTAATGCATCCAGTTTCCATAATATGAAATAGGCCAGTAGTTCAGAGCTGTCATCTTGGAAACACATTCCGGTGATGTGAAATTAAAAGATGCAATGGTCTTTTATGTGAAAACAAAGTAGTTTTTGTACCAAAAGTTCAACTGGCAGCTCTTTAAAACATCAGCACAGTGCTTTTCCTGGTGCTGACAGACTCGTGCTGAATCATGTCAAGAAATGTAACCAATGCTGAATGCAATCCCAAAGGTCCTACATTAAATGCATTGTCAGAAATTACCATGAAACAAGAGACAAGACAAACTGATAAATGGCAACGAAGCAAAGGAAAATTGAGTGCATGAGTCAAAGTACCCTGCAGTTAAACTCAACAGGAAAGAATCAAAGTAGAAACCTATTTGTGCCAATAGCTGTGTCTCCATTACAAATGTGCACAAATCTTTATCTATATTCTGCTAATGTTTAAAAAAACTAATTTTACATTAGCGGTGTTTCCAATAAATAAGAAATGAAATGAAAACACATGTGAATAAGTCATCAAAAATCATGGTGGTGACTAACACAAACAGTTACATGACATATATTTATAATTCAGCCATGGCTCTAGCATTCATTATCTATCTGCCATCAGAGGAGACATTGACAATTCATTCAGGTGTTGGAGTAACAAACCCTTTATACTTCGGAGCAGCTGCATATGCAGTACTTTGTGGATTGTACAGAAGACCTTTGGATTCAACACGTTCAAATGACAAGACAACTTTAGGACCAGTGTATGGTTAATGTTCTTTGCATATTTTGAAGACAGGTGAAAGAGCAACACGACAACCACTGAATACTCACTCTTGAGTCATACCAAGTTGAGCAAATACTTCACATCTTCAACAGTAATAAGGCAGCTGTGCCAGATGGTGTTTCACAGGCTGTCCACTTAAAGCATCAGCAGCCATATGGAGGCTGGTGATGACACAAATTGGAACATGCATTTCTCCTGGTTTTAACCAAAACCATTACATGTCCAGATGATACCATCTCTGTACCACTACAAGCAGCTCTCGGTCTCCCAGAAAAACCACCAACATCCAGGGATACTGGATGCTGGTGGTTTTTCTGGTAGTCGAAGGCTGGTAACCTTCGACTACAGCAGTACAAATAGGCTGGTTGACAAACTGTGCATATTTTTGTCTCTAGGACAAGGATTCCCTCCCAAACAAATGTCAGTATGTCAGTCTGTGTAATCATATGGTGTCCCCCAGGGTTATGTACTCTGCCCACCTTGTACACCAATAACTGCACTACAACCTTCGTAATGTGAAAGCAACAAACTCAAAGAAGATACTATGAAAAACCTTTACTCCTGCATTAGAGAAAGCACATTAATCTATAGTTTTACAGTAAGGATTCATAGCACTGCTTAAAGACTTATAAAACAAAAATTTCAGAAGGATTTAGGGTGTCTTTGCCTCTTTTGGTAACAAAAAGAGCAATAAGAAGATTTTCCTGTTTTGAAACTAAGTTGGAACCACACAGACATTTTTTTAATGAGATAGAACAACAAAGTAATGTGTCCACATACTGCTTTGGTAGAGAGGATAATGTAGTGAGAGAACAGCATCCAGATCTCACAGGAATGAAGGACATGTCTGCAAATAATTCCGTTTATGAGTCGTATTAGATGAAGCATTCATCAGAGGGTATAAACACAGATCTAGAGGACACTAAGAGCCGTGTTGTTTGGACTTTTCTGTGTGTTTTGTGAAAAACAAATTTCTTCCACATTTTTGTGGATAATTCTGGCTGGAACGCCAGGAGAATTTACACACCACAGCAAAGGGCCTGAGGGGGATGATGTGATTTCTCTAATATTGTGAAGCTCGGTTCTCCGTCTTGCAGCCCTTCCAGCCCATCATTCTGTTGTTTCGACAGAGCAGAACCATATAAACTCTCACCTTGTACACTGCACTCCTACAACCGTTTCACCACAGCCTGATTGAGCCACTCATAAAACCGCACTCTTTCCCACAGGCTTAGTGCCCATCTCTGGTTTACTCACCCACACATGCTGACACATTCGGCTTCTCCGTCACATATTCCACACTTAGCAGATTAGATGTTTTCCTCTGAGGGAGAAGAACGATTATGAAAAAGTGCATATCGTTTTTTTGTTTGTTTGTTTTTTCCTTAAAAAAACAGCAATATTGAAAGGATTTGAAGGCTGTTGGGGGAGAAAAGAAATAGGAAATGACACAGTGCAAAGCTTGTGCGTCACCAGATTTTATTGTGTTAAACCTGGTGAAATGTCCCTTTTCAACCAAGACAATGGAGACAACCAAATAATTGAAAATGAGATAATATATGGATATTGCCGCTCCAAATAGCATTTGTAACTGCATTTTAAATTGAAAAAGGTTTATGTGGCTTATTTAGCAGCATTCTGCTGCTTGAACTTTGGGTCTCAGAAATTCAGAATTTCAACAGATGGGTTTAGAAAGGTTTTGTTTATTCTTTCATATGTCGATTTATAATTATTTCTACTCTAAATTTAAAGTGGCAAAAAACTGTATTCTGATGTCACTTTTAGATAACGCTTGAAAGTTAATTTGGTCTATCATAAGTTTAATAAGAATTGAATACAGGTAGATGGAGCAGCAGCAAAGTATGCAAAAATAGATATCAACATTTCTCATAACAGAAAATGTACTTTTGAAAAAACAGCCTACAATGAACAAGCAGAAGTTAATGAGATTTTCTCAGATGCCATGGAGTCTTAACTTCCCAAACATGTGCAGAAAGAAACTATGATTCTGGAACAAGTATTCAATTCTAACACTTTCTTTCCACATGTTAATGTTGGCTTCCAAGCCTACTAAAACATTCTGTTTTCTTTTTATCTAAATACCTGCTTAGCCGTAATTTGCAATAATAAAAAAAGTTATTGTACTCAGTGAATTGTGTAAAAGAAAAAGAATGCACTTGATTGGAAAAAGTGACTTTTTTAGGGAAGGAGATCAAGTGAGGGTGGGGTCGAGATGCATGGAGGTCGGAGTGTGTGTGTGTGCATGTGTGTGTGTTCAGCTACCCCTTACACAGGGTAAGTTGTGCCATTAGCGCTTGTAGTTATGCTCAGACTCATTGTGATTGTTTGAAGGGATGCACAATATCCAGAAACATATTCAGATATATAAGTTAGTAACCAAACTAAGATTGCCCTTATGTAGTGATCCTAAATATGGAAAATGGATTATTTTACCCAAATGCCCCTAGTGCATTTTATAACACAATTAAGTAACTTTGTTACCTTAAATTTTTGTAAAATGTTGTATATATCCCTAGAAGAAATTTGACTTTATAATTTAGAACTTAAAATTGGTCTCTGTTCCTTTAAGAAACTTCTACTCTTTCCAATACTCTGCCTTCTGCATGCTAACAATCATAACAATGCTCCCCCATTAACTGTTTACATCTGCAACATCTCAAGATATCAGCCAGGAAGTAAAAGCTTGAGCGCAAATGGGCCTTCCAAATGGACAGTGACCCAAAGCATCCTGCCAAAATGATTACGAAGTGGTTGAAGGACAACAAAGTCATGTTTTGGAGTGACTATCACAAGACACAATCTCAATCCTACCAAACATTATGCGAGCGAGGGGACTTACAAACATTGCTCAGATACACCAGTTCTGTCAGGATCAATGGGCCAAAATTACTGCCAACTATTTTGAGAAGCTTGTGGAAAGACACCCAAAATGTTTCATGCAAGTCATATAACTTAAGGGCAATGGCACCAAATGCTAATGAGGTGCAGTTAAACTTTTGACTTTGAAGAAAGTAATAAAAATTACGTTTAAAAAATTCTCCCTGTCATTATTCTGGCATTTAGCGAATATAAAATGTGTTGGTAAAACGTGAAACGTTTATTCTCATTTCACATCAGACAGTGTGAAAAAATTCATGTGTCTTTTCAGAGTACATGTGAACCTCTGGTTTTAACTGTAAATGTACCACCCACAGCTCTGTGATGATGAAACTGTATTTGGTTGATGTACTTTTGCCTCTATGTCCTGTAAAGCAGGTTGCATTATCCAAGCAGCAGGGAATATTACACACACACACACACACACACACACACACACCTACACACACACACGCAGGTAGTTCTGGGTTGGAGTCATCTGAACTTTAATGTCTTCCAGCATCTACACAGCAGGTTGGATACTGCCAGTTTGGGGCCTACTGAGGTTTCATTGGCATTTATATAATATTGCCCCCACCACAAAAACAGTCACTCTTGATTTTTAGGCTTTTTTCTCTGCCTCTACTGAGAGAGTGCTTGAGTCAGTACTTGAGTCATCCCTACTTTAATGTGTCTATCTTCTGTTTAGAGTTCATCATCTGTTTGGCTTCTGGGAAGTTTGGCTTTTATGGAAACTTTGCATTATTAAAACTGACTATTTCATTTCAATTCTCCTTCAGAATTAAAGCTGCTGTAATTAGATATTGCTTCAGCCTTAAGCAAAAGGTAACCTTTATTTATTTTATAATCCATAAGTCTGTGTTCCTGGAAAAACATAAGGTGAAGGAAAGAGAAACTACACAACAAAACAAATGTATCTATAAGTAGAGAGTGGATGATTTAGAATGAGAGGAACAGGAACCATTTGAAATGAATTGACAAAAACACAGACCAATAAAAAGGAAAGCAATGATAGCAGAAAAATAAAATGAGAGAAAACAAACAATGGCAATTTCTTTTTTTTTCTGCCAGAAGTCCAATTTTCCCAAAACTGTAAATTGGGTCCTGCCTTCCTTCCCAGAACACACATTGAAACAAATTACCTAAAGGAATGACATTTTTTGAGCAAACAGAAGAAAAAAGTTAGGTTAGATATTTATGATACTCAGTATCTGAACATTTTGTCAAGGATGTAGCCTTCATAACAGAGAAGACAATAAAAACTTATGAATTTAAAAGGACACTTTAACACAAAACATTCAAGTCTAGTCAATGACTATTCATAAATAATCATAAAAGTATGTCCCCTAATATAAAACTAAGCGTATATACTGATCAAAATCACACTACTGCATCATAACCAGGTTGAACATTTAGCTTCAAAATGTGGAGAGAAGAAATGAGAGCAAGAGACCAATCCAATAAAGCAAACAGCGAAGCCCAAGAAAACCAACAAGGGGAACCAGAAGCATAAAAGGAACCTGTAGTTAGTAGCCACAGTGTTCTTGTTATACTGAACTACCAAAATTTGCTTAGACATGTGGGAATGTCACTCAATGTGGTGAAAGTGGCTTCATTATAGGCTTCCATGGTCTGAATCTGACATATACAGCCCCTAATCTCAAAGTAATTTTAAGAATGTGGACGGGGCTGAAAAGGTGTGCATGGGCCAACAAACCCGACTCAGTTCCACTTGAGTTAAAATTCCAGCAAACTGTACTGAACAGATTCTGGTAAATCGGAAGAAACTTTGGAAAAACTCAATCTGTCATTATAGTAAATAGAAATAATTCAAAGTGGTCATCCCAACTGACCGAAAACAAGAAATGTTTAGTCTGATGTCACACAGCAAAAATCTTTTTGTTTTCTTTTTGTTCAATGCATGTAAACTTCTGGTTTCAGCTGTAATTAGTGACTATCTTTTGTGCTTTTAAGCATTTGTATTGTGGAGGACTATGTTAATAGTTGAAACCCATCTGCAGATGAAAATGTAACTTGGCCCTCATTAAAATCTGTGACTATAATCTGATGACATACACAGCATGTTCAAATAATCCATTCTGTAAAATAATATAATAGAGATTAATAACCATGCTGTTTGCTGCAACACTTTAAGTAAAATTCAAAGTCTCTTGAGTCCCAGAGGGAATGATGTTAATCAAAGTAGAGTTGTTTCTGCTGCAGCCTTGTCTGAAAAGGGTTTGGTTTGCCTTTGGAAATAATTATGTGTGGCAGAGCCATATATAATTACATCTAAAAATGAAAGCTGTCTGAATGCAAAATAAAAAAAGAAAAAGAAAAACAATGAATCCTCAAACTCATATTTTTTAAAAAATATAAAACTTTAAAATTCTAAAACAAGAATACTTTAAAGACACACATAAATCTAGTATTTGCAGACAGGCTGAATCACTTGGTGTGAATTCAGTAACTCAAACAAAGCATTGAGACAAAAGAAAGTAAATGTCCAACCCTGAAAACACCTGTGAGCTGCTGCTTAAAATGTCACAATAAACCTGACAACATGACAGGACTGTTGTTTCAGTTCCTGGTCTTTATGAGTCTCTTGCCCAGAAAATGTGTGGACAAAAGAATCAGTTGAAAGAGATGCATGATGAACTTATCAAGACTGTTTCTGTGCCCTTCATGTATCCAAAACAATATGGAGGCAAGAAACTGAAGAGAAATTTCCCATAACTAAAAGTTTGAGCAAGTTATTAAGAAAGAGAGGAGATAGAAACAAACATGGAGAGATGATGCTGAGAGACTGAGGAGGAGGAGAGTTAAAACAAAAAACTGCTGACCTTGTAAGGTTTGATTGTTATTTTTCGAGGAGGAATTTGACATGAATACCCAAAAAAGAAAATATCATGTCTCCTTTGCAGCACCACAGAGAAGTAGGCATACGCATTGAACTTTAACTATGCTTACAACTTTTCCTACGTACAGCCACACACAGTGTTTGTTATTTGGAGTTATGCGATAGAACAGAGTGTGAACTGGAAGAAATCTGATATATATGATCATGTAAAACTGAAAGTATGTGTCCATGTGAGATTCGTCTGGAGGCGTTTTGCCCATTCTTCTTTGCAAAGCAGCTCAAATTCTGACTGAATGTTATAAATGTGTATGTTTTGCCACAGATTGTCCAATGGATTTAGGTCTGGATGATGACAAATGTTTTTGTGTTTACATAAACCTTACCACAACTTCATCTTTCACCTGTTTGCTGTGTCCTTTGGTCGTTGTTATGCTGTTTCTTCACTAATATTCTTTAAAAAAATTATATTTGAGGTCTTCACATCTGTAACTATAATACATTTTTTAAATAATCCTTTTAATCATTTTGACTGAAAATCTCTTTTTCAAGAGGGACCTGGCAAGTTAACGACACTAACTAGATGGCTTACTAAATTAATTGCCCTAGATTTTATTTCAGAACATCAAAGTAAAAGGGGCAAAATACAAACGCATGCAACAGTTTTCAGAAAAGCAGAAATGGATCACACAAGCAAAACAGAGGAAAAGCAGCTGGGAATGAAGCTGAGAGTATTAAATGCTGCAAAAAACAAGTGAGAGAGGAAGACAGTCAGGCTGGACACAGGTGGTTGCAATGAAGCTGATGAGAAAAAAAAACAACTGGCAAGAGGAGCAGAGTGACGACATGAGCACAACACAGATGAGCATGAGGAAGCCAGAGGAGGAAAATAAATCTAAGAAACATAAACTAAGAAACTAAATGCTAATGAATTAATTAATGTGGAAAAACAATTAAATACTGTAGAGAATAATGGACTCAATGAATAGCATACCGCAAACTTAAATGGCAATAATGAGCACAGAAAAATTTTTTAAATAAACTGAAGCAATAAAAACACAAACACTTGAGGATTGTTCTAAAGGAAATAATAAAAATATGTAGGAAGCAGAACAGGAGAATAAACCAAGAAACTGGCCCTGAAGGAAAGGGCCAAGACAAACTGCCAATACATTAATGATCAAAAATAAACTAAACCCAGAACCTAAACATCTGTTGTGACAAAAACTCATTTTTCATTACTTTCACAGTAATATTACCTTAACATACTGGTGAAACAAACTAAATCACTGTTCAGGCACTGAGCTACAACACAGTATGAACTTCTGTGACTCTGATGACAACTTAAATATCAGACATGCATTGAAAATCATGTGTGAAAGCCACTAACCTGCTGCCTTAGCTCTGCAGAACTGCTGCAGTATTTCATGAACGAGCAAGTTTCCTTCCAGATGGCATCTTCAGTGTTTGAAGCGCCACACCTGTCATGATTATATTGAAGAGACAAACGAGCAGTTGTTTATGTGTCTCTGGGCATTGGGGTCTATTTTTGATTTGGTGTCAGGATACTCGCCATACACATGGCATGCATGGCCCTTTTGGATGGCACGGATATCAGATTTTACTGGGTGACAGTCACGTGTCACTCTGTGCCCATGCTGATGGGCACCGAGGGGGTTTTACGGAGACATATTCTGGATCCGGAAGAGCTTACCGGTAGTGTCCCACTCAGATTTTTCTCTCTACAACAATCAGAAGGCTATTTTAACATCATGTTAAAAGTGATACTTGACCCTGTTATTTTCCAGCCCTCTGCAGTAAAAGCTGCCTGTGAAATGTGATGCCAGGTCTCTACCTGATTCACACTGAGTGAGAACAGACGAATCGCCTGGACACAACTCAACTTTATCTATCAGCTGGATCTCTGACAGAATCTAAGGAATAAAATCCTTGTTTGTTATGAATGATCTTTATATTAAATTAAAATAATGCTTTCTCACATATACATTTAAACATATTGATTTAGTATTTTCATTGGTAGAGGCTTTATGTTTTGGTTTGTTGCATTTTAAAGAGTGAATGATACAAAGCCCTCCTTTTCTAGATTTTCTGGAAGAGAAACAGATCTTCCTCAATGCTGGACAGTGTGCAGGAGATGTCTTGCTAAAGTTTAATGCCTTGTTTCGTGCAAGACCAACCAGAAATGTTTGTTGCAAAATAACTCATTTATACAGTTTTCCGACCAAAGCAGTCAGGATCCCAGTGTGTGGGTCTGTTTTGTTTGAGTGAGTGAACAGAGGATCTCCTGGCTGCAGTTTCTCACCCGACTGCAAGGATCTGTCATTAACCTTTGTCACACAGAACCTTTCTGATAGAGGCTAACCTTGAGCATTTTTAAGAATTTATTTATTAAGTCTGAAAGTCTTCCGTCTTACCGTTCTTTGACTCACTCCTTGTACACGCTGTTCCTTCCAGAGTGAAGTTGCTGCTGTGTTCTCTCACCAAACTCCAGATTTTTCCTCCAGAAACCTTTGAGTCAGTCATTGTTCAATGTTTGTTCATTCTGCGGCCTCCACAACTGCTCTATTGTCTTTGGCCGTCATCTGCCTTCCTGTACTCCAACACCCTCAGCTCAACACCATCTGGGTCTCACAATCCTGCTGGAATAATATTCCTCATCAAACTCCACAGTCTGCCAAGCACTTCTTGGATCGTCTACCCTCCTCAATGTCAGCTTCCAATCCTGGAAGCGTGAGCCTACTTTCCATCATTACAAAGAATTAGCTAAACACCTGTTTTACTGTTATAATCACTCCTCTCTTTCCCAGATGTCGCAGATACCGGAACCCCAAATTCTCAGATTTATTTTTAAATGTGATACACAGGTCATCTGAGACAACGTTTTTTTTCTTTGCACCACTTTGAAATGTTAATACAAAGTGTTTAGATTACTGTATTGCACTTTATAATTGGTCGCCTCAGTCATAGGTCACTTTCTAGATTCCAGTTGGTTTTAAATTCTGCTGCTTGACTTTTAACCTGCACTAACAGGCAAGAGAATATGACTTCTGTTTTAGCATCACTTCTCTGGCATCCAGTATGTTTTAGAATAGATTTTAAAATCCTTCTGTTTGTTTACAAATGTTTTTCATAATCTCTGTCTGGCCTGCTTCAGCCTTATGCTCCCTAACTTTCTCTTAGTCAGCAGATCAGTTGTTGTTAGTCGTCCTCAAAATGAAGAGGAAGTTGAGCGGCGACAGCTCCCTCTCAGTTGCTTCCCCGAAGCTGTGGCTTTTACAGTTATCGTCATTGTATTTGTGTTTTTATGTTATGATTATGGTGTACAGCACTTTGGTCAGCTCTGCTGGATTATTAATCAAAAGTTCCTAAACATTCCCATCAGCCTTAAAAGTGAAGACTTCAAAATGATTCATAATATATAGTTCTAGGGGCGGAAATTAATGTTTTGTTTCAAACAAATTATCAGTTAATATGATTTTGTTTAAAAAGTTATTTATTTTCATCTGCCCATGATTATCTAGTTTTTTTTAGAGACTAATAAGCACTAAAGGTTATTGTCCATCAGACTTTCCAGAAAGTCACTCATCGTTACAGCAGCCTGTGCTTTCATTAGATTAGATTGACCCCAAGCAATAACCAGCAGGGCAAAAAGCTACAAGCCCCAACAACAATCTGCTGTTTTAAAACTGTGTTGTGTCATTGGTAAAGGCATTATTATAGTTCCATTGTTTTTGCCTCCCATCAGAGGTGCAGCTGTTTTCAATCCATGAGTGCGAGGCAGCAACACCAAAAAGGAACCCGCTATTTTTAAACTACCAGTAAGGTACCAAAACGCTGCTGAGCAAAGCAGGGGCAAAAGGTTTGTTCCTTTGTTCCCGAAATCTGGACCGCTGTGGCATAACCTGTAAACCTTCATCAGATCAAGTTTTTACAATTTGATTGAATATTAGTGGTTCATTCTGCTTAGATGTACAATACGTGCAACATAGCAAGCTCACAACTCTCTTCAGAACATGCAAACTGCTGAGTAAGGTTTTAGAAAACAGGAACTTCCTGAACTTTGTGGGGATTGTTTTAAGACTGTGTCCTTGCATAGACACAGTGCGCATTTTCTGTCACATGTTACTCCTTATCAAAGCAGAAAGAGGATATCAAGAAAAAAAAACAGTTCTGATTCTGAGAAAACTGCACACTCTTGTTGAAACATCTCTGCGTTTTGGAATACAAACTACACATTCCTGCAGACACACACACACATTTCCAGGCCACATATTTGTCTTGAGTCATCTAGAACATGTTGCAATTTCTGAACAAGTGAATGCATGTAGTGAGGAGAATTTGAACCTTTCAAACTAGAAAATATTAGTCAGATTCAATAAAATAAAGTGTCTATTACAAATTGAGGTTAACAGGAGACAGTGTCAGTTTTATCTGCCCCTTCAAACAACAACTATTTAAGCAACTGTTTACTTAAATGGGTTCTCTGAAGAAACTGAGACAGATTTGGGGATTTTTTTTAAGTATTCAACAAAATACTTAAACCAGCGGTGGTTAACTGGGTTAGATGTCATGCACCACTTTGAATGATTACACACAATTTCAAGGTCTCTTTTGGATATTTGACTTCGGTTTTCAGGCTTTATAAAGCAAATTTAAATAAACTGGTTTGCAGCCACAGAACTTCAAGTCCACAAATTTTCCACAAATTTTCAAAGGGCTCAGGGTTTTGGTTTTAGGAAGGCTATGATTTGTCCATTCCAAAACCAATTATCCATTTTAGATAAATATATTGTTTTTAAAATTTGTCAAAGCTTTGTTTCGGTGTAATAATTCCAACATTGAACACAGAATAATTCAAATGCACCATTAAAGTTCCCAAATTATTATTCTTTCTCATAATGAGTGCTATGTCTGGTGTTTAATGGATGTACTCTGGGCTGCACAGTGGCACAGTTGGTAGCACTGCTTACTTAGCCTGGAGGTCGCATTGTCAGAAATCTGCCAAATATCTGCTAAAGTTAGTATATAGGAAAGATATAATGTTCTGTTACATTGGGATTTTAACCCACAAATGTAGTGGTAAAAAAATATATATATATATACATATATATATATATTGAAACCCTCTGACAAATACTTACTAATGGGAATAAAATCAGTAGATTTTGGATCTGTGACATCTTAATTTTAATCACCAGAAATAAATGGACTTATGGGTCATTAAACACAGAGTCATAAAAAAAAACTAAATAATCTTACTGTGAAATCATAAATCCAAAAAAAGCACATCTGTTTCTAAAAACAAGTGAAAGAAGCCAAAGAGTTTCAACTTGACCACTTAAGATATTGACAAGGCAAATGTTGGGAACAAGCCTCTTCTTATAAGGTGTTTGAAGTAGTTACAGACTAAAAACAGATTCTTTTTGGCAAAGTTTTAACTCCACTCTTAAAACATACTCACTAATGGAAGCTTTTTTAAAATGTATACATCTATTTCCTTATGTCCTGGACAAGAATTTTCTCTGAATGCAAACTGATAAGAAAAACAACAGGCCACTTCCAGAAACAACTTTAGATCTGGATGGCTAAAAATAACATTCTCAGGAGTTGGGTTCCAACTCAAGCCAGAGTGTATTTTTCCTTACACCCATGACAGATAAGACAAAAAACATGTTTAATGATGTTCTTTTCCATTTCTGTTCTACACCTATTTAGAAATGTCAACATTCATTATCAAGGTGATAGACTTTGAATCTACACCCAACAATTATTCCTAATGGGCCAAAACTTTTTCATTAAAAATCTGCAAGTATTTATTTTAATGACCATTCAGTCAAGAGGCCATGTGAAAACATGTTTTCTGGGCTGGTAATGAGTTCCTACACTGAAGCAGAAACATCTCGAGACTTGAACATTTTCCAGCTGAGAAAACTGCAACAGTAAATGTTGTCTGCATGCTGTAGCTGTTTTGTTAGACTTCTGTTTTATGGAAATAATAATAATAATCAGACAGCAACATTGTTTCTCAGATATGTGCTTATCAGCAGTAGGATGGGTGTGTGAAAACAGAAACACTTAAATTTTGACATGATTTTCCCATATAAGCTAAAATCAAAGCAAAATGAACCCTTGTAGAGTGAATTTTGAGGTAATTTCCTAACAAGATTCACATATTCCAATTTATTAGGCTTTAAATGTTTTGAGAATTTTATGAGAACACCTGCTTGACATTTTTATCTGTTTATTTGACTTGGTTTAATCATACCAATATGTTAGGAAAACACACAAAAATGGACTTATCGCTCAGTGCGTTATTTAGTGCAAGGCACCTAAAATATTATAAACTCCCAAATCCTGCATCCAAGCCACCCTTTAGAATTTGGTGTTGCATACCTTATAGTTATAGAGTTGATTGTAGTTTTATGAATTGTACTAATCACTTCTTAAAAATATTCAGATAAACATTTTCAGTATGCATGGCAAGATTGTGGAAGTGTAACTCTGTGTTGAATCTCACTTAATGACTGCAGAGGAAACAAAGAGGGACATTTAAATTCTTGTGTCGGTATTACCCTCACATCTTTTGGGATGCAGGACATAAAATATCTGCTTTTACTAATTGTTAACGTCCTTAAGCACTTACCGAAGCACAAGAAGTGCATCAGTGCTGTCAGCAGAGCAAGTAGGATGGAAAAGAAAGAAGGAAAAACTGAACAGGGCTGTGCAGCACTGATCCTGTTTTACAATGATGTAGTCATTTTCCAATTATACCCTATTTCCTTAAGACAACAGCACTAAAGTCCTGTTTCTGTGATGCCCCAGGAGAAACCTTTCCACCTGTTACTCATCACATGACTCACAAACGTAAGCAGCAACCCTGAAATCCAGCAGGTTGGTTTAGTTTACCAGCAGCATCTACACTGTGCATTCAATTTGAATTTCAAGTAGATAAAAATGCCTTGTAAATACTAGTTCCATAGTACAAACATATGTTTACAGTATGTTGCAAAGCTTAAATCCATCATGTCTTATTTTTATCTCTTTTTGTCAGATATATTTATGTTTATGAACTGACATGCAAATCTGTGTAAATTTCCCATTTTTAATGCTGCTGCAAATTGCTTGCTTGTAGGATCTGGATTACATTTTTATTCTTATTTTTCCGTGATTTTTATTCATTTTAACAGTTTTTCTTTTCTTTTTAAAGTAACTTTCACTTGGAGGTACAATGCACAGCACAAAGAGCAGTCCATGTTTTTGCTGCCATCTTGCGTTTAAAAATGAGAATTGCAATCAGGGGGAAAAAACGAGGAAAACGTTGATGTCTCACTCTGTTTACTGTTTATTTTTGTGCACTGCACATGTTCATTATATACATCCTGTAACAGTAAACAGAACCTAAAAAGAAAATACATGAACAAAACTTTTACACAATTAATTAATACTTGAACAGCAGACAAGCAAACACATGACATAAAGTCAAATCTGACTCAGACATTCCACAGCTTCAAACAACACACATGGACCGATACAGTACAGAGGTTAGCTGTAAGATTGCAGTCAGCAGTGGAGTTAACAAGGGTCGTTTCACATTTAGGTCCTGGGTGTAAATAGATAACACACAGCTCTCTTCATCAGGTATACTCAAATAAAAGAAAACACAAAACATCAGCTTCAAGTTTTGTTTCAGTCTGAGGCCTGCTGTCTTTCAAGAACTCCAAAGAAAACTTTTCCTCCTGAATGAAAGTTTTCTATGGGTGAAACAAACCTTCCCTGCAGTCGCTGTTTATTCTACAGTCAAAATCTTGAGTGATTTGAAACTGACTGGAAAGCACAAAGCAAAGTATCATTTTCATCAATAGATAGTAGAAGTGTCAAGAATGGTCTCTATTAATGAGGACATGAATGCAAATGTAATCTTAATTTGGGTGCATCTGTTGTTTTTCCAGGTTTTCTGAGCATTGTAAAACAGTTGCATGATTTTCAATTATCAGGTTGTTAGCCTGGGAATAACATTAAACTTACAGCTTGTTTTACATAAACAAAACAATTCCTACACACTTCGCATGTCAAAAACCATACTTTTCCAGACATTTGCAATTAATGTTGTTTTTTTGCATAAATTGGAAAAAATAAAAACTTTACTATGAAGCCATTAGAGCAGTGGTGCTCAAAGTCTGTTCTCGAGGGCCGGCATCCTGCATGTTTTAGTTCTCTCTCTGGTGGTAGTTAAAAACCTTTTCAGCTTGTCAATGTTCTTCTTAGACCTTCTAATGAGCCATCATTTGATCCAGGTGTATTAAACCAGGGAGGAAACTAAAACATGCAGGACGCCGGCCCACGAGGACCAACTTCAGGCAGCACTGCATTAGAGATCTTTTTCATGCAACAGTCAGTCAAATGTAAACTGTAAAACCCGCAGAAGGAAATTCGATCTGGGATCAGAATGGAAATAAATATGTTACTTTCTTTTTCCATACCCCTACCTGGAAAACACAAAGAAACCCAAATCCTAATGTTAATACATTTTAACCAGAACATTAAACGTAAAATAGTGCAGGGACTTATTGACATTTCACTGGATTGGTTAAGCGCTCCAATGTCTAAAAAACAAATGTAAAAACGGTGTTGCTGTGCTCCTGGTTGAATGAAGTAATAACTGGACCAAGCAGAGGTTGAAACTCACCCACAGTGGCACAAAAGGTTTGTTGTGTCTCAAAAGTATGGAGCTGATTCCAGGAACCAGCCAGTGAGTCCAGGAATCTCCAGTCCAAGTCCTTGAAAGCTGCTATCCTACAGATTTTAGACAGATCCCTGTCCCAACACACTTGAAACAAATGATTAAAGACTCCTGGTCAAACCACCAGAGAGCTGGGCGGGGCTGTAGAAGATCCCTTTTGATGGACTGGTATCTGCTAATTAGTGCAAGAAAGTAAAACACCAGCTCCAAAATAATCCCCAGCAGGCCACTCTGACCAGACAATCAGAAACAGATTTCCTGCTGGTCTTCCCTCTCAGGTCAGCTCCAGGTCTCCTCAAAGTCCTTCAGCGCCCTCTTGTGTTAAATTGGAGTATGACAGCCCTCGAGAGATTCACAGTCACTTTCACTGTGATTTCTCCCCAATACAGTTTTGAATCTGTGTTTGACTTTACCTTGTGTGTAAATAGTGTAACATTTTTGCGTATTTTGCGTAGCAGATACCAGTCCATCAAAGCTCAGTTTGCCATAGAATACCAGAACTGACAGGCCAGCACCACTGGTGCAGCTGTGCTTTTCACATAGAAAAGGTCTGCAGAACATGACAGTGACTGGTTTAGTTGGTCAGTCGTGGTCTGGGGAGTAAATCCACTGACGGTACTCTGACCTCTACCAGTTGACCACTAGGTATCAGTTGAAGAATGTACACTGGTGCATTGGTTCCTGGTTTCTCCTGGTGTGCGAAATTGCCAGGCCTCATGTGGCAAGAATATCCAGACAGTTCCTGGAGCCCAAACACATCTGACCTAAATCCAACTCAGCATCTCTGTGGTGCCGTGTCCATCCAACACCAGCAGTCACACTACAGTATGGGCAAAGGTTCAGGCTTACCCTGGTCTAAATTTTACATTTTCATGGACATTATTCTAATTATTAAACAATTTCCAAATGAGGAAACATTGTCATAAGTAAAAGTAGCTCAAAAACAAACTGGAGAACAATTGTAGCTGATGTTAATGGAACAAAGCTCACACAAGTTAGGATGGAATGAAACAATTTCAAACACTTCTCTAAGTCAAGCCTCCTATACTTTAGTGTTGATATGAAACTGTGCAAAATGGAAACAAATGTCTCATCAAAGTAAACAACTCATATCGAGTTAAAACAATAACATTTTTAAAGTTCACTTCCTTGTTATTTTGAAGATATGAGTTATAAAGGGTAAAGTCCAATTCCAAGAGGTGATGAAGTAATATCAAAATAATGAACGAAACAAAATCAGTAAAAATGTGCAAAATTGTTTACATCTTTGCTTCTATTTTTTGACTGATGGTGTAATAAACCAAGATCTACCCGTTATAATCTGTTTGGGTTTGTTTCCTTTTCCTGATTAACGTCTGGTTGCTCAAATGGCTTTTTCTAGGTAAATGCAGTCATTGTGTGGGATTATCAGTTTAGTGAAACAAATATGTGCAGTGTTGACATGAGCAAATAGTTTTTTTTTTACCCTTGCCCGTCTGGCGGAAGACAAACTGAACTCAAACAACATGGCTGATATGATTAAACTAAGAAACCTAAGATTAATTGTTGCACGAGTCATTTAGATACAGATGTATTTATGTCATTCAGGCGTATTGCTTTGTAATTTGATCCAACATGTGCATCAGCTGCTTTTTTAAGTATATTAAAAATGTTTGTGCTTTCACAGGTTTTCAACTGCAAACTGATATTACTTTATGAGACTATGCATGAGGTGCTTTGCAGTCCTAAAATGTACATTTCCCAGCTTACAGAAAGAATCAGTAGTCACATTTTTTTATCTAAGAACCAATTATTTTAAACAAACACACCTATATCATGTAATTAGCAGGAATGAAAGCCCATCAGGAATCACGCAGTCAAAAAGCTATGAGAAGTTGTTTTCACTGGACAGCGGCTATCTTAAAGGTGCTTCTTATTAGATTAAAACCAATTACTGCAAATTTAATTAAAAAAGAAAGCTAATAAAAATGAAAGAACTAATTCATGATGTGTTTAGTTCTTCCATAAAAATAATTCAATGATTTCATAATCAGCTAAGAGCAAAGTGTTAAGGACAGAGCAGCTGATGGCTTTCTGATTGAATTAGAAAAACACAATCATCATCATTGGTTTGCATATGAATAGCCTCACATATTAAGAATGCACACAAATAAACAATGTGTCAAATCATCAACAAATTCAAGGAGAGAAATGACCATGAGTGCAGAGCTTTCTGAGGGATGACAGCAGCGATGTGTGGGTGTTTTCGCATGTGAGGCGAACGCAAACATCAAGGAAAGATCAAGGTATTACATGAAGTACCAGGAATGGTCCGGAGGAATTAAGTAAAGTTATTTTATCGACTGAATCCTCATTTAAAACAGCTTGAGACATCTGGAAAAATAACTTTTCCAAAAAGAATTGAGGGTAGTTGCTTTAAGTAAAGCAGTCATGGCATTCATGGACGAGGTTCTCTCTAGTCAACTCACAATTTTGCCTGAAAACACCATCATGAAGAAAGAATGGCAACAACACATCCTCCAGTAATGTCTTTACACCACATTAACTTGACAAGGCAAAAGTGCTAAAAAAACACAACCTCATGAAATCTTAATTCTGCTGAAAACATATTTATGGTATTTCTCACTGACTACTATTAATAGATTCAATCTGTTCTAAACAAACAATGTTTAGTGGAATAAAAAGCTACCTTCAGATAATTTTACAGTAACTTGATGTTGCTGCCTTTTAATTTACCCTTCCTATGGACTGGATTTCACAACAGACCCTGAATGCATCTTCACAGAGATCAAAGAGCAAACTCTACATTCTTGCTAACATAAATGCATATAAATGCTTGTTGTGCCTTACAGTAAGAGCATCTGCCATCTCTGCAGCTCTGACAAGGAGCAGTTGATGAAATGTTTGCTGAATGTGCTCCCTGATTTGTTTTTTCTCCTATCCTGCAGTATTCTGTTTTCAAACAGCTCCATGTCTCAGACATCTCTGTTGGTTTGATTGAGCTGATCTCAGGGGTCAGGGAAGAGATCGGTGCGCTTTGCTGCTGTTGCACATACTGTACGCACAGAGAGCGTACGTCTGTGTTCAGTGACGCTTCTGTTGTCTGTTTGGTCATCTGTTGCCGTCACCGATGTTAGGAGTTTTGGACAAAAGGAGCAATCTGAGTGAAAGCGCAGGTATAAAGGCAGATGATGTTACATGGTGAGTCATTTCAGAGGCGGTGACACTTTTAAGGGTTAGAACTCAGAACTGGAAGGAACATCCTGACGTTGCTCACTTGTTTTTAGGAGTAGAGAGGCTTTTGTCCTTGGCTCTCAAATTCTGACCAGGCATCGTTCAGTTCCATGAAAATCATCTTGGCATATTGTTCATAATGTTGTCCTGTTGCCTGTGAAGCAGGAGCAAATTAATATATCTTGGTTATATCTTCAAGTCTAAATTAGCACTTCTCTCTTTTTTTGGCACACAAACATGTTGCTGTAATATTAAATACGGAAACTTGGACACGTAAAATAAACCTAAGAAGTGAACAAGATACCACTTCATCTTCTCATCTTACTTAATTTACTACAAATATAAGTTCTACATTTACTCCAATTTACAGTGCTCTGAGTTCTTTTTCACTTATTTAAGATACAAAGCAAAAGATCACTATGAATTGGAAAACATTTTTACAGGAAGGAAGGAAATCTTTAGCTTTTGTCCTTGTAACTCTGACTTATAGGGAAACTTTTTTATTTTTTTTATTTCAGGTAGTAACATTTACACTCCTTATGGTAAATTAAATAAAAAGAATCGAAGATATGACTTAAGCAAAAAAAAATAAGTTCACATTACACTCTTGTCACTATCTCGTTTTTGTTTGTAAAAACAGAAAAGAAGCACATAAAATCAGTAAAAGTCAGAGAGACAAACCATAACAAGTGTAGCATTATGTGAAACTGCAGCTCAACATTACAATAGGTTGAGTCGAAGAATCTTGGTATTAAAGTACAAACTAGAATTAAGTAGCCTCCTTTCCAAATGTTTTATTCTTATTCATTCCTGGCATATTTTGTTTGACATATTTTTCCCATTTATTCCAGTGCTTGGAAAATAAGTTTATTTTTAAATTTCTTTCAATTCACACAAACTCGGGCATTTTAGCCTCTACACATAAATAAAACAAATACATATCGCAAACTAAGAATTATATTCTGTTGTTCTTTTTATGAGAAAAAAGAACTGGTGGGTAGATGATCTAAAGGGTTTGTGAACTGCTGTTTAAAGGGCTGATGTACAACAGAAATGTTCATAACATCTGGCCTGAAGCACTCACTAACCCTTTAGAGCAATCCTGGTTTCCTCCAGTGATCAATCAGGGGTCTTGTGACTGCTCCCCTCTGATTGGGAATACTTAGTCGGTTGATTGTGCTTTTGTCCAATAAAAAAAGAGGACAGATAAGATAAATGCAGGCATTGCATTTTCTCCTCGATGCTGCATGCTGGAACAGTTGCTTCAGAAACAAAAATAGAAATCCTGACTGACTCTACAGGTAAAGACGAATTTCTGTACGTTTACTTTGTTTATTCCTGAGATGTAACTCGGTCTATTCTAAAAGTTGTTGTTCTTTTTTATCTTACAGGTATCATCTGTCTTTTTTTTGGTGGCATTAATGTTTGAATTTCTCCAGGTTCTTGCTTTTATATAAAAGTCTTCAATATACAGAGGAGGACTTTTACTTCCGCAACAAAAATGTCATTTTTCTTTGAGCTTCTGCTGCTAACGCTGGTGGTAACCCCCACTGGAGCTCCGCAGCACACAAAATTTCCAGACATAAAAAGAGACGACAGAAACATTTTCCTGACCATGGCGTGGCAAGTGGCCCATCACCTGCGCCCGAACACCAGCTGCTATGTCTGCGGCCTGATGCCTTACACAGCTGGCGAGGGTTTACCTCTCATGGCCCTGCCCGCCTCGGACTGCGACACGTGCCACCTGCTGCATATTCACTTGCCCAATTCCTATTCTGACCCCGACTGCCCGAGTTTGAAAATGAGACCACTTGACTGTGTGAGAGAACATGGAAACTGCCACAGATTCCTCAAACCCCCCAAACCAGTTCCCATCCTTGTCCATCCTCAGAGGTTCACGTGGTGTTTGGAGAACAACGGCAAAGTTCCAGTGGGACAATCGGACTGCCTTCGCACGTTTAAGTGGGGCTCAAGACAGAGAGAAACTGACTGGAAAGCTTTCAATGCTACTCCCCATCAGTGTCTGGATGCAGCAGGAGAGATTCACATGAATGCTTTAGCCTACCGTGCAGCCACCTGCTCCATCTCCTCTCCTGTTGGCATGTACTGGGTGTGTGGGACCCTCGCTTACCCCTATCTTCCGGTGAACTACAATGGACGCTGCGGGTTGGGATACGTGGTCCCAGCAATGAGGGTGATGCGCTCCCTGCCGCAGAAACCTTTTCCCAAGCGAGCACGACGTGGAATTTCAGATTTTCTCGGAACACACCATCAGTCGCCTTTTAAAAATGCACTTGGCACACTTCTTCCTTTTTACGGAGTCATGTCTACTTTAGATCAGATTGCTGATCTGTCCAAGTCTGTAGAAGTGATAGCTAATAAAAGTGGCAAGGCCATCGCACTCACGTCGAATGAGCTCACCTCCGTTAGACTTGTAGCTTTGCAAAACCGAGCCGCCATGGACTTTCTTTTATCCGCGCAGGGAGGAACTTGTGCCATCATCGGATCTGAATGCTGCACTTTTGTTCCTGACTACAACTTCACAATCCATGAAATAGTCAGACACCTTCGAGAAACAGCGAAATCCATCCATCAGGACGGAAGCTCCATGTTTGACTTTTTAAAGCCAGCCTTTGAAGCCATGAACCGTAATGTCATTCAGGTACTTGTTCTTGTGGTTGTTTTTGTTGTCGTGTTGTCGCTCTTTGTGTCATGCATTAAAAAATTATTGTGCAGCTAAAGGAAAAGCATAATAAAATTCTCACTGTCTTGTGAAAAGAAGTAACTGGTAACTTGTCTTAGCACCAGTTAAATGTTTAATGTCATGTTTTGTTTTGTTGAAGATATCAATGTAGCCCCTCCCTCTTGCACACAGGGAGTGATGAGGCCTCTGCTTCTGCAGTTTAGATATACAATCCTGGCAAACTGAAGTATTTAAGATGTGTAATAAATTTCACAATTAAATATGTTTCAATAATTTTCTATATTTACACTTTTTATTTGTGTTAAGATTGAAATATATAGCAATTTAGTTGCAACACTTATAGTGACTTGTCACAGTCAGGCTTTCTGATGGGTTCCTGTATGTATTTTAATGATGTAAAATATGACAAATGTCGTGAACCATGAAATATTCAGCAAGGTAAAAGGCAGAGAGCGGAAAAGCAGCAAATTACATATTGGTAAAAATCTACTGGCAATCACCTTCAAATCTAAAGTTGCTTTTTCTGCTGGACATGGAAATATTTAGCATTTTAAGTTTTTTCTAAATTAACATATATCACCATGACAAAACTAATAGATTTTGTGTTTTCATTTGCAAAAATAACCAATTGGAGGCTTTGCAGTAAATGTCCAATTAGGAGATTTTTGGTAAAAATAAAGCATTTTGCAATATCTTATTAAATCAAGCTGAAAAAGGACCAAAATTCAACTTGATTTTATATGAAAAAAGGAAAAGTTTTTTTTCATAGATCTAAAATAAGACATTATTGTAAAACAGCCTAACAGGAAAACAATAAGGCCTAAGCTACATTTGAAAAGGTTTTCATGTACACACCAGGTCTTTCCTGTTAATCATATTCCTCACCTTATCAGGGTGAACAACCAGCACTGCTTTGCGGTAAACCTTCTTGACCTGTTCTGGGGTAACCAGGTCAGCCATACCGACTGGCTTCCAGCGTGTTTCCCCTTCCCAAAGCACCGTGTGCATGGTGGACAGCAGCGCGCGGATGTTACGCTCCTTCCCCTCGATCCAGTCCAAAATCTGGGTCACAAGTTGGAGGGGGTACAGAGATGGAGGCGCCATTGGCCAGTAAGGACCAGATTTGAAACAATTACTAACAAAACCTCTTTCAGCAGTTCTGGCTCTGGTGAAACTCAAAAGAAGTAATTAGATGAACCAAAGTTTGGCAGCAGAAAACCAACACTGACTGCTTCATTAATTCTGGAAAAAACTTGGAGGCTCTGACAGCCAAATGCTTTGTAAACTTACAAACTTACTTCTAAGTTAATTGGTTTAAGAATATCAGACCATCCGTACCTTAATTTTCTCTGGGTCCATCTCTTTGGCCATTTCCTCCTTCCTCATCTCTGCTATTGTCCTGGGGCCTTTTTTCTCTTTGGTCCCTGCAAATCCCTGACCAGACAGCAGGTCATCAAAGTTAGCATCCGTGGCTCTGGGCTTAGAACCTGGAACACAAAAGCATGGAATAAAGCTTTTAAACTCCTGCAATCACAATAGCACAACCCATTGTCGTATAGTAACCAGAAGTAAAAAATCTGAATCTTACTTTATTGAAACTCTGAAATATAGATGTTAATAACATCACAAAGACTAACATATCTAAGTTTATTACCATTTTTGACTGTCAAAATACACTTAAAATAACTGACTGGTAGTGGCTAAATATACATTTTCATTACAAACTGTATTGACTTTGTGAGTGCCACAGGGCTCAGTGTTTCTAATTATAACAGTCAAATGTATTTTAAATGCCAGCTGGTGAAAAGTTCTTTGTCAGCTTTGGTTTTTGTTTTGCATTTCAAGCAAAACATTTATAATTAATATTTTGAAAATTCTCTAGAAATAAATCTTTAATTACAACTTTGCACTCTAACAACACCATTTACAGCTCAAGAGTCAACATGATTTATTCACCCATTCCCGCCTGTGGTTTGCCCCCCGCACTCGGAGAGCCTCCTCCCACCGCCGAGAAGCTAACATTGTAATTGGGTCGATTCTGAGGCGACGTGTGAGGAATGGATGTGTGGCTGGGGCTGGGCTTTGGTTGGGCAGTCGGACCTGGTCCTTGGGCTTGCCAGCTTCCACCACTTCCGGCGTTGGGCTGCCAGGAGGAGAAGTTGGCTCCCGTGTGGGACTGCCAGCCCCCTGTGTGCTGGGGGGACGGCTGCGGCCGCGACGGGGAACCCATTGGTGGGAAGGACGGAGTTGTGCCTGTAGGAGTAGTGGGCTTGCTGGAGAATCCAGAAGCACCTGAGAGTAGACAGAAATGGTGGTAAACTGGCCAGTAGAAAATGTGACAAAAAATGTAAAGCAAATCTTTGGAGTCAGACCTCCGAGGCTTCCAGATAGGTTTCCGATGTCGGCGAATGGATCCAAGGTGTTTGGTTTAGTTTGGTGGGTGGGCGTGCTGTGGACTGAACCTGTGGGGCTGGTAGTGGCTGATCGACTGCCAATACCAAAACTTACCCCTACATCAGAAAATTGTAAAAAATAAAAAAAAAAGATTTCAGGAGTGAATTCCTGAAACTGTGCAACCTCAAGTCCCTCTCACTTCTTAGGTTGCACTGAACAATGCAGATTCAAACATGCCAATCAAATCCAGCAGATGGAAATATTTTGCAAATGTTTTTTCTCAGGTCGCATGTCTCTTCTTCTCAGATTCAAACATAGAAGAGGTGAAAGTGATTAAAGAAGTAAAAAAATATTTAAATGAACAGAAATCCACTGTCCTGTACTTGAGGAGCGATCAACATCTGACTTCAGGAAGCATGGTGTGATGCTGCCTCTAAATCAATGAGTGATTTATTATTTAAAATAAAAGAAGAGCAAAGATTCCAAGACTGCTTTAAAGTCTTGGGACAGACACTAAACAGTTTGGAGAAATATTAAAATCCTCAAGAAAAAAGAATCGACGTTCCAGATGTTTTCAGGAGACAATCTACGCCACAATTAAGCTTTCAACAGGTGGTATATTCTCATTCGATCTGTGCAATGCAAACGGTGCTGCTCTTTGAGATTGAAAAGCTATTTCAAGCTTTAATTCACATGTTTAAAGGCAAACTTTCCACTAATTCAGCATGACGTCACATTTAAATGTAGACAAATGTCTCAGTGCACATATATGCCAGTTGCTCCCCAATGGATTTTAGTAGTAGATCTGGCACTGCTTCCAGATCCAGAATTACTGTCGAAGGAAGCAAAACACTCTGGTTGGTCCGTCAGTGTTTTGAGCGTTTATGTTTGTACCTGTGCTTGTGGTGGCAGGTCTGTTCCAGTCCCAGCCTCCCATGGCATTTTGCTGCTGGATGTTGACAGTAGGTGTGGCAGGTGGGACAGGGGAGCTTCTACCTGTTCAGTCACATAGAAAGAGCACACAGTGAACCCAGAACCCAAAATGAGACATGTTGCTATAAGGCTTTTGCACACATTTTTTGTGATTTGTAACCTAATTTAATTAACAATATCACAAAATGTAAATACATTCAGGTTTAGAGTTGTTATGCAGAATGGAATGTGCTGGAAATAAAAGTTACAATTCTATGAACTGTAAATAATCATGCAAACTATTTAGTGCAGAACACAAACTGCATAACTAAGGAAGCCACATTTCTTGCATAAGGCAATAAAAAAAGCTGGAAAGGCGTTGCAGTCAAACAATGCATAACTTTTAACACTAACTAGAGCAAATGAACAAAATCAATCAGTACAGCAATACTATAAAACATGCCTAACCTGACTTGTGTGTGAGAATGTGTATGAAAATGGCAGCAAAGCAGCAGAAGCATGCCTTACCCAGGCTTGGAGGCTGCAGGGTGGGTGATGGAGAACGAGCAGCATGCACAAAGGGGTCTGGCTGCCCCACATTACCTGGTCCAAGGAATGAGCCCATCATCTCCTGAGGCTTAGGCATAGGAGCTGTTCCAAAAGGATGAAATGCTGCATGACACAGATACAACCTGAATCAATAACCCAATTCTGTGAACTTATTTGTTTAAAGTTATAATCTGCTCCATTTTTTCTAAGTAATAAGCAATTTAAATGAAAGCAAAACATTATAAGATTTCCTACTTTGTTCCAGCCTGTGGAAGAACAAGGTTACTTCAAAAACAGGTTATTTCAGGTTAATTACCAACAGAATCAAAACATTTCACCAACATCTAACACTGGTTCCTAAACATTTTCTAAATTAAAAATGATAACTATGGTCTTATTTTATTTCTGTATTTTTTTACTTCCTAAAATTTGTTTTTAAGTGAAATGTATTTTAAAGTGTTCCACCTGGTGGAGCAGGAGATGGGCTTGGAGAGGCAGTATTGGGGGCCACTTTGTGCGGAGTGGACTGAGTGGACGAAGGCCCGCTGGCCAGCTGAGGTGGAGCCCCAAACAAATCTCCCAGGAGGTCAGTGGCTGCAGCTGCTGCACGCTGTGAAGAGGGGCACGGACGGTTGATGTCTTCCCCACCCAGGCCAAGAAGGTCAACTTCCTCAGCAGGTGCCGGTGCGGCAGGAAGTGGAGCTGCAGGTTCTGGTTTCTGTGAGGTAGCGCTGATGCTGCTTCGCTGGCTTGAGAGCGACAACATTTCATCATCAGACGGCTCGCTCTCCTCACAATGGGCCCGACCTTCTCCATGTTGCCGACTTGGCTCTTCAGTGGGATATGATAGAAACAAAACGCGTTAGGTAGGAAGCCCTATGAAACAATTTAGACAATGCAGCGTGTGGACAAGATAGAAGCAGATACACGGGCAATAACTCCACACAAAGCAGACAGAGACAAAAAGCGCGCTAAGAGGAAGTGAGGTAGAAATGAACTGGAGAACAATTGGAGCTTATAGAGGTTATAGTTGCTATAAGCAACAGCTAATCTACTGTGCACTTAAACGGTTGTAAAATAAGGTCTGGTTGAACAGCAGGAAAAAGTGTTTTGTAGAGGAGAGATTCTAGTTTAGGACCCATAAGGTTTCTTCTATGCTGTAGGATTAAGCTGCTGGATAACAAGGTGGCAGATTTAAGTCTTAGAGACAAGATGAGGATCTCTGTCGTCCGCTTAGAGGAGAGCCATTGCTCAGTCTCATTGAAAACACTCTGTGATGCCCAGAATATGTCTTCAACATGTTGCCACTCAAGTCCAATACTCTGATAAGTGGAAAGACAGGGACTGACTGAGGGTTATCTAACTGCTAAAGGAAGACAACATGTTTTACTTTGGGATAATTTACTGTTTGCTTTTAGCTGGGTTTGGGGCATACATTTAGTCGAGCTGAGCTAGTGTAAACCAAGAGCAATATTTCACCTTGGTAGAATAACAAACTTTTTTTTTGCACTCATAGGAGACTTTTAGAGGGAACATATGTAGTTTTAGGGCTTCTGACTTTGGATACAAGCTAAAAATACTGTCTGCTGTCGTCATAAAGGCTTTCAGTGGACGGGTTTTACTGTTTCTCATTATCCATTTAAGTCCCATGGTGGCTGAAAATTTCTACCAAAGTGATATATTACTTAATACCAACATGGGCTTAATTTCAATTCAATCAATGCACATAACAAAAGTAAAGAGCCAAACAGAGTTTCCATTAACACAAAATGTATGTGTCAATATTTTAATCTAGTTCCTGGATGATTGAATTGAACCAGGCCCTCGTTAACTATGACCACTGGGTGTTTCCTTTAATAGATCCACGAACTGCTGCCTTCTTACCCTCCAGATCCAAGCCCTCCATCTCATCTTGCAAGGACAAAAATTGGCCACATCAGTTTATTTTTGTTAAAACAAGAAGACACTAATATGTTGTTGAAAGTGCACAGCAAAGAACAAATGTAGAATTAGTTAATTTAGTCTCAAAATTAGTTAATTTAGAATACTTTGGAAAATTGTTTTAGATTTTGTCTAATCATTCTTTGCTCATGTCTGGATCAAATTCAGGTTTGCATTAAATTAGCTACGTATTAGAAATTGGTACTAATTAGCTATAGTGACATAAGCTAGTTGTTTTTGCATGTTTGCTCGTAGACAAACGGATGTTACAATTGAGTCGACACAGAAATGGAAATGAAAAAGACAAAAGCATAAAAGAATTTACTTTGAAAATACACTGTAAACTTTTGAAAATACAAGGGAAAAGAACCATATGATGTACTAGCAACATTTCATTTTAAGCTGCAGCTTTAGACAAATCTCTTCATATGTTGCAAAATAGGATAGGTTGCTTTATTTTGTAGAAACAGGAATGTTTGTAATTTTATGCAATTTTTAAGAGTAAAGTCAAAACAAATGAGTTAATTTGAAAGTGCATTAAAATCATGTCAAATGATACTAAAATAGTTATTAGAAATTAGGGGTAAAAAATAATTTTTTTTTTCAATTAAATCCAATTCATTTACTGTATGCAGCATATTTATGAAAACAGAAGTGCACTACATAGATAGACTGAGTAACTAATGTCATCCAAATTACATTGAAACATGTGAAAAGTTGTGACATCACAGAAAATATCATTTTTAAAAATTGGTTGTAATTTATATATTTTTTCTGATATTGTCATGAAAGTTTAGCCATGTTCAGTGAAAACAACTGCAGAAATTATTCTCCCAGGAAAAGCACGAACACATTCTGCTTCTACTTTTATTTATTTATTTATGCTTTTCAAAGCATAAATAAATTCTTCAATTAAGATGATTTATTTTTTTGTTTCAATAAAGTTTGAAATTATACCTAATCAATATTGTTAATTGTAATGCTAAAAAAAAAAACATATTCAGTGTATGTTTCCTTTAAGCCTAAAATGCAGTTGCCAGTTGCCGACTGACTGAAACCAGCATAGCAGCTATTAAGTGTAGAAGCAGCTTCTGAACAAACTATACTGTATAAATTCAAATTAAAAAACAATATCACTTTACTTTTTTTCCAACTTTCTTGCTCTAAAAGGTTGTCAGATTAATTAGTTGCCAGAGTAATTATTGTCTCAGTTTTGTTTTCGTCCACATTTGGCATGGATTAAATATTAGCATTTGAATACCTGCAATAGCCAGTGCATCCTGATGTTCCTGATGGCCGGAGAAGAGCACACTGGGACTCAGGTCTTTACAGGGAAACTGCTCCCACGGTGGCGTCAAGTCTTTCTGCTTGTCCACTCCTTCTACCTCCACGTCAAGGATCACATGGAACAGCTGAGGATATTTCTCCGGGGAGTCACAGGCATCGAGTTCTGGTCTGTGGATAATTATAAAACATGTGCAAAGAAAATGAGTGGTCACACTTAATTTTCCAAATAATAAAAATTATGATTTCTTACTAGATTATCTCATAGAAGTGGGACAAATATGAAGCTTTTTTCTCACTTGTTAAACTTCAACATGTTGGTTCCAGGAGCAATAAAACCAGTGTGGAACTGGATCTGGAAGATCTGAGTGTTGGACACCTGACAAAAAAACAAGACAAGGATTCATTTTCATCCAGCTCCACATTATTGAGATAAGAATCATTTACAAAATCATTGCAGACACTTTTGGCAAATGAGTTTAAGGTCATTACTGTATGTCATTGCATACAGTCAGAGCCCTACAAACACAAACACTGCTCCTAAAAACAGAACTAACAACTGATTAGATTGTTCAAGTAGCAGACATGATGCTAAGGAGATTATACACTCCTTAGCATTCCTTAGTTTACTATGATAGATCTTCCTGCAGGAACATAAGCAACATTACCTTGGCCTGCAGACGCCCTCCAATTGTTGACCTCATGTGGTAGACAGAAACCACAACATCTCCATGAACACTCACACCGAGGGGGAAAACAACTTTCCCCTCCTGGATCCTGTGCTCTCTGAGGAAGTAGGAACCAGGAACAGTTTGGGGATAGTATAGATGGTACAGTATAGTATAAATGAACATTTTTAGACACAAAACGAAAAAAACCCCAATGAAAACCATTTTTAGTCAAATAAAATTTATTTTTAGCAAAGACACAAAAGCACTTATATGTGATGACATTACCCTTCCAAAACAACTTCATTATGTTTCTGTCAGCTTGTTTAGAAAGTAATAAAATGTTGTTTTCTTACCTCATCCTCTCATATTCCTGCGCTGTGGTAAAGATCTTTGTCTCTCCAATCAGGACGTCACAGAAGGGCCGACAGCCACTGCGCTGCTTGTTGAAACAGGGGATTGGACTCATTGTGAGGGCTTTGATCACCAAGGGCTTGGAGTGCGGCAGAGTGGGCTTCTCTGATACCATGCTACATACATAACCGATGTACCTGTATGGAAATAAAAACTGAGGTTGATTTACAGTGTAAAACTTAAAATCATCCTTATTTCTAAATAACTTGATTCCAGTGACTTCTTTGAATATCTTTCCACAGATTTTAAAAGTGAATCTCATATAACAACCGATTTATTAAACTGAAAGTGATTTATTTCAAGTGTCTAATTTTGGTTATTTTAAAGATCATGTTATTATATAGACAATTATGGCTATAGACAAGAAAGGGGAGCAAAAACAGCCATTGCTAAAGAAGTTATGGCCATTATCCTTGCATACAGAGTTCTATAAGCAAGGGTAAAAATAGAAAATTTTGTGGAAGAAAAAACTGCGGTAGGAAAAGATGTAAAATAAGCAATTGGGTTTTACTCAAACATAACTTTTTGTTGATCTTGTAATTTATAGAGATTTACCAACAGAAGAACAGTGTCAGAAGAAAACCCAGCAACACTGGACCTGAGTGACGGATTATCCTTCAACTGATGTCACTGCAGCCGAAAGGTTTGAAACATTCATATCTACTGTACATCAGGTTTCAGCCGTGGTCTGACGGGAAATATGTTTTTATGATGGGCTAAAGGTCAAACGTTTTGGTAGAAATAACTGCCTTGTTATTCCTGACTGATTCAAAGATTAGATTTGCCTAAACAACAAAAATATTCCTTTCAAAATGGTCGGGGAACAAATTTAAATTGTTTGAAAAAGAATCCCTCTCGGAGCTCATGGATCCAAACCTGCGGTGTGAGGGCCAGAGTCCGGATCCTGGTCTCTTGGCGCTGAGTAGCTGCATGGCAGGAACTGGGTGGCTGAAGAGGTGGCAGAAGCAGAACATGGCACAGACCAAAACGCCGGAGGGAGCGCGGCCATCCTGTGTGCACACAAAGCAGATGCTCAAACAACTTCCACAATTATTCCCCCTTACAATTAACTTTGAATTATTTGGAGAGGGCAAGACTTTTAGCGGATAACAGGAAGTCTGAAAGGAATCAGTACATCTCTATCATTTGGAGCCACTTTTTTTCTAAGCTTAATTTTTTGTTAGAGTAACGTAAGGTTAAACAGTATAGAGTCCTTATAGTCTAACTAACAGCTGATGGGGGAGGGATCTCTTATAACTACTTTGTGCACTTAGGATGCAGCAGTCTGTCACTGAAGAATCTTTCCAGTTCTGTAACAGTTTGATGCATGGAGTGGGAGATGTTGGGTTCTGCAGGGGAGTGTTTTTTTTTTGTCCTCAGGGTGGCAGACTGATGGGATCCAGCTGGTGCTCATCACCAATCAGCAAGGATCTTAAATAGGAGCAGCTTCCCAGAGGCAGATCCCAGATGGCTCCACTTCAACCTTGGTACATGCTAGCGCTCTCTGCTGTGTGTAAAGTATTTTTAAAACTTATTTCTGACTCCTCTCTCATCCTTCCAGAACCTGGCCTGACCACATTCTGGTACAAATACCCTCCTGGATCACCCGATTCTCGCTGCTCCTTTAGGTCTCGCCCACGGATACTCCTTGAGCTCCTCCAGCTGCTGCCTGCCACCCTATGTCTCCTGCTGGAACTCCTCCACCTGGAAGCCCCCTCAACCAGACCCACTGCTGGGAAACCCAAGTACCCGCCTCTGTTCTTCCCAGTCGTTAGACCATTAGCCGCCACCACATTACCACGTCATTCTCTCCATTTACTCCCCTGTTTAACCACCTACCTTTCCTCAGTTCCTTCTCTGGCCCGGCTCCTCCCTGCTGCCACTGATCACGTCTCCCCAATCCTTCCCATAGCACTTCCCCTGTTCAATAAATCTGTTAAACTGAGTTGTGTGTCCGTAGTTGTTGCTTGCCTCCGAGTCCTGGTAAAACCTCATCATGAGAGGAGATGCTTTCATATTTTAACTAGAGACAGTTCTAACATTGCAACATTCCTGATGTTAAAGGGCTATTTCACAGTTTTTGATGAGTATGGACTGTATTAACCATCTCTAATTAAAAATACAAAAATATTTTGAATCTCAACTGGACAGAGATTCTTTAAGAAAGTTTGTAATTATAAAACATCTGATCTATTTGCATAAAGAAAAATGCAAAAATTCTGTTTTGGCTCTCTTGTATTGCCTCATCTTGTAAGCTGAATGCATCATTACATCCTTACTTAATGCAATATTAACATGTGTTTCAAATTCCTGACTGTTTTCTTTCCAGTATAACTTGTTCTCTGTTTATTTTAGGTTGCAGCGAAGCACAAACCTCTTGGGAACTGAAACCAGTGGGAAATGTTTTAAAGAGAAGCAAATTCGGTGGAGATTATGCAAGACGGAGAAGTTTGCCAAGCCACTGCCAAACCACAGCAACTTGGCAATAACATCTCCCCCCACATGCCAGTGTTTCTAATGTCACTAAATAAGAGCAGAGAGACAGTTTCATTGCACACTCTGAACCAAAACACATCACAGTGTGAGGGCATGAAAAATTAGCAAAGTGCAAATGATTTTCAGAGTTGCTCTTTTGTTGCACAATGGAAGTAAGAACTGTATTTAGTATTAGCTCTGGCTGTACATAGAGATGTGAGCATCTTACCGAGCAGGTGATGACACACACATTCTTTGGGTTCTGTTTGAGCCAGTTGTGCATGTTCTTGCACACAGCAAACAGATTGTGAAGGCCGGGAGCTTGGCGAGAAGGCCAGTTGCACTCTGACACCTGAAAAAGTGTTTGACAAAATGCGGGTGAAACAAGCAGGGAAAAGTTAGAGAGATTAGAAGACCAGGAGGAAAAGAGTTGATGAAATCACAAGAAACAAAAAGAGAGGCAGACAGAAGATGAACAGTTTGGGAAAATGGAAAGATGGGGGGAGGAAAAGGGAGAAGTGGAAGTCAGAAACTGCAGCACAGAGCAAAACAACACAACAGTTGCCGTGATGAGTCATCTGCTACAAGTATTTATGCTCCACAGCTTTTCGATTTTTATCTGCCGCAGGGTGGCAGTATTTTATTAAGAGAGCTCCCACAAGGGCTTTAATTTTTTATTCAAACCCAGCTGTGCAAAAGTGCTGCATGCCATTAGGCAAGGACCTCATGGAGAGAGAGGCGAAAAAACCTCAGAGGTGTAAAAAACTAATGCTTTGTCGCATGTCCTTCGATGCTAGTAACATGACATATTAATATATCGATACATAATACTAATACATGTATTATATGACATTATAAATCAGGAAAATATAAATATATAAAACATGCCCTCTACCCCCCGGTACATATGTGAAAACCTTTGAAATAAATTCACATTTAATAATTAAAGCATAATAATGCACTGAGAAATGTAAAAAAATCCAGTTTTTAATTTCAGCATATTTATCAAGTTTAGAAAAAAAAAGTTTCATGATATAATCACACTAACCCTGTTTGAGAATTTGGCGCCACGGTAGTTTCGCTGTGAAAGGTTGAAAACTGTGTAGTGGTCGGCATGACGACTGTCGAGGAACGAGCGAATGTCCTCAACATGGTTTTGGTAGCCAATCTGGACCGACTCAGCAGGATACGTCATGACTGGAAAGAAAGGAGATGCTCATAAAAATTTTACTTTAGGATTTTGCATGATTACAAAAAACCCTTAGAATATAAAAAAGGTCATTATTAGAGAATGATTGTCAGTGGTATGTAGATGTATATTCAGACACAATACATATTCTGCTGACTTTGTTCCACACTCCATCGTCATATTAATGATTATGTAAAGCTTTGAGTAAATCATTATTACAAAGGAAGGTCAAATAAAGAGAAAGTTAATTAAAAACAAGTTTCATCTTACCTATGATCCTTGATGTAATATACGCAATGTCCAGCTCTCCTTTAGTGTACCTGAAACAAAAAAAAAGGCTTTAAAATTATTTTTATTTATTTTCTGTGTTGGTCTGTCAAATAAAATTCCAATAAAATGTAAAATCTAAATGTAATATTGTAATATTACAAAACATAAAAACAGGGTGTGAAATATTTTGCAAATCACTGCATACTACATCATTGGTATAACTGAAATAAATGTTGTCATATTCCTGTGTTTCTGGGCATGATCAGACTTTGAGTATCATAAAACATGGCAACCGATTCCATACATCCATAGAGGAGGTCAAATGTTGCAACTACAAACCAGCAAGTACACAAAGACACAAAGAATTAAACTTCAGGCATTCAAAAAAGGTTGATCTGGGCTTCTGCTAATCACTGTCAGAGCATCGGATTGCCTGAAATTCAAATCTTAACAATTAGATTGAATAGATTTATGAGCAGCAGAGATACATGTGTGTCTGGATGAAGGAAAGTCGACGTTTTCCATATTATAAGAGTTGACCAGGCTATTCGGCATCAAAGCGACGCCATGAGGGAATTCTTGAAATAAAAATAAAAATAAAATTCTTTAATATAAGATTTTTTTTTATAATTGGAAGTAGCTGCACTGTTTACACACAGATAATCCACCACTGCAGCATTAGAGAAATTGCAGTAAACAGCATGGAACCAATAACGATGCGTGAGACATGATTGACATTTCTTTGATATTACATAGCTTTAAGTTCAGCAGATGATACCAGGACAGTAATGCACATTTTGAGTGCCAACTATGTGCATAACTGAATAAAGGACGTAGATTTACTAAGCTCTATATTATTGAATTTACACTTTTAAAAACTTTTTTTTTCAAACTTTAGATGTAATATTCAAGGTTTCAACTTTTTGTTTTTAGATGGACTAATGGAAACATGGTTGGAAGACTGAATTGATGGAAGGATCTATGTATGTATGTATGCGGCTTTCTCAAACCCACAATTTAAAAAATTATTGCAATCATACAGCTGTTGTAATTTGTATTTTATGATTAGGAAGTAAACAACGGAGTATGAAACAGTTTTAGAACAAATTGCACATTTAGAGAGCTGCTTATAAAGAGGGATAAAAAAATAAAAAACATAAATTCGACAGCGTGGTTTAGATCCCATCTTTATTTGGGTTCCTTCATTCCAGTACTACTTCGTTCCAAAAAAAATTTGTTATTTTTTTTTTGCAAGTGCGATGCGTCAACAACTAAACACTGTTTGAATACTTGAACTTCAAATCTGTGACCCAATTTCTATTTACAAAACATGGAGTGCAAAAGAAAAAGAAAACAACTCCACCCTTTCAAAACTAGCCTTGGTTCAAGTCAACTCAGTTCTATTTTTAGCTTCAGATGATCTGTTTGAATGCAACTCCAAGCATTCAAACAGTTTATGTTGGACGAGTCAAAGAAACACAGATCAATAAAACCAGGATGATTAGAAAGAAGTTAAAACTAAACAAAAGAATAACAGTATGAATTTAGAGGAAGATTGATGCGTTTCTGTCTGGCAGGATGAATATGTTCCACCACAACTCATCTGAAGTTTCCTCAAAATGATATCATACACTGTTTAATATTTGCCCCAGACTGAGTCTGCAGCATAATCTCTGTTCTTGCAGGTACATAAACAAAAAGGCTGTGCTCCTTTGAATATAGATGAAACTGGGGTCCACCGCAAACTAGCGAGCGTCACTGAGGCGTCAAATGAGAGTCAGAGTGAGAATCGCAGTCTGAAAGTTTAGCTTTATTCAAATATGCTCACGACTTCTCGCTGAACAGTTGTAGGGATGTTATTTTTGCAAACTGGCACAGGCAGAGTTCGTGAGGAGGTACAAACATTTAAAAGGAGCAACTGAGACAGACTGTGACTAGAAAATATTTCTAGAATCCCAAATGCAGAAAAAACAGGATAGATGTCTAACAGAGGTGTGTGGGCATATCTTGCCAGAGAGAAGTTTTACTAAAACTAGTGACACAGTTAGCTATATAAATAGTTATGGCTTATTGTGCTTTTTTGAATTTAAGTTGCATTTAAATTTTTTAATTTTTCTGTTTTCAGCTGCATTGATGACTAAATGCCTCTGTAAAGAGTGCCATGGCTCCACCGCTGACCCATAGGGCGCCAATGAAGGAAAAAAAGGTTTGATTCCTAATGAGAAATACAGAAGGAAATATCATATTACATATACAACAGATACACCACAGTGTAAGATGAGAAGAGAGACAATGCTGAAGTGTCATTTATCAGGTATAGATTGTATACAAGCAAGGCAGATGCACAATAATGTCACAGGAGTGTAAACACTCTGCATAGCAGAAGATGGCCAGTTATTTTATAAATTAAAATTTTAGGAACAGTATACAAACGTCCTATATTTTAATTTAATGAAAAGCTGTTAGGTGTTGTTTTTTAGCTAGAGAAAATTAAAGATCCTGGCGGTAATGAAAAATTAGGTGGAATGACCCTTCAGCCATTTCCCGAATTGGAAGCTGCATTTGGAAACCAACTTCAGCTTCGTCCAAGCAGCAGGGTCTAACATACAGTTCTCTTAATGCAGGGGTGTCAAACTCAATTTCACCGAGGGCCACTTCAGCATATTGGCCACCATCAACGGGCCACATTGACGGTATAATCAGGAGTCTGGAAGACTGGAAGTAGATGCATCCCTGCTAAAACACACCCCAGACAAAAGGCTGACTTCCGTCATTAGCAGCAACTCTACAGGAGTTCTGTAGAGGCCTAGTAATGAGGCCTCTACAGGATTAACACACCTAGTCCAGGTGTGTTAGAAGAAACGCATCTAAAGTTGCAGAGTGGTCACTCTGGAACACTGGACTTGGGCACCCCTAGCATAAATATATGAAAATGCAATGCTAAAAATAAATGAACAACACCTCATATTGTTAAATAACTGATTTTATGTATTCAAGTTTTAATTACATCAGAGTTTGCATGGATGTAAAATGACTGCTCAATTTAAAAATTAAAATACTTAAATCAGTGTTTAAAGGTAAGCAAAGAATAAAAACAAGTTTTGATATTAACTCTCAACTTCATTCACAAAACCTTTTTTATTTATTGCAAAAACCTGCATGAATTTCACATAACAGCAAAACAATTAGTTAATGTTGCCTTGAACAGCTGATCCCTCTTCACCCTGACAGCAGCTCACACACATCCTCATTCACAAGTCATGTTCTGTAAATAAACACAAAACACGAGCAAAATCAATAAATTATATGCATATTCTAGTATTCTTAGTCTTGGTTTTACATTAATTCCATTTTAATTCAGTTTGTTCGTGCTTACCGATGTTTTCTGATGTCTGGCGCCGGTTCCCCCTGGTCAGTTCGTCGATGTCTGGTTTTAGTTTTTGTTCCGTGCCAATCCGTAAAACGGCGTGTAGGTTTTCGTCAGCAATGTGCGATTTGTGCCTGGTCTTGTTTAAATTCATTATTGAAAACACCTGATTTTTCTCTTGGACGTTTTGATGTTAGCTTGTCGATGTCTCAGTTTTCTTTGCTGGGAAATTCAATAATCAGCGCGAGGTGAGTCTGCTGCCCTCTAGTGGCGAGAAGCCGTAATGTTGGCTGGTAACAATGGGAATGCATTATGGGAGATGTAGTTGGTAGTAAATTCGTGCGCGAAACCTATTTTAAGTCAATAATGGGCCTATAAAACGCTAGGGGGGCCACATAAAATGACGTGGCGGGCCACATGTGGCCCGCGGGCCTTGACTTTGACACATGTGTCTTAATGTATGACAAATCTATGGTCGATATAAAATTAAATAATCCCACGTATTTCATTTAATCAAACCCTCTCATAAATGATGGTGTAGGAATTTGCCCTACAGTTGGTGGATCACCAGTTCAATCCCTGGTCTGCCTTTTTTCTGTTTGATATATGAAAGGCATTATAAATGTAATTATTAAAAAACAAAAGAAACCAAAATATCACACCAGCATTCTATTCTTTGTAAATTATTTTTGCAGTCTGGTTTACAGTTTTACATCATAGATATAAATATTATGAAAATTTGTAATTTTGTCCAATTAATACCGTTAATTTTAGGGTAATTAGCTCCTGGCAATATTACAATATTCTTCTATGAATTTTTCAATTACTTAGATTTTTACAATAGATTTCTGTGTTTTCTACATTTTATGACTGTCAAAATCACTTGAAATAGATGTTTATAGTACATTACATGTAATTCCATGTATTTTCTACAACAATTAAGTTTTTCTTTACATTACGATCAGAAACTGTTGGTATTTTACCAGTTTTTACAGTGAAATTTACAGACTTTTGGGCTTTTACAGAGTTTTGGACGTAGGTGGTGCCCCTACATGGGTAAACCCATGTGGGGCCACCATGGAAACCGCGGACAAACACATGTGGGACCCAAATTGTCTGCCCTCCTTTTCCCCATATGGGGCCCACCTAGGTATGCTGGCTGGGAAGTAATGAATGGATCATCAAGAAAGAAAGTAGTTCTAGTCAGAGGAGACTAAAACTGACATTACTGGCCAACAGCACACAAAGTGTAATAGAAATGTTTGTAGAAAAAAATGACACTGGTGGAGGGAATACAAATGCACTTTAAAGATTTTTACTTTTAGAAAATGTAGAAAACTATGTGTCATTTTTCTTTAGGGACTACTTTATGTTGGTCTAACGCATAAGGTATGCTGTGGTAACTTGAGAAAAATACGAAAGTTGAATTCCGTATCATTTGGCTTCCCAAAGAGTTAAAATGTGCATTATCATCATCATCAACATCAACATCAACATCAACGTCATGATCATCATCATCATCATCATCATCATGACTGGTCCAGCATTTAATTTTGTCTTCAGGTATTCAAAGTGTAGAATCTGCGTTCAGGTGCAAAAAGGGACAAAAATAGCAACAATAGCAATTCTGACAAGTGACTCTAAATTATTATAACATTCTGAACTGTTCTCTGTGTCTCCTGCACCCAGCTCTCCATTTTTTGGACCGCCCACTTACAAATACCTATGTCCTCTTCTCAAACAGACACTGCTGCACGAACGGCCTGAATGAAATGAATACGTTAGTATCAGCAGTGCACAGGCCATTTGGCACAATGGGCTCACATGAATAATTCAGCCAGAAGAGCAGAAAAAGACAGCAGAAAGACAGAGAGATGGAGCTGAAATGAAAACAGGACAGAATGACTGGAAGAAGGGAAGCACGAGAGGGGGATAAATACCATAAAATTTGCTGAGTCAAGACACATACGGATGAGTGTGTATGTGTGAGTGTATGTTTGTGATCGCACAGAGGCCGCTTTGTGCTGCCCAGAGCAGATGCCTGTGCACAAACACACTGGAACAACCCAGCCGTGTCAACCCGTTTCACCCTCTCCATCCACACTGAGCGATTCTACTCTTAAAGCTCCCGCAGACACCTACTGTAACCAACCAAACAATGTATGCAAAGCAGAGTTTAGCTGTGTGTATTTTTATGTCAATATTCACTGAAAACCTCAGAAAGTTTCCAGAATCAGTAGTTTTAAATGATATCTACAGCTCTACTACATCATTTTATATCCAACATGATGGATGTTCCTAGGTCTAGAAAACAAAGAGGCGTTGTCAGGTGTAATGAATCTGCTAAATAATGTCATCAAAACAGAGTAGAAATGAAGGAAGCAAGAGTGATTTCTGCAAACCCCATTATTCATGCATGTATGTTTAATTCTAACCAGCTGAAACCCACAGCAAAGATTATAGAACTCAAAAATCCTCAGACAATTTCAGGTGAAAAAATCTTTTCAGTTTGAAATGTCCTAAATTCTTTGAAATAGACTGTGTATTCTGTTAGGTGCAGCATCACAAGAGCTATAGATAACACAAAATTTGAATGAAAACAGAAAGACTTGAAAGTAGGAGAACATAAATGTTTTGATTATAACCAAGAGCAGAAGATCTGTATATCCACGCAGGGAGTCGAAAAATGACTCCACATTTTGTAAATGTACTGAGTGCAACAGGAGTGATGTGTTCACTTACGTGGCGACCTGATGCATGACCTTTGTGGAGGTGTCCTTTAGAGTGTCTTTTAAGTTGTCCTTAAAGTTGCTGAAGAACTTGCCAGCTCCTCCCTTCACCATGTCCAACAGCCCCCCGCCATAGCCAGCGTCCATTTCTGAAAAAACAGAACATTTAGCAAACATGAATCCAGTAAAAGTAAACCCCAGATTGACTCACAAACTGGTGTGGATTTCCACAGAGGCAACTCACTGGGCATTTGTGAGAAAAAAAAAACATCTAAAAGACAACTTGATTAGAATAAAGCTTAATCTTGTCTAAAGTTAAAAACTTGAGACAACCAGAAGCAACCAGTTTTTATTAACTGTCACATTTTACAATCAGAGTAAATTAACAGTGTTTGATTTAACCACAAGACTTGCTAATCAACTTGAAGGTTTGCCTGGAGACAACTATGAACAAAATGCATCTTAAAGTCTACTGCTGTTTGAAAGTCGGATCATTTTTTCTTTCTTTCTTTATTGTTTATTTGCATGGGTAGAAGTGTCAACTATAAACAAATGCTGAATAATGAAATATTTATATCCTTAGCTAATTTGCATTTTTGTTAGTGCAAGTGTGTAGTTGAACAAAGAAAAAAATATTATTTATAGACTTCAGTTTCATGTCTTATATTCTTTTTGTTTTCGTGTGTTTATAGATTAATCAGAATCAGCTTTATCCACCACGTTTGTCCACAACAAAGACATTTGACTTAGATTTCACTTTGTCCTCAACAAAGACATTTAAATGTCTTTGGAAAAATAAAATAAATGAAAATGCAGTTTTTTCTTTCTTGTTTTTACAAAAAGAAAGTCAAGGTTGTGCAGATGTATAAAAGTGTCAAACTGCCTAAATTAAATGCAGTACAAATATAGTCTATTTTTTACATCCTATGCCGATGTTCTGTAGATACACTAACATTTCATTTTATGATGATGAGCCTATGAGTCATTGCATGAATACATCTGCTTGTAAAGGATTGATCCACAAGGGCACAAAAGCAGGACGTTCAATGAATTACACACCATCTGCACTTGTGTGTATCTCTGGTGAATGTTGGAAGACACCCAAGTGTTATATCTGAGTCAGCACCCGACTGGTGATCTGAGGGCTTCTCTCCCTCATCGTTTCCTTTCTTTCCCTTCCTACATCCACTTCACTCTGTAATCTGCACTATAGCAACAGCAGTGTCATAATTTCCCTTATATCCTGGCAGTGGAAGAGAATCCACTTATATTAAACATTATGTTGTCAAAAATTAACAACTGGTGGTCTCATTTCTTCATCAAGCATTATAAAATAACTTGTTGAAGAGCAAAAAATCACCTTCAGCAAGGCTACAGTTTATTGTCTTAGAAGTGTGAACTGACTGTCTTAAACAGCAAGAGAATAGACGGATTGGAGTCATCAGTGCACAACATGGAATATATGGGGTAACCAAAGATGGTTGGCAGATTAACAACCCCTCCTCTGATTGGAGCATCTGAACTCCCCTCTATCATGACCTGTAAGAAATTTGCTAACTGCTTTACAGAGAAAATTCAAAATAGTAGAGAGTTAATCCAGTCCAGTATCAATGTAATGTCCAAGCAAAACAAAATGACACTGTTCTATTAACTCAAGCATAAATACGTCAAATAAGCTCCAAATGTTCATTGACAGAAACTGTGAAACAACCACAGCAGTGATACTGTTGGACCTCCACATTCAGCACCATGATGAATGTGGTGTAACCACCATGATGAACTGAAGTAACTGGAGAGCTGGGTCGGATTCTCTGATACAGTACTGGACTGGTTCAAGTCTTACCTAAAGAACAGTCCAAAGGCAACTTCTCATCAGAGCAGGCAGAAGTCACATTCAGGGTACCCGAAGGTATCCATCTTATTTAATATCTCTGAGCTCCTGTTATCTCAGATTGTAGCAATTAATAATCCCACAACTATGCAGATGATACACAGCTCTACATTCAATGTCACCAAGTGATTACAAACACATTTAAGCACTGAGCAGCTGCATGAAACAAATCAATATGTAGATAACTGCAATTATTATTTTTGGACCTAAAGAAGAGTGATCAAGTTATTCAACTATTACAGCTAGAAACTATAGTTAGAAAAAGTCAAACAGACAGCTACAGCTGATCCAGAAAGCTCTTCTCAATAAAATCAGGACAATAGATCACAATGTAAAGCCTTGCATTGTCTCCCTTTAGCTCAGAATATAGTCTTTAAATACTTCTGTTAGTATATAAATCACTGCATGGCTGAGAACTTCAAACTAAAAGTTAAACAGAAGAAAAGACAGAAGCTATTAGTTGTCTCCAGTCACATCAGCAGACTGAACGCATCGCCCTTTTCTGAAAGCCTCAAATCATCTTTTTGCTTCATTATCCTGATCAATGTCAATGACACAAACAGAGGAAAGCAATAAATCTTCACTGTATTTTAGTGCTGCTATGCTGCTACACCTTGTTTTGTCTTGAATAACTGTCTTGTCAAATAAATTGTAACTGGCCTAATTATAAAAAATGCTGTCAACACATTATTAGTCATTCACCGTACAGATTAACCAGAGGTATAGCCCTCCTTTCCTGGTTATTAAAAGCTACAGAAAGGATGACACACCGGCATTACAGATCTGATAAGCTGCAGCTCCAAGCTGTCGGCATGTCTGGCATACAAAGATTTATTTAATTAAAGTTTGTTCCCTTTTCTGCACCTTCATATGAGGCTTATCTTCTGTTGAACAAGGACAAGAGAAAATATACCAGTTGTTCATATACAATGTCATGAAAAAGTCTCAAGTTATTCTACATCTCTATTTATTTTTGCAGTATCTCTACATACTGATCTTCGAGTACTTCCAGTACTTTGACTACCCCAAAGAAAAACTACAGCCAGCTACAGACACCATCCAGGACACTCAAAAACCATTCTAATGGTGCTTGTTTATGGCTAACTTGGAAAACTCAATTTCAGCAGGAAGGTCTGCATCACCTTACCACACCCTTGAACTCAGCACACATGCTATCTTGGTCATTCAGCCACAACACAAGGATGTTTCATAACAATCTGAAGGATTTCTCTGTAAATATGGGAGGTTTCTTCACCTCCACCATTAGTTTCAGCCAAGCTTTGAAGCAGAAAATGTCAGTAGCTTCATCATTTTATCAGAAACATGACAGGATCATGGTGAGGGAGGATTTCTGTGTAGAACACAACTTACTGTGCCATTTTGTGCAATAATCTTAATCCCAAAACTTTTTAAGGAGTTGCTGTAGTTAAGTGGTTTTAAGGAGTTTAGGAGTTACTGTAACTGCAAGGAGTTACAATGAGAGTATTTTAAACCGGCTGCTCAGTTGTTGTTTTTACATATTGCGAATAGTTTTTAAAGCACAAATACACATGAACATTTTGTACATATCCTATTCTAGGTAAAACCCAAAAATAACCAAAAATGTTACTTATATCTGGGAAAGATTTCCATTTTCCACAAAAAAAATTAAAAGTTCAAAAATAGTATGAATTATTTTTCAGGGCACTGTATCTCTCTACACATGCTGTGTCTTCTCTGTGTTGTTTCCCTAACTTTAGTATAACATCAACTCCTTCTGACTGCAATGTAAAGGAATTATACCTTGATCTCTTTCTGCTCTACATCATTTCCTAACACGTCTGTTTGAATCTGCCTGTTCCTTGTTATTCTGTTCGCTGGTCCCTTTTTTTCCCCTCTGTGTCCAGATGGATGTGGGAGTGTGCAGCCTGGTGAGCCGTTTACAGTGACGAGGCCTGCTAGTGCAGACACCAGAGCAAGCTCTGATAACGACTTGATCAGGTAAAAAAGCCCGTCCACTCAGAAAGAGAGTGGGTCGGCTGAGAGCTTTCGGCTTTGCCAGAGAGATCAATGGCTTGTTTGAACGTGTCTCCCTCCTTCCAGAGAGCCAACCTTTAGCTTTCCATATCCAACTGTGTGAAAGTGGGGCAGAGGGATACAGAAACACACACACATGCACACAAACGTCAAAACGACTATCTATAAGTGAGTGGGCAAGACCCACCAGGCCAAACGCACATCTGACATGAGGGACCCCCTTGCCTCCTCCCCACTCCCACTCCCCTCGCCACACTGACCCTCCCACTCTCCTCATCCAGCTTCTTTTGTTTCGCACAAACATTTATCCCTGGAGGCAGGCTCACTGCACACAGCACTGCAGAAATGCTATACTAGACTCTAAAGCAAAGACTCTCTTTCTAATCGTTATTCTCATTAGTCTCAAACTATTATTAATTAAACCCATTTTGATTTCAAAAATAGTGTATCTGGTATAATTTTCATATGATTATTTGTGTGCAATTGCTGAATACAGCAACATAAGAAAAGTTTATTCAAATGTAAAATTCTGCATTTCTTGGAGGTAGAGGGGGGCAAATACCAAGAGATACTGCTTAGGTTTACATGCATTTTAATTACAAATAGTGAAATGTCTCTTTGAATGTCAGTCAAATAGATCATGGGTGCCTGTCTGATTATTTTTCAATGGGAATGTCCAGATGGGGGGGTCATTAGTAGCAGAATTTTGCTTTTGTCATATAAAGAGTAAAGTGAAAGAGTTAGGTGGTGGCAAACATTTATAACTGACAGAGATGTAAATAAAATAAAATGAATATATTCAAACAAATAAATATGGATACTAACTGAAACTGGTCATTTACCTTTCTGAATTCATCCTACCACACTTTTGCATAAAAGACCGCCCGTCAGTACAGATGGGAAAATTTCTACTAAAGGTGCATCAGTCAATCGACCAGAGATAAGAATTGGATGATTTTTCCTTATTCAGTTCAGGTGAAACATTAGAGGGGGAAATACCTTAATCATTAAATTAATTAAATTCTATCTACTATGAAAAACTACATATGCATCAACAAATAACACATTATGTGATGGACTTTGTTTTTGGATATTGTAAAAATTTGAATGAGGTTAACGACAAATCTCTATGTGGATATACTGCAAGTCCTTCATGTTTTAAACTGTTCCTTCCATCAAAAAAGAAGGAAATCAGTGAAAATCAGCAGGCCAGTTAGGCCAAAAGCCTGATCAGTACGTCTCCAATTTATTTGGTGTGGTCACTGGCACAAATAGTGTCCCTACCTCTGAGATCCACTGTAATAGATAAGAGACAACCATAATGTGCATCACTCATTAACATCAATGATTCCTGATTGTAATAATTACATAAACAGTTAAATCCTGCATATTTCTCAGAGCTGATGATGGTTTTATTTGCTTCATTGAACAAGATTCTATAATTTCTAATAATTTGCATCCTGAAGCCTGAGACTAATTCTCAGTATTGGCATTCATATAATTCCTTACGAGTAGGAAAACTGAATGCTATTTAGTGTGTTTTCATCATTTGATTTGCAGCATGTAGTTTTTTAATGATTCTCAATTCCACTTGAGAATCATCATGAAAATGTGAACCAAATGTGTTCATTTAAATGTCACCTTAACTATGTTACATGTGTCTAAAACGCCATGTGGAGTTCATTTCAGGAGGATAGCCAGCAGAAAAGCCTACAGTTGGTTCCAGTGTGTACTTTCAGTGTTAGCTAGAATAATGTTCCCGGCTGGCTCTCCACCGGGACAGGCCGCAGTAACACTCTGTAAAGTCATCACATCTTTACTCTAGCCTTCTCCATATCAGAGTACATCATCTAATCTGCCCAGGGGGCCGCTGAGGGTTCCTACCTGAGCTGTCCATGGTGCTGCAGTCCTCCTCTCTCAGTGGGCCTGCCTTCGGTCCGAGGGTGGCCGTGATGGAGCCGCCGAGAGAGCCGCTGCCGCCGCCGCCGCCGCTGCTGCTGCTGCTCCCCCTGCCGAAGCCGAAGCTGTCTCCTCCGCTATCGACCAGCTGCAAACATTCATAGCCATCGTAACTGGTCTTTTTCTTGTAAGCCCCCAACAAGCTCATTACAAAAGAACGCAGGGATCGGGGCGGAGGGAATTATTTAAAAAAAAAAGACCAAAGGAGCCTCAAAATGACGAGTAGGCTGCTACACCACCCCGCCGCCGCCGCAGCCTGCGTTGCTACTGCTGCTGCCGGGTGCAGCACATGTCTGAGGACGGGAGGACAACCGGTTTCCTCTGCTTTCTGAGAATATAAAATGCTATCCGTAGCTCAGCTCCCTCTCCTCCCTCCTCTCTCTGTATCGCCTCCTCTATTTCTCACAGCCGCATTTCACTACGTCTCCCATCTCCGGCTGCTGCTGCTGATGCTGCTGCTGCTGCTGCTGCTGCCCTCCAAGTTAAAGGGAAATCCACCCCAGCTCCTGGTCCCCTAACCGTAATGCTGCATCTATTATTCCCCCAATCAGCTGCTGGGATGAACCCACTTTTTCATGTGGCTTTACGGGTTCATTTTCAAACAAACAATACAAAGCGTTCTTATTTTATTAAAGAAAAAAGAGAGAAAACAGCTACAGCATATCAACCTTGTTAAAATAATATTTTACACAGCTGAATACTCTAAGCAAAAATTATTTCCTATCTTTCCTCAGATAAAGTTGAGAAAAATTCACTTCATAAATGTCAATTTAAAAATATTTCACTCATGAAAAAGAAACTTTGTTGAAAATGACTTTATCAAGAGGTGTTTTTTTTTCTAAATGTATGAGAATGATGATGATGATGCAAAACAAACGTTAAAAGGTACAGACCACCGAAGCATCAAAAAATTTACTAAAGTACAAACTAAAAAAATTACAATATCTTTTTGTCAATACTCATGATTCTATAGTTTCTTCTACTTGGTCTAAAAAGAAATGTGCCGTCAGCGTCAAATATGAAATGTAATATTTTTAGTACTCTTACAAAGCCAGAAATATATTCTGTATTTTTTATTCACTATTTTTTTTTTCTTTAAAGTAAAAAAAAAAAACTGCAAAACAACTTTCTCGAATGGTGGCTTTATACATTTTGCCAGTGCCAGTATGATTTATAGCTATGTATGTCCATGAGCTGGTAACAAGATGGGGTTTTTTGCTGTCATTTCTAATACTCTAATATATTCAAATTCTGAGACAAGTTGAGACAGGATTTCTTAAAAACCTCTCTTCTGTGAATAAAATTGCAAGATAACAACAATCTGCTGTATTATTAGCAAAGAACATTTCAAATCTAAATCACAAAAATGTGTCTCTGGTGGGCAGACACTGGGATGAAAAATAGAGAGTGCCACTGTAAATTTGTGCATCTTTCAATTCCGACCCAGGTCAGTTCAGAACCAATCTGAGCCCAGAGATGGCATGCTTCCTTCCTGTGCCCTGTCCCCTGGCAACAGAAACCCTGCATGGTTCTGAAAAGAGGACATGAGCCTGGGAAACTCTTTTTAGGAGAGCGGACGGGAGGCTCAAAGCACAGCAGGAACGGAATGTGCAAAACGGAGGATTCCCGCTCCATAACCGGATGCTACGTGCTCCCACTACACTGATGCAAATTACCTTCCTGTCCGGTGACTCACCGTGCCTAACAGTAGCCATTATTCTTTTCCACTCTGCATGTTTGGAACAGGCAACCAACAGGTGCAGCAGTTCCATGAAAGGTGAAAAATAGAATTAGCTTCCTTCCTTCAGCTTTTTTATTTTTACCATTTAGCTTTGTTGTAACTGGTAATGGTAATAAAGGTATTTGAGTATACTGATATCTGTAAAGTGCAAATTGTGATAAAATAAAACTTTTCAAATTTTCAGACTGTTCATTCTAAATCCCAATTAAATGCATTAGTCCTTGTGGCTGTGAAAAAGGTTGTAGGGGAATAAATACTTATGAAAGGCACTACATTTAAAAAAAAGTCCCATTAAATGAATGAGCAACAAGTTTGCTGCTAACAGGGGTGACAAAAGGTGACAGTCAACAGTAAGAAGGCAAAACTTTACTGATCTGTTGTCATGTAAGAGAAACAGAATAACTGGTTGCTTAGCTGCTTTTACACAACACGTTTCACTGTGGACAGTAACACTGTCTTATCTTAGCTGGAAACTACATACCACTCATAAAGGGTTTACACAGGCAGGCTGGATACAAATTCACACCACACTTTTAAGATTTTTAGTTGTAAGGTCACTACTTGAAATTTTTTTTCTTATAGCAAATCATAGTCCTTTGTCCATTGCAAGTCATCCTAAAAGATATTAGATGTTAAACTTTATTTGTGCACATTTTGCAACTTCTCCAGTGTTTAAAAGCCTTTTCCACTTTTAAGTTTTTATGGGTCAGATTTACAAAGAGCATCCTTTACATCTTTTATTACCTGAAAGTCCTGAAAGTCCATGTTTAGTCTTTTTCTCATATAATCCTTCCTAAATTTGGGGGCACCAGTGGTAGAGCAAGTTTACCACCAACATTGGCTACAGTCCTTGACACAGTTGTCACAAGTTGGATTTCTGTCCCTGGGTCATTTACTGCATGTCATCCCCTTCTTTCTTTCTCTTTCTGCCCTTCTTCCTGTCAAGATACTATTGATTAAAGGCCACTAGTTACAAAAAACTTTTTAAAAAATCCTTCCTAAAAAAGGGGGTTCCTTTCATCTTAACAAGTCTTTCTCTCTGCACATCTCCTTCATAAAGAACATTGCTTCATGAAGCAAAGTACTGAAAATCATTTGCAAATCAAATTCCTGAAAGAGTGGGCATGCACTATAAACTCTTTATGTGCTTTTAAATATGCTGCAGAAACTTAAATTGCTTTATGACACATGAGAGAGAATGATTTTGAATGCATCACAGGCTTTACTGGCTTCTACCACCATTCTCTAGTATTTACTTAGGATTGATGATTATCCACATAACAGTTAAAGCAAAATCAAGGAATCTGCTGGATCAGCTAAAGGATTAGGAATAAACTTGAACTGAGCAGCTGTAGCATTAGCTTCTCAGATCTTATATTTTTTCCAAACTCACAGTTTGCCTCGACACCACAGTGAACTGTCAAAGTATGCAATTCTGCAATCCAAATTTTTCCACATTTTGTTTCTTAACCATGATCGTTAGTGTATTTCATTTGGGATTCTGCATGACTGATCAATAAAAAGTTGTGCATAATAGTGCAAGTTTTGCAATAGATCACCAACTGAATTTTTGTCTGTTCCCATTCCAATACTAAATGATCTAAACTATATCATTTTACCTCTTGCTTCATGGTTAGGGTCATTAGCGCCTGTCAGAAACTCCAATGTAGGATTATGGGTGAGTTATTGCACCCATAACTCACCCATAACCCATGGGTGCACCCATTTAAACTTTTTTTGATTTGTTGCATTTCAGTGGAGTTCAGCTCCTCATTCCAGACAAGAAAGTCATTGTTGTAAAAAAAAAAAAAAAGAAAGAAAGAAAGCCTGTCACATCCGGGAGTACTGATCATAACATGGAGCTACATGGAGCTAAACCAAGCGCTGTTAAGCTGTTCACGTGATGTGCGTGACGCGCAGTGATGTGACGGTGCGCAGTTGGACAGCGGAAGAGGAGCTGTCCTCTTAGAATAAAGCGTTTCCTGATAAATAAGGCTGGTGGTTGTGATAAATCAGAAAAACGACTGACATATCTCCTCCGCAACGATAAGATTAATTAAAAATAAATATCTTTCATGCCGTTGTTTTCGTAGACATTGGTGTATGGATAATTGTTATTTCTCTCCTGAAAACGCGGATTGCACGAATGGGTCAAAAATATCCAACTGTCTGAAGAAGCAGCCTTCCCAATATTCTTTCTCCCAAGTCATCGATTGAAATGACATTATGTGGAATTTCCGCACAATGGGTTCAAAAATGATGAGAACAGATTATTTGTTTAGAAAAATCGACCCTTATGACAAAAATATCCCAAATGATGTCATTCATAACCCGGCTGTGTGCGTCCCAAACAGGCCCGGGCGACGTGACCAAACTTTTGATTTTTTTTATATGCCTCGAGAAAATGAACATGATGTCACCTTGAAATATGTGCATGTTCCTTAAAATAACGCGGCTGCCATGGGAGCGCAAGATGCGCTTTGAGTGTGAGTGGTCACGATTTGTAAGGGTAGCTTAATATTATGTAACATCCAGGTTCCGATCATGATGTGCTCATCTTCTCTGTGGAAATGATGCGAAACAACAAAGCTGAGGTTTACAGAAACTTATGGAAAAATCAAAGAGATGACCACAAACTGACAGTCCAAAGGAGACTTTTACCTTTCAGAGCGCTTGCTGTCATTCTCCCAGGAGAGCCGTTTTGTGCGGTTGTGGAGATGCGCTTTGAATCCCGGCTGCGCGCGCGCACACGCGCTGACCTTTGCTTTGTCATTCACTGTCAGCCGAAGGGTCAAGGCGTCAAGAGACCAGTGACAACTGGGCACCGCTGCAGGGATTTCCAGGTAGATCCCAGTTTTACCTGTCAGTGAAGCTGTGGAGGTGCCGAGCTACTGCATCATCACACCGCTAAACGCGTCTTTGGCGTAGGATCAGAAAACAGCACTGCCATTGGTAGATCTGTAGTGCATGTGGATGTGAGAAAGCAAGAGGGCAGCATTGGCTAGAGTGTTCATGGATCTGTCCAGCAGCGGCGCTCTGCGCTTTCTAACTGGAACGGGAAAACATGGAGTGGATTTTAGTGACAGAAACAAAAAATCTGACAAACCGCATGAGTTTTCATATCCTGATACTTTCCATTGTTTTATCGTGTATCTAATGAGATTCTGATTGATCAGCACATAATAGTGCAAATTTGAGAAGTGCAAAAACGTTTTTTTAAGTTGATGTGCAACCAAAAAAAATGAAGAAGTCTGACAAGGGTGGCATGCATTTGTATTTAGCTCCCCTTATCTTAATACCCATACATACAATCCAGCGCAACCTTCTGGTTGCTCCATCATACATCTAAAAAAAACGTAATCTTGCTGGAGATCTGTGACTTGCAACTATCCAGTTCACTTCATCAAATCAGACTGCTTTGTGTTGGTCTTAAAATATCCTGGGGTTTGTGCCTATGTTAAGCAAAATAAAGTGTAACTGGGATCACTATTTTTGCAATACATAATTGCAGACAATTCAGGAATATAATGTATTATTTTTTGTTATTTCTAAACTAACTCAACCATTTTTTTGATAAATTATGTGCAAATAGAAAGAATGCCATCAATAAATACAAATCTGCACTTACTAATGACATCTGTCTGATGCGTAATTTTTTTGTTCAGATTATCTTGTGATCCATTTTGATAGCTCTCTTTATTGTTTTTAATTTTTTTAAAACAATAAATTATTTAATAGTTTTTTTACATAATCGTTTGTTATTAAGTGAAATAGAAACACTTTTCCTCCATTATGCGTGGTGGAGGACAGATAAAGGATTTGCTAGCTGGTATGGCTTTTCCAACCTGGATTTTTCTGTTTTGATTGATCACTGTCATTGTAACTGTTGAGTCTTTTACTTCTATACGTCGTATTTCCAGGCTGAAACAAACATGAATGACAGATGAAGTCATTGGAAAGAATGCACTGAAGTAAATTCATCATGCTAGAGCAAAGTGTTCATCTAAAGCTGAGCCCTACAAACACAAACAGAGCTGCACCTCATGTGGAAGGTAAACACACAACATGAAGCGTTAATCTGTGTCAGACAGTGGAGTGGAGTTTAACCCGGGCTCTAAAGCACATTGGCTTTACTTACAAATCCCCCAGGATTAGAAGAGGAGGAACAGACAGACAGTCAGACAGGCAGGCAGTCAGGCATTCAGGAAGAAACACTATTCCCACCTCAAATGTGACCTACTTCATGGGTAATTCAACTGAAAAACAGACAAATCTGGCAAATAAAAGTAAAAACTGTTATAATAATCTGATTTCAAAAGTGTGTGCTCCCCCAAAATAATACTTTGTTGGAGCAACTTTTGATGAAATTTTAATATTCTCTTTTTTTGTATCCATTTATTGTCTTCTCATGAACTGCCCAATCCAGCTTGCACATTTATTTTGCAAAATCAATCCTATTATGAGGAAATTTCTTGGCCACAGGCATTCTTTTGTTTGTTTACACGAACAGTGCCCAAGTCCAGTCCTTGAGATCTACTATCCTGCAACTTTTAGATGGATACCTTTACTAACACACCAGAATCAAATGGCTGAATTCCCTCATTCAGCTTTGAAGAGGAATGGTAACCATTCATTCACTTAATTCAGGTGTGCTAGAAAAGATATGCATCTAAAAGCTGAAGGATAATAGCTCTCAGGGACTGGTGTGGCGCACCCCTGAGGTGTGTGCCTGGAGACTCTGCATTTCTGAGATATGAAAGACCTCTTCATCCTCAGAACAGCAACATTTTATAGATTAATCAAATTCACTGTAATTGATAGGACTAAATCAACAAGTGCTTCAACACTGAATGAGAATTACGTAATTCCACCTTTTGTACTCCAACATGATTGAGTTTGTAGAGTATTACTGAGAGAACACAATGAGCTTAGGTGCGCAGACTATACATATGGAAGGAACAATGTCACAAGTTGCAACACTCACTTGATTAACCACACAAGAAGCAGTCATGCTTTGGACAATAGATTTATTGTTCTTGGAATGTAACTAAGTTGTAACCACGTTATGTGAAAACAAGGCAGAAATGTCTGTGGCCTTACATAAAAGCTATGTAGCGTTATGTTGTAGTTTCACCACTTTAGTTGCTCAACCATTCATTTAAGATTCCATAGCTTGCATGCTTTCTTAAAACATGCAAGCTATACTTTAAGTAACCTGCTCCATGTCGGCTTTGACTCTACAGTTTATTTTCCTTTGGTCTATCTACAAAGAGACAACTTACAGCAAAATACCCAGAATCCACTATCCTTAGATCCTAAATATGAAAAAAAAAACAACAACAAACAAACAAACAAACAGGTTTTGTGTCCGCTACAGCCTGTCACTGATTTAAAGCTGCTATTTACAAGCTTCAAGCTGGAACTTCATAATTTGGCTAAATAGCAGAACCATAAGGTCACAGAACTGAAGAAATAATTCAAACTTATCTTTGTTTGTTAGCTGCTAAGATTGGTGAATACTTTACCAAGTTATTACACACAGCAACCTTTAACTGATGGAACCAGAAGTATTGTCTATGGCAAGTAGCTGTAAAGCAAAGCCAGTAAAGACAGATGTTCTGCAATGATAACTGATGTAGTACATAGAAAAGAACCCCCAAAGAGTCTGTAACAGTGTCAGAATCATAACAAAAAGTAATTTTTTATAAATGCACCAACAAGAAAATGTTACACTTTATAGAAAGGAATCATAAGGCAACATTAGAGTACATTTAAAGAAATATAACAACATTCAAGGCATTAGCTTTAACACCTCCAGAGAAACTAATCCATCAACAACCCAAAGAGGTTCACCCATTTCCCAATACCTCTGAAACAACTGCATACAGAATCACAAAGCTCATTTAGGTCAAAAACTTTCAGAAAAACATGGCAGCATATTTGTAACCAATGACTTACATTTGTTACATAACAAACTGCCATCAGGCACATTTGGGCACAAATATGAAAAGATAATTTCTCCAGTTTAAAGTTTGAAGCAATCATAAGGAATGCTCACTGAAGATGGAAGTCGTACTTGGAAAGTCAGAGGGGCCTCACCAATTCATCACCCCAAAATCCAATATGGCTGCCAAACAAATGAAAGGCAGTGATAGCTGCAGTATTAGCTTCTGTATCTCAATAAATCAGCCACAAAGTTCTTTTTAAACTGCCAGCAAAAATCTTGCAACAGTGTTTTAATGCAAATATGCAGTTATTGGCTTGGTTTGCTGATTGTGATTAGCCTGCTTACTGAAATGAACATGTTTTTTTCAATTTGGAAATCTGCCTGGGTAAAGCATTTTGTTTAAGGGTTTGTTGTAACTTGTGTATATAAAACCTCTCAATTTTTGGTTTATAGAAATGTTTGAGCTGCCATTAAAAATTTACTTTTTTTGCTTTGCCTTTTGATTCTGTACACAGGTATGATTGAAAATAAGAAAAGTCACAGAAAATAGAGTTCTCTCAAAACCCATAGAGATTAATAAACTTTTCAAATTATAATTAGAAAATCATGGCAATCTTAAGTAGAAAGCCTTGGAAATGTTTGTGCACAACCATTCATAAAAATCAAACACCATGTCGATTTGTGTCCTAGTGCATTTCTTGGAATCTCACTTGAGCAAGTAAATAAAATAAAAAAACACAACAAAAAAATAAACCCTTCCTCTTTCTTCTCTGTGGTTTCCTCTCAGGGCGTTTGGGTTGGATGGGCGCCTGACGGCTGTGTATGCATCTTGGTGCTGAGGAGAGAGTTGATGTAAGGCCAAATCTTGTCAGTCTCTGTTCCAGAAAATGAGTGCAGGACTCCTTGTGATCTGAGTGAAGATAACAAAAATGGAAGAAATTGGTTGTGGCTGTCAAAATATTCCAGATAAAGTAAAAAAACAGACAAAACTTTTTACATCAACTGACAGAAACTTAGACAGGAATTTAGGTTTCTCATTAAAATCTAAAACAAAACACACACAAGAAAGACAGGAGGTAGGAGTTGGTCCTGTGGCCAGTAGGCTTCTCACTCTCAGTCGTTGGTCAAGACTCATCATCAGCTTTGCCTGCTTTTAGCATGTTTCAGAATGTTTTATGACAGAGGCTGAAAGCGTAACACAGTAAAACAGAGCAACTTTGCTGGACTCCATTGAACCATTATCTGCTAAAATGTGTCTGCTATTCATCCTAAATAAATTGCAGACACATATCCTTCTCAAACAAATCTTCCTTTTAAAACATTTTCTACATCTTTGCCTTTCCCCTGACTTCATTTCCAACGTCTTAGTAATACTTTAAGATGTTAACTTTGAGTCTTCATCCCTCAGTAGCAACGTTCATTCTGAAGAGTGTTGTTGCCAGAACGACCTGGTAATTCTTACGGTGATGAATTCACTGTTCATCCCCTACTCAGCTCCTTCAGACAAGCCAGCAGCAATTAGAAAACACCTGGTGGAACTGGGCATATGCTGAGCTCATTATAGGAGCTACTTCTCAGTGAAATGCTGGTAAAACCACTGTTAAAAGGTTAATAGAGGAGCGATGTTGTGATGGCTTACTGAAGGCAGAGTTTCAGAAAGAGCAGGAGTTTTTAAAGAGACAGAGGCCCAATTTCAAGGTGGTAAATTAGTAAGTAAAATTTCTTTTAAGTCAGATTTTATATGGTATTTTTGTAACAACTGGTGTTAGTTGAATATGCTAGAAAATGGTACTATGTGTCTGGAAAACACAAAATACTGCCACTTTAATTAACTCCCTGTAATTCTATTATTATGATAAAAATTTGAATAAGCACACAATTCTTACTTAAGATAAGGATTTTTCAAAGTTAATGACACCATCAGTTGGATGTATGAAAAGCAAGAGTTTCTAAGTATTTTCAGAAATATGAGTATCTTTAAAATGTTCACACCAAAGATATTCTGATTTCAAATTGGTCAGCATAAAAAGCAACTTTTAACCTACTTGTACAGATCTATAACAGGCTTCGCCAATTCCTTATAATGTCGGAGTCGTGCCATCAGAGCTTCTGGTTTATCGTCATCGTGCTGAATCAGTGGCTCTCCAGTGATGTCATCTTTACCCTAAGGATGACAAGCCAAGGTCACAACACTCCAAAGCTGCAACACTCTATTAAATCCTCCATGGCAGAGAATTACATCAAATTGAAAAATATTTGCCCATAAAATGCTCCTCGTTATGTACCAAAATATAAGCATTGAAAACATCCCCTAATCACAAAATTATTAACTAAAAATTACAAGCTTATTTGCATAACAGAACTTTTGGTATTTCTGTATTTATCTTTAGGAAAAAGATCAAATTTGACCATCACAAAAGAAATCCTTTTTATTTGTAACGTTTTGTGTTTTCTTCCAAAGGTTGAGTTTTATAAAAAAGATTTCTAAATTCTGAGTCAAATCTCCTTCACCTTCTAAATGTATATAGTTGAATCTCATCTCATTAAATTACAGGAAAACTAGATTTATATTATTTAAAAAGTTCTTTAAATTACAGAAAATAGTTCTATATTACCTGAAAAGCATCTATAAAAGTTAGAATTTATTGTGAATTTTTTCTGATCTATACTTGACAAAATTACTTGAATACCTAAAGTTCTCCTTTATGGGTCAAATATATATATATATATATATACATACATATACAACTCCACTAATAATAGGAAGTGGAAATTTGCAAGTTTTTCATTCAGATCATTAAGCAGATTCAGGGTTAATTTTGTTAGAAATTTGATCAATCTTCTTTGCACAATTGGTAGACATGATTTAAATTTGTTGTTTCCCTGACATGAACCTGTTTTTTAATCATAGTTCATAAAGTTTCTTCAGGTTGGAGGTTGGGTCAGTTCCAGAAGGTTAATATTAGCTTGACTTGTGCTTTTCAAAATCAATTCAGATGTGTTTGGTATCAATGTACTGTTGGGAAATCCAGCAACATCCACATTTAAACATTTACAAATATAGCTATAAATCCTACTAATATTTATAACTTTAACTAATACTATTTTAGGGTTGACAGTTCCAACATAGCAATTGTCTTGATCAAACATGAACTTTGGCTTTGGAACGAATTACATTCGGATAACTTGAAGCTTCTGCAACTCTACTTCAGTAACTACTTCAACTCTGCTGAAAGTTGGAGGACGGTTTTTAACATCCAGATCCATGCTGGAAACTCAGCTAAGCAGACTGTTTCAAACATTTAGTTCTAATTCAACTGGATCTCTGCTGACAATTGAACAAAAACATCTGAAACCAGATACAAAGTGTGCATTAAGATTATGTCCTGACCTGTTTTATGTTAAAAGAAAATCATTTTTGCTAAGCCTAAATAACCTAAAATGGGAGTTCCTGTCAAAAATGTAGTCTGACTCAGTGTCAAAATGTGAGGGTAAAAGGGAATGGGTCCTTATGTAGAGTGTATTCAAATATCTGGTTTAAATTGTATAGTGGGTATATGCATATGTTTGAGTTGGTATGAATATATTTGACATTGTGAATTAGAGGAATTCCACATAAAGTTCAACCTTGTATATCCAATTCTTGCTTTTAAAAATATCAGGCTGCACAACCTTTACACTCTGAAAACAAAAGCTCAAACGTTGAATTAAGACCCCCAAATAACTTGATTTTTGTGCATGTTAGAATATGAGTTTGTAAACTTATGAACATCAACACCTGTAGAATTACAGTAAGCATTTCTCTTTGTAAAATAAAGAAAGAAGTGAGAGTGTTACTTCCGGAGTAATGAGGCTATGCCTGTATTTTCCTCCACCCCCCCACCTTTTTTGGAGCGTTTCTGCGGAATCACTATAAACTCTAAATTCTTTTCAGCTTTGAAACACGCCCCTACAATCTGTGTGAAGAAACAACAGGCTGTCACAACATCCAGAGCTGAGGATTTGAATCTTTGCCAGTAAGGGCTCACTTTGACATGTTTGATACCTGAACTTGAGGGGGGTTGAATCCCATGTTGTAAACTCTGCCGCTGGTAGGGTGGACCCAGCGGTCACTCAGCCTGTCCTTCAGAGTCTCGTAGGGAATGTTGAGGCTGATGACCAGGTCCATCTGATAGAGGCTGTTGAGGGCCTGCGCCTGCGCCAGCGTACGGGGGAAACCTGGACACATTTCAGAGGGAGAAGCAAGAAATGCTGAGTTGTCATCACAAGCTGTGTTTTATGATTACACACACCTTGTTTATTTTCCCCCAAAACACACTGATGCATTTGACAAGTTGTGATTTATGATTTCAAGTTGAACAGGCAAATTATGTATGAGTAATTCCCAGTTGTCCAATTTCAAAATATAATGATAGGTTGTTATCGCCAACAAAACTTGAACCTTGCAATGTTTGCTGATTTCCACTGAAATGGCCTGTGGCTGAGCTGTGATAGCAGAATTATACATTTGTGATAAAAACCTAAAGAAAAAAGCATAGCTGATCAGATCCTATTAATTAATTAGTTTGTAATTTAGCAAAGCAGTGTGATGTGGCATAAAGGTGATTCAGACAGGTTGTGGGTTTGGAATAAATTTGGAATGGTATAAATTTGATGACCAACCAAGCACTGTGGCACCATGCTCTTTGAACTTGCAAACTGTTTTTAACCATACTTTTCCTTCCACTCAATTTTCCACTTACATGTCTGGATTCTAAACATCCAGCTTCTTTGGTGATGAACCTTTGAGTCTTACTCTCCATTTTAAGGAAGCCAATGACTGTGCTAAACAATTGTCAGGTACACATTCTTCCAATTTCACTTCTGATTTCCTTTAGCTGGAAGCCATTGGACCATCAACCCAAACAACAGAAATCTCTGACTCGTTAATGCACTACTTATTGTTACGAACTAAACTACTAATGTAGCTAATTATCTACACAAATGTGTACATAGTGTGTATTCTGCATAGTTTATATTTCTTCACAGTTTATATTTCTATTTTTTGAATTATTTATTTTATCTGACTACTTATCTATTTTATACCTAAATGTAATATTTTTTGGTTTCCAATGTGGTCAAGAAACCAAGAATTTTCTTTTATAAGGAAACATTTCTCCTTCCTGTGCATATGACAATAAACTTTGAATTTATATTGTGAGCTTTTCAATAGATACATTCACTTTCGCTTTAATGTTCTAATATACTGATATGGCCCTGCTGGCAATGGAAACCAGATCATCTTCATGAGTGAAATTCAGTTTTGTTTTTCTAAGCTGGAGTTGTGTCCTCTCTCGACTAATTGTTTACTTGTTTATATTCAAGATCCAATGTTTGAACCTTCAAGTTTATTTCATCAATGTTCGGCAAGTCTCTCCACCACACCGGGTTTAAGTTTAACAATGGAAATGTCACAGAAAACCGTATTCTGGGTGTGTTTTGTGTGTATGCGTGGGTGTATGTGTGATTCCACACGCAAAGTATGCTAAAACAATGAGCCTAATTATTTCTCCAGTATTGATGCTCAGTGGCCATGATGACAGATAATCCGCCACTCCCAGCCACTACAGACAAGCCCAATTTAACAGGAATGGTGACACATCAACAAGGAATCTTTTACATGTATTTATTGATATCTATTTAATCTGCATGTATTTAGATGTTGCAATTAAGGTCAGTAAGTTCAAGAGTCGCATCTGCTTTGTTTTCTTAACATACTTTCAGAGTTGGTTTCCAAATTCAAAATTCCATACTTTTTCAGACTAGAATTCCCACTCTTCTTTTTAGTCCATTTTAAAAGTATAAATACAAAGAGTCAATATGGATTTGTGAGATTTCAATAGCAGTCAGACTCTAAATATGGAAACTGTTTGAACCAGATACAGAAAGGAAAGAATAAAAGATCAAAGGGTAGAAGGATAAATGAATTTACTTATAGATGAAAGAAAAATGCAGAAACAGTGAACAAAACTACTAGTGCTGAACAATAAATGTCGGATGGACAGTCTGACAGTTGCAATAATAGTTCAATAAAAAAAGTTTGGAAATAAAATAGCTGAAATCAAACTGACCAAACATAATTTTATTCTTTTCCTATGGATCTACTTTTTCCATGTTAAAACATGCTCTTCCAGCCAGCACTGTAAATGATCACTGCTTTGTCAAAACATCAAAGGTATGAGTGACTATGCGTAATTAAGTGAAGTCAGTTAATGTTTATCCACACTGTTATTTTTACAAGCACAGATTTGACAAGCATGATTAAAAAACGTAAAGTTTTTGAGATTTTAATTTAAATAAACTTTTCTACATATTCAGTGGTAATGTCTGTGGACAGAATTGTTTATGGAGTGTTTGCATGTGGCCCTGCTTACAAATTTGCAATTCACTGTAGAGTTCTGAGGGGTGGCATTTGCTTGGGCCAATCAGCTTTAAGGCTTAGCTGGCAGTTCTCACAACTACCTTCAGGGTGCATGGCAGAAAACATCTTTCATTACAATGAATCATGACTAAAAACTGAAACGGTTATAAACAGTTCTGCTTTTCCCCTCCCCCTGTGCATTAGTGGAATTGAGTAAGCAGAAGCAAAAGTGTCAAAAACATAAGCTTTCTTACCGTCTAGTAGCCAGCTGTGGTTCCGCAGCTGCTCCAGTTTGGGCAGCATCAATCTGGTCATCACTTGGTCAGGCACCAGCATGCCTTTGTCTATGTAGGTCTTCGCCAGCACGCCAGCCTCTGACACATGACAGCCAAGTAAACATAGAGCACAGCATGTTTGTTTCTGCTTCCTGATGTTGAAGATTTCAAAAAAGAAAAAAAGGTGGAAAAAAGCAGGACAGGACAGAGCCGAGCCTGTTGGGTTCGTCATCACCACCAGTTTCTGTTTCTGTCACTGCATCCTTTTAAGTTTATGATGGAAGATGCAAGGTATCGTGTGGGTTATTACATAAATATTTCTACTGAGTCCTAGAGTTTAACAAAAGCATCATTCAACTGAACTCAAAAGAAAAACAGAAAAAGATCTGAACTTTCTTATGTTCTTTATGCGTCACATTATTTATAGCTTGCAGGTAACTGAAGCAATTCTAGGTGGAAAGTTAATTCAAAATACCTGAGGAAATTGTGAGAGAGTGATACATTTTTTAAATAAGGTAACACTGCCATAAAGTGTTGTAAACACCAGATTAATCAATAATTTTTTTGCCTGTTTTAAGTGCTGCTGTGGTGCCAGAGACTTGCTGCAGCTACTAAGTCAAGTAGTCCTCAAAAGTTTGCTCTAGTTTGTCGGATGGAAACAAAACTAAGAACAACCCAACACTCGGTACCAGAGTCATTCAGTCTGTGTGCAAAGGAGCAATAGTACGAATCATTTTAATGATCATCACATTAAATTCAATAAGAGCTTTCCGTACAGAAACAATATCAACATCCTGGTTTAATGATAAAAATTATTCTTTTTTTCCCCTCTTGCTTGTCTCTTCTTAAACAAGCAAAACAAAAAAGGAGTACGACCCCTTAAAGTTTTTTCATTATTATTTAGAAGTTTTCTTTAACAAAATCTGCCCTATTTTTCCCAAAATTACATTATTGTTGTGGAAACCCCCCACGTTGTGAAAGACCAGAGAAAATGACTCATTTTGTGAAGGCTCTTCCTGTTATCACCACTTTAGTGTTGTTTTGGCTTTCCTACCTGTGTTGGCTGCTATACCCTCGCGTAGAAAGTGGCCACTGGACAGGTACTGCAGGCCAAAGCTTTGTGCAATCCTCTTGCAGATCGTACCTTTTCCAGATCCCGGTGGACCCAAAACAGCAGCACGCAAAAGCTTGGCCATATCCTGCTACAATAACAAAGCGTTCCCAATGTAAAAAAAATAAAATAAAAATTAAAGTGTAGGAGATGCTCCCGATTTAAGCTTGCACCAGAAGTACCAGTAATTTGAATTCTGCTGCACACTTGAACAACAAAAACAACGGTTTGGAACTATATTTTAGCGTGTCAGTGGAATCGTGTGGATCTTTACGCACTGCCTTCTCTTTGCGTGCAGCGGAACTGTTCCCCTTTTGGACAGGAATGAAGTCAAAACGCCTTTTTTTCCCCTTTCCTTCTCTCGTTCTTGTGGACGTGGGTCGCTGCCTGCGTCTTTAAGAACAGAGGATGTCCTCCGCGAATGAATGAGAGAGTCTCCACAACGCCCTATTTTTTTGCGCGCATCATCCAGGAAAAATGCGGATGGGTTTACTTCGCTGGGCAAACTGGTTACTGTAGTTTTTAATACAGTTGAAACAGTTTACATAAGTAAGAGAGTTAGGCGATTGGATTACTTTTACAAGTCAATTATGGGAATGTAACATAGCAACATAATAAATCGAGCACGAAAGCTCCAAATAAGACAAAATAGAAAGAAGGTCAAACGTAAACAATGGCAGAAAAACAACTTTGCAATGTTTCCGGTATTGTCTGTGTCACTTCCTCTCACTGGAACTCGGTATTGGCAACAGGAAGTAATACAGAAGGTAACCGCAGGTGTTTCAACTAGAATTTATTTTATTATAAATTTTATTTTTTGAAAAATAATATAGTTATTTAAAAAAAAAACAATAAAATTACAGTTTATAGGGAAAAAGAATAAAAACAACATCAGTAAATGACACAATAATAAAGACAAACAAGAGGTAATGATTGTTTTTCTGTTTTGGCAAGTAAATTTTCCCACCTGAACATCAAAAGCAGAACCACCACACTGATACACATCTTTCTGCATCAAACTATTACAATGTTGGATATTAGAATCCCTTTGAACTCATTCTCTATCTTGTCATTTTGTTTTTTATTTTATGGTTTTTAGTTTTGCTTTGTCTTGTTAAATCTTGTTTGGTGTGCCATTAAATTACAGTGAATTGGTTCAAATGAATAGTACTACGGTTCTCATATTAGTATATCAGCAATAATAACATCATTTAGAATAATGTACCTCCCGACTCCCCAGTGGGGTCTGCAGGGTTGCTGGTGCCTCTCTCCAGCGAACATTTCAGGCGAGAGGCGGGGTCACCCTGGACAGGTCGCCAGTCTGTCGCAGGGCAGCACAGAGACAGACAGGACAAACAACCATGCACACACACACTCACACCTAGGGAGAATTTAGAGAGACCAATTAACCTGACAGTCATATTTTTGGACTGTGGAAGGAAGCCGGAGTACCCGGAGAGAGCCCACGCATGCACAGGGAAAACATGCAAACTCCTTGCAGAAAGACCAGGGCCAGGATTCAAACCCAGGATGTTCTTGCTGCAAGGCCACTGTGCAGCTCAATATAAATATATATAAAATTAAACTGCTCCAAGCAGTTTAGTTTCTTGAGAGCAGTGACAATTATAAAGTCTAAAAAGCTGCTAAGGAGAAGGATCTAAGATAATGTTCTTTTGTGCACCAAGAATGTAGTGGTATGTCACTGAAGGAAACTCTCCTATCTTCATGCTTTGGGCGGGAGACATTGCCCAACAGTGATGTCATTTTAGTTAAAGTTATTCTGTCTCCCACCCCCTGCAGTGAGTCCATGAGGCACTCTAGGTCAGAGCTTTCCTTAATAATGAGTTTATCAAACCACTTCCTCTAAGCTGTAGATAAACTGATGCTCCTCAATACTCATAGCAGTTGGCTGATGCACCACAGAATTTTAATTTGTTTTCAAATGACTTTTATTTTAAATTCAAGTGAAATTTTTTTGCAGTTCTCCAAAATGTTGTCTAAACTTTTATTGAGGTAACATGTAATTGGCTACAAATTTGAAATTAAGTTCATATATCAATCAATAATTAGGAACATCATGAAACAGATTCCAGAGCTTATGCAGGGGCTCTTACAGTTCAATTCAAAATCACATGTATAGACATTTAAAACAAGTCCAGACCCTATTTCTCCTGAGAAATAGGGTCCAAAAATTGCACACATCTTCTTCCAAATGGCTTCATCAATTATAGATTACACTATTAAACAGAGCTGGCCTGAAGCACACATGTAAGCTTCTGTTTAGGGCCATTAAACCAGCAGGAAGCCCTTTACTTCACACAGATTGTAAATAATAATGAGTTTACGTTTGAATTTATTCATGATTTTGAAAAACTAATTTGAAATATTGAATATTGGTTTAATCTTTGAATTGAAATAGATTTAAAATAACGCAATGAGACACTTATTAGTGATATATCTTTGGTACACATTTAATCTCTTCCACTGCCTTTATGCTTCCAAATATATTTCTTAGGTTTTAAAGAATATGCTTGCTTATCTTTTTTGCTGTCTACAGAAGTTCACATTTTCAGGCTGTCGATGTAAGTTAGAATACCACAGTTTAAGAAATTCAATTTAAAAAATGAAGCTTGTATAATGAGTGTTATTTTCTGCTCATTTTTGTGACTTTGGTTTACATGTAATGAAACCCAAATGTTTTCTTTTAAAATTTGATTATAAAAAACAGATTTTAAATCCATAACTATTATGGCTTTCAAATGTGGGTTTATGTTGAAGAATGTTAACTTGGCAGTTATAATTCAACCTCCACAATGAGAAGGCCAAAAAAAAGCTAGGATGGAAAGGGTAATTTCAAAAGCAGCCAGGAACTCAGAGTGATGGATGCTGGAATATTAGTGGGAGGTGGAAAGATAAACTGCCAGCTAAAATGATTTGCAGGCAACAGGTATAGCTACAGCTTGGAGAGAATTATAAAGCAAAGCCCCTTCAAGAGTTTTTGGGAGATACAAGCAACTGGAGATGGAATCAATGTGTGAAGGCCCACGCAGCTGTAGTTCTGTGTGGTGGCTTTAGAACACTTGTGAAGGTTTCCCAAACTCTTACAAGAATTTTGCTCCACAATGCTCTTGATGCCGCATCATTTTTGACATGTTTTTCTTCCACTCAATTTTACATTGAGTAAAACTGAGTGGAAATTAACCTGTTAGTGTCTATAAACAGGACAACTGTCACCTCTTCCCGCTAATTCTGCATGCCTTGATTTATGTGTTTTATAATTTTCTAAGTGTGTTTATTTTATTATTTTTATTTTCAACCCATAATCACTGAAATACACGATGTGTGTTTAAATTTAGTCTTTAAATCATTATCCTAAGTTATTAGGATCCATCTGTAATTAGACAGTAAATTGAGAATTCTATCCGCTACTCACATATTAGTGAGCTTTTCTTAGATGTTGCCACTTGTTGACAGAGCCATCACAACATCAGAGATTTTAATATATAAAGTCAGTGGATTTTTATTTTAGTTGCTTTGCAAACAGGAGGCGCAAAGAAAGGGAAAAAAACCGAAGCATGAGTCGGATGTCATTTGCGGACGGCAGGAATCCAGTGAGTACTTGTTGCGAGCCATACGGCGGCGGCAGCGTCCCGAAGCTGTCAAATATTGCGCACAGCCTCCAGTCGTCAGTCAGTGGAGTAACCCAGACTAATCCATCAGACAAACAACTCGGAAGATTAACCTTTTTTTTCTCCTAGCGAGTTTTTCCCGCTGTGATCGGAAGCTTCTTCTAAAATCTTGATACATTTTTTTTCTTTTTTCTTTTGTCACATGGCTTTGAAGAATTCAATAACAACAAAAAATGGCGACAATCACGTTGCTCTGTGTGGTCTTGCTGCGTCATTAAAAATATTCATGTAAACACGGGGAATTAAACGATTGGGTTGCAGGTAAGTTTACTCTTTCAGTGCTATAGATTTAAAGGAAGTTGGATGTAATTAGGAAGAAATGTATATATTTGGATCGAACCGCATGCGTTTTGTTTTTGCTCAGAAAAAAAGGGGTGTGTGTGCAATGCTGGGCGTTAACGTTTGGCTCCACAGTATTCACTGCAAGCGTTGCACTTCTATTTAATCGCTCTTTAGCATTTAGTTACAATAGTTGAAAAAAATTGTGTTATTGTTGCGTAGTTATAAGAAGCAACTGTGCTAAACCTATACTTAGACATCTTTATTTCCTTTTTAATAGATAGCAGCAACAAGCCTGGGCAGTTCTCCTGTACACGTTTCATAGAGTGGTTGCTTTACAGCGGCGGTTAAGAAACTGTTATTCTTCTGTTATTTACATTGAGCGTTTACGCAACACGGACGCGCTTTCATCCCAGGGTTTCTGACTACATCACTGAGGACAGTGAGAATGTTGTGCTGTACCGAACCCCGACAGTGTGCTTAATGCCTCGCTCTGTTTTAGTTGTTGCACATGTTGGCTTCTTTGCCCACGTTTGAAACGAAGCGTTTTGGCCAGAGCCCTGTGCTGCGGAGCTAATGGAGTTGTTTACATGAAGTGCAGGAGGGCGGACCGAAGAAGAAGGAAGGCGGGGCCGCGACGTGGGCCAGCGCGACGTGGGCCACCGCGGCGCACCGACTGCTCCAGATGCCTCTCGCGCCAGGAAGGGGTGGAGCCCGAGACGAGAATCATAACAAGTCTGACGTCACTCAGCCTTGTGGTTGGTATGAATAATACACAGTAGTTTGTCTGTGGCCCCTGCAGGAGTAGGGAGAAGTAGGGAGGGGGGAAAAAATAAAACGTTACCTGTTTTAGTTTTACATGAAGTGAAAACATTAACGAGGCTTCTGTACAGCAGCAGCACAGCAGCTCAGTGAGCCGTTTACGTGCCTTTACATTTTTATGCATGTATACTTTTAGTTATACTTAATAGTGTTATTTATCGATTGTTTGTTGTTCACTCGAAGACTCGCCCTTGAATAATGCTTGAACTCATAATTAGTGGAATATTTTTCAAGTTTATTTTTCAAAATCGTGGGGTTAAGTTAGAAAATGCTCAAGAGAAAAGGTCAAATGGAACAAAAATGATTTTAGGCATGGCAAGTTTATATGCTGAATTCCCATATCAGGTAAGAAGGTAATTTAAACGCTTAGTTAAAGCATTAGTTAAAGTATAAAGAAAAAAAGTAGTACATTCTCGCTGTGGCTTAATAAAAGAAAGCAAAGAAGACAAAGTTTAATACATACATTTTTAAATGTGTTAAAAAGACGTTTTAATGAAAACATTTGTGATTTTCTTTAAAAAATTATTGATTACATTCAAATTATATATTTAATAAATGAGAGTGAATGTCTGTCACTCTCATTTATCATATATATATCATATATATATATATAATTATATAATTTTATATATCAACTTATATATTAATATTTAAATAAAACCTTTTGAAATACTCTAATATTCTGATGTGAATGGATATATGCTGACACAATCACTTGGGTGTAGCTCAAGGGCATTGGTTATCTTATAAAATATTTTGTTTGTATCTGCTTTTATTCTGTCTACTTGTGTTATGTTCCTGATTAAAAGGAACAAACAAACTGTTATTGTTGTGCAATGTGCTGACTAACATGGCAGTGACAAAAGGAGTTGGGCCACCGACGCTTCCAGACTTGACAGGCTGCCCTGGTTCAGTTATCACAGTGCTGATGCTGTCCCCATCGAAGGTACAGTACTGTGATAACTGAAGGATGGCTGCCAACTTGACACTGGTGCAGCAACCAGGAGGTGAGGAGCTGTAAATATGTAAATTTTTCTGTATGAAATTATTAAAAAAAGTTTTAACAGGACAATGGAAGTGTCTGTGTCTTTATTCACAACTTTACTTTAATTTCATTTAATTATGTTTTCTGTCAGATCATAAATGATCTCATTGATAAATGAAGAATTATTAATTCATAAATTTCTCACACAGTTAGAGCAACCAGCTGTACTCGAATACAGTAAGTAAACAATTTAGTTTCAACGTGCAAACAGTGGAACTTTTTATGTTAGTCATAGAAATTAAATAAATATCACCAACCTTATTTGTAAAGCACCAGACATCGACCACACCTGAAGCAAAGTATTGCACATAATTGCAAACTATAAGCATATTTTAAAGTTGCTGTTGTTACAACTCATATACTTGAAATTAAGGGCTAGGATGGAAATGTGTCTTCATACTCTTCATTGCAAAGTGATCACCTCAGAGGCCGAATTTGAGATTATTTGTTTTTCATATTGCTAATGGGTGCACAATTAACAAATATGCCTAGATGAATATTCATAGTCATAATTTGAGCAATAATTATCTTCTCAAGAGTTATCAATTCTGAAGCAACACTGACGTCTCCTGGAAATAAACATCATAAGCATCACATCCATAGATTATTTATTAAATGTCAAAGAAGCATAAAACAAATAGCATTCAGGTTTTAACATAAAGTATGATTTCATCTAGCAGGGATTATATTATATATATTTTACAGTCTGTAGGAATAAAACCAAAACGGTGGTGGTCAGATGGCTCTGCCCTTACCAGGCTCTGAAGATGTGTTCTGCATTGCTGTCAACAGGGGGAGCTACAGCTTCATCTCATTTCTTCGTGTTCAATAATTATGTTGCACTGATTTGTCTTTAAAGTCTATAACAACAAATCAGTGCTGATTAATAGGTCAATATTTATCTGATCAAAAATGTGAACAACCTACTTTTATTATAAAAACAGTCAAAATGATTTTGTCTATCACCATTCAACAAAAATTTGACACACTTCTGAAAAATTTCAAAACAAAATAATAATTTTTTTTTTCTGTGTAAATCACTCGTTACCATCAATGTACATATGTTCAATAAATTTGGACACGTCAGTACATCAGAATAATCAAACCATAGGATATTTTTCTATACATTTTAGGGCTGGAAAATATTTTTTAAAACTCATCTGAGTCATGTTTTGATGTGAAGGTTAGTCTGCACCTGTCATTAGTTGTGTTTTTTACTGAAAGGGTACACAGTGTTGTTAGGCTGTGGAAATCCCCACAGGAGTCATGATATATGCTTTGTTTTTGTCTCACACTAACCCCAATCAGCTAATCATGCTTCGAGCCGCATGTCTTTCTTACTCAGAGTCATGTGATAACATGACTCTTTGCGGTGGAGGACATTTTTTGACAGCTAAATCTAAAAGTCAAGTGAATTTCAGACTTGTTAAGTAAGTTATTATCTCCAAAAAGAAAGCTACCATGCATGCACTGAATAATGATACACTACAATTCGGTTAGCCTTTAAAAGTTAATTTGTCATTAGTGTCCAGGATCAGTTTGAGGGGGATTTTCTTCTTTACACTTCCCTTCGTAAAAAGCAATGAGTTGCTGCTGTGTTGTGGGATGTGGGCAGTCCCTGTCTGACACAAACTGGTCCTCTGTTATCTTATGAGGAACTTTCAGGACTTTGTTCTTTCGATGCAGGAAGACAAGCAGATTATTCATTTACCACATGAGCATTCCCTACATGTTGCTGGAAGGGGACACCAGATGACTCACACAAGGTTATCTGTGGCAGTGATGTCATCTGGTAAACTGTTCCACTTTGACTAAAAGGGGGAAGGGAAAGACAAATATTTAGTTTAATTTTGTTTAATTGAACCTCATTTATTCTGGCTTTCATTAACCCAATTCTTATTTTGCCCTATTTTGTCAACTTTTTACAAGCAAACATTACAAGCAAATGTATTTTATCAAAATTTTAATGACCTACTAGTGCATAATTGCAAAACAATGGGAAGAAATTGGTAGATTGTTTTAAAAAGGTTTTTGTAAATATAAATTATATATAATACACAATGCATATTATATATACAAATATATAATATTCATATATATTGTTTTATTCAGCTCTCCCTTATCATATTTAATTCTATGACTAATAAGTACAATGAAGGACCACGTCATTTTTCTGCATCTTCTACTTTACAGTTGTGTACTACTTTGTTATTTATGTATAATCCCTACAATGTCAAGTTTTATGATTGTGATGTCAGAAATTGTAAAAAAAAAAAAAAAAAAGAAAGAAAAGAAATCATGAATACAGATGTGATTGCTTTGACAATATCCTTAAGAATTTCTGGAACAGAAAGAGATTTTTAATTTTCCACAAAGTGGTCTACATATTATTCTGATTCTATTACTAGATATTAACACAATCTAAAATTAAGATGTCTGACAATGTGTAGTTCAACAGGTCAACAGCCTTTTTATTCCCAATCCTAGATATTATGAAACATGTTCTTAAAGTTACAGAATGACATTTATGCTAATTTGGTTAGATAGAAATCTGCTACATTGTGTCAGAACACAGCTGATGCTTTTGTTTAATTTTATGGCATTAACAAGGAACTTGTTGGGCTGCAGCGTATCCGGCTGACCAAGAGAAGCCATGCACATGTACAAGGAAATGAGTCTGTCACAAGATTAAGACAACTAGCACATTCAAGCTCATCTAGTCTCATGAATTAATCTGACATAAATTATTTTTTGCTTGAAAAAAAGTTGAAAAACCTTGCATGAATAGATATGTCAAACTCATTGCAATAAAGAACTTATAATTTTCTTGTTTTCTATTTGTTCTAATTCTTTATTTTCACTTTTTGTGATATCACACATAGATTTGACTTGCTGAGTTTTTAAAAGAAAACCAATCTTTATTTTTATACCTCTGTGACTCATTAATGGTAATGTTCTATATTTCCTGTTACCTTTTAAAATGGAATACAGGCATAATGAATCAACACTGTGTCTCTAACAGATATTGCTGAAGATTTGGGATATAGTTTCTGACTTGCTAAATTTACAGGAATTTATGGTATTTATATTTAAACTTTACAAATGCAATCAATGAATAGGATGTTACATTGTGCATCTAACATAATCAAAAATATGTTTTAAATTCCTAAGGCAAAAGCAATGGAAGATCTTGCTTGATGATTTCTCACCTATGCAATGGAAAAGATGATTAAAAACCCCTCCTTACTTTTTTCTTTTTGTGCAAAAGTCCATTGTAGTGATTTTTTAAAAATTATTTGTTCAACTTGTTAGTTAGTTATAAGATATGGTAATCCTTTACGTCACCTTTGGAAAAATTCCTCGTTTTCTTAGATGTAACCAATGTATTTATTTATCAGCATATTATTGACTTACACAAAGATCAGAATGTGGAACTTTATGAATACATAATAAAGTCTAAACTAAAAGTTGTTGATCTCGAGCTCACAGTTCAAACTTAACTTTTCAACATTATTCAAGTATATTTAGTTTCTCCTCAGTTCTTCCAGCACTTATGGCCACTTGAGGAAAGCCAGCAGGTTCCCAAAGATATTGATGATATGGGGCTGAATATCAAGTGAAGGAGCAAAGCAAAATTTATTATTGTAAATTTACATGTGGAGATGAACATGTTTGAACATTTTTGGAAATAATTCCATCAGATGAAGGTGAAGTTATCTTTCAAAATGATGACGATGCATCTTTGTCACCAGGAAAAGTTAAATGGCATGGCCAGAAAAAAACAAAACAGCTTTGAATCAACTTATCAAATAAAGTTGAATTAGTGGTGTGCTGGATATCAAGGCACACCAAGGTTTCTCTTACTGAAGCCAAAGTGCCATGGTTAGAATAGAATAGAAATATATTTAATTTGTCACACAGTACATACATTTTGGTGTATCAGCGGCAAGTTAAAGGTAAATGGAAGCATTCATATTCAAACTAAATAATGAAAAAAAAGAGAAATAAGAAGAGACATTACAGTAAAAGCAACTTTACAATGTAAGTAAAAATTTTTTTACTGTTTTTAAAAATTACAAACTCAGAAATGAACAACTGAGAAGGATAATTAATAAATTTGCAATATATGTATATTTCTGCACCGAAAAGCAGAAGAGTATTTACAAGAAAATAATGAAAAGTTACTGCAGACAACAGAGTATACATTGGTTTTATTAATCAAAGTATCACAACACTTACCCTAATCTATATGCTACTGCACACTGCACGACAACTGGATGTAAAAAAGTATGATGCCGTTTTCCAAGCTTAGAAGAGGAACTAATTCAGTTATTTTGAAAAATTTCTTATCTCAAAGAGCTCCACCCATGGCTCCAGCTTTCTTAAAACTGGGAAGGTTTAAGAATCATGTCTTGTTAAAGAGCCAACTGCAGAGTGGCTGCCGGAGGAGACAGCCTGATTATTAAAAAAAAAACCATATTAAGTTCCCCTTGTTTTAAGGGCAGAATGGAAAGTCTACAATTTTCTTTGCAATTAGTTTAGGGTATATTTAGTAAAGCCAGAATGTTTATCTGTAAAGTTACTTTACTGCATATACTCAATGCTTGTTTGTTTTTTATTATTATGAATTTATGTTTTTGAACAGCTGATTGAACACTGGTTGTCGTTAAAAAGTGCAAATAGCTTTAAAAATCAAGGTTTTCAAAGAGTTTCTCTGTTTAATGGGTTAATGTCGTCACTGTGATTGACGGGTGTATTAGCCAATCAGCAGCGGAGTTTTACGGCCAGCTACTGCGTAACTTTCGGGAAAGGGTAGTTAGTTGTCAGGAAGGGCTAGCAGTCGGTGAGGAAGGTTCTGAGTCTTCAATTGACTACCCAAAATTAAAACAACCTTCGATATTCATCTGTCTGGATACGGAAATATATTGGAAGCAGGTTTTCGAGTCAAACCGATGAAAACGGATACACGAAAGCCGCTGAGAAAAGCAGAAACTCCGTCGAATCGTCTTAACTAATGTACTACTAAAGGAAAGGAAGTAACTTGCCATCCTGGCGAAGCTCTCTAGGTGAGTAAATGTCAGTTTATTTAATGTTTCCAATGGAAATAGCCGATGTCTTTTTGTCAGTTGAAAACACCTACGCGTTATCTCTCTTTCCCTTTAATTGCTTTGTTAGTACCTTGCTATTTATAACACGCTAACAAGCTAAGGTTAGCTAACAAATCTACTTTCGATTACTCCGTCCATTTTCTGTCTGCTCCGAAGGCAGATAACGTCTTCATGCTCGGTTAGCCTTTTTCCTGAATATCAACTGTTAGCAGACAGCAAATGTTGATAGATTCAATGACAATCCATATTTCAGAGAGGGTGTGAAGAATTGAATTCTGGGTTTATTACAGCTCGGTTTTTTGTTGTGTAAAATTATAAAATTTGAAAGTGAAAACAAATGTTGAAAATTTACTCCACCCTGTCATAGGGATGCCTTGTTAATTTACAATCCTGTCTAAAATATAAATATGTTTTTTTCTTTTTTGAGATGGCGACACAGAAATTCAAGTTATAGGAATCATGTTTTGTGACTGGAATATATTACTTTCCAAACATAGTTATAAATGATCTGTTTGTTTTAAAGACCCCAATACTATAATTAAAGAGGCAGTGATATGATATTTAAATTAAACTGTAAAGAAATATGTTTTTAATTAATTCTTATTAAATATAATTTTGATCCATTTTAAATGGTTTATTATATCCTTTCTGTTTCTCTCTTCAGTTTCAAAATTGGTTCAATTTTGGTAAACATTTACTACTGAGACATAACATTGATTGAAAAAAAAAGACCAAAATATGCCAGTAAAGCTGGGCGGTTTTGTAAGTTGGAGTTACTAGGAAAGAAGCAACATTGTGTAAAATATATATTTTTTGCCCTTTAAATAATGTTTATATAGACTTTAATATAATTCCTAGATAGTAGCCATAGTCATTAAAAATAAGGATCTCCCTTTTTATATAGTTTTTAAAATGTTTTTGGTTTTAATTTAGTTGGACAATATGTCCTCTTTTTTTTAGTTGTTGTGAAATTAAACAATAAAAATGAACAGAGATTTTTTTTCTTAATGTGTTAAAAAATGGCCATCTAAGATATGACAGCTTCAGCAACATATTTCTCCTCACTGTTTTTTCATTTCAGTGATTTAGCAGCTCTCACCAAGTTAGACACTTTATTCCACATTTTCATGTAATCTGATGAAAACTCAAATGAACATTGTTGTTTTAAGATTTAAAAGTGTTTTAAAACAAAGATTTAAGACATAATAGTTTGTTTTGTCAATGTTTAAAAGACTGTAATTATTATTGTAAATGTTCTTCAGTCAAATAAAGACATTTTATTTGATTTTGGTAACATACAAGCTTACACCATAAACTTGTATGTTGTACTTTTAAACATACCAGTTGTATATTTAAAAAATGAAATTTAATTCAATTACATTTTTTCGTCCCACTGATATTCACCAAGTAGACTTAAAATGAACATTGACAGACACTTTATTCTGATTTTGACTTTTACATACAAATATAAAATGTATATAAATGATTTGGAAATTACAGAAATAAATTGCTTGCATATTTATATTTTATTTACATTGGGCTTTTAAGACGCCTGTTGTCACGATACAAAGGCAGGAAAGCAATCACCACAACATTGTAAAACAATAAATTGCTGGGTATCATAAAATGGCATGGCACGCAGCACCAATAATTTTACAAATGTAGCTTTGTTTTAATATTTTTGTTTGATTTTTATATAACTGTATTTCAAACCTTTTCATCCTTATTCGAGTCCATTTTTTGGGACTAAGTTGAATTAACATAGTTGTCATTAACTTGCTGTTTTCACAGTGGCATTGAAAACTATTTAATTTATGCTTTTCATTGCCTTTTTACACTAGGGAGGATTGACAGTTGCATGACTTTCCTAAGTGGCAGTAGTTATTAAATCTGTTCAGATAAAACTGCAGTGTGTCTGGATTTATGTAGATCTAATGGATTCAATTTGAATATGATAGAATGAATTGGAGTATCTCAAATGTAATTTGATTTGAATGAAACTTTGTCATTTTTGGTTAACTGAAAAGACCATTGGTTGTGGTTTATACACATTGAATTGATAAAATGCTTTGAAGGTGCATTTACCAATGCATTAGGAGCTGTGGGGAGCGATTGATATTTTGGGAGTAAAATGCTTTCCTTTTCTTGCCTGATGTATGACATGGGGTCTATTTGTTCAGAAAGATGCTTGCTGTATTTCTGGTTTCATAATATAATAACTGATGCACGGGGTTGCATAAAACTGGGGGAAATAACCAAAAGAGTTCTATTATTGTTGAATATTGTAATCAGTAATGAATATACTACAATATAAAGGAAGCACATTTTCCTCTTTCCAGTGTCACAACAATCAGCCAGTGCTTTTTAATTGTAAAATTTTTCAATGTTTTATTTTCTCTCATAGTTTGTCCTAATACATTCCTTGTAGTAATTACAGTCCTAATAGGTTAGCAAAAATGATCTGTATGGGCAGCAAGTGACTTTGCAAATCTCTACACTATTATTTTCCCAGTTCTCAATGTGTGGGATTTTTATCTAAAAATAGCTTAACTTTTCATTTTCAGTACCAGTGAAACACTAAAAGGCCCGGTATTGTGCTTGCCTGTGTTCTATTCCAAACCTCTATCTAAGGTTACATTCATATTGGGACCATTTAACAGGAAGTTGCTGTGTCAAGCTTATTGATCCTAAAGTATATTTTAAGAATTGGCTTTTCTGGCTTATGATCATATTTATATGAGCTGTTTAGGTTTATCCACTGAACAACAAGGTGTGTTAATTTACAGGTTACACATTTTTCTTTTAATTAGTATATATTTGGGCAACTATACTGTTCAGTCAGTACCCTTAGACCTTACAGTCTACTAGTATTGCATAAAAGAGATATAATTTCTCATTTGTAAATGTCCATTAAAAGAACAAGACTACCCTCCACTATTTGGTATTTGGAAGCCAGTTGGACAGCTCAGGCAGCATTTTGTATCTTTATTGAAGGGACATTTGTAGAAACATTTGCAAAAGATAAAAGTATCAATTCACCTTTGTCAGATTTTGCATTTTGTCATTTGAGCTGGTGTTGTGGGGTCAACAGTTTGAGTACAAATCCCCCAGATGTCTGACTGCAAAAACAAATTCTTACAGCTTCTCTGGATGAATAAGTATGCACAGCAACCAACTGCGAGACTTTACACGTTGAGTTAGTCATGTTAGACTAGTAGCCTCTGCTGAAAGCCTACAAGCAGAGATATGTGTGTCACATATTAGTCAGGATGGAGGTCCTTTACATTCAGTGGGCCTATGCCTATTTGCTGTTCAGAAAATTTCTTAGATAATATCTAAAATATGCACAAGAAAATGAAGCTTAGGAAGCTGAAGTCCTTTGGCACAAAGCCACTTGATACAGTATATAGGAACACCATTCATTTTCCTTGGTGCTGATTGGCTGTACCCCTAAGAGTGGAGATGTACCCCTAGCAGTATGGATACTACTGCTAGCATCCATCGTATTAATATTGCATATCAAGATATTTTTGGTGTTTGAACTGTTAAAATAGATAATTAAGCATTTTTAGAGGGGGTATGAAGTACTCATGGTTGGCTATGGTGCCTTACCCTTGTGAATGCCGGGAAACAATTTATAAAGTGTTTGAACAAATGGTAAATTGACAGCTTTCCTGGACAGCGATTTTTGTCATAACAAAAGGTGAAGCATTGGCAAAGATGCCAATACTTAGATTTCAATCTTGTATTCTTTTCCCACTTGTAAAAAAACAAAAAAAGCTGTTTATAACCCTTATGCCAGTTTCATTTCCCTGTGTTGGCACTACCAAGGCCTTTGCCTCAGATCACTGCAAAATCTGCAAAGCAACAGACCTATATAGCGCCTCACACAAGTTGTGGCTTCACAGCAGGGTTGTTGAAGGATGGTCCCTTTTCTTTCTGTAAAGCTTTGATCTGCTGATACTGATTTTAGCTGATTCAGATTTCTCTTTGATACCTTTAACACCACAAAGTGTAGCAGCACTCTTAACACATTTTGACGGGGATATTGAGGGGAAAACAGGCATTAAATGGCCTGAAACCAGGATTTGATGACCACATTGAGAACTATAGCCTCTGCATATGGTGCGTAAGCTCTACCAACTGAGTCCAGCACCCCTAGATCTGTTCTGTTTGTTAAAACCGATGGTTCCTGCCTGTTTGTACATTGGTTGTGCCGCACATTCAAGTGCTAATTTTAGCTCACATAAGTGGCTTCAGCAAACGGCACTGCAGGTGAAGGAGATTGAATGTTTTAGCGTTGGCAGCAATTTGCATTGTTGGCAGGCAGAGCCGCTGTAGTTCAAATGAGCGTTGTCCTCTGATCTGTTTGACTGCATTTACATCATCCAGACATATCAGTGAGCAGAGGAGTGTTAAAACAGGGCAGCTGCTAAAAATCTCACTTTTTATTCCGTCCTTTTTTTTTTTTGTGAAGTTGTAACTGCACAATAACACCATTACTGATCAACTGGAGAAAATTATACATTGTGTATTAGGTATTCTGAGTAGGAATGCATGGAGTATAGTTGATTATGTTTCCTTCTTGTGTAATGTTTTTCTATAAAATGTCATTAAAATATAAAAAACTTTATGGTTTCATGTTTTTTTCCTGTCAGGCTCAGGCAGCAAGAAGAGCCCAATTAAGAGCTGAATTTAAGAAAAATTAACAAATTTCTGAATATAGCTAGAACAACTGTCTTATTTAGTGTAGTACCTACAACACTGCTAGTCAGAGATAAGCGTTACCATTAGCTGCAAGTTTAAAAGGGCTTAGTCATGGTTTTAGTATCAGTATTTCCTTCACCAGCACTACACTAAAACTTTTTTTTGTTTGCAATATCTATCCTCATAATCTTAAGCTTGTAGTGAATTAGTTTTAACTTCAATTTAAGCCAATTATGCTTTTTTAAAGCAGTGCTATATTTGGGTAATGAACTTTGTATTTGGCTAATTGAAGTTGCAAACAAGTTGCCACAATTGTCAGTAATCGTTGAGCCTGAAAATGTCTATAATTGTTATGTAACACATGAACAAGTGGTAACAAATATTCCTGCTGCTATCAAAATAATGTAGCATATTGAATACTACAGCTATTGGTATAACATTTATTTGTAGTTATACTCATTTTGATAAACCACCTGCTAAATTTGGAAGTAATTTTCAAATATTAATGCAGAAATACCCTACTCTGTGTCTGTTGTGACCAACTCAACACTATTACATTTTAAAATAGAGATGGAATCTACCATTAGTTTTCACGAATTGACTGTTCATCTTCTGAGCAAATATTGCCCAACAAATGAAAAGTGGAACAGGATTGACTTCACATTGTGCTCTATCCTGCCAGAGAATTTGCCGCCTATCGTTTTCTCTGCCATCTCTTCAAAACTTTGAACGTTAGAAACATTATGAGATTAAGGTTTTGCGATTTTGGAACTGTAACTTTTTAAAATTTTGGTACATACTGGCAACAGGGATTTGCCTAATAAGAAGAGGCAATTTCAGACCACTTTGCACATATTACTGGCAGTACTAGAAGTTCCTGTAAGTTGATTTCAAAAAGACTGTCAACATTTCCAACAAGAATATAGAATGAATTGTTGCTGTGTTTTGACTGACTTCTTTCCAACATATGAAAACTTTCAGGTGTCATTGTCTGTCTGTAGCTTAGTAGAGCCTGAACATTGTTTCCTGTTATTTTGGTAGGAAAAATGAAACCAATGATTGCAATTCTCTGTACATCAAAGCTCGTAATTGTGAAATAACTTGGCAACTCTTGCTCTTTTGAAGTACCAGTAATTGGTTGTATTTGATATACATTTATATGGTAAAGGGAAAGGTGAAATATTGTAACCGGTTGAGTAACTTGCTGTTTGGGAGGAAGATGACTCATATATTCTCTTCTGAAGAAATTCATCTGTATTGGTTGATGGGGTGGTTCTCATGCAGCTTATGAGAGCTGGTCAGTTTCTGACTTTGTTAGCGACGTTCATTTATGTGAATGTCTGAAGTTTGAGATGAAAAAGAACTAAGAATCACTCTTTTTGTTTGTTTTGTTTTTTAGCTTTTACGACATTTATTTAGCTTAGCAGGGAAGAACAAGCCAAGTACAAGTTAATAAAATATGTGAACCAAAGCTTCCTTTTGTCCAGTTATGTTGCTACTGAGTAAAGTGCTATTGATTCTTCTTGTAGTTCAGAGTTTAGTGTTTTTTTCTTATATGCTGTGTCATCATACAAGCCCTGATGAATGTTTTAACCAAACTCAATATATTTAAAGAACTAAATTTGACTTGCAATTTATTTAGTAATGTGCTGCATGGAAAATTTACCGTGCTACACTGGGTGCAGAATTAGGTGAGCGGTGGTTGCACGGGAATTCAAAGTTTAGAAGTATAAAATGTACTAAATCTAACAAGTATGTTAACCTGGGATTTTTTAGTTCCTTGTTTTGGACTATTTGGCAAATGCCCCTGCTGAGACTTTGTTTTTTTTTGTTGCTGAAAGAATATGTGCTATGCAGTTTTGGCCCAACTGTCTCGCTGCACATTTTTTTGTGCTGTTTTTTTTTTTTTGCTTGAGTTTTTAGTTTTTCTCAATAGAAGGATTGAGAAAAACTAAGGATGGTCATCTAGCTGTACAAATTGCACACAAAGTGCTTTTACTTCATATTAGGCTAACTGCAAAGTTAAGTGCTTGGATTGAAAGGATGGCTTTGAATCATATTGTAGTGGTGAAATCAATAAGAGAATATAAAAATCCACGTGTGAAACGGGTTGAAATGAGTAAGTATATTGTCACCGGTTGCTTGATTCAGCAATTAGTTGGTATGAGATGGTATGAGCCAGCTTTCACTTGATAAGCTTGGATCTTTGATTAGAACATCATACACAGAAAATCCTTTTTCTATTTTATTTGTTTTTGTACTTGGCACTCTGCTTTAATAAATTAATCAAAACCAAGACCAGCCTCCCATTTTCAGTGCCTGTTTCGTAAAAAGCATGTTCTTTGTCGTGCTTTGTTGGAGTTTGGTAAAAACTGGATGAAGGATAGGGATTATTCTTTAGCATAACTGGATGCAGTCTTGTGAATCTCTTGTTTTTATTTTTCTAAATTATGACCTTTATGAAGAAACAACAGACTACTTGTTTTTATTTTGTTGTCACCCTTATAAAGAGAAAGGAACCTGCAGGACAGGCCTGATGTAAAACTAAAAACAGAAATCAGGAGAAGACTAAAAATCAGTTTATAATTACTTTAATATTTGGATTTATTTGTTGTTGTATCCAGTCAATGATAAAATAGAAATACAGAGTTTAAAGCCAGGAATCTTGTTGCAGGATAGCCATTACATCAGCCTTGAATGTTGCGTCTGACTTGTTTCATTTGTTTTTCACTCCATGTCCTTAGAATCTGAATGACAGCTTCATTCGTGATGGAGTTGAGCAGGCAACTCTGTATGAAGATGAGAAAAAATAAGAAGACCCAATTTTCCTCCCTTCCTGCTTCTACTTTGGGACTGGAAATTCACTTTTACATCCCAGACATCCGCCACCTGGAATACATCAAAGGAACTTACACAGCTGAGGAGCTGTGCGTCTCTGCTGCCAAGAAGTGCAGTAAGTAACTTCCCCATTGTTTGGTTCAGTTCTACCTATTTGGAACTGTAAACCTGATGAGGCATCAGGTTTGCATAACCTGGCCTTTATGAAATGTTACATTTCACATGTTTGGGGCTTTAATATGAACTCTGACTGAAATTTGAATTCCGACGCAAAAATCTATAATGTTTAAATAGTTTTAAGGCATTTCTTGGCATATTTCCAAACAAATTGATAAGAAACCTTGCAACACTGTCGAAATGCAGTAAAGTTGCATTTTTTTAGCAGTGGTAATAGCCAATCAAAACAAGTTCTTCTATCTACTTGGGTAGTTTCTCTTTAGAATTTCTGGAAGAATGATTAAGACAGACTTAAGTTGAGTTTAAGTTGAGGTTCCAAACACAAATCTTTTCAACAATCTTTATCCTGAGTAATCAGACATTAAAGTGACTAGAGTTGACAGGAGGCTTGCTACCTGAGCAGATAGCCTGACTAAATAACCAGATAATATAGTTCTGTTACCTTTCTAGGAACAAAATGTCAAGAATTAATATTCTTTAAATTTTGCATCTAAAGACGAATATAAAATTTAGTGGGTTAATTTTACTGAATGGTTGTGCAAAATCTGCTAACCTTTTGCTTGTATTTTTCTATTGTTCACTTCATTTAAATTTAACGCCTTTTGAAATTTAAATACAGTCATTCAATTAATAAATAATTGAATTTATTATTCAATAAATACAATTATTGAATAATAATTGAATTATTCAATAATTGTGTTTATTCTGAACATGTCATAGAAAATCAAAATAGAAAATATAAGAAAAGAAAATATAACTGAATTGGGTTTCTTGGTGCTTAAGAAAAATCTTTTAAAAAATCTAATATCTAAGTGAGAGAACACTTAATACAAATGAGAATGTCTTGTAAGACTTTGTGAATTGGTGTATAAGTCTGATTGATCTGTGCCATGTAGGTGATCTTTCTTTCCTAGTTTTAGCAATTAGTGTTTATCATTTGCTTCTTCTCTCTTCTTTCTTAGCTATTTCTCCATTGTGCCATAATTTGTTTGCCCTTTACAATGATGCAACTGGCACCTGGTACTCTCCAAGCCATGAGTTCAACATTAAAGATGACAGCGGTATCAAGTTGCACTATCGCATGAGGTAAGAATGATTTCACAGCCATAACTGACATCGCTGGTGTTGGATATTTTGTTTCCAATAGAAAGAAAAGTGCTAAAAGCTCTTGCAATCTGGCCAAGAGCTCTAACATTTCACTGGGCTTCTCTACTTAATTTATTGAATTCAAGAGCTTTAAAAAATATATGGATACTGCACCAGTCAGTTTGAACTGCATTGTTTTTTTAATTGAAAAATGAAATCTGTTTAATGAATTCCTAAACAAATCGGATACATTAAATCCTTTTGGTAATGTTTACATGTGAGTGCTTACATAGGAACCTTATTAAGACTTAACAAGATTGACTGTTTTTTTTTCCTGCCTGGGAAGGATCACATTAGGAATGATCAATAATCAAATGATTCTAATTGAAGCCTGCACTTTCTCTGCTTGTTGCTCACCTTTGCAACAATGTGTCTGGGAGGCTTACTACTTTGCTGATTGAGTAGTTTTACTGACCTTTTTAAGTTGCTATCAAACATTGGTGTCGTAGCATTAGCATGTGGGATTCATTTACAATGTGGACACGGAGTTGAATTTAATTCAAGGCTAAAAAAATCACTTGTTTAGAGATGCATTTGATTCATAATAACTGGAACATTGACCAATATATTAGATGTGTATTTTCCTGATGGTTTTGATAATGGCATTTTGACAAAATGTAATATTTCATACCTAGATGCTGTATTAAGTGTTTATAGTGTAAAGCACTTTGAACTGTCATGTTACTGAAATGTGCTGTAAAAATAAACCGGTCTTGCAGAGCAACTGGTGCTTTTACATGCTGTCACCAAAGTCTTGCTAGATTTTTCACTTTTTGCTTTTTTGAAAATAAATAAATAAAAAAGTTGCTTGATGGGTTTGAAAAGTCTCCACGTACAACAGTCCCTTCCTTTGTCCTGATCATATCCGCACTTTGCCCTTTCCACTTAGTCTGACACTTGGCCTGTTTGAACAGTAAAGTGTGAAGTTTTATTGGTTTGGTATACCTTGATGCCAGTGTCTCGCCCAGGCCTTGATATTTTATCTTTGACTTGGCAGATTAAAGTCTCAAAGTTTTAAATGTGATTCCAAGATTAGAATCCAAAGTCCGAATTATGGATTGATCAGACTAAATAGTTTTCTGCCCCCATGTTTGGCGTTTACATGAGTTTTTGTAAGAACTCAACTTAGAAAAAGTTGAGGTCTTGTATGATGCTGACAAAGCAGAGTCATGTTTAAACTTGACTGGAATACTCTTTAAGTTCCCCTTCAGACATTCCAATGTACTGGTAAGGCAGCATGATATACAGAAAGAAAAAATATTTTATTGTGCTGTTAGTCACACTTCCTCTTTCGCTGTGCTTGCCGCTGTTAAAAGCTGAAGAGAAAATTGCTTGTGGATGGAGCTGAAGTCGAGTATGTCTTAGTTTATTATATACTTGCTGGAGTCTGTCTGTCTGCACTGCACCTAAGTAAACAAAGCTAACAAACCATGTATTATGGTTGTGCGTCCAAGTATAAAAACTTTTTTTGCATAAACAAATAATGGTTCAGTCCAACCAGCATGAATTTCTAACTGAAGTAGCTGTCTCCTAGGGTGAATACTTTATTTAGGTCTGCTTGTATGCAGAAATGCTCTATGAAATGCTACCAATAAGAAGATTGAGTATTAATTTTAAAGAACTGTCTACTGGCTAGATTATTAGTTCAGACCAATACTGGAACTGTGACCTTGAGGTCATGGATATATTAAACTTTTGTAATCTTTCGTAATTGAGAAATTTCTCATGTATTTACTCCCACATGAGAAATAAAGAATCTAAAAAAAAAGGAAGGCTGCCCATAAAGGTTTCTTACTGTGGAATGTGTCACTGACTGCTTTACAGCTGTCAAGTCAGCAGTCTTCCCAATGACTGTGCAGCCCTTAGTATAATGTTATTCTACCAAAAATAGTCTGTGATATTTGGAGTAGTATGATTTTCTGGGAAATTTAATTGTGGGCTTTTATTAGAAACATATCTGTGTAAAATATCTGTTTCATTTTTTTTTTATTAATTACGAAACTAACTTTCAAATTTGATTTTAATTTGCCAAGATCCACATGCACATTGGAAAATAACAACAGTCACACTGTTAGAAGTAGCCATAATTAAATAAGTTAATTCACCATAAAACAAGCACAACAAATAAAGCCTAACCTGGTTTCAGAGGATCAGTATTATTGTTTTTAACCTGAAATTTTTGTCTTTTTTTAAAGATTCTATTTTAAGAACTGGCATGGCACCACAGAAGGAGAGTCTCCAGTTTGGAGACACTGCCTCAATAAACTCAGAGGACAGAGCCCACAGAAAACACCAGAGGGAACGCCGCTGCTTGACGTCGGTTCCCTTGAATACCTTTATTTCCAGGTGTGTGCTGAGAAGGTTTAGCTTTTACACAAGTCATCATTTTTAACTTGTCTAGTTTGATCTTTTCTGTTCTCATGTCTAGTTTGAATCTCTTCCTGTTTTTGTTGTTGTTGTTGGTGTTCTTATACAAGTGGTGTCAGATTTAATTCTAACATTGGTTATGTTTGGTTTTGTGCAGTGCCAGCATGATTTTCAGACAGGCAAGGCTCCCCTGAGGGCAGCCCAGTCAGAAGCCGAGCAACATGAGATAGAAAATGAATGTTTGGGCATGGCTGTGCTTGCTATTACTCACTATGCCAAGGACCTCAACATACCCTTTTCAGCAGTTTCCCGTGAGATCAGGTAATATCCGATACTCAACGTACAAGTATATGAAATTTGTTCTTTCTTTATACCTCACTTTTCCTAAAAGTGAGGTATAAAGAAATATTTCCTAAATATTTTATTTGATAAAATATTCTTTTTGTTTTAATCCCACCAGTTACAAACGTTTCATCCCGGAGTCACTGAACTCCATCATAAAGCAGCGGAACATCCTGACCCGCATCCGCATCAGCAACGTGTTCAAGAAATTCCTCGCTGAATTCAACACTCAAACAGTTGGGGAGAGCAACATCACCTGCTATGATCTGAAGATCAAATACCTGGCCACCATGGAGGGCCTGACCAGCAGAATGGGCAGCGAGCTCTTTGAACCCGTCTCCCTGGCTATAATACAAGAAAAGGAGCTCTCCAATGGAGGTTACTATGGTAAGAATTCATGTAATACAAGTAAATTTATTATCAAACGAAATCCAAGGAAGCACAGCTGCTACCTAGCTTCAACTTGTACTTATAGAGTACACATTTATCTTTTTCACTCTGGAGGAATGCACTCAATATTCTTTCTTACAAACAAAAGGCTTTTATCACAGGGCGTTTTATACTGCCTGCTATAAAACGCAGGCAGTATAAACGCAGGCAAATTGACACAAGGTTTTATTGCCTGCTGTGTCAATTTCTACTTGTTTAAGGGACATTTCAAACAAAACTTTCATTTTAGTAACAATTTTTTAAGATGTACTCAGTTTGTCATAAGAAATGTGATAATGTACCTCTAAACTATATTTACCAGCTCTTGGACAATTAGAGGTATTTTAGTTTACAGTTTGACAATTTGTCATGTCTCATAAAGGTTAAGCGACAAATTAACTTTTATTTGTCGGTTAATTTGTAAATTAAAGGGACAGAATTAGATTAATGAATACAAAAAATTTACCATGAAATTAGTAAATGTTTAAATCATTTTATTTAATAGGATCTGTTTGTTAAATTTTGTTACCAGGGTACTACAACCAGAGCCAGCTGCAGACAAAATGTCAGAATCAGAACTTGGAGGCAAGTAGTGACATGCAAGTTCTTGTCACTGGCACCACCGGCATTTCCTGGAGGCAAAAACCAGCAGCTGTGAGTAAACACAAACAAAATGTCAAGGATCTCTTGTGTTATGAGTGAACGTGTCTTAACCATAGGACTGCAATGATTGAAATATTTTGTAAGGACACTACGTTGCCATTAATATGATTGAATTTAAGTGTTTTCATCACTTCCAATGCTGCAGGTGTAACCCAGACATGTAGTGGTGGGTCATGATGCCCTGAGGTCACTAACCCTTCTTTTAGCTAAGTCAATAGCTAAAAGTCATGGCCCTCTTGTTCTAGAGGGCCATAGAGATAGGAATTCTTAATGCTTCAGCATGCCAAGACATTCTGAACATTACTCTGGGGTTATGTTGCTTCCTGTTCAAGCATGACAATGCACTATAGCCATGTTTGACTTGTGGGATAAGGAAAAGACTTCAGGATCCTGACCTTAGCTTGTTCTGACACTGCTTGGATAAATTAGATTGGTGATTGCAAGTGAGGCCTTTTTCTAAATTATCAGCGTTTGTCCTCACAAATCCAAACTTTTGGTAACGTAGTGTATCTGATTAATTTAAGAGTAGATGTTTATTGATATCCGATTATTTCTTCAAAGTCAATGGTATGATCAAAATCTCACTAGAAAGTGAGTGAAATAAAATAATGTACTGCATTTTGTTAGCATTAACAAAATGCAATACATTATAATGCCTTATGCTGAGGTTATAAGGTTAACTTTAGCATGTTTACTCTTTTTTTCCTTCTTCTGATTGTATATTAGGTCGATCTTATATTTCATTGTGGTTCTAGTTAGTATTGAGTGAACAAAATTTTACTGCTTTGGATTCTTAGCTTTGTGCTTTCAAAGCCAAGAAACGGAAGGAATGTTTCTCTGCACCAATCCCAGTCGCCATAGTCTATAATAGCATTTCCCAACCCTGGTCCTCAAGGTACACTGCCTCCACGTTTGAGTTGTTTTTCTGCCTCAGTACACAGTTTAATTGAGGGTTGATAAACAACATTTTACTGAACGGCAATAATTATAATAAGGCGTGTTAAAACTGGGAATCATGTAAAACATGCAGGGCAGGCTGCCTAGAGGATCAAGGGTTGGAAAAAACTGGTTTATAATACAGACTTAAACCATTTGCTTGTTAATGGACTTCAATTTAGAAAATGGCATATTTAAACTCATAAAATAAAATGGGTTAGATCAGGACATTTCCAGTGAACAAGCAGCTAAGGATTTAGTTGATACTTTCCCTTAATTGGACAAACAAGCCAGCTGTAGACGTTATATTGGTGTCATTGACCAAAGTTGTTGACTTTCAGAATGTTATTACCGAATAAAAAGCTATTTTTAAGCTATGTTGAATTTATGAAACAGGTGCCAGTGATGCCCAAAGACAAAAGCAAGTCGAAGAAGAACAAGCAGGATGGAAGACAGAAGAACAACAGGAATAAGGAGACGGATGATGGCTGGATGGTGTTCTGTGATTTCTATATGATCACACACACGGTCATCAAAGAGACATCAGTCACGATCATGAGACAAGACAACAAGAAGATGGTGAGACAGACGCACAAACACATCTGTGAAGTATTGTTTACTACACATAAACAAGGTTTTATGTATTTACGTCTAATGCCCAACAAGTTCCCTAAAGATAATTTAATTCAGTTATTAAATTCTTGAAAATTAAAACTTATATAGATTCATCACATACAGATATATTTCAAGTTTTTGTTTATGTTTGTCGCTCACAGCTAACAAAATACCCCAAAACCAGTTTCCAAGAAATTAGAATAAGTCTTTTTCCAAAGGAAGGAGAGGACTGAACTGTCGCTTCCCTGTTTCCCAGTCTTAAGTTAATGGAGATCCGGTGAGAAAATTTCACAGCCAGTGATTGCTTGAGGAGCCTTTTCATCTGGTCGTTTTGTTCCACTGAGATTTATCTCACTTTATGTATCTGTATCGTTTTCCTGACGGTACAAACAGTTTGTGTCCTCAGTGGGATCAGCGGCAATACAATCGACCTTTCTTTGCAGTCTGCCAGGTTGAGTAGCTAGCTGACTCTTCACGATCCACTATGCAGTTTTCACCACTCAGGCCAACATTTTGTTTTTCCTTGATTGTGCAGTTGTTGTACCACACAGTCATGCTGAGGCAGAAGATGCTCTCAATCTTGGCTCTGTAGAAGTTTTTTAGCAACTGAGCAGGGAGACCAGCGTATTCAATTCCCTGAGGAAGAAGAGTCTTTGTTGGGCTTTCCTCTTCAGAAAAGAGGTGTTCAGCGACCAAGTCAGGTCACTGAAAATTAAAATTAAGATTTAATGACCTGTAGGCAATAATTGGTAAATTGTTAGAAATAAATTTAGTAAATGTTGTGTGTATAGAAATAGCTTTAAATTGGGGTTGTAATCCACTCCTTATTATCTGTTTCCCCTGCAAATGTGCACAAAACTTCTTTGATTTTCTGTTTTGATTAATGCAGATTTACGAAATACTCAAATTTCGATAAGCTGAAAACCCACCTCACCTTTGCTCAAAAAGTTTTCATTGAAGAAGGTTTTCCATCCAGCAAATTTATTTTCATAATTCCAATTTGCGTAATTTTTGTGGTCAGTGGAAGTGCAGCTAAGTACTACAGAGTCTCCTCCCACCCCATCCCTAAGAGCCCCATGCTTGATTAACGTGAAAGATGAGTCCACAAGCACTTATTGGTTAAGGCCAGTCTAAAGCTTGCATTGTGTGGCTCACTGTAAACGATGACTAACAGTGACATCAGAATTCCTCTTAAAATGACTCTGAACTGAGTAACGTTCAGCCTACATGAAAATGATACCTAAGGAGTGCATGATGGATATTGTCTTCACTTCCATTAAAATACCAATAAATTTTTTCCCCTCCAGGAACTCCAACTGCTGTCAAGGGCTGAAGCCCTGTCCTTTGTGGCCCTTATTGATGGGTATTTCAGGTTAATTGTGGATGCCCACCATTACCTGTGCAAGGAGGTGGCACCGGCCCTGGTGGTGCAGAACACAGAGACTGGTTGCCATGGACCCATCTGGTTTGTATTATTTTTGTTAATTAACGTATACTAACTACACTTTTATTGAATATGATGTATTTACATCTTTGAACTTGATGTGTTTTCCTGTGCAGGGAGAGATAAAACACTAACATTAAGTTAGCATTTAATTCTACAAAACCACTTCAGACCGCTTTCAGTGAATATAATTAAGTCTGTTTTTCTCTTCCTCCAGTACTGAATATGCCGTCCAAAAGCTGCGACAGGAGGGCAATGACGAAGGAACCTACATACTGCGCTGGAGCTGTACCGAGTACAACTTCATCATCATCACTGTGGTCTGTCATGAGGTAGTGTAAACCCACCATGACATTTAGAAGTATTTCTCTGACTCTCTCCTTGACTTTTTTTTTTGCGGTGTATGAACAGTTTTTAGAATAATATGTAGGGTTGTCACAATACGAAAATTTTAAACTTGATACAGATACTAAGAAAAAATACTCCATACCAACTTCAGTGCAGAGCAACATTTTTTGAAGGCACAGCGTTCTTTCTACCTAAAGCTGGGGATTCATTGTACGAATTTTCCACTAATGCAGAAGTTTTTGGAATTGGGTGAAGTTCAGCTCAGTCGTGTCAAAGTGTAGCTTACAAGAACCTCTTGAGCTCCCAGTCGGCAATTGCACATTCATGGAAAGTTTAAAAAAAGAAACTGGCTTTTAATCCCTTTACAAAAATAAAAGGAAGATGTTTATTTTTTAATTAGACAAAGTTTTTCATCTAATCATTTACTTTTCAAATTTTTTCTTTCCTTTTGCATTTTATGCATTTTGACCTCATCTTTCTCAGTTTTTCCTTATAGAATTAAATTCTTAATGCATTTCTTGTAGTATATTTTTCTCTGTGTTTCAGTCTGTGTAGCTTTGTTTGATCCTTTATTTACTCTGTCCCATTTCTATCCAGAGTGACCACTTCAATATCCAGTATAAGAACTTCCAGATTGAGGTGGACTCTGATGGCTACCGCCTGTATGGAACGGACACATCGCGGCCCACCTTGAAGGAGCTGCTGGACCACCTCGAGCGCCAATGTCTTCACACAGACAACCTGCAGTTCCAGCTCAGGCGCTGCTGCCCTCCACAGCCAAGGGGTAAACAAAAAAAGATAAATTCACTTTAATGGCCAACCAAGGAGAGACAAAGTTACTGATCTCATAGCAAACCTTGAAATGTAAAACAAAGTTAAAGCAATTTCAATTATAGCTTCACCTCCTCATCAAGTGCATAATTTCAGAACTTCAGTGATGTCATTAACGTTCAAATGAAGCATTTCTGAAACAAAAAAACCCAAAACAATGGCTCGAGAGGAAACCAGATAAAACACGAAGGTTCATTCCTCCAATTTGGCAATATTTCAGATATATGTATATATAAAAAAAGAAAAACTAGTGAACTCTATATCGACTGACATCAAGCACTTATATCGTGATACATTTCAGCCATATTGTCCAACCCTATATCAAGAATTTTTCTAGTACAGAATTCTAATGCATGTATCACATCAGTGACATAAGTCAGACTGCAGACGCTTTGTAAACAATCAGGTACATGTTTGAATTAGTGCCATATATAGAAAGGGCACTCATCATTTTTTTTCTAGGTGAATAAAATCGAATCAAATTTTATTTGTATGGCACATTTTATCAGCAAGGCATTTCAAAGTGCTTTACATCATAACAAAGAAAAACACAAAGTCATGCAACATAGAATCAACAATCAGAACATTACATTAAGTCAAATGCCATCATTAAATTCATAATTAATTATGTTTCAAATCCAACTCTAAACATAAACAGGTGGGTTTTTAGTCGAGATTTAAAGGCGCTCAGTGTTTCAGCTGTTTTACAGTTTTCTGGAAGTTTGTTCCAAATTTGTAGTGCATAGAAGTTGAATGCTGCTTCTCCTTGTTTGATTCTGGTTCTGGGGATGCAGAGCAGACCAGAACCAGAAAACTTGAGGGGTCTGGAACAACAGTAGATCTTTAATGTATTGTGGAGCTAAGCTGTTCAGTGATTTATAAACTAACAACAGTATTTTAAAGTCTATTCTTTGAGCTACAGGGAGCCAGTTTAGGGACTTTAAAACTGGTGTTATGTGTTTGATCTTCCTGGTTTTAGTCAGAACACGAGCAGCAACGTTCTGGATCAGCTGCAGCTGTTTGATTGATATGTTGGACAGAACTGTGAAGACGAAGTTGCAGTAATCAATGCGACTAAAGATAAATGCATGGATGAGTTTCTCTAGATCTTGCTGAGATATCAGTTCTCTAATCCTGGAGATGTTCTTCAAGTGATAGAAGGCTGACTTTGTGACCGTTTTAATGTGGCTCTGAAGATTCAGAGGCACACTACTCCATCATTACTCCCAAGTTTCGGGCCTGAGAAACGACCGTAATTTTGTCTTTGTCTCACCTGTCTGTAATACTTTTACCCAGAAGGCATTTAGTTTGTCCACAAAAAGTATTTCTGTAAGGGAAGCCTTTGCTACTGGCATCTGAAAGGCAAATGACATGCATTTAAAAAAGTTATAATTAGCAATATTTGTTAATGAATACAAGTACATTTTAGTCTTGGAAACCATTGTCTTTAGATATTTTTTTCCAACCTATTTAACACTTCCTTCCCTTAAAAAAAAGGCAGAATAGCTGCAGCAGAGTAACATTCATCTTTGCTCTGTGGTTACATGTCTAGCATACTGCACAACTCGAACATGTCAGCCTCGCATATGTGTAGCGCTATGATTTCTATCGACGCAAGCCAGAATGTGGACCAGCTCTTAAGGCGTAGGTGTGCTTGAGTTGGGGTAAGGGAAACGGTGTTGGCAGTGTCTGTGAAATGGTGTCAGGGAGGAAGAGAGTTGTAAAATGTGGGTTTCCGTAACCAAACTAGCACTCTTTTGTTGACACAGGGAAAGAAAGAGAGTCATGTCTGTTTAAGTATGCCGAGGTGTTTGTTCGGGTAGGCGTGCGTTGATTATTATCACAATGCTCGTCAGTAAGCTGATACGTCTGCTTTAGTGGAAGATGAAGGATCTGGGCTGTATTGTTGACTGGGTTCATTTATAATGTTACACAATGGGCTAACTCAAACCATAGCCCACTGGTACAGTATGCCCACATCCTGAGAGTATTCTTTGCTTTTACTTGTGTTGAAGTATCATATACATGAAATGAAAAAAATGAACTATTCTGTTGTCTAAAGCACATATGTGCATGTCTTAAATAATGCCAGTTTTCAATAGAAGGTTGTTGAGTGAGCGCAGCAGAGTGTGTGTCTTATTATTTGGTGGTGGATCTGGGTGCGTGTTGTTTTTTGAGTTTGCATGAGACCCAGATTGCATGTCACAGACTTTAAGAAGTTGCTAAAGGAGTGCAGACGCCCCCTCTGGCTCCCCACACACACCCCTTACTTGAACCACAGTTTGTTGGTTTTATCACAACATTAGCAACCCACGTTGCACAAACACTGTCATATAGTACATAAACACTCATTTTCACTGTCTGCTCATGTATACAGAAACTATATTAGATTTGAGAGCTGAACATTAATGTCTGTTCTCATACTTTCTTTTTCCACATGTAAACAGGACTGCTGCTTTTATTCATAGCTTCATGTATTAGCTGCTGAGTCTTTATTTTATATGCACTATCTGCATCTGTTCTGAAAGATGCAGATAGTGTTGGCAGGTTTTATTCTTTCTGCCTGAATGCAGCGCAGACATTTCAAACCAGCCCACAGTTTTGACAATACCTTCACCATGGTAACAAGACAGGAAGATGTGAAGGATTAACCAACACAGATCTCCAGTCTTTCATCCAAATTGAAAACTTTGTCCAACAATGAGATAATCAGTTGCTAAGTGCTGTTCACAGTTTTCTAAAAGAAATTGCTGTGTTTTTTGTTACAGAAATTTCTAACCTTCTTGTGGTTACCAAGGAGAGAGCGTCCATCTGTCAGCCAACAAAGCATGAGAGGGAGCTCTGCATCTTCCACCGCATTCCCAAGGAGGACATCGAGCAGGTACACTCTCTGTTTGTCTCCTATGATTGTAGAGTGATGTTAGTACATTACAATGTTGCTTCCTGTGTTCATTATCTACCAAGCCTTACAAATATAGATATCTTTTCTGTAAAAACATTTAGAAAACCATTTATTCTTTATCTTCTGATTCATAATTATGGAATATTTGTTTTGATATATCACATAAAATTCCACTTAGTTTTTGTATCCAGTTGTAGATATACTTATAAAACAATAGCACCAAAAATACAGATTTAAGTAATAACTCATAAATTTATAATACAACTTAAAAGTCTCACTTTTGAATTAATAACACAAAACATTGTCTTGCATGCTAGGATAGAAATGCAGCTTCTTTCTGACCTCTGAACTGTCTCTGCTCCATATTGTGTTAACCAGGAGGAGCACCTTGGCGTTGGTACAAAAACCAACATTTACCTGGGCACTCTGAGGGTCAAGAATGAGGAAGATGAAGATGCAGGTTACACATCTTTCCAAGAGGTCAAGGTCGTCCTGAAGGTGCTTGGTTCTGGACACAGGGACATTTCTCTGGTGAGATGCACTTTCATACCTATTAGCTTGTTGGAACACATTTTAAAACAGGATAATGTCTGTTGACATCAGACATTGTTCCTAAGAATATGATTAAACACTGTGAGATGTTTCAAATAATTGTTAGTTAAAGTTTGCAGCCTGCTGCATCGTTGTTGAAACATATTTCTCTCCTATGACAGGCCTTCTTCGAAACAGCCAACATGATGCGACAAGTGTCTCATAAACACATCGTGCTGCTCTATGGCGTGTGTGTTCGTCATCAGGAGAGTAAGTGCTGTTCAACTGCTTAATTAAGTTTGAGATTTTTATGATGCAGAGTTTTAATGTCATGACGTGTGTCTTTCTCCAAAAGACATAATGGTGGAAGAATATGTCCAGCTAGGACCGCTAGATGTGTTTATCAGGAGACAAGAGAGTCCACTGAGCACCAGGTGGAAATTCCAGGTGGCCAAACAGCTGGCCTCCGCTCTCAGCTACCTGGTAAGCAGATAACGTTTTTTTTTTTTCCTTAATTGGTATTGAAATGCATGCTATGATGCTCTGTTTACTCCACATGTGATTTCAGTGTGCAGGAAAACAATAATGGAAAAACAAAAGAAATGAGTCACTTTCTGTTGAGTGGGGTGTTCTTAAAGCTAAACAAGGACAACTTAAGCAACGATTTGAAATATAGTGTTGCAGTCTACACTAAAAAATGTAATTAAAGATTTCAGGAAAGGACCCCAGATCTTAACAAATCTGTGGCTTTTATTCTGAATTTAAGAGAAACTTTTTTTTTGTAGAGCAGACGCTTCAAGTTTTAGCAACGACATCTTGGCGACATTTTGTTTCTGCTCTGCCTAATAAATGATTTTTTGTGATTATGTGTATTTTAGGAAGACAAAAAGCTGGTCCACGGCTTTGTTTGTGCCAAGAACATTCTGCTTGCCAGAGACGGACTGGATGAAGAGGAGGGAGAGCCCTTCATCAAGCTCAGCGACCCAGGAATACCAATAACGGTGCTCTCCAGGGAGGGTAAGCACGAAGCACAGGCGACCTCATTTTCACTTTTGTTACGATTCAAATCACAAAGTTGCAAAATAGCTGCCATGGAACAGTTTGCATCAACTTCCTCTTTGTCAGCTGTAAATGAAAGCAGAATTGAAAAAAGCAAAAAGGCTGCAGTGAAGTTAGTTAGTCTTCAATAATGAATTTCACCCTAGTTCATGCTGACAAGTCTAAAATCCTGAGATACTGAAACTAAATTCTAATTCTTCATTAACACAGGCTGGTTTGGATCTTTCCACACAACATAAGAAAACAAAGCACAGTCAAAGGTTTCTGTGAATATAAAGATTCACATTTGTCTCTTAATCATTCCATCTCATTGAGCAGATTTCAACCAGAGACTGTAACTTGTTTTGTTTTAATCTGTGCAAAGTCATACTAAGATGGTCGCGTCTCAAATTGCACAATTCCCCTCATGTAACAGCTTCATGTTTCTGTTCGTCTATCAGAGCTGGAAGTCGTCTGATGGCGGCCGCAGCGGCTGCTCAGATGGATCTGACTAAACCACAGGACAAACTGGAAACGTCTCAGTGTAGACGCGCCCGTGGGAATACCCCTCCCCCCAGCGCAGTTCTCAGAAATCTTTACCATTTCTTCCATTCCTCTCTCTATCACTTTGCTGATCAGCTGGTCTTCCCGTTCCACATCGATGTCCCTGTCCATAGATTTAATTGAAATCGATGCGTAATGTGCTCAGAGACTCTTTGGGAGCACTCTTCTCTACTTCCCACTAATCTGATTGCTTTCTTCTGGCTCTTAAGATGTTTTCTTCTCTTTCACTGGTTTTCCATCTTTCTCTTTCTCTTCCCATCCTCTCATTTAAGTTATGGATTTGCGGAGCTAAAAAGATGGCCGTGGATGTCAAATCAGTGGAGCGTTTTTCTAGTAATGCTGGAGTTTATCAGCCAAACGATGCCAATTCGACAGTTTAAGCTAGCTTCCCACACAGCATTTCCGACTCGCATTAAGAGAAAGTATTGCTTCACACCAAGTACGTCAGACCATGACAGGAGCCCACATGAGCACTGAACTTTTGTTTGTGTTAAGAGCTGTCCTGTTAATCTTAATTCACATTTCTTATTTTTACACTGAATCAGTTTTAAGGAAGTTGTAAATTGCATGTTACTTCTAGACATGCCTTGCAGCGGCTGTGAAAACACTTGTTGGGTTGTCTGAACTGAGTGATATACTCATGTACAGAAGTAATCTTATCAACACCAGGAGAGATTTTGCAGTTTCTTTTCTCAAGGACTTTTCAGCTCTCAAGGACTTTTTTCACAGTAAACTGACAGGAAAGTGGGTTGTGAGAGAGGAGGAAGAGATGCGGCCCGTGATGGCCCAAGACTTGAACCCATGACGGCCATGTCAAGGACTGAGGCCTCCACATTTGTGTCACGTCCTCTCTACCCCGCACCCTTTTGTTTTTGTTTTTTATTTGATTAGGTCTGAACTGCATATGTAAAAGCAGGTTTCTCAATTATTAATGTAGTATCTAGAGTTGTCCTGGTATTATTTTTTCAGATGCCAAGTAGAGTAGCCCTTATACTCTAATCTATCTTATTAAAATCCACCCTAGGTATGTGTGGATCAACATTAATAGTATAATCTATAATTAAATCATTGATTCAACTTAGTTTCAAAAGGTAAATTCTTTATTATATATATTTGTTCTAATAAAGACCCAGAATTCCCTTTTTAACGGCAAACTGCAAAGTATGTCCAGTATGCAGTTAGTACTTGGTCAGAGCTGCTGTTACATAAAAAACTGCATAAATGCAGCTTGGCAGGGAGGCGATCAGTCACTGGTTCTGCTTAGATGTTAAAGATGCTCAGGTTGCTTTAATACCGCCTTCAGCTCGTCTGCATTGTTAGCTCTTCCTCTTGACAATCCTCATATTTTCTATTGAATTTAGGTCAGGTGAACTTCCTAGTCAACCAGATATTTGTACTTTAAGCAGTAAGCGGTCTGGGTACGTACCAGATCCTGCTGGGGAAATAAAAAAAATAGCATTTCTCCAATGCCTTGTGCTTGCTAAAGTGCTGACTTTGGAGCTGATAGGAAGGAAGAGCTACAGGAGCGAATGACATGCTGGTCCTTTTGCTCCCTAACGCAGCAAAAACACTTCTTAAATTGTTTTTATAGTACCTTAACACCAGGAATGAGACAGTTCTGGTTACATCTGTTTTAAAATGGCTCTAGAGGAACGGACTCAAACTTACGAATGTCTTACACAACCCTGAAGGGATTTGGTCCTTAGTTATCTCTGTTGCTTCTGCACATTTTCCTTCTAGCACAGTTTTCCTTCCCCGAAACTTTCTATTAGCTTACTTGATTATGATTGTTGTTTTTGACAAGGCATTTTGTGGTTAACCTTTCTTATAGATGGTGTTAGTCACTGTCTGTCTGGTCAGCAGTTTTCGTCATAGCATTATTTCTGTCCATTTGTTCATATTGCTCTTATGTGATACTTATTTCTTTCTATAGTTTAATGTGAATGTCAGTAAAGCAAGCAGAAACAAACATTGTGATCATCCTAAAAGCATTGCTCCAACAGGATTTTGGCTTTGTGTGTGCAGAATGTGTGCATCGCATCCCATGGATTGCTCCTGAATGTGTGAAGAACCCGTCAGAATTGAGCGTGGCGGCTGATAAGTGGGGGTTCGGTACCACCCTGTGGGAGATCTGTTACGATGGAGAGGTTCCTCTCAAAGAGAAGAAGCTGACGGAGGTAAATGAACACAAAGATGGCTCACAATCAGATTCCTACTTGATTTTTCCCGTGTTTTTACAGAGAACCTGATCACTTTTCCCCTTTCTGTCCTTACATAATTTGTGCTGAGCAGAAGGAGAGGTTTTATGAAGCTGAATTCCAGTTGGCCATCCCAGACTACAAGGAGCTTGCTGAACTCATGACCCGCTGCATGAACTATGACCCCAAGAAGAGACCCTTCTTCAGGGCTATCGTCAGAGACTTGGATGTACTAGAAGAAAAAAGTATGTCTGATTAGAAATTTGGTTTAACTTAATCTATATTTATTGTGTTTACATATGAACTCAAACCCTTTTGTTAAGAACATTGGGTCGAGTTTTATTATCCGTTATGTAAGATTAGAAAAGGTTTTCTAAAACTAAGCTGTGGAGACCAAACCAACATTCAGGCTGTATTTTTAACCTATGAAATCCGACCTGGATGTTATACGCGGTTTGTCTCTCACGTAGCAGCAGCAGCAGCCTCAAATATAGAGAGAGTTGTTTACTCGCTCAGATGTTCATGAGGAAGTTCACTGGGTACATTACCAGTGATCTGCCCCTCCTTGGGCCCCACAGAAACACACTTCAGTCCATTCTTCCACCTAGCGGCCACTTTTGCATGCTGCAGTCTGTCTTAGTAACCAAACAACATAAAACAATTATTTCTCTATTTAAACATGTTAAAACTCCTGCAGAAACATTTTATTCTAACATAAGTATTGATTTTTTTTCTTTTAGACATTCAGCATAACAACTTGTTTATATCATTTGCTTCAAGGATCTTAGTAGCCAATTACAGGGAAACTAGTGCAAGCAAACAGTTACATAACCACAAAAAATTCTAGTGAAAAACATGACAGTCGACCACAATAGACTTCCTATTACGCAACTATGCATATGTTGAACAAACTCATTTCACACAGATGGACATGTGTTGCTGTTGCTTAGCAGCAAGAAGGTCTTGGATTCAAATCCCAGTCTGGGTCCTTTCTGTTTGCTCTCCGGGTACTCTGGTTTCCTCCCACAGTCCAAAAACAGTACTGATAAGATAGCTGCTCTATAATTATTCTTCAGGTGTGTTGAAATGGGCTTCCACACGACACAATAAGGAATTGTGATTTATTTAGATTTTCTTGATTGCTACCTTCCACACAGTAACTGGGTTTATTGCTTTTGTTCAAATATACTGCTATATATTGATGCTCTAATGGAACCACCACTGGTAAAAATAGTAAAAGTAAGAATCCCCACAGTATTGTCAACTTGTTCAACCATCAAAATTTTATGTTGTGATAAATCTAAATGATACAAGAAATCCATGCTGAAATGAAATGGCTTTTATAAAAATGTCAGTAAATAAATTCACTAAGAGGAATTATTGACTAATTACAAACAGACTGATGTTTTCAAGTCTTTATTTCTGTTAATTGTGATTTTTTTGCTTTCAGCTAATGAAACACAAGAAAAAGAAACATTTAAATTGTAGGGACTTAAAAATATGTTTAATGGCTACTTAAAGTTTAATTTTAATCAAAGATGTTTAATTAAAATATTTAATCTTTCCTCAGATCCATCCATCGAACCATATCAAATACAGCCGGTGGACCCGACTGTATTTGAAACCAGATTCCTGAGGAAGATCAGAGAACTTGGAGAGGTAAACATAAGCTTTATGTTTTATCAGTTTTCGTCTTGATATTCTTGACAATTATGCGACAATTTAGAAGCAAACAGAGCAGCTGCTTAATTCTGTTGTATGTTATTTTCTGCTTACTAAAATAAGTGTATAATTTCATTTTGTACCTTTAGAAAAAGCTTAGAGAAAAAGCTTTATTTCTTAATGTGTCTCATATTGAGTTGAAAGTTGTCCACGTGCCCTTTTTCTTAAAAATAAAAACTGTTCATGCTCTCCACTCTCAGGGTCACTTCGGTAAGGTGGAGTTGTGTCGCTACGACCCTCGGGGAGACCGAACGGGTGAAATGGTGGCGGTGAAGTCCCTGAAACCCGAGAACGGCGAGGAGCAGAGCAACAACCTCCTGAAAGAGATCGAGATCCTGAAGGCACTTTACCATGAAAACATCGTCAAATACAAAGGCATCAGCCAGGAAGAAGGTACTGAGCAACACAAACACAGACACGACGCAAAACTGTACAAAAAATATTTACACTTTTCATCTATCATAAAAAATGTCTTAATCCAGCAGTTTTGGCTTCATCTGGTTCAAAATCTGTAAAAAATTAACTTAAAGAGTTTAGCATTTTAGGCAATAAAATGTTTTCCTTATTTTAAAAATATTAAATTGTTCATTTACATCTTTGATTGTATTTTTAATATTGTATAAAAATACAAGGCTTAAGTGGTTGAATGGAAAAAATCCAAACAATGTGCTACCTTTTTATTCAATTAATCGTCAGAATAAACAATAGAATAATCGATTACCAAAATAATCAGAAGTCGCACTGCTACAGAGCATAATGGTGAAGTAAAGGTAAAGTCGTTTCGCCTGGATTTGATTTATCATAATAAAACGTGATGACCACATGTCAGATGTTTTTTTCTCTCATCTTTGATTCATTTTCCTACCACTGCATGATTATGTATCACTTTGTGTTTGATTTCTAGGTGGAAAGACCATCAAGCTGATAATGGAGTATCTTCCGCTGGGCAGTTTGAAGGAGTATCTTCCCAGATACAAAAGCCAGACCAGCCTTGGCACCCTGCTAAGCTACTGTATCCAGATATGTCGGGTAATACAAGCTTTACTCCTGGGATCTTTTATCATGTGCAATTATTCAGTCTCAAGTGGCTAGAGACTTTGTCTTTATGTTTTATGTATATGTGTGTGTTTGTTTCTTTTTAGGGCATGGATTATTTGGGATCTCGGAACTACATCCACCGGGACCTGGCAGCCCGAAACGTGCTGGTGGAAAAAGAAGGCATGGTGAAGATTGGAGATTTTGGCCTCACAAAAAGCCTCAAGGAAAACAACGGTTATTACACGGTCAAGGATGAAAACGACAGCCCCGTCTTCTGGTTAGTTGAGAACAGAGATGACTCTCGAACATGTTGTTTTGTTTGCTTTTGTTGTTGTTGTTTTTTAAAGGCTTTTACATATGAATATCAAACCTCTTTTAACCCATTTTCTGTGTTTCAGGTATGCTCCTGAGTGTCTGACTCAGTGCAAGTTTTACCTGGCTTCAGATGTCTGGTCCTTCGGAGTGACCATGTATGAAATCATCACCTACTGCGATTCCTCCAAAAGCCCAATGACGGTCAGCTGATTCTACATTTACATCTACATGAACATTCATACTCAATCAACTGCATTTGTCTGCGCATTGCCCACGTGGTTATTTGCCTGTGGCAGATGGCGCAATTCTTTGGCCAATAAAAGCAGATGACGTGTTTTACTAGAAGCGATCCAAGCAGCAGTCTGTGCCAACGGTGCAAGTTTAGTTTACTATGGAGATCCGTCACTGACTTCAGGCTTTTATCTGTGGATGATATTAAGAACCAAACTGAAGAACAAAAGAACCTGCATAGACAGTTATTTAATAAAGTAGCTTTTCATAATTTCCCCTTTTTTACAGCCTGATGATGAAATATTTGGACCATGTTTCTTATATTTAGATTGTTTCATCCAATCAGTCACATTTCAAAATCTTAAAAACTACAAACAGCTGAGCATAGCAACACATTTAGTCTTTATGGTACAAAACAAACATTTAAAAAGGCACAAATGATGAGAAAATGTCATAGTTTACTAAATTGAAAACATGACCAATAACTGCGATTTGCTTTCGTCCTTAACTTCACAGTGCTTCCTAGATATGATCGGGAGAGCTCAAGGCCAGATGACCATCGTCCGCTTGGTGAATGTTCTGCAGGATGGAAGGAGATTGGCTTGCCCTGAAGCTTGCCCTGGCCGTGTAAGTAACTTCGTTTATGATTTTTTTTTTAAACTTTCGTTAAAGTTTTTCCTTCACATTAGTGTGCGCAGACAGAACTCCAATCTGTGTGAGCCGGTTTCAGAACAAAGGAGCCAAGCTGAAAGCTTTAAAAGACTGAAGTGTGGTCTAAAGGTTTGGGGGAAGTTCAAGTTAACAACATAAACAGGGGTGTCCAAACTTTTTGTCACGTTCTTTATGTCAAATTCTTTAAAATTTCACAAAAATTAGTAACATCTTTGTGGTCTTTGACATAGCTCACTACTATTAGAATTACTTCAGCTTAGAAATTTCATTCAACTTTTAAATAAGTCACAAGATGTTGATTGCTACCTTCAAACGATTCGGCTTTTTGATATCTTCAGGTTTTTCTAAAAAAAAATGTTCTTTTAAATGAAGTGGTACTCAGATTTTTCAGTTTTACAATGTAATCAAATGACAGAATAATTCATCTGACGCATTTTAAAATTGGCTGCTTGTTCACAAACAAAATGCTCCTGCATTGCACTCTACAGTAATAACTTGTGCATCAAAACGTAGCCACATGTGTAAGTGGGTGGCAGACTTGTGTCCTGGATTGCAGCTGTGGCCTGGACTTTGGACACCATCCTGCTTTAAGGCAAACTGTGAAAGCGTTTAAAATCCTGTTTTATTTTCCAGGTGTATGAGCTGATGCGGAAGTGCTGGGAGCACACTCCAGAGCGCAGAATCACCTTCAAGCGTCTGATTGAGGAGCTCACCATCCTGCAGCAGCACCACCAGCAGAACAGCCTGTAAACCTCCACAAGGTTCTGTTGTAAAAGCAACATGGGACCAGGAGCAAGCTGCCAAATCGGACCATTAGCTGCATGTTCAGCTTCTCATCGCAGAGGAAATCCTCTGTCATAATCGCCCATAAACCTTCAGCGTCATTGGGGAAAATATATATATAAATATAGCCTATCCATACTTTAGATACTTTGCATTTGGAACTTATAATCCTGATATTTCCTGTAGTGATGAACATTTATGATGAAATGCATCTTATATTCTACATAAAGTAGTTGGTGTTTATGGACCTGCTAGGACACTGTAGTGCTCTGAAGACGCGGCAACATGAAAGGAGGAACTGTTTGTGCCGCTGCTGGGTCATGGACTCCTTTTTTGAGAGAAAAATATCAAGATATGAGTTGAGCATCATGGATTTTTATCGGTTTACATGGAGTTATTGTGCAAATGCAGCAAGAGGTGAATTGCTAATTTAATTGAATTAAATTAGAGCCAGTAATCATCAAATAGCTGTTTGACTCCCAGTCTAACGCAGAAAGATCAGTAGCACAATTTTAATTGGGGTAAATTAGTTTGAAATTCCAACTTGACTGGGAAAAAAAAGCCCAATCAAGTTGGAAGCCTTAGGAAAAATTCCAACTTGATTGAGAAAAAAACGGTCATCCTGCTTTGCATCAACGGTTTAACTTGCATTTGCACAGGAACTGTGTTTTGTTTGTCTTTTTTATTGTGCAATTGATCAGTGAGCCCAACATGCTGTAATGTTAAATATGGTTAAGGAACCGAATGAGCCACGTTATCGAGCCAGACGGTAACGTCCGTCTTAGACGTCTGTCTTAGAAGTGTTTCTAAGTCAGACACTGGGGGGCAGCAGCGCTTCACTTTCCATCTGTTTTGCAACCTTATGCGGAGCAAGTGGAGGCATGTCAGAACCCCATAATCTGTAAATGTTCTGCTGCACAAAAGCAACAGCTGCAGAGTTCACTGGGAGACGACATCGGATGGGAAGGAGTTGCTCCAACCAAGTGACTTTATTTTTAAATAATCCTACATTTTACGGTTGAACATGTTTATGCATTTAACTTTTTTTTAAATGTAGTTTCACAATACTCCACAAGTATAAAAAGTGTATTTATCCACATTAGTGGAATTGCTTGGAGCTGAAGGGACTTTATCTGCTCTAAATGCCACCGATGGGTCCGTCTGTCAGGCAGAGACGACATGGTCAAGATCACACGATGCGCTTTAATCCACATTTTATTTAGGAATGTAAAAGGCAAATCCTTCTGCTCTAAGAAAAAACATATGTATAATTTTTCAAAAAAAAAAAAAAAAGATACATAAACTCTTAATGAAAAAATAAATAAAAGGTCTCAGTTTTCTTTAAGTGTAAAGCGACATGTTCAAATGAAAATGGTTCTATATAGTACAGCAGTGTGATGTCATGCCAAATCTGCTCTAGAAATATCTTAACAGTAAAACAATATTAATGTCAGTGTGATATAAAATTCCCCAAACTCCAGTTTGTTAGAAAACACACTTGAAAAACAAAATTTTAGTGTGGAGCATTAAACAGCCAATTGGAAATTATTTACAACCATTAAATTGGTCAAAAAAAAAAACACCCAAGTGTATAAATATTGCAAACTTGTGATCAAGAAACTTCCATGTTCATTGACTTTTGCAAAGTGCAGCCTCTACTGATCAATCTGTAATGTGCAGATTCTCACACAAGTACACTGTGAAACCCAACAACAGGACAGGAAGTCTGAATTTTAACCTAAACTCTCAGCACAATCCTGCCTGCTAATACAGACAGAATTGTCATCTACCTGCAGTTTTAGCAGTGGCAGCGGAGGAAGTGAAAAAAGCCGTTCAGTCCGTGTTGGTCACGCTTTCATATATTGAATTAACAGCCATGTTGTTCCGTTTTTGCAGAACAGTTGTTTACAGCACAGGGAATTTCTGGTAAGCTTCATAGTGTCGAATTGATGCATTGTATACGTCACAGCCAAGCATTAGCGGTGGCGCATGACCAAAAGGCAAAGGTCAACAGGCTCTGTCAAATAAAGCCTTACAGAGCCAAGAAAATCCTTTGAAAGAAACAAATGACATTTTCAGAGTCCATACCCTCAAGAAGCAATGGTTTCTCAACAGCTGAGGGCCCCTGCATGAAGTGAAGATTTTCTGCTCAATTTAACCACTCCAGAAATCTATTTGTTGTGTCAGACCACCATCGCCTTATTTCAGAGAAGATCATCCACTAGCACGCTATTAGCTTAAGCTCATGTGTGTGTTGATCAGAAAGTCACTGAAAAACGCAAAATATGAAGAAAAATGTAGAGAAAGCAATGCTAACTATCACCTTAGCATCTCTACTAATCCCTTTCTCTGTAGATGCTGAGGATGATTCACGCTGCAGGTAACAAGCGCACAGTTTGGTTCATGTCCCCCAAGCATCGAGCAGACATGTGACAGCTCTACAGGTGCCTGTGAAGCGCAGTAGTCTAGCAGACACAACACACACTTCAGGGAGCGAGCAGACAGTGGAGGAATAATCCCTGCAGGCTGAGCGGCTGAAGGCAGCTGAAGTTGTTTCCCACCAATTTTCTTTCAGTCTGTCTCCCCCCCCCATTTCTCCGTTGCCTGCCAGGAACTCATTTTTGGAGCGCGACACAGAAACGCCCAGTGTCACTGGATGGAACGTCGGTTCATTATCTGCAATTCAATGGATCACGGCAGCCGGAACTGAGAAGTTTTAATCAGCTCAAGAAGGGGCAGATGGAAACCGACGGAGAACAAATAAACAAAGGAGCGACAAGAGTGTTAATTTATAATTATTCACATCTCCAGCCGATTGCTTCTTACAGGAAGAAGATAAGAAGATTAAAGTCATGTACTGACATATACTGGCTGGAAATGCTCTTTGCTTCAGCCATTCACACACGAGACATGAGACTGGAAGTCTGAAATGAATCCAAGCCCATTGTCTGTCTAGTTTTGGGAAGAATCTTTTGGTGTAAATAAAATAAAACCAACAGTACTGGCCACCAAATGCCTCTGCAGATACAAAAAGCAAACAGTGGGTCCAGATGTTTAAATCCCTTTTGTGTAAAATAAAATGGATGAACACCATTTCATAAATACAACAGATCAGCATGTCCCTCCACCCAAATGACACACATAATTGCAACGTTTTTAGGCATATATGTGGCTGTATATGTGTGGCAGCCTAAAATACAACACATCAGTTCTAACTTTGCTCATAGAATTTTTTTCAATTAAATATTAGTAGTTACTTGAAAGTCTATGCAGGTACAAGTACAAAATGTAAAAGTCATTAAGCATGGAGGTGGATGCATCATTAAGAGGGGCTAAGTTGCTGCTGCACATAAACATGTCATTTGGACAAAGACAAAGCACAGAGACATCAAACTGATGAGACGGTGATACAAACACCAATAAGTCAACAGATATGAAATAATGGATCATTTCTCCTCATAATTGTCTGCTATGTAATTTTAAAAAATATGAGAAAGCTGTTGCTCCTAAAGAAAAATATTAATGACACATTAAAATTCTATAATGTGTTCAAAAATATATGGGTTCAGCTCAAATATTAAATGAGAAAATGAAATTAATGTGAAAATACATATTTCTGGGCAAAATTATCAATCCTGTAAATTACAGGTGACCCAAATATGATTATATGCATTTACAATAAAGAAACAGCAGTAGTACTGCTGTAGTAGTAGCATATTGGATAATCTTATTTCCTGTCTGAGGTTTACAAAAAATCTAGCTTTTCATTTTTATTTCTTAAAACAAACAATAGGAAATCGTATATAGAAAAGTGTCTAATATTTTTAATAGGTCAAGCATTATTTGAAGAAGTTTCTGAAGACAAAATGAAATGAAAGCATAAATGTTCAGAAATATTACCAAATATTCATGCAACATGAGAAAAATGTGGGAAAATGTCCAACACACAAGCAATCAGAACTGGGAAACCAAGGAGAATATAAGCAGCCCCAAGAAGAAGAAAAAAACAAAACTGGCGAATCATCTGGCCATTGGAGGAAATCTGGACAATATTGTGCTGCTCCAACACAGCCGTATGAATCTAAAACCATTTCAACAGCCCAGTAGTTCTCAATACAAGGTATGCGGTTACAGGGGACGATACGCAAAGCTTCATTTCACGATCTGAAGTGTTTGTCTGTATTTCAAACAATTCTGAGGCGGTGATAATGGCATATTGTGAAGAAGTAGATCAGTACAGCAGACAGAAATCTATTCGAAGCAAAAGTAAAAGAGACAGATGGCACAGCAGACGAGCTCAACAAATACTTTTCAAATCCTGCTGCCTCAATCTTAAGCTCCACCTGTGGCTACGACACAACGCTCACTCCTTAGGCGTTTTTTTCCATCTTGAAATTAGACCGATCTCTATCATAGCTGCTCAGTATGGAGGGAAATCAACTTCCAGTGCTGGAATGGACAGAGGCCACCATAATGACTGAGAGGGGTGTGAGTTGAGTGAGTAGGGATCAAGCCAAAAGGAAAATAAATACATTAAATAATTTAAAAAGAGCAGAGCAAATACAAAATGGTCTCAACGCAAAAAGATGTAAGCACAACTGTTTTTTTTCGTAATAGGAGACAAAGTGATGAATCAAAACAGAAAAATGAAATTACATAAATCAAACTACAAACATAAACTGAGTCATTTGGATCCACAACACTAATAAATTGTATTGATGTGACAATAACGAGAAGCAGTAACAAAATGTTTACAGAATTAGACAAATAAATTAAAAATAAGCATAAAATATTTAACCAATAAAAGGAATCTGCCTAATTATAAGTTGATAATATTTAGATTAAGCTTTAGACCTGAAATTATTCACAATATATGTGCAAGAAATATTTTTTGCTGACAAGGAGATTCTAAATTATTAATTAGAGATTATTTAAGTGAATAGTCCAGCAGGTACAATCAGGGGTTTAATATGAAAATTGGCTAAATTAGACAATCATATAAACTGTGACCACCAGATGACAGCAAAGTTCTTCCAAAATGATCATTAAGTGTTTTGAATATAGATTATAGATTGCTGAACAGCTGTGTGGTGGTTTGAGGCGAATTCAACGAAATATTCTGAGTGTGTAATCAAACACACTGTAGTTGGGTCTTATCTCCAATAAATGTTAAAGACAGAGGCACTAATATAGAACATGAAAATTAAAAAGGACAAAGTGGAACATGCGGACACCTAGAGGCACAAATACAGGGACAGAAGCTGATCAGACACCGAAAATATTTTGTTTAAAGTCATTGCATGAAACTTGTACGCACATTTAAAAACCCAGGGTTTTTTTGGCAGTAGATTCAATATAACTGACCAGTGAATTTGATGCTTACAAGGATCCAAACGGGACGTGTAAATTCTTTCATGCTGCTGTAGTGTCTTGCAAAAGTATTTCTACCCCTAACATCCACAAACTTCAATGTACTGATGTCACCTTTCAGTAGGATAAAAGCCCTAAACATTCAGCCAGATACAGTGGGATATTCATCTGTAGAAATAGCCTAGTCAAAGTCCAGACCTAAATCTTATATATAAGGAATGGACACAAACTGAATAAACACAAATTTCAGTGAATATACAAAGCTGGTAGAGAGACCAATATTAACCACAGTGGTTTCACAATGTAACGACCCAAAGGGACTAAATGAAAATGCACACCACACTTTTCAGTTTTTTATTTTAGAAAGCCATTGATCCTAATGAAATCCACTGAAGTTAGTGATTTCATGGCTTTTGAAAAAAACTGGAAAACATTCCAAGTGTAGGAAATCTTTTGCAAGGCTCTTTGTCTGCTTACATCACTGGTCCGTAACAAAAGCCAAGAGTTTATATTCAGAGTACAACACCGCTTATTTTGCAACCAGCCTATTCTCCATTTGAAATATTATAATTACCAGCTGTTACTTGCCATGCAGTTACAGTAAATTATTTATTCATTTTAAATTTTGCCACAACTTACGCTAACCTAAGAATCAACATTTTTTTAAAAAAAAAAAAGATCTTTTTTTATAAAAGGAGTTCTACAGCAGTTATTTTCAATGTCAGTGATGTGTGACCTGGTTCAGTTTTGATGTAAATGTTATTTTCTAGGACATTATTTTTATTTACTGAACCAAAATGACCCTCATTACAATCTGAACACCTTATAAGAATATCTGAATCTCAGCATTTTGATCTCCCGTTTTTTCTGTGTGGATGTAAACATCACGTTTATCTGACCTGCAGTGACCTCTGGGTTTGCTTTTGCTCGTGCCATTGTTGTTGGTTTTCACAGTGTGTGAGCATTGCTGCCATAGCAATACAAGTGATATTATTCTCAGAGATATAAAATTCTGAAATATATAAGCAAAATGTAAAGACATAAAAAATAGAGATAGAAAAAATGAGAAAGCTGTAACCATGTGTATAAACCAGTGCCAGTTAGAATGGCTGAAGACTTCAAATAAAAACCTTATACATTCATTCTTAGACAGTAGTTGGAGCCTTGGTTATTGCCTTTTTTTAAGTTAGTGCACTTAAACCTTAATGTTTAAACTGTGATTAAAAAAACAAACCTCTTCTCATTATACAAGCTTTCTGTATACTGGCTTCACAATATTTCCAAAACTAACTGAAATTGTTTTTGCAAGCAATATATATATAAAAAAAGTATTATAGTCAGATTAAACCAACTATTTACATACACTGTCCAACAAAGCCTTTGTGTTTCCTGTTTCAGATCACATACACCAAGATTACTGCCCTTTCAAATACTTTGGGAAAGTCCAGACTGTATAACGGCTTTGAAAGCCTCTGATTATAAGGCAGCACCTCAAACACACTGCTTCCATCAAAGTAAAAAAAATAAATAAAAAAATCTGTCAACATATCAGAAAAAGCTGTACTCGCCCAGATCATCCTTGGTTACAGTTTCCGGATGAATGAAGGTGCCACATTAATCTGTTCAAACAATTACACGCAACTACAAACACCCAGAAAACGTCCAACCATCACGCTGTTCAGGAAGGAGACGGCTTACCGTGTTTTGGTGTCATTGGAGACCAAAAGCAGAAGAGTTAACGGCTCCAGCTGGAAAACGTGTCATTATAATGAAACATGTTTTCTACCAGCATGGACTGAAAGGCCATCCAGCAAAGAGGAAGCCAGTATTTCAGAAGCGACATATAAAGCAAGATTAACATTGCTGATTTACTCCAAATGAATGTCGGAAGAAAAAAAAACAATTCAGTATTTTTTTTTTTTGTACAGTGTATGTAAATATCTGGTTTCAACTGTGCGAAAAAACTAAATCTAGATTTCATTCATCCTTCAACTTTAAATACAGAAAAAGCTAAAACTCTTACAAACTATCTTCATCACATGAAAAAATAATCTGGTTGACTCTACTGCTACTAAACTGGTCAAATGAATTAAGAGGAGAATTTAGCACATTGTTGTTTAACATACAGTTCTGACCACAAGCTTACATTGGATCATTGTTAGTGAGACGGTGAGACATTCCAACCTACGGCAAGCTGGATGTGCCATCCTGATCTTGCTGATTTAAACACAATGTTTTCATTTTATCAACATTTTTCTACTGATCAGAAATATGTTTAATGTTTGGAGTGGCCCAGTCCAGACGTCAAACTGATAGCAAGTCTGTAAAGGAAGCTAAAGATTAGGGTGATGGCAGGGAGTTTCCTGCAAAATATGAATACCAGTGGAAATGTTTAATTCAGGAATAAACATATTTTATCAAATGAAAATAATATCTGAATCTACATAATCCAGAAATATGATTAGAAAAACCAAACAGTTCAAGTAAATCATTAAAACCCACAAATAAACACGAGTTTCATGCTGATGTAGCCGAACTGTATGTTCATTGTGCAAATCCAATTAAACTGTTAAATGTCAGAGCTAATTCAATCGCTCAATGGAACTCCTGAATTATTTTTCTACAAATAAAACAAATATATTTTAAGGCAAGGATGGGGAGCCTCCTGGAGCCATTTTATTACTTTCAACCATTAATATTTAACATTTCCCGTGCTGAATCCTCAGCCATGTTTTTTCTTAGCTGTGCAGGGACTCTGCATCGAATCATTTCTACAGTCTGAAAGTTTTATGAAAGTGGCGGCTGAATGTGAAATTAAAGCTCCTGTTACAAATTTAACAAAACCTTCAGAAAAACAAAAAAGAGAGAACATGATTTACAACAAACACAGCAGAGGAGGAAAACTGCACCCGGATATTTGGCTTAAACGGTACAAAACAAACCAAATAACTACGTTAAAGTCTCATCAGGACTTATTGTTAATACAATACTCAAACTGCCTCGGAATATTACATTACAAATATATAAGAGTATATTGTAGATCGACAAAACAAATCTGACGCTGAATATTTTTTCTGTTGTACACCACACTCAAAAATGAGCATCAAAATGCCCTTTATTATATGTGTTATTGTCTGTTACGCATGGCTTTATATCTTCTATACTACACTGCAATATTTACACAGCAGTTAATTTAGTTATTCCCTCAGTCTACGTCTGAAAAGTCCAGCTATTGAGGGACTCCATTTAATTCACCAAAATTAAAGGATTTGATTGGTTTAGACCCTTTTTTTCCTGATGTTCTCCCAAAACGTGGGATAGAAATGGCTGACGCTTCCTACAGGTAACAGCAAAGCAACACACACACATACACACACACCTTCAGGTAGGTTTAGAGAGAGTTCTGGGTAATAAAAGGCAGTGAAGCTAGAAGAAATGGATGTCAGTCTGACTGGCGAACCTAATTTGAGAGTTTTTAAAAAAAAAAAAAGACGTGGAAAGGACCGACCGGGGGGGCAGTTTCAGCATCCAGACAGGTCAGCTGCCTGCAAATACAAAAGCAGCTTCTACACACACATATAATATACTTTAGCTTAGATTATGTTTGAAAAAAAAAAAGATGTACAGGATAATATTAGTTAGGAACAGTGACAGAGAAACTGACATTTAAGATAAATAGTTAAGGCTTGAACAAGACAAAAGCAATACTGTGAAAGAGTGTACTAAAGTTTCAAAATCAAAGAGCACTATGGCTTGTTTTCACTCCGTCTGCAACCCTGACTCAACCCAACCTGACACCTACTGCAGGGACGCACAATGACAGCCACAGAAAAGGCCACTAGAGGGAGCCGTGACATCCGGCTGGTTGTGTCTCCCTCCTGAAGCTGTGGGCTTTAAGGTCATTTGGTTCACTCTACAGCCTCTTCCTCTTGAAGTAGTCGGCGTACTGCCCCCCAAGGCCCTGGGAGTGCTGCCCGATGTACGCGCCCTCCGATGGCGGCGCCTCCTGCACCGCTAGCTGAGGGTAGTCCCTCTTAATGCCCCGGGTCTGGTTCTGAGGAGACAGAAAATGACAGGCGGGAAGGATGTGAAAACGTTTTATCTATGGATGGATCAGAATGTTTTGTTTCAAAGCCATTTAAAATGTTTGCTTGAATAAGCCTGTGGCAGTTAATCGATCGCTTGATCAATTAAAATGAGCGTAATAATTTATTTTCTGGTGATTAATGATTTTTGAAGGGCAATTTTGTTTGCAAAGAAATCATAATTAATTTTATTTATGGTTTCGGATGTGTGTGTGGTTTTTATTTCCATTTTATTTGTTGTGTTTTATTTTGGATATTTAAAATGTCTTCTAGTTCCTGTGTGGAGTGTTCTTTAAAAATTACATTTATTGGTCTTTGATAGGGAAAACTTTTATTATTATGCCATTTTCCATGTATTACTTGAAATTGGCCTCCAAACAACAAGATTATAATGTATTGAAATAATTTCTGAGACAATTTATCACCTAGTGAAATGTGTTATTGTGACAGGCCTGAAGTGGAACAACTTGATATTCTAGATGCTTAAAGAACAACAGTTAAATGAACCAGCAAAGTGTTCCTCATCCTGTTACTGGAATAGTGTTGTCAAATGCCTCAGCAGATGATGCATAAAAAGAGATAAATCAGAGTTGCAATTAGCTTGTATTATTAAAACAGCAAAAAAAAAAAATTAATATATAAACTTCATTAGGCATTTTGGGGAGAGCACACATCTGATATTGAGACTACAGAGAACAAGCTCTATGCATAGTGGATGTGAATAAAAGCCCAAAGGATCTCATCCACTTTAACAGAAATGGCTACAAACAAGTTAGCTTGATTTGGAAAGATGTGGTATTATCAAATGTCCTAATCCTCAGCAACATCCAGTATCAGCAATGTCCCAATGAGTCACACTCAAATACTTCATTAAATCAAAGCTGTCAGGGCTCAAACACCAGGACGCTTCAAAGTGAAGAAATAATCAGGATCGTTTTCCATTCAACTCAAAAAGATCTTTCAGACGCTGCAGGATCGAGTTTCCTCTGGAGCGACGGAAAACAAACCCCAACATGAGTTTCTTTTGCTGAAGGTAACAGAAACACACCGCTACTCAGAAAACACACATCTCAGTGTAAACATTGCAAACATTGATACAATTTGTTGATAATTAAACTTCTCAAATATTTTTGTACTCTACCAGTTAATTTTCAGTGGACAAACTTCATCAGTCCATCCATTATCTGTATCCTCTTATGATTTATTTAGAGACTGATCTGCATGCGGTTTAATACAGGTAAGATACTAACTGCTCTCAATCTTGTGAAAGAGAAACACTGAGTGGAAAGTGAAAAAAGGAAGCAGCTCTTGCACAGATCCAGCAGGCCGTCGCTGCAGAGTGAGGGGGCCACAGAGGCAGTTTGCACAAACAAACGTAAATCTCACTAAAGGCGAGACCCGGCAAGGAAGTCTGGAACTGTTTGGTTTACGTCGTCAGTTCAGTTTTCCTTTCTGTGAACCTCCTGTAGATTACACAGCCTTAAACTTCTTCCACAAAAACAAGAGAAAAGAGAAAGCCAAGCAAGCTGCACTGATGTTTTACCTCTACGGTATCATTATATTCATAATTATATATTTAATAGGAAGGTGTGTGGAGAAATAGTTGTTAGCACTATCACTGTGAATGTGTAATTCAGGATTCCGACATTTTTCTACAAATCTTTTTTGACTTCCCATTTCTTCCCACATGTTTAAGTTATTACTAATTAAAGTTAGATATGGATTTATTCCAGATATTTCCACAGAGTGCAAACTTAAATATTATGAAAATTCCAGAAATAGGAAGGAAGGAACTAAAGGAGAAGGATGGAGAAAAAAGGAAAAGGAAAAAAAGGAGGAAGAAAGAAATGAACCAAGAAGGGAACAAGAAAAGAAGGGAGAAGGAAAGACATGAGAAAGGAAGGGATGAGACAAGTCAGGGGGAAACAAGGAAGGATGCTAGGAAAAGAAAGGAGTGACAAAGGGAAGACCGGAAAAAGAAAGACACTAGCTTTGTATGAATAGAACATCTGTTTGGTTTTCAGTACTTATGTAGCTTTTATTGACTAAAACATATGACCATTTTTTATTTAAGGATTCTGGTCAATGCAACTGTTCCTTGTAATTTCAATTCAAAGCTTAGAAGGGAATTCACCTTTTATGGCTCTTTAGCTTCAGTTCATGTTATGATGTCTGATCTGTAATATGTTAGTGAAAAAACCCTCACCAACACTTTGTAAAACATTTTGCTTTGAATATTTCCAGAAACAGAGAGGAAAGAATCATAAACCTGAATGGAGTTAATAAAACTGCCATTTAAACTTTGTTTTTATTGTAATGCAACCTTTTCACTTTCATTAAGTCTTTATAATGCTAACAGTATCCTAAATACTTAAAACACAAAGATGTTTGAACCAAACACTTGAGCTTAAATTTACAACGGTGATGATAATGAGTGAGTTACTGAGAGAAACTGTCAGAATGACAGAAAATTATTCAGTAAAAAACCTAACCTGCTGATTAACATTGTGTATGCAATCCTAAGGGACTTACCTGCAATACCAAATACTAAGACTTTATTTTTAAGCTGATAAAAATATAATATCATTATCTTTGTTCCCTCTCAGCTTCATTTAGAAAAGCATTAAGGTACAAATGGCCAACAGCTTGATGCTGTTATGTAATCTCTACTCACATAATAGTACGTGTTCCAGTCGGTGGCTGCAGTGTGTGCATGTGTGATGGAGCTGGGTGTAGCTGCAGGTGGGTGCGGAGCTCCGAGGAAGCCGGGCATTAAAGGCAGGGTGCTGTAGGCTGGGAGCACGGCGGCGGCAGGTAGGACTGCGGGAGGAGGTGCTGGACCGTTACTGACTGCATGCAGAGGGACCCCCAAAGGCTTACACACTTCCACTTCCTGCAACACACCCCCACACACACCAATGCAAAAAAAGATCAGTCAACAAGCTGCAAGGATAAAACTACCTCCTAAAATTGTACACTTATAATTTGCATCTCATGATTTTGCTGTTAACCTTTCTGCCCTCTCTAGTGGTTGTTAAAGGCCATACTCGATATTTATCACATTTGTTTATAACACTCACACAAAACCTGCATAAGTTACTCCTGTGAACATAAATTGAGCTCATTATCAAAGCTTCAGCTGAACACCATACATTCAGAAGACCTTATGAATTTATACAAGCTCTTTCTGCACACTAACATTTAATAAATGGTTCGCATTACTCATGTTCTACAGCATTACTGAAGACAACCATACACACACAAGGCAGATAAGTTTGTGCCAGGTGCTGGGTGTAGACGGATGCTTTTCTCCAATTTATTTAGCCCCGTAAAGAAGACAAGAGTATCAGCCAATCTGAACAGTCATGGAAATAGTGTTTATGCCAGAGAAGGAATCTGAGGGATATGACTTTGGAGAAAAGCAAAAATCTCATGAAGAACTTTATTTTTATGCATATTGTCCATACTGGATGCAATCTGCAACCAATATTAATAATGATGAATTGAAATGCATATGATTGATTTGAAATTACTTGCGTTAATTTTTGTAAAGTACCACAAGACATTTGTCTTGTTGTGAATTGGTGCTTATATGGTTAAATTAAATGGAAACTTGTAGAAACTTACCTTGCATCAAGTTTTCAATTACATTTATTTCTCTGGATTTGTATATAAGGATCTTCATTGCTCATTAACTTACTTATGCTAAATCATTCTTATTCTTTTGCTGCAGAGAACGCTGATAATGAAATGTTCAGTGTAAATGGAGAGAATGTGAGGTGTTGGCTGCAGCTTGGTCAGGCTGTGTACCTTGCTGGCAAAGGCCTGATTGGTTGTTGCAGGCTGGGAGTAGTACTGAGTGACGGCCTGCATGTAGGTAGTGTAATCCCCATAGGTGGAGGCGGCAGGAACCTGGAACACAAGCAGCTTACAGTCACAGAAATCACTGTCACTTCACAAGTTGATCCTAATTTATAAACAAAAACTCTGAGAGCACGTTGGGAATCCCTTTAAAAAATCTTTCACTATAAACAGTGTTTTGCAAAGGATTTTATACCCTCTAAACAAGCATATCTTTTATAATGCAGTGGGAAAGATGAGCATTGTACACCCAACTGCAGATAAATTTACACTTACCCACAATAGATGCAAAAAACCAGCAAGTTAGCTGGTAAAAGTGTATTAGAAGCTAGTTAGCGGTAATCTCAGCTATCTCAAGTTACAGAACAGAGCGAAAATGTCTGTGTGCGACTCAAATGTTTGCCTGAAAGAAAAGTCCCTCAAGAAAAATAAACTACATAGAAAGTTCTACCACAGCATGTGAACAACATATTTAAAGTCAACATACATTTTTCTAACAAATGTAAGACATTTTAAGGTCTTAATTGCGGAAATAACTCTTTAAGGATGCATTTACAGCCTGTTACCTGTGTGTGCTCCTTGCTGTAGTCTGCAGCCGTGCCGTCCTGTGGGGCGGTGGCGCTGTAGCTGTGGGCCTGTGCTGCCTGGTAGTGCTGGTACCACTGATGCATGGCCTCCTAAAGCACAGATCAGCCAGAATCAGGAGAAAAGTGTCAGAGAGATGTCTGCACTGATTCGCTTGCTAGTTTTTCGGCATCCTACTCTTCACCTCATGCTCCATTCATTGTCACTCATTAAGCATCGCTCCTACAGACAGCTCTGTCCCCCCTCCTTTGTCTCATCTTTCCAGACAAATTAAGCCAACTGTTTTATTGGTTATCTAATCATGACTCATTTGTTTGGATGAGTAGATTGTAATTAACATTTAGAAAAGGGGCTTTCTTCTCTCCGCTAAATACCAGATATGTCATTTGCTGCTGGAGGAGGCGCGACGACAAGTGGAGAAAGAAAAACGGAGTGACAGGGGAGAAAGAGAAAAGAATGGACGGGAGGAACAGACAAACAGCCCGTAGGAGGGCTTCACGACTTATTTTGAGAGGGCTGAGAAACGAGGGGAGCAGGGGACAGATGGAGACACACGCTGCCAAATTCACTCTCATTCTGCCCGTCCCTTCTCCCAGAAACCCACAGCTAGATCTCCCCATCACCTATGCAATTCAGGTGCTCACTGTGACCCAACAGAGCAACAGATATCCATGTGTTAGCGTGTTTGTTTTGCAGTACCTGCGTGTAGGCTTGGTTGTACTGGGTGAAGTCGGAGGAGGTGTCAGAGCTATAGGGGACGGTGGTTGTAGCCGCCGCACTGTGGGAGAATGAGGCAGTGCCCTGCGAGGCCACAGGAGCCACCGGGGCCCCGTACACCCCGGTGCCCGGCTGTCCTCCCTGAGGCTTGTTAGCCACAGAGTCTGATGGGAGACAAACAGGAGACGCAGTGTGTGAATTCAGATGTACAGAGACTGGTAAAGATGCTGTGCTGCTTGACATTTTCCAGATTTTATCACGACACAACCACAATCCTCTATTGGGAACAGACCAAAACAAAGTCGAATATAAGTCTAATGTAAGACTTTGTATTATATTCAAAATTGATAAATGTATTTTTCTAATATCCTAGAAATAAAAATCCAAAATATGCCGTGTGTATACTTAACATGAGCCAATATTTAAAAGAGTTTTTGTTCCAGATGTTAAGTCATTTACCAGCTTTGAACATCTGCAGATTAAAATCGTTTCCTATTCTTTGAGTAATTGCTCAAGCTCAGTCAGATCAGATGGAGTTTGTTGATAAACATCAAGTTCTCCCACCTATTTACAGTTATACTAGGTCTGGACTTTGACTAGGTCAGTGAAAGTCATGAATATTCTATAATCTCAACCGTTCCATTGTAGTTCTGGCTGTATGTTTAAGTCGGTGTTCTGGTGGAAAGCTGACCTCTGCTCCAAATCAACAACATTCTTCATCCAATCAGCTCTGACCATTTGAACCAACCACAAAACCAGAAGATCCATAAACCATAAGCTAGTACAAGTTAAAAAACAAGCTAGTGTGCAAAATAATAGTTTTTTTCAGATGGGTGGGGTACGTGTAATCATATGCTAATGTTATTATGTGAATCACGTTCCAGTTAAAGATTAACATTTTATTGCCCCAAAGTAACTGTTGGGGTAAGTTGAATGTCACAGCAGGTTTTATTGTTAAACTGAGTGCAATTAGGAGAGGAGCAGAATAGTTACTCATTATTATCAATTTTAGGTAATATTTATTTTATTTTACTTTAAAATGTGACCAACATTGTTGACTAGCTTGTTTTAAGATCCACTGGCTGATTACCAAATTAGCATTTAATCCAAGTTCAAGAAATGTATATCACTTATTGCATTTTTAAAATGTTTTATATTTGCCTTTTTTTAAGACTAGCTGGTGTTTAAATTTCTTATCAACTTTCAATATGTTTTGCTGCAGAAACCCAGTGGCCTGTTGGTGGACTGCACTCGCACCTCTAGCATGTTTTCAGGGGGAAACCCTGAGTGCGTTATGACATTTAACACCCAGGGATAATTTTTCATTTCATGCTAAGTGTTTTTTCACCCAGGTTGTACGTTCTCCTACTCCTCAAAGCTACTCCTGCTGTCCACAAGTTTGTTTTCCTCTAACAATGTCCAGGTGGGTGGAACTTGTCAAAGTAACTTCCACATGAGTGGCAGGACCCACAGTTACTCAGCAGAACATTTCATGGCCTCCACCTGTCAGAGGATTTGATGTTGCAGCTGACTGGAGAATAGAAGCTGTACACACACAGATGATCCAGGCTCAGACTGGTGGTTTTTTTCCCAGAGCCTCCAACCAGAGCAGAGCTACATGGAAAAGGCATGTTGAGCCATAAATGTTTACATGGTACTGAAGGTACATCCACCCCAGGGAAACGAATGACGCTGCAACAGAGATTCAAAATGTGACTCTATGCTGACGTCTGCTGCCTTTCACATATAAATAAGCAACCTAGAAAATTTAGAACCTCACAAATTAAGCACATATTGTTTGGAAACAGAATTTAGCACATTCGATTCAAGTGTAGTTTTGGTAATAAAGGTGGACCATCCACTATAGTCTTACTGCAACACCGTTTTTCCAACAGCTTACACAATAAAAGTCAGAACAAAATCAAGCTATTTTTTCCTGTATGCGCATTTTGGCACTCACTTTGGAGAACGACTCCCGGCATCACGCTGGCCAAGTTCAGGTAAGGATTGGAGGGCAGTCTGACTTCTTTAGGAGGATCGCCCAATAAAGAGTTCTGACCACAGTTTACCTAATGAGGAAAAAACACTTTAACCACACAGTGCTCCTTCCAATTCATAATAATGTTTTATTTTGCATTGATTTGTTGCATAAAATACATTGACATTTGTGTACCATACCAAAATGTTTGAAAGCTCAAAAGGTATAAAAACACAATAACTAGGCTTTATAGCTCAACTTTGTGAAAAGTTGTTCTGTTAAATACACTTTCTTTCCAATTAAAACATTTTAAGACAATCCCAAGAGGGGAATTAATTCCCAGAAGAACCTCAACACTGATTATGCCTGTGCACCGACTTGGAAGGAATCAGGTTAAAGTATTCTAGATGTGCTGTGGTTAAACGAGGCTCAGTCAAAGAGCAAACAAGTCGGTGCAGGTGAAGACTGCAAGGGATGTCAGAGAAGGACAGACAACCAGGAAGGCAGAGAGCCAAACCAAAGGTCTTAAAATGTCAGGAGATTACCAGGTTCAGTAGTGAGAAATATAGACATTTAAACATCTGCTGACATGACTGCTGCTAGTGATGTAAGCAAAATGTAAAGTTAAAATTTCATGTGAAAGAAAATGGCTGTTAAAGAACAAAGGGTGACAAAAAGCATACAGGTTTATAAAATCAACAGGACCAGCCTTAATTATTGGCAATCAAGACGGAACGGAACAGCCTGTATTTTGATACATAAAATACATATCATATAGCAATCTTTAAAAGAGCCTGTTTTCATGTCCAAGTGTTAACGTATTATGCATTATGTTACACGAATGTTGCATTTTATTGTTCAGTTGCAATGTTTTCTTTTACCAGAAGAAAATAAAACATATTTTATATATACAGTATAGTTTATGACGAATATAGTTGCAAAAGTTGTGTCCGGCCAACAGTTGCACTCGTTTCTTAGGAAAAGAAATTGCCAACCCTTGAATGACTGTAAATTATTTGTTATCAGCAGTTACAGTTGCTTCTTATTATACCTGAAAGGATTAATCTGAATAATTGTAATCAATTATCAGAGTAATAATCAACTAATTAATCGTTAGCTGGCACATACAAACTCAAAAAAGGCAATTTTTCTGAAAGAACACAGTCAAAGCAGCAACAACCTTTGTCTGTAAAAATGTCCTGAACTCAAGTGTTATAGATTCATCATTTGCAATAATGAATGGCAAATGATCATCTATAAAAACAGTCATTATCTAGGAATGCTGTTATTGAATTTTAGGCCAAATATGTAATTTTCTTGTCTCTATTGCCTCTTTTAATGTAATTCTAACATTGTATTAGAAAAAGCTTTAGTGGTTAAATGAAAATTCTGCAGAATCAGTTAATCGATAGATTAATCTATTATTAAGACAGTCACTGGTTTCAGGCCTGATTCAGATTAAAGAAAGAAGAAGCGTTGTGCAATCTGGTAAAACTAAAACCTTCAAAGACTAGAAGAGTGCGATCTTGGCTGATCTTGCATGCAGAAGCAAGAAGCTGTGGAACAGGGTGGCGTTATTACACCTTGCTGCGCTCACCATGTTAGTCAGGCTGTTACCATCTGAGCTGTTGTGCTGGCCTGATGATGTATACACTCCTCCAGGGGGCTTAGGTGGAGGCGGGCCCAGGCCTGAGTTACTTATACCCAAAGAGAACGTCTGCCCTTGTGGCTGGGCGCTCCCCATCGTCCCGGGAGGAGCCGGCTGCCTGTCGCAGGAGGTGGGACAGGAAGAGGAGGAAGCAGAAGGGGTTGTTGACACAGAATGGGAGATGTTTTGGTCTCCCCCGCCTGTTCCTGCTCCTCGACCCTGAAGGTACGGCATCACGCCTGCTGCTGACACCACTACTGTAGGGTTGTGGGTAGAATTTGGCACAGATTCCTGGAGCAACTCTATGATGAAAAAGATGAGAAAACATGAGATAAAAAAAGGCAAAGGAAATGAATGAGAAGGAAAGGGAAGATAAGAAAGGAGAAAGATAGTGCAAAGAAATAAAGTAGAGGAAATTAAGCAAAGTAAGATGGGAGAAGGATGCCAGACTCTATGAGAAACAGCTTTTACTGATGACCATCAGTGTCTGTCTCCTCTGGAAGAAAAAAACTGTCTTGGTGAAACCTGAGATCCCAGCCTGACTGTCTCTGTAGAGCTGACTGTAATATTTTACAATGGGGCTTCCTGTTCATCCTTCATCACTTATCATGCTCATCTACAGCTCAGCACTTAGCTGCACACTCCCAATATCTCTTTTGCTCACTCCAGGGTTTAATAACAAAAAGATGTACGTACACATATAAGCAAAAGACACACACATGCAACACTAAAGGTGAACACACACGGTCATAAATATTACAGATCTAATAACGCTGTGACAAATAACCTCTGCAGCACAATGACAGAACTGGCTCTAACGAGCCTTAAGGCCAACATTCCAAGCTAACACTGATTATGGCTTTACTTCACAAACAAAACACACACAGAAGGACAGACCCACAAGTACATTAGTACACGCAAATGTCTGCTTGGTCTCTGTGCATTATATGGGAGATACCATTTCCGTTTAAAGCAACAACAGCTCGTCTCTGCTGGGGATTTAAATTGAAAATGCACCGCTGCTTCCTGGGGATGTTTTGTACAGTAATGTACAGCTGTGAGATATTCAGCTCTGACAAGCCGAACACTTAGTCAGTGAGTTCACATATCTGCAATGATCTTGCAGTATGAGGATATCCCTACTGTTGTGCACTAGAGATCTAAGAATAGTTTGCTGAGCATGAAGACAATGTGAATTAGATCTCAACTTTGTTTAAAAATTCTCCTGTTTAAGAATCTTCTTGGTGGCCTAATCCTAACTGGACACTTAGAGTAGTCGGGGTTAGGGAAAGCTGCTGCCCATGAATACGTGGGACTCCCTTATATACACTTCTAACTGCCTAATAATATTTTAAACACCAAATATACCTCAGTATCCATTATTACACACAGTGGAAACCTTCTTGGCACAACCACAGAAACTAGAATCCACAGACTTCCTAATTTCTGCTCTTTGGCGTTCAGCCAAACAGCAGCAAGAATTGCTATATTGATTGATTTGCAAACACTAGTTAATAACAAGTCATTATTACTATTATGACTTGGTATTTAAGCTTCTCAAGCTGCATTTCCTTTTGAATACTTCAGTTCGGCATTACAAAAAAAAAAAAAAAAATCGCAATGAGTGGTGAATTTTGCCCAAATTAACCAAATTGGTCAATTTGCGAACACTGAGTAGATGTGAATAGGTGGGGGTACACTGTAGATGAAAATTTAAGTTTTCAGTGAGATGACAGTTATAAAATGCTTTTAACAAACACCATGGTACAGCTGTAGCAGGATAAATTAAAGTTTTGCCCTTAAATGCTTCAAGACAGAGCGAGTTGTCAAAAGAAGCTGGTATTTGATCAAGTTCCTGGTGAGACAAACTGTAGGCTTTGGTTTTCTATATTTTGTTCTGAGTTATAATACTACCTACATGTTTCAGTGGTGTCTTATGCTCACCTGTAGGGGAATCTCCCAGGAGGCCTTTCCCCAGAGCCAAGAGACCTGGAGGACGCAGAGACAAAGCTTTTTGCATCAGTAGCCTGGAAGGGTCTCCAAGCAGACTGGTGACCTGATGAAGGCAGAGGAAAGACGAGTATTAGAGAAGAAGTAGCAAAAAATTAATGAGAGGAGATGAAACATCAGAAAAGATACACTCAGTCCTAAAAAACATAAAAAAATTACAACAAAATATAATTTTAGGGCATTTTACACAATAAAATGAAAACTGATGTAGAGTACAACAGACACATAGTTTGTATTTTTATTAAACAGTTTTCCTTCTTGCAAAGGCCATAGATGTGGAAATCATTCAGAAATGCCACTGGGCGAAAAACAGAAAAGGTACATTTAAAATACATAAGAGCTTAGCGTTTTCAATGCTTTGAGGAGCCTGAGGGGGAAAAAAACATTAGTAAAACATCTGGTCTGAAAGTTTCAGCATCTAAGCATCACCGACTGTGACTTTTAGCTTTGTTCTTCTCAGCAATTAAAGAAAACATGAGAGACATTTGAAAAGAAAATATGGAAATGGAAATGTCAAGGGAAACTTTATCACCTCCAGGTCTTAACTTTAAACAAAACAAAAGACAATTAGGTGGAGTGATTTTAGGTGATTCAGTTTCATTATGCGTTTAGTGTAGTAGCTGGAAATGTAAGTGAACGTGTGTCAAAGAACACAATCTACCTTCCCCAATAATTCATGCAAAATGTCACACACACACAAAAAAAGCCCTGAGCTGTCTTACGCTGCTGATGCGCTTGTCTTTGATGTGAAGAAGCTGCTGCTGAGCGAGCTGCATGTGGAGGAGATTCTGGAGGACTAGTCCGTTACCAACCATAGCGTTCTGCAGGGTTACAGCCAAATAACAAAAACTTCACTTTCATATGGGAACCAATATAGCAGCTGTGAAAATCTCACAAAGATGATGCCTTTCATCTGACCTGGTGAGCCTTTCCTAGCGTTAGGAGGGCAGCAGTGAGAGGAGGTCTGAGGAACGGGAGGCCTGCATTACGCCCGTACTTTCCTGAAAAACAAAATGATGTACAGAAACATCAATCAGAGCCTCACCTTGCATTTTCTTCCTATTTTGTAAAAGCCACTAATGGACAAAATCAATCATCCCAAAGTTGGACACACATAAAGTTATAAATCATTTACTGTAAGTAATCAGTCACTTAAAGTACATTTCAGAAACATACATAGCTGTCTGTTGCATAACCAACACAAGACATACAATATCAGAGGAATTATGGACCATATAACAAAAGTGTTTAAAATGTACATTTCTGTTTAGATTCAAAGAGGCTGAAAATGTTACAGCAATTACCCGTGGGCTTTCTTTGTGTTGCATAAGGCAACCAGCTAGGTAAAAATCATTACTGTTGAGACTGATGCTGAGAGCCAATTTGACAGAAAAAAGGCTTTTTTAAAAATAAAAAGCAACTACGTGCTACATAGGATATGTGAATCCCAATAAGAACATCATTAATTAATCAATTTTATCAATATCTTCATATACATTCATAATACTCAGTGATACTTTAACCTCTTATTTAATAATATAAATTAAAATCCAAAATTTGGATTCTCAGACAAATGACTAATTATTTTTAAAAATCAGTGCTAAAGAAGCTGATAACTTCATGAGTGCTTTACACAATCATATAAATGGAAAGTTGAGAGGAAGGACAACGTTGCATAAGCAATCGGAATAACCACTGCCTTGGCAGCATTGTGAAAGAAAGCTACTCAAGAGTATGGAAGAAATTCAAAAAAGGCCCTACAGCTACCACACACAGACAAATCCATGACACGGGCTGAAACTGCTGCATTCCTCAGATAAAGTCACTCCTGAAACAGAGACATTAGAAGGAAGAAAAAGGACTGGCCTGCTGCGCAGTGGTCCAAATGCAGACCTGACATAAACTAGTCAATGGGAACTTTTAGAGGTCCATCTTGATTTGGCTAAATGAGATATCCAAAGGTTTAAATAAACGGCATGCTGCATTTAAATGAGGAGCACATCTTAAACACCTGGAACTGGGAATCTTTTAGCGCTGGAAGGAGCTAACTTAAACTGGATCCAAGTTGTATTCTTGTCTTATGACAAGAACCGAACCCCAAGTTACTGCTGGTGATGAAGTATATCCACTAGGGCAAAGTGAACATTATTGACCGCCTTGCACAAATCCCCGACTGGGATTCAATCTGTGGAGTGAACTAAAGATGAAAGACCAGTAGTTCGCATGTACTTTGTGAAAACTGGGTCAAATGGGCAAGTATGTTAGTCACAACCTGAGCTCAAGTTGCTGTTCATACGGACACTCAGAGAATCATTTTAATACTAATTTATTAAATTGTTTTTGCAGGTAGGAAATGAAAATGGTGGTCCACAAGACAGAAGCAAAAACAATGTCAAAACTGTCCTATTAACCAAAATGATTGTTTTTAGGTTAGCTTTAATAGCAGAGGAAGCCTCATTTTATGAGATTATGACTGATTTTATGCACCACACTCATAAGTCAGTACCATCCAACCTCTTCCTTTCCTTCAGCTTTAATGTGCAGTGAGTTACCCAGAAATTTCACCGCCCCCTCAGAATACATCTAAGCGTCAATGCTAATGGTAGACTCCACCAGAATAGGTGCAGAAAGTTTAACATTTAATCAAGGTCCTAATTTTAGAATTTAATTGTGCATGCTCCTGTTTAAGAGAGCGCCACCACCTCTCCCATCTTCTCTCCTTCCTGTTCTCATTTGTTCCACTAATGTCACACAATTTCATTTTAATACCTGATTAGCCATTCATCAAATAATGAAGACTAGATGATTACAGAAGCCTATATAGCAGAGCCTAACAGACAGATGCACTCAGAGACGGCAGGTCTTTGATTACCAGGCGAGTCCCTTTGGAGTGAGAAGATTACTGAAATAGTTTAAGGCTTTGATAGGCCTTTAAATCTGCTAAATTATACAAAGTCTCGAATGTGCATGCATGCTGTTGATGTGCAATTTTTTGAGTCAGTAGTTTTAACTCTACATATTCCACATGTTTCAACAAACATCAATGCAAATAAAAAGAAATTCAGTGTTATATTTTTCTCAAGGGATCTTCTCATACCAGAATGTAAACATTGTTGAGTATAGATGTCATCTGTTATAATTCAAAACTACACTGGCGGAAATGTATGTTTTTGCCCGCAATATTTTACAATAGTTTCACCACTGCCATTTTGTTGCCCATTGCTTTCTCATCTCTTGAACTTTATTTGATGCAAGTACAAAAGATTTCCAGCTGGTATCTCCTATTTCTCGCCTCATTCCTGTATGGCTGCAAAGGTCGCAACTAGAGATGCACTGAGACATCAAATGTTGATGAGAATCAAACTATTTCCAATTTGATTGGGTCTGATTGGTCGATCATAAACTCTAAAGTCTAAGAACCCCCCATACTTAAGCACAACCAGGTCATGTCAACAGTTTTTGTTGTGGTTGTTGCTTTGAAAAAAGGAGGCTCTTTTTTTTTACTTGAATTCACTTTTTATGCCCAAAATAATGCACTGAAATCGTAAAATGTGAATAAAGTACACATCATTTGTTAAACCTAAATCCATTATGTTTGTCCTACTTGGAATTAGAAAATATGCCTAATAAATGTGCACTCGGTGCATTTGTTTCGGTCGATATTTGGTTTGTGGATTTTTTAATTTCATACCTGTCAGGGTAACATTACCGTCTGATACCTAAACCCCATATGCACTCAGAATTCAGACAGTTTTTATGAGCAGAGAGAATACTTTGAGGTTGAGGCTCTTAGCAGAGGAATAAACGACTATGTTATCATTTTAGTCGCCCTGCCAAAAAACATAAGCTGATACAAGTCCAACACATCTGACAAACCAGTAAAAAGTTAAACAGACAAACCGGACCAGGAAAGCAAACATCCAGCTAAGTGTTTCTTTTTCATTAGCTGCTAGTTAGCTAGTAGCTACTAGAAAAAGAGGACAGAATGCCTTCAGAAAGCCTCACTTGTACAATTATAAAGTCCAAAGTGGAGTCGCATTAAACACTTGTGACATACCTCCTCTTTTCCCGCCCTGGTACGGCCTCATAAGGATCTGCAGGGCAGCTGGGTTGGTCATACTGGTCAACAGCTGAGCCAGGTTTGGTTCTGGTAGTAAGCCTTTTCTGTTACTCAGAATCTGAAGAGAAGAGGAGAAAAAAGATGTCCTTACAAGTTAGCAGAAAAGTTTGTGATAGAAGTGTGTGTGTGCATGTGTGTGTTTTGATCTTGTCATTAGAAGGCCCTGAGAGCAGTGGTAACCATTACAAAGGTTTACATCATAAAGATGCATCTGCAATGTCAGCAGAGAGGAGTTGGTCTCAGGGAGAAAAGAGAAAAACAGAAACGGAGGGACAGAGCTGAGAAACCGAAGCCAACGGATTGGAAGGATTTACCAAAAATGAGACAGAAAAATACTGGTGCTCATATTCACACATTTTTAGCCAATTTTACACGTTGGCGTCCTGTTGTAAAAACTAAAAGTGGCTTTGTGGCTGAAGCGTGAAGAAAAATCTCAATGAAAATATGCAAAGAGTAAGGAATTTTCTGTACATCTTATTTGCAAAGCATTTTTAAGTCACTTCTTTTTTTTTTTAAATCCAAGAAACAATTAAATTGGTGCAGGTACAAACAACAACCAAATAACTCAAAACCAATAGAAACATCTCAGAAAACACATACAGGACGTCAAAATGAAATGCAGCTTTTCTGGAAAGCACTTATGTCAACCATAATATCATTGTACATTAGGTTTCAGATTCATCAAATTTGTAGCACATTTGAACACTAAAAACCATCATGAGTAGAACGAGGGATAGTGAACACTATGCATCCCTTCAAAGGTCTGGCACAGACGACTGTTTTGCAATGTTTGCAGCCTCAGTTTGCTGATGATTACTTATAGATTTTGTTGCAAAGTGAATAAATGCATATTATTTTATTGCAAAGAACAATAAATCCTGAAATAAGGGGCTCTTACCTATTTGTGAGACTTTAATTCAGTCTGCAAAGAAAAAGTTTCTATGCAATTGAGCATGATGTAAGTTGAAACTTGACAAGCTCTTTTTAGACATTTGCTGTTTAGTCAGAAACACCCAAACAACAATCTAAATGGCCATTACTCCCAGCGGATTAAATTCAGCAAACTTAAATGAAATCGGACTGAATGAGTCAAGTGGAATGAGGAAATGCTGGTTGTGATGGAGCCTCAGCAGGACTGACAGCACAGCAGCAGAACTCGCCGGCTGGCCCAGAGACACGGATATTTAAAACAACATTAGCAGGATGATGATATTTCCTCCCTGTCTGCCCCACAGCTACAACATGACTCCAGCTTGTTTCCTCCCTGTCACATCCCACAGACAGAGCTCCACTGATGGGGACAGAGTGGGTTCGACTGCATCTCGTCTGCAGATGAGGACAGCCGAGTCCACACGGGTGTGTGCGTGTGTGTTGCAGGAGGGAAAAGTAGCATTTGTGTGTGTTAGTGGTGTTGAACAAGGCTGCTCGTAGCTGACAGCATCTTTCGAGGGAGAAGAGAAGAGCAGCACAGGAGGAGGAGAGGAGAGAAGAGGAGCTTTCATTTCTTTTTTTTCTGCTGGAGAAAATGTCAGCATGCTTCGGTCTGTTTGCCTACTGGCCAAAAAAAAAAGGAAAAAAACAGCCACATACCAGCAGACTCATGCCAGGGAGGTAAGAAAGGGCTGAAGAAGGGAAGGCGAGAAGTATCTCAGAAAAAGAAAGGAGGAGGGAGCCATCTGGTCCTCAACGTTCACCATCACACTCATCCAACTGGAGGAATGAGAGAACCGCCTCAGAGGAGAACTGGAGCCCAGAGTGTGTCTTGATCTCTTTCTTAAGGTCTGATGTTTCTTTTACCAGCAGTTCACATGTACTGAAAGAATCCTGAAGAACCCTGAGGCTACAGATTTAACCTCACTGTACTCGCGGATGCTTCCTTTTTCTTCACTGTTCTGTCCGTCTCGAGTTTCCTTCTGAACTCAGACACAAGTCAGACTAACAGTTACTGATCGAGTCCATTTTTAACCTTTCTACCTGTGTTGGGGGATTGCATACCGATCAGGAAATGCCAATATTACTGACATAACTGCATGTCTTGGCCCGTATTTTGTTCATTTTTATTTGGAACTTTTAATACTTTTCTGTACTCCATTGGTACCTCATGAGTCAATGTTGTATTCTAAATATAAAATAAAATTGGTGAGTTAATTAGGTAGTCTGTTAAAAACAGAATGCATTAAACTCTTAAGATCTTATCAATCCAATAAAGTGCAATTAATAGATGCATCTTTAAAATATTCAAGATGAAAAGCCTGCACAGCATTTCTACACAACTGATTAAAAAACTTTGGATGCAAAATCAAATGCACTTTTTTCCATCTTTTACTATGAATATGATTATAAATATAGGCAGATTTAGCATATTCTTGAATATCTAATAAATCTAATGAAGACTGATTTTGTTTCATTTTTCAGAGAGAGATTGTGCCACTGAATGGATGAATTTTTATTTGGCGTTATTACCATGTAGCCATGCAGAAGCTCACCTCATCTTCTGCTAGGAAATTCACCCTCACTTAACGGCACATAAAACACTTCAGTTTTGTTTAGTGCACAAAAAACTAAAGAGAAGGGAAAAGATGTGATGCATTGTTTGAGAGGAAACAGCTTTCTATAACCTCAGATTCAGACAGATAATGGCAATATTGAACAGAGACCAGCAAACCTCCTCAACTTTATCAAATAAAACTTTTACAGTCTGTTATGTAGGATCCTGGTTTTGGAATCATAAAGGAACCTTAAAGCTGCAGTATGTAACTTTTCTAAAAATATATTTTTTTAACATATTTGTTGAAACTGTCTATCTCGTGGTATGGTAAGAGACAGGCAATGTGTGAAAAATCTAATTTGAGAACATTTAGCAGTGCATAGACAAGCATGACTGACAGCACTCCTCCTGGCTCTGATTGGTTGTTTTAGATCAACGGTGGTGCATTTCCCCAGATGGCAACAGTAGCTCAGGAAGGAGCTCAATCTTTTCACATGTTATGCGTCTCATATCATACTGTCACAGTATCATGACAGTTTTGACAAATATGTAAAAATCCTATTTATTATAAAAGTTACATAATGCAGCTTTAAGAATGCAAAGATCTGTAATATACAGATCTAGATCATCTAAGATCTAGATCTGTATATTACAGAGTATAAACAATTACAATTGTTTGTGTTTTGCTTTTAAAAACTCATTTACAATCACTTCGAGACAAAAACATAGACGGTAAACCCTGGAGCCCAACAAGATGATCTCAAACACGCAACAAAAGGCATTAGGAAGAGCTAATGGGACAGCACTAGCCACCCTGTAATAGTCCAGATCTCAATCTAATCAGTAATCAATGGTGAGAGATAATTAACAGGGTGATGAGGAAGAAACCAGCCCAAAGCAACAGGAAGCCATTGTAAGAGAACAGCAGCGAAAGATGCCAACTGTTTATAGGAGCTTGGTTTTTGCATTGATTTGAAAAGAAAGACTCAGTATCAATTATAAGAAAGAAGTAAAAATGATTTAGTTGTAAATCTGTCCAATTCCTCCAGCACATCATAAAGTAACTTCTCAAAAAGAGTCTGTCAGGAGTGAGGGCAACAATTTCAGGTTAATTACTCGACCAAACCCACAAAGATTATGAGGCACATTCCCTTCACGTCAGCTGACATGAATTTTTACTTGCATTTGATCCTGTGTGCTGGTGCTCATACAGTTGAATGCACATATATCTGTGTGAGAACATTACTGTGTCTTAAGCTGTGACTTTAGTTTATTTCAGGCAACGGGAGACAGTGGAGGAGCCCAATCAGTCTGCAGAACTATAATTATGGTGTCAATGCTTCTCTGCATCCACAGCACTGTGTAGGAGGGACATCACAGCTACAAAGAGTCTCTCAGCCAGAGGGTGCTCATGCATGCGAAACCAAGTCAAACCCTGGTTCGTCTCAACTCTGGATGCAAAATAACCAGTTGGCATTAGCTTCACAATTAGCTGTGAGCATTTTTTCCTCATATGCTTGCAAAGTTCAGTGATTCAGTGATGCAGCTTATGGTTTTCCAGATAGGAAATGTTGTGATGCCAGTGGCGCACATGACATCTGAGGTTTAACAAGTGAGGCTGCACTAAATTTACAGTGAAGCTTTAGAGATCAACAACATGCAGCCAAAAACCTCCTACAGTCGTAATAAAAAAACCTGCTTTGACGCTGTACATTTCACCTCAGTTAGACGTGTTTAAGTTTAGAAGTCTTATTTTCATGGATTTTCTTTGCTATATCAACTAGTAATCAATTCTTATATGCTACAAAGTGAAGTGGAGATCAGAGACCTCTGAGATGCATAGAGAAGGGTCTAATATAAAGTTCATTAAGTGTACAACATCACTTGAACAAATAATTAACTCCCATATATTACAATGATGAGAACAACTCAGGCTCCCAATTTAAATGTAAGGGCTCATGAAATAAAGATGAGCTGTAAATTAAAGAGCTTAGTGTAAAACAGCAGCATGGATAAATCTGCTCTATCAATTATTTTTCAATATGCAGGAGACTGAATGACAAGGAAAATTTTGTTACAAGGCAAGATATCAAAATTTGCCACATGACCAAGACTTCCATAGAAAAGTCAGTTTTTAACATCTAAACAACAAAGTTATCTGAGAACCTGGTGTGTTCCCAGTCTAATCGAATCATCTTCAAGGCCACATGTGCTCCAATGTTAGCTCAACTGCCAGCGCTAAATGCAATCTTGGTGGGAAACTTGTTAAATCACAGCTGGTGTATGACGTATTCAGAAATGTTACTGACCAAAAATGATACAAGGTTTTGTTTCAAATGTCTAATTTTAAAATTAAACAGGAGTATGATGTCGTTTATGGTTTTACCAGCCTTAAAACCCACATGCAACACTGATCCATCATTATTTCAAGTAACCTTCCAAGATTGACTTGCACGTATAACAAGTCAACCTTGGTCAAGTCAATAATAAGAAATGCGTGTATAATGTGAGTAACTGGTAAAGTTCAACTTTTAGAACTTTCTAGCAAATATGGGTTAGATAAGAAACAAAGAATTTTAGTAGAGAAATTATTGTTCAAATGAAATCTTAACAGAGAGGAGGTTCAAAACCCAACATGTGGGCGTTAGTTTGTACTTGAAAAGCTGTGAGTGGTGAACGGTGCACGCAATGCGCTCCATCCCTCATGCCTATACTGCTGGCGCTGCTGCTCTTTGTGCACAGTTTACTCACCATACTCTGTGCAGCAATGAGAGCAGCCAAGGTGCTTCTCCCTGAGGTGCCAGGGGTGCAGAGCGAAAGACGAACTTCCTGTCCTCCCACCAGAGTTCGGTCCATCTCCGTCAGCACAGCTTCAGCCTGCTCTGCGCTCTCGTACTCCACCACGCCAAAACCTCTCACTGGGCTCCCTTCATCCTGGGCAAGCTGTAGCATGGAAAACAACAGAGACGTAGAATTACACTACAACAAAATATTCTTGAGTTGTCATTCATGCAGAGTCCAGCATCATCATCAGTCGTTATTTCTTTAGTTCATCTTTTTTTAAGTGGCTATTTGGCTAGAAAGTGGTGTTGGCCATCTACTCTTCAAACTTGGAATCACAATGAAAAGCAAAAGAAAATGTAGAATTTTAAGAAATGTAGCACAAGAAAGAATCTTATGAAGGATGCATACTTCATTTTCACTGCAAGCTACATGAAACCGGTTTATTGTTAATTAATTGTGATGCTGTGCATCAAACCATCAGTCGAGGATCTGTGCGTCTCTGACCAGGTAGCCTTAAAGCCATTTGGATTTGTACTAGGCAGGTCCCACTGGGAAAAGACCCTCAGGCTGGCCCAAAACAGGCTTTATGGACTGTACACCAATCAGGCTTAACATAACACTTGCCAAATAGTGTGTTGTCCCCCTTTTGCTGCCAACACAGCCCTGACCTGTTGAGCCAATGACTCCATTAGACTCCTGAAGTTGTGATGTGGTATCTGGTATCAAATTGTACATTCTCTAAGTCTTACTCTGGGACACCCCAGGATGACTCGTAGGAGTTGCTGTAGAGAGTCTCCCAACTGAGTCTATTAGCTCAGCAACCTAACTTTAAAAGAGAGGAGGATGGGACGAGTGGATAGATGTTGCAGATTAAATTCAAACAATTTCTCCTGAAGATGACAATGAGTGAGCACTTTGATTAATCCCCAAGTTTGATTTTCTCATGCATTTCTTTCTTGGTCCTATACTCATGAGTATTTCTTCCACTGACGATGGGTTTTGACTGCCAGACAATAAGAGCTTACTGCTGCTGCAAGATCCTGCATTCACAAAACTACCTTCTTCCACACTCAGTGATTCTGATCTTCTTTATGCCAACCAGGGATAGGATAGCTCTGCCAATTACTCATAAGATCTAATAACTGTTAGTTGCTTAAGCCTAATTGATGCATAATTAGTTTTTCAAAATTCTGTAAAAAACATGTTAAGCCTAGGGAAAATAGCAGGTTTTCTGTTTTTAGAGACTTAATTTGTCCTTCATTGAGTCAAGTAAATCAACCTGGTCAATTTCTCAGACAATAAGTTTAGACACTTATGATTTCAAAGAACAAATAAATAATGCAGGAAGGCTAATAGAGCAAAGCTAGTGGGAATGGTTGGATAATGATGGCTAAAAGCTAATGGCTGACAGTCTGAATTCACAACCTGATCTATTGTTGATCCAATAGATTTTTTTTAAAAAAGGGATAAATCTTATTGAGGCATATTCTGATGTAAAATCACATTAAAATGGAAACGGTTTCTGGTGTGTTTATTTGAAATTTTGATGTGACTAAAATGAGAGCTCCAACCAGCGTATTTTTATCCTTTGACTAAGACCAGGAAGAAAAATTATGCAAAATTGGTATGAACAGTCTGGCGCTGTTGGTAGAATTGTTGCCTTGCGGCAAGAAGGTTCTGGGTTCGATTCCTGGCCCGGGAACCCACGCATGTTCTTCCTGTGCATGTGTGGGTTCTCTCCGGGTACTCCGGCTTCCTCCTACAGCCCAAAAACATGAGTGTCAGGTTAATTGGTCTCTCTAAATTCTCCCTAGGTGTGAGTGTGTGTGTGCAGGGTTGTTTGTCCTGTGTGTCTCTGTGTTGCCCTGTGACAGACTGGCGACCTGTCCAGGGTGACCCCGCGTCTCTCCTGGAATATTAGCTGGACCAGCACCTCCTGGGTGTACAGAATTGGGATGGATGGATAGATGGTATGAATAAGGTTTATTTGTGAGCACTCAGTTCAGCAAAAAAAAAAAAAGCCCAATAAGTCACAGTCAGATGTTTCAGAGGATCTAACATGAAAAAGGCCAATTTAGCATTGATCAAATGTGCAATGAATGTTTCACAGCCTGTTCAGGAACATAATATTCATATAACACAAACAACACGGCTGAGTCTGTACTACAGTGTCCTGCCAGATCATTATGCTGTTAACAGTTGGAGAATTAGCATAGCTTCAACCTAGTCCAAGTATCTCAACACCACTCACATATGTGCACTGATAGAATTCCTAGAAACATTTATGCCATTTTCCATTTCTATAAATGGCTCCTCTGTTGTGCTGGGACAATGGGCTCTGCTCCTGAGAGTATTTAGTCAATGAATCTCAGCACAAGTGCTGGATTTCTTCTGAGAGAGTACTAAACCCCTCCCCGTAGAGTTCCACAAAGCAGATCCTGGCACCACACTGCACAAAGATGGGAATACACATAATGCACCGGGAATTTTTAGTTAGAAATCTAAGCAGCGGGAAGCTGCTTTGCTACAAGGAGACAGCAACAGCAGCTTGTAGCAGGTGGTTTGAAGAAATAGACAGGCACCTGATGGTTTGAATGAGCTGCTTAAGATAATGTGACATTAAATAAAGGCTCATTATTAATTAGTTAGCCATTTTACTCCTGATAGAATGATCCAAACAACTCATAATTCCCTTGTTTGATACTCTATGGCAAAATTCCTCATGTTTTCTGTCATTTAAAAGTAAAATGCTTTCCCGTTTTTAAATGTTGTTTACCAGAGGAGATTTTTTGCTGTTGTTGGAAAAAAGGCTATTAAGATGGTGTTTTTCAGCTTTTTTTTCTACTTTCCTTTGTGAAAGTCTTACTATTTTGGTAGTTGATCCTGCAGATGAGGTCAATGTATGTAATGTGCGGTTGCTGGTGAGTTTTGCCCAACCCGTTTTTGTTACCCAATCTTAAATAAATGGAAGACAACAAGTGGATGGACTGCGGGTTTCTATTGGAACTTTCTGGAGACATAGCCATGAGTTTGGTACCACAAGTTAACACACTCAAGCTATTTGAGTTTCCTGTAATAGACACTGAGCTTCTCCTGAGCAGTCAAACTTCTCAAAGTGTCCTGAATGGAAAACTATCTGAGGACGTTTTTTCATACCTTAGATGCAAACTAGCTTTACTGAACCTCTGTATTTTAATGAGACCTTTTCTTTTTCTATCACAATTCTAAGACCACCTTCTTTTTCAGTTTGATCTATTGCATTAATATGATGGTACAAAAACTTTTTCAATGAAACGGTCTTTATTGAAAATTGATAATTCATCTTTATTTTACCATATTTGTCAAAAATTAAAGATTATCCAATCTACACTGAGGAAACAGGACTTAAGCCTTCTTTTCAATTGTGCTCATAACATGAACTATCATTAATTTTGTTTAGTCCCAAAGTTTCAACATTACACCATGTGAAAATGGATATTAACAACATTTACATCAAAATTAAATAAATGCCTGTTTATTTGGGGGGCAGGGGAGAAATGAGCAGAGCATGAATCACAGAAACAAATGTGCTTTCAGTCTGAAAACTGGGGCCCGTTAGCATCAACGCTCAATCAAATGGCCATCCACTTTTACCCTCCTCTCATTTGTCTGCTGTTCCCTCTGGTCTGAATAAAGGATGGATGGAAAGAGAGGAAAATGCATATATTTGTGCAGGAGTGGGTCGATAGGTTATTATCATCAGCATATATTAAGCAAAGTGCGTGGAAATCACCTGAACAACTCGAGCACTTGAAAGACGGATGGATGGAAAAACGGGTGGGTGTGTGGAAGAGAGGGAGAGCGAGGAACAGGGGGAGGCAAAATGCTAGAAGAGGAGGAGAAGAGGAAAGCGAAGCGAGGGAGGAAAACATCAGTGATGGATTGAGTAACTGACAAGCCAAGAGCGCGAGAAACAGAGGGCTGACGGATGATGTGAGTCAGAAAAGACGAGAAGGACAAACAAATAAAGGCGCGTTTAGATTTGAGTTCAGGCAATGAATACAACACAAGTGTACGTGTGTGGGTTTTTGAAAATGGATTTCAAGATATCAATGAGAGTGTGCAATGGGAACATAAACGCAAATTGAGCTTTTCTCAACTCCCAATTCCTCCAGATGCACTCGCACCATTTATTCAGATCTGCTCTATTATGTAAATTTAAATCAGACCAGTTTGAACGGTATGTGAGCCCTTTAAATGCCAGCTGTCATCAAATCCTGTGATGTGTTCCTGTCTTTAACATACAAACTAATGTCTTCGGCATAGAATGAAAAAACCCAGTAGAGATATCAAAGAAAAGATTTAATTTCTCTCCACACACCATGTTTGAATTTTTTCAGTGTTTTATTGGAATCCCTTTAGTGTTACAGTGAACTCCTACTCTTCATTTCCCTGTGTGCTTCTGCTGTGTCCTGATGGTGTGATTCCTGATAATTAAAGAGTAATTAAGTCCAAGAATTTGGCACCTCATCTTTCACTCTCTAAATTATTTTTGATGTAAATCAAAAACAGATTGGCCCAGCAGAATTTTTTTCCTCCAATTTGCAATTACCCTTTGTCAGTCTAATTTGGAGAGCGGGGTTTATTTCATGCGCTGGCCAACAGGTAGTTTGGGTGGAAAATCTCATTAAACAAATCTATTGTACGAAGCTATGTCCAAAAAAAAATGGCGAGAGTGAATCAAAGCAGGTTTTTAAGATTATATTGAGCTGAGTGGCACAACGCCAGCAGCAATTTTTGGCAACCCTGGTAAAGATGTGTAAAAAGTCTTAAATAAATTCCTCTTATTGCAGTCGTACAATCTCACAACAAGATTTCGAAAAATCTAAGCTTATTTGATTGCATTTATTCACTGGAGAAAATAAATCTCACATTGCAAAACAATTGTTGAACAAAACTTTTTACTGCATTGCCTATTGGTGCCCTTAGGAATCCTTTTAAAATAAATTTTACTTGAATGAAGATAACAGATTTGGAGGTACACTTGTGTCAAAAAGCCTGCAGTGAACTTTGAATGAACTTTATAATAAATGTGAGGTTTATGGTAATCACCAGATACACAATGCTCTGAAATTTTAAATCAGTGTAATGACCTATGAATGATTTAACTAATAACACAGCAGTAAGATAATCAGATTTTTGCTTTTTCTTTTTACCGTTATGTTTATTAACTATTTAGTTCTCTGAATAATGCATGTTTTCTTGCTTAAAAAGCCTTGACTATCAATATTACTTGAGGATATTTGCACTTTTATGCCTTCTGACTACTACTCATTAGAACCTGAACTGTCTTAATGCAGCCCAATTTGTATTTAATTCCATCTCTGGTAAAGAGGTATAAAAATGCCATGATTGAACACTGCAAATGTTAAAAGTGCATCAAGCCTTTAAATGGAGAAGATCTATTTAGAGAAGAAAAAAAATCTATCTAATTTTAAGAAAATTTATATATATCTACTCCTTGGACAGTTCTGAGCTAGAAACATATTGGTGAATAATATTTGATTGAGATCATTACTAGATAACATTAGTTCCTCAAAAAGCAAAGAAAAGTGTTTTCCCTCAACAAAAAGAAGGATTATTAATCAATCTTAGAAAAAAGTGCCTAGTCCAGAACAAAAAGCACCACAAAAGAAACAAAATCTGAAAACATACAGAGACAATAAGCGGAAAGATTTGGACATTAACAATAATAACAAAAACGTTCTTACTTTTACCTCACTGCACATATATATGGCAAATAAATGTAAAGTTAGCAATCAGTGCATGTGACATCTGCTAAAGTGGAGCTGCGGTCCCCAGCTGAGAGACGCTGACTGTGTCACCAAGACGGCTGGGACCCATAGGAGCATCCGTAGGAGGATGTGTGTGTGCGTGTGTAAGTGAACTTAAATGGCCGCGTCAGTAGTCTGGAAGGAGTGATGAGGTCATGACAGCCCTGTCACAGCTGTCTGTAGAGAAATATATGTGACCTCCCACAGTGACAGGTCTAAGTGTTCAGATATGTGAGAAAGAAGCAGCACAACTCTGAATTTAAGCAAAACGCTCTCAGACTGTGCAGATTATAATATAATAAGAATAATTATTTAAAAGAATGGTAAAAGTGTAATTAAATTATGCTCCAGGCTGAGTGATCAAATATTAAGTGTCTCCTAATGTGTGTTCATCAGGATTTTCCACATCTTTCTGCAAATCAGGATTCCACATTAACTGTAGATTCTTTTAATTTGACTTGATTGAAAAAGAACTGACAAAAGCAGGTCAACAATTGTGTCAAGAATCTTAAGATTGTGCTCGAAATGCTTAATTAGCAATGATTGTCAACGATTCCAGAGAACATGTATTTTCCATTAAGATATGTTAATTTTCTAAATTAGATCCCTCCAAAGTAATAAGACTGTTTTTGTTGACAAATATTTCCTACACACCATTCTTTACCATGTATGCCTTACAAAAGTATTCATATCCCTTGAACGTCCTACAGTTTATTTCATTACAACTACAGACGTCAATGTGTAATTAAAGCTGCAAGCGGCGTTGGAGGCCCTCGCAGTAAGCAAACACTCTTTGTGGACTTTAGCATCTCAGCCACAAAAATATATATACACATGTAGTTTTGGCCCTGGCAGCCATTAAGTATATTCAGCAGGCCACATAAATCAATGTCATGCAGATTTAGCATGTATGTCACTTAAAATGTAATATCCCAGCAGTCTCTTATGATTGCAGTCTTATACACACTGATGTTGAGCTGCTGATTCGATATATTGGATATTGTTGTAATTTGACAAAAAGTTCAAGGGGTATGAATGTGTGTTTGGCATATTTGAACAAAGAAACATTTGATCTTTGTTGGAACAGCTCCCACGTCAGGAATAAACAAAGTGAGGAAGAAGCGTTGAGTGCCATGTGTCACTCTGCCTCTGAAACCTTTCGCTGGGCTACATTCATTCTGATTAACCCATCCATCTCTGTGCTCTATCCACACATCTTCTTTAACACACACACACACAGATGACAAATTTAACTTAACCGTGTGTCAGTGCAAGCGCTTAACTCGTTCTCGAAGATCGTTATTACATTTTATGCGTGCATATATGCCAACAATCCTTTCACCCTGACATCCACCCCTATGCCCCTCCGCTGTCTCACCTCACGTCTTCGTAGCTCCATTATGCTCAACGCTGTCACCCGTCACCTCCATCACGCCATCCTCTTTAACAGGTCTGGCATTCGTCATTCCATCCCTTCCCTACATCTCCATCCGCTTGTCCTTTCTGGTAATATGGCTGACATTTCCTGCCTCAGTCTCTCTCGTCTGAATAAAGCTAAAGTGCTGTCTGGAGGGCCTCTTTCGTAGGTGGCAGAATTACAGCACTCAGGACAAGGCCACAAGTTAAGTGCACTCTGAACAAAGAAAAGGAGTCAAGAAGGTACACAGTTGAGGAAGGGTGTTTATATGCAAGATTGGAGAAGAGGACAGGAGGAGGTTTTGCATGAGAAAAGCACATGAAGACCAAACTGGCATCGTGCTTGCAAACATTACAGCATAATAAGCCTAATAAGGCAGTAAGTCAGAAGCAGCTGTGATTCAGGCTGGACTTCTACTCCAGGTTCCAAAGAGTTAAAGGTTATTAGATATGTTGTTATTTACAGAACCAATAAAACTGAGATATGGGAATTAAAAAATTCCCGCATCTCAATGCAATTTCCACAAGCTTTCCAAAGGGCAACCTACCCATAGAACCAAACCGTCCTGAGATTTAACACAAATTTTTAAGTCTTGCCATAAATTACCAATTGGATTCCTGTCTTATAATCTGTGCATCAGACAAACAGAGGACTTAATCTAATGAAAAACTCCCTTTTTAATAATTTATAAGTATCTTGAGGGCACTAAGACTCATAAGGTTTTATTGTGGAATTTTCTTTTGATCATCTTGAAAATGGGTTGGGGAGATACTTGATGTGAGCGTTTATCATATCGTTTAGAGAGCATCAAATATCGATTGTAAAATATGATTGAAGGCAGTTACTGTGTGAAGACTCATGATATCTAATTTGACTGATACATTTATGGGTAAACTGGTCAAGTTCCTAGTACTATATTTCTAAGGGTATGAACTGAACTTTGACTAAGCCATGCCCATAACATGAATATGCTTTGTCAAACTTATTATATAGAGCCCCTCTGTAAATACCTTTACCAACATAACTGCATATAGAGCAGTTTACTAGATCAATTTCTTCTGTTTTTCCTAAGAAAAAATCCTGTCCATTAGCACAAAATGTATGATTGGAAGATGCCATTTAGTTGTATGTTCCATTTGACCTCAAACTGAAAACAAGTTGAACATTTGGGAAAAAAAACAAAAAAAAAAGGTTATTTATTTTATATTTTCCATAAACACTTAATCACCAACCACTAGGGATATTTGGAGTTTGGAGTTTAATCCTCTATTCTGATGAAATTCCGATTTTTTTAAGAGCATTGAACAAAAAAACAAAAACATGCATGTGTTGACATCTGTGCTGCGACTTGTACTGTATTTACAAGTGTAGGGAGAAAAAGTTAGTTGCTACAGATGGTCTAGCATGTTTCTTCACAAAGTCCTGAATGTCCTAACATGCCATAAGTGCAACACTGTATGTGCAAACAACTTGGAGGCGCCATAGAGTTGAAACAGAAGAGAGAGGAGAGCATCTTTGAGCTGCTTTAGAAGTTTTAAACAAGTACTTTTTTTGAGGAAAGGTTGTAAATTGAGAAGAATTAACAAGAAGGCTTACATACCTCATCATACTAGAGAATAAGAGTAGAGCATGCATGCCAAGTACGTGTTGCTTTCGAGTGTGCAGTTAATGCCAAGTACACTCCCATAGCCGTGTAGACATGAATGTGTCAACACACTATTTTCCCAACAGCTGGGAAAATAAAACCAAACTATGAGGAAAAAGTGAAACAGCAGGAAAAAAACAGTTCTGATTTCTGAAGTTTATTTTGCCATTTATTTGTCACTGTTTGGCTCTTATGCCAATCAGTCTCTCACTTTAAATCAGAGTAAAATATATGTATTCATATTTTAATTTTAGCATAATAATCACATGAAAGAGCTAAACAGTGATCCGTGCAGTGAAATGTGGTATTGACTAAAATAATGTCTGGATGTTTTATTCCTGCCTCGTGTCCCCTTGGTCTTCGTCAGCTTTTTCCATTAAATACACAAATGTATATGTGTTAAAATGCACTAAAAAAACATCCACTTAGGGGCGAATAATGAACAATGCAGAAAAAAGCTGAACTTTAGGTCAAACCCTGCTGGCTCTGCAACAGCAAAACAACATGAGCTAAACACCCACAAAGCATCATGGGACCTGGATGATGTGGGTGTATTGATTTCTATGTGGGAGGGAGGGGAAGAAGGGTGGAGCTAAAACTGGAAATGCAGGAGATGGCCGATATCCACTGAGTGAACTTTAAACGTTCATGAGGTGGAGGAGTGGATGTAGTGGAAAAAAGCCAATGAAGCAAATATGAAAGGAAAGAAAGACTAAAAGAAGAGAGAAATGTGAGGGAGGAAGGTGAAGGGTGGTGATGCTGCAGCCACACCTCTCAATAAAAACAAAGGCTTAGGTTTTATCAGAGGAAGGTCAAAAGAGAGGCTGAATCTTATGTGTGCACCACCCACCTGGTGGTGATCAATTGGAAAAGGTGAGTGTGCAGAGATGAAGGGGATTGCTTCAAAGTTTGTGGTTCACATTATTTTAAGCCATAGATCCTATGGATATGTTTTTGTAACAGTAGCAATGAAAAATCTGATTTTCCCCCTAAATCAAATCATAAGGGTAAAAAAAGAAAATACAACACATTGGAAAAACATTGACCCGCGTTCCCCATTTTGCAACATCATAATGCCAAACCTTCATAAATTTTATTACTAAATTATGTGATGAATTCACAATTTACCAGCAGAGAACCGCAAGACAGAAGTAAAAGGATGCATATATTAAGATATATATTGAACTCATTATGTATTTTCCAGGCTCATAATGTCATTTCATAGCACAATCAAGTAACTATGTTGCCTTCACTTGTTATAAAAACACTGCATATATTATAACTTAAAACAAATCTGACTCAAACTTTGCATCCGTCTCTTTAAAAGCTCCTACTCTTTTTGATACTCCGCCTCCAGCAAGTCACCACAATAATGCTTCTCTATTATGCCGACTTCAACCTGTCTTAGGAGCGCTGGACTGATAAATAGTTGGAATGAGGAGCTTAACAGACTCACAGTTCCACCAGGGGTCTGCTAATTCCTGCTGTCGCTAGTCTGTGGGAGCTGAGGATAGGAGATCTGCTCTGTGGGCAGGAAGCTTGGCAAAAGAGTGACTGAATCCTACCTGGCAGAAGACTGGTTTGTACGTTTCAGAGAAGAGCTGGCCCAGTTCCTCGGAGTCGCAGAGGTCCAGAGGCAGCCGGTCCACACACAGACACTTGGAGTGCAGGTTCTCCTCCTGGCTCAGCTGGTTGACATCCATCCACTGCACCATCAGCGACCGATCCCCCTGCAGCATTCAGCACAGACGCCAAGTTTAGATTTTCAGTCAGCTAGATGAAAATCATTTAAAAGTATAGATAATGGATTAAATGCATTTAGTGCAAACTGAGATAAATTTATCAGTGGTACAAAAACTGTACAGGAATTGAGTTCTTTTTCCATCTTTAGAGTCTGAAGTCACTCAAGCATCACAAGTAGAAGGTCAGAAAGGTTTTGAATTGAAGAATATTTGTACAGCAAAACGAAGATGTTGCCATCAGAATAAGAATTATCTTATTTGCACAGTTGCAGTTTTTCTTTACAAAGTTCAACTGGAAGAGCCCATATTTGGTACCACAAACCAAGTTCTAATAAAACTCATATTAAATTGATATTTAACAAAACGTTGGATTATACATGCTAATGTATAATCACTTTCATCTCGACCCATTTTCCTCTTTGAGTCAAACGGGAAAATTAATTTGCTAATTTTAAAAATGAAAAGTCAAGATTACATATACAGTATCTGCAGCTGGTTAGTTATGTCAAGGAGACCATAAAATATCTTGTAGCAAGAAAAGGTCAAATAAATCTTTTTTCGGGGACATTCTGAAATTCTGAAAAACTTTATGATCACACAATTTAGAGGAAACCACAATAACACTTATGACTCCTTTAGTAACTGTTATGTTATAAACACTTTAGAAATTTCTTAAGCAGGTCATATTTAATTATTTATTAGTTTAATAACTGGTTTGTTTACATAGAAGTCATATATGTAAAGCAAAGGTCAGCAGGACACAATACAGCACAAGAAATATGAAATTCCTTCTTTTTAATCTTCTAAGACATAGATAAGATTTTCACAACTAAAAAACCAAACTGGACGGCTGCCATTTTGTTTTTTGGTTCAACGTACCAGAGGTCGACCCAGCAGCTCCGAGCGGGCCCGCGAAGCGGAGTCCTTCTTCATGTATTCGACAAACCCATATCCCTTGGAGTGCCCCGTTAGCTCACTATAAACCAGGAAAGAGCGCTCGATGTTTCCATACAAGCGCACCAACTCCTCGAACTGCTGCGCCGTGAAGGTGTGGGGCAGGTTGGTGAGGCAGAGCAGGGAATCTGTGGGCTGCAGGGCGACGTTGATCAGGCGTCCTCGGACAGTGCTGTGGTGGAGGGAGCGGATGGCATCCTGAGCCTGGTCCCCGTTCAGCAAAGTCACAAAGGCTGGAGGAGGGACATTATGGAGACGCCGACGAAGGGGAGAAGACAAGACAAAGGATGGGAGCAAACACAAAGAAAGAGATGCACGTACATGGGTGGGGACAAACACAAACACCAAGATACAGTTAAAGCACACACGAACATGCAAAACATGCCCGGAAGCACACGGAAGAACGTAGATGACCAGCCGAATGTGGCAAAAAGAAAAGAATTAGGCAATAAACAACAGAAGGCGCAGACACAGTCATAAAAAACAGACAGGGACATACACAGAGAGAAAGACAACACATTAGCTAGAAAGCCAGTAGGGGGCCAGTATGTGGGGGAATCCACTGTGACACACACAAACTGTCTCTAAAAACAACCGACTAAAAGGGCAAACCAATGACAGTCATAAATACAGGAATACAGAGACTGTTTACCATTGTTAACATTCAGCAGTTACTAAACACCTTAAAACTCCTGCATCATTCAGGCTAAACATCTCTAATGGAGGAGAACACTAAACTAATCACAGCAGAGTTAGTAAATGTCTTTCTTACTATTCCGCCATGGAACAGCAGAAACAATATAGGAGTTTTTGGCCCTTATAATAAATTGTACATTTTTCCAAATAGGGTCATGTTGGATCTCTTTTTCTATAAAGGATGTCACTGAAAGCTGCTGTTTGAATTCACTATGGTTATAATTATCTGATATCAAAATTTGTTTGATTGCGATTAAGAAAGAAAAAACAAAACGTATGAAAGGAAGGGCAGACAGGAGCACAGCTAATGACTATCCAGTAATAATTTGAAGAGTTATTTTGTATAACAGAAAAAAATCATTTAAACCTCTGCCATTATTTCTTGTAAAAGGTACAAAATAGGTTAATAAAAACAATCTACAGTTATTTTAATTTGCTAAACTATTGATTAAACCTTTGCTTCATTGCCTTAAAGCTGCTCAGACATTCTGCAGAGAAAAACTGCTTTTTTAGATTTCAAACATTTTGATTAAATCTGAACAAAGCTAAGCATTGCTGTTGTGCACATATAGTATGGATTAAAGAGGGCAGAAAAGTGGAATAACTGGATATAGGGCTAATTTTGCTAAAATCCTTCAGGAGCCTGATGTCACACAAATATAACTGTTGTCAGGCGGGTTTCTGTAGTTTAGAATACATGTGCCGGGCACTGTGAGTGTTTGACCCGACTAAAATGCCACTGTGGCTCTGGAAAATGGTGCTTTATTCGCATGTATGCCCCTGCATCAGAAAATAACCCACTGTTTGTTTTCTTTTTGTCAGATTTTAAACCTCGGCTATGTGACCCTGACCCTGATGTCATGCAGCTTCTCTTCCTAAAATAAGAGTTTTGAGTGCTCACATCAGGTATACTGGCTGCAGAAAAAGTCATACCTAAAAGATGTTTCATCTTTATTTTGGGATTGTTATTACTCTTTTCTATCTGGATTTTCTTCAAACTGTAATATTTTCACAGGCACAGGTTAAGCTTGTACTGCACATCCCTTTTCTGCTTTCCCACAATAAAGCTACATGTTGGAGCTTTAAAAATGCCTGACACAGTGGAGGATTAACTGAGTATCTCATCTTCCATTACTGGTGAGAAAAATAGAGAAGCTATTTACTGCTAGGTTGGTGTTAAAACTGAAGAGGCTTCAGACTCAAATTACAGGTAACAGAGCTCCATTTGTGATGTTGAAAGCAATCCCAACTTTTCTGATGTAGAGATATGGGTACTCTTACTGAGGCTACACTCACAAAGCAGGCAAGTGCATTTAAAAAATGTGCTCATCTCATATTAAACTTTTTTATGACAACTCTGATCTTTCACAACTCAAAAAATCCAATTGGTGCCATTTCTACATATGGCACTAAATCAGAGATGTATCTGATTACATTTTCATTTTGAAAGCAGCACTTTCTTCTGTCTTTCTTCTCAAAACTTGTAATGCTTGTACTCAAAACTTCTCGTGCTCACACTTACTCTGCTCAGACTCTCTGCTCGCTTATGAAACATGGAACTGCCTTTTGGCACAGTCGCCTAGCAAGCTCTCAGCCAATACAATGAAAGTGTTGTACTACGTGCGTTTGTTTCCTTCTAGTAGGTGTGCCCATGTGGCTACTATCAATTGTATCAACCTGCGTCATCCACTGGATGTAGGGAGAAATAACGATGTCGGCTTTCTGCCACGTAGTACACTAAACATCTGCCAGCAGTGTGCTACTGATCTTAGGCAGGATTTTGTTCATCCAATCAAAGACATGGTAGTCACGACATGGTATCTATCTTTAGATCAATCTATATATATATGTTGCATTCTGGAAGTATTTTATTTCAATTATTACTATTTTTTTTAATGTTATGGATAAAACTCTCTTGTATTCATTTATTTAATATATTTTATTTGCCTAGTTATTTTTGTTCAGATGCAGAAGTTTTACAGAATCTCAGCTATGTGCTACGTCACTGTTTGTTTTGTAGCGGATGTAGTGTCAGTTGGTGAGTTGTAGCTCTGCGAGAAGAAACTTTGTAAAGTTTTTTCTGCGTGTCAGTGCCTGACTGCGTCTGAGAGCACAATTCCAAAAAATAAAAAAAAATTACACACAGCATGGGGCAAATAAAGTTGCCGAAACTGAAGAAAAACTCTTGTCTATTTCGTGAGTGCAACATATATACATGTTGCACGTTTTGAGAAGAAAGGTATGAGGTCTTGCTTTCAAAATGAAAATATAAGGAAAAATATTAAACATTTTGAGAACAAAACACTTTAAATCCTGTTTTCAGACTGAAAATGTGTGCTCTTGGATTATAGCAGGAAAAATTCCACCCAGCGAGCAGAGAGTTTTACAAACAAAAATTTGCTCCGAACAGAGATTAAGTGTGAGCGCAAGGAGAAGTTTTGAGTACAATCATTAGAAGTTTTGAGAAGAAAGACATAAAATCCTGCTTTCAGACTGAGCATGTGTGCTCTTGGATTATGGCAGAAAAGTTCCCCCATACCATGTCGCATTTACGCGACTTTTATGTCATAATTCTGCAGTCGTAGAGTCCAAACGTGGTAAATCCGGACGTAAACAAAGGCTGAAGCAAGCGGTGACCATTATGAAAGAAGTCTGTCAGTACAGCTCATCACATCACATGTACTGTAAAGTGGCAACAGACCTCACTGCATCTTAGATACTGTGACATGCTGCAAATGTCCAAATGGCTGTTAGAAGAATAGCAGACACTTTTCTTCTAACAGGTTTTTAAAAATTGTTATCATTTGAAGAGAATTACAGATCCCATCACCCTTTTCACAATATATCCAGACTTACAGGGTTACTGAGAACAGAGCTTTCAATCTTTAATGTTTTTTTTTTTTTAATCTCCATGTTTCTGAGCCTTGGAATAAAATTCTCAGCACAGCTGAGCTGTCATTACGGTTAACTTTCATAAGTGGTGCTGGTGTTAGTTTGCAGCAGCATTGAATGTTTTCCAAATTATAAAGCAAGAACTTATAGAAAAAAAAAATATCTTTAAAAGCTAATTTTAAGTTTTATTGTGCAAGAAATAAAAAATGCTGCTCACTGCTGAGTTACTGAATGAGTGGTAATCACATCTGCGTCTGACAGGTTCTGCACTTCACCTCTTAGGGCATTGTAAGTGAAGTTTCATAAAAGGGCATTGGAACTGGTTGGAAAAACCTGTTTGTGAAAGGTTGTTTTATTAAGACTATTAATTAGATTTACTGAATTGCTTAGTGTAATTTCTTTGCAATGTCTTGTTACATTGATATTTACCCTATTTGACAAAGGTGAATTACGTTAGGTCATATTGTTTCTCTACATCAGTCTAACATCGGAACATTTGCAGTTTAATATTGTATCATTCAGTCCCTGTACATGATGAGAGTTCACTCATTCCAGCGGTAGCAGCTTCTACTGTTCTGAAAAGGCTTTCTACAAAGTTAAAGGGCATGCAGGGGCCTATAGGCCTATACTCACTGAGTTGCTGGGAGTGACTAAAACTTTCACCAATTTCTGCAGAAGCAGCCTGCATGGCTCAGTGCTAAATTCAGTTGAAACTGAAACTGGGAACAGATTTGAACATATGAACACTTTTGGCAATGTGGTATGTTTTAGATTCATGCTAAAATACAATCTCATAGAAAAAAATACCTCTGCAATAACCCTAATAGAAACTCCAAAGCAGATACTTTTGTTTTTGTATTCTCAGTGTTTGCAGTGAAACTGGTTGTATCTCACTGATTATCTTTAATGTTTTCACTAAGCCGAGGAGTAGATTATCATACAAAATCACTGACTGTCAAAGCACTCACAATGCACAATGCACAGGCAAATATGAATTGATGCATAGTTGGAACAAAGTCATGTCAGACGTCTCAATTATGTACCTGGACTTTATATTTTTATTGGTGCCGATAATCCCCCATCAGGGCGGCACAAATTCAAGAAGACATTATTACATCAACATTGATTAACCCACATTTTTCTGGCTCTGTGTTGAGATATTGTAATTTCTCTATTATGCTAATGCTTACATAACTTTAGCCTGTTAAAAACTTGATATATAGTGATGGTGGTCATGAAGAATAACGACAGACTATCCAAATATATAAGCTCGGTATCCAGCTAAATATTGTATGCCGATTGTAATTTTGCAAACATTTATACTGCAATTCAGCTTTCATTTTTAACCAGGTGACTTTTTTCTTTTTGGAGGTTGGCAATCAGCCTCTAAACCTTCCAGAGTTAATGCTACCTGACACCATCCTGCTTTCAGAGACAAAGCAGACGTCGCTGAAAATTGTCTTGGCTAAAGTTCAGACTAAACCTCTGAAGTGGAAAACAGCCTCTCTCCTCAGGTCACTGGAGCAATTTTGAGCTTTGAAATCAGTGTAAAAACAAACATGCAAATTTGTATACTTGAACACCTAATGTGGCTATGTGCCTTCCAGACTTAGATCTCAATAACAGGGCATTTTCATCATTCCATCCTCAGGTGGAATAAAAAACGCAGAAGTTTAAGAGTTCCAAAGATCTGACCAAAATATCTAGTTAGTCCTACAACCAAATGTAACATAATCATTATGTTAAAATCTGTGGTTGCTTATTTAAGGCCGCCATTTAGCAACAGCCAATAAGATATGAATGAAAATGACAAGTTAAAAAAAAAACAAGGTTGCTAAAGAGACTTCAGCATTTTCTTCATGGCGCTCAGTTTAGCTTTGCAGTTACTGACCCAAGATGAAAGCAAAAACTTCAAAAATTGCCAAGGTCTTGATGGTTCAATGTTTGACATTTCAAGAAGATTACTGAAGCTGAAAAACTAGAATTCAAGTAAATATGACCAAAAACTGAAAATATGTTTAAGGTTTTTTTTCCCAATTACTAATCTAAATTCTCACACAGTTGTTAATGACCTTCCTCAATAAGGAGCAAGTGCAAGAAGCAATGCTGAAGTATATAAATATTGCCTTAATGTAAACTATGAATGTTCCTTTCTTCTCAGAGACAGAGGATCAAAGGAAAATGTCTTTGACAACAAAACATGCAGAGCAGAGAGTGGAAATGGACTTCCCTCTGATCCACAACATCCCCACTCACCTGCTGGTGATCATGGCTTTTATCTTACATCAAAGCTTAAATAAGAATCTGAATACCAGCTCAACCCACAGACAAAAACCTCAAACACAGAATCCACTGGTCGAAAAAACAAACACTGATGCCACAGAAAGAGACAGTAAAATGCTCCTTGTATCGTGCATGATGAAAGATAAGAGCAGGTCAAACAGGCAGTAGGGTCATGCATGCAAAATATTAAAAAGAATGACAAAAAAGGTAGATTTGGAAATCAGAGTCATGCTAAATTAATTCAGCAAATCCCCTCAACACAAATCTGTTTTGGTGTCTACATCGTTTTGATGTAGTGGAATTGTCTCATATTTTAAAGAATCATCAATGTACCTTGCCTTTTGGGGAATCAGTGCAAAGCATCAACCATTGGCTTTTATTGGCAATTAGACTGATTAGAACACGTTGTTTCTAATCAGTCTGAGCAACAGATCCACTCACTGTCTGAGAGTCATGGGGCTGTGTCTCCAAAAGCCAATCAAAAGTTTTGTCTGTATGTGTTGCTAGGATACCCCAGAAAGCACTAAGATGTTGTGAAAGGTAGCAGCATTGTTTGCTGGTACAAACAATAAATGCAGGGGATTAATAGTGGGTGGAATGTGTAAGGAAGAATGTATATTAGTTATTTGAAAGACCACAGTTAAAAACCATGGATGTCCTTTTAAAGTCATCTTAACCACATGATGAGGCGTCATTACCAGCAACAACGAGGTCTAAGGAAAGTTTTGAACTCTGGGTTAAATATTACTGCCTGTGTTTTGATTGTTTTCAGTTCTGTCCAGATGTTTTCTGGATTATATACTATAACATACTGTTTGTCTTCATTTCTTTGGTCTGTTGGTTTTTTTAGTCTTCTGCTTTTTTGTTTTGCATTTTGAAGCTCATCTTACAACACGGTTGCCACCCAGCAACGTAAAATGCAAAACAATTTACCTTGCAACCTGTGCAGGAAGTTGATCAGAGGTGTATCATTCATTTTGTATCCAAGACCACTGCCATTAGAACTACAGTTGAAATCTATAATTGTAAACAATGACAGCGTAAATAAATAAAAGCTTAGATTTAACTCAGATTGAGGCATTGTTTCTACAAGGGATTCAATCCATGCAATCCATTCTCCTCCATTTCTGACAACTGTGATCAGTTTGTTCATAAACTCAAGTAGAGGAAGATCATTTGAAGAGTGAAGTTTTCAGAGAGAATATCACAGTCTACTCTTTTATTCTTTTCTGTTTCATTTTTGTTTGTTGTAATACATTACAAATATAAATTTCTTCAAAAATCATATCATTTTGAGCCCAATGCATGAAAGGACCCCTAAAAAATTCAGATTGGGTCAAACTTGTCAATAAAGTCAGAAGGCTTGGTTGCAGGCACTTTTTGTGCCAATAGTTGGTTTTAAACATGAAAGTTGCAGAATATTAGGAAGTTATTTTCACCAACTTCATCTGGTAGGGTTTACAGATGTTCACTTAACAAAATACAAATAAGAGAATTGTTTTCAGTCAGTTCTCATTTTTGAACATCTGAATAAAGATAAAGTTACATTTTGTTTTGTTTCTCTCATTGTAACCCCTTTAGAAATGTGCTGAACCATGAATTGTGTGTCTTGTTACACTCATTTGTATCTACTGTTTATCTTTATTCCTCTGTTTATGCATTTGTGCCTGGTTTGCTCAGCTACGTTTCCCTGATTGCTGTATCTACTAATATCTGTCTTCTGTTCTCACAACTTTTCCGATAGCCTTTCCACATCCATGCGCATGCATGCATCTCCACAAACTGCCTCCACCCAAATCAATTTCCTCAAACCCCACTTAACACCCGTACAAATATAGATCTCTAAGTGGAAAACCTAACTCACTAAGTATACTACCTAACATCAGGCATTACAAGGAGATTAAGAAAATATACTTTGGGTTTTATGTTAGAGCTCTTTCAGTCGGGTTTGACTTCAGTGTCTGTCAGGCGGAGGCTGACTTTAAATCCTGCTCAGTACTTTCTCCAGCAGTGACAAGGAGACCTCTGACATTCAAATAGCTCACAAAATAATTTTATAATTCACATCCTGCCAATCACTGAGTGGGCTACCCAGTGAACTTTGACTACAAAAGGAGGAGGAAGAAAAAAAAATTACAGAAGTGCCACATCTTAATTATGGGTCTCCGCTTCTGAATGCGTTGATTTTTTTTTTCTTTTTTTCACATGTAGATTATTCCCATGAAGAATGTGCAGGGGCACAGGGGAAAAAAAGAAATAGTCAACTGAAATTACCTCCCAGGCTACAATTCTGCTGCCAGTTTCTCCTGTTGAAAGAGCTAATTAAAAAACAGGGGAGCTACAAGGCGCACAGACCTGGAAACTCGAGGGGCAGGTTCTCAAGCTGGGTGCAAGAAGGTCCTGCTGTTTCATCCAAGCCCCCAAGGCCAAGATGAAAGCTTCAGAAGGAGAACTCTCTTTGGTAAAGCATTTAGTCGGCTGACTGAAACCAGCAGAGACTCACTTCTACAACGGTTGTCTTTGTACCAAGGCTTTGATATAAGATGAACAAATACATGTAAGAAAAAAAATGATAAAAAAATATCTTCACACCTACATGCATACTCCATCGCCTAAATAATTAACTAATGACGCTTTAAATCACGTCCATTGATAACAAAATACAATAATTTACGAACATTATTGTCGATGGACATGCAAAGAAAACAAACAATTTTTTGAAGCTTAAAAAAAATAATAAATGAAGCCAAAAAAATAAGTCAGTTGGTGTCTGGAAGCGGCCAACTTTAGGGTTGATCAACCTTGATCAGTGATTGTGACCTATTCTGTCAGACTGCTCTTTATTTTGTGGGTCAGTTTTGGTGCTGGTGGAACTGGCACACTTCATAAAATACATGGCATCATGACAAAACATTATGTAGAAATATTCAAACAACACCTAAAGAAATCATCAGGACGTAAACCCAAATAATTTGACACAACTCATGCAGCTTAGAAGACAGTTATTCTGGTTACTGACCAAATGTATGTAAACTTCCGAATTTGAAGGAAGTAAAAAATAAAAAACTCCAAACAAAAAAAGTTCTTGCCGAGTTTAATAGCATTTAGCAAATAGAAGTAATTTGGAAATGAAAACTGATCTAAAACAAAATATTTTTGGTCTGATTTCACTTCAGATAGTGAGGAGAAAATGTGCATGTTATTCAGTGTCTGGAAATATCTGGTTAAAATCTACATATGCATTGTATGACATGATTGTTGAATGTTATTTTTATTGGGGTGAATTTGACTAAAACATGGGAAAAACAATAAAAATCAGCTTAAAAACCCAAATGTTATCCAGAGGAGTTCTGCTGTTGACTGTAGAATTTCAGACTTTTTTGCAATTCTCTGCCAAAGCAAGAACTTGAGAAACAATGTTGGTTTTATTTGTTTTAAATCCCAATAACCATTTAAAGACGGCACTGTATTTGCTATTTGCAATAAAGCAGAAGCAGTTTGTTTTATGGCGTAGAAGCCAAGGCTTGACGTGTCAGAAAGGATAAGCTCTCTATGGATCTGTTTCTTACACACAGTCTCCTCCGAATCCTCCACACAATGAAGCCCCCAGGGAGGTTTGTGACTTCGCTGCAAAGTGTATAAATCCTCAGATCACACCCGACGCTGTCTGTGGGGACCGCTGCTTTTATGTAAAATGCTACCCAAACAGTATTTTCCTCTTATAAACAATTCATAAAAAGACTAAGGATTAAGCCAAGGGATAAGACCGGATAAAAAGCTAAGGAGCAAGTTGGTCTGCATACAGAACCTTTCCATAAATCAGTACCTCTCACCTCTGTGGCAGTAATAAAAAAAAACCGTCATCACCTTTTGAATCTCAGTGGCTTTCCTTCTTCCTGCTCCTGTTCAACATTAGTAAACACTTCAGAGGAGCAGCGTCCTGCTCTCTTCAAACACGCTGGTCCTCCTACACACTCCTTTCCATCATTGCAAACAACTTCCCTATCCATCAGTCCTGCACACTCCTCCATCTGATAGGCACTCTCACGGCATGCAGTGTTCTTAAGTCTATTGTCAGAAATTAAGTTAAAAAAGATTTTGAAATAAAAGGTGTTGTCATATTTAATTTTACTGGCTAAAATTTTTTCCAGAGAGTTCTGTATCAAGCTGTTGACTTTATTTATTTTGACCGTTATATTTAAAAATTCTATTTCAGCCAAAAGTAAAACTTTTTTTTTTTAAAAAGAGACTAAAACAGATTTTATTTTGCCTCTTAAGAAATAACCCTGTTCCATCTTAAGTAAATACCATAAACCTGCCATTTCCAGTGCTGAGAGCAGAAACCTCTTGTTTTGTAAAGTATTATACCACACATAGCAAATGTCCCTTGAAAATAAACTGTCCTGACTTTTCAATAAAAGAATAAATGAAGGTTAGTTTTAAAAAACAAAAAATGTAAATAATGTTGCAACAAAATGCCTCTTATTTAAACCAATATTCTTCATTTGAGAATCAACAGTAGAAGCAGCATTTGAATTGCACATGAGTTTGGAAGCACTGTGCTTGATCTGTGGCTGGATGAGGAAGGTGGAAAACCAAAAGGATGGCTGGATGAAATGTATCAGAGGCAGAGCTGAGTGGATTTAACACTCAGCCTCTTTTCAACCAGCCGCCCACTCTTCCACCCACAGCTCCATTGTTCGCTCAGCTGCTCAGCTACTCTTAGAGGCATTTTGCTCTAAAAACGGGTGCATGCTTCAGTATCATTTACAAACATTTTGTAGTATGCATCTAGATTTCCATTTCAGCTGATAAGACGGATATGCGTAATGGAATGCTCTCCGTCTTCAGATTCTCCAGATCTGCAATGATGCAGCAGCCACATTTACAGCCTGACATTTAGAAAGTTTAACACTTTGACACTAAAGGCTTTGATGAGGTGCTTAGATAAGCTGATCACTCAGTCTAGTTTTTATGCATTGATTCCTCACATGTTCCTTTCCATTTTTCTTCCATTTCATACTTTCCTTTACTAACCATTTTCCTTAATCATCTCGTCTCAGTCCTTATCTTTAATCTTTCTTAATTTTTTTTCTCCCTTGCTTCAGTCTTGCTTATATTTATGATCCTCAATATCAAAGAATATAAAAATAAATAACAAAAAATATAAATAGGAACTCATCCAAAGCTAGTAATGAGGCTGGTTTCTGCATTGATTGCAGAAATGCAGAAACTTTTCAATTTTAAGTCACAATGTCTTTGAAGATTAAGCTCATTTCATTAAAGGTGAAAATTCAGGGATTTTCTCTGGTTGGTTAAGCATTATCTTTTTCCTTCCAAGCAGCAAGCCCAGCATTCCCACTGTGCCATGGATGCAGATCCGACAAACTGCCAAGTCGCCTGGCAGAGGGCAGTTATTGCTGTTGGCATGACCAGGTGCTGAGGGCAATAGCAAATGCCATCTTTTTAAGGATCTCTTCAGGTATCAATAATCAGCCTAGTATGACATGTCCATCAGGCTTGAAAAGAAGCCTGTCTAGCAGGGAAGATTCTGGAAACGGATCCAACTAGCACCTTAAGGTCAAACTGGGGAGAAAGCTCAAGCTTCTAGAAACTCAAGAACATCGGATATGGACATCCTCTTTCCTGACATGACTTAATGAATTTTACAGTTTCTTCTCAAAGCATAGTTGTTTCATAAAAAACCCAAACAAACAGAAGAAAAAACGTCAAGTTTGAACGTCCTTTTTAAAATATTAAATCAGAAACCACAGCTGAAGTGTTTGTTGTGAATCAAAGAATAATGTTTAGTCTGCTGGGCTGTACTTCAGAGCGTCATCAGATATGAGATGTCAGTGTTACGTAAATCTCACTGTAAACTATAATCTAAGAAAAGTTAGCAATTCTCTCACATGTGGAAGATATCACTCCCCCAATGCAAACACAATCAGTTCAAAAACTCATTTGTTACATTATCAGTTTATTAAACAATGGATGTTAATGCTTTTGCGTTAAACAATACCTCAGTGTGCTGAAAAACATGCTTATTGGCCATGTGTGGAAAGTTAATTTACAGATTGATATGAGGTCACACTATGGTAAGGTTTTGATTTTGAGGAATCCATTTATTGTTTTTCTGGTTTACAGCTGATGTGATGCAAAAGCAAAAAGCAGCCGCTTCCTGTGAAGAAATGAAAGCATGTTCTATTCGACAGCGTAGAATACATGAGAAATATCCTGCATTGTTCCTCAGTGGGGAAACTCAGGTATACTAACAGCAAAGTGACAGGCAAATGAAAGCATGAGGCTTCCAACAAAGGTAAAAAAAAATATTAACTAAAAATATAAGAGACTTATTTTACAGCTGTACAGTTATCAAAAATAGTATTCTCACATAAAAAGAAATGTGCAACTGAGTAGGGTAATATAAAATGAAATAATTTTATACATCACAAAATGTTCATGTATTTATGCATTAAAATTAGACTTGGGCAGGTTACCAGTATTAAGGTAACATCCATGTTTGGCAGGAGACTGCCAGTTGGCAAAGCAAGCATACAGTCTGTCTAATTAACCAACTAAAATAAGCTTTTTGTACTCATCTTTATGAAAGTTTAAAAAAAGCAATATATTAAAATCCACACAATTAGTACTTTATATTACTCCTAAGCAGGTGTTTATTCTATTTTTATTAATATGTATAACATTATTATACCTATAATAGTATATTTTAGAATCAGTAAGGAAAAATATTGCTGTCCTTTTTTATTCAAAGCAATCATATCTGCATTTAGATTCTGTCATCCATGAATCCGTAAGAATCTTACGCCTGCCTTAGTCTAATTCTATTCTGTAAAAATCCACAAGTATATTAATGCAATAAAACATCATTACGTGGGCTCACTGCCAGAACAATAAACACATACTATTAATCAGCTGACAAACTTTATATTTTATTCATTGAGTGGATTTAGTCAAATACTATTTCTAAAAAATAAGCAATGCAAAATTTGCTTTAATGCATTTAGTGGCCTGCTTTCATAGCATTTTTATTTCATTAAAATAATGTTAAATTAATTGTTTATTTTACTATGTTATCAGGCTGGCAGAATATAACTGGTTTTGTTTAGGCAAGATTTTTTTGGCTCTAGTGGCCTTTATTTGAAAGTAGCTTGACAGGAAATAGGGAAATGAGAGAGAGGGAAGACATGCGGCAAATGTCACCAGGCTGGGAATCGAACCTGCGACTGCCGGCATGAGGACTAAGGCCTCCATATGTGGGTTGTGCTTTGTCCCTGCGCCACCACAGCACCCCAAGATTTTAATAGCTTTTAAAGGCTTACAATAAATAAATAAAAACAAATAAAATAAATAAATCCCACTAAAAAGAATGAACAACTCTGAAGCTGTAGAATCTGTAAAATCAGCCTATAAATATAGAAAATGAATCCCAGAATGACAGCATACTGCTAATGATCAGTGGATGGTTTGACTGTTAAATTAAAAAAGGACTGTAGAAAAGATAGATATCTTGTTTAGAACAACACACTGGAACAAACAAGACATAATGAATATTCAAAACTACATCTTGATAGTACCTCACCGAGGCAACATGAGATGTACTTCCTCTTTTGACGGCGCCTGAAACTGTGTGTGAGAGCTTGGTTGTGGTCGGCTGGTTACAAGCACTCCTTATCTTTGGCGTGCATTTGCGTGCGCCACAAACAGCAGCATGGCTGGGAGCCCTGATAACGCTCACCTTAACTATCAGGCCTCACCAGCAGGTGTTGTGTCCTGTGGTGGGTGTGGCATGTAGCTTAAGTATGTGATTTATAACAAAGTTTTTAACCACAAATGTGAGGTCATGTGTGCATTTAGATGTGTTTTTTAAAGTGTGCTGGTGTGTGTGCAGATAAGCTCGCTTTGATGAAACCATCTTTGCATTTTCAGGGATTTTTAATTTTTTTCTCACCCCATTCTTGATGTGGACGGACACATGAATGTGATGACAGAAAGATGCACTCCATTTTGTAAAGAAATGTACAAACACAGGAACACTCTGAACACTGAATTGTAATTTAAATTAATAAAAAGAATTGAACATCCAAGTAAAAAACAGAAGTGTGCACACTCAAGATAGCATAAAAGCCATTTTGCATTCGAAATAGGATAAACTTTAAAAGCTTATTTTTGAAAAGAAGAAACTAAAAAGGTAACTTTAATCTTATACTCAGCAGAGATTGTTTATTTCTTTCCAACAGGGAAATGAATGGACTGTCTCACTGCTGCAGCATGACACTCAAAGTCTACCTGCTGTGCTCAACCTTGGACCCCCACAGGGAAAAAGGTTGAAGGGTTAGAAACATCTTTTCCACACTGTACCATCCTGCGTAAGTATACAGTACTCAATGAAGAAGTTAGTATTTCAGGTTTGTATTTTTTCTAAGGCTGATTGTGTTTAAACAGTGTGATCCCCACCACTTCTCTGCACATTGTTGAGTACAAGCCTGACTTTTTGAAATAAGTAATGATAGTTCTTCAAAGCCAAAGTGACACTTCATCTCCAAAGCGCTGAGTCGAAGATCAATTGATAGATTTTGAATTCAAGAAAGTGTACTCTTCTGGAAGAGAGAAAGAATGGCACATATTTAATGACAGCTGTTGCTTAACATGCAATCTGGTGGTTTATGTGCCAACTTATTTACTCCCATCTGATTGTGGGTATTTAGAAGGGTGAAGTGGATTATTTGTTTGGTTTTAAAGGCAATGCTTTGTATAAAATGCACTGAGAAAATGGACTGAATGATTCTGGGATTTTGCAAAAAAACAGAACAATCGTGTTTATATAATTCTTAAGATTCTCTAGTTATCCAACAAACTCAGGGACTTTGTACATAGTAGCTCTTTTTGCAAACTAGAGCAGACTTGCTCTGTTTTGAATGTACAAAACATTTCAATAAACAGAAAAAAAAGTGTGCAGACAAAAAGATAAAATGTGCAGCGTGTGTGTTTTGAAGTGTTTGTACCATCAAAGATAACAGCCGCATCGCATTTGCATGGCTTGTGCTGATTAGCATTTAGTGATTCACAAGTGGACAGATGGACAGATGATGACAGAAAGAGACAGAGGAGAAGATGGAGGCGACGAAGAAGGGAGAGCGGTGACAAGCTGCTGTCCAGGGAAGCAATTAGATGAACTCGGGTTGCTGTAGCTCAAGACAGGAAGATGAAGAACAAAAAGGTGAATAACGGAAAAAGAGCTGTGTTGACTCTGTTACTACAGCAGCTGCTGTTCAGGTCCTGCGAGAACCCCAAACACACGCGCTGACAAAAAAAAACAAAAAAACAGACAGGCTGTCCTGGCAGCCTAATGATTAGGCTGAAGACTGCAGAACTGCAATATCCTTAGTTAAAACCTCAGTGACCCAAAACTGGTGCAACTTTTCCTTTCACTTCACATCTTTGATGACACCACAACCAAATAAAGTAATCAGACAAAACACACATGTCAAGCTCTGCTCTAGACCCATACCATCAAGTCAAACTTTGATTGTCCTAATCTGAATAATTGCTCTGACCGTGCAGTAGGCAGTGGCAGTTACATCACTCGTCGCATACAAATGCCTTTTATCTAAATCATTAAGAAGTAACATGATGGCTTTTGGCACAAGGCTTATATAACAGAAGATTTCAATATTCCAGAACATTTTTTCCATATTTGAATGCATCTTTATTTTGCAGATTTCTGGGTGTTATAGAGTGAAGGATGAATACATTATGCATGACATTTCCATCATTTACACCCCTGAACCCAGAGGGGGAAAAACTTTTAACAGCTTGAAAACGATGGCTAAATAAAAACAATTTTTACAAGTACATTTCATTCAAGTTTGAAGGAGTTTGATAGAGATATGAACTAAATCACATTGATTCAGAACAATTTATGGGAATGTATGGTTGGACATTGAGTCTCAAGAATTGACTGGAACCAGGAGTAACATTTACATTTTCCTGGAGTTCTTTAAATTTGTAATTTTTAATTCTTAATTTCGATTCATAGTCCGCTGACCTAAGAATCCACCAAATTCCAGCAAATAATAACCATCTAGAAATGTGTATGCAGCCATGGAAAATGGCTAAAGTTGAGTTCCCTAGATACTAACCTCCTCACCAAAGAGTGGTGGTGTTACCAGTACCTTGTAATGCTTAGATTTGAAGTGTCCATTAATTCAATAAAGAGTGGCACCTGGTCAGACCTGAGCAAGATAAAAATCTGCTAATCTCTCTGTGGATATCCACAAGATTCCACATTTGGTTCACATCAGCCAAGTAGACCCTATCAGACTGCTGCATCATCAGTGGTAAGCAACAGTAACTCAAAGGATGCATGTGGCTCTCTTCAAAAGGAGAAGTGAAGAAACACATGATTCAGATTTGATGTAAACAGCAATCGAAAGAGAGAACAAACAGTTTTACTATTACCAGTAAAGCTTTGACCTGTATCTTTTTTTGTCAACATTACATCCACATCATCACAAAAACACAAAGCGAGGGGCCAGTGAACTTTCTGACAGTGTGTACTGTCTTCATTACTGCACAGAAAAAACAACAAGCACAAAGGCCTCCATTGAAAAGCAGGGATTCCCCGGATAACCCTCACCATTGTATCGCTAGATCCCTTGTTCCGCAGCATGGCCGAATTACTGCACATACTTCTGGACGAGTAGCGTTGTGTGGAAGCGAGATGCTCAGAGTGCATGGCTAGATAGACGGATGCCAGACGGGGTGGCAGGCACCTTCCTCTCCCCCGTTTGTTGGTTCATATGGAAATTTGTGCCCGTCGAGCTGCATGTCTGGCTTTCTGACAGACAGACTGGCATTGTCTTAGCAGTTGACACCAGATACTCAACCAAAACAAGCCTCAAAGTTTTTCACTGGTTTTTTTTTTTTTGTGCAAGTTTGGCCAAAATTTTTTTTGTCAATGTTTGAGAGACAATTAAAAAGAAAAAAAACCTCCATTTGGATCCCCAAAAATGAGAGAAGAAACTGACCATGCAAGCAAGAAACTCATAACAAAATGGACAAAATGGGTACACAGTTGATCAAGCAATTTCACAATCATCCCTGATGAAGATTGAAGCAGCAGGTGAGCATACACACTTTAAAGCTCAACATTTAAATCAAACTCAAACAAATCTACAATGTCATTATGTCTAAAGGAATGACTGCAGATCAGACAGAAATCTGTGGATAATCTTGTTAGATGTTCAAGTTTCAGAATTCAGTCTCCCCAATAATCTTCTGGTAAAGCACCTCCTGTGCAGTAATAGGAGGAAGTAGTAGCAACATACAGAGACCGGTGCAGTAAAACAAGGTAAGAAGGCAAACATTAAAGGAGGTGGGTAGATTAAAGGAACTTTTCCTGAAGCAACATTTTATCTAGAACAAGTGTAGAAATAAAGGAAAACAGAGTACCACAGGTAATGTCCTCACTGGAAACTCAGGGATAGAAACAATCAGTCAGGGAGTCCAGGGAGTCCCTTTAACACAATGTGCACTAAAATAAACACTCATCAGAATGCCCTAATAAGTCCAACAGAGGAGAAAGGCTCCGTGGACGGATATGGTCATGAGGTGCAGACCATGCATACCGAAGCTCCTCGGAGCAGTGCGTTTCAATGAGAGTCGAGGCTGGAAAGGATCTAGCAGAGAGAACAGCAGCTCAGATACTCAGACAGGGAGAGCTTCACTTGTTTACCAGAATCAGTTGCTGCAGACTATTCAGGTGCTTCTACTGTACAAAATCTCTTCTGCGAAGTGCGTGTGAAAACTGCATAGGTGCTGAAATGCTGAGAGCCCTTAAATCAAGGCTGAAAACCCAGCTGTTTCGAGTTGCCTTTGGTTCCTAGTAACTGGAACTCTGGTCAACATATTTTATGTATATTTGCTAAATGATTTTGATGATGGCATTTGACACAGTGTAATGTTTATTGCTTGTTTCATAAGTGGTAACTGTATTATGCTATTATGGTGTGCTGTACAAATAACCTTAACTTGTAACTTGAGCAAACACAGAAGATCCAGTCTCTGTAAAAATAATGGTTCCATCAGCTTTAGCTTAATGTCTGTGGAATGAAACGACTACTGAAGGTCATTTTATTCCTCTTCAGGAATTTCTTTGGCCCATTGACCTTCTGAAATACCTAATGATGACCCTTTATCAGTTTTATGCCAAATTTGTTTCCATCTCCCCTTAGGCGCATTAACTTCCTTTCATGAAACCCAAAAACCGCTTGAAGCGAGCTTAAAAATGATTTTGCACAACTGAGAGACTCATTTAGAATTTTAGGATTTTGATCAACCTTTTTTTAATGTCATACTTCAAAGTACACATAAAAAATATTGATGGAAACACAGTTAGTAAACTTTAGTAAAGTTTCTGGTTGTTGGACAAAATCGATTTTTTATTGGCATGCCTCCAACCCAGCTGATTGCCATGTAGATTCTCTCTATAGCTTTTTTTTGGAGACTTGGGGTTGCCACTTGTTGATGCAGTTCTCTTAAATAAACAATTTTACTAATGCTATAGACAAATTAAATAACAGTGAATATTAACATCTTCTGCTTTACCATCATGCTCACCTAGTGTAGTGGGAAGTGAATCTTGCACTGCTGCGTTCGTCACAGTTTCAGTGGTTTTAAACCGTTTATTCACAGCTCTGACTGAGGATGTTGACAAGGTTAGGAGCTATTTTCTTGGAGGAACTGCTATGGGAGAAAATCATTTGTGTGTTAGTGTGTTCTCCACACAATTTCCTCAGATTAAAGGTTGAACTTTCCACAATTATCAGGGTGAGATCGTGCTGCTGCATTATGAAAATATTTTACTTGAAGACATGTAAAGTATTTTAAAAATGGTTATATACATATAAATATATATTACTTTCCTTTTTTCACTCTTGCTTTGGATATGAGACAATTTGAAAATAAGACCTCTTCAATTTCTTTCTAAGGACTTTTCATTGACTTCTCTAAGTACACAAATGCATATGTTTTAAAACCAGACATTCGTTTTCCCAGGAGGCTGTGGTAGTGAGCGCTTTGCATGATCGGCTGTGTTTCTGTGCCTCTGAATGTGAACCACTCAGCTCTGGGAATATCTTTGAATTTCACACCAATTACACATAAAAAAACTGCGGCCCGTTTCCAGCTCCTTGGGGAAAATGGTGCGATTTTTGATCTATACCTGGTAGACAGCTGAATTTGACCCATATGGGGGTCCTTAAATACCACAACTAGTGTTTGAATATAAGAGTGAAAAACGACTGCAGCTGACCTGAAGAAGAAGCCTCGAGGGAATGGACGCCACCGCTGCCTGAAATCTCTTCAGATCCACTTTGTTTAAGCTCGTTAATACTGCTCATTGTAAAAAACTAATGGACTCTGACTGATGAAAAGACTAATTAAGACTACGGCTGTGTAATGATTTCACAACCAAAACCAATATTTTCTGTTAGGAACAACAATTTTACAAAACCCTTTAACTTCTTATACAATTAATAATATTTTGTTTACAAACCCCAGAAGGTAATGCTAACAATAGCAATAGTTATGAAACCAATACATAGCTCATTTGCATAGTTTAGGCTCTGAGATGTGGAAAACAAAGAAAAAAACACTTCTTTTGACTTTAATGATAAGAAATCTGCTGTTGAAAAAAATAATTTTGCAGAGTGGGGGAAAAAGAAAATAATGTAAGACTTTCAGTCGAGCACAGTAACTTGTACGCACATCATATCACGTCATAAAAAATTCAATGGATCTCCAGTTTAACCTCAGGGCCAAATGAACCTTCTGACTTGTTGATCACCTCCTTTGTTACAGCAGCGCACATTACATCACAGCCGGCCCAGTCCTGGAAGACAGATGAACAGATTACTCAGCCCAGCTAAAGCTCATTCATGGATAATTCTCTGCCGAGAGCTCGGCAACAACATGAGACCAGATTGATTACACTCTGCTGCCTCAGTAAACCCTCCTCCCTGCCTTCATCCCCCATCTGCTGCTGCACTCTGGTAAAACCCTGGTTCACCAACGTCTATTGAACTTTTAGGTTAGTAAAAGTTGTGGGCAGAGCAGTGGAAGGAGTCAAAAGCTTATAAAGTCATGATATAATACTCGATAATCATGAAACATACCAGCACTTTCACGTTAAGCAAAAATATCTTAAAAATTTATTAAATGGAAATCATTTTAAAAATTCTGATCCGAAACAGGGTCTTAAATGCAAAATCTTTAGCCTATCTTAATATCAGGCAGTGGCAGGTAAAGATAGTTATGATCCTTTTATAATGTGAATATCTCACTGCAACTATGATAAGGTTGGGATAGAAAAATTTATTTAAACGCAACTCAAACATTTGGCTAAGCCGATGGGGTTAAAAACTGACATTTAGGGTTTAAAATTGACAGAAGTCTGACCTAAGAGTTCAGGGAAGGAATTATGTCACTAAAGATGGCAATAAATTTTCTGTTAAATTTAAACCTCAATCTTACACTTACAAAGTATGCAGTGTGTAGTTGATGTATTAAGTTCACATTGTTTTCCTAAATAAATTAATAAATAAATATTGATTGAATAAATATATTATGGTTTTCTCACATAATTAAAAGCTCTCAAAATCATCTGTTTATTGGCATCATGTTTTTTTATATCATGTTACAATTTTCCTGTGTATGCCCTCCACTTTTCTGTCATCATCACATCCTTACCTTCGTGGCAAATCAGTAGTTTTTGATTGAGTTATTGGCGACGCTTCATCATGCAGAATGGCTAAATATGCACTATTTCAGGTAATAACTTGAGGAGTTTGCCGAGTGTTTATATTTCAAAACAGAATCGCTACGAGCTCTTCCTCAGTTCAGTCGGTTCCTCTTTCCTGTTCCGGGATACCTCCGCCATCTTTAATTCTGTGTCAACTGCTTCCACTGAAGGATAAACAGCAGCGCCCTCTACTGGACGGCTGCTAAATTATGCTACAAAAAAAGATCTAAGCGGATGTTTTTAGTAAATCGAATGGGACTCATTTTCATTTAATATACCATATATCGACAATTAATCATAAATCAATTAACTGTTTGCATCCTTAGTTAATAGTCCTGAAAGTTGCAGGAAGATGTAGGCAGAAAGGCTCAATACCAGAACTAAGAACATTACTGTTATATTTACAGTACAAAACATACAAAAAATAGAGTCTGAAACCATGGTTTACTTTCAACAAAAACTCCTTTTTTTACCCTCATCCTGATGTAAGCCATTGCTGTGCAACAAGTTACAGAGACAACAACACCAGTAGCATATTTTTATCAGTATAAATAAACGTAAACATTCATTAGTGTGAGTGGTAAGCAATGCAGAGGGTCCCAACCTGAACTTTAACATTTCAGATGCTACATGTACAGTACGATGCGCAAGTTATCAAAAAGGAGACAATATTTCTAAGACTGAGTGGTTGGAGAGAGACAAAAAAATAAAAGCTGAAAAGGCAGAGGGGATAAAGGAAAGAGCGTGAGTCAGACTATAAACACTCGGTTGGGTTGATGTTATACAGCTGCCTTGAAAGCTGATCCAGAGGTTGGCAAGTCCACCACAAACACAGAAAAACAGATCCAAACTAGGTCTCCCTGCTTCTAAACTCCCCAGAACAAAATTTGATGACTCACACGGTGTGTATACAGAACTCTGGCAGCACACACACATTTACAACAACATATATCACATAAACCAACAGGCTGTGGGTTTGTTGGATGAAGGTTTGTGGTAGGGTGAAAAGCAATCGGTGTGGGGTGAGGGGTCATGGAGTCAAGAGGAAAATAAATCTGTCAACACACACACTCCAGTGGCATGAAATCAGTACTTTACACCTCCAAGTGAGAGGGTCAGGGATCTCCCAACACACATGTGCACACGCAAACTTTATCCAGTGATCCTCCCTGTTGCATCCTACTGAATGCCACTTACATTACAAGAATATTTGAACACAAAAAGCCTGTTTGTTTCTGTAGGAGCTGGACCACTTCAACTAGAGAACATTCAATCAGTTCATATGATTTATTTAGTTTAGAGTTAAAAATTAGGTTTTGTGAAATATCTATGAGCTAAAAGTTGCTCAAAAATGTGTTTTGAGTTGATTATTGATTATATCCCTTGTTTAAATGACTCAAACAACGGATACAACCACAATAAATGGAAAGAAGGTGTGTTTAAAAAAACTATATAAAATATTAAATTAAATTAGAAGTAAGATTTTTACATTTTTACAGCTAAGTAAAAATATTTTAGATTTAAGGTTACAGCTATCTTAACTTTACCCACATTTCCTCTGACAAAAGGTAATAAATCTTTTTTGGAGTGTATCAGAGTTTTGATCTAAATCTGACAGAATCTGAGGAGGAAAGGATGGAGATTTTAAGATTCCTCACTAAAGATGAATAATCCAAAGATTAGTGGAAACAAGTAAAAATTTGGTCAGCAATTATAAAGAGGGTTTGATTGCTGTAATCTAACCATTGATTATTCGGAATAGCATAGTCTATGTTTTTTTTCTTCATAATGAGATCTGGTTTCATTTATTTACGCTGTGTTCCAGTTGCACTCAGAACTGGGAAGTTCCGACTTCAACTAGAATGCCCTCCCACCTATCCATGAGATCCGACTTCCAAAGTAACGGGAATGCAGGATTATGATTTAGTTTCACTTTTTCCACTTCTTGCTTTCAAAACTATTCTTGCAGGTTTGCTACATTTCATTCAGTCACTCACTCTGAGGAAAACTACCATTATGCTCAGTAAAAGTAAAAAGTTAGAATTGAATGTCAGCAGTTTGCCAATCACTCCAAAAGCAAAAATTATGCCACGGATCCTAAAGTTACCAAAAGCTTCTACATGCATAGCCTAAAATGTAAGTTATTGTTGCACAGGAACCGGCTGAAAGCAGAAATATGAGACTATTAATGCTCATGCCTTGGAGCAGAAAAAGTGTCCCACTGGACTAACTCCTGCAGCAGTGTTGTGCCACTCATGTCAATATTAGAAAAATAATTTTAAAGGAACACGGTTTTCTCCAAACTCTTTAGATTGCATCTTTATGCCTTCAGAAAACATGTTCAATCCTCATAGAGCTTTGGAACCCACGTCACTGCGTGTGACATTTATGTCACACCGCGCCATCTTTAAAGGCTAAAACAACATTTTTTCGGTGTTTTTATTGTGTTACCGCTGTATCCTCCTCTTCCATAATGCTGAAAAGCAGTTTGAAACAATGTGGGCTACATCGCGAAAAGCTTCTCCCTGAAGGCAAGCAACGCTACATGGAAAAAAATAGCTAAAATTGGACATATTGACCCGTTTGAGATAAAAAGTTGAAGCAGAAGCCCCGATCATTTACCTCATTTGACATTCCCAGACATATTTGCAAACCTGGTCTGTGGTGTCAGTGCTTACACCGCGAATCAGTTCAAGGAATTATAAGTCAATGGAGGCACATGTCTAGTTTACAAATGGCACGGTTCATGATTTGGACATTTTTACCATCCCCCACCTCTCCGCCCACGGATTGTGAATACATTGTGGTTCAAACAAAGGTAAGCTCTGAGCTGCTTCATTTTATATACATTCTTAATGTACATTATTTTACAGTGAATCACAATGTTATGGAGCCTCTAAGGGAACATGGAGAGAGAAAAAAAAAAGAAATCCCGACTTACTTTCAAGAGATACCGTGAAATGAAAGAAAAAGTTGGGATCTGAAGAAAATAAGTCGGGATTTCTTTATTTTTCTCTCCATGTCCCCTTAGGGGCTCCGTATAAACTGAACGTGTATAAACACCCAGCAAAATCATAGCAAAAAATTATGACATAACCGCAACAAAGCGAATTTAGACACTCACTAGAAAGGAAATGTCTTGAGCAAACTTTTAGGTATCTGGGGATGTTAGAGAATGTAATGTCAGGTCGCCACAGCGCTGATACCCAGGTCACTTATATTCTCCTTTTCGTTATCGCCGATACGTTAGCCCCCTTGCGTTGTTTCCAGGCAGGAAAACAGTGAAATCAAAGTCCTTTTTCCATCTTTTTACCATTGTGGTCGTGTGACCGGACATTGCACCCAATAACACGGCAAGTCCGCACCATTACTAAATTATTTTTAAGTAACCGAGATTCAAAATATCTGAGACAGTCGCTTTCGCCGGTTATGTTTATGTTTATAGCCTCACAAAATGGCGCTGATATCCCTCCGTCTACAAGAGTGACGTCACGTTCCAAAGCTCTATTCAGATAAGCCAACAGCCTGACAAGAAGTCATCACATTATGTTGTCAACTTACTGAAGAAAGCCCTTGAAATTAAAGTGAGTATTTCTCCAGTGAACAGAATGAAGCAATAAAGGAAAAAAATGAACAGGGTGCATGTGTTGATTTATGAGACAGTAAGACAAAGAAAAGAGGCAGATTCAAAATGACAGCAAACCAGAGAAAACAATAGGAAAATGCCGCCTCTGCTTCTAATGTTAAGTTTGACACAAATTCAACTTTGTTTTAAGAAGACTGTGATGTTCTTCATGTCCAACATTATTACAGTCCTGCAGGAGAATCCTAATTGGAGGCGGCACAAGGCTGAAGGTCCAACAAGGACTACTTTCCCATCAGGCCCCCATTAACCTTTTGAACAGGCTGCTCCTCTGACAGTTCAGCTGTTTACAAGTCCCCACCACTTTCTAAAAGTGTTCAGTTTCAGGTGCTTGGCTGGCTGCATGGCCTAAATATAGACGCTAAGTAAGATTTCCCTGGAAAGGGACACACTCTCAGGGCAGGGGGTCGAATCTGTGTGTTTGTGTGTTCTTTCTATTTCCAGACCTCTGAGCAGCAACTGTCAGAAGGTAAAGAAAATATGGACACAATGACACTTAGCACAGGTTTCCAGCTAATTTCAAAACATAACTCTTAGGCAGAGCTATATTTAAATGAGTCTACAAAAGGATTTAGAAGAAAATTTAACTGTTTTAGTCGATTCATCCACACAACAGTAACTAGAGACAGATCAATTAGGTTTTTCTTTGCCAATAAAGATTTTCTGGTTTTCTATTTTTGACCATTCCATGCATGTCTACCGGTATCTTCATCTGGGAAGATATGAAAGAAATTTACAATTTGCAGCCAAAATAATGTTATTGCTACGAGGGGAAAAACAAAGCAAAAATTACATTAAAAGTGAACTATTTTAAAGAAATAAGATTTTTTTAAACTTGTGCACTTCAAGCTGTTGCTTGGAATTCTAAATTGTTGGAATGTTACTAGCAATAAATATTTTCCAAAAAACATTTCTAAAAATCAAAAAAAGCTAATCATTTTTTGTACTTATCAAAAACTACAAAGTACAGTAGATAATTAAGCAGTTGTAAAATTTTACTTTCAAATAACCCATATTTTAAAAGTTTAAAGATCCATCATGCAGTTATGAAAAAGCTCCTTAAATAAGTCAGTATTTAGGATTCCACTCATAATTGTGATGGAACTGAGTGAATTCAGTTGTAGGGTTTTTATTATTATTTCCTCAGATTCCTGATTAAAATCACAATAGTTTCAGATTTCTGAATATTTAACAAGAGAAAAAAAATTCCTGACATTCAACACACTGCGAGTGATTTATTGGCTAAATTTAGAGACACACATAACTTTTTAGTAATTCCTCATCATGTCTCTTTATTCATTTTGTGTATTAGCATTGCACTGAGAAATCAGCAGGAGGGAATATTAAACTGCAGCTCAAGTTCTGTAATCATTTATGAAAATCCTGTATCCTCCATAACAGCATTTCGTAAACACACTATTGCAACAAAACACTTCTGAACTGTCTCTGATACAACTGTTCACACACTGTTCCCTGATGTTCTTTATCCAAGTTTAAGCATAATGGGAAGAAGAGTTTAGTGGATTCCAGCAAATGACTGCATATTTATTACAACCACAGCCCATTTAAAAGGGTAATGTTTAATTTCCTACTAAATTAGATTATATATAAACTATAGTATTTAAGCTCTGTGTGTAACTTTCAACCTTGCCAAACATTAACAGAAACTCTTCAGAAAGAGTCACACAGCACTTTTGTTGTAATGTAATTATGTGCAAGAGGCAAAGTGTTATTATTTGAGAATAACAAGATATTATTGTTGTGAATCATAGTCCCAAAAGGACTAATGTTGTTAATCACAAAACCTGGAAATGATGATAAGTTAAGCCTCTGACACATAGATATTAGGAAACAGTTGTAATTCATACCTGTGCCTTTGTTGCGGTCCACGAAGCAGTACTTCAGCTCATATTCTTTCAGAATTTCATGGACTTCCTGCAAAGATACATAAATATAAATTTAAAAAAGCAAACTTCTTCACAAAATACTATCATATTTTCAGTTTTAAAATATTAAACAGACTTCAAACCATTTAATTCCATTAAAATGAGAAATCCTTCTTATTCAATTTGGTGACACAGCAAATGACGGCAATAAATTTAGTCTAAACGGTCTAAACAAAGGGTCAGAAACATCCAGTCTTCCTAGTTTAGATTAGTTTATTGACTAATTAACCAAGAAAAGACTAAACAGAATCCTAAATAACTAAAATGGTAAAGCTCACAAGTTCTGCTAATTACAGTGAAGAAACACAGGCAAACATATTTCATTATCTTTATTGAAAAGAAACAAATTAGTGTTCGCTTTAACAAGTAGCTACTTGTTAATAAAAGTGAAATTGTTAAGATGAAACACTTTCTTTCTTTCAGCCACAGAAGGACAGAAGAACTCCAAGCCACATAAGAGGCAAACGCTGATGCATCAAAGCTGTAAATCAGATCCTCTTCTCCAGCTCAAATGTATTTGTCTCTTTGGTGACTGGATATGATGAGGTGAGAAAAGACGAGAAGCAAGAAGATGCAATAATACAGCAATAGACGCTTCACTCCTGCTCATTGCTGAATTCTCTTGGCCTCACTACCTTTGTTACTAGTTTGGCAGTGATGTAGGCGCACGGCTTCTCGACTACGGTTTAGTAAATTATAGTGGAGATTGTTCAATGGTAGGAACAAGTGTCTTTTTAGACTTTATACTCTTGTAACTGAAATGCTGCAACATAGTTGTACAGAACAAAGTTAAACTCTTAGAGGCTGGAACAGAAAAGTCAAGCCAATAAACTCAGTGTTTTGTAGTGGCCATCCCAAAGCCCTGATCTCATATAGAGAATTTGTTATCAGGTTTGTAAAGATGTGTGTGAGTGAGGCAGCCTACAAACATGACTCTATTCTAGCAGTTCTGTTGGGGAGGAATGGGCCAGAACTCCATCAAACAACTATGAGAGACTTATGGAAGAAAACGTAAAAATGCTTGACCCAAGGTTTACAAAGGCAATGATGACAAACACTGGTAAAATGTGCGTGAAAATCAACAAATCTGACAGACTTTCTCTTTATTGTTCCATTCATACAATAGAAATAACTTGCCTAAAACAGGAGAAGTACATATGTAAACTTCTATTGATTCACTCAAGTTACTCTTGAGTAAATTTATAAAGGGAGAAAGCTCAGATATTTTGATGTGTGGTTGTATTGGCCAGTATGAACTTATTTTACATAAACACATAAACTATTCCTGAAGGCTAATGCTAGCAGCAAGTCCAAACACAGCAAAACTAGACCAGATTTATACCTAGAGTTGCATTAAATAAATGAACCTTTAAACTCATTCTGGCAGCTCTATAGTTATCCGTAGTAAAGACTGCAATAAGTCCTGGTCTGTTGCATTGACCTTTTGTAATGTGATGTGTACAAACAAAAATGACAGCACATGCGAGGTAAGTAATGCTGGGTTTCTGTTCCAACCCAGCTGATTTAAATAGTTAATTTGCATGCCTGTCGCAGAGGTCTGCAAATGAGCCATTGTGTCCCCTTTCATTGTATTGTGGTACCAGTATCAAAGCACAGAATCAATGTAAAAAGTTTCCCTCGCTATGGTTTCTGAGGTCTAGCGTCTCTTTATTGAAGAGTTTACAGCAAACGGAGCAGAACAGAGTCCCTTGGCTCTCAATTGTAGCAAGTCCTTAAGATTTAAAGGTCGGGGAGGATCTTTAAATCAAATAGGTCTCTGAAGACCTGAGGGCTCTGCATGATTCATGCCTGGCAAGTAACTCAAACATGCATTTCAAGCCAAGACCGTTTACAGACCAATAGAGACATTTTGAAGTCTTTGCTTCTACAAAGCTGGGAACTAGTGCAGTGATTTAAGAACTGGTGTGATATGATCAATGCTCCTGCTGTTACTCGATTGATTTTTTTTTACAAACCTGTAAATGAATTATTACAATATTCCTACCAACTATTAATGCAACATTGATATTTTTTCTCCTGTTTCTCTGTTTTCAAAAGAAACCTTATATTCTGTCTTTAAGATGATAGCAAGTCGGTTTTACTGACAGACTTTATGTGGCTGTAAAAACTCCGGTCTGTGTCCAAAAGGTTTCTTGCATGCTCTGTCCAGCTTTAGCTCCACTGAGTCCAGTTGAGTACTGATTTCTAGTGTTGCATTTTTGGGGCGACTGACTTCTGTTTTCAAAAAGGGAGGTTGAATCAGGTAAACCAGCTTGTTTTTTTGTTGTCTTAAGTGCCTCTCTCTTGACATGCTGGATTCAAAAATTATGGCAAACTTTTGTAATTCTCAGACTCAAGATGAGGACCAATGAAGGACAGATGCTGCTAAAATTGTCAATTAATAAAGAAATAAAATCATGGTTCAATAAAATAATTAATATGCCAAATAAAGCATTCGAAAACACAAGACATAAGAACTTTCCCAAGTAATTTAATAATACAGTGTTAATGTTTATTATTTACAATGTATTAATGCAACATTGATATTTTTCCTTTTATATCCAAGCTTATTGTTTAATTAGTTTCCTTTATTTTATGATTTTTTTCTCCTTTTTCATATTCTGTATTTATTTTAAGGAGAATATGTCTTTTCCAGGCATGTCATGCCAAATAACTGTTAAATTCAGCTATGTGTGAGAATTTTTGTGGTTTGCAGAACTTATTTTTCTGTAACTCTTCCAATCTCTGAACAGCCTCTCTAAAGCAGCTCAGAATGACACCACATTCGCATGCACAAAAAAGCCGATATCGATATTATTGCAAAGAGATGAGATATATTACATTGCTTTTATTTGAACAACATTTTTTAAGAACTGACGAGTTTTTAGAGGACGCCGCTTTGATGGCAGTTAATGTTTTCAGAGTGTTTATTCACTGTCAGAAAATAAAGGATGTGTTTTCTGCTCCTATTCAAATAGGACAATAAAGACATGAACTCTGTATTGTAATAATGATGCAATTTATGGTCATATTGCGATTGCATTTGTCATGTTTTGGGAGATTATGTAGGCAGACTGTATGCGCAAACTTATCACATTATTTCCCTTAAAACCTCAAAAGAATAGGATACAAATATCCTTTATTGTCCCTCAGTGGGGAGATTACATACCCAGAGCAGTAATAAAATGAGTATTGGTGATTTGACACATTATTCTCCTTTTGTATCCATCCATCCCACTCCTGTAGAGAGTTGAGATGTTACATATCCTGGATCATTGCATCATTCTGGAACAAATCTGTCTAACAAATCGTTCCTCTCTGCACCCTTCTATCTCCACCACATTTACTGTAAATTAACCATTAAAAAGAAAACAGAAGACGGGAAGGAAGGATCAATATTATTTCAGTGACTTCCAGAGCCCTTTGTGATACTAAAACCAGGGTAAATTACTCCACTGAGTGCATTACTATGTTTCAATGTGCATCCATTTGCTGTTGTCCACTTCAACTGGCCTGAAAGTTCAGCTCTCTCAACATATAACAAGATATTTAGAGACTATTTATAGAGCCCAAACAAAGCTACTTCACCTCTGCGCTTCTCAGTCTAAACAGTTAGACCAATATGCTATTTTTATTGCCAGTCTCTGTCTTTCAGTTTTTAAAATTTTAGCTTATATATAACACCCATGTTGATTTTATTTTTAAAAAAGAGTTTTATTCAGATTGGTATTCTTTTTTTATTATTATTTTAAAGGCCTTTGTAAATGTGAGGGACCCCAGTAATGTGTTGAAGGTCATGTTTAGCCAAATATTTGTAACTTTTACTCCCAGTGCTCCCAGTACTAACTGCAGAAAGACACCACTCAAAACAACAAATCACAGCCCGGAGGAGGGTTTTAACGCTGTCAATCATGCTTCTGTACACCTGCCCCTTGACTTCTGCTGCACTTCAGCTGGTTCACTACAACATAAATGCTAAGGGTAGTTAGCATAGCCACTGGTGACAGCAAATAAACAGTTTTCTTGGAACCATAAGTTGTTTCTCCATAATTAGCACATTTAGCAACACATTCATGAGCAGGTTAACAGCTAATCCTGGCTTTGACTGGTTGTTTTGTACCAGGATTGGTGCATTTTTGCACACAGCAATAGTAGCACTGGGAACAACATGATGACAAATATGGAAAAATTTTAAATATTTTTGTAGAAGTCACATCCTACAGCTTTAAAGTATGCCAAGAAATCAGGGACTGCAAATGGTAGACAGCTACTGTAGGCTGTTTGGTGAACTATATACGAATTGCAAGTGTGCATGTGTATCCAACTTGGACCATTCCATCTGGGTGCTCATCATGGTAGCTAACTTTTTTCCCCTCTAGTGAGGGTAGTTGACCAAAGCCGTTTCCCTGAGCCTTGCAGTTCTGAAAATATTCCCTGTTCATTCTTAGCAATAACAATCAATCTGCAGGCTTTAACATTTTCAAAACCTGACATTTCAAGTTAGCCCAGCCAGTATCACCGTGAGCAGCCCACAGCTTATTTTCCTGCATGCATGTGTGGGGGCGCACTTTGGTGAAGCTTGAAAGTAAAACTGCCTTGAGAGCACATGGCCTGATAAAGAATGTATAGCATTCCGATGCGCACCTAGCAGAAATTCATGTAGGTTTCAAGCAAAAAAAAGAAAAAAAATCACTAGTAGTCCTTCGAACAGCTGATAATGACCTTCCCACCTGTCTGCTCTGTGATCACCGCACACTGCTGCTGCTTCAAGCTGTAATTCACTGCTTAACAGCTGCAGAACAAGATGTAATGCACCATCGACCTCAGCAGCCTTATCTAAATTGTTATTCCAATTTAAAACTACAGCTGTGAAACTCTGCACTCAAGCATGTACATTTTCTTTAATCGGATTCACAATGCTAAGTTTGATATACATGCAGATTCAGAGTGGGACTAAAGTGAAATGGACAAGTAAATATTGGGATGCAGCAGGGGTTTCACAAAACATGGGAGGGGTTGGCCATCCAGACATGATAAGCTCTACCTCCTCAACACAACACAATGATGTGCAGCCTATCAATCATCAAAAATGTTTTAAACAAAAATAAAAAAAATAGGGCACATACAACACCTGTGCAAGTGATGATGTGTTCAAGTAAAAAAAAAAATAAAAAATATTGCGTGCTACTCTTTTGTGTTCTTTACCTCAATTTAGGAAATTACCAGTTTGCTCTTCGACTACAGCTCTAAAACTGTTTCTAGAAAGTTTTTTTTTTAAGATTTAAGTGGACTGGTGGCCTCCATTCAACTGCAGCTGGATGGAAAGAAGGGCAGAGAAAGAAGGGGAGGTGGCAGCAAATGGCTCAGGCATCGAACAGGGGACAACTGTGGACCATAAAGCATGCTGCTGTTATGCAGCAGGCTCTACCAATGAGCCATGCAATGTCAAATCAATAGTTTTTATTTAGAGTATAAAACTTGGTAGAATTTCTGACCAGTGACTTCACTATGCATTCAATAAAGGATGCTAAAACTGAGTTTCAGAACATCAAGGTTGTTGCATGCTTTGTACTAGTGGAAAAAATATATACACATAATTTTCTACTGGATACAGAGCAAACATCAAAATCTAAATGGCGTTAATAGACAAAAAGTTCTGTTTTGGACTGACTTAGCCAGATTTCAGAACTAAATCTGTCTTAGAGAGTGCATAACTAATGAACTGGCAGTTCAAGAGGCAGGTAGGCATATATTGTCAAGTCAAGACAGGGACTGTTGACAGACAAAAGAAAACTGAAATCTGAAATGTAAGCAAAGGCTTCAGTAAAGTAACAGCTTAATGGTGGGAAAATTTAAAGTTAATGGATCTTCTAAGACCCCCCCTCCCCACCTCCAAACTCATTATTCAGTAAGAATGATAGAAAAAATTACTCACAAGCAATACACAGAAACATGAAGCTGTTCCAAGCTCTTAAAACTTTAGTTGTATTGTTTGTATCTGGTAGACCCTTCATCTCTTTTCCAAACTTATCCAAGACAGGTTAAGACAGATGTTTTTGAAATCCTCTATAATCTGTTCTCTAAATTTAAGTGCATTCACTTTATAATTTTGTCAGACACGACATTTGCTATGCCATGTCTCACCCAGTAAGTCTCTACACAGATCACACTTTATACAGGCTGTGAAAGGTGATGGAGAAGTGAAAGTGGAGACAGATAAACAAGTGGGATTTTCCTCTTCACACCAAGATCAAGTGTCTGTGATAAAAACCCTGCTTACTGCAACATGGTTTCATTTATTAAACACAAACACAAATTCTTCCTTTTGTTTAACTCTTGAAAAATGAGACGGCTCTGCAACAAAGTAACAGTCTGCTATCATTGCAGCCCAGTACCTGCAGGAGGGAAAGGTGTGGATTAGAGGACAACCACTCTACATGGCCTCCTTACAGGTACTAACTGCATCCTTGACCTACTGATGGAGTCTGTATGTTAGAGAGAAAATAAAGGATGCAGCTCAGGAAAAGGTATCAACATGTTAAAGTAGCCTGTTCAATTGTCGAGACAAGATGATTGAGATCTGACAATTTTCTCACTAATGAGCATTAAAAATTGCCTCTATTCAGTATCTAAAGACACTTGGGTTTGACTGTATTCAGTTAATGCTTGACAGCAAGACAGAATCACATGTTTAATATTCAAACCTCTATGCATTAAAATGGCTTTGCTGGCTTTACACAAAAGAATGAAAACTATAACTATGCCTAACTGTCGCTAAGGGACATTGGAAACCTTTTATATTCCATCCCATATTTGGGAAGAAGTGAGCTCTGTGTCTGTCTGTGTTTGTGACAGGTGGCTCGAACCATGCACAGCACGGATCACTGGCCCATTAAATGGCTGCCAGGAGAGCTTCGTGGAAAAAGTGCGTACTCGCACATTGCAAGCAGACGAGCAGAAATACTAGTGTGTAGATGTCCTTTCCTCTTTGAGCTTCTTTCTATCTCTCAAACACCAACTTCGTGCCTTCACACCTTGAGTTGTATAGGCACCCTCACACTCAGAGCACACAGGTAGGATTGCCTGCTTCACATGTTTGTTTGGAGTCCTCTTCCACTCTGTTCCGCTTTTGTTTTTCACTGCTGAGCAATGATTTGTTGTTCTTTCTTTTCTGTGACAGTAATCGTCATTCAAAAAAGCTCTCCAAATCAAATTCCTCTCCCTTTTGCTTTGATATAAAAGAGTAAGTAATGTGTTTCTTTCTATTTTGCACTTCATCTTCTCCCCATCAGCAGATGCTGTGTTAAATTACAGTTGAGTAAACACACATGATGCACGGAAGCTGGGCAGCAACAGCAGTGACTCAAAGCAACAATAAAGCTCAGCAACAACACAGTCCAGGAGAAAAGATAAGGATGGTAAGATGGGACCAAATAATCAACCAAACCTAGGCTTTGAAGGGATATTTCAGATTTTGTTTTGAAGTGAGATTCTATGAAGTTGCACTTTAAATGTGTTGTTTTCTCAGCCAAACATGTTTGTCACTGTTGGATGCATCAGTCCACCTCCACCACAGGTGGAGTAAAGAGTTGGATTTTGAGACGGATCTGATTTTTAGATGGACTGTGTGATATTTCACATATCTATTTTTCAAAATTGAATTTTTCAAAAACAAAACAGAGAAGAAAGAAAATTTCCAAAAATGTTCCTACGCACTATTCCAGCATTTAGTGAAAGAAGATACTATAGTTGTCTTAGTAAATTAAAACAGTTATACCACACACAAATGCTAAATTGCTAAATTAACTTTACATAAATATGACAATGTTATATAGGTTTGCTATATTGAAAACATCAAAAATTAGGTTCCATGTGCTCCTGACTGTTGAAGTGACACTGGAAACCTCACAAGCTTCCCAAGATCCTCAGATTGATACCAGCTTATGATTCTGGTACCGGATTTACAGAACTATTAGAAGAACATGGAATCAGCTACTAGATAGAAAATAGTCTAAAATATGTCATCTATCAGCATAAGTATCAAAATAAGACAGCAATAAGACTTTGATAGTACTGTATTTTCTATCAGTTTTCCCTGCTGCGTCAGTTTGAACACCTGTACGAAATCCAACTGATTCTCTTTCCTGCGTTTTGCTCTCCATGATGTTTTTCTTGGTAAACGATGCGGTTGGTTTGATCTCTGCGAGGGCAGAGCCGGCGGGCAGGGGGGAGCAGGTGGTTTGCCCTGAGACGGGACAGATTCTGCTGTCAGCCAGTGTGACCCCGCTCCCCCTTCCTCTCCACACCCACCAGTCTCTGCATGGCTCTGGCCCTGAAGCAACCACGCTCTGACTGAAGGTTGTTTTTTTCTTATGAACTGAAAGTCACTTACTTTGAACATATCAAGAGTCCAGCTGTCACAACATTTTGTGAATATCCATCATTTTTGCAGCTTCTGACTTGTTGACTTGTTACAGAATGAGGTCCATTTATCACAGTAAGCAATTATGAAATCTGATAAGAAAGTAATAGAATCTACCCTTTTATCAAACATCTCATTAATAATAGAATTTTTACAGGTAATGGATAAATGACTGATGACAGGATTTTAGCTATTTAGCTCAAGGCTTGCATATTATCCTGGAAACAGGGACCTACAAACCTACAATAAATGATGCCACAGACAACTGAATAGTATTTAAATCATTAATAGTCCAAAACCTCTGTAACATGCATGTTAACAAGTTTATTAAGGCCATTGACGGGACACAGACCGATGGCATCACAGATCCTCCATCATGCTTAACAGTTTTACCACATGTGCATATTTTTTTTTGGGTCAAATTTGTGTGGTTGTCACTGGAATACTTCAGTTCGGTTTCATTTCAAAACACAATTACAATTAGAGGACGATATTTAGCAAACTTTAGAGTTTCAATTTACATTCCTGATTGCAGGATAGAAAATGACTTTTTTTCCTTTAAGTTCTCCCATTAAATGGTATATAGTGGAGCCCCTCCTCCCTCTTTACAGCAATATTATATTAGATATCGACATTAGCCCAAAATCTTTTTATCAGTGAGCCCTTATTTTTAACGTCTGTGCATCATGGAGCACATTAGATTTGCAAAAGTTGGTCGTCTTGTGGAAATCTGAAAATTAAGGCAAAGATCTAAAGGTTTTAGAGAATAAGCAGAGACGGCTGTTTTGGTAAGAACAAGCTGTGCTCATCATGCACACTACTAAAGACAGTTTTAGTGTTATATCAAGTTGAAAGTTGACACATAAGTTTTTCAAATTATGGAAAAGTGGGATGTGTCACATTTTCATAATTTTGTCCTGTTTTAAAACCGTAAAGCAGTTTTATAAAAATTGCTCTGTCATTCACGCAGAAAGTGATGTTGCTTGTGGTCTTAATATATAAAATATATATATATATGACCATGACTATTGCAGTTCTAAAAGCTAAGATATGAAATTGATTCATTATACATGACGTCATCCCTCTTTAGAGTGACAGGATGATAGATTTCATCGCTTCCAGAGAACAAACCAACATTCTCAAAGGAGATTTATGAACATAAACAGTTAAGAAGACTTGATAGCTTCAAGCTGGTATTTTTGGCTTGCGACAGTAAGCAGCAGTGTGTATATTTACACTTCGTTGTCATTTTTATGGACTGGCTGTAGTTTCTGGGGTAGACATGGAACCTTAGCTGGTTTTCTTCTCTGATCTGACTGCTTTAAACGTCTACAGGTTTTCTGCCACTGACCTGATTTCAGCAGTTGAGTCAAATGGACCCAGCAGAGTGTTTCCAATCTGACACAACCATTACATCTGACTGTTATTCCACCATGTGTCATGTAATCACTGGGTTTGTGATCACTGTCGGTCTCCCCCTCCACAGGAAGGTCAAACACACAAGTCAAACGTTCATCAAACGTACAGCGCCAGCTCATAGCACCATCATTAGCACCCTCTGATGCAAGCATGTGCTGCTAATGTATAAACACCAAGGATGGAGAGTCGTAGCGAAGAGGAACCTGTGGGATCCAATGCAGTGGCAGCAACCCCTTCAATGGCCCCATGACACTCATCCATGTACACGCAGTGATGGCAGCTGATGTGAACAGTAGGAAAGAAGTACAGCAACAGAGTTTAATCACAACAGAGAAAGAAAAAAAAACATGAGCAGTAAGAGTGAAAAGAGTTTCCTTTTTTGAAAGATAAAAAGATTTCTCTCAATGAACGAGATCCCTGTTGGTTTAACCAAAAACAAAGCCACCTTTCCTCAACATCACACACGCCCACACACTCATTATTTTCCTTTAGCCTTTTATCCAATTAGTCTCCTCTTCACTCCACCTGCACTTATCCTGTCAATCCTTTTCCTTTTTTCTTTCGAGGTTACTTCCAAAGCTTTTATCCTGTCAGCACAATTCCCACTTCTGCCATCTGAAAGATAAGTTTTGAATCTCAGTGGGATCATGTGATGTGAAAAATATGAGCGCTTATTGTGTTATCGGGTTACAAAGAGCTGTTCACAAAGAGTCGGATTTCTAGGTTAACCAAATGGCTCCCATAACCAGCTCAGCAGTTGAGAAGAGCTAATGCCAAAATAAAAAAATTACATGAATTATCTGGATCGTCAACACTGCACTGTAAACCCTGCTCAGTGTTTTGTAGCATGAGATAAAATAGGTAAAAAAAATACACTTAAAATGCCTAAAACATGCAAGAAATTCTCACTATGTGCAGACAAATTTCTCTGAGTACCTCAACCTTTCTTTAAGGACAAAAACAGATAAATGAGAGAAAAATGCTGTAAGCTTTGATAAAGGTTGTATTTTTGACTTGAGATTATTCCCATTTACTAAAGAATATCTCTCTAGCATTTATCAGACTTTTAATTAAACAGAAAAGTGCAAAGCACATGAGGTTGACTGATGTGTTTACCCACCCAAAACCTGAGTTTTCAGTTTTAATACATTTATTGAACAGAAAAAAATTTCAGATTTTCACTGAAAAAATTAGAGAAGGTTGAGGTTATTATTAACGGGTCAGGACGAGCTACCATGCAATGACTGAAGAAAAAAGATGGCCAATGTATGTGAGAACCATTGCAATTTGCTAATCTAGAAGCCTAATCTATTTAGGCATTTATTGTGTCTGCTGCTGAGGACTCAGAGTAAGAACTTTATTGTACACTAGTGCATAAATTTGAATTGAATTGAATATGATAATCCAAAATATTAAAATGAACTTACACCATATAGGGAAATCCCATTGTAGACATTGAAAAACAGAATAGAGCAGAGTAGAATACTGATTGTTATTCCAAAGACAAAAACATTGAAAGATAATTCTAAATATAATAATGTTGTCAAAAGACATTAAAAAACATGATTTTAAGTACAATATGTAAAGGTTCAAAGTGTCTGTGCTGAGAGCTGCGAAGGTTCACAGGTGCTCTGACCCTCTGTTGCGAGAAACTGTTTTTGATGGAAGATTGAAAAAAGTGATTATCCAGAGTGAGTTGAGCCACTTCTGATGCCATTTGGCCAACTCTTTAGGCAAGCTTCGGATGTGGTAACTTCATCATCCATTTTGGTGCCTTGATTATCAGCTGCAGGTTCTGTTTGCCTGTGGCTTAGCAGCTGGAACAACACACTGTACAAAACAGTGTGTGAAGACAAATTCTATGCTGTAGTGGTTAAAAAATGTTTTGCAGCCAATGTCTTTGCAAAGATCCTAAAAAGAAGATGATGTTTTTGTTTTTTATTGTGAAGCATTGAACCATCAGTCAAGAGTGAGTAGATGAAGGATTTAAAATGGGCAAACTTCTCTCTCCTTTATACTAGACAGTACATGGCTGCTTGATTTTTATCAAAGACCAGACCTGCAGTGGTTGTATCATCTACAAACTCAAGGAAACAATTTGAGGTGTTATGCATGCAAAGATGACTGGGCTAAACAAACAGCTTTGAGCTACACTGGAGTAGAGAGGGTGGTAGAGTAAATGTTGCTTATTTCACAGTTTATGATCAGCACAATATGCAATGCATGTTTACATTCAAGTACAGAAGTGAATAGTAGATTTCTCCAACAGACATATGTTAAAAATAATTCATTTTAGTTTCTCTAAACAGGTTACTGCACCTAAGAATGGCTTTAAATTCCTCCAAACTGCAACATCCAACTCTTTTTTTCCTGGTCTCCCTAAATGTTACACAGTCACTTTTCAGATTTGCACATCCTCTAATCCAATTTTAAGCTAACATTTTGGCTTACAATACACCATGACAGGTGTATTTTTAAATGTGTGCAACCCAAAAGACATGCAAAACCTAAAGGCAACTATGCCACATTAAACAGGTACAATTAAAGCGAGAGCACACAGACTCAAAAGGTAAGGAAAGGGCCACAGGCTGCCCACTGCCTGAACATCTGCTCCTGACACAGATGGACCCCAGCATGTAAAGTGAAGAGGAGAAGCAGGAAGAGGAGGATGGAGAGGAGGAAGTTGTGTTTCCACTTGATGCTTTATCTTATTTGAATACATCTGGGCTTAACCGTATGCAGAAACAACTGGACACGCACTCATGGTGCAGAACAAGTCAACATATAAAGGTCAATCTTGGATCCAAATACCAACACAAGTTTACTAGTTATTTCTATGTAGCTTTATGGATATGAAAACTAAATCTTTACAGTGTAGGCTGGCAATTTATGAAGTAGGAAAAACAAAAAGGAATTATGCACATCTGGTCACGGTGGAGGCGAACTATATCAATCCTAGATGGAATATGGTGGTAATGGTGGCATTTTATGCATTGACTGAATCATAAATGAGTTTTCTTCAGGCCCTTGGGGCTCCGAGGTCAGAGACCCTCTCTACACTTGACATGTGGCAGATATGATTTGGGCGTTAGAAACGCAACCGTCATTCCATGACATGTCGAAAAGCATTTCCATAGAGCAATGAGATCAACCGCCAAATGTGAATGTGTTATTGAATAATACAGGTCGATTCAGGCATTTACATCCAGGCAAACATTTTTAACCTCATCGTTTTCCACATTCTAAATGATGCATTTTTTTTTAAACAGCTATGAAATCAGCTGACTTTGAATATATTCAATGTGTCATTTGTTGTTCCGTGTCCAATGTCTAAAACAACAATACGACTATTGATTACAATTTTCCACAGCAGTCATTGCTAACCAAGCCTTAAGCTGATTCACAGGTCTGTTTCAGATGCTACCAAACATTTTGTTTTGACAACTGATCAGATTTTTTCTCCAGTAAAGATTTCAGGAGAAAAGACATTTCACACTGTAACCCCACTGTGCAAGTCAGAGTGAGCTGTGCATATGGCATCAATAATTAAAACTTCAATAATTAGACCAGGAAACCTCTGCTTCCAGTCCTGAATTAGATCAACCATGAAAAAAAATATATAAATATAGAACAGGATGAAGTTAAATCCTGTTTCCTAATCCGTTGGCACTTGGTTTAAAGTCGGAGTAGGATATAAAATACTTAATGGCTAACAAAGAGGCTCCTTTAACTGGCCGATAGGCAACTTAAAATCTTTTACATAAAGATACACATCTCTATTTTTAAAAGTTATTAAGACTGGACAACATGCTTCTTTATACTCCTTAGGAAAGATGTAATATAATATATAATAAAATGTCATTATTAAGGATTTTGTTTTGTTTGTTTCAGGACAATAAAAAAAATAAATTAAGGACCAAAAATGTTGGCATTCATTTCCCAATAGAAGTTCTTCCTGGAATAGCAATTTACTTTAACTCCTGTCTCTTCATAGAGAAAATGATGAGGAAGTTATAAAAGATATATTGTAATAATTTATTTAATCTGCAATGATAACATCCATTTTGTACATAGAGTGAAAATATTGAATCTATGGTTCATGGACCCATTAAGACATTTGGTGATATAATGGCAGTAAACAGTCACCAACCCAGAATTTCATATAATTCAATTTTGCTACATTGTGGCCAAAAATGACCTAAACTAAAGAGCACTTGAGAAATAATGCACATATGGGGAATAAACATATGACATCCCTGCTCACAGCGCTTTAATAAGTCATTAGAAAACTATTAAAGCTACTTGTAGAAAAAGATTTTACTCAAATCCTCACCACTAACTAGTTTCCACAAAGTTATTTCATTTTCATTCCAAACCCAACCCTTCCTTTCTTTCTGTACTCGTCGTCCTCCTTTCCCATCCCCCACCTCTTCCTGAGATGAAGACTGTCAATAGACAATATATTTGACATACTGTACCATGCACTCACACTTATCCAGTCGCTGCAGATCTGCTACAGAGTGGATGGAGCTGAATGGAGCTCAGGAGTATTAGCTAATTATGTAGCATTCAGACTCTCTATGTCTGTAATGTATTTACACTTTTTTAATTTAGCATAGCAGATTTTCTAACATAAAAAAAGAGGTAAAGTGGTGAAATCATTAAGAATCTACAAGTTTTTATTTAGCAAACTAGCCAAAGCCAACCAGAAGAGACGTCTTCAATAAAACCTTCTCGTTGACATGAAATTATGACTTTTTTTTACCCCCAGTAATTTGATAGATTAATTTTTAACTGCCATTAATTTGCCATTAAACCAAACAGAAAGACATAAAATAATTCAAATGAGTTCATATACAACCAGTTATACTGTTATCTCAACATTCAGTTTGGGCATACATCCAAAGTATGACCAAACTTTAGTAGTCTTCTTTCAGCCTGCTGACCAGCAGCGTGTAGCAAACAGTAGGGGTTGGAATTTCACAGCATAGTATTACACTTCGCTTCACATAGACTAAGAAAACGATGGTCAGTTCACAACTTTCTTTCATTAAAACCAAAGTAAGACGACACATTTGATCAGATTTTGGAACCAACTTTTTTAAATCTTGGTAAGTGTTTGTTCGCTACTCGAGCATTGCAATGTTGTGTTCTTTTGGTTTTTCTTCAGAGCATTTCTATTTGACAATCTCCTCTCTAAAACTAAAGTCCATGTCATCTGAACAGACCCACAACTAGCTGAAACTAACGCAGACAAACGTCAAAAAGTCAGAACGACTCCTCTGAATCGACGCCACGCTGCTCTGCCTTTCTCAAAACTCAGCCTGACACATGAACAATGTAGAAAACACAAAACAAAAGATTTCCACATCTGCTGCTTCACCTAAATCTAAGCGACTCTTCCCTTTTTCTCCCCTCTTGTCATTTCTCACACACACCATGCAGTCACGCTCTTTCACACTCCATCTCTCCTCGCACTTGCGCACACGAACCGACGCTCCGACAGAGCGCCGGCTCTCCTTGGCAGCGAGCCTCTGGAAGAATGTTTGGCGCTACAAGCCTGAAGGAACACACGCCAGTGGCGCAGGCTCGACATGCTGCCTCCTGGAGGCCTGCATGCTGACACAAGTGATGAATGACGCTCAGCGGGGGAAATCAGAAAGGCCATGAAGTTATAAACAGTGAAGTCACTTCGTAGTCTTTAAAAAGGAAACACATAAACAGGGAAATATGTGCATGTAAAATAAAATGTTTATGTAGGCAGTGAATGGATTTAGCCTTAATTAAAGGAATCTGAAAGAAATGGTTTTAAACATTAACTCTATTTTTCATTTCCATTTTTCACCTGGTACTTGTGAGAAAAGTTTGGGGTGGACCTGAAAATGAATACAGTGAAAGCAAGAAAAAAAATGAAAATCTAACAACTAGTAAAAATGCAGTGCATAGCAACAGGTGGGGGAGGAGCCTCTGAATGATTTTATATGCTTTATGCTGCCAGAGAAAACTCAAGTCACTTCAACACTTCCTCCACTGAGGCTGTGACTATTGACTTTTTTCTAATTTGAAACCATTTCCAACTTTTAAAAAGTTCAGAATACCTTAACACAAGTAACTGATTCGTGTCTAAACAGCCAAAAAGAAAAGTTCAGGATGTACCGTTCTGTTTACATGCCACTCTCACTAGCTGCATTTCCACTAACCATAAAGTTCCACAAACTGAAATTACACAAATAAACTCTCTTCACAGAATGATGCCAATCTAAAAATAAAACTTTTTTTTTTCAATAAAAAGCTTTGCCACTTGGATGGGATAGTTTTTTTTTCATGTCAAAACTGTTTTTTTTTTTTTGCAAAACTGCAAAATAAGTTTTGCAAAAACACTTGTGTGATGTGGCTCGCATCAGATGAACCACATGATCAACAACCAGATGTTTCCACTGCCGCAAACCATAAAGAAGAAGGTGACAAGAAATAGTAGGAGCATCCGTGTTTCTTAATGACTTATCATGTGAACAAACTTTTCACGTCTGATTTTAATTGTGTTTCTTATTAAATGGAAACAACACAATTGTGAAAATGTGTTATTTCAATATTAGAGAAATATTGGCAAAGTTTTGCACACATTCATAATAGAAACACAGTAACTTATGGTCAAGAGGTATAGATCTTGACCATAGAGGTATAGATCTAGAGCGAGGCCTCACTCTGGACCTGGAGCAGTTTGGATTCTGGGCTTCTCCTCTCTTCCTCCAGACTCTGGCATTGTATAACAGCTGTATCTGGTTCCCACGTAGCTTAGCACAAGGAATCCAATGATTCTATCCTGTTGCATCTGCATCAGCAATGACTCTAGGCACAGATCATGCCTTGCAAAACTCAGAGAAAGTCTTGATTGTAACCCAAACATCCTACGGTGGCAGTTATTTCCTGTGTTTGTGCTAATTTCTCTCAATAATTTTTCCTTTCACTCTATTTTGCATTAATCTGTGTGGATGTAGTCGTGCAGGCAGCCAGTTTCAACAGCAATGAGTTTTCAGGGCTTACCCTTCCTCGTGGAGATTGTCAATAACTGGCTGCAGCACAACTGTCAAGTCTGCCGTCATCTCCATAATTGTTCAGGGTGTAACATGTTTTACCCATCAGTCCAACTTCACATTTTAACATTCTGAAAAACTGAGATTTTGCTAATACTAAACCATAATTGTCAACATTAAGATAAATGGTTAAACTACATCACTTTGCATAAAATAAATTGCACACCTGTTTTACTAGGTCATTTATTGAAATGAAAACTAGCTGATGCTCTCCTCCCTTTAATGAAGGATAAATGGAAACATGAGCTAACACTTGATGTTTCCAGTACTCATTAGTAGGCAATACTGACCACTCAAACACCCATATTATGCACAAATCAGTTGGTAAACTGGGAGGAAGTACCTTAGAGGAAGCTGAAATCAAACCTACAACCTTCAATTAGAAGATGACTACGTTTAACCACTGATCCACAGGATTTCTCCCTAAACCTTGCAGATATTAGTTCTTAATCTATCCTTTTATTTACATCTTAATTAAATGTATTCGATTTTGTAGATGCATTTTGTTTATTTGCGCTTGCAAAAAAACAAAACTAAAAGACCAGCTTTAACTAGTCAAATTTAAAACATTCTGAATTGTATTCTATTTTATTTTCTTCAATAAGTACACCATCATTCCTAAAGTTGATTTCAAAGTTATCTTAGGGTGGGAACCGTCTGGTCGCATCACCTGTGGGGCTTCTGATGGAATTTCTTATGAACTAATAATTTTTCACATTTTGTTGTTTAAAAAGAGCGTCATGTAAACTGGTCGTGCAGTTACTCCCGGGTCTCCCTGCAGCGCAATAAACTCAAAGTAAGCTGCACATTGTTAACTTTTTGCACCGGTTTCCTGTTGGCGTACCTGGTTGGAGGTGTCGGGCGGCAGGTTTTTGATGAGGATTTTCCTCCTGTTGCTCAGCTCCCGGCGAGTTTTGGCCAGCCTCCTCTCGATCTCCTCCGGCTCCAGGTCCGGCAGGTCGCGGAGGCTGACGCCCGGCTCGGAGGGCTGCGCTGCGGCCGCCGCCGCCGCCTCCTCATCATCCGGCTGCCTGCTTTCGGGGCTATCCATGTCCGAGGAGAGCGTGCTATCCCGGGTGAGAGAAGAGTGAACGCTCGGCGGCTGGATGGACGAGGCTGCCGCCATCTTGGGAAGCTGAGAGAAAAGTGGTTAAAGAGAGAGAGGTAGAGAAATATAGACGGAGAGAAAGAGAGAGAGCAGGTGGGAGGCGTGTGCGTCCCAACAACCCAGAATAAAAGCTATAATAACATTAATTTAAACTATTCAGATCTAATCATTTACCCCTTTAGGGACGGGGAAAAGTATTATTTTATATTTACTTCATATCAGCCCCCTTATTAAATAGTTTAATCCATATGTTTTTGGTTGTTGTTTTTAATCAGTGGAGTAGTGATTCAAATTAATGTTGCAGTGTTTGCATCTATTTATGAACATTATTTATGTAAAAAAAAGAAAAGAAAAAGTTTTTAAATGTAGTTTGAAAAAGCAAAATTGTTAGTTGATTTCTGCAGCGGGCTCCTCGAACTAGTTGCGCCCCCAACTGTCTGTTCAGTGAACTACAAATAAGCTTAGTCAGAGTTCACTTTTGTTTCTATTCAACCAAAAAACTTTTGTGAGCCTGATTTTAGGCAAAAGGGAAAATCGAATCAAATGAACCACATGTAGCATCTATAAAATGTTTTGTGTTTATATAAAGAACTTCTACATTTCAGCTCTGATTCTCATCTAGCAGCACAGTTCTAAAGGGGAAAAAGGCATTCAGTGCAGAACTGCTTTTAGCCACCACAGCTCTCCTGCTCTCTGTGTGCATTATGGGGCTATGAATGCCTGTGTGCCTTCCCTCCTGTCTACCCAAGTCATCCAGTGAATGCCAACCTAGCAGCCAACTGAGCCAGCCTGCCTGCCTGCCCACCGTGGGTGGAAATCTGCTCCTGGCAAACACAAGGGGAGCAGAGCTCCCTGCCGAGTCCTCACAATGCCCATGTAGCTTCCGCAGGCAGCGTGAGTCGCTTACAGGAACACACGCTGCAAACTCACATTCACATGCCACATCCACACTCATATAGACACACCAGCATGTCAACTAGCACACATCAACCCACTTAGGAAATATTTAGACCACAATTGTGCCGAGGCCTTTTAGAGACGGTGAAATCGGGCTCCTCGTTCTCTCTCTCGCCATCTGTGTGAAGTGTTTCTTGGCAGATCGAAGTCCAGACAATCACAGTTGTCAGTGGGTGAAAATGATCTCACTTTGCCAAGTGGCTGAGCCAGTGTAACTAAAACTCAGTGACTGTACAGTGTGTGGACTGTTTGAACGCTTCAATTAGGCTTGTACTCAGTCCACTCCAAAGCAGAAAGGCCAAAGAAAGGGCAACGTGTGTAGCTCTGTTTCAAAATGAAGCAAGTTTATAATTTGGCTCTTGGTTTGTTCAGCTTCATTTTCAGTACTAAAAATACCAAAACACAGTTTCTCCTGAGAATCACAAACATAAAAGCACATTTTCCTTGTTGTGACACTGAAGTGTCTCAATGTTTTCTCAACCAATATAGCTACAGGTATTTTGGGGAATATGTCTTTACCAGTTTTACACATTTGGACAATTTCTTTTCTCCATTCTTTTCTGCAACAACCCTCCAAGTCAGTCTGACTGCATGGAAAGCATCTGAGATTATACATTTTTAAGACTTGTCATTGATTCTCTAATGCTTTCAGGTCTGGATAACATAGATGCAAATAAAGGTCAGAAAGATGAAGCAGACCATTTTAATTCTAAAAATGGTGATGAAATAGCCGGCTTTCGGCTCTGTGCTGCTTCTACAGTGAATAGTGATGGTGGACAGATTGATGGACATGAATCACTGAGCAATGGGTTTGTGGAAAGACAACAAGGACTTGCCTGTCACTTAAACAGGCTGATTTTTTGGAGATGCATGAATCACCCCACTTAGTGCTAAACAACGTTTCCATGAGAGAACAATTAATTTCTTCTCTCGGTCCCTTGGCAAAATGCGTGCCGGCAGAGTGTTACGGGTAAATCACGTCGGCCTGCAAACGCCCCACATGGTGCAGTTACGCAAACCGTCCTTCCAAAGCTTTTTAGCTATGCAGAAAGTCAGCCTCTTGTTATAATGGACTGCGCTTCACAAACTGAGAGGAGAAGAGATGTTAGACGTTCTCTGTGTAAAACACAAGAGCCCTGCCAATGCAGCGTGTCAGCCGGTGATTCACAGCCCTTTGGAGTGGGTGGCGGTGGAGAGGAGAAGAAGAAAGCGGGAACACGTTTGGTGCTGCTGCTCGCTGGGACTGAAGAGTGCGAGGGCGTGGGTGGGCTGAGTGGCTGAGCGGGCAAAGCGGGCACCTGGGACGAGCTCAGTAGGCGTGAGGAGAGAGAGCAGGACGGGTCGGGAGGGAGAGAGGAAGGGTTTACCATGAACGTCAAAGTGGCTCGTTGTGTGGAGGAGTTGGAAGATGAGCAAATACACATGTGCATGTAGATTGTGCAGAGTGATTATGGATATGATCAGGCTGCATTCCTTCCAGAAATGGAAGAGTTGGTTGGAAAATGATCTGCTGCTGTGTCTGCAGACTAGTAGGCATTTATCGTATCATTTATTGTGGTGAATTTATCATCATGATAAGGTTTAGATTTTTCATGGTCACAATAAATTCCAATTAATGATGTTTAAAACCCTTCAAATCTCTCTGTATTGTTGGAATTGTTAGTTTTGCTACTTTCTCCACTGTTTTCACATGGAGAGTATCATTGACTTGACTATCATTGATTTGAAAATGACTAAACGCAGTTACGCAGTGACACAAATCAAACTTCTTTATGTTTATATTGCAATTTTTTTCAAGAGCAGTATTTATGTTTGTGGAGATATGATTGCTGTCATGAAGTCACAGTCATAAATAATTATTATCATCATTTTTATCGCTATCATGAGTCCCACTAAATATTGCGATGAAACTCAAGGTTTTTATATTTAACTAAAACTAAAAGACATAACAAAAAATGCAATTAACAAAATATTTTTATATTTTTTTTCATTTTTGTTAACTATTATTTCCAGTTCGTTATAGTGTGTTTGTAAAACTATCACCTACTGAAATTAATGATATAATATAGTTTTCATGTTTATGAATATATTTATTAGCCTTTCAGACTCAAGTGAAATAAGTCCTACAAACCCCAACACAAGAAGTTTATGTCAGCTGTCAGCAAATTACAACTCTCCTCATCCTTCTTACACTATTCTGCAAAATGGCAACCTCAAAAGTTGGGGAAAACACCAGTCAGTTAATATATCTTCTGTTGAGAGTTCAATACCCAAACAATGTATGCATAATGATAATACAAGACTTGTCGAATTCTACACCTAACTCTACACCAGTGATAGTGTTTGCCATAAAGTAAAGCAAAGAAATGCTCTGCTTTATGGCAAAGCAGAGATTAGAGGACGTGTGACCCACTAAAAACAGCTGACCAGAACACATGGGGGCAATGTCCAAAAGAGCTCCCTGCCCAATTCATGTCCTAATTACAGCAGCCATGAACATACTGTGTCATCAGAGCATAAAGGAGCCTTCTTTAATGAAGTGAAAGAATATATCAGACATCAAGAAGATGACTAATTTTCCGTATTTTTCACAAAATCAAAGGGACAAAACATAAAAGTCAAATCAGTAACAAACTGCAAATATTCTCCCTTATATGCAGGATCCAGATCATCACACTGCTAATATGCATTTAGGAAAGTAGGACTGGGGGACTGGATGCACACACACATACCCCCCGCCCACACACACACACACACACACACACACAAAGTGCTGCTGGTGCATGTCTGCTGCACCGGTTGGCAGAGCGGAGACTGACTGAAATGACCTGAGGGTGCTTGGACATGGAGCTCGGTGCTCTAATTCAGTGTTTTCCCTGACAGGGAGCAGCAGACAGCTCCAGGGATGGAGGGAGAGCAGGAGGAAGCTGACAGGGAGAAGCAGGCCTGGCTTTGAAGAGAAGAGTTGAGTGAATTCAGACGAACAGATCAGATATTTGGGACGTGACGAGGGAGCTCCCGTCTGTCAGGTCCTCAAAGTACTTTTCTTCCTCGAGGTGAAACTAATTAGCTTGTAGCAATGAGTTCAGTTTAGATAAAAATGACATTACTTTTAGTTGTACGCCACATATTCACGCATACAGTATGACTCTTAGTAAAAATAAGGCAAGTTTTCAAAAGGTGTGAGTGAATGAATTCCTTTAAATGAAACTTGTAAGTGCACAGATGTCCTTTTTTATGTCTTTGAATAAGATCCATTCAGTGTTTCACTCTACAGCCAATGAATCTCTTTCACAAGTAGAACTGGAATTCGTGAAATTTATGATTTGTGTCTTCATAAAGAAGTAACTCACAATTTAATAAGTTGCATTTAGAGAGTTTAGAAAACACAAATTCCTTTGTGTTGGTCTTTCATCTGAACTCCAATAAAGTACATGAATGTCTGAAGGTGTTTTAGCTCTGAAGGGTAAAAAACGAGTAAGGAAACTTTTGCCAGGTACTTTAGTTGTAAGCTTGAGTCCCTAAAAACACACAATAATAAATCTCATCACTCTACAAATCAGTCTCTGACTGCTTGTTACAGGTAAAATACTGACTGCTTGTAATGCCTCATACAGCCCTGCTTTGTGAGGCATTTGGGTACAAATTTTCAGTTGTGTCCAAATATTTGTTTTACAAGGAAAATCATCCTCCTAAAATTAAAATAAAATAAAAAGTTACCACTAATAGCTCTGTGTTTTTACTTTTCATATTGGACAGTCTAAAAACCAGACCAACGCTTCAGCAGACATCCATCTTATAATCAAAATGCCTTTTGATTTGTTGCCCCAAATCAAAAGGCATCGTCTTGTTACATGTCAGAACCATGTTGCCTCTCCATCTGTGCTCGTTTCCCCAGATCCTCTGGCAGGAAACACCGCATGTACAGAAAGGCCTCATAAATAACTGATCATGTCTTCCAGGCAGTTCCACTATTCACACTACTCTCCTCCACCTCCACCCCCACATGACGAGCAGCTTCAAACATATTGGAAGAAACACTGCTTTGGAGAAATCCATGTCGTCCAAAAGGCCACTTAATGCCAAAATGACCCATTTCTCAATACAAAGGTCAAGAGTCACAGCTCAACAGACTTGAAGAGGATGTCAGACAATAAAAGGATTGTAGGCACACAAAGAGGTGCTGCTTTTCTTTTTAATACAGAAATAATAAAGCCTGGAGAGTTGACAGGCATTAAATTGACAGGTTTTGGATGGTGAGAGATTCATTATGAGGACATTTCATTGCATCAGTGTAGTTTGGACCCTCCATTATTCTATTATCGTCTGCAAATGAAGTTTATGGGCATAATAGCTTAGAAAAAAACGGCACAAACTAGCAGTTATTAGCAGGAGGCACAAACAAAAGCTAAGTAAATATCTTAATTTGAGTAATATTAAAAGTGGTTTCTCCACTTTTACAGATTACTGCAGTATTAAAATTATTCAGTCGTTTCATGACAAGCACCTTTTATGCCTAATAAAACAGCAGCTGGATGTTACCTAAAAAAAGTACTAAGTGCAAGTGAAATAATCTGCCAGTGGAACAAGACCTTTTAATTTATAACACAGAAAAAATATTGTTCCACTGGCAGATTGTTTCCTTTATACAGTATTTAGCACTTTTTCAACAATATTGAGGAATTATTGACTTCAAACAAGCTTCTATTAGATACTGAAAAGTTACTTGTAAGTTAGTTTTGTCTTATTTACTAAGACATTTGCACTTACCAAGCACCAAAAATGCTGGGTAACATTTAGTGTTTGTGCAGTGTAGGCCGAAATAGTTTTATTTATTGTTCCACAAAACACAAAACCTTTTACGCCAACTTGTACAGTTGTGAAAAAGTTTCAGTTAAACTTTTCTTACGCTTTTATGTTAGCAGAGGAGAACAATGTGGTTACAGGAATTGGACTGTTCAGAGTTTATATGTGTGTTACTGTGAAAATTGCTGCCATCAGGGCTTACAGCAGTTTTCTTTTGGGTCAGTCAAAGGTTTTTTCCATGGAATCTTACGCATGGAATCTGATGTAAGCACATTTTGGATGTAGCGTTTTGCCACATCCAGATGGCTCAGCCACTGTTTGTTTAACTTGAGAATTTCCACCTGTGTCTCCAGGAACAGTCAGAGACTTTGTTTTCTTTCTGGAATCCTCTTCATTGTTTGTGCAAGACAAACATCTCTTCCCTGATTGTTTTGGGCAGAATTATTTCTAGCATGTAATGAAACCATCAACAGCCCAGATGTTGATGTCCAGGTGTTCTATTGCTACCCGCAACCTGCAACTAGTAAAGCCTTTGATTGGTTGCATTACATACGTTTTAAAGAGCGTTCTAGTCAGGGGTTTAAATAAAATTGAGTGGAGAGAAAACTGAAACTAGATTTAGTGTTTACTTTGGATTAACTTGTTTAAGTAGCTTTATTTAACTATACAAAACGATCTCGTCAAACTAGTTTGCTGCAACCACCTGGAAAACCTGAATTTTGCCAGTAAATCTAATTTGCATTGGGGAATGAAAATTTTTCAACGTCTTTCCGTTTACTTTTATAAATTAAACTTCCTGCTAGTTGTAAACTGGGTCTCTGTTCATGCAGTAAAGAAAGAAAACAGCCAATAACCAAACCTTAACGCTCTACCAGCTCAGTAAAGGAGGAAATGTGCATCTCATAAAAGATTTCTCTCCAAATAAGGCCAACATGCCTCTGAAGAGGAACTCTTTGCAGTGTAGGTGTCCTGAATGTCCCTGCATGAACCAGAGAGAATAATACAGGCTGGAAAGGCTTCACACAGCGTTCCTCTGCTGTTAGTAAATGTGAACACAAGGCCAGGAATGACAGACTAGAGGCATATGGACAGAAAGAGAAAAAAAAAAGACTGCAGATCTTTTTCCTGGCTCTCGGACGACTTGTGGGAGAGGTGTTCAATGGAATTTTAATGGCTTATCTTAAAATGTCAAAATATTTTAACAATTTGTTAAAATTCTTTTAGGACCTTAAAAGCTCACAATGCAGCTTTTAAAATAAATCAAATTAGGGTTTTGTAGGCTTTCAGCGTTTTACTACAAGATTACTTAATTTGTTTGTTTAGAAGCAGCATCTATCTGTCAAATTAATATGAATTTGGTTTTTAAGTTCTCATGGAGAACAGATATTAAGTAAGAGTGACTTGTAAAAGTATCCTTCAAGATCCTTCCACTGCAAGCAGGTTTGCACATCTCAAAACTAAAATGCCTGTTTTTTGTTAAATATCTTTAATCTGATTGGACAGAAAGAATCTATTAAAAACAGTTAGTTGTAAATCCAATTAGGAAATTAATTTACATTTGGACTTTGACTAGACCATCCTAATACACTCTATTGTATGTTGAGGGTCAGTTAGTCTCCTACGGTTCAGGTCAGCATCAAGTTGGACTCAACAACCACATATACTTGAACCAACCTTTTGTGTGACTTTTCTGACCACTAATATGACTAATTTAATTATTTTATCCTTAATATTCTCCATTTATTTCTGGTCTGATCACAGTTTTATGATGAAGTTAGAATCAGTGTGACCGTCTGTATTTCAGTCCAGCTGCTTAACTTGCTACTTTAGAGCAACTCACACTTTGGAATTACAATATCCTGTGTACACAGATTGTTATAATATGCTGCATGAGTAGAGCAGCAACTGGACTTCCCCTTAAAGGTGCAGTGCAACCTTTAAGGGTTTGTTGTATTAGTTCTCAACCATTCATTGTTCTCATTTTAGTAGGGATGGAAATGGGAGATGGAATAAAGTCATAAGGCCGAAGCATTTGAACGCCGTTTCAGCTCTGTGTGCCAGGTGAGGCTACAAAGCAGTCCTTATGCAAATTTACATAAAATTTGCTTATGTGGAAGAAGTCAACACGCCACCTCCTGACCTGTCCTTACTTTATGAACTGAAGATTTTATTCCAGGTGGAACCTTAAAGCCTAGTAGCTTTTTTTTTAAAGAAGGTTTTTGCAAATCTAGTGGCCTTTATTCATTAGTAGCTGGAGAGAAATAGGGCAGAGAGAGAAGAGGAAAACAGAGTGAATGTAGTAACGAAAGACTGCTAGAGGACAAATTGACCACTTTTCTTCACTGTTTTCTTGTACTACTCTCAAATTTGCATTTCTTTGTTTTGTTTTCTCTGCATAAAAGCTACATCCGGTCTGGCTTTTGGTTGGGCATCAGCTGAGATAATGCTGATGCATTAACATGGAAAGTACTCCTACATCAGCTCTTCTGTTTCTTTTTTGTGTATCTGCCCCGTTTTCTCAAACACCCAGGTTTGGTGGTAACACATGGATGTTGGATGTACTGCGCCTGGTTCTGGAAGGTTCTTCCTGATGAAGGGGAGGTTTTTCCTCTCCACTGTCGTTTGTTGTAAAGTCAATGCAATCGATTGCTGTTGCTACGTGCTCATCTAGGACCGAATGCTGCAAGTGAACAACATAATGCAATTTGCTGGGTTTCCTTAGATAGAAATCTTTTTAAACTAATTTGAATATCTATTGATCCCACTGTTTGACATGTACGATTAATTGGAATGTATGTGTGGCTGGACTGACGCAAATTTCTAGTAGTTCTGATTGAAAACTCTACTAAAAGCTCATGTTTTTGGATTGGTGGAGGAAGCTGGAGTACCTGAAGAAAACCCACAAATAGTGGAGAACATTCAAACTTCACACAGGATTCGAACCCAAGACCTTCTTCTGCAGTGAATAAAAAAATATTTTGAAATCATTTAGCCTCCCTTCTGACATCATCTTAGAAATCACAGTGACAGTTTAACTGTAAAATGTACTTTATCACATTCACATTGCAATTAATCTCAGTTAACTGTATACAATACATTGGGAGAGGGGCTGGGTGACGTACACATGTTCCTTCGGTCAATAATTTGTAATTCTGTATAAACACACACACTATTTTTTAAGCTTGTTTGGAAAAACAAAAAGATACAGAAATCAATTTGGAGGGAAAAAAGCCTCCATTTTCTGGATGCCTGTTCCACTCAAATCAAAAGATGGAAGCCTTTTGCAGCTTTTTCTTCTTAGAAAGGGAAACAAATTCAGAGTTAAGTAGAAACATTTGGTTTGATCGTTAATGGAAAACTGTCAAATCTAATTTAGTGTGTGGAGAGTTGTTTTGTATTTTACATAGTTTTCAAAGACACACAATAATAAACCTTTAAAAACTACAATTCTCTTAAACATAAACTATGTATTAAAATTTCCAAGTACTGACTTCCATCCAATATGGACCTAAAGAAAAAGAAGCCTAAAAAAATAAAAGAAAAACATCCAAGGCATCAAAAATATAGCGAGACACCATGAACAGAAGATTCAATATCTGAATATCAACATTTGCCGTTTTCTTTTTAAATGAGTGTACAGGACATTAATAACTATTCATGACTCTGTATTTACACTTTATAATGAATCTCTGCAGAACAATAGACATCTTGGCACCAGTAAGATGCCACACCGACAGGATCTGATCAAAACAAAAGCACGGAAAGAAGCAACCTCTCAGGGTAAACGGAGGATTTTCATTCATAATAAATTCACCTATTATTCTCTAACAATATTTTAAAAAAATAATGCTTTCAAGGAAAGTGTTCCTGGTGGATAATCACACATTCATCACACACTGTCATTCTCTCTGACACACAAACACACATGAAAACAAACGTACAGTTTGAGTGGTTAACCACAGAGGAGCCGACGGTCGGGTGTAAACCTCTGCCCCGCAGCAGCAGCAGCAGCAGCAGCGTTCCTTTCCTTCCATTCTGATAAGAACGACGTCGATGCACACAGCCTTCACACAGCAGCACATGCAGCATCAGCTTGGCCTCAAAGGCAAAAAGGTTGTAGTGAGACAACGTCCTGTCCCGCTTTTTTTATTCAGGACAGAAAATGTCCGCCTACGCCAGGAACTCTTAAAGGATCCCCCAATTATCGTCCTGACACAAATCTCCCCGGCAGTGACTAAAGCCAGGAATGTTTTTATGCTGGTGTTGGCTTCAGCTGCTGCTCCTCCATCTACCAAAGGTTGAACTTTTTTTTTTTAACAAGCACAAGAAATTGTGTCTGAGTTGTGGAGAATAATTTTCCACCGCTATCAAAAATGCTTCATCAGAACAACAATACACATACCTCAGAAAAACTGAAATATGCCACGTCATGACACAGAATAAGGCTCATTATCTTAAATTCTCCTCTCCCAAATTAAGCTTCCTACACAATTTTAATGTGTTTATTGAGTTTAATATGAGTTTGTTCTCACCATAATAAGCTTGAAAATGGCACAAAAACCTAAATGAACATCTTAAATTGATATTAAACTAATATCTTTACTGCTGCATAATCTGATTATCATGAGGGAACAAAACTTAAAACTAATTTTCTTCCATCATCTATGTCAGGGATATGTAACCTTTATAATCCAAAGAGTCAATTCCTTATGTAACAAGACTGAAAATTAATAATTTGTGAAAAATAACACAATATAAAACAATTGTTTACTTATGTAGCTTTCAACGTTTGATGACAATAAAAATAGATCTAGAAAATGTAATGAATCTTTTTATTATATTTTCAGGGGAGAAAAAAGAAGTAAAATAATGAACCTTAAAATCTGATGCGGTTTGCAAAATTACTTACTGCCTCACTGCTTTTTCAGCCCTCCAAGATTTATGTCTTTAATAAATAGTAGAAAAATAATATTGTATTCATAAAGTGTTTTCTATGTATTTATGCGAAATGTTGAAGCATTTTCTTCCCTACGTTGACATTCACAAACATTCATGAAAGTGTTCAGGCGTCACCCGACGGCATGTTGGGTGACACCAGAAGCCTCTTTTTTTGGAGGCTACAAACTCCCAAATAAATGAACTCTGGAGAACAGAAAGTTGAGAGAAAAGAATTGTTAGAGTTCCACTAGATGCAGCTCTTTGTTAGGGAGAAGAAATATATACTTTTCTGTTTTTCAGAGATGCTGCCCCCTGCTGTGTCCTTCCTGAACCTCTGGGCAAGAGCCCTTTGTAGGGGTGCCATTTATTTTGGGCTGGATTTATAGTCAAGAGAGATCCATAGTGTACCCAACCTTGAAAGATTTGTGTTTCTGCTCAAAGTATTTGGACTCCAGTTGTCTCCTGTTCTCATTAAAATTGTGAGTTCTGAATCCTTCAAAGGAAAAACTGAATATCCCGACTGCTTACATCTACTGGCCCAGGTCTGCCTTTTGCATGTGCTTTAAGTTAGGCTGAATAAAAGAGGGGATGAGAGAAAGAAGATGTTGTTACGACACATTGTGGCATCATTCATAATTCAGAGCGCGAATCCGAGCAACTCCGAGGAACTGGGTCCAGCTGTGGTAATCGTCCTCCACTCGTCTGAACCTTGAAGAACACAGTGTGGATCGTCTCATTAAACTCAAATGTTTTACAAAAATAGTCTTTTAATAAAAATGAGTTCAGTCCCCTAGAGCATCAGCACTCTGCGTCCACGCTGTGCACAGTCACAGCGGCCTGCAGGTGATGCGTCTGTGTGTGCAGAGGGTGGTGGTGGGTGTGCACGTGTCGGTACGGGTGGAACTTGTGGCTCAGCAGCGCGGCTGTCTGAGGGGGCGTGTCCAGGTCCATGTCGTCGTCGTGGTTACCGACGTCGACTCCTGCCGAGAGGGGGTCGTTGTTTCCGGGCGGATTCTCGCTGTCCTCCTGTGGACTCATGGTGCTGTAGCCTGAACACAGAGATTGATCATGTTACCATCATCCTTAATATATAAATATACCTTCTTTAAATTTCAATAATTTTATGGCTACTATTGGAATAGATTTGAGACGGTAACCTTTTTTTGTTGTCACACAATAAAAGGTTTTATTTTATTAAAGTTTGAAATGCAAAAGGATTTAAAATCCTAACAGGAGTTAAAACTGGGAAGTCGCCTCTGATAACATCATTCCTGAACGAATGCAGATTTGCAAATTCAACGTTGTGAAAGGAAGAAAAAAAAAGAGTGAAAATGCCCAATGATAGAAGAAGAGGAGAGGTGAAACGAATGAAAGATGAAGCAGTAGCTTGAAACTGTCCTCAGACTCACAATAAGTTTTATTGGCCAAAATAGTGTGAACAAACAAGAAGTTTGACCTTTTCTTCAAATAAAAATATAGTAAATTACTTTTAGAGGAAATAAAATAAAGGATAAAGAAACAATTTGCAAAAATGAAAGGCAGGTTAAAATAATTAATATAAGGAGTGATGGGCACACTTCCACTAACCCGTTACCGTATCAACGCTTTAGCTAACTTTGGAAACCTTTAACACACCCAGGTCCCCCAGATAACATTTTTCTAGATACATTTTAAAGCGCTAATTTACTCGGTTGTTATGTAAACTTTCAGTTGAATAAAATTCAACATCTGTGCTGAAGTTTTGATTATTGACTTAAGAATTCTTCAAGTCGTTTACATAGCTTCTTATTTTGAAGGGGGTGAAACCTGTTTATGCAGCAGCTCTGGTTGCTGTACTCACATTCCCTCTCTTAATTTTAGGGAAAAAATTATTATTTCATTTTATAATACGCCTGCTCTTTTAGGAGTAGTGCTAGATATTTTAGAGGTTTTAATATTTTTTTATGCTCTGAATCCCAATGTTCATGCCACATGTCAGTTTTTGGCTAATCAAGAAGTTTAATCCACAAGAAGCTGGCTTGTGGATATCGTTTGTGGTTGTCATGCAGATGTTAGTCTGTAATTGTAAAAATATGCTATATTTCTATTTATTGAACAGAATAGCTGGATTAGTTAGTTTTTGCACATTTCTAAGAATGAGATTAGGCTGCTATAATAAAAGATTGATTTTTTTGTGGCTTTTTATGCAGCTGTATTCTGTACCAGTGCTGCTAATAAGTGCAGAGGGTGTTGCATGCTGAAAAGAGGCAAGGACTACAACTAGAAAGTGTTCCAACTCATTTGTTCTGTTTCACCATCTGTGGTGCTACATTCAGCAGAAACGCTCGCACATTCTGATTTTGTTTCATTTTAGCCCACGCTCTTCTCTTCAAGTTCACCCTTGTTCTCCGTCAAACATCGGTTATGCAACAAGTACGAGAGATCCTGGTTGCCAGGAAGTGGAATGATGCCACGTATGTGGGAGGCAGAGAGCCTGTGTGGGTGAAAGTGTCCGTCCACACCAAGTGTCAGACTTAGAAAATTCTTAAAAAGCGAACATGAGCCAGTCAGCTCAGATGAAGAGAAAATTAGGGTTCAGGCTTGTGATTAATGCGAAGAATAAAAGCAGAGCTCAGAGCTGTGAGCGAAGGGAGAATGTGAAACTGAACCAAACAATTATTCAGGTTTCTTTTTTTAAGTTCATGAAGCCTTGAAAAAGGAAGGCTTTCCTGTTTTCCAAGGGTCACAGAAAGTTCAGGGTCTGGACAGAGAATTGAGAAACCTTCATTTTTTTCCACATTACATGCTGATGTAATAAAACAAAACCCAGCTACCACAGTGCTTTTTGCCCAGTCTTATTTGCAAAACAACTTAGCAGCTTAACATTACATTGCTTAATTGACATTTTTTTTCAAGGATTGTGATACATGTTGGATTCAGGTCTGGACTTTCGGCCATTCTAACCCCCTATTTGTAGCTGTGGCTGTAAGTTTAGGGATCATCTCACAGGATTTTTTTTCCTCAGTTTTTCACTTATTTAGCTCCATCCATCTTCCCACCATCTTTGACCATCAGTCCTAATGAAAAGCCTTCCCACAGCATGATACTACCACCACTGTGTTTGAGCCAACTGGTGCCATAGGTTTTATTTAGGGTGAGAGTCTTTTTGTTAAAAAAAAAAAAAACTTGAATACTTTATGTTATGCAGAATTAGCTTTTAGTTTTTTCTGTTTAAAATGCCTAGAAAATCCACTGAAGTTTTCCCAGGTCTGGATCCTGGAGCTAAGATGCTTATCTACCAAGTCTCAATATGACAAGAAATTATTGTAGTTAACCCTTTAGTCTGTCAGCAAACCAATAAATTAACTGGTTTTCACAAAGTTAGAACCTGAGATTCTAACTCAGAACCTTATTAATACAGTAATACTGTAATAACAGTATTACTGATATTAATACTGTTTAATAGCAGTATTAAAATACAGGTTTGCAATATGTTTGATTTGAAAGGGGTATTTCAGGAAAACGAATAGGATAAAAGGAACATTACCAATTTTAAATAAACTCAAAAATCAATCTCCTTAAGCATGTATGTTTACCTTCATATTTCCTTGAGGATTTAGCTGTTTTACTAAATAAAGTGAGTATTTGTCTTACCGTGGTCGCTTTCTGTCCCCGATCGGCCCCAGTACCTCCTCCTCCGTTCAGGACTGTGAGTGTGTCTCTCAATGACTGCAGCTATGAATCTGGTGTTACTGACTGGAAGTTAAGACAGCACATGGGTTAGCAAGATACTAAATGGAAGTTTTATTTAATAATACGAGATAAATGTTTGAAAATAGATATAATGTGGTGCGCTTACTGATTCCTCTGTCTTCGTGACTGTCTTCGTCTCTCTCGTCTCTTTCATTATCGAGGTTGGACATTCTGACAGACATTTCTGGAAGACAAGTAGAGAAAAATGATGTAAAATAAGATATTCTTCACTGCTCAGGCATTCAACAGGTTAGGTGTGAACTGTTAAAATAAGGACAGAACTGCAATGTTTTATTATATATTAAAGAATAATTCAATTTACAAGTTTGTTCAAAACCAAAACATTTGCCTACAGTTTCATGATTTACAGTATTATGGTTATTCTACCAGCAACCACTGAAGTATTCAAAAGACAACGACCTGTCCACAAGACAATAATAACAAAAACAATGACTATATATTTTTAATTTCATCGTGTATTACAAAAACTCATACTTAAAACTAGACAAAAAAGGATGAAAACAATAATTGCTTCTATGTTGGTTTGAATATAAAGTGAGTGATTGAGCTACTGATGAAATGTGCTGGGCTGACTGAGGACTGGGAAGCATAAGCACCTGTTTAAAAGTAGAACATTTAGCATTTTGCTGGCATGGAGAATTTAAAAGTGGATATAAAAAGCAGAGTGCAGCAGTGACTAAAGAAGCAGCTGATGCTTGTAAATCTCTTTTTTTAAGCCCCAAATATAAAGTTTTTTCCCAACTGACGGACAAGTGTTTGCTAATTTTCTTCATTAGTAAATAGATTTTTTTAACACACATTTCCTTTAGTAAACTCATATATAAAGTTAATACGCTAATTTTTATTCACAAATAAAACTCTGAAAAATGTGGTGTCCATTTGTTTCCAGCCCCAGTTACTTCAACCTAATTTTCCTGTTATTATATTATTTCCTTATAACCTCTGTAGTAAAGCTATGAATGCTGTTTTTGTTTTGTTTCTGTTTAATTACAAAATGTCAAAACGCTTCATCTGCAGTTGCCTCTATTTTAATAAAGATACACTGTCTCTTTAAGACATGACTCTGTCCCCATACTCCACTCACCCTGTGCAGCCAGTGGTGACATGTGCTGGTGTGAGCGTCTGTGGATCTGATGTCTGTAGGCGTACACGGCCAGCACCAGCACCATGATGCACCCCATGATGCCCCCAGCGACCGGACCCACGGGGGCGCTCTTGATCATGTTCAAAGATGCCACTTCCTCATCTGCAAAAGAAGCGAAAAGAATGATGAAGGAGAATGTTTTAACTCATTTTCAAGTATCATTTCTGCTATTATTGAACATCTGCTTTTCTGCACTGCACTGAGATACTGCATTGTAAATACGCTGTTGTCTTTTTTAATGTTCAACACATACATATTGTATGTGCATGAAAAAAAACCACCACACTCATTTGCACATTCCTTGGATTACAATTTCTTTATTACCTATAACTGTAGAGCATTTTTATGTTGTATAGTATATTATTATTACCACTGTTAGTTTTTCTGGAACTTTTATGTGAACCTCTTGGTCCTGCTGTTATACTTGAACATCCCCTCTGGAAGACAGTGAAGGATATTTCTATTTTTATTGTTAAAAGGTTCAGTTAAAAACCCTCCAAAAGCCTGAAGAAGAGACTAATTCAAACTATTTCTGCTGAGATTCAAACCCCTGCTGCGATGCTGGTACATTTTTATACATTATTTCTGTTCCATCATACGTGTGAAAGATTATTCAATGCAAGGCGGACAGCCAAAGCTGTTGAGAAAACATGTACACACATTTTTTAGGGAAAAAAAAAAGAATAACTGTCCATAAATTACATGATTAGGGAGCCGCTATTTCAAAGCAAACGTGTTCTTGTATTTTGTGTATTTTTTCTATTCAAATGTGTGGATTACCAGGGTTCCTTTAACTCACCAATAAGTCCCAGACCATCTGCATACGGACTCTTGGCTCCAACGATGCCTCCAAAGCATTCCTTCTGCAGGGCGCAGTACGGCTTGTCCAGGTGGGTCTTACCGTCGCTGTCCACCATGCACCACTCACAGTCCAGCACACCGAAACAGTCACTGAAACACAGAGCAGCATACAGAGCAAGAATATAAACATGAACCTACTGTGCATATAATAAAAGGAATTATTATCTTCATTCTCAGGATTTTCTTCTATGTCAAGTGTAGGATTCTGTAACCAGGCAGTAATGTCAGTTTCACTATGGGAAAATATATATATATATAATTTCCCATCTCTCTCTCTCTCTCTATTTATATATATACTATTTATATATATTATGCGCCAATATGTATATTAATGCATATTAAGGTACAGTTGGTGTTTGAAGTATTAAAATATGCAGTTATTAGCATTTCAGAGGGGATCGCTGTGGTCCCCAACTCTTGCAAATACTAGGGGTCCACTGTATAATAAATCATTTAATTGGAGTAGCATTTTTATACTGAGCCTGTACAGAGATCACAAAGTCACTGAAGTTGTACGGTCTATAATAATGAAAAAAACAAACAACTGCAAACAAAACAAAAAGGTGTTGCTTCATATTTTTTGCCCTTTCGACTTGCAGGTGCTCGTAATACATCTCTAAACTTTACACATATATGCATACTAAAGAAATGCAGAGAGCGTGTGCACCTGCTGGAGTATCTCTGGCTGCAGCGGGTGTTGATGCACTGCTGCAGGGTGTCGTGCGGACCGGGATCAATCACATTCAGGCTGACTGGTTCTTGATGCACCTCACAGCTGGGGTTCCTGTATAACAAATCAACAGGATGAAGGAGGACAAAAAAAGACAAAGAAGGGCACTTCTACTGGTTACAGTAAAATGGAAAAAAAACAAAAACAAAATAACAAAGGTGCCATTCAAATCTAGGAATGAAACATGATTGAATGCAACAGGACTGAACAAACATTATCATATGGAGTCTGTTAAAGCACAGCAACACCAAAAAAAAAAGACAAGCTGACAGTGAAAATGCTAATTACATAAAGCAGGGATCTGAGACATTGATGTGCTGTCACAGGCAGCTGATGGCTGATGAAAGGAGGTGGGTGAAACAACAAGAATGATAGACAGAGAATGACGGACAGATGCGGAGTGACAGACGTCGAGAGAAAAACTGGTAAGGCAGAGAGGAGGATGAGAAAACACACAGAAACATCCATCTATACTATGTAATTCAATGCAAATATTATTACCAAACACTTCTGTATGGATGAAGAGACAACACTTTAAAATGGTTAAAAGTTCAGATTTAAAGCAGTTTAATTTAATTTAATCTTAAATTGCATTCAGAATGTTATTTTATGGCTCATAATGCATCTGACCAAAATGCAAGTTAAAAATGAGTATTTCCTCAATACATTTGTGGGGATGTGAATGCATGTCTGCAAATATGACCTTGACTGTAACAAGATACAATATATTACGATTTGAACTGGATTGTTTTGTCAATCACTGACAAAATAAACAGCTCAACTAATCATTAAAACATCAAAATAATATAACATTAATTTAAATTATACCTCTGATCAGAGACCTTAATAAAGAAGGAAAACAACATGGGACAGAGAGTAGTTAGTGTTTCTTTAAAGCTGGGTGTTGTATTAATTTACTGTGAAATGTGAAAGATTCCTGTTGCCATATTGAGACATGATTAGAGCTTTTCTAACGAGTCATCTGAATAATCCGTGCATTTCTTCCCCCCCATCTTCTCGAATGGTTATTGCGCTCTCTTCTGGACTTCTTCTACCTTCACACCCAATCCTGAGTCCAAACTACTCTGCAGGTTCAAAGCTGCTTGTTCAGGATTTGGCTTCATCACTAAACTCTCATCTGTTGCTCATTTTCTCTGTTGTCATTTTTCCTGTAGCAGTAAGACTTGCTTCATTTGTGTGACTGACCTGTTCTCAGCACTGGTGAGGTTGCCAGTGCACTCATTGACCTCCAGGGGGCACTCACATGGACACTCACACTCATTCTGCTCCATCCTGCATAAGGAAGCAGACCAATCAGCTTCAAAGTAAATAAAGAATATTATCATTGTCCTTTAGATTTTAAATACATCTGTTTTAATAAAGATGCATTTAAACATACAAACAAACATACATCAGAACTATACTTTAGTTCTGATGCTACATAACCTGTAAAATAAATAAAATAAACCACTATTTTATTCTTTTTCAAAAGAAAAATAATTTTCCATCAGCAACCACCTGTGGCAGTTGAGGCAGAGGCGGTCCACCGTGCTGCAGGCGCAGAAAGCCAGCGAGTCACACGTCTCATTGACGATGCCAGCAAATGCATTGGTACCGGGGATTCTAGTCAGGCGATACTTGGAGCAATGGCTACCATGGACGAGGTTGGTGAGGTCTCCCTGAGTGAGGAAGAGAGCAGATGAAACCTATGTCAACCAGCAAGTTCACCATTTACGTCTTAATATGCTTTTTAATTCAGGCAGTTAAATCAAATTTTAGTTATTTTTAAAGAAACATGGTTTAGGTTTGTTGGATATATATATAGATAAAACTGTGTTAAAAAGCTTTAACACAGTGTTCACTTTAACCGTGAATTGGGAGAAGTGAATTTGCAGTACTGGATGTCACCACAAGATGGCAGTGCAATACTGGATGATGGTTTAGAATTGTTTTTCAGAGTCCTCTGATCCATTGATTTCTGCCTTACCACTATGCTGGTGTTGAACTTGTAGAAGCGCTGCACTGTCCGGTCGCTGAAGCTGTTGCAAAGATTTTTCTTGACAAAGTTTGGATGGTTCAGGATGTCATTGGCCACAAGTGGCTCCTAAAATATAACACAAACATATAACAAACAAGGAAAATGTTCATTTATAATTGCATAAAAATCTTACTATATACTTTAAAATATATACTTTAAATGCAATTTGTTCATTTATTTTGTTAATACCCAAATGTGAAAAGCAGTTTTTATTACAAACTGCTTTTATATTACAATCAGATATTACAATAAGAAAGTGGCTCTAACTAGATAACAGAAAAAGTAATTTTGCTCTACAGTAAATAAATATATTGACATTGCAATGATGGAAGATAATTTGGTAAGACTTGCTTTGCCTAGATACATAACTTCACCTTGTGAAATATAAATCTATGTTTTTAAAGCAAATTAGTAATGCTAAGACTTTGTATTTCTTAAAATAGGAATTCAATACTAAATGTGGATGATGTGTAATCAAGGTATGACAACTTATGCACAGGACACATTCTGTTTATCTAGGTAATAACACTTTTACTAGGATTACCCTGAATGGATGTGTTGCAGCTCACTGGTCAAAAATGAAAAAAGTTTGGAATCTATGCAGGAACATTAGGTGAGGTAGGGCAGACAGCTTTACCAGACCACTGAGGCGACCTCAGATGTTGGTGACCATAACGTTATTGAAAGTAGGACATTCTATCTTTAAAGTGGTTTAACTGTTTCTGTGTACTCTGTCAGTACAAAGACCTGCCTAATTGAAACTAACTTAATGTTTATCTCAACCCTTTACCTTGTGAGTGATGTGCTGCTGTTCTGCTGGGGCATGACCTTTCGGGTCAATGAGAGTTGGGTGAGCAACCAGGTATCCTCTGTCCTCCATTATAAAGCACCTGAATTACAGAACAAATGTAAGTAACAACTTCAAATAGAATCCAAGATACAAATTCCTCCCTTCCCATTCAACAACAGCCTTCTTTTAACTGAATGTTTTGGCTCCATTCTACTTCTGTTTGCTTCTCAAATATTTTGCCATATGCAGCTTCTTCCTGTTGCAACTCCCTTAAACACTAAAGCTGTTTTACATGGCTTATAAAATCAAAAAAGAACAGAGGGTTTGGGAGGAGTGTTGGGGAGTAACAGAGAAATGGATGTGGATGAGAGATCAAAAGAAAGAAGATGAATAAAGTTATGGGGTACTGATGCAGGACTCCCTCGGGACTGCTGATAATCAGCTTATTTCTTCTTCCTGCTTTCTGTTGTCTTCTCTGTCTCTCAGCAACTTTTGTTCTTGCTCAGTGAAACATGAATGTTGTAAGCTTGCAAAGACTTCCAGGGGGAACAGAGGGGAAAAAAGGGGGAATTATCTGCAAGGACGAATTAAAAATCTACCCTATTCTTACCTGATCTTATGGCCTTTATCCTGGTTGCAGATGGGCAGCAGATCCAGAAGGACCTTATAGAAGTAGCGAAGAGTAAAGTCTATACCCATCACTGCAACTGCATACCCAGGGGCCATCTGAGAGCTGCAGGCAGAGCAGAAAAACAGAGACAAATGAGTCATGTTGAAGGAAGAAAAAAGCAACAAAAGCTGGGAAAAAGAAAATTTGCCAAGCTATCCCACAAGTACTCCAACTTTTATACAGACCTTTGTAAGACAAGGCTAAATTAAACACAAAATAAAAACACAAACAATTTTGAAATCTGTCCCAGTCTAATATACTGTTTGTTCCACTCATAGACCAATTCAACTGCAAAACATAACATAAACATAAACCTTATCACACACCCTTAAACTGTGTGTTTATTTCTTTCCAGAATACTTGAAGGGCCTGTGATAAACAGTTTGGATTGTGACGCTGTAAGAAACCCGGTGGCCATGATGCTCTGTTGTATTTTAGGCTCATTGACTTAGAAATAAACATTTTAATCTCTGCCCAGGACTCTTTTTAGACATTTTCAAACTCTTCTGTACCAACGACCCAACAATTTCCATTTCTCTCCTTTTTCCACCTACTACTTTGTAGCAACACACTGTTTTGCCTGATAGCACTTTACAAGAGAAGAATTGAAGATAATTATAACAAAACATGGATCATTTTCCTCATTGAAAAGCAATGAAAGAGTCAGTCTCAGTATCTCGTCATTTGTGTCAAATTATTTCCTGTTTTCAGAGATAGCTGGGTCTCAATGAAGTGACCCCCAGGATAAAATTCTTGCCAATCATGATATCTTCCCTTACAACAGTGACTATTGAGCAGAAACTAAAAAGGCTCAAATATAATGGTCAATAGTTAAACGCTTATGGGGGTGATTCTCATAAATCTAGAGGAAACAGACCAGACGTTCCAGTCACTAATACTAATATAACCATTTTATTTTACCTGGAGGCATGAATAGTGTGGCTGATAGTGACGACGTATCCTGCGCCGCCAACATCCAGGTAGGGCCCAGTGAAGGTGATGAGGCCTGGGTTAGCCACAGCATGCTGGTACCTGTATGACACACTCACAGGGTTACCCATGACAATCATTTCCCTCTTTGCTCAATGAAACAGGTGCAAATTGGAATAATCAAAGGAAACAACAGTTACGTTCACAAAGTGAGAGCCATATTTAGATTTACTACATGCAGAGGTTTCAAGTATTTATTTTGAATAATGTTGATAATGGTTTAGAGCTATTGAAAATAAAATAAAAAATTGTTTCTTAGAAAATTTGATTGCATAAGACTAAATAATCATGTCACATGTAGGTTAACAGTGTTTTAGTGGAAACTGGATTTGCTCATTTTTGTGAGGCTAGCAGCACCAATAATACAATGACAATATTTTCCCCTCATTATTTGTATGTTATCTTGGGTGCAGCACATTGTGTGCTATGCATTTGACATTCTAGGATAAAATTGCTATAAATGCAAATAAATAGTTAATTACCGCAACTTTCATATAATTTTATGAGTAGCTGCTGTTTTGAATTTAAATTCTGTGGTCAGAATTCCTGCTACAGAGGTTTTCCACCTGTTATTTCCAAACAAACCTAACTTTAAAGAAAGGTGTGCTTTTTTGGAAAAAAAAAGTTTTTACTTTTTATACAACCTATTAGTCTAATAATACGTCCTTGAGCACTTTGTACATGTTCTGGTCTTGGCTAGTTAAGTCCTGTAAAGTTGTGAACTGTAAAATTGATATTATATCCATATAAAAAGCCACATTAGAACTATGCTTATGTGAGCTATTATACAAAAACATAAATTTGACAGTAACTGAGTTGATATTAGGGAAAAAAAAATGGTCCAAACTTCATAAGAGTAACTTTACCAGATTGAAGCTATGAATATCACACATTTGTTTCTCCTTAACAGCAGCAAGCTCCAGAACTATTCTGGATCGCCCTTCGCAGCCCAAAAACAAAACTCCAAACACCTTTAATGTCATCTTGCCCCCCTTGTAAAACCAACCAAAGTAAACCTCACCATTGTCTGCGGGTTGGGTCAAACGCTTTGTCCATCAGCGATCCTGGGTAAATCCGGAGCACCCCGCTGGGCGTTGCTATGTAACGGCGCACAATGTAGCTGTTGAGGCTACTCATTTCCATTAGTGTCATCCACTCATCCGTAACATGACTGGTTGCCATAACCTCGTTCCTGACAGAGGACTGCGGAGGGGAAACGAAGGAGGGATGAGAAACAGCAGGGGTTGAAGAAACTTTGATTCATTTTGTGTGTTTTTGTCTTGAATGCAAGTTGTGAAAATGTTTTTGCAATGTTTGCCTTGAGAACAAAATGACTAAATCTTTCTCCTAAAAGAAAAGAGGTGGAAAAAAAGAAAATCCATTTATGAGGTGGCATTAGGGGAAATAAATCTGACTGATTAATCACTAAGCCTGAAAAAATACCATCTCAGACCCATTCTGAGACGAACCTCCGAGTTTGAAAGGGGTGATGAGGTCACTGGAGGGGGTCTTTAAGACTAGCCTGGGAATCTGCACCAAGACTCAGCTTTGGACTTCCAACTCCCCCCAGGAAAGGAATGCACACAGAATGCCAAAACCTTTGTGGGAGTTTATCCCCTTCCTCTTAAAGTTGCAGAACATCTTCACAATTTCTGAAATTTTACCTGCAGAATCATTTAAAAGCAAAGTTGGCCAAAAAACACCTATTAAAGCACAGTCCTCCACAAAACATGTCAGGGTTAAGTTGAAGTTTAGGATCTAAGTGTCATAACAAGAGAAAGAGATGTAAACAGGCCTCCAGTCCGTCCTCAGGCTGGGGCTGCACCATGTGTTTGTTCAGTAAACAAATGACCTCATTATGTGTGAATGTTGTGCGTTTTAAAGGCTTGTGTACCTTGAGGCCTGGGTTGGCAATAAGCCTGGTGTTATCACTGAGGTAGGCCGTGTAGTGCTCCACCATCCGCTTCGTCTCCGGCTGACTGAGATGTTCATACGGAGAGGAGAAGCTGCCAGCGGACAGCATCACTGTGGGGGATTCTGGGAAACAGGCAGCGGGACAGTAGAGTTAGTTAGAGCTATGTAAGATTATAATAAAGGTCTGTTGAATTTATAGTTGTCCGTACCAACAGTGGCGAGCTGCTTGAAGTGCAGGCAGGAGCTGGGTTGGCCCAGAAGGTCTAAGCGATGGTACAGCAGCTTAGAGCTGGGAGCCGTGTTCAAGTTCTTCAGCTGCTTCACTGGGATCTCCGGCTGGATGTAAACGATGCACAGAATAAAAGATGTGTCCTGGACCTGGGACAAAAGAGGAGAGCTTATTGGATGCTTTCATGACTCCTTTGTTACCGTAAATGAGTCTAGTTGGACCCACTCAATGACTGTCAAAACACATTCTGTATTGGATGTCTTTTGATAAAAACAAATTCAAAACAATGACTTTTGATTCTCTAATATCCTTTTAAAAAATGTACCAAACAATGAAAGTCTACTACATGGAGAAAGATTTGCACTTTGGTATGAATTTTTCCTTTATTTGAAAAATCTTTCTGCGACTCACATATTAGGAATATGTGAGGAATTATTTTACAATTCAAGATTTCCAGAATCTTATTTGACAACTCAATACTTTTCCAGGCTCAGATTTCTCACTTTACCCATCTGCTTTTATGGCAACTAAATATTTAAACAAAAATCATTTATCTTGTTGAGTTTCATTATCCGTTTGTTGTATAAATCTTTGAAACATTAATTAAAAATGGGTTTTGAATTAGTTTTATAATGGATTCTCAGTCAGTAAATCCAAAAGCAGCACAACCGAGGTTTGGTAAAAATCCAGATGATGATGTTGCAAATATAAAATAAAAAAAATTATTTAAACATAATCAACATATTTATTTAGTTGATCATTTAAAAAAAGTAAAAGTTCCTTAACTTCTCAAAGCCATTTTTCAATTTTGATCTTTTTGTATTCAGGACTTTAGTGATCACGCATCAATGTGTACCCGACCTGGGAATGTCTCATGCATTTTTTTTATAATCTCCTAAATCTCCTACCACTAGAAAACAATATTTTCTAGTTGTAGAAAACATAGTTATAACTCCCATAAAGATCAATTAGAAGGTCACTGCAATTTATTTTGGGTTGCTCACAGGTCTTAACTGGACAAATTTCAGGAGTGTACAACCATAATCGGTGAAACAAAGGTTTACTGCAAAATCTCCAGGAAACAATATGCAGATAAATCGGGAACATTGGCATGTAAACATACAAATACTAAACAACTGATAAGTAATTGAGGTAAAAATTACCAACATGGCAAACTGATTGAGAGCTGGAAAAAACATCAAAGCTACATCCCCCAATTTTGAAAATTAATCTTAATTCACCTTCACATACCCAGAGGAGCGATTACTGAGGCTTCCAAATAAATCTGAAGCTTTAAAATCCTTGTGTTCAGCATTCCTGTTTTTAAAGACAAACTCAACTTTACAATGCCAGAGATTTATGGCTGCAGAGGAACATAAATGTGTCCCTTTCAAAAACAGACCTTAAATTAACCCTTCATTGTTTGTCTATAGGTGCATTTTTAAATGTAAAATCAGGCAGGAATACAAGTATCATAAAGATCCAAACTGCTCTCTAAACCATCTCTTTAAATAAATCTGCATCTCAATCCACCTGGATATTATTAGCAGTGCAAAACGGGGCGACCTCTGTGGGAAACAAAACTCTCTTCTCAAATGATGTTTTTGTAGGCAGGTTCAGTGATGTTCTGGCTCTGGAAAGCCCATTAAAAACCCTGCAGCACTGCCAAACTCGTGTCAAATGTGACTTGTTTGAACGCTTGTTCTTGTTTGGAATGAATAACCCAAATGTCAGACAGCATTTAGAAAGAAGCAAAAGTGGCATGCTGAAATTAAAGATGATTCTTCTGCTTCTGCCAAAACGTCTAAATGTCAGGAAGAAGAAAGTCTCAGAGTGGTGTCATGGTGATGTGGCCATCTTGTTGCAATTGGTTCCAAACATTCAACCCAGATTCAGACAGGTTCTGGATGTTAGGGCTTAATGGGTTTTTTTACACTAAAACTAATTTAAGATGGTGAAGGATGAGAACATAAATCTTGGCAGGACTTTAGAGCGCAGTGCAGCAACAATAATGTACTTCAGATGTGGAGGTAAATATGAATAAACCGGATGCGTTTTCAGTTGTTATTGGACCACACACGGACTGAACACCTACCAGTTTCCAGGCATAGCTGACATTGTATGCATCTTTGCTGTTGTCCCTCAGCCGGTTTGTGTGCCAGGAAAGGGAAGAGTTGACAGGCACAGCAATGATCTGACTGCCTAAAGGGAGGCTGCACAAACACAACAGTCAATCAAAAGATTAGTGTAAAAATTTGACCCAAAACCTTCCTACTTGTACAGCCATGCCTTGAACAATTTAAGTTACTGCTCTCTTCGTCACTTTCCAAATAATTGTTGATGTTCCCTCACCTTAGGATGTTGTGTCGGACAACAGGGAATCCTGGGATGTTCTCGTAGTGGATAATATTAGTATGCAAGGGCGGCTCTGTCATCAGGTACGGTCTGGTTAAAGATGGGTGCATCAAGGTGTAACCTTTCAAAATCAAATGCAAGATTAAAACAGTGGAAATGTATTTGTTCCATGTTTTTACTTAAATAAAACTACAAGCAGAAATCCATTAGGAGGTCATATGGTGCCCAGATTTTCTGCTTTATTAGTTGTGAAAATATATTGGCCGATGAGAAACAAAAAATTCCAAACTTTTTCCAATCAGTGAATGCACCACACTAAAAGCTTCTTAACTGCACTGGAAGCAATCAGTGCCATCTAATAAACCTCACTAATGTTTCACTTGTCTGCCAAGCAGACATGCTTGAAACAGTTGGAGATCAAGATTGGATCAATATTCTGCATGAATCAGATGTGATTTCGCTGTATGAGCCTCATGTACCTTTGTTATCAATGAGAAATGTATAAGAAGCCAGTGAGTCTTGGTAGTAGGTGACGTCCTCGAGGATGTAAGCCAGGTTCACATCCACTCCGACCACGCCGAGGAGCAAGTTACCAAAGTAACAGGGGCGGCTCACAGTCATGATGAAACCTAGAGGAGAAGCAACAGGTACATGAGGCAGCTGGTCGGTCTTCAAAAGACATTTCTATTTTAGATGTTATTTTCTTCTTGAATCATGTTGAAACGGACCGGGAGATTTTAATGACTAATCCATGACTTCCCGTTTCTCTGACTTAATAATATAATGCAGCATAGAGGCCCATTTTCAATAACCACTCTTCATTTTCCATAACTGCTCTTCACTGAAGTGAAGCAGATGCATACTGATTGTCACATATTAGAAAACAACTGCAAAACATAACTCCTTTCATTACAAAAAGCACTACATAAAAAGTTTAACGCAACAGAATTTGTGACAAACAAGACTGGTGAGTTTTTCTTACATCATGAGCAGCATGTACAGAGGTAAAACCATCCCAAAGCTCACTGTTGGAGAACTGCAGGCATTTTTTTCCATATGTGTGAGATTATGTTACTGGAATAAAAGGTGGTTTTAAAGTTAGGGTTTTTTACACACTTGACAGCTGTGCTTTTAATGTGCATGCGTGCGTGTGTGAGTGAGTGAGAGGAGAGGTGCACCATAAATCAAATGCAGCATGATTTGGCAGCAAAACAGAAAAAGGACAAAGTTCTCAAGGTTTCATCTACACAATGTATTCTGCCAACAATCTGGCCCAATATGGCCGACTAAAACACCATGGAGGAGGTAAAACTATTTCTTTCTGATCAGTCTCGCTTTGCTTTAATCAGATAACAATGCACTCATAAAACATTATGTTGTTGAATTTAGTCAACACAAAACACTGAAAATGTAGAATTTTTTTGGCCTAGTAAACACATTCTTGCTCTGTTTATGCACCAATAATGGGAGACATGCTTTAGTACTGGAATGAATGAAATGTTTCTAATTTTCTGTTGAATGTAAAATCCTGCCTCTTTAAGGTACCAGCTGAACTTTTTGTTAATTTAATATTTAAATTAAGAGCAATAAAATCAACAAGTTGAAAGTGTGTGATAGGGCTATGACGAAGACGATCAAAATACTAAGAAAATCAAGGTTGGCGTTAGGGCTGAAACGATCAACTGGATTAATCGTGATGAACCGATCATTGAAATATTCATCAACTAATTTAGTTATTTTTATTTTTTAATTGTTAACCGGAATATTCAGACTCTAAAAAGTCTGAATAGCAAAAAGGTAATTTGCTAAAATAACACCACATTCAGGGCAGTAAATAAATCAAAACTGTACAATATATAAATACAAAACAAAAAAACACTTTGTTATCTGATGACTGATTAATCATCAGAATAATAGAGTAATTGACTACTAAAAGAATCATTAGCTGCAGCTGTAGTTGATATGGACCAATTAAATCCTGACTGATGCATTTCTATATTTAAATGGTCTAGCATGAGATGGATGCAGGAGTTTTCCTTTGTACCAAACGGGTCCCCAACACTCACCATCTCCCATGGGGTCGGCGTAGGGCAGGCTGAAGCGCACCAAGTCGATCATGCGGTTGGGCAGGTTGTTGTAAAAACGTCCCACTGATGTCTCCAAGTTGCTCAGTTGGTTCAGCACCGTCATGCTGCCCTTCACCACCGGCATCATGGGGGCTCCGGCTGATCCGGGCGAGGCGCGCTCCCGTTCCAATGCTCGGTCGACGCCGTACTTGACAGAATTCTGCTCGGCGAGGTCTCTGAGGAAGGCCAGCTCCTTCAAGCCCGTGACTCCCTCTGGGGGACGAAAAACGGAGAGGAAGAGAAACTCAGCAACAACACGAGAAGAAAAGTCAATCTTTTCATTAACATAAACCACTTTTCGTTGATGGCCTGACATGCCTGTTAAACTCGGTAGCCATCCAAAATTGGCTTTCACATTTGACTGAAGTCTTGTAAAAATATTCATATAAGTTTAACATTTCTACCAGGGTATAACCACAAACTTTTAGATATTTTATTGCTTTTTCAGTCCAGAAGTAGGACAAAAATTAAAGTAGAAGAAAAATCACGGGGTACAACTTCTTCCAGTTCCCCGTTGATTTATCCCTACAAATTTAAAGTTTATTAGTCTTTGAGAGAGCAAATTTTTGTTATTATTCCATCATCAATATGTTACATAAAAATTGTGCCAAAAGAACTCTATTATTGTTTATAGCAATAATTTTTGGGACAATTTATCATCCATTAAGAATCCTTATGGTTACTTGCCTATTGATGCATAATTTATTAACCTTGGAATACATAATATCAATTGTTGAAATAGAATGCCGAGATCGTCAAATTGTTCAAAAAAAGCAGAAGAAATTCCAGTGGAATATTTTCTGGTCACTTGAATTTTGAACACCCTGAGTCCCATGCCCATTGCAAAATTTAGTGGTGGCAGCATCATGTTGTGGGGTTCCACAGCAAAACACAAATGTAAGCCACACTTTGAAGATTTCTATGTGCAAACCCTGTTTTAAAAAAAATCACATAGAAACCCATAAAAGACTTTGACTTCTGAAATTTTCTTAGTGGAAAGTCGAAAGCACTGTTTACAAATTTTAGAACTTTTTTTCTGCATCTGCATCAGGAATGTCTTGTAATAGATTCAGGCCCCAACTTGACAAGCTCGACTTGAGCCACCCAAGCTCCTTCCAAGCCCAGCTGTCGTCTGTGAACGCCAACCATGACATAAATAAATCTGCCAATATTTAAACATAAACATACAGAACAGAGACAGCAAAGCACACTTTTGACTTTATCTTAACAGGCATCACAAGGTCATTCAACCAATGGATGGATAGATGGATGGATGACAAGCCCCCACAGCTGTCACCTGGAACATTTGGCATCTCACAGGCCATCGGGAAGGACAGAGCCGAGCGTCTGCCAGCGTCCAATCACCAAACGGATTACAGTGGGATCTCTTTTTTAATGCCAGGGCTCTGCTTGTTTGATCACCCTGCTGGACCGCAGAGTGGAGGCGATGGGTGGCAGTGACAAACGGACTCCAGGAGCTAAATCTGCTCTGGCTGAGCAGAAATACCTGCAGGGGTTCTTATGCTCCAATATTCCGCAAAAATATTTTATCTGAAGAGAGAAAAGTTTCCTTTTTTTTTTTTTACATTTGCTTAAGAATTGAGCTACAAAACAATGGACTGCAGAAGCCAGTGCTTTTTGCAACCTGTCACAAACACGCGCACACACACACCCCCACACACACACAGAGTGAGACACACAACTGTGCATTGTAGTGCCAGAGAGACTGCTGATCTCCTTCAACAATCAGCACTTCACATTTGGCAGGAGATGTAGCAAAAAAAAAAAAAAAAAAAAAGACACTCCTCTCCCCAGCCCATCCACAAGCCTGGCCTTTCAGAGTCGTGCAACAGCATCAGCAACGAAACAAATGTTTTTCCGAATATGCAATGCTAATACACCAGGAGAACGAGAGATTTCTGCATCCTTTTCATCATCCCTCTTTAAAGAGCCAAGGTCCTCTGTCAGTCACACACGTCCAGGCAGCGGCACGGCCCTTTGAAGTCTCGCTCTCCCCCTTTCTCTTAGATGTACCTCATTTCCATTCTCCGATGCAAAAATGATTTGTATTAATGGTGGCCTAATGCATGCACAGAAGGGGTGGGTTAGTGTGTCCTGTGGAGGGAGGTGGGAATTAGAGGAGGCAGATGGAAAGACAAAGACACTGAAAACAGAGAGAAAGAAGAACACAGACTAAACACAGATAAACAAGAAACCGTCAAATGTTTCAGAGCATCTTTGTAACCTCCAGGCTTATTTTGAGCACAGAAAAAAGATGGTTTATCAAAAAAATGAACCAAACTTCACATTTTCCAACAGCAACATAGCGAACTTATTAAAGGTGTAAAAAATGTTCCCCATAACTGACTAGATTTCACAGCTACAAGTCAATTCCCCTCAAAATGAGCCAAAAAGCTGATGTAAGAGCACTTCAGATTGTTGAAATGCATCAAACAACTTCAGGGCCAAACTAATTTTTTAAGTGGTGAGGCAGATGGAGTCACACAAGGAATCTAACTATAGCAAGCCTTTATGATTGGTACCATGCAACCAAATAGTTTTTATAATTCAAAAATAGTTGATAAAGATGAGATAATATGGATGCTTTTTTCTCCTTGAATGTGCAGTAAAAAAGTCAATAACATAAATAAGTAAACAAATGATCTGTGGATACACCTGGTAGAAAATAAATGTGAGTATTGTTATTCTATCAATGCTGACAAAAAACGGGGAAAAAAAGGAAATCAATAACGTAACTAAGTAACCAAATGATCTATGAAAACACCAGGAGGAAAAAAACATTTGTTAATTATTTTACCGAATCAATGTGAAATAAAAAAGGCTCAAAGAAAATAAAGAGAATCTATAACATATATAAAAGAAATGAAAAAGAAATGAATTTGGTAGAAACGAGCACATGATAATCCATCCATTTGTATGATTTCTCTTTCTTTTTTCATCAGCTTATTCTATTATCATTTTTGTACAGCACTGTTTTTAAAAGTGCTATATAAATACATTTGACATTGACACCCACCTTTCATAAGAGCGAAAGTGAGAATCATGACGGAGTTGTTGAGGTGTCGGTTCTCCTCTCTGACCGCGCTAAGCGTCGCTCTCTTCTCCAGCTCGGACGACTCTCGAGACGTGATGCCAGACGAAAGGTAGATGATGACCATATCTGTAGCTAATGCGCGACATGAAACATTTAATGATTAAAGGGCTCAGGGAATTTTATGTCATACATGCAAAAGAGCAGGAGTTGGAAAGTTCGGTCTGGTCTTACTAGAGCTCTGCTTGCTGAGGCTGCTGGTGTTGCGGAGCAGCTGGAAAGCCTTCTGGAAGCCAGCTGCATGCTGCGTGGCTCCATTAGAGGCCTTGATGTTAGAGATGAAGGTGCCCATCTTCCTCTTAGTCTCGCTAGTGGCCGGAGACAGCAGGCTCTTGTAGCACTGGTCCAGGGAGCAGGAGCGGACTGCCTCTGCCACAGACAGGATGGAGATCTGCAGACGGACAAGGAAATTTCACCTAAACAGATTAACTTCTTGATCTTCCAAAGCGATGTCTAAATAATCGTTTCCTAATCAAACAGAGAAACGTCAGCTTCCGTTTACAAACCTTATCGTGTTCATCGATGGAATTCAGGATCACAAGAGCAGAATCACGGGCAATCTGAAGCTGTGAGTCTGTTATAGGCGCTCCATGGTCGACCATCACCACAATGTGTTTGGATTGTGGACGAACTGCAGAGACGTACACAGGCCTGGAACAAGAACACAAAAACTCAAAGTGAGGCACTGGACAGTCCAGTCCCGTCCACCAGGTACCTAACATTTTACATCACCCCCAGATGTTTCTGGATCGAAAATGTTAAATTTTCTGACCATTTGGGTGCAAACTACTGTCCGATGTTTTCTAAAGTTTGAGATTTAGGGGTTAGTTTTCTCCAGAAAAGCCCAATGGTCCATACAAAACAGACGGTCAAGACAGTTGTTCACCAGATAGTTACAGATACGTCCCTGAAAGAGCCTAAGACACGAAAAAGAAACTGGCAAGTCAAAGAATGAAGCATCCACACATAACAATGGAAAAAGGTAAAAACACAAGTTGTGAAAATAGGGGAAATGATACAAGAAATTGACCAGCTCGAGTGTGAGAATCCATAAAACAATAAATTTTTATAAAATATTTGAATTAAATTCATTATACACTTTGTGTGTGATGAATCCATAATTAATGAGTTTCACTTTTTGATGCAACTTGAACAACATAATTGTTGCTCTAGGAAAGTCAACCTGTTGTCACTTTGAAAGTAATGAAAGAGGAAACTTTTCCTTTTGGAAATCAAATTAGTGCATCCGATGAGTTCAATCATTTATTCTGAACCAATAAAACCGTTGGGTTGGAACTAAATTGTTCACAATCCATAGTTTAACATGTGGATGGCTGTATGTTGTAAGCAGAATGGGACGTGGATGGGGATTCAAAGCCACCATGTGTGGTCTGCTGGACAAGAAGACACGTATAGAGGTGCAGGGTGGGGGGTTCTGCTCACAAAGGCTTATTCACAACCGAAGCTGGCCAAGCAACATCCTTTCTCCCCATGGCCCAACGCCAAGTTGCTAATTCAAACTGCGATGAGAAAAATCAAGTGAAGATGCAAAGTACATAAGGAATAAAGTGAAAGATATATCCAGGCCAGGGTTTATAAAAAGAGAAAGGGGAAAAAAAACTTGGGGTGTGAAATTCCATCAGTCTGTAGTGGCACAGAGGCACATTCCTGCTAAAGGCATGTATAGTCATGAAGCACAAGGGCGGCATGCCATGAGCATGCCCTCTGGGCCGCCCTACAGGAACCAACAGAGGAGGGGTCAGTGGGGTGAAAAGTGCATGGGGGTGATGAAGACGAAGGCAACAACAAGGCAGATAGATCCAACTGTCGTGTGTGTGTAGAGTGGGAAAAGATTTCATTATCTGCTTATAAGAATAGTGCCTAAATACATTTAAAAAATGTAACCATTTTAAGAAAGAGAAGGGGTGCTATATGTACCGGCTGCGATGTTCGTAGTTTCCTTTGCAGTGGAACTTGTGGGCGGGGAAGACAGTAAAGATGCCCTCCTCTGAGCTGAAGTACTGCCACTTTATCCCTGGGTTGGACTTCAGGTTGTCCGCCAACACTGCACATAACATGGAAGACAAAAAAATGGTAATTATATAAATTCAGCAGGCTTTTGTAAATTTCTACCCATAAAAAAATCAGTTATACATTAGCAGTGGGGCAAATAACTTATTTTTTTCCCCAATCATGACTTTCATGATAAACGCCATTACAAAAAGTAGTTTGAAAATGTCCCAATCCACACTGGTCACATGACTTTGTTGATTTATTTTGTGTATGAAGTCTGTCAAAAGAGAATACATTTAAAAAGTAGAATTATTTTTTTAAAAGTTGCAAAGTTCCTCCTTAAGCAACCTTAAAGCTAATAAAATATGAAAATGCAAACATCAGGTCAAATGACCAAATCCTATCCTAAGTGACCATTTCAAAAGATACACAGGCTGAAGTAGCAAAACACAGTCAGTGTTTTGTTAGGACAAGAAAACAAATGACTTCATTTCATAAACCCCATGAGGTTATTACGTGTTATTTGGGTAGTCTATTATGGTGAGTTAAACTCTTTGCCCAGATGTTTAATGTTTGAATTCATAGCAATAATAAACATTTAATAAACATCCTGGAGGTCATTTGTAACTTTGTGGAAGTTGGTCTCCATGACCTGGAAAAGGATTTCAAGATGTTTATTCTTCTGTTAATTACTTCTACAATCACTGCCAGACACTCCAGGATTGTTCGCTGTCGGCTGATTCTACAAACTCCCAAACTTCTTAGCTTCTTCATAAAGAAAGTGATGTTTTAGTTCTGCATTAGAGAAAAAAACACAATCTTTATTCAACCAAAAAACCATTGACTACACTTTATCAAGAAAGACAAGCCACTTGAACAGATTCGCCTAAAGTATTGAACATTTCCCCTTTGCCAACTCATCTGTCTCTTTGCTTCATATAACCAGGAACCACTTTGTAGTGCTGGCAGTAGAAGAAAGCTTGTGAAGACAAATAGCTATCTATACCAAGTAATGGGGACCACACGAAAACTACTTTAGCTTTCCCATCTGCTTTTATACACCACGTCTACAAAACCAAAGCAATTATCTGTTGAGCCACCTGATATTGGCAACAAAAACAGTCATCTTGTAAATTTACACTTGATAGCTTTATTACGTAAAAGCTATTGGGATGGTTGGTTATAGCACTGGATCTTAATTGGAGTCCATTCTTATTTAGTCAGTAGAAAAAAAAATGCTTCAATACTTATACCTTTTATAGAAAACTTTCCTGTCTGTTTTTTTTTATGTAAAACCAAAGTGAAATATTTCCCTTACTGCGTTCACCGTTTGTCTTATAGATCATTAAGTACAAAATTGCTTTGTTTTTCAAATACCAAATCAGATTACATACAATAACACTTTAATCATCCCAAAAAAATTCCAGAGATATGGAGATAGTTTACAAAACCTTGTTCCAAGCTTGTTTAAGTTTGAAAAGTATTAAGTATTCAACTTAAAAAAACATCCCCAAAAGAACAAATATTTCAGAACGTCTGGATAAATATGTTGTAGCCATATTTATGGAACATGTCGGTTTAGGAAATGTCGGTGGCCTACACAGAGATTTCCAGTCAAAGCTAGACGTGCTTGATGAACTCCAAACTAATACAAAATGAAAAAAAATTGTATTCTACAGCAGTATCTGTAGAATACAGCAGAATACTGTATTCTGTAGAATACAGTAGAATACAGTATTCTGCTGTAGAAAATTGTATTCTAAAATACAGTATTCTAGAAAGAAAACACTTTTTTTCTAGTGAAAAACACTTTCACTAGTGTTTTTCAAAACTAGTGAAACCGTTTTACAGAAAAAATATGACAGGCAGACAAAAATGGATGGAAAGCAAAGGGGAAGAATGGGAAATTGAGGGTCTAAAGTTGGAAAACTTAGACTAGTAGAAAGAAAAAGATAGAGGGGAAAAAGTAGATGGATCAAACCAGTCCTGTAATCGAACTGCACTCAGCCTCTCATCTCTCACCCACCTGCTGGTATAAGAACTAATTTCCCCAATTTCCACCATTGTCCCCGTTCTTCCAAAAGAAGAAGGAAAATGGAAGATAAAAAGTGAAGGGGGTTGGAGGAAACAACCCAGTCTAGATACAATTATTCCATTTCCATCAGCTCTCACCCCTCCCTTCTTTCCCTTCATTCATCATTCTCTCCTACTCAATTATTTGTGGTGTTCTTAGCCACGCCTTCTCTTCCCGCTATAGCGGCCTTGTTTAGACTAGGTTGAGACAAATGGGAGAGACTGAAAAGAGTGTCAGTGAGGAGGTCAAGGAGGAGTTAGTGTGAGGGACGAGAAGAGGAGCAGGGAGGCCGAGGGGTAACTTGAACTCATTACCACTGGCCTTGTAAGGAAAATAAAGCCCCACCGATGATGATGTGTTAAGAATGGCAGGAACTAAAGATTTGTAGAGAGCTGTTCCTGGTCCAAAAAAAAAAAAGATTTCAACCAGAATAGCAACAGAATGACAGATGAATAGTTTTTTTGAAATTCTTGCCCACTCCTGACAGAATTGGTGCGATTGAGTCAGATTGCAGGTTGTCTTTGCTCCTCCTGCAGCAAAACCCTCTACAATGTGATGGTAGATGGGATCCGATTGCTTAGGATGGACTTTAATGCCAACTATTTATTATTGCTGTCAAACTCATCAAGATAAAACAAACTCGCCTGACTGAAGTTGTATGTAAAAATAGCTGAATCCACAGAAAATTCTGGTAGAAAAATCGGTTAAGAAAGTTTCAAGAACTTAATTTAACTGGTCCAGAATATTAAAACAATAAACTGCAAGTAAAATAATCAGCCAGTCTGGCAAAACAAACAGTCAAGACTTAAAATCACATTCTTTTAGAATGACTGAAAAATTGATGCGGCATGAAATCTATCAATTTAATCAGTTATAAAACTGTCATTGTTTTTTCTAAAGAATGGTCAAATTGGTTTGCAATGAGAAAGACTAACTTTTCAGGAAACAATTTGCAATACCCAAAGATAAAATTAATTATTCTAGTAAATAAAGTTGAATGTTATGAGCATGTGTTGTTCAGAAAGTAAACTGAGTAACAGCGCCAAAACGGAAAAGCCAGCTGGTTGAAAACTGGAAATAAATGAAAATTTTCCATTTTCCTCTGAGTCAGATCCAGGCAGATGTGTGCTGCAAACACATATGTGAGCTTTACAAGGTCGTAATCTGTAGCTGGGCTCATGCAATCTGGAAACTCACTAAGTGTGTTGTGGTGGCTTTCGTAACGAGCAGTTTTCCACTGCTTTCACTAAACGTCTCTTAATAAGAGGGCTTATTTTTTTTTAGAAATGATGCAAATTCTATTTGACACCAAGTCAGAATAAGTAAATTCTCCTTCAAAGGAAAAAAGAACAGATGACCTGAATAAACCTGCAAACTAGAGTTCAAAGTAAAGTAAGATTATTTGATCTTAAAGATAAAAGGTTGAAGAAAATGATAATTGAAAAATATGAAATGAACATGTAGAGAGAGAGAATTTCAAAAGTTCTCTGAGAAGTGAGTCTTATATAGAGCTGACATCAATGTCCTTGACAGTGTTAAATTTTCTGGAGCTGAGAAGGGAAAAAAACAGGTAAAATGGTCATGAAAACGTGCTTCTATGGGAACTGCGGTTTGCGACAGGCTGTGTACAAGACATCCTCCCCGTATCTCTCTGTACAGGAATAGGAGATCCGAACCAACCTGAGTTCAGGTCTCTTCCCGGGTTGAACGGTCTGCTGTTGACTATGGGGGAAAGTCTGTCACAGCAGATGGTCTTGGACACGTTGGTATTGAAGTTTCCATCAAACCTGCAGACATGCACAGAGGAAGCGGTTGAGATTTTACAGAGACCGGCTGATTGTTTGTTGGTGAAACTACAGATTTATCACTACAAACCAAGATCTGTAAGTTTGATCACTTTATACTATTCATGCTTTTACTTTAACTATTTCCTAAGTCCTAGAGGGACTTAATAAAGGGAACCAATCTGCTATTGTTGTACCAACTTTCCAGACCCCTCAGGTCTTCTGGTTGTGGTCTGCTCTGCATCCAAAGAACCAGAACCAAAGAGAAGCAGCATTCAGCTTCTATGCACCACAAATTTGGAACAAACTTCCAGAAAACTGTAAAACAGCTGAAACACTGAGCGCCTTTAAATCTCGACTAAAAACCCACCTGTTTAAAGTTGGATTTGAAACGTAATCAATTACAAATTTAATGATGGCATTTGACTTAATGTAGTTTTGATTGTTGATTCTATGTTGCATGAATTTGTGTTTTTGTGTTTGTTATGATGTAGAGCACTTTGAAATGCCTTGCTGCTGAAATGTGCTATACAAATAAAATTTGATTGATTGAAGTGAAACCATGTCTGTCAAAAACCAAAATCAAACATCTGCTAAAAATAGTAGACTTTTCTTGTTTCATTACAGTGCAGTTAAGTTGCTAACTGTATTATCTGTTGCCCAGAACATTTATTAAAGCAGATTTTATGACGCGTGAAAAAAAAACTTTCCATGGAAAATGGCTGAAATTCTCCAAATATCCCTAATGCCCAGCTGCCTAAATAAATAAAGAATGAGCACCAATAAAAACTCAAGCTGGTCTCTTAATTTGATGACTTAACCATTACAGTAAAATAATCCAATCTCAGTCATCTTCATATCTGCCTTGCAGCATACTGGACTGAACTTTAAATCAAGATTAGTTACCACAAAACTCTTGCAATGATTTTTGTTTTGAGAGGCAACTGCAAAAATCTTTTATTTAGAGATAAATACAGTTCTAAGCAGCTATAAAAGTTCAGCACAAATAACAGAGGCAGATGATGTTATACTAAATAATCCCAAAATTTGGGGGAATTTAATGAGGCAACTGTGAAGAAAAGACTTTGTTCTTATTGTCGATTCAAACCATGTAGGGCTAACGCTGGTTTAGGATTATCCTGAAGAAACGTTCAAATTTGAGAAGAAATGGGAAGGTATTAGTTGTTACCCAGTGATAGTCTAGCATTAGCATTACTCACCATCTCAGTAAAAGGTTATTTACAAAGAAATGCTTTTGCTAAATTAAAAAACATCTATAATTTGAAAGTAGGTTAGCACTTTAGCATTAGTTTCTTCTAAATATTCTGTAGCATTAGCAGGACTAATGTTTATGATTAGTGCTTTAGGATTAGTACAAGTAACGTTTGAGTTTGTGAAGACCCTCATGTATTTCATGAAGAAAAGAAAGCAAGTGAAGGAGATCCAATTTAAAAAAAAAAGGTACATGTATATTAGATTATGTTGGCCACAGCACAATCTTTATCAGTTTGAAAGAGCACACAGAGATAATGAGAAGACAAGGTCATAGGGAAATGAAGAGCTTAAGGCTTTGATGAAGAAATAAGTTAGAGATAAAATAAAGTCCCATGCAAGAATAGAAGTGACTGGATTTTGGTGTGCCGGACATATGGTTTTACTTAAAGTGCTCAGTTTACTGCAAAGAGAAGAAAATTTCAGCAAGGAGGGAAAAATCACTTGTCTACACAGAATAATGTTCCCGACAGCTTTTCAAAATGAGCTGTGGTGTGATTCGATTTATGTAGGTCTGCAATATCTACTATAGAGCACTCTTTTGCTAATTTTAATGTCTCAGAAATTTCCGCAACAGGATGTGCCTGAGTTGATCAGGTGGTGGTGGCCACTTTGATCCATCCCTTCCTTCAGCTAAACTATCCCCAAACATCCACAACCCATGTCTAGAAACATACATTTTTTGCACATGTGCCTCTTAGAGTTACATCCCCAGCAATGGTCATTTTAACTGATAAAAGTATTACTGCACAGATTGCATTTAAACTAATCATTTAGATCCCCATAATTCTTCACGATTCTCCTTCGTCCCAGTCTGCAGGAGGGGGAGGGCACGAGGGAAAGTGAAATGTGTGCAAGATGTAAAAAATAAATTAAAAAAACCAGCAGCTTTGAATTCAACATCAAAAAGCAGTATGTGAGGGAAGAGGAAAGTGGGAGGGAATGCAGTGAGTTTTAAACATCTTAATTAGGCAGTGGAATCAGTTTGGAGAAAAAAAGAAATGGGATTTAGCTCATCAGAAATGAAAAGATCACACAGTTTAGTTTAATAGAATGAATAAATAAAATATAGTCGTATATACAAAATAGCTGTGCAATGCATCAAATTATTTTCCTATTTTAGATGTACATCAATAATAAGATGTTGGGTAAACCATCGAAAAGAGCCAGAGAAAATATTTGAAACTTGCAGCATGAAGCAGAAAGGCAGAAAATCCTAAATAGAACAGCGCCTGGTGTTTTCAGCCGCTACAAGCCACTCTCTGTCTGTAGAATCTGTTACATTAAGCTGCACCCTGCAAAAGGAACCATGTATTTTCACAAAGCAGACAGTTCTGCTCTATTGAAAAAGCCCCATGAGAACAATTACCTTGAAGAGACTTGCCGCAGAGAGTAATACCATTTCAAATGTGTTTGCAATCCCTCTGCTGCAGCAGCAGTGGTAAAGCAACCAACACGCTACCCATAGAATTGAAATGCTTGGAAAAAGCCTTTTATGTATCCCTAGATGATGAAGCGGCTCAACCGAAGACCAATGTAAAGGCAAAATGCCGAATGGATTTAGGGGAAACTGGTGTGTAGCAGCTTCTTCTGAAGAGGGGACTGGATGGCACTGAAGTACAGTGTGACCATTTTATATCTCTGCTATAGGGAATAAGAAACGTCCAAAAGAAATCGCTACATTCCAAACATACCAAATGATCTACTTTAATTTTTTTTGTCAGTTTACAGCCTGAAATTTCAGTGGCATTGATTCATATCTAATGTCGCAGCGCAAAACAAGCTGGTATATCTCTGTGAAGTGGAAAGAAAATAAATAAAAAAATGTTTACAATGTTCTGAGTCTGTAACTTCATCTCAGTATAAATCCAGTTGTTCTGTAAAGGCTAGTTTTGAAATATTAGTAAAACTGAAAAAACAAGGACAGCATTAACCAGATATTAGGATTGTCTGATAACAGTCATACACTGCATACATATTCTCTTATGAAGGGCAACAAGAAAGCTACTGTTGAAATAAAGCCACAAGCATATAATGGGCCAAATTAAAGACCTGGACAAAAGTGTTCTGGTCAGATAACACAAATACAGGGTAATTTATCAGGTTTTTATTTATGAGAACTTTAGAAAACCATGTATCTACTTTATTTTCTCTTCACAATTGAGTCCCATTTTGTTCTGGTCCATATCCTAAAATTCCACTATATTACATTGAAGTTTCTCATGTGAAACAGTGAAATGGTATAAGTAATTTCCCTCAAGGCACTGCAAGTAAAAACAGTAAGTAAAAATTGGACTACGGTTTCAGGACAATTACTCTGAGTATGCTTTCAGACGGACAACAAATCAAAGTCTTTTACAGGAATCCCACCAGCAATAACTCAAGACAGGCTGGAGTAAAATACTGTCAGCGAGAGGTGAAAGAAGAGGCTACATTCAGAAATTCAAACATGTTCTGCACAGATTACGAGCTCTATTAACAATAAGAGCATTATGGGCGTCTAACTGTTAATTTTAGAAAGTTACACATAATAAACACCAACAGCCCCTACTTGGCTTTATAACTATGTAAGAGAAGGGAATCTATTCCACATGGAGTCCAGAAAAACTATAAATCAAGTTTACAAGCGGATCAACTAAGCTGCACGTATCTTCACTGATATACTGCAGGCAGCAGCAGTGAAGCCAAAGCCCACTGGCTTTCCTCTGTAAAAGCTGATCGTCATACGAAGCAGTGGTAGTCAAGATTCAAGTTTAATGAAAATAAAATAAATAGCTTGTTTTTGTCTTCTAGTTGCATCTAAACATTGTAAACAAGTGCAAGCTGCAATCCCTCCCTGTACTTTAATCTCTTAGTGTGTGTTTGAACTTATAAGGTGAAAAGATATTTGCTAAGCTACATTTTCTTGGCCTCCAACTCAAACATCAGCACCAGAGCATCATCAAAACAGAAATAGTCCGCATAACCAAGATGCTCGCATCGCTGCAAATAAACGCTGCTGAATAATTTAATCTGCTGCTCTGCTTTCACATTTTCTCTCTTGCTTCCAGGAAGATCTTCAAAGTCCAGTTTCACTCTTAGGAATGCAATAGCAATAAATCTGAGCTCGATGCACAGCTGTGCCCCAACATATTGATGGCAGACCACAGCAACCAACAAATGTTGAACTTTAACTATCTTGTAATGTGGCCGAGTTTGAATTTGTTCATTTGATTAAAAATGTTATGATACAGGTGTCAATTACCTTTTTAAGTCACAGGGAGGTTTGTTTTAAAGGGATGAGAAGAAAAAAAAATTGTAAATACATTTAGCTTGAAGAATCAGTAAAAGGACAAAGTTAATACTTGGTTAGCTTTGACTTTGACTACTAAGATTACCAGTAGATGCTGAAAATGTTTGCATAAATGGTTAAACTGGACACAAAATGAATTGCTTTAGAGGAGGCATTAGAAAATAGTGATAAAGAACATCTATGCTGGTTACTGAAGCATAAATAATGACCCTCGTACAACTTGGCAGCACTTTTGATATCTAATCTTTAATGTGCAAGCAGAGATCTCGTCATTTTGTTGACTGTGCAACCAAGAGACAAGATGATCTGCTTGATGTGAATTTCAAGAAGTGATTCACCACTGGAACACATACCTTTGAAGTGACCCGCCAGCCTGCCACAAGTATAAATAGTGAGAATTTTTCTACAGAAACATGACCTAGGCATTAACACCATACATACTTTAATCATAAATGGAAATTCTGCATTATCACCTCTAATGTAACATTGCATCTATACATAATGAATGAATGAAGCAAAATATATATTTTTTTCTTTGTAAAAGTCAGGTATGAATTTTGTTAGAACAATGCCAGCTTAACAAAGTGACATCAAACAAAACTACTCTGCACACAAAAGTCTATAAAATGGGCATTTAATTTCTATTATAATGAATAACAGCTAGGTAAAAAGCACACTGTACTATATGCTAGGCAGCTAGATTACTGTTGGACTAAATATACAGTTTAAATAAATGTAGCAAAAATGCAGAACAGACAAATTACTGACGGCTATTTATGTATTAGGGCAACAACATTTTTTGGCACATTATTGTGTTTTAGGTATATTTATGGGGAGCTTTAATCCCAAACAGAAACTTTAATACGAAAAAAACAACAATTTAGAGCCTCACCTAACGAAAAGTACCACCTATGCAGCTGCACAGCACACTTATCACTTTTACAACTGCTTCACAGCAAAAGTGTTGAGAAGAACATCTAGAGGATTCATGTCAGAAACATAAACATACAGGCCCACACATATTCAACAAGTCATATCTATTTTGAGATGCAGTCAGTTTGTGAGACCAAGCGATGATTAAAGCATACCACCGAATGCTAACCGCTGCCCTCTGTGGCCTCCCTGAGAAAAGATAGGCTGCCAGACATGAGCCGTGTGTGAACCACCTGATCCCCTGTAAACTGCTTGACCTGACCGAGACCCCAGAAAACAGCTGAGGTCTGAAACTAGTGAAAAAGACACTGTGAAGTGTATTGAATAAACTTCTGGTCTTACCATTGGCCAAACATATAGCAACATCCATCTGCTTTCATTGCCAAGATTTGTCTACCATGTTAGGCTTAATTGGACATGTCATGGTTGAGTGTGGGCAATATATTCAAAGTTTTGCTGGACAAACATACATAAAACAAATTCCAAACAAGAAGACAATTTTGTCAGGAGGAATATAGCCTAGCTCAGCTACAAAAGCAGGTATTAGCTTGTATGACTTTTTTTTAACGTTTTGAAATTGTTTTAAGATATAGGTATTTAACACCTGACTTCAAAGCCTAAAGTTCAAAATATTAATGACACTAGTTGAATCAAAGCAAAGCTAAGATTCTGCTAGCATAAGCTAACTTCTATCCTAATAATGCTCATTTCTATTAATATCATAAGTTTTGACTTCAAATTACACATTAAAAGTCACGTTTTAATTAATAAGTTCGGAATCACAATAACTTGTTTGCTGGTCGGAAATGTAAAGAATTATAACTTATTAAAACTAGAAATGATCTAGTGATTTTTAGCCTCGCTTTCCTTCAGCTCATTTTAGAGATCTGGGCAGATAAAGCTGGATTTTTTTGTAGGTGTGATATTATAAGTGTGTGTCAGCTCCTGCTACTTGTTCTCCTGTTACTTGATTAGTGATTAAATTACTGGCTGCTAAAACCTCCAACAGTTAGCACCTATATTAGTTCCAAAAGGTTAAACAAGAGCAGATAGCCAAGCTAACTTTTGACATGTTTAGCCTTTTGCTTGAAATCATAATATATGGAATCATAATTATCTTCGTAATAATACTTCATGGTATATGGCAAAAAACACATATGTGGGCTCTAAGTTTCCTTAATCAACAAACTAGAGCAATTTCCAGACAGGCAGAGATGCTGAAATGTATAGAGTGCATTGAGAAAATTACATCATGACAGAGAAAAAAAGAAACCGTGTCCAAAAAATGCTGGTGAAACTTGTTCTTGCTATATTGTAAATGTATGCAGCCCTAATAACTAACACAATTATTTACAAAATAATTACATACTAGCATTAATAAGCAATTGTACTGCTATTTTTCTGTGTAGAGTAGTAGCTCAAATACATTTTCTTCAATTTTATTGATAAAGTCGCAAAATTCCTTTCATTATTCTTTGTTACATGCTCAATATATTGTATGTTCTTTGTCTAAAGAGGACATAAAAAGGAAGACAATAAAGTTTAAGGCATTTTCTCATGTATAGCTCTGAAGATGTATTTTTTTTTCTTTTTGCCACATTTCTTTTTTTCCCCCAAGTGTTTTACGATCATGTGCAGATTCAAAAATGAGAGAAATAAGAGCAAGAGAGGTAAATTTTCCTGCTCCCTTGGGGAAAATGCTTTGAAGTTAAGAGATTTATCAGACTCAGCTTCAGTTTGGCACATCTATCACCACCAACTCCATTGTGACTCCCTGCATCACACCTTATTACCTGCCAACACTTCTTATACACATCTTTTATCCTGAACCATGTTTTACCCATTTCAGTCTCATAACACTGCAAACCCCTGTTTTTTTAGAAATGTGTTAAAATGAACATGTTGCAACAAAAACATACAGCTGAGAGTGAACAAGCATTGAATGCATGTCCAGTATGCTTAACACTTGGTGTGGCTACAGGTGGCTGTGAGCCAGAAAACCTTCCCCAACCCCCTTTCTGTATGACGGGAGGAAAGACAGGTGACCCAGCAGCCTGTGAAGTCTGCAGTGCAAAAACTTCAGAGAGAAGTGACTAGTTGTATTGGCTGATAAAGGGGGGGAGATAGAGAGAAATGGAGAGAGAGCGGATGAAGGGAAAAGACAGCTGCAGCTCTGAAGATTAGAACTGAAAACTGTGCTGTCTTTTTCTGTGCTCAGCTTTTGAACTATGTTTTCGCCTGCTGGAGTTGATGATTGGCTGAGAAAAAGCCTGGTCGATAGTAGACCGGACCAATTTTAAACTCTCTGCAAAAGGCTTAAATGGGAAATATTTAACCTTTCCTCAAGTTTTTAAAAAATAACAAGTCTCCAGCACTGGAACTGTGTTAACAAATTCCTAATTATTTTAGGAAAAAGTAAATTGCATAAACTCATCAAGAGTTAATAGTAAATTTTATAATATATACCACTACAAAGTTGATGCAAACATTGTTATTTCCCAAAGTCTGCAGTCTGGGACTCTATCATCCTACACATTATTTATACCCTGCAGTGTGGAATGCTTTCATACTTGAAATGAAATTCAACACATAAAAATGCTGCCATGTTTTATGGCAAGCTTATTCTGCTCAGTGCAGTAAGATGTGATGTACCCTGTTATGACAAATCATGTGATTATCAAACTATATCTAAGCTAGTAGGTACCAGGGTACCAGGATGATGAACTCTATAGACCGTTGAAAGCTGTCAAAGAGGTGCATTTACACACAATAATAAAACGTCCTGCAGATCTTCTTCCTCGTGATATAAAGGATGAAATTTGTGGTCTTCTCATAGTTTTTGAGTGAAATGTACTCACTCCATCATGGATGCAGGTATGGAACAGCAGTCCTGTATCGCTGTGAGCGGAGATGTGAGATGGGCCGTGTAGGACGCCTCCACCACCTGCTTGTTTCTGTTCACCACGTCCAGGTAGCGGTTAAACTTTTCCCGAATCTTCTTGGCCAACTGCAGAAAGGAAACACAAAATGTTAATAAAACCATTTGAAATGAACATTTATGTTAGCATTTGCAAATACAAAGACTGCAACCAAGACAGACTAATCAGAAACATTTACAGTTTAGGAAATATCTGTTATTCCGGATAATTGGCTTTATATTGATCTTTGCTCTAATAAAGCTGTTAAATAGGGGCAATAATTGTAATTTTCAGCAAATTGACATTTGTATTGGTATTTGTAAATATAAAGATTGCAACACATACAAACTAATCATAAATGTTTTTAATTTAGGACATATCGGTATTTGGAGCTCATATGCTTTATGTTGGCCTCTGCCCCTTTCTATGACCTGAAGATCTAAAAAGATTTTTTTTTTTTTTTTTATTTAAATGGCACCGCTACGTTTTCTTGTAAATAACCAATGGGATGTGAAACAGGATTATTCAAACCTGGACTGAATTATTCTTCCATAATTAAAGATTTATCTAGTTTTGTTTTTGTTTAAAAAAAAAAACAGTTGAAATCTCTGATGTCAATCTTATTCTGTGTTCTCCTCTGCTGGATCCATCTATACAATTCCCATCTGTATGGATCCTGGAATCACCCACTTCAACACACAGACAATCAAAAGTCTATGTGCTGCTTAAACATCCACATGCACAAACATTCACATGTATTATTTATTATCAAGGAAACTGAGTAACATCAAAGATGCTTCAGGCCTCAGGCTACACAGAATGTGAAATTCGTCATGGTTAGCAGCAGAAATATGTGATGGATGGCTAAAGCTCAAGAATACAAACTTGCCGTCACGCTGCTCAGTAATTTAATAAGAAAATCAACCCTGACCAACAAGAATGAGCCAATCAAAAAGTTGTGCTCTTGCAAATACTTGCAACGATGAAAATTTGCACGACACAACCCTAATTTAAATGTACAATCCACAACTATCTCTCATGTGTTGTTTATGCCAAAGACTATCAAGTAGTCATCTTTTTGATACTGCATGTTTTCTCAGAGGCAAATATATTTCAAAAAGAGGGGGGAATCAGCTTTTTCACTGATGTTTTTCTCCCCTGAACACTTTAAATTATGCAGTGTTTTCTTTAAAGGACACATTTTGGTTGCACATCCCTGTACTTTCTGAATGGGGTCCAGATATTTCAGGAATCCAAGAAATATATCTGCAGCAGCCTCCTGGGAGACAATAACAACAAAAAGCTCATTATTAATTCCAAAACACATTGAGAAAAAATGTAGATGTATTAAAAATAAAATCCAAAGGCATTGCATTTTTATGGGCAATTTGATCAGCCCTCTGATTTTCTGTCAACGTTTTCTGACAAAGATTGAGAACCTTTTAATACAACTCTAACTTTGTAACCCTAAAGTATTTTTGGAATATTTTGAACCTTAGATCTCCTCAAATTCTGCACTGATAGAAGAATATAAACAAAAGGGTCATCTATGGTAGAATCACTTTCTACATCTTTCTGAAGAGAACGAGCAGAAACAAAAGGAGGAAACTGTACAAAAATTAACAAAAACAAAGCACCACCTAAATTGATCAAGAAGTAAAAATTGTGAATGTCTCACAATAAATTCAGATTTTGAGTTTTTCTACTTTGTTGCAATGCAACAACCTTAAGTTATGGCAGAGACTGTTTGTACCTCCTAGAATGCAAAAGTTACGTTTTAATTTCCCGCTTTAATATTTTAAGTTATGTTTTTTTATTTAGATATTTTTCTGGTGTCTAATAGGTGTTATGTTTTGGATCATTATCCAGCAAAAAGACTCAATAATTACTCATTCATAATATTCCAGTATAGGCCACCAGGTAAATATTTCTGGTTCTCTCCAAAGCCACTTTGTACATTTGTTGATGTAGAGCTAAATTTTTTTACATCCCTTTGACTTATGTGTTTTGAGTGACTCAGTCTTCTCAAAACGGAGCCAAATACATGGTCACTAAACACACTGGGGATGGTTTATACAAATCTCAGCTGTATTGAGATTTATAATTAATATCTCATCAAATGTAGTTCAAGTGACTGAAAGCATCTGTGATGCTACACAAGCAGATTGGTTGATTTCCTGTTTGTGACATGACTTTGGATTTAATTGCATATAAAGCAGATAACTTTAGCATCTGCCAATTACTCAAGGCAGATGCGAAAGGCAAACACAACTTAAGTTCTTGTAATTATATTAATTAAGTTATATGTTTATATGTTGTTCAGGAATTACTTAATACCACCAATCTTTCTATTGTTGAGTCTTAGAAAAAAATGTTTGTTTCGCTTACTTCGCTCCCAAAAGATCTGAGAGCTTCTGGAGCATCTTGTTCCAGAAGAAAAAATTAATAAAAAGCACAAAAAGATTTACATTAAGTGCATAAACATATACAAATCATTAACATTAGGTGTTGTAACCACAAACCAAAACAAGACACAAGACACAAAAATATAAAATGTAATGTCCAATCTCCTTCAGCAGGCACAGAATCATCTAATAAGCCTTTCTGAGTACAGATGAAAGCTCATTTCCACAGTAACTGAACCCCCTTTGTTCACATCCCATAATTACTGCTACTTGCAAAAAGGCCTGTGACAGAAGCCAGGACCAGGAAATAAAAAAAAAAGAAAAAAGTGAGCGACCCCGACCCAATGACCGCTTGTATACCTAATCAGCCAGCCGCTATTCCTATTTGTCCCTTAATGGGGGCCTGAGGCGCAGCTCGCAATTACTGCCGGTCCTCTACAAGCAACAGAGACAGCATGACACATACACTCATGTTGTCACACAGCAACTTCAAGGTAAAATCCTCCATAGCGTTAATGTGAATTTCACGGCAATTAGCTAAAGTGAACTTTGCTTTGAATATGGATAAATTGGCCAGAGTTCAGCTGAGGAGGGGTTCTCTGGCAGGGGGAGGGAGTGATAGAAGCCCAATTCAAGTTTTAACAGAAATGACTTAAAAGAAACCAAACTCTTTTGGTTGTGCAAGTTAGAGTTTAGGTTACAGTCTGCCATGAAGTAACCCAACCAATCTGCTCTTCTCAGATTAACCAAACTCTCCAGAACACAAGAGCTCCACTCTCCACCATGTGAATCGCTCCAGCAGCCTCTCAGGCTTGTAAAGCCCACCGGACCAGAATCAGCCACGACAAGCATTTACTGGAAAGCACGTCGACATTCCATATTATTCCAGAGTCCTCACTTCATTTTGGCTCAATTTTAAAGTACAAATACCAATGTTTGTAATGACTATGTATTCAATATTTCTACAGCAAGCAAGTTTTAAATATGAAAACTAGAAAAACTGTGGACAGACAGGTTAGTGTTTAGCAATGTTAAGTTAGTCATGTGTTGGCTTCCTGTTTCCATGGTCTAATATGACACAACAGAAGCCAATTTCTCAAAATAGCTAAAAGAAAATAACTTTTTGCTTAAACTTCCCAATGTAGAGTCAGAGAAATAAAATATTTATAACTGAAATGGTGAGAGCATGGCTGGATGAGGTGCCAAGTTTATCCTGCAACTAGATAGTAGAGAAGGCATGAATTAAATAAATACCCCAGACGGTCGGGATATTTATTTATCCCGACTTATTTGGCTTGAAAAGATCTTCAGTGAAATAAAGAGCTTTAGCTCTTTTCAAGAGGAGACTATGCTGAAGAATTTGTTAAAGGGATTTTATAGATGTAATCCCTAGCGAGCCAAGTAGCTACATAGATAAATAACTACATAGTTACACAGCTAGCTACCTAGCTATTGAGCTAGCTAAATAGATAAGTTCTAGAGAGCTAGAACCACATAAAATGCTCACAAAAACAAAAAATATAAAATGTAATTTAAATTAGGTTATACAAAATTACATGAAATAAAAATTCTGTTCAATGCAATGTTTTTTTTTATTAGAAAAATAAGAGAACAATTTAAATAGAGTCAAATTTTTGACATGAAAAGAACCAATCCAATTCTAGCTGTCCTTTTACTTTCATTTCTTAAATAGTGTATGTAGAGGGCTGCAACAGCATGGCAAAATCTGACAGGTAAAATATGCCACCAGACCAGTCTTAGCCACAATAATTAAGTAAAGCTACATTCTGAATGCTCAAAGCTCATCCTTTTTCAAAATGGAGTACAACTCTAAAAGTGGTTACATTTGTTGATATGCAGATAACACTTAACAAATACAGGTTTTCCCCTAAACCTGTCCAATGATCTTCAGAAAAGAAAACTGTTCCAGAGAGACTGTTTACATTGCTACCACTTCTGACCTGTGTGCATGACTCGATCAATCAAGGCTATGGCTTCCTTTGAAGCAACATATGGAAGAACAGACCACAACCAAAACATGAGTCACTTATAAACAACAATCAAAGAAAATGCTGCATTTATGAAGTGAGTAAATAAGATTAAGGCAACAAATACAGTGCATTTCCAAACCCATTGACTTATCGTGACAAGTATGCATAATTCTGAAATTGGCAACCATAATCAAGGCAATTCTTTTTCCATAAACAAACACCCCTTTGCTTTTGACAGTTTTGATGTAATTTAGCCACAGAGTAAACACTGTTCCCAAACTGCAATAAGTCCCACACAATCCTGGTACATAAAGAATCATTGAGCATATAAGCATTTAAGTTAGGAGTATAACAGTCAATGTGAAATAAATAATAAAGAAACTGACACAAACAGGCTGACCACCAAGGTCTGGCAAAAAATGAACCACAACAAACCTTTGAAATGGTTCAGAAAATGCATGTAGGATCTCTAAATATAGTTTAAAATAAAGTGCAACATCGCTCAGAGCACAACGCGTAGAATCAGGCTGAAAAGATCTACGAATCAGGAACATGGTCATCGATACTCGATTAAGTTTTGATTTCTATACAGAGACTAACACATATATTAATATTGGGATTGGTGCATCTCTAATTAAAGGTATGGCAGAATTTTCTAAGCTGGAAAAAGATTGTCTAACTGCATATGGAGATATGAGTGCCTATTCCATTTCTATTACCATCACCTGAGCACAGATGGCATGTGATCCAGCTGCCCTTCTAACTATGGTTTTAAGAAGATTAAGGCAAATTTAAAATTCATTCTATTTTCCTCAATGGAAATAACCAGCTTAAATTTAAAGATTTGACAGCACATGTCAATGAGCAGGACAGTGACACAAAGACAGGCACAGAGAGGGAGAGCCTGTGTCGTTACAGAGGGACAGATGTCTGAACAGCAGCCTGAATAATGAATTTCCATGAGGACAGCCTCGCTGAAGATGCCGGTGGCTCCTCTTTGTAGATCTTGTCTGTCTCTTTTCTCCGCTTTCTCCCATCTCAACTGTTTCTCTGCAGATACTCTCCTAATTGAACCTCGCCTTGGCTCAGGGACACAGCTCCTCTGCCTAGAGAGCAAGAGCGAGCCAACTATGTCAGAGCTATAATCTGAAGTAGTTGGAGCCAACCTCGGGAGGGTTACACTGAGAATTTATGGGCACCATTTAGGCTGGCCGCTGAAATAAATACTTCAAGTCTCAGACTGAGCAACTTCACTCCTGGAGTCTTCAAAAAAAGATGCTCATTTAAAAAGATAATGGGAAGTGTTTTAACATTTTATTTTGTGATGTTTTAGACTACAAAACAATGCTTTAAATTCAGTTTCAGCTGCCTCAGGAATACTAAATACCAGCAAGGTGCGAGACACTGTACTCCACTCGCATACACACTTCCATGTGCTGACACAGACAGAAACAAACAGACACAGTCACCGGAGAAATGCAAACAATCGTCAACCTGTCTGTTCTTGCTGGTGGCTGTTTACCACTGTGGTGTACATTGTCACTTTTCCAAGATCCCTGACGCAGAAAAGCAAACACAAACACACCGCGCCTGCACTCAATTATGTTAGATTTGACACAGGGTGCCAAAAAACCCAGAGTAGATTTCTTTTTCCACAATAAAATATAAAATGGGGCACAAAATTTCGACATTTGGATTGAAGGGAGATGATTTAAGAAAAGCGTTTCATGTTAGCAGCAGCTCATCTGTCTCTCTAATGGTTTGTCCAAAGCTCTGCACTCTTACTAGAACGAGGAGAGGAAAGTGATGGATAGCCAGGGACAGAGCAGTAAAAAGAAATAAATAAGTTACCAAACTTCAAAGCCGCAGGGACAGCAGATATTGAATTTTAATAAACCCCCTGGCGTCTGTCCTCAGTGTTGCTGAAGTGAGCTCTACATAAGACCACAGACATTCACCATGGCACATGCATGCACAGACAAGCAGAAGAACGAACACACACACACACACACAGCAGAGGTCTTTGTTACTCACCTGCTGAACTTCTGTCTCTCCGTTTGATGTCTTCTCTGTGTACACGAATGAGTTGAAAATCCTCTGCAGAGAGAGAGAGAGAAAGCAGAGACAGTGAGGTTGGACCAGCTAAAGACTGGAGACCAGCACCTATAAAACCTGACCAGAAAGGACTAATTTAATTAAGAGTGACCATCAAGGCTCTGTATTAGGGCAGAGTGTTAGTGATGAATCTCCATCTCTGTGCTGATGACTGTTGTTTATCATTATGCTAAAAATTCAATCCCATGGTTATAGATTGAAATACATATCTAAGCAACTCATTTTATTTAAGGTCTCTTCCATATTAAGGTCAAAACATTATATATAAATTGTATTGAATTTGTCCAATCTACATTAATGCATCCCTCCATCTGTATGCCAATGACTAAGTTGTTTTCCATGGAAAATTCTCTGAAATTCAAGAACAATAAAACTTGACTCTGTTACTAAAACAGATTCATGCACCAGTACTAATTCACATCACTTAGGTGGTCCCTTAAAATTAAAAGGCAAGCTCAAAAGGTGTCCCTCAGGGCACCGTAACGGAGCCTACACATGCCAATACAGTTCCTCTGTTTTCAATTAGTCTGCACGTTACATTTGACATTGGCATTTTTTCCACCTTAAATTTGTGCTAAATGCTGAATAAACGGTTTTAGTAGTTTTTGAATCCAGTTCACATTATGATGTGACAGACTTGAACTCCTAATCATACTGAAATCTTTGAGTAACCTCCTTTGAGTAATTTTTGAGTAACCTCCAATCTATATTGTACAACACAATATAGATTGATTTAACTGAAGGCTAAAACAAAATCTTATGAATACCAAATAGAACATTATCAAAATGAAATATTTTACAGCAGATGGTACCATCATCTTTGCATAATGTGCTCCAACTGAAGGTTGTGTGTGTATGTATGTTTTTCTTAATAAAGCAAATGGGGATTAACATTGCAAGTCCTTCATTTTCTGTTAGTTATAGAACTACTTCAAGTAAGGCAACTGAAGCACATTGCTTAAACAAGAGAATTCAAGGTCGTTTTTTTGTACATCTATCTTGGGTTTAATTGGTTGTAAAAATGACTTCATGTGTGTCAATAAATTAGAGAGGCAAAAGAAACTCTTACAAGATGAACTCTGAATATTTTTGGAAAAACGTTCATGATATAAATTCATGGCTGGTGAAAATGCAATAATTAGAGATAGTCATGTTTGAAAAGAACACATGCCAACTAAAAGTCTTTGATAACAATAATTATGGATGCCAAGTAGACTGGCTGCAGAAGCTACTAATGAGCTTGCCTTTCCAGCTGGATACTGAGAAAAGTCAGAGGTAAAATAGTTTCCTCAACTGACCAACTGTTGGCTGAATAATGAGTCCAGTCGCTGGTCCGGAATCAGTCCTTGTGATCATTTTGTCCAACGTAACTTACAATTACTGATACTTACAGCCACTGATTAGGAAATTTATTATCATTTAGATCACTGGTATCTTAGATGATCCATTAAGCTATGGCAAGCATATCAGTCCCAACAATAATCTAGCTTTACTAAACATTTGTAATTTGAAATGCACCATTCACTTGCTGGAGGTCAGAATAGTCTGATTTTAATCCAATCTGACCTGTGACCAGTAGGTCAAATACAGAAGAATCAGGTTTTTTTTTTCTTTGTTCTAAATAAAGAGTAAGATGTAAGAATAATTCTTTGATGAACAAATGGGGATTAACATTGCAAGTCCTTCATTTTATGTTAGATATAGAACTCCTACTTCAAGTAAAGCACCTGAAGCACATTGCTTAAAATGACAAAATAAAACCAGTCAAAATATAAAACCTGACAAGTGAATCATTTTTTTGATCTGGATTTCTTTTTAAGCGTATATTTGAGACCATCTGCTAAGTCCATACACAGTGACAAATCTACAAAATAATAATTGAAAAACATAAGAATAAATGTTTTAAAATCTTAGATTTCAACTTGAATGAAATTCTGAAGTGGGAACTTAGAGAACGCCACAAGAACTAATTTCCTGAAACCTCAACGAGCGAAAGCAACATAGCAAAAAAGACAGAGGCAACATTCCTGCACAGCATAGAGAAACTGACGACTCTAATGCAGAAATAAACTATTTTAAGCTGTAACAGCTAACTGCTAAGGCTGTACTTAGATTTTCACATAGCTGTAATAACAGTCATTAAAAAATTTTTTCCAGATGACGATGACGGCTGCTTAAAATCAAATATTTGCTTGAGAAAAAACTTGAAGTTACACTTGAAATTATATAAAATCAGGGGGTGTGGGGGACACAAACATTTAAAATAACCAAAAACCTAAGTAGTAAAGATTTATTTTGCACAAACTGGACCAATTTTTAAAAATACTAAAAAGGTAAGCAATAACCTCAACTACATGCTAAAACCCCCAATTACTGCGACATCATAGTCCTTTCCTTAAGTTCGCTGGTTGACATCAAAAATGTGTCACCTCAGTGTCGTCTAGCTCCAACACAGATCGGCTGTTTTCTTTAGCTGGGCTGACAGGGTGATGTTACATTTCCACATTTACCTTGCAGGCTGAGGCGTTTTAGAAGCCCCTGATGTATACTAAGTGAGCAGGAAGCAGGAGTGGAGCATTCAGACATGGAGAAAATGAGTCCTGGCCTGACCTTACTGCTCAGAAAGCCCCAGAGCCGTCTGGTAAATGTGCACCTGCTGTGACACATAAACATACAATAACAAGCATGCTTTCCTTCAAATGGACTCTAATGCACAGCTATGTACACAGTTTTCTCAAGCGCAGGCAGTAGCACTCTGTGGCAGCTACAAACAGAGGAAAAACTAACGTTTGTGTTGTGGCAGCAGGTAGGCAGGTGGTTCACTCGAGGCTGAACCATCACACACAAAGCCCTAAATTGTCTGGTTTCTACTTTGCAGCCATTTCCTGCTGTCTGTCTACACCTTTTGTAGACACATTCCAGAAGGCCAGCAACAACTTCAAATACACCGCACAACCACCTAACCTGGAGCGCCCTTAAATCTCAACTGCTCTGGAGATTTTTAGTGATGTGATACTGAAATGGTTTTCAGCAGAAAATATGACGCACAACATGCAGACAGCTGTAACATCATAGATAATCAAAAAAAAAAAATGGAGAGAGAAAAACTTTCAGAGAATGGTCTATGTCTGTCTGTTTTTCTTTACACCATTTCCAATTTCCACTTTTTAAATTTTCCAGCACGCAATTGAACACAACCCTGATGAATAACTTGGGCAGTTTTAAAAGCTAAAGCGGGTTCAACCAGGTGCTAACAGGGTGTAGCTAATGAATGACCAGCGAACACATATGATAATGTAGAGGCAATCAGTATTTAGACTTGAGAAATTATAAAGTAAGTTATAAACTAATGGAAACATATTGACAGATTACTCCCCAGGACTAATAATCATTACTTATAGCTGCAATGTCAAAGTGCCCAACAAATGTCTCCACAATATTGTTTTTATAAAAACAACTGTGAAAATGAATTTCAATCAATTATCACACAAGTCATTTAGCAAGCCTAAATGTTTTAGACTACACGATAATGTGGACATGGAGTCCGTCCACTCCCTCAGTTTAACAACAATAACTTTAATAGACACAAAAACACAGTGTGAGTGTTAATTGTTTTTACACTAGCAAAACTTCAAGATGTTGTCATTCGACAATCTTATTTTCCAATTACAACGAAAGATAGACATTTTATTATATATATATATATATATTTATATATACACACACACATACTTTTAATTCACTGAAGTCTCACAAATTTTGCAGTAAATTTAATTTACATCATAAAAGTCCCCGCAATCTTCGCAACCTTGTCTAACACAATATCCTCAGCCCATTTCATTTAGTATTTAACTGCTATTAAGAGCACAAATACAAACAAGTTAGTATGTTAATTTTACAATCATACTAAGAGAAATACAAACTGATGATCTGAATATTTGTCATCTTTACCATTACCGTTTGTGTGCAATCATTCCATGATACTAAGTTAGCATCATGCTTCATTCACATACACAGGTAAAACCATATTTCACTACAAAATTATTTGCAAGGAATAAAATCCAGCAGAACTGCCACAACACACCAGGAATTATGTGTTTTTCAACTTTAAAACTACACAAACTAAAGAAAAGGGGAAAATTGAGGAAAGAGCATTCAGTTCTTCCATGAACTCAGCAAACTTAAAGAAAAAAAAAAAAAGAGTGAGAAAACTTCTGTTGTTGATTAGCCACAGGTTAGCTGCCTTTGCCCCATCGCCTCGAGTGTTTGTTGTTGGAGCTGTTTTGCGGTTTTCACAGCTACAGAGCAGTCAGCGAGGAATGCTCGCCTCTGAAACCTGAGAGGCCCGGGGCTGTCTGAGCCACTGGGGCCCCGTGGGCTACCATGACCCGTAATCAAACAAGGACACCAAAAACTGTGTGGTGTCAGAGCATATTCATACTTTTCTGTGCAAACCACTGCCAAGCATTTCTGGGAAAATGGAAGCTCCACTGCATTTGTGAAGGTCTTCACACCAGTTGAGCCCTTCCGTACTGCATCAAATTCTGCAAACTTCATTGTATTCAATTGATCTTTCATGTGATATACCAGCACATTATAAAGTGAAATAAAACTGAAATATGGTTTTCTTATATTTAAAAAGATCTGAAAAGTGCCTCTTGCATTTCTGTGACTTTGTAGAACCAAACATTGTTGTTAAATTAGCTAATGTTTTGGATTTTGCACATTAATTCTCAGCAAAATGGCTCAGCGTCGGTCAGACTGAATAGAGAACATCATTGAAAAATTATTCTCGTTACAGATTTTCATGAACACACGAATATGTTTTCATCTAAGCCACTCAGTCTGAAGTCATTTACAACCCTAAAGCAGTTTTCCTCTGTGTATGCACTTCCATCTTTCCCCCCTGCCCTGAAAACTTATGATGCTCTCAAAGAATGATTGATACTGACATAAAATTGCACAGGTGTTTGGTGGTTTACAGATATATTTTGTGAAATCAGAGTAAAGGAATCTAAAGACATATTGACTTTTGGGAACTGTACACTTTTTTTTCTTCATGCACCACTTTGTGTTGGTCATATACAACCCCAATAAAATGCAGATGCAGTCTTTCTGCTTATTGCTAAGTCAGTGATTGTATTCAAATATGTTGAAGATAAAGTCAACATATTTGTTGTTCTTGTGAAATAAATAATTTGAAAATCAGAATGGGGAAACATGGTTATTTTTGCAGGTGTGCAACAAAATCAGTTCATAACCGGACCATACTAACGAGATCACCATAGCTCTCCAAGAATGTTATAGTTTGGCCTCTAAAGCCAAGTTAAAAGGAGAGTCTTAAAGAGTGAGCTTAAAAGCCTCCCTGATTTAAAATGGGCCGCTTTCTGATAACTAAGCTCCAAAGCAATGGATTCAAACATTGATCACAGAAAACGGGCCTTTTTTGTCTCATTAGGCCAGTTTTAAATCCATCCAGCTTGAGGTTAATCCCAGCCACAGTTGAATAGTTTGCAGGAATGGCTCAACTTTAAAGAAAGCTCATCCTATGAGTTCCAAAAGCAAAATCCAGCATCTGTAGTTCCCCAAACCTGAGTTGTGCTTACTGTCAAGACAGCAACACATTAATTAATTTATTTACCACTTCAGCTCATCTAGTCCATTTTGTTTGATGTAAGACTTTGGAGCAGTGAAAACTGATAATACAGTCACCAGTTTAATTTGTTGAGGGTGAAGAAAAAGGATGAAAATATAGTTATGAACTTATTTGTGCTGCCAGATCAAAGTGTTATCTTTGTGCTTATTTCTAAGCTATAATAAGCACTGGTCGACATGTTCCAGTGCAGTATGGGACACCACTTCATGAAGGTGATAAATCGTTAGCTAATGGCAACTTTTTATGCTATTACTTTGTATTCTGCTCTGTTGGTTTACATTGGGCATTATGTAAGACAGGTTTTAGCAATAAAGACATGTTTTAAAAAGCTACAGGTTCAATACTGCTAAAATGTCCCAAGAGTTTTAAATTCTTTAATAGGATTCAAGAGTTTGTCAAAGGCTTGTCAGTTTGTCAAGTTTGTGGCAAAATTGTTAAAAATGTAGTGTAAAGGATTTTTTGCAGCATAAATTTGGTCTTTGAAATTTTCTATTAAGAAATATTAAAATCTCGCCTGGTTCTCATGAATTCAGTATCGTATGTTGACTTGTGAGTTTTATGTATGGTTACACCCCTACTCAATAGGCACTGTTTCAAGCTTTAAGATTTTTCAAACATGAAAACATTCATGTCATACCAGAGATGCCAGAAAGTATGAGTGAGAAAATCTTTCTCTGATAGGAGAGCATAAACAGATAAGCACAGGACTTCCCCTTCCCTAAACCTGTTTATGCAAACAATGAGTCAGCTGGCTGAAAAAAGTCGCCATGCTTATTTTCTATTTACAAGTCAGACAAATGCATCGGTTTGGAAAAAACCTCACTAACAAAAAACGGCCGTCATGGTGTGGAAACAGAAGGAGCGTCTCTTTTCAAGTCAAACAATGTTTCAACATGACAGTTGGTAAGCCGTGAGTGGTGTGTGTATTCAAGAAGCCACCTACAGGCTAGGAAAGTGACAGTTGGGCCGGACTAATTCACCACTTATTACCAGATAGATATTTATAACTATATGAAACAGCAACATTTATATTATGCACAATGAGGACTAGATAAATCTTATTCTGTATTTTTAGACTTTCCTATCAAAAGAATACTGCTGTATAAACCACATCTCTATAACGGTAATAATTATTGCAACAGAAGAAATAATTCTACATTTCACATTTTAGTTTTAAATCTTGTATAAATACTTTGGAAGAATTATATTTTTGCTTAAGGTTATACTATAAGAACATAAACTATGCCACGGCTAACAGTAGTGCACTCACACTACAATCTACAAAGAAATACATGACAATTTTGGGGGGGAGTGAAAGAGAAGAGCAGGCAGATTTAAAGCTACACCTATTAACTCTTCAGTCGCCAGTCAGCAGGTTTTGCACATCACCCTCCTACGCCAGCACACACACACACACACCCCCCCCACACACACACACACACACAAATCCTGTCTCCAGGGCTTCACTGGGTCAAGGTTCATCTATGAACCAAAAAGCATGGCTTAGGTGTGGCTGAATTTAAGTACAAACGTGTTAGTACTAGGCAAATGTGCAAACCTAATGTGTGCAAGCACTTTCACTGCAAGAAATTGATGAGCAGCTGTTCTGGAGATGTAGAGCCTCCAAAATCGGTTTGCACACAACCGAAAGATGAAAAGCTGAAGCCCATGAGACAAACTGCTGCTTCCTCGCTGCTGGTGCACAGCCTGGCATGGCCCCTCCTCTGCTCCCCTCCAAACCAACTCCTTGCTCATTGCACTACAAAGGCCTGGGGGCCAGAGGTGCAGTATTAGAGCTTCACTTCTGATGTGCATGTTGTTTTTCCCTCCTCCCTTTTTCTCCTAGACCTTTGCCATGTCTTCTTCCCCAACCTCCTCTCCTGTCTCCATTTTTTTTTTCCTAAATGCTTCAAAGAAATGTCAGGAAGCGGGAACTTGGGAGAGGAGAACTGAATGAAATTGTTTGTATTTGCAATGTAAATAATAATAATAAAAAAAAAGAACAAAGTTGAAATAACTGCCTCCCCCTTTTCGGTTATTTTATGAAATGTCAAATACCCACAAAGATTGTGCAGTTGCTAAAAACTCCTGGATGTATCTAATAAACTTCTTTCCAAAAACCTGATACTGAAGCTCATATGCCACAAACAAGATCTTCATGGATTTCCTAAGTTTAGGTCCTAAGGACAGAATCAGATCTGAACAGGATTTTGACAGCACCATAAAAGAAACAACCAAATAGGGAATCATTTTTTGTGACCAGAACCAAGTCAAAGCAGAGTTTCTATATTCACCCATAACGGCCAGAGAGGAACCAAACTGTAGCTAATTAAGCGCGTTTCAATCTCAACACTGTGAAGAAGGTTGGCTAATTAAATGACAAGCTGTCAGTGTCTCCCAACTGCTCGCTGCTGCATTTAAGGATGACAGGGGTCAATTTAATTTGAATCGACCCAACAGACCACCTGAGGCAGCGCGCCGAGGCCTCAGCCCACCTACTGTGATGGTCTGGGTGCTGGTGGTGAGTGTGTGTGTGGAGAATCTATTTGTGGATGATTACTGGCTGTTTGGAAAATATGTCAAATCTTTACTGCACAAACTCATAAAAACATACATCCTTGTACTCAGCAGCGCACTGACTGTCCATCGTGCTCACCAAAGATCTCTGGTGAGCCTCTGGTGGTGTTTCACTGAGGACCCGCTCTTCACAAAACACCTTCAAGTCTCAGCCAAAAAAGGGCAAAGAAATGCTGGCTTCTCTGTACGAACAGAAAACTTTGATTCTCTAATTTTTGTTCATCTTGGAACCGCTTTCAAAAAATCTGATCTGGAAATGGAAAATGAAGCACTGTACAATATTCACTATGAAGCATAGGCTTGATTTACTTCTCTTGGAGAATATGCTAGTTTAATTGGGTTTCTATTTAAAAATCTGACACAAATGTAGTTACTATATTTCTTTAAAGCAGAGCAGTAATTATTCTCACCGCCACAATGCGAATATAAATACCCAGATTATTACAGTTCCAAGATTAATCATTTCTTATTCTGACGCATAAACAAGAAAAAAACAAATAAAAATAGTGAAGTTTTTAATCTCGTTTTGCTATTATAACTTTTATAGTTTAACAAGCCGTTATATTTCTTATAATCGGAAGAAAATAAATCATAGAAACTTTCTTTCAGCCAGCTGGCAATGTGCAGCAGAGCTCTAAGCTGAATAAAACCAGAGGAAACTCCAGTTCCTTCAGCTGTTATTCACATCTCATTAAAAACATTTAGACTGTAGGAGGAGTCTGATAGAATGCTGTTTTGAAAAATTTGTGATACTTAGACATACTTCAGGCTGGTCTAAAAGTTTATTCTGTTACGTAAAAACCATCACAAACAGTAGAAGGTGTTCTCGAACACTAAAATGTGACATTTGATTCTACAATACAGCGAATATATCAAAACTTGTTTTAATAGCTAGTAGAAGTTGAACTGGCCTACATCTCTATTTATATTTAACCCGCTCACACATGTGAAATTATCTCTGACAGACGCAATGCACAATAACATTTTCAGCAATTGTTTTCCTGTTACTGTTCAACAAGGTAAAGTCAATTATTTACAGTGAATATTAAAGTTCAACGTCTTAAATGGTTTTAATGCTTCAGAGGCAGTAAAATTGTGACTTTTCACTACTGACTACAAAGTCTTAAGTAGAAAGTGACTTTGGACTTTCAGTGAATATCTACTGCATGGTCCTACTTTGCTTTCAGCATATCTTTAGCTCTAGCCAGACTATTGTTGAATGTAAAAAAAAAGAAGGACTAAGTTTTAGACTAGAGTATCTGCATAGTAACACTTGTGTCTTTTGTTGTTAAGCATTTTAATGAAAATCTGATCTTCTTGTACATGTTTGATCTCATTTGAGTTGGCCTGCAGTTTATTTGTCAAGTATTTTACTAAAAGAAAAACCTAATAAAAGACTAGTAGAGCAAATATGTTTTATTTGAAAGCACTGCAACAGACTATTAATTTGACGGACCTCCTAATGTTAAAAACACAAAAAAAATCTGCCACAAACACAAAGAGTAGAAAACACGAACATGTCCATTTAAAAGTAGTCCCTCTAATCTATGACCACAGTGAGCACTTTGGGAGAAACTGGACTTTCTTATCTTCCACCATCTCATTCAACCAGGGTCTCCTCCACTCCAGTGAAGTGGGAGGATGAAGCCTGTCAGCTGGTGGGGCTGTGGTTCTAAAACAACAAGACTCACTTTTGACACTGCACCATCAGGGCCCAGGGAGAGTCACCAGCACGTCTACCCCAACAGCCTCTGCAGCACCTCCCTGCGCCTCCCCCAGGAGGCTCTCAGCCCCGAGTTGTTTGCTCTCCCTCTCCACCAGACAGAATATAATGCTTTCCACATGTGAGGGTAAAAAAGGGGGGAGGTTGGTGGGGTGGAGAGAGAAGAAGTGGGGAGGAGTTGCATGTGAAGAGAAGAAAAGCATGCTTGACTGGAGGCTTACAATGAATTTACCCACATCAAAATCACATTTTATTTAACTAAAATACATGACTGCCAAAGATGCTGAATAGTTCAGCATCTTTTTCACGGCCTACAGTCACTACAAAGCCAACAATTAAAACTGTGTTGCCTTTACCAGTCCGTGGGGACCAGTCAGATCCTTGAAATGGAAAGTGGCACCTAAAGTCAACAAATAAAACCCTCAGTCTAAAAGTGGCTCCAAAAACAAGGCAGACACCAACATTATCAGAACAAAAGAAAAAACAAGACAGGAACACTTTTAGAGCAACTCAAAATTATATTTAGACATTTCATTAAAAGGTCAAAAATAACAAATTGGATATTTGATGGTCAATCAAAAGTGGTATGATAAAGCAATCCAGGTGAAATGAACTCTATCTATTTTAATGTGCACAGAATTAAACGCATCATTTAAAACTATCCAGTAAGACAGTTGCTGTGTTTCCATCACAAATGTGCACAAAACTTGTCAATATTCCACTAAATGTCAGGATAATATACAGATGTACAAAACGAAAAGAGACAAGAATGATACTCTGGATGACTCCAAAAGACAGAGTAAAGGTCTTTTCTTCTGAGGACAGAAAATAACCTTGACATTGTACGCTTATTAAACAAGTTCTGTAGCAAATAAACCCATACATTGCCAGTAACACTTTATGCATAAATTAACCTGCATAATCTGGAGGTTAATTAATTATGATGGACATATCTACCAGAGTGACTGAAACCACTTCGTGCTTCATAAAAACACTTTCAATGAGCACCATCTTGAAAGCTTAATATTACACTAAATGGCAGAGGCTCACGAGTTGGAGTGGATTTTAATGTGGTTGATGGTTAAATTCCTCGGCCTAAATAAAAAGCCCTTTGGCAGAACGCTGAACCACAAATTGCCACTGAATGCAGGCAAGCACCTTGCAAAAAAGCCCTGTGTGTTATTGTGTGTTTTACTGAGCAAGTTAGCAATGCAACGGGTTTGTCGTAGAAGTACAAACTCTGGTCTGAAGGTGCTACAGAAGTACAGACAAATTACAATTCACGCGCCTTAATTGCAGAACAAAGGATTGAAGCATAAGAAGAAGGGATCTGCAGACAAACACTAAAGCCACATGACAAGACAAAAAATAAAAACACGACAGTAAAGTAAATGTATTTGCAGTTAACATTTTGTATTTTGTGTGCAAACAGTACTCTGCATATGAAAATGCCAAATATATAAATGGACCTCCAACAACTAGTGATTTATTTTGCACTAAGCCATGTAAGTAAGTTTTTCAACAAAGTCTCCACAGGGATGTAGCAATAACACCAACACAGAAAAATGGAATAACACTTTATTTTCCAATTTTTTTCTTGAGAGCAAATGTCAAGTGCATGTGGTTAGATGCATTGGGCACAAGCCATTACCTTATGCTTTTCACCATGTAAGGTCTTTGAAGTCAAGGTAATGCAATCGTTAAATAACATGGCCTCGGGCCACAGCAACCACACATTAATCGTGTCAGACTAATTGCATGTAATAAAACTTTATGAAAGCAAATTTTAATACAGTGACGCAACTCGGAACAAACATTAAATATGTTCAAAATCCATGGCCGTATAAGTTAATAAAGCTTCTCAGAAAAGTGTTGCAGACCTTTTTAAGCTTCCAATGGAATATCTGACATTTGTCTTTCTTGATTTTAGCCTGGAAGCAACAACGTGCACACACCTTGCATCTGTAGCAGCGCCCGTTCTGTGGTGCATTATGGGAGTAACAACTCACTGTTAAAGTAGAGCCTGAGTGAAAAGATTTGAAGGCGCGATCAAAGCTGCATACCAAGGCACTTCCATTAAGGTGATAAAAATCAGGCAGTAAAGGGGGAGGAAAACAAAACCTCACACACAGCAGTCAACTTATTCAAACAACAGAACACACAGTAATGAGAAAATTCTGCCTTTGTTTAGAAACCATGAAATGTTCTCTCAATCAAAAGGCTCATCAACAGTTGCTGTGGCGTGCAAACAATAAACAGTGTATATGTGGAGTTATAAGGTAGAAATGCATCATTTACTTGTACAGTCTGAAGATTAGCACAGACTTTAGCAATCAATTATATTGATTAGTCTGTGGTCAGTCTGAACCTTTTGATTTGCCCTGCCTGTTGGCTCAGTCACCGTCTGAAAATCAATCTTCAGGTTCTGTCACAAATTCCTAATTGAAGTTATCTCTGGACTTTGACTGGGCCATTCAAACTGAGGACATATGATGACTTCACTTGCAGAAATTGTGGATGGAATCACTGAAGTTGGCAATAAAAATGGATATCAATGAATAATGTTAAAAATAAAGATTTCTTATTCTGCAAAATAAACATTTAAAATATAGCAAAGAAAATATTTAATTTGGAAAAATAAATTAAAATAAATGTTGTCCAGCACTAATTTTAACATCAATCTACCTAAATTATTTCACTGCATGCTTTGACTGCATGTTTCGGATCATTGGAGAATATTGGCTACATGGCACGCATCTAAAATGTCTCACAAGCAGTTAATAAGCTAAACCGAAACATCTGTTACAGCTAAATGTTAACTAACTTAGCATTAGCCACAGGCAGAGCTAGTGGAGGAAAGGAATTAACTCTTGTTTTCTCTTCCTCAGTACGTAAAAACTAAAAGCTGTTTGTTGCATTTCAATATAATCAGGAGTTTCAAAGTCTGTTTCAGTAAAAGACGATGTTACTGCTGGTGTAGTTTTCAGGAAATGTCCAAGATATTCTGGATCGAGACCGAGGAAAATGTAATTGCCAAGACTTGGAAAAAGCAGTCTCAAGAACATGAACATCTTGATGTCCACACTATAACCTCTGTTTTAGCAGGACTTCATATATCAAATGAAGTCCAACAAGTGTGTGACAGAACCAACACTGATAGGCTGGAAGCACTGCCCAGAGAAAAAAAAATACTAACAATAGAAACCAATAAAACTGTTTATATATCGTTCCTGTTTAAAAAGTGTCTCTCTTTCAGCGAAGCAAAAAGAAAGTCATATGGTCTCAGATGGTTTATGCAGATGGCTTGGTTTATGCAAACCATCTGTTTCCCACAGTAAAATTCAAGTTCTTTTCAAGCATTTTCAAGGCAAGCTTTCAAACTTTTTCAGCATCACACTTTGGAGACCAAAATAATACAAATGAACTAAAGAAGACACTTTCAATTCACTTTCATATGACAATTTATAACTGTAATAATATCTTGTGATCGTATGCTACATGCTGCAGTAGAGACAAAGAACTAAAACATAACATTGTTATGTTTTGAAATGGCTCTCTCACACACTCACCATATACACCTGGTCTGAGGAAATTACAAAAATAAATTTCTAAATAAAAGTCTCTCACTAAGGTATCTAGAATTTAGCAAATATAAATCATTTTGGTAATTCTGACCTAAAACAAGAGAAGTTTAGTCTGATTGCACTTCACACTGAGAAAAAAAATTGGAGTCGTCTTTTTTATCTTCTTTAAAAATCTGACTTCAACTGTAAATTACACCTTCCAAATTTAGACTTTTCACACAATTTTAGATTGCACTGTTTCTTTTACCAAACTGTGCAATTTGAATATTAAAATAACTACTTGAAATTAAACCATTTTCAGGGATTTCAAGTACCGGTACTAACCCCGTTAAACTATTCTGGATTATCATAAAATTCCTGGACACACCTGGAAGGGCTTTCAGATGTGGCTCTTGAACCTTTTACTGTAGAGATGAACAGATAAATCTTAGCAAATGCTCTCACCACAAGGAGACAAAAATAACAGTGTATATTTTGAGAGAAATGGTGCCAAGTAATCAGCGAGCTCATAAAAATGCTGCCTGGATCCAATCAAACTGAAAGATGGCTCTTGTTTTAGGCTGATTAACCATTGGAATGGCGAAATGCAAGCAAGTGTTAGGGGACAGCATGTGAAAAAAGCAGAACTTTTAGATTATATGGCGATAAGAAGCATAAAAGTAGGAGGCCAGGAAGAAAGAAAAAAATCCTGGGGTGGTCTCCTCAGGTTTCTGAGCAAGATGTGAGCTCATGTCTGGCGTGTTATAAAGGACTCTATGCAGACAGGGGGCTTTGTTCGAACACATGTACTGTCAGGGCAGTTCCACTCACTGATCATTGGAGACCAAGAAGAGGATTAAGAGTCATATAATAGAGGTTTTACCTTAGAAAAACTAAACTTCAGCAACCTTGACTTGATAATCTTTGTTAGCCTGTTTTTACTTTACCGAAAGAAAAACTGTCTAATGAAAGAACATACATTACCTCAAATGCATTCACAAGGCTACTGTAAATATTGTGGTCGTTGCTAAGGTTTGAATGTTAGAGGTATGACGTTACGGTTGAAGAAACTTCACCTTATGCAATCTAGCATTAAAAAATAGCATTGGGTTCAAAGAATTACGCCGAGATACACAAACTCAGTTTTCAGTTTATTTAGTCTGTCTTATAGTCAATATAAAGCCATGACCAAAACTAATGCTTATAGAATTGTCGTGTTTCGATTTTGTAGCAGCATGTTACAATGCAATATTGTGCAAAGGCAAACGAAATCACTAGAAAACAAAAAATGTGTTAAGAAAGGATGCTTTTATCTGTATTTTTAGTGGAAATAGTAATCATAAGAACAAGAAAAGCTGGGACTCTAAAAACAATTAACTACATAAAAGAAGAAAATATGATACAGCAATACTTCAATGCATTCAAGAGAATCTAGAACATGTCTAGAGAAGTGTACAACAAAACTGTGTTGCCATCATATGAGAGAAAAACTTTTAAACCAAGACAAACGTTTTCTGATAAAGTCAAATTCAAGTGCTTTTTAGGCATTTTTGTGAGTTTGGCAGTCATTTGGTTGTTTGGGGATAAATTGTTGCATTCAATTGGTTGCAGTTTGTAAGTTAATTCAGCTTTCACTACATCTTAAATTTTTAAAGCTGCAGTGCCAGAACGTTTTTCAATTTATCACTCCTGGTAAGAAATGATGAGGCATAGGGAATAATATGCTTTAGAGTAAGAAAGCATTAGTCTTTATGACATGAGCTCATTAACAAGAGACGTTATTTGTGTTAGCTGGGAGCTGTGCAAGTAGGGAAAACATCAAGCAACGGTTGACTGTTTTGCAAAAAAATACACCAATACGTCTATAAAGACAGAAGCAGCAACAGATTTAAACTTTGCACATTAAACAGCCTTTTAATGCCACATTCCCAGCAGACCAGCCTACATCTGCAATGTGCTAGAAACTCTTTCAAGCAAATTCAAATATTCTAGGATTGGATGCCAGACTAAATACACAAAATGCATTGGAAGGGCATAAATAGAACAAAACATACAATTTTCTCTACTTTCAGAAAACAAAATATGTCTGAAACAAGACCAATGCAAACATGAGGAAGAAGGGACAGTTTGGAAGTTATTATGAAAAATAACAATTATGGATAAAATAGGAAGAGGAGAAAAATAAGGATGAGGCCACTGACTAGTAAAGTGGATTATAAAGTAACCGATCAGTTTGAAAAGATCAAAGAGAGTTGCTGTTTGGGACTGAGATCAAAGTACGAGAAGGAAAAGGTGGAGGAGAAAAAAGAAATGCAAACAAAGGACAGGAAATGCACACCTGTTGGTTTTGGATCATGCAGGGTCAAATCCCATCGACTAATTTGCTGGATTACATTTCCAGCAAAATCAACTTTTGCTGGAAATGTAATCTATTCATTGCACATAAAAATAAAATGACAAAAAAAAATTATAACCACAGATATCAGAATAAGAGCAATTTATGTAATTTGCATGAATTTTCTATGCTAAGTGCTACCAGAATTTGCACATAAATTAATACTTTTTCCTGTCTGACAAAAAAGTATTACTACCTTACACATATGACTCTTAGGTAACCTTTCCAATGACTTTTTGCCTTTTGAGTGAAAACATATCAGAGTTTTGCTTGCTACTTTAACTTGCGTACAATATTTCGCTACTCTATAATCTAAAAATATAATCCTCCAAACCTATTAAAACCAACTGATGTGCCATTTCTGGGCTACATTTACATGCCTATAGAGAGAGGCAATTCACTGTTACCATAACTGAACAACAGCTTTAGTAAACCCCTAGAAAGCAGAAGTAGATTTTAAGTGTCATTCTCAGTTCATCAAGAAACACCTCATCGTTAAGTATAGCACACATGGATGATGATGCTGGTATTCAGTTTATTTTTATATGCACTAATCTCAGTCACATAAGCATAAAACCCTTTAAAATAGCTGACATTAGTACATAATAGCATCAGACTAGACATTTAGGAAGCTTTTCATTGGTTGGGGGTATTTCAGCAAGATACACTAACACACAGTGGTTGACAGCGCCTCTGCACCAGCATCTCAACTATGTAAGTACGGGATTGGGGTTGTCCGCTGAATATGCATCAAGATTCTTTTTTGTTTTTTCCTGGGCTGTCTAAACATTGGAAAGCCCTCTCCCATTCAGATTCACGATTCAATCGCTGCCGTGTGCAGGATTCCGAGTACGAAAAGAGGAAAGGAGTTCCCCAAGGACATTCACAAGTTCCTGGTATGTAAATAGCAAAAAGCTTCGCTGTCGTAAATGTGACAAGTAGGGGAGCACAATGCTTCGCTCACAACATATGCAGGAGACATATGACTGAATCTCTCAAAGAAAAAATTCCCATTTGGCATTTCAGCTGCAGCAGTGCGTCAATCAAACTGCATGGTGCTGTATTTCTTAAATATCAAAAAAGAAATCTGAATATTATGGAGACATGCAGTCATTTGGAGAATTAGGATATCCTACACCGGCCTGTACGTTTTCCTAAAATGTTAGCACATATGGATATGTAATACAGGGCCGTATGAGTCATTCAGAGAGAAGTCTATAGAAACCTTTGAGTCTGGCGAAGTACTGAAAAAAAAAATCTGTAATCAACTTTTCTGCTCTCCAGAAATAGTATCCAAGTGGAGGGTTTTCCAAAATACTTCCAACATGCTTAGTTCTGGCTGTCTAAGTAGGTTCACCTGAAAGATGGCTGCAAGATGTTAAAAGAAGTCTCAACAAGTCCTAAGATTGCACAATTGGACTTACAGCAAACTCTTGTTACTGTTTATATGAAAATGCATGCATATCAGGACAATCACAAGTTAACTTTCATGTGAGTTATAAAAGAGGAGACATTTTAAAAACAACAGATGTTGTTATTGTTTTTCCTTCACACACAAATGATTTTCCCAAAGTTGTGCAAGCAAACACAATCAACACCAGGGTAAAAATAAGGCACGAAATTCTTTGGGTGAGGCAACAAATGTACTTTTCACAGATCTTGCTAAAACTCTGCATTTCTAAATTTTAGCATTTCTGAAATAAATAAAAAACAGCAAAGTTCCAGCAAATGTTCAAAAGGGGATGCAAGATTTCCAGTAACACTGCCAAGAGATGCCAGAAGCCAAGTCCAGCTGAATGACCCGCCAACTTCTGGGCTTGAAAGACCGAGAAAAATTGGCATGAAACCAACCAGCCAATGCTGGTGCCAAGCTAATCATCTGGGGAAAGAAACTTTCAGACATGCAGACTACGAATGATGATAAAATACATGGAACTGGGCTGCTAACTTATAAACCTTGCAAATGGAAAGCCGGAACTAATTTCACCGATACTTAATGTTGTAATTTTTTCTGATTTAGAGATGTAATGCACTTTAATGTGTAATTTATCCAATATATGAATCAATGTTACTGAATGAAGACAGTGCAAGCGAATTTGTACATCAAGTATTATTAATTTTATCCCCCTCATTTTTATTGACCCTCTGATCATCTGTAAATGAACATTCAAGAACAGTCTACATTTTCAGTAAGCACCCAACTGGTCAAATAATAATTAGATGAATTACTTTAAAAAATAGTGCTAATGCCCTAATGCTAGAGCCACTGCAAGCATTTAGCTTATGTAGGTGAGTGAATCTTCATTTGTGCGTAGCATGAGATTGAATAACCCTACAATTCACTCATCATTAAGACATTTTAAGGGCAAATTTGTATATTCCACAGCAACCTATGTGTGGTAGATATGCCAGAGAATCAAAGTAACGTATTACATATACTTAAAAGAAATTGCCGAATTACTATCAGAATAGTTCTTTTCTCTTGTTGATTTTCCTTTACGTGTAGGTCATCTATATAGCCATGTTTATGGTAGAGAGAGATCTTAGCAATAGCGAATCCAAGCAAGAGCTGCTCTGTATGCTGAAATTTGTATCTGTGTTTATGTCAAGTGTTTTGGTGTATTTGTAAAAGAAACAATAGAGTAAGAGTGTGACTTCACTCCTCTGCAGAATTTTGAACACTCAGCATCATCTTATGTTTTATCTCAAACTCAAAGTCCCGACTGCTCCTCTCTGCTTCCTAATTAGCAAGCTGCATCTCTCACCCCAACTTGACTTTCCCATTTTCCTCCAGCAAAATACAAACACTGCACATCTTTTCATCTTTAAAATAGCCTGGTCTTACTGAGGCTCAGGCAGAGACGGCAAAGTTCAACTGATCAAGCCAGGTCACCTACTGATTCATCTTCAAAGGCAGAAAAAGGAAAAAAAAAAAACAACAGCAAACACGAAACAGCAGAGGACACGATCCACATACCACCACCCAAAGACAACAACACCAGGAGGCAGGAGACCATCAGGATGGTGTGGAAGTAGGCCCAGTGAGGAAGGTGTCATCTTAGACTGTTGATGAGGCTTTAAGAAAAAAACCCTCCACATTTCTTATACAGAAGCTGGCAGCTCCACTACACCTGAAAACAACAGCCGAGCACTTTAGTAGCAGCTTCTTGGTGGCATCATGACATCCAGCTACAAAATAATAAGCCTGTCATGGTAGTAAATTTTGCTGGGTGATAACTTGTCCCAGAATTTATTGCGTTAAATGATAATGTTGTTTTCTAATAATGCATGAACACATTCTCAAAGATCAATAGACTTGAAATTCAAATAAATTTTATATAAATAAAACAGAAACAACAAAATTGTCCTTCAAAAAAAAGGTTAGTTGAGACTTCTCTCATTCCACTTTTTGGAGAAAAGGAGAAAAGAGAAAAAATAATAGCAAGTATATTTGTTCTATTTTTTATATATATATTTTGAGATGTCTATTGATATTGAATAAATGAGAATCTTGATTTTTATAAATCTTTTGGCACACTCAAAGTGAACAGTACTGCATATTGGGGCATATTTTGTGTTTGAACTATTAAACTTTGCAGTGGAAAGTGTTTTTGGAGGGAATCTCAAGTATTCAGGGAACTTATCTGTCATTATGCTCTCTTATTCTGCATAAACTAGTATTTGATTGTAACCCCAATATTTGCTTAAAAGTCCTTTAGAAAGTTACAAAGAAACCACACACTTCCAGTACCCAACTAAACAAATAAAACCATCACATGAACTAGAAGATGTTGGAATCCCACCGCTCATTCACAGTTCAGAATGGAGAAGTTTTGCAACATAACCCAGATTTTTATGTATAATTTTGAATTTGTGTTGATGGGAAGGCTGGGGGAAGCCTGAACTTTCAATGCTCTGCACAAACTTCTGACTGGCACCGTTTCTGCCCTACATCTTAAAGTTGAACTTCAGTTCAACAATTTATTCACACTGTAGGAGTGCCTGTCAACATGCAGCACTGAATTTTTCTGACACTGTTAAACAATTCAATGAGCTACCAGTCAGAGAAAAGAGTTTGAACACTGTGTACAGGTCTGGCTTAAATTTTTTATGATGCTAAATTTCTGTGTGGCAACAGACTTATAAATGGCTGCGCAGAAAGAAGTTAAATCAGCTGAGCTGACCTCCATGACTCTGTGACCCTGAACTTTGAGAAGTGCTTTAGCTCCTCTGGAACTGACAACAGGCTGCACGGACTGTTTTTTTATACACGAGACTCAGACTCCACAATATGACAGCCTGCTACGCTGAGACTGGATCGGCTGCACAAAATCTCTTTGAATCGTCTCTCTCTCCCAACCCATTCACCTAATTTCGCATTTTTTCCCTCCTGTTCTCTGAACTGCTTTCTGCCTCTGGGAACAACTCTGAAGGCTGCTGTTGCATATGCAAGGTCACATCTTTACCCGAGAATATGCACCTACTCTCTCACAAAAAAAAATAAAATAAAAAAATATCCAGGAGGGTATAAAGTATGGATGGATCTTTGAACCTCAGAAAGGAACTTCCAGAAACCTCAAAGGTGTCTGTATGCAACTTAGAACTGAGAATGTGAGAACGATCAGGCGTAAGCAGGAAGAGAAAAATGGGGTTAAAAAACTACGAGAAAAAGAAGTCCAATGTGCTTCTACACAGTAGGAGTTCCAACTCTCTCCTCATCGAGAATGCAAAGCCTCTTCTGCAGCAGTGGGTGTGCATGTGTGTGTGTGAGGGGGATGGGAGAGCAACAAATTCAACTCGTCTGGGGGAGGGAGCTGGTCTCTAAATTCTGCTGCTTGTCCCCCCAAATGCGTATTCCACCACCAGACCCACCCACTCCTTTCAACTCCTTCATTTTGAATCTGGCCCCACATGGCCAAAAGATGGCTTTCGGTTTTATCGTTTCTGCTGCAACACACCCAGCAAGGCCTGCGGGAGTCTAAAAGGATACACCAAAGACTAGAAAACTAGACATAGAGGTGAATCAGAAAAAGGAAAACCCACTTAAAAAACAGTGAGTTGACTCATAATAACAAACAATTGGTTTTATGAAAATAAAATCAAAAGGCTCCATACCTGGAACAAGCGAGTATAATTAAGTGTCGTTTAAAATGGTTGCTTCCAGGGTTCTTCCAAATTTTCCATGACAAAACATCACACATTTGCAAACTCTTATTTTCAGTGTTATTTTATACATGCATTTTAAGGTAATTCTATGATGGACTGACAACCTGTCCAGAGTGCAACCCGCCTCTCGCCCTAAATGTCTCGCTGGAGAAAGGCACCAGCATCCCTGCCAACCCTCTAAGCACAAAGGTGTAAGGATATGGATGGATGGATTTTAAGGTAGTTCTGTCTTGCCTTTAAATGAGGAATCTTTTAAAGGCAGAACTCCAAAGAAAATGAAAGGAAGGAAGTACATGGATGGAAAGATGAAAACGGGTCGATAGTTGGACGTATAAATGGATAGATAAAAGAAAAATTGGAATCACTTTTAAGGATGAAATGTTACTTTTCCATACTTAAACAGGCCTGGAAAATACCCATTCCATAGTTTTCCAAACTGTAGGAACTTTGTTCTTCAGAACCATACATTTATAAACATAAGTAAACAATGACTCAAATTTTTATACAAATCACAGACAAAATGTTAACAAAAATCAAGGCTTTGTTGGCCCTAAATTCTGCAGAAGCATTAAACAAAATATCATATTTCTTATGTAACCTCCCATTGAGAAAAAGTCACTGGTTTTTAGTTCTTGTGGTGGACAATCCAAACCTGTTAGGGTCTACAGCTCCTCATACAAAGAGACCATCACAGCAGCCAATTTTCAGTTTGAAGGAAAACATTCATGTCAATCATTGACAAGCCAGACATCTGGTTTGACTAAAGTCGCTTTGGAGACTTCTGCACTGAAGTGGCTCCTGTGCTGATTTGGTAATCAGGCCCCAACTTGAAATCAGTCCCGTTTTTACCACCACCACATCTAGCAATCCGCAAAAAATTATTGCATCGTTCTGCTTACTCAAAAATCTACCTCCATCAGTAGCTGAAGGTGAGCTGAACTGTGACCAATCAGAACAGCAGCAGCAAAAGTATGACAAGAATTTTAAAAAACAAGAACTGTTAGTAAAAGTAGGGCATTTTTATAACAGAATGCAGAACATGGATACTCCTATCAGATTATCTTGTTTGATAACAAGTTGAAGTCAAAACCTCAACTAGAAACAAAGCTTGGATTGCATTTATGATTATCAAACACAAGTTTCTGATAGCTGCAAGTGGCATTTTGATGCATATCAGGAAAAAGTCATCAAGAAAGCCCACTTTGCAGATAGAGAATGTTGTTTTTGTCTAATCAACCGCACTCTGATGTTATCCTAAAAAAATATTCAGACTAGACAGGCATTCTGCGTTTTGGGGATGATCAGCTTAAGATATGAAGAAAAGAGATAAAGGGCAAAAAAAAATAAGCAGACAGAAAAATGTGAGAGATGGCAGGGGCTGCAAAAACACTTCAAAACCACTTTCAGTCAAGGCCAAACACAGAGGGGCCCCCTCTTTCTGCTGAGAAATGTGGGAAAAGGATCAAAACGCGGTCGCATAAATGATCTGGCCACGTCAGGACAGAGATTTAAACCACAACAGCTGGTGCACATAGGGAGGAACATCAGTTTTGTGTTCCAATTTAACCGCGGTCCAGCAGAAACTAAACAGAGTGCAATGAGTTGTAGGTACACCGATACACCATTATGATTGATAGAAATGTACATTGTATCAAATGAATGCATGGTTTCTGAAAGAAATCAATCACTTTAGTACTTGGGAAAATATTTAACATACTTATGATTTAGATACAAGACTGCTGACAAATAAATTTACGTACTTCGTGTACTTCTGATGAGATGTTTTGTCCAGTTTCTTTCTTAATGAATCACAAATACTGGCCTTAACAGAGGCAGGGGAGTCCTGCAGTGCTTTAGATGCTGCTCTGGGTCTTACTGTGACCTGGATAAGTTCTTAAAACTGTAATTTTCACTGAAACTTTTAAACTCCACTGCACTTGTATTAAAAGGTAAATCGTTCTTGATCCTCAAAAACTGAAGAAGGTGCAATGTATCTAATGTGTCTAATGTTTGTTCTACGATGTCCTAGAGTTCAAACAAGTCACATCACAAGAGCAAAAACATAAGTTATGCTAAAGCTAAGGTTTTGCTAAAAGAAACTGTGCTAAAAAGACTGTAAAAACCTGATGCCATATAGTCCACTTTAACCAGTGTCTGCATTAATACATCGTCTCTTTAGCATAACTTCTATTTTAGCAAGACGTTCCTTTAGCATAACTCCCATTATGGTTTTTGTTGTTGTGTTGTGCCTTTTTGCTGTCTGTCGTCTTGTGGCCTTTTGCGATTTGTTGACCTTTCAGAACCAAAGACCATTCGCTCCATGAAAGTTTCACAGAAAGATTTTGTTCAACTTTCCTATATGTCGATATAAGTCAACATCTTCAAACAGCCCAAGATTTTAAAAATGTTAGTCTTTTTGTTCTGTTCTCGTCATAACTTTTACGTTAGAGGTAGATGTAACAGAACTGATTCATTTAACCCAGGTTTTGTTTACAAGATGAGACCTTTAAAGGTTGATACAAAAGAGATTTTATAGGTTTTCAAAGATTACAGATTTCCCAGTGGGACTCAATGGGATAAAAAAAAATCCTTAATTTACACCAACTATAACCAAGCACCTTAAAGTACTTTATGACTCTGAGTAATATTTAAATTTTAGCTTGGAGATATTCTTTTATTAGCTGCAACAGGGGAATTAAAATCTATGGCTCTGCCTAAAAATAAGGAAGTTTAAAAAAAGAAAAATACTCCAAACAATAACAGTTATGGAAGAGAACACAGGCACAGAGATTTCAGCAAATCCTCCGAGGGCTCATAAATCACTGAGACTCATCACGATTTATGGGAGGTGTAAGACGATTTCTGCTCTCACACTGCAGCTCAAGGATGACTAATGGGAAGCACCTGTAGCTCCGAAAACCTGAAGACATGTGAAAGCAGGTGAGACGAAAACCCAAACACCAGATGTCATTAATGTTTTTGTATGAAACACCATGTACAGTTGCTTGACTGATTTAAGGTGTTTGTTTTCTAAAGGTTGCTGCTAGAAATGCATAAAGCACAAAAATTAGCCCCAAGTCTAAAAAGAAAATGGATTAGATAGCAATAATGCTCCCAGATGAAGCAATGAGTCTGTGAATGCAAAAGTAGCCTTGATAGAGCTCAGAGTCGTGCAGGCAGAGCAGCAAGACGTAAGAAAGCTTTGAAGCTTTTACTGCAGAGAGCGTAGCAGGAATTCTGATGCCCTGCTGTATCTCCTCAAATCCCCCACCCCCGACTCTCTCCAACTGGTTCAATATAAAGGGAGGATAAAGAGCAGAGCCAGTGTTTATCCAGCTGAGGGACAATAAAAAGGAAAGTAGTAAAATGAGAAATGGAAGGTTACTAAGAAGCTGGAGGAGGAGGAATAAAGAGGAAAGGGGAGTGAGTGTCTGATAAACGGATTGGAACCTCTGAATCTGAGATATAAAAAACAGTAGAAAAACCACAAAGCTCTACAGCTCTTGGATTGAACCCAAACCAGAAAAGTTACAGACTAAACTTAGCATAAATCAACATCATTTCCTCTTTTCCCTTTTCGTCTATCCAGCTGAAATCATAATCAATTTTATAGTTATTTTGTGCCGACTAGTTCATGGGTCAACCTGGCTCTATTTCAGATCAACATGTTGCAGTTTCATTCATACAGCTTTGTAACCGTAAACAACTCAGTTTTTAGACTAATATTTAAACCATTGTGTATCTGGTATCTTTGCAGTTCAGCATTCAGAATTACAGTTAAATGTTCATTAAAATGCTAAAATCTCATGTACTATTTGAAATAAATGTACACAACCATCTAAATTTTGTGTTACAAATACAAATTTTGTATTACTTTTTATTGTATTTATTATTTATTTATTTATTATGTATTGTATTTATTGTAGTTCAGATCCCAAACGAGTCAGGAAACCCCTGAAATAACCAGACTAATATGGTTGAGTCTGACCCCAGACTCTACCACAATAGACATCAAAGACTCTCAACTGGTAGAACGCATCTCTTTGAGTCAGAGTCATATTTCCGGTCAGCGGTACATGAGTACATAACAAAAAGTTACCCTAAAAAGGCTAATTTATCTCCAAAATGTTGTAATCCATGCCTATCCACTAGGACCCTTTAAAGATGACTGCCTCCTGCCTGGATCTAGTGACTGTATGCCAACAGACAATACAACTACTGTTCAAAAGGGGGTGCCCTTTTCATCAACAGCAGATGAAGAAAAAGCTTAAAATCATGACAAGAAAAAGACAACAAAGTCTAGCAACAGCTGCCTGAGCTAGTCATCAAGAATAAGAAGTTTAGCTAAAAATGGTACAAACAACTTGGATCGTGATTATGTTCCTAATAAGCAGGTAAAATTAATCTAAAGCAAATCAAATTTCAGAACATTTTCAGAACTTTAAGATCTATATTGTGTATTTTAAATGAAAAACAAAAATTAGAAAGAGAAAAAATCTAAGTAGAAACCACTTTATAAAGAACTCTGCAAATATACTCCAACTGCAGGAGAAAAATAAAATCTTTAAACAAAAAGAAAAAAATTTGCCTAGATATGACACTTAAGAGTTATGAACACAAACTAGAACCAAGTGTCATCTGCACACCTTCACGTCTAGTGGGAAACTCAGCAACAGTTTGGCCAGCCTCAGATTACACAGCTGTAATAGAATGAGGGGTGGAGTAGAGATGACTATAATTACATTTTGCATTCTGATTACGGGCAACTCACTCACCGAAACCCCAGAAATCTTTTACGAAACTGAATCTTTAAAAACCACACAGGTTAAAAACCAAACTCCCTTTTCTACTCAAAGCTGATTGAAACAAACAAAAAAAAACCTTTGAGATGTAAAGTGACTTGAGAAAAAAAACGCACCTTTTTTATGTTTTTATAAATTTCACCACTTCTATACAAACAATCAGCAATAAAGTCCAGAATATGTGAAGTGGAAGAAAAATAATAAAACTGAAGATTTTTCTTTGAAACTTTCCAGAGAACTGTAGAATGCATTTCAGTTCAGGCCCCTTGGGTCCATATTTTGTCTTGTACAGAAAAATCAAGACTGGCAATTTTTGATAAATCTTTGCTAAAAGCTCCAGCAATCTGGATGGAGGGCACATGCGAACATCAATTAAATCCTTCACACAGATTCTCAGTTGGATATCTGTATGAACTTGGATTGTATATTTAAACTTGTTGAGAGCTTTCATGGTGATGTCAGTTTTTATTTTACAGAGTTTTGCAGGAGGGTAAAAATATTCTTCCTGTTTCTTGTGTTTCTTCCAGAGATAGTCAAAAACTTCTAACATCCTCCTGTAAACTCTCAGGCTTTCAAAGAACAGCTGGAATATAGATCCAACAGGTGGACTATAGTTCCCAAAAAAAGTCTGAATGAAAAGTCTGAATGAAAAGTCTGAATGAAACCGATTACTCTGGATTTTGTTTTGCAGTATACGATTTTTCCGAATTTGATTTCATATAAAAATCTTAAACTACAACAAATTTCCTTCCACTTCAAAATGCTGCACATTAACGTCTGACTAAAACCTATTGAAATTAGTTGTAGCTCGGCAAAATGTGAAAGTATTTAACAGTTATGCATACTTTAACAAGACACTGTGTAAAGTAAGCCACATGCTCACTTCAGGAAAATGTTGGCACCTGAGCAGAACCGATAAGAAATAAGAAGTAATACATTTCAGTATCGGCCTAATTTTAAGTTTGCTCTAAAAGCCTGTTGACCTTTATTACTGTTCTATTTTCACACCAGCAGCTGGAAGTAAGAAACAGCACTTCTAATTTACCATAAATCTTTCTTGCACATCACAAACAGAACCAGGAAGCTCATGGGATCAAATCCACACAGAATCTCATCCAGTCTGATCTGGACAGCTGCTTTCTCACATGCAGCTCATGTGAGAAAGCTGCATGTGGGATGCGGGGAGTGACTAAAAGCTAAAATTCAGTCATGTTCTTTAGTTACAAAACATTTGGAGAGAAGAAGAGAAAAGGAAGAAACTCCACATAGTAAAAAAAAAAAAAATTGAGTGTAATTAAAATCCTTAAAATGTTTGAATTCAGGATTCATCCAAACATACAGTGGATTCCTGCAGTCTCAGAGCGTTTTCCCTGCATGCATGTCTGTTATATTTGTGGCGGCACCAAACGCATCACAATCAGTCGTATCAGCTTCCAGCCGCGACAGATTCTCGCAGCTTATACAACAACATGACAGCTCTGGGGAGTTTACCCCGTTGCTCTGGAGTGACGCTGAATGCCGCTTTCGGTATGAATATTAAATCAGTCATAAAAGTTTAAAGTGAGACTGACAAAAGCTAAAATTACTTCTAATTAATGACATCTTTGTAGTCGACAGAACGCTTTTCCAGTCATTTGAGAGAGAGGGAAAAAAAGAAGCAGCCATTAATTCTCTGCGTTTGCAGGCAGAAAAACAGGAATAATGCCGAGACAAAGCAATAGAAATAAGAGCGAGAAAGGGAGCGAGCACAAACTGGGGCTCTGGGAGGGGATGAGCAGTGACAACGGCGGATCTGCCGGGATCAGAGGAAGTCCTCAAAGCCGACTCCCGGTGCTGGGATGAAGGCGGCTCAGTGTGGAGGCAGAGGAGATGAAACAACGTTTGGGGCCTCGGCCCCCTGCTGCCTTGCCTCTGTGCTCCAGGCCTGTGAGCTCCTCTGCCTCTGAAGTGCAAAACACCCCCCAAACACCTTCTCCTCCCCGAAGCAACCACCACCCCTGCATCCTGCCATTTGGTGTGTTTAAGGGACTCTGCATGGATGGACATGACAGGGTATGGATTTAAAGGTGTTTGTTCTGTCTGCTTCCAATTAGTTACAGCTGGAACATAAAATCTTCCTCATTAGTGCGAAGAGTTGAGGAAAATCAAATGCATCAACGTATTGGCTGAAAATCGAAATCAGGTGATTTTCCCTTGTACGGTGGATCAATTACCAGCAGCCCCCCTTCATTAAATGCATCATAAATAAGAAATCCCACTATTTGCAGGCAATGAACAGACCAGCAAGCTATTCTCTGGTGCATTTTAGTTTTAAGTTTAGCAAAATAAAAAAAAAGAAAATCTGATAAAGGTTAGGGACACATTGCATGGATGTAAATATGTAAATGGAAATGAACTTGTAAAACTCTAGAAATGATCACCGAGCACATTTGTTCCTCTTCATGTTTTATAAAATATTTTCAATTGGTCGTGATGTGAAGAACCCCGGAAATCCCAATACAGCAGTGCATCTTAAAGAGAAAGGGGTCAAGAAATTCCCTCTTATTTTGAAATCATTTACATATTTGCAATTTGCTGCAAAGCAAAACCTCAAAAATATAAAGTTCAGTAGATTTTGATGCAAAATAGTGAAAATTTTCTCCTGATTCCAGAACTAAAACCCCTCACATTTTCAGAAACTACATATTTTTTTCTTTTTTGAGCTTTTATAGTTCTTAGGGGAAAAATTTAATCTGAATAGTTATGCTACACCATAAAGGAAACAAGAAATTGGTAAAACCATAAAAAATCAGGATTGGTGCATCTCTAAAAGATGTCAACAGTTGCCTTTTTAAACCAACTGAATGCAAAATTACCTTAAAATCGGCATTCTTTTGCATTCTGTGCATTCACATAACATTTTCTGATATTTTTTTTACTGCAAAACAACAACCTTTATCTGAGGTTAATCAAACTCCAAAGGGTGCATAAGACCACATAAACTATCTGTGCTGTCAGTGATTAGAATGGATTTGCGAAATAATTGGCCCATTTCGATCTCTAACAAGCTGATAGATGCATTTCAACAATTAACACATCTAAATGAAGTTTAGATGACTCTCTTGGGGGCTAAAGGACTCATCTGTGATTTAACCATTACCCGCAAGAAATAAAAAGAAAAACAAGATTTTCACTGACTGATCTGTGAATGCTCCATTTAGAGTCCCCAAAAAACTATTAAGTGCATTGCAGACACATGAATCAGCTCTGAGACACAGCCTGTTAACCTTGATTATAGGGTCCCGTCTGCACATAATTAGTTAATGTCTCCTGATGCGATTCCTTATCAAGATTTATCGGAGGACCGCGTGCTGATGCTCCACATTAATGCACCCAAACTTCAAAGCATTGCTTTAGCGCTGCAACGCCACATCTTTTTGTTTCATAACACCCTAATGTTTTTCTCGACACGATTCTTCAGTCTATAGTATTTCAGGTGCAGGCCTCCAAGTGAGGGTCAAAACGTAAATAAAATGCAACTATTTTATTACCTGCATCGTGAAAACTCCCAGCTCCTGTGAGGACAGCTTTTTCATTTGCTCCGCCAAAACTTGCGCTTCTTCCAGGATGGAAAACTCCGTCTCGGCTCCGCAGTATCCACACAAGAGAGCCGAGCAAATCAAAGCGAGGCGCCACGAAAAAGCCACCGAGCCGCCGCGGAGGGGAAGGTGTTTATCCCGGAAAGCAGCGCGAGTCCTCGGCGTCTGAGCCTCCGCAGTCCGCCTCGCCATGATGGCAGGAGGTTTACAGCGCTGGAGGAAACACTGCGTGTGAACTGAACTGGTGGTGGAAAACAAAACAAACAAACAAGAACTTCAAGGGAACTTCTTTTTACAACTTTCCAGCGGAGAGTACGAGTGTGCTTTTCTCCCCGGCAAGAACCTCAAGTACTCCCAGCAATGCAAACCATCGCGCCCCCTTTACGTCCCCGAGGAGCGCGAGGGATATCCATGCGGAAAAGTAGATATGTTTATGCTGGTTTTCCCTTTTCTTTCTTTCACAGCGTTGCTCCCTCCTCTAGTCGTCGTTCCAACTCCTGGAAGTCTGGCAAAGTGTGTGAGAGCCGGAGATTCACCACAATGGGAGTGAAAGTAGGAGGCGTGGAAACAGTAAGGAGTCCCACCCGGCGCCTGGATCTCTCGATCAATGGATCAGGGGCCCGTGACGCGTTCACTGTTGCTGCGAAAAACAACAATCAAACAAACAGCTCCAGTTAAATTAACTGTAAACACATTATAATACATTTGTGTTTGTTTTGATGTAACATTTACTTTAAAACAATGTAAATTTGCATGTTTTGCTAACTGGATTTTCTCTTCAGAAACCAATACTTAGCAACAAAAGCGACTATATGATTTTTGTTTTGTACAAAGTATTAAAACTAAGTAGACTACAGTGGTCATAAACAGCTGAGCAGCAGTTTGAATTTTCTTTGCTTACTTTTCATTTTCAAAACAACGAAAATATAAACTCCCCAGCAAGGAATAATAATAAATAAATGACCCGTTTTTCTCAAATTCCGACGTCCTCCACATCCAACTTCACTACCAAAATATTATTCACCCTGTGACGTCACTTGGGTTTCCGCATAAAGGTTCACATTAAATGATAAAAAATTTAACATATATACATTCCTCCTCAAATTTGACTGAAAATGTAAATATTACATTAGTTATATCTTCTATTTTAAAAGTTGAAAATGAACTATTTTTACAAATAGTTCAGACAGAAGACACAGCATTTCCTACAGTTGCAGTACATATGGTTGGGCCTGCCATAAAAAAAATGCTGACCTTTTTTTTTTATTTCGCTTTCTCTTTGATTTTGAAGACAATACTGATAAGGTAAAATGTAAACTCATTTGTTTTTGACTGGAGTTTTGTTTTATGTTGTTGTTACTGCTAGTTCTTGCCATCACACTATATTTGTCTGTGTTTGGTTTCTTAGTTATTCCTGATGTTTTGTTCTTTATGGATTTTGGCTTACGTTGTAAACAAAACAAGATAATGAATTAGCATGAAAAAAATAATCATCAAGGAACTGGAGAGCTAATTATAAACTAAACATGTACAAAGTGTACTTCCTAATTATCTCTTCATTCTAAAGATAACTTGAATCTTAATAAGTCAAATTGTTCCTATTATTAAACAATGCAGTTCCATTCAGTTTATCATTCAAATTAGTTGAAAAGACAGTCGACAGTCACTTGTGTTTTGGGCTGCTGACTGTACAGCAATCCCTCACTGAGCATGCATGCAACGTCAGCAGAAAGGAAAATGTCCCTTTAGCAGGAAGAAACCTCCAACAGAAGCAAATTACCGCTGAAATTGGTGTCCTTTCTGTGTTGAGGAAGGAGTTAAGAATTAATGGCAGCAGCTCATTTAGTGACTGTTAAACAGATAAATAGTGTGGCTGTTTTTAAGCCTAAAGGATGAATGACAGCATCATATTCTGTTAATATACACAACTTTTATTTCCAGGCTCTTCATTCTATTCTATTTTTTGATTTGATTCTAGATTTATCAAGATCTGTCAAACCAGAGTCCACAATATTAACTGATATACAAAGACCAGGTAGGGAAGGAATTTTAAGTTTATTTAAGTTCTGCTCAGTTAAATAGTACTAAAGACCCATTTATGAGCTGAATATTCAAATATGTTCTTTATGGGTTTATACAGAACAAACAGACCTCCTCAAATTAACTAAAATGTTTGTAGACAATGTATTCTTAAATTTTCTTCACACCTGCTTAATGTTTATGGATGAAACTTTTGACAAAAACAGTTCTTCATGAAAGCAGTAAGCATAAACATGTTTTTACCTCCATTTTAACTGAGGTAAAAAGTTAGTATTGCATTAGTTTGTTGTGTTTATTTTAATAAAAATGCAATTCTTAGTTCTGAAAACAGCCAAACGTCCATCCCAAAAGAATCCAGTTCTTGTTTTCCATGTAACCAGCACATGGAGCAAAGACTTTGTAGATTTGTTCATTTCATGTTTAATCCATGACTGCAACATAAGAACACAAGGAAGATAGTGGGTTCATTAAAGAATAGTGTTGTCAGGGCAGATGACGCGAGGCTTTGAAGTGCAACAGCACTCCAACCCATCAAACAGCTGACCTTTATTCACCATTTTCAATTCATCTCCACTTCATTGGATTGCACAGCATATCTGCATTGCAGCTGCACAGCTGGCCTTCCCCCAAACCATCTCAATGATTTATGTTAACTTTTTTAGAGATTTTCAGGCAAAGCATCTTTGCAATAAGGCACAAAATGGTCCAGTCTGTGGTGGTTTCAGATCCCAATAATAGAAGGATTTTTTTCAAGATTAAAACTAATTTTTTTCAAATCAGTTTTAATAAATCAGTTTATTAAAACTGATTTGGAAGCTGTGCTATCATTTGATGTTTTGCCAATTTGAATTTAGGTCATTTTATGCTTTGCTTATTATTCTGAACTCAGTTGTGTGTTGCTTTGGCAACGTTCTCATGGGACCATTAATATAAACTCTTCACAGTTAATTTCAGCCTTTTGGTTCACAATGTAATCTTGGAGACGTCAAATAATTCAGCTAAACTGACATCTAGTGTCTGCCAGATTAAATAAGCTTAGAAAACATCAGCAGAGTCATTGAGAGTTTACAGATAAAAAAAGGGAAGACGAGCTCTGGGGAGATAGGAGTATACTCTCAGGAGACGGGAAACAAAAGTTGTGAATAACAAAGTGCAATCTGTGCATGTGAATGAGTGACAATGTGACAGAATGATGCAGCGTCAAAGAGACTAAAGGCTCCTGAAAGTAAGCAAAATATTTAAGAATATTATGCTGGAAAAAATGTAAAGAATACATCTGATATTTTCTACAGTCATCCTGTTCACAATTACAGTTTTAATAAAATCTCATTTTTAGATGAGCTAAAAATCCCCTAACTGGCTAAATTTAAGAACTTAAAGAAATAATCTAATGAATATTGCTTTCAGGATACATATAATTGTTTTCGTGATTTTAAAATAACCTTGTGACTAATAAATCTTAGTTTGGCCCTAATGCATAGGATTAGCATAGGATTGTGGTTGCTGGGTTGTTTAATGTGATTTATTATTTACCGGCTTGTGCTATTGGTGGAGGTGTCATTTTATTATAAACTTTAGAATATTTCTTGTACTTAACTTTTGTGGTTTTTGGTCAAATTTTAATCAAGTCATTGGATGTGGGAAATATGATGGTTTTTATTTTGTAGTGAATAAGTATTGATTTTCTATGGCATGGATTTTTCTGCTTGTTGAGTGCAGTTGGGAGTGAGTGGGTGGGGGAACACGCAGCCTTGGAGGCTGTGGTCTCTCCCTGAATGGCTAATCTGTCTGTGTCGTTGGCTGCAGAACCCCTCAGCTGTTTGCTGGAGTGTCACATCCTTTCAGACCCTTGAGAAAACAAAAGTGTTGATTAAAGAGTCTCAATCAGGTCTTTGCATGGAAAACTTTCAGGAAAATTATGCATAGCTGCTTTATGTGGGGCTAGCAACATTTAGAACGGGTGTTTCTGGAGCTGGTGCATCGTTGATCTTCATTTGCTTATGTTAGATGGCAGATTTATTCAATTCCCAGATTTATATAATTCTCAACAGAATTAACTGGATACTGAAAATTGATAAATCATGAAATTTTGTGTTTTTCTTTACGTTCTTTTTCTAACAGCTTCCTCGTTGGATCTGTGCAACAATATAGCAACCTAAAAACAGGAAAACATCAGGAATCAACACAACTTTCTTAGGTTCTTCTGAAGCTGTATTCCTGTTTTTTATTCACTGGTGTCACATGTACGCTTAGAGGATTTCTGCAAGGAAACAGCGTGATGTGGTCAACAATGTACTCTTGCTATATGCTCAATCAGGAGGAATTGCTGAAAATTGGCTGGTACTGATTGGACTTTGAACTTGTATGAATGATTTGATTGCGATAGCTGTATATTTCTGTTCATGAAATGGATATGACTGTTTTGCAAAGTACCTCTCGTTGACATTTGTTTCAAATTGTTGTTATATAAATAAGCTATATTGAAATGAATGTGAATTTATGTCAAAGTAAACTCTATGACCATCAGAAAACCCACACAGTCTGATTGGACTTGTGGGAGGGGCGCTGCTCTGATGGGATTGTTTGTTATATTTTTAGTTACTGGAGGGACAATTACAGATTAGCATCACTGACTTCTACTGTATTTAGCAAGCTGTGGTTCAAGCTATATTTTGGGGTAGACCAATTACAATAACAATCTGATCCCCAGCTGCTTCTATTCTTTCCATAAATCAGTGAACTAAACATTAAGGAGAACAGACGAGCGTTGGAAAATTTAGAGGAACACTCAAATTTTAGATTGCAACGGTAGACAACAAATTATTACTAACCTGCACTAAACCAAGCTTGAATATAAATTTATATAGATGCTGGGAGCACAATTCAATTTCTCAGTTTTAATTTAAGCATAAACAAAAAACTATCCAGAAAAATACAAACTTTCAAAGTAATTCAACAACCCCACAAGATCTCAGCAATTTACTTCACAAACACAGCAGACATTTTAAAATGGCTGTGAATAAATATTTACTCATATGTATTTAGAAAAATTCTTTATTTTGAGATTTTATGTACTGCAGTTAGTGGCAGAAATGGGCCCCAGTGTGGGCCTCAGTCTTTATTGAGCAAGAGTGGCTCAGTGGTTGGTCTTTAGTTCAGCGAAAGAGGGAATACATGAGACATTTTGTCATGTGTAGGACAGTTCCTGGCAAAAATCGTGATGCTCTTTCAGCGTTGCAGTTGGCCTCCAGGTTTTTACTGGCCAGTTTTGGAGATTTCAAGTTTTTATAGTGTCACTTTTGCTCTTTATTTTGTTTAAAAACATCTTTCTTCTCTATGTGTATAAAATGTCATAGAATTTGTCCCGTTCTCTGACTTTGTGAAATTAATTTCTTTGATCTTTTATACCTTTTATGTTTTTTTATGTTGGGTTTAGCTGGAAGAAAAAAAAAAACAACATTATTTTATTTTAGCTCAAACCTGCCAGTATGACTATTGGCAGGTTTGATCTCAAGGAAACCAAAGGCTCAAAGGATACATCAGTCAACCAGGTCATTGTGGCTTCTTGGTTTTTACATTTCCCCCACACAAACAGATTCATTTGAATGTTTATTCACACAGGGCATATGCCAAAATAAAAGTGGAAGAAGTTTGAAATAATTTATCACAGTCAAAGTTCCTTCCCCAAGCTCCAAAAAGCTGTCAGTTTAAGAGGATTTAGCAAATGCACATGTTTATTCCTTTTATTTTCTAGTCTTTTTCAGAGGAGCAGAATCATCAAGAACTGTCCGACTTGTAATTTTCTTTGGCGTGAAGAATGCTGGTTAATTTGAGTTCACAAGAAGGCAACCAAGGTTTGTCATTAACAGAGACAAAAGGATTGGCTTTAGAGGATTAGCCTCTATTTGCATTTTCCTAATTATGGTACAAACCCACAAAGCCACCTGCTTTGGGAAGATAAAGGGGAAAAGAAGACAGTTTGAGGCTGATAACTGAACACCTCAGGATTTATGACATTTGGAGTAAGATGCAATGAGAACCAAATTAATGCAAGCCACAAAGTCTTTTACATCAGGCTTCAAGGACTCAGATGCACTTTGTTTTTTATTTAAAAAAACTAACAATATTATTATGAGTAGCTGCTATTGAAAGTGGTTAACTAATGTTAATTTAAAGCAGCATTTTCGAAGCTTCCTAAGTTTTTCATAAAAAGTTCTTCATATATAAACAAGGTCGTATTAGAGCTCTATGGGAGGGAGACAATGCCTGGCAAAAACCAAGCCAAAACTCATTTCTGTAATTACAACTAAACACAGGGGCTGTTGCTTGTTAGCAGGTCAAACCACTTTAAGCCCCAAATTAGCTAGTTTAGAGTTGTTTTCGAAAGCTCATAACCTCACTGACACAAAGCAATTTAGTTTGCTTACTGCTACCTTATTGCTGTTCCAAAGACAACATTTTCCATAGAAAATACAGTTATATTTAGTATGTAAACCACCAAAATTACAGGGCTGTGTCATATGACAACAACAACAAAAAGAAAACAATACATCAGCTACAATGGTAGCTGTCTTGGCTCAGTCGTTATGGTCTCCATTTTGAGATCAACCTGACATTACAATGTATTTTATTGAAACTTTAGGAGATTCTTTTCACATTTGTACTTGTAAATTAATTTGAGAAGCATGCATCAACTTTTTTCCCCATTTCTGCTATTTCTAATGCTATTTTGTGTTGTCTAGCAATGCCAATGAAATGCGTTCAATGCTCCTCATACAGTGGGGCAAATGGGTGTTTCATATTTTTAGGTTACTATTCAAGAACAAAATAACATTTATCAATCTTTATGAAGAATGTGCTTTACGGACATAAAACACATTTTCATAAACATTTACGTTTATGAACATCATACATGTTTAGCTAAAACAGTTGTCATTTTCCCACTAAACATTTTGCTGGTGATCTTGTCCAGACCAGAGGAAATTCATGATTTTGCCTACAGAAATCCTTTCATGTGGACTTACTGGTCTCTGTAATTGACTGGTTGATTGAGACAACCAATCAGTGGGAGCGAACATAAAAGATTTTGATACTTTTTTTTGCTGGATTTTTAGCCGATAATCTTTATAAACTTAAAGCATCTATGAGCAGCCATTTATCATTTATCACTGAATACGGAGGTCAGGCATTCCTAAATAGTTTTTTTTTCTATTTCCCTTTGCTCAGTACTTTTGTTATTCATGTATTTAGATCAGACTTGGTTTTGGACTCTTTGTGGTTCTGCCTGTGCAGTACCATCCTATAAAACCAGCCATATCAACACTAATTACCAGCATACTTCAAGCAGTGGTGGTGAGAAAACCCAATTACAAAAACATTTCTTTTGACATGCATGACAGCTTATATTGCACGACTGTGGTCACCATAGCTCTTTTTTTCCAGCTGGCTCCGGGTCAGTTTCAAACCACTTGGAAGAAATGTCGTGGATGAAGCTCCACCTAATATTTCTCTTTAGTTTACAAACAACCTTTCCATAAAAATCATTCCTCCTGACTTTCTGCCCAATTAGGGAGATGCTTGTTAACGGCAGAAAAAAAAACATTGCTATGTTTCAGAATTAAAAGTAAATGTAAAAAATGCAGGAATGTTGCTATTTATTTTTGTAAGGTACCGTGTAGCTTCAACAATAATCAGCACAAAAGATACATTGTCTAAAAATGCATTGATTTGATTCTGTGAACAACTTTCGTAGATCGGATGGCTGACTAACCAGATTTTCTGTCTTGATGACTCTGGCGTCTCAATGATCACTTGATAGTGAGCTCAGAAATCGTCCCAGACATAAACAACCTCCCAGTCCCCAGCTGATGTGACCTCGCTGGCAGCTTCAGCAGTTCAGCTTCAGAATCTCTGGGCTGCAGTCCATCTGCAGACAGGAAACGCTGTGGGGACGAACCAGCCAGACCCAGATCTGCTGCTTAATGCATGACAGTCTGCTGCGCTTCACCACAAACACAGAATAGATCAGCAAGGCAGAAAGGATTGTGTTGTTCTGGGTCACATATAGACACAGAGACCTTCTGGCCTTATGGAAACCTTAAGACTTTTTGGAACAATTGAAAACATTGCTATGCTTCTTTTAAAAGGTGTTAGCTAAGAAAATGTTGTGGTATTGACACAAAACCGAGGGACAACTTTAATGCAACTTGATACAGCTGGTATCCGGAACCTGATGTTGAAACTACATTCTTCTTAAAAGGTGTCTGCCAATGTTTTGGTTTGATTACAATGTCTTGAAGAAAGAGCTTGGGTCAAATGAGACCAAAATGTAATGTGTATTACAAATCTGGCACTGCACATTATCCTGAATGCGCCTTTGTTACCTCAAAACATAGTAGTGGCAGCATCATTGTCAGTTATTTCAAATGTTTGATAGTTGTTGCTGAGAAGGGAAGATTATTATACTGTTGAAGACATTACTTTTTCCAAATTGCCATTTTGGTTTGGACAAAAATACCATTTGAAACCTGCTTTTTTTCTTTGAATATCAGAATTTATTTACTGAAACAAAATGTGTTATTATTAAATCTGTAAGAAGGCAAAACCTATGTCACAACACCTTATGAGATAGGTTTATTTGCTGAAATAAATCAGAATTTTTAATGGGAGGGGTGCATTAAAATTTTGGTATGCATTTAGCATGAACCATTTTGAGCTTGTTAATTGTTTTTTCTTTTGACAGCAGGACATGTTGCATAAGTCAACATTCTAACTAATTATATATTCAAATATCAAATCTGGTTGATATGAGCAAAGATTCCTGAACATTATTCAGTCATTTGTTCAGACATTGATTGTGTGAGGGCAAGCAAAAATTGTTGAAGATAATACAAAAACTATAGAACTTCATCTTGACCAAAATCACACATACACACACAAGAAAATAATAAATAAATAAATCAAGGCAGCAGACTTAGTACTCTAAAATAAAATTCGACACGTTCACACACGAAATCTGGTCTCTTTGTACTTTTCAAAGAAACTTGTATTTAAAAATCCATGTAACTTAATAAAAGAGCAGCGAGAACGCAAAGCCACACCACGAGAGGAAATGGATCTGATTACCAAAAACAGTTTAGATGCCTATGGAATGATAGCATGTCATAATTACAGGGAGCGAGTCCCAGACATCAGTGGAGAAAAACATGAAGCACTCATTGCCAGCTTTGAAAGATAAGACTAAACCAATCATTTCATACTGGGAGAGTGAGGCAGTTACTGCTAACCCTATTGGGTTTTAATTAGCTGCAGCAGAATCCATCACTGAACACATCAGTATGATCTCTGCTGGAGACAGAGGGCAGCAGCATCTATGAAGAAGAACAGATGGACAGAGAAAGAAAAAGAAGTGATTAGAGGGCGAATCTGCAGCCATCATGGACGCCAGTCCTCCAGCACCATCACTTTTTATGAATGTGTTTCTGATGTATGCATGTTTAAGCAGAGAGGTTGTGTGGGTGGGGTGGGGTTTCAAAGTAGCACCATACTGTTACCATAGAAACGGGTCTCTTTGAAGTCTTTTGGCCCCCTTTTTTTTTTTTTTTTTTTTGCAGCTGGATCTGCTCTGCTCCTGGCCCCCTTCTCTCCCACCATCCTCTCCGCTCTCCTTCAGCTGCATCAAAAATGTCTCTCTTTGAAGACTTAAGCCGATTGCAAGTCAAACGCAGAGCTATTTCTGGCTCTATTCAAGACGTGAGGCTGAGGCTTTGTGCAGGGCTGTGTTTGACATCTCCATGTAGGAAAGACAGGGGGGAAAAAGTGCAGCAGAAAACCTGAAGAGATGGTTATGTGCACACAGCAAATGGAGAGTGTCTGATCACAAAGGTGATTTGTGTTCTTGAGGCATACATTCACATGCTAACAACATGCGTGCAAGTACAGACACAGGCCTTCAGAAAAGATTTCTAGAGGAATGGGGAGTGGAGGAGTTGATGAAAGGATGGGAGAGTAGAGGAGTAAAATAATATGAAAAGAGAATGGGAAAAAGAAAAAGGAGGGAAGTTAACGTCTGTTACTCAAATTAGTAAATATTAGCAGATACCTCAAATCATTGTTCACAACTCAATCATTCATTTAGTTAGAAAGAGCTCATTCATGATAAATCCAGTAAGCAATTTAGTTTAAAAATTGCTTACTGGACTAAATTGCTTATATCAGACTAAATTAAAATATTCCATACCCAACATGTTTCATTCATTAAGAGAAACCAAACCAACCCAGCCCTCTGTGATAATAAATTGCTTCCTACACTGAGCATTGTGCCACATTTGGTATCAAGTGTTCCTTGACCATGAAAGGAATGTCTGGACTTTGACTAGGCCACTACAAAGCCTTCATTTTTCTGTTTTTAGTGCATTTGATGCAATTGGTGTCACTGTCCTGCTTCACAATGCAAACTAAACCTGTGCTTAGGGACACAAACTGATGGCGAACTTTCACTTTGAGGGTTTTTGGAGAGCAGATTTCACAGTTCCATGAACTGTCACAAGTGGCTCAGGGTCTGAAGGAGAGAAGCAGCACCAGACCACCCTGTTTGATTGCCTCTGTTTGTTTTTTTTTTTTTCTGAAAAACTGAGCGAGTTTATAAAATGCAGTGAGATGCAGATGTTCCAAAAGGTTCTACTCTTATCCTGTCAGTCAGAAGAACATTTTACTCATTAAGATCATTAAGGCATTTTAAGTAATGTTAAAGATGTATGAAGAGAATGGCCTTGACAAAAGTGGTCATCAAATAATGGATGACAACAAAAAAATAGAAATCTACAGAAAAACGTTTATGTCTGGTTGTGAAACTGAAATCGTATTGTCACATCAGATTTATGGTAATGGTGAGAATTTCAATAACGTAAAGCATGCATGAACAGTTGATGAGATCACCATGCTGATTGCCACAATATCCATCTCAAATTAAGGTCATAAAATATAAGCTGATGAAAGTTTCAGCACAGACTGTTGTTGCTCAACGCGTCATCAAACGTTGTCCTCAAACGCATTATTATATCTTCTCAGGATGAGGATTGCTGTAAGGACAGCTGAGGTCAAGCTTTTTGCTATTCAGGATATTCTTATAATCAATCTCTTCTGGTTATTAACAGATCCTTCAGTTTATTACAACTAAAAATCATTAGTGTCCATGGAGAACAAATCCAGGGATCCAGCCAACCTCCCTCCATGTGCCCCAGGCTAGGTGGGGCCCCAACATGGAGCCAGATCCCAGATTTTAGAGTTGAGTGGAACCAGACTGAAAGTTTTGCTGGAAATGCGCTGAAACAGAGAAAGGGGATTGAATAAAGAGTGGCAGGCCTTCCTTGCCCTTGGAGCCCTTCCACTGACGCACACAGATGGAACGCATTAGCCTCCATTCCACAGCATAGCTGGATGGATTATTAGATAGAGTCTGACTGGAGCAGGAAGAGAGGCGTGGAGGGTACGAATCTGGGAGGAGAAAAAGAACTGAGGGAGTGGAAATCTGTTTATTTCACTACAGATTAAAAGTATATTTACTTACTGATTATTATTTTTGTAGCACAATGTAATTAGCTGAGAACAAAGTCATTTTTTACAGCAATGGTTGCTATTTTATAATCTTGGATTGCAACATACTTTTTTATGCACATTTGCACCATTTAAAGGGGAAATTTATTGCCATTTTTGAACCTAATCCAGGAGCCATTTCTGCACTCCCAGACTGTAAATAACACACACTTTATGTGTGTACCAAATGACCCATGCTTTAAGACAGTGGTTCCCAAAGTCGGTCCTCGTTGCCAAGCATTCTGCATGCTTTAGTGCTCTCCCTGGTGGTAGTAACAACTTTTTCAGCTTGTCAATGTTCTTCTTAAACCTTCTAATGAGCCATCATTTGACCCAGGTGTTAAACCAGGGAGAGAACTAAAACATGTAGGATGCCGGCCCACGAGGACCGACTTTGGGAACCACTGCTTTAAGATGTGTATCTTTAATGACGCAACAGAACCTTAACTTCATGGAATGTGAAATGTAGCCTTTAACTCAACTAATTTAATAAGACTGTGTGTTTCAAGGCACATAGATCTAATTAGGTCTCTGTATGTTTCAAAAAGGAAATAAAATGCCTCTGTTCTATTCATTATTATTTTCAATCAACACATTGAAAACATTTCTGGTGCAGTTGAAGAAACTGTAAGAAGTGTTTTGGGGCGCTTAATGCTTAGCATATACAGTAGCATACATAAATAATTTAAGAATGTATTTTGTAATTTGTGTCATTTTCTTCAGCAGGTACTGTACTGAAAGAAAAAATATTTTAACATTTAACATCTGTCTGTTTGAAATCCACCATATCCTGGTGGCTAAACTACATCTTTTTTTGAGGTACCAATTTTAATCAATCAGTCCTGCTGACTTAGGAAAGACTGTAGGAACTATTTGTGTGTTTTGTTTTTATTCTATTCACACGAATCATTGTCCTACATGTTTTGAACGTCTCTGCTCCAGCATAACTAATTTAAATAATTGCATTACTTTCTAATTGCATTACATTGACATTACATGACATTGATAGCATAGTTACTTTGAAAAAGTAACTTTAATCGGATTACTGACTACTCCTTGAAAAAGTAACTTAGTTAGATTACTGACTACTTGATTTGGAAAGTAACTAAGTTACATTTTAGTTATTTTCAGCAGCTGCTAACAACAACGCTGAAGGGGAGATTGTTTATTGGTTACAACAGTACGTTAGTAATTTGTGTGTGTTTTTGTGTGGTCCACTATTGTCTGGAAAACTCCAAGAAGGATTTTTGGAGTCCCTGCCCCAGGCTCCAGGTTCTGCGTTACGGCCCTGCATTTGTTGTCAGAGAGTCTGACTAAAACTAACTGGTTGACAGACAGATTCTGGGGTTTATTTTGTGTCTCCGCTTATTTCTAAGCCCAAATGAGTAACTTCACTTTCAAAAACAAGCCACAAAAAGCGCAACCCGTGACTCATTAAATTTGCAAGCAACTTTAGAACAAGACCAAAGCCACTTATAATAATTGTACTTGACAATTATTATAAGCCAAGTCCGAATAACAAGAAATTTTTTTCCTGTTTTTCCAGCAACGAAATATGCATCTCTCTCCTCCCTAAATTGTTTACATTTCTGTAGCTGCTGCTGCTGTCGCATAGAAACGGAGGTGGCTCCCCAAGACGCATAGAGTAAATAAAATGAAATTACAAAAGAAAATAGTAACGCACAGTGAAGCAAAGTGATTTCCTTAAGTAACTGTAGTCTGACTACTGGATTTGAAATAGCAACGCGTTAGATTACTCCTTACTGAAAAAAGTGTCCCGATGTCAGTGACGCGTTACTGACATCACTGATCACCGACAAGTCAAGTAATGTCACTGTTCAGTTAAATTTGTTGATTTTGTCATTACTTTTATAATCTGCTTAAATATTCATGACATGAACAACTTAATTTGATGATTTGCAAATGGAAAAAAAATCTCAGTAATTATAAGGACAAATGACAGGACAGACTATATGATAGACCTGAGCTTTGTCAAAGTCCATGGTAGGGTAAATTAACTATTCATTGGTAGTTCACTTCACATCATTCACAGACTTCTCCCCTCCTTCTCCCTTCTCTAAGGTCACTGTGTGGCAGCGCAGACAGCGTAGGTCAAGCGCCTGTCAACCCCATGAACAAAAACAGCTCATGTTCCCCAACAATCAGCGGCTTGTTAGAAGCATCTGACAGAACTGACCGGACTGAGGCCACAGCGAAACAGATTCTTTGAATTTCAACCCCCTGTTACCAATACACCCGGTTGTGCATTCAACGTCTTTATTTTTTAAATCAGAAAGTATTCATACAGGTTCATAGGTGTAATTAATTGGGTATTTAGTTGACAGTGCCATGTGTTGTCTTTGGGACTTGACTGAACTCCAGGCATGAGCCAAGCAGAATTATGTAAAAGGTGAAGTTCAGAAATATATATATATAAAAAATAAAAAACTTACAACACAAAAGAGCGAAGGCAGCAGGAAATCCAAATCCAAGGAGCAACTGGAAATATAATAGGAAAAACAGAAGATTCCAGCAATGACTAGCAACAAGAAAAAAAAGAGTTGAATTTGGGAGGAATGGTCAGCAAAATAAGCAACAGGTGTCTCTAGTTAACCAAATGTGCAGCAGGTGAGGCAGAACCTTAACTGGAGATACACAGAAAAATGTTAACATTGCAAAAAATACAGCCAAAAAATGATTCACATGGATACAGTGAAAAACAGTTTTGAATGAGTTCCTATTGCACTTTAACTAGTAACATCAAAAGAGAAAGATGATCAGCTTGTTTTCTCTAATGTTACATTAATAACGGGAACACAGTTAGCAAACTCCATGGTTTTCTGACTTCATTTCTGTTGTGGCAGCATTCCCCATTCTTCCCAGACAAGATGAACACAGCATCATTCCACCTGAGCTGATACTTTGCGGAAATACCTTCTGCAGCAGTCAGTTTCAGTTTTTTGGGAGTATGTCAGATGTATCTCCTGCACATTTAGACACTAACATTTTGCTGGTTCTTCTCAGAGAAACAGATCAAAACCAGCAAGACTGGAAGGAAATCTTTTTTAAGGCTGTTTATGGAAGTCCACACCAAAATCCAATTCTCAGTTGGGTTTAAGTGTGGGCTTTAACTGGGTTATTCTGACACATACCTTTGCTTTGATCTAAACTATTGGAGTGCAGCTTTGCTTCTAGATTTAGATTGTTGGCCTACGTGAATCTCTCCCTCATTCTCAAGTGCAGCCTGTAACAGGTTTTCATCTCCATTAATCCTCCTTTCTTTCAACTATGGCTTTCCTCTCACCCCTTTTTCATAAATGCCAGAATTATAGAGGACTCTACAAATAGTTCCTGTGTCCAGCTGAGCTCTGGATCTCAACAGCTTTTCCATTTATTACGGGTCATATGGCCGCTTCTCTAATACTCTCCTGCTGCTGTTTAGGTGGCAGTTGTGCCACACGCTTTCTACTTTCGGACTGTAGATTGAACACCGTTCCTTGAGATGATCAAAATTTGAGATCTTAAGTTTACTTTGCATACTTCCACAACTTTATTCCTCACCTGTCTGCCAAGTTCCTTGGTCTCCATGATGCTGTTTATTGAAGTCTGAGGTCTTAACAGGACCTCAGACTGGATTTATATTAAGATTAAATCACACACAATTGTGCAGAACTTACTATTTAAGTACATTTTAGTCACAATTAGATGCTCTGGATTGAATTTTGCAGTGTTAGAGTAATGGGGTGAATGAGTTCAGGGTATGAATTATTTTACTAGACATTGATCTCTCTCTTAAATACTCTGTTATTCCCATAAATCCTTTCTCTATGGAAATATTTCAGCATGTTGATCCTCCTGCTGCATAAAGCACATTAAAGACCATCTTCAATGGGCCTAAGGGGGTTCTTCAGCAGATTGTGCCCTCAAAGCTCGCGTGTCACCACTGAGAAAGGAGTGTCTGCTCAAACTATTTACATTTGTAGAGGGACACACCCATTCAACATTCATCAGTCAGAGGGTGTATGCCGAGGTAAAAGAGACAAATTTAGGGAAATTTTATTCTGTTTAAGGGCTATTTTTCTTAGAAGTTGGGATTGCATTTGTTTCTTATTTAAGATACCAGAATTTCCAATGAAGCAGGAAAAAAAGAGAGTATCAAGAAATAGTTTGAGGCAGAAACACTAAATAAGGAGATCTGGATTGATGTGCTGCATGATATTTATGCTATAGAAAAGGCAACCACTTTCTGTAGATTTGAACTGAATACATTTGAGAATGTGGGGAAAGGATGACTGAAGCATATTAAACCAATAAGATAAATTACATAAGTTTATGTACTTTTTTTACCATCCAAGTTTTTTGGTTAATTTCATAGATGTTCTTTGGATTGTTTGTTTCTTAATCCTTTTGGAAGTTGTGATATACTAACACGAGGCCAAATATGTCAAGAACTGGAAAATATACATTAAACCTTTGTTCTGTAGAGTGTAACATTAATCATAAAAAAGAACTTTAAGTGAAACATTTTCTATTCTAATACTGCAACAAATACCTAAAATTGAGCACAATCTTTGTTTCCATGTCAAATAAAAAGCATCTCTGCCTGAGTTTAAACAGACAAAATGAAAAAATAAAATCACACAAGTAAGCGCACTAGATTTTTTTCCTCAGTGTGGTTAAGTTCTTTCTGCTCTAATATCATTTCCAGCTGCTCAAAGGCCAACATTTTTTAAACAGCTAGACAGCTCCGCCCCTTGTCCAATAATGGTCACTGCAGCAAAAACAGAAAGATTCATGGACATGGAAATTTGCTGACACCTTGTGGATTCGTATTTATATTACATTTACAAAGTCTACAAAACTCAAAAGAACTCAAAGAGAACTTTAACCAACATCATTTAATAATAATAATGATTTTTGCAATACAAAAACACCTGTGCAAAAATATTCAGACAAATTACAAAGACAAGGCTTAACTTGGTCAATATGCGAGTAAACCTTATTTGAATATAAATCTGTGTTGGTTCTTGAAAGTAAATGACAAAAAAGGCATTCATGATGGGTTTGCCAACGGAACAAAACAAAAATAGACTTGATAAAGATTCACAGTCTTGTGTACAAGTGGTTTTTGCACTCACACATCCGTTACGTGGTGGAAGTGAACAAACTCAGGTTTAGGTAGCTCCATCTACTTTAGAAACAAACAAAAATAAAAGGAAGACAGACTTCTTAGACAGAGATAAGGTTGTACTTCAAAACATCACAAATGTTCTTAAAACGCCAAAACGTGGAAAATGCTTTTATGGACAGTTAATAACATTGTTTATTATTGAAATTTATAATGTAGAAATCCTTAAAGCAGTAGCCCTTTTTCACAGTAAGAGGACACTGAATGGATCGAATAAACCTGAAAAATATTAAAGACAGAATAATATTTTTCATCTGCATTAATACAAATGTTTTTTGTTAGTAAAAATTCAGTGCTGCACTTAAAAATCTTAAACGCAGCTGACTGATAGTCTTGACACACACATTTGCGTGCCACACACAGCTGAGAGTATCTGAACACACACATTCTGAGGATTGTCAAATACTAAAAAGGGGAAGATTTTTGATGGTAATACCATTGATGAACTGCTTCTCATGGTATCATAACCCTTAAAAAAATACAACAAAGGCTTCATATTTAGTAATTAATTGACATCACCACCCAACAAAGAGAGAGGACAGAGTTCGCCATTTACACAACACACACTTCTTCATTTTGAGAAAAAATATCTGAGAGAATCTAAGCCATTTTTCAACACATTGAAAATAAATACATATGTGGAGAAACCTTGACACATTTGAAATGATTTGTTTTTCCACCACAGCGATTCCTGGGTCACTTACTTGTTACCCTGCATGCCAAAACACTAAATGCCAGATCAACAGAATGTGGTGCATGAATGTAATCAATGAAAAATAATCTTTCAAACACATGATGACATCCAATAGTATTGTTTCTCACACATAAATAGCAGATCCCAAAATGTTACTTATCTGGTAGAGGCACTTTGTATTTTATAATTCAACTTCCAACAATGCAATCCTGGATGATAATTCCTTTCTCGAAACATAAAAAATTATTGTAAAGAAGCACAAATAGAAGTCTGGAAAGCAATCAAATATTTTTTAAATAAGGCATCAAAACATGTTCAGTCAAAAGAAAATCTAAATGCTTGTGTTGGAGTTAGAGTTTAAAGGGATAGTTTGGTTTTTAAAGTTATTTAAGGTGGTCAAAGAAATCTCAATTTTGATAAAATTAAAAAAAATCTCATTAAGGAGGTAAGTTAACAGAAAATATCCAACATGAGACAACTTTTATACTTTCATAGGAGATTGAAGACAAACTCCTATGAAAATAGGACACTGAGAAAAATGGCTCCAACTATGATATTCCTCCCCTTTTTTTAGTTCAATGGGAGATTTTGCAAGACATTCCTTGTGAATAAAATGTAAAAATGCATTTTTTTTTTGTCTAAAACTGTCGACATTTGTTCTTCAAGATTGTTTTCACTTCACCAACTTTTACCAACTTGGAAGAAACGGCATATAATAAAAAACAATTTCTTTCAAGTGGTCAAAACACAAAGACATATGAAGTCTTTGGAAAGTAAACTGTCCTTGAATAATACCAAATACAGCTCCACCTAATTCAACCTCCACCACTTTGAAAAGTTTCTTTTATTAAAGTCTTCTCACATCTCAGATTTTCCTAATAAAACGTGTAATGTGTAACGTTTGAATGTGTAGCTGCATCACCAACTGCTACTGTGCCTGCAAAAGATCCCATTGCTATTGAAATTCGTCCACTAAGACTCATGGTATTGCTCTCTCTATTTCGTCCCAAACTTTTTCACCATAACTACACTTTAATTTGACCAAGATTGATAAAATGTTTTTGTTTGGTTGAGAAAAAAAACAAAAAAAAAAAACATTTCTTGGATTAGTGATCAGGTGCAAAAATTTTTAAATTGAGTTGAGATTGTTGAAATTCACACCAGTATGACTCCCATATTGATTAGCTGGAACTTTGACTCCTCCATGAGAGTTTCTTCCTAATTCTCCAAACTGCAATGACTCTGACTACAATCAAATGACAAAAATGACTAAAAAAAACAACTAAACTGCCTCCTTTAAATCTATATCCAAGCTACGGAAAGGATGCATGTCATCTGGTTCCTGACGCAACAAACTTCTCTATTTTGAGGTCAGCTTAAGCAGAGAGGAAGATGTTTTTTACGAAAAGAAAGCGTCATTCAGGTTGAAAATGCAACTAAACTAAAACAAAAGCAAACATTCAGCTGTCATTTTCTAGGATATGTTATTAATTGGGATGCCCTCTCTGTGATTTTGATGAATGGCCTTAGCAATAAAACATGAGCTCCATCCCAGTGGATGCCATCTAAATTTCACTGCAGAACTGCTAGCTCTCAAGAAGGCACAGAACCAGACTCGCTTCAGTCCCGAATCCAAAGGATGGAGTACGAAACCAGCATGTTTATCTTCTTACTGAAAGCCAATAGTTGGTCTTGCTTGACTAACAATTTTATTTCTTCAAATAAAATCTGTTCAAACAGATGCAGGGTGGACTTGCTACTTTTTCTTTTTTACCATCACACTGCTCGTCTTAAAAAGTTCTTTTGAATATATATTTATACGTACTTTCATCAATCACACAACACTTTTATGTACTGTATTTACAGAGATTACCATAGTAACATTGTTAAGCCATGATAGTAAGTACACTTCAAACAGTAAGGAAAGTCGGACATCTGTTTGCAATACTTATGCAGTTGCAGCAAAGTTTTTTTTTGTTGTTTTTTGTTTCTGCACACCAGCAGTGTGTACAAGTCTGCATCTGCCTGGTGTCACTTTGACCAAAGATGAGCTGTGACTCCTGCTCCCTGGCTGAGAGGCAGAGCGTCTCATGTATGTGTCCTCGAGCAGGAAGAGAGTGAACATACCTCTGCCTGTTTACAGGTCTGCGGTGATGACCGAGTCATTGTACATCAGCACGTCAGAGTCCGGAGTGAGCAGGGCTGCAGTTTGCGAACCGTGGTCAATCTGCGTCACCCCTTTTTGGGAAACTTGTCCATAAACCTGGCCCTGCCCTCCGCCGTTTCCCGGCATGATGCAGTGAGACAGCAGCGGCGTGTTGGCCTCGTGGTTGGAGCCTGTGGTGGAAGGTACCCCGCTGACGTGACCCGTGCTGGTGGACCCGCTGGCACTGCTGGGCGAGCGGCTCTTAGGAGGCGGCAGGTGGTGCTGGATTACTCTAGTGGGTGGAGCTGGAGCTGCAAAGTGAGCTGGGAAGGCCGCGTACCCTGGTGGGATGGGGTATCCATTGACGGGAATGAAGCGCTGATGGGTTTGGGGCACAGCCATCGGCGTCCAGGCCGGAATCGGACCCATCTGTCCCGGCGCAGGGATGGCCTGGGCGGGGTAGAGGTACCCAGCGGCGGTGGCAAAGCGGGGGTTGCTGAGGTTGCTGACGGGACTGGCGCTGAGCGAGGTTGTCTGAGTGGTGGCGTTGCCTCCTCCACCAGAGGGCGTGCTGGAGCTGGCATGGGAAGACAACCCCTCCCATGCTCGCAGGCGGCTGTGGATGTCTTTGAAGCGCGGTCGCCGTGTGGGTCCTTCCTGCCAGCACTCTGTCATCAAACCATAAAACCTGAATAAGAGGAGAAACAGGTAGTTATTCCCAGTAACTACAGTCAACAATAAAACTTAAACACATGTTTTTATGGTGCACAAAAGAAAAAGACATCCTAAATATTGTCTTTACACAAAATTGGAAAGGTTTGCATCAGTGTTCACTGCCCGAGAAACTTTTCACCTTTTCATTTTACAACCGCAAAATATTTTTAAATAAAAACCTGCAGATACCGTCTTATTGGTGGATTCATAAATCACAGTATAAATCCAGCAGTTCTGACTAAGAAGTTTGCTAAAGAACAATAGTGAACAAATAGAATTAGGGACATCAAGAAACACAGAGAAAATGCTTCTTAAATTTCACAGAAATAATATTCTGCATTAAAAGATATTTATCCAGTAAAAAGTATATTAAAAAAAAACATTCCTGATAGTTGTAAACCTTCTTGCATGCAGATTTTACTCAATATATCTGAACATTTTCTGTTCTAATGCAGTGAACTGTTTTAACCTGTCTCCTTTGAGAAAAACATATGTGTTTATGTTTATATTATGTATGCATATGGATTTACAAAATCATATTTCACCAGTGGCTGACTGATTGATGAACAAACAGATGGGTGAACACAACATCTGGGAATAAGTTCTAGTATTCCAAAGCCTTTTCCATTCATATCCAGTGTTGGTAAAGTATTTTCTAGACTATTCCAAACTATGCAAGAGCCAAATGGACAGTTAGAGCTACATCATCTCATCATAATAAATTGCACAGCAACACACCTTGGTGGGCAATCCTCAGGGCAGGGCAGCAGCTGCCTCTTTCTCACCATCTCCATCACTTCCTGGTTGGAGAAGCCATAGTAGGGCTGCAGGCCGTAGCTGAAGAGCTCCCACAGCACCACCCCAAATGACCAGATGTCTGAGTCTGTGGTGAACTTCCCGTAGGCGATGGCTTCAGGGGGCATCCAGCGGATGGGCAGCAGAGTCTTAGGCCGGATGCAGTAGTAGTCGGAAGAGTAGATCTCTCTGGAGAGACCCAGGTCAGAAATCTTCACATGGAGCTGCTCACCGACTAAGATGTTCCTGGCTGCCAGGTCTTTATGGATGTAGAAGTGACTGGCTAGATATTCCATCCCAGCAGAAACCTAATTAAAGAAAAAATGTAAATAGTTATCCTTTTATTTGCCACGCAGTTATTTTAAATACCTTTAACATGTGAAATGTGCAGGGAAGAAAAAACAAACTGTGGTAAAAGTTGAAATAACATTTTTAAATTCATATAGCAATGACATTTAAAAACAAGGGAAAGCTTTATCAAGTTTTTAATTGCCTGTGTCATGTTGTGTTTGCTATTATGTTAAAGAATGCCTCCAGGCATGCAATAATAAAAAAACATGCATAAATTGTATCATTTAAATCCACCTGTGAGGCCATATGCAGAAAGTCTCCATGATCCAGACTGGATTTTACAGTGCCGTCCTCATCACTGCTGCAGCCGACATCAGAGTGCGGTGAACGCATGATCAGAAACTCGTGGAGATCCCCTTGTGGCAGAAACTCAAACAGCATGCAGGCTGGCTGCTCCTGGGTAACCACACCGAGCAGACAGACCACGTTTGGGTGCTGAAGCTCCGTCAGAACGGTGGCCTCCTGGAGCAGAAGACAGATGAATAATAAAACTGACTGAAATTTAAAAAAAAAAATCTGTCAGGAAACTTGTCCCTAATAGTTGGTCATTTTTTTCAAATTGCTGGAACTAGTTTTCTTTAAAACCAGGCTCATCAACCAATAAACTTTAACTGTTTAGTTTGAAAACTTTCTTAAATTAACTCATTTTTTCAATAGTGATCTTAAGCAGTATGAAGTATTTCTTTAATTTAGAAAAAGAAGTTAATAGAGGTTTTGCAAAATACATATAGAAATAAAATTGAAACCACTTTCAACTAATAAGGTAACTAGAAAGGACAATATGTAGGCTAAAGTGAAAAATCTCTGAGGACAGTTATTCACCTGTTGGAAGTCTGTCCACTGCTGGGCAGTGGAAATATCTTTCAGAGTCTTAATGGCCACAAGCTGTGCCTGGTCCATGCCTGGCAGGTACAGATGACCCTTGTAGATCTTCCCCAACGTGCATTCCCCAAGCTCCTCCATGAAACGCACTGCTGACAGTGGAAGCTCTTTGGCTTTACTCTGTGAAGACAAGCGAAACGTAAAATCAACAAGTTGCAGAAAGGTGGCAGAAAAACCAGGCCATTATTTTTGGCTTCTGACAGCCCAGTACACCAAACCCGAGGTATAAAATTAAGAGGAGGAAAATAATTCTCTCAGAGAATTTATAATTGCTCAAGTCCATTACATCACCACCCAATAATTCCTCTTACAGTTTTGTGAAAGCGGCGAAAGGAATTTTTGAAATCGAGCCACATTTCCTGTGATGAAAAATGTGATTTGGCTTTGAGCTTAAGCAGCATTTGGGGAAAATTAACTCCCAAGTCAGTTTACTCCAAAAATCCACAGCAGAAATAACAGAAAACTCTGTTAGGTTAATTGTGCAGGAGGGCTTTATGTGCCACATTCTTATTTTAATACGTATTGCTATTGCTATTTACAAGCTTGCACAGTACAAAAACATGGAAACAATGGCGAGAGTCTCGTTTCCTTTTAGTAATATGTTTAATTAGCCATCATTATGCACTTTGACCAGAGTCATGTCTATATTCCTACGATTCACCATGAATGGTCAATGAATAATGTAATAATTATGCCATATCTGTGTCACAGAAATCACATCAGATGAGGTAAACTACATTAATAGCTTGGAAAAATGTGAGACAACCTATAAAACTCAGCAAGAGCAAGTTTATGTTATTCTTATTTCCATATGTGTGTTATTATGGACATTAGTGAAATGGAATGAGGGTATATTGTGTGTGTGTGAGACTGAGCTCCTTTGGGGTGTGTAAGGTTAGATCAGGGAAAAGATGAAAAGTGAGCGAAGGTTGGCAGAGATTTTTAGATTCCAGGAACTCCGAGTTGAATAATGAAATTCCTCCATAAGCGCGACACACACACTCAAACACCTACACACACAGACAGATCAGCGTGAGCTCTGAGGGGGGTGAGATTATGTGCTGAATATTAGGAGGAAAGCAGATGTTTTCAGTTATGGGTATGTTTCACCCCTTCTTTACTCCCACACCCAAAGCCTCAGATCCTCTTCACACCACCACAGGTTTGTGTGTGTAAAACATGTGTGTCTTAAAGAATCATTAGAGAGTATGGCCCCTTCATGACCCTGAAAAAAAAGCCTGGTGGGCAGCAGAGTTGCAGTTTCAAATGATGACTTAAACAAAACAGAAGATGTTTACTTGGAAATATCTCTTAATAGATTCCCCTGCAAAAGCATTCATAACCTTTAAATATTTCCCCTTTTCACACACAAGCCAGAGTGTAAATGTGAAGGGGAAAGAAAAAGAGTATTCATAATACTCTTTTTCTGAAATAATACTCTGAAATGTACCACAGTGTAGTATGCGCTTGTTTTCAGCTCTCAAATACAACCCACAGGTGGGTTTCAACATGAAATCAATAGCGTCCAATCTATTTTCAGTCAGAGCCGTTCCATTGCAGCTTCAACTGTACATTCAGAATAATTTTCTGGGTGAAAGGTGAACCACTTCCCAAGTCTTTAGCAGCCTCTGACTGGTTTTCTTCCATGACTGCTTTCCTCCATCTTCCCATTTCTTACAAATTTTCCCATCACTGATGTGGGAAAATATCTCCACAGCTTGATGCTGCCACTACTGTATGTATCTATGGGGGAAATTGTGTTCAAGATGGTGAACAGTGTTAATTTTTCTGGATACAAGCCAAAAGGTTTAATGTGGCCAGAACACCTTCTTCCACACATACTGACTCTTTCTAATATGGCTCTTTCTTCTTGCCAACTTAGAGGGCAAGTCTAATAATACACATCGTCTGATTCATCCACCTGAGCTGTGGATCTCAGCAGCTACTCCAGAAAAACCAGGTAACCACTGGTTCACACAATTATGCTCTACTTTCTGTTGGACTATGACATAACATTCCAATAAAGCATATTGGCTATGAGGATATTTGCACCTTTAAAAAACTTGCAGACCTCATACATTTCAAACTGGTAACTAATTGATAAAGGTTATCAACATGTAAAAAATGCAGAATATGAACTGGATAGCATATCAAATGCAAACTTGATAAACTATCAAGTTTGCAAACTTGATAAACTATCAAGTTTGCATTTGAAGGTCAAAGGAAATACTTCCTTTCCTTTGACCTTCACTTTTTATTGATACAGACTTATATCCAAACATACAGAGGAGTGTGTCCATTTTTGGTAAGAGAAACATTTGTTCTTGCCAAAATCCCTTACATAAACAAGCAAGATTATTTTACTCTGCTTATTTTAGTACTTTTATTTTGACAAATTACTGTACAGATCATCACATACTCTCCTCCTCAACTGGTAGAAAATGATAAACATGGAATGGCTGAGACTGGTGACCTTCAAAGAAAGGTCCTGACGTGAACTACATAATTTTAGTGCAAATCTGATGATCTGCACGACAAAGAGTCTCTGTGAGTCAGACAGACTAAGATGGAAGGAGAGGACGTCAGACGAAGAACAAGAAGAAGATGGGATAAGTGAAAGCAGGAGTGTGAAGGGGAGCTGTAGGAAAACAGACAGTGGGAGAAAAATAAACAGAGGGAAGGAGCTGCAGCTGGACATTCCTGGACCTGCTGAGATCTGATGATAGAGATCTGAAGATTTGCCTCATGCAGGTCATTTCCACACACTGAACCTTGTAACCCCGGCATGCTGCGAGGCGTCCCAGCCAACACACAGGGTGCTGCAGCGGTGTTTTGACTTCTCTACACTGCTCTTACAGACAAAGAGCAAAGGGGCTTTCTTTACGAGAAGTTGTAATTGGGTCCAAAAAATGCAGTGCAGGTTAAAGTACTTTATTAAATTAACGTGTGTTACTTAGACTGGGGTCTTATGATTTGTCTAAGATGTGAGAGTGGAGGGCACTCCATCAGAGGTGTTCAGAGCTGCAAGTGTTTTTCTGAAAGTAATGTCTTTTAAAATGTCATTTTCAGGCATAAATAATGCCTGAAAATGCATTATTTATGCATAAACACTCCAACCATAATAAAGGTTTCACCCCAAAACAACAATAAGATCTTACATCCAATCATGTTTGAATACAATTTTATGAGATGTTTTTTTTTCAACTCCAAATAAATAAATTCTAGCAGAGAAAGAGCATTTACTCAGTCGCCATGTCGTGTATTGGCATGTGTAATACCTTTGGTTTGTAGGCAGTTGTGAGCATCGACATCTCAACGTTTTGACCTCGGACTGGTTTCGGTGGACGGGCAGCTGGGGCCCTGGAAGTCTTCTGGTTGTTGCGGCACACGCAGATGAAGAAGAAAAGCAAAACTATGGCCAACGGGATCGACACACTGGGAACTAAAATCTTGAGTATATTTATGCTGCCACTTGACTTGTCTTTATGGTCTGAAAAAGAACAAAAATATGTTTATGGCATAACTATGCTCAATGCCAAAGTTATTTATAATGGTAATTCTGTCGATCTTTTCTTATAAAAGTACACCCAGTACTTCTGGAACAGTTGGTGAAGCAATATTGTTGTCATGAACTTTGCAAACACTGCACATTTTTCCAGAGCATCTGTATGTCTCTTTAATAAATCTGTTACTGCCATTATTTTCTTTATTTTTCTTTCCATAGATAGTACTACATGCTGATTGCTCCAGTGTTTAATCATTTTCATGTATCTGTTTGTAGGCGGAGCCACTGATACATCAGTTGATGTCATTATTCTCGTTTGCTTCCTTGATCTTGAAAGTATTCCTGTTCCATTACTGCTGCCTTTTTGCTCTCTTTTTTTCTATAGAAAGTATCCCTTGCTCATTACCTCCATTTTCAAATAAGTCTGTTCCTTGGACAAACCCACTGATGAAGTTATAGTTGACAATATCCTTGCGTAGACAGTTGATTGTTTTCCTTTCCCGAAAGGACCCCTGGCTCAGTTCTCTTGTGTTTTCTATAACTTTCTTGAATGAAGTCATTGATAAAGCAGTTACTGTAAATCACTCCATGATATTTGTTAGTATTGTTTCTCATAAGAAGTAACTGTAATATAGTGTTTATGTTCTTAGTTTTAGGTCTTGTCTTGAAGAAGACAATGAAGCTACTAATGGATTTTTTTTGTAGTTTCTTTATTTTTCTTTCCCACAGAAATGTCCTGGTCCAGACATTTGTTAATGCTTTATAAAATCAACTAAATGTTGATATGAAAAACATTTATCTCCACTGATCCATTGTCTTTATTCATTTATCCTTGCGTGGTTTTGTCTCCAGCATTGTCTGGGTGAGAGCCTAGAAACACCCTGGACAGGTCCACCAGTCAATCACAGGAACAATTAATAGCTTTAATTGACTATGATTTCGTGCTTTTTCTAAGTTTTCGAGAAACCCTGAGTTCATTTGAAAAATGTTTATGGAGTACGCCATTCTACAAAAATGAGCAAATATATTACAGCCATAAAGAAAGAGCATATTTCAGAGATGTCAAAAAAGAAGATAAAAAAGGAAATCAAGAGCTTGTTTATTTTAAGAAATTAAAATTTTCTTCTCCATGAAACTGATTTGAAAAAGTGTTTTTTTTTTTTTGGAGCGGGTTTAGGAATTGTGTTACAGCACATTGTAGTTGCTTTTTTTGGCTTTAAACAAGTATGTATTTCATACAGTGTGTCATCCTGTAGGGTGATCCATCGCTTCCACCTTTCTCCTTCCAAGTATGACTTTTTTCTCCACTTAAACTCTTCCAGGTTTTCAGTAAATGAAATGCTGTTTAAATAAAGCCAAGGCATGGGAAACTGCATCAGGGAGAAGAGATCCGACTTTTAAAGTAAAAAATGTCCCACACGCAACAAAAACAGTGTGAAGAAGCAACATAAAAAGCTAGGATAAAATTAGAAACGTGTGCTTTCACATTCCAGTTCCTCACCACAGATTGGAATGTCGCAGAGCTCCATGCGGACACTTTCATCCAGCGTGAAGCACCAGGGGGCTTCATGGGTTTCCCCCGGGTTGCGGCAGTAAGAGTGGCCCCCATTCAGCTCAGTGTAACGGACAGCCAGGAAGGTGTGGCTGTGAGGATACTGCGAGTTCCATGGCTGACACTGACGGCCCGATTTGGTCACGCTCACTGTCCCTCTGTAATCTGCCCCAGTGTTGTTGTAACACTTGTGACCTGGGAAGCATAAAGGTGAGGTAATTACTCCCTGTGCCAATAACTGTTCATTTAATGAATATGTATTCCATTTAATTTTCCATAAAGTGGAAAACTAAATCTGACCAAAACAGAGCTTTTTAGGCTTTCACATCTGGGCCTTCCAAAGACATAGCATTTGTACATCCTGGAAAATATCACTGACTTCTATCGCTGTAAACAGAAAATAGATTATTTTCTTTATAAAAAAAGAATAATTTCTGGATAAACTATAAAACGCTAAAATACTTGGCTGTTTTATAAACTTTCAGTTCAATGAAGTTCAACATCTGAGTTTAAGTTTTGGTTATCGACTTCAGAATTCTTCAAATAATAAGACGTTCATGTTCCTATTTTCAAGGAGGTGAAGACTGAATAACAATTTGTTTCCTGTATTCAAGTTCTCCCTCGTTTTTCCCTCTAGAACTTTGTTTCACATACGAAACATCCAGAAATGAAATAAAACATTGACAGTAAACAACAAGATATAAGCAATATCTAAGAACATTATAAAACATTATAGAACTTAAATTAAATGATATGATATCAAATTAAATTGGTGCTCGAGTGTTGCAGTCTTTCAAGCAAAGACAAAAATTTTATTGAAGTTAGCGCATTAGCTTCTTTTTAATACCATTTAGGTGCAGTACTTTAGCATTAGCAGAATTAATGTTTATGATTATTGCTTTAGGATTAGTACAAGTAAAGTTTTAATTAGTGGTGTCCACCACTGCTAAATTACAACCAGGTTTAAGATGTATAGAATGGTCTTACTCTTGTTAATGGGTTCAGCCATGGGAATTCCAATCCTTAAGCAGTTGGCAGCCTTTGGGCTGTCGAAGGCAGCTAGTTCATCACAATTCGGCAGTTTTAGGCTTTTCAGTATGATCGGGTTGGAGCGGGCGATGATGTACTCCGTCTTGCATAAATCATTCTCCAGGATCTCACATTCGTCCTTGCAAAGGTCCCGAGGCTTGTCAATGCCTGAGGTGCGGTCGCATGTTGGGAAGGCAAAGTGGCAAAGGGAGGGGATAGCAAATTGGGAGCAACGATCGGACAAGTGATTGGAAGTTCCAATCATGGTGAAGGCAGCTGGAACAAGAAAGGAAAAAGTTTGAAATGTCAGTAAGGAAAAAAGGAAGTTAAGACATTTAAATCTATTTTTAAAATGAAGTACGGTAGCCCATATGATATTTTAAAGATTGTCAAAAGTTTACAACAGTGTTCTTTATGGAAGCCATCCCATTCTTTTTACTGGCTTCTTATTCTATCTATAATACAATAATTCAGAAAAAACTGATGACCACAGATGCATTTTTCAATGTGTAACTCATGGCTCTGCAGTTATTACAAACATATGCTCTTGACCAGTGCAATGGCTTTGTCTTGAGTAGCAAAGATGTCAAGAGAATAAAAAGTTAAGTGAAGTTGGTCACGATCCAAATGTTCCTGCTGCACAAGCTGTTTGAATGAAAGTGATTATAAAGACTAATAAAGGTGACAGTTACTCCAAGATGCTGAATATGTATTCCAAAGCTGAAACATACACGATTTACAGCCCTACTGTCAGCTTATTATGATACAGTGCTACATAAATCCGCTGCATCACATGTCCTTGATATTACAGATTAAAGTCTGGGTTCAGACGATGGTTTGTCCGTGAACCGTTCAGGGGTGAAGCTGACAGCTGCATGAATGTCATCAATAGCATTCAAACTCAACTGCCTTCGGAGGACATGTTGCATGCAAAAAAGCAAAACAAAAGAATCAAACCGGAAATGCAAACATTTATAACAGTTTGGGTCTTTGGTCCATGTGTGCGCCATAAACAGAGAAGACAAAGCTGAACTCACTGAACTCACTGAACTCTGAAGGCCTGCCGGCTTTCCCAGACCCAACAAACATGATCAAAAACCTCATTTGCAGAAGGTTCTAGTGATATGCAGAGAAGCCCTTTTAAAATTGATTGTTTAAGACACAAAATAACATGTGCAGGATAATCAAATATAAAGATAGCTAGGATTTCTCAACATTAAGCGAGAGAAACTTTCTCAATGGAGTTATTCTAAACTTTAGGAAGGATTTACAATAAAAAAATATTTTTACATCATAAGGAATTCTTGTAGCAATGAACGCAGGGAGTTCTTTCATACTCGTGCAACTTTCTGTAGCTGCTACCTAACCAACAGAGCCCTGTGTAGAAAAATTGGCTGGGAATTGGACCGTCATGGCCAATTCTCACAAAGTTAATTGCTCATAAAACATTAATGTAGGACAACTGCAAATAAAAAATGGGGTCCATGTACTAGCCAGCATGAACTGATGTCATTAGTATATATTTGAGACACCTGGGGACCCAGTAGGTTTTACCAAAATGGTTTGCTTTTAGTCAAATCTATCAGGTAGTCTGCTCCAAAGTGTCACTTAGCCTGAGCAAAACCCACATGCGGCCCTAATAATACATATATGGACTAAGTAGATATGCTAACAATTGTTTTGATAAGTTTTGTTGTTTTTTTTATTTTGTCCTTTTGCTAATGATACACAGAACATTTAGCATTTATATTTGTTGAAAAAGCAATGCATATAGATTACAAACAAGCCCAAATATCTGTGACTTACTTATGTTGCAACCAAAGCACATGTATTTATACATGAAAAAAAATGTTCCAATAATTATCAGCTAAAGAACCCGCATTGTTGGCATCTGGTTGCCAATTGGTTGGCATAGTGCAGATCAATCTTCTTTGAAGCTGCTGCATTTGGGAGTTTTTGTGTTTCGAATGAAGCTATTCACAGCTGAAACCCAGCAGTCTGTCCATTCTCTGCCCACTTCAGTATTTCATTGTCAATATGTGATAAAAGCATCGGTATGGACTTATTTATCTAACACACTGCGGTAGACCACATGTGCATTTCTGTTTAAACTCTTAATCTAGTTACATCACCACTGGGAAATGCACAGTATGTCAGTTTGTTCATAATATTTGCCATAGAAAGAAATAGTCTTTGATTATATAAAGAAACAGGAATCATATTTCTATTTCTTCATATTCAAACTGTTAAAGTAGAAAAATTATAATTCAACAGGGAAGGGGGGGGACACCTGTAGAGGAGTATGAGTGCTTTTCTAAGTGCCACTTTACTAGAAGAAGAAAACATGGAAAATCAGGTGTGACTCAGTGGTTTAGATAAACTCAACCAACTGGGTGAGACCAGGCAGAACTACAGCAGATGGCCAGCTTACCTGCCTCTGCTCCAGGCAGTGGCACAGAGAACAGGACTGTTATGAGGAGAGGTTAGACAACTGATAGTACGATGAATCAATAAAGCATCTGTGTAGGACACACAGCAGCTGGGTAATATCATGGAGATGGAGCAAAAATAAACTAACACACTATGTTTATCTTGCTTGATGCCAGTCTAAGCTCTAACTAAGATCTGAATGCTAGAACACTGCCTTTTCCAGCCTGACGCTGGCCCTTTTTTGAACCTGTACTCCTTGCTCTGATGTTCCTAATAAATGTCTAGAGAGGAATCAGCTGAGTAAGGAGACTTTTGAGTCTCCTTATTAAAAGTTTTTAATACTTCTGCAAAGGAAACTTTTACAGAAAAAGAAATACATTTTCTTGAATTTGTAATTTATAAAATGTATGTGTAATATGCTGTTTATGTCCTTGTCATTCTTTTAAATATCAATGGGTCTGTTTTGATTGAATAAAGTAATACTAATAATAGCAAATGATAAGTTAAATATACTTGTAATTAATTCAGTCAAAGCAAATTTGCAAACAAAACTGAATAAATAGAAACAATTCAATGCACTAAAACTACAGCACAAGTGCATTTTTCCCACCTGTGATTTGAGTCTCAATCTCCCCCTGCATCTGCAGGGAATCGACGTAGATAGTGCGGTTTCCGATGAACCGAGCACAGGCTATGCCTCTGTACGGCTGGCAGAATCCATCTTCATTCAGATCCACCCTGACAGCAAAAAAGAGAGGAGAGGAGGATCACTTTTAAAGTCATCTGTAGTCTATTACCACATCTTTCTGGGCCACTTTAACAAACAGCAGAAGCAGATGAAAGCAGGAAGAAAAGCAGCCTGTTGAAACCACAAGGCTGCAGTGCACAGCATCACCTCTAGAGGTCAGTCAAAGGTTGACTATTAGACCAAACCACACAGTTAGAAGAGAGGCTGGTTCTGGTTGCTGCCTTTGCTTGGCTAACGATAAGTCATAGTCCTGTCAAAGGCTGAGATTTAAAACACTCATGCATGCAAATCACAGTTCACAGCACATATGTAAACCACATTAGGAATTAATATTTGGCTGATGTCGGAGAAATGTCACTTCAGGGCGTAATTTAAAACATGTGCAGAAAGAGCAATCATGGTTTCACAAGTATTCAAATCCAGCTTCATTTGAGGGTTTTTCTTTGCGCATTACACCAACTTTTTACTTCTTTTCAACGCGCTCCCCACCACCTTCCATCTTGCTCAAAGTGGCCTGATCTCTCACCTCTCCTGTTCTATATATACATCCATGCACACTCCGACCGCATGCATCCTAGCGAGCTACTCGCTCAGTGTGAGATCACTTAGTCATGAGCTTTAAGTCATGCCATATGGGGACTTTAATACCAGGCAAAGCCACATTAAATAGTACAGGGGAGGACATGATGCCACTGGGCATAGAGGCACATTTCTGGGGGGATGTAAAATACATTCTCATGCTTTAGACTCCATAGCTAGAATAACCAGTGGAATAATCCTGCTGAAATGAACAAGACTTTAAAGACTAGCAAAAACATTTAATGATAAACATTTTCAGTAATTCAACTCATGGAATATAGATCTATTCCGTTCAACTCTATACAATTATTTCTTAATATTTACAGTCAAAACTGGTGAAAAAAACTCAAAATTCAGTTCTCTCCTCCTATTCCCACAGGAGGGCAACAGCAGAAGACGACCTTGTTTCCCAAATCATCAGCGGCTGCGCAATTGCCACATTTGACGTCAAGCACTCGACACTCCATGTCTTTCTGCTCTTCCTCTAGATTTTAGGAACTGAATATGTCTATGTTTGGTGGTTCTTGAATAATTGACTGACTCTAGCAAATAGCTTACAAGCATTTAAATGGACTTAGCTTAAAAATCTCATGAAGGTAGTGGCTAGTCTTGTTGATTGTGCATCTCTTTCTAATAATTTTTTCAACCACTCAACTTTCTATGAATATATAGTTCAACCTAACATTGTTTATACTCCAGGCAGATTTAGTTTGAAATTAATATTTTACTTTTACCAACACTTTTGATAGGAAGTAATATTAACATTTTGGTGAGTCCCAGCTGCAGCTCCGTCTTGAATATTATCGAGATTTTGACAAAGGAGCTAAAGATTAGGGTGATGGCAAAGAGGACTGTCCCATTCCCAATAAGACACAAAAATTCTAGTTGAAGGAAAAAATATTTAGCAATATAAATATGTCAGAGCGTTAATGAAGTTGGGCTTAGCTGTACTTGGATACAATGTTTTGTGAAAACTTCTTAAGAGTTTCTTCTGGAGAGTGTCAATGACTATCTGCTGGACAGCTGTTAGCTCAGCAGTCTTCCGTATGATTGCGGAGGCCAGAAATGGGAATTACATTCGTTAAATTTCCATTTTGACTGGATTTGGATCAAATTCAAATATTTTTGGAAAATCTATTTTGATATTTTCATGAACTTAAATCACCTAAATTAACAGAAATAGTTGGTTGAAACATATCATGGTGCATGTGATGAATCTATATAATCATTTTCACATTTTGAAAGTTTGTGATGATGCTCTTCTTGAGATGTACCTGTTCCTGCATTATGAGACTTTTTATAATAAAACTCAGAGTATCAAAGTACAAGCTGCTGATTGATAAATTTATAGATAGAAAAATGCAGAAGTTCACAGTTTTGATGCATAAAACATATAGATGAAAAAAAATAAATCATATTTTTCAAGGTTTGATCTACTAATCAGAGCCAAAGGAGGAAAAATTTGCAGATTCTGATCCCTGGCATGTTGGTAACTTTCACTACTGTTGAATCCACAAAGATCAAAGCTGCTCTAAATTGCATCCAAACTACAACTTAATGCACACACAAGTTCATATGGGTATCCATATGTGCAAAATCACACAAATCACACACACCGTTGTAATGACATCAAAAGGGTGTGCAAGTTTGGTGTGAGTCAGGGGTCAGCAGGTTCCCTTTCTTTGAGGAGTGTTAAGTGACTGAGAGGCCAAGGTCAGACCACCTTTACCCCTCACTGTGCTCATCTTAATGATCTTTCCAGACACAGATCAACACCATAAATATAAAAACGCTGGTCTGCTTGCTGTTGGTTAACAATATCACATCTTCAGGTGGTTTTAGCAGATTATATCGTTACAATATGGAATTTCCTACTAAAATATTGACATGAAAGTAAAATCTGTGCTGTGGTTTGCCTGGAGACGTTTTTGTAGGTCTTAAAAAAGCCACAAAAAAATCTTCTTTGTAGTAAAAATAAAGAATTTTTTTCAAATTAAAAAACAGTGAGCAATAAATCTACATAGTGAGATTTACATGTTTAATACATTCAGATTTTGATCATGAGTTTGTAAACTTGTAAACGAGATGAGCCACAGTTAAAAGGATGCCAGTACAAGAAAGTACACACACACATGCACAAAAATGGAGTGTCCAGGCAGCAGAGAGGTCTGTGCGTCACCGAGAATGTAGGACACACACATTTATGCAAGCAGAAAGCCACACACAGACGAGCAAATGACAAGGGAGAGCAGACGATCCACCACAATTCAGTAAGGTCCCGGCAATGAAATTATAACTTTGCTTGGTCTGGACATCCTTTAACCAAGGTCGGCCTGCATAAGTCACCAACACTGCGCTGTTGGACTGCATTTCCTTACTATATCAACTTAGATTTATAATAGCCTTCATAAAAAACTGAATTTTAGCATAAAAATGTAATGTTTCAAAAAGAAAAAGAAGATTCATTGTGAGAAATCTGAGGTTTTTGGAAAGTAAGTGTTCTTATTCTTGCATCATTTTATTGTTTGTGAGACAGCAATCCCAAAGAAGAAAAGCCAACTGCGGTTTCTATTTGGGTAAACAGTGGATAGTTGTTTGGGGCTTTTATTTTACACACCAACGCCACAGGCCCTCCGTAGAAATGTTTTATAACCGTCAATTACAAGGAAAGCTTTTTCTTCCTAGACTTGATTTACAGTGGAAATATAAAAAGAAATACAAGCCTTTTTGTTGAAGATGTGTAAACCAGGAGTCTGAAAGTCAAACATTTTTTCCAGTCATTTTATTTGTTCAGGTATGTGGGTCCTTGCTCAGAGACTTGGAACAGTGCAGTGGATGTTCCTGTTCAAAATAATTTGACTGTACACATGAACATTGTATTAGTCATTGTTCTGTTAACAATCCATTAATACATTTTCTTATGGGTTACACCAGGCACCATCCAAAAATGTGAAAAAGGAAAAAATATTTTCATTCTGGCAACATAGGAACAGCCTTTTTGTTTTTCATTTGGGTTTTCAGAAACAACATGTGCCTCAGTGTGAAAATGATAAAACAATCACCATCCCCAACATTTTTGTTTACCTACATCCGAAACACTATGTGGTGAAAAAAAAAAGAAAATACACCATCAATACAGAGAAATATGCGAGGGGCAGCACCATGTTATGTAAATATCTTTCTTCAAAAAAAGAGAGAAAAACAGTTAATGGAAAGGTAGAGCTGTAACTGGACAATCCGTTCAGAGGCTTCAGAAGACTTGGGACAGGGGTGAAAGTTCAACATCCAGCATCATGACCTCAGAGTGGTTTAGTTTAAGGACATTTCTACCCCAATGTCCAAACCGAAGTATAATTGGGAACTGGTGATGAAAATTTTTAAAAGTATGCTGAAAGATTTTTGACGTGTTTGTAAAGAGGAAAGGATTTAAATTCCCAATGTACAAAACTGGTAGACATCAAGTTTATGTACTGTAACATGTCAAAATGTAAAAGAAATGTGGGCCTTAAAAATACTTTTACAACGCACCGTAAAAATAATATGACACATAGGCCTGTTTCCTGTTTTTCCTCTTAAAAACAGGAAAAACATTTCTGATTTCAGAAGTTAGCAAATGGCTTCAGAAACACCTTTTTGCCAAAAATCTCTCCTATAAAAACTGTCATAGCAATAATACAATGTAATTATAACTGAGACTGTGACAATAAACCACATTTATCTTGTCACTATGAGCAGTGAGGCTCAACTTGTACATGTTTGGAGCAAATGCATTCAATTTAAGTCAGTTTAGGTTTTCATAACTAAACTTACACAGGCTGTTTACTATATATAATGTGGCTAGAGAGAAAAACTAAAATAATTGGGTGTGAAATGTACCCAGTCAATCCCCAAATATGAGTTATTTACCGAATAAAACAGGTAAGCGATATCTTTATCAATAACAGTGACACGTGAGAACATAAATCCCCAGACTGTTTTATGAAAGATTCAAACACATGACCTTTATTCACTTCCACATTCTAGTAGAGTATATTGAGGAGATTATTTCAGGTCTTTTGACCTTCACTTTTCTTGCTGTATGAGAGGAAATGTATGAATAAAATAAAAGGAAGCTTTGATCTGTGAGGCTACGGTTAACAGCTGATGACAGATGTAACATCGGAGGCAAAGGGAGTTACTGCTGCGAAGGTAAACGGATGAGTTGACTCCACTATTACTCATCTTCAAGGAGAAGTTAAACTCAACATCAAAGCTCAAACAACCAGAATCTTTTAAGGCTTATAATCGATCAAGATGTCAAGCCGCTCTCCATAGGAATGACCAGTGCTATAATGGCACACATCTCCAGCTGCCACAGTTTTTCCAACAAGACAGACGCTAATGCTAGATATAGTTTTTATGTGGTTTCTCCAAAATCTTCCAACTGAACCTAAGATTGTTTTGCATCTGTGATGGTGGATTTAACTGTGTTTAAATCTCCCACTTGATCTCATTAAATAAATACCTCAACATGCCTGAAGCCTCCACTGTTTATTTTCAGAACAAAATCTTGAGGACATCCACTTTCGCTCCCCGAGAATATTTAAGCTGAGATAACAGGTTTGATTTGAGTCTTGGGATTTAAGGATGTGAAACTCAAAGCTCGCTGTCAGAGAGAACGCAGAAGGAATAGGATTTGAGAGGATAAAGGAGGCGAGTGGGCGGATCCCGGTGACATTTTAGATGTCAGGGTTTCATTTCCAGGAGCTGCTGTGGGTGCTGAGTGAAAAGGAGATGAGCTGCCAGCAGCAGGAGTTCACAACCCTCGTTGGAGTCCAACCCTCAACATGTGTTACAGGACTCTAGGGCTCTGCATGATTCCTTTAAGTGAATAAGGCCAATAAATTAGATTTCTTCTACACCCATAAAGTGTGTCAACATGTGAAAGAAAGTAGACTTCTCTCTTTCAAAAGGTACAAAGTTCCTACTAACTTTTTATGTTCAAATTCCAAACTATAATTCCAAACTCCAATATAATACCACACATGGAAGTGGCAAAAATCAGATTTTTGAGTGGAGGAAAGATTGGAATTGGGCCGTTCAGACTAGCATAAAATAATCAAATATGGTCAAGAAAAGTTGGATTTCAGTCACTTTTGCCTCCTGTGTGAATGTAGCCAAAGCGACAGAAGGGCTGGAGGATGTTGGATGGATTGTGATGGACAGACAGACATAGATAGAAAGATGGACTGCCAAAAGGACAGATGGATGGCTGGAACACTTAGACAATCAAACGGGGAATCAGAAGTTGAAAAGCTAATATTTTTCAATAATAAGACAAATACTTTACTTTTCCAGACTGTGTCTCTCCCACTCTCCATTATATAGAACAAAACATCCATCTGACCCCAACTAAGTGATTTGACTATGTTCATGTTGCTGTTTTAGGATTTGGTTTCATTGTTAAGATTACCAAGAGATTTCTTGGAAACTAAACAAAAGAACCGAAGCTCACATTTGACAAAAATCATCTCAGATTATTAAAAAACTGCAGGCGAATTATAGTTTCAGAATGACCCAGACTAAACACAGACAAGATGTACACCAGTGATGGATTGTTACTTATATCCAGCTATGTATGCATTCTTAGCAAAGGTTCTAAGCGTTAATCAATCACTGAGATTCTTCTTTGTTAGTAATGAGATGTGGTTAAAATGAAGCTTTCGCATCAAAGGAAAAGTGTTCAACAATAAATCAAGCACACTTGCCTTATACAAGGCATTTAACTTGATTGAGATAATAGCTGAAATAATTCTTCAAAGTATTTCTCTTATTAAAATATTCTGTTTCTATCCAAGGAAGCCTAAGAAAGTCAGAACCTAAGTCAGAATATGTGCTGCAAACTGTAAGTTGTTAAAAGTTGGACACACACTCTCAAAGCTTTCTAGGCATGAACTGTCTCTGCACTATGAGAACTGACTGCGTGGTTCCACCGCGCAAAGATCCCTCACTGACCAGGAGCCAAAATGGCCACCAGAGGTTGAGGTTGACTGGGATCTCTGGTTGCCAGTGGCCCATGACCGCACTGGGAATAAAGAACCAGTGAGGGCAACTGAGGAGCTGGCGTCAGGATACAATGGAGAAAGAGAAGGCGCTCTGGGTCCTCATGTTACTGCTGCTCAATGATGGCAACAATGGATGCTTCTGTCAAGAAGGAGTTTCAGGGTGAACTAAGAAAGAAGGGAAGCCAAGGAGAATCACACGGGATGGAGGTGATGTGTTCTGCTCTAATTTCAAAGAAGAAAAAAAGCAGATCAAGCCTGATGGAAAGTTCTTTATGTAATTGCTCTGAAATCCCAGTTTTTCTTGGATTACAATATAAATGTTCAGTTTGACTTATGTATCTGTCAGAGCTACTGCACAGCTGCCAATTCTTCCAAAGCATCGAGATGAAGGAATCAACTCCTCTGGAAACTTTCACAATACCAAAAAACATTCAGAAAACAGCTGAAAAAAAAGTTATAAAAGTAGACCTCACATTATCTCAGTGCCGAGTTAACAATTGCGTGATGTTTTATTTTTGTTCCCGTTACTTAGTTCAAACTGGCACCAGATAGATGCATTTCCACTACCATGCTGATATTAGTTTTAAGGAAGTGTATTGCATACATAATATATAGTTGTAGCTTTTCCAGAGAAGCTGATGAATCTGTAGCCTGGAAAATGTGTCATTTTTTCCAGAAAAAATGTTGCACACAAGCACAGTTTTACTATTTGCAGGAGCAAAACTTTGAGACTCGAAATTCACTTTATTTCAAAAACCTTTATTTTGTTTTTACTTCAGTTATTGGAACTCAAATTGTGATCTAAACTTAAACACTGCACCAAACTGACTCCAATTTATTTGATGTGTTGGAATTTGTTTCAGGAGAAGAACTTTGCCCTCACAGGCAGGAAGTCATAACCGAGCATGAAGTTAAAAGCTTTTAATAAAAGGCTGGCTGCATACTTTGTAATTCAGCACACAGGAAAAGATTTGAACATCAATCCCGTCACTCCTCACAAAAACTCCTGACCTGGTGACATCACTTCCCCAGAGGACTGCGGGAAATCAGAGGTGAGCCAGTGAGTAAGAACAGCTTAGGGTTTGGGGAAAGAAAGGGAAGTAGATCAGCCTGTCAATTAAGACAGTGACATGTGCTGCCAAAAAAACAGCATTTTGTGATTTCTAGCTGAATGCATACAGCATCCTGCAAAAGTATTCATAACCCTTGAACTTTTTCATACTTTGCCAAATTACACCCAACCATCTTCTGTACCTTAAATTAATTGTGACAACAAGTATTGCCTAATTGTGGAGAGGAAAGAAAATGGTACATCTAAGCCATTTCTTTTACAAATCTAAATCTTACAATTTTGTTATGGAACCTTAATTAGAGCTGCAAATTGTTTGTGGTACAGATTGAGGTTCAGATTAAGTGGAGAGCTTCTGCAAACAGACACTTTCAAATCTTACTACACATTTGGAAAGTAACTGGCCAATTCAAAGCTTTCTATAATCTACTGTCTGTATCTTTAGGATCATTGTCTTGTTGGAACCTCCGCCCAACTCTCAAGTCTTTATACTGTCACCAGCTTCCCTATCCATGCTGAAAAAAAAGCACCTACACATCATAATCCTGCCACTACCATGTTTCACAGAGCGAACTCTGTGTTCTGTTATTTTTCTGCCTCTCACATGCCTTTGCATGTAGGTCAAAATATTAAATTCTGGTATAAACAGAGCAGAGCAGCTTTGTTTTCAAGTTCGCTGTGACCCCTGCAACGGTTTAAGGTGTATGAATACATTTTTCTTGCACTGAGAAGACAAACAACAGTCGTATTGTTGGATTCACAAATGGCAACATGAATGAAAACAGGAGGAAACAAAAGTTTGCTTTGACTTATTCTATTCGCTCTAGAAAATATGAAGATATGCCAAATAAAAAAATGGAATTAAATAATTTTTAAAAATGATGTTACTGAAGACATTGTTGGCTTGTCAATGAGAATTTCATTCAAATATGCAAGTGGGAGTAAAAGCTAGGAATATGAAAGTTTTACTTTTCATTGACAATTCAAATTGTTTACCATTTTTATTACTATAAAAGTTCCTTCCCTTCACCGTTTGTTACTGACAGCCTTCCTTGATTCGACTCTGTGCTGCTTGCAACATCAGTGGAAGCATTAACAGAAAAATAAAGTACCAATAACAAGAGCAAAATCAAACCACAATTGCCTAAAGCAAAGATGTGTCGAGTTTAGACCTCTCCTCCCTTTCAAAACACAAACACACAAAGTTTACAGTGTAATTTACAAGAGTTTGTTGCAGAGATCACAGATCACAATCTGAGCACACAAAAGGTACAAGACAGGAGGACACATGTTTCGGCTGAGTGGCTGCTGAGCAGACATAGGGGCGTGAAGATGCATGTTTTAACATGAAAGCGGCTTCCTGGTAAAAGTACAATAATCCATGAAGAGAGTGATTAAGAGATGCTAAACACAGGCTGTGTGGTGAAGCAAAACACTACTATGCTAAGAAGCTCATAAATAATCCCTCTTTACACACGCCGCTGTCAGAAATGTCTAAAGGACGCAGAAAACAAACAGAAGAGGCTTATGTTTTTGTAAAATATCAAAACACATTCATCCGGTAGTTAAACAATGTTGCTAATCAGTTGTTGACATCAGATTGTTTTCACTTTCAGCATTTGGCAGAATCCTTTATGTACTAATGTGGCCAGTAACTACAATAGCTACTTGTCGTTGTAAATATGGAAAACAGATTGAGGAAAAATATGAAAACACATTCAATAAGTTAAGACCTGCAGTCAGACATTTATATGCATAAAAATGACAAACGGTTCAGAACATTCCCAACAAACGTGCCCATGCAGGACTCCATGTGGTTTCACACTGAGCTCCTCACAGTGGCACCCTTAATGGCTGCAGGAAGGTGGCTTCATGGTGCTGCCAAAACATTATCCTAAATGAGACTTTATGTTATTTTTTGCCAGACCTCCGAACCGAAGAAACAGGCAGATCAGCACAGTCCCATCCGGGTTCTATCCTGTAGCCCCAATTAGTCCCTAGTTAAGGATGAATGCATTTTACGCCAACAACCTGAGTTGGCATTTAGCACCAGAACGTGCCTGGAGAAATAACCTGCCTCCTGTGGTCCTACTTTGGACTTTCATAGTGAAGTCCACTTGTGTCTAACTTTTGATACCATGGCCTACATATGTATTATCCCATATGGGTCCTACATTGTGGTTGCTACAGGTTTTGGTGTACCCTATATTTATAAATATATAAAATCCACAGCTTTATTGTCTTAGAATATATGTCCCTGCTATTCAACAGCATTGGAAAATATATTGCTATTTAAACATGCTTTATAAATAAAAAAGATTGAAATGGTGTGCCCTGAATATTGCACTAGTATGTGGACTCATGCAACTGGGCAGCCCATCATGGTCCCATAAGTTGCTCATTCTATGGGGCCATTGCACAAGTAGCCCTGCTTTTCATTCTGATATCTGGACAAGCGAAACCCAGATGTGATCCACATTTATTGCGCCTCCCTTGGTCCAAAGAAATGAGCATCCCACTTCACCCTTGTTTGGGCCCTAAATATTGAGCCCAGACAAGGTTGACTGCTGGTTTCATGGATGAAACCTGAGTAATGAAATTAAAGTAAAGGAATGTGGGCAGCACAGAGATGTAGAGCCCACCGTCTAATCAGAGAAAATTCATGACATTAATCTCCTGCTCAAAGACGGCTTGTGTGCAATGAATAATACATTTATGGGGGTAGAAATTAAAGGGAGAAGGAAAAACAAATGCTGATTTAAACACACAAACCATCCTCAGTGAAGCACTGAACTCCTTTTCACATGCGAGATGAGTGACAGTAATGACTTTGTGTTTCTCCTGAAGCGACAGCATTCAGTCATCCAAAGCTCTTTAAATTCACAAGAGTGTTACTAACACCTTCATTCAGACATAGAAAAAATTGAATACTTTTGCTGACACTTAAGCTTGACATTTAGTTGCATTCTAAGTGAAAAGAGACCTAAATTCAGAGTTTATTGTGCAGAATGGCCTCCAGTCATATGCATGCAATTTGGCAGGCGCCATGGCAGATGAATATAAACTTGATTGAAACACTGACCTCTGTGGACAAAGGAAAAAAGGCCATCCTTTATCAACTTTCTTAACATGAAACTGTATTGGCCCTGTTAAGGTCTACAAACAGGGAAATATCCTCACTCTTACATGCAGATTTCTGATCCAAACCTCTAACAAAAGCTTTCACTTATACCAAGAAATATTTAGGATACACTGTGGCCGTCTGTTTCCCTCACACATCACCGCTAAGCACACATGCGAGTATGGGTCTTTTTTTTCCTGTTTAGAAGCGTGTTCGAGGAGGGGCGTGTTCGCTGGAGGTTCAGGCCAGAGTTCAGGGAAACCCCGCATACCCAAATGTAGGCCTCAAAACCCTCAGGGAGAAACTGTGATTCACAAACCGTACACACAGACACTCTAACCACAGACTTTACCAGACATGACCTTGACCAGACCTGCCAACAGGATCACCAACAGACTGACACAGGGGAATTTGGGATACAGGAAACAGGAAGTGGGGCATGTCCAATCGGAGTGTGAAGGCTCCGCTAATAATGTAAGAAAACTGCTGTGTGTGGCAAAGCGTGTGCAGATGAACTTAACGTCTTTGTAACAGCTACTAATGTTAATTGGCAAAATAGTTAAAGCAGGCTATACATGGAGATATTCCCCAAGAGTTTGTATGTGTGTGAGGTAAGCAGCATTTAGCATGAGGGTAACTGAGCTCACAGGGAGTTGCGTTGGAAGAGGGGGTGTATTGGGATCTCTGGTTTCAAACAGTGCCGGTCCCCTGGGACCAGGCCATGTCAAAGGGCCTGTCCCCGATGAGCTATATTACAGCCCCAATCTCCAATCAATCAGCGCCACCCTAAAACGAATCCACAACAAGCCGGCAATTAAGCCCCACAGAGGATTTAACCAAACATGTGTGAGGGAATGGGTTTGCAAGAGTGACTGTGTGCAAAGTTCTCTAACTCTGTGATTCATGTATGAGGGCCTGTGGTGAGACGGTGAAGTCTGCTCCGGATGTGCAAAGTAAAACACACAGGGGTGAGACTGTGCCAGTAGGGTGTCTCCACTTCTCAGAATAGGTTATATGCAATTTTGCCAAAATATTGTTTTAGCATTAATTATTGTTCAGGATTGATTAATAACAAAAAAGGCAATCTGGAAACTTTACAAAGTCATTATTGGAAAACTTGATACAAGGTAAGAAGTTTAGTAGGGCAATAATTATTAGATACACATTTTAATCAGGTATACTAATTTGTATAGGAAACTAAGCTACTCTGATATTTAAACACACTAATGTCTAGCATCACAACTGATATCCAGCTAATATCGTTTGAAAGTATTTAACTTCTACTCAATTACTAAACAAAAACTAAAGACACTCTGATAAGCATAATTTTGCATATGTCATAATCTACCATAATTTACCAGAAATTTAAGCCTAGCTTTAGACTGTGTAACATAGCACTAATGCTAACCTGCTAACAAGTTTGAGCTTTGAACTGGGAGCTGTCAGCAGTGAATGGCACATCTTAGTTACAATTGTCAGAGAAAAAGTTTAATCCCAACCTTGTTATAAGAGATTGAAAATATTTAGGACTAATTCAGAAGTATTTGATGTCTTAAAAAAATAACTTTTTATGTTTTAATTTGTATCCAAAAGGACAATGGCTTTATAAAAATGTAATGTAAAGCAAAACCAAATAGTTGTTCTAGTGGGATACATTAAGTTTAGGATACTTAGAACTCAATATACTTAAGTAATTCACTTTTTTAAATAGCATTTTAAAGACTTTTAGAAACTAGTTGAAGCTTAAATTTATTTAAATGTCCCTTAATTCCTAAACTTCAATAATTTCCACTCAGAAATCTTAATTACTGCATTTGTTTTACCACTGTAGTGCGAGTTACACGTATTTTTAAAAAATGACATAAGAATTGGAGAACTCAGCCCTCGTATAAGTCTCACAAAGTGCTGCTAAAGTGGGTCAGTATGTAGCAGAGGAATACTTTCAGAACTGAGTGGGCCTGTCATCCCCCCTCAGCCTGAATGGCTGCAGCACTTGTGGCGCGAAGCAAATCATCATCTGTCCCGGCCAACATCTGAGAACCACAGTGGTGTTGACACTGGCTCTGAGGTGAGCGGGAGTGAAACCGAAATCCAGAGTTTCTCAATAAGCCACACACAAGTTCTAGGTTTGAGTTAAGAGCCTATTGTGACCAAAAACAGCACTTACTCTATGCAGTGGGCTGAAGGGTTGCTGAGTGGGTCAAGACACTGGTTTTTAAAAGGTGGACTTGGATTACAACTGCATCTATCTCAGACAGAAGGACACTTTTGTGCCTCATCTCAGATTTTACACAGATAAAAACAGTGTAAAAAGCTGGGTAAGTTGTCTTACGGGGATAGTGGGACTACTTTTTTCAGTCTCTTCTGAGAATACTACAGCCAATTGCTTTTAAATGTCTTGTATGATTAAAGAAACAAGATCCGTCACTCGGTATGCTTTAGATGTGGGTTTCCTTACATGAATAGAGCCATGATGTGTCTTTTCCTGTCTGGGTGTTGGTGGGCTAACCAGTTGCTGCATATCCTTATTCATGTTGATTATACACACATCATTCTGAGGTTGCAAAAAAGAAACTTATTATGATATTTGATCAAATCTTCTGTTCTGTACTTTTTGCGCAGGAAGTGCTGCTGTGTTATGCCTTCATAGTTTTGTGAAGTTAAGAGGAGTTAGACATTTTCCACATATCTTAACAACCTCAGTTTAGAGAACAATCACTCCAGTCTTTTTGCTGCAGGTTGTTTTTATTTCATTCAGACCTCTTTATTTTGCACATGAAAACAGATAATTTCACAAAAATGTGTATCGATTGTGTATCCATTCATTTGTGTTGGTAGAAAAGTGTTTTGATAAACTGTAGTGAGTAATAATTATAAATGTTTCAAGTACACTGTGGAATGGTTTGTTTTGAGGTTGCAAATGGGTGAAATAAAAGGTGAAAGGGCAGTACATGGCTACAAACGAAAGTAGAAATGGACAAAGCTGGGGAATTTGACACAGGGGCATGCTTAATACATTCTGTTTTGAAGAACTTGCTTCACCTAAAACAAATATTGCAAATGAACACGCACTACAGTGGTCTACAGTGTAAATGACTGTAGACATCTAACATAATAGTAGCTCATGTAAAGCTTTAGAAACTAGTATGTACAAGAATTCCAAAGAAACTTTGGAGATTTGTACTCTTTTGAAAATGCAGAACTCTCCTTCCAAGTTTAGATAAATGCCGTTAGCTTTAAGCTTGAGATTTGGTAAGAACTAATCTCCATTTATTTTGGCCGAAGAATTGTTTAGGCAGCTCTCTGATGTTGGTAGCGCTTGGCCTTTTCACCAGTCCTCAATATGGTTGCAAGGGGAAAGGTGGTTGAAGCTGTTGCAGCTTTTTCTTTTAGAAGAGAACCACTCAAGCAGCATGAATGGACTCAAGCACCACCTACCACTTCACACTTACTCACCCTGTCTTCTTTATTTCTGCCTAATGTTTAACAGCGTTGGAAAAACCTGCCACTGTGAAATTGCAAACAGCCATTTTACATCCACTTTGAGAAGAAAGTGCCTTTTAGAACATGGTACTGATTAGCTGCAGTCAAATAAAAAAATACAAATTATAGTAAGAAGATAGCTGGTTGTTTAATGAGGAGTGGTGGAAACAAAGAATGTCACATTACAAAAACCACTCTGAGTGATGAGAAGGAATTTAAGAAAATGTGCTTGTTATAAAAGTGCCTCTGGGGTCAATACATTCGAAAGGAACGTGTAATCAACATTTAATATGAAGAGAAACCTCTGCTATTAACTTTTGGTTAAATATTTCTTTGTGGTTAAACGGTAATTGTGGTAAGTTTCAGCTGGGAATCTTAAGGAGGATGGCCGAAATCAGAGCAAAGTCTAATTGTAGTCTTTGGATAATAAGCTAAAGAGTTCTTTGATGATATCTCTTTGTTACCCTGCAATTTCATAACAAACCCAGAAGACTTGTTTAAGACTTGTCCAATTACCAGTCTTAATAAATCATTTTTTAATTGCAGACAATGTAGCTACAACAACTGCAGTATTCACGAATGAATCACCTATGATATTCTTATTCCTACACACATAGGTGAAATATCCCCAGGCAAGGCTGATAAAGCTTAAAGATCAACTTCTGGTGACATTTTTAAATCATCACACATTTTGAGAAACGACTTCCTTAAGGCAATTTGTCAGTCAACTGCACAACTGCAGAAGGTGAAGACATACCGGCTACAGTCCGGTCCATGAAAAGCCAAGCTCCTCTCTCTTTTTGTCTTCAAAACGTTTTGAATCTCTGACTGCATAATTGGATCGTCAGAGCTGCACACATGTGCTCCAAGGTCGATTTAATACACTGTGCTGACAGCTGGCTAATTACAGCGCCATCTGCGGCACGTCGGCTGTTTTCTTGCCCAGCAGTCGCATGCAGACATGCTGGGCCTATTCACACAATCCACACACGACGAGGAAGAATTATACTACATGTGTGTTTATATTATATCAAAGTTAAACACACCTGATTGGTGTAATCGCTCCAAGTGGCCAAGTTACACCCAAATAAGATCTCAACTGGAAAATTAATTGTAAATTGAAGAAAAGGTATATAAAAGTCTTTCTGGGTTGCAAAAACTTAAACACTAGCAAAGAAATTTGGACATATCTACTTATCCAAAATTAACTAAAATGGCTCTTAAAACCGTTTGAACTAAATATAAGCCAACTTAGAAGCACACAAACTTTAATTGACAGCAGCTAAACAAACTCCAATGAGGTTTAAGGGACTGCCTAAAAAAAGAACAGAGTGCAAATCCCATCAAAGTCAGGCAGCTGTATGTTAAAAACAGGAAATATAGAAGCAATATAAAAGAAGGTTCAGGATGAGCAAGAAGCCGAGACAAAAAGAATGCAGTAAAAACAGATCACAGAGAATCTGTTCCTTGTTAAACCTGCCCAGTCTTTACTCTTCAGAATAGTGTGGACTGAAGACGAAGAAGAGGCACAGCGGAGGGAAAAATGGAAAAAAAGCAAAGCAGCTATTTTTGTAATTGCTCTTTTTTCAAGCTGGTGTTGAGAGAAACGTGGTGGGGAAAGTTTTGAGAAATTTAAACAGCCTCGACAGCCTGGGTGTAGTGGTATTAATCTTTTCAGACGGCGAGAAAACCCCTATATTATAAACACAGACAGAGGCTCCGGGATCAGCAGCCGTGCAGCATAAACTCTGTTTATGACTACTGTCAGATTAGGAACTTCTATATCCAGAAAGTAAACATTTATTGGGAAATACAAATTAATAAAGTTGGACCTGCTGAGCAGCAGAAAGAAAACAGAAACAAATTATTCTTTATGACTAAATGTCTATAAAATTGGCACTGTCCCTTTATTTATTTAGAAGGGACAATTGGCAGTGGAACTAATTGGGACAACTACAATACAGAGAACCTGAAAACTACAACCCAGTATTAAAATCATAAGCACTTTGGTGGAAGTGAGTTTTTCCTTCAAAACTTCACAGCGAAGGGAATAAGCAGGAAGTTGCGTCATGAAATTAAGTTTCATGCCAATTAGACCAAAATAAGACAAAAAATCCTAATCATTAAATTAAAAGCAACAATTTTAAGCAAGTAAAGGTCTTTATTGTTTGCATTATTTATTTTTCAGCAGCTTTACCAACATGTTTACTGTGTAGTTTTTGGAAACTTTCGGCCACATTTGATTTTTTTTTTTTGTAAAAGAGTGACTTTTGAGAGTTTACGAACAATTAAAAACTTGTTGCAAATAGAGTTTTTTGTCTTATTACAGATCATTTTGTCCTGTTAAACAAGGACCAAATATATTATATAATCTTGTGAGATTCTTACAAATCTGTTTTTATTCTATTAGAATCAACCAAATCCTTCTAAACTTGCACTATATTAGAATTGGGATAAAGCTTTTTTTTATACCAGCCAGACAGAATGTCTCTATATGTAATTAATTATTGAAATACAAGGTACGATACAGAATCAAAACCTTTACAGTTCAAGCCCACTTTAACATTCCACCAAGACACAAAGTTTAGCCTGCAGAAGCACATAAATAAACAAAATACAGATATCAGTGATAATGAACCATTTCAGGAGTTATTAGCTGCCTCTGATGTGAGCTCAACTTTAAACCTCCCGTCAGCTAACACAGCTAATCACGTCTGATTGCCATAGACCCAAGAATCAAAGGAAAACATGCAACACTGATGACACAATCCTCCTACTCTGAAAAGACTGTTTTTCTTGTCCTCCTTTTATCCTCAATATCTCGTGCACAACCATCACTTTCTGCAAATGAAGAAAAAAATGGCAGCACAAAGAGCAGAAAGAAAGAGTGATATGGCAAGTTGTAAACAAGATTTTTTTTCTACCCAGATCTGCAATTGTAAATAAACTTCTACAAGGCAAAAGATAGGCGAAAGGAAAAAATTCTGCTGAGATAAACTAAATAAAAGATGAAATTATGGGGTTTTTATCTAAGGTGCAGCAAGGATTAGTGTCATCCATTGTTGTTGAAGAAAGCAACAACTCCTCTGCTTTGGTTTATCAAGCACACTGGTCATTTGAGACATTACCCAACTGACTTTCAGAAATCATTAAATGACCACAGAGTGCAGTGTGAATAAAACAATCTTTTTATTCACACTGCTTACTGCTTAACTGCTGAATTAGGATTTCTACATTTTTCTAGAAACAACAATCTGTGATTTTAATCACTTTTAGATACAGCTGTATAAAAGACCAAAAGGGATTTATTTAAAATTAAGCACAGTACAAATAGACACCACACTTACGAGGGTTTTGCTTATAAAAAAAAAAAGCAGGTTTCTTCCATTTTCCAATTACCTGCTACTTTGTGTTGGTCAATCAGATAAAGGTCCAATAAAATACTTTAAAGGCCGTGGTTGTATTTTGACAAAATGGAAAATATCTAAAGATGTATGAACATCTAATGCACATAGTCAGGAAAAAAAGAGTTGGCCTGGTTCTCTACAAATTTTTCACTTGAATATCAGGTATTAAATAGCTGAATATCTGTGAAATGGGAAGTCGATCACTGCTGGTTGATGAAGAAAACAGGTCTAGAGGGCTGTGCCTGTGAGTAAATCTCATGAAGCACTAGAGTTTAATGTTTGGTAAAGTCTGCTGAGTTTTGACAGCATTGCACAGCAAATTTCTGATAGGTGTCTGCTGGCTGTCTCCTGTTGCTCCGTATTTGTTTGGTTCAAAAGCTATTAAGCAAAGTAAAAGAGCAAAACTATTCACAAATGTAATCTGTTCCACCAATTTAATCAGCTTTCTCCCTTACATCTTTGTGTCCACACTTAAATCCACTCACTTGTTCGGTTTGCAGCTTTAGCTTAAACTTTTTCACTAATCTTCCCAAATGAAGCAGCTACAATATTTACTTAAGTTTGTTTAAGCTTTTCTTAGGTGTCTTTTTTCATTTGTGAGACACATATTAAGCTGGTTTGCGACAAACATTTTCCAGAAACCCAAACAATTTTCCTGAGTTAAATCTTGACTTCGCTGGAATGTTTTGGCTTTAAAGTGATCAAAGTTTGCCCTTTTCAAGTCACGGAACAATAAGAAATGGCGAGACAGTGGAAATCAACAGATCTCGCAACGGCCACATGCCTTCTATATCTAATTATTCAGCTCGAACTAAAAGATACTCGACTCATCTGTCTGATTTCAGTATTTGCTTCTCATTCTCCATGTTTTGCATTAATAAATTGTTTCTTTTTAAACTTAGGACAAAACTCTAAACAGATATAGAACAAATGCATGTGAATTTAGATTGAAACAATTTATAATTAAATCTCTACAAGAATTTCTGCACAGTTTAAACTATTTGAAGAGCTTAAACAGCAAATAATGGTTGAAACCATAACCGACAGAAGCTAACAGCTTTCCCAATCTCCTCTCTTGGGGGTGCAACCAATCAGAGGCAAAGAAATTGAATAGTGCTCCTGGATTGGCTGCTTTTCAAACTTTCCAATATTTTAGATACAGTGTAAAAGAAATCTGTGAGTAGGCAAACATTCTGTGACTAGTGAACCACAAATAGCTGGGGGTCCACTGCATTTTTGAAATATTTCATATTGTGAAAAATATTGATATTGATATCTTCCTCTAAAATTAAATTGGCACACTAAAAGCATGGTAGTTGTTGACTGCAAGCTGTCTACATAACTTATTGACATGCAAATAACTCAAAGAAATACATTTCTGCCCAATAAGAACATTTCCTTGCAAACAATTGTAATATTTGCTGTTATTTATTCTAAATTCTGCTTATGTGACATATTAGCAATATATGTTATAACATTATTACAACTGTCAGAAATGAACATTTTATTCCAGTGGCTGTAAAAATAGTTGTTAGATTAGATTTCTTTAGATTATTTTTTTAATGTTTATACTAATGCTTGGCTACGTTGGTATTTTCACTCAGCGTTTTTATACTATGAAAAGGACACCAGCGATAGCGGCATGCTTCCTGTAAACATTTTCAGTCTCAAATTCTAGGGTTTAGTACTTTAAACTCATTTATAAATAATAAAACCACTGAATGAAACCTATAATAAACAGACTGTAGGGGAAGATAAATGAATGGATGGCACTTTTAAAAAAATGAATAGGAAAAAAGGCTGGCATAGCAAATACTTGTCCATACTCTGTTTTCATTAGCCCTTGCTTATTCAGACTCATAGTGCACTGAAATTCCATACTTTACTAGACTGTGTAGAAACCTTGTTATTCCTGTAATTAGGATCTGCTTTAATGTGCTTCTCTCCGTGACTTTAAGGAAGCTACACTGTCTGGACTCTGAGCTCTAACCTCTGATCTGTCAGTTTGCCTGTGGCTAACCTTGAAACCCCTACGCTTCAGGTTAGATACAAACACCCACACACACACACAGCTGTGATGTCCTGCTCACCACAGTGTGTATACTCTAGCTCAGTGTGGAGGGGATGGAAATCAGAGCATGGATGATGGCAAAGACAACACAGTACCTGAATTTCGCCTTGTGCTCAGGTTCAACATAGTGGGTGGTGTAAAACGTTTCCCCCCAAATTTGTGAAGAACATTTGTTGATAGTATAAACCGGGAAAATGTGATGTTTACCTGTTTGGAAGTAAGAAATTTATCTTTTTTTCAAGGGGTGAAAGGTAAATGTGTAAACTTCCCAATCCCAAGGTTCTGCACCAGATGTTGGAAGTTTTGATGCTTGAACAGCTGCAGTATTAATAAGCAGGCACAGGTCGTCTCTTGTCATCATTAGCTGACCTCATCTCCGTGACGGCTGTCACCTTGACTCCACGGCTGATAAGTCGGGCGTGACACTAACGATGAGCAGCAGCGACAATCAGCACAATATCGCTGTTGTTCTGCCGCTGTCCAAACAGGCCGCTGTCTGTTTAAATGAAGTTTGTAATGACTGTAATGACTTACCAGCTCACAGTGGTTTTTGCTCGACTGCAACACATTAAACATGTCAGAGTAAGAAGGAAGTAAACCAGTAAATGTTCATTTTCTTCCATTTGTTTTGGTAAAGTGGGACATCTGTGTAGTAATGGGTCTTGTTCAATGTGTTATTGTTCCTTAAATCTAGCAGCAGATGCAAGAAGAAGGCATAGAAGGTAAAGCAAGAATATTTCAACGAGAAATATTCCTGCTGAAAAGACGACCAAAGTTTGATTTTGCAGTACAGCAGACCCCCAGTATTCAGGGTCCAGCATGGTTGGACCAAAGTCGAACTGATGCGTGGTTTCGTGGTTATGAGATATTTGTTTTTGCTCTCCGCCTTCACGGTCCACAAGACGGTAAGCACAGCGATTATGGCAGGGAGGAACGACTAGTACGAGTTCACAAGTTCGTTGGAGGAGGATAATGATGGTGGTGGACAACAAGTTGAGAACAAAATGATGTGATTTTCGTCCTGCAATTGTGACAATGAGAACTGATTTTGCCACTTATTGACTAGGGACCATAAATGACTAGGGACATTTATGGTCAATAAATGAGATCTGTGAATATTTGATCCAACATCTGAAGATGCCTATAACCTCCTATTTCAACAGTTAAACATCAAATACATCTTAATATGCATTAATAAGCACAACACAAGCTGTTTTAGTCACAACTGCATAAGGAAAACAAATGGTTTTCATTATGTTCTCATCCAATCTACACCAAGGAAAATGAATGGCACTCCTGGATTGGTTGCTTTGGCAACACCAGCTAATGGCATGTCAAGCAGAATAGAAGCTAGGTATTTCAGCTTTGCAAGCTGTATTTTCTTCTGAAAATCTTAGATACTGTATGTGCTACCAAAAAAGTCTGTGTTGGTGAATCCATGAATATTAGACGGCCTGCTTACAATAAAAGATGGAAGGATGGACTTTTTGCTGACTTAAAGGCTTGGAAAATTCAGAAAGTAAATCATATTCCCCTTGAAACATATTTAATAATCAAGGAACCAAATGAAAATGAAATCAGATGCATCTAGTTTTCGCCTTCTGTAAGTTTCATTTGAGTTTATTTAGACTCCAAAAAAAGGTAAATGCGTCAGACTACCTCAAACAAAGGCACAGCGGCATTAGAATTAAAAACAATGGCTAAAGCACACATTTATGACTGGAGATGACTCTGTATTCATTTATCTCAGCAAGGGGGTGGACTTAGTGAATGTGCGTTATCCAATCAGTGGCCGCAGTTTTGATGTGCAGAACGCTGTGTGGAACATGGCAGTAAGCCTCGGCGTAATGTCACTGGGGAAAGTCATCCAGGCTGCGTCCTTTGATCCTCTGAGAATCAAATCAGCAGACAGAGTTCGTTGTGTTTTATTCAATAAAGCTGAGGAAATGTCAAAACAAAGCGAAAGAAAACTTCCAGACTCAAAATGAATTTTCATCCTGACAAATGTGTTTCTATGGCCATAAAAATGTTCTTGGTTTGCTTTCATTTACCACCCTGAAGACCCCCTCTGTGTTCTGCACATGTTGAGCAATCAGTGCTGTGGCTGGTTCTGCTGTACGCTCAAACAGCTGGCAGATAATTGGGTTACTATTTAAGGCAATAAAATCAAAACCATAGAGACAGATGAGGGTCATTCTGCCATTTTGTGCATTTGAGGCAGCAAAGATTTAGTGAGAGTTCAGGGAGGAAGCATCTATAGCGCTTTGTATACATGTTAATATCTTAGTTTATGTCTTGCCTAGTGGTCTCAATTATCCACGCAGTCTGTGGTTAGAAGCTGGACATCGTGTTTTTGCACCAGCATCTGTGTTGCAACTGGTGTGCATCCATTGGTCTGCTTGATTCCACATTCCAATGTTAGCTGAGAGTAAACAGTAACCATTTAAATCTGAACCATGTGAGCTGAAAGAGCTGAAGGAAAAAAAAATGCTTTCATTTTTAGTCGACTAGATGAATGCAGCATGTTGCTTTTATGAAGAACCAGAAATCTGTCTCAAAATGTTCCTTCGCCCCCCTCAGAATCAGAGAAGAGATTTCACACCAGACCTGTGCTGGAGACGTCCTACTGCCCTCCAGGAAAATGTGGGCTTGATTGTAAAATTGTGTTGCTCCTTCCTAAGGCCAAACGTTGTCTGGCGAACACATTTCCTTTGGCTATGCTTTTAGCCGTTGAGCCAGCTGGAGCACTCGGGTCATCTGGAATAATCTCTCTAGTTCTTGAAGAGTGCATGAAGCTACTGGAGCAACTGCCCTGACAATAACCCAGTTAAACAGTCGCAGTTCTACTTTCTTCATCATTTAAATCAAATTCATTTTACGTCAGTCAGTTTTCCACCAAACATGCTTGTTTTTAATGTTACATCTGTCCTTTCTTTATCAAAATGTATGTTGTCTTTTGCCAGTGTTATTTTTTATTTCTACTATTTTTTTACTCATGTCCAGCAGGATTTTCTACCGCACAGTTTTCTTCCACTTAACTTTCAATTAATCTGCTTGAATAATGGACATTGAACTGCCAGTCTCTTCTTTTTAGAGTGTCAACAATTTTTAAGTCAGATGTCTACCCAATAACAGTAAAAGCCACAATGGCTGTAGAATAATATTTTTACAATAAACATAATTTTATTGCCCTTACAGAATATTCAAGGTTTCTGAGAAACTGAATTTGGATTTTAATTAGCTGCAAGCTATAATTGTAAAGTTAACAGACATAAGTACTTGAATTATTTCTTTGTTTGTGTACTGAATATATGCATTTTTACATTACATTTTTAAATAGAGTTAAATTCTTTGAGTGTTTAACAATTTCAAGCAACATCTAACCTTCAATTTATAATTAGAATGAAATGTGCAATACATTGATCAAAATTCTTATTTTTATTTTTTAAAACAGTATTGGGGGAAACCATGACAAACTGCTAATGTTTTCAGTACAAATGTTTTCAGTCTTTCTAATGTTGTACATCTGTGGGACAATTTACATTTTCTTGCAAAGTTGTTGACTGTAGCAACTTTTTATTTTTCTGCTGTGCCTTTATTTGTAAAGTAGTGAATATTAAGGTTGAATACTGGAAATCTTTTTTAAAAAACATATGATTAACAAAAGTAATAGTAAAATCAGGACACTACACAACTATTTTGGTGGATCTTTGTTATTTTTAGTTTAATCAGTGATATTTGTATTGTTCATTTATGTGGTTTTTACTGTAGACAAAGGAAAAACATAATTAGAAAAAAAAAATTCTTTTGGAATCCATGATTAGCGTGTTTTTCTTGTAAATCTCTTACCAGGTTTAAGTCTATAATTTAAATTACTTTAAGTTATAAAAGTCTCAGATTCCCTGTAGTCTGCACTGCATGATCTGACAGATGGAAAGAAAAACGCACAGAAGAAAAGCAACTTACGTTGGCCTTCCTGATAGAGGTGTAGGGAGGGGATCTGGAAAAAAAAACAAGGGGATTTTTATGACAGGATAAACAATATTGCTTCCAGATTTTCTCAATGCAAGCAGCCAACTAAGAGAGGAATCAGCTGGTTAAAGTGTTGCTGATGAGCTTGGAAAAGATGAGCAGAGGAAAAGCCTGGTCATTGTACCAAGACTTAAGATTTATGTGTGGCAGTAGTTTTTTCTTTTTGCAAATCATTCAACCAGGTCACTAAAGATTTTCTTACCAAATTTCACAAACAGGACGCCTGTTGTGGAAACGGTTCCATGCACGTTGGTCGCTACGCACTGGAAATAGCCTGTGTCTGTGGTGTCCAGGTTGCGGATTCGCAGGCGTGATCCATACGGCATGGACCGGTAGGAGACCCGCCTTGGCTCCTGCACCACTGGGGCATCGTTTTTCAGCCAACGCACCACAGGCTGCGGGTTCCCAGAGACGCGGCAAATAAGCTCTGCTGTTTGACCCAGCGATGTTGTTATGTTGTTCATGGGAGCTTCAAGCCGGATAAATGGCCCTAGAAGACAGACAGGATGAATAGGATACAAAAATAACAGGATAAGAGGCAAAGTAGCAATATTTAGCAACATTCCTGCCTCCAATTTCTATCTGTAGGCATAAAATAAAAGCAGAAGAGTTAGAAAATACATAAAATCTACTTGAAAAATTGGTGTAAAACAAATGATTGATTTCAGTCCCAAGGCTGGTTTTGCACATCGTTCTGTGGTCACCTTAGCTGTGACACCTAATTTAACTTTTCATCGTGGGGGTAAGAGACCCTGAAGTTGAAAGTTACTTTAAGCTGAAGCTTATGAAAGAGAAGATCATAAATTATTGGAGAAGTTAAAGAGCCCACAACATTTAGGTTTTGAGCCTGTTTTGAGTTGCTTTCAGAAGTGGTTAGGTTGTACACTTGCATTTTGCCAGCTTTTCTTTTCCTTTTGCTTTTTCAATAAATTCCACATCTTTGCAGCACTCTTTCTAAAAACACATCTAGAACAAGTTACAAAGCAAAAGTCAAATTTGAATAAACAAGTTACTAGTGTTAAATACTTGTATTATATTTTACCACGAAATGTTAAATAGCTCACAATTATGTCAAGTAATGACATGTTATTTCAGAATAACCGTGCCAAACTTAGTGTATAATTGAGGAAACTTGTTCACAGAAAAATAGTTTTAAAAAAATTCTCTTCTTACAAATTTGTCCTAATAATTAAAATTATAACAGGCAGGTGGTTCTTTACAGGAGAATCGACCTGATTATTCTGATCAGGTCGACTTTCTGATCAGCACACTTTTACAGTGCTGGAACCACTAACACTTGTTTTCTGTCCAAACTGTTCGGGGAAGAGTGGCATCGTCTGCATACCTGTACATTTTATTGTTTATTATCTGGGGTAAATTGCTCAATAGTCACTTAATGATTTGCACATGATCTCTGCCTCTTGTCTGCTTTGCATCAATAACTACAAATATTACAATGAAGACCAACAATTTAAGTAATTTGTATTTACTTTGGTTTTGTTTGGTTGCAGTTACCCTAGCATTGCTCCAGGTCCTGATGACACAGAGGCATACTCCCCAAAATGTTGGAAAAACATCTGACTGTATCTGGGAGAAAATTACTCCCAGAATTTGGTTTCTGCTTCAATAAGTAAAGTATGTAATTTTAATGTGCTGATCAAAAAATAAAAAATAATGTTTAGGAATAGATTTTTGTTTGTTTGTAGCTTAAGAATTAAATGGGAATGCAAACTCTGGTTTACACACATTTAGCATGGACATGTAGTGTAGTAACTTTGCCCCTCTAACCATAAACATAGCTGCTAAGTATTTAAAAATGTAAGTAGGCCCTTAAATAAATGTTGTGGTTGCCATCTAACTGACATGTACATTCCACATCATAAAGAAGACATTGGCCCAACCACAAGGCTAAAGGTGTTTATGTAACTCATTAAAACAAGTATGAGGTCCCGCCAGAACCAAGCTGGGCTTAAGCCAGGTTTTGCGGCAGTTTGCTGCATTTCTTACGGCTTCTCTGATTACTTTGCCGTTTTGCAGCTTTCAGTATGAGGCAAAATAATGCCACAAAAATGTGAACACTTACAGAAGATAATGAAAATAGTTATTCTGAAATTACTCTGCATATTCTAACATGCAGACAAATGGTGGCATCCAATTGGACATTCAAAAAACAACTAAAACCCCTAAATCTGAATAGAATATGAGTATGACAGCCAAGTACACTGGAGAAAACAGGACCAACTATGAAGCATAGTAACTAACATCACCCTGTTGTTGCACTATAATGCTTTGCCAGAAATATCTACAGCATTCTTCCACAACAAATCAAAGCTCTCACTATGAATCCAGGCCAAATGATGCCTGGCCCTTTAGATTAAAAAATAAAGCAACAAAAAACCTCAACCAACCACTGGGGCGAAAATATTTATTCCTAAGTGTGTTATATGAAACCAGGAAAACATGTAGTTATTATTTATGAAAACTAAAGATATTGGTTGTGATTAACTTACATTATGCACAGTTTTTTCTCATTACCACAAGTCTTGCACCAATCTCCCTGTCTTTGACACATCTGTTACTAAAGACTATGTCAGGTGTGGGCCGTGAGAGCATCCAATGTCCATGCAGCATATGCATGCCTGTCAATTGAAGTATAAAAACTTAGCAAATATTGCATCCAAGCAGTCCATTTTAATTGCACACAATGATACGGAATGACAATGTATATTACCTAATAATCGATAAGATGCTGTTTTTTCTTAGCCTATTCAATAATAGGCCAGATGACTGTAATTAATATTGAGGTAAATGTCTAACTGCAATACTTCTGAATGCTACAATAACATATTATTATTAATCCAGATTTTAATGACTCTTTACTTTCTTTTCCATCAATGCAGTTTCCCAACCATTTTATGTGAGCTGTTGCGTTTTACGTACTAAAAATACACATGTGGTGTGCATCGAAGGCAGCTGGAAACCATGCAAGTTTCCAGATATATTATTAGCATGCAGAGAAATATGATATCCTACCACAAATTGCATCCAAGCAGCCCTTTGCAATAGCGATTTTGCACACATTGAAACTACAGCGAAAATTGTGCAGCTATTACTGTAATTGACAATCCCCTATTGATTTCCTAAAAGTTGTTTGGTATTCATAAACACTGCATTTAAATTTGTAAACCTTACAAATCACTTGAACAGAGCTTCATTAAAATGTACACCAATAGCTTTAAAAACTATTAGATAAAACTCAAGTCAATTCTTAATGGCTGAACAGGAGAGATGATAATAACAAGCAAATTTGCTCAGTGGGCACCAACTTATGTTTTACGACTAGCTATATAAATTATACACCCATTTTAAGTGCCAAGTCTACCAGAACCTAGAGTTTAACACTGATATATGGCATGGTATTTGAAAACAGGGAAAAAAATGCATGCAAGATTATCTTCACCATATCTTTCCTAAATGTGGTTAGAAAAAAAAGTGTCCTGGAAGGCCACCTAAGAGTTTAATGTGCTGGAAAACATTGGTCTTAATGTCATAAAAAAACTCCGGAAAGTTCCTTCAACCCCAAAACCCAAGCTTAGGTATGCAGAAATGCTTCTGGTTTCACAAACTGGCCAAGACAAACAGAGGAGAAGAAGCACATGGAGGGGAAATCTCAAATACCCGTCGGATGAACATGAGTGTTTGTGAATAGAAAGGTTGGCGAGGAAAACATACTGTATGGTTTGTTCTACAGTATTAGCACTATTAAACAGGGCGAAGCAAAATATTGCACTTTTACATCTACATCACTAGTAGTGGTTGAAGAACCCTCTGTACTCAAAAAACAAAGACCACCATGGTTTCCTGTCTTCAATAAAGTTCCCATTAGGGATGTGTTTACAGGTATTGTCTTCTTTTTCATTTTGTGTTCTACTTGTTTTTCATCCAACAGCTGCAATTTTCGGACTGGACTGCAATCTGGACTTAACGGCAAATCAACCTGGACTAGGACGAGGTTGATTTCCTCAAGCTCAAAGAGTTCCACAAGGTGAAAAATATGGAACTGTGCAAGTAAACATGTGTATAAGATGGAATCAGTTTTCAGCAAGTTTTATTTTAAGAAAAGGGACTGTCTCGTTATTAAATTCTGAGGTGGTGCTAAGACACTTTCCACTGTGCATTTAAATAGTTCAAATAATATTTGAACTATTTAAATGGACAGTTTTAAGCATTTTTGAGGTGATATCAAGTATTTGCAAATTTAAAGCCATCATTGAATGTTTCTGACAACACAAACTGGAAGAGAAGGAGTTGGTCATATTATTGACTAATCCAAAGATGAGGAGCCAGATCAATTATTCAAATAAACTTAAGAAAATAAATAGGGTGAACAAATCCTAATAGTAATGATTTACGACAGTGTGAAAGCTCAGAAAATCCCTCCGAGAAAGAATACTCCCCATCTTTTTTTCTCTAACTCACGTTTTCTTCTCCTAGTTCTGAAGCATCATGGGATAAATGGACACTTCTATGATAGGTCGACAAATATAGTCTGCTTTTGAATATTAACTCTATCTCTATGAAATAACAAATCTCATTTATTTGAGAGAAGGAGAGAGAGCAGTTTGCAGGAATCTAGACCCACATTCTGATGCATCTTCTCAATGAAAAACATGGCCGTTCTTTAAGACTGGTCTGACACTGTAAAATGAGAAGAAATGTAATCCAGAAGTTTATGCAGCTAATTTGCAACATTTCTTTTTTATCACAGCATGTTTATGGAACCATTTTGCTAATCTGCACTTTGTTTGCTTTTTTAATTTGATTTGTCTTCTTTGATTATGTTAACATTTCCAGTGCCTCAGAAACTCATCTAAGATAAGCGTCCATGACTGCGTCATTGTTTTTTTTAGGCTATTTTTACTTGCACTAAATAACATAACATTGTTTTCCTCTAATCTTCTGTGTCGTGTGTACTGGATTTACTGCATTAGCAGACTCACGTCTTTAAAGTAAAAAATGACCTCAGTGTGGAGTCAAACTATTAGCACTGGTCAATGCAATAATAAGTATAGGTCATGTGATTTGTTGCACGACAACAGTAAGAGGTTTCATCCCTATAGTATATTTGTAGAGGACATCAGAAGCACTTGTCTTCTTGGATGTTCTTCAAAGCTCTCTTCAAGGTTCTTTGAATTTTATTCCCTTGCCCTTTATTATTTTTAAGTGTTGATTTTCTAAAGTCTTTAAATTTCAATTGGACTGGATGGGGATTGAACCCAAGACCTTAAGATTATTAGCAGCATGTTCTGTCCAGCTGAGCTAACCGGTTCCTACATTGTGTTGAGTTTTCATCAACTTATGAAAAACTTATATGATCTTATCCCAATGAAAGTTTGAGGTTAGTGCTCATATTCTAATGTTTTTCAAAATCAACATGCATAGGGATTTAATTTAAAGCCTTCTGCTAATTTGAAGTGTTGATTTTCTGAAAGACTTTAAATTTCAATTGCCCTGTATTGGGAATCAAACCCATGACCTTAGGATTATTAGCACCACACTCTGACCAGCTGAGCTGGTTTCTGCTTGATCTCTTACTTTTACTCTATGATTCACAATGGTTAAAACCTTTGCCAACTGACATAAAATGACATGATGCTTAACTTTACAATGCTGGCTGCTGGCTAAACGTAATTGTAGGGTACAGCGCGATAGCGTCGGCGGTGGCGAGGTTGTCAGCGGTGGCGAGAGCGTAGGCGGTGGCGAGAGAGTAGGCGGAGGCGCACGCTTCGCTGCTCGGGCCTCCAACGCCGTTTGCGGCTTTAATTTTAGTTATATCAGTGGGAAAAAATTAGGAATTTAAAAAAAAATTGTATATTTTTAGTACAATTTGCAGTATTTTTTTCAGGGTATCTTCTGTAGTTTTGATTATTTACTAATATTGTTTCAATTGCTCTATTAGTTATTAGAGTTAATATTAAATATTAACAACTATGTTTGTAAAACATAATTGCAAAAACATAATATTATGCTAGTTTTCTCATAAAACAGAAAATAATCTCTTTTTGTGTCTGTGCAAAGGGGACGGCCAATAATTTAAGGCAATTTTCTATATGGCTTCACAGTGGAGCAGTCTTCTTGTAGCAACAAGGTTGTAGGTTCGAATCCCAGCCTGGGCTCTTTCTGCATGGCGTTTGGAGTGAGTTAATGATGATGTAAGTGTGAATTCATAAGTCCGTCTCCATTGTCAAGTCGCAGTCCAGCTGGTTAATGTCTGGTTTGGTTCTGGCCAAGTTGGGGCGTGTCTCCGCTGGCAGTGTGTTCCTCACCACGTGGGCGTGAACGTGGGCTGGCTGTAAGTGTGTAAGAGCTGTCTGTGAATCTCCAATGATGTCATTTTTTGTGTGCTCCCTTGGGTGTTCAGTTTCTCCAAAGTCTCTCTGTATACTTGTTTGTTATGGGTTGCCTTGTCCACTTGACACTGTATGCACTCTTCCACAAATACCACCTTGCTCATCAAGTGATGTAAATCCACGGGTCAGACAGTGAATACAGTCTGCTGCCAATTAAATCGCTTGCTCGCAATACCTGGTTTGACCCGACTTGTACCATCCCTGAGGTAATTCCACAAAAATGGGAATTACCTGGAAGAGCTGACTGATAACGACTGGTTAACACCGATTCTTCCCCTTGGAGAAGGGGGAAAAGAGAACCAAAGAAAAAGTATTCATTGTGTTGTGTCTAAAATAGAGGTAAAGTGCAATTCCAATCAAACGAGTTCCAACAAGTCATCTGCTGCACCGTAGACATACTTTACGGAAACAACATCACCATGTATAGCGGTAAAACTACACAGGATGGGTGCAGATAAAGGTCAGCTGCAACGGGTGTCGCATTCATCCTGATGGGGGTATATGACTGTTCAACTGTGCAAGCTTACTCCTGGGTCTCTGTGATCTGAGTGCCAAACCATCAACAAAAAAGCATGGAGGTCTGCAGAGAATCTGTGCTTACATGTATAGTCAACATTTAGAGGACCGAATCCTGCCCACTCCTTGGTTAACCTAGCATTGGATCTGAACACACACATACTTTTAAATGAGACAAGGTGTTTTTGCCAGAAGGCAGGGGGGAGGAGGGTCAGAACAGTGACTCACTTTAATAGTGTTTCATTAGTTGGGTTGATGGAAAAGAAAATGATTTTTGGAGTAGTGTGTCTACGTACTCCATTAGCTGTTATAACTACTGACAACAAAGCAAGATGAGATTAAAAAAGAAAAAAGAGGTGTAGAGGAGGAACATGTGTCTGTGTAACTAAGCCTCTGTATGTAATTGTCTTGTGGTAAGTGTTGTGGTATTTGGCACAGGGGGCATGTTGAAACTTAAACCCTCGCTGAGGATTGTCTTTTAATGTGGCGGGCGGCTAAAATGCTGCCCTGTCATCGGTCCACATTTTACCCTTGCTGTACTTTGGTGCAATCAAACGCTCACGTGCGGACATGTAACTGTAAACACCACCAGTGAGACAGAGACCTTTACATGCTAAGAGCAACCTCTTCATTTCACCACTGAAACTGTATTCTGCAAGCAAACGTGTCTGTTCATAATACCACACATACAGAAAAGCTGAGCAAGGGATCCTTTCAGGAAGGCTCAGAAACCTAAGAGTCTCCACGGCTCACTAAACATTCTCAGCCGATATGAAATCTGAACTGGAGCACTGTGCCATGTATGGGGGGACTAAGATGGAGGGAATCTCAGAACTGACCCTTCCAACTATAAATTATGGCCAAAAATATTTGCTTCCGGATTGGCATGTTGGTTAATAAAAAATGTAAATATTTAAGTTGCATAAAATGTGAGCGTAAGGAGCACTTCTTAAAATTTTCTTCATTCATGCTTGAATGATAAACAAGCCTCTGGTCACTAGGTGGCACTACTGCTAAAACTAATCAACCGGCTGCCTGTTCAACCCAGCAGAAGAAGTAGCACACAGTTAAGCACACCAGTGTGTCTGACTGACGGAGGAGGAGAAATAGAGACGTTTATGGGAGTGAAAAGCAAATTGGAAGAGGTGTCAGAGGCAAGTAATGGTATCCAGCAGAAAATGGCCAGAAAATATGATACAATCTACAGAGGTCGTGGGTTTTCTGTGAATCCAAAATGTTATGCACTTTTCATCTCTTCCGATAATTTAAAGGTAATATTGTTGCAAATTTTGAACATTTTTATATCTTTTTCAGAAAGAATAAGATGATGAAGCATGCAAGTAACAATGTTTTTAAAGCAGGTTTGAGATGTTTGTGTTTTGTCTAAAAATGCACATCCCAGTGAGTCATCTGTACTCTTTCTCTTTTGAGATTCACAAATACTGAGTTGTCTTGCTAAATGTTACAAATTGAACTTGGAAATTGTATGACAACTAAAAAATAATAATAATAAAATGAGTTGCAACAACTTAAAACTTTGCTTTGAAAGTCCTTTTATATTAAACCTTCCAAGAAACTATAATTTGCTGTCTTACCAATAAAAGTGAACAGAAATAAAACCCCTAGAAATACAGTATATTTGTGTGTAATGAATCCATATCTTACTAGTATTACTTTTACTAAATTAAATAAATTAAAAAATGTATTTTAATTTAATAGACTGATAATTATGGTTAATATAATAAAAGTTGAGTCATTGTATAATAGGACAATATAAAAGGTCAGAGAGAAGGATCAAAATATCAAAGTTTAGTAAACCACCATCGCCTCCGATTTTATCGGCACATTGAGGGTCTTCAACATTATAACTTTGTGCAACTGATGCACACTGACACCACACACCATCTGATTGTTGTGCCTTGTTGGTAAAACACAACTTTATTTGCCTGCAGACAAAACAAGAGCTACAATCACCACTTCATTAGAGTAGAAACAGATGTTGATGTTGAGCTCAAAATGCTGACGCACTGTTTTACAAGTTTAAATGTTTTATGCTGTGGAAAAACGAAGCATGCTCTGTGATTTGTTTGGATCTTCTCCTGGTTGTATTTATGATGTTCTAAACATCCCTGATTGCTCTCAGTAATCATTATCTTCGCTGAACTGCTCAATCATATCCAGAAACTACTGTTTGCCTTTATGCCTGTCCACTTAAAAATGCCTTTTTTTTGTGTATGCGTCTTGGGAAGGATGTTGTGGGAGTGTCGGCTTTGCAAGAGTGGAATTAAACTAAATCAAACAAAGAGCAAAAAATAAAAAACATAAAGGTCACATCCATCAAAGTTTCATACTCCAGGTCTTCCACGGCTGCGTTTCTTTGTGGGAATTTAGGCAGATCCAAGTAGTTCAAGGAGAAACCAAGGCGAGGAGCAGATTTTGACTGATTACATTGTGCAGCAGTTTAGTGAAAATATCCAGAAAACGTTGTGGATTTGGCTCAGTAAGCGCTTCAGCTCTGACAGGAGAACAACAGCTGCTTCCTCTGATGGGAAGTGCTGAAAAAAGCCTGACAAGCTGCAGGAGACATGACAATTTATTTTCATCACACAAAAAAATATTTTGCTTGGAATGTTATTGATCTCAGATAAGTGAGTCTGTTAGACAGTTCATCTTTCCAGATATCTTCACCAGTTCTGAACCAGAAGAAAGCCATTTTTCGGAGATTCACACAGGTTCATTTCTGCAGCTTCATCCTTGTCATCAAGTAGCATTCATCTGCAGGGGCAAAATCGGAGGTGATCTAGCTGCCCTCACCAGCTAAATTCTTGGCTTCTTCTCCGGACAATGTGTTTGTCCAATAAATTAGCCTGGCCAAATGTCAAACTCCATAAGATCCATTACAGAAACTTTTAAAAATGATACCACCAGAAGTTCAACTGAATTCTGATTATGGCAAAGATTTTTTACTTCCACAATTTGATAATCTGACTACATGTAAAAAATTGAAAGTGTTTCAAGGTAACCCTTCCAGCTCTGCCCCGCCTTGTTCTTTTAGCAAAATGAAGAGGAAATAGTCATACACCACACCAGGACAAAGCCTACTTACTTGACATTTACTGACACAAGAAAATTAAATGAAACAAAGCAGACAGAAACTATACAGAAGCCTGATAATGATTATTTCATTTGATTCAGGATCACAGAATAAGGGTTGCATCCACAGCATGCAAGATATTGGCCTTCAAAGATTGTCTGTGGACACTGCTTGGTCAGATCACAGCTAAAATCAGTTAAAATCGCCAAGTCAAAGTTCAGACCTTAATCAAACTGAATCTGTGAGAAAACCTCAAAATTGCTGTTCACAGACTCTTCCCATCTAAATTGACTGCGACTGAACAAACCAGAATGAGCAAGAATTCAGTCTCAAGATGTGCAAAGTAAATAGAGACATAACCCAATTGTTTTGAGACTGCAAGTGCAGTGAAAGGCATTTCTACAAAGGATTAATGCAGGTAGATAAACACAAATGTAGGTTGAAAAAAAATCTGAGGTTGTAAACCGTTCATCCCCACAGATAATTAAGCACAGAGTACCAAAATAATAAAAAAGTGCAATGAAGATGCACAAATACATAACCAGGTTTTCTAGGTTTGATAATAATGTCCACATAATGCAGTTATAAATGTTTTTCAGTGAAAATTTGAACAATGCCTCATTTGTAGCTGCAGACAAACATGCTGCAAGTCTTTCCATCAATTATCCTGTGCAGCAGGACACAATGGGACAATAAACAGGCTCTAGAGCACAGTGAATATTATCTTATCAACACAAGTTTGAATACATCAGCAATACATAACTCTTAAAAATGTGTTCACATTGGTACAAAAGATTGTTAATATATATTTTTTTACCTTCTGTGGCGTTCCACGTGGTGGCAGCAAGTACACTGAGGTCCTGGGGAAGCTCCGATCCTGAAAACAGAAGAAGTAAAAAAAAAATTAGTCTGAATAATTACCAGGTGAAACAGTAAAAAATGAATTTTATTTTATGTGTTGTTGCAGAAACATGAACAATACTCCACAGCTACATGTGGTGATGGTGTAGGTTTGCTGATGCAGATCAAAGGACTGATTGTACAACAGGGAGCCTATCAGCAGGCCATTTGGGCCTAATGCTCCTTTATTACCAACTGACGACAGAGCTACGCTTTTCATTACAGGAGGCTGAAAATGGGCTTCAGTGTGTGATGCTGCGGGTCATGGGTGATTCCCTGCAAATTAAAAAGCCAAACATGGAAAGAAAAGTCTCCTGAAATAAGAGCCTGCATTACAAATGATTCTCAAAGGTTAACATAAAACACACAGCTGGCATCCCATTGTGTTTCTATGTATCGCTATGTGTGTGATGAATAACAAGCACATGCAGAAAATGTAGGTTTGTGCCATGACAAAAAAAAAAACCTGATTATTCTAATTTGTTCCACAAATGAAAACCGAGATGGACAGAGAAATTAGCTTTTGAACTTAATTTTCAATTTTGATTTATGACTGGTCAAAAATCTATCTAACCTATCTGAAACTAGTTCATGGTGATATCTTAAACTGCTTTGTGTGCAGGTTTTAGCTGTGGGAAGAAGACTGGCCATTTTTAATGAGGTCAGAGGTAGCACAGAAATGTCTGAAGATATTTAGCAAAAAAAAAAAAAATCAGTACATGTGGAAACATGTATGTGGTTCATTGAGGCTTCGAGAGAGAAAGCAAAACTTACAGGAAATCACATAAATGCTGAACTGACTCCAGTAAAATTGCTCTTTTGTTTTAGCTTATATTTGGAAATGTTGACACCTTAACCAGAGTTAAGATGAGGATCTACCAGACTAACTGCCTATCAAATCAGAAGGTTTAAAATGTGAATTTATTTTGTTTTGATTTAAAAATAGTAAAAGTCTATTGTATGGCGCCTAATATAGATTACAGATGCCTGCTCACAACTGTAAAACTAGTAAAAGAAAATAATGGCATTTTTATGTGTTCTTTTCACTTTACTGTTCTTAACCAGAAATAGTTTTTATAAAAATAAGAAATATACTTTGAAATTTTAAATAAATCTCACATGTGCTGCCATGTACAATGACTGTTACAACGGCCATGTACAATGGCAGCACATGGTGAAAAAAGTGTGAAATCAATGTTCCTCAGGGACAAACAGAGAGCCCAGCTAATTAGGTGATAATGTGTTGGATCACACAATCTGTCTCGGGGTGGGAACAACTTTGCGGTGGTCCTTGGTGTTAACAAGCTACGCTTCAGGCCTCTACACCTGTCACCAAGGACATCCGACGTCTTGACAAGTGGATAAAACAAGCTGCAGATTCAGCTAACAACACTGGAGTTCATTCAACTCTATTCCACATTGTTAATTTATTATCAAATGATGCTGCAGGTTTTTCATTAAGTCTACTGTTGTGTGGGAATAAAAGCGAAATAATTGTTGGTTCCTTAACATGATGTGGTATCAAAAGAAGTTTTGGCCCCAAAGTGAGTCTAATTTTCCTTTTTTTTGTGCTTACAGACTTTCAGAAGCCTCACGCTTCTCAGTGAACAAAAGATAGAGGAGAAAAGGCGATGCAGCTCACTGGGTTCAGCAAGGCAGGACAAGTCGAGCGCAGCTGCAATCTGAGAGCTCAGCAGTCAGACGTGGTGATGGGAAAAGCGGGAACAGAAGGACAGAAGAAAGTACTGAATGTTGTGTTAATAAAGGCAATACAGTAATAACATAATGGAGGCAATTTGGAAAATTTTATTTAGAATCATAGACACAGATGACAAAAAAGTACTCAATTGAAAAGAGAAAATTGGCTTGTTTTTTTCCAATGGTTGTCCATTTTTTTTCTTTTTCTTATTTTGGTAACTGTTTTTTTTAGCTGAGTTTCTACAGCCTTCCCCCTCCTCATTGCCCCCCATATGTTTAGATAGCATGATGAGATGTAAACATATAAAGATAATATACAACTTTATCCAACTGACTTTGAAGTAAAATTAACTGATTGTAAGAAAACACTGTATGTTTAACAGTGAAACTGAATTACACTCTTGTGCCTGACTTGTGCCAGGAACAGCACGTGCAAACAAAAATACTTTGATTTCCGGATGGATGGACAGACAGATGGTCTGACAATGGGGTAAGTAATAAATCTGATATATTTTTCGTTCAGGCTTTAAAAATGCAATAATATTTTTATTAATCAAAATGATCCCCAAATCATTTTGATTTGATTTTTCAGCTCTTGAAGAATATTTGGTTAAGCATCTCTTTACATAAGTATGAGAAACAGGAAGTGAGGTTCTATTTAATTTGCCTATAGCAACTTTATATCTTAAGTTTCCACTTCAGTGACTTAAAAGTAATGGAATGTGAAAAATTAATCTTTTAAAAATATTTCTGTTTGTATTTGCTTTGGAAGTGAAAAAAGGTCTCACCTGCCTAGGAAAGATATTTTTTTATTTTATTTGCAGCTTTGCCACCACTAGATTGAAAGGGGTTAAAATTGCAATTGGGTTTAAGATATCCAAAGTTCACAGGAAGTGAAATGGGAGCAGCCTTTCATCCTCATCATTGGCTTCTGAAGATAAAAATCAGGCAGCGACACAAGCTTAAGCACCATAAACCTATCAGATTTTAGTGTGACTTTGCTATGACAGCAACATATGGGAATCAGAGCTGAGCTCAGGAATGAGGAAAAAGAATTGAACAAAGATCATAAGGAGCACAAAGAAACGGGAAACAAGAGCAGCTTCGGAGGGAAAAGCTTAACCAGAAATCAGAAATGTTCAATTTGAACCGTTATGCATATTGTAGCAACTAATATGCTGTTATATGGTCTGGGGGCTGTGTTTGGAGCCAGGGTGGTTGGTGTGGTGAGGAAGACTGATGTATAAGCGCTCCCGCTCTGTTATTAAGGCCTCTCCCAAAGACTTCTCCCATCCCAGTTAGATGGAGCACTGACCTAACTGAGAGGTTATCTGGAACAAGGGCAAACCCAACATTTTTACAGTGCAATATTTCTGCCTTAAAGAGATGAAAGGGACAAATGCACAGAAATTAGGGATGATAGTTAATTCTGACTCCCATTTATCTTCATCTGCACTCTCTCTCATCTAATCTTATAAAATGAGATGTTTCTACTTGAGAAATGGTTATTTTCCCATATATCAACCAGGTCATCTAAAGTGCTCCTCATATTTGCATAAAGGAAACCGTTGAGAGGTTAAATGTTGACTAATGTCTCAGAAGCAGTCCATTCATAAATAATACAGAGACTAGATCAAACCCACAATTCCTCAAGTCCAAGAAATAAAACCAGAGCTATTGCTCTTTAATGACCTATTGGCAGAATAAGGCTTAAGATGAGGAAACTTAGTGGAAAACTACAATCATGGTGAAATAAAACAGACTAATGTTATTGAAAAAGAATATGCCATAATGGGGGATTCATTGAAAAACCTCTTCCTTAAAATAGAGGACTGGAAATTCTTGGAAAGTATGAGTTCAAGTAGGAAAACAGCAACAAGGAAACTTCTAGATAAACTCTCAGAGAAGACAAACTTTTTTTTTTTACAGTTCAGGTTTATATTGGCTGAACTGAGTATAAACCATCATCATGTGGAATGAAAATAGCCAAAAAGAAGTGTCACACATGGATGGATGTCTTGGAGCCTAATGACAGACAAAGAACAGTAAGACAATCAGATGAAAACAATATTTGTGATGACACAGGTCAGTAGAAATGTTATCTGATGCTATTTTAAAAAATGTTTCAGCAAAACAACAGACTGATCTCAATAAGACAGTGCTCCAGCCCATGACAGTCCATGTTTTTCATGATTGGAGAAAATTTGAAACAGCCATGATTGGAGAAAATTTTAAACGGTCACATTTGTTTTGTTTACGAGAAATTGAGAGTATCAGGCTTGGCTTGGTCAGCTGGAGGAAAGTGACCAATCCCATGAAATCTGATTGAAAACATTTTTAATTATAGATGCAAGCAAAATGGAAACTTTTTGTCACCCCAAAACCAAAACCTTTTAAAGCCTGGGTATTACCTACTCATGCCAATTGTTTGCAGAATGAGATCGGTAAATAAGATTGGTTTCACATGTTAGTTCCTGCCTGCCTGTGATCAGCCAATGAAATCTGGCCTGATTGATCTGAGCACTCCTAGAAGAAAATTAGCTGTTGAAGCACTTCTCTATGCACAACTGTGTTAAAGGGCACTTTCTTCATTCAGACAAAGAATGTTGCAATCAATATTTGGTAAGCAGAAAGGCCTCCTTGCACTGAGTGTTACAAAAACATTTAAAAGCTACTTGCAAAGACAAAATATTACCAAATCCAGAGAAATAACAGAAAAAAACTCAGGTTAAATTATAATACAATAACAATCCTTTAAGTACAAACAGTGGAACAAGAAATGCTTTATAGGTGTACACGCTTCCAAAGCTGCACCTGCAGATTTGTCTACAGGTATTTGAAGTAGAAACAGAGACAAAACCGGGTCCAGTTCAGAACTGTTCACCTGAGGACATCATGGACCACAGAACACAGGAACCAACACAAACACCCTCCTGCATCTACCCTGCTCTGTAACCTTATAAGACCACAGATGGAGAGGTGAGTGTGAGTCCAGGGGGAGGAGGAGGAGGCAGATAATAGCAGGCTGTGTGACAAGGCACTTTCTGGATCAGAACATCTAAAGAAGACATGACAGAAAGACGGAGCTCAGACTGGAATATAATGCTCTGTTACAACTATCTGTCAGAACTGTGCTACATTTTCTTTAAAAAAAACTACCATAAAAGGTCAGATAACAGTATATGTTGATCAGTTATCCAGGAAATCCTTGCAACTCATGCTTTATTACACCTACGACATTATGTTAACTGACACACACACTCACAAAAGGTTGGAAATGGAATGCAATCCATGGTGGTGTGTTGTTGAACTGCTGCACGGCTACCTCAGAGAAATCCGATACATTGTGAAGAAGCTGAAAGTGACACACATCAGGAAGTGCTGAGAAGACCTCCCTTAAACAGCATAAGGGCTATGGTGACAACTGTCACCACCCACCATTCCTCATCGCTTCCTGAAGAAAGCCGAGTAATAACGAGCAACGCAACACTTGAGAAACACTGACCCCTCACGACCTTCTGAGACCTCTGACCTCCAAAGGAGGTGCAAAGATGAACAGATTTACAGCACAGGCTTTTATGGGATCATTAATGTATCTAGAGGCTTAATCAAAATGTTAAACATCATATCATGGTTTCAATTAGCACTCAGGACAGTAACAAAATATGTTTATGGGAACTTTTAAATATTCTGATGAGGCATACCAAGACATAAGGGATCATTCTGTTTGGTAATGCTTATTTCTCAGAGTAGCCAACCTTGTTGCCAGGCAATAGTTTTTTTTGCCATTGTCCTTATGGTGACTTTGTCTTCCTTAATCTTCCGGCAATTAGCCCAGAAAAAAAAATCCTTTCTAATGCATTAACATTTTTCACCTAAAACTATACTACATTTACCACCAAAGAATAAATATTAATGCTATGCAGAAGAAGAGCAGCTGTGGGAGTCTGAATATTGGGGTAGTTTGACAACAGGATGGAACAAGTTTGAACAGAATTGCTGTGGACGTTTCTTTAAATAGAAACCAATAAGGATATTATTTGATGGGCATCTGATGCGTCTCTGTTGAGCAATGCTGTTTACTTTAACTGGACCTGTGAATCATGAAACCACTTAATGCGGGAAGACAAAAACAAATCCTCAAAAAAAACATTTTAATGATGGGATTCCCATTTTAATTTAATCTAGACTAGACAACCGCCATCCCTTCTTTGATTTTGGCTGCAACGATGTCACAAGGAGGAAAGAGGAAAACATGTTGGGACTTTACTCCAACTGCATCTAAACTCAAGAACAAGTCCAGAGCTATCTTTTCACACACTTTTACACAGTTTTATGCAGGTTTCATTTAATGTGATGCTCTGTTCTTATAAATTTTAAGTGGCGTTGTTAATCTTTCACAACGCCACTGTTCATTATAGATGAAAATGTTGGATTTACCCTATCTTGTCTTAAAGTAACTTTATACGGGTAGCTCTTTGCTACATGGAGGCACATTACCACTGCAAGTATGAAATTTGTATTTAAACCTATACTGAATGTAGGAACATGGCTGTAAAACCTGATCTAGCATCTGTTTCCTGGTGCAGAAGCCTCTACCGCTCCTGTGAGGCTCTGCACTGGAGGCCACGCTGATCTAAAACGGACCTGGTTAGTCCATTTTTGGGTGAGGCTCCCCTTGGCTCTAGTTACCAGTGGTGTAAGCAGACTGTTGAGGAATGTGCATCAGCATGTTGCCACCTACTGTGCATCTCATCTGTTTTCACCTGACAAGATCTAGTAGGAGATGTTGAGCCCAACCACTCATGTCTCTGTATAAACCAATTCGCTTCCAAAGCTGACACATTGGGAGTCTGATGTAATTTCCAGCGGCTGTAGTTTTTCCTGTCCATGCACCATGAAGAGAGTCATCACACCTGTAAGTTTGAAGAACATTACTTGCTAAGCTGGGACTAGAAGTATGTTGGAGATTTTGTTTTCCCCCTGCGTTGAGATGTCTGTCACAGGTCATGAGTGTCAAGGAGTCAGTCAGACTGTCTCAGTGCAGTACGGGGATATAGACATCTTTCTTGACGTTTTGTGCATGACTTTTTTGTAAATAAGGTATCGTGCATGTCAACAGTCTGAATGGTGTGAATAGGAAACATGGCGTGTTAAATCCCTGCCTGCTCATGTGTGAATGCTATGGGAAACCAAACCAACAACATAAGAAGTCTGCACTTCCCAGATGCCTTGAAGGTGAAATCTTGAAAGGATTTTGACAACTGACACGTCTAACATGGCAAAGACAAAACTGCTAGATTAACAAAAAAGTTTGGATGACAAGGATGTCAAAAGTGATGTATGTCAAGAGTGTGTTGCTTTCATTTTTTTATTTATTAATTTTTTTATATCGACTGCATGAAACCTTGTATCTCATCTTCCTCTTAATATTCCACAGACGCTTTGTGGAGGTCAAGAGATATTTCTGTCCAATCAAGCTGTGTTGCCATGGCTACTGAAGCAGGTATTTGTGCTTTTGCCAGTGTGGATAGCTGCCAGGTTCTGCTGGAAAATAAAATCAGAATCTTCATAAAATGTTTGAGTAGAAGGAAGCATGAAATGCTATAAAACTTCCAAGTAGACAGATGAATTCAGATTTGATCAAATAGAGCAGACTAGAAGGAGAAGATGGCAAATTATCATTGATGGTGCAAATTTCACAAATTTTATACAGTAGCTTGAATTCTGTGCCTCCCCACTTCTTCAGAATCTGTCATGTTCACCTTGATATTCAAAGTAAATGCAAAAGTTGCTTCCATCTGAAAGTAGGACTTTGAATTCACTAGCAGCAGTTCAGTCTTTTTCTCCTGAAAAAAGACTGAACTGTCCAAATTGTCTCAATCCCAGCCAAATTGAGACAATTTGGCTGGTATCTCAAGTTGAGACAGTTATAGCTAATGTTTCTAGATAAATCAATGCATGTTGAGCACCTGGCCAATTTCTCCTAAAATCTGACAGCATTGGGGTTTTTTTCACTTAACTTTCCCTTATTGAGCCTGGACTCTGTAAACAACCAGCTTCTTTGGCAGAGACCTTTTGTGGCTCATCCTCTTTGCAAATATTGTCTGCTGAAAAAAAAAAGAATAAAAAGTGCAACATTTCTGTGTTCATTTGTTTTAGCTTGTGTTACAAACTAGTCACATTTTCTGAGAAACTAAATGTTGAGTTGCTGTTAGCTATGTGTGCCTTAATCAACAAAGTGAACATAAAAAAATTGAAAATATATCAATCTGTATTTAGTAAATTTAAAACATTGTATGAATTCTTAACTGAGTTACTGAAAATAAGGCATTTTCAATCATTCTCTTGTTTCTTGAGGTACAGCCTATTATCATAAGTAGTATTGCAGATAATTTCCTAATGTCGTGCAGCCCTAGATGTTGTTATTCTAAGAAGAAATAAATTGAAATGGAGGATTCTCCCATGGGGTAAATATAGATTTTACACACAGAGCCACAACTCATAGTTGTTTGGGAGTGGTGCCACAAACATGAAAAGAAATTGTGCCCTAAAAAGTATTTTGGACACAGAATAAAGAAAAAGAGACATTGTGGTTTGTTTTGGCAAGCAGTTTAAGCTGACATTAGTCATTCTTAGAATAACTGAAACTCTTAGCAATTAGTGGGTAGAAGAGCTGCACTGAGGCTAAACAGTAGACAAAATCTGAATAAAGAAGGCCTAATTTGACATTTTATTACAATGCTTCGATATACAGAAAATTTAACTAATATGGCTAGTTAATTTTTTCATTAACAATCATTGTAAAATTCACAAATTTGTTCAATAAACAAATGTGCGCTCAGCGTGATGGCTTCAAGCTGCATTAATAAACTCTGAATAATTCTCAGATGCTTCTGGGAAACTGGCCGTGAGACATTATGTCTCCATCAAGTCATAGCTGAGTCAGCTCTCAATGCCTGACGTTAAAGGATAGCCTCAGTCACAAGGAATCCAGGACTCTAGACAAGAAGGGGATTAAGACAGGGATACAGTGAGAAATCAATTTGCATGAAAGCAACAATCTGAACAGATTTAAAAATTAATAAAACTGCAGAGACAGACACAGTAGGTTGAAAAAGCATTAAAAATTCAAAGAATGCAACAACAAAAAAAGAATCAAATCAATAAATGCATGCCGTGTCATTTTGGCTTCTTGATTTTTCCGCCATTAGTCTCTGTAGCGGTTTTGAAAAAGCTGCACTGCGCATCTGGCAAACAGAGAACATCTGAGCGTTTGCAGCACAGGCTCACCTGTCAATCACACAGATGTTCTCTGCAGGAAACGTCTCTTTGTCACAGGTCAAGAAAATAAGCATCAGCATTCCTTGACATGTTTGGACAAAGAAGCGGGCAGGTAATGAGGAAGACAGGAGGTTGGAGGGGAAAGGGAGACTTGAAGAGGGCTGAAAATCAGGCAGAGTGACAAACCCACAGAGTCGGCATCCAAACAGCTTCCCCACTATTCAGGAAAAAGTTTGAAGAGCCAGCAATTTGCACTGTGGGAATTCAGAATGAGATACCACAACAAGTAAGAAAGTAACCATGTGAACTAAACAACTGGAATAAATGTATATGCTGCTCTTATGCACATACTGCAATATCAAACAAAATATAAACCTAGAGATGACTCATTTACCTCTTCTGTTGATTAACGTTGCAATATTTCACAATTACCATTTTAAAATGAAATGACCAATAAACCATATTTATTTCTTGCTCTATTAAAAAGGATTAGGAATCAATCTGTCTAACAGATGAAAGCAGAAAAAGGCAATTAGTGTCAAACAGGGTTCAGAAAGAAAAAGAAGGTTTGCAAGTTATGAGAAAACTCAAACTCTCTGATGTGTAGATTTTCTTTTGCATACCAATAAGGTTGGAAAAATGAAGGTCTACAGCAGAGGCGAAGACACCTGGCTGGATTTGCTTAGTTTTCAAAGAAAGCCAAAAGGGGACCACATGATGTGAGGATGAAAAAAAGGGAAAACGTAGAAGAAATGTTGGACATGTGAAAGTAATAAAACTGTGGAGAACATGCAGAGTAAACTAAACAATGTGGGAAGCTCATGGAATGGAAACACTGAATTGACTATTTGATGTGTTTTGGGAACTATTGGTGCATAAAGAGGAAAAGATCATGGAAACAATTCTGAAAAGGGGCAAAGGAGAAAAAAGAGCAAAATATCTTTATGTATAATTTTTAGGGCAAAGACACTGAAAGACTGAATTCAGTTTTTTTCTGGCCATAACTCTAGTTTGTTTATTTCGACATTAGCCTATCTGTGACATTTCTCTTCTGTTCTCTAAGCATTCCCTATTAAGCATTTTATTTCACTGAAGGTCTGGTGAGGAGGCTGACTCAACTCATCCTGGAGGGCATTCAGGAAACCTCTCCAGTGATGTGGTGAGAAAAGTCTCACCACATCACTGGTTAACTCATTTTCCCTCAAACTTCTTTTATGACCTTTCCACCTCAAACACAGTCAATAAAAAGAACAACAGGTAGATCAGAACAGGAAGATGCCTCATAGATTAACTCATTTCCGGCTTAGCTCATTTGAGTGCGATAAAACTTACATTCATTAGTGTAGCATATGTTCTATGTGCATTTGTATCAGTTTTTATTGACTGTTTAAACTTTTACAACATCTCAACTTGTCCTATCAGGAAACATTTCTTCCTGAGAGTGCATCACTATCATTTATAGAAAAGTCATGTTGTATAACTTTTATATAAAACCTTTTTCAACTGTATATGTATTGCATGTTGTCTTGCAGTGCACACTCAACTTTCTAATAACTTCATATGAATATATACATTGAAATTATGTACTTGCTGGTACCATGTCCAAGCGATAATAAAAGTTAATAAAATCCATGCAGTGCACACAGCTGTGTAGAAAGTATTTTCCCATATTTATTTTTGCCTTTTCTTATTGGTCAGACTCATGTTTTGGTCAAGTTGATTTCAATACCATACCGAGTTTAAACGAGGAGTTCTCTTAATTCCAAAAAAAAAAAAAGAAACTTTATGTAATTATCCCACTTGGGAAGCTGTGCATTTACCATGATTAACCAAATTTTCTTTCAATTACATTTTTCAGTTCAATTTCTTCTGCCACAAATTATTTCTAGTGTTGGCATTAAGAAATAGGTTGAATCGAACCGGTTTGACGAATGCTTATTGAAAGATCTCAAAAAACACCACATGACACCCCAAACTAAAGAAATTTAAAAACAGATAAAAACCAAATTTATCTACATCTATCATTCTGGAAAGAGTTGCAAAGCCTTTTCGAAGGTTTTGGGACTCAAATAAACCACAGTGAGAATCACACAACTTCAAAAAGGGGGAGAAAAAGCAGTACAGACTTCAATTTAATTGCGACGCTGAGGCGCAATCTTAAACAGACATCCAATGCTCTAAAACTGTCCTAAGTGGGAGTGTTTTTTGCCAACTCTTATAAAACAATTTTTAAGAGAAGGCAAAAACTCTTCACCAACAATGTAAAAGCTACATTCAGTTGTCATAAACAACCAAGGTCAACTGTTGCTGCCGAGGATCGCCACAAAGGGCCAGGTTGTTTGGGATGTGATGCTCTGACATGTCAGAGTGGAACATCCCAGACAACGGATGTATGTGTTATCTGGGATCAAAAGTGAATGAAAACATTTAGCCGCAATCAGCATAGCTGTGTCAAAGTCCGGTATGTTTGGTATTCTAGCACAACAAAATGCATTCACTCAAAGTCTGAATAGTTTACTGTTGATAAGACCACAATGACCATTTAATAGACGATTCCATAATTGCAGTCTACAAGGACAAAAGAGTGTTAAAAGCTTTGTAATATCAGCTTTTAAATGCGGTGAGCTGTGTTAACGTGGCAGCAGACTGGAGCCGCTCTGGGCTTCATTAGGCCTGTCCACCCATCACTGATCTCGGTGGTGTAATTCGTGACACATGCACCAATTACACCTCTTCTTCTGGCCCTCTGTCCATCTTCAGGTCAAAACAATGGTAGGATCAAATGTTTGCCTGAGCGAATAAAACAAGTGAGCAAATAAGAAAGGAGGAAGTAAACTAGAGGAAAATCAAAAGTGATATTCTTTCTTTTATTCCAAATATTTGCTCTTTTCTGTTCAAGAGAGCAATGCACACGCTGCGTCTACTCAATGCCACTGCAGGATTTCCAGTCTTCCAGGTCTGCCCCCTCCAGCATTCCCTCTACTGTACACAGTGTCTCTCTTTTAAACGCATTACACAATGCCCTGGGTCCTTTTCAAAGCAATAAAGCCACGATGGGCTCAAGTCTGGTTCATGCTAACATAAACAATCCTCCCTCTACTTCAAAAGGCAAACAGAAAGAGAGGCTGAAGAATGGGCTGCTGGGCTTACAGACAGTGTCTTCGTTTGTGATCCATGGTAACAAAGTGAGCTTGGATCCAAACAGTGTGCATAGCTTTAAACAGTTTATCATGACTTTGAAACAACGATGGAAAAAGATTCTAATACCTTGAATCTTTGATGATTCTATCACAGCATAGAGAATTATTTCTCCAGCTTGTAAACTTTTTTTTATGGAAGGCGTTAAAAGGCCTTATGTATGGTGGGGGAACCCATCTGAACAGAAATGTGTGCATGGGTCTCTTCAAAAGCACTGGCAAATAAATAAAGAGAATGAAACTAAAAGAGGCGGATATTACTATTGGCAAAGATGTGTAAAAAATGTTAAAAATTAAATCCTTTTTTGCTGTCGTGGCAAAATCCAGACTAAAAACAATAATGTTGGTCAATTAGGGTACATTAATTAATCCATCCCTTGTCTACACCGCAGTACAGTCATAGTAGGGGAGGTAGGATGACCTGTCCCTCTGGTGGACAGGTCATCAGTTCACCACAGGGAAACACAGAAACACACAGGATAGACAGCAACTAAAACACACACAGGCACACCCCCACACACACACACACACACACCCACACACACACACGCATACCTAAGAGTAACATGTTAACCTAACAGTCATGTTTTTGTGGTGTGGGAAAAAGCTGGAGTACCCAAACAGGAAGCATGCATACATGAGGAGAACATGCAAACTCCATACAGAAAGATCACAGACTAAGATTCACAGTAATGATGCAACAGTGCGATACTACGCCACCTACAGCCACACACTGATCGAGAGAGGGCTTTAGGAAATGTTTTTACATAAAATCTTTTATTACACTTGCTGGCACTCAAGCTGCTTTGTACAACCCCATTTTCCAAGAGCTCAACACGTATTCTTCTACTATTACATTTTACAAGGTTAGAGCATACCAAGAGAGGAATCTTTGATCACGTAAGTTTAATATCTCCAGATACTCCTGGATAATCTCTTGTACACCACTGCTCCACAGATTTCAGTGAGAATTTAGATTTTGGGGCCTGGAATAATCTTGGATATGGTTCAGGCAAACTATTTCTAACTTAATTTGGGTTTTTAACTTGCTGGCAGACCGAATAATTCGGCAGTTTCTGTCTACTGGTAGCATCCATCAGATTTTTTTGTTAAACTGACAATATTTTCGGACTGTGGGCGGAAGCCAGAGTACCAGGAGAGAACCCATGCTTTCACATGGAGAACATGAAACCCCATGAAGAAAGACCCAAGGCAATAATTCAAATCCAGAACCTTCTTGCTGAAAGGCACCTGTTTTACCAACTACACAACTGTGTGGCACCACAGCTGTAGTTTTTGTTGCCTTCATCTATAAACTCATTTTAATCTCAAAGCATAATGTCACACTTAAAGTTGTAGTACGATATAAGAAATTCCACATGTTGACATTTGTTATAAGAGGACACAAAAGTCTGTTTCTTCACACTATCTAACGATTTCTGTATAGACTGGGTGATTCCAAACTGTCTCTTGTACTACTTCAACAAGAGACAGACAAGAGCTCCAAACTGAGCTTTGGAGATATTCTTTACCTTCCTTACCGTCCTTCTCACTTTGTAAAGCAGAAATAGAAACATGGATGTCTGTCCAGCTTTAGTAATTGTTGCTTTTCCGGTATATATCATCAAGATGGGTGCCAATAAGACTGGCAACTCTGGCATGAAATATTTCTTAATGTGGATTTTCCCCCCCAAATTAATAAATGTACTCAAAGTTAAAGCCAAATATATATTTTTTCTCGTTTTGTCATGCGAGCTTATGACACATTACATACCATCACCAAGGTGCCAATAAATATCCAGGGTACAATAAGCTTTGAAGTATGTATGATCATAAAAAGAGGTGTGTTACTTATCCTGAAGTTTTCTATGTGTGTGTATGTGCAGGTAGGTTTGCTAAAAGGCATGCTGCATCGCTGTAGGCTGAAGACAGACGGCACAGACGGTGAAGTGTGTCATAGTTCACATCTGGTGGATGGGCTCCGTTAGCTCCGTCTGCCTGCCTATTATTATACAGTACAAATCCTTTGAACTGAGCAGCTACTGCTGACAATCCCCAGACTTTAACACAACCAGCTTGTTCCAGATTTTTTAAGTTAAGTCGTGCAGTTTGGTCGTTTTGGTGAGGAATAATTTTGAAACAGCACAGCAGACTGAAAACTTGGAAAAGCAGCCAATTTCAGAAAATCTATGCTCCAAATAAGCCATTCCAGTTACTTTCAATCCCGACAAACAATCATATTCAACACGAGCCATTTCAAAGATGATGGGGTCATTTTAGAGGTAATGATAAAGTGTTTATTTTGCTTCACAAAAAGCCCTAGATCCACCCCAAAAACTCTTTCTTTATGCATCTCTGCCATCATTTGGTGTGGAACAACTTTCATTTATTGACAAAGTACTTAAGATACATTTAGATAGACACAGGGCACACAGTCACAACATTCAGCTGTTGATCTGGGAGCAGCCAATGGGTTAAAAATTATGGGACCATTTAGCTCTTCATGCTTTTCGTGCAGTGAGTCAGTTGAGCTTCTTCAGTAGACTCCTCTAATGGTTTTACACATAAACTTACAAAGCATTAAAAGTCAATCTGAAAAACTACTACAACTACTTGTTTCCCATTGTGACAATGAACTGATGGGTTTAAGAGACCCGCCACCCCATCTTCCCAAACTGGAAAGTATTAAACTGAGTTATCTTTTCAGGTGCAGCAATAAAACCCTATATTTCCCTTTTAACCAAGTGTGTCATAGATCTGTAACCAAAGTACATCAAAAGTATAATCTACCAAAACCACAAGTACACAAGTAGTATAAAATAACCTGCTTTTCTTATCTGTCGGTTTCCAAACAACAAATGAAATTTTCTCCATCACTGAACATTTTTTTGGAAAGAAAATGAGAATCAAACAGGAAATGCAATTTGCCAGCATTTTAAATAAGAATAAAATAAACCCAAATGACACCTGAAGCCTGAGCTAAAGTTCAACATAAGGCAACAGGCTGATCAGTAATTTTTGTATCCAAGTTAAAAAAAATATGATTAATATGAACATATTTTAATATAACCATAATACCAGTGTTCTATGATTTTAGTTGAAGCAGGAATATTGTTGCTTTTCCGCTTTAAAACAATTCAATTAAATCGCTCCACACATCTTTGCATTTCTTGATGTTGATATTGTGATTTTTTTTACTCAAAATTATTATAGCGCAAGATTCTCATACTAAAACATTATTTTAACATAACCGGGAGGTAAACCCTGTAATTTACATTGTAATTGTAACATAAATAAATAAATAAAGTTGGGAGTAAAACAGAACAGAATCAAAAAGAAGACGAAAAACTTTTACATGTCACATCTAACCAGTTGACAATTCCAACTGCAGCCGTCCACAGACCAATCCAGGACAGCGTTTGTGAACTGTAGATTTATTTTTGTGCAAGTGTGCAGCTAACATTTTTCTGGGGAGAAAACCAGAATGAGGGATTCTGGGAAAACCAAGAAAACCAAGTCTAAGTAACCACAAAATGCTGTGAAACAAGCAGATGCAGAGGGAACAAACACACAAGCACAGGCACATAAAACATCTTTTGTGTAACAGATCTGTTATTCCACTGCAGTAGGGCGCACACAATAGAGTTTAAGCATCGACATATGTACAGTGCAGTGTCGAGCCTCTGATTTAAATCATTTGCAGGCTTAGACTCTCTAAATGCTCCTTCTTTGTTTGATGAAATGCAATCTGATCTTGAGTCCTTGAGTTTTCTTTCATTACTCGCCAGTCAACAAGTAGGCCAGACTGACTATGAACTGTTCTTTTACTGCTTTATTAGCCTTTGGTAGAAACTGCACTTCTGGCACGGTGCTCTTCTCTGGTAAGAGTACCATGCCTGGTACATTCTATCGGCATGGAGGGTCTGAACAAGCGATGGTACTTAAGAAAGAATCCACACACTGGAAGATGAAAACCTCCTGTTTTTTGTCTGAATATGTTTATTGTTACAACTTACCAATTTCTTGCTCTTTGGGGAGTTGCAATGACAAAAAGCTTTTGTGTTCACAAACACAAATCAAAGAATTCTAGTTAGATTAATTGTAGTGCTAAAATAAAATCTACTGCAGTAATGATGAGGCAGATTAACTGAAGAGAAGGGCCCATTTTAAACCAAATAAAAGTCAACATTAAAAGTCTGTCACAATGGGAGTGATCTTGTGGGGTTCAACAAAAACTCAGTGCACAATACTTTGTATAGGATTCTGGTAGCACCAGTGGTTGCTTATGTATCATCTATTGATTTTAAGCAGGATTGGCAGCGCTGCCCTTAATAACCTTGATAGAGCTCAGTGTTGCCTCATTTATTGTAATGCATCTGGCACATATAGTGCCTGATGTACTGTGAAGCACGTTGTGACTGCTGTCTGAGAAAGATGCTACACAAATAAAATGTACTTAATTTACAGGCCTTCAATTCAATTTTGAAAGTCAGGTATACTGACACCACTTTTCTAAATAACGTAAATGTGTAAAACACAACATATATTGCTGTCATTTGGAGTTCAGAGTTGTCTTTACTATGTGGCACCCCTAGCTAGTATATGGACATAATAGGACAACTCAACTGTCTTTCAAGTAGTTAGGAACTTCGATTGTGACTCCAAGACATCTTAGAGGCTGGCTTGTCTAAGAGTTCAATGTTTGTCAAGGTCACTCCACAGACAAGCTATTAACAAATACCGCTGGTAGTCTTTTACTCTCAGAGCAGATGACAAAACAGGATTACTTGACACAACTATGCACCTATGACTACCTGCCCTTTCATTCAAACTAGACTGACTGTGAGATAACACAGCCGGGCAGACATGTGAAAGGAGATGAATAGAGCTGTGTCTCATCTCCTCTTTGCTAAGTCAAAAAATGAGAAAATTATGTTGATGGTAACTATGGAAAAGCAAAGGAAGAAAGTTGTGTTACTAGAGACCAAGATGTTTCTCCAGAGTAGCATTTAACAACTTTTGATCTAAATGATCCATCACTGCTACAAATCCACAGGAATTCTGAGCTTGCCTGCTGCCTAGCAAACAAACATTGTGTTTTTCTCTTGGCCCAGTTGTCTAATCACTTGCACATGAGGGGAGACCCAACCAAGATTGAACAGCAAAGACTTAAGATAACGTGGAATGAATGATGCCCTTTCTATCTTTTAATCTTTCAAAAGGTTGGAGTAAGGACATGTAAGACAACCACAGAAGACACTCAGCATGAATGGGTAACGAAATGGGCAAAATGCAGACAAAGATAAGCACAGAAACGTCGGAGGGCAAATGTTAAGAAATTCAGTGAGAAAGAGGACATGACCAATGCAAGACAAAACTGCTAAATAAAAGAAGACAGATCTATATTATTGTGGTGGTGCTGTTGGGTCTGACAGTTGGGTCACCTCTTAAAAGCTAACAATGCTCCTTCTAAAAATGGAGCGTGTGTAAAATATATTTGAAAGCATAATTGAGCAACCATAATTGTGCACTGGGATGTTGTAAAAGCAGTTTAAAATTTTGCACAGTAGTTAGATCTACGACTATATTGCGTTACAAGGTTCTCCCCACATCTTTCTTTTTTTTTTATTACTTGAATGTCTGCCGTGTTTCCCTTCTTAGCACAGCGATCCACCAAGGAGAAATTTCTTCTCTTTTTTATTGTTATTCCTTCGTTATATTAGACAGTTTACTCCACACTTGTGCAAACAGTCAACATACTTCAAGTTCTGGAGTTACATGTGCAATGGTGATCCAACATAGCTATGAATTCTACAGAGTCATGTGAAATGAACAATATATTAACTGAGGCTCACAAAGCTATTTTCAGTTTCTCTGCAAAAGTAGACACATCTCATATGTCAGAAGATCAACCACAGATATTCACCACAAAGGTACACGTTATTGTTTTTATTATATTTGAGGGCTTTCTGTGCAGCCAAATCCAGCAAACCTATAATGATGCTAAGATTAGGCTCTTTAACAATACTAATTCAGCTTCAATTAACTTTTGGGCATCGGTTCATTACTGCTTGGAATCAGTTGGCATTAAGGTTTATATCAATGACTTATCATGACCAGTCAGTAACCTCAGTCAGACCATCCTTCCTTCATCCTTTCTTACTTTTGGTTGTTTTCAAACAGGGATGAAAAGGTCAGATAAATAAAACAAAAAATACCCGCCATCTCCTCAAGAACAATGTGTACCCGCCATTAGGACATTTTGTCAAACCGCCAAAAGAACAAATCAACGGGGAGCTGACTTTAGTTGTACTTACCAGGAAACCTGAACGGCACAGCAATGTTTCGTTCTTTGATCCTATTAGAGCTTTTACTGCTTGACTCTGTCTGTCAAGCAGTAAACTACATTTAAAATCATTGACACATTTTTCTGAGCTTTTAGGGTTGATGAAGTATGTGTATGATTTAAATAAACTTGTGGAAATCCCGTAGAGTTAGAAATCCTAACCACAGTTGTTCCTCACATATTATTTTAAAGGTACTTTAAAATGTTACCCCCTAATCATTTATCTAAATCATATTTTAAAGTGACTCCTTCCTCACACACATTATATGACAGCACAGTTTAATGTAGTTAATAATGAAATAGCCTAAACAGACAAATAATCTCTAACAAACATGTTAAATCTTTGCTTTTCATTCTATTGATTGCTAAAATTTTGCAAGTAAGACTGTCTTTGCACTTTCTTGAACATTTCCAATAAACAGAACTATTATATTGGTGCTTCTAATGCATATCCGAAGAATAAATGTGTCTCTGCATGCAAGTAAGTGCCAAACCATAAAATATTTAGCTGACAGAGAAAATCTGACCTTCTCTTTACTGGGTATTTTTACAAGGTCCTTTGATGATTAGGCTTTTCACGTTTGATTCAATTTTCCTTAGCCTTGTGTGTAACATTTACCATCTCAGAAATTATAGATATGCAGAAAAATTCTACTACAACCACCCAAGGGCCAAACTACAACACTGATCAGCTCTGAGAACAGCACCAAAAGCAACAAAGACAAAGTTGGACTCGCACCATTAGCAGCCATCAAGTGCAAAATAATGACGCGGCCAATAAGGAAAACTTGTTTTGCAAGAGTTATTATAAAGTAATCAGCATTTTCTTCTGCACCGCTGACCTCCAATATTATAAAGTTCACCACTGCTTAGTGTGATGGGCTTTTCCTGCAAGGCTTTATAGCTGATCACTGGTGCACATCAAGCACCAGTGGAGAATTAATACTTGCATAATACCATGCTTGTATTATGCACGGTATTATGCATAATAATTTTTAGGTTTTTAGACCTAAAAACCAGTGGCCCCAAACACTTTCCCAGAAAATGACCAAATAATAGCATCTTAAATAGTTTTCTGTTGTTTGTTTTTGCATGATTCAAACTGTTAGGTACAATATTTGCTGAGAAAACAAGGTATAATATGCAGAGACGTGAAGTTAATTTCTCCTAAATTGAGCTTACCAATGATTTACAAAACCAAAAATGGCCTGTTCGTAATTAGAATCATGTCTAAAATTAATTTCTTTCAAAGCTGAATTTACATTCTAGTAATATAGTAATCACCCAATGAACCGTTGGGTCATTGGGGGATCTCCATGACCATATAGGGTATATCCATGACCCTATAAAAATAAGCGAGAATAGATGATAAATGGGAAAATCAGTATAATTTGACTTTGCTTTTCCATTACAAAGAAGTTGGCAGTTGAAACCTGTCTGTGCTTAAGGGGCCATCTTAATCAAATCCTGATAACCGTTTTTCCAATAACATTAGCAGACCAACATAAATACAGCTATGTACTGGGCATTCGTATTTATTTTTTGAGGGACAGATATTATAACATTCTTAAAATTTGTTTTGTTTTATATTCTTTGCTTTGGATATATTAATCCAAAGCAACCAACCCTTGAACCAACCCTTGAAGTGCGAAGAAGTCACTTTATTAAAAGACCAACCAGTTCCTGTGTTTGCTGTGTAGGATTTTAATTTGTCTGCATTTGCCTGTGCATGAACCACTTTCAGGTGTGTAAGGTGACTCCCAACTTTAAATTTGAAATGGTTAAACCCAGAAATTACTGGTTCAGTCCAATAATCTCCACTGAATGCTGATTGGTCAGCCTGTTTATGTGTGAATGTCTGCTTAGGTCATCAGATTCCCCCCCCCCCAGTTTTGCACTTTTTTATTTAAACAGAAACGGTTTGCTATTTTGCAGTTACCCTGATGAGGGGCACAAGCCAAAACCCGTTGGTCTTCTAATAAAGTTGTTTCTTTGACTGACGTTGATTTGTGGCATGGAAACATGGGTATTTAGGTCACATCAAGAAGAGAACCGGGCTCACGTCAGAATTTTTACTCTCTTGGTACCTCTGTGTTCATTGGCTGTTTTCTAGTAATAACAGCAAACCTGGACCTGTCACGATTGTCGTCATTTTCCTTTATTCCTCACTTAGCCAGTTACGGCAGCGACAAGCTGTGACTGCTACCTCCAACAAGGACAGTCCCAATTCTCAGTGCAACCCCATAAAGGCAGGCATCCTAAACTTTTAAAGGCTGACAACATGCTTACGTCCATCATAAGCCAAAAAAGTTCCAATTATTCCGTAGAACAACATTGGCAGGAAGTGGGCCATACAACTCTACTGAGAGCCAATTCCATTTACACATCTTGGGACAAACACCAAAATATACCAAGAAACAGAAGCAATATGGAAGAAAACATTACAGAATGTTTGGTAAAGAAAAACCCCAACAAAGTCACAGAAGGAAAAGCTGTGAATAAAAGAAAAGCAATTTGGCCACTTTTAATATTTATACTGTTGTGAGTTTTGCTGACAAATACAAAGCCATTTTTATAACACAAAAAAATTCAGTTAAACCCATCTAAGATCAAATTATGTTAACTTCTGCAACTTGATTCAGGTAGCCGGTAATTCAAGTGACGGTTCTTTAAAAATAAATCACACTTGTGCATCATCTACAGAACTTGAACCAATATAAGCTTACATGTATATGTAAACTTATACATGTTTATTTGAATACCATTCCACTCAAGGCCACTTTACACTCGAGCCCCTGCTGAGTGGCATTAATGGTTGAAAATGTGTCGCTCCAGCTGAATGGCTATAAAAAGGCCAACAGGCCTCATCACCAGCCTCGTGCCCAAGGTCATGGAAAGAAACTGCTGTCTGATGGATTTGGGATTGCTCTCCGTCCCACTGCTAAGACATGCATCCTGGGAACGCTGACCAGCATGGAGACAGATCCAATTGCATGGTCTACGTTTCCAAATAACATTGTCATTATCCACAGAGGCCTTTATAAATGACACACCCTGGAATAAAAGCAAATAACAAGCAGGCATACCTCAGAACGGCTGGTCACTGATGATGATTTATGAATGGTGGTTGACAGTGTGTGCCAACTGAAAGCAATGGTATACCTCTTTATGATTATGTTACTGAAAGATCAACATGCTGGGATGTTGATCTTTGTTTACTGTGCCATTAAAAATAGGATCAGTGGGCCGAGACAGGGAGGAATCTTCGCTGTTAACCAAGTCTGTGGACCCGGAGAAGGAATTTTGAGACAGAAAATAGTAAAACACTAAAGACCATAAAGAAAAGTAGCGATTGAAGAGGAATGTAATACCTAATCAACCCAAAATATGCGTCACAAAGTACTTTCACTCTGACAGGTAGGCATGAAAACAGGTACGCGAAAGCTGAAAGGGGATCCAAAGGAGAGAAAAACCTCATAAAACCAGCATGCAGCTATTTAATTTTCACACTTGCTGCAACATTTACTAGTTGCTGCAGCAGAATGTGGAAGTGGCTGAGGAATCTGTGCATTAATGAACCCCTAGGCAATTCCACATTACTGCTGCCCATAACCTCGTTTAGGCTATAACAGGAATACAGGTGGAGTGGGTCCATTCCTCAGCAGAAATTATGCAAAAAAAAGTACACAAAGTTAAATTGTGTGTAGTTTTTCACACTTTTGTCCTGCAAAGAAAATGTGCCTAATGACAGTACATCAACATGCAAATCACTATCATCTTTTAATCTTGTGTCATCTTCGAACAAGTCACACTTTTGCAATAAGCAAGCATGTGTGATTGGAGTGTGCTTATGCCTGTAGCTGTGTGTATGCTTCAGGAAGTGTGTGTTTTGTAAGGGAATCTGGCGAGTTGTGGGGTCTTAAAGGAGAAGGAGCAGCTCTGGCCCACAGAGCTTCACTTTTAGGCAGCTTCACTTAAAAGTGTTGCACTGAAGTACATTTCTAATCACATGTGTGTGCTTACGTATGCAACCGCATATGTGCGTACACACGCGTGCACGTGCGTGTGCGCGTGTGTGAGTGTAAATGTGTGCATGTACGTGCCAAGAAATGCATTCCCCGCTATACATGGTACTCAACTTTGAAAGAAAAAAAAAATCAACTCAGATCTTGTTTCTCTTGACCAGCCAATAATTTCATTCTCCTTAGTTGAGATCACAGCAAAGAGAGCGTCATTGCATGGATATGCAACGAATGAAAAAGCATTGCAAAAATAAGAGTGGACAAAAGTGCAGATTGAAGGAAACTGGCGCCATAGCATGTGTGCAGCAGATAAAATCTACTAAAAACAGCCTGAGGGAAATTTCTAACAAATAAATTTATAAGCTTTTATTGGTGATGAGTGTTAATGTGAGGCTTGGGCCAGCAAAAAAAACAAACAAAAGTTTTAATATGCAACATGATACAGAAACAGCTGTAAAGGTCACATTAACTTGGTCTGCACACCCCAGGCAAAAATTCTGGTTGGCATGTGGCTAATTCATTGAATCTTTATTGCATGCCTGCTAATAAGATGTTGTGCACGTGTCTATTTCTGTCATTATTTTTGCTTCATCTGCTCAATTCTTCCTAAAAATAATGTGGGGGTCAGTGACAAAGTTTCCTTAATAAACAGAATTGAACTGGGTATACAATAGGGATTTATGCAGTTAGCAGCTAGTAATTAAAACACTGCACATTTCTAGGGAGCCATAAAATTATTAACAAGACAATTACATATTTTATGCAATCAACTCTTAGATTATCTTTATGCTATGGTGCTTTAAGCCACCTTTAGAGTACAATAAAGAAATCTAACACATAGACTATCATGGACTATATAATAAAGCAAGTGGTGAATTCCTTGTCTTTCAGGTTGTCTTTAAGGATTAAAGAACATCATGTCCAAGATGATTTTGGCATAATTCTAGATGTGGACTCAAATATTCATTGCCTTGATATAATCTCTTGCTGTTATTGCTTCGATATTATTGCTAAATCTTTGTTTATTCCGTTACTGTCTGAATTTACTAACTTATGGCAAGTTGCTTTATTGAGTTCCTAATTTTCTTTTCATCTGATAGGAAGGTTGAAAAACACCAATACCTGGTTCATACTGTTATAATTGTGCTGATTTTTGCCCCAAACATCCCCTTCCAGCAATTTTAAGGACATTCTGATTACCATGATGGTTTTAAAGATAATCTCATGTGACATTCCCGCTGTGTGCGGCACGCTAAGAGTGATCTAGTCTTCTTATAAGGACGTTGGGATCACTCCAATCTCAAATAGGGGATATTCAACATATTGGATTGTCTTGGCTCGACACTGCAGCATGTGGGGTGCTCCCTAAGGACAAATGAGCAAGAGGTCTGTTGAATGTGACATACTGCCAAACTGACTTTTTAAGGGCCTTTCCACTCTACTGCTATAACGTAGTGGGAACTGTGATCGCTTGTTTTGGCATTACAAAATGAAGACACCCATCAAACATATTTCAAACTGAAGAAGCCCATTTGTTTGAGGCCAATAATACAGATGCACAGATATATTAGTCCATCATCAGCTCGTTGACTTCCTGTACTAATCTGAAAACTGGATGTCTTCAACCAAACATGTGTCTAAGTTTTCCTGAAGGCTGTCATGGACCAAATAAATATCCCAAAGCCGATGGGCTGCTAATAGGTTATTATTACTAAGCTACTGAGCTTTGTGCTCCTAAAACTTATTTATAGGAGCAAGAAAAAAGGGCCAAATCCATCAATTTTGTCCTTTGCGAAAGTCTGCTTCCTTATTAGAGAGACCATAATTTTTGAAAATGTAATTTTCTAACTAACAATTTGCTAGTTTCCTGTGCAATTTGCTTGCATAAATTTAAAATGATCCTTGCAGAATTACTTTTAAGCGTAATACTAGTCATAATCTTTTATTAAGTGGGTTTGAAATTCAATGGTTAACCTCTGCATTATTATATCTCAGTGCATTTTATAACTCTGTCAAATATTTATTAAACTGCAGATTTACTTGTCGCTCATACTAATGCAATATATGCAACTCAACAATGTCCAAAAACCCAAAAGAGTTTTTATCTCATCTCATTTTCACTTTTAGTCTGTGTCTGTTTCTGTTAGACGCAGGAGGAATGTACAAAAACAAGACGGTGTTTCGCATCTGGGAGCTAGTCTGTGAATGTAAGAAAACAATAGGCTTTCTGACTGGTGACAGCAGGGCTGGAGAGTAATACTGAATGAATGTTTTGTGACCTCAACTCAAATCTAATTAAACCAAGCCAGTGTCCAGGTAATGGATCTTCAATTTCCATGAACCTGAGTCTATAGGCCCACTCAGTCAAAACAATAGCTTCTCAGTCTGTGCAAGGACTGACAATCAGGGATGAGTCTCTAGTCTTCATTAAGAAAAATGGGGAAAACATTTAAATATTTTGCATAACTAAATTGCCACTACACTGGTTAAAGCATCATTGAATCGCCGTTCTGAATGACAAACTGTTGACTTGCCCAATTATGGTTGTGACTATGCGTATAATGCATTTCTTTCACAATTAAGTAATTAAATAATTGTCCATATATCAAAAATATATAGATAAAATCTATGGATACCAGCAAATGAATCGATAAAACTTTCACTTGGGAGCAGAGCAGCAGATGCTGCAGGGACTTCCCCGTCAGGTCTGTCCACATGCCTAGGCTCAATCTCCATGGTAACCAAATGTTGCAACAGGTGGTAGTAATCTATGCTGCTCTTATTGTATCACTTTTGGAAACAGACATTCATCACAGCATTAGCAATATTCAGTGCTTTTTTATAAAAAAAAAAGAATCGCTGCACCATTTATTCACAGACAGCTAAAAGTTCACATTCTGCTTCCTTTATTAGCTGACAAACAGCATTTGAAGAAAAAACTTGCTTGCTCACTATCTGTGTGAAACCATTGTAAAGCTGTAGAGATAAGAGTAAAACAATGTGTTTTCAGTTAAACATGTATGCACAACCGTTTTTTATAATAATTTGAAAACTATCACAACCTAACAACTAGGTTTAGAGCAATGCCACAAATTGAAAGCACCAAGTGCAACAGCTTAATGAAAAACCTGAGACCGGGCGGAGAGAGAAGATCCACAACCATTTTCCAGCAGTTTCAAAATATATTATTAAAATAAAAGTTAGCAATAGATGTCTTCCAGTTAGAGCCTGCTTGAAGGCTTTGCTCCAACCATTAGGCTAGCAATGGATTCACAGCAAACTGAGTTGCTGGAAAAAGATTTGCTCATTGTGCCCAGTGAAGAGGCTAACTTCTACTATTCACAGATGGCAAAAGCCAAGTATTTACATTTATTTCAAGCACTGAAACACTGTAACATATTCCATAACAGTGACTGTACAGCAGGAGCAGTTTAGGTTATTCACTGAGGTACTAACTGTCTGACGTGGAAATAAACAGTTGAAAACTGGAGCTATTATACCCTAAGCAAAGAGGTGCCATCTTGGATTTAAGGTTGACTGGATGTTGGTCATTGTCCAAGTTGCCATTTTGATTTCAGGGGATGTTCCTCTTGAGATTGCACATTTCGAACTGGAAACTCCTGACTTGTGGGAATTGATGTCAAACATCATCATTTTAAGGTCTTTACATGTTTGTTATGTAAACACATAATGAAGTATTGAGATATTAATAGTACTTATTCAGTTTAGTTACTCTAAATCTGATGCAGGTGCATTACATTTTGCAAATTACATTCTGAAGGATGCATACTACTTAAATATCTGTGACAACAAATACATTTTTACTAAGCATGCCAAGTTCCCTGTGAACATCCAAAGCTAACTACGTTTGCAGCTTTTATGAGAAAGGGAGCATAAATATCAAGCAGATCTTAGAGAATCAAAGTGAGATAAACACTGTTAGATGACATGGTATTAAGCATTTCTGGGTTATTTCCAGGGTCACAGACATACTGCGATGTAAATGACATGGATCCATTCTGTGAAACTCTCTAAAGCATACTCTCACACACACACAGAACAAAGAGCCCATTGAGAGCTGTGTGGTAATAGATTCTTATAATAAAGGCAAGCTGAAGGAGAATAAGAAAGAAAGCACACACCGAGGTCCAAAGTCTTCATGAATCTGGACATTTGATAGCTGCTTGCAAAGCTGTTTGCTTGAGATTGTGACATTGATACCTTCTAATAAAACACCCGACTGCATCCATGCATCCCGCCAGTTGAAAGGTCACTAGTAATAGGTCAACCTCGGACAGATGGGTATGGACAAAAATGGAAGGGTCAAAATTGTGAGAGGGCCATTATTCCTAAAGTTTCTTTTTTTTTTAACTTCAACACCAATATGTTTTCAAATCATGGAGTCTGTAGGAATTTCTGTTCACATTTACAAATGGAGATAATTTTGTTTGGTGATTGCTAAATTATTACATCAATTTCTGCTTTTCTTAAAGAGGATTATGTTGTTACAGTGAACAGAACTCATGTAGAATTGAGAAGTAGCTGGGATGCAAATTAGGAGCAGGGCTGAGGTGTAAATTGAGGTTAATCGAGGTTACGGTGTGTGTCAGCTTCACACCAGCACTGTGACATGAACAGAATGTGAGGACTTTTTAACAGCTGCATGGCATTTGTGCATTAACACATTTAGTATGTCTTGATTTGTAGAAGAAGAGTACCAGTAATCCTGACACAAAGGTCTCAACATTAGGGCAATACTTCTTGTAATGACAATGAAAACCTCTAGGTTTTATACAATTCATGATGTAAAAAAAGAAATTAGAACTGCAAAGTTGATCTATTTGGATTTAGGACATTTATGTGCAACTGACAATATAACAAATAGTGTATTATACTTTGTACTTTAGAGCCTCCGTTTCTACATTTCCTATATCTTGAAGAAAGAGGAATGAGTTAATGAGTTGTTCAGTTTATGAAAGGGGTGATTACCCAAAGTCTGAACTGTATTGGCTGATAACTGGATTTTAGCTGGAACTGGAACTCAAACCACCTAAGGGGAAGATGAAAGCAGAAATTATGTTTTGGCAAACATAAATTAACTCCATCTATGAGGTAACTTGTACATGCTTTGCACTCAGGAACTACTGTGAAAGGTGTTGAAATAAGTTAATTAAAATGTAAAAAAAAAATAAAATAGATTTTTGTCCAACTAATTTTCCATAAAATAAATAGCAAAAATAGGATTGTTCACTATATATTGAAACAAAATGCATTGCCCTGAAAAGCATAGCTTTCAAAGCTTGTACACACGTGTTTATGTGTGAATATGCTGCGGTTGTGTGGTTGGTGGTAATTTTGTACCATGTTGAGTGCTTTATCATCAAAATTGCTTCTGTTGTTACGGTTCTGTTAAATTAGTCCCAGATTTAGGGTCAGTTCACATACACGCAAGCAGATTTATGTACAGTATTACATGTCTGCTATGGGCTCATTGTGCTCATCCTCATCCTTTTTTGCCAAGATCTGACAGAGATATACATCTATTAAGTCTTGTGATCCCTCTATGGCTCACTCCTGTACTTTTTCAGCGAAATGAGATGAGACACGGCTTTGATCTAACAAACATATTTTTCCCCAGTGGGATAAATCCAGAATGTTCCATCTCCTTTTACCAGCATGTTTGCTTATTTTTATCCTTCGTGGCATGAACGTCCTTTCACATGGGTCAAATATTTAATAACTTAAAACTAAGAGAACAGAAAAGAAAAGCTTCAGTGCGTACATTTCAGAGTGCTCCAGTTTTTCACACTTGGACTCAACAGACAGGAGAAAAGGACGGATGGGTCAAGAGCTGAAACCAAACACGCTTGATTCATGTTTGCTTTAGTTCCCTAAGCCACAGAGTACCTTCCCTCGCATCATTGCTTCCCGTTTCCTCAAAGTATCACTGAAGCCAAAATGAATAATGCTTGGCAGGAAGCAAGCAGAAACAAGGCAGCTATCGCTCGGCTAAAATAACCTGGAATCTGGTAAATGGCACTACTGTACATAAGATGGATATAATGCATCTTTAAATACAATGTCAGTAAAAAACTTAACATAAATTAATTTTAGAAGCAAAAGCAGAGATTAGCCTGACTGTCAATTAGCTGAAAGCACCGTTGAGTCCATTACATCAGACAGAGCAGGGTACAGTACCTTGCATGGAAGTTTCATGTTTTGTCATGTTACAAACACAAATTTCAACATAATAATAATAAGGAACCTGGCTGCTCTGCTGGTTGCTTGTATCATCTAGAGCGGTGTTTCTCAACCTTTTTTGGGCCAGAACCCTCCTATCCATAATCCAGGTCCAGGCCACTATTCTTATTCTGTGCCATTTTATAGTTGTTAAATATTACACAAAGATAAAAGATGTACAACAATGCCAGTTTAAACATTTAACTATTTGCAAAAAGACTGAGCTCTGCAACATTAAAACATGAACAGAACAGCAGCGATATTAATCAGAACTCTTCTTCTCTCCAATGTTTCTGTGAGTTTCTGGTGGTGCAGCTCTGTGCTGCCTTCAAGAGAATGGGACATCAGAGTGTCATCCATAAAATTTCACCCACATGGCATTTACTGTGTAAACCAGAGCTCTCAGTGGAAAAACAAAAGTTCCAGATCCTTTTAATGCCATACAAATATGGGACAGAAACATGGATTATATCTTTATCTAGACCTGTCTATTGATTTATAGATTAATAGTACGTTGCTTCGTTCCATGTCATGGTTTTCCTGTTTCAGAGTTTTGCGCAGTGTGCATTCTTTTTTTTTTTTACGAATTTGCTGTGTTATATCATTTGTGGCTCAATGCAAATGGTCAAAAAAGTTTTTTTTTCTTTTTCTTACTCTTCAATAGAGCAGATTTCTGGAGCTCTGGTCCTCCACAGACACCATGGCTCTACTGACTTTTCAATGCTCTCAATGCCAAGACTGTCCGTTCAGATAAATGGCCTGGTCTTGATGGGATTACAATTGAGCCATACCCTTTACTTCTGGAGAACAGACAGTAGTCCATTCATCCTACTACCTCTATGACTATGTTCTAGCTTTTAAATCAAGTTTCAAAGCTTGGAAAACTTGATTTATAACTTAACTCTGTTTCAGAACTGCCTGCTGTGATCCTTATCATTAGTTCACTGATGTACTCTAACAAACATGAAGTCTTCACAGAACAATTGTATTCATATTTAGTTTAAATTACATAGAGGGGATTGTATTTAGTAACTAAAATTGAAGACAACTAATTGTAGTAAGTTGGCATCAGGTTACATATAAATTAATAATAAAAATCCCTAACATACTTCTCTGATATGTTAGGAATTTTTAACATATCAAAATGTTAAAATGAGAGTAGTTGGTCTAGAAGACAAACTACTCGCAAAACCTAAAATTATTCCAGTAGCAGCCCAACCCCTATTGATTCCATTTACTGCATGTAAGGGTCCACTCACACTGGAGTGGAATGCTTAAGGGGCAACTCGAGGGATTTTCAGAAACCAGATAAGGCAAACTGTGAACCCAGCAACAAAGGTCAGGCCTTTCATCTCAATATGCCATCTAAGAAGTGTTGCAGTACTGAGCTTGGTAATGGTATTTTTCACTTAAAGACCAAATCTGAATGTGCGCTTGCAGTGCACACCAAAGGGAAGCTATTTCTGCCATCTGTGTGGATCACACGCTCTCTTCATATCCAGAACTCATTGCTTGTGCTACCTCTATGACTGTGTTCTGCACTTTCTGTTGCACCATGGTAAGAGGGAAATAAATGCAGCAACAAATTTTTTGTTCCTTTAAGATACTTTTAAGGCATAAAGCTATAAAATATAAAGCTTGGATTAGAAGACGGGAATTCTTTTTTTTATTTTTTTTTATACCTGAGGATGTGGCAACATTCTCTGCTATCTCAACAGCAAAATTTGTGACAATACTTTGAAAGAAGAAAGTTTGGGTGTTTTGGATATCTGATCACGAAGTATGTGTTGGTCTAAAAGACACTATTACCTCAAACTGAGTCAGACTCAAAACTCGATGTAGGAACAATAAATCCCATCTGGCCAGTGAACACCTTGTGCTCCACCAGACTGGGCTTGAGAGAATTATTAAGGAAAGATATGTCTGGATTTTCCCCCTGTAACTGTTATCTGACTTTATTTATATCAAGAGAAGGATATAAACTTCTTGATTAACCAAAAACTGACATGTGGCATGAACATTGGGATTCAGAGCATAAAAAAATATTAAAACCTCTAAAAGTAAAGCCTCCAAAAAGAGCAGGCGTAATATAAAATGTTGCACATCAGCACATCATTTACAAAAAAAAAACAAAAAATAAAAAGTGACAGGAGGTAAGCCTCTACATTGGAGAAAGGAGTCGGTTCAGCGTCAGTTTGGTTGGTGGACTGATACTGGAGACTTCAAGATATTTTGAGCCCTTATATTTTTCCCGGACGGACAAAGAATGAATGACTTTCAGGTTTTTCTCTAGTCAAGAGAAGATGATTACAGTTCATAACAATTTGAACTTATTCTGTCTTTCTTCCTAAGGCTGGACAACATTTGAAACATTCTTAGAGGACAGTATTCAAAGTTATCTGGTTGATATTTTTGGATATCTATATCAACAATAGAGATATCCACAAAAGCCACAAAAATTAAAGTCATATTGTACAAATATGGAGAATTAAAACATCACATCAGGCATGGTCTGGTTGCCAGAGCCTATGTATAAAATGGTTTTCACGAGCGAGGATTTTAAAACCACCAAGAATTTCCTATTTCTTCCAGCTGTGTCAGACAAAGTGACAGTGTCGTCCCCTCCTGCTCCATTGGTTGCTTCCCACTGATGGTGTTTTGCTTTTCAGTTGCACACACACACACACACACACACACACAAGAAAAGACTAATTCAGCTGTCCAGAAATGTTTTCTGCAAAAAAAAAACAGACAGGTTTGGAAACTGAAAGAGTTCATCCTTTACTCCTGTGCTCACTTTTAAAAATAGTTACAGTGAGCTAAAAGTGAGAAGGTGAACAGCTGGCTGAGGAAAGTTCACAGAGCAGGTAGCCCAAAAACCTTGCCAGAAAACCTTTGTTTCTGTATTACTCAATAAAAAAACAGAAAGGTATATTTTTCTGGGAAAAAAATGCACTTAAAACTACTATAAAATATAGTATAAATTATAAAATTTTACTTTAGCCTCTGCATCAGTTTTAAGAAAACAAATGGTGTAGATAACATGAATGAGCATCATTAATCAATTTCTTATATTTTAGCCTGAGTTAAATTTCTTAAGAAAATAAATTAGATGTTATATGTTATTTTTTCTTTGCATTTTCCTATTAATACTTATGAAACTTATTTTTTTTAAATTACAGTCAGAACCTTATCCTTGCTAATGACTATACTATAAGAACACAGAATAGATAAACCATTTGCACTGTCCTTGTAAGAGCACCTATTACATTCCCATACTACGATGGAGCTTCTGATGCCAAAACACTCCCTAACCCTTTGTTCATTAGCAGCACCTGCACAATTTTAATCAAACCCAGCCAAAATGGACACATAAACAAAGCAAATCCTGGGTTCAGTCATGGGCCACTGACAACATCATTTGACCGGACAAAGCTGCTGAGGAAATTAGGTCTTTTCTCTGCAGCTGGATACGGTCAAAGAGCATCTGGTTGCAAGAAGGCAGAAAAACAAGCCCTAGAGAGCATCTGAATGGAGAAATTATGTTCAATTAATTAAAGGCTAATCGTCACTGGATCTCTCAAGGGGCAAGCTGTTAGGAGCTGAGGGAAAGGAACGGAAAGGAGAATCTTGCCAAAAGCTGGATGAAGAGCTTGTTGAATGTAATGAAATGACATTAAAATGGATTAGACAGATGAGGACTATAATACAAAAAACGGAGAAAAGACATGGGTAAAGTCTGCTTTTGCTCTAGTGTGAAAACTTTGCTTGTAACCAGACATGTCTTCTTACTGTGATTATGCCGGTCAAACCCTCAGCAAGCTCAACATGCTTTTTATGCAGCCAATTTTAACCTTAGTCCTCTTGCCGGCAGTCGCAGGTTCGATTCCCTGCCTGGTGACATTTGCCGCATGTCTTCCCCCTCTCTCGTTTTCCCATTTCCTGTCTAGCTACTTTCAAATAAAGGCCACTAGAGCCAATGATAACCTAGCGCTTATGCTAAGACTGTATATAATCACTGCCAGAAAGTTCAAAACGTGTAAATTTAAAAAAAAAACTGTGTCATGTAAGGTGTTTAGAGAAAAAAATGATAACACTATTTTTATTTTATTTGACACACTGTCTGAACATTGCAATAGTTGTGCTGGAACCGAATATTATAGCTGTCCATCAGGAACTGGGTGGAACTAAAGATAAGGACGAATAGACAGAAATACTGCAGCATCTGTAAATTTTTTAAAACCACAATTTTTCATTAAAAGGTTTGTACAGTTTAAAGTCGTTTTTATGATAAGCAGATTACTCAGTTGGGAGTGATACCTCTCTCTAAGCTGTTGCTATTTACTGCCAATCAGCTGCCGGACATATTTTTCAGACAAACTGCTTAGAAATACTCCCAGGTGCAAAAGCATGTAGTCATTGTGTCCGTTCAATAGAGCACAACCAGTAAATCTTAAAAGTAACAGTTTCTACAGTTGTCAGTTTTTAAATTGCCAAATAAATTGTTTAAAATAAAAACTATACATTTAATTTTTGAACTGGTATGCTTACTCAAGGTGTGAGAAGCTTGAACTGACTAAAGTCTATCAGGGGAAAATCTGTCCCAGCCATCTTTAGTTTTAATATTTTTTGGAGTTTATTGGTAGCTGCTGGTCTACTGGAGTATAAAGTAAAATATGTGAAATGATGTCAGTAAGTTTTGGTATGAGCCCAAGGAACACAGCTTCTGACAGAACAGTCACACTGAGTATTACCTTTAAGCTGCAGGTGAAATCTTTTCTTCAGTAAAGAGAACATTCTTTAAATTTTGTCAGTTTTGGAGAGATGATTAAATTCATTAATTTGCTATAAAAGCAGACCAACACTAAAATATCATAATGTCTAAATACAACAGATGGAGGATGACGGCAAAACAATGCAGACACACTAAAATAAAAAGAACACTGGAGTGGAGGACAGGAACAACGACTTGTAGGCTAAGAACAAGCAGAAGAGATAAAGACATTTTGAAGGCTTTCATCTCAAAGTGCCGTTATCTTCTCATCATACCACAGCCCAGAGCAGCAGGACAGCTTCAATCACAGACACAGAGCTCTTCCTTTTCTGGCCTGCATGGAAGCAACATACCTGGCATTCCTGCTTCTATGCAAGTGAGTGACTGAGCTGAAGAAGAAGTAATGGAAATGTCTCGAGACAATGTGTTCCTGATAAGTGTAGCTGCCTGCTTAAGTGTAATAAAAAATGTGACCGTTTTGAAAGACAAATCTGAAATCTAACAGGAAGTTGAGGAAGATGTGTAATAAATGTTGTGCTCTTAGAACGGAGTGTAACCAAGAGGGGCCGTATATGCCAGGACTCATCTCCAATGGCTCCAACATGTCACCTCGGGGTCGGATATGATTTCTCACCACACATACTTTTGATTTACTGCTTTAAGACAGATTTCACAGATTATACAGGCGGTGTACAAATTTCCCCCTAAGGTTTTTAAACAGGAGGTGAATACAATGTCACTGTGCTCATAAGCAAACATGAGAGAAACTGAAGGACTTGTGGGCGCCAAGAGCGAAAACATATGCCAAAGAAATCTGACATGCAGTTTGGAATATCAGATGCTGGAGATCTTAAGGAAATCTGGATTCAGACAGAAACTTTCCTCCAGGTCTGAATGCACACAATCATCGCTGATATGGTGATGTACATGTGTATTACTTTCAAGTAATAATTTAATGTTTTTTTTTAACCAAGTAACAAGTTCTGATTTCAATTGTGCTTCTTTATCTACTTTCTTAATGTTCACATCTTATTTAAAGCATGAAATATTGAAAATGTTTTCAAGTAATAGGATAACCTTCAACATCAATGTAAACCTAATTAAATACATTGTAAAACCGGTATTCTGACTAAGTCAAAAGATTTCCTCAAATTAATTTAGAAGCTGAAATCCCTTTCTTTCCTCAGGGTTCCAGCTTTGCATAAACTGGTATAAAACTTTGGGACAACTTCCAATAAACCTTGGTATCAAAATAAAGATGTGTAAGAATGCTAGACGCTTGAGTTAACTGATTTTTATTAAGAATGCTTTACGTTTTATTTCAATCTGACCAAAGTTATGAAAAAATGTTCCTAATATGCCTTTTGATTTGGATACACAGATAATACTAACTTTTCTCAAGACAATAAGATAATATAGTAATACTTTAGTGAATGCATTGACAGTGACTCATTTTAAACCCCAGTGAATGTCTTCACATGAGCAGCATATTTCTACCTGTAGCAAAACATTAACATTAACAACAAAAGACCAGAAAATGCAGAATGGGTTCATCAGAATGAGAAAACAGTTTTGACTTAAATGTGGAAAAAACAAAGAATCTTTTTTTTTTGTTGTTATACAATTTGGTTTTCTTGTTAATGAGACAGAGCCATAAAGCAATTACAGGGAAAGACTGACTTTACTACACTCCATAATTACCAGAAATAAATCAATACCGCCTCTGGGATGTCCGCAAATGACCAATGCCTAGTTGTAACAAACTTCTCTAAAGCAGCTCAAAGCCAACAATAACAAAGCTTTCATGAGGTTTCAGTGTGGTTTTGTCAATTCTGATTTTGCTTATTCAATTTTTGACCACAGTTTTTCAGTTTTATTATATTTGGGTTCATGTACAACTTTAATCTTCCACCAGATTATGTAACGAATCAGACTAACACAAAACACAATGGCTGAGTTTCCCAGTGCAATATTAAAAGCACTGGACAAATTGTAGACCAGTAAAAAAAAGATGGAAAAAGGATTACTGAAGTAACAAAGCAGCAGACAGACTGATGGGGAAAAAAAAAGCTTCTTTTTTTTTTTTTGCTTCAAGCAGATCTTTTCCAGAGCGCTTTTATTATTATTTTTTGGAACAGTGGTGTAAGGTATCCCACTGTGTAATCCTCTGGTGGTGACAGACACAGAAGGATGGAGGGAGTGAAGGATGGAGGTTACGTGTGCATGCGGGTCTACATGGTTTCAGTAATGTTCAGTTAGCACAGTGTGTCTGCCGTGTGTCAATATTGGGTGTGCATGCGTGTGTGTATGCATTTGTGCATGTGAAAGCACATGCATGATCTGCAAAGCCATCCATCCCCCTCTGAGAGTAAATTAGTTTTATTCACCTTCAGAGTCCTGCCTTTACTCCATCACACTGCAAAACTCATTTACACTCATACTGCACTGTAACATTTCTAGGTCACCTTCAAGATGTGCAGCTGCCCAAACACTTTAAACCACCAGTGATTGTAAGCTGATTAAGTGAGGCAAGTGGCAGATCACATGCTTGCTCACAGATTGCGATGAAATAATTAGGGTTCGATCACAAAGATGCATATGTTAAATTGTTACACTGGGTGTATTGTCACAGTAATGCAAAAAGCCTCTTTCAGTTCACTGTCTGCTATGCTCATTTACAGTTTTCTGGAGCAAAGGTGGACAATAAAGACTGGAGCACTGACAGTTTAAATAAAAAACAAAGAGTCAAAAAAGATGCCAGAACATTTTTTTAACTAATTTTCTTAAGATTCAGGTTCAATTATGATAAAAAAATATCATGTTACCCTTATATCAGGTTCATTTATTCAGTAAGTGAATGAAATATGAAATAATTGACATTCACCAAGCTAATAGTGACATTTTTATAGATAAAAAAGACTTGTATTGCGTTCTCTTCATTTGGCATTTCACTTGCAAAGAAAAATATCTCTTAACTCAATCAAATCAAAATTTGCTTTGATGTCTCTGTTTTTTTAAAAAAAAGGAGAAACCCAAGTCCCCTCCCAAGCTAAGTTTTACCTTCTGAGCCCAACTTTGGGCTGTGAATTGAGCTGGCTGTCATCCTAGACACTTTAGACTCAAGCACACATTAAAGATCATGGCTTGAAGACTGCAGCAGAACCACATCATCTTCAAAAAGAAACCCATGTTAAGCCTTGATGTCTTAACAATGAGCACCAAAAACATGAGCAACGGGGAGCAGAAGTCCACCTGCACTTGAAATGACCTTCACTTTATACCAACAGAGAGGACACATTACTTACATTGTGTCTACAAAGAATTGGCGACACTTGAAAGTATCCCAGGTTCTCCAGACTTCCTACACAATCCCTTCAGGTGGTAAGCCTTCTCTCCATCCACAAAACAAACATGGTTCCCAGAATCAAACTGCTTTGGGTCTTTCAGTAATTTTAATTTTACAAGTTAAAAATGTTGTGTACTGCTTCATAGCAGGCTGATGGTAACACTGCTCCTTCTGAGTCTCAAGTTCAACACTCAGTCTTAAAACAACTTGGTGTATTTGCTTAAACTTTTAATCATAATATTTTAGATCATGAGCTTCAAAGAGACAAGTGATGACAAAAAGTGTTTAATTTCATCACAGTCTGGACATAAATCTATCACTGCATGCAATTACAGCCCCACAAATGCCAATAGTTCTTTAAAGACAAAACTAACTCATCATCAAACAGGCTTCATCTACATACCAGTAGCATTATGTTGTCTCTCTGTACAAGATGCTATGCATCCATTCTATAACACCTTTTCTTATATGGAACCAACAGCAGGAACGTGTAACAGTCTTCTTAATACAAGTTTTCCCCTTTATTTACAGTGTAATTTGTTGACCTCTCTGCTTCCCCACATATCTCCATCTCTGCCCTTCAGCGGACTAAGTGGGAGATGGAGCCACTTGGCTAGAGGGATAAAACCCGAGCTGATGACCTGGGATCAGGCAGATACAGACTAAGACTTCCTGCTTTTCTCTTTTTCATTGTGAGGTAAACAAGACAGACTTCATGCTTCTCAGTATCAGCTGTTTGGGCCCTGAGGCAGCCTATCCTTTTAGTGACAACTGTGGGTCATTCAAGAAGAGGAAAACTATTCGTCTCCATCAGAACTGGCTCAACTGAAGCACTGAGGGATGAAGCAGGTGGCTGTTATCAAAGATGTGTTTTCTGTTGCTACACCAGGGATGGATGGTAGTAACACCTTGAGCCTGAACTCCTGAACTGTCCATAACTCAAATAAGCCCAAGTTAAATTTCATGTATTAGGGCTATTTAGGGAACAATGGGAGCCCATTGTCCTAATTTATCCTTAATAACATCAAACCTCCTCATAATTCATCCTTTACAAATTGGACTCAGGGTTCATGTCATACTGTTTAGATACAGACTCTGATGTCTGAAGATATATCTGCACCAAAATGCAAGAAATCTGCACAATGGAGTTATTGTATGCCTGTTTCGCTCTTAATCTCATAAGTTATCAGATCTACTGCGTATTTTAGCAGACAAAACAAGTTACTCAGAAAACAATCTAAATGCAATCAATTTGATAATGTATTTTTTCCCCAAACAGTGAGTGAAGCAACTATATTCCTCAAAAACAAATGTGTAATAATACAGGGAGCAATGCCATATCTACAGCCAAGAGGAAACTTTGGGTTTATCAGTTTTGCACAGCCGTCTATAGCTTTATGTCCATGTGAACGACTGGATTTGGCTCCTTTGTCACACATAGAAACACATCTGCCAGCTATGTACCACCACGGTACGCTCTGCCACTCATTTGTTGCGACCAGGATGGTGATACATTTATTTTCCAGTTCCTCCGTAAAGCTATACTTAAGTTAAGCATAAACTACAGCACAGCTTCCCGGTGTCTACCTCCTCATTATCTACCTCTCTCTTCTCGCTTTCAACCAGCCGCCAGGCAGCAACTATGGGAGGAGAGAGGCGGTTTTATTCTGTGCATCACACCAGTCAATGTAAGGATGCCTATTGGTCCCCCAAAAAACAATAAAAATCAAGACATTGTCATAAATTAATGAAGTACCCCTAAATTCCTGGACAGAATTTGAAAATTGGACATTATGCTGCTAATACTAATAAATTATTGTGTTATTAACAATTAACATATTATATGAAAGAAAGTGTTTGAAAAGTGGATCATTTTCTGTTTGGAGATGGCAGAATCATGGTGACATTCTGGGTTTTTAGATTTGTAGAGGCGCTTGCATGCCTGCCAGCAGTCAGTCCCGTTGGTCTACATGTCTGAGGTTGAGCTAACAGGTGGTGTTCTTTAATGTGCACTTCCTCTTAGCTAAAGGGATAAAACCTTTTCATCCGGAATGATGAAATATAATCCTGGAAATTATTTTCTTTTTATTAAAAAAATATATGTACTGTATGGATTTGAACCTGATATAGGAATGATTAAAACATTAACAAACTCACACTGCAATATTTTGTCGGAAAATATGGTATGATCATATATTTGCATTGCCTTTCTTTTTTATTTAACCATACTGAAGGTTAAAAAATCAATCTCATGTTTGAGTGACAACATGAAAACCTTTCTTCTGGCTCTGATTGGTTGTTTCTGACCAGAGGTGTATTTCTGCAGATGACATGACATTAACACCAGGGGGAGGAGGCTAAAGACCTTGATTTTTTTTTTTATCAGCCTCATGTTATACTGTCATGACATAGTGACAGTTTTAACAAATTTACATATAAAGAAACATTGCTCATAAAAGTTGCATTCTGCAGCTCTCTGTCCACTTTCATTGGAAACATTTCCAGCTCTGACAAATAAAGTCTGAAACATTTCATTCTCAGTATGAAAACATAAATGTGATCTGCACTTGTAAACATTTCACCTTAGACCTGAACTAGATATAAAATGTCTCCCATTACTCAAAAATACAGTAAAGTACATGCAGTCCTGTAAACACGTTCATACACACCGTGAAGCTAAGAGGCTTCTTTATACTGCCCCATCACTGGTTCCCCCCGAGTCGTCTCCCTGCTGAGTTGTATTTATGTATTAGTTCGTTCCCCAAATTTCTGTTTGTGGAAGTGAAATTTGATACAACGCTCAGAGAGATGGACTCTGGATCCATTCATTCAGTATGAAGTGGGTTAGGAAGGCATCCCCCAGTTGTCACAGCCACAGAAGACAGAATGAGGCTTATTTCTTCTTTATTGTTTATTTGCATGAGGAAGTGTTGAGTATTAACAAATACTTAACACTATAAATTTTATTACCTTAGCTAATTTCCAATTCTAATGCTAATTTGCAATGAGTTCCAGCTCAGGCCAAGCTGAGGTCATTTCAATGTGATTTATGGTTAAAATTGTTCAGCTGACTAAAAAGAGGTTAAGACCACCAGACATTTATCAGAGAACCAAACTTGAGGGATTTGACTAAAAACAGAAAGAAACTGATGTTACAGATCAGCGACTTCATCTTTGCAGGAATGACTATCATAAACTATGATCTGTGTTGAATGAGGAAAAAGCTGCAAAAGATAAGTTGGCTTCATTTCCCTTCAATAGTATGAATGCCATTAATGAGTAACAAGGACTCGAGGAGCAAACTCACCACCGTCAATTATTCATCTGTCAGAACATTCAGTAGGTTGTACACAAAAAAAATGATAATATAAGCAATGCTGCCCTTGCCACATGCTAGATAGAGGTCATCATCAACATGGTAATCAATTAGTTTTTGCTTTTAAATAATAGATAATCTTGTTTTATGCAGATTACCTTAATAAAAACTGTGAGTTTTATGGTTGGAGACCACCAGGTCTGATTTTGAAAAAAAAATAAATGAAAAAAAAAATAAATGAGAAGCTCCAGCATTTTGAGTCTATAAACTGTTCACCCAACAATGCTAGTCTTTATGAATTTAATAAAAACGATCGCCCCTTTCAAAGAACTCCCAACACTTAAAAAAATGCATTTTGGCCTTTATTCACTGTGATTAGAAGGAAACAGGCCGAATAGAGGATGGGACATATAGCAAAGGTCTCAAGGTTGGATTTTAATCTGGGGCAGCTGCATTAAGGACAAATAGCTTCTGCACATGGGTGACTGCTCGATGACCACCCCTTGTTCTTTGGTATCCCATTTTGTTTTCTTTTTTAATCTTACGGTCATTACAATATAGAACTTCATTATTGTTCAAAAACAGAATAATCAAGTCAGACTTTAAAGAAAAGTAATTAGTAGGTAGCAAAGTGAGTTGAGAATGATTTGTTCTTTTGTCCAGACATGCTGTTCTAGTTTAACTATCTGGATCACCAAAGACCAGATTATTCCAGCTGTAAACGTCTTCAGGCAGATAAGGGGAACACAAACTGCTTCAGGCCCGGTTACCTCATCTCCATCCAATTTGTTTCAGTCATGTCAACAAACATGCCAACACTTCATCCTTAAGCTTTCTGTGTGCAGCATATATCTTTGGGTTGTCAAGCGCCAAGAAACAGCAAGACAGTGGGTTTCATGCCACAGTAATACCAGCAAAAGAGGTTGGAAGAGAACCCAAAAATTGTACTCATACATTTTTTTACCAAAATGTTACACATGCAAATGTAACTGAGTAAATGTAGCTAGCAACTCTGACTGGGAATAATATCTAAAAAAGATTTAATACACTGGAGTAGGACAGTTAACTTAACACCTTCTGCAGAAAAGTGGTGATTTAAAGAACCAAAGACTAAATGTTCTAGTTTTTTGAAAACTATTTAGACTTGATTACAACTCAAGAATAATTGATTGATGTCTGTTGTCTTTGGAAAGCTAATGGATCAGTATGAAACTCCAGCTGCACAATGGAAGTTGCATAGAAGAAATATAACATGAACAAACTATTCATGCATAAAAAGGCTGAATGTGATGAATGGCTGTGTGGAAAGGAGTAGTGCAGATGCTTGTTTGAAATAATGGAAGAAAAGTGAAGGAACTTTAGTTTGATCTGGACTGAATTAGACAAGGATCAGGAGGGTGTTGTTTGTGGGGTTGTGTTGGTGTGTGTGTCTGTGTGTGGGGAGGAAGGAGGATGTCAGGAGGGGTTAAGGTGTTACAGGCCAGTTGACCCAGCCTGAGGCCTGGAGTCAGGGTTGACGAGGTGAGCAGAACCCTGGAGAAAAGAATCTGGATGACTACAGTACGCAGAGGCTGTAAAAGAACCATAAAACGGGGTCGAACAGAGGGGACACGCACAGAGGTCTGGGAAAACACACCTCACCAGACTCTGCATCCCTCACTCGCTTTTCCTTTTCTCATTTGTTCATCCACATTCCAGCACGCTGCCTCTGCTCTGTTACACCGCGCCAATCTATCATCTCTTGCTCCCAACTCACTTTATCCATGTATGCACTTATTTTCTAGCTTCAGAATGCCAAAAACCATATTAGTCTACCCAGTCTAGCCACTTAAATATTAATCATCTGCTTTAACTACATTTTCAATTTAAATGAAACTAATATCTGATCAAATCAATTAAAGCAAAAAAAAGAGCAAAAAATCCGCTTATAGTTTAAATTGAAAAATCTTTAGCTGCTAGTGATGGTAGCTAGGATGAAATATTTTTCATAAAGTTTTATTGAGTTAAGATTTTCCTCATTTCAGGATAAGTTATGAAATGCTCATATTGATCTTAACATTTACAACACAATAAAGCAAACACTTGCTAAAATTAATAGCAGTTTAGATGCCTGTAAAGAATATTATACCTTCATTGTCTTCTGCATTTCATAGCAATGATGGCAATATAACCGAGTTAAGTGTTTGGTGAACATTGTGAGTTTAAAAGTGTCACAGACAAAAGCAAATGTGGAGTTATTCTAAAACATTTTGAAAAAGACTATTGAAGTTGCATTTGAAGGTTTTGTTCCTTATGTGAAGAAATTCCTCAGGGTTTAAATGTTGGAGGAACAGAAGAAGTATTTCATTTGCTCTGGAAAACTCTGCCTTCATAAAGTCAGGCCAAATTAAACATGGTAAATGATGTATTCCATAGTATAATCTGTGGATTTAATTAATAATGACAAGAATACCTTGATAGAACAATCTCACTGATAGGACTCTCACTTATTCATCTACTGAAGACACTGCGCCGTTTTCTTTGGCTTTCAACGCTCACAGAGCACACTGAACTTTGTGCCTGCCTCTAACCCATCAAATCCGATGTCTTCCCTCCCAGTGTCCATCTCTCTGTCCCTCCTTCTCTCATTCTGATCCAGAGGCAGATAAATGCCACCACTCCGTTATCCCTGACAGCCCTTTCTCCCTCCTTTTTCCATCCCCTCCTCCCTCCTGCATTCCATTCCTGTGCATCTTCAGTCTCTGTCACGAAGCTCGCTCTGATTACCCGTTATCCATCTAGTCCCCTTCGCCCTCCAGATGATGTGTGAGCTGTGCTAAGCCAAGCTCTGTCTAAAGTTCATGTTGATGAATGGTGATTTGACATTACATCAAGATAAGCAGGTTAAAAAAAAGGATGCCAGGGTAGGTGTCTTACTCAGAACTGTTACCGATATCTCTTGGATGTCAGAACAGACCTGGATGTTTTTTTCTGTTTGTCTGGCTGTGAGGGCTAAGCCTCATTTACAATATACACATATATATGCAGCGATCTAGTTTTTAATATTGCATAAATACTGACCCTTTTTCCAGATACCTGTGGTTCAATCTGTATAAACAATCTACCTGGTTTTCTTTTCACTGATTTCCTCTGCAGGCTCAACTTGGATTTGACTCCTTCAGATTTAAAATACATCATATGGCAAAACATGCACCCTCCCACAGCTTTAATAAACATTTCCAATTCGACATATCAGAATAGGAGCTCGTCTTTCAAAGATTATGGACCTGGAAAAGTGCTAAGTCGAGTTTTCAATAAAGTCATAACTTTCTTTCCATGAGAGCAATTTTACAGTAGCTTGGCATCAGGACAAAAACTTAACATGTCTTGACTCTTTAGCAGGTTTAGCAGGCATTGTTAAACTAATATAATAGCCTTTTGAGTGGTTCAAGGTTTTATCTTGAAATGTAAATTACATTGTACCCAGCAGCATTTTCAGCAGAGCATGTTTAATAGAAATAGAAAAATCTACCAAAAGTTTCTTGCCTTCATGGTCAACTACCTTACCTCTGCCTGCACATTTTCCATCTCTGACAAATAACTTGCAAAAGCCCTTCAGCTAAGCTTTCTGGACTCACTGAAAGAAACCATAAAAAATGCAAGTGTAATCAATTTGGTATTTTCAATTCTTTTTTTCCCCTCTGCTATGGAAAATAATACAGCATTTTTTTCTGCAGCCCCACTACCCCTTAATAAGTTCCATATCTGTTTTAATAGGAGTTGCTCAGTGTAGCATTGAACAACCCAGATGCTGAGCTCAGCAATGGGGACGGCGCTCTCGTCTGTACGTCTCCATGGTGCTGGCGGTTTTAGCGTTGACAGGGTGTGAGGTGTCCACCCCAGCCCTTCATTTACCAACTGAAGCCCAATAAAGGGCAAGAAACTGCTGCAGGTCAGAGATTCTCTGTTAAAACAAAATTAGTTTGGCTGCTACAGAAATCCACAGAATAGAAAACATAATTCATTTTTGCTCTTTTATAAGAAATATTCCTATTGATAGCTAGACCAATTCTGCTATAGAGCCAAATTTGGGGCTATGTATATTTTGATTTATTTCTTTAAACTTGTGATGGCAAAAGTGGGCTGCACTTATTTATTTTTGATGGGTAGTTGGAGCAGGGGCAAAGCAAATGAGGAATATTTGTCCTCTCATTTTATGCACTGAACCAATGCATCTGCTTGTCATTTCTAACCTGCACTTCATAAAGTGTCCATTCATTCTTGCTATCCCTCTCCTAGCAGCACTTCTACTGCACTACACCTCTATTTTTCTTTGCACCAAAACACCCATCTCACAGTGTTTTTTTTCCATATACATATATATCGGTTTTCTTTTTTAAAAAAATTAAAAGAAAATTTCTTCCAGAAACCATATGTAAACAAATTAGATTTTGGAAGCTCTGAATGGTGGCTTAGGACTGGAAGGGTGGGAGAATAAGACATAGGATAGTGCTGATAGACAGAAAACTTGTGCATGTTGACAGATGAAATACTATGACCTGCTCAGTCTATTTTTTAGTCTAATTGCTTTACCAGACTTGGAAATTGTGACTTCTCCAAACCTGGCAGTCCTTCCTAACTGTACAGTTTACCCTCTCATTTAACTCTCAGTGCTGTGGAAAATGTATTTGCCTCTTCCCTCCGCTAGGTGAGGGGATAGGTGGACTGGGTTGCTAGGTAACAAGGCGCTTCTTATTAACCGGGAGGTTTTGGAAATGGCTTGTTTTCTGGACATTAACTTTGACTTACTGCCAGAAAATGGATTGGTGGTCCTTTTAAGTACTTGCACTATTTTAGAAGCAGTAGAGACTCAAACGGAATACAAAAATGTGTGATATTGTGCAACCCACTGCATCTATTATAAAACAGCATCTGAAAAACAGATCATAATACCGACAATCAAAAATGTTGGTTAGCACAATGGTCGGGGGCCTGCTTCAGGACCTGGAAAATATGCTGTGACTAATGGATCCAGGAAGTCTGCTCCCTAGTACAAAACCCTGAAGCAAAGGTTGGTGACCTTAGATGCACTCATCTTATACAGCAAAACAACCAGTCAAATAAAATCACCAAGTTCAACTCTAAATGCTCTAATAACAGGCAAGACCTAAATTCGATTGAGATGCTGTGGCAAGATTTTAAAGAAGTGAGGTGAATACTTCAGCAACACCCTAATATAGGCCACAAGCTGAAAAGTGTTGGTTGGTTAAGAAAGTTGATTCACCAGTTTCATCAAAGGCTGCTGGAGTTTTCACTTGATAAGGTCTTTGTCTATTCACAACCGCCTTGGTTGAAAATGAAGTTTTACCAGAAACTTTATGATCTCAAGCATGTCATTCAGACTATAATACCTTTCATTGTGGCTGAATTAAAACTCTTTGAAGAATATTGCACAATAAAATCCCTCCACAGTAATGTAAAAGACCAACTCTCAGTTATCAACAATCATGGATGTTTGTTCTTTATACCAAGGATTTCACAACCAATAATTTGAATTGGGTTTATAATTATGTTTTCATATATGCCTAAGTTGGTTTGAATAGTTTTTCCATCAATAAATAAATTAAATCATGATTTGAAGACTATATTTTCAAGTGACTTTGCTTACTTTTTTGACAGGTTTGGCAAAACAGAAAAAAATAAAATAGCTGTAAAATGCTATTTTACAGCACTTTATACGAGTTTTCACTCAGATAGTAAGCTGTATGTTTGACCTCGCGGATTTCTATCAGTGCTGCACTCCAGCTCATAGTGTGTGTATAACAGCTGCTATTAATGAGTCTAAATCTGGCAGCAGACAAGCCGCTCGCAACAGCCGCCACTTGGCACGGAGAGTAAAAGTATGAGTATCTAGTTAGCATGTCAGACTTAAAAGTGCTGAAAACAAGATGGTTTAGAAATAGCGCCCCATATGAAACTCAACCCACTTCATACACAAAGTCGGCAGACTGCATGTGTGCGCCAAGTTTGTTTGTGGGCTGGTGAAACGAATGAGGAAGTGTGTGTGCATGTGGAAGGCTTGCATCATGTGTGACCCACATTCCCGAGTGGCTGACTTATTCACACGCAGTAACAGTTAAGGTTAGTGCAGATGCAAGACTTCAGCACTTAATGATTCACACGAGTCAAAGTAACATCTGAAGAACTGTTTAAGTATATTAAAATACCAGAATTGGCATCTGTGTCTGCAGTTGCTGAGGGCCCACCCATGGGATTTTCCTACAGGCTCGACACATTAGCCAGAAGAAACTGTGATGGGACTAAAAGAAAACATTGTGAAGCATCAACTACACATTGAGCCAATAACTAATGGTTAAAATCAAACATTTTTGTGCATGCGTTTTCCCATCAACAATAATATTAGATTTTGTGCATTGCATTCAGTCCTTAGTTGGGATTTTGCTGTACTGACTTCAAATCTATGTAACCTCAGGTTTTGTAACAATAACAATAATTTGAAATGTGATTCTAAGTGGAAATTGGATGCTTCAGTGCAGAGTTGCACAATATTGCAACAGATAGTGTGTTTACAAGATCTTGCAGGAAACAGCAATAAGGTGACTGAGCAGCGCAAAAGGATAAAGTACAGTAGTATGAGCAGGTAATCAAAAGAAACCGATTCAGATGGTTACCATTGAAGCTGATTTCCTTCCTCTTCTGTCATCTGTACCTCAGTAGTTCAAAGCAGTCACTGCTTGACCCTCCAGGTCATGGGCCAGTAGCGCTCAGGGAATAATGAGTTTTTAGTCACCCAGCGGAGGGTCTGTGTAACCATCAATTAGAGTTCACAACAGCCTTAACTGCTGTGGGCCAATTAGAGAGCTTCAGCTGTGCGCATATCACATTATTCAGGCAGGTGAAAAGAGAAGAAGACTTTGTCCACTACTCAGAGTCCTGGGCAAGGCCAGCTGGGGGTTTGGGGAGATATTTCAGTATGTTTAAAGTCTTTTTCTGTTTATTTGTTTTATTTTTGGAATCTTTAATTTTAACTGGCCATTTACTATTAAAGAAGCCAAGCAAGGTACGGCTTGGTGTGCTACAAATGCTCTGAGATTATATTTCCAAAATGCTTTTTATTCTCTGCAAGCCAACAATAAATCTGGTAAGTCAGGGCAATTTGCTGTCCCTGATGCCCACACCCAATTTAGGGGGAAGTCGCTGAGATACTGCAGCACAAAGAGAGCAAAGCTGCTTTTTTTTCCTTTCCAGACCACAAAAAAGAGGCTTTTTTTGTTTCCCACCATGAAAGAAAACCATGAAAAGCATGTTTGTTTGTGACCATTTCTTGAAAGAACAGGTAGGCTCAGGGCCAAGTACAGCTTCATAACCAACAGTGTCCAAAGCAACAAAAAAATTCCACTCTTCTCTTTAAGGAAAGATATTATAAAAAATAGGAGATGACCACTGAGTCACATTTTAATAGTACCAGCTGTTGCCAAATTTATACACAAATCCCTACTTCTCTCTTCTGCTTGAAACACAAGCCTCCAGGAGCAAAGCTCTGCTGTGTGCCAATTTTGACCCAATATAAAATTATAACTATTGTAATGTATACAATTTGTTCTTGGAAAAGTAAGTTGGTCCTGGATTCATCTGGTCAGAAGCTAAAATGGAGATTTATGCAGAAAATATAAAGGCTCCAAAACCCTACAACTGATTAAATTAGATGTAGTCAAATTCATGCCTCTAAGGAGGCTGAAAACAATCACATTCCTGGTGAAAATGGACCCAAACCACCTTGCACTAGCAATACCACTTGGAGCAATGATGTAGAAGAAGAAACAGAAGAAGGAGAGAAAAGAAGAAAATGAAGAACAGTGGATTAGTCGAACAGCGTTAATAGTGGTGGTACCGTTATGCTGAAGGTCTGTTTTTCTGCAAGTGTTACTGACTTGAACAAAGTGGATGGATGCCAAGTTCATGCCAGGATACCAACCAAATAAAATGAGCTGAAGCATTTCCAGAGTTTGGTTATATACCAGAACCACACTAAAGGCTGTACATATTAGTAGTGGTATATCTATACTAGGGCTGAAATGATTCCTCAAATGACTCAAATCTCTCGATTATTAAAATTCCTCAAGGAAAATGTATCTGCCTCGATACTTTGTTAAATGACGTTTTATTATGTAGCCCACCGTGTTCACCCGGATCATTATTTGCAGCGCTCTTACTTCCGCCTATGAGTTGTTGTGAAGTGCAAGCAGCACGGTTTGGAATTGTGCGTCTTTTTGTCAGGGTTTGGGGGACAAATGAGGATTGTTGAACTTGGTTGGAGTACGACAGCTTTTTTGGCGTCGGAATGGCTTCGTCACGGGTTTAGAGAGAAAGAGAAAGAGAGAGAGATAGAAAGAGATATCCAATTCCTCGGATAATCGTAAAAACATTGTATAGAGTACTCGATTACTGAAATATTCTTCTACAACAGCTCTAATCTATACATTGGAGTCTGTATGTATGGCTTGAGCCTCTGTGAATTTGGGAAAACCCACAACAAAGCTAAATTTGGGCACCATTTTGGAACAATGATTCCACTTTAATATATGTATATAAAAAAAACTGCAAGTTATTGTGATAATACACGAATGTAAGCTTCTCTAAAATTGGAAAAATAACCCCACGAATAGTTCAGTGCATTGTATAAACTCTGGGCTAAACAAGTTTCCATAGTGCTTTACGTCCTTTAACACATTTGATAGCCGTGATCCATGCAGCTGTTGTTTAGTGCTGCGATTTAGTTCCCACAGGCAGGGAAGTTTTTCCTAATTTTCCCTTCTCTCATGTTAGTATTACAGGTTTACTCCCCAGCGTCAGTCCTGCTCTCCTCTCATTAACAACCCATTTATCAAACTCCGTGCCGTCATCCTGGACTACCACCCTGTCATTTAACTGCACAGCAGCAGCAGCGCACACTCGCTCATTTCTCCCTTTAAAAAGTGAAAGTGGGTTTTTTCAAAAATTTTTTTGTTTTTGGTTCTGTTTTTATTTTACATGGCTGGTGTTTTTAATCATGACTTGTGAAAGGATTCATGCAGAACTTGTGTTTCTAAAACATACAGTTAATTCTGTTAGAAACCCTTACAAGGACAATCTAAAACCTGGAGCCCAAACCAAAGGAAGAGGAGATAAATGGATCTCTTTAAAAACCAACTCCCTGTGTGTAGTAAGATATCTAATTTGTGCAAAATGTGAATCATTTCAAAGTACTGAATCTGTTTCTGTGTAGTTTGTACGAGTGAAGGCTGTGTTCCCTGATAAAGATTTGTCTTATCAGGCTAGGCAGTCTTTAAGATAACTAATCCATTACAATACCACAATTCACATCTCTCTGTGCCTTCACTTATTTTACATCACACTCTGTCTGAAGAAACACAATAACAGCATTCTTCTCTGACAGCATGCTTGGCTCTGCACAGCCTGCAGGCCCCTGTTCGTAAGCATGACAAAGCTGAGAGGGACATAAAGCAGTACACCACAACAGTAAATTAATGCCAGTCTTATTTTCTACATTCCTGGCCAAACAATAACTCAAACACTGTCCAATAGTCACTTGAGGTCTCAGTATGCTGTCCGACCTGGACAGAAACTGGAATACAGGGGAACAACACACACATATAAACAAGGTCAGGGGCACAATGCACCTGGTCCTGTATCCCCTCCCTCTGACGGTAGAGTGACACACTGCAGATCTACCTCTGCTGGGTCCAACAAAAACAGCAGTGTGTGTACATGTGTGCAGCAGACTGCGCTGCATACGGCATGCACAGTAATGTCAATAAACTGAGACCGTGCAAAACCAAACAGAGAAAGCTCAGATTGAATCTATGGTTTGATGCATGTTCCTATGCAAGAGCAATGTAACAGGACTGGGCTTTTTAAAGTTCTGTTATATTTAGCTGTATATAAGAATGTTATCTGAAAGAGTAGTTAAATAATGCAGCACTTTTAGTTGAGGAATCAGGGAGATGTGCCTTATCTTATCAAAAGGAATAAAGAACGAAAGTGAAACTTAGCATTGTCTTTATTTAGAGGAGGTTGATGACAAGATAAAAATTTTAAAAAACTAGAAGGATTTCTGCCACGTACATGATTGGTACGGTGGTAAGCTAAGGAAAACGCAACGTGGAAGACTCAAATTAATATAGCTGTCAAGGACTTAATCTTAGTTTGTGCCAATGATTGTCAATGCAAGTTCTTCTTTAATCATGCACCAATAAATTATCTATCGATGAAAATCTTCAGTAAGTACTGCTTCGTAATTAGTAGGTCAAAAAAATAATAATTGTTTGCTGATTCCTAAGGAAACAGTTCAAACTTTAATATGTTCCATTTCCACTTGAAATAATAGGTTATTTAGTCTCTTCTCTTAAATGTTTTCAGCATTTCATAGTATGCGTCCATTGAGGTCAATGAAAAGCTCAGTCATCAGATTCTTCCAGATTCCTTTACCACAGTTTGCCATAAAATCACCACTTACAAGGAAGACCAAACAGCAGATTCATGGAAAAAGGGGGACTCTATTCACAATGGGCTGCACACTAGATGAAGATAAATGAAGATGGACGAATATGTTGAAAGCAGCTCAAGTCGGACTTTGAAGATGTTCCTGGAATGGCAAAAACATTTACAAAACACTGGAGATGTTCAGGAGGAGCTGATTACGCAATCAGCAGCAGATGGAGATCCTTTGTTTAATTGAAAAAGAAATAAATAATAAAGCATTAAATCCTCAGCCATGTGTGAAACACCTGTAAATGATCTAAATGTGGTGGAATGCAAAAACATTTACTAAAACAATGATGGCCTGACATTTCCCTCCCAGTGGTCCGATAATCATGATGGAGAAGCTAACTGTCCCGTATTTTGACTGGAACTGACCCGTGTGTGTTAGTAAACCAACTGCTCATCATTTTCTGCTTATGGTTTACATTAAGTAGAAATGAATGCATTTTATTAGGGATAACGTGGTTGTAATGGCAGCTTTGGAAATACAGATGAAAGGTTTTTTTTGATCAGAGATGAAAGAGCAAGGTTATGACAAAGAGACTGAAATAAATAAGGTTTGACGCCAAGATGGGACATTACTCCATGTGGAGTCCACATGTTGGTCTATTAAGTTTATTTGCCAAGCAGTGTGATGATACGACAGACTCTCTGGTTGACTGCTAAAACACACAGATCTTTAAGGTTTACAGTCATGGTAACAGACATCTAAAGAAAAAACAAAAGATGGCAAGATATTTAGAAAAGGGAGCTGGATGGATAAGAGCATGTGTGAAGCTCTTTCGATTTACGGATGCGTAGAAATCTGCAAAGACAAAAGGCTTAGAGGAGAAGTAGCTTTTCTACCTCTTTGTTGCATTCAACTGCAGCATAAGTTTACAAAGGATCCAAGAGTACACACTGTTACAGATAAATATTTAATATGGAAAAAAATGATCCCACTTTTATTGTGACATAGTGGTGGGAGCTGCAAGCTTTAGTTGTACTAAAGCTAAAGTGCTACAGCAGCACTTCACTTAGCAGAAGATAATGTGAAAATGCCAACTTAATTTTGACATATTTTACATGTTTTCAATTCTCTTAGACATTTATGTTCATACAATGTTCTCTACTGTCAGACTTTTACTTTGTTCCTGTATGTTTGTTGTTTGAAATAAAGTTACTGGGGGGGAAGAAAACATGAAGAGAGGAAACAACTGCTGTGTAAATAGTAACTACTTGATGATTTCCAAACAGCTGATAACTAAAACTTCAACAAAGATTTTAAGTAAATTAATGCTTCAGTATTTGTCAATAATTTAGGTGAATCTAAATGAACTCAATGCCCTGCAATGAACTGGTGACCTGTAGCTGCCAGTGGAGCAGAAGGAGCATTTGAGATCCAGCTAGTTTAATTTCTACTGTTATCTTGCTATTATAAAGAGCAAAGTAAACTTCAATGGACTATGAAGGCATTCAAATGATTTTTTATTTATATATGTTTACCATTGCATGCTGTCGTTGTTCTTAGTTGGAAATTAGCAGTCAATTGAAAGATAAATATAGAACAAGGTGTTTATATGGGACTGCATGTTGATGATGTATTTTGGTTTCCTGTCATGTAAGTGTGAACAGACACATTGCACATGTCTGCGACTACACATGGGACACGGCCTTGATTATCAGGGCGTGTGTGCTTGTCTAAAACAGGGCCACAGTTGGGGTGTGTGTGTGTGTGTGTGTGTAGGGGGGGGGGTGTATGAATGCCAAAAGAGAAAATCCTCGGCATGGCCCCACAGAGACAGGCAGAGTTTAGACTTTGGGTGGTCCGTTTTGTTTCTTCTACTAGTAGAAGTTTATAATGCTTTTCTCTTGGAGAGTCAAAATGTCCTTGTACTTTACACGTCAACGTGTTTCTAATGCATGTGCCTTTGTCGAGTCAGTCAAATATTTTCCTCAGGGTTATAACAACTACACAGTTGCCGCAGCATAGGAAGGATTTTCACCTCGACTTTAAGTTCAGCTCACTTCACTGCAGGCACTCGACCTTGGACTAACCTTCTGCTAACATGCAAAACTTTGAGCCAAACACATGACCTCTGAGCGTTCAGGAGGAAGGATTTGATCCTTTTTCATTTTTAAAACATCAAGCTTCTCCAAAAATCCTTAAGCAGAAATGATGAGGAACTGCGCTACTGCTAAGACAGAGATTAGAGCAAATATATTATTAAAGGCACATGCCAGACTCTTCTGTGAAATAAATCAAACTAGCCTCAGACAGTTAGCCACATGAAAACAAAATTCATTGGGATTTTTTTGCGAATGCCTCTGATGATATCCCAAAAGGCACCTGCTCAGACTTCTTTAAATTACATTCATTTTTATTTAGCAATTTTTCCTCTTTTTCCATCCTTCAAATATGTTCACCTTACTACTGAACACTGATCTGCTAATCTGCATTTAAAAGAAACACACAAAAGAAAAAAAATAGCAGAATGATATTAAGAAAAGGAGCGCAATTAGAGTGCCAGGAAAATACTTGTGGTTGCAACATTGTGTGACGACCAAAACAACTTCCAAGGAATAGTATAGAAATGGAAAAGGGACATGCTGGGAATGTTTGTACAAAGGCACAGCTATCCACAAATACATGTTTGATACAGACTGCAGCAGGCTTCTTTAGATTTACTTAATCTTTTCAACATGACTCGAAGGATCCATTTTGCAGAAATGAGCACAACTTGTGACAGGATGAAATCATGGCCTTTTCATGTACATATAAGCAGTCTGAAGCTCAAACATATGTTGTGAGAGGGGTTGGAGGGTCAACACCGCTGTCTAGCCTAATAACATACTTAATCCATCAAGGTGCCCTTGCATGAAGCTCTGAGGGGCTTCAACCACTAAAGGCACATTTACTGAAACAGCAAAATGAAGGTTTTGCAGATTAGGCAACATAAAGAACAGAGAATGTTGTGAATTTGACTTGTGATTATCACAAATAATCCCCGTACAATTTTAGGGGTTTACATTTTAAAGCAAATAAGTTTTTTTTGACAAACTATCTTAACAATAAAAGCAAAGAGAGGATGAGTGAATAGCTGAATTACAAATATAAAAAAAGATCAGTAAAGAAACAAAATGAAATGCAAACACACAGATGTGTCTTGCTGAAGAACACAACAACTGAGACAGACTGAGCAGGAGTTCGAAATGGCAACCTTCCTCCCGTCGCCACCATTATCTCTCTTACTATATATGGCTGAGATGAGGGATATTGAGAAATAAGCCGAAAGGTGTTCATAATTGTAATTTGTTCGGTCATTAAAAAATAAAATTATGATTGACATATTCCTTAGCCTCGACATTAACATACAATGCAAAACTTTTAGAGTAAGATGAAAAAGGTCACTCCTGCATAACACACTTACATATTAAAATAATTGTACTGTGATAATGCTGTAATATCTTCTTAATTTCTCAGATAAAAATGTACAAATCTTAACTATTTGAACAAGGGATAACATTTACTTTTTTATAAAAAATGAAAGTGAACCCATCATTGCCATCCCAAAAGCTATATAAACTATTTCTTGTAAAGATGAGGTTTGGTCAACTGATAAGCACAGATAATGTATATTTTAATTAAATGGCAGATAAGTTTTCCTACTGGGTGCACTAAAGCAGTAAAAATTAAAGCTCCACTCTATACAATCATCTTTTGTTGCTGCACGTTTTAGTGACACTGAAAGGTTACAGCTGCTCTTCGGCATTTCTCCGAAGCAGGAAAATAGTTTGGCAACTGCTCCCGGAGTAAAATCCAAAAGTAAACATTTCAACAACTTTTTAAACACAACGGATTTGTACAGTTGTTTTAGCTGCCAGAAAAGCAAGTAAAACTCCTGCTTAAACATTTCCTACAGTCGTTCCTATTCACGCTGGCAGTGCTGCTGTGAAGGAACTTGTAAAAAAAAAAAAAAGAAACACACACAAGAGAGGGATTCTCTTGTGCCAGAGCACAGACACTCACATCATCACACACCCGCTCCGTGATTGAAGCACACACCACGGCGTCTGACCTGTCCGCCTGTCAGCACACCAAAAGGCTTCTTTGTCCTTTGATAACCCTTGTCCAGCCGCCTCTACAGGAGGCTGTCTCTCTAACAAGTCTAACCCATGGCAGGAACTCTGAGCCAGGGGCAGAGAGCAGAACAATGCCCTCTCTCCTGGAGGAGGCACCCTCACACAGGGAGCTCTAATGAAATCCATGTCTCCAACAGCCTTCCCCAACCTCTTAACAGCCCTTCTCTCTTTGCCCCCCTTCGTTCGTTGGCTTTTTCTTTCTGATATTTCCTGCGACTAAAATGTGAGTTTTGTAAAGGAATTGACAATATTTAGAGCTTAATCTTTCAGCTTTCACTCTCAAAGACAAGCCCAAAAGCAAAAGGTTCCATTTTTGCTTAAAGAAAATCTTTCACATAATGAACTCTTCCTCTTTTCTGCATGCAAGTTATCAGAAACAAGACATTAAGCATGCTTTTGGCACAAAGAGAGGAGGGTCCTTTAAATCATCTAGCCTTCTGGAATCGAGTAAGACAAATTTCCTGGGCTGTAAAGCAGAAAGAAAAATGGAAAGGGAAGCTGAATTTTTGTAAGGGAAAAAAAAGACCTGCAAAAAGGAGAAGGAAGAAAAGCAGAGGCAGAAATGACAAGGAAATACTGACCTCTGTGAGTGTGTGATGAGTTGTGAGGAGTGAAAGTAGCAAAAATCATAAAAAAAATTTAAAAAAAGAGAGAGAGTGCTGTCTACAGTCTGCATCCGCTGTGGAAATCCGTCTGGACCAGCCACCGCACAGAAAATGTCGAAATCTCCATGAATAACATTCCTCAACTTACAACTTGTTGAAAGATTATTCTTCCTTAAGTATATGCTATGTTAAATGCATTTTATAACTGATCATAAAATTAAGCAGGCGTGGCGAAAGCTCATATTATACAACTGATGTCATGTTACGCTGATGATATGGATAATAATCTCAATCTGAAGGTTAAATTAGCATATTTCCTGAAACCTTCTTTTCCTAAATATATACATTTCTGCACATCTCAATCCTTCCTTTTTCAAAAACTCTTACTTCATAACCTCTCAACTTCCTCCCAAACTAACTTGTCAGTGATGGAGGCCTTCGTGTTTAATGTCTCTGTCAACACTTTAAAAGAGCTGTGGTGTTGTGAAAAATGAGCCAGAGCACATTGTAAAAGGGAGGTGATTTCCCCTGAGTCGCTTGTAATTGCTTCAAGCTTGGACCAGACAGGACACAACCAGGAGGCCTGGCGCAGGAGCTTGGACAGGAAATGGTTTGGATTCAGCCGCTGAGGCAGCATGCTGGGATCTAGAAGAATGACATATTTACAATAGCAATCCCACTAAACGCCAAATTTAAAACTACACATAAGGGAGACGAAGAAGATAATAGGAGGCAAAAAAAAAAAAAAAACATTTTGTTTTTGTCTGCCATTAGTTTCCTTTTGGTCATTCCAATTCTGAATCCATGTTGCCTAAGCTCCCAGTGGTCTGGTTCTTATCTTGGGGGTCAATCTGATGGTGCAGCCCCCAACCTGCATTCATACACAGGCTTTGAAGATCTGCTTTAAATCAGAAGGCCGAGACTCTCTCAGTCTCTTGTCATGCTTGGATTGAAAACATAAGTGTTCATGCTCATTTGCCAGCACGGCAGTATAACTGTCCACAAACATATTTAGAAACTTTTTATGCTCCCATGTGCACAACTGAAACTAGAAAAAACATTTTTTTGATGGTGCACCAATTGCAGTTTTCTCACCAATCACCGATTTCTAAAATACCTGACCTGCTTATTATGATGATTATGATTATAATACCAACTTTTTATTTTTATATTAATGACAATTTCAAGTGTTATTACGTCACAATGCACCTTCAATGTTCCAATCTTATTTTATTGAAAGACATCAAATAATACCTGTAAAACAATACAAACTTGACCTGATGAATTACTCTCAAATATAAGTTAAAAGTTTAGAGAATTATTGTCCAAACTACTAAAATTAGTTTTTCTAGAATTATGTTTTTATTACTTTAAAAATCAAACAAAACTTGCAAAACAGGCTAGACTACAGCTATGCTTTGAGCCTCTTACCAAAAACAAAGTGCACACAGTGCACCTGTCAGACTGCTCTCACGGTGGAGCAAAAGAGAACAGTGGCTGATTTTTAGACTGCAGTAAAAGTACATATCAGTGGATAAGATTGGTTTCACATGCACGTATTGGAAGATCACCAACCACCCAAAAGTAATGAAATCAGGGTGAATCGATAATTGCACCAACAGAATTTGCTAAATCTAAACATGCTACAAAAAATAATGGTTTTAATTACTAAAATGAGCAGATTCACAAGTGAGAGTTCCCGTTAAGTGAAAAAAAAATCAGAATTTTTTTTTTTTGTTATGTTTTAGAAAAAGTAGCACAGGTCAAGCGTCAAAGAAAACTGGAAATCTGAAGAGCCTGATCATTAAAAAAGTAAAATATTTCATCTTTGATATCTGTCCTGTGTAGATGTTTGTTTCATCACAAATGGCCCTTGAGAGAGAGTCTGGCATTACTAACTAAAGTGTTAGCCCCAGGCTAAGATGATCACTTCTGAAATAGTCCATCTGTCTCATTAACTCTGAATTCCTCAATAACCAAAGAGAGACCCGTTGGACCACCAGCAGAAGATAACACTCTTGTTGCTCAGAGAGAAAGCAGGTGAACGATGGGGAAGATTTTTTCTTCCAAGCAACGCTTTCCATTTTTGCCCAGCCAAGGAGCCCTCCTTTGCCATCTTTTTGTCTCCTCCCTCTTCTCCTATGCAGTTCCACATTTTCTCCTTTCTTCGAACTGGGATTAGCTCAGCAGGACACCAACATTCCTTCTCTATTGGTAGCTTTTGTCTTGACATTCCCACTCCTCCCAGTGTCATCTACAGCTCTGCACCCAAGACCAACAAAACAAAGTCTTTAACAGAGGGAGAGAATATTTTATCTAAACTTGTTGACCACATTCAGCTACTACAAAAACTAGGGAATCTGAGCTGCTTCCACATGTTAAGGTGGAATTCAGATTCCAGAAAAGCGTGGCCTTGAAGGTAGCTTTGATGTGAAGTCTGTTTTACACTGCCGCTACCTGTTGTGAGGTTTTACACATGGGTGAGATAACTGATACAGTCACAAATGCAAACAGAGCACGGGGGTTTATCTGCTCTCCATGCTGCTGGGCCCCTGCAGGAGAGGTCAGTATATTGTTACAGCCATGTGCTAATCCTATTACTCCAATTTCTGTGTTTATATTTAACTTAGATTAAAAGTTTAGTCAACATGCCCCATCGGTTTTTGGAAGTTCTGTCCATAATTGGCTTTAATAACCACATATCACATCAAATTTTAGAGCGCTAAAAGGTTATCTGAGGCATTTTTTCATGGAGTAATCTTTAGCAAGTAAAACACTTTATAGCTCACTAATTGGACCCACCTCTATATAAGCGTGCAGCTAAAAATAAATTAATGCTAACATCCACCTCAATAAGCAGTGGGGGAAATTACTGTCAAATCACAGACTTTGCTGCTGCATATTTTTATATCACATCCAACTATTTGGCTGAAGTCATCTTTTTTTCTCATTTTCCCTTCTTAGTAAAACATAAAGTCTGATTAAATAAACTGCTTAATGTTAAACATTTCAGAATTCAGACCTCAGATCTGAAAACCTTTCAACATAGTTTTTTGAGGATTTTTCAATCATCTTGCTATTGTTGGATTGGTTACACATGCTTTTCCTTGCAGGGTCACAGGAGGAAAATTACACTATTGATTATCTACTATTTCACAGTTCTTGTTATTGGTGCACTGTCCATAAACATATGAATGAAACTCAATGAAACTCCCATAGAGGAGCTTCATACATGGAGAACCAGGCATCTAAAGAATAATGAAGTTTTATGCATACATACAGCGATGCACCTGTGCAGCTATTTTAAAATAAAGGGAATAACAAAACGTTTCAATGTAAAACAGAGACTAGTTTCAATACAATATATGTTTGTAATTATGAGCCAATGCCAAATATGACATCAATGTAGGTTTAGATAGAGAAGAATTTACAACAGCAGAGGAAATTAAAAACACACTGGTATACAGAACATCTGCTCTTGAGAAAATTCAGCATTTTAACCAAATGACAGCTGCCATCATTGATTTATCAACCACGTGATTCACTTAGCCTCGGCAAAAGAAGCACAAACGTTCAAAAAACCTGAAAAGCACATGTTACTTTGGCATAGAGAGCAAGGGCGGGTTTCATTTTATGATCGAACTGGGGCTGAAATCAGTGTGTATCCACACCACTTGACCCAAACTCATAAAACAGACATAAAAATAGGACAACAGGGAAAAGGGAACTGGAAGGAATGGAACTGATAGAAAGGAAAAAGCAAACCGTATAAATCCGAACAATGTAAAGAAGAAAAACAGTATGACAATAAAAGTTCAGTCAGAAACAAAGTATACAAAAGAGTTTGATCTACAAGTGCTCATTTTTACATGCATTTGCTTGCAAAACCATCAACAGTACTGCAAACACAATACCTTGTACCTTCTACAATGCTGATGTTAATACTTAATAATAATAGTCTTTAAGTTTCTCAGTATTCTTTCATAAAAAGTTAATCTGTTCATGTCAATACCAAAATGGATTATCGGTAGTGTGAACAAAGTGCTATCAGCACACATGTACTAATTACCCTGACAGAATCCTTCATACAATGTCCAGGCTCCTAAGGGGTCCATGTGTGCACTCTGGTCTCAGGCCGCCAGATTAGTTTACATAAGAAGGTCATTTTAATCAGGAGAATACCAGGCTGCCAAATCAGCAGCCCTTCGCCTGAGCATAAACAGAGGATAAACCCAGGCTAAGGAAGCCATGAAAGGAGTCATGAAAGTCATCTCTGGACCAAACCAGTAACCTACTGCTCTTTGTTTTTTTACTTCAAACTCTGAATTACAATCAGTTATTCTTCATTCTCATATGTTTTCTTGAAGTGATCCCATTTTACTGTGTCATGCAACATTTACTGTCTGACTCACAAGATCAAACAGTCACATACTTAAAAGATTTACAAATACATCATAGTTATAACATCAAGAACATGAACACTTTCTATAATCACATTTTCCTTTTATTTTTTCATAGATGGAAGAGAGACTATACTTAATAGTATAGTCTCGTAATAGTAAAAGATAAGGTACATAAACATTTAACTGTATATTGATGTGTACATTTCACTTTGAAGTTATAAAGTGTTGTAGTTACTGCTTAAAGAGGAAGTACATTCTAAAGTAACTGTGTAATGCAAAACAAAGTCATAAATAACAAAATTATTTTGTAATAACAAAATTATTTTGTTATTTATAACAAAGTTGGTGGTGCAGGACGGAGCTAAACAGACTCATTAAATTTTATACCGTTGTAGCAAAGAGCAAGTTATAAGGCAGGCAACAGCTTTTCATGTGCGTTTTGTTATTCAGTTTCAATTAATGACCGAAACTGCACTAAAAAATATTATGAGCCAAAATATCAATAAATCAAGAGGGTAAACATGCTAACGTTATCCAAGTCCTTTAACCCGTTCTCCATGAGCTTGGATTCAATTGGCTGTTCTCCAATCATCCCTTGTTGGTTCATGGTTCTTCCCCATCTCCCCATGTCAGGGGCGGTACAAGCTGGACCTAATCAGGTTTTGTATGCAAGCAATTTGATTGGCAGCAAACTGCATTTGTTGATTGGCCTGTGGATTTACATCAACAACATCTTGACCACCATTTTCATTTCATCCCACAGCAAGACCGCAAGGTGGCAACATGCAAACTGAAAATTTTGTTGAAACAAGATTTATTTTTTTTTTTTGTGTCAACGCATTTGGCAAATGGTCATCATTGTCGTCATCATAAAGATAAAACAGAAACATTAAAAACAGACAGGTTCAGTTCACATCGAAGTAGAATTAGCTAGAAAATACTACAAACAGTGGTAGACATTGTAATCCATTTTGAAGAGAGAAACGTTTGAAGATACTTTTTAAATACCCTTGGTGTTTCCTTACTTGTTCAGCTAAAAAAAAAATCACATGACAACAATGACAAAAAAGATAACAAGAATATTAAAGTGTTGTTGGGCATTATCTATGAATTCTGGGAGTTGTGCCCCTCTTTATTTCTGACTGCTGCTGGCAGACATGTAGCCTCTTTTCCTGTGGGTGAGAGGAAATGTCCAGCATCTCAAATGTCCAGCCATTATCACAAATGGACACCAGTTAAGATAATGGGGCAGCCATGAAGTGGCGACTTTGCTATCAACGGTTTGATTTGCATCCAAGTAGAAAGGCATTTTTCTTTGACATAGAGTGTTTGCAGCAGTATGAGCATGGGAGATTTATGCAATAATAAATGCAATTCAGTTAAATACGATTACACAGTGCTGTAATAAAATCATCTAATAGAAGCTGGAGTTCAGCGATGACTCATGTCAACACAATAGAAACATACAATAGCAGCTTAAGGTTTGGATTCCTTGTGTTTATAATGAGCAGCAGCTTAGTAAAATGTTGTGGTTGTTTCTATTCTGGGTCAGACTCTTATCCTAGTGTGTCTATCAGCACTGCTCTGCTCAGGGAGGAGTTCAGACCTCCTGGCAACTCTGGATCCCAGCTCACCCACTGCATAGTTTAACCTCACTGCAAAACTTTCAAAAGTTAAACTAAACCTAACCAGCAATTAACACTCAAGACAATTATGAAAGAAGGAAGAAGAGAGTAAGACAGCAGGTGGATATTTTTGTACTGATTCCAACATTTAGTCCAATAAAGGGAGCCCTGTTTTGCTTCCAGATGTCTCGCTGACTCTTGACGCCTGTTTCACATTGTTCAAGGACACAAGAATCTGTCACTGCGAGGCTTGAATCAACAGACTTTCAAAGACTAAAAGTCCACCCATCCCTGTCTGAGCATGCGCACACACACACACACACAGACACCATGTCAGCAGACCTTAAGATACACACTTGTCATAACAATCAGTCATCCAACATTCCAGTGACGCTGAATGTACCCACACATCACTCAAACAATATAAGCTCTGTGAGCCACACTTTGAGAAAGACCAAATAAAATCTGTCTGCAATTAAGAACCCCTCTGGACTCAAGTCTCAACTGAAACATTTCCATCCAATAACTCTTAAAAATTTCCATCTCTATGAAAACATGAAGGTTCATATCAGAAAATGTGAATATATTTTTGAGTTTTGTTTTGATTAATTACCAAAAGTATAAAAGTAAAACTCAGATTCAACACAAAAAGTGATATATTTTAATAATTTATTCATATTAGTGTACAGCTTGTAGCAAATAAAAACAATCCTGCATAAGATCTGTTTGGAGCCGTTTCAGGGCATATTTAAGGAAAGTTGAGTGAAAGGAAAAAATGTGGTGGATTGTCTCCAACTGGATATATCTAATTAAAAAAATGTATAAATAGTAATCAGAGTTTATCACAGTTATGCACCTACTGAAATTAAATTGCTCAAATGAATTCACTTCTTGATAGAATTCAGGCTAATAAAGATGCACCTCATAATCTTTCAGAAACCAATCTGGCTAAGAAGCTATATAAAAACTAGAGAATATTCCTTTCATGCATTGTCTCAAAATCCGCTTAGTGATGTCTAAAATATTTCATGCGATGACAGCGTGAGCCTGAAAAAGGAAAGTCAGTTTTCTGAAATTGTAAAGGAAGTGTGCCAAAAATTGAAAACAATTGGAAGCGATTCAGTCTGAAAGGGTAATCTGCGTAATCACAGCCTGATTTCATTTCATTTAACAAAATTACCATTGCCATAAATCATGTGCTTCCCATTTTTCCCACCAATCAGAATTAGATTTGTGTACTTTAAATCTCCAGTGTTGAGCTCAGATTTTAATAACCTCTGGAACTTGATGAGAGAACACCGTTTTTACTGTATTTCTTTTTTTTTTTTTTTTTCAAATCCAATCCGATCTAAATGAATTTGCCAGCTGGGTCACGCAGTGTGAAGCAGAGAGAATGCCGTTCATCTGCTCCAAGTGACAGGAGTTTGATGCGATTTTAAACCACAAAGCCAGGTGGTCCCGCCGCAACAGAAAGCACACAAGGGAGGCCATGGAAAGAAACCTGGGATAAAAAGAAAAGGCTACAATTTGGTCAGATAGATTAGATCAGGAGGATAAGGTGATTGAATAAGAGCTAACAAAGAAGGTAAAAGAGGAAGAGGGAAGTGACTATCAACTATCTGTTCTTGGTCTGGTTTTCTGAACTCTCTGTGGACTTCTGGTAGTGAAGTGAACTAAAGCAAGAGAAGAAGTGGGGGTTGTAAGATTTGTCATGGAACACCTGCCTCCACTTAACCCCTTTCCTTCTCTTTCTGCTTGAGCTGCTTCTTTCAACCATCTTCTCTCCACCTACCCCAGCAGTCCTACTCTATCATTCTTCCACATGGTCATATGTCTAAGGATTTTTCTTTTCCAAAACAACCGAAACCTCTAAGTCAAACCTAGGCGCCTTACAACAAGCCACTTTGAGCACCATTGAGGAAATGCTATTATAGGCAGTAATACTGGGAATTAAAACCTCAGTGACTTTCTTTTGCTCACTTTGAGAGGCTTTAGGTGGATTATTTTGGCTCAAGTATCTGAAATCTTTTGCTGAAAAATTGCCCAAAGTGGGGACAAACATTTGCACTCAATATTTGCAATGAAAACAAACCTGTTGAGGAAATTAAGTCCATTTAGTCAGGTCACAGTTTATAAGGAAATGTAACAAGTGCCCAAATGAAAACAAATAGGAGGGCATGTTTAGAAACCTTTTTTCAGGAACGTTTTGATTTTTATAGAAATAATTGCTTTAAACCATCTGTTCCCACTGCATAAGAGTAAAAGTCGAATAACCTGGCAGAAATTTACCCAAGAAAATGGTCAAAGTGGGGACATAGTACTATTGACATTAGCTAAACCCTTTTGAGATGGAGCTTTGAGAGGTAAACTAGTTGGTTACATTTTCAAAGGATCACCTTTTAATCATCTGAAGTTAAAGTACAAGTTCAATTTTGTGACAGATTTCCTTGTTCTTTTAGCTTTCCAATGCTATTACCAATTTGGTTTGTATTTCTTTAACATACAGCAGTAAAAATGTTTCTTCTGGCAATAAGAAGTAATTAACTATATAGATTAATAGGTCACATCATGCCATGTGACCGAGCCAAAATGATGATATAGTTCATATTATACATGGTCTTAAAAATTAGCATGGTCACAGCATTACTAAAGCGGTCTTTGTGAAAATTTTGAGTTTTACTGTAACTCTAAAATTACAGATAGGTTGCCAACATTTACAAATTCAGCACAATCTAGCTCAAGAATAATAAACAGAGAACCTTTGATTTACTTTGTTCAGTCTTATTGAACAGATGTTCCTCATCTTGTCGAAACGCCCATGAATAACGGAGATTATGCAAATTACGTTTAAACTCTACCGTCTGTTTTTTCTATTAACTTCAACTGTTATAGAAGTAAAATCATGGACTTCTGTTTCCTGTTGGGAGAAAATCGTTCAATAGAGGCAACGTTTAATCTAATACTTGAACCTGTGATGTTAAAATGATTTATAGCATTTACATCTAATTACAAGGCCATCTTCTCAATATTGTGGGCGGTGATGAGTTGCCTCAGCTCACTAAAGATGCATGAGTGACTCAGTTTAAAGGATTTCTTTGCAAAGAATAGTAAGTGTAAATAGTTCAATGCAACTCTGGAAGTCATTAGATTAACATGCTATAAATACTTGTTGCTGCAGAGCATTTTTATATGTTCCTTTTTGAAACAAGGCAAGAAGTAGGAGACTTTAGAGGTGGAGCAACCTTGAGGTTAGCATATGGGGTTCATCTAAACAGCACGTTTCCTTGTGGTAATAAAAAAAAGCAGATGACAAACAGCCCAGGCTCATGGCTTCTGAGAAGAATCATCACATCACACCTCTAAGTTTCTATCACTGTGCTACTGGATGTGGGAGTTATCAGTTTTGCTGTTTTCCCGCATTGGCTTGCTTTTCTCTAAATGTAGCAGCAAATCTGTAACAACCTAAACCAAAATTCAGTGAAGCATAACTTAACAGTTTTCACTGGTTTTATTGGTACAGTGTCAGATTGGGTAAGGACTCGAGTCTGCCAACTTTCCCTTTTGCACCACCCTGACTAGTGACCTTTTTGTGGTAAAAGAAAGCCAGAAATATTTTTAGATTTTCTTTGCAAAGAAATTGTGAGTGCAGCCAAAACAACGTCAGAAGGGTTTGCTATTTTTTTTTTAGATTGGTTAATCAAAATTTTAAAGTGTTGAAAAACAAAATCCATCAACTTCCATGGCCCAAATCTAAACTAAAGAAAACTACAAGTCTACACCCTCTACAAATCAAAGAAATTTGCTCCTGATGCACTCTACCAGTGGAAAAAGAAACTACATATTTCACAACTTCAGCTGTTAAGGCCTTCCAATTATCTGATGTTTCCAAGTATTGCTCTGACAAAGCAAATACATGATGTCAATAAATACTGTTGTATAGCTAAAACATGGAAGGAGTCTACTTGACTAAATTACAAAAGATATAAAATAAAAGCTAAAATAAAACACATAGAACATATTCGGGAGGAGACGTCACAAAAGACTGATTCAAAACCAAACAAATTGAAACAAGTTATAGCTAAAAACATAAAATTTAGAAGAAATATGATAAAGTCATGATAAAGAGTGCTATTTTTTTTACTCTTTGCATCCAGTTGTTTTCATTAGGTCACATCTTCTTCAAATATATTAATCTACCATTGAAACTGCAAAATTGTAATATTCCCTAATGTAGATTTGATTTAATTTCAGTTTAATATATGTTTGTAACCAAGTTGTTGTTGAGTTTCACCAAAGATGTGCTTAGCATAATTCTGTGACTGACGGCCGTCTTAGGTTTGAACACATCCAGCATAATTGAATACAGTACTTTCCCACAATACAGCTTTCCGAGCACCGAACTGGTGGTTCTACTAATTAAAAGCCTCTATCAGGTCAGGAGTTATTCATTTAACAGTACGGAGGACATGGGGTTCTTCTATTCAAACCAACTGCAGGCATTAACTCCTCCTTTCACACTGTTTTCTATGCATCATAAAAGGTCTGCCTGTCTCTCTTTTATTCTCTGCTTTGCTCAGTCTCCCTCCTTCATTCACATATTGTTTTCTCCCACTTACTCCTCTCAATGAACTCCTTCACATAAGGTCTGCTCCCAATCATCTGCTGCCGTTTGGGGAAACTTGCAGCAACACAACCAGATTCCTCTCTGCAAGATGATTTCTAAAGTACCTCCTTAGACTTGGCTTTTTCCACCTGTGCCCTTTCTAACACCCTTCTGGCCTTATTTGTTCTTTTTATTCATCAACTCTCTTCAAATATTGTGCTGGAACCATCACTGTTAGCCTGAGCCTGTACTGAAAAATAGGATTAATGGCTTAGTGAGGTAATTTCAAGTTCAGCTTTGGATTTTTAGTATCACAAGCTTTTTTTTAATTCCTTATGAAGGTCCATCACCCTGGTAACGTGTGCAGATTCTTTACCAACAGGATAGGTGCAGAAACGTTGAAGTCTGGTGGGAAGAGATAAATCACTTGACAATGTCTGTGTTTGCTATTTTCTTCACAATAAAATATTACTAAAGGAAACTGCATAGGTACTCCACAAAAGAATGGCCATAATTATTCCTGTTTTTATGACATTAAGGCAATAATACTTAATATATTTGTAATTTTTTTGAATTCCTTTATGCAGATTTTACCTGGTGATTTTGTTTTCAGTCAGGAGGGATTTTTTTAGTAGTAGCCTCAGTTATTTACTCAAATTTTTAAAAAGGTAAGATATTGAGTTCATATTTTATAATTTTTTCAACTTTCTTAAAATTTTGACTGTTGTGAATGTTTTCTTATAGACGTCTTAACGTAATCAAATACGAACACATTGACAGAAATATGTAAACTATAAATCATTTCAAGATATAAAGATCAGAGGTAGACAAGCAAAACTCCAGTCAAAGGATTTCCGCTCCAGAGAAAATGCATCCGCATTGTAATTATTTCTTGGAATGGAAACCGGTCCAAAGAGCAGGTCTGTCTCCCAATACTGGTGGTCCAGCTGCACTTATGGGACTGGGCTGCAAGTTTTGGAGGAAGTGTACCGATCTGCATGGCATACTTTATATATCCCAGTAGGGGCATTCATTTTCCATTTTCTGAACTCTGAGAGGACATCAGAGTGGAGCTTCAGTTCATAATGACCTCTCAGAGGTCTGGTAGGTGTTCACTGTCTGAGTTATGAACACATGAAGGGCATAAATTTACCAACACAGGTTCTTTAGCACAAGTGAGAGGTAATACAGTGGGTCTCATTCTCAGCTCATCACGTTGATAAGTTATGAACTGCTGATACAGACGCTGAACTCTCTTGAGAATATTTTTCCTTCTTATCTCATTTGTTTGTTATCTTTCTCCTGATATTGTAGGTTACTTTACTTCCAGCAACACTACAAATCATGCAGTTAGCCTTTGACCAGTAGAAGTATTTTAAGTTGAAAATTAGAGAATGTTGCACATACATTTCTTTAAAGAATGAATTTTGCCCGTTTTCTTGAAATCACATACTAATTTTAACCCAAAAAGCCACAAAATAATTTTTTGCATTTTCACAAATTAATGAAAGGCTTTATAAAATTCTAACATGTATTTTAATGCAACATGTTGTTTGTCAATTTATACATTACTGTGTTTAAGTTTAAATGAACACCAGAATTACGTAAATTTGGTATCTGGTTGCCGTTAAAGGTCCCATATGTGGTGACAGAGCCTGAAATTTGAAGTTTACATGCTCACTGTCAGCAGCAGCCCATGTGGACGAAGTCCCAGACTCCCCTATTGTCTGACGTCTCGATGCAGCAGCATTTTCTTTCTTATTCAGCATATAAAAAGTGTGAACTCAAGAAATCTGTGGTTTAAGAGTGAAAGGTGGCAAGACTTAGAGTCTCTTTTGAGCCTTGCTTTGACAGACGTGATGCCTAAAATGACTCATGGCAGGAGACAGCTTTGTACTTGCCCAGGAACAAAAAAAAATGGTAGGATTTTATGTAAAGAGTATAACAACTTAGTGTGATATAGACATGGACCTGTTATTGGTGGAAATGTACATCAAGATTCTAAAAAGTTAAAGTTTCAAAGCCATTATAATTTTATCCAGAGAGCAATGCACTGCTGTCCAATCCCAAATATGTTCCTGGGAACTGTCAGTTAACTCGCTGAAAAAAGGTACTGACACATTTCTCTTGGTTACAAGACATTTTTTTTCCCTAAAATATTTCAGGTCATGAAACACACAGACCTGGGATGGAGACTAGAGGAGTCAGTAAACATTGTAACAAAGAGATAACAGGGACAAACACCCATGAACGTCATCTCTAGTCATGTTACATTCTTATTCAAATCATTTGTGTAAATACTTTGACACTGTAAACCTGTTATTTTCACCTAAGTTCAACATACCTTGGGAATATTTTACTACTACAATGAACAGAAGAATATATATATATATATATATACAATTTATAAATTATTATATCATAATTTATTAGCACAAAAGAGGAAATAACAAAAGTTGCAAACTATAAAAAGCCAATATAACTACCTGCTGCTGATTAGGCTTTTCATTTGCAACAAACAATGCTGACTGGTGCACTCCAAAATGCAGGCACAGACAGTTTACCATGTGGAGTTTATCATCTGAAAATAAAGATATTAAATGCAGTTCAGAGTTCAGAATTCCACCGTTGTTGTTCATTTAATATGCTGATATACTGCTGATTTTAAATATAGTATGCACACACCAACGTAAAAAATATCATTTTAGTTACAGTCGGCAACAACTCTTCTATTTCTTGTTTTGACTCTTGTGTTTTTAGTTAGTCTGTATGCTTTATGATTTGCTGATGGAGAGGGTAGGCAAAGGTCTCAGAGGATCATTTGTGACAAAAGCTACAGTTCAGCACAGATGGTTGAGTCGTCTCTGCTCTGCTACCTTCAAAAAGCCAGAATTTCCCACTAGGGGTTTGGGATGATGTGTGGGTGGGGTCGACACTGCTCCTGGACTGCTGCTTCCCACAGAGGACAAGGTGAAAATTGTTTTACCATGTGAGGAGGCTGAAGTCTACATATGTCCTTGCCAAACTGTCTTTCCCGTCTTGTCTTAATATGACTTCTGAGGTTATGTTGGGGCGAAGCAAAGGTATCCTAATTAGGAGTAAATGGATCTTTAAGGCTGTAAGCTGTAAGCTTTAATGATGGCATAGCTGGTCTAAATACAGATCCAGGCACATCCTGAGGGGGGCTATAAAAAGGTTGATAGAAAACAATGTGAATACTAAAATGGGGAAGAGGAAGAAAAAAAAAAACAAAAAAAAACACTAGCACCAGGTGAGATTTCCTGGATGCAGCTGCGAGTATTTTTCCCCTCATTTAGCAGTTCATGAAAAAAACCACAAACAGCCAGACGTGACAGGGGGCATGGACCCTAACCATACACCTAACACACAAAAAATGTGCATGCACAAGAGTCGAGCTAAGCCAATGTGAATGAATGCATGGCAACATTTTTTGCCTATTCCCACTGGGAGCCGTGGGCAGATCTCTATCGAGGGCAGGTCCGTCTCATTAGAATGAATGTCGGATGATGTAAAGGGCAAAAAAAATACATCAAAGAGGTCTGCAGGAAGCAGAATAAATCTGGGTTTAAACTTAAAACAACCCATTTATGTCAGATTTGATTATGAACCTGCACAAGAGAAGAAAAGATACAGAAACAACTCGCATGCAAGTTTTCCAACGCATCAAATCTTGTTGATATTCATGATCAATTTGACCTTTTTAAGAATTTGAACATTCTGTGATGTGAACTAATAAGAGAAAATGCTGTTTTAGTAAAACATTAAGCAGCCAAATTACATGCAGAATTACAATTGTCTAAATGCCTACATAAACAGACACTGTCCAAGGTGAAGCAGTAGCCACACAACTTACCTATCGCTCCCTTCTGACCTACATTCCCTTTTGTTATTCCACACAAATCGTCCTGGCGTAAAACCACTGGCTGCTAATTGCTTTCACATTACAGAGCAGCCGGATGATCTTGGTGGCTTTCCAAGACCACCAACACTCAGAAGAGGGGTGTGCACAATTGCAAACAAGCCAATCAAACCAGCTGCATGATCATGTAAGCACAAACCACAGGTAACAACATGATGAGTAACAACAAGTCTCAATTAGAGTTGCACTTGTTACTCATACTTCTTTGCAAGTTCACTGTTGCCACATCTTGATAGTTTAAGCTTTTTTTAGTATATTTGCAGTGTAGCCATTGCTAACTTGTGATGCCAACCATCCAAACAATCACCATGAATATTGTTTTATGGATTTTTACATTGTCTTTATTCAACCATTTAAAATTATTACATTTTTTGAAACCTGGTGGACATATCAAACTTTAATGACACTGAGATTCAGCTATATAACCGTTTACACATAACAGATAGATAAACCCCAGTGATCTTTCAAATATATTTAGACAACAGGCAGTCTGTGGATTACTTTTGACTTTTCAAGTACCATCGCGCCTTGTTTAGTCACAGGGCAACAAAGGCAAAAGTTAAAAAAGTTAAAGCTAAGGGATGGCATTAAGAAGTCCGAAATTGATTTATTAAAGCTGATTGATTTGGAGATTCTTTGCGAGTTAGATCAAATAAACAAGACAACGAGAGGAAAAAAAAAGACACTTGAAATAATCTGTTATGTTACAATCCACATCTTGACCTGTTTTTTAAAGAAGCAAGAAGTTTCCCAATGAATATTTCATATCGGTTTGGATGAATGAATCCAAAGACATGTCCCTAAGGAAGAAATGAGATGTAAAACTGGCTTTCTGTCTCTGGAAAACCAAACCGTTTTCCTTTTTACTGAGCCAATTAGAACTTGATCTGTTCCACTTTGCTAGAGAATCCCAATATGTAAAACAACAGTAAGGCAGCTCATTCAGCAAGCCCTAGAGTGTTGGGATTTCCTAAACACATTTACGAGGTTACACTGCACTCATTAGCAATGAGCTGTTTGTACCCATTAAACATGGAGGCCAATGGGCAGGAAATTTGTTTCTTCCTTAAACTATCCTGCATGTCCGTAGCAAATAGAGAGCCAGCACAAACACAAATTACCCAAGTTTGCTCCAGCCTTTCACTTGTCTCCCAGCCATGCAACAAACACAGCAAACATCTTGATTGTATGAAAACAAGCACATATCAAAAAAGATTTTCCACTTCTCCAGGCTTAAAACATCAAATAGTTTTGAGTTTTACTATGAAATAATAACAGCATCATTAAAATCTAAATCTCAGCTTTTTTGCCTGCAAGTCTGATCACACAGCAGTCACTTGATCAAGAAAAAAGCGATAGAGCTAAGAGTGTGCTAAAAAGTTGATTTTAGCAGCTGTAATCTGAATTCAACTACTTGAAAAGTTACCCTTGCATAAGAAGGAACTTTTAAAACAAAGGACAATGTCGTTTTCTGGTCTGGGTAATCATGAAGAGCTTTAGCTGGTCGGTCGTCTGGAGATAAATCAGATTTAAAGTAAAGGCTAAATGAAAAAAACAAATCTAAGGGTGCAAAGCGAGGCCAGCAGAGGGACAATCGGTCAATCTGTATGGCTCAGAGAAGAACAAGAAATAACAATGTTATTTAGCTGGAACAGGTCATGCTTGAGGATAAAACTGAAACACAAGAACTTCTCATTAAAAGGTCACAAGCCCCAAAGAGGACAGGAAGACATCAAGTCAATGAGGAAAAGTGAAAGGAAAGGAGGAGGAGTTGAGGCAAATTTTAGTTTAACTACAAACTGTTAAACCGTTAAACTGTTGCAGCAGTGGAAAATTCTGACACCACAATTGTTTAAAATTCTCATACCATTGGCAATGCATCATACCAACAGCCATCCAACTTGGTGCAAATTATCAGCAGCAGCACAGCTTTTATCAGAGAGTCAGCTGAGCATGTCAGGAAAAATGCATCACAATACACATTCTCTGGAAACAGTCTGCGTCTGCAGAGATGGAGCTGCTTGCAAAACATCACTTTATATTATGCACCTCTGCATCTCAGTAAACGAAGATATGATGGAAAAGTACATTAATTTCTGATATTGAATAAACACCTAAACCAATATTTTGCATAGTTAGCTTACTGCTAAATATAACCTACAATTAAAATTCCTAATTAAGATTAGAACATTAATTAAGAGATTTTTTTTTTACAGAAACGTCTGACAATACTCCACAGCTTCTCAAAGGGGTTAGATCAGACAGATTTGCTGGCCCATCAAGGAGCATTTTGACAGTGGGATAAGTGCCAGGTCCTGCTGGAAAATGAAATCAATGTTAATACAAAGCTTGTCAGCTGAGGGATGCATGAAGAACTCTAAAATGCCCTCGTAAATGGCTCCCATGACCGACAGCAGCAGATGACCAGGCTCCCCAAATCATCGCTGACTGTGAAAACCTTAAGCTAGACCTTGGGAAACTTTGTCTGTGACTCTGTGCTCTTTTTCCCAAACTCTGCAATCTTGATTTTCAAATGGAATACAAAGTTTATTTTGGTCTAAAAAGATAAGTTTGAACTAATTTAATCTAGTACATTTACCCCCCTCTTTGTGTACCGTGGAGCAAGAGTGGTTTAAACATCAAGCAACATGATGTAGCCTGTGTCCTTAATATGTCTGTCTGTTGGTTCATGAAAAGTTTAATGCAGTTGCAGTCCACACTCTTTGAATCAAGGCTGTTGGATGAGCACTTTTTCCTACCATACTTTTTTTCTTCTACTAAACTTTTCAGCAGAAATATGCTTTAAAGTCATTAATTTTCCCCTACGACTGTGTTGATCACAACATAACATGTCTATATTCAAAACATGTTGCTGACCTTTTGTCTGCCTTAGCCAATCAATCTCACACACCACATTAAAAAAGGCATGTGGCATCAACTCTCTCACTCTTTGGTTGCCTAGCAACAACCTCTTGAGTTACTTGCACAGTAGCAGCTGTAATATGCTTCCACAGTGCCTCATAACTGTTTAAAAATAAATAAAAAAACAACAATGTGGATTGAAAACTGTGCATAAAAGAGGAAAGGTCACATCACTAGTTTGGCAGTATTGCAGATTCTTAAGACTAATCAATAGTTATTATATCGACCAATTTATATATTTATATATATATGAAAATATTCTATGCAGGTTTACTCTGCAAGTTTAGTCCGTCAATTTTTGTCGCAATTTTTTGTGCGTCAATGGATAGGTTTTATTTCTATACAAAAAAATTATTTTATTCTACTATGAGTATAATGGCTTGACAAAATGGTGGTAGATAGAATGGCGAGAGGTAATGAGCTTCTTTGGGTAAAGCTTAGCACAGCAGAGGGAGCCATGCAGAGGTTAAACAAACACGCAGTGGAATCACGCGGGTCTAAGCCTCTTATATAGGCCCCTCTGAGGAGAAGATCATTGACTTTTGATGGCAGGATGGAGTTGAGGAGATGTGAACGATAAAGGGGCCAACAGGTCCTACAAAGTTCCCCTTCGCTCTAGTAATCCTTGGAAGTTCCAGAGTCAAATATTTTAAATTCTGGACATGCACAACTATATGAAAGTTAATTTAAGGGCTGCTGTCACTCAAATTGTCATATGAAAATATTTTTTCAGATCAGTACCATGCCTAACCTTCTCGTCTTTCTCTTAACTGAGCCAGGGCTCTCCCGACCCTCGCTTACCTCCTCCAACTACCAATCTTTTCATCTGGTTTTCAAGAACTACTATTGTGCTTCATATACTCCATGGACCTCCACCGCTTCCCCCGTTACAGGTTCCCCCTCTTCTGCTGGAGTTGCAGGGCAATGTAGTTTCATTTCCTGCCTGGCTGAAATGAATCCTCTTTGAAAGGAGGAGGGACGGGGTGCCGGGGACTCAGGGAAAGAGAGACAAATATATAGAGAGACAAGAAAATAAAAGTTGGTGTGAGAGAACCATGGGCACACAGGAGACAATCTCAACAGTCGGTAAATTTAAACCATGGTGGTTCCAAGTCAGTGTCAGCTTTGATAAACATCCGAGGAGCGGAGTCGCTGGTGAAAGTGAAAACATGAACAACGGGGAACTGCTTTAGAGGCAAAACTCAATAATGGAGTAACGCTGATCCTTATTTTTGTATTTTTTTTTTTGCTTGCAGTGGGACTAACTGGCATCCTAAATGAGAGTTGGACAGAAGGAGTCATGAGTGAAGAAGGTATTACAAAGACAAATTCCGGCTCTGTAACCATTCCAAACCCGTCCATTATCATTCCGGCAGATTGCAACCGCAAGAACCACAAATGCTCAGACATTACACAAGACACTGGTGGCTCTTCAAACTCTTAAGTCCATCTGGAGACTCTGACTGTTTCATTCCATTCCTTTAACTCTCTTCTCTCTGTTTAAAACACCAAAAATCGGAATTGCTAAGACCTCAATTGCTCTTCCATTAGGAAAGCTACCTTGTGGTGAGACCGTCAAACCACAACGGATTTGTGTGAATGTGCAAGTGTGATAGCAGACTTCTCCAAAGTTCTTGGCTTGTTTATATAAGAATCCTTTTAAGTTCATTTTATTGGTCTGGTTTATGGAAATATCAGAGTCAGAATTTTGAAGGAGATTTACTTACACTCACTCTTGGAAAGTTAATGCAAGTTAAAGAAAGTTAATATGAAAAGGTGTGGTATGAAACTGATCCAAATGAATAATTAGTCGTTTGTGGACAAATATTTATTTAGCCACAGGTATTCTGATGAGGGTCATAAAAAAGCTTTATTTTCTTTCACATTGTCAAATTGATTCCCTTCTGACATAAGTGACTTTTGCACCTTTTCTATATCATGCATAACAGCACAACTTAAATATGTCGTCTTCAGTGCCTTCACATGCGAGAAGGCACGAAATCTCAACCAGTAGTTTTTGACTTGTAATGAAAGCAGCATTCTATAGGAAGCAGACTTCTTAAGCTTGCATGATTCTGAAGAGGAAGAAGCAAGACCATTGTCAGCTCTTCAATGATTTCTCAAACATACATGAAAAACTCAAGTGTGTTTTTGAAGAGGATATAACATTATGACATGCTTAAAAAGTTTTAAAAAGTGAATTTTACATAACATGCACAGTCTCTTTTAACATACTGTGCATGGGATTATGAAGCTATAAGTGAAAGTTTAAAACAGACAAACCAACTGAAAATCCCTCAATACCCATATTATTCACAATATACCTTAATATCTTAAGTAATGAAGATACAGATTGTCGAGCTGAATCACAGAGGAATTTTACCAGCTTTCTGAATAAAGTTTTCAAATAAAGCTCACTAACTAGCAGCTGTGAAGTCCAAACTTGCTTATTCTTTGTGGTGTTGAAAAAATAGCTTAGGCATTTTCAGCATTATTATTTCACCAGATCTCTGAATTTGCTTGCTGGGCAAGTCAGCTAATTTAACTGGCAGCTTTAAACTAAAACCCATTTGAAGGAACTAATCTTCAAAAGGAGAAAATTCTTTCAGTCAACCTAAGACTACAACAGGCTTAAACGCCAGTCTCTGTGACCACTACCTGTATTTACAAAGCAATAAAAGCCAAAGGACAGAAAACACACTCTTTTCCATTTCTTCTACACTGTTAGAAACCTCTTGAATATCTACATTGCACGGTCAAAAATCCCAACTACTAATAAGGAAATCAAAAACATAAGTACAGAGTTACTTCACCCCAAACACAAATCATTAGATGGCCCGTAAAATTTGATTTCCTGGAGTCCAGGCATGTTTCGTTTAATGATTGCATTTCCAGGAGGGGTAAATTTGCACATTACACAATACAACATTTGTGTTTGTACATGCGAGCGTGAAAAAACAGAAAGAAAACAAAAAAAAATGGGATGGACCTGCCAAGAAGAAAATACATGTGATGATGTATTAATAATAACTGCAGAAGGCCAAGTTTATACAAATGCCCCAGGAGCTGATGGTCTAATGCTTTTGCCGTTTAACCACAGCCACGCACAAGGAAAAACACTGCTGAATTCTAAGCCTTAAATGTTCATCAAGTTCATTATCGGACATGTTTTATTGGATAAAACATCCCTAATTCTAAGTAGAAGAATCACAGTATAAGAGCCTACTTTAATTTTATCAAGATATATCTTACTGAATTTTAAAACATCTAAAACTGACAACTGAATGCCAAAAGCTGTTCAAGTTGTTATGCTTGCGTCCCTGCGGAGCAGAGGAGCCACTCTGACTTCAGTTATTGTTGAGTAAACAGACGCCTGAGCTCAGACAAGCGTGTCAGTCAGATGGGCCAGAAGGGCCAAGTGGAGGAGCCACTGAGCAGCCAAAAGGAGCTGCAGAGAGGGGATAGAGACAGAGTGCATGTGTGTCTGAGTGGGAGAAAGAAGTCTTTGGGAGACGGTGTGAAAGTAAGGGCAAAAGGAAGGAAAAGTGCCAGCATTAGTCTCAGTGTTTGTTTGCCAGTCAGATAAGAGGCGTGCCAAGGAGTTTGGATGTCACTCCCATCATGGAGGTGGGATGACAGAAGGGCTGAGTGTTTTCTCATCCTCCAACCGAGCAGAAAGTAGGTCTGAGAGGCCTGAAAACAAACGAGCAACTTTTCTACAGAACCTTGACAGATTCAGAGAGTTCAATTTTAAAACTTAGAGACTGCTATCAATTGCATACGTATCTGATTTTTGCCCAACTCAGCTACATCTCTCCGTACCGCTGGCAGATTTTGGCTAGAAATTATTCATGTTCAACCACTTGGTTTTTGATAGAAAATGAGAAAAGCATCTCTCTAAAGATAATACAATATAAGAGGACCATCAATTTTGAAAAGAAAATGTGCTATTTTATAGTATTAGAACTATAATCTTCTTATACTTCCTGACCAACTGTTTGCCAATTTTACTAATATTTTGCCAATTTATCTTTGGTGATGACCTCCAAGTCCTTGATGTTGGAAGGCCTCCTTGCCATCACCCTAATCTTTATTTTCTGAGCAGATTCTCAATCACATCAGATCTGGCTGGATCACAACAAAGCATCACTACTACTTCCAGTGAGATGAGACATTTTGGTAAAATTAAAAGATTATGTTAAATACATGGTTAAATTCACATCTCATTCCACAGCAAAGTAACATTTTTGGCCTCTGACCCATCTTAGATCAAATCAGAACTTCACACAAATTCTTTAAACAAGAATATATGACCTTTGTTCCTGTTAAAATGTAAAAATAAATACTTTGAATTCTTAGTGTGGTGTTCATACAGACCTCTTATAGATTACTGTCATGAATTACTTAAAGCCAAGATCTCACTTGTGCATCCATGTTGATGCACATTCAACATGAACTGATGGTCTATCATCTTTATGAGTTAGTTCTAATATAAATATGTATAGAAATATAGAAATAAATGGAAACAATATCCAATAAATGGAAACAATATTGTTACTATTAATCAGTTTCCTATGTTGTTTTGGAACATTAGGAATACTTCTTGCTCTTTTTGCTCGAACATAATGACATTGTTAGTTTTGAATATTTTGTAGAAATCCAGTCAAAGAGTAGTATATTTAAAGTTATACAATTATAATGCAAGACTTATGAAAAGCTTTTCCAAACTTTTTTCCCATATGTATCCAGACCTAAACGAAAATTCTGATTAACTGCCTTTAAAAACACTAAACTGCAACTCTACACTCAATTCAATTTCTTATAGCAGTGGACATATTTTAATTTTTAAAAGGGCATAAATTAGAAAAACCTTTGGTAGTAAAACAATAAAGCAAACGTTTCTTAAAAAAAGATAAATGCATGTGTATTTGGCAGGAGCCCATAAAGTTTGCAGTACTTAATACCCTGGGAGGAGGTGCGGTGTCTTACAAAGACCTAATTGTGGGTGACCAGCTATCAGCCTGCCTGCATGGAGAGCGAGTTTCTGAGGTCCTTAATGCAAAGCAAACAAGGTTTAAAAAGATTTACTCTGACATGTATAGGGGAACTTAAAAAGCCATGTTTCATCCTACCCCCCTGCATGATGTTCATATTTTAGGCAGTTCACCATTTACAGATGCTCTAGATGCACTAACTTGATAAAACATTAACTATACAATTTACAGTTCTTCTGCTCCACGTGGTGCTCCGCATTGAATGTCTTCAAATCCATATAGGATTCTGATATGCAGAATGTCTGCCTTATTCCATTAGACTCATTAAAGTGTCACTTTATCATCAGCATAGTCTCACACTTTCAGCTTGGCTTACTGGGCTGCAGTAAAGGACTCATTGTATTGTGCGCATAAAGTACAGCGGGGAACATTTTCCAATGTGGCAACAGCAATTTGTCTTCCAGGCTGAGTCGAAAGACCTCAACACAGAAAGTGCTGAACTGAACATTTAGGAATCTAAATCAATAGGAGATTTCTGTCACTGTTTTGGCTAGAAGAGAACTTTAGAGCTCGAATACTGAACTACTATACTTGATTCTGTATTTCAACAAACCTTGCAATCATACAGCTTTCCTATTAACCCTGAGCTGCCACTCTTCGCTCCAGCCATGAGTTCGGAGATGTTTTTGACAACCGTAAGCCCAGCCTTATTTAAGAGTTATTATTTGTTGCTCTGATTGTGAATAACGGCAAATTTAGCTTCGCGGCTTCTTTTAATCAACATTTTCCACCTTACTGAGTCTAATTTGTCCAATTATATATTCTCCTGTTTTTCCTATTTTGAAGAATGGCTGTGAGTCATAGACCAGCAGTTAAAGATATTAGAATCTGGAGAGAAACATCACAATCTTTCTGCAATTCTTTTTTTTTTTTTTTTTTACAAAGCATCCAAAACATTTCTAGTAGCCACACTGACTTCTGAACTTTAGCACTAAAAGCATAAACCACTGCATTTCATTCCTTCTCTTCATCCAGCTTTGAATTTCCATGAACCCTCCAAACACACAGCTTCCTCTATCCAACCACTCACCTCTTAAGCAGACAGTAAATTGCAGGAAAAAGGTTTTCATGCTTGGCCACAGTTTGCAGTGGCAGAAATGTGATCAAGCATCAAGAAGGAGGATGTGAATGAATGACGCTGCAGACTTTGATTAAATGTTACTTCTGTCCACAATAAAGAGCTTGATTAGTGGAAATCAGAGATGCACCAATCAAGCTTTTCATGTCTGATCTCAATCTCTTTTTTTAATAGATTTGTGCAGATTGTTTAGGTAGAGGTAATATGTTTGAATATCTTTGTCTGAACCAAAGTGAATGAATGAAAAGAAATTCCAGGATTTAAGAATCAAAATTTACCAGATTTTTTACTAAGCTGAGTTTCCTCTGATTTTCCACAAACACTACAAATGTAGACCCTTTTATTGTGCACAGAAAGGCCTCAGTTGAGTTAAGAGGATGTCATTTTTCCAGCTCTTCTGCCAACCAAACCAGAACCACAGCAACACAACAAAGATTGTGGGGCTTTTCGCATCACCAACAGTGTTCAATGAGGTTAATAGCCCAGAAACAACAGAAAGAGAGTGATTTAATATAAAGTTCAACACAAGCAATAAAAACTGGAAACGTAAGAAGTTCCTGAATATCTTGGTTTTCTTTATACATATAATTTAGAACATGCTGTCTGCTAACTATACACCAGTTAAACAATTAGCACACTATATTCTCCAAGCAGTTTGGCAACACCGAGACACACTCAGCTTTGGCAACACACATGTGCTTAATAAGGAGTGGGAAGTAAGAAATTGTCTGAGTACGATGTATAGTTTACACACCGATGGTTTAAATCAGGGGCATAAAACGGTCTGTGTGTGATTTATGACTATGTGCTGATTAAATTAAACCCTATGATTTTCTCCCCATTTTGAACACTCAAATAGGAGTCGAGCTGTCTCAAACAGAGTCAGCTCTGCCTTGCTCCTCAAAAAAAAAGAGAAAAAAGGAACCAACTATATCTGTTTCACACATACAGCTCCAGCCACATTTTTCTGTGCCTGGCAAAAGCTTTTAGGGGGATGCACAGTGCCCTACGCGATGTGGTGGTGTAGTGTGCGAAAGCTTTTGATCGGATAGAGAAAGAGATTCACATCTCAGATCAGGACCCAACATTTCCTGTCTGGATGAAACAACAATCGAAAGGAAACCACAGAGAAGCTATTAGTAGTGCAGGGATGATTAAATTAGTAAGTGGGAATAAAAACTTTGAATTTTTGTGGGTGGTTAATTAGAGTTGATTTCTGCATGTTTTGTTTTTTTCTCAATATGCAGTTCTGCCCACACCTGAGCACACTAAGCTGATTAAAGGCAGGCACATCTGTGGGCAGAACAGTGTGCCCTTTTTCCCCCTCAAAGCATTTCCCATGACTGAGGTGGCTTTCCCAGCAGGGGGGCCTTTTCAGCAAAGCACCCATGGATCTCAAAGGAAGCTGAAAGAAAGGTGTAATATTTGTCAGGAAGAATGGGAAGACCTTAAATCTCATGTTTCATTGCCTTGACATTTTCATTGGTTAAACAGGAAACATTACTTTTTAAGTGAAAATGTGTAAGTTTATAGGCGTGTTTATGATGATTTTTCAATTAAAGGTAGCACAATCAAGATAGTGTATTTGCCCCTGGACTACACCACTAAATCTCAGAAAAATCAATACTTTGTTTTTGTATGCATATTTTACAGTTATTAGCCAGAAATTACTAAAAGGAGGTTTTAATCACTGCTCTGACTAGATATAGGCAATTTTTAACGAGCAGCTGCCTTTGGTACGCCATATAAGCAAGAAGCTATGTATCATTAAAAACATGTTTCCAGACAGTCTGAATGGCTTAAAAATGAATGCATTGCAATAATACTTCAGTTACATTGACAAATACAATCAATGCAGGTTTATAAAACACAGCACACCATATGAAGTCTGATACAGACACAATGTGGATGATGTTATTTAGCCAAGAAGAGTTCAATTTAGTTGTAATTAGTGCAAGTTGGGTATTATAGAATAAAGTCAGGGGAAACAGATATGCAAACATTTAGAATGTGAGAGATAAAGTCTTCCTCTAGATAACAAGAAGGTTGTTTCTTCTTTTAACCTCTGACATGTGGGGCATGCTGAAAATGGATTTATTTACAGCTTTTCGGAAATGGGATTGTTTAGGGGCAAGGCATTTTATTCTCAAGGGAAAACACATCAAGCCTGCTGTTTTAGTAATACTAGCAGTGCTAACACACTAATTGCTAATATAGGATGCTAAAGCCAGTGTAAAAACTTGTATTCATCTCCTCATTGTTTTGAACTATAACTAATGTCTTCTTGTTTCAATATGAACAATGGTCAACCTGGTAGGATTGGTTGTAGAAAATACTTTGTAAGCTGTCTTTATACCCTCTTATATTTTAGTTCTTACTCAGAAAGCTAAATTAGCCAAAACTAATTTCAACAGGATGAAGTTTTACAAAAATCCGAGTTCAGTTAATCTGATAATCTAATTATTGTGCATTTATTTATTTCATTACATGGTATTTATTTCCCTACTAAACCAGCATACTAAAATTAAAGCTTGGGTTCAGTAAGAATCTGCAAGTGCTTTAAATAAACATTTTTACAGGTAAGAGGAAAAATATCACGAAGGACACAGTATCAGCAGCAAGCTGTCCTAATTTCTAAAAATAAACTATAATGATCTATATTTTGACATCACTTCTATTCAGTTTCATTGTCTTCTTAGTAAATAGTGTAGGACATGGACAGTCAATTAAAACCAACTTACTTCGATAGTTGACTGACACTGTTTAAAGACTTGCCTTTCACACTAAAAGGCTAAATGCCACAATGAATAAGTTTTATAATGACTGCCATGCAAAGGACCTTTAAGATTCAGAGATGAATGCTCTGCAGTCAGGAACACTTCGATGGTTTTTGTAAAAATAGCACCATGAAAACAAGGTTAATACTTTAACCTAATGAAAGTGTCACATATTATTACTTACAGCCAAAAGGCAATAGAGGAACAACTGTCACTATTTGACAATAAAACTGCTTTGTTTTATGCCTTCCTAAAAGCCAACAAGTTGGGCTGCAATCGTCCCCTATTTTTAGAACCTCATTAGCTGCAAAACCTGTTTTTAACTTCAGAGTAAATAAAAATAAATCAATGTGACAGACAGATTTATGCTGAAATCTGAGAAATACAAGGCACATATAAAATACAAGGTCTGCTGATGCTTGTGTAAGTTTCACAGACCATGAAGGGAAGCTTGTGCAACGTGAATTAAAACCTACAGGTTTAGTTCTGCACCTAAAAATCTGATTTTGACTTCAGCGTGTGTGTGGCCATTAAAAGGGCGATAATCTCCTGTCCAGCAGTAATCAAACCAAATTCCTTCCATGACCTCCTGACTCACTTTCATAAGCATTGAGGAGAATTTGCAGCAAATGCAGCTCCCTGAAACACATAAGCTGCATGTGTGTGTTTGTTTTTATAACTAACTTGTGCATTTCCCGACATATCATCAAAATTCCCTTGTTGAAGCCAGGGGAAACCCTAATTGTTCCTGAAAACGCAGGCATTTATACTACACCGACAGACCTACGACCTCTGACCCGTGACTGGAAGCTCGCAGAGTGACCAGCAAACCAGACGGCCGCAAATAAAAGTAGATAACGACACTCTTCCCTTTCTTCTTGGCCACATGTGCTGAGACGTTTCCACAGAGCGGCCGTAACAAGGCTGCAGATCACAGGCGCCGCACTGTTCTCTTCACAATTGATTACAGCTGAACCACATTGTTGTTGTTGTTATCCCTCTCAGACTGCGAGCTCGAAAGGAGACAAAACTCCTAGCAACTAACAAATGGTGAAGAGGCTGTCATTGAAAGAGAAAAGATTCTTAAAGTAGAAATGCTTGTAAATTACTACAGACATTAACAGGCAAAATTGACTGGTTTAGTTTGCAAATGCAAAGCAAAGTACTAGGTGAAGATGTATTGGACTTTTCTTGGCCAATACTGATTTTCAATTGCTTAAATGTCTCATCTGATCTTATTAAGGATTCTGATATTTTTAAGCTAAGACTTGAAGTTGTTAAATCAAGAAATATTTAGTTTCACTCCATTTGAAAAACATTTTTAAAGATACTTACTTGCACTAAAATCAAAATAAACTGAGCTGTTATCTTACTAAGTTGGCACATGACTCGGCATAGCAGAATGCACAAAAATTCAACCCATCTGGTCAGAATGTTTAGATCCATGAAAATTAACAAAACATGTCATGTTTGGAAGAAACATGTTGATATTTGGAAGAAACTGTAAACCATGCAGAACATACCACGGTTATTTAAACAACTTAAGGATATTATCTTAAAATAATGTTATGGGTTTCTAATCTTTAATTTTAACAAAGAGGGAATATGTTGTTTGTTAATATGTTTATAAAAGCAAAAATAGTGCAAATACTTAGTTTGGAATTTTTTGCATTTTTAAAAATTCCAATATTTTTGTATTTGATCTACTTATTTACTGCAGGCCCAGTCATGATAAAAGGGAAATAAGTTGAGTCGAATCTCTATTTGATTGATGTGACTGTAATGTAACAATATAAAATTTAAATTGTTGGATTTCTGGATTTTGTGTCAAAACTCCTTTGTCCAGATATAAAGTAGGGGTGAATCAGGGCCTTAATGCCTTTTTTCTCCATATTCCACCATTAAACTCAATTTGAATAAGTCAGAGCCAACTCATCCTGTTAAGTAATGTGGATTAACATTCCTCGCTGTCTCCCAGCAAGAGAAAAAGGCCAGAAGATACAGAAAGGGACAGGAAAAAGAAGGACTATCACATAAAAGCTTTAAGCTCAACACAGCATATGCTGCACAGTGTCATCGTAAATAACCACCCAGAGCATTTAGGGGAGGACAGAGGTAATCCAAACAAACCCAGAAAATCTTCCGGAGATAATTCATAACTACCTTTCTGGATCGGGAAGGCTGTTGGATACTTACAACACACTCAAAAAGGCCAGGACAAAAACAATATTAAAATGCCTTCCCTGAGCAGCTTCATAAACAAATCATATCTAGATCAAACTAAAATCAATCATACTTATATTAGTCAAGCAGTTATATGCATACATCCAGCATGAGGCCATCTGCCATCTTTTCCTTTAGGATCTCACACAAACACGCAGAGCTTTGTGGAAGTGGAGGGGGAGAAAAGCAGTAAAACTCAGGACTGACAAGACAAGAGTAGCCTTTAGTACTAAATATGGTTCACCCACAAATCAAGGAATTATTCTGTCTTGGAAGTCAAAGGAGTAGTCATCCTATTGCCTCAACAGCCATTAAGGATATCAACCAAACCTAAACAACAAAGGCCGTAAAGGTAAAGTGCTTTTCAAAAATGTTCGTACCCTTTGAACCTTTCACACATTTTGTCACGCCACAAACTCAAACTTGACACAGCAAAATATAATCAGTGAGAGGAAAATTATGCATACTTTTCATTGAAAAAATACTAAATGTGGCTTAGATTGTGGAATGCTCCCAACTAACTACATTGGGCAGGTAGTTGTCCCAGTGCAACTAGTTGCCCTTAGAAGTCTAAACAGTAAACAGAGTCCCTGGTGTCATTTAATGTCAGTACAAATCCAGCTGTTCTGTAAAGGCCCCTGAGGTTTGCTCGAAAACATTAGTGAACAAACAGCGTCACGAAGACCAAGGAACACACGGAGAAAGCTCTGGAGAATTTTAAATCAAGGTTGGGTTATCAAAACATTTCCCAAACTTCAAACATCTCATAGGAAACTATACAAGCCATTGAAGACTGACAAGAATTGAATTATTTAAAAATTAGCTAGAAGATGTTTACCACGAGTCATGTAGAGCATACATGTGAAAAAGAAGGGATCCGATCAGATGAGATCAAAATTAAACTTTCCATTCTATATGTAAAAACTAACACAGCAAATGACCCTAAACCCACCATCACTGTAGTGAAACAGACTCAGAGTATCATGATGTGGGGATGCTTTGTGTGGTAGCAGTTGTCCTCTCAGGAGGGCAAAAACTCTAAACATACAGCCAAAGCTAAAAGTTAATCATTTGGAATGGCCTAGTCAAAGTTCAGAACAATATTCAATGAGAAACTGAGGCTAAAATAAAGATATTCAACCTCTCCATTCAAACAGACAAAGATTTGGGTATTTTTTTGAAGATTCAAGGGCAACACTATCACTTACCCTAAAGGACTTGCAGCTCTAACTGCAATGAAGGAGATTCCAGATTCAAATGGACTGAATACAAATCAAGTCTTCTCATACTTTTAGCTCCAGAAACACTGAAATACCAGGTGTCCTATTCTTTACATGTCATATTTATGCATTACATTCTTTGACACCCAAAACAAAGCTAATAAAATGTGAAAAAGTTTAGCAAAGCACTGCAAAAACATATGGGCAACTTTAACAGAGTACTTCACAAAAGGTCAACTTATTGCCATCAACAGCCATTAGTAGTGAAGACAGTGGAAATGGCTCTCATCCATTCTGATCTTTAATGAATCTACATTTTCAGGGGGTGGCGGGGCGCAACAGCCAGGGTAAGAGTCCTCCCTCGTTTGTGTCAATGGGGTGAAGTCTCTTCAGAATCACAAAAGGACTTTAATCTGAAAACCAAAGCTAGTTTGCATGAGAGGAGAAGCTGAGTGATAGCAAACAGATCTGCTTCATCTACATGCGAGAGAGATTATCTCATGTGGAAACAAAGAAAAGAGTCTTTAAAATATAAATATGATTGTAAAGGACTTGAACCGGATCTAAAAGTGGTTTAATTGTAATAAGTGCACGTTGAAGTGCAGTTAAATTCTTCCGCAGATTGGCACTGAGATGAATGAGGCACAACCGCAAAGAGCAGAGCCAACAGGAACGCTGAGGAGAGACAGGAAGGATTCCCAGTGGAAGGGGAAAGCTGCAGAAACTCACCGGACGCGCTCATGTCCAGCACGCCGTGGAGCAGCAGGGAGATCCACAGAGCGCAGGCTGGACATCTCCACAGGCGTTCCTGCACCGCGGCCCGGTTCTGATACATTCCTCTGGCTCTGTCTTACACCCTTAGCCGCTTTTCACATCCAAATCCGAACGGGACTGTTGAGTTCTCTTCCCCCCCAAAATGCGTCTCCAAATTCAGCGCACTGCTTTAGAGTTTGTTGTTTGCGCTTTCCTTCAGAAAAGAAATAAAAATAAAAAAGCGCACTGGGTTATCTGAATAAAAAGTGAAAGGGAAAGTTGCGTCTTTTCCTTCTTCTCTCTCTGGAGCCCTAACTGTGTGTGTGTCTCTCTCCAAATGAGCACAAACTTCTTCCAACAAACTTGAGTAATCAGAATTGTGCCCCAAAGGAACCACATGGTTGTGTTTAGACACGTGTCGCCACCGCGCGTTCACTACAGGAAAAACAGCGGAACGACCTGAGGCGTCTCTGTTTCCGTAAAACTGACATTGCTATGTTTTCAGGATTATATTTTCATTTCTGGAAAATTTGCATTTTCAATATCTATTTTAAAATGTTTTTAGGTTACTGTTCAAACAGCTGAATAAAGATTTTAATTATGAATGTTTGACTGCAAAACCTGTCATGCATATTCTCAGGGGAATTGCTGAAAACACATCAACCTGCCTTGTTACATTTGATCAATTCTTTTTGAGTACAGAAAACGGTTATTTACAGGCTCGGTTTTAATATACATAGAGATAATCTTGCTTCATTTTTACTTGGGTGCAAATCAGTTGCCTCTATTTAACAACCTGCAGCACATCTTTAGATGTCTGATAAATGATGAAAGCCCTAAAGGTTCACAAAGTTAGCTTTATTGAGGGCTGCGCAATAATCCTAAACTGTCTTTATGTATGATTGTGAGTTTAACATAAAACCTCTTTAGAGAATTACTGTTACATAGAATAAGCTTTTTGATCTGGGAATTATTTTTTGTTGGCTTACAAATTGATAGGAATTTATTAAGACCATAACTTCTTACTGTAGAATAACAACACTGTTGGGCTGCAGGGTGGTGAGGAGTTTGTCTTTGTTGCCTCACAGCAGGCGAGTCTCTGGTTGGATGATGGAGAAAACAAGACATAAAGTCAGAAAGTAGAACTTTTGCTATGAACTGCAAGTATTTTTTAACAGGTAAGTATTTGTAGGAATGGACGTCTAATAAACGCAGATCTGAGTAATGTGAATGGGTAAACTGTACATAATGAGCCACCTGGTGTTGTTTAGTGTACCGTTTCATACCAACAAGATAAATTACCTAATGTATTAAAGCCACATTCAAATACTTAGCTCACAGATTTACTTTGTGGTCATGCATTTCTTGCACAAATACAAACGAGGATGAGAGAGGAAGTGTGGGGAAAAGACAAAGGCCTCTTGTGCCAGTCGACATGCTAAACAGCCACACAATCACCTTAACAGGCTTATCTAAGAGGTGTTACAATACGGTTAACATAGCACTTCTTCTCTGTAACCCCAATCCTAGTTTCATTTAGCTCTTCTTTGACACAGACCTTGACCCTGCTTGTGTTTTCATCACACACTTTTCTGTCAGAAGAATGGTAACAATTTAGCATCCCCGCTTAGACCATAGCACAACCCTCATTAGAGAGAAACATAATCTTCTCTGAGGCAGGTTTTGATTTAACTCTTGTAGAAAAACAAAAAAGGATGCAACAATTATTGTCTGGAATGGATTATTACCATCTACAAAGCAAAAGGACTGAATCAAACTCTCTGTAAGCTCAGAAAGCCATGGGTAGCATAAAGCATCCTTCCCTTTTATCTTTTAATCTACCCTCAGAATCCTCCCTGCAGAGCTGCTTTTAACTAAAGGCAGGAGATAACACTGTCCGAGTTTCCTGTAAGGGATGAGATAGAGCAAAGCTGTGTACATTTCTGTTCCAATCGTTTTCTGAATTCCAGTAAAGCTGCAGACTTTGTGGACCCCAGCTCCACCCCAGTTCACCAAACCTGCTGGGCAAAATTCAGCATGACTGTTGGAGGGAGAGCACAGTGCAACCCCACCACACCATCCCCCACTCAGCAACACTAGCAAAGTCCCTAAGGTCGTGGGAGACATCCCTGATGTCCCTGGTGGATGCATGTTTGTCTGTGTGAAACTTTTTAATGCAGGTGTGTATGTCTAAACCGCAGTTGGAGGTGTTACTGTTCATTGACATTGGGAAGAGGGAACATGCATGAAACCATCATCCAACCATCACCTCTTGAACACTTAAAAATGTGAGTGACAACAGAATGGAGATTTCAAGGTTTCCTTAAATTTCTCCAGTTAAATGGTTTAAAAAAAAAGAAGAAAAACAAGAGTTGTGATGAACAAACTTTAATGAACATTAAAAACTTTTTTAATGAAAAAAGCTTTTCATCAAAGTTTAAAAAAGCGATTATGTTCAGCAGCAACTTTGTTGATTTTAAAAGCTTTGCTAGGAATCCCAGTAAAAGTGAAAGACCCCTCAAATACACTTGATCTGATTTCTACGGTGCCAAAATGTCCGTGCACATCATTCCAAAGACCAGTACATATATATTCTTCCTTAGGAGAGCAGTGACAAGTCCTCCTAGGGATTTTTGAAGTTTTTTACATTTTTTGATTGAGTCTAAACATGAATCATTTCTACTGTTAGCTTGAACTTTCTCAAACTTCGCTCAGTTTCTTCCAGACACTCATCTACCTTCTGAGCTGTTTTGAGAGAAAGAACAATGGACATATATAAAATGTCTGAGTGCATCATTTCACATAAGACTCCAATGAACACAACAGAAAGCTCTTGTGTTCCAGTCAAATCATGTGTTGAGCAAATACCAGCAAAATAAAAATCCGACGAGGCTAATTACAGTAAGAGGAAATGTGTGAGATGACATTCATTATGTAAGTCATGTCTCACTCCTGATCCATTTATAGGACAAACAACCAAATTATTTTCATCCAGTGTGCTTTCAGGTAGTTTGAATTCAGATGTCAGCCCTTCACTTCTGAGGCTCATCATTACGTGAAATTATTTCAGACACATCTGCCCTGTTTCTTTTTCCTTGATCTAAATCAGGGTAATCCTGCCTCATAATAAGATAAGATTATTAAAATTGCAACCATGCATGGTGAAAGTCATCTTCCTTTAATAAAGAGAGGGGGGATTAGGGTTCAAAAGGTCTCTATGAGAGCAGATGCCAGAGGCTGCAACTCTCTGCTGCAACTAAACGACATGCACAGGGAGGTGCATTGTTCCCCTGCTGGCAGTGATGGCTCAGTCAATAAATAAGAATGAAAGGATGATAATGATCATTATCTCAGAATATTTCTGACATCCTCTTGCTTTCCCAAGTTTTCTTATTCAATATTCTGATGAAATCTAAAATTTGATCTTTCATTGGATTATATGAAGAGTGTTCAGAGACACAGCTGGGATGAAACGCTTTTTAATGGCCAATGGACATATAAAAACTCTCTGATGTTTGCTGTTCGGTATACATCACTCTGTAGATGGTAATAATCCATTCCAGACAATAATTGTTGCATGTTTTTTGTTTTTCTGCAAGAGTTAAGTCAAAACCTGTACACAGGTTTTCATAAGTGTTTTTACCTCTTTTTCAAATCGTCATATTACAGCATGTGGTGTGCGAGTCACCTAATTGGTGAATCAAGCCCATCTGTGTGTAATTTAATGTCAGAATAATTCCAGCTGTTCTGTGACAAACTCTGATATTTGCTAAAGAACAAACAGCAGAAGAAAAAGTAACACAGCAGATTAGTTAGGGAAAAAGTTGGGAGAAGTTTAAAGCAAATTTTAGGTTATAAAATGATATATCAAGCTTTGAAATCTAACAGAACACTTTTCAGTTCATCATCCAAAAGCTGGAAACAGTACGGCACAATTACCGTCTTCTGAAATTGCCAGAATATAAGATTGTTAGTCAGAGAGGCAAACAAGAAGCAGGTGATAACGCTGTACGAGCCGTGTGTATCCAAATCTCAGCTGGGAGAATCTGTCCACAAGATAGCTACTTGTAGCAACAGTTTCAAGATGAAAGCCAAAAGAAATCCTGTTTACAGCTTGCCTGAAGACATAAAAAAAAGACACAGCAAATATGTGAAAGAATGTGTCACCATCTCCAACACAGAGCACAAAAAACATGGAGGACAAGCCTAAATTAAAGCCAGTGCTACTAGTTACTGGTTTAAATCAGGGGTGCTCTAGTCTGGTCCTCAAGAGTTATTATTCTGCAACTTTTAGATGCATTCCTTCTCCAACACGCATGAAAAATGAGAGATGGATATTGCCCGACCTCTACAGAGCTGAATGTCTGCTAGTGAGGAAATTAAGCTATTTGGTTCAGGTATGTTGAAGCAAGGATGCATGTAAAAATTACAGGAGGGTTCAAGTGGAACAGTCAGTCCAGAAAAATTAAACTAAACTTAAGAGTCAGAGCCAAAATAGGATGGCTTAGATTAAGCCATATTTACCTCTTAAAATGAGTCAGCTGTGGTCCAGACACACTGAGAATGAGCTGTAAAACTTGAACAGTGATGTTTTCATGTGCTCTCTGTTCAATCTGATAAACTTTTGACATTCTGCAAAGAATTGGAGAAACAATCAGCCTGGAAATAGAGACATCGATCAATGTCTGTACCTGCTTATCTTGGAGGGTTGCTTGTGTCTTTAGTGGTCATTGGACAAGAGGCAAGGTACACTCTGGACCTTGCCTCTGGTCACCAGGCCTTGCATGATTGTTTAAATTAACAAATTAACCAGTCTGGACTGTGGGAGGAAACCATACAGAGAGAGAGAGTTTGATTGTGGGGTTACATTTTTTTCTATTTATATTTCTAAAGAAGAAAGCTATACTGACATCATAAACAGTCTGCTTTAAATAATCCCCACTATCTGATTTTCTTTTATCTTAACTGCGATAAAAGCTCCAGTAGTCTCTCCGTCTGACACGCACAACACAGGACAATGAACCATATCACTGTAGTGTTTTGTGGAGTATTTATTTTTCTCTTGATTTAGCAAAAGTAGAAGATTCTGTGAGAACTCTGGATGAAATCCAGCCTCTGTTCCACACGACTCAGTTTTACTGAGTGGTCAGAAACGTTCCAGCTCATCTTGGACCGTTACTTACAGTTTTTAATGGCCTCACACATCATCCTGTACACTTGGCTCCAAACCCGGAAAACTGAGACGGTAAAACTGATGATTCATATGGTGCCTCTGCATCTATTAGTGTCAACCTTTATTTTCGGATTCTCTGAGACTTGGCTAACCTCACACTACCTATGAAAAGCTTGTTCACTTCTTCAGCTAAACGGAGTTGCTTTATTTTCTTGCTTTTTAGGCTTGCAAATTTTTCGTTAAACAGTAAATGGAAAGTAATGTGGCAGAGAAAACCGTTGATCTCGTGAAAACACACAGCAATGGGGAAACGTTCCTTTTCCTGCATGGGGTTGTGGCCCTAATTAAAGACACAATTACATCCAAATCTTACAATTACATTGGTCTGTCTAAATACATAAGAACGCAGCTTTCATGTGATGAAATATAGCTGGCAAGCAGCATGGAGCCAGGACAAAATGATTGGTAGCAATGCTCAATGTTTGCAGAATGCTGGCAAAAAGCACAGGCTATAAATGCCTCATATCTAGAAGCATTTTTATGTGCTCACTTTCTGTAAGATTGTGAAACATTTTTGTTTGACATGATATGAAAGACTGTTGATTATGATGTCAGACAACACATTAAGCAAAGATTAAATTCTAAAGGTACTGGTGTAGAGATGATTTAGCTGTCTATTAATTTAATTAATGATGGGCAATACTTTGCTTTTCTCCACATTACCTCTGGGATTCGGTTTTATTTGTGTTCCAGCTCCAAAAATGTTCATGTTCTCATCAGTTACATTAATGTCATCCCTTTGGGATTTTTTTATTGACTGATCCTTTTTGGGAGGGGTAGATAATGAAATATGCAAGTTAAACTCTTGGATGCACATGTCTGTGAATTTTTTGTAACATTATAAAGGTCAGAATTACATACTCAAATACACAAATAAAACCAAACTGATCCTTCCATTGATCCATCCATTGTATGTACTAATCAATGATGATTTTGATTTATTCTGGGAAGATTTTTGGCTATTATACTGGAACTAAATCAGGGCAGTGTTACCATCACCATTCACTGGAAAGTCTGTTTGATCCCTCCAAAAACAGTTGTAATTTTGTGGCCAAAGAGATCAATCTTTGTCTTATTTGACCATAAAACTTTTATTAAACGCTTCTTGGCACATATAAATCAGTCAAGCATGAAAGTGTTGATTTTGGAGTTGGTGGAACTGGTTTCGCTAGTTGGACAGGGACACTGGTTCTCAAGCATTATATGGTTTATAACTGGCTGGGGCCTTTTATGGTTTCTTATTTGTTTTGGAAAATCCAGACAAATTTCCTTTCATTTGAGGTGACGTTTGGTTAGATTAGTTGAACAGTTGCCTGTTCTAACAAGACAGCCATCCTAAGCAAACTTCAAAACTGTACTGAATAAAATAGGTTCAACACTCGGTGTCTGGACAGGCCTTAAATTCAACCCGAATGAATATTTATAGGCTACACTTCAAAGCTGGAGCTGTGCCATTCAATTTGGTCCAGTATGGGTTGAGGAAAATCCTTAAGTTCAAATGTTTGCACCAAATTTTGTTTATTTATGTTCATCCTAATTCTAAAGTCGTTACACTGACTCCCTCTAACTCAGAGAATATAGTAATGTAATGGTTATTGCTTGTTTCATAATTAGCTACTGCATTTTTTTATTGTGTATAGCGCTTGACTTTATTTTTGCATAATCACCTAAATGTGAAAATTAAATTAAATTTTTTTGTCATGATGAACATGTGTAATTTCCATTTCACAAATAAACTATTCAAACTCTTGTAAAATATTTTGAGTTTCTGAAAAGTTTTACACAAGAAAAATAAGTTCTCATTTGTTAAAATAAAATACAATCAAGATATCTGTGAGACAATGTCATGATTAGGGTTTACAGAACCAGAGGCCACCTGTAAGTGGTTCCTGCCTGTCACCTTTTGTGTAATTCACAAGTTCCAGTAACAATGAAACAATCTCTAAGCATGATGCTTCCACAAATGAGCTTTAGCACCTGATTCTATCTATCAAACATTTCATGGCTTTGAGTGGCAAAATAGCCCAATCTATGGGTTATTCGTTTATAAAATGAATCCAAAGCTGAAAAAAATTGCAGAATTTTAATGCTTTATAATCTTTTCCCCATGGAAAAAAGAATGCAATGTACTGCTATTCACTGCACTTTGTGCTCACTTGCATTTAAGACTTAAGATGACCAGATTACAGGTCATTTTGTTCTGTTGAAAATGAACTAAGACCCCCCAAAAATAACAAAAAAAACCTATTCATTACAGTTCAAAAGAGCCTGGAATAACATACTGTGTCATCATGGTCTTCCTGTCGTACTTCATCAAGTGTGCAGGAACAGATGAAACATTTCAAACAGACAAGAAGAGACCTCACTTCTTCACTTGGCCTTATTACTGTGCTTTCAGAATGACGTCTTTGTCCTGTATTGCCTTTTTCCAGCAGGAGGCTATTCTAAAATCACCCAGTTCCACAACAAAAAAAGAGCTATTTGGATATTTAATAACTGGAGACTAGGCTGGTTTAATGCAAGCCTCTCAATGATTACCTATGTAATGACAGCCAATCTAAATAAAGTCTGTGTGCTATTATGAAGCAAACAAAAAGAACATGTTATGTATCGCACTATATCAGCTTGACAAGCTTTAAACAATGCTGCATGGAAAAAATGTTCACTTCCACTAATTCCTCGTGGAATAAAAAGGAGCTTGCTGCAGATGTAGAGCTCAAAAGCTCCATTTTCTACCTTTGAAGAGCAGCAGGCAGCCATAAAGACCTTATCTGCAAACTTAATGTGAACATGGATAAAAAATATTGGACACTCTTACTCAGATCTAAAGCCAACAACACCATGCAAAATGTGTCTCATAGCATCCACAGGTTAACAAACACGGCATGAATGTCTGATGAAACTGCGGGTTGTACTGTCATCATAGATAGAGCTCCCTAAAGTTAACCATTGTTAAAGTTAACCAATATTAACATAGTTTATTTGGTTGATCTGGACGATCTTTGGACATAAATAAATGTAGTATAATGTGTGACTGAGGCAAGTTTTCCATACTGCAGTCCAAGAAAAGAGAACCGATCTTCCTGCTTGCCAAGGTTCACCTGATTTTCCACCCAAGTGTCAAATTAACTAAATTGCGACCAATTTTCCAAAAATAACTGAGGTCTTTGAGGAAAAGGCTTAAACTAATCCAGCACCTCAATCTAAAATGATCCAAGCTGCTTCTTGGATTGTTGCTGGCCTTCTAAAATTTCACATTCTCCTACAAAAAAAGGAAAGAAAAAAAAACATCAGCTTAACTTAGATAAAGCTTGAGGGATTCTCAACATCCTGAAACTTTATAAGTGTAATTTTTATTATAATAAATACAGTGTATCTCATTACAAAAAAAGATTGAAGAGGGACAGGAATAATGTTTATAATTTTCTGTCGTCTTCAGGATTGTTTTTGGAGGAGTACTGAAGCACTTGGCTCGCTCCTCGTCCAACAGGATGCCTTCGTTTATCTACAGTAATTTTTCAACTCCGAGAAGAAAAGTTTCTTATCAGCACTAAACACAATCTCCTCTTGTGAATGTTCAGTGTTTTAATCCTGGTTTGTTCAGGAAATTATTTCTCACAGGGAAGTTTACACATAAATGTGTGGCAGACTAAATATTACAGGCCATCTTAAGAAATTTGAATATCAATGAAAGGTTAATTTTACTAAGTCATTTTAAAAAATTGTATTCACTATGTATATTAATTACACTTTATAAGTTAGGTTTACAGCTCATTAAGAACCATAATTAAATTTCTCTGAATTTCATACCAATGAAAAAAAATATTTTAATAAAGAAATTTCATACTTGGATTACAAGCTGACTTTTACTTGACTAGATGATACACTCCACAAAAAGAGTAAGCCAGAAAACAGCTGGCTGTTCAGAGTGCTATATCCAAACATGTTAAAGGAAAGTTAAGTGGAAGGAACAGCATGGTCGAAACATTTTTTTCTACAATTTGCTGACAAGCTTTATTGATCTACGTTTTATTCTATTATAAATAATTAAGATATATGACTTTTAATGTAATGAATCATCCATTTAATTTTTTTTATTCTAAATTACAGATAAATGTTTTAATTATATCCTAATTTATTAAGCTCCAACAGTAAACTCAAAAGAATGTTCACTCTGAAAAAACTAAAAAACAAATCTGACCACTGTTCTTTCCCACAAGGATCTTTTTATTCATGACTGGTTTGTTAATCCTTGATACTACAGCTGCGGCTGAGGTTTATAGGCGACGTCGGAAGCTTGGACAAACACAGAAAAAGGAAGACCCAACAGCTTCACAGGGGAAGTGATGACACAAGAGGTAAGGCTGCCCAGAAAAGCTGATTTATGCTCATTTTAGCAGGATCTGCTTTATATGATTTTTCTGTGCATCAGAGTCGAACAAAAACATTTCCTGGACTAAATACGTTTCCAGAGAGGAAACGAGGCGAGCTCCAGTGCATTTGTTTTTTTATGTAATCACAAGTGAAAACATATGCTAACAGTGCGCTTAGGTCAGGCAGATGACTGAAATGTGTTAGGACAGTTTACTGTCCCCGTTAGACCTAAACAGCCTGATACATCACTGAGGCTTAATACAAAAAGTAGGCAGTGAATAAGTCATTGTGTATTTTCTCCTTTTCGTCCTGTGTTTCCCTTTATTTGAATCTATCTCTAGCTTTAGGAAGGCAGGGACAGCATTCAGGGGCAGCTTAACCCCACTAAGGGGGGCGGAGGTATCGTGTTGCTGAATCATGTGATCACAGTGGGGCCGGTGCGTCCGGTCCGTTCATGGAGCTGGGAGACCTTCAGAGCGATGTCCACCAGAGGGGCCAGCATCACCTGGACACGCACACAGCAAAAGGAAGTAAGTGGAGCAGATTTCCTGTTCAGGTTAGCAACCTGGCTACAGTGAAAAATGTGTTTGTGATGGTAGGGGAGAGACCAAGCTGTGCTATACTAAAGAAAAAAAAATCCAACCACTGCTTACCAAGATTTTACTACCTCTTATGGTGTCTGTAGTGGCAGTAGTGACATCTAGTGGTGATTTTATAGTCATGAAGGTGTTACAGCAGCAGACTCAGATGACTCTTTCTAAAGGCAGGGTTACTTTAAAAGTACTGACATTTCTCTTTTTCAACTAATGCTTTAAAGTAAGTTAATGTGCAACCACCATACAAAATGACAGACATCCAAATGATGCTGCGATACATTTCAGTTTTGACCAACAAATTTCACTTAGCCTCAGCATAAATTTTCCTTCATCAGTTTCCTTCACTTTTGGAAGCATTTTTATCTGTTTTTCTGTCATGCAAACGTTTTTTTCTGTTTCTGATGCTTGGAGCAAAAACATTACTGTGTGCCAGGTTATAACAAGGATCAAGATAAGATAAAGACTTTATTGTCCATAAAAATGGAAATTTGGTGTACATAACCTGTCTGATGCCTCCCATAAAAAGGCAATACATCAGACATCATAAACAAAGAAAAACTAACACATGAACATATCCGCAATAATGTGTTCATTTATTCTCCATCTGGTGGAAGAATCAATTATTTTTCATATTGTGTAAAATGTGGAGGAAAAGTTGAAAAACAGCACTTAACTTAACATTAAGCTGTTTTTGGAACAGAGATGATACCAATGAGAGGTTTTATACTGGCTTTAAAATACATGTTTAAAGTTCAAACCTGTCTAAACCTGAGATAGCTGTGGCTTGAACTGAGCCTCTACCAGAACCTGAGCAGTTTGAGAAAACTGAGTAGTTAGAAGAAAAGTAATTAACATTTTAATTTGAAAAGCTGAAGAATTGAATGTAACGACCTTAAACTGCTAATAAGAATTAGCCAAAAACCTTGCAAAGAGATAAATGGACATAATATTTGATTATAGTGGAGAAAATGAAATCCTGATTTTAGATTATTTTTATTTTTTTACTAACTGCTTTCTCCTTTTTTCCTTTGGGTCTGCGAATCACATCTTGCCAACATCAGCCAACTGAATCATTCCTCCAGGGATATTTTCCTGTCAAGTTAAGAATCTGCTGCGGCGTGTTTCTGCTTAATGCTTTATTCACGCTCCATAACCTCAAAGGAAAAACGGGGAACCAGGGGAAGAACTGTTTTCCACGTTCTTTCCTTCTTGTACTGCATCACCTCCCTGTCCACACCAGTCAGAACCACTTTATAAAGTGTCAGCTGGAACATGTGCTCTCTATTTTTTTCCCTGTGTGCCGTGTTTCTCTCTCTTCCTACATGCCCTGATAAGCTGTCAGAACTCAAAACTTTGCCAAACGTCTCCATCATCATCAGCTCTCATGTTGAATAAAATGTTTCATGCTAGTTTTCTCTGAAGACCTCCACCCACTGAGAGCTGGCAGACACCACAGAGGAGTCCAGTTCTGGGACTCATGGTGGAATCTGGGTGGAGGGTGCTGTGACAAAGAAATGAATATGCCTTTTCCCTCTAATTTTCTTATCAGCTGAGATCACTGCTGCATGTCCTGACCTGTGGATCCTGGAGGATTTTCTGGCCGTCGTTCTCGTAGCTGTCTATGTAGAGCCGGACGGTTGCTCCCGCGCTGCCTGTGCCGCTGAGACGGAAAATGATTCTGGAACCGTCGGCGAAGATGATCCGGAGGCCCTGAGGGAGCAAAGGAGAGGTAACGAGAGACGGGCCAAAACTGATAAAAGAAAATAGATGCTGAATGAAAACCATGTCCAGGTGTGGAAATCAGGACGCACATGGTGGGATTACGAAACCGAACTGATGACTTAATCGAGCATCAGGCCAATTTCTGTGTAATAGAAGTCATAATATATCAAACAATGTAGGTTCAGTATAAATTATTAAACGACCTCAGAGACACGAGTAGGAGAACCTTTTTCACATTTCATCATGTTGCCTTACAAACTTTAATGAGTTTTATTGAGATTTGTGACCAAAAAAACACTTATGCTCTGGTCTGATGGGACCAACATAAAACATTTTGGTCAGCAAGAAAATGCTGCAGTGACCCTGGAAACATAACATACACTATGAACAGTAAAACATGGTCTTGGCAGCATTATGCCATGGGGAGGTTGTAAACAAAAAAGCAGGATTAACAAATTTCAAATTAACTCACACTTAATTTTCTTTATCTGAAAACCAAGCACATAAAAAGATGTCTAATAACGTATAAAGTCATTTGTGGTTCTAACATGACCATATTAAGAAGGTTCTAGAGGGGTGTCAGTACTTTGAATAGGCCCTGTAATAACAGGATTTCTACCTGGTTTTTGGACACGCTTCCATCCACTGGGTCTGTGTAGGCAAAGTTGTCAGCAACGGCCACCGCATACGTCTTGTCACCCGATGAGAACTGCTTCCCAACAAACGACGGGTCGGACATCTGTGTCTCCAGGTCCTTCATCAGCTTGTTTGCGGCATCTGAATCAACCTCCTCATAGTCGTACCTAGATGAAGCGAATTTGATATAAACAGAGTGGAATATGGTTGCTAATGTGTTGTGATACTTTTCCTATAAGTGAAGGAGATGGGAATGGAAGGTTTTCACATAAAGGGTTTGTACACTTTCCCAACAGTAAAATTCAAGCACTTTTCAACCATTTTAATGTAAGTCTTAAAACCTTTCCAGCACAACATGGAGTTAAAAATGATGTAAATGAACTAAAAAGATATTTTCAATTTATAATTACATCTTGTGAAGGTATTCTACGTTCTACAGCCGGGATAAGTTGTGATATATTTGACTGGTCGGAGACCAAAACAATAATTTAACAAAAAAATTACAAATAGGTCAAAAATCAGCTTGATCAGATGAAATATTTAAACACAAGATACAAAGAAAGTTACAAAATAAGTCCCTAAAAATTTTCTCACCAAGTCTTCTGGCACTTAGCAAATTTCAAAATTTCATTTTGGAAATTCTAACTGACCTAAAACATGAAAGGTTTAGTCTGATTTAACTTTAGACAGTGTGAAAAAATGTGTCTTTTTATAAGATGTATGTAAATATCAGGCTTCAACTGTAAATAATGTTTTCCAAATGTAGGTTATTAATCAAAGGTTAGTTTGCACTTTTTTTTACTACTAAACTGTGCAGTTTGAGTATCAAGCACTTTCAAGAATTTCATACCGAAATTAAGCACTTTCCAAACCTTGAAAACACTTCATTTTCAAGGATTTCAAGCACCTGTATGAATCCTGCATATATCTACAAACAAAATTAGCAAGAAGGGAATGTGATGTTCTGTGTGCTGCAGTTCCCTCTTCTTCCACCACATGGTGCTAAAAAACAAACCAGAAAACTAACTTTCATTAATGACTTTCTAAGAGAGAAAGAACTGAAGCTTGTGATATTTCTGACCTTGTGAAAAAGTTCCTGCCAAACTTTTGCCAGTGATCCGTCATGATCTCTTCCACACTCTGCTTCCTGCTGGCCAAGATAGACAACCATGCTAGCACGGCCCAGAGGCCGTCCTTCTCACGGATATGATCCGATCCTGTGAGGGTAAAACACAGAGAATGTGGATGGGTGTGAACATGAGTAAAGGTGTTTTCTCCTAAGAGAGGCAGACTTTCTCTCACCAGTGCCAAAGCTCTCCTCTCCACACAGTGAGAGTTTACCAGCATCCATCAAGTTCCCAAAGAACTTCCAGCCCGTTGGAGTCTCATACAGCTCCATCTTCAGAGCTTTGGCCACACTGGAACAAACAGGAACCCATAATAAACCACATAATGGATCTATGACATAAAATTAAGATGAACATTTATAGAATGGGTTTGTCCTTTACTTGTCCAAAGCTCCACTGGTCGGCATGCTGCGGGCCAGGCCTTTGACGCCGGTCTTTTTGAAGTACGGGATGCAGGTGATGTTGGCGCCAATCACAGCCACGGAATCGGAAGGGTTCACAAAGAAGCCATGTTTGCCCAGCACCATGTTTCGATCCTAAACAGGGATCCAGAGATCAGGAGTGAATGTTCATCATGTAAATCTCACTGGGATGTCAGCTGGTTCTCTTCTGGTCAGTATGACATTATTTCGATGGATGACTGCTGCCTTCTCCTCCATTTTGCACGTTTCCCTTCAATAAAAATATTGAAACCAAACTCAAACATTACTTCATAAATTCCAGCTTATCAGTGTTTGGAACAGTCTTGAGCATGATTAAACTTTATTAAGTTTTAAAAAAACAGTCATATATGCATAAGTCCATTGAGACATTATTTTATTTACAACTCTTCCTTTTTTTTCAAGTTGATCCTTTTTCTGTCGTTGTTAAATATTTATCTGTAAAATTAATTTAAACATGAAGGAAATCTAAAAAAAAATAAATACAGCTATCAATAGTTTTTAAATAATTTAAAGAATTGTTTAATATACATATTTTTAAACTGAATTTAAATCTCATGAGAAATCTGATCATGAACATAGTAAATATGCTGCACCTTTTTATTTTTTATTGTCATAAAATGTAGCATTGAAATTATTTATTTAATTAAACCTGAGATAGGTGTCAAACATAAAGGCTGAGAGGAAAACAAGATGGAAACAATGTTTGGGATACCGAAATCCAGTCTACAAAAAAACTATAGCCAAATAAAAGCAGTGTTTAATAAAGTTATTTTATTAGCATTGACATCATCAACTGATAACGCAACACCCAAACACTATGTTAGATTTGAAGTTGTAAAAGTAATTCCTCCAAAAATATGTGGCAACTTACACCATCTCCATCAAAGGCAGCTCCAAAATCATACTCTCCACTTTTCATGGTGTTGACCAGGTCAGCGGCGTAGGTCAAGTTGGGGTCGGGGTGATGACCACCGAAGTCCTCCTGGGGGACGCAGTTCACCGCAGAGTTGGCGGGAGAACCCAGCTCTTCACAAACTATCTTCTTAATATAAGGACCAACCACTAGGGGGAGAAAAAATTAATAAATAACAGGTGTAACCCATTTTTATGAGTTTCGTGGCTGCTTCATACCTCCGTGCATGGCATCCAGTCGCACGTTAATGTGGTTAGAGCCAGAAAGAAGATCCTTCAGCGCAGCAAAGTCAAAGATGCCCCTTAACATCTCAGCGTAGGCTTCAACTGAGTCAACAATCTCCACTAAGGACAAAATATGATCATTCTAGACCAGAAGTTCTGAAGACGTGGACATCAGTAGCTTGAGTCAATACATTTCAAATTAAATAAATATTAAATCAAACGTCTAAAGCAGAGGTGAGAAACTTGCAACCCTGCAGCATGTTTTTAACAGTTTTTCCGTTTATTCCTTCTATATATACATTGAATTTCCACAAAGAAAGTCAACAAAAGTACAAGTAAAATGTTTTTTATCTGATTAGGTTGAACTCCATGGGTTTTTTTTTACATAATTTTTCATCCCACAGAAAAAAATCCATTGTCTTTTTGCTAAAGTTTGTGTTTACCTTTATTTGAAATCCTAAAAACAGATATGAAATTGTGGTTCTTTAAAAATGACAGAACATTTCTTATAGTAGATACTTATCTAAAGTGATAGTGTATTTTTTCAGAGTCGTGGGACATTTGTGGCTCTAAACAAGTACTATTTGGTTTGCCTGAAAGTAACAGTGGCTGTTTAGACAGTAAAGATTGGAGACCCACTGATCTAAATGTTGTGCTAGAAATAAAGATTTGATGAGGTAAACATGAATTTGATGAAAATTTCTTGCCACTAATATCAAGTTAAAGATAGAGTTTACCTATAAAGGGCTTAAAAGTGTCTACTTCAAAGGTCTGCTTCCCGATTGTAGCCAGATCCACTTTCAGCTCAGGGCAGATCTGATACTCCTGAAGGCCTTTGCTGATCTCAAAGATTTTATTTGTGATGCCTTCGGGAGCAGGTCCTGGAGAAAAACAGTTTGAAGAAATCCATCATTTACAGAAATAATTGTGGGTTAATTACGCATAAATTGCAGAAAAATATAAGCATTTCTCCACAGTGATTGTTTTTAATCTCTGTGCACCTCCACTGGAAATGTTGTACTTGATGCCAAAGTCTCCACTGGGGCCTCCTGGGTTGTGGCTGGCTGTGAGAATGATGCCGCCTTCGGCCTTTATCTTGCGGATCACACAGGAGACTGCTGGGGTGGACATTATGCCATTCTGACCAATTACAAGATGATTAATCTGCAAAACAATGCACAGCCACAGATTAATTCCAGTCTTATTAAGTTCTCAGATTCAAGCACTAAGTAAAAACAATGAAAGGTTAATGTAAGTATATGTTGCTGCAAACTAGTCATCTTTCAGCATATTGTTAATCCTGTTTTGAAGTAATTTTGGACATCCATTAGGTCATATTCAGTTTAGTAATCATTACAATTATTCTATTTTCAGTAACTTGTGTTCATGCTGATGCCTGTTGGTACTTTACTGTAGCTGCAGGGAAGGTTAGCCAAAAATCGAACTCCTTTACTTCTTTTAGTTTTGAAATAATGCCACCATCTCCATCTTGCTTTGTGTAAACATCTGAATCTTTCTCGCTGCTTAGTCCACATCACAAATTACCCAACAAATTATTTCCAAAAATCAAACACAAATTGCAAAAAATGCCAAATATGACACAAATACCGGTGGATTTTGCACATATCGCTTTGCTTTCAGGCAAAGAGAAAGCAAAGCTGGAGACTGTAACCAACACTGTGGTCCTTGAGTGGTAGGTTTGTGCTTTCCTTTGAAACTGTCCGCTCTTCAACACAAGACACTGGTGATTAAATGCCTTAAAGTCCGCATTTAATCCACAAACAGTGATGCATATTTACAGCTTAGGACGCAGCTGCTTCCAAGGCTGCAGGCCTATGTAGAGCAACGTGACTAGCTACACGCATGTCACGCCCCCCACCCGCGGAAGTATCCCAACACGTAAACATATCTTCGCTTCTTTTTCCAATTGCTTTGCATATCTATTTTAAAACTACGCAAGAGAGAACTGGGTAGTAAGTAAGTAAACACGTTTCAACCCTTAAAACCGCAAAAATGTTGCACTGTGCGCAAATGTCAAAGGTAATGGGTTATATGGCAAGCTATTTTACCATTTAATAGTAAGCCAGACTTAAAATAATTAAATTCCGCTCAATTGAAATGAGTACTGTGAACGTCTGAATCATGTGTCTTTCAAAATAAATTAGGATTAGGATATTGTTTTGACTATTATAATACAAAAAATGTGGCTCCAACAAGGAAGCTTCATGCTAAACATCTGGAATTGGGGCAAATTAAAGAAGTTTTCAAACACTTGGATTATAATGTCCAACCTGTCTAAAGACATGGAGTCCACACAGCGCCCTGCAACAGACATTACACACATGAAGACTGTAAACTGGCTGACTGTGTAGCTGTAGTTCTAATATACTGCTATTGAAAATGGAGCAGTTTTCTGTGATAGAGTGGGAAAGGAATGTTTAAGGGAAACAGGATATTTGGATGACCCAAAGAATTTGTGGTGTAAAATGATGGAATATCTTAAAGGTGCAGTTAAATCAATGTCCAAATTTAAATCAAATAATAGCAAATATAGTAGAGAAATTATCGTCACAATATACACTGATTTATTGGGGTTTTAATTGCAAGTTGTATTGCTCAGAGTAATAAATGTTGTTTGATGTCATTTTATTACATTTATGTCAGATTGCCGATTGGTACTCTACTTCACATCCAATGAGATCTGATTATATTTTCATTTTAAATAACATTTTTGTTGATATTTGCACATCTCTGTTTGCACAAATTTATTGTCACTTATTCTAAATAAGTGACAATAAATACACAAATACACATACACATACATAAATGTGCACAAATACACATACACTTTGTTCTATAGTAAATGGAACAGTGACCAGCATATTTGATGTATTGGTTTTTTTAATGATGACACTTGTTAAAATGTAATGTTTGTTACTGGTTTCTCAATTATTGACTGTGTGGTGTTTTTTATAACTTTTAATTTTGTGCTTTTATAATGGAATGCCCTTTGAACTGACTTGTTGCTGAAATGTGCTATACAAATAAACTTTAACATTTTGTACTTTTTTAATTATCTTACTCAGATGCACATTTCTTTAGATAGGAGAAAGCTACTTTCAATGTTATTCTTAATTCAGTTTTATATATATATTTTATATTCTTACTTGTGTACAAGTGACAGGCATATTTTAACTGCCTGTCACTTTGCTGCTGTTGCATCGGAATAATGACAATTATATCCAGCTACTGCTGAGGGAGGGACGGAGAAGGATCAAATTTATGTAAACATAATGATAGTTTTTCTTAAGTTTGTAAATTGTGACAATTGTGTTTAGTTTGTTTCTTCTCTCTATTTATCTTTGAAATAAACAGCCAACAAATAAAAAATAAATAAAAACGGATTGAGGTTTGATTATATCTCACAAGTGCTTGCCATAGATTCCTTCTGCACCCCATATGAAGGACCTCTGCTGGCATGTAGCTAGTTGGTAAAGTACACACAAGGTATGGAGGGCATACAAGAGCAGTTCACTCTGAAGGGCTCTGAAACAGTCAGGTAGTTTTCCATAAACAGACTAAACTGACATGCGTGTAATAAATAGAGACTGACAAGTGAAGGCAGGAATGCGGTTGTTGCTCCAACCAAGTGAATGTTGAGAGCTTGCAATGGCTTGCGGAGTTATTTTGCAACCTTTAGGGACAATCGGCAGCTTGATAGCACCAGTTGCATCACCTGTTATCAGCTTATTGTAAACTGAACTGAAGCATACATTTTACTCTTTCAAAACGCTTAATAGGGTAAAATTAGCTGTATTTAAACACAAAATGCAATAAGCATTATCATTTATCAAATTGAAGTAACGTAGTGTTATTATCATCTGAAAATACAGCGGAGTGTAGGAATAAAATAGCCAACAACCTTGACAGCTAGCTAAATTTACGCTTGCTAGCAGCCGCACTCCATTAGCTCACCACGCAGGGCAAACGGCAGCAGTTTTCATCACTTATTTTCTCCAACTGACCCCGTTGGCTGCTGCAATCTGAACGATGAGCTGAATCGCGTCCTTCATGAAAAACCTCCCATCTCCTCCCACCACCAGAGTGGCCGTCTGTCGCTCGGCTGGCTCGATGACGGAGATAATGCTCTGGATGAAGTTTTCCGCATAGTGCTGGTTCTGCTGGAACACCGTCACCCGTTTCCTCAGCCCACTCGTCCCGGGCTTCTGGTCCGTGTAGGGTTTGGTCTTGACGGTCGTTATTTTCACCATTTTTGACACCCGTGTGATCCGCAGTGTGGTCCGAGCGACTGCAGGAGCACAGCGGCGACACGTACGCAGCTACCCGCCCCCTTCACACACAAACCCGCCCTGTCTGTTTAAAGGACAAGTGGGGACCGAGCAGGATTTCCTCACACCCAGCAGCGACATAACTGAAACATTTTAAGACATTGGTTAAAAGTAACATTATAATTTAAAACACGTGTTAAGTAAAAGGCAAATGCAATATAAGATATTTAGTTTTCCTGTAGCTCAACCATCAATTTAGTAGTAAAACAAAAGTAAATTGTATGTTCTGTATAACCCAGTCATAAGATAATTTCAGATATTCTCTGACTTTCACTGTCTTTTTCTAAAAGGGCTCATTGACACAAGTTTTTATGCTATTAATTTTCCTGTTTGGTCTCTTTGTTTTCTTACTATTGAAAGTCCCCCTGGTCCAATGATTGTGGCACTTCTTCAACAATGCTGTTGAAATAGCAGTGGGCTCCAGGAGCTATGTGGTTTTTAACACTGCAAGAACACATCTTACAAAGTACTTTTGGTCTAGTTTTTTGTGCAAATCTTTTTGAAATAAGTAAAATATAACCTACTAAAATTTTCTCATGTTATAAGTGAAAAAAATCTGCCAGTGGAACTAGTACCTTTTACCAATAAGAATTATTTGCTTCAAATAAGCTCCTATATATTGCTGAAAAGTTACTTGTAAATTAATTATGTCAATTTCAAGTGTACTATGATACACCTGTACCTGTTCTTTCCCATTGAAAGTACTGCTGGCTCAGTGATTCTGTGTTTAGCTGTGACTCCTTTCAAGACAAAGTCATGAATTGACTAACTAAGTAAATAAGTAAGTACAATTTTATTTAGGGCTGCCCGGTGGCGCAGCTGGTAGAGCTGTTGCCTTGCAGCAAGAAGGTTCCGGGTTCGATTCCCGGCCCCGGTCTTTCTGCATGGAGTTTGCATGTTCTCCCTGTGCATGCGTGGGTTCTCTCTGGGTACTCCGGCTTCTTCCCACAGTCCAAAAACATGACTGTCAGGTTAATTGGCCTCACTAAATTGTCCCTAGGTGTGTGTGCATGTTTGTTTGTCCTGTCTGTTTTTCCTGGGGTCTGCCCTGTGACAGACTCGCAGTAGGCAGGTCCTGTCCAGAGTGTGTGAACCCTGCAGCTCCTTGCCTAAGGTTTAGTCACCTGCTGGTTATTTTATAATGATCAACTGAAGTTAACTAGAGTGTAACTGCTGTGTATTATTTTGGACTAAAACTAAAACATCACTGCTTTGTATTGGAATAGATTTTATTTTATATGGTTTGGACCTGTTTTGACTTGGAAAGTGATTTGAGAGTACATCTGCTGTGAATTGGTACTAAAACTAAATAAAATATGATTTAATTAAATTCAATACTTAGTATTTTAAAACAAAACTTTGTAGAAAACAGAATTTCGATAAGTAACTTTTACTGCATTATTTGTCTATGTATTCATTAATAGAATCACGTACTGCTTAACACTGTTAGTTGGGAAATATGTGAAAAAGGTTAGCTTAAACACCACCTACATTTCAGACCTTTGTGCCTTTGGTGTCCAGTTACGTACTCTGGAAGGCCAGTGACCCTCAAAGCATATCAGTAGAAATATACAAACAGGAAGTTAAAAAATGTTGTTTAAATGTGCAAAAACAATTGATTTTTAAAACATATACCATTAATAAAGTTGTCCGTATACATTATCTGTTTCAGTTTTAAAGTGTTACTTTTAAAGTGTGAATTATGAAACAAAATTGTTGGGAAATAGTTTAAAACTTGCCACAACAGTTTGCCTGTTGCATCACACTGTTTGGTCAACAGAACCTCTTTTTTTCTTTAAAACTTTAAAATTAAAGTTGTTTGCACTTTGGTATTCATAAACCCTAGAACTACTTTTTCCACATTTTTTGTTACCACAAGCTTTAGTGGATTTTATTGGGATTTTATGGGATAGATTTGCACAAAGTAGTGCACTTTTATGAACTTGAAGGAAAAAAGTTTTCTTTTTTCTATTTTTCTTTAAAAATAAAAATGTGTGAAAGTGTCACATGCATTTTTATCCAACACAACTGAGCCAATATTTTGTAAAGCCCTTTTTTTTCTGAAAGTCTTTTGGTTCTAACCAGCCTCACGTTCCTACAAATTGATAAATGTAAAATAGCTGACGCTTTTGAAGATTTTGAAGTTTGGCTTTAGATCCTTAATTATATTTGGGTCTGGACTTTGACTGGGCCGCTCTATGACATGAGAATGATTTGATTTCAGTGGGAATTGTATTTTTGGAGTGATGTACATTGATAATATCCTGCCACATATAGTTTTATGATATAATGTAAGAAAATGAATGGCTGTTTCTCTGATTTCTTCTTTCCTTGCCCAGGTGGACAATCATGTTTTTTGTCTTTACAGCTGTTGTATTTTTGAATGTTTTGCTGTGAAATACCACAGACTGCCTTACTGAAAGACAATCACTGTGGTTAAACAACTGAACCTACAGTGCAGTGCACAGAGTGATACCACTGTGTTGGGAAAAGAGGAGCAGACAGGCTCAGGCTATTAAATACATCTCATATGCCATGTGACATTTAAGTCAGCTGGCTCTACTGTTTCAGCAGTGAAAGTCAAAGGGCAGATAATGGCCCAAGAGACAAAAATAGGAGGTCAGGATCGCACTGGAAAGGTCGAGGCCAAGTAAAGTTTAGATCTGAGTGCAGTCCAGGGGAATGCATTTCACTGCAAATGACACATCCTGACACGCCCACACTAGGAAAATTACCAAGAGTTTCAAGCACATTTCACAGTATTTCACTGTAAAAAAATAAAAATTGTCAATTTACAGACCAAGTGTTGAATGAGAGACACTAACTGCTGTCAGTTAAATACATGTCAGCACTATTGTTGGGCGCTCTTTCATTCTCATCTGAGTACGGCCATGTTATATGCAGTTTATAGAACGGTCTTAGTGTTTTTGTAACTTCAATGTTAAAATCAGGATTCAATAAAAAAAAAAGCTCAACCAACATGGAGTAAACTAATTTAATAAACAAAAGGAAAACTCTTTTATTTACTAGTGGTTGCAATAGGTTGCATGATTCTTACTGATGGAGCTAATGAATGTGACCAATGAAAAGGAAGTTCTCAGTTTTCTCAAACAATGCATACCAAATTGATAAAAGCTGACATGATAAAATATGTCCTTTAACTTTGCTAAATTTCAAATGAAATACAACAATCTTCATAACTGAAAGACATTACCAGAAGTAAAACCTTCCAACACTGTAGTATAACCTGCTAATGATTGCAATATGCACTGCAACAGACTGGCGACCTGTCCAGGTGTAGCCCACCTCTCGCCCGGAACGTTAGCTGGAAATAGGCTCCAGCACATTCCTTACCCCACTAGGGCCAAGGGTGTAAAGAAAATGGGTGGATGGATGATTGTTCAGCAGTTTCAGCTTTATGTGCTGGGTAAACTGGTCTCCACGCAGTTATAGACCCATTCCTGCTTTTCATTAATGGGCAGCACGTGTTGGCACATCTATAGACAAAAGAAATACATGTTTATATTAGAATCTAGGATTAAATATAATCATTCAATGTGCTCTGGTACAATATTAAGCTGTCATAACACCAGAGCTAGTTTTCTTTTCTCTCTGTTTTCTGTGGATATAGCCAGGGGTTCACACACATTTTCACACCTAAAATTCCTTACTTTTCCCAATTAAAATTTCCTGAATTCTCAATCTCCTTTAGCCCATTTTAAAAATACACAAGTTCCAAATGAGCAAATATTTATACAGTGTGAATATCCTGAAAAATAGTCAAGCTTGCTACTGTCATACTGCTAACACAAAACGTTCACAACAATAGACATACAAGGTTGGAGAGGACACCAGCTTTACTAGCGGAAGAGTAATCTCTTCTTTCTTTCTTACCATTTTGGTCCTGGCTGGAACTTCAACGGCAAACATAGCCATCCCTCTGCTGCTGCAACAGTTCCTGCTCTGCTCATTGTTTACATGAACCGTCACCTTCTGATTGGCCTGCAGAACAGAAAGCAGAGCTTAACTTTCTCCAGTTTAAATCTATGAAAACACAGAATGTAGTTTAAACAGGTAAGTAGGATTAGAAGAATAAAAAGGTTTACACAAATTCATCTTTGCACACCATAAAGTCATGGTAAGAATCTAAACAACTTTCTCTCCTGAGTTGTTCTCTGAGCCCTTCAGCCATTCTTTAAGTGTAGCTTTTGTTGCCAAGAGAATGGGCACCCCTCCTGCATGTCAATGATCCTGAATTGAATAAGAACTACTGATTGTGTTGACTAAGGTCCTGGGAAATGTAGTTCATATTCCTCTCAACCCATCCACTTTGCAATTGGTACTGGAACAGACTCTCAGCACGATACTACCACTGACATGTTTGACAGCTGCTACAGTGTTCTGACATTAAAAAACTCAAGTTAGTTTTTCAAACTTCTTCTTATTGCCCTTGCTTTCACACACTAACAGTTTACTCATAAGAGTAAACAAGTTTTTGGTCCACCTTGTTGACTATGAGGGAGGAAATCCGGTGGTCTCCTCTGTAGGTGTAGATGAAGACGTTGTCATGCCCTCGAAGTGCTTTGGCCCCAAACCTCGAGGTGATGGACTTCTGGAGGGCTTGGTTCAAAAGCTTGGTGCCTGAGTCCAAGCAAAATGGCTGCATGGATGGCTGAGTGCCTTCACAGTACACATCTATTTGGAATGGACATGCCTTACACAGCAGGAGGAAAGGTTTGTTTACCTGGCTGACATTCATCCTACGCCACAAAACCAAATGAGTGAATTTCTATGAATTAGTTAATCATGTGCTCACCTACCTCTACTAACTCCAGCATATGATTGTATCCCATAGATTCCAGGGTCACCCAGAGGTCTGCGGGGTCTCCATCTTTCTCTGTGGCCTCCATCAGGTTCAGCTCCATAAAACCCTGCTGGGTCAGCTGGTTTTTCCTCATATCAAAGTTTTCTGGCCCCAAAAACCAAAAAGAACAATAAAAACCTGGGCATACTCTTCACATTAAATTGCTTTGATTAGTGACTACCTTTACACACTGCCCAGGCATCCTGGTCACACTTCTCCCCACTGGTCCTCAGCTCAAACAAGTTATACTCATCCAGGCTTAGCAAACCATTCCCATCCAGGTCAATCATCTCAAAGATTTCAGACAGCACCTCCCTGTGGTAAAATCAAAATATTACAGATAAATGGACCACATCTTCTTTTCTTTAATAAAACACGCATCCATAAAAACACGCATCTGTGGCAGAGTTTGGTCCATGCATCAAACTCTGCCAGAGAGGTTGAATTTTACATTCAAACTCTGTGGCAGCAACAGCTGTCAACATCATAGGTTTACCTCAGCTCGCTGGTGAGGTCTAGGTCTCCTGTGTCTGTCTTGTAGACAAGTTTGACAGATTTACCCGAAAAGTTAGTTTTGTTTTGTTTCTTTAACCTGCAGCCACTGGTGAAGGGAAGCAGGCGGTAAGTCCCAGCATTTAGTTCTCCTTTCCAAACATACTTCTACAAGATAAAAAAAAAACATCAACAAATAATCTCACAAGTGAAAACATACAGGAATTATATCAGCATGTAGGAACACTGATGCTTTATTTGATTCTATGTAAGATAGATTTAGAACACGAATGAATCTGGTCACGAAAGGGCCTGTTCACATTAAACATACTTCTTTGTCTTTTGATTCGGTGAAACACACTAACGCCGAGTCCTCTTTGGTTTCACCTGCAGCCATGACAAAAACAGCCGTGTCCACATTCATCCACACTGGAGGCTTATCTGAAAAGATGAAGCCAGAAAAAAGTTTTTTTTTTAAAAATCACATATTATTTTTAAAATCATTAACATATATTATGTATTTTCTATGAATTAAGAAAATGTCTACAAATAAAATCGTAGAGGGAGAACTTACAGGAAACTCCTTTTAAACCGTGGACTTTCTTGCTGGAAGGCAGCAGAGCTACCAACTGCACCACCATGCAGCTGCATGGCAGAGCCTTCATATTGAATTACATTTCATGAGTATGAGAAATATCTCCATGAAAGGTACTGAATCTATTTTATGTTGGAATTTTAGATGCCCAAAAAATTGCTTCTAACCCAAACAAATCCTTAGTCACAATTGCTGTAGTCTAATTTAAAAATGATACAATCTTGCTTCTTGAAGCAAAGTGTGACATACTGCTACAATTTCTGTAAAAAGCATTTTGTAGGCAACTTCATACAATATTTTACCAATTGTAAACAAGTTTGCAAAGGGTTTCTCCAAGTTACAATGTTCAGCTTTGCACGCTGCAGTTTTACATATTTTTCTTTCATGAAAATGTTGAAACTAACCAGGTCTGTGGCTGAGGCTCAGCGGCTGGATGGTTAGATAGACACTGGTTTTCTGAGGAAGATGAAGGTGGTACTGCAGAGAGCTAATACTGCCGTTATCGTCCACAAAGAAGCAGCCTTTCATAAAGCTGTGATGCCAATCCTGCAATGACAGAAAACACTCCTGCTTTACATTCCTAATGGTTGTCAGGATGGCAAACCATGAGATCAATCATAAAAATATGGTTATCGCTGCTTGAAGGCCTTTATAATACTTATCAAGGATTCAAGTCTGCCTTATGCATCTAGACATGTTTATGTATGTGTGGTTTAAGCTCAGATCCTGACACTACTACACAACAAAATTCATTTATTCAGTCAACAGAAACCAAAACTAATTAGGACTTCCTATTCAAAGCAGGATGGATCTTGTGACAGGGGAAGTATAGTTTGGCATAAATAAGCTGAAGAAGCTCAGTTGATTAACAAAGGCTGCCACAGTTATAATTACCACTCGAATCTTCAGCGGAAAAATTCATTGCAGCATTTTTTTTATATTAACTCATTGACATGAAACAGATGCTATTCTAGTGCTGACCAGAAGAGGGCAAGAGTGTCACACTGTGTGTCTGCAGAGGGCTGGGGAAAGTCTCCCTTCTGGACCTGATTGGGGCAAATTGGAGTCCATTTAACCTTGATAAATATGGCCTCTTCAATCTTGAGCGAGCGGTCATTCAAAAGCGTCCAGGGGCTGCTTTGGCGATATTTATGAATTCTAATATTTCTTCCATTTTGCAATCCCACTGTTGCTTTGTCTGGCTACACAACCGAAATTAGGTAATAATTTGAAATTGAACAGGAACATCAACACAGGGAAGTTTTCATTCCCCTCATTGGAGACACATTAAATGAAAACACAGTTGACGTGGACACACAGTAAAAAGCACATTGAGGGCCAAGCAAGGTTAGAATAGGCCATATATCCTTTTAGTTGACAAATAAATCACCAAGTTAAACAAAGAAAAGTGCCATAAAGACGGAGCATGTCACTCCTTTAGAGAAAAGCCATTTTCTCGGAGTATTTATCTTGGGCTGTGAGAGGCATAAAAGATCAAACCATAACACTTCGGTGGTTTGTCCAGACAATATTAAATGAGGGAAAATGCCATGGGCACCCATCCACTGGTTAAGGACATCAGAATTAATGCCTCCATAGAGAGAGGGTCAGCCTGCAGACTAATACAGGCTCTGTCACCTGCTCCAGCCACAGGTCTGATTTACTGTCTCACAGGGTCGCAGGACACCAACCCGGCCACACACACACACACACACACACACCTACACGGTCTATTAAACCTCCTTTAATCTCTTTCTGCTCTTATCTACACATAAAAAAGCTATGGGAAAACACAAAACTAATGATTGCCATGTAGATTTCTGCGTACGAAGAGATATTTGTGTCTCAGAAGATGCAACAATATCTGCATACTGATGCAGCTACACAGCCATCCTCCATCAGCCGCAGTTATTAGCCCATGGCTATATAGGGAGCCAATCCAGGGAACAGAAGTTCCCCTTCGAGGTGCTCTCTGGACACACATCCTGTTACCCTTAATGATGTCTGGTCGTTTCCAATCTCAACACAGTGCTTAGACCTGTTCTGTTCTCTTTATTTATTTATTTACTTTTTTTTTTCATTTTGCTGTAAAGCAAACCAGCCAGGGTTAAGCCAAAAAGAGTGAAAACAAAGAGCGCCAGATCAATACAGCATATATCTATCCACCCCAGGCTACGTTCAGCCATCCGAGTGGCTGCACGGCACGCTGGGTCCTCCTTATAACGCTGTACTCCAAACAAACACAAAAAGATATACAGCTATTTACCAAATGTACAGATTAGGCATTTACAATAAACCATATAGTTAATAGTACTGTATGTACAGGTGGAGCGTAAGAAATAGCAATACACTTGAAATCTCATTTATTTCAATAATTTAGCTAAAAAAAAAGGGGTGACTCATAGTATTTAGAGGCCTGTGCTGTGTGTTAAGAATTTATTTTCATAAAATGTCCCATGAATGGTTTCTCAGAAAATGTTATCATTACATAAACTTAATAATTTGGGTTTTACTGCACAAAAATATTGTCACAAAATATTTTTACTAAAGAAGGTGGATAGAAGTGCTCTATCCAAGTATAACAAGAAAAAGTTTAACAGAAGGAAAAAATGCACTAAAGAACCAAGAGACCAAGAGTGCATGGTGATCATTAGGTATGGAAAAAGAAACGAGGGTTTATCATAAGTATTTAGAACCATGCAATTTCATTCATTTTCATGATTATGTTGTACAGCTGATGAACTGCCATAAATATGGCATCCTAGAAAATTGTATCATTACACAAACTAATAAAAATGGGTTTCATTACAGAAATATTATGTTATTGTGTTTTATGCTATGTTGCCACAAAATATTATTGCTAAAGAAGGTGGCTTTTTCATAGTGCTCTATCCAAGCATATTAATGAAAAGTTTAGTGGAAAGAAAAATGTGCTAAAGAACTACCAGTGCTCATTATTATGGACATAGAAAACCAAGGGGTTATCATAAATGTTGCTTCATATAGAAAGCAGGACTTGATGTAATTTCAGGACATTTCCAAACATTTAGGATAATTGCATCATGTTCTAACAGCTTCCGTTACCTGTAAACCTGGCGGTTCCTGAACTTTGCCTGCCTTACTGCTGCTGGATGCCATTGTGACTGAGTTTGACAGGGACGACCGTCTACTGCGAGCGGAAAGAGGACGAGAGGAGGACTGGCTGTCTGAGAAACACACAGAGCAGTTAGCAAAATACTGAACAGTTTTTAAGAAGACTAATTTATGAATTTAGAAAATTGCAGGCAGTTCAGCAATCTATGAAAGCAGTGCACAGTTTTCCAAAAACAAAATGAGCAGCGTGATGAAATTCAATCAATGGTCTGCCTTCTTGGAAGTCTCTTTGCACAGTTCACGTGACAATGCAGATTTTGCTTTTTGTTCTGAGAAATCTCAGGATCTAGCTCCCTGTAATTACACTGCCACATGAAATCACTAAAGGCACCCGTTCAAATTCGTTTTCTTGCATAACATTATTTCTTGAAGATAAACTGAGGGTAGAATTTTTTTCTATTTTTTATGAAGGGGCAGATTGTTGCCAAACTCAGAAAATCAGAATGATTAGAAATGTGAGTAGTCAGTTAGATACAGAAATAAATGAACCCACTGTAATCCTCCATTAGATTTATGTTGTAAAATAAAGCTCTGAAAGTTTTTTCTTTTCAAACACATCAGCCTTGAATGAAAGCAAAACCTACATCAAAACATTATCGAGGCTACAAAAATAACCCATTTGATATGTGTGATCGCATAGCAACTGAGGTCAAAGGCTTGTTAAAACGCAACAGGTAGAAATCAATATGTGGGAGAGGCACAATAACGTGATAATCCAGACTACTGCGTGGAAGCTCATTTGTTTTTGCAGTGGTGGTTGACTGCTCCTCCTCTCTAATCCCTCATCATCTCTCCAGTGAGAAGTGGTGGAATCCTCCCTGAATCAATAACAAGAACATGGACTGACCACTTAAATCCACCCCATCCATCTTCCCAATGTTGGCCCCTCACTCGCCTTATCATCCCAGAGCTCCTCCCCTCCAATTCTTTCTTCAACAGTTGGGTTCTAAATGTTAAAAAGCGAACTCTCAAAGGAGAAGTGACAGAGAATCTACAGATTCCTTACTGAGTAAATGTAGTTGCTTGAATCCAAGTGGTTTCAAACCAAAGTAGTTTTTTTTTGGTCAATTTTCTAATGGCAGTAATGACTACCAGAATCAAAATGCTTTGATGTCTCCTCCCTCTAAACAAGCTGCCCTAATTGTTTGGCTATTATGAAACATGGGCTGCCTTAATGGGGTGATTTGTCACTTTGGTGATGAAAAATTGATCAATAAAACAACTATTACTCATTAATCAAAATGGATCATAAGGGTGCATTGCAGAGAGTTGGGGTAAACCTGCTCTAAAGCCTCTGTTCAATACCTTTTTTGGCAGTGGGGTCTGATTCCGCATGTGGAGATGGTTGTACAGATGATGCTGATGCCACTGAGCTTTTAGGAGGGCTGTACAACTGGCTGCCAAAGTTCTGCCTCTTTAGCTTAGCATCAGCTTCTAGCTTCTCCAGCGCAGCCGTTTGACACTGCTCTGCTGTAGACACAAGCTGCCTGCAGAACTGACAGCAGCAGGGGAAAAAATAATAAGAGAATGATACACGAGCAATGTTTGGAGCCAACAAAGAGGAACATAAATGACTTCATTTTTAGTTTTTGAATGAACAACAAATCCAGACATATTTGCAGCAAATAATAAAAAAAATCAGCACAGAAATTGAAACAGTTCAAAAGAATATAATTTGGATGTAAATATTTAGTTAGCTTGCATAAGCATACCTCAGCATAGTCCAGTTTTCCATCCTTGTTTATGTCTGCCAACGAACAAACAGCATTTACCTCCTCAGCTGTCATCTTCTCGCCACTCTGCAACAACAAAGACAATTTCAAATAATATCCTGACCGATCATGATGCAGATACATCTTCAGTTCAATGAATTCAAAAGAGTTTCATGCTCGCTGCTGCCCAAGACTAGGGCAGTTGTCTTGGGCAGTTGATCTAGTTGATCTTTGCTACTAGGAAAGATCAACTAGATATTTGATGTCAAGCTATGAAAATGCTTGACATTTTCATAGTTTTAAACCTTAATTTCCCAGATTTCTTTGTTGTTTTTAATCCAGACAAAATGGATGAATGGATTAAATTTTCTGACAATCGGTGGAGAATAAAAACAATAATACAGCTTCTTTTCCAAATACTTAGATGCTGTCTAGTCATCAATAAAAATGTTTGAGCAACAATGGGTCATTTTGCAAAACCAAGTCACAGATTGAAGGATTCAACTTTTATCCTAAACGACCATAACGACCATAACCATCAAAAATTAAACCACCAAATGGTAAGAGAATATTCTCCACTTCATAATAAATATATTCCATAAGATTCTATAAAACGTTTTACTTACAGATGTTAGAGCCTTTTCCAGTACGCTGTGCGTGATGTAGCCGTCACAGTTTATATCCAGTTTTCTGAAAGCTCTCATTAGCTCAACCTCCTCGGTTTTCCTTTCGCTTTTCAGAATCTCGCAGAAGTCATCAAAGTTTAGCTTAGATGTTCTAGAATTCCAGTATTTATTGAGAGTCGCGTGGGAAGGATTCCTACCAGCCTGCTGGAGAACTAAACAAGATGAACAGGAAACATGATATTCATGATAGTCTAAAAACAGACAGCAAGGATGGAACAAGGAGAGTGGAAACATAAACAACATCTTGAAAAAGCTTGCCTCCATCAAAAATGTATTTTATGATAGTTTGGCATTTAATTATTAAATAGGTAAAACTAAACTAATTTACTCCGAAGAACACTCAATGAAGACTGAGAACCATCAATGCTTCTTAACCTACAGCAGACAATTTAAAGGTCATGTGATTAAAAGAAAGAAAAAATGTGAATCAAATGTAGTGAATCGGTATTTCTGTAGTCAGGCTATTTTGTGTTGTCATTAGGTACTTCCCAGTATATCAGCAACCCCAAGTATGGCATTATAAAAAATATTACAGTTTTTAAATTCTTATATATTTTGGATACCAGTTTGTCTCCCAGAAGTCATCAAAGTTTGAGTAGCCACTGAGTAATATTACTCAAGTGTCTAACTGGAGGCTAGTTGATTCAGAGCTGAATTGTGTTAATTTTCACTAATAACTATGTGCACTTAATAGACTTAATTTTTTTTCCTGCTATTTCGACATTTTTGTAGTTTTTTCTGATTACAAATCGAGGTATTCTTATAAACTTAGAGACTTATGTGGGCTACATTATGGAAGATCAAGATGGTTGACTGAGACCTAAGTCAGCGATCTGCAATGTTCAGTGGCATTTTACATGTCCTGTTCCACCAAAGACGCATTAATGTTGACGTCAACGTAAAACTGTGCATTCACGTGAATCCAGGCAAAGTGTTAGATTTCCATACGAGTTAAAATCACACAGCGTTGTGCAGCAAATTAGCAAGTGGTTTAAAAGCTGTTCTTACCCCGACACAACTGCTGTTTTGAGGATATATTAGACAAACTTGATCGGAACACAGCAAGATAAGCAGCTCGACACTGCATGTAGAAAACCTCATCGTCGTCGGAGGGACGAGTTGATTCCTGAAAAGACATTTTGTAGGGAAAAAAAACAACAATATGGCAACGATTTGCTATGTCTGAAAGAGAGCAGACCGCCGACTAAAAGTTTGAATTGTTACATTTGCTCTTTCGTTGATGGGTGTGATACATTGTTGCTATCGCAGGGACTGTTGCTAAGGAAACAAAATCTCGGCAGTGCGCATCAAACAGGACCCGGTTGAAACAACTAAAAACAAAACGTTCCTCTTACGTATTTAAAACGAAAATAATTTAGTATATTTCACAAAATAAACCAAAATTAAATTCCACTGTAGTAAAATTATCCACAAATTTTCTCAATTTAGGAAAAAAAATTATTAATAAAATCATGGAATGTCATGTCACCAAAATAGCTGGTTATCTCTTGAACTTTTTGTGCTTTAAGCCCACTGTTTGAAATATGACTTAATGACCGGTTAAAAATAGCATTATATAGTCTGACGACAGATTTTCACTTTTCTCATATTGCAGCCTCAAATTAAATGTGTTTCATTTTACAAGTACATTCTAAAAAAAAAAGTAAGTAGTTATGCATGTTGAGCTGATTCCTCAAAGCAACACTTTTCAGAACCACCATTTGGTGCAATTATTTTTAGTGCCTTAAATATGTGCCTAATACTTCTGAATATCTAGTTGTAGAAATTTTTCCCTATTTTTCTCAAATATCTCAAGCTTATAGGCAGGTTGGAGAGTAAGAGCTGACACGTGTTCAACAATTTTAGGTCTCGCCTTAAATTCTCAATTGAATTGAAGTCTGGAGTTTGACTATGCAAGAATAATACATGATTATGCTTTCACCTAAAGAATTCCAGTGCAGATGTTAAGGCTTGTCTTTCTCCAGGAAGGTGAATGGCTGCCACAATGCCAAGTCTAAATTTTAATTAAGCTGAGAAGAGAATGACCTTACTATTAAGACTTTTGAAGGTGATAAATTGCTCCTGGTTTTATTAAGAAGTCTTGAAGCCATCGGCCCCAATGCCAATGCACACCACATTTTAATTTTTTTTCTCATTCAAAAATGGTTTTATTTGTTCAAAAACATATATTCTTTTCCTTCAAATGTATAGTCAAGCTTTCTGTGTGGTCTATAAGAGTTCAAGTTCAGCTTGAGTTCTGTCTTTTATCCATTCCAAGTTTTATACAAAAATGGTGCTTATTGGTGAAGTATTATAATGAAGTATTATAATTTCTAAGAAGTTGAAGATTTTTCTAAAATGCCAACATATGTGCCAAAATCTGCAATAAGTACTGAGTTACAGAAAGCTGCGTTTTATGACTGTCTATATTTCAACTGTCACACTCTTCTGATGGTCAAAATGACAAATCAGAGTTTAATGACAGGAGACATGGAATGACGGAGATCCATCACTGGCCAAATTATCAGTGATTTACATAGCACTAAAAATAGTTGTGTAAGAGTCACTTAAGACAAGAACCATTTCCTTAGCTGAGGCAGACAATTTGAGTCTGTACTATCTGTCAAAACAAGGATTAGTTTAGAATATTTTAGTTACACAAAATCAATCTACAGAGAATTCATAACACACAGTTGATTTTGTCATCTTAAGGTAACTCTGAGGACAGCAGCAATCCAAGGAATTAGTTTTAAATATGTGAAAAATTGAACACCTTAAAAGTCAGCGCATAAACAGAGACAGATCAACAAGATAGGAAAACACTTTAAAAAAAGACAAATTAACACACGTTAAATGGCTAGACTGGGCGTAAATTTAGAAGCTGAATTATTAATAATTTGTATAAGCATTTGTGTGTAATTCCAATAGAAGTTTTATTTTAATAGGGACAAAGTACAATGAGTACATTGTAGAGTACATTCTTAATAAAAGTAAGAAAAAATGATGTGGAGGACATTAAATGAAAGAAGATTTACAATTTTATTGGACCTTTCATCAAAACATAACACAGCATAGAAACATTTATTGGTGCATACAACAATGAAATGTTGACCTGGGTTTGCAAATATTTCCAGAGGGATTTTGTCCATCTTTGTTTACTTCAGATACTTTCGGTTTCCTGGTGCAGTGGGGAGATATATTTTTTTAATATTATGAAAGTCTGAAGACTTTCCAAGTCACTAAGTAACCTTAACGTGTTTCCTTAGAGATTCTGTTGCTGTCATGATGGAATATTTAAGGCCATTTACATGCTAGAAAAAACATTCACATCTCATTATTAGTGTTGTTGTTGAAGGATGACGGTTCTTGTAAGATAATGAATATGCTGCTTATCATTTTTTATTTCAATAGAGAAGCACTTTACCCTTAGCACAAAAAACATGCCCCATAGCATAATGTTTCCATCTCTGTGCTTCAGTGTGAGGATGGAATTCCTGGGTAAATCTCATTGTGTGTCAAGTTGACACCACAGAGCTTGATTTTAGTCCAAGCCATTATTTGTAAGTTTACTGGAAAACCTGTGATGGGTTTGTGACACTTTCATAGCATGGAGATGGAAATTCTAAATCATTTTGGTCTCAACTGTATTAATTTCACAAAGAAACTCTTTGAGTGATGTTGTAAGCTGATACCTCATCTTTACCTCATGAGGCAATACTTTTGTATGAAGCTCCAGACCTCTTGTTTACTCCAATTCTGCACAGTTGCGTCATGAGTTGTTACCCAAGTCCTTGCTGTGGTCCACCAAAACCTTGTGCAGATCTACTGTCAGCTGGGTCTTTTGGGTCTTGCGTTTATTGACAAAGAAGTTGAAATGGAATGAACTGGTTCTGTGGACAGGTGGGCTTTAGTTAAACGAAGAGTTTAGTTCAGGGTTACCTTCAAATAAATGATTGATTGTGATCTTGTGTGTTACTTTGACACATATCCAGTCAGTGGGAAGCAAAATTCTGGCTGGATTCTAGGAGATCAAAAACTTATTTCACTCAAATAAAAGCAAATCCTTTTTTGTAATTTTTATGCAGTCTGTATTTTTTTATTATCTAAAAATACACTGTTCAGTGGAGCCAAGAAAGTTCTGCTGGGAAAGTCATCTTTATCCTTCTGAGGAACAGAAATATGGTGTCATTATTGTTTCTTTACCAACTGAATAGTCACTTTTTACTTTTGTTGTTGTATTGGAATGGCTGCTCGTGTGACTTTTCTGTAGGATTTTTCTGGTCCTATTCTAATGCAAACTCTCCACGTTTATGTTCTAGTTGCCTTAATGTTTCCATTTTGTGGTAAATCACCAGAGGGCAGCAGCGAACAAGTGCATTCCTTCTCTTAATTTGAAAGAGATCATAAAACATGTATGGTAAGACCTTGATGACATTTATTGTTGAAGTCATCCTATTTTTACTGACAAACGAGAGCAAAAGAAAATTGGATGCTGGTTGTGAATAGTCTGATCACTGTCATGCAATACTACATTGATGCAATAACGATCAACTAAACAGTGCACAGTACAGTATGTGGTTATGCTTTCTTCTAAGCCAGCATTTCTGGTCTACTATAAATGATGTTTCTCAAATCTATCATTTTTTGTATATTGGATCTATGAAACTCTCTACTTTGTGTCGGGAAAAAATTCCTCCAATTGTTTGGCTGACTTTATGATTAGAAGAAAAACAGATACAGTCACAAGGCTGTTTCATTCTTTCGGACATCCCCGTGTGCTAATATTTCACTATTTAATTATCTTTTCCCTTGTATCTTCTCTGCTACTTAACTTCGGCATCAATGGATGCTTGTTTGAGTTGTGTGTCGTGCGACCTTTGGTGAAAAACAACATTTTGTTATGGTTGAACAAACAAGTCAATGAGTAGATTTCCTAAGGAAAGAATTAATTTGATTATTTTAGGCACATATTGTGCCTGCAGCGGAGCAATTCTTGTGATTCAATCATACAATGGGGACTTGTGGAAAATGAATAGGAGGCATTGTCAGGAAGCCAGCTTGTTTTCTGATAAGGTTGTTAAAAATTACTTTAAATTCGTTCCAGTAAAGGAACCGAACATACGTGATACATTGTGGGTCCACACCCCAGGAATGTCACATTTCTGTCACATGGTGGAGCCGTGAAATTTATCAGCTTTGCATAAACCTCCTTACAACAACAGACCTCACAGAGTCAAGGCAGATAGAATTAGCCTTCTATGCACACGAAGACACACATTTTAAGTAAACAAACTGTTATTCAAAGCTGCTGGAGAGCTCTGGCCTATATCTGCTGAGAGCATGAAATCCGAACAGATGATGGTGATGGTATCTTGATGCATGAGTGTCCACTAGTGTAAAGTGTTTGTTCAGATGGCTGATATGGTCTTTATGCTTTGGGCTCACGTACTGAATGTCTAAGAAATCCTCGGCGACTCCAGAGAAAAAGAGTCAATAGTTGATATCTGAACAGAATAGTCATGCACTTTCATTTTGTGGAGTAGAATATTAAGATATGTACAAAAGCCTTCTAATGTTCTAATGATGACTGGGTGGCTCCAGGAAATCTGTCTTTGTTGCAGTTTTGAGTGAGGTTTGAAATGCTAAATACAGAATATACATGTTATTGTTACTCATACATACTTGATGTTGATGTACCATAAAACAAAGAAGCCCAACAATCTTTATATCAGCTAAACATAATGAAACCTGCTCAGTTCTTTTAGCCAATCAGGTGACGCACTGGCACCTAAACTTATGTGAATACAATTGGGGAAACCCCATTAAAATTCAGTTTTTCACTGAAAAATCTCATCTTTTTTGACTCAAGAAGATACATTTAAAAATGATTTACACATTAAACACTCCACAGTTTCATAAGTGAGTTGTTGAGGATTTGCTTGAATGTACAAGCAAAAACTCAATAAGATTAAGCTCTGGGCTTTTGACCTGGCCCAGGACTTTTTATTTCCAAATCCTTTGATAGTTCTTGGTGGATTCACTGGTAAGTCTTGCGTCCTTGTCATGTTGCAGCGGCTGATTCTTGTTATCTCTAACTTTTTTCAATAAATATTTTACACACAATTTCCTCAAGAAATTGAACATTTTATATTCGATTAGCTATGTCCTCTGGTGTGGTAACTAGATTGTTTTTGTCTAGCAGTCATTTGTTCAGATAACATAATTCCAAAATGTTATCTAGAACATCTTGGAAGACTTTGTCTTCATATTTTTTTTACAGAAAAACTATTTCTTCCATGCACTCAACCAATCAAATTTATTTTTTTGTTGTACAGTCATGCACTTTTTATATGAATAAAGGACATGGACATGCTTGTCCAAGAGGAGTGAATGCTGGAACGACTCAATGTAATCAGCAGGGTTTCCTTATATAGAAAACATTTTAAACTAATTTGATGAATAAACTGAGCTTAACGAACTTTTTGAAAATAAAATCGATTGTAAGCGTCTTGCGACGACACTTGTTTTGAAATGGCGGAACATAAATAAACTGAACTAAATTGTAATTAAATGACATTTTAAGGTCTTTAGAAACTCCTAGATTCTTTTCTGGACAAAGTTGCTTGGACATCCAGAGTTGGAGACATTGGTCATTGTTTTAAATGGCTGCTGCTTGTAAACTATTTCTTATTCAGAGTTTAAATATTATCTGATGCGTGAGTTGCATCAGATAACATGGTGTGAGTGAACACTATGTTGTTCAGTCACATCAGCAGTGAGAAAAACACCAAGCTAAAATATAAGAGGTAATTATCATCACGTGCACTTGAGGTGATAAAGTTGTGTGTAATTTTAACTTTGGTCTGAATAGGTAGTTGTTCAACATAAAGTAAATTTTTATCACATTTTACAGAAAGGCTCTCTGATGGACTTGAGACCAGGGTGAATGGGTGGATCTAAATGTCCAAATATGTTAGATAAACAAACCTACTGTTGTATGGGAGACAGAGGCTCAATTTTTAGGCGTTAAACTGCAAAGTCAAGTTTTTTAAAATCATGTTTGACATATACAACATTTTTATAACTGAAGGTAACATGCTTACTTAATTATGCTAAAAAGTAGCACTGTGTGCCAGGAAAAATACATACTACTATCCCTTTTTAGATTAACAAAAGTTTCGGTAAGAATTCTAAAAAAAAGTCACTTTATGTGAGCAATCAGGCTTGGGGCGAGCATAAATCCTCCAGGTATAGTCACGGCATCGCAAATACCCCCAACGCCTGTATTTGCTGATGACTACAAAATTGAAAAAGAAGGGCCCTAATAATTCTGAGGCAAGTTTCTCTCAGCAGTGCGTATTGATTATTTGTGTGGGGTGAGAGATTTGGAAAATTCAATTAAAGGAGTTGTGCAAAGGATTCATAAATTCAACCCCTCCAACCCGTATCAAGACATGGTTATGTTCTAAATCAATGCTGCACTTCACAATATATTTTCTTAGGAACGTGAAAATAAATAACATTTAAACAGTTCTGCTTACTGCAGAAACAAATTGTGTCTCGTGGAAAGACTTTTTAGGTAGAGTCAGGTACTGACTTGTGCACATCATCAGAGTGGTAAGATACTTTTATTGCAGTTTTTCTCATAAGGAAATCCCATTTAATATGAATTTTGAGATGACAAAATGAGGGTAAAGGGTACAGCTCAGCAGAGTAAAAATTGATCAGGCCATAGATGGAGCCGCATTGGGGAAGATTTGTATGGCTGCAGTAATGGACCGTATTAAAAAGATTCCTTAAGATGTCATAAAAGTGATGGGACAGTGTTGCAGGCCATGCGGCCATCAGCTTAGGAAGCTGAAACACTCGAGCACATCAATTTTAGGGAGGGGGGGATGCTCAGAGACAGATGCCACCTACTCTGTGTGTTTTATGATTGGACTTGTGGTTGTAATTAAAGGGGAGAGTTTTATATTCGATGGCTTTGATCAAAGTGAACTCGAAAGATATTGATCGGCATCATGTATAACCAAGTTTGCAATGTTTTCAGATGCTATTTCTGATTTAGTTAATGTCATTATATTTTTCTTCAGACCCAAAGAAACATCATATCTCCATGTTTTACTGAAATAATATCAAAACAAGCAACAGGCATGTCCAGTATGTATACAGTACCAAAAAGTGTTCACAACTTGAACTTTTTCACACTTTGTCACGGTAAAACCACAAATCTTAACATGGGATTTGGGGGTATTGGGATTTTGTTTGATAGAGTATAATTCAAAATTACATATGCATAGAAGTGCATATGTATTGAGTCTCCAATTTTCTCCAGAAGTCCCTAAATTAGTGAATATGGTCCAGATGTGTTTAATTTAATCTCAGGATAAATTCAGTGATTCTATGAAGGCCTTAATGTTTTTGGAGAACATTAGTGAGCAGACAGCACAATGGAGTACAGCGTCAGCACAACAGACAGGGCAGAGATAAAGAGTTGGAAGTGTTTTAAGTAAAGGTTATAAAAAAATAGAGAACCGCTTAATCCATAGTCCAAAAACAAATCTGGAAACCTAGAAGTACATCCTTGTCCACCTATGCTGGGCTTTATAAAACTTTTAGTTTTTGTAAAACACTGTGTGTGAAGGAAAAGTGACACAACATCCCTCGGAAGATGCCATTCCCACAGCGAAAGAGCCACTGGTCTTTTACAATGGAACCATCATCCCATGGAAATGCTTTTCTCTAGCAGGAACAGGGAGCCCAGTCAGGGTTGATGGGAATGTGGATGGAGCTAAAGGGCAATTGTGCAAGAAAATCTATTGAGCATCTGCAAAAGACTAGGTCCAGGTGGAAGCAAATAATTGTGTTAGAGTGCCCCAGTCAAAGTCCAGATTTTGATTCAAATAAAACTTTGAGGCAAGACTTGGAATTGGAAAGCACTGTAAATGTTCACAGAAGCTCCCCATCCAATCTGATTAAAATTTTTAGTCCCCTTGAGATGTATAACCGGGCAAAGACATAAGCCATAAAAACTACCTGCTGTAATTTCAGTGAAACATAATTCTGTTATGTATTAACTCAGTGGAGCCTGCGATTACTTTTTTTTCAGATGGATCTGGGCTATTTGTTAAAGTAGCAGAATTCATACACTCTAAATACCAGATGATTTTGACCCCAAACCTTCAGCTATTTGCTAGAAAGCTGAGAATAAAGAAGGATTTTAATTTTTAGCATTGCTTCGAATCCAGGGATTCATTAATTAAATGACAGAATTGCTTTTGCAGAAGAAAATGAATGGCCGGATCAGTATTGAGAACTAAATAGAAGAGATAAACTAATTATTTTGTTCTAATTTCAGTGGATTGTACAAGAAATATGACATTAAAGTTGGAAAATGTTCCAAAATACCTTACCTGTCTTACATTTTTTTACATAATTAAAACAAGTATTGTGAAAGGGAAGTACAGACTTGTCAGACATTCTGTATTTATATATATAAATTACTTTTCTTTGTGTGTGGTGTCAGTAGGAGGGATTGCTGGTATAATAATCATCTGACAAATTATGAATGAAATGTATTGAAATGCATTTTCCAAACGGGTAGTGCAGCTTTATGCAAAAAGGTCTCCTTTTTTCATAAACCTTCAGTCTTGACAGTGAATGCAGCTCGTGTGGAATATCATTTGTTGCCAGAGGGGTTACAATCATGTTTTTCTCCCACATATTCCCCCGGTTTTTGTTAGCGAGGGATCTCAGCTGTTGACAGGTAATAGAATTGCTCTTCAGCGCTTGTGCGTATGATCCCGAGGAGATAAGGCAGAAGATGAATGAGGAATCTGTGCTGTCAGTCTTGGGGCTGAACAGTCATGGAGGACGTCATTCGTTTCTGAGAGAGGTGTCTGAAGATGGCAGGAGAGAACGGCCTGACGTGCTAGACCCCCATCCCTCCCAGCGAAGCGTCAATCTGGCAGCTGACAAATGTTGATTCTACATTAAACACAATGCAGGTACGCTGTGCAAATAATGTTCTTTAAGATGGCAACCCTGATCCCCTTTATGACTAAAGCTGCACCATCCTCCCCCACCTGCACAGTTTAACAGCTTTTGGAAAGGAAATGTGCGGTGAGGGAAACTGTCTTACGCAGCACTATAGGCTCTTTATTTGGCAGCGCCTGCCTGGGAAGGCCGAGGCCTCTTGCTGCCCCAGTCGACCTAAGCAACAGCTGGCGTTCACAGCAACATTTCCTATTTCTGCCCAAGGTGGATCGTGTAACTCTCACTTTATCGCCCTTAGAGGCCACATGAAGGACAAAGCAAGCATGCCCATAAATAAAACTAATGTTTTGATTCAGGTCTCCCTTTGCAGTTGATTGAGGGACCCGTGATGGCTTGAATAACTTCTTACCTTCAGAACACTTGATAACATATAGGCTTTATTGCTGTAATTGACATATGAAACTAAAAACTCTTCATTTAATAAGGTAAACGTGAACAAGTGGAAGAAGCTACATATTATAGCTACAATATTTACAGGCTGTTAGGTGCCTGTAGTCATTTAATCCAAAAGTCAGAGCCACGCTATCAAGATTTAATATTCTGAATAGTGATCCTATGAGTAGCATTTATCATTTCATTTATCAAAAGATGTTAGAATAATTTCTTGTTCAGCATAATTTTTTTAATAAATACATTTACAATTTTTCTTTTTAAACTTTTTGCAGATGCATAAGTGTCCCTCTGTGTTGCTGCCTCTTTGTTGCAACAGTTAACTCAGATGTAGGCTTTCTATTTATCCCTGCAGCACATTACCAGCAGCCGGCTGGTCTCTCCATCCACATGTCCCCATCGCTGACCCGATAACATTTATAGTTGTAATGGATTTTTTTATGCCCGTCATTAACTCGCACAGAGATTGGAGAAAGAAATTGCTTGTACCTTTTTTTGTGTGGTATTTCAACTTTATAGCATTATGCTCAGATATGTCACCTTCCATCAAACCTTTTAAGGCCTCCCCCGTCTCTGGTTTTGTTTTAAATGTGCAGGTCTTTTGTGAAACACCCTTGTAGCATCAAGGGCTCATAATTAATATTTAATGATGTTGAATAAAAGCTTGGAAAGATATAATTTCCGTCTAATTATGAGCTCCATCTCCACCAGGGCTTTGAGGGTGATTTTAGCGCACTACTTGGCTAACGTAGACAATTTATATGAAGCCGGTTTGAATTTAATTATTTAATAATACGCCACTAAAAATTATGTTCACTTCAGCACAGTGAGAAATAGGAATTTATTTTTATGAAAACTACGTTTGTACAAAATAACTTTAATGATGAATAGAAATGCACAGTAGAAAAAAGAAAGTTTGCATGAATACAAAACTGGTCAACATGCATTCATCAAAATCCCCCCAGACTCTAAGAGAAGAGGTAAAATAAACAGTAACAGCACAATTACATCAACATCTTTTATGTTTCTAACATAATTATTACAAGTTTTTATTGACAAGGCATTTGAAACTCATATCTGGGCTGCAGAACATCTCCTTGTGTAAATCTTCATCATTACTCACATTATTGCTGTTTCCATTTAAAAAAAAATCAATTAATAAAAAATATTTTGCATGCACTGTTGGTCCAGTGCTCAATACTCTTTCCTTTCACTTGATCTCACAACTTTCTTTGATCTGCTGTTATTAATGCAGATACTTTTCATATGAATGTCTCATTTTTCTGTTTGAGAGTCAGAAAAGCCTCATGTACAATGTAAGTGGTCAGAGCCACCATAGCCTCACAGTATAACACTGAGTTTCCTAAAAAAAACTGCTTAGTTATTTTTCTTTCGGCTCTTTTTTCTGAGTGGCTCCATGAACTGAACGATACTGAAATGTAGAAATACTCCCAAGAAGTGCATGAAGGCCGTCGTTGACACCAAGACAGGAAACAAGTCTGGTAGATGTGGCGGCGGGTCCATAGCAACACTGAGGACGCTCAAAACAGCCATAAGAGCCATGCTGATGTAGAACTATCAATGACACAGACAGAATGGATGTGTCAAAAATAAATAAAATGACAATAAAATGTTGCAAGGATTGCACAAAGATGCATCAGTGGTCAAATTATCGTGAACACGGAGGACGTCGACCTAGATAGCTCAGGATTATTAATAATTGACAATTCTGAATACTAATTCTGAATTGTCAATTATTATTTTTATTTGCAAATAAATAATTTTCATTTGTGGTATAGTTTTTAGCAAAAAGCTTTTTCTTTAGCAGAATTTATTCAATTATATGACAAAATGAGTCAACAGATTAATATAAATAGCTAGTTGACAATTCCAGTCCAAATGAATAGAAAAATGTATTTATTTTTATTTATAAATAAAATTAACTTGAAAACTAGGTTTTAAAATTATTCTGCTGATCAGAAGCTTAAAAATGTTTCTTCTCCTACCTGAAGAGACCAATCCCAGGATTTCAAGGAATTAAAGCCAACTTGAGGAACATGAAATAATTATCTGGCTATTCACCTCTGTTGATGAACAAACTGTTGGCATTTCTCTTAGTGGAATCAATGTCAGCAAACTTATGAATCAAACTTTTAAAATGTAGAATTGGGTGAATGGCAATACATTGATAAAATTCTAAATATAAAATATAATTATGCCATTAATTACATATTGCCCACTGATCACTATATTGTCATACAAAGTTACTAGTAACAGGTTCTAGGACTTATTCTTGTGTTTGTTTTGGATTTGTGAAGCAAAAAATAAGTCTGTGATTATTATAGAGAAAACCTCTCATGCCCTCTCTTCTCCATCACCCAAAACCCATGAAACCTTATCTCCATCGTCAGGGCTCACTATTTATGCTGCTTGTGTAAATAAATATATCTAGGCAAACCTGTGTTTATGACATGTCCTATAAAAAGACACCTTCTCTTAATCTCTGACACCCTACCGGTACCACTGTCGCTAAGGAGTTGGCGGCAAAGCCACTTCAGATGCTGTGGAAACTCAAATAAGTGATAAATAATTCTAAGGCTGGCAGGAGCGGTCGTCCCAGGACAGCTTACAAAGCTTACACCAGCAGATGATATTTATTTATGCAGTTGGACATATCTTCTGACAACGTTGCAATTTAGGTCTGGAGACACTTTAGAAATACAAGGCACCGGGGATCCTCAAATCAGCACCCTTCTTTTTACAGCCAAACTAGCTTAAATGTTTCTGGATACATATATATAGAAATATTTTCTGAAAGGTTGAATTCTTGCTTTATAGCCATGCCTACTATCTCACTGAGCTTATTAAGCTGTATCAGAGATGTGTTGCTTTGCAAACAAACAGCAGATATGAACGACCTTTTCTTTCTTAAAGCTATAAATGTATAAAAAATATTCAGTATGATCTTTGTTTCCAATTAAACCTGCAACCATACAAAATAATAATTAAAAATACTTTAATATTTACATCTTTTACTAATTATTTGTACATTTTCTCCTTCACTGTGGTCAGTTCAGTATAAGTAAATAGATACATAAAAACCCTCCAAAAGAGTTTAGGCCCATAGAGAAAAGCAAGAAACATTTGTAGTTTTTGTTATCATAGGCCACACTCACCTTCCATTTCATTATACGAGCCAGGTATATTTTGGGTAGAAAGGAAAACAGCTTGCCACAGGTCCCAAGTTTCAACTCGTCCTCTGAACAGTCATCCAGAGCGGATAATAAGTAAACGGTGAGGAAGGGAAACCCCAGGAAGCTGACGGTGTAGGGAACCAGCAGGCCGTCTTTCAGGAGAAGAGGAAGCATGCTTGACAGAAGGAAAGAAACAATGAGAGTTTAAAGTTTAGCCTTTACCTGACAGGAGTCAAACAGACATCGGCTATATTGACATTCTTTTCTATGTTTTAATACCACCTACAATGTGAGATGTGCAGATTTTTTTGCAAACTAATTTGCAAAAAAGAATATGTAACAGTTATACAAAATTTGACAATTTCCAACAGAAATAGATTCACTTTAGCACCATACTCGGTTAAAGAAAAGCAACAGCAATCGAAACATTTTTATCCTGCAGGCCTTTATGAGCAGAACGTCCCCTGAGGAGAGACGGTTATGACATTCATGCAGAGCTTATCTCAGTTTAGCAGCGAGGCAGAAGCAAGAACAACAGTTGGCTCATAGTAAACACACAACACCCGGCTTAGAAAAACCTCCCCCTGCACAACAATCTACTGATTCAAACTAAAAAGTTCCATTCAGCAGCTAAATGTTTAACATTTATGAAATACATACTTCCTCGATGTGAGCAGACTGGGTTCATTCACCCGTAAAATGGCCACTGTTCGAGCATTCCATCAGCCAATTATATAAACAAAAGATGGATTTTTTTTTAATGAAAGAGTCTGGAGAGATAATGTGAAAGCCCAAGTCAGACTGTACTACGAACAGTCCCAGACCGAGCTGCTGTTCCTTCACAGCACACTCGGACACCAGGCATGCAGAGTATGTTGTGTAAGCCCCACATATCCTTATCCTAAACCACACGCACAACAATTAGCCCTGCCGGAAGAATTTAACAACAGCTGGTGAAAGTTGCAGCATTCGCACTGCGATTTCTCTTTTTCCATTCATGGTGTTCTCAACTAGGCCCACATCAGCTATCGTTTTAGAGAGTTTTAGGGTTTGCACCTTACAGGAAAAAAAAAATTCAAATCACATCTAATTTTATAAAAAACTGTGAAGATTCATTCAAATCACGGCAGTCTGATTCAGATTTTAGACCAATTTCATATCGTCCAATTGAATTACTATCAGGATCCTCTGACATTTCATCCATCCATTTTCCTGCACCCTTGTCCCTAACTGGGGTCGGGAGGGTTGCTGGTGCCTATCTCCAGCTATCGTTTTGGGCGAGAGGCAGGGTACACCCTGGACAGGTCGCCAGTCTGTCGCAGGGCACCTCTGACATTTATTTTGTCCATATATTTTGGATCGTTATTTTGCTACAACATCCAATTCCAAAACATTTATTTTTTCTAGTGACGTGTATCAGATTTTTTCATTGAAAGGTTTATATTTAGCAAATTCACTTGAACATATTTGAAAGATAAACAGGCCCAAAAGCCTCACAGCTTCTCAATAATTGCTAAATATGGCTCCATGGTAAAACTTTCTGAATGGTTGGAATGAATTGACAATTTAAAAAAAATAAACTATCTATAATAAAATGGTAATAACAAAAATAAGATGTAACTATAAGGTTTCATTTGCTTTCTGCTGTTGAAAATGTCTTTACCTGAATGTTGAGGCCTGCAGGAACCAAATGCACATGAGTGGAAATTCATTCAGAAGGAGGCAGACTGGGCTGAAGAGAAAAGAAGAAATGTGACTGCACACAGTTTTAAGCTGATTCTCAACATAGCAAATAAAATAAAAAAAATAGATATAAGCTAAGATAAAGGCTATCAAAAACTGTTAATTGAGTGTTAACTGTAACAACACACTTAGTATGGGTATTTTGTTGTGAAATAATTTCACATCTTTCATTACTAATTTATTAAATTTCAAGATGTAAAAACAGCTGTGGCAACAAAGAGATATATATAAGCCTATTTATAACCTGTTTATAACTGAAGCAGGCTACCAGCTTCAGTTCTACTCTGTTCTCCAACAGAGGAACCTTCCAACGCTCCCTGAGCCCATAATTACAGTCAGCGCTCTTTGGTGATCCTGTTACAGCCCAATAATTGATCCTGCGCAAACAACACCCCAAGTTGCTGCCTACTATTCTCTCCTAATCTCTGGGCATGCATTACTGATTGATTCAAGGGGACAGGTGGGAGATATGACTCAATAGTTAATAAAGCAACAATCTACACTGATCTAGATTAATAGATGAGCCCAGATTCAGGAACTAAATCCCACGCCGTGAAGTCTATCCCGGGTTTCACTCTACGTCTACAGCTTTATAAGTACGAGTGTAAACTATAATGTACAAAACACATTTTAAGCCACATGTCCAAGCTCTGAAACTACCATATGACCACCTCTAAAATTACACAATGCAGATCATGACAATGGCTGCTTAGACTAGAAGTACAAAGACAGGAGTGGATAATGTAGCAAGTCTGGGCATAAATTGAACGTTAGTTTGAGGTTTAAACATCAGCACAAGAATGATCTCACTTTTACATGTTTCTAAAATTGATCGTTTTTGAGAAACCTTTACTCTCTGATGTCATCAAACAGAAAACTCAATAATAGATGAGAAGAGAAGGCAAACTCCACTCAGAAAGGCTCTGGTTTAACTTAAAGTTCCACTAAGGACCTTCCTCCTGTGACATAAAGTGCTAACCAAGGTAACAATTCAGATACAGCAACTTACAGGGCAGCCAATAGGATGGACTTCTCATGAACTTGATAGGAGAAAAGGAAAAAGGCCAGAGATGAGTTGACCTGAAGCAAAGAATCATTAAAAACTTAATTAAAACATGTATAAAATAATAAATTGGCAAAACATTGTATAAAAAGGCTAACTATACATAGCTTGCAAAAGGGTTCATTTCACAAGTAGTGCATAATTGTAAAATGAATGGAAAAATTTTTGCAAATAAATCTGAAAAGTGTGTAGTGGAAATGTATGTAGCACCTTTGAATCAATCATCCACTGCAACTGACACGCTTACGGCAAGACTTTAGAGATGCTCTTCATCAGGTTTGCACACAAAGACTTAAATAATTGCATTTTTTTCTTTAGAAAGCATCTCAAGCTCAGTCAGATTAGAACATCTAAGAAAAAACTGCATTTAAGGTTTTCCACAGATGCTCAATAGAGTTTAGTCCTAGGCTTTGACTGGGCCATCCTAACACATGCATATGTTTGATCTAAACAATTCAGTTGTAGCTCTGGCTGAATTTAGCCTACCGGAGAGTAAACCTCTAAATAGATCTCAGGTTTTTCCAGTATCTTACATGCTTGCTTCAGGAGCATCTTCTCTGTTTATGATGAAAAGAACAGCCCCAAGCATGATGCTACCACCACTGTGGGTCACCGCAGAGACAGTTTGTTCCAGGGGAAGTGCAGTGTTAACTTACCAGCACCCACAGCTTTTTGTTTATGGAAGATTAAGTTAAACTTTGTTCTGATCCAACTAAAGCACTATTTTTTTGCATTGTTTATAGTTCATCATAAAAAAAATTATTATCGGAAGAGTTTTGATTCATCATTGTCATGATGAATTTCAGCTACTGATGGTAAATAAAAATAAAAAAAACTGACAATATGATGGGAAATATTATTTTTTCTATTTTCTTCACTGTCCCTACATCAATAAACATCAGCAAATTTGAAAACATTGTCAAATGCAGTTTCTGTGTGCAGTTTAAGGGGTATAAATACTTCTGTAAGACATACTATTGCTACCAAAGTGCACTCACCAAAGCCAGTTTAAAGTTCCAGAAAGTGGGCTTCATCAGCAGTCTGATAGAGGATGGAAATACTGCTAGAAGAGTGAAAACCAAACTGAAACACATAAAGTAGGAAAATCATTTTGAAATTGTAAATCTAAATGAATAAATGACAAAAACACTGTTCTACACGCTGTTGTGTGCATATCTTTCTAGGACAGCACCTGCTCTGAAACTAAGACCTCTTGACATTCAAGAACTGACCAAATAATAATTGTTCTTGAAGGTTAGTCAGTATTAGTTTAACCCCTCAATTGTCACCTCCTTGGGATACAGGGACCAGAAGAGAAAGACTTATGTGTCAGAGTGAATGTGTATAAATGTGCAGAGCAGAGAGGTCAAGGTTCAGTTATGTGAGACGGCAACAATGTGCTCGTACTACAAATCATAGGTTATTGAAATAAAGAGAGACCCAAACACAGCAAGGCAAAACAAATACATTTTAAAAGTAATATAATCAATACATATGATAAGATGCACAACAGTAAGTTTAGTATACATGATTTTCTTCAGAACAGGCTTTTGCGTTACAGAAAAGTGTGAGTTACAATTTCACAGCTGATTTGTTTAACATAAACTGCATCATCACACTAGAGTATTTAGTACTCCAATCCATTTACCAACAAACACACATTTGTTTGAAATACCCAACAATAAAAGAGGTCCAACTTAATCCCTGGTCTTAGCAGTCGAGAAGAAACGTGTCCAGGCTGCAAACTCTAGACTCCTAAAATTAGCCCGCTGGGTTATTTAAGCAGGTTCCGCCATGTCGTAACTGTTGGGCCGAGATCATTACACCAAGTGCGCGGGGTTTCAGCTTTTAGCAAAAACATGATTCATGAGAGACAAATGCAGAACTAGTCTTTGTTTTTATAACCCTTTGGGGCTTCAACATTTTGATTTCACATTTGGAAAAACAAATGTAGCTTGTTGTTCAAAGTTTCTCGTGAGTGCTTTGCTTCGGGGATTATCTGCTTTGATTCCCTCGAACCCGCTTTTATTTCCAAGAGCAAGCTCAGCTTTCCCGTAAAATGAAAAAGGGATTTAGGAGAGATAAGTTAGAAAAATGACAGTGAAAAAACAAAGAGGTGTCAGGAGGACAAAAGTGGAATAAAAATGAAGTTGTTTCACAGATAAAAGGATTACCTGAGGTAAAGCTGCGAGTCACTTGTCAGAATGGATCTGATCTTTATCAGGGTGTTCAGGCTGCACCATGTGTTAGCCACCTTATCCTACACACACACACACACACACACACACACACGAGCAGAAAGCAAAAACAACATTAGGAACATATGTTTGAGTGGTGATATTATCTCAGATTACCATTAGGAACATAAAGTAATCAACTGTTACTTTTTATTTTGTAAATGTTCTGTTTGGCATTGAGTACTTTTAACTGATTATGCACAATAATTCTCTTCCACGAAATGAATATTAATGATCGTGTTCACAGTGTATCACAGCAACATATTTTTTGCCATTTTGTCAGTTTTTTTTATGGACTTTATTTAAACAAAGACAGACTAAATAATATGGATTATTCCAAAAGGAATCTTATTATACACAAAAATGTATTAACATATAATTCCAAAATATCCATCTTTAAATAAGCATAAAACAAATCAGGAAATTCTAACATATAAAAATATGAATCAAAGGAAACTTAAAATTACCCCAGAACTGACAAATTAATTTATCAATTAATTTATCCTCATAATTATCAATGTGAAACTCAAATTCAGAGTTTTTCTTTTATACATGCTTCTGACTTAGTCCAGAGATACAAAACAATCAAAACCAATAGCAAGATTTGTCAGACCAAGTCAATAATAAGCCTCATCAGTTTGTTGAGATTCAGTTGCAAGAAATATTTTACTTTCGATCAGACGTTTTGCTATTCTTGACTCTTTGTGTGAAGTTCTGGTGAAGAATTTGGTTTATTTATTCTTTTTATTTGTCACTCGATCTCAAATCCAAAGTGTGCATCCACAAAGATAGAGGTCCTCATATCCAGGCCTAGAGGGCCGCTGTCCTGAAACTTTTAGATGTCTCCTTTGGTCAGCACACCTGAATCAAATGGCCTAATTAGCTCCTCAGAATGCAGCCAAGTTCTCTACAGTCTTTGACTCAGGTGTGCAGAAGCTGATACACATCTCGAAGTATTATCTACGCTAACATCAGAGTAGATAGTGATATGTTTATTTTTCCTTCCCATTTTGTGTTTTTATTATTTTTCTCCTGCCTGGCAAATAGACCACAGTGTTAATTATAACGTTATAACTACAAGTATTTTTTTATTATTATTTTTAGGCAGGACTAATTAATTTGATTGTTCTATGGCAAAATAAGTAATTTATCCATCAAAAAGATTTTGGATAAATTACAATAAATATTGTGTGTGATTATTTAATGTAGTTTATTGTAACTTAACACTAAAGAATCTGAAAAATAAATCTTGTCAGAGATAAAGTATGCTACAAACTTCATGACAGCTGTACGGTTTCTGCAGTTAAGATCAAATGAGTAGGTCAAGTGCTTAGGCGGACGCTAAGGGATCACTTAAAATAAGATCCGAGCCACCAGTGTGACCATGATATCACACATGTTTAGATCAACTAAATATTTCCTCTGTAGCTGTGTTTAAGTGCGATCCTATCGGGAAAATCTATTCCTGGCCTCCCCTTCATGCTACAGCTGCTTTACTGCACAACTGTATGGCTCTTAATGGTATCCTCTTCAGTAGCACCAAATTGTCTAGGGTTGTGTTTTCACAGCCTCATCCTTTCATTTTTCCTCTCTCCTTCTCAACATCAAACAAGCACTGCGGGAATGTTCCTGGACACCAAGCTGAAGGCAAAAGCCCACTGGCAAATGCGAGTCTTGAAGCCAGAAAGGAATTTCACAGGGAGAAGCGTTTGGTGCCATTTTTGTGAGCAGGCAGCAACATGAGACAGCAGAATGCAGTTCAATGGGTAAACTTACAACCGCTCCCTCCCAGAAGTCGACGGGACTACCGCTCAGCAGTCGTCGTCTTCCCCACTGGGGCCTACTGCTTGCAGTGCGTGATTTCATGCAACAGGACGCCTTTCAGTGCTGTCATCAAAGCCCAAGTTCTATGTTTGAATCATTTTGCTGTACAAATACTGTCCCAATGCATCCTGCTCCGACAGCACAACATCTAATTACGCCACATATCCTTGACAACTTGTAGTAGGTGTTGCTTCGGGGACCAGGACTAGAAATTTCAGGGTTACAAGGTTTCAGAAACCAGAGCTGCAAACCTTGGCCTCTGAGCTGTCACCTAAACATTCAAACATTCAAACAGAAGCGTACACGGTTATGACTTTTCTTCCATGACACCTTTCAACACCAGAATTTCGGAAGTGTTTTAAGTTTTCTTTCTCACCATCATAACTGTCTTTTTTTAAATATCATGTAACAGTGACTTCCTATTTAACTGAGCAGTCACAGTACAAAATGAGCGTTTGAAACTCTCAAGCACTCATGTGTTTGTGTTTTTTTTCTTCCAAAGATGTCAGCAGTGGGACACCAGCTGTCCGATGTGCTCTGATATGCCTTTAAGTGTATCACTCGCCCCTCTCATCGGTCCATATGGCTGGAACACGGCTGAGCTATGAAGTGCTGAAAACAATCCGGTCATAAATTAGTTAGATTTATCTGCATCCTCCTACTGTACATCATGAATCCCAACACCTCCCAGGAATAAGGTGAAACCGATCTCTTGACCTTTCACCATTTTATTCCACTGTTTTCTTTGATCCGGCGGGGTATCGGTTTCCAGCCAGCTAAGCACTATAAGGGCTGGAAAGCTATTCACTATGCTAAAAGTTGGGAACATCGTGTAGGGAATGAGGCATGCCTCATGGGTTGCACATGACGTCAATGAAAGCATCAGTCACAGTTTTGTTGCTATAACTTGGTGTCAAACTATTATAAATTTAGCATAAACTGTTGAATGTCACAGGCTATAAAACTGCAACTCCTGACTCATCCAAAAAAAGTTCCTACACAGAAAAATCAAGAGTGAAGGGGAATTTCAGTTTAAAATCATTCCTTTACTGGTCAAAATGTGAAACAGCATCCAGCTTTATATACATTACTTTAAAGTAAAGATGAAATATTGTCCGTTTTTTTAAGGTTTAAAAAAACATCACACTGAAATAATTATTAGAGATATTTTGATCTGGCCCCAGATGCTGGATGGAGAACAGGTTTTTAACTGATGCCTGACAAAAATAGGTTCCTCAAGGCTCTATTTTGGAGCCACTTTTCTTCAATGCCTAAATGTTCCCCCATGCTCAGATTAAACATCTCTAACCTATATGTGATGATGATACAAAACTTTAAACTTCACTGTCCCACTTGATCATAGTCCCTAAATGCCACAAATTAAGTGTATCCATAACACTGACTGGATGGTTTAGAATTTCTTCCAGAGAAGACATAAGTCATTGTTTTGGACCCATAAATGCCTTGAGATCAGGACTCAATTGCACTGAAAAGAAACTTAAGTGTCCTTACAGACATTTCAAGAATAATTTCCCTGTTTCCACTCTAAAGACATAACCAAAGTTGAAGGCTTCCATACAATTCAGAATTATGCTAAGATTATTGTAATGCTGTTTTTACTGGACTCTGAATAACACAAAAAGTAACATAAATATACCGGGCATCTCAACTGAAATGCAGCTGTCGGAGTTATAACTAACACCAGGAATGGATCATATTGTGTCATAATATTAATTCAGGACTGAAATATTACTGTTTAATGCATTTGTCCATGAAATTAATGTTTTGTTTAGTTTGCATTTTAACAAATCTTCCAACATATTGTCTTAATGGTGTCATAATTTTATAGAATTTCTTGTTAAGATATTTTTCTTTACCTTTGTTTCCTTATTTACTGTAAGTCGTACACAAAATAGCAGTTTGTGTACAACTGCTATTTTAATAAATTATCTATCTTGACAGAGTTTAAATTCAACATGCTGCACCGTACCTCGAACAAGCCACGAGCCACGGGAAAGATCCTCCTGACCACCTGCAAGACCTGACTGGGGTCAGGTAGGAAGGGCAGCCAGCACAGGCCGAAAGTCACCAACACTGTGGCAGTAATTTTCACCAACAGGATGAACCTACGTGAAAGACAAACAACATCTTTAATTGTGTGCGGTAAAGCTATATCACCTAAATAAAAAAACAAAACAACAACTAAATACTTGTTGGGATACATAGTTTTCCTGCAGGGTTTCCCTAGACAATTAGCACAAACTGTCTGCAAGTCCTAAATTTGGGGTTTGACCCTCCTGCTGAGGAATGTAGTGAAAGCCATGCATCAGCTGAAAGTCCCCAGTGGGGGTCAGAGTAGCTTGTCAGCTGTAACTGTGAAGCTGCTGGTTAAGTTGCGCACACAGGCATAGCTGAGGAGTTTGGGCATGGCGAGAGTGTCATCTGGACATATCTTCCCAGGGGCCTAATCTGGCACTCCATTTGCTACTAAATGCCCTTGGTACACTGTTACTAGATAAACAGACACTGGACACACTGGTAATAGCATCCAATCTGATTACCTCAGTCATTCTGTGACTCTCAGGAAGACACTGCTCTCTTACAGGCTCACATTACGAGTGTGGGCTTGCAGCTGACACATTCATGCACACTGACAAAACAATATAATCAACAAATGCACTCTTCAATAACCATGTTATCACAGGGATCAATTTAAATTATCTTCTAGATTGGCGTTTCCTTGGAGGTGTTTGGGCAAAGAAACAAAGTTTAACAAAACATCAACAGAGAAAGAATACTGAAAAATTAATCTAATAAATTTTTGACATAATATTTAAATACATATTTTTTTAAGCTATAACATTTCTAAATGTATCAGCTAAAATTTCCCAAAGCATAGCACCAATTAATTTTGCAATCACCCTCCGTCTCCCCAACTGTAAGAAAACTTACAGTTGGGGTTTCTTTGGGTTTTCTGAACAACTGTTCTTTCAGTATTTTTAGAGTTTCATTTACACATTTCACAGTCAGCCTTGGATTTGGCCTCATTTTCAGATAAGAAAAAAAAAGTTAATTGTATTCAAGTTTGAGATGGTGTTTGCAGCCTCTAAGGTATACTATCTATCGAACAATTGCATCAATCGTTACAGAAGGTGTGGGGTAGTGCTGGTGCTTCTGTGGTCATTGGGTGGGAGGCAGGGAACACCCTGGGCAGGTCACCAGTCCACACACGACAAATATACCACGCACTTGTAGAAGGGTTGTAGAAGGATAATGGAGGATCCAGATACAGAAACGAGAAGAACATGCAAACTCCATATAGAAAGACCAAAGGCTGGGATTGTGATCCAGCACCTTCTTGCTCCAAGGTAGCATTGCTACTACTATAATAGTTACATAAAAATTAAAAATGTGCACAAGTAAAGAGATAACGCTTACCCACGCCCAGTTAGCCCAGCTTTGATGCACTTTCCAAGAAGGTAACAGAAGAAAGGCAGTGCATGGTACAGCTCCATCTGTTTGTAGTTGAGAGCCAGAGAGAAGGCCAAGGAGCCCAACGAGTTCCAGCCCAGCCCCAGAGCCAGAACCCCCCACAGGCCAAAGCCCAGGCTCACGCCATTATACCTGACACAGTCAAGGCTTTTACAAATTACTACTTTCACAGGCACCAGTACTAATGTCTAAACAACAAAGAAAACAGGTGGGTAAAGTTTAAATTATGACATTTTTAACGAACATGAAAAACAGTATAGATGGTAAAGAAATACCAAAACGTTTTTGAAAATAATGTGTTTAATACATAATGGGCCACATAATGTAGCCAAGATTCTCCTACAGTTGCACCTAACACTAAGGCTGAAATGATTCCTCGAATGATTCGAGTACCTCGATTACTAAAATTCCTCGAGGAAAATTTATCTGACTCGAAGCTTCGTTAAATTATGTAGCGCACCGTATTCCGCCCGGATTATAATTTGTGGTGGGCAGCGCTCTTACTTCCACCTATGAGTTGTTGTGAAGTGCTAGCAGCATGGTGCGGCGTGGGGTTTTGAGGAGAAATAAGGTTTGTTGTGGTGTGGCGGGTGGATTACGGCGTCATGGTTTTGGGGCGAACGGTAGGAACGGACCAGAGACAGAGAGAGAGAGAGAGAAAAAGAGAGGATAATTTTAGAAATATTCTATAGAGTACTCGATTACTAAAATATTCTTTTACAACAGCCCTACCTAACATTACCCAACCCTCACAAGAAATTAGGTTCATTGTCAAAATATACAAACATCTGTTTGCAATACACAAAAATATATTTTTCTTCTGGAATTAATAAAGTGTAATTTTATCTAGTCCAAGAATAACTTAAATAGTTCGACATAATTATTATCACAAGTGGTTTCTTCAGATTAAGCCTGCTGCAGCCTTAAAATTATTCAAGATATTTATGATATTCATCTTTAGAACACAAGCTGTTGAAAATGTAACTTATACTCAGACACCAACTGCTGGTAGCATTCCTGAGGAATGTCCATTCAGTTCTAGTCAGTCAAGCAAGATGACTCCTTTAGTATCCTCCAAGACTTCTTCTGATACCCAGCCCTAGTGGACTGGAGGTAAACTCAGTATCCTTGTCCTTTCTGAAGGTCTATGGACACCTAATCTTCAGCTGTCTCATGGACAGCAAGAGGTATTTTCCAAGAGTGTCCCAATGTTTGACTGAGTGCATATTTTCTTTTAACATACATCAGGTTTCTCGTGCCAGAGGAACCAAATGTTTCACTGTAGGCATGGCGATGTTTTAGCGTTAGCATTAGCTTCAACATGATGGATAAATGATATTAAGTGAAGCTGTATAATTTTAACTGTTCATGTTTAAGGTTTATTTTTGCAACATTTATGAAAACAATTTATAACACTAATTTTGTGTTCCAACAGCAACACGGTAATGTGGACTGGCAAATTCAATTCATTTTTTTGAGACACAATGAAAAAGGTCTACCTGACAGACAACTTGACTGATACTTTATGTTAATTGTAATACTTCACCATGCTGTTCCATTGCCGCTCTTAAAAGTCAGACTATATTTCATTTAAACAAATCAAAGTACTGAAAACTTTACTGCAATAAATTTACAAATAAATAAAATACATTTGCATGTAAAGGATACTGAAAATGGCCATAGTCTATGAGAATTAGTCCTGGGTAAAGAAGAATGCTGAGAAGAATGGAAACCTAGGAAGACAAATTCAAAAAACAAATGACTACATTTGGGTTTTCAGAGTACATTGCTATATAGACATTTAGATACAACCATTACCCTTCTCTTAGTAGAGCCATCAGTCAGGTATAAACAGTATAAAACAACTGCAGGAATGTATATCAACACATCTGTCACCAGGACTAAAAAACAGAAAACAACAAGATTAAATTTAAGAAACGAGTAACAAAGAAAGGCAGACTAAAGCTTTTAGTGTCGACCAACTAAATGTTGCTTTAGCTAAAAAAGCTCTTAGACCTACAAAGTTTGTTAGAATCTCAAAAAACAAGAAAAGCTACAAAAGACAAGAATCGTAAATGGAATACAATCCTATAAATTCAAATGTGCATGTATCAGTGCATATTTATTTAATACGTACAGGAAATTATGACAAAATAGTTTTCATTAAAAATCTTTGCCCTCTTGATGAAAAAGATATTTCCTTAGTATGTAATATTAACACAATCATTTGCAGACAAAATTATGATGCAAACATTGCAGAAGGTTTTGATGCAACTATACCTGTAGTTCTCATAAATAACTTGTGGGCAGGACTTTCATAGCCTCTGGATCTGTGCAGCTCAACCCAGTTAGGGTTTAGGATATTTGCTCTGCAAACAGAAAAGAAAGGAAATGCACAATAGCCACAGCTAGCATTACACATATGCATAGAAGATGCGATAATAACAATGGTCAGATTCTGCCTGTGGACTAATGAATAGCTAACCTTTGGTAGCATACAGAAAAATTGCACAATCGCTACTGTCTTAATGAACTAAAATCACTGACAGGTGGACAATATTTTAAGAAGGCACCCATATACTCAGTATTTGTTCCTTATTTTTGACCAGCTTAAACACAGGAAATTGAAATAAAACGTAAAAATTGTTACTGTCTCAAAAACTTAAGTGTAATTTGAAGCACATATATTTTTTGTTAGCTATCTTTTCAGTAAAGGAGGCAATTATGTATTTGTTAAAAAGCTGTGATTTTGTGACAACTATGTATTCAGTTATTTTATATATAAAACCTATGATTTAAAAAAAAAGAAGTAAGTTTCTATACCTAGATGATTAAAATTACTCACACATAAGCACAGAGCCAGCTGTGGTAGGCAGTGAGAGGAGGGTAGTCAAGACCCCAATAGTTCAAGTCATTGTCAGAGGTGTTAAAGTACCTGTAGACAAATAAAACTGTTACTAAACAAACAAGGATTTGGCTGGTTCCTCAGGGATCTGGTCAGATGATCAGCAGAACAGTGTCAGACTTGCCATTGTTGAAGAGGGAGGTTATAGGTCACTTCTTGCCAGTGTCTTTGGGCTTCATAGTCACCAAACATGGGAGGTTTTCCTTCACCTGTACAGAAATTATTGTGCTGTCAGCCAATGTTAACTTCCAGTGATGAAACAAAGAAATTAAAAAAACCCGAACAATCGACAGAAACGCAAGTCAGCTAGTTTACTCTTTTAATATAAAAAGCGTAGTCTACTACACATCTTCCTGGTAGTTTCATCTAAAATAATCAAAACAGCTGCACTAAAACAATCCAGACAATTTAGTGAAGTTAACATGCAGGTTCACACTCTCCCTACCTGAATATGAGTTTAACGACACGCCCCATCTTACCAAAACAGCGAGTAAAACGCTAATCGATACAAAACTCCAAATTTGCATAACTCTAAGTGATAAAACTGGACTTTGTTTTAGAAACAAGCTACAAAAGCAGCTTCATTCAGACTCTTCAGGAGTCCGTTTTCCGTATACGTCATCCACCAAGGCTACGTTTCACCCGCTCATTGGTAAAAGAGTTATGACACTAGCAGGAAGTACAATGAGGCGTTTCAAAAACTGGAATTAACAGAGATACAGAGGAAACTGGAATCTTTACAGATGAATCTGTCGCTCAAATGTTAAGAGAAGAAAATGAAATGTTAATTACGAGATTTTTTCCCCTCAAATTTCGGTAGTATAAAATCTGAAAGATCGTTTTAGAGTCTAAATCTTTCAGTGGTTGTCGTATATAATTTTAATCAGGGCAGATGCAAAAGCTGATACTCATGTTCCCACGTAGCTTGAATGCAACTTTTAACAGTAAGCGATTTATATTAAATGTAAATATTCCAGCATTTTTCTTGCTATTAGAAACTAAAAAGTTAGCAGAACGTTTTATTTTTATAATATTACAGTAGGAATGTACTTCAACTTCTCAAAAGATCAGGGAATTATCCTGAATGAAAAATAAATACGTAAATAAATATATAATTCCTTGTCCTTTTAAATTTGAAACTTGTAATTTCAATAAGTATCAATAAACTGCAACCTATTTTACGTTTTGCATGGATTTCGACATTATTCTAAATAAGTTGAACACAAACTATACAGTGCCAAAAATACTTACACCACTTATATTTTTTACATTATGTCATGTTACAACCAAAGATTTCAAAATGCCTTACTAGCATTTTATTATACACAGTAGTGCATAATACTGAAAATCAAAATTCAAAAATACCTAATTGATCCCAAAAGAAAATTAAATGTTCATGTAACTCATCCAAGATTCTTCAAAATTGTTGTAGATGCTGATGGCTACAGGCAGAAAAGGTCTCCTGTAGAAGTCTTTATTACAGCAGTCTGAAGAAGCCTCTGACTCAAGACACTGTGTTGTTGTAAAACATGAAATAGATGTTTTTGTTGATTTTCATCTGCAGTGATTCCACAACGGTCAGCAGAACAAACCAGCCTTATTTGTCAGGTTGGTTAGCCTTTTTAGTTTAGTTTAGTTTTTTTAAAGGTTTTAGTTCCTGTCTCTGATACTGTTACCCCCAGCAAAGGATTGTAGAAGAGATTACACCCCCTGCAACAGAGTTACAGAAAACTCTGCATTTAATTTTTCAGAACAAATCAGAACAAATCAGAACTTGTTCCTCTGGTCTTAATAAGAATAAAATGTACAATTTTATGTATAAAATATGGCTTTTGAGCAGTTAACTTTCTTCGCTTGATCTTATCTTTCAAATTCTTAATGATGGTGTCTTATCAAAAATTATAAAAGACTGCTTACTGTGTGATTTGTTTTATAAAAGATATGATGTGCTCATTTTTTTAGAGTTTTCTGGGTTTTGTTCATCAGTAGCTGGATGGGAAAAAGAATAGAGTGAGAGAAGGGGAAGACATGCTGCACATGACAATCAAATCTCAGACTATTGCCTCTAATGAGTGTCTGCTCTTCCATTGAGACACACAGTATTTTTTAAAACATAAAAATACTTACCTTATTAATGAGCTTAAGGTCAACTGGAGAAATAGACAAACAAGACCGACTGTTTGCCCAGTGACAAAAATGATTTTTGACATTTTTGGACAAGTCAAAATCAGGTGTTGCAACCTAAAAACCCTGTTCCCACTGTTAAACATGTTGGTGGCAACATTATGCTGTGGGATTTAATGCATAATGTTGCATTAAATCCCACAGCATTACCAATACCACAGACATGTTTTACTGTCTGTGGTATTGGTGAAATACACAAAGTGGATAGAATATTGAAGAAGGAAAACTAACTCTAAGTTCTTTAACTTTCACCTCAGTGCAACATGGTTAAAGCATCAGGATTTCAGCTGGGCGAAAATCCCAAACACACTTTAAAATTGGCTTTGGGATGGATGAAGCAGGCTAACATCAGTCTTTTGGAATGTTCTTCTCAAAGGCCAAATCTCAGCTCTAATAAAAATTTGGCCACTATGTTAAGAAACGTCAAAATTTTAAACTTAACAACTGAAAGTTAGCTTTAAAGCTGACAAAGACTGTTACCTTGAAAGCTAACAGTCTCTATTTGCACAAAAACTGTGCAAATAGCTGCCAGAGAGGTAAGGTTTCTGAGCCAAAGGGAATTTAGGGGAGCATTAATTGGGATGTATGTATATTTTTGAGACTTGCACATTATATTGACTGTTTATGATATAAAGGGAAGAGTAGAATTAACAAAAACTAAGAACTAAGAAAACTAAAATCTCAATTCTCAATTTAAAAGCAAACATATTGTGTTAATGGCAAAAATTTAAGCCTCTTCGAATTAACTCTTTTTATGTCATATTGCAGTGAAAATATTAGCTGCTTTGTATGTTTAGTATCAGACACCCTCTGTACACAGACGCTATGCTACGGTACATCTTCCCCTCACAATGTAAATCCCAGCCTGCAGGGCCATTTCCTCCTCCGTGTGACCTTTTCTTCTGTTGACACCATCATCCTTGTTCCCAAGGTGTTAGGATTTGTTGGGTGTGACATGTTCCTTGTGGTTCCGCCATCAATTATGCATAAATAATAATAACCTCGCACAACTGCTGATTTGCAATGACACTTTCATTCCGACGGCAGCAGCCTATAACTCAGTGCTACCTATTAGTTATTAATGCCTGGCCACGCCAGCTTTACTTTGTCATTTATTGCTTCATCTCTATGCCTTTTTAAATATTCAGCAACTGATGTATCTACGTTTACTGTCTGTGTTCTCTGCCCAGAAAAGGACTGTAGCATCTGGTGGAGGATGACGTAGTAAAGATGGTAAGCCAAGGTTTTGCTGTTTGCACAGCAGTATTGGCATGAGTGGGTTATTTGTGTTAACTGTTTGAAAACTTACTGTTTTAAACCTACCGCCTTTTTACCCTTCAAGCAGTTTTAAGTCATTTTAATGTAAGAATGGAGCAGATGATCTGACTAAAATGTTACACATGTAACTTTTTGGAGTTACACATGTAACTCCAAAAAGCACAATGACAATGGTGCTAAAGTAATAATCTGCAACCCATGGATGGCTCAGAGCTTAACTACTTCCTAACTGCTTAATTTAGCATGATCCATATTGTAATAAAGATAATAATTCTCTCAACATGCCTCTCTCTGAGCTAAAACCACCAAAAGTGCTACTTCAGTGCTACATCAGTTTTTAGCACTAAAATATTTTTGTTTAGATTCTGATCAACATACAATAACTAGGAGTATATTGTAGCATAAGATTGACACGATTAGTCAATGCATTTGTATTGTATTGCCTGAGTCAGTACTTTCATATAATTACAATTTAAAGTCTTTTGTTTTGGCATTCTGCCATTATTGCCCATTTAGAGATCGACATTTCTTACTGGCCTAGCTTATCAAAATCAAATGGGGAGCAACTGGGCAAATCAATTTTCAATTGGATTTATATCTGGACTTTGACTGGGCCATTCCAACTCATGTATGTGCTTTAATCTAAAAACTCACCTTTATATATATATTTGCTTTTGATTAGTAGTTAGTGGAACATTGACATATTCATGTATATTGATTGGATGATGCCTTTTAACAATAGGCAATGTTTATTGCTTGTTTGTAATTGGTGATTTTATTATGTTTTTATTATGTAAAACACTCTGAACTGCCTTGTTGCTGAAATATGCCATGCATATAAACCTGCCTTAACTTGACTTTGATGGCAGTCAAAGTTGTGCAATTTGGCACATAAATTCATAAAAATGCCCCCAGGCTGGAATTCGGAACCATGATCTTCCACATCCATTTGAAGTACTGGTTAATTTTTTGTTGTCCTACTGTAAGGAGAATCTCTGTCTCAGTAAAAAAAAATCTTCTGCAGCCTCTTAGCTTCTCTGTCTCTGATGGAGAACAGCATGATTCTGCTATGACCATGTTTCACTGTAGAATTTGTGTTCAAAGTTTTTTTTGTTTTTTTATCAAAATGTTGAGTTTTTTTTGCCACTCTTGCATAAAAGACAGATTTGTGCAAAACACAACAAATAGTTGTTTTTATTCTACTTGCCCAGCCTGTTGATTTAAATGGACAGCCACATTTCGTTAGATTTGCAGATGTGCCATTTTGGTTAAGGGATTGGAAAAGTGCTCTGTACTTGTAATATTGTTAAATAATATAACCTCATTATGAACATCAGTCTTTGCAGAAAAAACGGGAGACACTGTATTTCATTTAGTGGTGCCAGAATGAAGAGGATTGAATACAAATGCACGCCAAACTGTTTGGATTTTTATTAGCTTTATTAGTATACGTCATTGGATTCCTGTAACGGTTGTTTGACATTGTATTTGTTTGTTGTATGGGAGAGGAACATAACTGATTAATCACATGGTCTTATCAAGTAAAATCTCACTAACATTTCTGTTATTTCCTTAATTGGGAGTTCTAGGTGCTGATTAGCGCCCTCTAGGGGGTTTAATCTCTGCTGAAGTGTCTCGAGCCTGCAGCATCACGGGTGCGACGTCCCACTTCAATTATTGGACATGATTTTTATGCGGACATTCTCCCCTAATATCAAAACGATAACGTTTTGTTTCTCTCTGAAGAGGCTGAGTTTGCCTTACTAACAAAAATACACCTTCTCCCACGCCAGCCTCCAAATTACAGGGAAGACAAAGCAGAAGTCTGAACTGTATTTTTTTGTTTTATTTTTTTTAATCTAACTCTAAAAAAAACATTGATATCTTAAAATGCATTTTGGAATTATTTTTGACAGTTCTAGACCCTGAAATAAGATTTATTTACTTATTTATTTCTATTTTTAAATCTAATTATATTTAACAAAAGATTAGAAACTATTTCTACCCTTTTTTTTTTTTTGCCATAATTGGTTTCGTGATTCCAATCGATCAGCAACCAGTATAAATTGTACACAACATTTACAATTTAGTGAGGTAATATTGTCATATGCAGAAGTGTAAAGGAAAAGGAGTGAAGAAATCCGTCAGCAGAAACAATTTGATGAGGCTCTTTTCATCAGCAGCACCGTCTTGACTGTCCGGAGGAACAGAGGCAGAAACAGAAGTCCTTTCCCTTTCCCATGGGGATCGGATAAATATAGTACCTGAAAGCCCTCTCACACACACTCTCTCACACACACTCACCATTTGCTGTTTGTGTAGAAGCGATTAGCCAGACACAACTGCGAAACTGTTACCTTTATGGTGGCCAAGCCGCAGAATATTCTGTAAGATGATCCGGCTGTGATGTGATGGGAGATGAAAATGTGTCTAAACTGTGACCTCAAGCCGGGGATCATTGACTGGAAAACTGGAAAACCCTTTTAGTTCCATATCATTATGTGCTTTAAATTTATGTCAAAACAAATTCTAAAGTTTTAAAAGGTTTGATTTTTCCGTGTTATTTTGATTTTTATTTTATATTGATTTACGGTTGATATTTGGCGCCAAAATTATTTAACTCTATTCATCCTCTTTTATGATACTTCTAATTGAGATATGAATATAATTTTAATTATTACGGGTTTTGCAAAAATGAATTGATCAAACAAATAGTTGAAAAAATTGGAGCTGACAAGACTGATAAAAGGGCTTTCTTGCCATTGCTATTCCGTTTCTTTTTTATTAGCTGGCAAATTATGAATTATGAGCATAATAGGTTTTGACGAACATAAAAAAACAAACGTTAAAATTGTTATTTCTAATATATAGAGGCATGTTTTGTAAATTCGTTGCAACTATTATTTTTTAAATAAACCACTACGGATAGGAATGTGTACTCCTAATGTCTAAACATGTCAAATTATTTTAAACGTTTAAAAGAAATGAAAATAGTTTTAACTTTTTCATAAATTTATTTACAAATAATTTCAGCTTACAACACCAGATAACTACATAGAATTACATATATTTGATTTTTTTATTACTATTAATAATATTATTATTATAAACAGTCTTTTTGCACTTGATCGTGTCTTGTATGAAATGTCAAGTCGAGCCTCCAATAGAAAAAAAATCAAAATAATGATCACAGATCTCGAACAGGAACAAAGGACAGATAAAAGTCAGACGAGTAAAATTATTCTCCCTTTTTTTTTTTTTTTTTACAAATATTTACAAATGTTACCTGTACAGAAATACTTTCCTTTTCTTTTCATTTTTTGTTTCTCTTGTATTTCAAGAGTCTTTTTCATGGCTTTACAGTCCAGTGCTACCTATTGATTTGTGCTCTTCACGCCTCCCAGTGATAAAGTCTCTATATAAAAATAAGATGTTTCTTTTTTCTTGCTTTTCAGTCACTGTGAGGGCCATTTGGAGACCGCTGCCGCCGTCGCTGAAGGTAAAACGTGTCCAGAAATAATATTTGAAGGGACGCTGAGGATGGGAGCGATCGCGGCAGAGGTCCGGGTCAGAGAGAGGGACTGCGCGCTCAGCAGGGCCGACTGAACGGTGACCGGAGGCCGGAGGAAAGCCTGGGCGGTGCCCGGCGTCACGGACGACGAACTGGACACCCCGATTATGTTCTCTATGCTGAAGGACGGCCTGTTGGACGGCTCGGATTTGATCATGGACGCCGTGCTTAGACTGTTGAGCTGCAGCTGGAGGCTCGGGCTCAGCTGAGAGTTGAACGCCTTTCTGTTGAGCTCCGCCGAGGGCAGCAGGGGGACGCCCGGCGGGAGCATGGGCCCCACAGGTGGGATGTACGGGTACTGCAAAGCCGCAGGGTGGGAATACGCAGCCGGGTGGATACTGTAGTGCCTCCCGTAGGGGCCTCCGAGACTGTACGCCCCGAAACTCTGCATCATGAGTGCAGTCTGATCCCTGAGCACGTCCGGCTGAACCCTCTTGAACCTTTTCCTCCTCCTGAGGAAGCTGCCGTTGTCGAACATGTCCTCTGAAGCCGGGTCCAGGGTCCAGTAGTTGCCCTTTCCGGGGTTGCCGGGCTCCCGGGGGATTTTCACAAAGCAATCGTTCAGAGACAAGTTGTGCCTGATGGAGTTCTGCCACGCCGGGAACTTCTCCCGGTAGTACGGGAAGCGGTTGCTGATGAACTCGCAGATCCCGCTGAGGGTGAGCTTCTTCTGCGGGCTCTGGAGGATCGCCATGGTGATGAGGGCGATGTAGGAGTAAGGTGGTTTCACCAAGCTGCTCTTGGGCTTCTGGATCGCTCCTCCCGGCGCTGCGCTCTGGTCGTGACCCTCTCCTTTTCCTGCGCCCGGCTCTCCTTCCCCGGAGCTCTCGCAGCATGGGCTCCCTCCTCCGGACCTCATCTCCTCCTTCTCCACCTCGATCTCGTCCTCCAAGTCATCGTCGGCTGGCTCTCCTCGAAAGCCGTGCAGGATGCTGCCTCCTCCCGGGCTGTCGCAGTCGCTGTCCACCCTCTCCATGCCCTCATCGTCTCCCTCTCCCACCACGTCGATATCCACGTCCTCAGCGGTGAGCACAGTTTGGCCGGACATGTCGCTGGCTCGATCGCTGCCTCCAGAGAGGGTCATCTCACGGCTTACTCACACTTTAATGTAAAAAAGAATAAAATAGGTGAAGAAGAAACTCACAAGAGTGGAAACAGCTGTGTGGCGGCAGTGCGCGCACACCGGGGGTCTGTTGGAAAAATCGGAGGTCTCCAACGATCTGATATCTGATGGTGTGCAGAAAAACTTCAAACTTCAAGAAATATTCCCCACGCTGGAAGTTAGCGGGGCCTGCAGAGCGGCGCGTTTTGCCTCAGAGGTTGTTTGGAGAGAAAGCGCAACTTTTTTTTAATTTTTTTTTTTTTGCCTTTTGCGCTCCGGCGTCTCTCCTGAGCGGCGGCGCGCGTCCTAAACCAGCGATATTTGGCGAGCTGAGTCGAACTGACACATTCTGCTTTTGGAAAAAAGGCCGGAGCTTTTTAACAGGACTGACTGATAGATTACTTTCCCCCCTTGTATAAGATATACTATCAGAGCTGGGCACGTGGTTCGGTGACGCCACACCCCCCACCTCTCATCTCTCCTTCGCTTCCAAAGCTTTGCTCTCTCCGCTCTCCGTTAAACCATGCAAACTGGAGTTGTTTCTTGGATTTGTCAACAATAGGACATCAGCAGCGCTGCTTTCCGCTGATTTTCTGTGTTCGTCCGTCATAGACCATTTAACGGTGGCGGAGGGAGGAGGAGGAGCAGGGGGAGAAAATTGGCCTGCATGATTGAAAGATCTGAAGCGCTCTAACGTGGCTGCGCAAAAACAGCCTTTAACTTTTGCTAATTCGAACTGTGTTGACAGCTGCAGAGCGGTAACAGCGACAGCTAAGTTAAAGGAATCTGCTTGATTGAGTTTTGAGTGTTTTACCTTTTAAACTGTGAAATTGTGCATGAGGTTTTTCTTTCATCTGTGAATTCTACTGCTTAATCTTTTTCTTGCCTTGGCTGCGATGCACCACTTTATGTTTGCATTATTATAGATCCCGCTGTGAAACTTCAATGTGCGAACACAAAACACGATTTCCAAGTCTATTTATTCCTGCAGGATTAGTGGGAAGAGCGCGAGGAAGCAGCTGCAGCGGAATCGGCCATGAATGTTGGGGGAGACGAACGCATTTCCTTAAGAGTTTGGAAGAGGTGCAAACGACCCCGATCATTGCATGTGTTTGCATTTGAAAAAAAATCTAGGAAATGTAGCAGCGGGTGAATGCAAAGGAAGCATTTTTAATTCAAAGGCTTGGAGGTGAGCGCTAAAGTCTGAAGGCTGGGCTTGGGAAAAGAGCGAAATCCTTTTGTTTCGGCGCTAATATTTAGAATAACTGACGCAGACTTTGCATGCTGAACAGAAATGTGTAGAACTAGAAATAAAATATAGAAAATTTGCAACGCAGGTTGAGTAGCATGTCTATAATTAACATCAAGGACATTGCTTTTTTAAATTTAATATAAAGGGAATTTAAATACTGAAATGTTTTTATGTAGTTAAAATCTCGTTTTAAGTTTATTATACTTACAGAGGATTTACCTAATTTATTTATTGTATTATTGTTAGAATTATTTTATTTGTTTTTACATCAAATTTACTTTTGTTTGTCAAGTAATTCGTGTTAATTAATTACTTACGGAATTTATCTTACAACAGCAAAAGAAACCTAATCCAAAATTAATTTTCGCTTTATTTTTTTTTATCAGTTTTTTAATTAAATATTTTTCTTTGACTGTCGCTTGGTCGACATCTGACCAGCGTTACGCAGATGCGCGTCTCCCTGTCACACCTTTGCTGCTCTCCAGTCCGGGATAAAAGCAGGATTAATCAGACGCTATCATTAATAACGCGCGTTCGGGTCAAAGGGACGGAAACCCGGCTTCCGATTAGCCTGGCCTCCCGTTTAATCTTCGGCTGACCTGTGAGATCCGAAGGTCCGTCAATATGGACTACTTAGCAGATGAAACCAGAGTCCGAGTCAACTTTCATCCTGCTCACCCGTGGCGCGCACGCGAGTGTGTGTGTGTATGTGTGTGTTTAGGGAATCGCTCATTTGGTTGCTCCTTTTCTAAATGAAAAAGCACCTTGAAGATCTATTTTCTTCTTTTCTCCGAAAATGCTTAAAACAACATATATTTGTTTTTCTCTGTTTGTTGTGAAGTTGATTTTTAGCACTACTTTTAGGGAAGCAGAAAGCATCAATTTGAGTCATGTTAAAAAAGACTAACGTTTTACAGAAGAAAAACAAGATGTTGATCTACTTAAAAAATATTATTCTTGCGTTTGAATTTCTTTTTTTAAAGAGTCAGCTATCTTTCACTGTTGCCTGTTTTGTCTTTGAACCTGCAGGCGCAGCTAGCACAGCCAGCCCTAGGCATAAGCAAGCTACACTCCTGCTCAGGACCACTCTGCGGCAGGGGATGGGGGTCCCACTGAGCTGCTCCACTTCTCACACAGATGTAGATCTTAGGGTCTACGAATTGTGCCTAAATGTCAAAAAATCTGTTAATTTTCAAATTTACTTTAAGGATTTAAAATAAATGAATACAGATAAAATATAACACAAATAAAAAATTGATTTGGAGCTAAAATAGATTTAGCTTCAAAACTTAAAGAATTATCAGTATAAAAGAATCATGCATTTTACAGTTTAATGTAATGTAACTAGTGCAATATATATTTTTGTACTTACAGTTTAGTCAAATTTTATTCAAGCTAATCAATCAATAAAAACACCCTCCACCCCCCACCCAACTTAAACTTACTTTTCCCTCCCTTTTCTCTACTTATGCAATAAATAATGTGAATTGGGGCCCTAAGGCCCAGGGCCATATAAAGTATTGGCTTGGCTCTGTGTACGCAGCGTAGTTACCCGCTGATAAAAGCTCACTACAACAAGCACAGAGTGAGGGGGGCTTTCTAACCCGTCCTTCCTGTGATCTTTTGAAGCCTCATAAATCCGCTTTTATACCTCCGCAGTTTGTTAATGAAATGTGCGTTTTAAGCACACATGCACGGCTTAGCGCGACAAAAACCTTTTAGTATAATAAGCCATCTTGCTCCTGAATGAAACCGTTGGGAGGGACACAGAAGAGACGCAGCAGCAGCTCAGGCGATGGAAACAGCGTTGGAAAAACTACCACCAAGGTCGCTGGTATAACAAATAATTGTGATCATAATAATGTGCTGCTCCGGTGAACTCTGATGAATAGATTTTTCCCCCTCCCTTCAGGTTATACCGGTGCAGCTGGAGTCAGAGGTCAGGGACACCTGCGGAAGCTATAAGAGCGTTTCGGTTTGTTCAGAGGCATTTAGGCTCAATAAAGGTGAAAAAGGCTCATTCTAAATATTATTTTACAAGTTTTAGCTGCTTTGGAGATAAATAGCACACAGAACGTTTGTAAAACTATTCTGCAGTCGGTCACACAAATACAACTTTTAAAAACTTGTTTGCAATTGTGTGTAGATTGTTTAAATGTTTTTCTATATATACGTCATCTTTTTTATAATATGCAAAGTGCAAGGCATTCCTGGACATATTCAGCTCAATTAATTAGGTTAGAGTGCATCTGAGGGCTGCCGCTTTATTACACAGATATAATAAATTAATGCATTGTTGGCGCGTCTGTAATTATGCTAATTATTTTATACCAGCAGCAAAATCTTCACCCTGTCACATTTAATAAGAAGTGAAAATCTCAAGCAGGTGTTAACAAAAAAATGGAAACGAGATGTAATGAAATGTATTTTTGTCCCAAAAATTTTATGTTTCACATCGGACAATGTGTATCCCATCAGAGAGATGAAGGGAGGGTAGTTTTTTTCCTCCCTTTTATCTACTTTTTATTTTTTGGAAGGCACAATTTTCCGTTTCTCCCAAAGAGTCCACTCCATCAATCTGGGAGTTTGTGTCAAACAATATGACGCAGCTCATCTTTAAGCCCTCCTCCTGCTGGATGTGCGGCTCTCACATCAGAGTCCACACGTGGGGCCCGACACCGAGCCACGCGGTGTCTCAACGCCTCTGCGCGCGCCTGGATTTCTGTTTGTCGGGAGGCCCCGTTTTATAAAAATGTTTGTATAGCTACTGAAACGCAGTAGATTAGTATTTTCTGCACCTGATGCATGACGCATCTCATGTGCTCCTCTTGTTTTTAGTTTTTGTACCAAGCACAGTCATGGTTTAGGGAAAAATTTTAGTGAAAATATGAACAAAAGCCCACAGATTGTTCTACAGTTCTCATACTTTTACTTTTATTTTTTAATCCTCTTCAATAAATGCAGGTTTTCAGTGGGTTGACTTATGCCAATAACAGCATAAGTCAATATAACTGAAAAAGTGATATTGACAATAGACAACAATAAAACAACAAGCTTTCACAAATTCTGTATAAATTATGTCACGTTTCTCCAATTGCAGTCTTGAAATATTTGCTTTGAGTGTTTCTTGCTTTTTCTTCTCAATACATTTCATACATTCCTTTGACTGTCATTGTACCTATAGATTGCTGAAGTGCAACACAAATAGCTAAAAAAAATAAGTTGCATGTGATTTTTTTTTAATATGTCAAATATACAAATGTGTAAGCTTTGAAAGACTACTCTTGAAGAAAAATAAAATATATATTTTTGGATTTCATTCTCATATAAAATACGTGCATTTTAGCGCCAGATAATATCTGTTTTTATTTATTTGTTTGCTTTTTAGTGTAAAACAAAAAAATGTCTCGCCACCTGTCTGTCGGTGGACAAATCCTGACACCCCGGCAGCAAGAAGACCACTGGGAGGGGACAGACCTGCATCAAACTTTGAGGATTTTTATCTGCTGATGCCGCTGCTGCTGGGAAAATGACACCTCCAGCTAAATGCAGCGGGGGATTACCATGCCAATGTAAACTTGTTAAATACTTACGGTGTCACTCAGTTTGTAGCTCTTTGTCATTCAGAGGGTGGCTGAAAGTTATGCTTCAGAATGTTGCCTCGTTGAGTGAGGCAGATCAAGGCCGCGAACAGTTGCGAATTGGTCCCACTTCTGGCCTTTTACGCGCTGTCAAAACACGCGCAATTCAACGCGTTGTGTGCATGAAAAGGGGGCAAACTCGGACTTAATAACACACCCGAGACTACAATGAAATCATTTGCTTAAATGGTTTAATAATAAAAAAAGAGTAAAATTGTTACATGAAATAATAATAAATGTTTATTTTCGCAACAATTTGTGGAAAGTTGATCATTCTTCACTGATAGTTGGAGGAAAGTGTATTTTTTTAAATCAAATAAATAAATGAAACACCCTAAACAAAAATAATCTTCCTCAGGAAGGTTACCGGATGAAAATGTAAACCTGCAGATATTCATGTTTGCATATGAACCAGGTTGAAAGGGACCTTTCATTCAACGTGACCCTTGAACTCAATATCCTCTGCCTATTGATGCATACATTTATATGTAACATCACAGTAAATTACCTTCTGAATTCGCCTGCCCTGTACCCATAATAATGTTCCTTCACCTAATCTGTCAGGTTCCACTCTGAGACACTTTACCTCTTGTCGAACCCAATTATTGCAGAAGATGAGGAAGAGGCAAAAGGTTTTGGCTTGGCAGAGAAACATGTTTGGATTCAGAGGCTTCTTTATTGGTAATATTATGCTATAAGCAGAAATATTCCAGAAAATACTGTTCTCACATTACAAATAACAATATTTTCATGCAACCTTTGCTTTTTTAATTAAAGCAAAATTTTCTACACTATCTCATATTTGCTTTACAAAAGTGTCCTTTTCTATTATTGCAGTGGGGAAGTGCATATCCTTATCAAAGTCATGGTGCTGTCTCTTGAAATTAGAGACAGCACCTCTAAATTGTCAATTACACAGAGGTTAAGTAGACTGAATAGACTCAATGATTCAAATCAGGTGGTACAATTTATTGCACATCACTCTCTGGTTTCATTTCACAGAGCACTGACAGTGAAGCGCATTTATTTTACACAATAGGTGAATACATTTGACACAGATCCTTTCTATATTGTTCAGTTTTTCAAGCAGCTTATGAAAATTTGCTCAACAAATTATTTTTTTAAATGTTTTTTGTTTAGGCTTGTTATGAACAGTAATTTTTAGATTATGATATATATCCAGAACAATTGTACTTGTTTACCATAACAACCATCAAATAGAAATAATTGCATCAGACTTAAATGCGATATGCGTTTAAAAGGTGAACTGGCATCCCACAACGTCTTTTAATGTTAACTGATTATTCATATACTGATTTGTTTTGGTTCTCCATTTGAATCGTGAAGCTTGATGTACTTGATGCACTTGATGTAATGCAATAATAAATGCCATATGCACATCATTTTGTGCAGTAATGATGTGAACATTCTTTTATTTTTAGGATCCTGTCTTTCACCCAGAGATCTCAACTTATTTATAAATTACCTGCAGGGAAAATATTTATTGGAAGAAATATATGGTTCACCTGCATTTTTAGGAAATTGTCCAGTTGTCCAGAACTGTGACAGGCCAGCAAAGTAGTGTGTAGTTGTGAAAAGGAAGAAAAAATATATTTGATTCCCATTATATTTTTTTATTTATTTACAAATAAGAATCTGAAGTGCTGCCTGAATAATGTGTCAATACATCTATGCAAGTCAATTTTTTCCCAAAAATTTCAAGCTCAGTTCCCCTTGAATGAACATCAGTTTTCAAGCACCGACAGATTCTGAAAGAGTTTTAGATCCGAGTCATTCTATCACATGAAAATACTTTAATTTAAACCCTTCCATTGTAGCACAGACTGCATGTTTTGGATTGCTGTCCTACTGGAAAATAAATCTTCACTTCAGTCTCGAGCTTTCTCCAGCCTATAACAATTTTTTGTTAAATTCATCCTTTTAATTAGCTCCATCTATTTTCTTATGAACCAGTTTCCTTGTCTTGTTAAAAAACACATGATGTTTTATGTTGGACCTGGTGTATTCAGGTCAGAGTGTCTATTTTCAACCACACATGGTGTTCTGCTTGAAAACCAAACATTTACTTTGTTACATCCAACCATTATATTAGGTTAGTAGTACTAAATACTTTATCAAGACACTGTAAACCCAACAAAAGGAAATGCTTATGTATAGTTTATTTTCTATGTACCTATTCACACTCACTAGACGTGATGTAATTCATTAAAGGGTCATATACTTATTATTATTTGAATTTGAATTTAAATTTACTTCAAAGGTGTGCATGCATTTCAGTGTCAACTTTTCCTTTTCAGTTGTTATACCATAACCATAGCTGACATTTCAGTGATTATACATGTAATTGGTCATTAATATGATTAGTACTTATAATGGCAAAACTAAGTTAAGTCTTACTATATTTAAGATGGCTTTTAACTTAGATTTTGTACTTTATATTGCTTAAACTCAAACTTAAGATTTAGTTCATATACCCATTTAAATGGGACATACATACAAAGTTAAGAATGTAAACATGGTTAACACTCAAAGAAAGTTAGTGCCCTGAAACCAGAGCTCGTAGTCCAAAGTCAGCTACACAAGCATCAATATTTTACGATCTCTCAAGAATCCCTATTGCAGATGCAATCAATGCCTCCTATTCATTATCCATGTGTATGTCTTCTAGGTATGGCCTTTGTCGTTAGGCAATAATTCTCCCTTCCACAGTTCCACATCACTCCACTGAGCCATACTTTTACAAATGCCTCAGGGCTATAAATACTAATGAAATCTCTTTGCTTAATTTGATTTTGCTGGTACACTTGCAGTTATGGCTGAACTTTCCCACGAGAGAGGCTGATTGGACACTTTCAAGTCCTTATGGAAGCAGGAAAACATTCCAAAGAGCTGGGGAGATCATTTCCATAATTACCCCGATTGGCAGCCTAATGACCTTCTGCGACAATAAAAAGATCTCTTGCTAATTCCATTTCTGTCGCTGACATTCAAGAGAGTCCTATCTTACATGTTTGAGGGTTCACAAGATAACAAGTGTACTTTTTTTCCCCCCTCACGAGCAAAAGAGCAGTCTCATTCAGTGTTGCACCCCCCTCCATTCCACATCGCGACCAACGGCTCTGCTCTGAACAGGATCTGCCTGAGACTGTACAGCTTCTCTACTCTGCTCCAAAGTTGGATAATTTATGGACCAGGGGGAGATTATAAAGATGGATCTGTAAGGCAATCAATTCCCATGTTGCGTTTTGAATGGTGGGATAGAAATGAAGTGCAGAATAATTAAAAAGATCACAAGTCCCCCCTCGCATGTAATAACGAGCAGGTCTAGAGGCGGTGGGCTCCTCCACGGTGCCAGAGGAAGCTCTTTTGATGTGACTGAGAGGACACCTCGGCTGGTCCAGAGCTGCTGCACAAAAGGATGGTTTTACCCGCCACCACACACTGAGGCTGCATTGCCACGCATGCAGACAGTTTGACCAGGCAGATCACAAGCAGATACTGTTGTCAGAGGAAGCTGGGATGGTTTTTTATCTGCTTAGATGTCAGGGTGACTCAGAGCTGGCAACGATGCAGAGTGTGTGGGGGTCTGTTTGGAATATGTTTCACAGGCCCACAATGCTCAGAGTGTTGTTGGATGTTTAAAAAAAAATCATCCGCTGTCTGTGTATGAATGGGTGTCAAAATGTACCGTCGACCCTCTGCATGCACAGCTGTGAGCCACTTTGACCTGATAAATACCGCTGCAGACTCCTTAAAATTCTGAATACATTAAACTTGATGTGAAATTTCAAACTATGTAACTGATGGCCCTTTATCATTCTTATTTTCAATCAGTGACAAGATTCTGTGGGAATAAGCATGAGACTTTTAGTCTGAGCAGCACAAGTAGCATCTGCTGCAGAATGGTAAAGAAGATTATTTCTAAGAGGAAACACCAGGATGTGCCTGTGTATCAGTTCAGGATTAGGATTTATTTAGACTCAACAATAAGATGAATCACTTTAGTTAATGTCTAACAGGTGAATCAATGGGAACTAGTGATCCTTGCAATTGTGAATTATACTTGTTATTCATCAAACTCAGATCTATTTAAAAATGATTAACACAAACAGATATTATTAGTGAAACGATATTACAGTAACTTTCCTGTCCAAGTATGGATTAAGTAGAAGTTTTACGATATTAGGATAGAGAATTTAGGACAAAGTATTATTTATTTAAGGGTTAATTGATATAGGAGTCTGGAGGAAGGAGTTTTAGTCCTGGCTTTGATTCTGGCAAAAAATTTTTTTTGTCTTGATGGTTCTCAACTTTGGATTAGAAATCAGCTGGCAACAAAGAGAAATGCTCCTAAAGGATGCTACTCTGTATAAACATGCAAAGTAGGTAATAATATAATGTTTTACAACTAAATCTTTAAAGATTGATCAGGTCCATATTTTGACATTGTTTTGTTCTAAAGATTGGTATGGAATCATCTCAGTAGGAGGTCAACCATCTAAGGAAACAGGGTGAGTTGATTGACCAATCAGAAGGGAACATGGGCTACACCATCAGATGGGTCATATTAGAGAGCCGTTAAAGCTGCTCTAATTATTCATGAAGTTGTTGATGAAGTCCAAGGAGACAAAAGGACAATGTCAGACACGAAACAAAGTGTGGAATAAAGGATTTAATATTACATATAGATGTAGTTAAGGAACATAGAATTAAAGCTTCAAACAAGCACAAATTTGACTTTTTCTCATTAGTCCAGAACTGGATGCAGGTCTGGACTGCATCCAGTCTGGATGCAGACTTGAATTGGGGAATCATGGAAGTTTGCACAATTAGCGAATTGTTGAGTCAGAAAAAAACATTTTTCTCTAAGAATTAGCCATTTGGGAGAAGTACTGAAATTAAATGAGAGATTTGTTTACTAAAGTCCTTTTCTATTTGCTTATTTGTTTTGTGATCAAGTCTGCTGGCCGTCTTTGTATGAAGAGAAAGGCCTGGACATGTCTCCCATGCAGCTGACTTCGGATTTGGATCTCAGCTTTTGCAGATGATATAGTACTCTCATTTAGTTAGGGGAAACCTGGAAAGGTTACTGGAATAGTTTGCATGTGTGAAATCGTCATGATTGAAATTAAAAACTCCAAGCCAACAGGGCTTGATCTGAAAACGTGGATCAGTAATCTTGTGTGAAAGTAAAGGTTCTGTGGAGGTAAAACAAAAAACAGTCAGTCATTGTTTAAATCCTACAGCTTGCCCACAGAAGAGATAAACCACAATATAGTGCATAATATTGAGTAACAACATTATAGTTGCCACCTATGTGAGCACTTGTGCACTTTCAAATGTGCACAAGTGTTCACTTTCAAATGCACTTTTTAGAGCGATTCAGATTTTCTAAACAGGAGTTCTCATGATAACTACAAAAAGTTTATTTACTCTTTAGAAGTATCTGATCATTGTTCTTTAAAAATGCTAGGAATCTTGGCCACAAAAATATTTATTTGTACCAGAAATCCTTATGAAAGTGGACCTTGGTTTCTGACTTATTTTCGGCCAGTAGTTTTTGGCGAAGCAGCTTGTCGAGAATCTAATCAATTGTGCCATTTAAACATGTTACAATCAAAGTGATGCAGTAAATAGTTATTTGGCTGGCTTCTTCTTGGTCAGTAATGCTCTAACTCAAGAACTAAAGGCAACTTAAATGACTAATAGGGCCATGTGACTGGACTTGAAAAAGTCGCTCAGAACAGCAAATTCAATTATCATGTTAGAATTCTGCACAAAAACAATCTATTCTAGTAATTAGAGGTATTCCTGTCAGATGACTCATGTTAGTGGGGCCTAATGCCATTTGGAAAATTCTAACGCCTGCTTTGAATGTTATCAAATGTTTACAAAAGAGTTTAATGTGCGAAAATGCAATCAGGGAAGTGGCTGGTTATTCTTTGTCGACAGCAGCATTGAGCAGTGATTTTCTAAATTGGCTTGGTGGTGTATTAAAAGTAACAAAAATTTAATTTAGCAAACTTAACAAAACACAACATTTAGGCCGGATGTCTCTGAGTGCACAATGGAAGATTGTTTCTTTACTTTTTCAAGTCTTTAGTTGGTTTAAAAAAACACCTGTGCTTTGACTTGGAATGTGCAGAAATGATTTTAGTCAGCCATAGAAAAACATGGTTAGTTAAAATTTTTTATCTTGAGGTTTAGGAAGTTATAGGAATAAAATTATGATTTGGACATGAATGACAAATAAACAGCTAAAATGTAGGAACAATAAACTGATATGTCCAATTCTACAAAAACTATTTCAATAATGCAGTGTTACAGTAAACCTATAGGGCCTCGTAGAAATATTCAACAATATTCCCTAATCCTTCTTCACATCTTTTCATCTTATAACTATAAACCTTAACATATTTAATCAGAATACTTTTTTGTGGCAGAACAACCAATTGTAGTATGCATGTATATTCAGCTCCGAGAGGCTGAACTTTATTGAAACAATTTTCACCATAATCAGAGGTCCAAGTCTTTAGGTCATATATTAACTAGCTTTACATAAACAGCCTAAAATCTTTGTCAGTTTTTCATCTCAAAATAGCTCAAATGGAGGCTGTATCTGAACATTAATCTGCAATCCTTGCCACATTTTCTAGATCAATTTAATGGATGAATCTGAGACATGCAAAAGCGTTATATTGTAGCTCCCAGTTTCCAGACTTTTGCAGCCTCTAATACTTTTTCTTCCAGTATCACCCACGTTCCCAAGAAGCCAGAGAATCTTCCTTGGGGTGTTAAAGTAAATGATGCCATTACTACCATACTTCACTGTTGTAGTAGTTGGAAAAAGATGTATCATTTTGATTCATTTTCACAAATATGCTCAATGTTTTTGTTGGTTTATTCCATAGAATCCATCAAAACACAAACACATTTCTGACTGCAATGCGACAAGATACAAGAAAAAAAAAAAGATATGCTTGTGAAATGCACTATAATAATTTAGCTGAATTTTCTTCTACTCTTTATTTTCATATATTAATTACACATCATTCTTTTTTTACCCTTACCGATTCTCCTGGGTCAGGTTTTGATGCTTCTGCAACAAGTCACCAAACTTTTGGAGCCTCACAAAGGCCACATTCTCCTATAAGTTGCTTTTCTTCATCATCCAGCTCCAGGGCAAGGCAGATCTGCTGAGACCCCTGCATTGTCTGCCCAAAACCACATATTAAATTTGCCCTGCACAAGCCATTTCATTGAGTTGTGGCAGGAATTCCTTTGCTGGTTCATTCATCTGTGTACATGGTTTGGAAACACATTAGAAACAAAGCAAGCCAGTCAAAGGATAATATTGAGGAAGTAGCATACATTTCAAGTTTTGCAGCATATGTCATCTCTGTTTCATGCTCTTTTGCTCAGTACCAGTCCATGCGGGGGAAATACTGTGAAACTAGCTGCAAGCCATCCAAATTTCTTCTTGCATGTGTAATGTTTTGCTCTTCATTAGGAATTCTGGATTTTCCCCACCAGGAATGTCAAGTGAATACAAAGAGAGGGAAACTATGAGCGCTCCCCATGCACGGTTAACAATTAACAATAGATAATAAAGACAAAAATCTGATTTTAGACAACCAGGCTGTTCTCATTCAAAATATTTTAGAGTCTGCTTTATGTTCTTGTGGGAATAACATGACTTTGTACCATCATTATAATAAGAATATAGCAGACTTTTGGTTCTGATGCTATTTATTTAAAACAAACAAGAAACATTTATGATTTTCTAATTGTCATATGTATTTATAATTGTTGTATTACACAGTTGTTTTATAATTTATACTTTATGTCCCCAATCCATAAAAAAAATCCTAAAATCTTAGAATTTTACAATTTTTCTTAGAATTTATTTCCGTAAGATAGAAGTTATTCACTTGCTCCTCCGTTCTGCTTGGTTTTTGCTTCTTTACTTCCCCATTTTGTTGATCATTTCACCTGATCAAACAACTTCATGCAAGCAGCCAATTGTGGTAAATTGCTGGCAGATGAGCATCCACATTACTATTAATATGTAATGTAGTAAAATGAATAGCACTGCAAGAAGCTGTGACAAATCAAAATTATGATGTAAGTATGGTGAAATTAAACATGTTAATGCCACCTGGCAATTCATTTGATCTTATATAGTTTCAGAAACACTTTTCTTAATCCAGTATAGAGTCAATAATTGGTTCATTTCTCTCAACTAATTTCTGAGAGCTACTTGTTTGTTTGATGCCTTGTTTTTATTTTGTATGAACCAATCACAGTCCCTAGATGACATTCAGACCCAGCACCACCTGGTAAGTGTGGTATTTCTTCAAACTATGTGTTTCCAAACTGGTTCAAGAAGCAGTTCGGAATGTTATTACATGTTATTACATGAACATCTTACTGATGTTCAAACATTTTGTAGAGCGCAGTAAAAAGCCATAAGTGAGCCTGGCACTCTGCTTTATGTCCAGGAAATTTAATGACTGATAAGTACAAACGTCACAGATCCGACTTCAGGCGTGTCTACAATGAGTTCATTGTGCTCAAATTCCATGACCTATTCCTACTACCTCAGGATTCCCCCTAATTTATCAAATTAATTGCTTTGTAAACATTTGATCAATTTCAAAGATGTGTCCCATCGCTACAAATTGTATTAGCCCAAAACCAAAGTCATCTGATGGCGATTCTCTCCATCGCCAGTAGCATCTAAGAGGTCAGTGGCTTTGGCTCAAAATGATCATCTGACATGAGTGAGTGAGCATGTTGTGTTTGCAGATCAGGGGCTTTTTAGAATGATATGTTCAATTTACAACCTAACTTATTTATCACTGGCTAAGCAGTGAGGTAAAAGCAGCCAACAGGCCCATGGTGGCTGTGGAGGAGCTGCAAAGATCCATAACTCAGATGGTTGAATCTGTACTGCTGTAAACTCAACATAGTGACATTTATGAAGGGTAGTTTAATTGTTGAAGGTTTCTAAGTCCTCGTGTGTTTTTCCACCAGCCAGCAGACACACTGAGCATGTGGAAGTTACATAATTGTGGCGTGAATGTGACCCAAATCAAAGAAACACACTGAGACGTGGAGGAAAAATGTAAAACTCTTTATTGTACAACCAGTGAAACAAAATAATGATTTATTCTTGAGGAAGGTGAGTGTTGGACTTCACAAAAGATGTCCTTTATCACTGATTCTGTTCCATCCACACTGACTGAGTCTAAGCTAGATTTTCAAAACAAAGATGGGTAAATTGTGTTTCCAATACAAAACTTTGTTTATATTCGGCTAATGTCAAAAATCACAATTTCACAATTGCAGTATTTCTCTTAAATAAGAAATACATTTAAATCATGAATAAGTTTGTTCATATTATCAGTCATTTAAAAATATGCTGCATAGTTATCCTTCACTTACTTCTTGTTGTCTTCTTCTTCATGGTTTGCGCCGCTGGCAACATCCAGTTGTTGATTACTTGATTCGTGTCATGTGAAAAAATTTATTTGCAAAAAAAAAGATAAACTATGTATTATGTTTCTTAAACTTAACAATCATGCTCCACTTTTGTTGGTCTGTCACACAAAGTTCATTTAAAATACACTGAAGTTTGTGCCTGTAATGTGACAAAATGTGAAACAAATTAACAGGCAATCTATACTTACATTTTTAAATGTGGCACCACTTGGGCTCTGTGCCATTCAAAACTGGAGTCACACAAGCAGAGGAATGGCTACAGGAGGTGTTGGCCTGTAGAGATCGCTTTGCCCATCTGCTAGGGACTCATGCATCTTCACTCCAAAAATACTGACATGGTCCATTCAGAGGCATCTGTCCAGTGGTCCCGCAGAGTCACAAAGTTTGCCTTGTGCTTGTGTCTGTCTGGTTTTTCAAAGACAGAGTTCTATCACTGTACCTTTATATGTGTCATGTTTTCTCATGCAACTTGTGAGAACTCTGATTTTTCCTATATTAGTTTCATCCTTTTAATATGTCTTGTACAGCTGATTGCATTTTGTGTTTGTGTGTATGTGTGTGAGTGAGGTATCATCTCCCTAGAGTATTCTAGGCCTCTTACTCAACTCTCACATGAGGATGACACAGGGCGTCTGGTTTCACAGTAAAATTAGTTTGACATTGATGGAGTCACAAATGTCACCATGTGGCCACTTTGTTTTTCACTTCACGACACAGAAGTTACTTCAACGGGATTTGACCACAGCCATTTCCCTGTCTTAGCTGCATGCCTGTCATTGTCTGTCTTTGGTGAAAACATGTCGGACTGGTCCAAATTGCACTCTTTGTTTAATTTCGGTCATAAATTTTAATGATTTATGTGCAGACTTTCAGACATTTTTGTATCTGTTTTGATCATTTGGAACGTTGCATGTTGCGTGATCTATCTGTTGACATTCAGTTTAGAGACTCAAGTTGGTTTTAGGTGGTCACATAAAGGTTTGGACATAAATTAAATGGGTGATAATTTCTCAGAGTAAACAAAAATATTTACTGATTTTAGATGACTTTATTGTTTTACATCTACAACTCCAGTTAGAAGTTTACATTTATAAATATGTGCATTAATGTCATATTGTGACATAAGAATAAATATAAATGGGTCTTTCAAGTGGACAATGACCATATGTGTACCGATATGCTAAGGATTTAAGGACAACAAAATCAAAACCTCTCTGGTTTTAGTTCAGAACTCAAGTTCATTTGATTCCAATTGGGGAGTCAGTATAATTCTATTCTGGTTCGTAAAACCTTTTTGCAGAAGGACTTGGCTCACCAAGAAGGTTTTTAGTCTGCAGTTAACACAAAGTAAACCACAAATGTTGAGTTGTGTTGCACAGCAAGCCTTGAGTTGTTGCCCCTCCCTGCCCAGGTCATTTGTTTTCAATGGCTGAAGGACTCTGTTGGCCACTCTTTGGCAGAACCAAATTAAGAGGTGCATCCAAGACGGATGAGTTCAGAGAGGATGAAAGATTGGCGGAGTAGTCAAAAATGTTTCCTCTTTTTTTTTCTTCCATTTCACCTGTTCTTTTGCTGCCTTCTGTCAGATAAATGATCTGCGAGAGAAACATGATCTGTCCTGTTTTCACTGCTGACTCTCCTCTGTGTTGCTGTCTCAATTCTTTATGACAGGACCAAAACATGAACCAAGACACAACTGTTTGACTCATAGTTATGCAATTAGGAGCTAAGTGAATATTTGGTTTGTTACATGCATAATTTGAAGATATGTTGTGAAAACCTCAATGAACCTCTGGAGAAATATGGAATAGAAACTGCTCCTGGGAAACAACTCATATTTCATGTTTTGAAATATGAGTTGCATTAATGGTTACTTTTATGGTTAAATGAGGAACCAAAATGTTAGAAATGTCCAGGCTTTCATCTGTTCTTTCATTTGTGTAGATGGCATGATGTTGGTTTTCCAAAGTGTTGACCTTATTTTTCTTATCAGATAGTTTCTGTTTGACATATTTATTTTGCTTCTACATGTCTATCCAAATCGATTTGGATAGCTGTGGTCAGAGTTATTTAACCAAAATTGTAGTTAATAGGTAGCTACAGCTTTTCCACATAAGCTGTGAGGTTGGTTAACATTGTTTTTCTTCTATGATAAATGAAGCCATTCACTGAGGTTATCGGTGTTTGATATCAAAATTACTGACAGAAGTAAAGGGAGAAAAAATATTAAATAGGCAATATATTTTGATAATGCAGTGTAGGCAAAAAATAAGCCCCTGCCTATCTTAACCGTTTTCATACCACTAAATAAACATACTCAAATTAAGGATTAGTTTTCTTGTACATTTTTAGTGTAAGACTATTTACGCTTCAGAAGTCTATTTTAAACACGAAGTATGTTAAAGATGTGTTAAAGGGGAGTAATGGATTAAAGAAAAATGAAAAAAAAATGGAAAGGCTGTAAGAGATTGCAATTTAAACATTTTTTTAAACTTAATTTCTCTCACCCTGTTTGACTTTTCTTGTCAATAATTTGTATGGTGACAAGTGACCCTTGCAAAAAAAGTTAATTTATTTCAAATGTTCTAATTTGACTTGACTTGCTTGCTGCCGATGACTGATAAATATGTACTGACATGAAAAGGCATATTCAACTTATCTATTCAGGTAAAACGTTAACAGATATACTGTAAAATATAATTTTTAGCATAAATTTTTTAAATCAGAAATATAAAACCATGTGACTGTACTCTTAATCAGGGGCTGAGTCAATCGCTGCCTACAAGATCATTCTGTAAGTGGAATCGCTGCCCTAATTACAAATGAATAGGCCATGTCACCTCAGCAGTTTCACATGTATTTCCTGTCAGTGTAAGATCTTGTTTAACACTGATCTGACACCACCATCATCCTCACCTCTGCTGGTACCTTTAACTGTCAGAGGTCTATCTCCTTATGGCCAATCCATGTCTTTATTTTACCCAAAATGGCTCAGTAAGGAATTACTCAACAAAGATGCCTGGGCTACTTGGCTGTAAATGGGAGTTCCTTAGCATTTGGTGGCATTTGGAGAGCTTGATCACATGCAAGATCTTGGGTCATTTATATGGTAATAATTTAATGATATGGTTAAATTAGTGGTTTAGCTGAATGCCTCGCTTTGAGGGGCAACAAAGTCAAAGGCATTGAATGAAATAGAAACGAGAAGAATTACAGAAAAGTTGAGAATCATATGACTTGTTCTAAAGATTCATATTGTTTTTAAAGCTGTTCTTAGTTTTAAATTACTTGTTAACTGTATGTTGAGAATCACAGCTGTGGCTCTTTATGGAGAAGGAAAACTTAAAACACTGAAATGAAAAAAAATGACAGCACTATCCTAGTAAATAAGAGAAAGGCTGAAAGGCTACAAAACAGGAAAAACAAGTAATCAGTGACAATAATCTAGCAAATGAAGGGCATTGAGCTACATAAAGAGAAAAACAACATGGTTAGGATTAGATAAAGGCAGGTGTGATAATTATCAAATGGAGACCTGGAGTGCAGGAATTGTATAAAATATGATTGACAGGTTTCATATTTTGGAAAATGGATTACGATATAATCAATTACATTCACTTCAAGGATCACCATTTCATGTCAGCTCAAGACACTTTGCCAAAAAAGTCAACTCAGTCCAGTCATTCATACATTGCAGTTAATCTTAGTTATCAAACAATACAGTGAAGTCAGCTTATTATTCAAATTGGACAATAAAAGTTGTCAAAGGAAATCTATCAGGTTGCATTGAGTCCTTAACTTTGTCTGCAACAGTTTCTCACACTGAGCATGTGTTAAGCGACAGTGGAGAGAAAAAACTCCTTTTTAACAGGACGAAATCTCCAGTAGAACATAGCTCTGTATGAACAACCATCTGTCACCAGTGACTGGGGGTCTGAGAAGACAGACTTACAAAAAGAGAATCTAACATTCTATTCTGGAAAAGGGAATCAATGGAGAGCAGCTAAAAGAGGAGACATTTTATCAGAACTTTTGCTGCAGCATTTTGGAACAGCTGAAGGTTTTCAGCTGAATTTTGTGGCTTCCTGATAGTAGAGAATGACAGAAGTCCAGCATTTGAAGCAGCAAATACTTGCAGCATCATTCCTAGACAGGATAGTTCTAATTTTGATCAGTATTCCAGAGTGAAACAAGCAAATCCTAGAAACCTGTTAAGTGTGGGATTCAAGTGTCATGTCCTAGTCAAAAATAACTCAGATGTTCATCCTGCTGCAAAGAAACTTGAATCTAGAGATAATGCTTTGGGAAAGAAACACTATTACCATGCACTGCTGTCATTATCATTTAGAAACAGAGCTGAAAATGTATAAGAAGCTTTTATAGCACATAAGTGAATTGCTACCTAATTTTGTGATCACTCAGATTTTGCTGCTAAACAACAATAAAACATAAACAGTTTGTTAGCAAGCTCAGTGACGTTGTTTTGGGTTCTAAACAACTCCCATGTGTGATTTCACACAGTGTGGACCTCGTCTAATAAGCTCTGCTGCTGTTGTTCTCCTTCTACAGCACTCCTGAAGAGGACGCGGAAAGTTGTCTGGATGTTCTATGCAAATGTTTAGTATATTAGCATACACAGTTGTAATTAAAGTATAATTAGAGAGACAAATGGTGCTGTGAAGCTCTGTGCCTTGGCTCCAGAGTCTGTTTATCAGCAGTCTCTTGTTTGGTCGGCTACAACAGGTTTATAGGAAACAAGCGCCGCCAACTGCTGCATTAATTGTTATCGTTGCCTTGGAAAGCAAATAGGTGCCATAGCGCTGCAGACTGTGAGAGGAGAAAGCTGGAGAGGGACCGGGACAAATTAGTGTAGAAAATGAGAGTGTCGAAATTATAGAGGGATTAGCATAGACGATAATGAAGCAATTAAAGAGTAAGCGCCCAGCACTCAGGTGCCTTTACTGAGCTGGTTCACTCCAGCTGCTTTCAGGCACTCTGGTGCAAATATATCCCCAACGGTCAGGGGAGGTAACTCGCTGTCCTAATGCATCACAGATATTGACTGAGATGAGAGGACTCGACATGACATGCTGCAGTGTAATGCAATGTGACAAAGCACTACCCAGTCTGACACAACAGGACGTGGCAAGATGGAGAACATGACGTTCCATCACAGAAAGTAGCACAGAAAAAATACAGCAGAGCTAACTGGCTCATCACTGGAATAATGAAATGTTGCTTTAAGACACTGTAGCATTTTTCTATTTTTTTTATTCTTCTTCAGCTTCTTATGTTTATGGCAAGTAGACACCCATTTTAAATTCTTTAACTTTGGATGAAATCAAACTTAATGAGAAGGGACAAAAACAGTGTGTTCCTCAAATCCTTAACCTAAATGTACCTTTGGCCCAAATTTAGAAAACAAAAAACATGAAAAGCAAAAAATCATACACTTTTTAATGTTTTTTGCATTCATGTCATTACATCAAAATTTTATTATAAATAACAAATCAATTTTGAAAATAGATTTATTCTAATGTTATAGATTGTTTTGAGTTGTTTTTGAAGTTTGATTATTCTGTTTTCCATAGTTCCTTTCTTTGTTTAGAGCAATATTGCTTCTGTTTTACTTACATTCTTATTGTTTCTAGTGTATTATGCTTATTTGTTGTCTCTACTTATTTCTTGTTAATCTAGTTTAATTATGTTTCTCAGCTCTAGTTATTATTTAGTGTTAGATTCATTCAGTGTACTCTCCCTCGCCCACTATGTCATTCTTGCTCTCTCTCTCCTCAGCTGCCTTCTGCTTTCTCCTCTCACACCTGCAACCCGTTAGCTTATCAGGCCAGGTCTTTTGTTCAATCATTCACCCTCACAGTATTTAAACCCTTCTACTGCTCACACCCCTTGCTGGTTTCTCCTGTTAAATCCTGCCTGTCCTGTCATCCTCCTATTTGTTCTGCTCTGGCTCCCTGTGTTCTTCATGTTTTCTTTTTTGTTGTTGTTGTTGTAAGTTTCTGTTTTTTCAATCTTTATTAAATCTTCAAAATCAGTTAAAAGTCTCAATCTGCTGCATTTGGGACCAACACACATAATGACATTTGTTGCTTTGTTTACAACCCAGAAGATTATTGTTTTGTGAAGAAAAAGTATTAGAAAAAAAAGGGAACTTGTTTGTGGTGCATATGTGTGGACTGGATATCTGGAGAATAATTAAAAATAAGAGACACTGATTTTGCACATTTGAACTCTGGACTTTTGTGCTAGAAATCTGGTTACTCCCGTTTCATTGTCCAGGCTTATTTGATGATTTTGCAACTTTTTATTGTTACAACCATAAACATTTTTTTTCAGTTTCATAAGATATACAAATAGTTTAATCATGAGGCAGAAGAAAACAAAGCTTTCAAAAGTTTGTGGGGAATGCATGTGTATACCCTACAAGTAATAAACCACACAAGTCAATGGTAAAGTTATGGATACTTTAAAAGCTGAATTAGAGTATAAAAAGAGCCAAAAGGAAAGTCATAAGAAGTCATGTTTGCAGTTTAAGCAATGTAGGGGACACAGTAAACATGTAAAAGTAAGCTATTAGGTCAGATGAGACCAAAATGTAACTTCTTTGCCAAATTGATAACATTATCCAAAGTCACACCCTGAACACATTGCCCTTACAGGAAAGCGTAGTGTTGGCAGTTTTATCCTGTGGTGTTATAATTTGACGAGTCAGTGTTTATGGATAAATGGATTGCAAGGCTGCACAGTGGTGCAGTGGGTAGCACTGTTGCCTTGCAGCAAGAAGGCTCTGGGTTCAATTCCTGGCCCAGGGTCTTCCTGCATAGAGTTTGCATGTTCTCCCTGTGCATGCGTGGGTTCTCTCTGGATAGTCCGGCTTCCACCCACAGTCCAAAATGTGACTGTTAGGTAAATTGGTCTCTCTAAATTCTCCCTAGGTGTGAGTGAGTGAGGTTGTTTGTCCTGTCTGTGTTGCCCTGCGACAGACTGGTGACTTGTCCAGGGTGTACCTTGCCTATCACGCGAAACGCTCCCTGGAGAAAGGCACCAGCACCCCTCCCATCCCCACTAGGGACAAGGGTGTACAGAAAATGGATGGATGCCTTAAACACGAGGTAATCCTGAAAGAAAACCTGTTAGTGTCAGCAAAAAGACATGGGATAGAGGTTCGCCTTTCAGTTGGGCAAAGACTTAATATATACACTGGAATAATTTAGATTAAATCATTTCAATATGTCATTACGGCCCACATCTAAATAAAATTGATAATTTGTGTCATGACTTAGAAGTTGCTGCATGGTGAGACCTTTGACCTCACCTTTGACTGTGCTTAAACAATTTTGCAAAATAGAACAGGCAAAAATGTTCAATCTCTATTAGTGCAAAGCTGGAGGAGAAATAAACCCATAAAGAGTAATTCAGCTGAAAAGTGGGCAAATGTAGCAATTCTTTCGAAAGGGACTGCAGATTTGATATTATATTGCTGCAGGGGGTGAGATAACACCCAAAATGGCTAACACAAGTCTGAGAAAAAAATACTTTTTCAGAAGAGACGGGCCAGCTGGAGCAAAGGTGGAAGAAAAAAGAAGAAAATGAAAAGAGGGGAGAAAATGGGGGCTGTCTATTGCGATGCTAGACATTCATGGTTAGGGGTAATGAAGCCCCTCTCAAAGTCAACAGTTCAGAAACTCCTTTGTCCTCCTAAAAGAGCGTTTAATTTTTAACATAAACTTTCACTTAGGTATGCATGAACTTTTGTGAAATCCTGAGACGTGTGTATAAAGGAGGCTTAATGGATGATGGTCATGTGCTTTGCTGGCGGGGAATGATGTCAGCCCCGATCTCATTCCCTCTCTGCAGCTCTTTCAGCTTCTCTGATAAAGGAAGGCCTAATGTAAATTTAATTTGGAGTGATGTATGGCGACGATGGGCGACTGAGAGAGACTGGGCTTCTTGGTTTGGGGTGCAAAGACGGGGATGTGAGATGGGAAATGAACTTGTGCGGAGCAAGGTGGAGAAATTGGAGACAGGGGGCTGTGGATGAGCGGGTGACGGGCGGGATGATGGGAGGGTGTGTTTTGGGGGGTGTCTAACGTGTCTCAGTGGGGAGAGCAGCTGGATTGGGGTGCTGCCACTCTGCCAACACTGTCTACTTTAAGCAGGATTAATGACAACCAACGATCAGGCCTCTATTATGTGTGAGGAGGACAGCACACACATGCACACGCTCCCAGCGCCTCACACGCTCTCCCATGTCTGATTTACACAGACGTACTCAGCCCCTGCTATGCCACATTTACCCTCAACAATGTGGAGGGGAGGGACAGTTGCTTTTGGTTTCCAACAGGAGGGCAACATCTGAATGGGAGGTGTCTAAACACTCCCTGATTTTGGCTCCCTGAAAAGCCCTGGCTCCTTCACTCCCTGTTGCCCCATTGTCTCACTTCAAATGAAGTGGACAAATGCTAAATCAATGTTTTTAATGTTGCTCCTCACCATCTTTATCCATTCTTTCTTTTTTCCCCAACAGATTGTAAGAATATTGATGGTCATTACTGTCATGACGGCAGTGATCTAAACCCTCCCTACACTCCCTACACCCCTGCTTTTCTCCTGATGTCCTGTGGGATTATCCACACTCACACCAACCAGAAGCCACATTGCAATAAAAGCAAAACATGAGCTATAAAGTATTTCCATCATTTCCATCTTCCGTGTATGGAAATGTTGCTGCTACATATAATTTCTTGCAGAGATGAAGTACAGATACCTCATGAACCTAATAAGTTTCTGCAAGTCATTTCCCTTCAAATTGTCATGAGACTATTAGAAAAAAAACTTAGAAATTGCAGTAATTTTATGTTGAAAGCAGTTATTGTTTCAACATGAAATAGCTGATTAGTAAAACAAAGCCAGAGGTGTATTTCCGTTAAAAAAATACAATTATATATCATTTCTCAAAAATGTACTAATTGGATATATGGTATGTTGATCTACTGCTTAATTAGGTACAATGATTTACAATAAAATCATTGCAATATGGGGCACTTCACTATTGTGTTTTGATATATGTAGGATTTATTTAGTTATTTTATTAGTTTAAGCATTCATTGTGCTTTTGTTCCACACTTTAGTATTTCATATGTATTATTCTGCTCTGAGAAGCAGACCATCCATAGATGGGTATCTGGGAGAATGAAGTCATATTTATGCATTTAGCCTGTAATCCACACTAAAACTGGTTAGCATTGCAAAAAACAATTACTTTTGATCTTCATCTTTACAATACTTTATTTAAAACATTTAAAAATCCAAGAAGCATAGGAAAAATAACATAAATCCACCATCATGATCATCGTCAACTCCACAGCCTGCTGTAATGGAGGATGAGCAGGGGGTCGAATGAATAGTGAGTGGTATTCATCAGAGCAAGAGGAAGCGTCAGCCAAGATCCAATTATATATATTCATTAAGTGATAATGATATCATGGTCTTTTAACTGAGAAGAAAAGGGAGCGTAATTGAATAATAACAGTTGTACAATCTCAGAGGATTGTGCCCCCTCTTCACATTCCCACCAATACTATACAGACATGGTGACCCCTCGAGGGGCGGGGAGCAGGAGGGAGGGCAGGAATAAGCCTGAGCAGCAAGGATTGATGGAATTCTATTACTCTCTGATAGATTTATTATGAAGGCCTGAGTGGACTCTCTGCACCACTTTGTCACTCACACTAATCAGCATTTGGGGAAAAAAGTGGGAGGGTGCATGTCCCACCCAATCCCCCCTCTGACGCCCCTCCTCCTGCCCTTCTGCCCATCACCAAAGACAAGGTTAGCAGCCGTCTGACAGGCAGACACGGCGGGTGGCCATTTTGGATCCCTGTGAGCCGAGGCATTGCCGTGGCAAATGGACCAGCTGAGCTCCAATGACCTCCGGGGTGATCCCTTCATTTGTTTATTAATGGAGGGCAATGTGCAACACCATAAGGGTGGCGTGTCATGCAGAGATCAGCAGAATTTGTACGGCAGCCCATTCTGACCACTCGCTGCCTCCGCCGCATCCCCCACAAGTGGGTCTGAAACAATTTGTAAACACTTAGCATGGCAATGAAGCGCAAGGTCAAGTCCTCTTTTCATTTAGCTGATACGAGATGACAGGAGGCAGGTGAAAGGGTGAGAGGGGCATGATCACCAGTGCATGTATGCACATGTGATCCCTGGAACAAAGGTGGTGGAAGCTGTGGTCACCTCACCTGTTGTTTTAAAGAATAGTTAGAACATTTATCAAAGATTTTTGTAAGAGGTTGTAAAGGGGCAAATACATTTTAGGGTGTTTTCACACCTGATAGTTTGATAGAATGGGTTGGATTGGGGCGCAACATTGCAACATTTGTTTTATTTTCAGCTGCTGTGATTTCCTTTCACACTGCATTCACAATCCAAAGTAATTAGAAAACTTGTGGTGATGCTGCATTAAGAAAAATAACACAAAAACCTCTGAAGAAGACATGAGTGAAATTTCCTTCTACACAAAATGTAAACAAGAATGGAGCTGCGTCAGCTTTTAGGAGTTTAGGGATTTATTTTTTTGTCTTTGGTGAAAGAGCACGAGTTATTTCTCCCACTAGCGTTAGCCTCTCCTGCTTGTTTTTGTTATGTTTACCCAGAATGCCCTGCTCTAATGTCTACATCCTGCTTTTGGAACGTTCCAAGATTGCTGCAATGAACCAGAGTTTGATTAAAGTGGACTATATACAGTGCAGGTGTGAATGCACCATTAGTCAAAAAACCTGTAAATGTTGAAAGGATGAAACATAAAGAAGTTATAATTAGCCAGTCCATTGTTTTTCAAAGCAGATTATGATTTTAAAATCCACTCATTAAAATGGTATCACTGCCTTGGAAAAATTTTAATAGACATGCTTAAAGTACATTAATTGCAATGACATAAGTGTAGTTATTGATCATGTTGTCTTCTGTTTGTCCAAGAGTAACTTGAGTTCAGTCTTGCTAACAGATTGGTTAGTTTCTTGTATAGTTAATCTTATCAGGATTGAACAGAAGTGGAAGCTTTTCATTCTGTTAGTTTAGGATTTATTGCCTGACTATCAGTTCAAGACTTTGAGATCAGAGGAGAAACTCAAAAATGATTTGAGTGCATTTATCTTATATACCGTCCTTTACGTGTCAGTCCATACGGGTCCTTCTTTGGTTCATCATGATCAACTTCATCCATCATATAATCAGAACTTCACCAAAAATGCAATGTTGTACATAAAGTGAACATTACATTTTTAGAGATTTTCACTTTCATTTGAATTATTTTAAAAACAGAAACCTAAGAAACTCCTGAAATAGTTTAGTGCTGTTTGTTTGCTGCGCTTTTGAGAATCATTGAGAAGCTTTTTTTCCCAAGGTTCTTCCACCTCTGCTGACGGTCACACATTGTCTTTAACGTCAGCTGTTTACCTTTCGTGCTGCTTTGATACAGACATCTATTTGTTTTCCGAGCGCTTGGCCTCGTATAACATGGAGCAAGATAAATATTTTGAACCATCATACGCATAAATAATTGATTTATGTCACACAGCAAAGGCCGATATCCCCACTTCACACGGCTTCAGCCATGCTTTGTTTTGGGCTGGAGTAGAACTGAGAGGACAATAATGTTTACCCTGGTGGTATTGCAATTACCAGAAGAAAACAGTTGCGTCCAGACACCCAAGGCTGTGTCGAATTAAAGAGTGATCACAAACAAGTACAACACTGGCTTTTGTTTAGAGAGCACTAAACAAAGCTGGTTGAGGTGGCCCAATGATAAGGTTTCTCTCATGGGATAGCTGAAAACGTGGCTCATGCAGAAGGGGGTTCAAATTTGTGTCTGATCTGTACTGTCATCTGTTTCCTATATGACTGCTTGCTTCATCCCTCCTTTTGCTTATTTAAATCTCTCTGTCCTTGCAGTTTTTCTTTCGCTGTCTGTCTTGTCTGTCTTTTGCTGTCTTACAGGCACACGCACACGCACGCACACAGAAATTCTCATTACCTCATTAGCAGAGGCAGCTCTCATTTAGCTCTTTAATGATGGTTCTAGATGAATGGGCCTGGTGCTGATCCCAGTGCTGTGACTGGATTAGTGATAATGATGGATCTCTAGGAAGTGTGACAGCCTCATCTCAACTCTCCCCAGGTCTCATCCTGTAGCCCGGGGGCCAGCAAAGAGAGGTCCACATGCCAAGTCTGGACCCTTGGCTAAGATCCCTGTGAATGAACCACTACTGGTCAGTAATAAAAATGATATTACATTCAAAATGGGATTTCTAAGATGAAGAGATTGTCGTGTTTGTAACTTAGTTTGTAATTTATTAGCATTTTATGCTTGTTGTGGAATTAATTGTTACTTCATCGTGACTTTCTACCAATGCATTAGTAATATACGCACCCATAAGTAACTTACAACATCTAACATCTTATTTATGTTGCGCAACGCCATAAGAAATGTAATTTAAAGTTACTTTTTTATAAGAGAAACAGGGCGATTTATGTCTATAGCCATCAAATCCAAATTATTTAGATGCATTCACATTGAAATTCTGTTTCCATTTAATCTATAATCAATCAATACATTTTTTTTAGCAACAAGGCAGTTTAAAGTGCTTTATAACATAAGTCATAAGCACAAGGCAATAGTAGGCTGTGGAAAAGACAGATTTTTAATCAGTGGTCATTGGTCATTCTACAAAAAAAAAAATTCTGTGTAGTATTAATTTAAGCACTTTATGTCTTTATTGTATTTGTGTTTATTTTTACTTAATAAAATTATCATAATATTGATCTTGTTATTAATCATAATCATAATCCCCAATTGTGTGTAACTAATTTAATTGCTAGCTTAATATGTGAAATATTTACAAATGTTTCTTTACTGTTGTAATGAAAACTGCTCACTGGGAATGAAAAAAAATCATCCTGAAGACAGATTTCTTAGTTGGATTACTAGGAAATTGATCATTAATATACATCAATATAGGTTAACATCGCCCATCAACTGCTAGAATGTCTTTCATGTGAAGCAGTGTCACTTTACTGCCTTGTTTACTGCCGAGCCTTTCATCATCCTTAACCCTGAGGCTCTGGCTCAGTCCCCTACAGTCCTGCCCTCAGCTGATCCATCAGACATGCTGGTCAGTCTGCAGCTAACTTCGACACATGAAGGAGCTGCAGGCGTTCAGTCTAACACCACAGGGGATCAGATTCTCCGTCTAGAACACAGCAAGACCACCGAGACCGAATGAGGCCTGCACTGGCTGAATTAGTTAGGCCTATTACACTATTTGAGGTCTTCATTAAATCCTACGCCTTGTAGCTGGAGTTAAGAATTAACAAATATATTTTAAGATCACTATAAATTTTCTTGAACTCACAAACCAAATCCAAGTCTTCAGCCTCAATGCCAAAGGCCAGAAATTCCACTTTGAAAGATGAATGAAAGATGTTTGTCTGCAGTTTCATTTGAAATCTTATTATGCAGACAAGTGTGTTAAAAGGTTTGTGCTAGATTTCATATTTTCACTCATCAACATCTCTTTCTGTCATGAAGGCTTCATTTACTGAACAACTCTTCAAAAAACTGTAGAACTCTGTCAATAACAAGAACTTGAGTTGGAACTTTACATTCTAACACAACCTTCAAACCAATTAGATATATATGAAATTTGGTCTGAGGAACAAAATATGCCTCCATATATAAAATACTGAACTACAATGCCCTTTTCGTCATCAGCATGAGTATCACATTAGTGAAGAAAACGCCTAACTGTGCCAGAACATCTTTATCTGTGATGTGGAGATAATGTAGTAGCCCCATTTCCCTTCTCCTCCCCCCTGCACGTTACCCCACAGTGTGCGTGCCCAAGGCAGTGGGAGCCCTGGCTCCTGTGACTAGTGGGTTTTCTCCCTTCAGCAGCACCACTCATCTCCCTCTTTAATGTCATTTAGCTGCGGGGTGGCCAGCGCCTCTCTCTGCCATTAATCCCATTCCAAATGCCATAACATTTCCCAAAAAGCCCCTGCTTCTTAAAGCCGATAATTAGAATGTCTATTTAAAGTTCACAGCTCTCCTTTGCCGTTATCAATTAAAAGCAGTTTAAAAGAAATTGGCAGCAATAGTCAACAAATTAAAACCTCTTCCCTGTTCTGTGATGTTCGGTTGAGAATGCGCGACAGGGGCCCAGAAACGGGTCCCGTTTTGAACGGAGAGCAACGTTTGAAAACAGTTCTGCTGAAGAAGAAACCTGCTATGAGTAGGTGTGTTATGTTAGGGAAGCAGTAATTTGTCTGATTTTTAGAACGGCTGTATCATCATGTGATATAATTTCATAAAACCAAAAATCTGATGTGCAACAGGGGCTATGCGAGGTTCTGATTAACATTATCAAGCTTGGCAGACTGGATGCCAAACGTCAACGGAGCAACAGCAGAGCCAAGACACAGGGACACATTGTTAGGAGGATCAAAGCAAATAAAAATGCTAAAAAAATGAAATGCCTTACATTCCTCTCACTGCTAATTATATTTGTGCAGGAAAACATTTTGATAAATGGCGTACTCTAAGCAACGATCATGCAAAGTACTGGCAGTTCTTTGTAAATAAATTCACATCTTGTTTTAATGTTACCTTAATGTTTTGTATCTATAAAAGGCTGTTTTTGCATCACATTATTCACAAGATTTTTTTATAAATTCATAAAGATAAGACAAAAGAAACACCTTAGAATCATCAGGACAGACAGAAACTATATTTCAAAGATTTTAATTTCAGAGCATCTCATTATCAGCTTGATGATGATACATTAGTCTCAGACAAAGGAAAAAGATCATTTTCCAAGTGGAAGCCCAAATCTTATTGTTGGGAAGGTACCATCTGGATCTCAAAGGGCTCAGCTCCCACATTTATCTTCCTCTGGTACATCATAGGAGTCAGCAATGGGAGGCCACACAGATCAGTGATGAATTATGTACAATTTTTGGAAATTGTGTTATTTGCCTGAGTGTGGTGAAGTTAAAATTGGACTGAGTAATTTACTAAGCAAGGCAGTGAATGACATTTGTTACTCAAATAATTTGAAGTATAGGTATGTTGCCTTGCAAAACTGTTGACACTAAATTAACTAATCCACATTTTCACATTTTACAACCAGAAGCCTCAGTGTATTTGATTGGGATTTGACATGACAGTCCCACATAAAGTAATGCATATCAGGAAGTGAAAAGAAAACAATGCATGTTTTTTTCTTATTATTTAATAAAAATCTGAAAAGCAGTGCAGCCAGTTCCCAACAGATATCACCTAGTTTTTAAACAAAGTACATCTGTGTGAAGGCTTCAGAAGAGAGTTAGAGCATGAGCGTGAACAGACAGTTGTTAATGCCAACTTTCTTCAGAAGTGTTGCTCTGGCTGCTTAGTATTATTTACTCTTCAAAGTGAACTTCTGCAAAGGTGAGAAAATTATCTTTCAGGATATTTGGCTGGAAGATAAACATCTATCAACTCTAACCAGCTTTCCTGTTGCAGCTGAAGAAAAACATCCCCACAGCATGATACTGCCATCATGATCGCGTTGTTCCACATGTTTGCTGTGTCCCCATCATGGCTTATGTGAAACTGCAAATACTGAAAACTGTGTTATGTGCTACTTTGTACTATCATATCGCATTTAATCCCAATAAAGTACAATGAAGTTTGCATTGTGACAACTTGTGCATATGGATGAATTTGCTTTACATGCAAAGCTAATCATTTTCTTAATTGAAATAAAAGTATTTGAATGGGTGTAAAGAAAATCCACACATGAAATTGTTGGACAAATAAAAAGAATAGAAAAGAGCCCTATGTTTGGGACTCACAGTTGCCCCTTGTTCTTCCTACCTCTGACTCCAGCAGGGTGATCTTGAGGAGGTGTGTCTTCTAATAAAACATTTATATCCAAGGAAACAGCATGTTCAGCTCGAGTCACAACACAGGCGTTGACACCGGGGGCTCTGTTTGAAGTTAGACACAGAGATTTGGAGGCTTTTCTGAGGAGGCCCCATTGTTCAATGTGTCCCCCCTTCCCAGTCCCTCCTCCTGGTGCTTAAGTCTCACAGTAGTCTGCAGCCACTTCAAAAGATGCCCCCATATGAAAGAGCTCAGTTTGACCCCTGCCCACTGAGTAGCAACTAAATCAGTAAATAGAAAAGTGGGGTAATTTGTATGAACTCAGTAAGTTACTGCGCTGGAAAACAGGAAGGTCGTGTCTTTGCCACGGCCTGAGCCCGTAGCAACAAGGCATCAATGCAACATCAGTTCCCCCAGAAAACCATCTTGCACACTCTCAGAACGATGCATGTATACAAGGCGCAATTGTGGCAAAACAATTAGGCTCCAATTTTTATTCCACAGGCTCACAAAAATGAAGGCAGAGTGAGGACAGGAAATATGTGTCTTGCACTTTTTTTCTCTCCTACACTGGCACGAGATAACTATCCCGCTTAGCCTGGGAGATAATGTCTGATAATGGTGGACTAATGATGCTGGCCTGATTGAATTAGGCCAGAGGTTCAGTGGGTCAGAGCCCTGGAGCCCAAGAGTGACTCACCTTCCCCCCATCAGCACTGCACAAACCCTCCTGGGAAAGGCAAAGATCGGTGTTTCCCCCCAGTCCCAGTTTTTACAGCTCAACCAAAATTCTCATGGCGCTAAAATCAATGTTGCCATTGTTGGGGCCAAACGTCGCATCCTGACCATGGCCAATGCAAAGAATTCCAAGTGGCAGGGCTTGCTGGCCTGTTGGGATCCACAGATTTGATTATGAGGAGGGCTAACGTTGTTTTTCAAGCTTGTCGGATAAAGGGGGTCTTGTTTAGCGTCTTGACAATGAGATTTCTAAGTGACATGTGAAACTGCCCCAAGTATGTGCAATAATTCAAGCTTTTGATTTGACAAATGTTTTTGTGTCTTCCTCCTCATCTGCAAATACCTCCACTGAAGCGCTCCCTTCTTCTCTTCCTCTCATCTTTTGCCAAAGTTCCAGCAAATACTTGCTTCCAAAAGATTTACCTCACCCATTTCAAGAAAAATGATAGAAAAAAAGAAGAGCAATGAAAAGAACTGATTGTGTTGAGGGGAAAATGTTGGGCACGCAGATAAGTTTGGCTGTTTGGCTTTTGTTGTTTGAATTAAAATAAAGGTTTCCTTCTCTGCTGTCACATTGCATTAGAGGCGGCTGCAATAGCTGCTATCAGCCCCACTCCTGGCTGCTGCTCTGTGTGGAGCGAAGCTGACGGTGTGTGGAAACTAACACAGGCACTGTGCTGTGACCACGTCACCTGCAATCAGCTCCAGCAGCCGGCCAGATTAATCATGACAGTAGGCAATATTTCCAACATTATTAGAAGAGAAACCTAATATTTTGGGACATCAGGGAACCCGGTGCCGGTGTCCATCAACGTGAGAGCCTTCATTTAATGCTCCTTGGATGGCTAACCCTGGCACTTAACCCCTTTTAGGTATTCCATCTCTCTCCTCTCCTCCTTTATGCAGTGGCACGCACACACACACACACATGCACACGCAAGCAGAGACACACACAAACACATATACAGGCTGATGGCTTATGATGAGCCATCCCTCCCAAATAGAGGTGATGCATTTATTCCCAACACAATTTCTCACTGCCATTACAGCATGTTTTTACAAAGCCAAACAAGAAAGTGAACACCTATATCTGCCGGCTAACATCAGTCCTATTTGCTGGGGATTGTACAAAGGGTATGGGGGTTAGTGAAAACAAAATGGACCTGCCACACCTGTGTACATGTGTGATTGTGTTTGCCAGCATGTGTGTTCCTGTAGCTGCTTCGTACTCTTTACAGGTGTCTGTTGTAAACCATTATAACTGTTACTGGTGAGACTGAGGGGCATTATTGGACTTTTTTCTGCAGCCCTACAGCTGTTAATTCTCTGTATTTTGTTGGTGTGTGTTCATGTGTGTGGGATTGAGTTTGATTGGATGTGATTGCATCTGGCACGCAGTGTGTGCAGGTGCTGTGAATCGCGGCGCTCCTGATCATGACTCACCGCCATCGCTCCCAGGACGTTTCACCCCTCAGAAGGTCTGTCGATGGACAGTGTGTTTGCGTATGGATTAACAAATGCTCCAACAGATACACACACGCATAATCATGTGACAATAAACAATCTGCACAGCATGTACACACATCATACAGCCTTAAGATTACGACTACCTGCAAACAATGATCATGTAAACAATCTCCATCTAAATACGTTTGCTAAGCAAAGGTGTGACCTAAAGGAATTGTGACTTGGGATGTCTCGTACTCGGACATTTGCATTAAATACATTAGACAGTAAATTATGGGAATTTGAACCAGGCTTGCTTTCCATATATAGTGCTCTTCTAGTATCTCAGCACTTTGGGGACCATAGTTCTCTTCATGTTGTGTTTAATTATTTTTAAATAAGTCTTTAATTACTAGATGATTGTGTTAATCGAAAGTTTAGTTGTTTAGGAGTAAGGTTGAACCCCATGTTGTGGCCCCTGGGAATCTCCAACTTTCCACAAAGACCTTCCAGGTATGTCTAAAAATGTTCCTCTGTGTCTTTAAGGCAGTTATTAAATGTAAAAAAGTAGGAGGTGTAATTAGCAAATGCGACCTATGCTTTTTGTGTTCTATATAATCTAAATCTGCAATAGGTACGAATGATTTTGGACTTAACTGTAAAACGCTATCACCACACAAAATAAAATATTAATTGCACATTACTCAATGTTTTAATTCAACTGCTGAACTTCTAGTTGACTTTGGTGAGGTTGGGATTTTAGTTGTTAGGCAATCTACCGTTAATGTACATTAAGGCCTCTTTTTGCCCACATACGATACTCAGTGTTGTACATTTAACTTCTTCTAAACAATGGATGTAAATACTAAATACACAATTCTGAAATGAATTAGCATATTGATTTTGTTTTATCTGAATCAAAGCTGAAGTGGCTTTGGGTTCTTGAAACCGTATTTGCAAAGCAAACAAAAAGAACAAAGTCAACATTATTCTATTTGAAATACTATATACTGCTAAGCACTTTGCCTGCATAATACTCATTCATTGACATATTTTCTTTGACTTACAGGCATTTGCCAGTCTGTGTACAGACTCTACAGACCAACAACTGAATGACATATCAATCACATTGATCTCCAGAATCGGTGCTGTTTATTTGCTTGTCAAAGGGCTCAATTGGCAATCAATATGCAGTTAGTTTAATTTTGCACATGACTCTCGGTGTGTTTGTGTGTGTGTGTGTGGCATTATCAGTCTCATTCTCAAAGCCTTGTTCAGGGGAGGAGTGGAGAGCAATGCGATGTTGTCCTGCTGGCGTGTGCCTCGCCTGTGTTCATCAGGGGGTTTGGGGTGCCTAATACACCATGGCGGTCCCCCATTTGTTTAATTTGTAAGGCTCTGACATCAATTGTTGAGCTTCATTTGCCCCGTCGAAACGTCACATGTCACAGCTAATGGGCCAAGCTGTGTGTATGCAATGTACTTGTGTTAATCGCCTGTCTGCATATGTGTGTATAAATAAGAAAGGCCAGGAAATTTGCGTGCATGTGTTTGTGTGTGTGGGTTGGTTGAGGAAAGATGTGATCTGAAAAAGTATCGTTTTCCTGGACTGTTACACGGTTTCCGGAAAACTTTAAAAATGGAAGTATTTTTGAAAAATATAGAAATACTGACAACCAAAAGGAGCTACATATAGCAAAACAATAAATAATTCTCAAATACCACACCAAAGTTGCTGTTTAAATTACTGTTTTCTCTTACTCCTCTTCTAAGGGTATTTCATCCAATTTAGGGTCACAGGAGCCTGCAGTCAACAAGCAAAAAGAGTGTGCTGCAGAATGGTTGCCAATCCCTTCCAGAGATATATAACCAATAAGCAGGCATATACACATCCATACAGGTGGGTTGCATAAATGTTCTAATTAACATAACATAAAGGGACTGGAGAAAACTGACATGTATAGAGATGGTGTGAAAACTCTGCACCAAATGACTAGAATAGTAAAAAATCATAGCAACATAACCAAGTCCAGTGGTCAGTACAGGTACACTCGAGTCAGAGCCTGGAAAAAAAAATTGGAATGATTGATGCCTTTGATTTTCTTAGGCAGCTAGTGATTTCTTTTTGAGCGTTGAAACTTTTTGGAAAGTTCTACAAAACCTTGACTCACACAAAAATTAAAAAAAAGAAAAGCTGACCTTCCATTCAAACTGTGTAATGCAACACAAATCATGCAGATTGATTTTTTTTCTTTTATGGCTATAATTCCAGAGCTTCTGCAAGAAAGAACAGTCCATTTGGTCCTGCTGGCCATTCAAAAATGATTTAATTGTGTTTGATACATAATAGACCTTCATGAAAGCTCACATTTGCACAGATGGTATGTATGTGTTTGAGAGATAATGACCAGTGGTCTGCTTACTGTTGGAAAAGATGACTTCAGAGAGGACTGACGGTGTGAGTCTGCTGCTGTGGTCTATTCCTTTCCCCGGGCTTTAGTGGCAAAAACAGGCACACACAGACTGTATACTGTCAAAAATGAGTCTGTGTATGCCAGTATTACCACCCACACATACATATACACTGGCATACATGCAGAAAACTACAGTATTAGTCAGATGGTAAACAGCAAAGTGAAGAAATGGACAAACAGAGCTACTGAAGGGCCACGCACAGCATCGATAACCTCATCGCGTGACCCTCATCAGGGTTTATGCTCAGTCACATCAAAACACACTCTTTGTCACCAGGCCCCGAAAAACATGTTTGTCATACTGCTCTTTGAGGGTTGTGTTCTCACCAACATGCAGGTCCATGTATAATTATTCTGCACATCAATAGTCGCCATTCATTCTCTGTTATAGCAACTCATCATCCGGAAGTGATCTAAATGTGACCACGGGAACCCATCACAGAATATTTAAAAGCAAAAGCGGGGGAGTCCAGGGCAGGATTCTGTTGTGAAGGGCTAATGCATTCACACCCACACAGATTGACTCACCCTGACAAAAGAGTCTGTGTTGTCTATTCTAGGCAGCTGGGCAGGATGGCGAAACTTGGAATCCTTTGTAGGCCGGATGAGAAGTCTGTCTTTGTCCCATTTTTACAGAGTGTATTTTACCATACGCCTTTGCACGGCCGGTCAGGCATTCAACGTTGCAACAAAGCTAGGGAAAGTTTGCATAGATTAGCACTGTTATTGCAAATGTTCAGCCCACTTACGTGTTGATCAAGCCTTTTTCGAAATGGTGGCCTTGTCTCTGAACCCTTCCTTACAGACTGCGGCTGTTTATACTTGTGAGCTGCTCAAGAGGCAACGGTGAAGAAGTAAGGCCTGTTAGCAATACAGTGACTATAAATCAAAGAATTACTAGTTTGCCTTAAAGGTTGTTAAAAGAACATTGACGTTTTGTTCCTTTTAGTCTTGTGTTTAAAACTTACTTGGAGCCAAATGGGATGATGGATTGCTCAGTGAGCCAGTGGAGATAAACAGAAAATAAAGAAATAAAGCAAAACTAAAGAAGTCTCGTTTTCATTTACACATATGAGAAAATCTTTGCATTTAAAATCATCTATCTTTAATATCGTTAATCTAATATTTAATATAGAAAACATATACTTACCAGCAAACATTACATTTATATGTAAGACTTGATCTCCTCTCCGTCTTGGAAAGATTTTCCATAACATTTAGAGCATAGCTCCAGGGATTTGGTCTTTTTCAGCCATTGGAGGATTATAGGGGTTTGACTTAAGATCTGTCACTTTCTCCCAGAGGTCAAGTCAGGGCGCTTCAGATGGATTGAGTTTTGTCATGTTGGACCTCTCAAAGAATTTTAGATGGATGCGGGTTTGAGTGCCGTCTTCCTACTACAATAAAGCCCTCTCCTATGCACCATAGTAATTTACAATGCATTACAAAAATATTCACACCTATTGGAACCTTTACATATTGTTAAACCATAAAATAATTGTGTGATAGACCTACAGCAAGAGGTAAATAACATTTCAGCTAAATCTTTTGTATAAAAAGAATATGCTTGGCACCCTGTTTGATTGAGGATTTGTTCTCTCACAAACCTGTTGTTTTACAACCAAGATTAAATTCATACAGTTGGTCTCTGTTAAATAAATTGAATTTTGGTTGCACTGGATTTTATTTCAAGGTTTCAGAGTGAAAAGTTCATTTTTGTCCATAGAAACCTTTAGAAAGCCGTCTATCCATTTCCCCTCTCTTCACAAAAAAAAAAATATATAATCTCAAATTACTTTTTACAAGATATTTTACCTGAAGACCAGACATGTCCTCATCCAGCTGAATTTAAGATCCGTTCATCCCATTTGGGACGTGAGAAGCTTCTGACCTAAGGGGGTCAAGGTCTCGGGAGCCAAAAGAGCAGCTTAATGCAAATGTTCAGCTTCCTGTAGCTGTCTTCTTCACAACACTGTCCCCTCTGTGTTGACACTTACTTATTGTAAGTCCAAAACTTCCCATTTCTCAGTTGTCTTGAATGCGTTAATAGATAGGGAGTATCCTAGCTGTCAATCAAAATGAGCCTTTAGCCCGCCGCAGGGCGAAGATTGTTTCAGTTGCACTGAAGCATCCTGTTAGTTATTCAATTATTGTGAAGCACCGTTTCCTCAAATCCCGTTCACGGAGTTAAAGTAATTTATTTTGCATAAGAAATGCAGACATGTGCAAGATTTGAAACACTGCCTATTTCAAATCTTGCATATATCACATAAAAAATAAAAAAAACTTTTTGGATATTTCTGTGAATTAGCAAAGGACTTAAAAATGAGGACAGTTCGTCAGCTCAAAGTTGCATTTCTGAACACCTATAAATGAAGCGACAAAATTGAGATAGAGAAAGAAAACCAGTAAATTAAAACTCAAGTAAATGTAATTGCTAATACATCTTCATAATAGATATGTTTTTCTGAGATGTTGAGCAAATTTTTTTCTTCAAATTCAATTAGCTTAATCCAATACAGCTCTGAGCAGTGAACATTTTTCATTGTCTTCCCTGTAACTTCTTTACACACAAAGAGAAAAGAAGCGCTGAGGGATGTGAGACCTGAGACCGTCTGAACAGGTGAGCATGTCTGTGCACCACAGGTGTCTATACACATTTGTCTCTGCGTAAAGTACGTCTCATGAACGTGTGCTTCTCTGTTGTCTTCTGTGTGTTTGGTGTTTTGCAGGAAACACTTCTGGCTGTCACAACACATTTGCTAGCTCTCATCCACCAGGAAATGTTTGGTTACTCTGTCAAGCCAGTTTGGCACAGCGCCCAAGTTGCAAATTAATGTATAGCTCATGAGCACCTTTGTGATTTCAAATCAAAAGGACTGTTTAAGTAGGCTATTTAGGTTGTGAGGTTAAGCTACTGATTTTGAATCATGTCTAGGAGATAGAAAAGATCCCATAACTTTACCTGCTGGTGCACAGCTGAATTCATGTGCTTATATGGCTTAAATATGGGCAGTTGATATCAAACCAACAATAAGGTGCTAAGAAGGACAACCACTACTCTGGTTCTGTCAGAGATACAGTGAAGTGGTTAGTGAAGTACACTGTAGGACTTTCAAAGTTGGCAAATCTACACCTCTAACAAACTTTATAAAAGACAAAGACAGCTTAATTTGTAAAAGGATGGCACAGTTTCACAAATGCAAGATATGGGAAACTACATTTCTTTCCAATTCTCAAAACTTTTCTAAGGGATATTTTGCACATAAATTCAAGGGACCTAGTAAATTCTGTTTCTCCTCACTAGTTCACTTTACCAACATTCACATGAGTTGTTGATTGTATTTAAAGGAAAAACATTTTTTTCTTTTTCAGTTTAAGATATTATTTTATAACTTCACATTGCTCTGAAATACACAATTTTTTCTATAACCTGCTTGTTCTTTTTCTCAATCTCCTGATGCTGTTCATTAATTAATAGTGTACATTGGCTGCACTGGATTTTATTTTGAGGTACCAGAACAAAGGGGGCAAAATACAAATGAAACCCACACTTTTCAGATTTTTAATGACAGAAAACTTTCAAAATATGTATATATTTATCTTGCACCTATGACATAACATTCTTATGAAATACATTGTGATTGTAATTTAAGGAAACTGAAAAAGTTTATGAATACTTTCACAATTCACATTACATCTGTTGTTATGACTCTATGAATTGGAGTAGATGAGCAGCACAATGTTTGTGAATGAGGAATATAAAGTTTAGCCACATTTCTGTTGTTGATATCAACAGATATGTGAACATCTGAGATCCAGTGTGAACAGAATTTTGCATGGAGAAACTCAGAAAGTTCTGTGTGGTCCTATGCCGTTCTGCTGCGACACAAATCTTTAAAGTAGGACAAACTTATACCAGCTATTTCTCTCTGTGCTGCAGTGTGTATCTCAATAACCCACAAAACATATACACTGACTTCATTCTGTAATTATTTGTCTGCTACAAAGTTCACAGATGAGAAGCACATGGGCTTTATTTGACATGCTGAAATGCCTCCCTTTCAGCTGACTTATAATTGAATTAAGCAATACATTTTTTTATATTTCCTAATGCTGTGGATGAAAAGCAATATGTTGCTACTCTTATGACTTAATATCCATGCTGACAGCTTTTTTTGAAGAGTTCCGAAAAATGTATTTTTATAAACGTAGTCTGTAATTTAGTTACAGTTCAAATGTTAAACTGGAAATAAATCTTAAATCTGTCACCGTTAAGACTGGAGGGATACTTCTTCTTTTCAAAATTCAAGCTACATTTTGAAACCGATGTCTAACAATCTTTGAGAAGTTTTCTTAATTTAAGATAATGTCTGCCATCAGTATCGATTTGCAATGACCTTTATCAACTGCAGCAGTTCACAGTCTGTGAATCACATGATAATATTTATACATAAATGTCACAAAGACATTTTCTGATGTAAAACTGCTATAAAAATAGGTGCTGAACAAAAAACAGGTGAACACAATGTACTACTGAAATCTGAAAATTCAAATAAACAGCCTTTACATCAGCTCAGATTCTCTCTAGCAAAGGCAGATTAATATCTCAGACATTAACATTTTAAAATGGTGAACAAATAATGAGTTTCACATTTGTATTCAATTTTCTGTTACAGTAAGATATTGGTAAGACTGAGCATCCTCTTCATGAGATTGTAAAAGAACTACAGTGTCTTTAGTCAGAGGCTGAGGTACCTGGTACCTGTAGTTCACTTTAGGAGAGGCTGAAATAATAAAAAACTTGTTGCATTTAATTTCAAAGCTCTAAATGTGAATTAAAAATTAGACTGAATAATACCTTGAATGTTTCATACCTCTTGAAGTGTCCCAAAATATTGTTGCACACCTGCATACTTCAGACCTTTTGTCTTCCATATCTTCTGATTCAAAGTATCCAGTTTCCATCCATCCATTTTCCTACACCCTTGTCCCTAACTGGGGTCAGGAGGGTTGCTGGTGCCCATCTCCAGCTATTGTTTCGGGCGAGAGGCGGAGTCACCCTGGACAGGTTGCCAGTCTGTCGCAGGGCAACACAGAGACAGACAGGACATACAAACATGCACACACACCTAGGGACAATTTGGAGAGGCCAATTAACCTGACAGTCATGTTTTTGGACTGTGGGAGGAAGCCGGAGTACCCGGAGAAAACCCACGCATGCTCAGGGAGAACATGCAAACTCCATGCAGAAAGGCCGGGGCCGGGAATCGAACCTGGAACCTTCTTGCTGCAAGGCAACAGCTCTACCAGCTGCGCCACTGGGCAACCCAGTATCCAGTTTTATTATGTAAAAAGTTGTTTGGATCTTTCATAGAGTGCTAAACAAATTAGTCATCGAACTACTAGCCTCTCTAACTTGGAGATGCTCCCACTTGAATTTGTGTCACTTTAAGATGCACTTTTACTTTAAAGAGACTCATTTCTTGAGAAAATACCACATGTATTGGATTTGGACTAAAATTCAACCACATGCGCTGATTGGTTGATGATAATTAATTGAATTACTGTGAGCTTGGCCTGTGATGTTGAGGAAACTGAGAAATGTGGTTTGAAGGAAGGCCGGTTATCACTTGTGGACTTGTCACATGTTTCGCAAAGTGCATGAATCAACTTAAAAAATTAAATAAGTTTAAGATTTGATTAAGGCTTAAGAAACAGAGAGAGAAAAGTGTGAGCTGTAACCTAATTTTAGAACTAGTAGGCTTAGTGAGGTGAATGAGGAACTAATAGAAATTAATTGTAGATATAAATATTTAACTTTATCTAATATATTTGATTCACTTGAAACAACTAAGAAAAATTCATCTTATGTTTGCAATGTAACAGAGTCCTCTCTTGATCAAAATGCTTATTTATTATAAATTATAATAAAATTAAAGAAATGTTATCCTTTTGCTTTTCCTTAAACAAACAGTCAATATTTCATCTGCTATTGATTTGACTTGGAATAAAAATGGGAACTGCCTTTGATCTTACTCTTGGACCTCAAAGTGTTCTAGAATTTAAAGTTTTGTAGATAAGAAAACTTTGAAAGAAAATGGCTGTTCTTAATACTGATTAACTTGATGAACTAAAGTAAAGACATGCCTTATTTCAACAGGTAGCAATAATTTGAGAAGATGCTATAATCATATCAGACTGTCAGATCAGTGTGATATGACAGTCTGTGATATGATATCAGGAATGAACCCTGCCACACTCTTCTCAAACATCATTTCTTGGGTTTATTCAGATTTTGAGATCATTCATTTAAGCACTTCAGCATCTCAGTTTTACTCTGGACTTTAACATGACTATTGCTGCATCCCAATTTACTTCTTTTCAGTTGTTTTGTTGCAGAATCACCCCTACATTTGGGATCATCGACCAAACACCTTTCTGCTGTCAGACAGATGACCTCAGCTATTCGTGGGTGACCTGATGACCACAAGTTTCTCTGGTCTTGTGACTTCAAAGCAAACCCAAGTCATCACCCCTCCTCCATGTGTTTGTGCTGTTGTAATGTGCTGAGTTTTTGCAAAATGGGCTGCTGTGTATCATGACCAAAGAGCTTTACTTTGGATACATCTGCCTAACAGATTTTACCCCAGAACTCTAGTTTCTTAACAAGCAACTTTGTAAGCCAGTATTTCTCCTGATTACCGTACAAGTTGACCAATAAATGCTCAGTATTTTTTTAATTGTACTGCCATGAAATTTTACATTTCACCCTGAGATCATACTCCTGGGTGTCTCGCTCTGCCTTTCATCACTGTATGGTCTGACTTTAAAGAAGTCAGTTTGGAATGACCAGTACTAGGAACATTGGCAACCTAAACATTTTACAGTTATGTTCAATAAGTTTTAATATCACTAATGTTTTCAAGCCACTATCTCTGCTAATTATGGTTACTTCCTACTTTCTTAAGATTATAATATTGCTTATGACCAAAATAGTTAAAAAGAAAATTGAAAAATGTGGGATTAATGGAAGGTGTTTTCATGAGGAGTAGATATCTTCTTCAGCAGTAGGCAAATGCTAACTTGTTGCTTTCTGTTGTAACTCCAACATATTTCAGTCCAAAACATTTGGAAGGATATTCTTTTCACCATTTTAAATCTTTCACGATTCAAGGACAAAAGCAGATGATGTATTATGAAAATGTCTAATGTATGTTCCCCTTTGCATATTGTTAACATAAACCTTTACACTGCATTTGAGCAAGCTGCAGAAATTCCTACTTCATTTAAGTAGTCACATGTTCAGCACCTGGGTGTCACTTTCACTCATAAGTTTTATGCAAACAGCAAGAGGTGTTGTTAGTTTCCCTTCCAACTCTATCAGGAGTCATATTAACATCCTCCTTCATATGATTGTCTCCTAATTACTGTATTAAACATCAGCTTGTGATTCTAAGAATAAAATAAACAAACCCTTTGAAAAAGGTAGGAAAAAACTGGCTCTAAGCAACCAGGCGTGCTCTTATTTTACTATGACAATCTTAAATCGGGATTTTGTGCCACAAATCCAACCCACCCAGCTGTGTGGCCAGAGTTCACAAAAAGACCCTAAGGTGTTTTTTTCATTGATCCAACCAACAAACAATAAAGCTTGTGTGTCCACTTCGCCGTTGCCTGTTTGGCTTGGGTCAAAGTGCTGGCAGACTTTGCTCCCTGTCCAGCAAACAGTTGACACATCATGATGAGTGAAAGGTGTGCAGATTCATGGTGAACACAGTGGGGGTGGTGGTACGTGACACAGAGATCTGTTTAGACTTTTGAGTATCTTTCATGGGAAGCTAATTGAAGGATGTTTTAGTGTTGTCACAGGAAGACAGGTTGGAATAATCATAGCTATTTGTTTACGCACCAGACACCCCAATTGCTTTTTAATGGCTACAGTCTGTGTATTGCATCCAAATGCCCTGGTGAGTTTTGGTTTTCATTACTGAGTGGAAAACATTCATGTGCTTCTTCTGCTTTCCTCTCTTGGTTTACATGATGGTTGGATTCTGCTTAAATGAGGAGGCATCATAAGAGAGAGTAGATTAAGTGTTTTTGTGAAGCTCCAAAGCTCCAAAAAGCTTCCAGGTTCCAAATATAAACCTCCTTGTTTTGTTTGTACATTTTGCAAAACTCTGTTATAGGGCATGATTTGATATATCAATCCTTACTCAATGACAGATTCTGGTTTAATCACAACTTTATCCAGAATATAGTATTGCTTTTGTAGTTAATTTACAAAGGAACTTTATAAATTGTACAGAAGAAAAATGTCTATTTCAAACCCTTTGTTTTAGAGTTTAAGTTGATTTGGAAATATTTTAGTTCTGTTATTTTGACAACCTAGTCTTTTCACTAAATTTCAGTTCTATGTTTTTGGAAATTTCAAAATGAGTCCATGCATATGTGTAAAAGTTTTGAGTCATCACTAAGTCCTTTTTTTTATAAAACCTTTCCATAGTACACAGCCACAGCCATTATCGGTTATTGCTTATCATCAGAAAATATAAATTTTTTCTCTATCACAAAAACCAAGGCGAACAAATGGATTTGTAAAGTTTTACACAATGCCTTCAACATTACAAATGTGAAAAACTGACAGAGTAGTGCATGCTTGTGCTTCTCATCTTTGTAGCTTTTGCAGAGTTAAATTGGGACTTGTTGCTTTTTTTCTATCTAATTCTCTTCCTGCCTACCCCAACTTAACAGCTGGAAACAGCTGTGATGTTTCCATTTCTGAAAAATAACTTGAACTATGCAGAATGTTCAAGACTTTGCAGCTTGCTTTATGACCTTACTCTGCTTTGCATTTCTCTAAAAATTTATCCCAGAGTTGTTTCTCTGCTCCTCAATTGTTTTGAGTCAGTTTGTTTACTTCAAATGATGTGCAGCTTTGAGTGTGTCTGTCACCAAAATCCTGATAAAATACAATTGAAATTTGTTGTAACAAAATTTGCAGGAACAGTGAAAAACCTCTGCATGTGCATAAAGATAAATGTCCGGTCAACATGCCATCTTCTAAAAGAGGCCAGTTTATTCATTCTGAGATAAGTTTTCCCTGACCTTCTCTGAGGCTGGGTCAGGGGTCACATCACTAAAGGGGATTTCAACATGGTGACCACTTCTGTTGGTGTCCATCTTCACTTTAGCCTCCAGGGTAGAAACTTCCTGTTTGCCAAATTAAAAACAAAAGCTGCCCTGTTATCATTCTTTGTTACAACTTAGCAGATCTTAGGGTGTCACAAAGTTGAGGTAATGGGGGGTGAGAGGCAAGTCTTACAATCTGCAGCTGCAGTGGGGGGTCAGTTCAGCAGGAATGGACCTTCTTTTTTATTAGCATTCCCTCTTTAGTCCCTTATGGGGCGCTGATTAGCGGGGTGTGGGAGGAGAGGGAATTTAGGAGGAGCTATTACAGATATAATATGCAACGTAGCATCACAGAAAAAAAAGCATAATAAAGGTTTAAAAACAAGCATCATAAAAACTATGTATCTTTATAAAAAAAATAATAAATTAAACACAAAGATTATCTGATAATACAAAGACTGCAGATGAGCATTCACAGCAACATGAAAAGTCTTATTTACATTAACGCTAAATCTACATTAAATATACAAAACAAATGGAAAAACAAAGAAAGCTAGATAATAGCATAAACAACAAAGACATCAAAAACACACATTAAAAATGTGATGCATCGCATACACTGAAAGAAACATTAAAATGACAAACTTAAACATATAACAAGTTTAGCCATGACAGAAATTAAATGATAAAATGGTCTTTGACCTTTGTGGGGAACCTGCAGTAAACAGTTTATTTATTTATTAGGGCAGACACTGGGGAGATCTAAGTTTGTGCAGGTGTGAATGCATGATGCCAGCAGGAACAACGCATGCAGTGACATTGAGATGCTAAAGCTTTAGCTTGTTTACACAAGTTTCTCCCTGTTTCTTCTGTCAGAAACCAGCACTTTGCCAGACAATGGTCACAATGTGGCCCTCATCTGAGAGTAGGCCGGCTTGACAAGGCGAGCTCTCAGCTGGGGCTCTCTGGTTTGCTCTGGAGAGTGGATGTTTACATCAGAGGGAGGAAGCATTGTTTTAACCTAGAGGGGTCATTAAAAATACCGCGTTTGGAGACGATAAAAATGAAGAAAAAGCCAGCTTGTAGGTTTTAGTTTTAAGAAACATTAATAAATAAAACTGTTGTAATACTAGACACAGTAAATGATGCTCTTACAATGCTACCTACAATATTTTGCTCACGTGTCATATGAAGTAGAAGCAAATAATTATTCACTGATTCATTCATCTTTAAAATGGTTTTAATGGCCAAACAGATTTCAGCATAACTCTATAAATCTAACGTCTTACAGACGATATACTTTTTATTGCCCTGTTGCGTCCTACTTATTCTCATCCTTGAGCTAACTTCATACAGAGCTCAAAACTGACCCACAGGGCTCAGAGCTCCTTCAGTGTAGATTAACTTCAGCTAATGAGCTGGTCAATGTGACAAGAGGCGGCTGTGATCGATGTCCCCTCTGAATTGATGTACTCTGCCAACGAAGGACACTGATCCACCGTTGATGAAGTAGCCGCCTGAAGTTTGCAGAATCACTACCAGAACATTTGCAAGTTAGCAGTTTTATTTTAAATTTAAGATAAATCGAACATTTCTGAAATCTAATAGAACAAGCTTGATAATGATGCAGTTAGAAGATTATCATGAAGGGAGACAGTTTACGAGAGGTTTTATAGATTTTCAAAGTAAAATGTGTTTTAATGTATTAGTTTTGAAAGAGATTATAAACAGGAAGGACTAAACAGATTTAAAATGATTAATTTAACTATTCAATAAATTGCATTTTACAACTATTTCTTGACATGTGTAGTTGTTGCTCTGAGAATGTCTTCACATCATTAAGAGTGAAGAACATGCACCCTCTTTGTCGGTTTCAGGGATGTTTTCGTGTGGAGCAGTAGGTCCACCAAAGAAGAGAGTTTCAGCCAAACTGCTGAAGTTAGGTTGTCTTTGTGTATTGTTGTATTGTACAATGTTAAATTGTTTTAACAATTCAGCACTCCTGGCAGGGAAGTTTCTATTGTAATTTCACATCCTCTTGGCTTGGGCTACAAACAAATAGACCTTTGGTAGTCAAAAGTAAGTCAACTTTTATATTCCATCCATCCATCTTCCTGCACACTTGTCCCTAACTGGGGTCGGGAGGGTTGCTGGTGCCTATCTCCAGCTATCGTTTTGGGCGAGAGGCGGGATACACCCTGGACAGGACGCCAGTCTGTCGCAGGGCAACACAGAGACAGACAGGACAAACAAGCACACACACACTCACACCTAGGGACAATTTAGAGAGGCCAATTAACCTGACAGTCATGTTTTTGGACTGTGGGAGTACCCAGAGAGAACCCACGCATGCCCAGGGAGAATATGCAAACTCCATACAGAAAGACCGGGGCCTTGAATCGAACCCAGAACCTTCTTGCTGCAAGACAACAGCTCTACCAGCTGCGCCATTGGGAAGCTCACATATCATCAATTATATTATTGGTGATAATATAATATAATTTTGAAATGTAGTCCATAAATTGGTTCACCTTAATGTAAAATAACCCTGAACAATGTGAGGATGTCTTTAATTTTTTCTCATTTCAGGCCCAGTTGAAGAGATTAGGCTGAATCTGCATATAGTAATCATCTGGAAATTCCCAAGTGAAACATATTTGCATAAGGTTATTACTTACTGGCGATGATCCAAATTAAAGATGAACCACATTACTAATAGGCTTCTTTTAATGCTAATCTATAAACTCTCAGACATAAATATGCTTCGACATTAATGACTAAATGTTACTTCTTAATCTGGCTGCAACAATAACCAAAGGTACTTCTTTTAGTTATTTTTCTGACTTCAGACTCTGTTTCTGCCTCTACTGACTAAGATTATGGACAAAAAAAGTGAATGTGTCACACTTAGAGAAGGGAAATATTATTGGAGTCTGTCTGTCTAGTTGGCGTTGGTCTCTGAACATGCTCTTGATAAATCAGAGTTCACCTCACAATATTCAAAACAGACCATCATTAGCATACAAAGTAATATTACGCCTTGAAAAAATATTTATAGCCCTCCGCAAATGTTTATTTTTCCTGCCTTTTTTCATTATGTGAAAACAGGGTACTTTAGTGATTTATTTTGCTTGCAGATCACATGATCAGAGTCATCTTATTTTAAGATAAGTTAAAAAGAAGACAAAAAATACTCTGAAAAAAAATGGTAGAAACACACCACAAAGGTTTTACAGCTGTATTTCCACCAAAATGGGATCCTGTAAGAATTGACTCAGGAGAGTAAATATAAATGCATCTCACCTTCATTTGTAAAAATTTAAAGCTGTGAATTAACTTGCTTGGCTTCACAATAACTTGTTTTCTGTACATTGGGTTGGCCTTCCATATAAAATTTCAATAAAACTCACCAAGGACTGTGGTTGTTACATAATAGTGCAAGGCACTCTATGTCTACAATTTTTTCTTTCCTATTTTGGCTACAAACGTGAAACAATTAAGATAAAAAATAAAGTGTGCCAACAGACTTGTCTGCCATGTGCAGGTCCTGTTCAGTATGCAGCACGGGTAACAACTCAATTAACCAGAAGCTCCTAGCCATCACAGCAGCATGCTGCCTCATAATATTTCCCATAATGTTTCATCTAATTTGGAGAGTTTGACGTTTACCCCCTGCAGGACAGACAGTGACTGAAGGCAAGGGGGCACTGAGGTTCTGCTTTGTGTGTGAATAGCAATGAAGCCTGAAAATCACTTCTGGAGCCTGCAGGTAAGAAAGCATCGTCACATTTTTCAGGGCGCCTGTGAAGAAACTTTGCCAGTGCTCTTTCCAAAATTAATCGCCTTGTTGTGCTTAAATTTAACAGTCTGTAAAAGAGTAAAAGTAGCTTTTTTCTTGAGCCACCTCTAAGAGTGCAGGGATAATAAAGTGTCGCTTTTTGCTCCTGGATAAAGATAATGTTTTAGGAGAGTTTCACAACTTTACCAGCCTAAGTTCCTCCACTCTAAAAACTTTCAAGAGGTCTTTAGAGGGCCCCTGTCATTGTAGTGACCCTCCACTTTCCTCTTTACACCCTTAAACCTAAGCTCTCTCCTGCAGCTCCTAAGAGGGAATGGAGGAGCCAAGACTGTGGAACTGATGCTTCTGATCAGCGATGGGCTGGAAAAGACAGAGAAGGAAAGGGTGGAGGAGTCGGGGGAGAAAGTGAGAGAGTGCTGAGACAGCACTTGGCCTAACCCTCCTAGGAGTTGGTGAGTAGGGACGTAAGTGGTAAGAATAAAGACGGGGAGGAAGGAGAGGAAAGGGGCTCATTTGTGATTAAAAGGTAGGCCAGATGACCCTATGAGAAGGTCCATCATTCTGCTTTAAAATGAGCCTCTAATATTTGGCTGATAGGAAGAACAGGGCAAGAGACCTCTGGAGGAAACGAGCTCCTAAGCTGCCTTGGAGCTTAAAGTTTGATATGCTGACAGTCTTTTGCTGTATGAAATAATTGTGTGCTTGAGCAAGAAAACTGTGATCATTGTAATTTATATTTGTAAAGCTCGAAAGTGCCAAAGATTTTGAAGATGAAATGACTGGATTGTCTAAATAAACTAAGTATGTGTAAATTACTGTTCAGCTGTGAACATGTACACGTTTGCCATCGCCTCATCTCCGTTTAACACATCACTCCTAATGAGTTGGTGATTAATGATAATGTGTCTCATTAGTCAACAGGTTTCATGAGGACTACTAGAGCAGCTAAAATCACCAGTTTTGCAGCCATGTTCAAATATGACATCTTATATTTATTCATTAAAGCTGTAACTCAATGTCCAACATAAACGTCTTAATGATTTGCTTAAAACAGCAGATACAAGCAGTAATGGTCATAAGGATTCAAATAATAATAAATAGTAATGTTCCTAGTGAAATTATATGAAACAAATTACAAATTTTTGAACCCCGAGTGTTGAGTTCCTGCTTTTTGCTTAACAAATGAATAACTTTGAACAAGACATGACAGTGCCATCTTTTGTGGTTTCTTGTGCATTTGTTATTTTTCTCACTTTGAAATGGGACAAATTGAACCAAATTTTATGTGGTACTAGGTTTAGTGTTTTTGCTTCAAATTGTTTTTCCTGTAATTCCTCTGATGTTACAGAGCAGGTTTTTTTTATAGCTTTTTGTGAGAAGCAAAGGAAGGTATTTTATTCATCGAGGCATGAAAAATAACCTAGTTAATAATGCTTAAACTAAAGTATTCAAAGTGTTTATTATAATTTAATCTAAAAAATTTGAATGGTTTAACTTTCACCCCCCCAAAAAAGTTGTTCTGAATTTTTGACATTATCTTGAAATCAAACATGCATTTTAACAGAAGTTTTTTGGTTTACAATATGCCAGTCAATGGAATGCATTTAGCCAATGAAAACTAAATAAAAATGATAATATTTTAGCATTTTTTGTCTAAGTCACAAACACTTTTAACAAGTCCTTTTTAAATAACATAATACGAACCTGAGACGTGAACATAGCGTTTCCTACCTGTATTTGTGCACATTGAAGTCCATGTTCCAGCAAGCAGCATTTGTTCTTCAGTGTATTTTTAGGTGACACCAGTTTATGGCCTGGCTGTGTGTGTACTTTGTGGATGGGGTTACTGCTGACAGTAAGGTAAACCCTTTTAGCACGTTCATAAAGGCAACATTTAGCATTGTCACAACAACTCCTTAAGAGAAGCCAAGCCTCCATTAAACAAGACCAATGATGCGCTACAAAGTCACAGCCCCTCGGCATAGTGGACAACATCCAGCTCAAAGTCTCCTCTGGATAACTTACTACCTACGCTGTGTACAGTTCTTAGTACGCAGCAACATGAGAGAGGTTTTTCTGAGTGATTTCCAGTGTGAAGTTATGGTGTTGATTAGCGCAGTGACAGCTGCCATGATTAAAATGGCTGGTAGTAATAGTGCAGCATTCATGCATTGACAACTTTGCTCTGCATGGCTTTGTGAGTGGTGATGTATGACACCATTAGGGTAACCTCAGGGCCCTGGAGGACACTTATCTCCCTCGTCACGTCCTTCACACTTCCCATTTTCCCTCCAACAAAAGGACGCCTGCTCGCCAGTCTGCATGCTTATGAACTGCAAGTACATTTGTTTCTTATGTCTGATATGCGTCTGTTTATCCATTCACTGTTCATCTTTGAGTCCTCTAATGTTTTTCATTTCAGTGAACAAGGATCTTAAATGGACATTTAAATAAGTTCCGTATTACCTTCTGGTCTTCAATTTAATGATCTGACATTGGCTGAAAACTTATTTATCTTGACACATTCTTGTTTTTGTATACACGCTCCAGATTGTAAGCACTAAACTGGGCACTAAACTGGAATATATGTTGTGTGTTTTCTGCTCTCAGTATATTTTTATATTCACCAATCATTATTTTTTTAAAGATGAACACGCTCTCAATTGGTTCTTCTTGTTTTTTCAGCTGGAGCGCTTTTATTTAAATGGATGACCAAACCACCATTTAAGTATTTTGTCTCTGTCCGGAATTTTCTGACAGTGTGAAATTGCATAAGCTTTTTTTTTTTTAAATCCCAATATTTGTGAATTTATGAGCCCAAGTAGTTCATGTTAAACTTTTTACAGGCAAAAATTACTCTTGAAGATTCAAATCTGTATGCGGTCCTTGCTAAAACGCTTAAAGAAAAAAAAGTTTTTTTTAATTAACCCCTTGATCTATTTCACTTTTGGAAGATATCATATACAAATTTAAATGTATTTTAATTAATATTTTAAATGAGTAACCGATACAGAGTAACATTATTATAAAACATATTACTCGTTGGGCATGCTTTTCCTCAACAGGGACAGAGAAGATGATTACAGTTTGTGGGATGACATAGAAATACATAAGATAATCCTAGAAAATAACTTGCTGGTGGCAACAAGACTTGACACTGGAGTAGATTTTGACTTTCTAGCAGGGCAACATACCTAAACATTCAAGCATATTCATGTGTTAGAATGACCCAGTCAAAGTCCAGACTTACATGCAATTTCAAAATAGGACAAAGCTGGAGTAAACATGCAGATTGCACAGTAAACTGTTGCATCTCCCCTATCTTAAAAACCAATTGATCTATTGCTCAAAACACAAACATTTCTGTTTATTGTATATGATTTTGCCTTTTGAAAACATTAAAATTTGCCAAAACTAATCAACAAAGATGCACATCTTTTCATCTTACATGGTAAACTGTGCAGCTGCATTGATCCTAATGAACAAAATGAAAGAAAACTTCAAACACGTATTCCTTGCAATGCCGTCGGTGTGTTGTGCTGAGCTGGGAAAATGTTTGTGAGGACACCTCTGTAAACATGCACATCGCTTCGGGAGGGGTCAGCTGAGAGGTGGCTGACAACTAAAACACCCTGACCACTGATACTGCCGTCATGTCATCGGAAGTGTAAGCCAATACTCAGTTTTCCTAACAAGTTGAACCTCGCTGGAGGCATCCCGGCATCTCAAGACAGCAAACATATGTCCACTCCCCTCTTCAAAAATACACACACTCTTATTTTTGGCGGCATGCAACCCCTTAATTATTTCTGTGGGCTGAATTTGAGACGATTAGGTTCTTAAGGTTTTGCGAAGGGCACGGAGTCAAGATACCAAGGAACAGCAAGAAAGAAACACCGAAGGCGACAGGATATTTAAGGGAAGACGGGGTGGGTCAAGATTTAGAGGGTAGACACTTACACAAGCACGTTCCTATCTCTACAAACTGCTGTCCCTGTCTCTCTTCAGTCTTTCTGTCTTGTCCTCTGGTGGCTACGACACCTCAGTTAATGAGAAAAACAGACACCAGCTTGAGCTTTGCCTTTTGCTGGGGATTGGTAATATTTGTAACTGGGACCGTGACGATGGAGTGCCAGCATTCTCAGATTTGTACTGTGGTTTTTAGTTTGTTTTAAACAGGAAGTGAAAGTGTGATGGCAGGAATTAAAATGTGTTGAGAATGTTTGCGTGGTATTTTGTAAAGAAAGTCAAAAGAAATAAAAAAAAGAAAAACAGCATCTAATAAATTATTAAGATTTGAAGATTTCATTTTCTCATGATTGTTCTCTAACAGTGAGCTTTACAGATTTATTTTTATCTCCTGCTCACTGCATGTGACTGGAAGATAAACTAAAATAAATCCAGCCTGCTTGTTACAATTTCAGTTATTTGAGACTTTTTAGTTACTGCTGTGATTTAGATATTGGAAAGTTATTTTTTGAATAACCGTTTTCTGACTTATGAAGGCAAATGAACATCTGCCCTACTGGAAGTGATTGTTCAGAGATGGTTGTTTTATTTAACACCAGGCTACAGGAAACTGTGGATTACTTAAAATCAAACACAGTCTGATCAATGTACACAAAAATACTTACACAATATTACTTCATTAACATTGATATTACTTTGATATTACTGTATGCCTTTCATTTTAGGCTACTTTTGCTGAATTGCTTCCCTTACTACTATTTACCAAACATAAAACATATTGCGCAATATCAACAAAAATATACAATGTTGTACAAAATTTAAAAAAACAATAAAAGAAGTATTCATGGTTTTCAAAATTATCAGATTAATTTGAACATTAAAAGAAATTTGAATCAAATTTTAAACCTACAATAATATTTTTATACTTGTTTTCTTGTTGTTTGGGTCCAAACACCTGTTTGTCCATGAAGATGTTTCGGTCATGAATGATGTAACAGAAGAGGCCATTTATAATTAGAGTAATGATGCATCAACACACAGTTTGTTGCCAGAATGTATTCAGTGAAAGCAAAGCATGTTCAGAGTATCAGGCCAAATTCTGCTTCTAAAATAATAATGTACCTCCTGATATAGATTGTTGAGGAAAACATTTTCTTTACTTAATATTTGTAAAATATCTCATCTGTGGCATAGTGAGCCAATAGGGCACATCACATGGCAAGATTTTGGAATGAAGTTTATCAAAGAAAACAGATGTTATGTCTCAGCAGCTCCTTCTGAGGCGGGCAAACGCTGGGAGGAACTCATCAGTACTTGAACTCCAGATCAATACAGACTGAATGAGAGTAATAGCTCTCACCTTAAAACACACATATTTCAATTAGGCCCAGTTTTCAAGCAGACATTTGGCATTTTCACTATAGCCACAGGGTGCAGCAGTGGTTAAATATAAGCACCCCAAAATTAATCATTGATTGGTTGAGACAATTTTTCACTTTGCGACCAAACCGTTTGTTGGAGATGGAATAAAAAACATGGGGGGAAAAAAACAGCCGTGAATACATCCAACTTTAAAAAGAAAAATCTTTCTTCTCACTATATGTGTGTAACATTAATGATTTCAACACAGACTGCAAAAATGACCTGCAGTGATTTTTGCATGGATTCTAAATGGCAAGTCTAAAAAGAACAACTGATAAATCATCGAGTGAAACGCGAGTCTGCGACTGTTGTCAGAGATTTATTGGCAGCTGTATTTTTCTAGTGTCAACTTATGTTCCATGAGACTTCGCCAGCGTCTTAGATTGCTTTCACCCACCCTCGCTCCTCACTAACACACACTCTCACTGCTCCGAGTCACACTCAGACACTAACACCAACTCCTTGTCCCTTCACTCCATCAACAGCCGTCCTGTATTTAAATTTGAGAGCAGGTCCTGTGAGACTGTTAAACACGACAGATTGAGATGAGTGGCAAAGCTCTAGTGCTAGCATTGGCCCACTTATCTTATTAGTGGGGCAGCTCTAACACATATGATACCCCCATGGCTACTGCTCCTTTGGCCTCAGGGAACCCACAGCCGCTTCAAAGACCACGATCTGGCGTCCTGGTGGCTCAGCATGCTGGGATGCATACCACAACGATGTCGCTTTGAATCCAGTCTGTGACAGTTGCTTACTGTCAGTCTGCACTTTCAGCGATCTGTCAGTGGAAACTACAAGCTTGGCTAAATAATTCCCAATTGTCTTATTAAAGTAAAATTGTAAAGCATTACTTTATTGCCGTAATGAATTTCTTTAAAATTCAGTGATGATAAGCTCGAAAATATCCCAAACAAAAGTGATTGCTTTGAGAAAACTGTATCAAAAATCAAATGTTTTTAAAAATTAAGACCTCTGTTGTCTATTTAGCTATCAATGCATTAAATATTTTTGAGAGACACTGACGTTAAAACTCCTTTTTGTAGTTGACTACACTGTTCCACAATGTTAGCCTGAAGTGAATTTGACTGTAGACATGCAGGTTTGCACTGTGTATTTTAACCTCTGACTTGCATCCTCTGCACACTGGAACCTCCAGCTGCATAAAAGAGCGTTTAAAACTGTCTCAAAGCCACTGACAGTCAGCGTCTTTTGAACCATGGCTGGTGACCCTACGATGGGTCACAGGTTCTATTTCTGGTCAAAACACACATCGAGACAGCAAGTTATTTTTTCAGGATTGCACAGTGATATTTTGAAGCTGAATTTAAAGAAACTTTTCTAAAAAAATGTTGCTGAAAATTTAGTTTTTTAAACTTCTTTCCTGTACATAAATTGCTAACTAACTGGCTATAACAGGTTTGTTGAATTTAACACTATTAATTTAATCAGGGAGGCTGCCACAATCATGTTTTTATTTTTATGTATAGCAATCATGTCAGTTAAAATTATTAATGGAAAAACAAGTAACAGATTAACAAAAGAGTTGCAGATGTTACGTATTGCTTCTCTTGAAGGTATGCTTTTTTTATTTATTTTTATCACTATTATTTTGTCCAGTTTAAGTGCCACTATTAAATTGTCAGTGAAAATACTGCAAAGTTAAAACTGTTGGTCAAGGCAATATGCTGGCATGTGATTGTGTACCAGGATGTGAAGGTATGCAGTCAGGCTACAATATAGAGCTCATTGTTTTTAGTATTTACTCTATTTCTGGTGAAAACAAAGTACATTGAAAAACCTATACAGCTATAATTACTATATTTTGGCATCTGTATGCCGATCCTGTAACATCTGAAGTCAGTTATAGAGTTATAAATTACATCCACAGCTGTTTGACATATATCCCTTTATATTCATATATATAAGATTGGTGTTGAGTAGCCATGAATTGAAACTCCATAATGTTTTAGCTTTGTAGCACTAAGCAGTATTTCCTAAGAAAGAAAATCTAATCCCTTTAGGCCTGTAACTAACAATTATTTTAGTTTTTGATTAATTTATCATTATTCTTATAATTAATCAGATAAAAAATTGATACTTTCTGCAGCGTTTTTTGTCCAGTATTAAGAATGCATAAAGATGCAAATTAGTTCCTTTCTAAAATAAGAAAATAAAATTTAATTAGCTAAAATGCAATAACATAGCATTCCTTTAGTGCATGCTTGATCATTTGTAGAAAATAATGCAGTAAATAAGTACTGATAATATTAACATGTGAAAAACTCTGTCCCTTCTGCTTGAGTTAACATCAATACTAAGCTAAACTTTTGACTAAGTTTGTGTTAATCAATTACTAACTGGATGGTAAAAGGTGCCAACAAAAAGACATTTTGTTTTTATACAATCTGAACCAGGTGAAGCTAAAACTAGGCTGCTAGTTAGTTAGTTAGTTAGTTAGTTAGTTAGTTAGTTAGTTAGTTGGTTAGTTAGCGCATATTTACAGACAAAGGTTTTCTGTTTTCTTTCGTTTATCTTAAATTCAAAGTGTATTTCTTTTTTTGTACAGTTTTAGCTCAATTACTTTTAGTATGTCAATGTTTCAACAAATGAACTATTTTGAGTCAATTTACGCCAGTAAATAATTGATCAATGACTAAGTTAGTTGATTGATTTGTTGTTTCACAACCAATTTATCACAATTAATCATCTCAACCCCAGATGCATCAGACATTTTATTTAAGTAAATATAGCAGTTTCTGGTAGTTGCTATTATCGAGAAATACAACTTTGCACAAAATGTATGCACAACATACTACATATCTTCTGCAGAATAAAAATAAAATATTTTTTAAATAGTGCTTTTGGACTTCACCCCTTTGACTGATTTAGTGTGACTGGCAGATGACTGGAGAACTGGTAATGACCTGTGTAAAGCACTGTCTCTGTGTTACTGTAAGTAGCAACACATAAGCCTAACCTTTAGCTGTTCACTGAAAACTGAGCTGAGGAGAGCTGTTTTGAACCTTGTGCTAATGCAAATTCACTCAGCTTGACTAAAGGTAGCACCACACACACAACCACACACTTTGCTGCCTTCTTCTGTATAAAACACTCAGAAGAGTTCATTCTGCAAACCCTCATGCTTGCAATTCAGGGGAAATTTAAGGTGTGATTTTCCCTTTTCTCTTAAATTTATGTGAATCAGAAACACACTGATGCTCACCCCTGCATGCTTAGTAACACAATTCACTCCATCAGCAAGTCCTTTATAAAAAATTGCTTACAAGACTCTTTACTATTCTTAAAGGAGTCGTGTGAACATGCTGGGTGGGCATACTGGCACTTTACAGCTCACCTGCCTTTCTTTAGCACTCTTCTTTCTCACACTTTCCTTTGCCCTGAGTCAGTCACTCTCTCTCTTTCTGTGAGCCACACACACACACACACACACACCTACACACACACACACATGTCACCATAAAACAGGCTGTGTTGTCAAGTCGCCTGTCACCATGCTTGTTCCCTGGTACCATATATGACGTCTCTCAGCTGTTCCTCACGCCTGAACTACAATTAACCCCACATACACATGCTCATGTGGACGCCCGTGCGAGCACTCACACACTCAGAGGCGTCCGTCCTCACATAGTTTTCACTTTCTCTGGCTCTTTCTCGCTGCAGCTACCCTTTCACCATCAGCTTGCAGCACAATCCAATCCACGTAACTGAGTCGTTTACTCTTTATGCTCAGCATTTACAGCATTTCTTCTGATTTTTGTTGCAATGCATTTTTTTGTTTCACAAGCACACAATTCCTAGAACTATTTAAAAAGTAGTTGATTTTTCTAATCTGAGAAATCAAAAATACTCTAATGTGATGCCACAGTCATAAACCAAGAATAAACCAAAGGAGAAGTCTCCTACCATAAACCAGAAGACGGGCTGTGACACAGGAGCTGATGGCATCTGAGTAATGTGACATCTAAATAAGTAAGACACTAGAAATATTTCAGGCCAATGGAAAAACAAAATCATATTTAGGCCCTACTAGTAAAAATTGTTTGCAATAAATGCTCAAATAAATGTATTGGGTGAAATTAAGCCGGTGCATGTATCAAATGTTTTGTGATAGAAGTGGCAGTTTTATGTACTTTTTATTTTTTGCATATATTCCTAAGGATTTCTAAAACACAAAAGAAAATATGTACACTAAACAGTCAAACTAAGCAGAAAGTATTTTGTGCTTTGTGCACAAACATCTGGATGAAGGAGGTTTAAGGAGCTTAAAAATTAATTATCTTTTTTTTTAATTTATAATGTGTGTTTTTTTGGGTTGTTGTTTTTTTTTTGTTTTTTTTTCTAACTAAAACAAACATCTGGATGAAGGAAGCAGCCCAGCGGGTTTTTGGTGTATAAGGCTTTGCTATATGTTTACCTGCTTCACTTTCTCAGAGTGTTCATCATCTATCCCACACGATTTTTAGATCTTCACAACATGTTCAAAGAAGCCAGATGTTCCTTTCTGAACATCATCAGAGACTGAACTAAATGCGTCTTTCTACCGGGAGCTGGCAGCGCGTTGGGAGTCATGGACCCGACACTTTGGAGCGTCTGGTTCTGAAGCCCATTCCAAACCTCTGGTTGAAATGGCAAGTTTAATTCTATAACAATTCTCCAGTGCACACAGAACAGAAAACGTAAAGAGAATGCAATGTTGTGTTAATGCATTTATAGTCTAAGCAGAGGACAGTTTATATCTAGAGGAAATAAATAACGGTGCAGAAGTTAATTAGACCGTAACATGCGCAGTCCGCTGCGGCTGCACAACCACTGCGGGTTCCGCCGCTGCACAGAATTCAACTTAACTCATCCTGCGGTTTCAATAAAATGAGCTTTCTTTGTTCACGCTACCCTCCCAGAAGGGGGAGCGCGGCAGACGTAACATCTGTTCTTTTCCGGGAAGCGAAACTATGCAAAAAGATCATCGTAAAAGCGCACGTCGGGACCGCGCACAGGGCAAAAAACTCGCAGAGTTCAATTGATCGGTTTGGATTAGACTGCGACAGACTGAGGACCTGTCCAGGGTGCATAGGCACCAGCAACCCTCCCGACCCCACTAAGGGACAAGGGTGTGTAGAAAATGGATGGATGGTTTGGATCAGACAGATCCCACTGACTGATGAACTAACGCAGATTTCTCTGCAGATGCGACCAGGAGGAATTTGTGAGGCTGTACATTCAGACCCCAGCGGGTGAAGTGGCCGCAATTTAAGTGGAGTCTTTAATTCCATTTATTAGAAAAAGAAATAAAAAGTTAGATGCGTTCATCTGCTTTATGTGTGATGGAATATGGTTTCGGTTAAATGAGGTGAATATTAACTAAACCGCATAAAAATGCGGCTTAAATAACATGTTAATATGGTTATAATTTGACGGGTATATATGAGCAATTCTTTTAAATACTGTCGGTCAAGATGACGGAGAACAAAAAGGTCTGGCGCGACCTCTGAGTGAAACATGCAAAAAGCTGGTCAGAAGTTATCAGAAGAATCGTTTTTATTATGTTGGGCTTAAATCAATCACGTTTATTTGTGAAGAACATTTCTGCAACAAAGGAGCTCAAAGTGATTTACATCATGAAAACACAAAATAACAATTGAAACATTTACCAAGTGCATTACATCTTACACACACTTAGATATGCTAGGAATGGGCCACAACATAGTCATGTAAAAAACACCTCTGTTAAGATGGTTGTCAGTATTGCAGGAAAAGTGGCACAGTGAAAGCAAAGTACAGAAGAATAAGAAAGGTCTTACTCAGTCAAATCTGCATTGTGTGAATTCACTTCACGGGGAAGTGATGAGCATATTTGTCAACACATGCAGAGCCAAAGCTCTGTGTAACAAAGCACAATACAGTCATGAAAATCATTAAAATCCCCCAAACTCACTCCATCACCATTTCCAAAGTGATCTGATGGAGATATTACCTAAATGGCTGGCAAGCTGCGCGCCGCTAACTACATGCTAATATGTGTCACAGAGTCTGTGTGAGGATTTATGACTCACCATCTGTTCACCAGCATACAGTACAATGTTAGCCTACAATGTTAGCTTTGATGAAGACCTCCATGTTCATTTATCCTAATCACTCATCCGAGTTAGAACTGAAGCCAAGTTATTTCTCCTACACTGTAATTGTTTTTTTGTATTTCACAGTGCTAATTTGAATAAAAACGCATTTGCATTGGAGATTGATCTTTTGTTTTTTGGTGGAATGACAGGACAAAAAATGTTGGTTTCTAATTCACAATAAGATGACGGGGCTAACAAATGCATTTCCATTAAATCACTGAGGATATTCCTTTGTTATATGGACGTAATTCTCCTCTTTTTCTACTGACTCTTTATCTTGAATTCAGCTACTAAGAAAATCTTTCCCAAAACATATCTGACACCAATTTGTCTTTGAAAACATTGTTAAAAATGTTGTTTGGAGTGAGTGCTTGAGTGAGCTTGTGTCTGTAATTGTTGCTCAAACACTGTGTGACAGCTAATAGAAGCCGCATAATGAAGTAAACATTTATCTGTGATCTGTATGGATTTGTGAGGAAAAATAGTGAACTTTGTGAAGAATTCCACCCAATCCATCTGTCCAAACAAGTTTATTCTAACATTTGTCTTCTGAAAGATCCCTCCAGGCCTGGAGCATGCCTAATGCCGTTTGATGAAACAGTAAAGATTCTCCATATCTTTTCCACAGTAAAAGGCTAATTGCTTTGCTGTAGTCAGATTTACGTCCCTCCCTATTCTCCTTTATGCGCTCGGCATCTGTAAGCCTTCACGCCGCCAGTCTCCAAAGGGGTGTATGTTATGATCTCATGTCAGCGAAATCAATCCTTATCAATTTTAAAGTTCAAATTTTTATTTCATGGCTTTCAAGGGAGCGTCTCTCAAGCGAGAATGACTATTGCAGCTCTTTTTTTCTCTCCACTTCTACCTCTCTTCCCATCTGTGTCCATATTGATTGCCTATGTGTGCAGCTCCCCTGTGGGGTTTTTTTGCCCCCGTAGCGGTCCATGGACTTTTATCAGCCAGTGCCTGAAGACATAGCTGAGTTAAATAATGCTAACTAACGCCAGTAATCTGTCTCAATGTGACTTTCCAGCGTTAACAAGCTCTGGCAATTATCATGTCTCCACAGTGTCTGTGACAAGACCAACAAAGGTCAAATGTGCACCTAAGGATGATCGGTCAAGATCATACACTACATCTACACTTTGCTTTGTAGATGTATACATTTATTGCATTTATTATAATTGGATACTTATTGCACTGTCTCTATTTTCCTCCCTGAAGATTATGCCAGACAGGAACAAAAGGTAAGGTTGAAAACTTAATGATTACACACAATTCATTTACACTGCATGTGTGAAAAAACTGCATGAAAGTAAATGGGGGGGATGATTTGAGAAATGATTTGCACTTTTGTCAATTTAGTAAAATATTCTCTTTTTACACAACTGGATTACTAATCAGACTAATCATAGTCTGAATTTAGTGAAAGTGTGTTCAGTTTGTTTAGAAAGGGGCATATGAGTGTGAGACTGAACACAGTCATGGGAATTTAACTCGGTTCCATGGGATTTAGGAGTGAAAGTGGCAGCCTGGTGCTAACACTCAAATTTTATTAAAACTGGTAAAAAGCAGAGTATAGGTGTGTGCTAAAACAATGCCATGACAGAGAGACATAAACAATGACCTCAGAGAAGCAATTGCTGCCGCTTGTCAATCTGGGAGTGGTTATAAATGTAAATATTTTAAGTCTGCATCTGTGACAAGGATTTTCTCAAGTGGAAAACATAAGCAATGGTGAGCTTCCTACAAGTAAACATCTGAGCAATTTACTCTAAAAACCAACCAATGGTTAGAAATTGCAAATAGAAAAGAATTACATAGCTCACTGCAGACCTAGTTCAGCATGTTAAATGTCAACATTTATTACACTTGGAAAAAAACTGAAAAAGGATGGCTACTTCAAATTTATATGACCTGGCTCCAACAAAAGATGGAGAGTCAATGGTAAAATGTATTAATTAATGTTTATTTTAGCAAATAATGAAGATCCACAGCATATGGTAGTAAATCAGTAACATAATGTTGGTGTATCGATGCTTGAATGATCTGGAAGGAAGGGTTGCATTGTGCTCCAAATAAAAAAATACTGTAGTAAGAAAAAATCCCCAAGAAACAAAGGTGACTATAAGTTTGACAACTAAACCTTAGTGAGGAAACATGAACTCAGCTTGTTAGATTAAAAATAGAATTTGCTTAAGCACAGTCCATGCTAAATAAACTGAAAAGAGCCAGGAAAAGTGGCCATATAGCCATCAAGAAGAATTTTAGGATATTGCTGATGGCTACAAATGGTTGTTACTGTGCAACCTGCAAAAAGACATTTAACCAGATATTTATGGGCATGTATGTATTTATTTATGCCTACATGTTGAATTAATTGGGTGATTTAGATGATTTAGATTTCATCAAATTGAAAACTGTGACTCTTATCTTGCATGATGTAATTGACGAATGAAATGCTAAGAAAAGAAACCTCACCTTCTTTATAGTGAAGAGAGTAATGCTTAAAAGGGCTGCAGATGTGACAATCAGAACTGCAGGCCAGTAAGAGACACATAATGCAAAAAGTTTAACACAAAATTAACAAGAGGACCCTTAATAACAAAAATAAATCTACTCTAAAGTGTATTACTTTGAAACAACAAATAAAAGACTGAAGTTATGAGGAGGAAAATAAAATCAGAAATTTGTGATTCACTTATTTCTTCAAGACAACAGTGAGAAGTTTCTGAAACCAAAATGAGTCAGTTGTTAAAAGTCTCAAATTAGCTTTATTTTAAGTTTCACAAGAGATCTCACAAATTTCTGTAACATTTGAGCCTCTTTTCAACTCATGCTTAAGATTTGTGAACTACATCTATTGTGTAAGCTCAATTCATCAATTTTGGTCTGAGCACACGGAGATCAATCATAAAGTTTTCCACAAATACTTTTTGTCCCCTAAAATTAAACTATAATTTTTCTCAGTTTATTGCTTATCTTGTTGGGTCTTATTAATAGTGCTGGGAAAACTTTATCTGGAAAAAAGCAGACACTTAGCAAAAAGTAACATTTAATAATGTTTAATGGTTCTTATTCTAGTATATTTTTTTATCTTGAAGTTTTATCCAGGTTTTTTGCAGAAAATGTAAACTAGAACAATATTTATTCCCCACATATTGTTGGACTTTCTTTCATTTCACACATAACAACAGAAACTGTTTCTGATCATTCCTCATCTAAGGATTTACTGGCAGCCAACAAAGTTTATCTCTCTGGTATCTTTGACTTTTCCTTTTTACAACTTGTGTCAGGTAAACATTGAAGGATTTTAGATTTGTTAGAAGGGTTCTTGTTCACACTTTGTGAGACTATACTGTGCAGGGGATTGCTGTGAGGCCTCCAAACAGTAAACTAATGGTTCAGCGCTAACTGCCCACTAAGTGGGTGGGACAAGGATGGCCTGACCCCACTGGCCTTCCCACCAGTCCCCTCTAACAGCTTTGGCCTTAGGGTCAGCTCAATTTCCCCACTGCTGAGTGGTCATTACAGAGCACAGCTTTGATAAATGCTCACGGCTGCTGCTGCTCCTGCCGGCTAAAGGCTCTGCTCATCTGCCAGGCGCAGAAACCCCGACTGTGCAGCCGGAGAGACAAAAAGAAAAAATGTGTGAAAGAAGACAGCGGAACAACCAAAACAACCTGGATGTTACATGTCTCCACAAGGAACATGCTCGCCTTTTCACATTTACAGACAATGCAAACAGAGAAGGAGATGGATAAAGAACCCACAGAGGATAGCAGAGGAAAACAAATTGCATTAAAACTGCTCCATCCCTTTGCTTTTTGTCCACAGAGATGCTGTTGATAAGAATCCCTGAATCTAATCATCTCTCATTCCCTTCACACACTGAGCCTGCCAAGGAGCTGGTTTGCTATGTTGCTTTTTCATGGCCGTCATCCCGTATTTGCATGTTGTCTGTATCACAATATTTTGTACCCAGGTTTTCAAACATCTGACCATAAAGCAAACAAAAGTAAAACATTTAAAATGTTGTCAAAATAATGTGATTGATCAGCATGAACTAGCCCATCATTGTAAAATGACATTAAATTGCTTAAAAAGTAACAGTCTCTATGGTGAGTGTGTTGAGCCCCCTTAACTCTGGTACCCAAAGTCGAAGTCACTTAATATTCAGTCTATCAGTGTAAAATGTGAAAATAGTATAAATATAGTTGTTCTGCACAACCCTTACAGGTCACTCTGGTCACAAAAAAGAAAAGTGAACATTTTGGCCTAGTACAAGTAAAACAGCATGTGTGCCAAAGCTGCACATCTCCTTAGCAAACCACCATTTATTATTCCAGAAGGAACAAAAAAGTTGGTCAAAGGTATAAGTGGCTGGATTCATGCTAAAAATATGACCATCTAGAATAAAACAGGTTAGAGTCAACTTAAAGATTTGAGACTGAGGCAAAGGTTCACCTTCCAGCATGGTCTACAATCTTGAACATCCAGCTAAGAAAATGGAATTGGCCAATTCAAAGTCCAGATCTAAATTCATTAAGAATCTGTGGCAACACTTCAAGTACCAATTCAGGGGTCTGCATGCAAACGCCTGTTAGTCTTCTCAGATTTAAATTGGTAAAGCATCCCTTTCCTTCTACCTCACAGTAAAGCACCACTTTATGTTAGACTGTACCCAATAAATAGCCAATAAATACACTAAACCTTGTGGCTGTAAGGTGACAAAATATGAAAAGCTTTTACAGCAGACATTTTTGCAAGGCAGTGTAAACTGGAACGAAAGGCAGCTTTGACACCAAGGCTCTGAGAGGCCCACTAGCTGTCCCAAGGTCGCACAGAAGGCTATGTCTGTCTTTAAGGGAAAGTTAGGAGGCACAGGAAAATGACTGTGGTCGATGTTGAAAGTAGAAAGGGCTGGAACTTTCAACAGACCTAACTTGCCCACATGTCATTTAGACAACTGCTTAGAAGACTGGATGAAGTCAAAGCCAAAAATGAGCACACTGACTGAACACTATGTGTTCTTTAACTGTCTGTTCTATCAAAATTTCCTGATTGAGAGTCTCACTTTAAAAAAAAAAAAGGCTTTTTTTGGGGGGGGTGGAGGGGAACCTCCTTAAAAGTGCCCCTCATTTTCCTCTGACTCAGAACATAAAGATGCAAAAGAGGCTGAATGTTTATGGTGTTCTTCCTGTTTGCTTTTGTTCACCACACAGTAAGGTAGACTTGATTACACACCCATGCACAAACACACACTACCATTCACCAACAAAATCAGAGTCGTTTGAAGGCCTCCCACCACAAAGATAATAAAGAAGCCCCCATCCATCCCAAAAAAGAGATTGGAAATAAACAAAAAACAGAGCAAACAAAAAGGAAAAAAGCATAAATACATTTACATAATCTATGCCAAAGAACAGAGAGAAGAATAGAAAGGGAAAGGAAAATAATTTATTTAAATGAGAAATTAGGAAAATTATAATTTCACTTTCTGTCTAAGCATACAGATGAAAAATGCTTTACTGACAAAACATTTAACAATGCGATGTTTGTATCAGCAGTGAGTCAATCAATGCAATTTATGGATTCAGGAGTAACTTACAGAGTACATCATTGAAAACAAATTTGCTCAATGTGTGTTTACACTAAAAGTTATGGATTACAATAAATTAATTTGGAAAGCGCTTTAGAAGAATCAGGCCATACGGTATCTGTCCAAAACAAAATATGAACAAAAAAATCTAAAATTGTATATGTAAAAAATGGTGTTTGTGTGTAAGATGAGCAATACATCATACAATACCTGAATACAAACGTAATGCCATTTGCTGCCATCAAAAAGAAATATGAATTTGTTTTTGTTCTGACAAATATATTGAAACACACAAAAGATCAGCTTGTAATATATTGTTTTCTAAAATAGCTACAGCTAGCACAATTAGCAAGAGCTAATGTAAAATAAAAATAAAAATGAAAATAAATGTATGCTTAAAATGACAATGAAGGATCTTTAAGTATTTGTAAAACACAATTCTAATTTATTTTAGAAAATATTTTGGGATCAAACAGCGTTTAAATTGGAGCTCTACTTTCCAGCTCACATTCCCAGGCAGCAGCAGCACAAACTCCAGCTTTTTCGCCCAACTTTCTCTTCTTTCATCTATTTAGTTCTCCTTATTTTCATTCCCTTTGTCATTTCTGTATTATCTTCTATTTCAACACACATTATTCAAATTGAAAGGGCTGTAAGTTAGTTGCTACATAAAAAAAATCAGTTCTGGTTGGTAATCGACATAGCACCTAGAATACTACCCAGGATGCATTGCAGTGTCACCAACATTTAGTCATGATATTTTATTCAAATATATAAAAACTAAACAGCCTACAGTATTTTTACTATATTATTTTTGCATCTGAAATTAATGTTTCTCAAATAAAGTCTATTGTTACAACTAATCCTGGGTCCCTTCAGGAGTACCAGAATACTTTTTTTTTATTTGTTACAATTTCCATTTCTTATTTTTCACTGAAAATGGAATAATGTGTAGAAATCTATAATGTTCAATGTTTTTCAGTTTTGCTATATTTTACAAAATACAAACAAAAAAAAGGAACACACATGTTGTAGCTGTTAGATTTTAACCCATAACATGACTAGAAGAGAAAGAAAATCCATGAGAGGAAGGAGAAAAACCCACATCTGAAAGTTGTTTGAACATGCAAAAAGGTGGCGAAATAACAGCTGCATGCACCAAGGCATCCAACTCATTTCTGACAAAACAAACAGATCTCACATGTGTACGAAACATACCATTCCCCAGCCGCAAAGTCTTTCAACTCCCAGAGTTCAAAGACGATCTGGAAGGTAGGTACATTTGGTTTACTTTTGCCTGTCTGAAAGTGTTTGTTTTCAGTCTGTTTATTCCTTAATTTGTGTTTGAGCGAGCCAGTGAGTGTACACACAACTGCAAAAACTGTTGATAAAGAGTGCCGTAATCTTTTTTTAAAATGTCTCTAACCTAAATAAGATACAAATAGGTTACCCAGAGATGGCCCAGTGCAGCAGTTGTACAGTTACAAAGTAAGAATCTGTTCAGACTTAAGGATGTTACTGTATTACTTTGCTGTTGACGATTAATATGATCTTCTTTGCAATAATGATTTTATAATTATAATTATCTTCAAGTCACACTTAAAAACTATTTGTCATGTATAAAGGTAACTGTCTAAACACAATCAGTAAAATAAAACCCTGCCACGAAGCTAAGTTATTGTTTTCTATGTTCTCATATCACCAATAAGAACCTTTTCTATTCAGAAATACCAGTCTTCCTCAGCCTGCATGTCTGGTTGGATTCATGTGTTTTTTTTCTTTTGTGGTTTCTGGAAACAACAGGCGAATTGGGAGGGGGTTATGGGTGGAGAGGCGGTGCTACAGAGGTAACAGATTGGCTGTGAAATATTGTGGAGTCTGCCAGTTCCACCATGATGTATTGGGAATCGCTCGCTCACTAATTACCTTAAATTAACAGTAGAGTTGGGTGTGACAGTTCATGTAACTGTTTTCTCTGCCGCTACAGATGAATGGGCTGGGTGAGCTGATGCCAGGTTGCAGTTGACAATAATATTCTCCTGCAAAGTTTTAATCAGACGAGACGCTACAGATTATTATTATGAGATTTAGAGATTTCTGTCAATAAATTAAGCGTGTTTGTTACTTTGATGAAATCTTTTATAAAATATATGCATTCCCTGCACAAAATCTGATGTCAAGATGTTTGTAATCATGATGTTCTCTTTCCAATAACATTTTGGCTTCAGAGAAACTCGATGAGCCAGGTTTTGCATTGCTGACTGGGACATTTGGATCATGTTGGTCTATTTCAACATCTGTGCAGTTGTACCTCGACCAAAGTTGTTGTCTGAATCAGAAGATGTAACTAAAGCATTCAAATTCACTCACACTCACACAGAGAGAGCATTATTTCGATCCCCCTGTAAAGAGAGCCCAGGGAGAATTTGTTGGTCTGTGGAAAGGACCAAGAAAAATGTTTTCTGATAAATTATTCAGAGTCCCACAATCCCTTTTGGGCAGATTGTTGCATTGCACTGTGTGAAGCATTACCCCCTTTTCTCCCTTTCCTCCATCACTCAGTCAGTGTGTTCTTTTCCTTTTTGTGTCTCTTTCTGGTTTTTTTTTCCCCCACCTTTCATTTTTCTCTGTGCATCAATGCTGGGCCTCACACCCCCAGAGAAAGGCCTGCATCTTGGGCAAGATGTCGCCAGTAATGATGGCAATTAATAACATGTCATAATCCTGCAGAGAGCAAGAAGGTGAGTGTGAGAGAGAGGCAGTGAAAGTGTGTGCTTCAGAGATGGAAAGACATTATTTATTTAATGTTCATGAAGTAGGAATTTTTTTTTGGATGAGCATGTAAAGGTGACTGCGTGTCTATGTGTGAAACCAGGTTATAACAAAATCTGAGACAGGAGAGGGAAGAGAGTTTTTTTTTCTTTTTTTGCAGTTGCAGGTCTTTAGAACATGTGAAGCTCAGTGGACACAGGTGTTGTACAGATCTGAGGTCAAATAGCCTCACAAGAACACACACACACACACCCCTACACCTCCCCCCCCCCCACGCCCACACACACAAAGGGTTTGGAGTTCACTGCAAAGAAGTCATAGGTCACGTCTCACATTATTGGTACATTTCCTAACACAGAAATAGACTAAATAAGGAGAACTCTAATATTTTTACTGCATATTTCACCAATCCACTTTTTTACAGTACCAAACATAATAATTAAAATCCTGAAAGAACAGTACTACTTAAGCAAGGAGTTTTTTCTACTCATTAAAAGTACTATGTAGTTAACATTTATTTGCAAGCCTATACAGATTTTGAATTATAATAAACTGAATGTGTTTTTTTATAACGTGCTTAAAGAAAAAATCTATGACTCAGAATTGAAAGTAATATTCTCTCATTTTTTGTTGGACCTCCAGTGAATGTACTAATGTCAATGTATTGGTTTGCTAAAATATTCAAAATGTTGATGTTGCATCTGGCTGTAACGGAAACAGCTGCACAGCGTTCAAAACCTCACCTCTATGTGTTGGTATTCTGTGTATGTGTGTTTTTCTCCAGGTGCATAGCCGTATACAGACACTGCATGCCTGTTGTGCCTCCCTTCGCCTCAGTGCAAACTGCAGCAGACAGGTGTGATTCTGAACATCCTTCTTTTATCCTATCGCACTCAGTTATGATAATAGACTTCATGTGTTTTGCTTAGAAGACAGAAATTAGCCAAAAAAGCAAAACTCTCCATTCACTTATTCATTCTATTTCTGGCCCTTATTTAATGTCATGTGATATGGATTTTGGCAAAAAGAATATCCTGAATGCAAACAGCTGAAAAAAACTTCTCCCATATGGTGGAGTAGCATGTTCATAGAAAGAGGCTGAGAAGCTCCATCATGGAGGATGTCCAAGTACGCCCCACTGGGAGGAAATCCTGCAGAAATCCAAACCTGGCTGGAGGGCCGGGAAATGTATTGGGATTTCCCAGAATAAATTAAGCAGTGTCGCTGAGGAGACAGATGCCTGAGTTTCCCTCCTGGTACCTCTTAATTCCATGGCTTAATTTTGCACAAGCATAAGACAATGAATGTGTGGATAGAAAAGAAGCATTGACTAAATGTCTAATATTCTAAAACTGGATATATGCTAATATATCCAGTTTGAGAATGTGTTATGAACTTGTGACAACCCTGTCAGTTCTCATTGTTGAATAAACTTTAAAATTGATCACTAAACAGCTCCATACACTATTACTCCTGTAAGCAACACTTTGCTGTGTGATGTCAACGTTCTTTTCTGCGCACACAGGTCGCTTCGGAGAACTTATGCTGTTCACATAGAAGTCTCATTGTGGTTGGGTTTAATTAGTAGGATGAAAGACCAACAGACAGTTGAGCATCAAGATGTGGTGTGAACAAAGCTTCATCGGTGTGCTCATCTGCATCCATTAAAAGCACCCAACATTGATTCTATTTTATGTCTTAAGCCCCTTTACCTGTCTTATGGGTGCTTCATCACTTAATAGGATAAACTTCCCTAATGGTTCTTCTAGTCGACGCTCTTCAATCAAGCCAACCCCTGAAGTGTTGATTTAGTCACAATCTTACACCACAACAGCTATGCTACCAGCAAACCCTGAATGCTTCTGCCCCAAACAGCCAAAGTTTACAAACCTCTAGCAATTTGTAGACTCCTATTAGTGGTCATAGGAGGTGCATTAGTAACTGTCAGTGAGCCCTGCCTGATGCACTGCTCTCATTTGACCCAATTCATTCCAGTGGGTGTGTCTCCGTGGCAGTGATATATACCCCCTGTGATTTTACTGATGTATAATCACTCAGCTCTCTAACATCACACAGTTATCTTTAGCTCAATAGGCTGAGGAAACAATGAGAAACCGTACGTAAGCTTTCCAAGAGGTTGGGGCAAAAGGGGGATTGTTATGGTTTATGGGTGTGTATAGTGGAGGACGCAAAGCTGTGAAAGGAGATGCTAGCTTAAAGTAGTCAGGCCAGTCGATAGGATGACTGAAGAATGAGAGAGATGCTGATGACAATGTCACTTTTACACAAAATGTTATGTAATCACATAGTTCTAGTAAAGCTTGAAGTCTGCCTTACAATATTGTTGTAGATGAATGATAATAATTTAGAGGGATTTACACTGTCCTGCAGCTGAAAAGTTTAGATTTCTTTTTCTGGTTATCGACTCTCTGAAGACAACTGGATTTGTGTTGTCTTCAGACGACTACAAAATGTGGATGCAAGTGTTGCATCCACATCCTTCCTTGGGTGAAACTTTTCTCTGTATGACTATAAATACTCAAATTAATGTCACTATGACCAGAAATATACCATCGTAAAATCATATTTAAACAGAACTAATGTTGTCAGTCTACTGTTCTTCAGCAATCTTGCACGCTTTGATGTATACGTTAGATAAACAGTATTTCAGTGAAAAGGAAATGCTTGTAGGGGTGGGTTGCTTATTCATTTCTCCCAAATGAAATGTAGAATGTATAAACACAATGAAAATTCAAAATAAACATGTTAAACTGGGCTATATCTATAACTGTACATAACACTATATTACTATATAAAGTACCACCATAGCTAGCATCTTTAAACTAAAGCTGCAAAAGGTAAATGCCAGGTCTGCTAGCTTAGTGTTATAATGTCAGAGAACCCTGATCATTGCTAAAAAGAGCAGACTTTGCACATTTCATGTGCGCTTGGTGGGGGAGTGGCGCCTCTGTTTGACCGATCTGTGTTATATGAGTGGAAAAATTATATTTTCCACTCATTGTATGAATGGAAAAATGATGTTTCATGTTCCTAGGTGGGAAATATGTGACGAAGAATGTTTACCAAACTGCTTGATGGAGATTTATTGCAAATAAAAGACGTCTGTACTGGTCAGTTTCTCTTGGGAAAGTGACTGGGTGACTAACTCCCACCTGCCGGTGGGAGTATTTCTTGCTACCTTTTTTAGGATTTTTAGGTTTATTGTAAATAAACATAAAATAAGGAGAGATAAGACAAGGACATGGCTCAAGAGCATCAATAGATTTTTTTTTAATGTCAAGTTATAATCCGTGATCGAGATGGCAAGTAACAAAAAGTCACATTTACTTTCATACATAAGCACAAGTATGTCTAAAATAGCGGCACAAAATTAATTATTTTGATTGCAAAAAGAAATTAAAAATCACAAAAACAATTGTGAAATCCTGGAGGGACTGAGGATGTACATGGCAAACTGTACATGACAAAGTGATTTAATTAATGAATCATTGCAAAAGGAAGAAAAAACAACAAACAAACCTGACGACAACTAGACTGGTCCAAGCAATTGTTCCTGGTTGAATTTAATTGTTCATTATTGTATATGATGGACTGATAGAATAGATGATCATAGTGAGTACCAGATTGGCTCCCTGTTGTTGTCATAAAAGTATATTCTGTTTCCCTCCTGTGGTCCTGAAAGGCTCCCTCGCTTTCCTTTCATAGCATGTTTGTTATTCTTCTGGCATGGTGGACATCAGCAGGGAGTAAGAAATGCATGAGATTCATCCTTGTGCCCTTCCAACCCTGATGCAAAACAACAACCTTTGCCCCACCAAGCTTTTTCATCCCAGGCCCTTCATCTGTGCTGTCTCTCTATCGCTCTGCATAGCATAGCATAAATCAAACCATGCTGGTTTTGTTACCGCTCTCTCGCTCAGAGTCATACCCCTTCTCCCTGTATCATATTCACAGATTTAGTAGCATTGTAAATAGATAAACACAAGCAGCATCTATCAATGCAACTGGAAGAAAGGGTCGGTAATCAGAGCCTGGGTCTTGCAGCCAACACTGACTATCTCCATTTACCTTTGGATAAATTCATTGGTGTGGCCAACACAGGTGCATATGAGGGCCCTGACAAATCACCCCAGTCAAACCACAGGGCTATGGGGCCTCATTGGACTGGCCTCTAAGTGGTCTTTGGCTTCAGTGAAAAGGATGGGCCCTGTCAAGCACAGCCAGATTAAAAAGCATACTGAGAAAGAAATGATTTGTTATTAGAAAATGCCTCTTTGGGAATCTTTGAGGGGGAAAACAAGTATTTATGACATAAGAGGAGGTTTGGCTCCTGAGGTTCCCTTACCTATCTTTCCTATTGAATTTTTGAACTCTTTATTATTTCTATTTTTCTTTGCTTTTTGCTGCAGAGTACATTGTGCATAGCTTTGTAAAGGGTCCTGGTCATTTTGGCTCTATAACATTTTGTGCTTTTGCTATTTTAGTTGTTTAGTCACCCATGGGATGTTTCGTACCCTCTGTTCATGACTTGGAAATCCACTATCAGGACCTGCTTAATATCCAATCACAGTAATTTCCTAGTTTTCCATTTATGGTTGCATGCCTGGAATAAACAATGTATATGAAATATAGACAACAGGCATCAGCAGGAGTTGACTCATATTTATTAAGGTTTAATTATTTTTCATGACATTCAAAAGGGGCCAAAACTACAATAAATGCAGATGAATATAATGTAAAATCTATGGGAAATAAACCATGCCTGGGATGTGAGCAATTTCAATACTTCTATAATTCAATTAAATTTAATCAAAAAATAAATGCAAATGACATTTTTATGGGCACAAAATGAAGTAAGAAGGGAAAATTGGCAGTGTATTGTGCAAAATGGGGCTAAATAAACACAGTCTTGCTTAAGGATTTGAGTCCAGTATATTCCTTTGACCAGACATACATTCACTGGTCACTTCATTAAGTCCACCTTGTTAGTATGGGATTTGACCTGCCGTTTGCTTTCAGACATGGTCTAATTCTATGTGATATATGTAAAATTGTCATCATAAATTTTGCTCAGAAATTTTCATCCACTTTGACATGATGCCATCATCCAGGCACTGATATTTCCAAAGTTGGCTTGAGATCTGTGGACTGCAGAGGCACTTGGAGTACAGTGAACACATTGTCATGTTCCAGAAACCAGCTTGAGATGACTTGAGCATTGTGACATTCTGCATTATCCTGCTGAGAATAGCCAGCTAAGGACATGAAAGTTTGACATTTTTAGCAACAATATTCATGGGGGTTGTGGTGTATAAACTATCTTGCATTGGCACTAAGGAATCCAAAGTTTGCCTTCAACTAGACATTTTCTTCAAGACTTCTCCTCTATAATAGGCCATTCTCTGCAAGCATGAGAAGATCAAAGTTTCTGAAGTATTCAGGCCAACCCATTTAATACCTCCTACCATGACATGTTGATCCAACAATCCATCCAAATCACCATTTAGCATATCCACATTTAGGAAACCAGTAGGGACCCTGAAAGGAAAAGTAGCCTTTATACCTTGTTCTTATTTACCTAACCGTCTTTTTTCCTCCTTTTCTTCTCCATTCAATTGACATGGCCAACTGCATGTCAACTAACTGATATATTCTGGTTTGCAATTTGTGTTAACAGGCAACTGCAGAGGCAAGACTTGCATAAAGGTTTGTCTTTTTTTAAACTTTTCATTAGTTTGTCAGTATTCTGTCGATCATCATCCTTATCTAATGATGAGAATTACAAAAAAAATAATACTTTAAACAATACTTTTTGCCATGTATATCACTAATCCATCCAGTAATTCAAATTGTTAAGTTACCATGACCGCTAACAAGATAAAAGTTGTCCTCAGGATGTACAACTCATATATAGCAGAATGTATTGAGGGTGCTTCTTCCGATCAGGAGAGAATTTGTGAGATATACTGTACGAGCCACCGATGTACTGACAGCATGGTTAAGAACAGGGCCAGGGTTGAGGGAAAATAAACATTATTTCTCTGTGGTTTACCTGACGTTTGACTTTGAGGGCTGAGATTTAGTGGCACTTTTGCTCCAGACACTCAGTAGACACACAGCAGTAAATTATTTGAAGGTTGGGGGTATGCACAATCCTGCTGACAGAAAATATTAGGTGCTTTTTCTTCCCCCCCTTTGTGTGTATGTGTGTGTTTGGGAGCGTGACACAGAGAGCATGAGAGACACCATGTGAGTGTTATGTTGCCTGTTGTAGCTATTTCACACCTCAGCGGTGCCCTATTGAAACTCCTCCAGTGGACAGGATGCCCATTAAATACATTTCATTTGTGTTTGCATCGTTTCACTGAGGCAATCCTAAATATTTATTAGATCAGAACAGTAAAAAAATCAGTTTATTACAAAAAATGGTTACCAGATTTGACACTGGGGAAAGAGAAGTTGAAAGTCTGTTTTCCTTTCAGAAAACACCATCGCTAAAATAAGAATTAAGAGTGGATACCAATTCAGAAAGTAAATGTTAAAATAACAAATTTAAAGCTTGGATTACCAGCTTAAACCTGTAATTTACTTAGGTTAAAGTTGTTTGGTTTAATTCTCACATATACAGTACAAAACTATCACAGTCAGCATGAATACATTTTCCAACTGAATGTTTGAAAATTACATCTAAGCACTTTCAGAGGTAAAAGCAAATGCTGTGCTAAATTAAGTCTTACGTTACTCACCTGGTAATCTTGTCCTTTACAAGTTGAGATTTTTTTTACATCTTATAAATGCATTATAAACTTATTCATAATGTATTTATACTTTATTTCTGTTGGGTCAGAAATAAAAACAGAAATAGCATTTCATGTCATGGATGAATATATTTACATATAATTGGACTTTAAGAAACAAAGTATTGAAAAATTTGAGAAAAGATTCATCTCACTTTTTTTACTACTATTAGAGAAACTAGAGATAATTATAAAAGTTATAGGTATAACTCCAGAAACTTCTTAAGCTATTTTGTAATGACTTTGGCTGTATGCTTAGTCATTATTTCCACCAATATTTCCACTTAATGTTCTTTTCTCGTGACGCCATCTGTTTTATGAAGTGAATCTGTTCCTCTGCCAGCATAAGAGCCCTACAACATTATGCTGCCACCCTCATACTTCACAGTTAGTATGGTGTTCCCAGGATTACAAACTCCATTTTCCCTCCAAATGTAGTAATCATTGTTATAGCCAAATGGTTCCACTTTAGTTCCTTCACTTCAGTCTTTGACTTTGGCTTGGGGGTCATTTCTGCATTCTGGACAAAAACACTTTCTTATTTGGGACACAGAACCCGTCTCTTTCTTGAACAAAGATGGTTGGATATTCCCATCCTGTCTACGTTTGCATATTATTTGAATAGGTGACCGCAGCACCTTCATGCATCTGGAAATTGTTCCCAAGGATGAACCAGACTTGTGGAGCTGAATTCTTCCTGATACCTTGGCTAATTTTTTAACTTCCCAATCATGTCAAACAGGAATGCAGTGTGTTGCAGGTGTGCCTCCAATAAATTGAAATGTTTCTGATAAGTTATCAGAAGTTTCCAAAACCATGACATCATCATCTGGGTTTTCTTCTTTGCTTAAATATAGTCATTCTATGGGAGAACTTCTGATTTTGAAGACTTTAATAAACAATGTTCCTGGTCACTCTGTTGCATATCATTTATGTTGGGTAGGAAGACACAGTGCCAAAAAACAATAACGCTCCCCTTCAGTTTCCAACATCTAGACCTTTGTAACATGTTTTTTGACCACATCTTTTGAGTTTTCAACTCCCAGATGAAACAACTGCTTTAAAGATAAATCTGGGCCTACACTTTCCAGTTGTTTTCTTTGTTTTATATATTATATACCTGCTGTAAATATTCTGCACAAGTGTGTGTTTCTCATTTTATTTATTGTTTTGCTTGTTTTAATTCTAATTTAATAAAACCTTGAAACTAGGCCAATAAATGAGTTTTTAGTTAAAGGGCCTATTGTTACACTGCTTCATGTTCTGTTTTCTAACGTAAAGATGTTGTTTTGACAGAAGCCCGTCAACAAACACTATGTGGTTAAAAATTAGACAGAGAGATTTTCCACCATGTCAGCAATTCTTACCTTGGACTTATTGGGCTATAAAATCGTCTTATTTGGTCCCTCTGAATTTGTTTGATTGCATTTTCCTTCATGCCACTGAGAATATGCGAGATGTTATGTTACACCCTATTGATTACTTGTGTTAATTAAAATTTTAATTAAATTTTTTTTATGGTCAGCATTTCTCTTGTGATAATACTACAGAGAGAGAGAGAGAGAAACAGATGACAGTAGCCTTCATAAATCTGGTCTTTATTTGCAGGAGGCTGGCCATCAACAAATACAACTGTGTACATAAAATTTTACTAACATTGATTTTGAAAATATTAATATTACTTTAAACATCGGAGATGTATTATTCAATTTAGAACCACAAAGCATAAAATCCAAGTGCTATAACTCAGTTAATGAACAGGAAAAGTCCATTACAAAGCTATCAGCAGACTCATCATCTGATGCGCGTAAGCGCCTGTGATAGAGGCAGAATCATTTACTTTAGGCTGCACAGAAGACTCCTTTAATAACAGCAGGCGAAGTAGCAAAATGAGCTCAGATAAATGACTGTTTTTTCTTTTGTCTTAAAAAACCAGAGACATTATAAAAACTAAATTTAAATTCTGCTTTGTGCATTTATCATGCAGATTGCAGTGTGTGGTTCTACTGGAATCATTTTACATTAAAGGCATTTAATGTATAAACTTCTGTTAAGATTTAAAAACAGCTAGAAAAAATTGTTGGTGCTACCTTCTGTTTAAATACTTGGGTTTTTTTTATTCTTAATGGAGCTAATTCTGTCCATGTGTAATTCTTTGATGTGATGAATGAACAAACATTTAACATCCAATTTACTGGACAAACTGTTTCTTCATACCCTGATGGAGCAATGCTTTCTGCTAATCGTTATAAGCCATTACAAGACTGAAAAAAATCTGAATAGTGTCTAAATTGATTTACTTTTAAATGCAAACTTAAAGGATAAAAATAATGACTTGACAGAAATGGATAGTTCAGTGGATAGGTAAAAGAAGGGACTTACAGATGAGACTCTGTACCGCAGGGTCACCAACTCTAGTCCTCGAGGGCTACCATCCTGCAACTTTTACATGTGTCTTTGCTCAAACACACCTGGAACAAATAAACTGTTCATTTCCAGCCTATAGCAGAGAGGAGTGAATGCTGGTGAGGGAATTCAGACATTTTGGAGCAGAGGTGAATCTAAAAGTTGCTGGATGGTAGCCTTTGAGGACTGGAGTTGGTGACCCGTCTCATCTGTATCCAGCAGTGTGTGTTAATTAGAGGAATGCAAGTTTTAAATTAACAATTGAGTGGTGTGGAGCTGTAATGAACACAGATTGGCCTGGCGCTGGGTAATATGCTGCAGGCCTTATGGTATTTATGGCTTACGGGAGGGGACTTCTGTTTTATCTCTCTCCACCTCAGTTCCATTCTGTCCCATGACTTTACTCCCTTTTTTAACCTCTTTTGACCCCATGGACAAAAAGACAAAAATGATTGCATTACTATTAATTTGTTAGAATGCTTTATGTGCAAAAAACACCCTAATTGTATTTCTAAGTAATAATTGACACAAAATTATTTAGCTCATAAACAGATGATACTCACATTTCCATTGTGTTTAATAATTGTATAGCAAAATCTGTTTCAAATTATTATGTCACTTGGATTATGACTTATTAAAATATTTTGAGGAATTTTTCTTTCTTATCAGCACAACCTGCTAATAGACAAAATAAGACAATAAACGAATCTTATTGTTTTCTTAAACAAAAGCAAAATATTTGAACAGAAACTGAAAATATTAAGTTGAGACGACCTACCCCCTGCCCTGATGGAGCTGTCTTCGTCCTGTCCAGACACTGAAAAGAGACATTCCTTTGGGAAGACGCTCCCTACGGAACAGCAGCATGGGAGCTATCATTGTCCCCTCGCCACTCTGCCTCCTACGCCGGCCTGACTGATGTGCTTTGGCATTGTTTTCCTGGAGGATCATTGGGATCATTGAGTGGGGTGTTGTTTTAAGGGCTAAGCTTAAATCGAATGGCTTCATTGTGAGAGCCATTCTGCCTGTGGCTCCTCACTGCCCAGGGGCCGAGCCTAACAAGATGGACTCATTTACAGGCTTTATGATGAGCTCAGCGGTGTCCAGCTTAAATGGTGCCCTGAGTTACTAAAGCTCCTCAAGAAGATTTCACAATCCAAAAATATAATAATAACCTTTTAATAATTACATTTTTAATCTGTAAATTTGATGTCAGTGTACTACAACTTCCCTTAATAATTGCATTATGGTGAACTTTGAACTTGGTTCATGAATCATTTTAATTAACTTAACTGTTGTGCAGCTTTAAATTCAGACTGACATTAACTTTATCTGTTTTGCATTTTTTTGTGTTTTACACCTTTAAATGGTTTTATTACAAAAATATATTTGTGTATATTTAAGTTTTTGCAAATCATCTAAATTTACTATTACCAGAACCTACAGAAACACCTTGTTAACATTTTATCTTCAGTATAATAGCTCCTCTTGTGTACTTAAAAAATGTCAATTTTCTGTTTGATATGGTGAAAGTTAAACAATTTCCTTTCAGGCTTAACTCACCCTGTAATATTTGCATAATTTGCTTAAGATTATGTACAGGCAAATTAATCTCACAAGTGAGGATTTTATCCATGGCTAATTTCCTCCTTTAGTATTTTATGAAATAGAAATACAAGATGATTTCCAGGAAACATTAAAGCAAATCTAAAAACACTAAATCCATACAGTTCACATATTCATGACATTAATTTACCTGTTGTAATCTTTTTAACTTAAGTTGAAATTTCCAAGTTTTAGAATTTCCTCAAGGGGTCAGACTTCCAATTGGGAAGATACACAACAAACCCCAATATAAAATATGTCTACTTTGCATATTTAACCAAGTAATAGCACGGCAAACTCAATCATTCACACACTGATCACATGGATTCCATTTTGTTCCTGGTTTAGCATGGCCTGCTGCAGATAGGAAGTCATTGAAACCTCTGACTGTGTACTTTTGTGATGACAAGTTTTGTTGACATGTAATAGCCTAACATTAAAATTAAATCCTTTATATTTACCTTGCAGATAACTAATAACATTTCTTCAAGCTAAAGCCACAAATATTTATGATACTTGTTTGAGTACCATGGTTCAAGAAAATATTCTTGCATGCATGTTGACCACAGATATCTCTTTAGGTAATAAATCAGCATCCTTGTAATAAAACACAAAATATGCTCACAATAGATTGTATCACTAAGACTTTCCTAAAGCCACAAGCTAGATGTCACATGCTGTACAAATGCTTAGCCTTGATTTTTTTAAATGGAAACATTTTAAAATGTCTAACTGCAAAAATCTGAATTCCCAGATGTGAAGAAATCTGACTGACACATATGAAGGAACTATGAGAGTTCCTTTCACAGAGTCACATCCCATAAATCCCCCCTACACACACAGGCACACGCACATCAACACGTTTCACAGAGAACTATGTCTGATCAGCATTTTCTTCTAGAGGTGAGTATTGACAGCTTTTGTTATTCATAGCATATTTAAGCTATTATATTTTCTCCTCTGCTGCCATAATGTTGCCGGTGTTGCGGAACACATTGGTAGCTATCATTTGCTAGTTCTTTTTAAAAAACATCTTGAGGCGTGACGTTATTACCCATCAGCCATAAGGAACCTATTCAATGACCAAACAGGACTGGTTGTTCCTTTTATGGCTGCCACGCTCGCTGTGAGCGCCAGAGTTCAAAAGGGCACGGCCTTCATGCCCTCACGGCGTGCAGACAGCATCTTTTTATACTTGGTTTAATCGAAACACCGTGTACTACATCACAGTTATGCTTTGGGCAAATTAAGGTCAGTATATTGATTTCGTATTTGTCATTACCTGCCAAGCACTCCTATGCTCACAAATCGTCCTGTTGGCCTGCCCCCTGTAGACATGCATCCTTTCATCATGTTGTAAATCATCCTTCATAGAGCCATATTTGTTCAAGGAGCGTGTTGTATTTTCCATTGTTTTGGTGCAGCAGGGCTTTCTTTGTTTTGGCTGGAGTCACTTTTAAGGCTTTGCCCTTCCCAGGAGTCACTTAGGGCTATAAAGGAATCCAGTCAGGCGAGTGCTTTAAACATAGATTTGTTGTCTAGCATTTGTCAAAGGTCAACAGCAAACAAGCCCTTCGGTGGCCATTTAACTTTGCCGCTGAACTTGTTCTTTTTCTCACAGCGATTTGTGATTAGGAAATGTCTCTAACCTCTCTTAGCCCTCTCGACTTAAAAACAGGTGATTCATAACGGGGCTGAAAGGTCACATCAGGTGGCATGTTAGTATTTCACTTAAACTTTGATTAAAGATTTTTGGAGAGGATGGGAAAACGACTTAATATCAGTGTGGTCCTCCCTCTCCTTCCTTCGTGCCTAGAGTTCTATATTTCCTGCAGAAATCAATAAGGTGGGAGCTGAAGAAACCATTGCTGAACTCTCTCTGGGTGCTGTGCTCATTCATTCATCCTCAGCCTCCCTAATGGCTCATGGAGGCTTGAAGGAGCATACAAAAACAGAAAGAGCTTCTTCACATGGTTTCCAGCAGCAACAGTTATCAATCTTCATGTTTTAGTAAAATGAAAAGAAAAACAGAACATTTCATGGCACCGCTTTGTTTTTCTGGCTATTAAAGTTTGTTTATTCACACAGGTGTTGAGTGTCTTTGGGGTATTAGATTCAAGGTGTTGACAGTAGAGTTGTATTTATTGAATATGGAAGATTACCAAGTTTATTTCAGGTCTGTGAGCGCTCGTGTTGCTAGCTGTGATTAAAATACAGCGGGAAGCCCCTGGCAGAAGATCCAGCAATAAGTCATAATCAGTTAATCACATCTTTGCAGAAATGAACTCACAATTTCTCATGATTCATTACTGAGGTGAAATATGAGACTGTAACAGAAGTAACATGGAAAAGATTTGCTCATACATTCAACATGGTGTTTTAAGAAAGTACACACGCAGAGACCGCAATTATTGTCACTCTGGCTAGAGACATTTTAAAATAAATAGTTGTTAGGGAAACTTTGGGACCACAAGATGCCACTCTTTGCTGCAGTTCTGCAGCTGTGTTTTGGAGATATTTTTACTTTCACTTATCCTTTTTGTAAGCCCCTGAAACACTCAGCAAGTGAAGCAACTGCTCGCTGATGGGGAAACAAACACCACTATATTTTGACTCAAAAGAAAATCTGTTCACCACAGTCTAACATGTTCCTATTTTATTCTAAACTTGCAAAATCAAAATAGATATCAGTTAGTTATTACTTATATATTTTTCCCTACTTTCTATTGCTAATTTTTATGATGCAACTATGATTCTTCTCACTCCCCATAGTGAGCTCTTCCTACCTTGTTTGTTCCTGTTATAGTTCATTTTGATTTTAAAATTTTTTCACCAAAAAGTATTTTCTTGTTGTCATTTCCTGTCTTATTTCAGTGAATATCTGCATAAAATCTTGAAATTATACAGATACAAAGAATAACCCAGTGATTCTTGAAATATGGTTGCATATTATAAAAGAGACAGTTAGTGCATTTAAATAACAAGGTTGTTAATTTATTTTACGTAGACAGTGTAGATTGCACACATGCAGGTTCTCACATTTATCACATTGAATTCAACACACAAAGACACAGTGCCTGGGGCCTGCATAGGCTAAATAGACTGCGTGGCCCACTCAGGAGTAATAGAGCAATAGAAAGAGAACAGAGGGAGGAATCAGCCCAGATGGGATCTCCTTTACTTTCACTGCTGCTAGCAAAGTTGACCACTGAGATGAATGTCCAGTGGGGCTCCAGGAGGGGGTGTAGGTGTTACAGGACAATTTGTTATCCCCTTGTTCATTAACTGTAATATGAATGTAACTGTACGCACACTCAGGGGGAGCTTGGCGCCAGCCACAATTACCATTGACCCCTTTGTAATGGGAAACAAATTTGTGAGAATATTGCCAGCCATTCGTCTTTATTTACACATGGTAATGAGGCAGAGTGCTAAAGTAGTGCAAGACATTGTGCAGGGAGGCTAGCTTCACAGGATATGGACACAGAAAAAAAAAGACATGGAGTTAAAGAGTGAGGGCTTAAAGGTAAACAAAACAGTAAACAGTTAGAAATGCACGCAGAAATAGATGCTGGTAGTGCATGTGCATGCAAATGTAAACTGAGCTGCAGCTTATTATACTACATAAACAAATGCTAAGCCAGTGTAAATTTGCAACTCAAGAAAATTATTATTTTCAATTCAAGATTCACAATTCTCCACATTTGGCAACAGTAGCTATAAGCTGCATCTGGTAACTTTTACAAAAAGGCATTTTTTACATATTAGTTAAAACTACCACTCTTTCCTGGCACTAGTGTATGAGGCAGATAATCTGTGAAAAAAGCCTCTTTCTCTGCTTCCTGTCAGTGGTCCTACTGCCATCTGCAGTGATGTATTTCTGTAACCAATCAGAGCCAGGAGGAATGGCACATTGTAAGTGTCACTTAAGCTTGTGTATGCACTGCTCACACCCTTCACCCGTTCCGCATGTACCGTTATTTAAGCTTGAGATTGCTGGTTTGCTGCAGCTGTTCAAATGGCAAAGAAACAACCTAACATTACAGGAAAACTACCATTTTCTTGCATTAACACATTTAAAATTTTCAGGCTAAGGTTTTCTCTGCGCTCCCTGCTGCAGCTTCAAGTTTCACAAAAAAATTACAATAAAAAATTCTATTCTTGTTTTGGCTTGTTTGGCTCCTGAGCCTTATGTCGATATTTCACAGCTGCAACTATGTGCTTTTTATGTTCACATTCACATGTTTTTTTACACATTAAATTGATCAGAAGTTTCTTTATATTGTTTAGAAGGTCTCATAATGCTGTTGAACTAAATCCTCCCTATAAGAAACAAAGCTTTTAGTGAATATGTCTCTGTAAATATATATCCTCCCTTCTCTGCATGCCTGACTGCTCTTTGAATAAGCGTCACTAAAGCAGCATTCAGAGGAACATGTTCCTGTCAAAGATGCTAAACCATGCAAGTCGGTGCTCAGGTTCTCAACATGAGTCCCCCTAAATGAGATGTCCGTGGGGATAATAGGACGCCCAGCCTTGTAAGCTGAAGCTCTGTGTGGCTCTTTTCATGCCAATTAAACTCTATGATATAGTCGCAGACGATAAACAGCCTGTGCTGGGATGGCAGGCTGGTAGCATAATGAGGAGTGAGACACAAAGAAATGAGAAATGTTTTTTGGGTTTTTTTTCAGATTTAATCCAGATAAAATATTCCAATTAAGATGAAAAAATGCTTCAAGGAAAGAAATATTACCCTTCAAATAAGGGCTGAAATGTAGAAATGTGCTTCAAATCAACTATACAAGTTTATATCAATACTCAAAATGAAAAAGCAAGCATGTAATACATAGATTAAATACATGAGTGCTCTATTTCAAGTCTTCTGTTCATTTCAGTTATTATGACTCAAAATCCAAATGCAAATGGATTTAAAGACAGAAATTATGTAAAGTGTTCTACATATTTTTGCAGAAATCTCAGGGTATGCCACAAATTGATGGATTGGACAAAATTTACAAGGTGTGGACTGTGGCTGAAATCAGAGTTTCAAGGGCAAAAATCTGCATTTCATTTGGAAATCAAGATCCCAGAGTCTGGGGGAAGAGAAAATAGGCACAGAATCCAAAGTGGTTGATGTCTAGTGTGAAGTTTCTTCAGCCAGAGAAGATTTGGGATTCTTATCTGTTGGTGGTGGCCCGCTATGTTTTATCAAGTCCAAAGTAGGAACAGTCATCTCTCAGGAAATTTGAGTGTTTAATGCTTCCCTCTGATAAGCTTTATGAATTTAGCCCCAAATCAAGGGCAAGCAAAGTCTACACAACTTTTTTTTTAATTGACAAAAATCCACAGCAACTTAAGTAAAAAGTTGCTGTTCGAGGTCAATACATCTCTCTAGCTCCCTCTGCTGTCTCCTCTAACTGCCCCCAAGGTGTTCAATGTGTCACCGAGAACATTAACCCGCAGACAAAAAAGTAAGATGGCCTTTAATGGTCCCTAATGAAGTGTGACAAGAGCACAGAAAATGCTTTGCCGACACACACAGGCCCCCAAAATTGGATTAGCGGTTAACCATGTTGTCCTGCATGGAGTCAAATGGCTTTGGTGACACAAAAGTGCCCAGTGCTTGGTTTTTTTGGCCCACCACCCTGCTGGGAGGGGATGCCACGGTGCAGACGTAGAGGTTAAAGAGGGACCTGGAGACAGGGGAGGGATTGAGCAAAGGATAGAGGAGCAGCAAGGTATGAGGTTGTCCCTGGGGCTCTTAGCAGTGCCATGTCTAGAGGCCCCACTGTGCACTGTAATGAGAATAGCTCTCTGCACCTGAGCAAGCCCACGAGGGGCCTGAGGCAGTGGAAGAGCCTGAGCAGAGTCCTCCCCTCCCTGTGCCCCTCCATCCTCCGAGCCACCACTGAAATATATCTTGCCGTGAGACAAGAGCACCAGTGCAAATCAAACCCACCACCTATAAATTACCTCTTTCATTCCCCCTTTAGCTCTTTCTCCCTACATCTTCCACCTCCTGTCCCCACCCCACCCCAGCGCGATCCCACTTTTTTTGCATGTTACCCGACGGTTTCCCTCCCTCATCTCATCCCCGTGCGGCACCACTCGACATTCAGCTTCCCATTGCAATATAAACTTGCCTGTCAAAGGGGCAGTTGCGATGTGGAAAACTTGCCATTGTAACAGACAGCTTGACAAATGCAGAAGGGTGGCAGAGCATCGTTGTCCACATTGTGTACCTCCTCCCTGCTACTCTCAGTGCAAAGCGGGCAATATGATGCAAGGAGAGGATAAGGAATGGAGGAATGAGAGGAGAGGAGATGAGGTAGGAAAGACAGGGGGGCAGAGGTAGAGAGAGTGACTTTCAGAGGGATAATGAGCCTTTGAACGATGGCTGAAATGTTGTCAACCTGCCCTTCTGCTGCTGGGTAATTAGGTAATCAGTTAAGGCCTAATTATGGGATCAAGGTGCAGGGAAACAATTAGCAGAAAGTATTGCCACATAAAACAGAAATTTACGTTCTGCCAAAGCATATTTAATTCCTACATGTGCGTGTGCTGTCCTTTTCTAAATATCCACATAAAAGGGACATTTCCCATCGCCTCTCACCTGCCAAGTGAAAAGGTTAATTTTAACAGTTTAGCCTGCGTTTGTGAATAAATATGAAAATTTAGTAGCTATGTGATTAAGCTGACTTTAGGATTTTTTTTTAATATGCTTATAATTGCTGAGTTAAACGGAACCTCTTTGTGTAGAGCAAAACCGTTGGTTTCTGCTGTGTAAATAGATGTATAGTTAAGTAGCCTCATTGGTTTGGTAAGTGATTGTAATTAAATTGTGTTGCAGAGCCCCCCCACTGACACCGCCACACTGTGTGCTTGTGTGTGCGTTAGTTGAAGGATCTGCAAAGACAGAAGGCAGAGTTGGAAAATGTGAAAAAAGGACCGACCAAGGTACTCGAACAATGCACTGGCAGCTCATACAAACATAAAAAGGGAGAGAATAAAAGGAAAGAAAGAGAGAAAGAGAGAGCACATTGGGAGAAAATTGAGCTTAACAGCCTGATTCTTAACTATTATTTATCCATTATGGGGGGAATGGAGCCGAGGCGCTGTGCGGGAGAGGATTAGAGAAGATTTGTGGGTTTTACAAGGCCCTGTCCTCCCATCCGCATCGCTCCAGCTCCCAGGGGCTCCGCAGCCAGTGCCGGCTCAGCTTGTCTGATCATTTATCCATAATTAGAAAATTAATATTTTAGATGGCGCTATGATGAACCCATTATGGTGATGGGCCCCGATATCAATTATAACTTCAATTTCAATTTCACTTACAGCCGCGGCAGCAAAATGGCTCCGGGTGGCGGAGTCGAGTGATGGGCTCGGCGCCATGGAGCATGACGAATACAGATCACTGCACATTAGGATGAGCAATTATTTGAACATGTATAAAAACTATTTACAAGCAATGTAATTGACCAGGGTCAGGGGGAGATGCGGGGAAAATGGACAGGTTGACAAATTTTTGTTCCTACCAACAGAAAAAAAGGGGGGATTTATTAATTTCGGTGTGTGCTGTAATTGAATTTTTGAGAGGGGTTCCTTGTTAAGGTGCTCCTGTGGTCCAGGGGCTCATCTCCCACCATGACCTTACATACATCTAACGCCAAAGACCCCCCACCACATGGACAATACACATAGATACATGAGGGAAATCTAGTTGAGGAAAAAAGGAGAAAAAATATGTAATTCTCCATTTTAATCAATACTCTTACTGTGAAAGGTTTGTTTTTCTTTACATTACAAAAAAATAGAAAACACTATTTTAAGAAAAATGTGCATTTTATTTGCTATGTTTGAATAAGACTTGTTTTGACATTTATTGGTAAACTATATTTCTGCAGAACATCTATGTTTTTTTAGCTTTGCAACAATTTTTCCCCATCATATTGTCTGATGATTTTATCTGGTAAAAACATTCTATTGCTAACCTGAATTTTTCCTGTAGTTAGCATAAAGTAAAATTGAATCCATCATTTACTGCTGTTTGACTGCAGCAAAGAGGGAATTTTACTATTATCTCACCAAAGCTCCAACAAGGTAAGATGAATCTCCTTAACAGCCCTAATCATACACACACTACATCACTGGGGCTAAACCCCTGCACGTTAATTATGTAGACATCATTCAAAATGCACAAGGCTCCGGACCACGCACTCCGGAGAGCTCATTTGTCAGCCGTGTGACCATCTCACGAGAAATCACACAAACAAAAGGTCAACTGGCCGGGACCTGATTCCAGATAATCTGTTCTCTGCTTACTGCACTTCATTCCTCACCTAGCCTTTTTAAGGAAACACATTTCATGAACAAATTAACGTGAAGCTTTTTGGTCGAAATATAAATATGTTTTTTATGCGGAGGAAAGCATAACTATAAAGTATTTATCTTCAAAATTTCAAAGGGTTTTTTTATTTGTAACCAGATCTGATCTTAAATAAGATTACAATCCATCCAGGGACATATTAAAATACATAGGCTCAAATGTATGCATACACCTGCAACAACGTTTGAAAAAATGCATTTTTGTAACTTCAAGAAAAACTACACACTTTTAGTAGCTGTCGATTTTCTTTCTTTTTTTATTAAATTGTCTGGCTGAATAGTTGACCACTTTTCTTATCGGAAATGGTGGAGTTTTCAAGAGCCCATGTATTTTCAATAGGGTAAAGTTTGTCTGCTTTAAGAACTGCAAAACCAGTAATGACATGTTTCTGATGATATTGCGGGGTAAAAATGCTATTGTTGAAAGGCAAATATGTTGAAATTTCAAGCAAAATGTATTAAATAACATAGAATTGCTTATAATTATATTATCTATGTCATTTATCTTTTGCTTGCCAACTTGCAGTCAGCTGTGTAACACACTATTGCTTGTAGCTTGCCACCTGCAGATTTAAAACATCTTTCTATCCATTGTCTATTCCAGTTTATCCAGTCAGGATCACTTGGGAGCTGGTGCTGATCTCCATCGGTCATTGGGCAAGAGGCGGAGCACAGCCCAGAGAGGTTGCCAGTCCATCACAGGGCAATGCATAGACACACATGCAAACACACGCTTATGTCTGATGTTAACTTAAATTAAACTACCATGCATGATTTGGACTGTGGGAACGAACCCAGAGAGAACCCAAGAATTTTGAGAGATCATACAAACTTCATGCCTAAGTGTAAGTAGAAATGGAAACAGAAATGAAAACAGTTCAATACAGCTCACAACACATAACACAAGTGAGTCTTTAGCTTTGCTGTAGAAACATCTACAGAGCCTTACATCCAAAGAAAGACTGTTCCAAAGTTTAGCTGCCCGTAATAAGAAATCTGGCTCACCAACAGTCTTTCTGATAGCTCAACATTTGTCTTTTCTGACCATAAAACTTTTCCCCTGATGGCATTAGACTTCTCCATGTGACCAGCTGCAAAGTTCAGTAATGCTTAAAGGTCTTATGAAGATATTTTTCTCTTGCTCTATACATTCTCAGAGCTACAATATTTTTTTATCTTGTTCACACAGTTCTTGTTCTTAAGAATCAGTAAGGTTTTTGCAATAATCAAAACATAGTGGGAAAGAAGTCACTTAATCAAAAGAAGCAATTTAATGTGACATTCATGCCCAAGATTACTGTTTATAAACCACTGACTGAAACTGTGATAAAGTTTCCAAATTTTTTGTTTCAAAAAAGCTGAATACATTGTGTCATTTTTATGTTTATTTTACTGAAGACTAGATGACAAAAATGGCTTATCAGCAGTTTGCAATACCAGCACAATGTGTGATACAGAACACAGCAAGAGGACCACTGGTATTACGTCCCATCTTAGGTCTTGACCCAGACTCTGACCATCCCCCTCTGTCCTATGGGGCTCGGCCCTTGTCTGCATGCTTGACTCCTTGTTTTTCTCGTGTCACTTTAATTGTTCACTGTCAGGGGCAGACCAGCAGATAACAAGCTTAGCAAATGGTGTCTGCTGTTGCTACACATTGATTAATATTTTACATGTTATTATCTTCTGTCCATTACCACAGCAAATTAAACTATAAATCACCCCTCTGCTGGTGTCACTGGATCATAAATTGTCTCTCCTCCTAGCCGCACGCTGCGCCGTGCCATGCCGCGCAAGGTCTTCTCTTTGGCGAGACAACAAAGTGGGTAAAGTGACTGTGTTCTTCAACCTGAGTTATGGACTACTTGCGGTCACCGTATACATCAAAGGCATGGAAAAATGGGGAGTTTGTTCTGCTGTTAAATAAAACCAAAATGCTAAATTTTGTACCTGCAAATGTGTATTTTAGTGTAATTGTTGCTAAAAGTTGTCATAATGTGTTTGTGGCTTGAAATTATTAGAGATTGCTACATTTAGTTGGTAGGTAAAATAAACAATTCAATGCAGCAATATCACTGTCCAGAGAAGAGAAACATGGACCCTAAATTGTATTCAAATGTATTCCTGGTATCCTAGTTTTATTTGCATTGGTTTGTAGTAGCAGTCTGCTAAAGCCTCCGTGGATAAACACCATTTTCCTGCTGCTGCTGGCGTTAAATGGAAATTCAGATGGAGCTGTAGATAAATATTTTTTCCTGACTGTTTAGACCCATTTTTCCCTGGATATCATCTAAGATATCAGATGACCTTTTCTGCCTTGTCATATTTTTTCTCATTTCCCCCCTCTCAGGCGGGAAGAGATGCAAAGGTGCTTCACTGGCAGCTGAAAATCAATTTATACAGTCCTGCGTTGTATGTAGGGAGAGATGGGACAGAGCGACCCCGATATAATGACACGGCCAATTGCATTGTGTTGGGCTGCGGGGGTCAAGTGAGGTCATAGTGTGCCAGGGATGCAGGCTTTGTTCGTACGAGGGGCATTAGGCAGGAATTACACAGGGAGGTCAAATGACCCACAACCGGGGAGGCAGCGAGCACCTCGGGCCCCCTCATCATCAGCTTGGGGAGATGAGAGTGACATGGGATGACACTCAAAAAGGAGGGGGTGGAGAAACACTCCCACTAAACACTTCACCTACTGATAGGTGCCGTTGACCCTTCCTAAATCTCATCATCGTCGTACTGAACGTAGGAGGAGATAAGTGGGATTTTCGCTGACATCCCCTTCCATACCTCTACCCCCTTTTTTTCCATTCGGACTCTTAGCCGCTGCCTCCGGCTCTGTTACGGGCTCACTCATTTGTATACAGACGCATACACCGAGATTTATTTATCTATCTATCTGTCTGGCGGATGTAGCACATGTCGCTTGCTGAAGATGGCAATACTCACAGACTGATCCCCCCCTTAAGCCTGCTTAGCATCTTCCTGCAGATACAGTCCCTCTGCGTCCTTCAATGATTTATCAATTTACAATGTTTGTTAGGGTAGCTTTACTGTGGCCTCCCAGTGGCTCAATGGGCAACAATGTGTCACATGTTCCTCAGTCGTTGTGCAAGTGTCACCTGGTGTGACACTTGCTTTACAAATTTTCGTAAAGCTAAAATTCATCATTATAGTAACGATGCAACATAGTTTTTGAGGTACAGGACAAAATCTTTCTGACTTTGAAGCAGGTGAGGAGTTGCCAAGGGTTTCTGACCTTCTAACAGTCCAATACAGTGCATAGATCTTGGGTTAAGTCATCTGACCTGACTGGCTGGTCAGTCACCAGCTTTTTTGCCCATAATTACTGCTCAGAAAACCAAAGTTTTTCCTTTTCTTGCTTGTAAGTCAACACAAATCCATCCCTTACACCCACCATCACCTCTCAGCTCTAACCTCTGCCTATTGGTCTTCCACAGTCCATCTGTCAAATTCACTTTGATTTATCAATACGAGTCATTCAAAGGTTTTTGTTTGGTTGTGGCATTTTGTCCTACATGAAAATCTTTTTTTTTTGTCATTTACAAGCTTAGTATATTGTCTAGCAAAGTATGAATTTACATACTTTCCAGTATAGAAAAAGGTTATGTCCAGGTATTATTCTGTGTTACCTAGTACCTAATAAACATTGATGGGGTTTTCAAAAATAATGTGGCTTAAGCGCTAAACTTTTCATATTGGTTTTAAACAAGAGATTCACATAATTACCAAAATTTCAGCCTGTTTTTTTCTGAATCCATACATACATACATACATTTCAACAGTTTCTTGCTTCTCACACATTCTATTTTTAAAGAATTACCAGTATAAACTGCGAAAAGTTCAGATTTTGTATATATATGCCATCACAAAAATGAGACAGAAATGAACCAAGAGCTCTTTAAATAGGGGTTGTGAAAAGTTTTAACATTTCACCAAGTAAAAAGTGCAGAAATCCCAATTTTACTCCTCATAGGAAAACATATTCAGGGAGTAGAACAAGAATTAAACACATCCTCATATACATTATGTCTGAAGATGCATATGGCATAAAAGTTTTACTAGATGTTGATAACTAATCCAGTCAACACATACAAAGAAATTAAACATTTGTCTATAAATTAACCTTTTAACTTCTAGTAAAAATTCTTTGATTTGGTGTCTGCACCCTGTGTTAGCATTGTCTTTATCTGTTCTGAAGCAGCAGCACTTTATACTGTCAGCATATTGACTTTATGCATCTAACCAAAAGCAAACACCTTCTTCGGTCTTAGTGGTTTATTCCGACATCAGACAAGCGTACGTAACAACTGCTGCCCGCCTGATCTAAAGCAGATGCAAAGAACCTGAGGGAAGCAGACACAATTATATCATGCTGGTGAAATAGTAGTGGAAAGAAAGGGTCGGAATAAAAGGACAGGAAACATGGAGAGTAGAAAGATGAACAAAGAGAATGCAAGCAAATTAGACAGAAACTAAGTTAAAAAAAATAAAAGAGAGAGAGAGAAGGAGCAGGATAGCTGTCAGCTGAGGCCCGCTGCAGTGAAACACTAACTGTAGCGACAGGTTGATGAGTCAGTGTCTCTTTAAATGGCGGCTTGTCAGGCCTCCAGCTCTGAGGTGGGCCACCAACCTGTCAGGGCCCTCACCACATTAACCAGCTGACCCCATCATCCTTAACATTGCTCTACCGCCAAGCTGGCTGTCACTAACTCTGCGTTTGGCTTTCCACAGATCTGCTAGAGAGGGCAGGCACAGCCACCTCTTAGTGTTGTTTATTGATTTCTGACCCAGCGCTTAATAGTTTTCCCAGTCCCCCTGAATGGCTTTTGTAAGCAATAGGGTTTGTACATCTCTCAGATCAATACCTTTTATATTTACAATAAAATTGAAACAGCTTCTTGGTGGGGCTCCCAGCACCTCGGCATTTGTCATCCTTCTGCAAGGGAAAACTATGTCATTATCTGAATTAAAACATTTATTTCTGATTAAGAGAGTGTCCTATCTCATTAATTTTCCCCTTTCCAATACAAGGGGAATGGAATCCTATTGATTTTTGTACTTTTTACACGTCTCCACTACTGGGAAGATAATTGAGAAGTTAGCCAGAATAAATGAAGTTTCTCGTCTTGCAGGCCAGCCAATACGTTGGAAATGTGAGGTGTTTTTGTGGGAGCCGGCCTTTAATTTTGTGCCAGCAGAAGACAGTGGGGACTGAACAAATTGGATTAAGGCTGGGAATTGGGTAGGTTTGAGGATTGGAGAAGCTGGTGGGCAGCTGGGGGTGTACCAACACAATGAGAGTGTAAGTATGGTGGGTGCTCAGCTATGTATTACAGCAAAAACAAGTCTCTCCCCTAACAACCAAAACCAATTTTTGCAACATAAAGATGCTTCAGGAAGAACAGATTAAAGCACTTTCAGGACATTAATGATGGGTTGCCTCCCCCCTGGCCTATTGTTGAGGGAAAATTGAAAGACAGTAATCAATGTTTGAACTAGACCTTTTGACACTGCTGGGCTCATTGATTAAGCATTATCAAATTAATGAGATTGAATGAAGTTGTGGTGATCCCCCACTCCTTTTTTTCTGCTTTGCCACAAATTTTGTAGGCAGAAAATCACACAACTGCAGTTTTTCTAAGATTTGAATTTGCAAGTAATCCATAATCTTTGTTTGACAATGAAAGTTAGTACTTAATGTTAGTAATTACGATTATAATAAAGACAATATTTTATTTTGAGCTTTTCATTTCTTTTAACATTTGCTGAATTTGTTCGATCAATTTATGAGACAGATTACTTAATGTTTAGTGATATGACGTAAAAAAAATTAACACTAAATGATTTATTGATATCCAGGCCTGCCTAAAACAGTTCTATTTATTTTCAAGCAGATCAATATTACAAAAAGTAAAAATACCAGCATTGACAAAATAAGTAATCCTGTGACATTTTGATTCGTTTGGACATGTAAATCTATTTAGATGCTTGTGACAAACATAGAGAAACAATATTCTTACAGTTGAAGTGTGGTTAAGTGTTGCCCGCTCACTGTGGCATGGCCACTGTGCAGATTTTGAGAAGGCAGGGCCATGTGGTCAGCTCCAGTTTGCACAAACCCTGCGCAGCTGATATGGGGGTCATGAGAGGGGTGACTGAACACAGCAATTGGACCTCACAAACACTGAAAGGGGCCAGTGCCGATCTACGTCTGATACTGCCCGATCTTGCTTTGGGGACTGAGAGAAAATGTTGTCGGACTCGGAGAGGGCATCGTCCATCATGGCCCCAGTCCGCCTGTCAGTAGGCTGATTGTGGAAGAAAAGAGAGAGAAAGAGAGGAGAAAGCCCAGGAGTCAACCAGGAAGGCAATTGTAAGGGAAACTGGGAGAGCAAGAAACTCTCCTCGTTTCTTGCTCTCCCTGAGCAAGAGAGAAAGACAAGGAGAACATGGCCTCTGCATCCATCCACTGGCTTTCAGCCACAGGTCTCCTGGGCAGATTATCTCCTCTGTTTTCATCCCTCTTTTCTTCAACCATGCTGCTGCACTTATTTTATCCAATCAAGAACTTATCTCTCTCTCTCTCCAGTGTTCATCAGCCCATCTCTCCACCTTTTGGCTTAACTGTTCTTTCCTTCTTTCCAATGATCCCTCTGTCCTTCTATAGCTCCTTCATGGACAGCTGGGTGAGAGGCTGATAGGCCGTGGAGTGAGTGGGGCAGCTGCCAACACCTTGCAGCAGAAGCACCTCTGACAGGCCACTAATTCATCCAGCAGAGGAGAAACCAAAACCTAACACTCAGATTATCAGCCAGAGAGATGGGAAAAAAGTTTAGAAACAGGTGGAAAAATGACCAAAATGACTTATTGTCCAAACATATTATTTTTTTATTTGGTGTTTTATTAAGGTAACTAAAAAATAGCTAATTAAGTTTTAAGTTTGGCTTATATAAAGAACAAGAAATGTTCTTACTACAACAATATATGAGCATTATATGTGAATTGTGTTTACATACACATAAACAGTGTGCATGTACAGATATGGATTCAGTATTTAGTTAATGCACTCTAACCTAATTAGAGGTGGGCAGATCAATCAAAAATATTGATATTGATATCAGTCAGTATCTGATTATTTTTGTCTTGTAGTTGCTCAACTCCATCTGAATAATGATTTTGATGTGATTTATTTTCAAATGATTTTTTGAATTTTTTTTATTTTTTCACAACCTTGTATTTCTATTGTTTTTGTTGATCATAATAATATGTTGTCAAAGTATTTTGTAAACACTTATAAACTTTATTCAAATTCTGTCCCAGGTTTTAACAAAATAATTAAAAAGAAAAAATATGTAAAACAGATGTTTGGTGACATATGAACCTTAAATAATAAGTATTTATATTGCTATTGGTATTACAATCACTATTGGCAATATTGGCCCTGTATTTACTCAGTACTGGATAGATACCAAAATATATCGCATACCTTTACTAAATAGATGAAAGATCCAAAAATGTCTAAAACTATCAGTAAAATATTCCCTTTTAAATTAATTCACTTTGACATTTCTTGCTCAGGGCAAAATTTTAAAGTTTAATTTTAAAGAATGTGTATTCAATTTTTGGGTACATTTTGTGTTTATTAAAACGTTACTCAGTAATGTGTTGATTAGTTTTTTATACATTTGACAATCTTATTTGTTTTCAACATAATACAATCATTGAAATGTCTTTACTCTGAATTGGGCTCTAAAAATACAAACTGCTAATATTTGCACAAGTAAATTGTTATACTTTAAACTATTCTAAGTTTTCACAGGCAACAATATTAAATATGTAAGATAAGCTGAAGAGAACAAAAAAGAAAGAGAAGTCCTTTGCAGTGGGCCAGGAATTAAAAACCACCACAGCACCTCTTTCCATTTGTTTATCTGTATAAACGTACTCATGGCCAGTCAGGAACAGTGTTCAATGAACAGCTTAATTTGTGGCTGCGTTTTCCTGTTCCTAAAGTAATCTAAGGTGGGATGCAGAAAGGTTGGGTACATTCATCACAAACACAAGCTTAACATAAGTGAAAAATTACAGGATTCCCAATGACCTTCCAACCAATCAGGCCTGGTAATTACACTCATTCATTACAACAGAAAGGAGAGATGGAAGAATACAGAGATGACCCTTCAGGACAACAAAAATGTTTATAGATGGGAACAGAGAGGAAAATGCTAATAGCTCAGGTACCTGCTGGATTTCCCTGAGGCATTGCTGAATAAAAATGTACCAATATAGAGCCGCTATATTTACAGTGGAATCTCTACCCCTGTATCAGCATTCACGATTTCTAAAAGATTGAAGGATGGCAATATAAGAGAAAGCATTAATTTTCTATAAATCATGCCTTCATGTTAATCTGATTACTTCAAGTCAATGTTGGCCAGCATCATGTACATCTTTGTTAAATAAAAGTGAACATATTTACTCAACAGTTTGAGTAAAAAGGGTTTTTGGTAGAACAATTTTTATGACCATGGCTAAGAAAACTATTTTGTCAACTTCAAAAAGCACTTTGCAGCTAGGAGTATTTTATACAACAACTGAGTTAGAACAGTGGACTGCAACAGCCAGAGAACAGAGGAAGACTGAGTTGAAAAATGGCATGAGGACAACACAGTAAACAGAGCAATCAGGAAAATGAAAACAAAGAAGAAAATAAACTGAAACAATGAATATGAAAAACAACGTTCCACAAGAAATACAAAACTAACACAAGCTGGCAAAATACTCAAAACCCAAGCTGCTAACCAAACCCAAGTTGTACTCATGACAGAAGCCTCCCTCTTAAGGCAAACTCTGGACGCCCACAGAAAGTCAAAAAATAACAACAATAAAGAAATGTCTGAAAACAGGCAGAAGAAGTTGTGGTGCATGGTTCTGAGGTCAGCTCGACACGGAGCAGAATCCTCTTGGGCAAGACAAAGGAAAGACGGCAGGCGGTAGAGTTATGCCTCAAATCTCACTTTGTTCCATAAAGTTGTTTTGGAACAAAGTGATTATTCTCCTTGAATTTTAAACCTGGAGTGGTTTATAATTCAAGGAGAGATTTTTCTCTCCCACCATGTTTGGAGGAGTTTTCTGACTAACAGATTTTAAATGAAAATTTAAGTATTTTTTTAATACATTCTTTTGGAAGAAATGTGTTTACTTTGTATTCTGTTGTGTTAGGTGTTTGAGAACACAGGTGTGGGAATTCACTCCAGTAATACCACACCTCACCATTCTGAAAACAATTACTGAGAAAAAGTGAGAACTGTTAATTCTGATAATTCCTAATAATCAAGTGGTGCCCAGACTTGTTCATTTTGGTTAAAATGACCAACTTTATTCATAGCCAAACTAAACCTATTGTTGCACATCAAGCCATTTTCAGACCAGATCCAAGAGGCCAAAAGTTTTAATGTCTGCACTTCTGTTTTGAAGCGCAGGGCAAACAAAGCAACACATAATCTTGCAAAGTCACACCAGAGGCGATATTAGAGTTGCCAATTAACTTTGTATGCATATTTTTGGACTATTGAAAGAAAGCAGAGTACACTGAGAAAACCCAAAAATGCAAATAGAAAAGAAAAAAACTCACAAACAAAATCACAACCATATGTCTGAACGACAGTGGAAATAATTAAAACTACAGCATGCATCATCATCTTTCACTAAGAATGAAGATAAGCTTTGTTTACGAACAGGGTTTTTTCTTATCTTAACTGCAACAGGATTAGAATGAAGGTAATTTAAAGTTACATGTTTAGAATAATATTCTTTATGGAGAAGTCAGCATGCCAACTTTAATAAATTATGGAAAGCTGAGGAAAAACAATAATCTATGTAATAAATACAATATAATACAATAGTGAAGTAGTTACAAATATCCTACTCTGTAGGTTTGTCACTGTGCATCAAACTGTTTCTCTTCTTTTACAATTTTATGTGGTTTTTGTCTGTATCTACCAATGCATTTGTGTGCGTTTTGAATTGTATATATAATGTGCAACTGTGTGTCCATTGTTTTACTAATAGGAAGAGCACCACTAGCATGCAGATTCTGTTCTTGCTTTAAATTGAATCACTACTGCGCATAAACAGAGGGATGCTCTGGCACTGAACTTTTGGATGCATTCCATTTTCCAGATGACGCTTTCTGACTGCTTCTCTCTGATTATGCAGATGATATTACTTTTTTCCCACCTATGTTGATGTGTGTTTAGGTGTCATTTTGCAGTGGATGATGTTCTCATTGCTCAGTTTACCGCTCCTATAATAAGATCACCTGTGGTATGAATACATTTCCCCACTCTGCTTGTGTATTTGGATTTGTAGGATAAATGAGTTTCTCTCAGCCTCAAAAAAAGCGAGGGAGACAGAAAGAGCGAGAGTGGTGAGAGAGAACACATCAGGCACGTTCTTAGATTCACTTTAGAGCTTGACATCTCGCCGCTCGGTCAGTAAATGGCTTTTCTACAGGGGGAGGTGGGTTTGTGTGGATGTGTGTTTGCATCGACATCTGTGGACTGTGTGTCTAGTGTGTCTGCAATGTTGTACGCGTGTTTCTTCATGTTTTGTTGTATCTTTTCTAAGTGTGTTTGTGCCAGTGTGTGTGTGTGTTGGAGGTGAGACACATCTACATCCATTCGGCCTGTTGGTATTCCACCCGGCTGCCTTAGCGCAGGCCTGAGCTGTCATTATTCCCTGTCCATCGGGTGAGAAGTTATAGTTGGCAAAAAACCCATCAGGTGGGCAGGACAACAGATAATTGAAGTGATGATCGAAGCTGTTCAAAGACAATTGATAGTGATTGGGAAGAGTGTAGCTGAGCCGAGCTGATCGAGGTCTGCAGAGGCCTGAGGAGTGGCAAATAGAAAAGGAAGAGATTCTGTTGTTTTTCTTTTTCTTGCAGAACATTTAATCAATCAGATAGAATGATATTTTCAAACTTTTTTAAAGACGAGAATTGTTTTTTTGTTTTTTTCCTGACAGCAGTAGCACAAAACAATAACTGCCATATCAGAGACCACCGGGGGCTTTACTAATAGTACAAATCCCCTTTGCCACACAGGAACATATCAAAATTCCAGGAAAAGCCATGACCTGAGCCTCATATTTCCACCTGCTCCAATTCTAGTGACAAGTTGCCAAACTTCCAAAATCCCCCTGAAAACCCAGTTAAGCTAAAGCAAGTTGTAAAGGCGTTTTTCATAAGCTGAGGGACAAGGGGGAACAAATGGAGGTTATTACTTTCCTCCATTCCAAATAGCCCCCTACTGTCTGGCTGAAATAGGCCTGGGAAAAAAAAATGTCTTTATATTACACATCCATACCTGACATCACTCTTCTGGATTTTTCTATTACCCACTGGCATCTCTTTTATTCCTCTTTTCATCATTTTCCTTTGCCCACACGCAAATGTTATCACCCAAATGTCATCAATTGTGTACATATAAAATCAGCCTATAATGTTAACACATCTGCTCACCGACTCGCTTTAGCGACATAAATCTTCAAAGTCCTTGGATGTCTTTGTAGAAAACTTTAGATTTTTTTTCCCAACCATTTTAGCTGAGTAGATCAGACAGATGGGTCTTACTTTTCCAATTAACCTGCCACTTTGAAGGACTTTAGCGACAATAACTGAACCTTTTGATTTTTTATTAAAATCAAATCAATCAGATCACTTTTCAGTAAAGCCAACTTTACCAAAAGATGAGCACTTAACCCTTTAAGGCCAGTATAGACACTTAAAGGCTTACTTTTAGGGCTGCTATGGGCAGAATCTGATTTGGGGTCACTAACCACCAACAGCAATTTCAACAGAGATTTGGTTGAATTTGGGAGAAGGGGACCAGTTTAGTTTACTGACCTTAAAGTAAACTAAACTTTAAGGTCTAATTGTAAGGTGAAGTCTAATTGTAGATTTTTATGACATTCTATTGAAGGAAAAGTCTGACAGCTTACCACAGATCATAGTTCAAGCCAGATGTTACATTCACTTTATAAAATAGCAATTTTTTTTTTCTTGTCTAACATTAAATAACATTGAATCATATCAAACATTACACAAATTACCAAAATCATTGTTGATTTCTTAATGCCAGAATAATGGGAGGGGTTTTTAAAATAAGCACTTTGCAACAGTTTGCCATAATTTTGGCCCATTCCATCAGACATTACCAGTGTAGGCCATCTTGATAAGAGTCACATTTTCACATTTGCTTAATGTCTTTGTCCCCTTGAAAGACACATTGCGTCCAGGCTTTGTCATTATGCTCAACATTCCTTGTACAATACCACATAGATGGCTTTCTCTCATGATATTATCCATTTTGGCTAGTGCACCAGTCCCTCCTGCTGCAAACCACCAACATAACAGGTTGCTGCCACTCAATACTTCTGTCATGGTCTGTGGTAATTTTCTGACTCAAATGCAAAATCAGGCTCAAGAGAAGGGCTAAAATAGTCACACTGTCACAGAAACACAACTTCACTATTGGAAATGTGAAGTTCATTATGGGTAACTGTAATCCTGCTTGGTTTTCTGTGGGGGAGAGGTTGTATTTGCCTGCTCTTACTCACCTGAAGACTTAAATTTGTCTTTATGACCATTCAGCCCTGAACATTCTCAGTTAATTTGAATTATTTTAAGAACTAAAGAAAAAAAAATTCATAATATTTTCCTCATTATATTTGATATGAAAATACAGAGCATATACATGAAAGCATATATATAAAAGTACAGATATCTTTCATAATATAAACAAGACAATATAGCAACAGTTTGAAATGTCAGAAAAGCATTTTGGGAGATTAGCTTAATACTTTGAGAAAAATAAGTTGTTTTGGCTAAAATAAAGGTTTATTTAGTTTGCAAAATAAAGTTTAGCAGACCATTTGAAGGGGCCTGGAAAGCTGAAAGTGTTTGTACATCAAAAGTTCAGGAGGTGGTCCATGCTCCATGCCACTGTCTTCTTTCCAAAAACAGAGTTTGTAACATCAATAGCTCTATCAGGCATAGTGACAACTCGTATGCATGAAAAAGGTCGGCATTGTGCACATAAAAACCCACAACACTTCTATGTTAAACAGGCATGGTATCAATAACTTTCTCAGCTGTATGATGACACACACACACTGTCACACAGACATTGCATCAATAACTCAATATTTCAGGCATCAGTCTTCAGTGTGCGATGCCCTCTGCATGGCTGAAAGAGGGGACCAGGTTAGCAGCAGAGGACAGGAAGGGACGCGGCCTGACAAGCTGTCACACCTCTCAATACCTCGGTTCGGCCTGTCATTAGTTTGTATGTGAGTGTGGACTTCTGGCCTGAGCTGGCACTGTCAGCAACTATCACTCCAACTTCACCACCCCCTAATTTTTACCTGACACGCACAAAAATTCATACATGCACACTTTGTCTCCACTTCATTCCTCAGACTTCAACTTTAAACTGGGTTATCAAGGAGGGCGATCGACTCCTGCTCCTCCTGTCGTGACTCCCTCCAAACTCACACCTCATCGCTGGATCCTCTTCGAGCTCCTGAGTATTGACTGAAGCTGTCACCCTGACCAGCACCCCTGACCCCCCTCTGCGACAAGAGATCCATGATGGGGCGAAAGGTTCAAATGATTTTTCTCTAACTCCCGCCAACCTGTTTTCCCAGTGAGATGATTGCTAATGGCAACATTGGAAAAGGGCATAATGGAGATTCCCAAAACAATTTGCCCCTTTGATTTGCAAACCCTAATGTCTCCAGAAGTTGTAAGAGAACAATGGATGAATGATTTAGAAGCAACACCGTCTAACACTGTTTTTGTTGAAGTTTTCCAAGAAGTCAGAAACTGTAGTGTGTAAGGCTTTGAGTTTAGATACTTTGGCTACATCGAGCTCTTTTATAGCTAGTCTTTCTTTCTTATAGATAAATATATATTTAATACACATGCATGATATAAAATAACTTTCAGTTACATTAGAGTTCTTTTTTTAGTGCCCCTCTGACCATTTCAAATGAATATAAACTGTATATTCATGAAGAACCTACATTTTATTAACACAAAAGTAAAATTCAAAATAGAAACCTAAAAAATCTGCAGGATTATTTAAATAATAAATGCAATCTTAATGTTTCTTTGTACTTTCTAAATTTATAAGACAGGAAATAATTTTACCACATATTAAGCAAGCAATCTGAGTACAATCGCATTGAGAGAGTCAAGAATTAAGAAATCTGATCTTAACTTTATTGACACAGAGGTTACAACAAACACCTTTGTGTTGATAAGACTGTCTTTTTATCCCTTACCTTGAGGATTAATGCTAATGTAGTTTTTCTGGCAGAGCAACCAATAATTTCCTGCCAAAAGGATACCCAGAGCAGCCATGATGCTCCTCCATTACCAGCCTCATAAGATCTACCTGAGACATATGTATTTATGTGGCAGGAAATAACATTAGAGTGAATTGCCATAACAACTTTATAAATCAGGCGAGCAGAGGGCTGGCAGGAAGAACTGCCAAGGTGGCAGTAATGCTGATGAGAGTTATCTGAGATGGCATTCATCACCTCTGAGCAGGTTCAACATATTTTATCAAGAATATATGCTAAACCCTGCTTTTCCTGGCACAACATCTTCTCTCAGAGCTGAGTCTCCACCAACTACACAGATTATCAAAGAATACCAACTCCACCTCTGTTGATTCCTCCGGTCCGTAAGGTTGTCCTGCTTCCCCATCCATACAGACAAACAGTGGAGAGCTGACCATCAATCAAAAGTTACAAACAGACTTCGCTGTGTCATAATTCCTGCGATGGGCTTGTCCGCTGATTGATTCCTGTACACACATTTTGTCTGATTACCATAATGTGTTCTTGTGGCAAAAATCCTGCCAGTAAGGGTGAGAGAGAGGGGTGGGGGTTGACAAGGTGGTGGTAAGGGGTTGTGGAAGGAGGTGGGGGCTGTTCTGCAGCGAGCTGGAAGCAAATAACAAATGGGCCAGACCCCACCTCATCGGGAATGATTTCAATCCAATGTTTCATCACAGCTAGTGGAGAGAGGCGAGTGTTTGGGGTTTGGGCTATCAATTACAGATATGTGTAGGCAGGCAGACACTATCATTTCGCTGATTGTCACCAGTCTACCGCAGTGACATCAGGAAGTGATTCATCAGTCTATTTTCTGTGACACCCTGGAGAAAGATGACATGCTAGGGGTCTGTGGCGTTATGGAGGGAAGCCTGAAGGAAAGGGTCTTTAACATGCTCAAGGGACAAACGCATTCTAATTCAGACATTTAACCTCTCTCCTACCTGGTTTGTTCCATTCATTCAGTTCAGTCTGTGAGTCTGGTTTCTGATGAAACCATCAGTGCCTTTTGTTTACCAGTGTGTCAGAAATTGTGCTGTGGATTGGCAGAAGAAACTCAAAGAAGATTTTTACACAAAGCACTACTGAAAATCAGATTAAAGTTCAAGAGATATGATTATTTTTGCCATGGATTGTAATTGTCTTTACTCCAAATCACAATTCAGAGATGAGGACCAAGTTTGAATCAGCTTCTTTGCAGTCATCACCTGAGCAGAACAAACATTCTCCTGTTCTTTTAGCATTTTTAATAAAGAGCTTCACATAAATAACATTATAACACCTTGATTCTGACAGAACTAGACTTACAATTATCTTCAGTAAAACAGTTATTTTATTTTTATTAAGAATTAATTAAGCAAATAAATTACTTTTCAGGTAGTGCTATTTGGGAATCATAATAAGCTGTGAATTAAAATATTGCACTATGGAAAACCACACCATTTTCTATAAACTGGAGGTTCAGTGAACTGCTTAACTGCAGGCAGTGTGTCCGGGTCATCCTTCCTCAGAGATTCTTACCAAGTTGGTAAGCACAGATGATACCAGCAGGTCAAACTTTATTCCTCCCCATTGCAATTGCGTCTGGGAACAGTGACTCTATCAATCTGCTGCCGGATGGGAAGATTGCCTAATCCGGTAGCCGAGGGACTCTTATCATCAGTCTGCTTCTTCAGTGTGTGTGTGTGTGTCTTGTGTCTGTGTATTTGGCTGTGTGTGACCAGGCAAAGCTTCATTGGTGAGAATGCATGTACTGCTCCTCTGCTTAACATTATCACCCTCATTTGTAAACAGAGTCATCCATCAGGTACAGGACCCCCACTTATCCAAACAGATGAAGAAGGTGTATGTTCTTATAATTTGCTCTCATTTCTGAGAGAGGGAATAATAATAATCTTTCCCTCATGTTCATTCCCCCCCCCCCTTTCCTCCTCCTTCCTTTTTTTCCTCCACTTTCATTCTCTCACTTGTGGATAGTGTATTAATGAAGCGGTCTAATTTGACACCCTGCTGCAGTGTAATGGATTAAAATGCAACCATGCTATCTATCTATGAGTCATAAGTAAAAAATGCAATATAAATATTTAAATGTGTACCTGTGGTACGAATCATGGCCAGCTCTCGCTTATGGGATCATTATCATTACCTCCGAATGTTGAAATGATAAACATTTATTCCTTAGGCATAACAGTCAAGATATAAATATGATTTTCATGAACATTTTTGTGACACTTTAATGAGGAAAAAAACAGCATAGACTTATCTAATATCTCAGTATTTACTGCCCGATTATAATAAAAATGAGTGACGCTTTACCAAGCCCTAAAATTGTTGGAATCTAAGAGGCGAAAGCTCACACACAACATTCCTTCTTCCCATTATTTAAAACAAATGGAACAGTGGCGTGTGCATTGGTCTTTCATTTCACACATTCTTTCTGCATCTATGGGATTTAGAAAGGACAGCAAAGAGTTGCAATTCAAATTCAAAAATATTTTATTGATCCTAAAAGGAAGTTACATTCAAATGCACTTAATTATTTGATTATCAGCAAGTGTGGTTAGCTCTCTAGAGCATGCAAATTTAACTTAACAAGAAAAAACAGAAGCAATGACAATGCAGAAGCAACTGTTGCTGCCCATAAATATGGGGCTTGCTTTCCACCTTACTTAATAGTTCTTTTGTTCTTTCTGTATTGTATCATTAGATCTGCAAACAGATAAAGATCCAAAACATTAACTGAAAAAAGGCAACTGAATGACAAAAAAAAGCTATGTAGTTAGCTTAGCATAACAGGAAAAGGCCCAACCTGCGATTTATACCCGTTCATTCAAGCTCTTTCTGGATAACTGTAATACCTTCCATGTTTGAGATAAGATGAATTACTTCAAACAACTGATGAGTGCACAGAACACACAGTGTGCTGAGAGAAGTAACCATACTATATTTTTGTTGTTGTCCCAAATGAGCTGGCATGCAAGATGATAATGTGCTTTCTCCAGATTTACAGTTTTCGAAACAAATAAACAGATTACATAAATGGAAAAAAAAAAAGATTCACAACCAGAAAAAACTCGCAGGCAGAAGTTTTGTCAGATTAATAACCAGTTGTGAATGGATATAAATTTAGAAACCCAGTGCAAACCCAAGAAATGCAAAAATAATATTAATAATCCAAGAGGGAGAACACACAGATCTTCACACATGCTTTTATCGCATAGTTTGTGCTAAATTCCACCATACCCAATGCACATCACATATCCTGAGGGTAATGGAAAATCCTTTATCAGATTTGTGATGAGAAAAAGCACCACATTTACCTGCCTGTACAATTCACCCTGAATCCTTAAAGTGGATTGATTTTCTGCTGCACACAGCATTAACATTTTTTCTCACTGAAATCATCTTTTTCCTTGTTGTATTTAGGTCCTGATATTTGCTACTCTAGTTCCTACTGCTCTATTCTTTGCCTGCATTCAAAATGTACACAATGAAAATCATGTTTGTCAGTTGTTTTCCACCACTTTAAGTGTTTCAGTCATGTTGAGAAGACTATTCATATAGATGTTCATGAATAACTGCTGTTACAAATGTTCTATAACTTTGAATGTCAGAATAATGTATTAATATAATACAATATTTAATCATTATGTTCTTGATTTTCATGTTGACAATCATCCCTTTTGTCTTTCACAGCAGGTGTCTTGACTTTTCCAGCTTGTCTTTGTAAGCTGCTCAGTCTTTCAGCACTTTAGTCACGCTCTCTCATCGAGCTTTAGTCGCAAAGCCTGATAAGATACAGGTCTTTGTCTATTGATGCTTTCTTAGTTTGAATATACAGTTGATATGCTGCAATTGTCAACTGCAACAACTTCATACACTGTGATGAAACAGAGCATTATAGCTCATACAAAAGTATGAGCTATAATGTTAAGGCCAACTGGTAAATTTGTGAGAAAAAAAACCCAGTTCACAAGCATCCTCATTCCAAACACATTCACTGACATTTTCACTTTATGGTATATGTTGACTGCATCTAAGAATGTCAAATATATTTTAAATTGAACTAAAGATGTGACACAATACAATATATAATACACACTAAAATACAATGACTTAAATCTTATTTTATAGAATCAGTCTATCAACTGATTTGATGACCAAAATCTAGTCTATCAACTATGTTGGGATTTTTAATGTAAAGCATTGTAAATATTCAATGACAAATCGACACAGTATCCATACAGTTTTGCTATGGGTCAAAACGCTTCATGACACCTCATCTACCCATCACTACACAAAGATAACTTTTAAAAGGACAAGATAGTAGAAATCACACCGGGGTCAGTACCTGAAAGAAGAAGAAAGCCTCAGATTCATCATAACTGGTTACAAACTCAGACGCTGAAGTGCCATCAGCCAGCTCCTCTTTCCCTCCAGATAAAGAAGCTGATTGATTACAGGTGTGCACACCTGCAAATTCCCGCCCTCCTAGAACTGAAAATCTTGCTCAGCTGCTCCCTCTAGTGGCGGTCTGAAAATACACATGCACAACTCCCCTGGCATCTTGACAATATTTTTCAAATCAGTTTGGAATTGTTTCAACAAACGAATGTTCCAGCTGAACCTAAATGCAGCATCAGCAGCGGCACTTAGGGGCAAAATCAAATCTCATCAAATGAGATTCCTCAGACTTTCACTATAACGTTTACAGGACTTGAGCTGATTGGGTGCTACAGGTAGCCATTGGGACATCAGATCATTTTTTCTCCTGTGTTCCTCAAGCATAAAAAAATTCCTGCCAATTATTCTGAAATTTAGCATACATATATACAGGTAGAGCCTAAATGGGAACAATTCAGTCTGATTTAATGTCAGACAATGAGTGAAAAAAGCTGTCTTTTCATACAGTGTATGAGTTGAGGAAGACAGTACAAACAAATCCTTAAAGCTATTACTCTCTACATTTTTCCATTATTAGGGAAATGGTGTTTATTGGAATTATTGAGCTGAGTTCTTCATTAAATCCACTGAACTGAAATTATTTGCTGTTTGCTATGCACCATAGCCACAAAATCTGTTCTGTCTCTTAGATTTTCATTGCAAACGCATTGTATTCCAGAGTGAGCCTCTTGTATAAGCACTCTTGCAAAGAGAGGGCCTATTTCAAAAGATGCTTTCTGAATAGCAAACATCCCACTTCCTCTATTTGCAATGTAGATGTTGCTGTGTGTTCTTGCGCACTATCGAATTGTTTTCTTAATCGTTTCCTTTGTGCCAAGAAGTAAAGAAAACAGATTGTGTCTGAAGAGCATTGGAAGTGCTGTTGACCCCTGGTCACAGCAGCAACATTAGGACTGCCAGAACAGCAGATAAAGAGCCAGATGGGTCAACCACTTCGTCCTGCTGGGATTGCTTGCACCAACATTTTCCTAAAGACGACAAATTTGGATTTGGATTTCTGTTTTCGTTGCCCCTTTTTTTTAATTCCTGCACTTATTTTTCATCTCAGCCTAAAAGTAAGATGACACAATGCAAAAAAAAAAAAAAAGCAGACATTTGCCTACATATTTACTGTGTGGTACATTAATATTCTCTGTGTATGTTTATTGTTTGTCAAATTAAAGAATTGCAAATTACAAAAGGTGTAAACCTGAAAATTTATTTCATACATCAGCAGCAGATCTCTTCATTAATGTAAAGATGTTCAGAATTCTTGGGGACAATAAAACAATGTCTGTTATAAATATGCATGCAGTGAAGCTGCAACATATTAAGGACCTAGTGAAAAACAGGACGCAGGGAGGCGGCTGAAAGATGAGGCGCAGGCCCTGTGGAAAAAATGTTCCCTTAGCAGAAATTGGTTTAATTAATAGGACATTTTACATAATGATTACAGTGTAATTGCACCGACTAGCAGAGTGTCATTAAATATATCCTTGCTCCTTTACAACACCCTCCAGCTAAAAATAATGAGTTACATTGGAAATCACTATGCAACAGGTTCATAAATAACATTTAAACCCATACAAGGCAAGTACTTATAAATAATAAATATTTGCCTTTTGTAATTGAAGAAAAAATGACTGCCGCCTTTTTTTCTGCTACCACACACCTCTTTGTCCTGTTGTAAGCCTTAGAAAGGAGATTTTCCCCATTTTTTTCCCTTCTTGTAAGTACTGAATAATTTATTTGCTGGCTAATAGTCAACACTGTCAACACCCGGTGGTGAAAATATACCTGTGTCCAGATAAATTCAGCAGCAGGCGGCAAAGTGATTATTCCGTGCTTCCAGATATTTTGTTGGATGCAATCCCTGTATACACTGCAGTAAATCACAGACTTCCAATTACTTTCCTCCATAAAACAAGGCTTGTATTCAAATCAGGCCACAAAAACGAGGGACGGAGATGGGACAACTGAACCCAAGCAAGCCTGGGGCGCTGACTGAACATGGCCATTCAAATGTGTGCGCATCTGTCTTTGTGGAGAGTCCAATTTGTTTCTTAACTTATTTTCTTTTTATCTAAAGGTGACATTGGTCCACTATTCAATCTTAGCCACTTTTTCTTTCTGAAAATGAATATTTTGAGTATTCATTCAAAATATGAATACTCATACAGTTGGTTTTTTTGTTCTTTTGAAAAAAGACAATCCCAAATTTATATTTATTGTTGCAAAGTACAATAAAAGAAATATTAAATAATGCCATGTTGAAATGAGTAACCATTCTCGTCATTTATAGTAAGAGAAAGTCTTTTACTTACCAAACTTACCAAAGTAGTTACCTTTATTTTTAAAAACAGGTTACATAGCATTTTGTAAAACCACAGATAATTTTAATTTTGATGCAGTTAATTAATACCAAGCTGAATTAAAAAAAGTTTTACAATAAAACAAAATCTGAAAAATGTCTTGCGAATTTCCTGGCACTTATTTATATTCAGTGAAACCAGCTTTCTTTACTAGATGCCGATTTAATGAGTAGAATCTATCCATGTTTAATGTAATTTCAGTTTATAAACTGGGAATCTTTAATAAAGTATCCAGGTCAAATAACATCACTATTGGACAATTCTCTCACCCCATGTTTGAAGCTGTTGCTGAATTGGGGAGCTCTTATATCTATTTTTATGTAGAGTGGTGTGCCACTAATTCATGACTTACTCACACAAATGTCCTTTTCTCTAAACCCCTCTTCTAAATTGGAAACATAGGAGAATATGCTACTTATGTGTTAATCTCCATAAATAAGGAAATAGTTTACAGGAAAATAACAACTATATAAAATGTACCCATATCTACAGAGTAATATTTAGATAGTTTAAACTGTAGACCCTGGGCAAATCTGCAGTTAATCAAAGAATTACGACAGAGAGTAATGAGGAGATATGCTCACAATCACATTGTGAGTTAATTTCAAGTTTTCAGTTCAGTTAACTTGATTGGTTTTGGACTGAAGAAGAAGGAAAAAATTAATGTAAACTTCAAACAGAAAAGACAAAACCAAGGTCAGCTGAAGACAACAGAGAATCACAGTGGCTAATAGCGTTGGTAGTGAGGTCAGCAACTTAGTTAGAGACACTAACCTGAGGTCACTTTCAAATTAACACAACAAATGTCCATTTATATATGTGTATTAAACTATTCTGTTCTCCTTCACACACATTAAACCTCCATCAGCCTCGTTATTGTTTGTGTATTACAAATCTCTTTTGTTAAGGCTCCTGTTCTTCATATCATGCTTGTCCCTGTTGAACCGGCACGTCTTATTAATGTCTGCTCAGGTAGTATCATCATGCATGCAGAGACCCCTCAATTCGTTTTTGATCAGTTTCTCTGTAGGCTGTTGGACAAAGAACATTTAGGATGCTTTCCTTGCTGCTCGTCTCCCTGCCACTGACTTCATTAAGCAACCTGCTTTCATTCAATTCACACACACACAACAAAGCGCTTCTCTTTCATACCTATAATCCAAGAGCGGAGAACATCCAAGGGTTGCATCTGTGCAGAATGCATCAATAACCGTGGAAACTAAAAGGCCTTGTCAGGAACGGGGAGTTGTCACAGGCGTGGAAAATGATTCTACCCGATGCTCATCTGAAGTGCAATCAGCCCATAATCTGAGAATACATCAGGCCTCAGTGACATGGAAATTTCCTGCTCCTCCGATCTCATTTTCAAATGTAGTAATCACAGAGAGAGGCGCTCAGCCTCACCAAAATGTATAAATAATTTTCATTCAAACATATTAACAGTCAAAATACCGGAATCCATCATGGCTACGAAGAGAGCTCCTTACAAAGCAATCAAGGCCTCTGCATGTGTTCTTTGTCTTTGGCAGCTGAGAGACAAGGCTCAGATTACTTGAGCGAGCCCTGTTTTGCATAATGGCCTACTCCCTTGGTGCTTTTAAACTTCCTTGTCAATCCATTACAGTTACCAAGCCCAGCTTCCTGCCTAGCTTTAATACAATGCTTCCTTGGTGAGAAGATCTGGTCTTAAAGACCATTTTATTAAGGCATGCATGTGGTCATCCATTCATCTTGCCTAACCAGCAGACACATTTATGTTCCATGAACAAGTTATCTACCATCATCTTCAAAGAGCAAAAACTTGCCCTTTTTTTATTACTGGGAAAACCATGGATTTTGGAGACCAGTTAGAAGGTGAAATAATCAACACTTTTGATTTTGACCTTTGACATTGACCTCTCAAGTTGAACTGCTGATGAGAAACTTTCTCAAATTAGTACATGTTCTTCTGACTTCCTAAGCTGTTGTACAGTTTTATGTGTTATTTAAAAACATTTAAAACATTATTATGACCAATGCTGCTGCTGACACGTTACAGCCGGACAAACTCCGCAAGTAAGGAAGTCTAAAATGTATATTTCTTCCTCCCATCAGCTGGTTACTGTAGTTGCCTGAATGACTGTTTATTACTAAGTGATCATGTTCCATCTAGCAATTTTCTCTGAGAATTTATTGGCTTAATAGAGTTTGGCCTGTATTGGGGAACTTTCACAGCAGGACAGTATAGTAGACTTGGTTTGGTTGGTTTATTTGGTTTTATTAATATAATAAAGATCATAGCCAATGCAGATTTAAGGAAAAAATTTTATTGGCCACAGAAAAGTATACAAAAAAAGTTTTTTTCTGGAAATTGCCACTTTTTGATTTTTTTAATTCTCAAAGTTGAGTGAAACGATAATAATTTTTCATGATTGATGATATACATTTTGACTTTGAGAATCTCTGGTACTGTAAAGTGAAAAATTTAAAGAAAAAATTTAAAGCTTTTAGAAACAAAAAGTGATAGAAGTCCTCTAAGATTGAGGTGGTAAATTTGGGTGATGCACATTGGAAATTTTCATTCTTTTGTGTCATTTTGTTTCAGAGAAAATCAAATCAAAGCTCGAGAAAAGTTTGCCAAAAAAGGTGGATGACCTGAAGTGGCCTAGTCAAAGCTCAGACCTTAATTTGTGGACTTGAACATTTTTGCAAGAAAAAGTGGAGTAAAATTGTAGAATCCAGATGTGCAAACCTGACTGAGACCTGGTCACACAGGCTGACCTGAAGGGAATATTTATGCAGCCACATATTTTATGTTTCATATTTTTTTACTTGTCTTTTTTTTGTAGAAATCAGTTTTCACTTTGACATCAGAGAAGGTGCTATTGGTAATTTGTAAAAAAATAAAAATAAAAAAACCTGATTTTGTTGAAGATTGTAAAAGTAATAAAAAGGGAAGAAAACAAGGGAGTGGATATTTTTCCATAGACTTTATATGGACCTTAAAATAGCGGATAGTTGCTACAAAGGCCTAAAATATTAAGACACAGAAAAAATGGATGGAAATGTTCCCGAATCTTGCTTCTAAAAAACCCTTTTGGCCAATTTAGCTGAAACACAACTTTACGCCTGGGCTTAGACTTATTGTTTTGCCACAGATAGTGTCATAAGTTCAACACATTTATGTCTAGAAATGCAAAATGGCAACAAATCAAGCATAACACTATCTCATTAAAGTTCAGCAAAAATATCCCTTTCTTCATGCTAGAGGAGAAAGAGGATGTTAGCAGTATTCACAGGAGGCGAAAATTAAGGCAGTTTAAATTTGGAAGCCACCCGAGCTTGACAGGGCATGGGCTGCAGTTTTATGTCCCATCATTTATCAGCAGTTTATATTTTCTATGACCGCATTGTCTCTTCCAGGAACCCTCCGAATCACACCAGCTGTAAAAACCGCCACCCTGCATTGTCCCTCTCAAACGCTAATGTTTGCATAACGGCTTGAGTCTCTTAATGATCCACACACACTTTTGCATAACATATTTCTTTCTAATATTGTTTTAAATGCTTTCCTTTTCTGAGCAACACATTTAGGGTCAGTGAGGGTGGAATCCTTAAAAAAATAGATGACAAATGAAACATTCTTAAGATGGCGTAAAGCTAGTGAATGAAGGCCTTTATAGTTGGTGATAAAGCACACTGAGGCAAGGCAAACACACATGGATCACAACTCTTTTCATTACAATACTATCAGCATCCCTCCATTTCCCACTATCAGCTTTAAATGTTAAGACCAAGACTTTTATGTAAAGTTCCATAATAAAAAGAATAATAATGACTTTCCCTGTGCCAACTGATTAATGGGATGGATACCAGCATTTTGCAGTGAGGAATCCAAAATATTTCCAGACAAAATTTAGCTGAGTAAGGAAATGCAGTATGGTGAGTCTTAAAAGTTATATATATATATATATTTTGAAATAGAAAGATTGTTTTACTTTTAATACACTAATTAATTCACAAATGAATACTTAGTCATTTAAATTAATTTTTTTGATGCATTTCTTTATTTCTCCTTACATATCTTTATAAAAAAAAGTTGGTTTAAGCATGCACGGATATATTTCCATATTAATTTAAGTTCAAGTAAGTTAAAGTGAAAGTAATATATAATGTTTGCTTATTAAAACTAAAATAAATGTCAGTAAATTTACCCTTTCTTTATATTCCATTGTATCTAAAACTATCTAAAATGTACTTACTTTCCTATAGCATAAAAAGTTATCAGACATTCTGTCTTTAGTCTCGTTTTTTTTTTTGTTTCTCTTTTCATCTTTAAAGCTAATCAGTCAATTGAGAATACCCATGTAAATATCCAACCATTTATTTTTTACTAACTTTTTATACCACGCTTTTATCAGATGGCAATGTTAAAAATTATTTAGATTTTTGTTTCTTATTTTTCTTCTATGCTCTTTTTGCCTGGAGCAAAGAGGTCAACAAGGAATTATAACTCAGTGACCTGCAGTGGTTGAGTCTCTGAGATTCATAGACAGCTGCAATGATAAAGTTCAGTCCAGCAGAATTGCTAGTAGTGCAATAACAGCAAGAGAGGGTCACAATAAAGTTTAGTTTAATGACAAGAACAAATAACTTTAACATTTGGTGGGGTGCACTCAACCCTTTCTCTGGGATCACATCTGATATATCAGCAGGCAACTGGCCGTGACTGCTGGGCGATTGTGCTTGGCACTCTGGCACTGGTGATGCATGCAGGGTCTTGTGGCAGGTGTCCATTTTATAGAGTTATTCAGTTGGAAAGCTGCATTCTGGCGAAGGCTTGGGATGGGAAGGAGTGCCTGGGTAGATTATAGTCATAGCACAGCTGGCAGCTCCCAGGCTCTCTATGCACAAACCAGCCTTCAGCTAACTTTTAGCGTTTAAGAAAACAACAGTAAGTTTTTGAGGAGGATATCAAGAGAAGAGGCAACTTAGATACGAATCTGCACACACAAAAAAATATGAAAACAAAGTAGGAATTTTAGTTGTTCAGCTCTGGGTCTTTATTTATCCTCCTGGTAGATTTAGCGGGACATAATAAGTTCTCGCTTGTAAATGAGATCTTGGATCTCAATGAAACAACATGTATAAATAAAGGACAGATTTTAAAAAAATAAAGACAAAAAATTAACTTATTTTTATTTTTTCACTTATTTGATTGGGAACAACAAGGATTTAGAATTTGAAATACATATGTGACAAAACAAATGAATAATACTACTGAGTTAAAAACAATAAATTCTATGAAAATATCGCCATTAAACTTATGTTAACATCCTTTTACCATTTTTAATATTGCTTAATGTACTAAAAAATAAATTCACCTCTTCATCCCTCTTTTTAATAATGCTGCTTGTATCATTTAAAAAAATATGTAGCAGTCAAAAGACAGCCGGTGACGCATGGCTTAATAGTCAAAATAATTGTCATTTGTTATCTTTTGCACACTGGCTGTCCAGTAGGTGGTAGTGTATGGAACGACACACTGGAGTTCATTTAACAGGTTTAAATGCATATGCCATCTCCGTGCAGGCAGACTGGATTTTGGTTAAATATATGTATAGCTAAGAAATGAAAATATGTGTCTTTAAATGTTCTATTTGAGTTTAAACCAACTGATTTTTTTATTTTTTAAAGTCAAAGAAAATATTATTTCTTTATAGGCCTTGGACAGGGGCACAACTACATATTTTCTGAGGTGTATGCTGACATGTCATCCCCCCCAGGTTTAATATGTCCATACAGCTCTCTCTTATTCATGCACTTATAAAATACAGCACTTAAATTAAAACCATCATGGTACTTAGGTTTTTGTTGCCTCCCTAATGTTATTATTTCTTCCCGATGTGTGAATAAATTGCAGCCTAGAAAGCAATTAAAAAAGAATGAAACAAAAAACAGGCCAATATTTTATCATTTCATATATAAGTGAGCCAAAGAGCCACTTCCACCAGACTCTAGAACCGTTTGTGGGCTGCAGGTTTGAGGCATGTTTTTCTTAATTCTTGCAGCTTGATAGGAAGTCAGGTGATCCAAACTGGCAACCCACATTAATAAAATAGTAGTGAAATAACATTGACAACAAAACACTGTATTTATGAAAGATATCAACATTTTTCCTACACAGAATGCCCAGACAAACTAATGTAGAAAAAATAAACGGTTTTTCTTCACAATATTTATTTATTTACCACTAATCTGTTAGTATGACTTGTTCTTTACATTGCCATTTATATTTTTTGGTCTCAGCAGATGATTGAGGGATGAAGAGATGCTGATGTCTGGTTCTTTAGGTTCTGGTGGGTCTGCAGTGTTCCTCTCCTGATCCATTCTGTCTGATATTATACAGACAGAATGGGTCTGTTGGTGTGTCGGCGTCAATGAATATAGCCGGCACATTTTATTTTTAAAGGGGCGCGTACCCAAGCTACCTGTGTGTACGTACGGGAATAGGGGAATAGCGGCGGGGGTGACAAGAGGGGTGGTGAAGGAACAGGGGACGACAGCTGTTAAATACAGAAAATGCCAACTTGAAAACATTTCCCCACATCGTTTTGGCGCCCCCTCTACTGCAGCTACTATGTGTTGCATACAGTGCATCCCACTTTTTGTGCAACTGGCCTTGGAATAAGGTAGTGTGTGTTTTTTTTAGCTCAGGTTTGAATTGAACTGTGAAATACTGGAACTGAATTAGATTTAGTATAGTGCCTCAGAAAATATTCAGCACTTCACTTTTTCTACATTTTATTTTAAAACTTCATTCCAAATTGATTGGCTTTCCTCAAAATTCTAAACACAAACACCAAATTATGTCAATGTGGAAAAAAGCTTCAGATTTTTGCTCATTTATTAATAATAGAAAACCGAGAGATCACATTTATGCAACACATTCACAACCTTTGTTTAAGACTTTGTTGATACACCTTTGGCAGCCATTACACCCTTCAAGTATCTGATGCCACAAGCTTAGCACACAACATATCTTTAGACAGTTTCTCCTCCTCTTCTTTGCAGTTTTTCTCAGTCTCCATCAGGTTGGATGGCAGACATCTGTCAGCCATTTTCAGATCTCCCATTTACAAATGATGGAGGCCACTGAGTTCATTGAGACTTTCAACACGGGAGAAATATTTCTTTATCCTTCCACAGCTTTGTGCCTCAGACCAACCCTGTCTGATCGTTGTACAGACAGTTCATCTGAGTTCATGCTTAGTATTTCACTCTGACATTTACTGTCAACTGCGGGAACCTTACATAAACAGGTGTGGACCTCCCAAATCTAGCTCAATCAACTGAATTTACCACAGTTGAACACTATTTAAATTGTTAAAACATCTTAAAGATGATTAGTGGAAACAGCTCAATTTAAGCTTTCTGTCAAAGCTTGTGAACACTTATGTAAATGTGATTTCTTGGTTTCCTATTTTCAGTGACTTTCCAAAAAATATTGTCACATTGTCGTAATGGGGAATTTTTGTAATAATTTTGTGGAAAGAGATTAATTGAATATAATTTGGAAAAAGGCTGTAACATAAAATGTAGAAAAAGTGAAATGCTGTGAATACTTTCTAAATGCACTGTAATTGTATATGTGTTGAAACCTATTTTTGACCAAATTTGGAAGCATGCAAATGTAATTTAATTGGCTCCATGTATCTTGTGATGTATAATGAGATTACTGAGATTATATTTGTTATAAATATGGTCACATAAAAAAACTGTGAATTAGAATTCACTTTTTTTTCATTGTTTGATTTTTTTTTACTTTTGGTATATTTTTAAGCAAAATTTCATCAGTAATGGAGTTAAGCATGTTTGTCTTTGCTGGAGCTCTTTTTTTCCAGCAAATTAATGTTAAGCTTGTCTCACAAGCTGTTCGGTTTCACATCAACATGTTAACAACAGGAGCATGCACAGAGCACTGATGAGAAAATTTTATGGATCATAACAATATTCAATTTGCTGCCACAGCACCCTTTGACAGGATATTTAGCCTCGGTGAGTGATGGGCGCTGATGGCCCTGAGGTGTTGCTGATGGCTGCATGGGTCTGCTGGGCAGCTGCTGGTTTTTGATGCTGGATCAGGGAGTTCAGGCTGGCGGCCATATTTTCAAAATCAGCAGGAGATTAAGCCACTGGAGGATTGATGATGAAATACAACATGCATAAATAACTTTTTAACACCTTATGTTGTTTTACATATTTAAATATTTTTAGCTTTAAAAATGTCAATCATGTTACTTTCTGTCACGACTTCTACACTACTCCAAGTTGCCACATTTCAAGTTTATTAAACCGATTTATGATCGCCATTGTTGAATGCAGGCTTCATATGCAGATTCATTTGAGGGGTCATTATCCAGAAAGAATGTGGGAGACAGAGTGAAGACAGGCTGGTGACAAATGATCAGGCAGATAATAGGCTGGAAGACACACTTACCATGCTAACAACACGGCACGCAGAATGGACGCGCCCCCTGTCGAAAACAAACAATGTGCTTCCAATCTATCATCGTTGATCCATGTCATCATTACCCCTCGATGGCCGCACGGACATCAACATGACAATACAACATGTAGAGGCGACATCAGGGAGAGAGATTATTATCATAGAAAATGCAGCAGAAGTCTCTTCTGGAGTATAATAGCTGGTGTGGAGAGTGGCAAACAAACAGATTTATGTCTCTGAAGAGGCAGCTTGGCTGAGCAGTGCGCGTGCACATGTATGTGTTTTTGCCTCAGTGCCTATTTGGAAAAGCTTAGCAGGTGAAATGTTGTGCTAATTCTGTACAGGTTGGGCTAATGTCGAGCCCCCGGGTCCTTTTCTGTTGGCAGGTCGGCTGGTGATTAGAGCTATAATTAAGAGCAGTTTTGACACAGGCACCGTCCTCCAGCATCTCCACTGGCCCCCAGGAGCACTTCCCATCTCTGTTTATGGGGCTTCATTCCATTATCAGCCAACAAAAGGAGGCCGCCATGCACAAAACCCCAGCTGGCTCAGACAGGGAGTACACAGCTCCTCTCTGGTGACAATAAAAAGAAACTTGAGTTTAAACAAAAAAAGTTACACCATATTTGCTCAAACTAACTATGATGAAAGGCAATGAAGGCAAGGGATCCTCATGTAGGCATCAATATAAATATTACTGGAAGGTCAATTAATATGTAAATTAACTCCTCCATTTAATTAGCTATTTAACTATTTTCTAAGGCAGGGACATATTAAATCATGCTTAAAGACCCCTCTAACTAGCCTCCTGACAATAGTGCTAGGGAGTCGTGGGCTCATAAACTACCGGCTTGACCTATAAAGAGCCCCGAGTCTGCTAATTCCATCTCAGCCTAATTTTATGACTTGCATAAAATAACCATAGTGCAGCTTTGTAGCTGTTAAGAGGATATGGGTAATAAAATGGAGCTGAAGAAAGCATCAGAAATCTCCTCTTCAGTAGTGTCCTCATTTATTATTCTATTATTCTTTGCAGGGTTCCAGGCTCATGTGAAAGACAAATGACCTTATTATATTAAATAATTTGTGAGGATATTAACCGTTAATCACGCATAAACAGCATTTAAAAGGTATTGATTTTCCAGTCCTCTCAACAGCTTGTTAAATTTACGTCCAATAACATGATAATAGATAATCAGGTGAATGATACTCATTTGTAGGGGACAGGGGAAAGGTAATTGGCGCCAGTGACCTTGACTTCAACCATATTTCTTCATCTGGTTGTTTCATGACCTTCGCGCATGTTTCAGTGCAGGTCGACAGAGGCTCTTAGTGTTAGATGCTGTGTTCTGCTTAAGCAGTCTAACATCAAGTCTGTTTTTACTACGGATGCACCAATCAGACTTTTCCTGGCAAATACCAATACTCTTCTTGCATGTTAGGTCGCATTGCCAATTCAAATTTTAAATGATTACAATTAGATTTTTCTTATTACAACACATGAAACACAAACAATGTTATGCAGATTAAAGTTTTGAATAAAACATAAAGGAATTGCAAGATTATCTCCATTTCTGTTCCTATCCTTTACAAATATTCCTGATACAATGGGATGTTTTGTTGTGCATTTGAGGTGCAACTGTGACTCGGTCGTCTTGTCATTCAAAACTTGTGGGTTCAACTCCAGCTTTCTGCTGCCTAACATTGTTGTGCCTCGATTTGACTACTTATCTGTACATTCTCATAGTTTTATGAGCTCATTTCTGCTGCTTTAAAACAACTTAAATAAATATGTTTGTAAACATATGTTGTAAACAAACATATTGGACTTGTTATAGCTGTCTTTGAATGACCAAAATCCATGAATAATTGTGACCTTCTATAAAATGTTTATAACTGCTTATTTTACTAGTTGAAACACCAAATATACCGTAATATGGATTAATATGAAAAGTGGAAACGATCTTAGCACTACCTCAGCAGCTAAAATCTGCTGCCTTCATTCTCTCTAATTTTGGGGGTTCAGCCAATCAACAGCAAGGAAAATGAATGGTTCGTCTGGATTGGCTGCTTTTCAAACGGCAGTCAGTGGCATGTCAACAAGCATTGCGCCTGGTATTTCAGCTGAGGTGTAGTTTGTCTTTATATTTTTAGAAAAAAATAAAGAATTGGCAAATACTTTGAAGTGGACAAATCTGTCAACATTTAACTGCAAATATGCCTGAGCCCATTGTAATCTGTTCCTGTTCTAGTATGTAGTATTTTGAGAACTATACTGAATCATCTTGAGTTTGGCATACATTTGTGTTGAGTTCCCTTCAGCCAACAAATACCAGGACCTTCCATTGTAATAACAACTAGAAGTCTTTTGAGGTATGTCTTTACCAGTTTTGCACATTTAGAGAATAAAATTGTTGACCTTAACTGGATCCTTCTAACACATAACTATGATTTGAACTATTTCATTGTGGGTCCGGTTGCATGTTAACGGTATTTGTCCTGGTCTAAGGTGAACCTCCATCCCAGTCTCCAGTCTATTGTGGCTTTTATTTTTCCAGGCTGGCCTAAATTCAGCCCAATCCAAAATTTTCACTCTCCCTGAAGAAGCAAAGTATCTTAATTAGAATAGTATCTATGCTAAGTTAACCAATTGGATGACTGTATTTAGTAATATGAAATTAAAAGGACCTAAATAGAAATGCAAACCTTTCCGATTTTTATTAACAAAATCTTATAAAAACTGTGTATGATTATCCTTCCACTTCATACTCGCTGTCAGTCTAGTACACAAAATCCAAACAAAATTAACCAAATTTTGCATTTACCGAAAGAACTTCAAAGGTTATCAATAGTTTTGAAAAGTAGGGAACGTTAGCCCTCTAAAACACAATTATAGTTCTACTATTCAACTTAATCTGAAGCAACAAAGTTCTGTGTGAAAAGTTTCTTTGTTTCCTAAACACTCCAACACTTCATCAGAGGCATCACTCTCTGCTTGGCACTGCTGACAGCTGTATTCTGATCTCCATGATTACTTTTTTGATGCAGTTTTCCCCCTATCTTTGTGTGTGCGCGCCAGGGATTTCTATATGTCTCCTGACCGCCTGCAGATACCATTTAGATTTGAAAAGTCCTCTAAGTTGCTGTTGGGGAAGCAACTTGCCACAATAATAAATTTGCAGCAGGAAGGAGAGAATAGCAAGTGGCATGCAAATCTGTCTCGGTGTCCCTTTGGGCCCTGGTGTTCACTCCGGGAGAAAATGAAGCCATGCTGTGCCAAACACTGTCTCTCTTTCTCCCAGGCTTAATGTTAATTTCAGTGGAGAGACAGCCAAATAGGGTGTCAACTGGTCTTTTTTTCTCCAGCCACGCAGGCACAGGGAGTCTTGTTCAGTAGATGGATATGTGAGAGAATGGACTCACACTGCCTACTTGACACAGGCTCTCTTGATTCATTATGACAGGCCAATCTTTTATTAGCTTCTGCTTCGTATTCAAAAAATAGTGAAAAAGTGAAATTTTTCCTGCTTGAAGCCAGAAGATTTATTAAGCAGCACCTCCTCCTGACCCCATCATCTGAAGGCTGATAATTATTTGCTTCTTATTTGTGTTCAGATCTTGTTATGAAGGTCTTATTTGATATCCCTGTCAACTCCTGCACCACTGAGAGATAACTATACACACCCCTGCGGGTTGTAAATGATTATATAATGAAAAAAAAAGTAGGTACAGTTGGGCTTTCACTTTGTACAGTGTTTAAATGATGGTTATGTAGTTTCAGCAGATTTTAAAACAGTAAAGAAATCAAGAGTAGATGGTAATATAATTCAGTTACTTCGTATTAGCACAAAGCCAGTTTTCCAGTCTGGTTTTAAATACTGTTTAATGTTTAAAACAAATGTTTAATGCTGAGCTGTATGTGTTGTGCAGATCAAGAAGATACAGTAAAGACTATGCATCGCAACTGGAACTTTAGCCTTTTTTAACATATCCTATTTTAAGTATTAGTTTCAAAGGTTTTGCAAAGAAAAAAGAGATAGGAAAGTGTTTCTTCTGTCATAATGTATTTAATTATTTTCATTTTACTTTCTAAAATATCAAAATTTGCACAAAACTATACTTTTTGTCTCTCTGATTGCATCAATTTTAAAGTTCTGATCAGATGTTCTGATCAGATATGAGTATTTACTCAGATGACTACTTTTTACTTGGGCTTGAAGAAAAATGTGTTTTATTCACATAAAACACATTTTATGTGAATACATTTTGGGTTACTTTTGTGAGTTGGGCACTCACAAAATTAATAATGTTGTGAGTACCCAAAATTAATACTAATTTTGGATACTCTACCCACCTCTGATCAGAGGCATTGCTTTTAGAGCCAGCATCCTGAGGATCAGTGCTAACAGTGTAACTGGTTCTGTGCTGGTGGATGGATGTGCTCTGGTGTTGGGCAAGAGGGGTAAACTGTATTGATTCTGATCAAGTCTCATTTTTGTAAGCAGACGGCACTTCACGCTGTGTTTGGGTACCTTTTTGTTGGCCTTGACAGATTCTGCTGAATGCTGTCAGAGACTATTTGGAAAGCTGGACAAGGCTGGAGGAGCAAACGGGGTGTGCAGGGAGGAAGAAGAGAAGGAGGAGGAGGAGGACGAACAGAGAGCAGAGCTGAAAGGAAAAGGAGGAGGGAATCTGTTCATCTCAGTGCAGCCTGGTGACAATTGCTTCGGCCTTGGAATCAATTCTGTCTGTTTACAGACCATTTCACTGTCTTTTACCTGCAACATCACTTGTGTCAGTCTCATTAATACCCCTAGATATATAATGGTTGAATTAGCATAATGGCTGAAGCAAAACCCTGGACTGTTAGCACATAAGAAATGTCAACACGTTCTCTTCACTAACCCAATTAGAGACCATTAACGGGCTCTCTCGGCAGCAGACATCAGCAAAGTTAAAGGCAATTCCAAACAGCATCCCTCCAGGCCATTTATTCACCAGATGACCCATAGTAAATGAAATGTTAGTAAACAGTCAGCCAACTTAAAATTCAACTGGTTCATCTTCAGTCTGCAAGTGTCCGAAGCTTAAAAGGTAAATTGCTTATCTGTTGTTGTCCAGAAGGGACATCAAAAACAGATCCTACCACTGTAAATCAAACACTCCAAAGATTAAACATGAACTACTATTTTTTCCTTATGAAAATATCCTCACACAGCATGCTAAAAGTGAAAAAAGGTAGGCAGGCATTTGCCGATCATTGAGTCAACCATTTAAACATGTGTTCGCCATGCTTGGCAAGATTTAACAATCTCAGATGCATATTTAGTGGTGGGCTATTAACTTTTTTCAATTAATGGGTTGAAATGTTTCAAACAATCCCAGGGAGTCTTTAGACAGCTGGTCATCTCAAAAATGTTTACAAATTAGCCCAGAGGTAAAAACAAGGTTATTTTTTTAGGGTAGGTGGAAAGATGTCTCCCAGAAGAACCTGCACTGGAGTTACCAGATAGGCAGAATGTGATTGCATAAAGTGGAGGGTGGCATACCTGAAGATAAATAATATTCTTGAAGTGTTACTGGATAATTGAAAGATAACTGTACACAGTACCGTGTAAAAGAAATTACAACCCCTTAATTTGTTCACATTTTTTCATTTCACAACCACAAGTACTTTTGATTATACAGCACAGAAAGAATTGTATAACTTTGAAGCAGGGGTTAAATTAAATATGGCTTTCAATTTTAGAAATACAAAATATGAAAAATGTGTCATATAATAAACACTTTGTAGAACCACCTCTTGCTGCAGTAACAACACAATCATTGGGGGGCGGGGTGATTGGATAAAGAACAGTTGTTGTCTTGCCACAGGACTTTAACTGAATTTAGGTCTGGAGTTTCACTGGTCTAACCTCACACATTGATGTGCTCTCATCTAAACTTTTAAACTGATGTTGTGCCTGTGTGTCATTTTCCAGTCAAGTGGAAAGACGTGTTCTTACACCCTCATCAAATATTTTGTCATCAATTTCTTGATAGTTTTATTTTTTTAAAAAAGGTTGTATTTAATAAAGCAGATGATAAAGCTTTTCATTAGCTTCTCCATTGCCATCATCAGCCTACACAACACTTCAGATTTTTTTGTAAATATGTATTTTATGTAAAAATGAATCATTTTTGTCATCTGTTTTAATTATACAAGCAGCCAATCTATTGCACGACAGGTTTATAACATATCGGTCACTGACATGGCCACCAGGTTTTGGCTCATGTCTGCATCAGAATGCAGCCCACTGTCTGCTGCCTGGCACTCTCTTCAGCTTTGCGTCCAGGCAGCAATGATAAGTCACCCAGCCAGCCGGTATTGATTGGGGGGGTTCTCGCACCTTATACAACAGCGAGAAGGGAGGAGAATGATTGTGTTTTACAGAGAACATTATCGCTCTACTCAACGCAGGAATGCCAATGGAATTTCCTTGCTCTGGAAATGGAGACGACCACCCAGGCTGGAAGTATATGACTTGACCCACTGAAGCACTAAGTCCAATTTGAAAGCCAAATTGTAAGCCTAAGAACAGAGTGGGAAAAAGAGAAATGGTTACAGTTTGTCTGGTGATTTTTCTCCCTTTATCTCTGACCGGTCTCCATAATACTATTCTTTCTATAAAACCACAAAGCACTGAAACAAATTGCCTTTATCTGCACATGTTCTAGTTGGCTCAACTTGAATAGAACAGGAGAAACTGTGTCCGTTTAAAGTTGGTTGGCTATTTGTCCTGTGTGTCTCTTTGACAGACTGGTGACCTGTCCAGGACGTCCCCCGCTTTTTGACCATTGACAGCCGTAGGCAGGTGTGGACAGTGAATGGATTTTTATTTACAAAATAATAAAAATGTATTTTTTAAGTCCCAAACTTTATCTTATTCATGCTACTGATGTGTGTAAATAACCTTCTTACCAGCACTGAACATCAGGGCATTTAAGGTCTGCATAGCTTCCATGCATTCAACCTAAAGTATGGACAAATGTATTGCTTAACACAATCTATTTATACAGCTTTTCAGACCAATAGTTTTTGTGCCAAAACACTTGTCTAAGCATAGCTTTTTGTTTTTAGTAACTCTGGAAGCAGATTAGCTGAGAATCAATCTGAAAGCTGAAGATTGCCCCAGCTGATAAAACTTGCTCAAACGTGAAGGTGTTGTCGACTTTCCAATCTTTTCTGCAGCCGTTTTCCTCTCTAACTTCTTGACTCCTCTTGTCTCCTCTTGTATCCTCCCTTCTCGTCTCCTCTCCCTCTTTTTCCTTGATCATTTTTTACCTAAATAAAGCTTGCACACTCTCAGAGTAATCAGGCAAGAGCACCAGGACCTAATAGACTCACGAAAACTCCCTTAACAGCCAGGTGCAATCTGAGGCTGCTGCCGCTTAACAAGGAATTAAACATTTTTTCTACGCTGCTGCCAGCACATTAATTGATTGATGCTAAAAGTTTGGAAAATAAAAGCCTGGTACGTCGAATGAGGTTCTGCTTCCCAGGCCCTGCCGGACCCCACTGAGAGAGGAATCCTGGATTAGAAGTGGCAGTTCACATTTTCGGCATCAGCCAGCCCTGTCATCTTGGCCAAGCCAGGAATGCGCACGTCGGTGTGCACGTGTGAATATGTGTGCGTGGCATGCATGCCTGCCACATCACATGGAGAGCAGCGGCTGAAAGACACATGTATTTGAAATAAGGGAATCAATAGAACACTTAATGAACAATTAGGAGAACAGCTGTAGGCCTGTCAGACACCCATCTGCACACAGATCTGCTCTAAGAGAGCAGGATTGAGAGTGAGGCCTCGCTGCAGCTCGCAGGCTATCGCCTCAGGACATGTGCAACCCCACTTTAGCCTATCTACATCCATTTTCACCTCGCCTCCCTCCGCTCCAAGCTGTGGGAGCCAGGCCTAATTTAGCCGAGCAGACCTCCATCTCCTTTCATCCCTCATCTCGCATTAGCAGGAAAACCCACTAAAGATATGGAAATGGCACAGGACATCCTTCAGGGTTGTGTCAAGAAAGGGGAGGGAGATCAATAAATTTGACAATCCATGGCATTTAATTAAAATGTCTGCCGGAAGCTAGGCAGTTTGTTTTTCTGTGTGGAACCCAGCCTGGCGATTATTGCTCAAATGAATACATAAGTATATTCATAAGCACCATGTACATTAAATCCACCTCACAGCTTGAGAGGGCTTGGAGGGGGGACCTTTCAACTTTCAACGCTGAATGAGCAGCTAGACACACAAAATTAATATCTCCACTTGTGCCCCCAGTGACTTTTAACGTATTCTTGATGCATAAAGAGATATCCCCCTCAACGAGGGCGCTGACAAATGAACATCGGCCACAGTCAGCTCTCCTGATTTGCCAGTCTGTGACAGTGGCGACCTTATGTGCCAGTCAGGACGAAAAATAGTCAACAGTAAACGCACTCTGACAGAGGTTTTGGATAGATAGGTTCAGCCTTCATCTGGTCGTCTGACTTTTTTACATGTAGATCAGCAGGCTATGACGGACAGGTATTATGGTGCACTAAGCACAAGGATCTGAGAAGGGCTGCAGTGGGTGGGCAAAGCCTGATAATTGACCTTGTACAGCCTTTCTGTCGTTCTTTATTAAAACTTCATTTAAAGAAGAACAACCCCGGGTGGGTGCTGCCGATGACTCTTTACCTCCCGTTTCCTCAGCAGCCATAATGGATTACACGGGAATCCATTATGCATTCCACACAAGGAAGAAGAAGGGCTCAAAACCTGCTTAAAAATATATTTTTAGTACTGAAAATTAATGTGTTCACACAAGCCACTGAATCATTTTAAATGTTCTTTTTTAGTATATTAGGTATATGTGTTGAAAAGACCTATATTTCAATAAGGCCATGGGCCCAGTGGTGTGAGAGTAATGGGTGTGCTAATTTATTCATGATTTTAGCTGTGTCGTTATCCCTGATTTTTTTCCCTCTTCTTCTTGAACAGTGTATACTGGCTGTTTCACATCTAAACTGTTGTGCAAAACTATTGTAGTACATTTACCTCATATATTTGAAATAGCACCATAGAAATGAGACTACATAACTGTTTTGTGCAACCACTGATATCTTTGCACAGTTCTGTGTTTTTATGAGGATCTTTTCTGAAGTAGTAAGAAGTCATATTATGGAAACAGCAAACATGTCAAAGCAGGTGAGACCAAAATGGGACTTTTTAAATATCATACCATCAGGTTTAGACAGGTGATTTAAAAAAATATAACTGGTTAAAATGACAAGTTGCTCCATTTAACATGTAATATTATTGTAGCTAATTTATTTGATTTAAAAAAATAATGTAACAAATCACATTTTGTTTTTTTATAAGTACTTTTCAATGGATATGTCATTGGTGGGCGACCCTGTAAATTCAAGTTGCCACTTGATAAGTAGAGACTAGAGTAACTAGTTCAATCTGACAAGGTGTGTGTCTTTTTCTAAGTTGTGTAATCTTCTAATGTTGATACTTTTATTAAACGTGAAGAAAATTACATTGCTTACTTTGATCTTGACCTGGTTGTAGATCCAAATTTTAACTTTAAGAAACTTGTAAAAAAAATTAAAAAAATAACATTTTTAATCTGTTAAAATTTTAACAGATTCAATTTTTTCTTACTGTATTATCAGCAGGGGACAGCGCTAATGTAAAATGTAATGTAAAATCAGTTAAGTCTTTACGCAAACAAATGGTAAAAGTTGAAACAAAAATGTCACTGCACAACCATCATAGTACACTGTATCAAGAACTAATTTTAGATGTTTTTTAGTCTATTTTTTGCTTCTCAAATTTTTAAATAGTTGGATCGCTTCTCCTTTATGTGAGTTCATGCCCTCACACTCAACTCACTAGATCTTTCTGAATATCTTCAATAGAAGGCTGCACCATGTCAAAACCTAAAAATTGCAAAAGATCTACACATTTCCGTTTTACCACTGCTGCAGTTACCCCTGCTGTATTGTGAAGAATTAAAAAAAATGTAAATTCTTTTGATGTGAACAGACATGCTCACACAGCATTGCGGAGCTTTAGTATTTGTCTTGGCCAATAGTCGAATCATTGTCCACTCAAGAGTTTCAAAATACAGAATGATTATCATGTGTATAATTTTTTACAGTTCTAATTTCTGAGGTATTAAAAGGTTAGATTGGACTATTACGATGACTGTGAGCACAGGTGCTGATTAAGTTGATTCACTGAGGCAATTACAACCAGATCCCCTTTAATTACTGTGGGTTTTATTGCAACTGCGTAGTAATGAAGCACGGGGCCTGCAGGAGTTTTGGATGGAGATGAGATTGCAAAGTAGCACACAAGGACACAAATTTAACAGGATGGAAGACATCACACTCCCACACACACACGCAGCCAAATGCACACATACAATCGAATAAAACCCAAGTGAAAAAAGCTCACATCAGAAACTCTTTTTTTCTTCTTGATTTATGGTTGTCTGTCCCCAACACACATGCCTCTGTATGTCATTAAGCAGGCGTATGTTAAGGAATGATAACCAGGCAAAGCTTGCTTGCCTACTGCATGGCAGAGACTGATGCCAAAAGTCATGTTCGACTGTTCCAGGGTTTCTGGAGGATGATACACTCTTCTTTATTCAAAGCATGTCCCGCCATATGCATTTTAGACACAGACAGGCTGACAACCTCCTAACCTCCAACATCGGCATTCACACATACACACAACACACTTGCTGCCCTGCTCAACATTGGCATGCAATAAGAAACAAGTCGACAGCTACACAGCAGGCAATATCCCCCGCCTTCAGCCTCGGCACCGGCTTCGGATGCATCCGGTTAGTAAAAGCTGACAGAGGCCCGGCCATGCCTCAGAAAACAGCAGAATGAGGAATTTCGATGTTCCTCCACATCACCCCTGAGATGCAGCAAACATGGGATTGCACAGGCTCCCCTCACACACAACCCATAGTGTGTTCCCAAGATTCTCTGTCACCAGGAATGGAAATCGAAAGCAGTACACACATCCGTTATCTAAATGTTAACTCCAGTGCCCTTCTTGTTGTCACAGCCTGGTGAGGTTAGCCAACGGTAGGTGTGAAGCTTTGCTTTGGGCCCCGACCACAGGAAGCCTCTCTCTGTTGTAACATAGGAAGAGCCTGCAAACCCATACATTAGATACAGCAATCAATTATTTTTGAAGAAGATAAAGTAGATTAAAAGAGCAATTACACATTTAGAAGACATCCAGATTGGAAAACTTGACTTGTTTGTATTTCCATGGTTTGTTCCATGGCTCATACATTTTACATTGCACTTGCTGAGGCAACCAAACACCATCTTAAGTTTCCTAAACTTAAGATTTTCTCAGTCTAAATTCAAAACCATGCGATATATATAATTCTAAGTACTTCTCATTTCATCTACATCTATTTACATTAAAATATTATTAACATTTATTTTTACCTTTGATCAGTTAAAAATAATAGATTATTCAATTTGGACCAAGTAGATGTGATTACAAAATCCTATTATTTTGCCCTAGGTTAAAAACATCCATCCATCCATCCATCCATCCATTTTCCATACTCCCTTTTCCCTAAGTGGGATCGGGAGGTTAAGAACATCTCTTTTAAAATAATTGTAAATTAATCAGGGGAAATGTGAGAGATAAAGTTAAGACCTAAAATTTCAAAAATAATGAAGCAATATCAGGACCATAAAAGCAGTCATGAAATATTGTTATTCTTCCAATAAATAGTCTTATGGTAATTTGTTAATTTTACCTTCAAAAAATCTTTCTTGTTAATCCTAATATTCTAATATTTATAATAGCTTTCTGATGATCTGATTATAAAATATTGTGACTCGTCAGCTCAACCATATTCCTTGCTCCCTTCCAGAATTATCTAAAGTTGAAACATAAACACTTTACCCCCCAGACGCCAAACCCATACACAGTTTTTCTGTTGGTGCAAAATGATCCAGATATTCAGCTCTGGTTATGCCACAAAGCACATTTTTAACCAGAGAGGGAAAAAAGGTGAGGGACCTTTGACCTGTGCGCTGTAGGTCATGTTCACGGGGTAGAACGCCCTTAAAGCTGTCTTGTGTGGTGCTGATTAATCACAGCATCATGACATTTGTCTGGCTTCAGCCCAAAGGAGATGTGTTAGGCATGCAGTGCCTCAGCACTTCTCCAGGAGCTTGTGTTTGGCGGGTGTGGGGGTGGAGGGCGTTGCAGGAGACGGGTGGAGACAAGTGGACAGTTGCACGGGCAGACTTAAGACTCTGAACGCAGTCTGATGCAGTGCAGGCGGTATTTACGCTCCAACGGCTGCAGGATCTGGGAGCTGGGTATATTTAGCCGCCTAGAGATCACGCCGAGATGAGATTTCAAAGTGAAGTACCTGTTTGAAGATGCATGGCATTCCACAAGGGTGGGCAAGGGCTACTGGGTATAAATCTAGCGCCCCTGCACCTGGTGTGAAGTCAGGGAGGGAGTGTGACACCTAAGATTTAGAATGTCTAACACACAAGCTGTACATGTGTAAACTACACATTCATCTATATAAATTTACACGCTCCTTAGAAATGGAAAATGAAAAAAAGACATCACTTTCTTCCTCGATAGATACACACACATATACACACTGTGGGCGTAGGATTTTACTTTTTTAGTAGCAACTAATTCACCTGGATGTTCTTCCAGCGATCCATCAGTGTGATCTTATATTGAGGAGAATCTGAGAACCTCACCTAGTAGTTGCTCTTTAAAACATGGAAGTAAGGCATATTGTAACTGATGACTGGTAAGTTTTGCACCGTTACATCACACACTCATTTCATAGTGCAAATTTTGGACTTTATACATGCCTGGCAACAAGACAGACGCATGTTTTTTTGTTTATCTTTCAATGCTAATTTTCTAATCTTGACATGTACATTTCTTAAGGAGGTTAAGAACTCAACAGGAAATAAAATTCCCAGCTCGTCTTTGTTGGTCCCAGATCTCATCTTTAATTTGAGGCACCTGGTACTTATTTGCTTGTACGTCCTGTATGGATTCACTGATGGAGAATTTGCTATTAACTCTGTGCAATGTTTTTCTGTCCTACAGAAAGAACACCTCTTTCAGCATCTCTGTGTTTAATTATGTCTCTTTCATTGATGGTTACTGGTATCACTGAAGGCTTCTTACTGTAAAAAGAGAAGATTCCTGTCCACTGCCATCATGTTCTTTATCTGAATGAGGGACTGCTGCAAAGCTAAAGACTCAATAAAATTGGCTGGACTTCCATACACAACTTTTCCCCATAAAATTAGCAAAAAAAAATGTTGCTAATTGTGTTATAATTTGGATTAGACTGCATATTGTTGTCTCTGTATGATCAGAACTGGAATGAACTGGACTCATTTAAACTGGTTTCATTTGTTAAGATGCCAGGTGAAAGTTGCATGCCAATGTTTTAAACTAAAATATTAACCTCCCAATTTACTGATTTCTAAAAAGAATCCACGTTTGCATCTAGCTTCTTTTACAAAACCACTACTCATTTATTGCAATTCTCTTGCTCCTATGACTCATTAATCAAATATTCATAAATCCCTGTAAATACAATGCAAACAAAGTCAACGCTCAGATCTCCTGGAGAACAAATGAGTGTTTCATGTTTCGGACAAATATCCCTCATGCCATGTCGCCTCCTGTCCACACTTTTAACCTCCCAAACAGAGGAATGTCTCTGTAGATGCTTTTGGATATTTAATGTCCCCGCTCTATCTGCAAAGTCTCTTGCTAGGCCAAAAAAGAAAGAAAAAAAAAAAAGACAGACAGACATGATCAGGCACAGGATCTAAACGATGCCTTTATGTGTCCAGGGTGAGAACAAATGAGGCACTCTTAATCTGTCTCTCCATCTATCCTCACCCTTGCCCTGACTTCCCCTTAGAAGGGACATTTCCCTCCTTTAAAAAGCACAGCTCATCATAATACAAGAATTTGCATTGTACAGGGAAAACAGCAACAGGGCAACAGATTATCTATGGCAACAGAGCTTTGCACACAAGGATATTTTCTTTTCCTCCACAGAGGAACACAATTGCTGCCAGTGTCACTGGGTCACATTTTTTCCGGTTCCTGGTTAATGGGCTGTAGAGATGGTTAGCACGTACGATTAGTTTTAATCTTCTACATTTGACTGGGTGAGAAAAGGCATAGAATTTATTTCAACACATCGGTGAGGTTTGCATGCTGTCCTGAAAATGAAGCAAACATTTCATTTTTCTTTAACTTTCATTTTAGGGTGGCTATGAATTTTTCAACAAGTACAGGAAGAAATAATGCAAACTAGTTCAAGTAAAATACTTTATTTAGCTCTTTTGTTCAACTTGCTTCAATATTTTATTGAACATTTCAGAAGTTAATTTACAGAAACATATATGGTTTTGTGTGGAAAAACAAGAGAATATTTTATAGTGTTTATTAAGTGACAGTGACATTTGACCACATTAGCTAGTGTACTTCATGTTAATTTTAGATTATTCTGTAATTATTGCACAGTGACTGAATTATGCTTATTTACTGTTGGAACTGAGGGAAATAAGTGAAAATGCATCAGAGAATACTTGAAAGATATTTACAGCAGGGATGTCAAATATTAGATAAAAAGTCATATTTATTCATACAGTAAATGTCCTTACTTTATATTGCAATTTTCTTACTTTGATTCAAGTGTTTGATTCATGCTGATGGAAATGTGCTGTTCATAAATAGATGATTCACACCAGCAATCTTCCAGTTAAGAGATAAAAGCCCATTGGTGGTATGGTGTCACACAAGACTTTGATATATTATTGCTGAAAAAGAAAATAAGCTCTACTATAATTTAAGTGAACTCTGTGCTGAATTGTGAAGAGCTTCCTTCAATGTGTGCATTTTTTCCTTCATGTGTTTCAGAGGTTAATCTCTATTAAGAATACAAAGTACAGAAACCAAAACAAGTTACTCTATCTTTAAACGGCACTTGGACTTCACTTAAGGTGTTCACTTTTACCCAAAAACATGGTACAAGTACCACTGTACCATAGTTGAATCAAATAAAAAAAAACTTGGCACTAAATGTAATATTTTCAGAATGCTGCATAACTGCATTTTTTTTTTTGCTCAGCAGGAAAAATCATTAAATAATCCCAAGAGCCAAAATTACACGTAGAAAACCAATCCTGACCTCAAAATCCAACCTGGCTGCCATGCAAATAAAAAGTTTGAAAAAACTACAGAAAATATTTTTTATTTTCTATTCTGACAAAGTGAAATAATAATATTTAAAGTGTTCACTTTACCTGGAACACATTGTAAATACTCTAGATCAGTGGTTTCAGTGTAACCTTACTATGTTACAAATCACTCAGTGTGCAGTCTTAAAAACCTTCTACAGAACTCAAACTAAATAAGAAAAAACATATAGTGAAATGTATTTTTGATATAAAAGTTAGAAGAGATAAAAATAAAATTTTACATTGAACGTTAATGCCATAAGTTCTTTAAATGATGCCTCTGTTTAGGAATCACAGGTTGAGATCCATGATTCTCAAGCTGCAGAAGAAGCGCCACTTATTACAGTAATAACAATTAATACCTTTAAGAATAATAACTCAATAAATTAATCTGCCTTTAATTTTCTAAAAAAAAAACATCTGGTAAATAAATGGGATGAATTAGACAACAGTGAGCCAGGGATAGATATTTTTGGCTATTTATGCTATGGTCTATTTACCTAGAAAGTGGAAACCTGGATCAGGTCATACCATCAAACCCAACTAACAATGTTCTAGTTCCAAGTTTAAAAAGCAGATGCTTTGCTCAGAGCTCAGGCTACTTATTCCTGACATCATGAGCTACCACCATATCAATTTTCTGCATTTTGTCAAAAGTGGCAACATTTTGCTGCACAGTGCTATGTGTTTACAATATTTAACAGATTCAGTTTTTTTACTGCTGCTATCACAAAATATTGAAGCCAGGGTTTGTTTTTCTTGAAATTCTGACTTTTAGGACCATTTTATGATTTTTTTTTTAACTTGAAAATGCTTCAACCAATTACGTAGTGCCATTTCATACAATTTTGTGTATTTGATAAATCATGACAAACAGAATGGGCCAAATTTAGGTTGTGCTACTGTTTTAAGTTAGCACAACATGACTTAGTATTTACTGATTAGTATTTACTAGCACTGATTATAGAAAGTCTGAATGTACTGCACCTGCTGGACCCTCTAATCCAAACACGTTTGCATGACACTGCTGATATTGAAAGATGAGGACCGAGTCAGAGTGATGCAAATATAACTTCAAAACAAATACAACTAAAACCTAAACCTGGGGTTTCATTTGAAAAAAAAAATCAAAATGATTTATAGGTTTGTTCAAAACATTATGGCTCTTAATTTATTCCCTACAAACTTAAGTAATAATCGCACTGCAAACTTCTGCTAGATTAGATGCAAAACAATGCTGTTGTGTCAAAAGCAGTGCAAGCTGGGCTTATTTTTACTGCAGTTGTTTTTATGACCTTCCAAAGTTGGATTTTTTTCTTACATCAAGTTAATTATACAAATGAAACCCAACTTCTGACAACTTAAGATGTCTGAACCATTTTGACATAAACAAACGAACTTCAAAAATACATACAGTGATGCAAAATACACATTTCTTATTAATTCTACATTTAAAAAAAAGTTAAGACTTTAGATTCAGTAGGACAACACGTAATGTCAAATGACTTCCCAAAAATAATAATCCACTGTTTGTCAGATGTGATGCAGTGGATTTCAAGCAGTTATAATCGTTCTGAGTAACATTTCTTGTACCGTCAAGCTGGGCTGTCAGAGAAGCACGAAGTCTCCGGCCGTGGTGACGGTTCTGCGTGCATCCCTAATGAAAGGCCATTCCCGCTTCTCTGTGTTCAGACCTGCCGACAGGTCATAATCTGCGCTGCGACCTTGCACAAAAGTAAACGCCGGATATTTCTCCTTCGGTGATGGCTCCAGCAACTGGAACAAAAAGCAGAGCAGCAACTTTTATTTTATATTTCTACTCCAAAGAAAGTGTCTTCATTCAAATTAAATTCATTTTAATGGTAAAATAAGTACTTGAAGCGCAACTGACAGATATAGGCAGGATCAAGGTTTTTGAAACAGCTGTACAGCATATTGACTGGATGACAATTCAATTAGATTTGTGGCTAAATGCTGCCACCTACTGCTCAACTAATGTAGGACTAGCAAAATTAAATTAGAAATGGTTCCAAACAAAAACCCTATCAAAAACCATATCTGGAAAAGTAGCAGTACAATCACTTCACTGATTAAATTATTTCAAGGTGTTCTGAGTTAGAGAAGGTTTCTTTACCTTGGACAGTTCTTCCCTGATTCTCTCATAATCTTGAGCACTTCTAGAATAGAAACCAATAGTGCAGCTTGGATCCATCTTGCTGAAAGGCATCTTCTTTGGTGAGGGGCAATGGTATGACTAGCAAAGTGAAAAAATAAAAATACAATTTAAAAAAACAGAGGGAAGATTAAAAATCTACAGACATTTATCCAAATGAAGGAGTAAATATTCACTCCTGACTAGAATATAAACAAATAGAATCTTCATTACTTAATGAAAAACAATGTGTATGCATTTTGTCTATGGTACAGCATGACAGGATATCAAGTACATTTGTCCAGGTAACTTACAGAAATTAAACTCATATTCCTCACACTTTTTTCCTGTGAGGAAATACATCTTAGTAATAACAAACATGAGTCAGTGCTTTAGATGAGGCAGTTTTATGTGTTTTCTAGGCATATAGTGCTATTTTATTTGATTAGATTTTTTTTAACTGTCCAATTTATTAAAAAAAAAAAAAAAAGGATTGCTATTTTATAACATAATCAAGAAACTGTTACTTAAAATACATTTTTCCTTCTGATTTAACGTATTGAAATTGGATCTTTGTTTAAAAACTCCTGCTCTTTCTGAAACTCAGCCTCCTGGAAATTAATCTTTAATTTATTAATCTTTTTCTGTTTTTGCCAGCGTTGTACTAAGAAGTAGCTCGAATAATTAGCTCAGCAGATGTGCAGTTTCACCAGGTGTGCTATCTTGTCTGATGGAGTTGAGTGGGGGGAGTCGCAGGGAAGGGCTGCTCTGTGAGGCGGAAGCTCAGAAACTTGGAGCTGCGGCTTGAAGGTGGAGCTACGTCCCACCAAGCTTTTTGGACAGCTGGATAGTTGCCATGGGAGATTAATGATTTTTTAAACGTGTATCAAAGAATCAAGGCAACACTGCAGGTATATTCTTAATGTGGGAGTAATATTAGAATATGATGTATAGCTAATAAAGCTTACGTAATATAATACTGCCCCTTTAATATCCAGCACACAAAAATATATCCAGAACATTGGTTAAAATTGCTACATGACTTCTATTAGTAAATGCACCACTGAATGTCTAAGCACTAAATATGTTCTCAATCAACTGTCATTGTATCAATCTTAGGTCCAGACCACTCGGGTCTTCTGTTTCTGGTCAACTCTCCATCTCCAGAACCAGAACCAGACATAGAGGAGCAGAATTCAGATTCTATCCTCCTCTAATCTGGAACAAACATTCAGAAAACTGCAAAACAGCTGCAACACTGAGTTCTTTTAAATCAAGGCTAAAAACCCACCTGTTTAGAGTTCCATTTGGTTAACAATAAATTAAACATTAATCAATATATTCATATATTTCACACCATCATTCTTAATGATGGCGATTGACATAATGTTTGGTGCTTGTTTCATAATTGGCTACTGTATTATGTTTTCATCATGTAAAGCACATTGAACTGCCTATTTGCTGAAATGTTCTGTACAAATAGATTTCATTTAATTTTATTTTCCTCCAGGATTATATACTTGTCCACATTGATAACAGAATCAACGCCGGCTTTAATTACAATGGTACTACTGAGGTTGATTGTCCAGCAAATAGAGTATTGTTAGCAAGAGGATGAGGGAGATCAGACCCAACAATGTAGACGAGCCAAAGATTGCCGTTAACCAACCTGGGCTTCCTCAACACTTCAGCAGAGCCACAGACTGTTCAACATCATGCAGTATTGCAATGATGCAGCAGCCAAGTAAATAAAAAAATATATTTTTTACCGGTCTTATGCAATTTTCTACCTTTTAAAGAAGTTCATTTGGGTTTTTATTCGCTTTAGACCGTAGTCAACAGTTTCCACAGAACACTTGAAATACACCACTCTGTGTCTAATGAATCTCTAAAATTTCTGTTAAATCTGCTAGAGCATGCATTTGCAGTATTTCTCTTAGGTGGCAGCTTCGCTTACCTGAGCAGCAAATAAATCAGCCAATACAGACTCAGTGATTGGGCTGAGTCCTGCTTTAAGACTCACACCTCTAAGTACCAACAGAAACTATAAAATCCACATTTACTGGAGCCCTCAGTCAGCTCGTCTGTGTAATTTTACGTTACCTGGAGAGGGAAATCGCTGGTGCTGACATTCACAAAAGACTGACAGTAATGAGGGTCCATGTAAATCAAGCTGTCATCTGCAAGGACAAAACAAAAGACAAGTTATTCAAAAACATCAGATTATTACAGAAAAAAAAACGTGCTTCTCCTCAATATCTATGCAGAGCAGCTCAAAGTCACCCGCCGGACCTCCATGTTGGGGCTGTGTGCGTCAAATGTGCTTTCAAGAAGGCTGTTGCTTTTTAATATCCAGCAGGGTGGATTAAATTCTGCATAATCGGATGCGTTTGTACAAGCACATTTTTTACACCGGCAAGAAAAGAGGCTGTCATTTAATTTTTGTGTGGGGGAATTACTTTTACAAACACGCAATTATATTCGACCGTTTTGCATATGATGAATGCAGTGCTGAGCTGTGCACTGGCAGGGAGAATGTATTGCTTGTCATTTAGACATCATCCAACACTGTATTTCAAATGGGTAAAATGTAAATGCGTAAATATTGACTGCCAAGATGTACAACTGAAGGTTTCTCCTGGCTGCTGAAGGTGATGAAGAGTAGCTCACTTTGGGCGCCCGGATGAAATTTAATGCATGCCGCCTATGGAAATCAATTATGGTTTACAACTTGGGAGGTTTACTTGTGATAAATGGGCGAGGTTTTGATGGGTCAGAGAGAATAAAGTAAGCCCCGCTTCACTCGGTTTCATCTCCACTCCTCTTCGTTTTCCTCATACAAACATGAATACATTAACTTACTTTGTCTCTACACATACAAAGGGTATATTATGCAAAAATAATTTGTTATTCACACCAACCTCTATGTGAATGTATCTTTCTTTTCCATTATGCTGGCACTAACCTTGAAATCCCACAAAGTAGCAGGCCTGCTTGGGCTTCCCTCCGATGATGCCTATGCAGTACTCCAGACTCAGTATGCTCTAAATGAGCAGAGACGCACATATGTCTGAATTAGAGCTCAAATGATTTCATTTTGTTCATTACTGTACATAATGCACTGCAATTAAATTAACTCTGGAGATGAACCAAGAAATGAGCTTGTGACCCGAATAGGCCAATTTTCAGGTCTGACCACTGATCAGTGTTTATATTAGTGTTCAATGTTTTTTATTACTTTGATGAAGTAAAAACAGAACAGTCGCTGGATTATCTTTAAGTTGATCAATACAAAATGACTTTGTTGCCTGGTGACGGGTAAAAACCCACAAGAAAAGAGGCTGTCTCTTTCTGTGTGATATTTTTCTGCGGAGTGGATGCACCACACCATCCACACATTAACAACACTCTTCAGTATTGAAGTTGTTACAGAAGAAGCAGATTTAAAATGAAACATTTTCAATATCAGTGTGGTGTTCTGAAACAAAGAAAAATACATGTAGATGTATTTAAGAAGAAATTTGATTTTTGACAGATTTCATGATTTCCCTTTTTCTAATATAAATACTTAAAATTAAAAACAAGTATTTTGACTAATGTTGATTTAAGTTTTTTTTTTCTTTTTAATCACAATTGGCATAAATTTTCAAAATGAGAGCCCTGAGATCATCCACAAAACTCTGATCTCTCAGCAAACTTAAAACCAACATTCTAAATTTGCAATTTACAACAATGCCTACTTAACTTTTATGACAAAATCACTTAGACTTAGCATTAACCCTATGAAGTCTATCTTAAAAAAAACTACTGAAAAAAACTGCATCGCTCACCTTTGCAAAGTCAAAATACTCCGGGTTTGTCCTTTCTCCCCCTAGCCTCACAGGGATGAGGATGATGACGGCTTGGTCCTCTGGCAGTGTGGGGGTCGATGGCGGTTGGCTGTTTTGTGCAACAGGAGGACTCTCTGCTGTCTCACCTGAGGTTTCTCCTGCTTTTGGTGCCTTGTGGCAGTCCATAACATCCACACTGTACACTACAAAAGATCAACAACACAAAAGTTCAATTGAGTTATGGCTCTGTTTGCAGGACTTCAGTCTATTTTTATTTTTGAAAATATCATTTTAAGACATTAAGCTACTTTGCATTCTCATCATTTTGTCCATATAACTTACAACAGTATGAACTGCACATCGTGCACTATTGGAGAATTTCAGACTATTTCATTGTTGTGTTTGAGGACCACCATGAGGTCAAATGATCATTGCCTAAATTAATCAGAAAGTAGGTCAGAATGTGTCAGATGGAATCTTTCTGAGCATCCGGGATCCCAGGGTGGCTTGATCTTCCTAAGTGCAGACAGAGCGTTCGCAGATCTGCAAAAACACATCTAATTCCTCTTTTCTGGAATGAGTAAGAACCTTCAATTCTGTTTTACAAATTTTCTCTCAAATATTGTTTTTATTTTTAATACAGTCCTAATTATTAAGTCCACTAAGCATGTTAAGTCTGTAGAGTGGAAATAAATGTATTTTTAGACTCTTTAGAATTAGAAAAATGTGCATTAACTGTTTCACCAAGGAAACATTTCAGATTTGAATTTAAAAACATAAAACACAAGACAACTAACTTACAGAAGATTTTTCCAGTTATTAAAGAAAAGTAACATTTTATAAAGATTGACTGATTTCCAAAAGAATCAAAAGCTTTAATGTTGTTTCTCACTGTGGCTAGCACTACTGCACTAACAGACAAAGCTACCAGCTCACACAAACAGCCATCTTCTGCTATTGAGAAGACAAACATGAATCATCAGCTGAGATATTGAGGTTAAGAGGAGGTCGTGGCGGCAAGTTATAGATTTGAAATGGATGTGATTGTTGTGGTGAATAGACACAGAGAGTCCTGTCCCCCACTTTTAGCAGCTGGAATCTCACAGCAGCAGAACGACAGAGGAATAAAAGAGCAGTCGACTTGGGCGCTGTGCCCAGTTTCCTGTACTATCAAAGGCAGCATCATCTTTCATACCTGTGCAGTCCTGGGAGACGTAGGCAGTTATACCCGCCAAGCCAGGCTCCATCGCTTCCTTGACAGCTTTCCTAAAACAAAAGGACAGGAAAAGAAGACAGAGGCAAGTGAGAAAAGGAGAGAAACTGAGGGTGAAAGCTAAGTTTACATTGAGCAAAAAATATGGGATATTATTACTTTTATGTTGAAAAGGAAACTTTACTTTGAATTGTGTTGAAGAATGTTTTTGACACCTGCACATATGATACCAAAACAGATCCACAGCACCACAAACACAAACATCGTTCTTGAAAGAACATTCTCATTTGAAATTTATTAGGAAAGCCACTTAGTTGAAAAAGTGTGATTATAAGCTGTGCACAGTAACTACATTTAATCATATTTCAGTTTACTGATATTTATTGATGTTCTTGCAGAACAAATATAGGAGAAAACTGAAAATAACATTTCTGATCCTACTGTAAGTTTATTTACAATCAATAACTGAAACTTATCATAAAAACAATAAATAAAAATCCTTATAATGAATTAATCTTATACAATAAAATATAATGTAATAAATGCCAACCTCTAGTGGATTTTATCTCCTCCAACATGTTTGTCTTGTTGTTTCCTGATTGAAATGTTCATAATTTGTGTAACAGCTCTAGTCACTCAAGGTGAATTTTTAGGTTAAGTTGTGTTAACTTAACCTGGAGCATAGCATTATGCTATGCCCCATAAAAGTTGAGAATTGGACATCTTTTTAGTAGTAACTTGAGAGTATTAGTATTTTAGCACTTTTAAAATAGTAGTTGTCTACATAGCATGTACTTGAAGGTCAAACTTACTTCAAGATGTGTGCTACCACAGCTGGACCGTACCAGTCCCCCGCCTGTTTTCCCATTGTCAATCCTAAGCAGACCAGTCTGTGCAGGCCCAGTGGAGCTGAGGAGACATCTGCGAACCAGGACACCAGATTTCTGTGGTACATCTCCTTAAAATGTGCATCTACTTCCTCTGCTGATCCTGACGCCTGGGCTTGAGGTGCAAGAGACGGTCCGCTTTCAGAAATCCTAGGGGTGCCCTGCAGAGAAGCTTCCAGAGAGGCGACAAGTCGCTTAGCCGCTGTGGTGGTCCGCGTTTCTGCATCTAAGGGTTGGAGAGTGAGGGCCTCTGGCCAAGACCAGTCTGAAGAAAAATGAATGAATGAATAAGGTTGGGTCAGAATCCTCAAAGATGTAGTCGGTCAATGGATTGAAATTATATATAGAATAATTAGAAAAACAATTCCATGCATTTATGTTAATTACAATATTCCTTGATTTCCCGACATTCTTTTTCTCTCAAATATTATCATTTACAATGCAAATAAAATGAATTTATTTTGTAAACCTTTGCAGCTAATCAATTCAAATCAACCTCATAAATGCAGTATATACTGTAGGTGTCTGCTGTGTATAAGATGGCATTTAAAGTACACCTGAACTTGACATTATTGGTTAGAACCATCTAATTTATTTTTGAAGAGTTCTCATTTTCTATTGTAAGCTCTTGTGCTCAATGTAAAGGAATTAATGTTCATTTTTGGCGAGGCCCTAATCAACCGTGTAATAAGCCTGATCTTTCTACATTTCTAACCTCAGTTTTAGAGCATTAAAAATATAAACTCATGCAGGCCTTAAAAATAAAATTCAGGCTCAAGAAGCCTGAATTTTACTCATTTCAGAAACAGGTTTAGTCATAACTTGGTTCAATTATATGTTTGAGTGTCCCAGTATTTCACTTTAACACTACCGTAACCTTACAAACAGGGTGGGAGATGAACACAGAGCGAATGGGAGTAGCCCAAGTAATAAAATAACCCAGAGTCAAGTCAGAAGCAGTAACAAAATGACCTTGATTCAAAGTGAATCAAATTTAAAATTGATCTATTAATACCCTGAGGGGGACTTTCATATCTTTATGGGGAAATGTTTTATTAGTGACAGATTTTAGAGCAAATTTAAAAAAGAAAAAATTTTTAAATTACTTGATTAGTCAGTAAGACTATAAAGAATATACGGAATTCTCTAGTTATAATACTTTTGCAACCCAATCCCATTTCTCCAGTCATTGGTACTTATTTCAGGAAGTTGTTAAAATATTCCAATGAGAAATATGACACAGAACATCATCAGTTCTATCTAATCCAAGCTACGAAGACATGCATTACTTAATATGTATGCAAGCTTCATCTACACAGTTCTGCAGCAGATGGTGTTTGTTATGCTTGTAAAGGAAAATGTATGGTAGTCAAATGAAACATAGCCTTAATGTATTTAAAAACACATTTTGATTTCTCTCTGACATAAACAAACCATTCGTGATTAAAAAACCTCCAAACTGAAAGACTGAACTGAAACAACTCTGGACAGAAGAGTTGAGAAAAAGAAAAGAAACAATATCAATATGAATTACATAAATTTATAATTTTTTTATGTCTTGTTATTATAAAAATTATTTTTTGGAACAATTTTAGTTGCTCATTGTATTGCTTACAGCTGCTATAGTGCCATTCCTCTTAATCCATTGAATATACAGACACTACACTGTGTTCCAAATTATTATGCAAATTGTATTTAAATATCATAAAGATTACATTTTTTGTTGTGCTATTAAATTCATAGATGGCATTGCGTCTCAGGGCTCTGTGAATCACTAGAATTAATTTCAGAGACCTGGTTGATTAGTTTGTCAGGTGAGCTCAATTAAAGGAAATCTGCTTAAGAAGGATGTTCCACATTATTAAGCAAACCACAAGTTTCAAACAATATGGGAAAGAGAAAGGATCTCTGCTGCCAAAAATCAGCAGAGTTAACAAGATATGAAAACATTAAATATTTAACGAAAACTGAAGCATTATCATTGTACTGTGAAGAGATTTGTGTCTAATTCAGAACAAAGATGGGTTTGTGCAGAGAAAGGCATGAAGAGGAAGGTTTCTGTTAGACAAATTCATCAGATTAAGAGAGCAGCTGCTTTAGGGTCATGGAAGGTGTGAAAATGTCCTCAGCAAAGTATATGGACTTTCTGACTGATCACTTTCTTTCATGGTTCAAAAAGAAGAGCTGTACTTTCCATTGCAAAATCATCTTCATCCATGACAATGCACCATCTCATGCTGCAAGTAATACAGTTCTTTATAATACATAAAATGTTTAGAAACAAATCTACTGTGCATAATAATTTGGAACAGTGCACATTGAGTTTTTTTGTTATTGAAAAAAATACTGTTGTCATTGGGAGTTTTGTTCAGTAAAATCTGATCTATACTGTAATAGTTCATGACTTGAAAATTATACTGACCATCATTTGCATTGATCATTTAAGAAAATCTGAGAAAATATCACTTAAATAATAATTTGGAACATGGTGTAGTGCAGCACTCAACCCTATAGAAATATAAGGTTCAGAGCTAAAAATAATGTTTAAGGGGTAAAATGTGTTTCAGACTAAATCTAGCTTTCAGTTTCAGGTTGAGACTGATGGGGAAAAAAAAAAATCTTAGTTCCTGCTTTCAAAATTAGAAACATACAAAAGTGTCAGACTTTGATCAACTTCGGACCTTATTTTAAAAAATATGTTTATCTAGTTAAAATGTTAAGTGATCCAAGCTTAATTGTATTGTTTTTATTTTTCGGCTCACCTCTGCCCAAGACGTGCAGAACAAGAGCCTGAGCTAGCATCATCTGCCCGGCCCTCAGCATGCAGCCCCAGCCACAGTCTGAGGTCAGGGTGCTGCCTGGCAGCGGAGAGAAATCTTCCCGGTAGGTCAGCCACAAACGAGATGCAAAATCCTTTCGGAAAGCCTCTACGTTCCCCATGATAAAGTCCTCATCAGAGCCTTCATGTGAGTCTTCAGAGGGACAGTCGTCATCTGGGCGGGGGGAAAATTATTAAAAAATTATGTTTTAGATGACTGCAATAAGTTAAAGTTTCATTTTCAAAATCAGTGTAAGTTTATGTGATTTATGATGAGATTTATGATCTAGTGTAACTTACCTTCTGCCTTAAAATGATAGCACTTCCCCAGAAGGAACACTGGGGAGTTTCTACTGAATGAAGTCTTGGATTTGAGTGCCCAACCTAGAATGCATAATGAACAGCCCATATATCAGGAGTTGGTTAATTTACTTTGAAAGGGACTCTAAAAGATTGTATTTACTCAGCAAAGTGAGAAACACGCTTTATAATTGCCACTCTGTGTGACTTAGTTTCATGCTGCCTACCAACTAAAGCTATTTAATCTAACATAAAAGTTTGTAAGAACTCTATTTTGAGTTGAATTCATGTTAACAGGAACATAAAAACTGTTATAGTCGAGTTGGAATTATTCCCAGGAAAAGATCTCAAGTATTTTCAGTAGTGACTCAACGCAGCATGCTCCAAGAATTATATTTAGGTGGTTTTTTGTGAAGTCTCTTCCAGTCACAGTGAAGCTGCAACGAAAACCCAGCTTTTGACTTTTGTCAAATCGAAAAACTTGTTTCAGGAAGCGATGAGATACTACCGTTTTCTATAAAAAATAAAACCAAAAATAAAAATAAAATTAAAAAAGCTCCGCCTGGTTGGACTCCTCATCGGTATACGAATAGTGTAAATTCATAACTACGTGATGAATTTACACTTATAACTGCATGTCTCAGCTACCCAGAATTTTTGAGGAAAAAAAATTGGTGCGAAATCTCAATCAGTGCTGTATTCATAAATCAGAAGAATATTTCAGAAGTTCATAAAATATAAAGCAAGACATAATTTGCAGCACTGCACTACTACATAGATGCATGCAAGCATTATACTACATCGAGCCTGCAGAAAATCACTTACTGTACTTCACATTGTGCCACACTGACATGAACATTGTCTTCAATTTTTCCACCTCGTCGCTCCCTTTATTCTCCATTTGGACCAGCGAGGGAAAGCACCCATTCCCACACAGCAACACCAACCTGACCTTTGTGCAAGGCAACAAACATACACACAGCATTTAGCAGCAGTATCACTTCGAAGTACTACATAAACTGACAGCTTGCAGAAAACACATACCTCAACGATTCATCAATATAATGATGTTTTCTTGTCAAAGACGCGCTACATTTCCGTCTTCATGTTCAAACATGGTATAGTGTCATAAAACATGCAATATTTCCTTCATGACGCGCTGAACAACTTTGGGATCTCCTGAGAGTAGCAATGTTTACGCTTTGAGGAAGTACAAGCAATAAAATCAGGTGATCTCGCGGTTTTTCGTGGAGCGGGGACGGGAGTTGGCTTGATTTGTATACCAAGGCAGCCCAAACAGGCGGAGTTTAAGACGCTTATTTTTCCCCCTGCAGTTTAGTCTTCAATTTCAATTAAATATTTCGACATTTATTTTTTTCACGAAATAACCGCCGTATGCTGTTACAATGGGTAAATGTAATGTTTTATCTCTAAGTCAATGTGAGTAATACTAAAGAGGACGTATTCAGCTATGAATAACAACTATTTAACTTCTTCATTAAGAGAAAAATAAAGGGATAAAAATAACAATGATCCCAAATTTTAAATTGTCCTCTTTGTAGTAACTTCAATACACATCTACAAAAGACTGCATGAAAAATATATTATAAAACATTTGGCTTGCGCTTCATCTTATTATCATGGAATGTGTACAGTCGATTTACACATACTGCTTTTTCTCTTACATCTCAAAAAATGGTGAGGTATCTAGAAAAAGGTGTATTAAAAAGTGCAAACTTCACTAGTGCAGATAAATCCCAGAGGGAGAAAAGTCAAGAAATACTAGTTTTATGAACCTCCTTCTTCTAATCAGATATTACTCCTTACATTTTAATTTATGTCACATTCCAAGCAATATTAAGAGATGCTCAATAACTGTCATAGGCTAGGGCTATGTGGACAAAATATATATAACTAGATCATCTGCTTGCGTCAAGCAGCTAAAAAAGGCAATAACAACTGAACATCCTGTTCCACAGTCATTAATCAGCTCTATTAAATCATTCATGAAGACTTTAAAGAGAAGACAAGACAAAGTTTTTCATAAAAAGGGGGAGACTCACTGAAAGGACAAAATCCTCACCAAAGATTTGGGAAACAGTTTGATATCATCGTGCACAATAACTTTTCATGACTCACATAGAGTAAAAAACCTTACAAACATCAATAAAATACATGAAAATAGCATGTCATATAGATCTAGAATTTACTTTTGACAAAAACTTGTCTGCATTCTACTTTAAATCTTTGTCAGAGGTCCGAATAAGATCCACATTATCTTAGCCACAGTTCACAGTAGATCCACAGTTCATTGAAAAAACCCTGAATGCTATGGGCTAGTAATGTATTCTTCTATTTTTCTGGATTTATAGCATATCAATCTGAAGAAATATCTTGTTAAGATCTTGTTAAGATTCTGAAGAAGAAGAAAAAAAACCCTTTTAAATATTTAGCGTGTGTATTTTTGCTTACAGACCATATTTTAGATTGTTACCTTTAAATAATTTCAATCAGAACACATTAGGGCATATCACCTGTTAATAGGCTGTAACAGCATTTGTTTAAACTGCAAAGCAAATACATTGTTGTTAACCTAGTAACATATGCTTCATTTGGATTCATTCCTAACGAGTACTACCTGTTTCAGGAATTTGAATTAGCAATATTAGTAATACTCTGGAGTCCAGAGGGTTTGTTTAAAATGGTATGCACTATTACAGAAACCATTACTATTAATATAATATATATATATATATATATATATATATATATATCTTTTTTTTCTTCTTCTTTTTTTTTATTCACTACAAAATTTCGCTCAGGAACATTTTTAAGTAATAGCCATAGTAATAATTTTTAGCTGAAAATGTGATATTAGTTCAATTGAAGCTACAGTCAAATAAAAAAGTACGAAAGCTCATTCTTGGGTGTGTTCTGTTGCGTACTACTCCTGCTTTACGGTAATGATCCCAGTCTCCCGTTGTCCCTGTGGCCGTGTTTTTTCTGAGTGAAGAGCAGAGTGCCTGCCTGGGAATTTTCTGAAAGCACATCAGCGGCCACTGCCATGGCTGAACGCCGCGCATTCGCCCAAAAAATCAGCAGGTAAAGACCGGAGACTCCGAAATGAGCGCTGTAAATGAACACTTCTGAACGCCCTCTTCTTTTCGCTTTCATGTGGGTCTCCCTCAGACCACTGCTGCGGGGAAACCCTGTTAACGGAGGCCCAGTAAGCCTGGCTCCTCCTAGCTAACCTCTCGTTAGCTGAAGCGGCAGAAGATGCTCAGACCCACCCAGACAGACAGCTGTACTGCTAGCTGCTACTTTCAAACTACACTAAATGCAAACAAATGGTCGATGGGAATGTGTATACGGATATATTTTGGCATGAAAAAAATATTTCCGATAGCTGTCCCATCCTGAAAACGGCTGAACTATAATGAAAGGACAACCGTTAATTCTGGTCTGTTAGCTGTCTGGTCTACAGTAGCTAACGATGGGAAGCTACTGTAACCGCTGCTGACGCTCATAGAACTTTGTGCAGCTATGTGTTTAAGATATCTGTAGATCACAAACGTGTAACTTTTGTTTGATTAGAAAAAAATGCCTTTTCCAAGAGCACCCAAACACTATGATAATCCGCTCCCGGCTCCTCAGACAGATCAATGTAATCTCCTTAACAAAGGGGCTTTGTGCAAGCTGTCAAATGCCACCATTCCTTCTATTCTACACTTAAGCAATCCAAACGGACGCATTTAATCTTTTTTTGACTTAATGCGCAGACAGACAAGTCACTATGCATTTGTTTAAGGAAAACGCCCACTTGTTTGCTGTTTATGAACTCTGTGTGATAAGATCTGATGAAGAATGAGGAAATCTGGAAATTATGAGGAAGAATAACATTCTAACTGCCATCTCTTTATGTTCTTTAAAAAAACAGAAGAGGAATCAACTCATCAATTGTCTTTTGTACCAAATGTGTATATTTGGTATTGACGTTATTGCCAAGATAAATCTGCTAATAAAACCAAAATGTAATTAATGGTATCAAATATTATATAATCTTCACTCTACAGTAATTACCAGGTTAATTGTAACACAATTACCACAACTGTGAGTTAAAGATTACTACATCTCTTCAAAATATCTGAATTTTAATTCAGAGCTGCGGCTAGTGTAAAATGTTTTATCATATTATAATCATACTTAATAATTACAAATAATATAAATTTTTCTCATTTTGTAATTAACTGTTAATTTGCTTAACCTCAAACCATTAATGTAGGACAGAAAAGGTTTCTAAGCATGATTACAAGAATTTGTAAAATAAACTCCTTTTAGTTGGTGAAAACAAAATCATGGCAGGTTTGCAGTTGTCCAGTAGTTTTAATCCTGGATGGCGGATTGATGCAGTTTGCGATATTTTTTAGTTATGTTTTAGTTATTTTTAGCTGTGTTCCTTGATCTTTCTGTTTGCTTGACTTTTTAGAACTTTATTTGTATAAAAAAATGAGAAAATCATTAACTTCAAGTTCATATTTATGTGCTACTTTATGTTGACTTGTCACATAAAATTCCAAAAAATACATTGATTGATATTTGTGGTTTTAACATAACAAATTGTGTCAATGAGTCTGAATACTTTCTATTGTACTAGGTCAGAAGACAAAGATGTTTTTTGTGTGAAAACAACCTTTACTATTTAATATTTACCAACTGAGTCATGTTTTTTCTGCTTTTGAGTTTCTTGTCTTTTGTGATCGGAAATGCTCAAAATAGAAGTCAAACTTTTGTTTACCTTACTTTCATTATAGAAGACAAAAAGAAGGCTGTTTAAATGGTTGATCTTATTCACCTTACTGAATAACAAAAAAATCCATCTAAGGCATGTTGATGCTTGTGAAAGTTTTGTGTGTGACACAAAAAGCAAACTGAATGCGTTTCCTTAAACACGTATCATCCGCTTGAACGTCTTGTTTTGTGACCCTTATTTACTGTGAGTTTATGTGTTATTTCTAGGTTTTAGAGATGTCCAGAAGTTGTGGTCACAAAGCTAGTGTTTACTGAATAAAGTTAGGCTTCTGTTTGTGGTGAGCTGTACCAAATGTTTAAGGCACATGGGAGGACTACGGAATGTGTTTGTCACTTCTGCTTTTCTGCAGCCGTGACAACGCTTCACTGCAGAGGCCACTGGATCTCAGCTCCCAAACTTTATCACACTAACGTTAGACAAGCAGGTTGGATCATAGTGCTTATTTTACTTCTGTTTGGCAGTGTTGCCACACTCTCTAGTACCGCTTGGTTGTTTACATTCTATCTATGATGGAATAGATACGATTAGGTTGTCTTCAGAGAATAGAACAGATTTTATAATAGCTCCCTAACCTACTGTACATTGCTTTGAGGATAAAGCTGTTGAGCAACCAGAACGTTGCGTGAATCACCAGGCTGTTTACCATGTCATTTTGTTGGAAGTGTTGTGCTGAAAAATCATAGACAGAAGAGAAAACCCTTTAATACGTAGGGCTAAAATGTGAAGCTTAACTTGCGTCAACAATCTGCAACATTATAGCCAATTGCTTTCAGCTTTGCTTGAGGCAGTTAGCTAACCAAAGCATTTAGGAACTCTAGTAGTTTGAGTTTGATTACATCATAATAACAAACTAATTTGATTTTTACCCATATTCTGTATCCAAATTTATATTGTCCCAATAAATTTAAAATATAGCCAGCACACACAGCTGCTCCTTATTGTTTTAAATGTTCACATCAAAATTATTTCAATTTATAAAACTGGTAAATATTAGAGATGCACCAATTGGGATTTGTTGTCAATTTCCTGTCCCAGCCTTTTGTACAGCTTTGATCAGTCAATGCAGAGTAGCCAAAAATTATCTTCTGGAACAGAAGCAGGTTGACAGTGTTTGAAGTGCAGTTTCTGTAGAATAGAGTTTTACAAATACTTTAAATCAGACAAAATAATAGAGTTAATATTTTAAGCTATTGTTAGTTTATCTCAGGAGTAAGTGCAGTTTGTATGGTTAGAATGGCTAAAACGACAGGCTCTTTGTAATCGTGGAGAATGTAGACTCCTGATGTCGACTGTTAACATTTCCAGAATTAGTTCTGTTCTATAACAGAGTTAAAAAGACAAAAGAACAACAGAGAGCCACTTTGCTATGATCCGTTCAGTCTTCCTATAGCGCAATGTTCTATTAGTCTTTGATTGAGCTATCTGGAGTTTGATTCACAACCTTCTCAAACTCTTTCCTCTTTCCATCTCCTGTTTGATTACTGTCACTAAAGGCCTGTTCTTCAACATCTTTTTTTTAAAAAAAGACTTGCTCTCTTTCACCCTTTTGCAGCATATAATGAAGCACAGATATGTTTCATGTGCTGGTAAAAACAATTTTCTATAAACATAATACATAACATTAGTCAGTAACAACTTCCACACTTTAAGAGTGTTGTTATCAGCTGCACCTGCTAATGCTTAGTATGATTGACTGATTGGGAAAAACTGATCACGAATCACATTGGTACTGGAGAAAAACAGCTAAAGTCAAAGTCCAAAATGATGAAATCCTAAAAAACTGTGCTTTTATGGGACATTCAAGTAAATATTGAATCCAAAGCTCCAAAGTAATTTAATAAATATTTTTTATTCACAAATGTCTGAAGTGATAAAAACAATTCTTAACAAACTAATAAAGTATAAGAGTATTCATGTGCTTTCTTGACCTGACAATCAGAGTTCAGGAATTGTAAGTACACTTTTTTAATGTTGACCATCTTTTCTCTGTTCTCTGCAGGACTGTGGCAGCAGAGGTCAGGAAGCAGATAGCTGGTCAGTATGGCGGTTCCCCTCTGCTCTTCAAAAACCTCAACGTTGGAACAACATCTAGCAACACAGTGAGTGATGTGAAAAGCTTTTCTACACAAAGAGTAGATTGTAATTCAGCGTACGAGGTTCACTTCGGCTAATGTTATGATTGTGTGAAAGAGTCGACTTTCACTTTCACTATTTAGTATGATAAGGAGTGACAGTTGAATGACTTTGATTTTATAGCTGCTGTCGTCATTTTATTGCTGCTTTGCTTGGTAAAGGTGTAGTGCTGGGGCACCTGGTGGTCAGTGGCAGAACAAATGCACCGTATAGAGAGGCTGCAGTCCTTGACACAGCTGTCCCAGGTCCGATTCCTATTCCAGAGTTACATAGTTGCATTTCTATTCCCTTGAGAATATAGAACCTCTAGAATATAGGGTTGTGAATATTTCTCAATGTAGTGCATTTCATGATGGATAGAGATTAAAGGTAAAATAGATAAAACAGAGTAGATTTAATGTTAATACAAGTCCCCTTCTTGCTTGTCTAGAATCTTCTGACTTATGTTTTAAACATATTAATTGCACTGAAAATAGATGAGGTTGAGTCTTCTCAAACTAAGTTTAAATTAGGTTTGGGATGGTTTGTTCCATAGTAAAAATCAAATACATTTTTTAGTTTTCCAACCATCTTGAAAATGGGTGGAGCAAATTGTCATGGTGCCATTCTGCTAAAAATGGAGCTGATCCAAAGGCTAGAAATGCTCTACAAAGCAAAAGCAACAAAACAATGATTCCATACTTTGATTTTGTTGTTCCATCACTCAATATATGTTGATAAACAACAAGTTTATTCCTTCCTTTCACTATTTTCCCTAAACTTTTCTCATTGTCTCTGCCCATCAGGTTCCACTCACAGAGGCAGTGGAACCAGTGGACTTTGAGGAGTATCTCATCACACACCCCCCCATCGTTGAGTCCGGTCCACTCAGAGATCTGATTGAGTTCCCCCCTGATGACATCGAGGTCACCTACACACCTAGGGAATGTCGCACCGTTGTACCAGCTGTCCCTGAAGAAGGGTAAATAAAAGCTATTTAACAACACATTTGGGTTTAAAGCACCACATTTGCAATTAGTGTTCATTTTATTGCTGGTGGACATGATCCAGAAAATCACGTAAGATTAGACATTTGTTTATTCACATGGTCTGCTGATATTGTTTTTTTAGCACCATGAACAGAAGTAACAATTATGTGAGAAGTTCAACTTTTGACTGATGTTCTAAATTATTGCCTTTATCTGACATTTTTACTGTTTGAATAAGATTAAATAGTTAACTGATAAAACATACTATTGAATTGAAATCATATGACTTTATAATTGTTTTTCTGAAAGTATGTGTTTTATGGTTGCATGAAAATATTTGTAAAGTTTATAACCAACAAATTAATGGAAGATTGATTTATTGAGTAGCTCTATGGAAAAAGCTGCATAATTTTTATGCATAGATGTTTTAGCCTTGCATCGAAATATTTTATGGGCTGTTAGTGTTACACAAAACTTGGAAATGTATCAGAAAGGATCTGTCTTTTGTTTATTTTTTGGTAGATATTGACTCTGATATTAAAATAAAGTTTGTCTTGTCGGTTTGCAGGGACACTGACACTCACGTCAGAGATTGTGTCAGATCATACACAGAAGACTGGGCCATTGTTAACAGAAAGTAAGCTTTCCTTATTAACTCTTTTCACCGTTTCATTCCCATATCAGGTGATTTACTGTGCATGTTAACGGCTTTTTCCTCTTTCAGATATCATAAACTTGGCACAGGTTTTAACCCCAACACTCTGGACAAGCAGAAGGAGCGTCAGAAAGGTTTACCTAAGCAAGTGTTTGAGGCCGATGAGATGCCAGACAGCAGCAGCTATCAGGACGACCAGGTACCAGCTTCCAGCCACCCTGTAGCTCTTTATTGGCTCTCCATATCAGCAAGATGTAGTGAATCACACAATGTTATGGTTTTGACTGTATTTTAGGATGATCTGAAGAGGCGATCGATGTCTATAGATGACACTCCGCGCGGCAGCTGGGCCTGCAGCATCTTTGACTTGAAGAATTCCCTCCCAGACGCTCTTCTCCCTCATCTCCTCGACCGTGCTCCCAACGAGGAGATTGATCGGCACAATGAAGACCAGCGCAAGGCCAGCCGCCATCGCGAACTCTTTGCTCTACACCCCGCTCTCGATGAGGTAACATTTTGGTTCTCAACATCTTAACATCTTGTCTCTCAAAGTTTTTTAGCTTTCAGTTTTTGCATCACTCAATCCAAATAGGACTTTCATTTTGGTTTTAATGACTGATTACCATTATATCATCTGGTGTTCATCTTTGCTTTCCTTGTGCATGTGTAGGAGGAGCCCATTGAGCGCCACTGTGTGCCTGAAGTACCTAAAGAGCACTTTGGCCAAAGGCTACTCGTCAAATGCTTGTCCTTGAAGTAAGTGGTGGAGAGGCTTTTTCAGGAAAAAAGAAAAGCTCTCTAGTTATATTTAACTGCTCCTTTTTGCTGACTCACTTGTTTTTACTCCCCCTTTTGAAGGTTTGAGATCGAAATTGAACCCATATTTGCTAGTTTGGCCTTATACGATGTCAAGGAAAAGAGAAAGGTAAGCTGTTATGCTTTTCTCAGTTCCTTTCCTGGCCCTGAGTTGTGTGGTCACTTCTGCAAACCATTAAAATTGTTGGGAGGATAAAGGGAATCTGATGAGTGGACTGTAAAATTTTATACTGTGTTCTGTTAAGGTTTCAAGAATCTACAGTGGTTAAATCACACACTGGAATTATGTTACAGTAACAAACACTAGAGGGTAGCAGTGGCCTTGAGATGTAGCTCTCTCATATCTATTGCCTCGCTTCTGGGCTCTATTGATTCACCAGCAGCTCATTTTTCTCTGAAACTACCATGTTTGTCAGCAACTGTGTGCAAGAAATCAAGTTGCAGTTACCAAGCCATTGGCTAAAAAAAATATATTTTATTATTATTGTAGTATATTTGTTGTCATATGAATGCATGTTTTGTCTAAAATAATCCAATTATAACTTATTTCTGTTCTCTTTAGATATCCGAAAACTTTTTCTTCGACTTAAATTCGGAGCAGATGAAGGGAGTGTTGCGTCCGCACATCCAAACGGCAGCCATCTCCACTCTGGCTCGCTCTGCCATTTTCTCCATCACCTATCCTTCCCAGGATATCTTCCTGGTCATCAAGGTGAAGCAGTTGTGCTTTTGATCATCAGTAATGAATTAAAAAATTCTTAACTACTTTTAATACTTAAGAATTAAAAATGTTAGGGGCGATACTTTAGGTTGATTGTAACAGAGATGGAGTGAACAATATATTTGAAATACAAGTGCAACAATTTCAATGTTTTGGCATTTCATCCACACAAAAACTCAGTTTGATATGACTAAAAGCAACTATTTATCAGTGGAGATTTCATAAATAATTGCCAAAGTGTAGATTTGAGAAAAATCAGTATTTGTTTTTTTTTTGCATTCACATAAAAATAAAACATAATTTTAGGTTTGTACACATTACAGTCTGTGACAAAGAATGCACCTGTATATCCACCTACTTGCTTTGGCACAATTCCCAATCAACATAGTATTGTGTTTTATTAAATTTATATTCTAATATAGTATTTAAAAGTAGTTCAACCTATACATTTGTCTACACGAATGAATCTCCTGGCCCCATGTTTAATTTGTAACAGGAAGTAGTGGTTGTTCTGATTGATTCTGATTGGCTGATATAGATTTTAGCTTTGCACTATTCTGCCCACTATAGATTTGGCATGTTTAAAACAATGCTCAGGGGAATATTTGCACATGTTTGTGTTGATGGAACCTTTTCTGAAAAAAAATAAAAAAAATAATATATGCTACACATTAACCTGTTTTTTTTTGGCAACAGCTAGAAAAGGTACTACAGCAAGGTGATATCGGAGAATGTGCAGAGCCTTACATGGTCTTCAAGGAATCAGATGCGGCCAAGGTGAGATCAGTGGGATTGAAAAATAAATGCAGAAATTTAATATCTGAACTGAAGACCTAATGTGCAGGTAATCCATATATTTACCCGATGGCTTGTTTTAATATTTGTTTTATCAAAATATACAGCATCAGCATTTAAATGAACTAATAGGAGCGATGCAGTGCTTCAGCGATAGACCATAATTTGTGGTATGGTTCTTTAATTACGAAAGTTCTGGTACGCTTAATTTAATATATTTTTACAGAACAAAGAGAAGCTGGAGAAGCTGCGAAGTCAGTCAGAGCAATTCTGTCAGCGTCTGGGTCGCTACAGGATGCCTTTCGCATGGACCGCAATCCACCTGATGAACATTGTCAACAGCGCCGGCAGCCTGGAGAGAGATACCGAATTAGAGATGAGCCTATCAGGTCTGAATTAGCTGTATAACACCAACAAACATTGAAATGAAAGCTACACATTTACAATTCCTCAAAATGTTTACAGGTTTGCATTTAGCTGGGTACAGAGAGCGTTAGAAGAGCTGGCAGCCATGTATGAGCGTCTTGGATCTGTCAAAGCATTCCCACCCTTTAAAATCTTTATCTAAAAATACCTTTCTGACAACAAATAGGAAGAAAAGTCAGAGAAAATAAACATCCAACAAAAACATGTAGCTAAATTGATCCCTGGAATGTTACTTTGAGTTGTTTGTTCAGCCTTTGGTCCTGCAATGTTTTCTTTCAGCTGCCTTAGTTACCCACTTTCCTCTCAATTCACTATCAAATAAAAGCCACTAGAGCCAATAAAAACTTTAAAAAAAAATAGCTAAGTTTAAAAGGTTTTTTAGTCTATATTTTGTTTTTCTTTAATGTTTAAAGAGAGAAAAGGCTCATGGTCAGAACGGAGGAACTCAAGCATCATGGGAAGGCGTTCCCTGGAGAGGACCACCAGCGGAGATGAATCATGCAGTCTGACAGGATTTAGACCTGCAACACTTACCATTGCTAACTTCTTTAAACAGGTACAAGTTTATTCAGAAAACCCATTATCTTTCATTATGGTGTTTTTCTTTTCATTCATTTGTTTGTTTTCGTGCTTCATGATAGGAAGGGGACAGGCTCAGTGATGAAGATTTGTTTAAGTTTCTGGCTGATATGAGAAGACCTTCTTCAGTCCTGAGGAGGCTCAGACCCATAACAGGTTCTGACAGCTCTTCAATGTACCACCTTTTAGGACACTGGAAAAACAAAACAATATTGTTCAGTTTACTTACTTATTTTTTCTTCCCCACCTTTTATCACCATAGCCCAATTAAAGTTGGACATTTCCCCAGCTCCAGAGAACCCCCATTATTGCCTGACTCCTGACCTCACCCAGGTTAAACCTTACCCAGACAGCAGGGTGCGCCCCACCAGAGAGATCCTGGAATTTCCTGCCAGGGATGTTTATGTGCCAAACACCACGTACAGGTACACAAAAATACTTTTTACTTTAAGAGTTTTCTTTAATTATGTCTGTCTCATCATTTTCAGAAGACCAATTAAATCTCTCCTCATCCATTTACTTTAATTTGAAAATGACTTAATTAATTGGGTCAGGTCACTGCTGTGATTGTAATTGTTTACCTTATTCTTGTTGTTTTGTGAAGGTCATGGTTACCAGAACACTGCACACACCAACAGCGCTTGCATGCGCAGGCAGATTCGATCTGTGTACATAGTGGATGTTGTCCACCTGAATAAGGGCTATTTTTGTCAAGGTGACTTAGAAAACTAAATGTTACCAGACAACAGCCCCACTATTGCCAGACTTGCTGGTTTGCATGTAAAAAGGTCTCCATCCAGTAGAGACTGATTTATCACATCCTATGATTGAAAGAAATGATCAGGTTTTTGGGGGAGGTAAAAAGAGGGGGAACATTTGGTATTAGCGTGTTTTAAAATGATCTTCAAATCATACAACACACAATTCCACCATATTATAATTTTATGATCACAAAAATCCAAAAGGGTTGACATGTCAGACATGTAAAAGACTAAATGCACCATGGCTGACCTCCCAGGATGTCTTCAAAAAGTCATGTCAGTGATGATCAAACGTATCTAAGCAGTTGACATTGATTAAAGGTAACTGCCTCTATAAGAGCAGAGGTTATAGAAGTTTGTTTTTCTGGAGCAAACAAGCATTTTAGTACAATGTCAGGATGCTAAGACAATAGCAATAGCCTTACAGAAGTAACAGAACTATTTTTTTAGTCAAGTGACTTGAATTAGGACCAGCAAAAATGTCCATTGAAATTGTAGTTAGTGGTGGACTTTAATTAAAAATAATTTCGACAAGGGGTCTGCAAGCTTTGCGACAGCCTGGCGACCTGTCCAGAGTGTACCCCACCTCTTGCCCAGAACATTAGCAGGACATAGGCCCCAGCACCCCTCCCAAAACCACTAAGGGTGTATAGAAAATGGATGGATAGATGGTCTGCAAGCTTTACAATCTCCAAATCCAATTTTACCCTCAGTACAGCAAAACAAAACACATGAAGAGCTGCATATGTTACATGATGTTCTGAAAAAAGAAATACAATTTTTAGTAAAAGAAGGAAAAACATGAAGTATGTTTGCTAGAGAGAGGACATATATTTCTTTTTCTACGATAGGCTGATATTTGTTTGGAAAATAATAATAAAAAGCAAAAAACCCGTAAAGTTTCCCACCTATTCTGTAGTGGAAATTTAGTGCAATTATTCCAATAAAAGGAAAAAAAATCATCTATTAAAATCAGCTATTCTTTGTCATTTTAATCAAAGTTGTTATGAGCTTTTGTTGAAGTTACAAAGAAGCCAATTGAGGCTACGGCTCGAGGCCTCTGATTAGCACCAAAATATAATTAGAATGTCTTATTATTGTAGAAGTATCTGAATTTCTTAATTTTTAATTTCCTAATAACACTTTAACATTGTTAAAGTGTTTTAATCAGACTAATCAAATATAGAAATACATCTAGACACTTTGATTGATTTATTTATTTTTTCATAAATACAATAAGATTGGATAGCACACAAACATTTTTGCCAGGAATACGCCAAAACAGAAATTTGTGCTGCACTAATGTTGCAAGTCAATATGACCCAATAACAGTGGAGACTCAAACACACAATGTTAGCTAACAATGCATGAACTTATTTTAAATACTATACAGAATAAAAATAAAAAACTGACTGACAATGATAAAGGGTTATCAGTGCACTGCCAAAGTTTGAATGATCAATAGTTTGCTGACAAAACCCTACCTTACCTATAAACCTGAGAGGTTGAAATCAGAGGATGGGGTGGTACAATAAAAAAAAAAAATCTAGAATGTCTACATATGTGTAAAACAAACGCAGCCTGCACATTATATTTATAGCAAATACAATTCCTTTTGAAGCTTGCATATTATAATGTGCATGCATTATGTAATAAAATAATGGCTATTCTGCCTGTTATTTCAGACAACATGTTTCATTTCATAAAGGTAAAATACACTTCTAATAGTATTCTTGGCCTAGAAGGTTAGGTTAATCTGATTGCGCAATTTATGATTGAAATGCATTGAGAAGCTTTCAACCCATGTAAGTCCCTGGGTATCTGGAACAGAATCTGGCTGCGATGTGGATCAATAGGTCCACTGATTGCAGATGTTGTGTAATAACTGTTCTAGTGTCCTTGGTGCATCAGATACAATAGGTTAACAACCTACATGTCATTATTGAACCATTGCATCACATCTGTAAATCCGAATTATGACATATTTCACCCAACAAAAGGTTAGAAGGCAAACTCCATCTTGCTTCCCTTTCTGTGGAACCCTTCAACTCAGAGTAGATCATAATGTAACAACACAGAACAGCAATAGTATACTAACATTGAGGGGTGCGAGGTTAGTTTGCGCTATCTGTTAAAGCACGTAAGCTGATTTTGCTCATCTTGAGGGAATATAAAGGTCCTGTGCCAGGCCGCCATTGAATGCCCTTTCTCCTCACAGACCGTCCTTTTGCTCTCAAAGAGAAATACTTTCCATTTAGGTTGGCTTCACTGCATGCACTCTGCCACCAGCCACCTGCAAATGCATGAAACAACAGTTGTATAAACACAAACTCTTCAACTAAGTTCTGCAGTTTCTACAATTTCTGCCATGAGATACAGCACCTGTGCAGTTGCGCGTAGTACAGTCAGAGCTGCAGCTGCTGTCGTTGTTCTTGTCTTTTGTGGAGAATCTCAATCCGGTCAGGTTGGTCATTGCATCAGGTAGGTCCCCTGCAAAGTGGCTGACGTGAAGGATGTAGTCCTCGGAGGGACCTTCCAATGAAAAGCTGTACTCAGCCCAATGCTTTTCCTCCTTCCAGTCTTCCACGTCAATTCGCAGGATGTAACTTCCCAGTTGGCTGATGGTGTGTATTTTCTTTAGGCCCAGCCAGAAGTCTTCTGTGGGAAACAACAGTCAACAAATTGATCCATTCTGAACTGCTTATATGTGAAATAAACTTCTCTGAGCTGGAAAACACTTTGAAATACAGCATGATTGGTCTTAATTGCAACAAGTAAAGCTGCAGAAGTGGGTAATCACTCAAGTGTACTCACTCTCTAGGTTTCCAAAGCCTTTTTGATACATCTCCCATGTTTGGTCAAAGTCCACTGTTCCATCAACTCTTTGCTGAATGACAGTAAAACCCTGATCTATAGAAGAAAAACAGAAATGTACACACATTCATTTATATCATATTAAGAGGTCTCTATAAAAGGAAAAAATAAGTTTTCTGTCTTACTTACCTGAACTCATTTCACAGTAAGCATAAAATGGCTCAGATTGGTTTGGTTTGACAGCATAGAGTCCACTCTTTGTTTGTCCTCTGGTAAATAACTCACTGCAGTCTACAGGAAGGTCTGCAACATATTCACAAGCAAAAACAGGTTATAACCAGTTGATCTAAAATTAAACATTATTTGCTCTAATGACACATTTTAGACAGTTACCATGTGTTTCTGTTCCAGTGGAGTTTATTTGCAGATATTCAAACATATCATTGGATGAATGGTCTGAATCCATTGCCTTATCAATAGTTTGCTGGAAACTGTTGAAGCTAAGCTGCAGAGAAAAAAACACAAGTATTATTTTCCATCTTGAAAGAATTTGTCTACATTATGTTTTTCAAGGTGCAGTGTGCGTGTAGGCGGCTTTATATTCCACATCTACCTTTTCCTCCAGATTTTTAATCTTGATTTTCTGGTGGTCCAGCTGATCATGCTGCTCCTTCACTGCTTTTAGAAGGCTGGTGATTGTTTTCTCTTGTGCTTCAATTACCTCCTAGAAAATATTTGATTCATGTATAATTTCCACATCATTATTAATAAAATTCTAATGTGTTATTAAAAAAAATGTCTTTGCTGTTCAACTGTTGAACGAAAAACCCAAATATTCTGATATACTTTGAGGAGAAGAATGAGGAATGTGAAAGAGCAATGCCAACATAGTTTCATTATGAATAGTTTACTGTTACTGTTACTGTTGAATCATCATACATTATCCATACCAACTTCCTACTTCTGAACATTCAGCAGTGAAGTTTTATGGAACATACACATTCCGTCTCACAACATGTATTTCAGTGAAACCAATTGTAAAAAAAGGCCTTTAATTTACCATTTCACGGAGTTTTATAATCTGTATCTCCTCACCTTAAGGGTTGTGATTTCGCTGAGCTGGTCTGCAGGGATCATGCTCTCTGACAATCCCTTCAGCCTCTCCTCCAGGCTTCCCACTTTGCTCTGCAGCTGTGTGCGCTCCTGCAGGATGGTGTTGATCTTGGTGTTGATTTCCATGGATAGGTTTCTGATCTCCTCATTGTTGACCTTCAAGATGCTGGTGGTCTTCTTGAGTTCCTCCTCTTCCTCTTTGATTTCGGATGTAACCACCGAGAGCTGGTAAAAGGAGCGGTCGAAAATGTTGAGCTTTTGGAAGATATCATTGATTTGGGCTTTGGTCTTGTGGACAAACTCTCGCAAACTCTGGCCGAGTTGGAGGAGCCCGTTGGCCAGGAGGCGGACATCATCCAGCATGGCGAAGCGTGATTTTGGTTCGGTTGGAGTCGCCTCTGTAGTGAGAGCCTCTGAAGGCAGGGTGGGGGGCTCCCTCCTGGGCGAGGTGTCCAGATGGAACGCAGCAGTCGAACCGGCTAACAGCAGAAACAGGCAAAATAGCTTCATTGTGATTTTCCTCCTCTGAACCTTAAATGTGGAAGCTGTTTCTAACGTTGCTTTCACTACTTTTTAACTCTATTCTTCCTCCCTGTGCTTACCACCAAGTCTCCTTTACTGCTAAAATGATTAGAGAGCAGCAGGCGGTGCTGCGTTATATACCCACAGTAGAGGCGGGGGGATTAGCTGATCATTAAACCCTACTATGTTTTTAGCTTTGTCTCCTACCTCCTCCCAAATCCCCCTCGAGCCCTCCCTCTCCCAAACAAACAAATCACAGTAGTGTGCAAATGACATGTGCCCCCCACCCCTTCCCTACTAACCATTTAACCCCAATCCCCTCTGTATACCACACCCTACCCAACTCTCCATCTGTGGTGCCACACTTTAGCTGATCAGCAGAAAGCCAACAATGGCTATCTCTGTTTTTGATGGATCGTCAGCCTAATCAATCTCAGACCTTATAACCCTGCACACACTTTGCTCAGATTGATAATGCTGTTTGTAATTAATTCTCCTAGGTTTGATTTAGCATGGTGCTGATTCAGCCCAGCCAGACTCTCTCGCTGTCTCTTTTATTGCTTCTCTCTTTTTTTTATTTTGTGGCAAGGGGAGAAGACTACATCTGTGCTTCTGGGTATGAATTAGTGTAAAAAATTGGACGGGGTCTACACTTGTTTGTGCTTTTATTGTGTGGATCTATTTTCATTTTAAATAAGTTTTGTGCACAAGGATGGATATGTTTAGGACAGTTATGGGTGTAGGAGCTGCAAGATAACCTTTGTAAAAAAAACACCACATTTTGATATTTTTGTTTGTGAAAAAAATGTCAGTAGAAATTTCATAATCTAATTTCTCCAATTTAAAAGTTAGCTACATTCTATTCATACTTGTGCTAGAATGAATTTATCAATCAATCAGTAATTCACAAACGCATTCTCTTAAAACACTTTCTATACATGAGTGGGTGCAAGAAGAATAAAAAGTATTGTTTAAACCTGCCACTTTCTCAATAATTATTAAATATTTTTTCATACTTGTATACATTAAATTAACAATATAGGTTTAAAACATGTCATTCTCCTTAATATTGTCTCAAAAGTGTGTAAGACTTACTAATTTTTAGCTTATTGTTTGAATGGATTTATAGGTAAGCATTTTTTCAACTCATCATCCACATTGTTCTATAGTTCTACTCCATGCACCAAAATACATTTATTTTAAAGTAGTATGCACAGTTTTACTTTTGAAATCATACTTCCTTCTGTTTTTTTAATCATGAAGTTATGTAAATTAATTGGCACTAATCTCTTTAAGTTAGCCAAGTCCCTTAGTTTTCAGATATTTGACTTTATTAATATGCTTTCTATACTACTGTTATCTATGACAATTGTCAACTATTTTGACTTTGATAGATTTACTTAGGCAAAAACCTAGAATAAACATGTGAATGTATTCGAATATGCTACTAGTTGCTTGAAAACGTTTTTTTTTATAACCTTATATAAGGAAAAAAATGTAATAAGAAGTGATGGGCAGTACTCATTTGTCTTACACACTGACACTTATGCTTGTATACATATGTGCATGAAGACTCAAAAAATCATTGTAATTAATGACAGATGCTTCGATTCGAGATGCTGCATCTGCCTGTTGATGTGCCTGTTTGGAGTGAATATGTCTGCAGGGAATAGTGGTTTTATCATTTTAAAAAAATCCACCACAGTCAATGCAGTGTGCTTACTTTTAAATAGCAAATAGTAAAAGGAAAATTGTGTCATTTTATGCTCTTTTTGAGTGGTTTCATTGGTTGATTTGGTCAATTAAAGTTTAAGTTGGCCAAATATCTTTTATCACACTACTGAATTGAGTACTTGTGATTATACTGACACATAACACATTTGCTTTTTTAGAAAATGCAGGAGATACAATCTTTTTCTTGTTGATCTTGGAATGCTGGCCCTTTGAGCAAGCCCCCTTGCTTTTTGCTTAAAACAATTTTTTGGCTCTCATAATAAAGTAAAAGTTTCACAAATAATAATAGTCTTTTAAAGATTTCCTTTTGGAGCTTATGCTGTAGCAATACAGCATTGTTCATGCCACCCCCTGATGAGATGGTACTCTGAGAGGAAAGCAGCTCTGCCCATACCAATAACCATCATCGTGTGGTTAAAGTTTTATATTCACTTTATTGAAAAGTTCAGCAGAAAGCAGCTATTTCCAGAGAAGCTTCAGTCTGGAGACACGAGTGCTTGGGCAAAAAGTAATCCAGTTCTTTGCCCTCATATTGTAAACATTCCCAGTGGTGGAATCCTAAATCTCAGGCACAGTGATGCAACAAACCAAATAGTTTATCTGCACTGACTAATTTATTACAGCGCTCTGCCGCTATGCACCCCGGCAGTGACAATACATCTTAAAATCCTGCACAGCCATCTTGATGAGCTCTTGTGTTATTTTGAGGCTGGATCATCTTGGTTCCAAGTAATGAAAAATTGATTAAAAAGTTTTTTTCTCTTCTTCTTCTGGCGATCAAAAGCTGGATGAATGTGCCAGGAATCTGTTTCATCAGTTCAAATCTGGTTCTAGTTTATTATTTTCCACTGGACCATAAAGGTTAGTATAACAAAAGAGAACTTAAATTTAAGTAGGTCTAGTGGAGTCTTAGTGTCTGGAGCTGACAAGACGTTCACACACGTGCTCCATTGCCAATCCAAATGTTGTTTGTTTGTTTTTTTCATTGAAAAGTACTGGCCAAGCAAAATTTACTTTCCTTTGTGTACTTATTAACTTAAGCTGAATCTGAAGAGATGAATGGACCAATCAAGGTTGCCTCTATTTGTGCTTATTGATTGCTTAACTTTGCCACAGCAAAATTATGTCGAGGTCTACTGCAGTTTGAGGTCAATGACTTACTTCAAAGTAGCCGCGGCTGTTGCTCAGATACGAGGAATATTTTAGAGAAAATAAGTAAAATTTTAGGTATGAGAGAGATTCCCACACTCCTTACTTCGTTGTGGTTCCAGCTGTTGTCTCTGTGGGTCGATTCCCCCAGGACTGATTACGTGATTGTGGTTAGCCAGCAAACCCCAAGCTATTTTACACTTCCGATAGTGGGGCCGCCTTCTTCTCCCCCCCTGTGTTACAACCAGCCTTTGTGACTCAACTGAAGCTTTAGTTTTGCTTCCAGAGATTGTTACATATTTTGTAGCAATATGTAACAATACTATTTTTTACTTACTTTTTTTTATCTAGTAGGCAGAGAAAAAAGAAAAATTACAGTAGTTTCCAGGCTAACAAATATAGAATAATAAAAAAAAATGTAGGTTAAATATTTTATTTTCTGCTTTGTAGAAATTTAGCTGAATGCTAGTTCACTTCATGAATTCTGATGTTACATTTCAACATCAAGCACTCCCTAAAAATGCCTGTTTTTCCTTGAAAGTAAAAGCTAGCACAAAATCTTGTCACTTTTTTGAATAAAATAGTCTTTGCTAATTGTGTAACATACAGGGTTGTGTTTGTCTGTAGGGTTATGTTTTTGGACAGAGAAATTAAAATAAAACGAAGGTAATTTTATTGTTAAAGACAAATAAACAAAAATCAAGATCCAATATTTTTGCACAACTTACATACTTGAAATGCATTTTTCTTTAATAAACTTGTCTTATAGTGACTCTGGTAAATTACTATCTAATGTGCTGAATTCTTTCCTTTCAGGAATCTGCTGTATGTTAACCCTCAGAGCCTAAACTTTGCCAACCGGCAGGGCTCTGCTCGCAACATCACAGTCAAAGTGCAATTTATGAATGGAGAGGATCCAAGCAATGCAATGCCGGTATGCCATTATCGAAAGGAATTGTTTAGCCACTCCAGAGAATGTTTCAGTTGATTAATTATGACAGTGTTGTTAAGTTGGGAATTACTTCTGGCTTTTATACACATTGTTGTGACATTATTGCTTCTTATCCTTCAGGTCATATTTGGGAAGTCAAGTTGTGCAGATTTTTATAAAGAGGCCTACACTGCAGTTGTGTACCACAACAGGTCAGTGTGTTAATCTCAAAAGATTCAGAATTTTAATTGCAGTAGCATGATTGATTTGCTCCCAGTGTCTTCATCGCAGCCTGAAAATGTGCTTTAGTGAGCTTACTTTGGATCTATTTAACCTTTGATAAAGTTCCACTATGTCTTTTATTTATAAAAAAGCGCAAAGAAATAGACTATGAAACTGAAGTGCACAGTTCTTTTAAATAAGAATTATTACATCTGAAAAGTTTTTGCCTAGTAACTTAGTTTTTCAATAGCAATAAAAAAATACCAGTAAATTTCTTCTTTTTTTGAACTGAAATAATTTTGTCCATGAGAAATGAGAGCCCAGCTATGACCTCTTTTAAACATTTCCCTTCCAGTCAGTTCCAGTGTATTTGTTGATACTGAATGCTTGTTGCAGAGTTTGGTTGGTTCTGAGCTTGGGCCTGCAGAGAGGTTCCTCCTTTGGGACCTTAAAGAATTCAGCAGAAGTTAATTGTGACTTGTTATATAATTGGCCTTTTTTCATCACATGGCCACCTCAATGTACTTATTGAAATAAAATTGGTTGAGATATAAATGAAAGATTTGTTAAGAAAATTCATTAGTGGGTTTTTTAACATTTGTCCTTAATGTCTGCAGATCCCCTGACTTCCATGATGAGGTGAAGATCAAGTTGCCTGCCTCCCTGTCAGACCACCACCACATTCTCTTCACGTTTTACCATGTCAGCTGCCAGCAGAAGCAGAACACGCCACTGGAGACCCCTGTAGGGTACACGGTAGGTGAAACCACAATATGCTTTTACAGATGCAAGTTTACACCTACTGATGAAAAAAATCCATGTGTGTTTTCATTCTCCAGTGGATCCCAATGTTGCAGAATGGTCGTCTGAGAACAGGACACTTCTGCCTGCCTGTATCTCTTGAGAAGCCACCACAGTCCTACTCTGTTCTCTCTCCAGATGTAAGTCCTGCTAAGATAGTGTGTTATTTATTACATATAAATATGGTCAACACAGTAAGGTTGTATGCAATGTCCTCTATAATAGCATGTTTACAGGTCTCACAATGAGTGTGGCGTTAAATGAACACAATCTATGTGATAAGATATAAAGAGGTTTTTGTAAATATGAGTAAATCTTAAAAAAATTGAGGAACCCATATTAACATTGCATGAATATTAAAATGCCTTTAAAAGAAATTATACAGATTTCTAATAATCTCCAAGGAGAGTTTATTTTTATCTGGGTAGTTGTTATGTGCCTTCAGGTATAATCTGTTATAGAAAGAACAGATCTCATTCATTCACAACATTTTCTCTGTTATATTTCAGGTTCCGCTCCCAGGAATGAAGTGGGTAGACAACCATCGAGGAGTTTTTAATGTGGAACTGGCGGCTGTTTCAACTATCCACACACAGGTAAAATTACTTCATGCTGCACCTTCACAAAATCTAGTAGAGTTTAGTGACTTTTTCAGATTAGCTCTCCTACCCTCTCATTTGCTTGTTTTATCTGCTTATATGTTGATGTAGGTTATTAATAATTACAAAATAACTCCTCTGAATGACGTACTACTTCTTTGTTAGCTGGCATAACTTTTGCATCGGTAATCATTTTGAATAAAAAAAAATTGATGTCCATTTTAACTCCATAATTCCTTCCCAATACTACTTTAATAATAGTTAAGTGTTACCTTGCCAGCAATTTACTGAGGTCTACTCCATCTCATCTGCTGTTTGGAGACTTGACTGTGAGGCTTAGAAGCCTTACTGCAGCTAATGCGCTCATAAATCACTGCTCTTGGGAGAGATTGGTGTTGTTAGATTCCCACATGTTCTTGTGATAAAGTTCGTTTTTCAGTTTTCACTCGATGAGCCAACTTTAAAACATGGAGATTATTGTACAACCTGTACAAATGTTTAATTGTTTCAGTTACAATTTGAGAAGCACTAGTCAGAAATTGTGAACAAGAAGTTTGTGAAGCTCTGACCTGTTGATTCTATTTTTTTTTTCCTATAACAAAATACTTTATTTCTACTTTATTATGGAATTGAAACAATGATTCATGAAAAACAGCCCAAAGATTATATTACATAATTTTTTACACTAGATTAAAAGTCATCCAGTCTATGAAAGTGACAACCTCAGTGACAACTTCCACACTGTAGGATCTGTTTTCACAATTTGGTTGAGCTTCAAGTATGGTGCACTCACTGGTTGGAAAGATATCTGAGATTTTTATACTCCATCTGGACAATCACCAATCAAAAATAGCCAAACAATAAATTCCCTAATTATTGGTTCATCTCCAGTTACCCATTTGTTTTTTCCTTTTTTTCATTATCTTTTTTGTCAATTTATTGCAAATACATCAGCAAAACATACCTCATGCTTGTCCCCCTCTTTTTCCAGGACCAGTACCTGGATAAGTTTTTTGCCTTGGTGCATGCCCTGGATGAGCATGTGTTTCCGGTCAGGATTGGAGATATGCGCATCATGGAAAACAACCTTGAGACCGAGCTGAAGTCCAGTATCGCAGCACTCAACTCGGCTCAGCTGGAGCCGGTGGTTCGATTCCTTCACCTTCTTCTTGACAAATTGGTGCTGCTGGTAGTTCGGCCGCCAGTCATCGCTGGACAGATTGGTATGATTCTGGATTACACTGACTAGAAAGGATAGTGTGTACTGAACACTGAAAGAGATGGACACATTGAATGTGTGGTACTTTTCTGTTCCGGTGCATTTGGTTTTACAGTGAAAGTTCTAATGTTTTGTGTGTTTCAGTGAATCTAGGTCAAGCATCCTTTGAGGTAATGGCATCTGTAGTGAACCGGCTTCACAAGTACCTGGACGCCAGCCAGGACATGCACGGCCGCAACAGCCTGCTGTCCTCTTACATCCACTACGTCTTCCGCTTACCCAGCACAGATCCCAACTCGCCATCACCAGGTATTTTGCAGCCCACACTTTTAATTTTATGCCTTCTTTATTCCTGATCTTTTTTTCACCTTGTTTTGTTAACTGGATTGATTTTCCAGCTCACCCTCACTGCTCGTCTTTTACCAGACCCGCCTGCCTTAATTTCTCTTCCATTTCTTTTTTTTACCTTTTGACTTTTTTCCTTCCTTCCCCATCCATTTTGTCTTCTGCCTGCCCAACACAGACAAGAACTCATCTTTAACAGGTATATATGATCCATTACTCTACATTATAATATGCAGTTTTTCACATAAATAACATCATCTCTTCACCTAAGACTATTTTAATTTTGATCATTTATTTTTCAGTTTTTTTAGACACATTTTTAAATCCAGCTGCATATCAAGTTCTCTGGAAAAAAGTGAAAAATTCATCCACCCATCCACTTGTTTTTGACAGTTTCCTCCTGATCGACTTTGTTTGAAATATTGTTTTTCTTCCACGTTTAAATGTATATCTGCCATGGGTTCATAGGAAAATGTCTGTATTGTATTGTATTTAAAAATGGGGGTATTATGTATTTTCCAAGCAAACGGTGCCGTTTTATACCACAATCATTGTGACCTTATTATAAAAATGCTGTGTATGTCTAAAACAAGTTAAAATAAATTGGACTTTATATCATAGCTGTACCTGACTCCTTGAAATTGGCTTCTGTCTATTTCAGAACCTCCTAGACTTTCTGACTCTCCCCTTTCATCATATCACAACAATTTGTCACTATGCCATTGAGAACTGCTCTTTGGAACATTGTATTTTGTATAATAATCTCAGTAGACGTGTAGTTCCACCAGGTATCAAAATAAGTTGATTTTGCATAAAACCCCTTTTCTTTGTAGGTTTAAGTGATGGAAAGTATGCATTATTGACATGAAAAATGTCTATCGAGCTTTATTAGAGTTTATAGACTTGCAATCTTATGGTTTGCTGTCGTGCCACCTCCTCACACACCCTATGCGTCACATCCAAAGTCTCCCTTTGTGCTTTGTGTAGGTCCTGGAGGGTTGGGCGGTTCGGTTCACTATGCCACCATGGCTCGCTCAGCTGTTCGACCAGCCAGCCTCAACCTCAGTCGCTCCCGTAGCCTGAGCAACAGTAACCCTGACATATCCGGTACGCCCACCTCTCCCGATGATGAAGTTCGCTCCATAATCGGAAGCAAGGTAAGAGGGTCAAAAATGACTTTAACTTCTTTCATATGTCAGACATAATAGAGGAGGAACCTTTAATAGAAATGTTACATTGCTGCTAAATACTATGGTTAATTACTTAGCATTTTTGCAATCTAATAACTCGTTGATTAGGGAAGTAGCCTGACTCCAAAACGTAGGTGAAAAGGATCTATACTTCCTAACCTACATAACGCTGAGGGCTCCATGTGCACCATGACCCAGCTGGGATGTTATCACCATGTAAACTGTATGGCCAATCCGCAAACATAAAATTGAACATCTTATCTCTAACCGTTGTAACATCAACCTGTCACTGACAGACACATCTAAAAAGCTTACAGAGCCTTGTCTTTCACGCTAATCAGTAACATATATGTCAGTGACATATTTTTAAAGCAATGACAAATGGTTCTATTCATGTTTTTATTGGATTTTTTTTTGGTATTTTATTTCATTGTATTTATCTATTCTCATGCATTTTGACTCGTATAATTTGAGATTTCCCACTTTAAACCTTTTTGTTTTAACTCTGAGTGAATGATTGAATGTGCTTTTTTAACAGTCTTGCTTTCTTGTAACCATTATATGATGGATGCAGCCTTTTATTGATAAATTTCCCCTTTCTGCTAATATTTAACTAAACCTCATTTTATTTGTGCTCATAGTGAAAGGCATATGAAGAACATTTCATCCTTGCTTCTCTGTGGTGATGATTTTAATCTTAATTTACTGACAGTTGACCTTTTTGGGGGGCCTTTGGCATCTTCCTGCAGTCATGACTTTTGAACCTCTTTAACTTGTCATTATTCCTTCCCTCCTCCTTCCCCCCCGTGCTGCTCGCTTGCTCCCTTGCCTCCTGCCTGCCTTGTGTCCTTTGACCTTGGCACCCATAGGGCTTAGACCGCTCCAACTCGTGGGTGCACACCATGGGCTGTAGTGCCCCCTGGGGATCCAGCCCTGGGTCCGCTCCAGAAACCATGCAGGTGGTTTTATGAATGCCCCGTCCTTCACTTTGCCTCACTACAAGAACAACCTTATTCACCCTGAATGGATACTGGAATATTTGAAGTTTTGGTCTATTGTTGTTGCTGATGGTCACAGAAAAGTGCTGATAAATACATTGTAGTTTCAAACTCTGTTATAAAATGCTTACAATATTCTTAAATCACATTACTTTCATTGTCAACTACTGTTAACTGTATTTGACAAATCTAAGTAAACTAAACTTGTAGAGGTCCAAAAGTGCCATATTTCAAGACTAGCTAGAGCATGTGTAAAATATTCCAAAGAAAATAGAACCAGAGAAAGTAAAATATCTTGCAGCAAAGCTACTGGAGATTATTCGCTGGTGTTTGCAAAGCAGCCAATCCAGGAGCGCCATTTGTTTTCCTTGGTGCTGATTGGCTGAACCCCCAAGAGCGAATATAAGGTAGATTGGGAATATTAGCTTTTGCATGGTAGTGGGAAGACAGTTTCCACTGTGCATTTTAAATCATATTAATATATATTTGGTGATTGAACTATTAAAATAGGCAGTTAATCCTTGTAAGTATTTCTTGGTCAGATTACATTGAATTACTTCACTCATCAAATGCAGTGGGTAGAGTCAGTATTGCTTTGGTCATATATAATTGGTGTAGAATTGTGACACTTTTGGCACTCCATAAAAAAGTCATGTATAATATTTAAAAGTGACATAAAAGACCAATACTTTAGAATATTACAGCATTTTCCGAATTTTTAAACCACAATCCTTGCATTATTTCACACATGGGAGTCACAGCCGCCTCCATGACCTCCCTTTCATCCTAGACCTTCTTCAAAAATGGCATTAATATTTGTTTTCAGTGATCCGACAATAAATTGACATCCCAGGACTTGAAATCAGACCATATTCAAAGGTGTGGAGATTATTTTAGCTGTATTGATGTGATGAAGATTCTCTACTAGATTTTACTGGATACATAAGACACATTTTTATATGTCCATCGTTACATTGGGTTGTTGTAACAGAAATGTTTGTGTTCCATACATACACATTTCATTTTAACAAAGCTTTTGCATTCATGTGCCCTGTTATCCATGGTTTGCCACATGAAAAATTAAGTTCAACATATTAAATCTAAATATTGTAATTTTTGAGCTACTTGCTGAAAACGAACAAACTATCACTCTCTAATGAAGTAAAAAAAGGAAAACTTACTATTTTCTTTAGTTTAGAAAAGATGAAGGAAGTTCATTCATAAAAATATGAAGGACCATTTTTTGTTTACCCCTTCATTTTAGAAAAGGCTAATAATAATAAGTGAGACAAATAGTTAATTTCTCATAATTTTTGCTGAATCGTGATTGGATCACTGAAGACTCATGTCGCTGCCAATTAAGAAAAAGGTTTCAGATATCAATACCCTTTGTTTCTCACATCTAATGCCTCTCTTTTTCTTCTTTCACTTGCATGAAAATCATGTAGACTCAAATATCCAAAAGCCAGTTTTGATTTGGGACTAGAATTCTCCATTTCTTTCTTTTCATGTTTCATCAATAGGTCTTAGCACAATAATTACACATTGCCCCAAAATTTAACAGAAACATGACCTTCCAACTATAAAGATTTCATTCACATTGTTTTTTGATGAGGAAGAAAAAGAGTAGTGTTAGAATTTATCTCAATCGTCATGCCAGTTTGTTGTTCGCTCTCTGTCTCCTTTCCTTCACTTGCATGACTTGACTCACCCTATGTTTTCTATTCACTTTGTCTATTAAGATTTTTGTATTGGTGAGTGTGAATGTGTATCAACTCATGTGAGCTTCTTGCCACACATCTTCATTTAAGGTTTAGTCCTGTTTCATTTCAAGTTTTTGACATAGGCATTGTTACTTAAAATATTCACCTCGTAAGACTTCCATGGTAGTATTGTGTTTGTTTATGAAGTTATAAGTATTCTTATTTTACCCACTAAATGTGCCTCAGGAAAAAAATCATACCCCTTTAACTTTTCCACAATTTATCATATACAACCACAAACCTCACTGTATTTCACCCCTTTTTACTCTGATGCTCCAAAATAAAACCCAGTGCAACCACCTGCTTTCAGTAATGGCTAAATTATTTAACACCTGTCCACCAGGATATGATTTAGTCTCAGTATAAATGCAGCTGTTCTGTAAATACCTTTGACATTTGTTAGAAAACTTTAGTGACCAAACTGCATCATGAAGACTTAGGTATACAACAGACAGTCCAGAACATAGCATTGGAATATTTTAAAGCACTATTAGATTATAAAACAATATCCCAAGCTTTAGACATTCCAAGAAACCATCATTGAAAATTCCAATAATATTCCACAAAAACAGGGCTGCTCGCATAAAGCGACAGACTGGTGGGCCATTTGGGCAGCTGCCCTCAAGGGGACTTCTGTTGGTGCCTTGGCACCCACCCCTTTTCCCAAACATATGCAACACTTGAGTAGGGTCTTGAGGTGTGAGACAATGGTCCTTGCAGGCGTTGGTGGAGCACCATGCAGTGCTTCCCCCTGCCAGGTGGCCACTGGTGTATTCACACCTGACACATTTGGTCTGCTTTAAACGGACCACAGGTCATTTCACCCGTTGGTCTGGACCTTTTGGGCTTTACACTCAGCTCAAATGACTCAAATGAGCTGTGGTGTGACTTGCTTCTGTTGTGAATACAGACTGGCCTCAATCCAACCTATTACAGGAAATGTACATCTTTTTGGATTTCATGCAGCGCTGCATGTACTAATTGTGCAGAAATTGCACTTGATTCGCAGTTTTCTGCTTTGCGATTCTGCTGCCAGCTGTTATCTTATGGATCAAGGCGACGTCTGGTCTCCTTCAGTCAGCAGCTCAAGTTTGCTGGCACCACTCCAAAATTTTAACTATCACATTGCGAAACAAATAAGCTGCTCTTGACATTCATAATGGTATTGCAGTTGTAATAACAGCAGAAATGTACACAACAGAAATGCAGCACTAAGGACTTTCAAGTTTGTTTAATTTCTTGGTCTGTTTTCTGTCTTGCTCCAATCATTTCTGTCCAAAGGAAGCAGTCACCATCACCTGTGTGGCTTTCTTTACTAATTACAAACAGCTGGAATGAAAACACAATGCAATGTTCACCAGGAAAGTTCTTTGGTGCACTTGTTTGGTTCGAATGGTTTGCTTTCATAAACATGTGAATGAAGGTGTATAGCAAAATGCTATGTGTCCAGGAAAACTTACACCTCAAGAGTTAGTTTATTTTCTATCAATTTTCACAAGAAATTACCAGAAAGTGCTTCACAAAGGCAAAGCATTAAAAAATTGAGAAATTAGTATAAAAACCTGCCAAATTATGAAATTCAAATGACACGGATAATTAAATAGACAGTCTAAGGGCTTGTATTGTCAGTATTAGCCATTATCACTGCACATCACCCTTAATACACAATTACCACTGTGAAACATGGTGGCAGTTTCATGATGTGGGAATAGTGATAAATACTGGGCAGTCCTAAAGACTTGAGACTTTAGCAAGAAATAACTCCCATACATACAGTCTGAATACAAATTTTTAACTAGATATATTGAAAACTATTTATCATTTTATTTCAAGTTACAATTGCACATTATTCTGTGTTGATCAGTAACATAAAAAGCAAACAAATACATTTAAGTTTGTGGTTATAATGTCACCAGATGTTGAAAAGTACAAGGGGCATGTCTGCTTTTGAAATGCACTGTTAAAGTAAAATATACTCCTGATATTGTAGGCTAGTGTGTCAGTGTTTGTCATTTCTGCGGGGATGCAGAATGGTGCATCATCACAATGACTACATCAGGAAAATCTACCACTCGAACACTTGTATGCAGCCATTTTGCATTTCTACCGTAGGGCATTCAAGCCAATGTTCCTCTTGCTTAGTGGCACAACATTTAGGTGTTGTGATCCCGTCCCATGTCTTAATTGTTTTGTGTCCTCATGTCTGAAAAGCAACACAATCACAAAAAAAGTGTGTTTTGTGCATGTATATGTGGGGAATGCGTGACCCAGCACAGAGTCCCGGCGGCTCATGTGCTGAGAAATGGCCCCACACTTTTGTTGCTCCTCCACTAACCTTGCTGTCACCGTTCCATTCATCCCACCCATAGGCCATGGAGCGCTGTGGCAATCGCATGTCTTCGCACACTGAGAGCGCCAGTTTCTTGCAAACTTTAACAGGACGGTTACCCACTAAAAAGGTAGAGCCATTTGCACTGGGGAAGGAGCCAACCCCGCCCTCCTTGTCTCCGCCTCCTCACCTGTTCTGTCTGTGGATGTGTGCCTCTGGATTGGTTGATGTCGTATTTGGTTTTTGTGTTTTTTTATTGAATGCTGTATACCCTTACTTTTGCCTCTTGTTGATATTTCAAGAGAGTTTGAATGTTTTACTGTTTGTTTTTTTTTAGTCTGGCTAAAGCTGACTGTGAGTTGTTCACATTGTCTGGGAAGTCTTCCCAGTCAGAAAAATCTGCATTGTTTTGTTTTTGCTTCTTTTTTGCAAATGTATAAATATTGTATAGAAAATCTCTTCTAAAGCTGCCTGATATTCAGAGATTTTTTTTCTGCTTGAAATGAAAATAAATTCTGTCAGGTTGTGTAATTTACAGTCCAACATTTCTTAGGTTTGACAATTAGTTATACTTTCTTTCTTATTTTTGTCTTTGTGAACACAATTAGGGAAGACTTGCCAGGCAAAAGTTGGTGTGTTAGCCAGACTACACTGAATATCAGTGTTGAACCTACAGTAGGGGGAAATTATTTGTAGGAATTTAGTTTGAAAATAAAAACTTTTCAAACTAAACTGCAAAATGCTGTAGACTAAATAGAGCCCACACAATCATTATTCTTTGGTTATTTAATCTCTGTTTAAAAACTATTCTTCTGGATGATTCCTTTGCTTATGTATTTTACAGAATGTAGCTTTCTTATTGAATTGGGTACTTTCCTTTGCATAATAAAAACATTTTTTCCCCTGAATTTTAGCCAGTTAGATTTGATCAAAGTTTTATCAAATGCTTAAATTTCAAAATGTTATTTTACATGTGTTTTAGTGCCCTCTATATTTATAGCAGGTATGGTAAAATGTGTTTAAAGAGCCTTAAAAGTAATACATGCACTCAACAAAAGTTGTCAAAACCTTTTATAAAAGGGGAAACACAATGACTGTACCAGAGGTTTGGATTTTTGATTCAGGCTGGTGCTGGGGCCAGTCCACAGCCTTTATGTCTTCATAACTGAGTTAAAGCACTAAGTGGAAAATAAGCAACCACTCAAACTCTGTGATGGGGATTAAACATAAACATACATACCAGAATTCCTTAACCTGATGCTATTTTATTATAGTTGAACAGTTTTTTATTTTTTATTTTATTGTGCCAATTTTTTAAACTTGACTGGTCAAACAGAACTAAACTCCAGAGTTTTAAATGTGGCATTCTGATTGGACACTGTCATGAGCTAGCATACAAAGCAGCACTATTTAGATTTTTATGGTCTTTACGATTTGAATCTGAAAGATGTATTTATTTTAAGGCTTTTATCACGTCTTCACTTGGGAGGGAACAGCTGTAGAGGTAACTGCAGGTGTTGCTCCGCTACAAGTCTATGCCAGAAAAACTGTTGTACTTTTTCAGGGACCTTACTTTTGTCTTCCTCTGGCTCTGCTGCTTGTTGTTTCCTGCTCTGTCCTTGTCTCTCCATCTCTTGATGTTTATGTTTCAAATTTGCCACCCAGCTCTTTCACGAGGAGTTGGCCCTGCAGTGGGTGGTGAGCAGTGGAAGTGTTCGGGAGGGAGCTCTGCAACAGGCCTGGTTTTTCTTTGAACTGATGGTAGGAGATTATTTGTGCATGGCATGTTTTCTCTCTTTCTACCTTTTGCAAAAGCATGACAGTGTCATATGTTATCTCATCAAAAACCAACACCGCAGGTAAAGAGCATTATCCACCACCTTTACTTTACCGAGCGTTTGGAGTCGCCAAGGAAAAACCGATTTCCCGAGCGCTTTATGGATGACATCACAGCCCTGGTCAGCACCATTGCTGGAGACATTGTCTCTCGTTTCCAGAAGGTAAATAAAGACCTTCTGGTGATATCGGGGATTTGAGATTTGTAGGATTTTGTTTTACTCAGAGATTTAACTGCCTACACAAGAACAGTTTGGGAAGTAAGAGAGATAATCATTGAAATTTTGATGTTTGTTTGGTTTGGGTTTTTTGCTAACAAGTGCAGGTGGCCTTATAGCTGTTTATGAATTAAGATAAAAAATATATTTGTACTTGTCATGTTTTCAGGATCTGGAGTTGGTGGAGAGGATAAATACTAGCCTGGCCTTCTTCCTTAATGATTTGCTGTCAGTCATGGACCGAGGCTTTGTCTTCACATTAATCAAGACATATTGGAAACAGGTGCCTATTATTACTTCACCCATCTGTCTATCCATCCATCCATCAGTTAATTCCTGCATTTGGCTTGCCATTTGTTTAACAATATATCTCTCTCCCAGTTAATTTTCCCATCCATCTCTTTTCTTTCTTCTGGTTTCTTGCTTTTTACAGGTTGCTGTTTTAAAACCTGACTGCAGGATATATTCAAATCCAGAGTGGTTTTGTTTGTGTTTTTACTTCTCAATTTTCTTTGTTAAGGTGTCGACAAAGCTCTATGCTTTGCAGAATCCAACTCTGGAATCTTTACGGCTGGATTTTCTAAGAATCGTTTGCAGCCATGAACACTACGTCACCCTGAATCTGCCCTGCAGTCTGCTAACCCCACCTGCCTCGCCTTCACCGTCTGTGTCCTCGGCAACCTCACAGGTTAGTCAGAAACACTCAAATGCCAGATATTCTGAAGTTTATAAATTTAGACTATGGTAGTTGCTGTCTGACTGGGCTCAGATCGTATAATAATTGTTGCCTTTTTCTTAAGCAGAGCTCTGGGTTTTCCACTCACGTCCAAGACCAAAAGATAGCCAACATGTTCGAGCTTTCTATCCCCTTCAGAGAACAACATTACCTGGCTGGGCTCGTGCTCTCTGAGCTTTCTGTTATACTGGACCCTGACAATGAAGGGTTAGTATGTTCATAAATGTGATATAAAAATGAATAGATTCTGTTTATGCTCTACATTCATGTCCTCTTTATTTAAATGTTTGACTGCAGAATGTTTGGTCTCCATAAGAAAGTGGTGAGCGTTGTTCACAACCTCCTGTCAAGCCATGACTCTGACCCTCGATATGCTGACACGGAGGTCAAGGCTCGGGTCGCTATGCTCTACCTGCCTCTGATCGGAATTGTGATGGAAACGCTGCCACAGCTCCATGACTTTACAGGTAGAGTTCAGGAGTTTTCATTTAAGAGTAATTATGTGAACTCATGAAACATTCTCCAAATGTTCTCCAAACATTTGCAGACATTGTTCTCCAAATGTTTTAATCCTTTGACCCGACGAACCGGGTCAAATGATCGTCCCATTTAATTCTGCAAGGTAATTCTGCAAGGATTGAAACTGCAGGAATGAATCGGAAAAAGCAGTGTTGTTATAATTAGAAACTAATCTTTCAGCTTTTTTCAGTTTACTTTGATCTCTGATCTGCTCATTCAGATTTTGACCTTTTTGTACTGGAGGTTCTTTGATATTTATCCCAAATCATGGTTGGTCATTTAGCAGAATATTGAATTTATTTTTATTTTTATTTTTGTTGCATTTAGTGAATAGGAAAAAAATCTATTTGCAGCATTTTAAAAAACTGTGCAGTTCTGATCTCTGTCTGAACTACATCTAGTGATTATTTTGGTAATCGAGAGATCTATTGACTATTATGACAATCAATACAATAAAATACAATTTAAAAAATGACTGTTTATTTTTTTCTTAATCTAACCAATAGAAGGAAATACATTCAAATATGGAAATAAACAAATAATTCAATTTTCTTTAAAAAATAAGAAAAATGCTATGGTACTGTCTGAATTGTAATACTATAGCATTTTGGCTAAAACTAAGTCACTTGAGGAGTTTTGGATAAAATATATTTACAAATGTATTTTTATCTTAAATTCAAATTGTACTGATTTTTTGTATAATTTTGTCTTAATTAGTAACCTATTTTCATTAAATGTATGACCTTTTTATGAGTAATGATTAATCACTTACTGAATTAATTGAAGATTATGTCAGTATTTGACTTATCAGGATTAATCCTGATTGATCATTTCAGGGCTTCTAAATATTAATCAATCTAAAATATTTTCTTATTTATTCTTGTCAAATGTGACAGATCTGTTACCACTGGGCACTTAGCTGCACTTTTTTTTTAATCAGATTTCTCTTTCCGGAAAGTTAGAAAGGAACAATCCATTTGGGAAATTTGGACAGTTGTATTGGTCTCCTTTTCCTGCAGTCAATTTAAATTGGTTGGAACAGAATGTGATGAAACGCCAAATATCTAAAGGATTTTAACTGTTGCATTCGGACTTTAAATAGCAACACCACCTTGCACCCTTTAAGGTTATCAGTAAAGCTTCAAAGCATATCGCTCCCTGACAACATGTTGCCTGCTAATCCTTCCTTATCTCATGTTTTTTGCTATTTTTAAACTCTATATTTTTGCGTCCACCAAGGTTTGACACAAATTGGGCGTTTGCTTTTAAATGATGTTTTTAGAATTATAGTATATTTTTCTGTATTGTTATATATGATACATTTTTATCATTTGTAACTCTTTTTTATGACATTAGAGTCGCACAATCAGTGGGGTCGGCCCGGCTGTCCCCAAGGTACGGCTGTGGGTAGCGGGGGAGAAGAAGGAGAAGGAGAGGGCAACAGTATGATCAGTCAGACTGTTGCCATGGCAATAGCCGGTACCTCCACCGCATCTCCAATGTCCCGACCAAGTAGCTTTTTGCTGAACTCGCAGGTAGTTTGCTGCTCGCTATGCAACATAAAAAGTCAACATAAGTTAAAGTGTCACCACATTTCGTGCCCATCTGTTGTCGTTGTCCCTCCCTGTGATTTGATCTGGGAAATCTCTCCAGACGGGTCGCCAGCATGGGAGCTTCTCGGCCGAGTCGAGCCGCAGTCTGCTGATCTGTCTGCTCTGGGTTTTGAAGAACGCCGACGAGCTGGTGCTGCAGAAATGGTTTACAGACCTGTCTGTGTCTCAGCTCAACCGCCTGCTGGATCTCCTCTACCTCTGCGTGTCTTGCTTTGAGTACAAGGTAGCATCCCTGATGAGATGGATAGATTTACTTTTCTAACGATGGTTAAGAAAAGCCTTGAAGCGAATGTATCTTTTGTTGCTGTAGGATATACTTGCAGTGAAATATCTATAAAAGTGTCATTTAAGTAAATTTATTTGGTCAGGAAAAAATATGTTGAGAAACAAATATCTTATCAAAAATTACCAACTTGCAGCAGCAGTACTTTGTTGGTACTGCTGCAAGTTATTTTATACGCCACACGTTTTCTAATAGGACACCATGTAATCTAAAATTTCACAAGCTTTAAAGCATACAGAGAGAGTTCTTTGACCATTGCTATTTGCACAATTTCTCTAGATATTTCAGAGTCCTGGTTCCTCTCTTGTATATGTGTCTGTCCAGCTCACCCCACAAGTTTCTGAAGGATTTATGTGTGAGGACTGAGATGTCCATGGAATTAGATTAATTTTTTGACTGTTCTGTGGAAATACTGAATGAAAACCAGATTTCTTCACTGTACCAACCAACCAATTTTATTTCAATATTCTGGTATTCAAAGGGCTCATGGTCCCATGTATACCGATGCCTTGTTTCCACTGAGCGGTACACCACTGACTGGGTTAAACCCACATGCCAAATAAAGCGTCATACCAGTGCCATGACAAACGTGATGCACTAATACTTGTACGATTTTGTGCAAGATCCCAAGCCATAAGCAGCAGACAGTAGGTGCTTTTCCAGTATTCTAGTGAAAGATGATAAACAAAAGCATCATCATGCTTTGTCCACTGTGGTGATTAAAATGATCATCTGCTGCTTTTTGTGTTCCAGTTTCTGTTTGGTTTCTGGTTTTGCTTTAGATAAACTTCCTGCTGTGCTGCATCTCTGCTGCTTGCTCTTCTTTCTGTGTGCTTTAGCTACTAACTTGCTTTGCTTGCTGGTTCTGTTCTGCAAGTAACTTCCCGCACTGTGTGCTCTCTGTCCTCTCACTCACCGTGCTCTCCATGGAAACAAGGCCCATGTTGTGTTCACCATGCAGGGAAAGAAGGCATTCGAGCGCATGAACAGCTTAACGTTTAAGAAGTCCAAAGACATGAAGGCCAAGCTGGAGGAGGCCATACTGGGCAGCATCGGCGCCAGGCAGGAAATGGTGCGCCGCAGCAGGGGGCAGCTAGGTGGGACTGCACACGTCACCACATGCACATGTAGGAAGACCTGCAAAAGAAAAAAAAAAGAAACAGCTAAACTTCAGAAAATGCGACAGAATGCTTGGCTCAAATGGAAATTAACAGACAGCTTGACAGTGTACAGCCACAGACACGTGTACCTTATTATCAATTGTCAGATAAAGCTGCTGCCAAAAGAAGTTGTTTCCCAGTGTAAACACAACCTTTTTTACCACTACTGAATAAAGTAAATAATGTTTCTCCATCATTTAGAGCGGAGTCCATCTGGCAGTGCTTTTGGCAGTCAAGAAAACCTCCGGTGGAGGAAGGACATGACCCACTGGAGACAAAACAGTGAACGGATGGACAAGTATGTTCTCTTAAAAGTTATTCATTACCACTCTAGTTTTATTTGCCAGAAAGCCTAGTCAGTACATCTTATGTAAATGAATAATGACAGTGTATATTTGTTGTGTACTTTTGTACAATTGTGGTAAAATGTAAGTAATGTTTGAACTTAGCAAGGCTACGATCATTTATACAGTGAACCCTATATGAACCAAGCGGTTAGCTTTTTCCCACTAAAAGTGTCAGGATTTTTTTTTTTTATCTGAAAGGACACAAATCACATTTCTCACAAAGTAAATTTAAAAAGTGTCAACAATAAATATGTACAGTGAATTCAAGGAGTTGAGTAAGGGAATGTGATGGAGCTGGGATTTTTACTGGTACATTTAGTTTCCAGTCCTAATTTATTTTATTTTCAGATATCTCCCATCCTTCTCATCTAAGCCCCAAAACTTGAAAGATATTTTTCTCACAAGCAGCTTATTGGTTGGCTTTCATGTTTATGAAATTGTTAGTTTTATGATATTATTATGTTTTTATTTATTTTTTAAAATCTTGATAGATGTGTTATGCCCCACATTGGAACCTTGAATGTGCCCTTCGATTCACATTGTTATCACTTTGTTGAAGCTGGACAAAAATTCTTAAAAATAAATTGATCTTTTATTGCAATAGCAGAAGCTTACATTATTGTATTTTTTTAAAGATCCAATCTCATATGACTTCAGAATATTTTGGAGATGTGTACTTCACTATTAATTGACATAGAAATATGTCTTTACTAACCTAGTTCCCTGTGGCATAAGTATGAGATGACACAGTGGTCAATGGGATGAGAACTTGCCACTCAATAAAGGTCTGTCAGTCCTCATAAATAAGGAAATTGCTACAACCCTACCTATATCTACAGTCAGAGCAATAATTACAGTATTTGTTAAACCAGGCATGTTTACTATGCATACTAAAAAGTATAATACAGGAAGCAAAAAAAAAGATCTAAATTAACCGCAGCAATTTCTCAGTGCTTTGCCTGGCGTACCTCTACATTTTATCAGGAAGTATAAATTTCTGCATATTATTTAAATTGGAAAAATTCAATATGCATCATTTTGATTGATTGAAGCATTGCATATTACATTTTATATTCTGAAACATTAATAAGACAATTCTGATGACATGTTTTGAAGCCATTGGTGTTTTTCTGATTATTTGTCAAGCAAGCAAAAAATCTTCCTGCAATCTGCTTCAATCAAGCAGATTGAAGACCAATCTGCTTGGTCTTCATTTCATTTTACATCTCTTTTAAAGTCTACCTCCAGCTTTGTTTTTGTGTTAATTCCCATGTGTTCTCTCATGTCGCTGTGTGTTTATGTAGGAGTCACAGATCAGTCAGGTATTGTATGGCCTACATCTGTCGTGTGCTGCTTTGAGTTGCCCTCTGCTTTAGAGCCTCATTGAAGGTGTTTTGTCATACATGTGGGAAGTGAGCCAGTTAAAGTGGAAAACGAAATGTTTGTTTCAGTTGCAACATGATGAACTGGACTTTGGAAAAGTTGGTAAATAATTTTCAGATGTATTTATGTTTCTTATGAGAAGCAGTAGCTGTTTATGCAGGGAAATCATCAAGGTTTTCATGACTCATTTGCTCTCCATTTTAACATTTTAAGTCTCACATGGGCATGATGGCATAAACAAAGCCCCCGCTGATCCTGGTTCTGACCCCTGAATCCTTTGCCCCTCCACTCCCTTTGTCCTGGTAACATCATATGCTTTTGGGATGATAGTGGTTGCTGTGGGTGTGTTTGGCTTTTTAACCAGTATGCTACAAGTCCAGTATTATGTGTCTCTAGTGCTGCTGCTAATTTGTTATGAACTCATGTAATTTTTGATACAATACAAGAGTGACATGACTAAAAGCCCAACATGTCTTATTTTGATATGCAGTAATGTAGATAATTTAGCACTTGAAAATTTGCTATGTTAAGACCAGTTTGATTCATACATAAATTTAGTTCCAACATGAACTACTCCTTGTTCTTTCTCCACATTTATAGCTCATAAATTTGTGCTTCAGATAGCATATTTTGTTACTGCTCAGCATTTCTATCCAACTTATTTTCAGTAGTTTAACTCTCCCTTATTTGCAATGCGAATAGGGGTACAAGCTGTTCTAATTCACAAGTTTCTTTTCATTAGTGTTTAGAAAGTCAAATTAATCTGAAATATCACCTGATAAGTTTTTGATTGCACCCACATTCAATGCAGTAAGATGCAGTAAGGTGCTGGTCTTAATAAGATCCTGATCTGACCTGTTTTGGTTATACTTACCTGCCTGCAGCAGGTATTGCAGTGTAGTTGCAGGCGAAGGCTACAGGACCAATCATCGGATATGTTTCCAGATGATTAGGACGTAAGCTTTAAGTTTATATTTAGTTTAAAGCAAGGAAAGAGGCATTCATACACGGTTTCTGTAAAAGTAAACACGCTTATTAGAATAAATGAATTCAGTATTAAAACACCATTGGAATAGTTTAAATTAATTACAGAAATGCCTCAAATTGTATTATTATGTAAGTTTCAGTGCAAGCCTCAATTTTCTATGTTGTATTTATTACTGACTGACATTTACACTAATACTTAGAAACCTTCCTTGGGTGTCCAGAAAGTGTTTTTTAGTATTCTCAATAAAAATTGGGTGGAAAAAATTGAATAATTACAAGTATAATTAACTCCGCTTTCATACATACAGTATATTTTGTTTTTGTTTTTTTTATTTAAAACTGGACTTTGATTAAAATATATATATGTACAGTAAGTGTACAGGTTTTCATTATGTACAATTCTGAGTCTCAAAAATAATAGAACTTGACCATTAAAAAGATGTTGGAACCCTTAAACAGCTTTTAATTGTGAAATGTGTTGAAATTGCTGTCTTTGTAAATTAAGCCACAATATTACCACTACAATTTATTCCTTTATGGGGTTTTTTATGATCGTAGGACGCGAGCGGAGTTGGAACATGAAGCACTTATAGATGGGAACCTAGCAACAGAAGCCAACTTAATTATTCTTGATACTTTGGAAATTGTTGTACAGGTAAGCAGGAAAACACACAGCAACAAATGCCCCAAGTACTGCTTGTGGTTTTGTGCAGGACTTTACACAAATTGAAAGACTGAGAAAACACTTTTATATTTTTATACTGTATCTGTTTTATTTCTTAAGTTATTTTGTCTTTGTTTATCTTGTAGACGGCATCAGTAACTGAATCTAAGGAGAGCATTCTGGGTGGGGTGTTAAAGGTGCTGCTTCACAGCATGGCCTGCAATCAGAGTGCCCTCTACCTTCAGCACTGTTTTGCCACACAAAGAGCTCTAGTTTCCAAGGTTGGATTTTTAGACTTTTAAGAATACTTAATTGCTGATTTGATTGTTTTTTATTCAATATTTGTCCTTCATAAGTTTTTTTTGCTGAACTCTGCTTGTTTAGTTTCCAGAGCTGCTGTTTGAGGAGGAAACAGAGCAGTGTGCGGATCTGTGTTTGCGGCTCCTGAGAAGCTGCAGCAGTAGCATCAGCACCATCAGATCCCACGCCAGCGCTTCCCTCTACCTCCTCATGAGGCAAAACTTTGAGATTGGTAACGTAAGTGAAACCGCAAACTGTAAGGCTGCCAGCACTAAATAGCTGGAGCATTCGTTGTCTAGTATTTCTGCACTTGAAGTTTAAAATCTGTTGCGATGTAGGTTATATAATGGCATAATTAGTATGCAAAAGCAATCTGTTTTCATTAACATCAACCAGTTTGCTGCAGAGCTTACAATGCCCCACACGTCGCTCAGATGTGGGTGAATGACTGTTGTGATTTAATTAAAGGCATAATTTCAAGAACTCAAAAGAAATTAAACCCTAGATGGCTTTAAAAATTATTCATATGCATTAAAAGTCAAATTTCTCTGCCTGGTATGCAAAGTCATTCTCAATCCATGTTTTCAACTTGTTACAAATTCTTGTTTCTTTTTTTAATTTGTCTTTAATTTTTAGAACTTTGCCAGGGTGAAAATGCAGGTGACCATGTCTCTGTCCTCGCTGGTCGGAACGTCCCAGAATTTTAATGAAGAGTTTCTCCGTCGCTCATTGAAAACTATCCTCACCTACGCAGAGGAAGACCTAGAACTCAGAGAGACCACCTTTCCAGACCAGGTACTCATTAAGCAAATCTGTATTAGATATTTATTAATTTTCACTTAATCTTTTTCATTCTAGCACCAAACTTTACTTTTATGTTACTAGTGTTAGTCAGTAAATATAACTTGTTTCCAACTTGTTTTTTTCTTTTTGCCCTCCCAGGTCCAAGACCTCGTGTTTAATCTGCACATGATCCTGTCTGACACAGTGAAGATGAAGGAACACCAAGAAGATCCGGAGATGTTGGTAGATCTCATGTACAGGTAATGAACACATGAGTAACCAAGAATCTAAAGGTTTATACGTCTTTGGTTTCTCTCTCTCTGTTCTAACTTTGTTTTGTTCTGACCTTTAGGATTGCGAAGGGATACCAGACATCCCCAGACCTCCGTCTGACGTGGCTGCAGAACATGGCGGGAAAACACTCTGAGAGGAGCAATCACGCCGAGGCGGCGCAGTGTTTGGTGCACAGCGCTGCCCTTGTAGCAGAATACCTGAGCATGCTGGAGGACCGCAAGTACCTTCCTGTAGGCTGTGTCACCTTTCAGGTAAGGACAGGACTGGTGGAAATTAGATCAAGTTTGCTACCGTATATTATAACTTATTATAGCTTATTATAATAAGTTAAAAAACTTATTATAACCAATAAGTTATGAGGTTTTTATAACTTATTGTATAATTTTCAGAACATTTCTTCAAATGTGCTGGAGGAATCGGCTGTCTCTGACGATGTCGTGTCACCAGATGAAGAGGGTATCTGCTCTGGGAAATATTTTACTGAAATCGGTCTTGTGGGCCTCTTGGAGCAGGCAGCTGCCTCCTTCTCCATGGTGAGAGGACTTCCTTTTTGTCCAAAACAAATGTCAAGTCCAATCTTTCATCAAGTCGTTACTCAGTCATGATATCGAACGGGAAAGTGACAGCATTGGTTAATATTTATAACAATGACGTGAAGTTTTCTTTTTCTCTAGGCCGGAATGTATGAGGCAGTGAATGAAGTATATAAGGTGCTAATCCCAATCCACGAAGCCAACAGAGATGCAAAGAAGCTAGCAACCATCCATGGTAAACTACAGGAAGCCTTTAGCAAAATTGTCCATCAGGTAAATATACAACAAAGGAAGAAGGTTTTGCATTGCTTACAGTTTAAAGTTGTCAAGTTAAATAATAATTTAGCTATTACTAAAGGAAATTAGGTCATTTGGATTTGATCATCAACAATTATTTTGCTGCACATGTAGATTTTGTGAGAACTCGTTTTTAATTAACTCCAGGTTGCATTTTTTAAAGTCTGCACACAGAATGAAAAAGTCCAAACTCAGCCTTCACCTTCTTATGAACATTTATCACTCCCATCAACTGTCACATTAATAAAACTGAGTAGAAGCTCAAAACCAGTATTTCACTTTATGAAGGTTGTTTTATTCATTCAAGACCATGTTGGAGCCCAGCAGTGAAACAGGCTTTCACACAGACACAATGTTGCATGATGTCATTGTTTATAATTTTATCTTCTGTATGTTCTTTTTTATTTTTGATATGCCAGGCTCCTGGCATGCTTTATTTCATTTATTTTGTAAGAAATAAAGGATGCATGAGATCAGATTCCAATGTCAGCATTTGTTTAGTCACTTGGTGTGTAGTTTTATTGTGACCAAAAATGATTCTTCTTGAATTATATTTGCTTAATTTGGTTCTAGATAAGACGGAATTTTCTCCAATCTGGAATAGTTGTGAAGGAGAAATTCTCTGGGTTTTATCATCCTGTGCATGTGTGGACCACACTGTGTGTGGGGGTTGTGAATGTCTTGTCCTCACATATCCTGTATTCTCTTTGTTACACAGAGTACTGGCTGGGAGGTAGGTGGTTAAATAGTTCCTGCTTGGCCCTGCTCATGTTTATCTTTATTTAAAATATTTTCATTTACTCTCCATCTTTTTATTTGCCAGCTGCGAGCACTCTGTTGTTCTCTGCTTTATTTTCATTCATTCAGCTCATTAACAGCTGCAGACATTCCCAACCGTCTGCCCTGCTGGGGATGTTGCTGTATTTATTCACCAAAGCCCTCACCTGTCTTCATGTCTCTGCCCTCATTTTGTGCTGGAGGAACTTGTTGTTTTTGTTTTTTTCAAATGTGACAGGGCTGAAGGGCTGTGCATGACAGCCACGAGATGACACTAATGACTAAAAAATCGACATGAATGCATCACCAGCACAATCCGCTCCTAATCCGGCCTCGTCTTCTGTCTGTCTGCTGGTGTTAGTCCGCGCTCACTCATCGACTGACACCGCCTGCTGCCACTCTTCATCTCACCCTCATCTTCATTCACAGGGCTCGATTTCAGTACACTGTTTAAACACGAAGAGTCTTGAATCTTTCTTGCCTCACTCAATTTTAAAACCTTTTCAAATGAAGGTGTTGCAAACTTTGGGTGGAAGCTGGAATCAGATTATTTAAGCTGCCATTTTTTTCTCCAGAGAGGGTTCAACTAACAGTATTTTTTGAGTTACTTGATTTTTCCTATTGATTTGAAGTTACTATTATGATGGACTTTTTCTTTTAATTATGTAAACTAAATCGACCCCTGACTTTTAATTACTATTATTTTCCATCCACCCTTTCATTGTGTTAACGTTATTAACCTCTGGGTGAGCTTTCATGGTTTGTTGCATGAGTTGGATCATATTCTGTTTTTTTTGTTTTGTTTTGAAATTGCACGATGGGTGCATGGTGGTGTTTAAGGGTTAAGATTCTCTATTTCTGACTTTTTTCCCTTTTCGTCTCGCATGGTCTGGAATCATTTTTCTTCAAATCACTGAAGATATTTTTGATCTTGTGTTTGTGTTGTTTTTGTTGATTCTGGGGGTTGACCCCATCCTGATTAAAATTTGTTCTGTTTTCTCCTTTTTGATTTGCCTGGTTGCTGACCCTCCCTCCCACTTTACTTAATTGTGTCTTGTGGTAAGTGCATTAGTTTAAGGGTATTGACAGCATTTTGTTGCAATATTGTTAAATGTTTTGAAAATCTATCAAGCCATCTCATTGTAATATCCTTCAAAGGAAATTTTGTTACACTGTGACATACACACCTGTGTTATTGAAAACAACATGGCGGTTCTCCCTTGGTTCTTTTCCTTGTTAAGCTTCTTGACTCTTGCTTTTTTGTTGTTTCTCAGGGTAGATTTTTCTCTCTTTTATCTACAAATAAAAAATGTAAGGCTTTGATTCGGCAAGTCCTCCTGCTGCTTTGATTCATGACTTGAATTTAATATTTCTATTATATGTCTAGAAGGGCCTGTTGTCTGTTTTTCCCTACTTTTTTGTTGCTTTGTTTGTACTTGAACTCTATTAAATGAAAAACAGTTGAAAGCTACCATTTCTGGAGGCTGCCGGGCTTCTCCTAGATACTTTTTTTTTTTTACCTCTGATATGCTGATTCGTACTTTAGCCAATTGTTAACTCTCTAAGATTCCTGTATTCATATTTAGTCATTTTAAAATGTACTTACTTACGTCACCAAAACCTGGCAATTTAACAATTCTAACAACTTGTGCCACGCAAGTGTTTGCTCTGATATGAATTTAAAACCAGTAAAAAAAAAAATCTTAATTCAACAGCATCTAATTTTACTATAGACCAGTGGTTCCCAAAGTGGGTCCTCTTGGGCCGGCATCCTGCATGTCTTAGTTCTTTCTCTGGTTTAACACACCTGGATCAAATGATGGCTCATTAAAAAGTCTAAGAAGAATATTGACAAGCTGAAAAAGTTGAAAACATGCAGGATGCCGGGCCACGAGGACTGACTCTGGGAACCACTGCTATAGACAATCTGTAGTTTCCCTAGAAAATGCAGATGTTTCCCAAAGCATTAGCTTTCCAAAATGGTATCAACATTTTCAAATCAAGAATGTTCCATATCAAAAGAGTGAAATAGTGGAAGTCTGAAGTATGTTCAGTCTTAGTGTTATCTGCTGAAAGTCTTGCTCTCTCTCTCTTTCTCACAGGCTAAATGAACCACTTACTTTTCTCACTGTGTTATAGAAAATACACTTTCCTTTTGAATGGCTTGTTTCATGTGTTTTTGCTCTGAATTAATTACACTGAAATCGATAATAGGTAACCTTGTCTTTACTCAGTAGAAACCTCCATTCTGAGCTGTTATCGTTCTTTTTTCAATCTCCATCTGACAAGTAGCAGTTCAAAACATAAGTAATCACTCTTCAGCCCATTTCTTGGTGTCTTTCTTGTTAACTTACAAAATCTCTGGATAAACCTTTACACGCTGCAATACCACAACATGCTGTATATACTAGCTCATGTTACTTGAACCTTAGGTTGTTTTTATTTCAATATGACTCTTCAACATATTTTAGGACACAGATTATGAATGTTTAATCCAGGAATGTCAAACTCTTTTTCACTTTGGGCCATATCAAGATCAAAAATGTTCTCAAAGGAGCAGCTGTGGCAGAATGATATTAATATGTCTCCAAAGATATTAATACATTGCTCCGTCTGCATTTGATGAGTACTTCTTGAAATTGATATTGAGCATCTTTGCACCTTCACCTTAACTCTTCCCAGAGGAGGAGTCTGCCTTCTGGAAAAGACTTCCTGTTTCTGTTGTACCTAAACTGAAGACTTTGAACTCTTTTACAAGTCTTAGTCGATCTTGCTTCTGCCATTGTGGAGAGCTGTGTTTTTATCTAAAGTTTTAATTTATTTAGATTGGAAGATGTTCCTCTGACAGGTGTGTTTATCTGCTCACAGGACGGGAAGAGGATGTTTGGTACGTACTTCAGAGTGGGATTTTATGGTTCAAAGTTTGGCGACTTGGATGAGCAGGAGTTTGTGTATAAAGAGCCGGCCATCACGAAGCTGGCCGAAATCTCCCACAGGCTCGAGGTAAACAGCATCGCTCCTCAACAACTCCTGAACTTTTGAACTGAAAAACAATGACCGATCTAAAATGTCTGCACCTAGCAGAATTGTAAAGGCCCCGCCCTCTTTTCTCTTAGAGCTTCTATGGGGAGCGCTTTGGGGAGGAGCAGGTAGAAGTCATTAAGGACTCCAACCCTGTAGATAAGTGCAAACTTGACCCCAATAAGGTCGGTGCTCCAAAGCCTCATCACCATGTCAAATTAATCCACAGCAAACCCGCCTGGTCACTTGACAACACTTTACTGTGCGCAGGCCTTCATCCAGATTACATACGTGGAGCCGTACTTTGACACTTATGAGATGAAAGACCGCATTACCTACTTCGACAAGAACTACAACTTGAGGCGCTTTGTGTACTGCACTCCCTTCACCTTGGACGGACGGGCCCACGGGGATCTGCACGAGCAATTCAAACGCAAGACCATCCTTACCACGTCACACGCCTTTCCCTACATCAAGACGAGGATCAACATCATTCACAAGGAAGAGGTAGGCCATGACGTAACAAGCGGTTCACTGGAAAAGACTTGGACAAGTCAGATGTCTGCTGAGACCTGAACAAAGTTTAACAACTATGTAAACAAGTATTTTTTGGGGGGAGTTATTGTGAAACGTTAAAATGGTAAAAGGACAATTATGTTGAATACATGACTTAATACATAACTTTAACTGCTTAAAGTTTATTTCCACTTTTAGTCTGACAAACAAGGCTCATTGGAACATGTACTGTAATTTTTTAGATATGACTGTAGACTGTGACCCATGATAAAAACAAACTGTCATTCTGTTGTGGAAATTCTTTACAGAAATAGGCTATTACAGATTACATATTGTATTATTACAGTATGTGAAATGTTTCTATTTCCAGATTATTTCCACACCCATAGAGGTGGCGATAGAGGACATGCAGAAGAAGACGCAGGAGCTGGCCTTTGCCACCCACCAGGACCCTGCTGACGCCAAAATGCTGCAGATGGTCCTGCAGGGATCTGTGGGCACAACGGTGAACCAGGTCAGACAGCAGCAAAACACACAGCACTTCTGTTTATTGTATTTTATTTCTGCTGATGCTCATTTAGAAAACCCATTTTTAGGGTCCGTTGGAAGTGGCTCAAGTGTTCCTGTCGGAAATCCCAAGTGACCCAAAGCTGTATCGGCACCACAACAAGCTCCGTCTGTGCTTTAAGGACTTCACAAAGAGGTACTTCATGCTTCCAAACTCTGGTTGTTGGGTTATTTCAATTTTACGTTCCAACGTTTGTCCTGCCAAAGGTGCGAAGACGCCCTCCGGAAGAACAAGAGCCTGATCGGACCGGACCAGAAAGAGTACCAGAGGGAGCTGGAGCGGAACTACCACAGACTGAAGGAGGCGCTGCAGCCCCTCATCAACAGGAAGATCCCGCAGCTTTACAAACCCGTCCTGCAGGTCAACTCGCACAGGTGAGAGAAGACATGTTGCCCGTCTGCACTCACTTCTTTTTTGGTTGGGGTTTTTTAAAACAGTGTTTTGTTTTTGTAATAATCACGCAGCAAACGGACAGCTTGATAAGGTAGCTCTAAACTACACTTTGTGTTTTTGTGTCGTCATTTAGAGATTTTAGAGTTTTCTAAAAAAAAATTAAAAACTGTTTGCAGCACAGCCACCTTTGAAAACAAAGAGATTAACAGGGAAATAGTGATGCTGCACACAAACACCCAAGTATGAATGATCCTTTGATTGGTCACACAGTTTGGTTAAAAAAAATCACAATTGCATTTGATAGCACTTCTGCCATTTGAATGAAGAAGATTTTGATATTTTAACAGCAGACACATAAAGTGCCTTGCCAAAGTATTCACACCGTTTGAACTTGTTGACACATTGTCATGTTTCATTCTCGTACTTCAATATTTGATTGAGATTTAATATTATAGACCAACACAAAGTAATGAAAAACTGTGAAATTAAAAAAAAATGACATTTGGTTTTCAACTGAATCTGAGAAGTGTGGTGTACATCTGTGTTCACCCTCCTGTACTCTGATACGCTAAATAAAATTCTCTTCAAGTTGCCTAAATAATAAACAGAGTCCACCTGTGTGTTTATAAATCTTGCTATGAAGATCACAAAACAATAGTTATAAGTTTTTGCAGAACACTGTCCTAGTCAAAGTCTTAAATTTAATGCGACCAACAATCTGTGGCAAGAGCTGTCAGAAGGAATAAGAAAACCATGCGTTTCTTTTCATCCACTTCACAGTTATATATTTAGTGCTGGTCTCACATAAAATCCAAATTAAATACATTTAAGTTTGTGATTTTAAATTAAGAGGTGGAAATGTTCATGGGTTGCAAATGCTGCTGCAAGTCACAAAATGCTGCCCAACCTCTCAAATCAAGGTTAAAGTAAATCATCCAGCTCATGTCCATCAGTGGTAAAAAGGAGCTGATAATCCAGGAAAAAAAGCGGGAAATTCTCTAAACTCTTTTTTTTTTTCCTTCATTTTGCAGAGATTCCTTCAGTAGACTGAGTCTTCGCAAGCTTGACATTTGAAGATGGAGAGATTGCACTTGAGTCACCGACACAAAAACTACAGAAATTTGCAATATTAATTTATTTTGAAGTTTAAATAGGAGTGTTTGTTACAAGCGAAGGAGCTCGGTACGTCATTCCAGTGTCTTAATTTGTTTCTAGACAAACGGTCACACAGTCTGCAAAGTGAACAAGGAGGTCTTGAGGATCAGGAGTTGCTGTTTGTTGCTATGGGGATGTTTCTTTCCCTCAGCTACCAAGAAACCCACATATTTAAACACTTGATACCAACAGAACCTTCAAGCTGTAAACCAGTGAATACGAGGAGTGCTCTGAGCCCCGGATAAGTGCCAAACCCCGCGCTCCCCTTTTTACAACCAACGCTTTTACAAGCGTCCACAGAAAAAGGTACCACTTTAAAAGTCAAGGTGTTAATTTAATTATGTACGACGTGTCAAAAAAATAATGTATTCAATTTCATTTGTGCACTTTTTTTATTATAGCGTAGCAATGCTTTTATGACTTGAAAGTTTTTTCGTATTTCAGGGAGACGAGGAAGAAAAAAATTGAAAACATGGAAAAAGTTGTACCAGTATTTATCATGACGTTTTATTATTTTATGTTGAAGCAACATTTTAAAATTAGGTACTTAATACATCATTGTATAATTTTATGTAGTTTTGTTTTACTTTAAATATTTTACTAAATAAATATTTTAATGTTCATATGGTGTGTGATTTTTTTTTCTTGTAATATACAAGCCTATTTAAATAAGTTGTAATAGCATTAAAAATGTAATTGAATTCAAAAGCCCAGACATATATACTCATTAGACAACAACACGTCAAGCACTTATTTCTATTCATTTTAATCATGGCTTACAATAAAAATACAAACAATATATATAAATATAGCTTTACAAAAATAGTGGTACTTGGTCTGGCTGACGACTTTCACATGAATTACTAAAACTTTCATTTTAAAGAGACTTTTGGTTCAGTATCAACCCGTTTTTCTTTCTACTTAATTTTCTATTATTGTTTGCTTGCAGCACTCTGAACAGCCAGGTCTTCAGCAGGATGTTTGACAGACAATTGTCAAGTCAGCAATCTTCACCATGGTTTTGTAGACTGTAACATTTGCTATAAAAATCTATTTTTATTGACAAATTTGAGAAACTAAATGAAACCAGAAATTAAACCCATTAAATTTTTATGTATTGGTATAAAATGTTTCCCAGTTATGCTTAGACATGTACCTGTATGTTCTTGGGTATGTATTACTTTAGCTAAATTCCAGTTAAGCAGCCTTACACAAGAGAAAACGACAATAAAGCAAAACAAACTGTAGGTAAAAACTTTATTGCTTGTCTGCTTTCAACCCAAAGATAATTACAGCTGATATGGACAACAGCTTCACATTTATCAAGGTTACTTTTATCTTCTCAAGAAAATCTTCAAGCAAAATACAGAGTATACTTCACATGATGAAGTTTTGTCTCAGATGGATAAAAATGAATGTAGCCAATTAACTAAAGAATGTCAACAGGTTGCTGGACTTTATGAAAATAATAATACAAATCTCAACTTTTTTCCCAGGGCAGATGGAAATTTGGTAAAATCATTTCAGCTAAAATATACTCTAACATGTGGGACACTTAGAGCTGTTAAGGGGAAAAACACTAAAAAAAAAAAGAAAGCAACCTGTGCAATAAGAGTAGCCTCAAATGTTTTCTGTCATGACCAAGGCGCAGTGAGGTAGGCTGAGTGAACCCAAATATTTTTATTTATAATACAAGAAAATGATTTCTCATTCCCAGAAAATGAGAAACACCTGCAGAAAAATCTGCCTAGTCTGGGAGTTCTTGCAGCTTCTTTTTCCTTGTAGGGTTTTTTTTAAAAATTGTGATTAGTTGGGTTTTTTGAAGAAATCTAGAAAAAACATTTTTATCTGGTTATTATTGTTATGAGTGATACAACAAGACCCATCTGGACTTTCCAGGAGTTCCCAAGGTATCAAATAGCCTCTCCAGAGATAATTTTATTTCTTTTACATAACATTGCACAAAAAAAAAGGCTGGCTAATGGACAGCTTCAACCATTTACTTTCCTTCGATATACTACTGAACTCTGTAACAAGCATGAAGGATAAAGGACCTTAAATCAAGAGTTGCACTTTTAAATTCTGGACATTACTGGAACTTTGACTATATAAAATATGATATAAAAACCTGGTTTTCTAAACAGACTGCACACGGTTATTTTTGTATTCCTAATAGAAATATATTGTAAATCTGTTTCAATATATCAAAAAGAAATTGACTTATTGAAGGCCCAAACACGGTAAGAAAAAAACAGCATACAAATGGGAGATTTGAGAAACAAATAAGTTTGAGAAAACACTGCATTAAAAAAAAAGTATTTTGCAAATTCTGTCATATGGAGAAAAAAAAAAAGTTCGATCTAAATGAAAGCTGTGCTCAAAAGTGCTCTTGCCACTAATAACCCTTACAGACAGAAACAACAAAAGGCATGACAAGTATGAAAGCCAGTGTCAAAAATACACTACAAACAACTAAGTCTGTACAAAGAAGGCTTAAACATCCCTGATGTGTACAAAAAAAAAAATAACAACGAGGAAACAGCTTTAAACAGCTAGTTTTTATAGTGAGCCCCTCCTTTAGAGTAGAGTCAACTGGCCTTGGTCCTAAAGGAGGAGACAGCTGCAGGTGGAAACAAACTGTAGATGATGTGTTCAAATGGCAATGAATGTTTTTGGCACCAACAATTACAGATATATATGTGTGTGTACATTTATGTCCTGTGCTTATTTTAGTGTCGGGGCTCAGGCATCCTCTTGTAGAACAGCAGGTACGGTGTGGATGAGGAGCACGTCTCAGGAGAACAGGCTCGCAGGAAGTCCTCCTCCTCAAACAAACGTACTTCAGAGTCATCAAACAGCAGCCATTTCCCCTCATACTCCAGCAGGCTGGTTAAAGCTTGCTGCTCTGCTGCCTCCATCCCACCAGGGGGAGCCACTGCCGCGACCTCCGGCTCCTTTTTGAGTCCGCCTGCATTCTGGCTGGAGTTGCTTACCGTCTTTCTCCGCTTAGATCCCTCCACTGCGTCACGGTTAGCTGCTTTGCTGCCGCTTCCCAGCTCGCAACTGGGCAAACTCCTCTGTCCCCCCAGGAGTCCAACGCCTCCCTCCAAAAGCTTTTTGCTCCCTGATTTAGTGCTAGCCAAACCCGTTCGCCGCTGCCCCCTTGTGCTCAGGCTGACTGACACCTCGCCATCGTCGAAGGTTGTGTTTTCGTCTGTCTGTGCTCCCTCTTTGCTTTCTTTTACATCCTCCTCAGTAACCTTTTCTTTCTTGTCCTGCAGCCAGACCTTCGCGTCCTTCAGATCGGACATGCGGATGTAGGTGGTATAGTGGCCGCTGCTGATGGTGACGCCGCTGTGCATGACCACAGCAAACAGTTCGTACTGCTGCCCTTTAGCAGCAGACGGCTTTGTGCACCACTCGTTCAGAGACAGGGTGAGGGGCGTCTGTAAGGGAGTGTTGACTTTAGAGAGGCCTGCGTACGGATCCACCCTGCCAAGAAAACCAGGTTAGACACCGAGCCTTAAGAGTTTTGCTTTTACAAAGGATCAGTTTGTGAACTCACTCCAAACTGCTGGCAGAGAAGCGCTTCAGGTGGATAGTGATGATTTCAGGAGTTTTGTCAAACAGCAGACTTCTTTCAGCCTCCGTGTAGTGATGACAGGTTTCACAGAAGTATTTATCTTCGCCAACGATGCGCTCCACAGAGGCAAACTGAGAAATGGCCCACGTCAAGGTCTTCATCTCAGGCTTCGGGTCTGGAGAGACTGAGAAGGTCAACAATATTACTTGTTTTGTATTATATTCATTTCATTAACAAGTAACCATAAGTAATAGTTTGAAAAATCCCCCATAGATTCTACTTCTCAAGTTAATGCCAGAGTTATTTCTGGGAAATTGTGTTATTCCGATAAAGCAATCTTTATTGCAAAAAGCCAAACTTGACTTTACAACAAATACAATCCGTGAAAAGAAGATGGCTGACGAGGCCCACAGCATGCCTATGGAGCTGTCAAAATTTGTAAAGTTTCTGTCAATTCAATATTTTCAATGCCTCACCTTCAGACAGGTCCTCTGGGCTGCTGGGCTGGTCGTCCAGCACCGGCACACTGATGTCCTGGAAGTCCTCTCTCCGCTCCGTGAAGCTCTCACACTCCAGACAGCGAGTCCTGAGTACCAGTCGGCCCTGGAACAGTTTCTCCATCAGGCCCAGGATGTCTGAGGCAAACAGAAAAGCCTGGATCAAGATCAGAACTTTAACAAGCATCCTGGATTCAAGGCAGAAGTTGAATCTATTTTTACCCCAACAGTTATCAGTTTTTGATGATGTGTTGCCTTACAGGCATTACTCAAACTTACTCCATTTTCCCACATTACTCCCTGTACCTTCATTGCTCACCTTGCTGTTTCTCTGTTTGACCTTTAGCTGATTTCCTTGCTGCAGACTGTTGAGCGCTTTTCTGCTTCGGCTCCTCCAACAGTCCATTCTCTGGCTCGGATTTGATCTGAGGTTTCAGATTTGTAGAGCTGATCTTCCCGACGCTGCAGAACTTTGAGAAAATACTTGGCTGCTTCCCCGATGATCTCAGCCAACTCAGAGTAACTCTCTTCTTCCTTTTCCCACTTGTCTCTTTACTTGATGCTTTTTCATCTTTCTCTTCATCGGGTTTCAGATTCTCCTCCTCCTCCTCCTCTCCCTCTTTACTCTGAGCGCTGTCCACGGTGATATCACTGGAGGACTTCCTCTTGGAGCGAGTGAAGGGTTTGTTTCTATAGACATTTTCCTCAGTGGACTCAGACTTCTTAGACTTGGGCTTCTTCTTGGCATTCCCCACCTCTGTGTCGCTCTTCCTCTTTCCGCTGACTTGTCCGTCCTCGTCTGTGGAAGCTCTGGATTCCGTCCCAGAGCAGCTGGAATCCGAGGGAACGCCATTCTCTGTTTTAACGTCTCTGTCGTCGTCCTCCTTCCTCTCCAGCTCCAGCTCTTTTCTAATAGTGTCACAGGCCTCCTGAATGTATCCCAGGATGCACTGCAGAACCTCCTGAGCATCATGCTGGAGGTAGCCTTCATACATAGGGTTCAGCTGCCTGCAAAGCAAAAAAACACAGTAAACACACAAAGTATTTTCACTCTAAACACATTTAAATATCAGAACAACAAATTAGGTTTCAATTTACTCCTTCAGATCAACATGTATTTTTATTTTGGTGCAAATACTTTAATCATCCTGTTCTACTTTTCTCAGGTTAGCCTCTGAATAGCAGCAGCAGGCTGACAGGACCTGATGGTGTGAAGTATTTTGCGAGGGGGCGTGGCCAGCTCTCCCTCGCTGAAGCCATCAGGGTTGAGCAGGAAGCTGGACTGCAGCTGCTCCACTGAGGTCATCAGGCTGCTGAAGCTCCCAAGGAGCTCAATGTGAGCCGGCACAGTCTCAGACACACACTGCGACACACACGCCGACTGCTGACTCTGAGGCTGAAGAATAAAACCCAAGAGGTTGGATGAATAAATGTTCTAGTTGTAACACACAAGAGCCTTAGAAAAACTCTGAAAGTGTGTTTATACATTAAAATCCAGATAAATGGTGTAATATCCTAAAAATTATTCAGTTTGCTTTGAACCAACCTCTTCGTTTTTATCAGTTTCATCCTTTGGTTTTTCTGGTCTTTTGGAAAGGTCGCAGAGCTTCTTGACCCCTTCTCTGAACCCCGGGCAGTAATACAGAACCTGCAGGAAAAACACAATTCCTTACATTTTAGCTCCATTTACACAGATTTCTAAAACCCAACAGCCAATGAGAACCCCACACATGAACATGTGTAGGATGGCTTCCTTCCACAGTTTATATTAGTCTTTCCAAAAAAATTGTCAGACTCTATGAGTGTGTGCGACTTAAATGGAAATTTAAAGAGCGGCCTTCAGCTATTATAAACAGCTTCTACACACAATTTAAAGAAAAGGAATATCAAGATTTTATCAATTAATCAAATTTTGTGTTTCTGAAGATCTTTGGAAAATCTGGATGTTTTATTTTTTAGTTCACAGTGACGGACACCAAAGCACTTTCTTGGTGCTTTGCAGCTTATACTTATTAGGATTATGAATTCAGATCAGCTCACAGAAGGACTGAAATAAGAGTTTTTGAAAATATTTTCTGCCATTTCTAAGTTTATTTCAAGGAAAGAAAGTGAAAAACAAAGATTGAAACCTCATTTAGAATGAAAAAAAAATTGATTTTATGTAAAAGTAGTTATTACAAAAAACATTTATGAAGTGAAACATGTTTTTATGGCTCACTCAATATTTATCAAAACATAAATACTGAAATTTACGTTTCAGTATTTATACTGAAATCCATTTCAGACTTTTACACATTTGTGCTTTTTTCTGTACATCCATCTACATTCTCAGCGAAGACGAGGCAAATGTCTATATCTTTTGTTCTCTTTGGAAAGGAGAGACATCTCACCTAATGTAAGCAACAGGTGAAATATGACACTGCAGCAGCAGGCCCGCTATGTGAACAGGTGTTACAGAGGAGATCACACAAGAGTCCAACTGGGTGATAAAACGTTCACCGCTTGTCGTCTCTTCACTTCCAAACAACGCCTCTACAGATAAGCCACAATGGGCCAATCTAAGCACACACTGCATCATTCAGGAGGACAACACACTACAAAGCAGCCTCTTATCTCCAGCCTTAAGCCGTTCTATTTAAAAACACCTTTCTGTTCTTTTAGTGAATGAGAAACAATTTCATCTCTTTGCCTTTTTATGGGTTGTTTTGTGCTACCATGTGCAAAACTTCCTTAAAGATTAGAAACCAGCAAGTATTTACCAGAACCCCAAAACAAACTTAAAAACTGGTGAAGCAAAATAAACTTTTAGGGTTCTAGTCATATTATACATTAAGATTCAGCAACGATATGTGACCTGTAATATATTAAATAAATTTGTGAAGGAGATTTTTTGATTTATAAAACTTGCACTAAGAGGTAATCACCCACCTGCAAGATGCTGTTTAAGTAGCAGGTGTTGCCAAGATTATTGAGACCCACAAAAGGCACCAGGTTCTCTTTCTTCTCACATGGGATTGGAAGGCCAGGTGAAGATGGACAGGGGGCGGGGCCATAGACCACCTGATCACAGCTGCAGCAGATTAGAAAAACAAAACAGGAAATAGATTGTTTAATTTTCACAGTCATTGCTTAAATTATTCTAGGTTTTTTACATGGAATGAGAGCATAATCTGTATGTTAGTGTAAAAATATTACACGTTAAAACGCTGAACCTTTATGTTCTCTAAAATTTTTCCAGCAGCTTTTCCTATATGATTTATGACCCAAATTCTACTTGTTCAGCTTTGCTTGTTTTTAAGTGTTCTATAAATAAACTTTGACATTACTTCTTTTTTTTTTTACAAAATTGATATTTGTCAACTGTTTCTAATACAAAAGAAATTGATTTGTGTACTGCTGACAAAATAAGTTAACATGGACTAATTTTAAAATATCAACATCTGTATCTCAGTGATTAACTGAGTGTGGTTCATAACATGACAATGTGGTTTACTATTGCAAAGTCTGTAAAAATAAGCTAAACTACTCTAATACTACTCACAAACCCACCTGGCTGGAGAATCTTCTTGTTCAGGTGTTTTGGCCTCTTCTGCTTGAGGTTCGGAGAAATCCAGAGCTCGTTTTGTGTCTTTCTTCTGGAAGAACTTTAAGGAAAGTTTATTCCTCTTCGCAGGACTCCCCTGTCCTGCTCCAGCATTCTCAGCCAGCAGACCTGACATCTTCGTTCTCCTTAGTACCTTACCGAGACAGAACAGCGCAGCTCACTGGCGAAAAAGAGAATTACACCTTGTATTTCAGTCGGCGCCATCAGAGCCCGACATGAACGAACGTAACTACGCACTTAAGTTTCTGCTCCTTTAATGTAATTTTGAGCCAAACAGTTCGAGTTGATCAGTTCAGACGGTTCTGATTTATAATGTAGTGTACAGTTACAAGTTCAGTTCGGTATTATATAACATATTACCAAGCTAACGCTAACTTAATGTTGCCTGTATAACCACCCCTCCACAACAACCAGAGACGAACCTCTGCCTCTCTATTTTTTACGTAAGAGTAAAAACAAAGCAGTGCGTATTTAAAAACTCATTCCAAACTATTTAAACACAACACAGTGCAAAAACTGGGTCGACATGGAGCGGTGTTGTGAAGCAGTGGGAGGAGTAAACAGGCAGCACGCTGCCTTCAACTGCTTAATTCAAAACAACGAACTATCTTAATTCGAGCAGTCAGAGGACACGTTTAAGTCTTACCTGAAGGACTCATTCCAGCTTCAGGTTTAATATATATTCCCAAATGTACGGTCATTCAAACCCTTTAGTCCGCTGTTTGACTTTACAGACGGTGCAAAGAGAAGTTGGCGCTTTTTCCTGCTCGAAGACACGTTGGCCGTTTCTCCGCCGGTGAAGAATCGACACAGTCTGAAAATATCCGACAAAAATATCAAATAACGGTTGCATTTCATAATTAATGTAAACCATGCGAGTATAAATCTTATAAATACGCACAAGTTTTTGTAAAATTAGATAACGTGGGAAATTAACAGACTAAAACGCAGGCCCAACTAAAGACACCTAAAAAGACGAAATTCATCCACCCTGTTGACGCCATGTTTGTAGTGTTTCCTGAAAAGGCAGCTAAGCTAAAAGAGAGAAAGATCGAGAGTTTGGGGTTCCCATCAAAATAAAGGCTGACAAACAAAACAGCTGTTTGCTGTGAGAAGGACATTTTATCAACAAACATAGACAATTTGGTTAGATATACAATCCATTTTTGGATAATTGTGCTTCCTTTAGGGGTAGTTACGAATGTCCATCCAAGGTTGTTTGCTGTTTGATTCACAGCAAAAGTATTTGTATTTGGGAAAAAAAACTGCTATTATTGTTTGATACTGTGATAATATTCACAATGTACTGCAACAACGATTCTACAATGGGCAAAACAATCTGAAATGAAGAGGCCTAGAACACATTGTTTGCAAGTGTAGTTTTGACATAACTAAAACTAAACCTTTAGTCTTATTCAATATAATTGGTTGTCGCCATATATTTCGTTTTTAAAAGTCTGCATATACGTAGTAAGTGGCACAATGACATGCAAAATGTAAACTAAATGTTAACAACTTCGTGCTTTTATTTTGAAATCATAAATCCGTTTTCTACCTGCAAACCTGAGCATACAGTCTGGAAGCTGTATGCTCCAAAACTATTATAATAATAACTGAATATATGCCGTATTTGTATCAGTTGCAATAAATTGTTTGATTATAAGTAAAGTTTTACATTCCTAAAAAAACGGTCCCGTCCCTAGGAATGATTAACAACTGTTGTACACAGTTTTGATCAACAGGGGGCGACATTATCCAAGGAATGTGACAGCAAAGTATCCAGCAGCATCATCACCATCTTCACTGGACCATCTCCTCATCTGACAGTCACCAGGCTACTCCTTCATGATTTCAACGGTAAGATACAGTTTGTTTGTGCATTGCTTTCTGGGGGAAAACGTAAAAATACTGTGATCGCAGCACAGAGCTGTCTGTTTAATCTCGTCTCACCTTAATAGTATCAGTTGCACTGTGATGTTAAAAGGGGTACAGACTGTTGGTGCTGGCGTGTGTTTGTACGATGAGGGGAGTATCTTAGCACCTGAATGTTGCCAAAAAAAAAAAAAAGCGAAACGACAGGTCCGTTGTTGCATGGTGGGATTCAAATTGCGGGGACATTTTTTTTTTTTCATACGGCGATACTCGAGCTGGACGTTCCGTTTCTTCTTCTGCTGCCGCTGCTGCTGCAGAGTGGATGCTTGGTCAGCAGCAAACATTGCATCAATGGAGCTGTGCTATACTGTGCCTGAGCTTCAAGAAACCCCTTGGTTATCAGGTGTTGTTGCAGCAAGGATGCAGATAATGGACGGTAGTAGTCTCGTAGTCTAGTACTTCCTGTGGGACTGGCTGATATTCCCAAAGGTATCCTCAGTCTAATGCTCCAGAATAGGATGTCTCCTCAATCTCGGGCTTTGGAGTGACTCTAATATAAATTTCATGACTGGTTCAGTGTGCAAAAATGTCTCAACAGGAATAATTTCAGGGTATTTCATCCCAAATAACACAGCTACACTTTCTTCAAAATTAATTTGATTAATGAAGAAAATAAATCAGGATAATGATTTACTAAGCTGTAATCTGAGCTGGTTCTAAGCTCCTGTTTGGGGGCCTAGGCAAAATTTTGGTTCGTACAGGTGCAAGAATGTGTTGAAAAGAGAACCTCTAGTCATGCAATCAACAAAACTGACCTTTATGGAAAACTGTCGAGAAAATAGTTCAAAGAAAGCCAAGCAAAGTTCTATTTGAAGCTTTCCGCAAGCCGTGTAAGGGACAGATACAGTTTGGGAAGAGAAGCTCTGTTCAGATGAAAAACAGTATTTGTTTAAAACTAATGCTGCACTTCCACTTGAACAAGCTAAAGTGAAACATGGTGGTGGCAGGATCATGCTATGGGGAGGCATTGTTTTTAAAAGGAACTTGAATAGAGTTGATTAAAAGACAGATGGAGATGTATGCAGGCAAATAATTGAAGAAAAACTGTTAGAAGCCACAAAAGACTTGAGATTTTGCTTTGAGCAGGACAGCTACCATACAGAGTCAGAGCTGAAATGGTTTTGATCAAAGAATATTCATTCATGTGTTAGAGAATCCAGGTCAAAGTGGCAGAACAAAATGGAAAAAATTCAGTCTGTAGATCTGCAAATCTGGTAGAAACATACCCTATAGACCTGCAAATGTAATGTCAGTTATTGGTTGTCCTAGCACCTTTCCCCTCCACTTCACAGGTTTGCACTACTATTTGCTACTCTACAAAGTTGGTGGGCATGTTTCAAAATATATGGTTGTTTTTTAGTTCTCATAAATTGTGGTAGGACTTCAGAAGTTAATTGCAGAGTAAAGGATGGAAATTATTAAACAGAATGCTGTTTGGTTTTTATTTTAGCCTCTCAAAAAAGTATGCAGATTATTTTAAGAAAAAAAATATAACACACACAAAAAATCAAATGTAAAAACAAATAAGTAGTTTATCCTGATTGCTGTTGTTTAAGGGATTTAGCTGTTAGGAGAGATGAAGTGGGGTAATTCAGAAGCATTAACATGTTAATCAACTAGGTTCTTTTCAAAATGAAAACATTTTTACATATTAGGGAGCTTTGTTTTGCTCGATTGCTAATGCAGCCAAAGAATGATAATTCTGGTGGTTTTAGGGGACCATTATTAGTTGGGGGTGTGGGAGGATTTGGAGGAGGAAGTACTGGGGGATGCTTCTCAGTTTTTTAAGCCATAGGTTGGCCCTGGATCTGATAAATACAACTGACGGGGCAGTAATTTTTCACATCCCGTCTCAGAGTTCATCTAAATCCTAACGTGGGGCTGCATAATAAAGAGGCATTATTGTGGTGCTTCTCTCTCATCGCCTCCTAATATCTGTTTTTTTCTTCAACAAAAGGCAAACCCCACCACCCAGGTTCCTGAGCTATAGAGTATGACTTTCCTAAAACAGTAGAAACAAGACTTTAAAACACATTAAAACTCATTAAGCAGATTTGAGCTTTGAAATGTTAGAATTATTATTTTTATTGAAGCAAGAATTTTGTCAGTTTCTTTTCACCGGATGTAAATGCAGCAATTTTGTATATTTTATTATTTTAACTTGTGTTAACGAGGAGTTCTTTGCATGTCCCGTGCAATGCTGCTGGCCTTTATTAAAGCAGGCTTTGTTCCAGGAGGCGCGGAGCCCTCACAGCACGGACTGGGAGATGTAGGTGGTGTGAACGCTTTAAAGCCCAGGAAAAAAAAATCTCCCTACTCTCATGCTCCGTCTCTGTCAGGAGGAGATCACTGATGGGAAAATGAAGGCATGTTGAGTGACAGACAACGGTGCACTCCAAGAATCTTTTTAGCTCTCAGTACAAATCCTGTTGTTACAGCTGCACACAGTTATTATTTTGTTATTTGCATCAGATGAACTATTACTGTACTGCAACACTTTTTAGCAAACCTGGAAATACATCATTAGCATGTTTTCAGTCTTTCTGATTTTATTTGAAGAACTCATTGCGAATAAGGCAGTAAAACACAAACAAACTAAAGGATTTGTGTTTGAGAGTTACATTCCCTCCTTTGACCTGCAGGGCATCCTTCAAAGGTTGGGAACAGCTGGTTTAATCACATCATTGCAGTGATTTTATAAGAACGCATATCTTGAGACCCAAATTCAACTCATTAACAGATAAACTGCGACTCTTATCGCAGTTTATTTCTTTCCACTGAAAAAAAGTACCGGGGGACAAATCTCACAGGCTGCATTCGGCTGAAGGGAAAGGCTTAATATGTCATTAAGCGTAAGTTACCAAGTGCTTACAGCCTCACACGTGTATGCAGTGAATCTTAAAAATCTATACACCCTTAGAAAAATGCCACATTTTCATAAAATAATGATATGAGTGGAAAAATAAATCACTTTAAACCTTTTACCACCTTTAATGCTACGTATGTTCTCTTAACAATTCAACCTAAAAATAAACAAATCAAAGTTTGAAGTAGCTTCTGATTGCATAGTATTATTTGGTAGGAGTTTAATTGCATTCCACACTTTGACTTGGTTACAGACTTAGTCACAACTTGTTTTTCTTGTGATGTCCTTTTTTTGCTTCCTAGCTCCAGACTGATACCTTTCTACAGCTGGATGACTTAATTTTTTTGTAATCTCTGCAAACTATACCTTTAGCTAATAGACGCAAATGAGCAACTAAAAAAAAAATCTTGCTTGGGCAGCTGAACTTTGTTTCTAGTTTATCAGATGCTTTATAATTAATTGCAGAAGTGTTCCCAAGAAGAATTAGTGTTAAAACTAAATTAAAAGGTTCTTATCAAAGTACTCGTTTAAGGGTGTGCACATTTATGCAAACAGGTCTATATTTTTGGTTTATTTGCTAAATGATTAAAAAGAAAAATTCTTCCCCATAGTCTCTTCCAGGGATGTGAACACTTTATAGAGCCATCGTTCATCAGGTATGATGTCCTGCTGCATGCAGGAGTGTTCAATGTCCACATACTTTAGAGCAGGGTTCCCATTTGATGCATGCTCAGGAGGTGGGTGTTTCCAACCCGGCCACTCTGATGTTGGGAAAAATAGCTCCTGTATCCTACTCAGTCTGCTCTCTACTCTCGCAGCTCTCCCGTTTCATGCAGACTGCCTGCCTTCCAGCGTAGTGCTGTCCTTTCACTCTCCACTATTCATTACCATCTTGTGTGTATTTTCACAAACCTACTAAAGTGGACCAAAAGCGCTGGGACAGAGAACTGACGAGTTCATGCTCAGATGAAAGATGCATACATATAGATGTAACTTGTTCTACAAAGACAGAAGCTTTTACTAAATTGCAGTTTTATTACCAAGGATAGAACATTCACTTACAAAGGTAAGAGATCATTTTTATTTGCATTTTTATTCACTACACATTTTTTGGCATTCTCTCTGTAGTTTTCTCTTCATTATTTGGTGTTTTTACTACTACATTGCCACAATCAGTAGTATTATCATACCATTTAAATCATATTTCCGTCTACATAGTTAGTTGCAATGGGCATAGTTTCAAAAGTTACCATTCAGGGGATTATTTGTTGTTTGGAGCGATCATATCTGCAGCTTCAACTGATGGCTTCGGTGAACACTCAGTGGGGATGTCTTCGCTTGGTTTCCTCTCCCTCCTTCTCTATCAAACCCCTCCTTGCCTCTCCTCTCTCCTCCTGTGTCTGCATGTATTCACAGTTAGTCTAAGCCTCTGCTCTGCTTGTTTGCCTGCCACAGACCGTCGGCTCTGATTGGTTGGCAGACTGCAGTTACACATTAAATGTTGTCTGTTCACTATGGGTGTCATACTTCACACGTGTTTTGTTTGTTACACTTACAATTTTACCTCAGTGCTCAACCTAAGGAGCACGTTAAACAGGGCTGACCCGGATCAGTGTTCGTCCTGCTTTCTGAGTTTATTTATGTTTGTGTCGGTGTGTTTTTCTTGGAGGTGCAGAGAGGTGAGTCATACCGGCTCACACGCTGGTGGCTGCCACCGGGATTCAGTGTAACCACATCGTGTTGTGTGATTTGCAAATCGGCAGTGTTTGATGAAGCAGTGTATCTGTGAAATGTCGACCTTTCAGGAAATGAAAACAAGCAAATTTGCCTTTTTTTGAAGAGCTTACCATCTATTGATTTTTTTTTTCTGTGCAATGTTTCCTATTTGGAGGAGGTCAGATCTGAAAGTATTTTTTACAAAGCCAGTAGCTTTTAGAGGAAAGTGAAGTTGTACTGTACACTTGTTTAGTATTAAGAGAGGGAACTTGATTTTACAGTTTCTTGAAAATATGTTAGAACCCCTTAAATAATTTTCACATTTTGTAATTTTTCACAACCATAAATTTTATATTAAGTTACTGTGATTTTATGTAGAGTCCATGCCTGAGGTTTTTCTGCATGGAGTTTGCATTCTCTGAATTCGGTGCATTTTGGGGTCTCAGGTTACTTAAAAATATTTATTTATTTATTTATGTGTGGGCTTTGCCTTGCTGAAGTTCTTTATCTCTGTCAGAATGTGAGAAAATTTCTTGTCCGCAACAATCTTATGTTATTGCACTGAATATTTGTTAATTTTAGTTCTGGACTGACTTAAAAAAAACAAAAAACGTTTATTCAGCCTTGTAGCAGACACCCAAAGGTTTGGGGCTATGATTGAGACGTATTTAGATCTGTTCATAATTGTGTCCATCTTGAAAAAAGACCCAGTTTTATTTGAAGAAAAGTCACCCCACAGCATAATTCCACCAACACCATGTTTTCCTGTAGGTTTATTGTACAATGTTCTTTCTGTGTCAAATATACCAGTGAAATTGAGAGTTCTAGTGTGGCTTAATCTGACTATAAAATGCTCTCCCACCTGTTGGAGACTTTAGGCAGGCCAGGATGTCTTCAGCAGAATAAAATGTTTTTGTTTTGCAACCCTACTCCTTACTCCATGTATGTGGAAAATTCATGAACCTTGGTATCATCTGGAAATCAACCGGTAAAAGCAAGAAATTTCTGCAGCTCCAATAGTGCTGTGATTGTTTTTTTTTCTTTGCAGACTCCCTTATTAGTTTTCCTCTTGTCCTTTTATTCATTTTGGAGAAAATCCAGTTTTTATTATGCAGTTTTGTTCAATATATTCACCACATCTTGAGTACAGTCTCCACTGTGCCACTGCATTTTTTTTAATACCTATGTGCAGTGAGATCCTTCTAATCCTTCATAACCTGTTTGCCAGCAGTGCTTTTGGCTAAACCAATGGTGCCCAAAGTTGGTCCCTGGTGGTAGTTAAAACCTTTTCAGCTTGACAATGTCCTTCTTAGGCCTTCTAATGAGCCATCATTTGATCCAGGTGAGTTAAACCGGGGAGAGAATTAAAATATGCAGGATTCCAGCCCTCGAGGACCGACTTTGGGCATCACTGGGCTAAACATGTTTGTCATATTAAAAGCAGCTATTAAAGTCCTAGCATTTTACTAGGAGTATGCACACTTTTGAGACCCACAGACAGTTTAGATGTGAAACTAGAATCCTGTGAAAAATGATCCTACTTTGGTTCTACTATGAAAAGCAGGCCATTAAAGACCAATGCCTTCGGTAGAACTCTACTAAAGAAAAGGCATAGCAGCTTAATCTGATGGAAAGTGTATTGAAGGACTGGAGTAGTCGCACATTCAGACACATTCTGAGAATCTGTAGCCAGTCCAGTGAGCATCTTAGGATGGCTGCTCCTATACAGAGCTGCTGAACTATGAACAAATGGCCATGAAATGCTTTTTTACCCATTACCCCCCCACTGTATGTGTGTGTGTAGTTTTTTTGTTCTTTTTGGTGTGGTTTTATGACTTTCAAAATAGTAATTATTACAGCCTGATTCCTTAAACAGAGATACCGGCAAAGAGTCAACGTATGCAGTGTGACACATTACGTAGTCTATACCCACTAGCATTGTGCAGATCTGCTGTGTCAAGAACTGCAAGTCAAGGATGGAGATGGCCCATAATTTTCCCAGATGAGTGTTTGAAGTCGGCCTGTGTCAGTGGATGCCAGGCTGTGTTCTGTGCTTCAGCTGGCTGGACGCCCAGCACGCCTCGTGTGCTTCATATTCCACAGACTTCCACATCCACGACTTCTCATAAGGCTTCACTGAACCTGTAAATGTCTTTTTTGACCCACACACGTACACCCCCACACACACATATACATACATATATATATATATATATATATATATATTAGAAAAAGGGGAAAAAAATGTGTTTGATTTTCTGTCAGAATTAAGGAAAACTTTCAGACGAGTGTATGTTGGCAGCATGCTGGCCTCCTTAAAGTCCAATTATTTTAATTGTTTTATTTCCATAATATTAATGGTTTTAAACAGATTCTCTTTTATCAAACAAGTGGCAGAGTTATGGCATAAGGAGCTTTAAGGCTTCTTTGCTCAGCTGTGGGAGGGACGGGACTCCCTAAACTCTGTGTGTGTCAGTCAAAGCAGCCAAAAACCCCTCGCTGAGAACACACACAGATACATGAGAGCCAGGAGTCAGAGCATACACACACGCCAGCTGAGCGAACGCCTGGGGAGGGTACTACTAATCTCATTCTCCGCTGACACACTAGTGATCATCTGTGCATGCTTTCGCAGCTCTTTCTTCTGCTATCCTGGTATTCTGAAGCTGGAGGTGTGTTCGCTTCTATCTGTGTCAGCAGATCAGGAAAGTTCACAGAGGCACCAGGGGTGTTTGTTCACTTTTTACCAGCAACACTTCTAATCTGCAAACCACAGCATCCCAGTAACTGCAACACTTTGCTAAAAAATTGTTGTGCAGCACTGCAATTCTTGCAGGTTAGGAAAAAATAAAAGCACTGATAATGATCTAAAAACTTGATTTCATCCAGTCTAGGATTTGTTGTTTCTTTCACCTGAAAAATCCTAAATGTTTCTATATAAAAAATCCACATGACTTGTATGGTCCACAAGTGCTTACTGCTGACAGATTGAGACTGCTTCTGTTTGACCTCAGAAGAATGTTGAAAACGATTTAGTTTCTCCACAGTAATGAGTCTTCAAATTAAACATTGATTGGCATTACACCAATCCTAGCCAGCTTCTTGCATGTTTTCACTGATATTCTTAGTTTCATTTATCTTTAAAATATTACTTTAAACCTAAATCTGCCAAGGGTATTAATAATTGTTGGCTTGAGCACAGTGTTGCAATTTGCAAGCTGTTTGATCTAATTAAATTTTTTAGATTAAAAAAAACAGACATAAATGATGTGTAATATAAAACAGTCAAACAATAGAGTCAAAAGAACCCAGAGTGAACTGCCTTTTTATTTACCCTTTAGTTGTGAACTCAGCACTTTTGTCCCAGACAATTCATGAGTTTGTTGTGGTTGCAGTTGCCTGCTATTGGGCATAAGCCAGACAGCACTGAAATCATTGCCAGCGTGGGCAGATTTCTGCCTTTGCACAGAAAGCACATTTCGTTTTTTTAAAGGAATGTCTTACATCTGCACAGCGTGCTCCAAACTGATTCAGTCTGTGATATCTGGGCAGATTAATTGAAGTTATTTATTCCAGCACCTGAATTGAGACATAACAGTACATGGAGTTGAACATCTTGAAAATCCAAACTGTGGCTGATTTGGGTTGATGAGGAGATTGCATATTTGGAGGTTATTAGTGGGTAATTATTGCCAGCTGAGATGCATCAGATTGCACACAAATTGCATTGCCTTTAATGCACTGATGAAAAATGCCTATTTTTAAATGTCACACAATCATTCAACTAGAATAAACTAATTACCATTAATCCTATCACTTTGTTGCTCTTTTCCTCTTTGTGATGTATGTTACTGCTTTTGTAACATATTTTCTATCATGGATGTTATATAAATCTTCAGTGTCTCTGAAAAGAGCAAATATTTTGAAACACAATGTGTTAATGTGGAAGGATAAATCTGCCTTTTGCTGTGCGAAATGATGGTATGCGTGTTTCTGTGGAGCTTCCTTTGTGGACGTGTGAGTGGGTGATGTTGGCTGGACAAGGGTCAGCGAGTTGGGCGGGAAGGCATGGAGATCAGAGGAACAATACTGTAAGACTTTCCCTTGTTTCTTGTTTTCACGTTGAGTGGAGGACATTTGCTTGGTTTTCGTTTTCAAAGAAAAGTAGCGGTTGATATCATAAATACAGGAAGTGGAACTGATGACATCTTTAAAACAGATATATTTGTTTACTACTGATGGAATGGATTACTGTAAATGTGTTATCCTTAAAAGATAAAAATCCCAACAAAATAGACTATTAACAAAAACTGTCTTAAAATAAAATGAGTAATTTATTAAAATTCTAAAATAATCTATAAAATCCAGCATTTTCCAGCATTTTGCTGAAGACAAAATCAGAAAGGAGTGTAAGTAAGAGAAAAAAATAAAAAAGATTTCTCTTGAGAATACTTGTGAGATCAGACACAGATGTTGGATGAGTTGGACTGGGACAGAATCCCAGCTAATCCATCCATGTAATCCATCCCTAAGATATTCTATCAGGTTGAGGTCAGGACCCAGTCAACTTCCTCCACACCAGCCTTACTCTTTCAGGTCTTTATGGATCTTGCCTTTTGCAAGGGAGTTAAAAAATTCGAAAAATAAACAATGGACAAGTGCAACAATAGCCTGATAAAAAAAGATCCTATTGTTCTACAGTTTGCTTCGTACAGAGTCTGGACCCTCAGCTGTTGAAAAACTATTGCTTTTCTGTTGAAGTTTGTAATGACTGGGTCTTATTTTACCCGATCGCTAATGTTTGGTCGTGATGTTTTTAATGTACCAGGTTGATCAGGAAAGAAGTTTGCATTGAAGCTTATAGGACTTTGCATGTGCTGTAAACAACCATCAACCATCAACCATGTTGAAAAAAAGATACAAATGGATTAAAATGTGCTCTAAGTTTGTGGCCTAAATGCTCTTTTTTTTTAAAGTTTTTCCATTAAAGAGTGCAGAGCTGTAAAAGGAAAATTGTAATTCACTGGGATTTTACTGTACAAATAATGTGAGATGATGGTTTTTGTCCTTCACCCATAAGTGGACATTTCTGTTCTTGATGCCTTGTGTTCTTTATGTTTTAGCTGTTTGTCCAGTTGACACACCTGTCAGCTAAAATACTTCAACATTAGAAAAAGCCGATCATGACCCTCCAAAGATCACCTACCCCTGCAACAGACTGTTAAACTTAGTTTCCCTAAATGCATTAGTAACAGAAAAGATGCTGCCTTCTAATCACATAACTGTAATGGCATTGTTAGAAGACAGTGATCATTAAAGGTTAAAGATATGGCATTTGTTTGTCTTTGGCAGATCATTGTATGTATATACAGCTGGCTTGGTTTTTGCCAGAAATAACGGAAAAGGCCAGAGTTCTCAAGGATCAGCAATGAGAAACAATAGCATAGGTCCATCCCTGTATTGTTTCCCCAGCGCTGCTACTTAATGGGTTCCTGGCATTGACACGCAGGAAAAAACAGAGTCTGCCGTGAGAGAAGCCTAGAGTGCTGAGGGTAACTTCCTTAATGGAACCTTTGTCGTCAAATACTGTGTTCTAATTTGCTGAACCCAGGAGGCAGGAACTTCTTGTTTCAATATTGTTGGAAATGACCGCTCCCTGTAATGAGATGCATTTAGGTTTGTGCTAGAAAGTGTTTAGAAGATCCCTTTTAGCACTTTAGATGATACATGCATATTGACATGAATGGAAATTGAGGTGGATTGTGGTTTTTTTTTGGCACTGAATATGATTCTATGAGGTCAATGCCTGCTGTTAAATGACAGACTCTGCATTATTCTCAGTTGCTTTATTATTGTCTCAACCAAAATGCAATATGATGCTCTGCTATAAAAGATCATGTATTTTTACCAAAACAATCTGTGTTACAGCCTTTTTTGGATTGGCCCACACACACACCACATGGTCACAACAATGTTTTAAGGAGTATAGATTAGGAATGTGCACTGAGGTTTGGAACCACTGTGTCCACAATGCAACTTTAAAGTCTAAGAGGATCCACAGCTAACAGTAAAGTCTGCTATTTGGCAACTTTAGAGTCTCTCATTAAGCTACATTGACAGCAGAGAAAGAAGGATGGATTGGACCAGCGCTTAATGTCAGCAGTTTTCAACAGCACTACGGTAGTTTGCTCTGCATTTAGCTTAATTACGCTCCTGAAGTGAAGCCAAATGTAAATATGCCTGGTATGGAGAAAAGCAGGCCGAACTCCAAATGCAGCTGCCTGCCGCAGTCAGCCAGACCCAAAAGCCTGGGAGAGGAATCATCTGTTAGTATCCCTCAACAGATGGAATATTGTACACTGTTTGGTCTAAATATCCAAACTCTAAAGTAATTCAAGTATTTCTTTCAATACCAAATCTTCAAAGTCGTATTTGATAATTCTAAACAACACTGACAGTTATCCTTCAGCTTTTTGTTGTTAAAGAATTTTATCAATTAACAAAATCAAATTCCTAGTTTGATCTGTTCTATCTGTACAAAGAACAAAAACATTCTTCACTGTGAACTGATAAGAAAATATTTAGCTTGTTTCTTTTGTTTGAATCTTGCTGAAACAAACCAAACTGTGACTGTAGAGCTGATCTACATACCAAAGCAGGATTTCTGTGCACCATTTCTCTCCTCTAAGGGTGGAGTTTGGTGCCTGTATCATTGGTTTTACTTTTCAGGTGTGTGGAGTGAAGTGCAGGCAACAGAAACCTAAATGCTTGTTGTGCTTTCTTCATTTCTATATTACACCAAAACTCAAAGTGTCACCCAAAGGTTGAGAGATCCAGAGAGCTTCTGATCAGGTTTGTTCCAGAATCCTGTAAAGGGTCCTTGTACATGAATAGCATGAAGTGACATTGCATGCATTTTAGTAAGTCACATCTGTTTGCACCGGGAGTTGAAAATTGCATTTCTTTTATGAGAGAGACATTCAACATGTGGATCAGGATGTCATGTCTTTGTTTATGTGGATGACATGCACTTCAGATGCAGTCAGAGCATGAGGCTCCATGAGGCTCCAGAGCTCAGCTGGTTGTTTTCAGTCAGAGTTGATGCTCCTTGAATACAAATTAGCAGCTCAAAAGCTGAGGCTGTGGTTCTCTCTAGGAAAGGGAAGAGGTTATCCTACCTTAGGTGAAGTTCTAAGGGTGACTGACTATTAACCAGTTAGCTTAGATCAACTTAGTGTTTCTGTGTATGATTGTTCCTTCAGTCACACTATCATATTTTTGTGGTAAAGAAGTGAGATAAACAGCTCAATCTTCCAACAGCATTCAATGTTCTTTCACAAACCCATGGCCATACTCTTGGGATTCTGAATAAAACAACAGGACTATAAATACATGAATAAGAAAACAAGTTTATACATACATCCAACAATCCAGTACTGTGTAGTCAAATCGGATATTTGAAAATAAAAAGAAGATATATGCTGAACTTCCACAGTGGTGCATCTTGCAGCAGTCCAGGATCTAAATAAAGATGCTCCTCTGGGAGGTTTACCAGGTTGAGGGCTACTAACAGATATAGGGCATGATAAAATATCCAGGTATTAAAGTCAAAGAAGTAGGGCTGCATAATGTAAGAAAATCATTCAATAGGAATATTACTGGTAGAAACTTTGATGGCAATAATAGTTATAATAAATTCCCATCTTCCTCATTCACTTTTGGGAGGTTTGGTGCTGTCACTGGTGTCAGATCTGCTGGCATGACATATCCCCCTGCAGTGACCTAGCAGTTAAAAGCAGTTTATGTGGTTGGTTAACCCAGTGGTCCTCGTGGGCCGGCATCCTGCATGTTTTAGTTTTCTCCCTGGTGGTAGTAACTTTTTCAGCTTGTCAATGTCCTTAGACCTTCTAATGAGCCATCATTTGATCCAGGTGTGTTAAACCAGGGAGAGAACTTAAACATGCAGGATGCTGGCCCACGAGGACCGATTTTGGGAACCACTGGGTTAACCTAACATGCTAACATGCATGTTTTTGAATGGTGTGCGGTACTTGGAGAAAACAATGCAGAAAACCCCTTGCCAGAATTTACACCAAGGCTTCCAAACTTTAAGCTTTATTTTTTTCACAATCCAAATAGGAATGGGCTAAGATATCAACCCTGCTGTACACCTGTATTTCAAGAAGGATTATTTTTCACTATAAATAATAAGATGTGACTTTATAACACATTTTTTAAGCATATCTTAAAAATACATATTTGTTAATTTCTTTTAAGAGTTTTTCTTAGATCTTTAACTCTGATCCTGTTTTACTTTACCCCAATAAAGAAAATAACTGTCAGAAAATCAAACTTTAAAGCATGTATGTTTTTTATTAGGTGTTGAACCATCACATTTACTGTTGTTTTTATGTTTAGCTGGGAAACACAAACTTCATGTCAAGCAAAACCTTCAATTTTACAGTATTTTACTTCCTGCAGCCTTTGATTACAGGTTTTCCTCAAATGGAAGGTCATTACGTTCACTGCCAGGCCTCTGCTGTGCTGTACATATTGTGTGCTTACAGGGGGTGATGAGGTGCTAAGCCCAGAGTTATCTACACGGTGCACACACCCAGAGTTCTCTTCCATGTGAGCTTCCTGAATTTCTCAAAAACCAAAACTCAGCGCATGCGGTTTACTGTTTGCAGTGTCTCACACTGCTCTTGCTGACAACATGGACAGCAAGGAGAGGCAGAGAGTGAACCACAAGTATGTGACTGTTTAGAGAGCCAGGGAAGCTGCTGAACTGTAGGAAGGTCTCAGCTGTCCAAAGTGTCACGTTTAGTCTTTTGTTGTTTTGATTTTTCCATCTTGCACAGCACAATCTTTTCAGCATTTTTTGTCTAAAAAAGATACTATTTTAGGACCTCTATGGACTCTTGTTTGTCTTGCAGCGATTTATTGAGCAGAGAAATTACAATGAAGACATTGTTTGTTCAAACATTTTTTAGCATCTGGAATAATCAGTGAAATGCAATTTTTTTGCTCCTAAGTGAAGAATTTCATGCAAAGTGAAAAACTCGCACTTTTGCAAAATATTTACTGACAGCAGATATGCCTTCTATTGTCAAAAGGAAAAACACCAGCAGTGGTGGCTGTGTGGAATAGGAGACAGAGGAGACAGAGACCTGTCAGTTTGTCATCTTTACTGCAGTGTAGTTATATGTGTGTGTGAGAGAGAGCGGGAGAGCGTTTTCTTTTTTCATATTTTTACCCTGAGAGCTTTTGACAGAGTCCAAATCAGTTTCTTCAGCAGCTTCACTTTCTAACCTCTTGTTCCTCCTCTCAGAGTGCTGTATGTGTTGGCATTTATTTAAAGGTTATTTATGATTTTGCGGGCTGATATGTTCTATTTCTATCTTCCCTGTCTAGTAATTGTGTGGGCTATTGATAGTTTTTTTTTTTTTCTTCCAAGGGTTTTCTTCAAGGCTGGTAACAGTTTAAAGATCTTGGATTTTTAACAGAGATGTGCACTTTCTGAGATGAAGTTTCTAAGTAACGCGTTACTGACGTCGGACCCTTACACTTTTTTAAGTAACAAGTAATCTAACGCGTTGCTATTTCAAATCCAGTAGTCAGACTACAGTTACTTATCGAAATCACTTTGACTTACCGTGCGTTACTATTTTCTTTTGTAATTTAATTTTATTAATTTTATTTCATTAGACTCTAAAATCCTACTTATAGTTTTCCAGAAAATACTGGCCCACACAAAAACACGCATAAATTACTAAAGTTTTTTGTACTGTTGTAACCATTAAGCAATCTCCCCTTCAGTTCAACCAGATAAGTGGAGACACATTGTTGATGTTACTATTATAAAATAACTTGCAGTAAAGTATTGGCAAAGCTCAATGCAGTTTTCACAGGCGACGGAGCGTTGTTGTCAGCAGCTACTGAAAGTAACTAAAAAGTTACTTTTACTGTAACTTAGTTACTTTCCAAATCAAGTAATCAGTAATCTAACTAGGTTACTTTTTCAAGGAGTAATCTGTAATCTGATTAAAGTTACTTTTTCAAAGTAACTATGCCATCACTGTCTGCCAAAGCTCAAAAACGTACATATTTGAAATGATTGAAGTCAGGCGGAAAGGCGCAAACTGAGAAGGGAGAAGAAAAGGGACGAGATAAAGTGCAGGTAGATGCAAGACTTTTGTGCAAAGAACTTTCTTTTGTGTGTGCACTCTAGTTATTTGATGTTCCTCTCCTGTTTCACAAAAACAATTATACATTAATGGGTTGCACAAGGCTCGGTTATGTAGATGAACAGAATAGAAAAGCATGAACAGATACAGATGTTTTTAGGCTAGCTTGAGCTTTCAGACAGGTGTGTTTGTGTACAGACACAAACACAAAATGAAGTATTGAAGTGTTTCTTGTGTGAGTTGCACCAGGTTAGGCCTCAGTGGGACACATTCTGACCTGGATTTAATGAGCCCTGAACTCTTGCTGCTGCTCCACCTGTGAGTGACTGTGTTTGTGCATTTCAGCATCTCACCATCCCTTACTGGAGCAGCTAAAACACTTGTTTCCCACCCGGGACCACGCAGACACATCTATGTTTAGCCACTGTTCTACTTTGTGGTCCAAAAACCCCTTAAAATGTATTGTAAGCCATATCTTAAACCATCAAATGTTATTCTGAGACTAAAATACCATTTAACACTGTTTAAGCAAACATTTCTGCTTAAAAAAATGTGATAACTCCCGTCAGGTGTCTGCATAGAATAGATAAAACGTGTGGAATAACAAAAAAAAATGTGCCTCCCCCCAGATTTGCTGGACAGAATGGACATTTTGTACATAAAACAATTCAAGTCACAGGCCGATGGGATTATGTGCAAAATGCTGCAAAATTAGGGAAGACTAACCAGTAGAGCCATGCAGCAGAAATCAGGCAGGCACACAGAAATTAAAGAGTCATGCAGTTAAAACAAGACCTCCTGAAGTGTGCCAGTAAACAATGCATACATTATAGCAGTCTGAAACAGCTTGCTCTTCTGAAATATTTTCAATTTTCACAGAACTGTTACATTATTTACCATTTCTTTAAATACACAATACTCTGTTAGGGAAACTGCTAAAGACTCAGAAAAGTGACTCAGCAGTCATAAGTAGTAAAGTGGGAAGGCGCAGGTGTTGCTGTGATACAATCAGTATAGATAGATTGCAGCACTTGAACTCCCACACCCATGATGAATGACTCTAATCAGGACAAGTGTATCATCAGGTGGCCTCTTGTGATTGTCAATCAGGGGCAAGTATTCAGTGTTTCAAGTTAGCGTATCTAAATACCACAGCAGGAAAAATGAATCAATCAATATACGCTTATAATGATTTTTATCATAAAAAAAACTCAAGTAAAAACAATATTATAATCAGGGAGACAAATTTAAAAATGACCAAATTTAATAACATGTGATTCAAATGAATAATAATTCTTTAAAAGTTTTAGAAAATGACTTCTTTTTTCTTTTTTCAGTCCCAAAGGGGATCTTGGGTGGGTTAAGTGTGGCTCATTACTGCTTTAGCTCTGACTGCACCATCAGTTCAGTGGCAGTGTAAAAATAACCAGGGAGCAACAGTTCAAAGTGCTTTCCAGTCAACTTCCACTGAGACCGGGATGAGCTGCTGCTGCGGTTATGACTGTAGCCATGGGTTAGCTCAAACAATCACATCTGAATCATCCACTAATGTGGCTTCAGTCAAAGCATTGTGCAAAACACGGGATATTACAGTGTAGCAGAAGAGCTGTAGCTTCAAAATAAGTGAGAAGTAAAAGAGACAAAGTTGACCTTATGAGAAGCTGTTATACTTCATGCTCTTTTTGGTGGGAAAAAAATTATTACAGGAAAAATTAAACTATTCTTCAGGCAGCTATATTTGCTTATAGCTAAAGAGCTTGATTTCTAGCAAATGTCTTCAACCATCTTTGCCACTGTTCTCATTTAACCTACCTTTACATTTTTAAAGTTAATTTTCCAATGCAGCCACTGGAAAATTTTCCTGAGTCTTGCAATAATTTTTAATAATTCACCAGTGTGCTTGCAAAATAAACAAAAAATACATGCTTTTTTATGTATAACTTAGAAAAATGTTAACACATCCTCCATTTATCTTCTTCTGGCCTATTTAGCTACCAAAGTTGCTGACAAGTTACCATTATCTCTCCATTCTCCCCGGTAACAAAATTCCATAGACAGCTCTCCATGTCAGCCAATCAGATTAGAGATAGCCCCTGATTTCAATTCAGCACTTCACCCTGCTGCTAGAAAGCATTTTGCAAGACAGATAGGAACATATAGCCTTTTTGCTACGTGCGTTTGTGATTTCATACTCCACATATGGGGGACATATACAGATTGATGACCTTATGTTTAATTTTAAAGGCAGAGAAAAATAGATTTGGAAGGAGAGCAGAAATATAGATGAAGACAGGAGGGGTTACAGGAATACAAAACAAGAAATCAATACAGCCAAAGCGTTGATGAGAGCAGGTCGACGTTAACTCGCCTTCAGATCCCGTCTTTCCTGGCAGATGTGAAGAGAGATGTTATAAGAGAAGCAAAAGACAGGATGTCGGTGCAGAATTCTAGAAGCCATTTATTTCAAAAAGTATCCCTCTTTGTATTTGTGTCTCCAATCAGATATTTCAGTCAATCAGCAAGTGATCCTTGAAAATTCTGGCATACAGTTCCTTTCATGCAATCGCTCAGAGGCACAGTTAGAAAAAAAGAAGGTTGTAAGACTGTGAATGATGAAGTGGTGGCAGTGGTGGCTGAAAGAGAAGTGAGAAAGCTGGATCAGCAGATATTTTTGGCATCTGAAATGATGGCTTAGGTAGCACCAGCACACTGACTCAACTCTGTCTTTTTTCGGGCACTGCAATCACTTCTTGGTCAAAAGTAATGAAGCTACTTAGATCCCCAAACCAACTTCCTCATTCCTGTAATTACCAGTTATGTGACAAGATCACAATAAACAGTGAGAACATTTCAGTTTAAATTAGCTAGCTTTGTCTCAGTAGGAATTATGTGAACCTTTAAGAGTACGATATAAAAAGAGGACAACCACTGACTGCTTCCTGTCCAGAAATATTTAACTTGAGTTCAGTTTGCTTGCAGCGTTCCTTCATAGTACAGAGGAGTGTACAATGTCGACTAATAATGGAGAAACCAGGTATAATAACTAAAACAGTAAGTAAGTTTCAAGATGATGCAATTCCAAAATAACTATTGCATAAGAGTTTTATCTCAACAAGGACTGAGGCACTTTGTTGGATTTTGAATATATATCACACAACATTGAAAATCCTCTGTCATTGCAAAATATAAATTTATTGAAAAACTGTGTTTGCTGTGTTTTAGTAAAATTGGTGGCTAAACATGCAGCATTCAAATTTGCTGCATCAAATTCTTCAAATTCAAATTCAATGCTTCAAATTTGTCTTGGCTGTTTGAGTTCAGATTTAGGCATGACTTCACACACAAGTAGCGTTTGCTCAGTTGCATGTTGGGAAACGTATTTGCAAAAAATGCCTGTATTTACTGCGCTGTTCATAGAGGATATCTGAAATATTTGGAGAAAAAAAAATGCGACTTGGGAAGCTGAAGTACCTTGCTACTAGACACGCAATTGACTGATATTTGCAAGCAGGCAATTCAAGAATGACATTCATTTTCAGCGGCAAAGAATCCCCGAGACGGACAATAAGGAGACTATGGATGTTAGTGCCAAGATAGTTTCCTCTTTGCAAATCAAAGTATATTTTGAACAATTAAAATAGGCAGTAATAAGCGCCTAGTGCCTAACAAATCTTTCATTTCATTCTTTTTTCAAAAGCATCTGATTTATTTGGTAAATTGTGTGAACTGCAACTCTATTTATTATTACTTAAAAACCAAGAGGTCAAACAGGCAGCTTTCAGCTTTAAATTGAAATGGTGCCCCATGACCTGCAGGTGCTTTTTGCAATGATACGTAAGGCTGCTAATCATCTTTTGCCCTCTGTAAATCCAGTGGGGATTCACAGAGGACAGTGGGAATATCCAGCCGTTTCCATTTGAAGAGGAAAAAAGAAAAATTGATTCAAGAAAATGATTACTGTTCCCAGTATGAGACTTCAATATGTAGCAGTTTTTCCCTGCTGTGTGGTCATGCTGTTTTCCCAGAAGATATCTAAAGTCAACACATGCTTTGCCAGCATGCACAAATGGCCGAAAAACAAGCCAGGAGTGACCACTGTCACTTTGTCTTTCTGTGTCACGACGGAAGCATTGTGCATTGTCTGCTACTGACTAAGCCTCTTCAAATCTCCCAATCCAATGAGGCAGTTTGGCCACAACCCAGAGCTGCAGATTTATCCCTAACCATTTGAGTTGGAAGAATCACACCAACTGTGCCTTAATATAGGCAGAAAATAACCAGCCTCCACGACAAACCCAATTTGTCACCAGGAGGAAGCAGATGGACAGTCGATCTGTTCATCACAGCCCAGATATATCTTTATCTGGGCATTTTTACCGTGTTACCAGCTTATCTGACTGCTTCTTGTCAGTCGCTGTTTGTTTATTGTGAAAAACATGCAGGCTATCTTGGGTTCCTCTGATTTTATCTGCTAGTGGATTTATGGAGAGCTTATGTCTTTTGTAAAGGATATCAGTACATTTGCAGAGTGTCTGTTTGCATTCATCCATCTTCTTTATTGATAATAAACATGATTCTCACCCTCAGTCTCCCTCGGTCCACCTCGGTACAGACTCATAAATAACCCACACAGCTGAACAGTGAGAGACCTGCTAAAATATAAACATGACCTTCTGTCTCTTCCTGGTTCTTATGTTATTTTTAACTTGAATGGTAGTAAGATTGTGGGTCTTCCTTTTTGTGTATCTTTGTGCCTTGCTGACTTTTATCCTCCTTTCACATCCTCCCTACTCCCCCCTACCTATTGTCATTGGAGCAGTGAGAAAGTGAATCTGAGGCAGAAGATGAAAGACCCACAAGTTGTTTTTTTCCCCGTCATTATGTAAATATGCAGACACACACAATTTGTGTAACCTCTACATGCACAGTACCTTGAAATAACTTGATACCGCATTAATTTTTCCATTGTACAATTGCAGACTTAAGGTATTTTGCTGGGATTTTATGTTATAAACAAATACAGTATGAAAAGATATTTTTGAAGAAAGGATAAACATTTTTTCAAACTTTGTACAAAAGAAAAAAGATGGCTTTTTATGATGGTGGCAGCATCATGCTGTGATTATACTTTCCAGTTGGAAATCATCGTTTAATATACAACCAGAGCTACACTGAAATGATTTAGATCAAAACATATGCATGGGTCCAGTCAAAGTTCTGACCTTAATCCAATAGGAAAACTTGATGGGTTCTACAAAGTACTGAATCAGTGATAGAAAATACAAATGAGGAAGAATTGCAGCAAAACCAGTGGCTTGGCTTCCTTAGAATCTTTTTACAGATTTACATTATCAGCTGAATTTGACAGAACTGCCTTAGAACTAGGACCAAACTGTAATGTATTTAAATGAATCTGAATCATTTTAATTCCACATCGCAGTTATGCACTACTTTGTTTTGACTAATCACATAAAATCCCAATAATAGACATTGAAGCTTGTGGCAGTACAGTGACAAATTAGGTCACTGCGTTGATGTCCGTCTCACTGTTTTAATTGTTCTCCAAAGTTTAGTAAAATTCACAAAAAAAAATTTAAATGATAAAAACTAAAAGCCATAATGCATTTTAAAATGTTCTAAATTAGATTTATGTTTCAGATGTGCTATATTTTTGGTGTGCTTGCATTTATATTTATTGATCAAAAATAACCAGGATAAATCTATTGCTGTCAAAGCGTGACAGTGCATGTTAGTTTCTCACAAAGAATATGTTTGTTTCTGCGTGTGGGTGGGCACCCAGTTGCATGCATAATGCTGGATGTGAGTAATGGGTGCACATTTGCATGCTGTTGTTGTATTTTCTGCTTTTCCTTTGTTTGACATGTAATCCATCCAAAAATGCTAAGCTGATCATCTTAAAATAATATGATAAATCCCAAAAATATATTTAAAAAGTTATAATCAGTAAATATTTGGCATCTTTTACATTGCATCACTCTTAGTATTATTTGGTTTAATGACTAATTGACCAAGTGGGTACCATTTAGAACAGCAACACTGCCATCCTTTTAGTTTAATGGGAAAAGCTAATCACTGCAGCAGCCATGGCCAACAACATAAATACCCTTTTTATCCTGGTTGTATTTAAATTTATTGTCATCTCTAATTTGCTTCGTCAGAGAGAAAAACCCATCCTACAGCATCTTGAAATTGAATTGTTGGTAAACATGATGCAGAGCTGCTGAGTGAGGCCCAGCTGACACTTGACACGAAGCTTTCTGTGGCGTTTAACGTTGTGGTGAATGGGAAGGAGATAAGCTGACGGGCAGAAAGAGCCCTCCTTTGATGCGATTAGTACAGTGGCAGACAGGGACTAGTGCTTTAGATTGATTAAAGTGTAATCCTGGTGGATAATCATGCCTCCTGATGTGACATGTGTGGCCATCAGTCTCATGCAACACCCGCTATTTTCACTGTTGATGCATAAATGCAAACAAACAAAGAGCAGCGCTGATCACATGGGTCCTGATTCTTTCTTCATAATATCTGATTATTACAATTTTCCTTGACCTTTGAGGAAAGTTATTTAGCAAAAAAAAAAAGAAATGATCCCATATGTGATCTAAGATCTTGAGGTTATTAAAAATGTTCAGCATGTAACACATGAAATATTAGTTTATCTGAAGACGGAGGAACAATTTTTTATGTTTTCACACATAATTTCTGTTTAAAACAGATTACACGTGAGATATATAGCTGGTTGGTGATTTGTTTAGAAAAAGGATTTTTGAAGTGAGCTATTTGGACAGGGGCAGGTGAGTGGATGAAGCATCTGTTTCTGTCTCTTTGAAGCCAGCTTTGACCCGGTGAATCAACAACGCAGAGCCTGCAGGGACAGTCAGCTGCTCAAACCGCTGCTGTTCTACTGTTGACAGCTGCAGTGTCCAAAGCGTGGTAAAGAAAGAAAAAAAACTGCAAGCTTGGTAAAATCTGTTATATAGTTATGATTGTGACTTAACAAATTTTACATCTTTATCCCTGTATTAAGAACAAAGCCAACCTGTGTTTGTCACAGAAGTTGTATCAAAGAACAAAGTGATTAAGCATAAATAAATAAACAGATTGGGGTCAAGAAGGATTTCTTACTGCTACAGCAATCATAATCAAAACCTCACCTCTGCAGGTTATACTCACTGTTTTTCTGCAAAATCTGAGAATCATTAGGTCTCTTTTTTATTCCATTAGCGCTACATTTACTTTTATCTTGTTACAAACAACTGCAGTGCAAGATTATTTTAAATGTTGGAATACTTGACATTGACAGAACTTGAACTGTGAGGTTTCGTCTCACAGCGTTCTGCTACTCTTCAGCAGGAACAATTTGTTCTCAAAGGATCACAGGCTTCCCACAAGATGTAGCTGATTTTCATTCTGACTTTTGCTGAATTAATGTTTTCATTAAGAAGATGTCAACACAAGGGAAGACCCAGAACTTGGTTGAGGGACAATATATTGTGGTTTTTCAGAATATATTACAGAATCCATTAAGGAAGGAAGGAAGGAAGGAAGGAAGGAAGGAAGGAAGGAAGGAAGGAAGGAAGGAAGGAAGGAAGGAAGGAAGGAAGGAAGGAAGGAAGGAAGGAAGGAAGGAAAGGAAGGAAAGTTCCAAATAACTGTGAAAAATGTTCTTGCTCAGTTTTGTCTGACGTTTAGGCAAATCTAAATAATTTTTGTAATTCTGACTTAAAAAAAAAGGTTTGATTTAACTTCAGACAATGAGAAACACTGCATGCGTGTCGTTTTATTTAGTGCATGTACATTTGGTGTATTTGGTTTCAACTGTGAAAAGATCTGACACTGTCAGAACTCAAAACGTGTTAAAACCTGAATCAATTTGAATACTGACGTGCACAGCGGGTTGCAGTTTGCAGCTCGGCGTTAATGTTGAATGCTGACGAAAACGTTTTTAAGGGAAGTACTTTTACGACAAACAAAATTATAATGATTTTTAGTCTCTAGTTTCGAAGAACAACAATTGTCAAAGTAATCAGCATCTGTTTATAAGCAACAATTCTATAAGTTTGTAATTTTCTGACAACTGTCATCGTCTTGTTTTCTATAAAAACTTTTTTGGCTCATGTTCAACAGAAACTCACTTTAGGCTTAAGAAACCTGCCCAGTGATACTCAGAGAACACTTTCTCCCTGCATTTAGACAATTTTAACTTTGTTGTTTAAAAAACAGCAAAGTAAAAGCTCTGGTTTAAAAGGTTCCCCTTCTTGCCAAGTGTTAAACTCAACTGGCTTCACAAACATAATTTATTAGCACTTATTTACTGCAAATAAGTTCAGTAAACTTGGAAGGAAGAAAGGAAGGAAGGAAGGAAGGAAGGAAGGAAGAAAGGAAGGAAGGAAGGAAGGAAGGAAGGAAGGACGGACGGACGCTCATCCCCTAAGTAGGTTCTCTGCTTAGCTTTAAACATCCTGTTTTTCTATTACTTTGAACCTAGCTAATATTGACCAGATTGCAAATCCGCTATTTCCTTCAAATTTGTTTATCAGATTAGATGGTTATGAATACTTATAGAAGGGTTGAGCAGGGTTAAAATGTTGTCTGACTGTGTAAATAGAAAACCAACATGACTTTTTGCTGCTGAAATCTACTGGAAACTTATATAATTATCTATAGGAGACAACATCTCATTTCGTCCTAAGTTAAAAAAAAATTAGCTTTTCACGGAAAATTCCCCTTTTTAAGTTTTAACACCTCATAAGTGTATTCAAGTCATGACCACATTTACTCTACAGCAGGGGATTATCCGCAACCAAAGCTGAAATAGTTTGAGTAGAGGAATGTTAAGATGCCAGAACTACACTGAAGCCAAAACTTTTATTTTTTTAGCAGTGCAACATGAGGTTATGTTATTGTAATATGGACTTGAAGGTATTTTGACAAGCTGCTGTAAAGTGATGTTCAGGTTTGCACAAAAATGATCTGAAACTCCAGCAGGGATTACCTGCTGTATTCACACTCGGTTTCATTCGATTAGACCAGATGTCTTACATGGAAGCTGGCTGGTTAATCTGACGTGAGAACCTGTGAGGAAATGCTGTTTACATTTGCATTTTCAGCTGCCCTGCCATCTGTGTGTGGAAAGCTTTCGGTGCTCTGGTGTTGTAATGGAAATTTCTTGAATTTATTTTGAGATCCAAAGCTATTTGGCAGAAACAAACAAAAAAGCTTGAATTAATTTTTTTAAGAAGCAGAAAACTATTTACAATGCGTGACACACTAGTAAAATGTTGTTCTCATACTCTGAGCTTTTCATTTAGCTTTTTACTCCTTATTTTGTAGATTAAGTGTGCGTGACTGCAACAAAATGGACCATATTAGTGTTAAATGAAGCAAAAGACTTGTAAAATATTTTATTATATTTTGTTGAGGATTGGTGGTACATATACAAACTCAACCAGAAGAATAAATCTGCACCATTAATCAACATCCATAGTATTTACATAAAATTCAGGCAACGGCTTCATAAAGATCCTGTTTGATTTTGTTGAGTTAGTCATCCGTTTTCCTCACCTACTGTACATGTTGTAAATTTTTTCCTCCTTCCTTTTGCTCAAGGATTTCATTAAAGCAGCAAAAGGCTTGTGGTCACATCCCATCCTGCAAGACAAAGGAGGGGTCAGCGGTGGGACAGGAAGGAAGTCAATCAGGAGAATAAAACAGGGACGAGATATGGGTTGATGTGAGTGAGACCCAGTTCTTGAATTAAATGAATCGTAAAAAACCTTTAAAGGTCATGGTTTGCATTGTAGCTCACAGAGATACTAAAGCCTGCTGGTGTCATTATGCAACCATATGTTACATATTACAGCTAAATAAAGTTCAAGGATGTCTCTTTGAATGGCCTTTTATATTTCATATTTTGCTTCAACACTTGCTTCTAGCAGTGTCCAGATCAGGATTTTCTTGTTGACTTGATACCAAGGCGAGTCAGTTAGGAACGGGGTCGACTTGTCTCAGTAGTTACATTAATATTAATAAAATAAATGCCATTGATGTGCTTCAAAACCCAGAAGCTAAAAAGCAAAACAACACCACCTTTTGTCATTTTTATAAGTAGCTCACAGATGAATGACATTTATTTTTTTCTCTTTTTCTGACAGCAAAGGATACTTTTTTCTAATTTAAGTTTCTACCATAGCGCCTCAGTTTGATACAGTCGCACAAAAACATGTAACAGCTTCATCATTGGTTTTTAATACACCATTTTCAATCAACCCATACAGCTACAGTTTACAGTGACTTCACATCTTAATTCTGCCGATTATTGTTACAGTTTTCTTTATTTAGTCCAAGAGCTAAGTGGGTTTTGGTTTTGATACAACTTGTTGATTTATTGCTTACTAACATATTTCAGAGCACTTTCACTTAACAGTGTGTGACCAAAACGTATGGCAGAAGTGCAGCATTAGGAATTTTGCACTTTGGGGACGTTGAGCTCATACCTGAGATCGGATGAGAACATCCTCACTTGCTGCAGGACTGCTTAAAGGATTTTCTTTCTTCTTCTTCTTTGTAGCTTTCTAATCTCTTCATGCATCATATTTAAGCAAATCTTTGGATGTAGATTTATTATTAACCCTTCTCATAAAGCTGTTGTCATATGTTCTCCTAGTCTTTTAGCAGTCAAAAGGGTACTTCTTTCACTGCAGCTGAGAAACAGACAGAATTTTTATTCTTTCCTCTCGTACCATTTATCCGCCAAACAATAATAATAGCAACATAGGGTTCTCTCGCTGCAGCGCTATGACGAGCTGAAGGTGAGCTTTAACTTCTCTTCTCTCTGTATGATTTTTTTAATAAACTTAGATCTGCAGGTTCTTTGATAGAAACTAATCCATTGCCTCCTCCACACCTACTCACAATAGGGAAACTGCTGACTTACTTTGATTGTTTTTATTTATTCATGTTTTTTTTTTCGAAATTATGGTCACTTTGTAACTGAACAATGATTTGCTCAAAGTAGCCACAATTCTCCCTCTGTGTTATCTGTGAAGAAACCACATGTGACATTTAGTTGCATAAAAGGATGCAGGTTCTGCATGTCAATGCGTCACAAAGCCTTAGAAATTGTGTGGCAAGTACTTTACCTCTATAAGTTGTTTTTAAAATAAAAATTATTCAATATTATTGCCAGATCTTGTGTTTCACCAGTTCTTAACTTTCCGTTCGGTAAAATAACCTGCTTAGAGCTGCATTATGATGTCACTGACAACCTCACTTCCAGTGCAAGTTTGATCTCCCTATTGTTAAATTCTGAATTCTTTAGAAATCTGTAAAGTTAACAAAAAAGACAGTAAGTTATGCAATGGAATTATTTTGTCCAAGTGTGATTTTGAAATTTAAGTAACTACTGAAAGGGAATTGAAAATAATGTGGGGAAAAAATGTGAAATGTCACAAGCTGACAGTCTATTAATTCTTGCTGTGCAGTTTAATTGAAATTTGGTAAAGTGCCACCGCGAAGCTGCTTTAATTTATTAAATTGACTTCTAATGGTTCTCCTGAAGTTTTGGAATTCAGTCTGTTTTTGACTATATTCTGTTATTAATAATCAAGCTTCAGAAAAGATTCTCACGTTACAAAATTCTTCCCAAACTGGTGAAATTCAGTGGGCTGACAGAGATCATGTGTGTATAATGAAGACAAATGAGAAAAGGCACATTTTCAGTTTTTTTAACCACAGCTCTGGGAGTAGAAAGAAAGTGGAGGCATAAATGAGAGCTTAGAGAAACCAAGGCCAAGTGTCACCAAAAATCAGAAAAGACAGCATAAAAACAAGCTTTTATTTGATCAAATTATGCTTTGGAAAAGCTTCACTTAATCAACCGAAAGAGGAGATTCTTTTGAAGAAAAGGGAATTCCCATCTTGAATCATTTATATTCCAGTTTGCTGAAAATATATATAAAAACTCAGAATAGCCACAATGTGTATTTATGGGTACCTAGCAGAAGACAACTTTTATGTGAATGAATGTATGGATGTTCATTTCTCAAAATATTAAATAATGACTGGAACAATATAAACAATCCTGAGAACAGTTGTTCCCTAAGCTGCAGGCATGCTTAATACAAAGATTTTTTTTCATTGCTTTTCTCTAATGTATTGATTGATTTATTTTGTCACCTTTTCTCAATAATTTCCTTTTATTGTTGGATATATTAAGTCAAACTTATTGATGCTGAAATACTTGTTCTTTTATTGTTGGAAAAAATATGTTTTTTTCATTTTTTCAATTGATAATATTTAGTAATGAGCTATCACCAGACATATCAGGAAGCCTTTGCATGAGCAAAAACATCTCCTCAGCCAGCTCAGAGGGTTTCCCAAATGCAGCCAGATTTTCTCAGATCACAGCCTGTTCTCTTCCCATTTTGGAGCCACCTATTACTGTCTCTTCTTGGAAAGCAATTCATTTTCTTCTGAGGTGCCAGGACTCCCTAATTTAAATTGTAAAAATTGCCCTTTCCTTATATAGAGAAATCTATTTTTTATCATGGAGTATCATGGCTAAAGCAGGTGCATTGTGCCTTTCACCACAACCCTCCCTTTGCTGACATTTGCATTTATATAACACATCAACAAAATGTATTATGCACCCTCATCCGGCCTTAATTTTGTAGTATTTTTAAGTTGTCATTTATTCACACACCCTCATCTGTCATGCACATCTTTTAGAAATGTCTGAGCTGCCTCTACGGAGTTTAACTGCCTCAAGCCTGCCATCAAGTGAGTTCTTTATGCTGCCTAACCAAAGCCACGGTTTAAAAATGAGATCCTTTCATGTCAAGCTACTCAGGATTCAGCGTTTAAATGCTTCATTAGGCGCCCATTTCCTTGCTATGATGCAGGTTCAACATATTAGCTTAGAATAAAGTCCAAAATATAATGTGTTTTTTATGTTACAACTAAAACTTATATCATTGGAAATCAAGTATCCAAATATGCTAATGGGTAATTTAGTTGAAGGAAAAACTGTGGCAAAAGGTGCAAAAGACAGCAGGGAGATGCATCAAATGTTTAGGGGAAATGCTCAAGGTGGAGGCTGTAACTGGAGTCAGTACATCAGCAGCTGCAGCACAGACAGGTATCCAGGACATTAGGTGACAGTTGCAGATGCTTGCATCATCGTAGAAGCAGTTCACAAAAAAGACAAAACTGAAACTGAATGCATAAGCAATTTATCATTGAGTCTGAAAATCATCAAAGCCTGTCATGATGATCATCAACATTAGCATATTGCTAATACACCATTCAATCAGTAGCTGCAATGCAGCATCTGGAAAGTAGGTGGTGTGAACACACACACAGTCAGCCACAACATTTTACCAACATTTTTGAAACTGACATGCTATATTGTAATTGTGAAACAGGCATAACTTTACTGCAGAGAGAGTAAAGTAAAGTTTTGTTCTGTAGAACCAGACCAGGATATATTTTCCCTGAGACATGGAGCCATTTCTGCTCGATTTACAGATGTCTCAGCCTGTCAAACACACCTCCACCTCAAGGAAGCTGGTCCCCGTTTTCCCAAATTGTGTTTGTCTCCAAACAACAGACAAGATGACAGTCAGTAACACAGTCAACCCTAGGGTACAAACAAGGTGAAAAAAGGGTAACATATATTGTATTTTTCAAGGTTCTCTTCCAACATCAAAAGAGAAATAGATGAAATACATTTTCTGCTAAAAAATTTACCAAAGTTGTGTTTGTTGGAATTTATTTTGTCCTCTTCTGTTTGTCTCCTACTGAACCAAAATGAATGGATCTTTCCAAAGAGAGAGAGTCTATTTCAGGGCGATGGTAATTTTGGAAGCCTTGGAAACAAAAGCCAGCCTTAAAGAGTATTGTGTTTTAGTCAGCCTGTCTGCTCTGTCTTGATTTACTGACATACATTTGAGGTAATGGTGGCTCAGAAAGAGGAGAAAAAACTTATTTCAGTTCAGCCGTAGGTAAAATATAGAATGGGAAGTTGTGTTTTTAGTCATCCACAGTTCTCTACCTTTGGTAAAGTGGTAGCAATGACTCAAACTTTAGTTGTTTAGGGCAACTCTTTTCTATAATCCTAAACAAAAGTTTGCCAGTTAATGTTTGATAACATTTTATTGCTAACTCTTGGAAGCTAACAGGCCTCTCAGGTTATGGTCACCCAGCTATACATCTAAAAGTGAATAACATGGTTACATTGGGAATCTGTCTCACATGTGGTCTTTCAGGGTTTTTGGCTAAAAGCAGAAATTTACATACACAGTTTTGTGTTGATTTACAAACAATCAACCTTTCAGCCTGCTTGTGTATGAAAGTTGTTTCACTTTGGATAATGAAGCTTTTAAATTTGAACAAAATACTATAGCCAATTCTTTCCTTATACAGGAGTCACATTATTTCCTTTGCAGTAGTTTTTTTTTAAGTCTGGCTCACACATATGGCTGAAACATTACAAGGCCTCTGAGTCTGTACATTACTGTGTGTGAAATTGATTATATACATAAGAAAGTGGAGTAAAGAGAGAACAAAAGTGACCTTGGTAAACCTTTCTACCTCTCTGTCTTATTTCCTTTGTAGAGCAAAGAGTGAACAATAAGAGGAGTGAGGGGGGGCGGGAAGGGAAGGATTTTATTTGATATCCTTCCCGTACTCAGGGAATACTCCCTCATTTCTCTTTCAGTCCAGCTATCTCCATGTCTTTTTTGGGTCAGAGCTGGATAAAAGCTACCCTTGCAATTAATGGCTTCCAGTAACAGTCATTCACTTATATGTTTAAGGCTCAGATTAATTTTACCACACAAAATGAGTCTTAATTGACGTCAGTCTAGTCTAGGAAAAATCAAGCAGAGATTAGTGCACACAATGTACTGTATGCATCATGTCTCCTAGAAATATAATGCATTTTGAACCAGAGGTAGTCTGCATCAAATTTTTAAAAAGCAATTACCTACCCGTGTTAGGTACTGGAAGCTCATCTTGAGGGCGATTTTTAGCCGCTTTCCTTCACATATGAAACGTCATATGTGGAGAGTTGCCAGTAGGACAGGCAACTCTTCGTATGAGTTGCTTGTCCTACTTGCCTGTTAAAACACAACTATCAAAGCTTTTTTCAAACTTATCTAGCAATCTTTCAAAGTCACTCACAACTTTATGAACATGCACCCCTTGCACTGTAGGTTTAATCCATATAAAGATTATGCAAACCCTCAAAGAAGTTTTGATTTTCTTAAGCTGATTAAACCTCTTATGGAGATTATGCAGATTATTCACTGCTGATGCAATTCAAAATAAAAAAGTAATTCAGCAAAGGTTTTGTTAATGTTATAATTAGATCATCAAAGAGATGCAAAATTGTATTTCCTCTTTAAGCTGTAATACTTAACGGATTTTTTATCCTCTATAGCTGCTATTGTTCAAGAAGGGTGGAGATTAAAGCCATAGAATCAGCAAGTAGAAGTATTAAAGAGCAGAGTAGAAAACAATGAGTTCCTAGGTTATTTTATTGGGTCAGGATTTATATTCAAATCAGGATTATAGATTTAAAGAAAAACATAGATTTTGTTTATCACATCAGTTATGACCTGAAAACTGCAATAAAAAGGAGAGAAAAAGCATCTAAAACAGTTTCTAAAAATTAATGCATGAACACTAAACATGTCTCCAGGCAGGAGGTATGTCCAATATTATTAACATCAGAAGACATATTGTATTGTGACATATTGTTTTATCCCTCTAGCTTAATAAAATGTTCACATTTTTAGATACTGTGTTGCATTTTGATTTAATTATTGTGACTTTATTTATGGCTCTGTCGTGTTTGATCACACTATAGCAGAGCAGAAAATGTGACTTGTTTATACCATCTGTCTAAAACAGACTAAGATGTTATATGTTCCAGAGCTGAGCAGAATGAAGCTTTAAAAGTGTTTGTACAGTAAGTTTATTCAGTTCTGTTCTGCTAATCAGGACAGAGAAAGGACAAGAAATCAAACTTAAATTCTTTAAACCAGAGTTCTGACTTCTAACAGGTTTTAAATGTGCTTTAAGGAAACCTAAAGTCATTTTCTAAAATTATGCCCTTACAAAATTCTCTCTATATTTGCTGTCAAATATAGAGAGAATTTAGGTTGATGTTTAATTAGTATTAAACATCAGCTAAGATAATAAGCCAGTTTTTGTCTAAGATTTATAAACAATATCATCGACAGATTTAGAAAAGTAATTAGTGACAGAAAAGGAGCAAGCTGTCTCTATTTGCTCAGAGTGGATTCCTGCCAAACCCAAAACTAAGTGACACCTCAGAAGGATTATTTGTAAAGGATGTCTGATTTACTTGTTGACTAATTCATAACTATTAATACCTCAGCAAAGAATTAGAAATGACCCAGGACATTGGTGGCATATAGAAGCAAAGCAGCTTTTTTTTTTTGTGCAAATTGTGACCTTTTCATCCAAAGGTTCAGTTTAGTGTTTAGCTCAGGCATGAGGAAAAACCGGACCCCATAGTGTTAAAGCAGTGCTTGAAATGTTAGGTGTGTCACAGTCCAAAAGGCAGGACTAAATAAAAGTAGTTAAAAAGCACTTAAACTTTGCTAAGTTAAAGTAATTGCATAGACTGGATCTGGAAGAATATCAGTGGAAGAAAGCAGCACACTTCTCAAAGAAACTGATCAAGAATACACATTCAAAAGCCCTTTTGAAATGCCCTGAAAAAAATTACAGGCTGACATCTAAGCTAATGACATAGCTGGTAGTGAAATGGGGGAAGATGGCAGTGCTGTCGATGTAAGTGTTCAATAATGAACATTTCCATATTTTCACACAGGCTGTTATTTCCTCTCTCTGCCCACTTTAGCAGTTGATTATTTTCATTTTAAAGCAGATGCAGTTTTTTTTTATTATTCAAGCTCAATTCTATTTATTTTCCTTATATGGCACATGTCACATTCTTCTTCTTTTCTTCAACCTCCAGCTAGACAAGAACCAGGCTGAGATTCTCATGGCATGATTAACGTGAAAGAAAGTCCTATGGTTTTGTAGTTTTAAGGCAAAAATGTAAACTGAAAATAGAAAACTTGATATAATTTACTAACAATTATTTCTTCTGATGTTATAATAATATATATGTTTTAATTTTTGCTAATTTTATAACATTTGATTAAATTGAATGAATGGCTGATACATTAAATAGAAGTTTTTATAAATGTGCACTTATACAACACATTAAGTTTAGCCTATCTTTTTTCTAAATGTGTCCTTTTTGAAAGTAATGAGAAAGTGTAGCTGACTCCACTTTCACTCACATGTCTGTCAGCCATGTGACTGACAGAGTTCAGGAACAAGTGGGGGAGGGGCATGAAGTGGGAGAAATACTGCTAACTCTGTCATTAAAAGTTCTTTAAACCATAGGGACAGGATGACTGGATAAGTCACAGATTCCAAGATTTTCTTGTAAACAAGCACTTTGCCTAAATGCTCATCTTATGAGTCAACAAGTAAATCTGAAAGACTTGAAAGACACTGCTCTGCTGGTTTTTCCCTCTTTTTTGTTTTCTCTAATCTCTGTCACCTCATTAATAACAGGAAAGCTTCATTTTTTATGACCTTCCTGCTGATTATTTTCCTCGTTTAGTCCTTCAGCCTGGAGCACTCTGAGGTTTTGAGGTTTTTAGTGTACATCTCAGAGCAGCTCGACATGTGAAGGAAGGAGAAAATAATCAAATAACATACAGGTACTGAGCTTCAACCCTGACCTATTGCTTTTTAGCCATGGGCAGCTGTTGCTCTACAATGCCTCCACTTTACTTGTACTTCTTCCAGATGAGTTTGACTCTCAGGCTTTTTTTAAGATAGGGAACCACAGAGAGTGTCAGGATAGATAAGTGTGTGGGTGGAACATGCAGGGAGGACTGTTAGCCAAGTCTGAATCTTTGCATCATTGTAGAAAACTCAGTATGCTGCAGAGTAAATCCCTCCCTTTCCCACTCTCCCCTTTTCTTATTTGGAAAAATCTCTATATCTTTTCTGCATGTTTTAAAAATAAAATGTGCAATTTAAAGGTTAACATTATTTTTATTTGTCTGTAGGCGGATAAAGACCAAGAACAAATTTCCACACAACACAGTTTGTTTACCCAAAGAAGTTATTTCTATTGTTGTCGGCCATTATACAAATCCCCAATGTCATTATCGACATGGGCTCCCAATTTTCCACATTTAGAACATTTTGCTTGAATTATGAAGATTTACAAAGTTGTATTTGGATTTCCATTTTTAACTCAAAGGAAAACATTGAAATACCACAAGGTTCTCCTGAGGGGTGGTAAAGCTGGATCTGGGCTCCTGCAGGCTTTAAAATAGGATTATCTGTTTAAACCAATATTTGTCTTTGTATCTTTTAAGCCTCATGTCTAATTTCTTTTAGCTTCTTTGATGGCAATCATTCCAATGTGCTGTCATGTCAAATATTTTCTCTTACACCATGAGGAACATGAGAAACCTCCCATTATTACGTACATTAGGGAGAATCTCTGGGAATCGTTCCGACAAGGCTGTGATCCCTTGTAGCTTCCCGTGAGGATCAACATGCTGCATTTGCTCAGAAATACTGGTGTTCGTTACTTGTACTGTTTGAGTTCAAATTCATGTTCTTAAATGAGTAATCCTTTTAACATTTAGACATCAGAAAATACAATCCAACTTTTTTCATATGCTTATTGACTGATATAAAATCACACAAATAAGAGACAAAAGGAGTTTAGGGTTATTTATTATTTTAAAAATACTCTTTGTGAGAATTGGGAAAATCTGGCTTTAGTACAACCAGGAGTGATTGATTGAGTAGAAACAGGTTTGCACTTTGGCATCAGCAGATAGCTTAAAATATCTGTCAGGTTATGGTCAAAATATGCTAACCCCGATGTGGCAGATAAAAATATATATATATTAGGGCTCGATCAAAATAAATGGTTGATTACTTACAAAAGTATTCATAGCTATTAACCTTTTCTACATTTCACCATTTAACAACCACAGAGCTTTTCTGAGCTAGACAAACAAAAAGTAGTTCATAACTGGGACTTTTTCTTTTTACAAATAAGAATCTGAAAAGTGTGGCATACATTTTCCCTCAGCAATAACTGCAAGTAAATGTCAGTTTGGGTGGAGAGTGTCCTTGAACATAATTTTTTGAGTCTTGCATCAGATTCTCCATCCATCCATTTTCCTGCACCCTTGTCCCTAACTGGGGTCAGGAGGGTTGCTGGTGCCTATCTCCAGCTATCGTTTCGGGCGAGAGGCGGGGTAACCCTGGGCAGGTCGCCAGTCTGTCGCAGGGCAACACAGGATAAACAAACATGCACACACACACACACACTCACACCTAGGGACAATTTAGAGAGGCCAAGGAAGCCAGAGTACCCGGAGAGAACCCATGCATGCACAGGTCTCCATGCAAACTCCATGCAGAAAGACCGGGGCCGGGAATCGAACCCAGAACCTTCTTGCTGCAAGGCAACAGCTCTACCAGCTGCGCCACTGGGCAGCCCCATCAGATTCTCAGTTAAACTAAAGTCCTACTTTGTACCATTCTACCACATAGAAGTGCTATGATTAAAGCTATCACATTGTAGCTTTGGTTGTTTGTTTGAGATTGGTCCTGCTAGAGCATGAACTTTCACCCAAGTCTAAAGTCTTTTGTAGCCTCTAACAGATTTTATTCGTGTATTGCCATGGATTTTGCTCCGGCAGGATTAAAAAACACATAGTGTTTTTCTCTTCTATGCAGTGGTTTTAGATCAATATCTTCCCTCCGGGTGTTTTTGGTTCAGATGGTTTGAATTTAATGCACTGGTGTCGACTGTTTGCTTCGCCTCCCACCTTTATGACAGTTATTTACTCCTCCTAAAATAAGATGAAAACTAGCATGTGACATTCTCCACTTTTCAGCTGATTTAGTCACTTTGTATTCAGAGTGCTGTTATCCTGCTATCTTGCTATCTTATATCCTGTGGAGTCAATTTTTAATTTGACTTGTGATCAAAGCTGTGGCTTCACTGGATTTGAGATTTAGTCATGGTCTGGAAAAATGCAGTAAAATGCAAACAGGGAGATCGGAATATATAAAACGGTGCTCTTCAATGCAATACATTTGAAGAAGGCTCTATGTCCATGCTTCTCTACATTCTTTGTGATTGAGTGAGATCTGAGCACAGATCAGCCCTGCAGGAGCCGAATCAAGTATGGACAGATTTTACCTAAACGTAACGCTGAAACTTATCTAATCTGTCTGTCTGTGTATTCTAATTACTTTTCTTGGTTTTGGTGTATATCTGCTATTCTGTATACTAAGAAACTAGATTATTATCTTTATAAGTCAGAGCATTTATAGAACAATTTGTTACCAAAAACCAAAACTAAGAGTACCAAAACTACTACCTGTATAGCAGGTATATATTTAGCTCTGTTACAAACACAGATATCAGAATACTGCACTTAGATTTAATGTGGCAGACCAAGGTGGATAGTAGTACGAAATTGTGAGGTGGAGGATATAAAGTACACACTGTAAAAAGTGCTAATGTTGTTCTGAGCATAATTGCAATGCAGTGCCACAGCAATTTTCTTTCACATGTTGGGTGTCTAACCTGCACTCACACATGGTTATTGTACAGTGTGGGTTGTGGTCAGTGTTCGAGGATACCTCACATAACAGGACAAACCTTGTGATCATGTACTTTATTTATAATCCCCCCCACAATTCCTAAAGCCTTAAAATAAAATCTTTTTTTATTGCATTAGGAAATTGCTCTGCAACAATTGCTGCTGATCTTTGGAGATTTTTTTCTACCTCCCTTGTTATATCCCTTGCAGTGTTTAGTGGTGAGATAAACTTTGGCTGACACATTTCACTAAGGAATGAATGAAATGTCATGCTCTTTATTTCTGTATTTCACATTAGTCACTGTGTTTAACAGGCTTGTTAATGAACCTCAAAAAGAAGTTGCTGGTTATGGATTTCAGTTTTGCAGTTGCCTTGCCATTGCTGATTTGTTCTCTCTCTTTCATATTGCCCATGAACTCACACTGCTTGAAATACTTCAGGTTATTTTCACTTGTGCAGTGAGGTGTGTGCTGCGGTTAGCTTTGAGGGCGTCTGTTTCAACGTATAAACAGTCGTTTCCCTGCCTGAAAGCCTTATCAGGAACTGGCCTTCCTCAGGATGTCTGCCAGTCACCGAACAGCAATACAAACACACCTTGGGAAAACCCTGCTTGGGACTTTATTCTATTGTTTATATGTTTGTTCTAAGGTATATATTTTCATCAATATTCCTTGCCACAGTTGAATGTTATGAATTAATAAAAACATTAGTTCATTTATAGTACTTTGTAAATGTCATAATCCTTGAGCATTTTAACATTTTGACCCATAAACTCCAGTGTATTTAATTATGGTTTTATGTGGATAACCAAAAGAAAAGTAACAAACTTTTCTTTGTTACTTTTACAAACAGTTGCAAAGTGGACTATTTTTGTTTCTGGCTGGAAACAAATGTGTGATTCAGAGCTCAGCCAACTGTCAAAATGTCAGGAGTGGTGTGTCAAGTAAGTCTAAGATTATTTTTGACAATGTTTTGAAATGTTTAGCTTGACTGATTCTTTGGCTTATTTTTGTGATGCACAAAATAAATCCACCCTAAATCAACTAAAAGAGGCCGGAGAGAAAATGTTTTGTGGAATTATTAGCATCTTCCAGCAACACTTTTTCAAAAATGGTGGCTGGTGAATTATATTCTTGTATTTTTCCTCTGTGTATGTACTTTCCTGGAAAAACTAAGATCAGAGTAGAGAAAGAAAGGGGGAAAAAATGCAGCTCATATTCTTTTTGTTTGGGTTCATGGGGTGTGATATCGTCAGCTGGCGTTGTTGGGTCAGGCTGAGGCTATATATGGTCTTGAACTCAGACTGTGTGTACTTAAGCAGTGATGCATTGCTTTAATTGCACATACATTCAACATACTTTCTAAACATAAAAAGAATGTGGCTGGTTTTACATTAAGACTTCTTTTCAAGATCCCTTAAAACAACATACTTGATTTATTCTGTAAATCTTTGCTTTGATCAATAAATCCTCTGTAACTCATTGAAAGAATGGCATGTGTAAACATTAATCTTTGGTGCAAGACATGATTTATGACTAACCCCAAAGCAAAATGTGGTCTCTTAAATAATTACATCAACTATACGAAATACAAGCCATTGCCAAAGGAAATATATCTTAAATTCAATTGAACTATTGTTAATCATGATTTTAATGATTTTATTATTAGGAGAAATATCATCTCACTTTACATCTTAGTCTATAATATTTTCCTTTGACTGCAACTAATTTTGGCAAACCAGTTCACCTTAATGCAAACAAATTCACTTGCCTCCACCAAAACATGCAAACTTCCTGAAAACACCACATGGGTAATTATATTTTTTATAATTTTTCAAGTGTCTTGTGAAAATGTAGCAATAACACAAAAATAATTTTAGATGTTTAGCAGATTAGCAGCAGTTTTCACAACATTCTCATCAAAATGAGTTTTAATTTTTATGTCAGACTTATGCCTGGAAATTCGTCAGTGATGACTACCCTAGTTAGTCTTTTATCACTTGCTCCTAAAAAATGATACATATAAAAAAAAAATCACATATGGCCCATTTAAAGTCTCATTTGAGTGAAAACTCAAGCAAACATTATTCACATGAGGTGAAAATAATTTCTAGTATGCCATCATTAAGAAAACTGGGTTCAGTCCAAGGCATGTAACATGAATAAGAGAGAGATATACTAAAAGAAACAAAGTGTACTTTGCATCATTAGTCTGTCTTCTTGCCTTGGAAAAATACCAGAGCTGAAATGTTAAAATAACAAGCTATGTGGTGCAAAGTCTGGCACCTCAAATCTATGTGTATAAAACATAAAATAGCAGTTCTCTCACTTCTATTAGCATCAGATAGCCAATTTCACAACAGATGCCTTTTTCAAATTTGAAATATTGTACAATTTTGGGAGGTTTTTATGGGCAAATCAATCCATATAAACTGAATTACAAACCATTGTCCTTTATGTAAAAGCATTTCAACACAAGCCAAGATTTAAACTCAAGACTGCAAAACTACCAAAACATGGACACACATCCAATCTGATAGGGCAAACAAGGAGAGTATTAATCATAGGAGCATACTGTGAAAACTGTCAAAATTTAAGGGAAGATGAATGAAGATAAATACTGTATCTAGCGATATGGTAAGAAAACATAGAACCTCAATTTCCAACAGGAAAATGACACTAAACATGCAGCCAGAACTGCATTGGTTAGTTTACAATTAAAGCATATTTATTGTCAGACTGGTATAATTGAGGTGCAGACCTAAGCCCGATGTCCTTTTTTGGTGTTTGTGTAGTTCATGTAGGTTGGAGGAAAATAAACGCATATATGAAAAGCATTTTACTTACATGAACAATCATGAATATTCAGCAGTTTCTGCTTGGAAAGACTAAAACATTGCATCAGCGTGTAATTTTTGAATTTTCTTCTTTCCTCTTTGTGTTCAGTCACTTAAACTAAGTTAATGCAAATGTGCCAGCTGCTCATTTTCTGTCTGAAGATGTTCTGAAAGGCTGAACTAATTTTAGTTTGTGGAGGTTTCTGTCGAATGTGCATGTGTACCACCTTTACTAGATTGGGACAAGTCCCTAAATTAAGCTAATATTCATTATTGCTTCTTCCTGTCTTTATCCTTATCATTACATCTCATTAATTTAATTAATAAATGATTAATTTAAAAGCAAATATGTGAGATTGTTAAAGAGTGTATTACCTTAGCATTTACATAAAAAGACCACATAGTGATGGCCTGGTAGAGGTCTGGAGGGTCTTGGTGGGATCTGATCCCACCTGACAAGAGAAGGCTCATGTGATCTGCTAAAGAGAAGCTTAAACCCCCACGGCCGCATGACACCCTCTTTCAACCCACTGATTTAGATGAAAGGATGTAGGCTGATTTTGTGCAGTGTTGGAGATTTACGCAGACGAGAGAATTCAGTCACATAATCTGTCAACATTGTCTCAGATTATTGTTTGGCTTCAGTTTTATCTTTGTGAATAGAATCCCTTTAGAAAGATGATTTATTCTATATAAAAACAATATACGTGCAGTGCACTTTAAAAGGTTAAATTGTCAGTGTTGATTCACAACTGTGAGCTAAAAACTAGACTATGCTTTGAGCTGCCTCAATACTGAAAATGTACTATGCAAATTATGTTTACCTTTAGAATAAAACAAACTCATGTTGACTACAGTTTGCCTGGCCATATATCAGAGTATATGGTATTTTTAGTTTGTCATGCTATTTCATTAAATTTTTTTATATACAAAATATATCCATACAACAAACCGTCTTCCACATTTATTAGTCTCACATGGAGGTGTTGCAGGTGTGTTGGTTTACAGAATGGAGCATGGTTAAGAACAGTGTTTCTCAACCCTGGTGGTCAAGGCACATCGTCCTACACGTTTTAGAGGTCTCCCTGATTAATGTGCCTGATTCAACGGATTACAGTTCAGCAAACGCCTATTGAAATCAGCTGGGCTGAAGCAAGGAAATATCTAAAACATGCAGGCCAGTGTGCCTTCAGGACCAGGGTTGGGAAACAAAACAGGACATTCTTTTTGTTGGTCCTGTGGAGTTTGCTACTTTTCTTAGAAACAAGTTTGCTTTGCTTCCATTTATATGCACAAAATGTGTAGAAATAAACACTTCAAATATCTTAACTGTATATAATAAATTGATACAAAACATCAGGGTCACTTTTTAATCAAATCAATGACTCAATGTAACTTTTTAATGATACTCTAATTTATTGTAATGCATTCCAGTCTCTCCCTCCAGTCCAGAAATATTGTAATTTGATCTGGTATCCCCATAAATAAATCAGCTGCTCTTCATATCTCTCTGCTTACTTGATATGCACAGTAAACATGTGGACTGGCTGCTTCATCCTTGCTACTCATATTTGCTACTTAGTTCTGTGGGACTGATGAATTGGACAGATAAGAGTTTGGGTCTATTTGCCTCGGCACTCACCCTATTTAAAGGTACTTAATAATTTACACTACAGAGCCTACTGAGCTGGTTTACTCATTAGAGTGCTTTCTGTTACTGAGCCAGTCAGACATGTCTGAAGTGGTTACCTGTTAGATTTCACAGGAATGTGTAAATATGGACTTGAAAAACGGATCATTTTATGTTTCTGAAGTCTTTTTGTTTTTATCCAGCATGAAGTTCAGTCAACGCTGCTCACATATGACAACATGGGACTTGGATTTAAGTGCTGCTGTAACAACTAAGACTGATGGTCTTAGGCAAACTCTGAAGAAAAATAAAGTACTTCACAACAGCAAACGCAGGACAATGTGCAAAGACTTTGCAGTGGTTACAAAGAGAGACATTTCAGTCTGTTCCCTTGTGATCATGCAGACTCAAGGAAATTCCTATCATACCTCTATTCACTCCTACAGTGGCTGCAACATCGAGAAATGTATCTGTTTACCATATTTACATGTGTTTATGTCTTATTGGCTGCAGCAGGTATGCGTTTCTGGTAAACTTATCATAGTGAGGGAACTGATAGTTTTACCAACTCCAGCCTCCGCGCCCTCCTCTTGTCTGTATCATCTGCCAACACAACAACCCTTCCCCACCCTTTCACCCCGCTTTTTTTTCTTCTTTCTTTCTTTCCTTGCGAAAGGGCTTCATTCAAACTGCAGCGGGTGATAAAAACTCCATGGCAGGTGAGAAACAATTTATGCTCTAAAAAGTGCCTTCTTTTTAAATGTTCTCTTCTTCTGTTTACTAATACTAAATTTGGCACTTAACATGTATTTTTCTTCATGATTAATTAGTCCAGCCTTTCTGACATAATTTTATTTTGTTTACTTTACAATGCTCAGTTGACCAGTTTACCATCCACGGCTCTTTTCTTACTTGTTCACAGTCTATTTCTGCAGGGTATGACATTGGTCAACTGTTGTTGTCTGGAATGTGTAAAGCAGTGAGTGTGTGTTTCTCTGTATGCATGTGTGATGTTCTTTTCTTTTTCTTCTTCTTTTGTTAACGCTCCCCACACAACTTTGGCAGCTGACATAGCGCGGGAAAACTCGGTTTGCCAACAACACAGAGCAATGCTTTCACACCCAATTCAGTGATATGAACATTAAGCTACTAAAAGTGGCAATTAGTCAGTTGTTTTTATCAGCAGTGGGCATGATTTGTGTTGCTGCACATGTCTGTTTGTCTGTGCGTGCCAGCAGGAAAAAAAAAGTGGTAGGGTAAGGATCAAAAGGATGTAAATGTATGTGTTGATTTGCACTCAACTCTGCAGACAGAGTTTACACTCTGTGCGTTTTGTATAGATTCATGCTTTACTTCTGGAATTTGCATGGAAAAAACGCCTTTTTTCTTAATTGCACAGCATTAGAGCATTCTGATAAAATTTCTTTTGAGAGTTCTTTTAGTCTTCCTGTGTAAGTAGAAAATTACAGAGACTGAACAAGGGATTTACTTATGAAACATTTTTTTCTGTGGAAATCTTTAAACTAATCTATAAAGACTACATCTGCTCTGTTTTCTTAACATAAAGTATAATCAGTCATGCATTCTTAATTTTAAGCTTTCAGTGGTCCTTGAAAGCTTTTGAGTACTTGCATATATAAAACAAATAAAACAATTTTTTAAGAGCACCCACTTCAACAAATACAGAAAATATATATTACTTGCTCACTTTTTTGTGTATTTAAGAAAAATGGTCTAATATTTCATAAACTGTGGTAACCAAAAAGATTTAAATGTTTTTTTTAGCTTGTTGTGAAAAATGAACCCTGTTTATTGGCTGATATGCTCTTTATCAGAACATGAACTCTATTTGTGCGTCTTGAATGAGGATTTATATCTTTGTTACTTGTTATTACCTCTATTTATTTGCTCTTTTATTTTGCTCTGGTGTCTTTCAGATAGCTTTTCAGCCCTATATTAGTGTGTCTGTTGCATCTGTGTCCTGTCATATTATAAACGGCTTATGGTCCAATAAAGAGTATAGAAAGTTGCTTCTGAACCAGTACTCAGTAAGAGTACTTTACTTTAAGTAAAATTATCTATTAACATGTAACGTGAGTAACACTCACTGGGAAATTTGTTGGATTTATGTGTTCAATTGCTTGTTAACATAATCCATAAGTCATCCAATCACATGGCAACAACTCAATGCCGGTGATCAGCAGCTGTGCGATCGAAAAATGCCTTGTTGATTTAAGAGGTCAGAGAAGAATAAACAAACTGCGTTAATAGGATCCAAAGGGAATAGTGGCTCAAATAACCATTGCTATTGAACCAAGGTTAAGTTTTCTGCTTGATTTCAGCCTCAACATTCAGAGAGTAGGATCAGAATTTGGCATAAATAACATTAAGAGTTATTCTCACTTGAGATGGAGGTATAATGTTATGCTGGATATTTTCTTGACGCACATTGTGCATTGGCTGAGCATTGTTGTTAATCATGCCCATTCCTTTACAATTACAATGGACTTATTTGATGGCTACTTCTAGTAGAATAGAGTGTAATTTAAGAAAAAAAAATAACGTATCCCCCAGATATACAGGATGGTGGATCTGTTCTAATTCATGTCGTGGTTAATAAAATATTTCATATAAAAGTACATCTTCGTGAGTTTATTTGTCAGAAAAACATTTTTAAGCAAATAAAAAAAAGACTTTCTATAGATTGATTAAAGTTGATATTTAAAAGCAGTTAGTTCAAAGTCCTGAATTCAGGACAACAAAATCTCAAACTAAGACTTGAAAAAAATTCTTTTTGGTGGAATAATCTTATATTTTTCCAAAGCAACAGCTGAGTAATTTTATCGGTACTGTTGCATAGACTAGTATGTAAAGCAACATTTTTAATTTCTGACCATTCATTGTACGTACTGCTTCACAATAGTGCTAAAAACGATTTCCAAACTTTTCCAGCTTTGTCCTAGATAATGAAATACTACATAGGCAGTTTTTGTGCAAAAGAGAAATAATGAAGCTTTGCAAGCATTTGCTCTGCAGCTGTTTTCCTATAACAGTCAGTGGGAATGACACAGTTTGTAACATGTAAAGTTTGTATCTGTTCCACTTTTCAATTTCAGACAAATTCTTTCTAATTTTTCTTTTTTAGTTGACTTCCTGCGCCTGCATTTACTTGCTAGCTGTTTTACCACAGATATTTTGATATACTTTTCCTGTCTGTTCTCATAGATCTGTTTCCTTTTTGCGTTATTTTTTTCTTTCACCTAATTTTCGGCTCCTTTTAACGTCTGAAGTTGTTGACATAGTCAGATGGCTCAGTGTTAATTAGCTTCAACACCCTCATTGACGTCTATGAAAGGAAGCAGCCAGAATGTGAGCGCAGTTTGAGCTAGAATGGTTTGGATGTGTGCTGCAGTAAATCATTTGGAATATTCAGGGCTGTATAATGTCTGTAGATTCAGATGAAAAAAATAATAGAGATGTTTTGTTTAATTTCATGATTGATGATTACAAATGATTGATAAGTAGGAAAAAATTTATATAATAATCTTTTTAATTCATACGTTCCTATCCAAGATAAGATGCTCTAATTATGTTCAGTTTCTAATATTGTACATTATATTTAATTAAACTATCCACTCAGAACCAGAGCACATTTGTCCTATGATAAAAAAAAGTAGTCCATTCATTATCCTGAGGGATAATATTGAAGTTGTTTAATGAAGCGCATGGACAGAATATCCCTCTGTCATTTTCTCCGTGGAGTTCAGGAACAGATGTTTTTGGCACAAAGGGAGCAATCTGCCCTCTGGTGAATTCAGCCTCTGTCAGACTGGACATGAATAAATCATTCTGGCTAAAGACTAAGATATAGAAAAATACTTGGACGATTTAAATACCTTGGATTTTGGGACATTAAGAAAAACCTGTCTAAAAAACAGGTGAATTTTAGACAATGTTGCATATGTGCTATTGATAGACAAGAGGTAATCTTGGACTGGTGTGGGATGAACCAGACTGTTCTCAAATAGCTCTCGTAGAGCAGAGATTGATTGGATCCTGCAGAGACACGCACTCTATGCTATATGATGTCGGATAATGTCCCCCAGTGCTGTCTTTGTACTTGCACCATTCGATCTAGCTAAGCAATCATACACTTCCCTTGTTTTATGGCTCAAGGCTGTGATTCTTCATACCAACAATACTTTTCATACTAGCTAAAGATCAACATTTACCTACTATTTTTCATAACCATTTCAACAGCTGATTATGAATTACTCTCATGAAGTAGGTGATAAACCCCATGCATGAAGGCATGCTTAAGCTTGACTCCCTGTTGGAGCTGCGGTTGAGTCTTTGAAGCATAGGAGGAAGTAGTTCTTAAATTGCCTTGTGTTTGACAGACAACTAATATAGGCTTATGAGACTAGCTTTTGCAACAAAGCATCAAAAAACTATTTTTAAACCATTTCAAAAAAGTAATGTTGACAGTCAGACAAAATCCAATGGTTCCAAGTTTCAATTTTGTAAATTCTCAATCTCTCAGTCCACTCACCACATGCTCCTCCACCAACCCCCAGCATGCAGTGCAAAAGAAAGAAGGAAAAAAATAAATTAAATATATTTGGTTGGATTTGTTTTCTTAAATAATGATGGCTAAAAGTTGCCTTTTTTTTTTTTTTGAGAAAATAGGCTTTAAATCCAAGAAAGTGGATCTTATGAACAATTTGAGAAAAATCAACTTTGCAAAGTAATTAAAGAAGAACTACTTTACCTTATTTTAAATGATCAAATTTTTTCTGAGACGATTACGTTATTAAGAACCTTAATACCCATATTATGGGATGTGGAGAAGTATTTAATCATGGTTCTTCTATGAGTTATAACCTTAAATTTAAACTCTGGCAAGCATCCATCCAACAGAGATGTATCAGGTGTATTTGGTATCTTGCATGTGTGCACGTACTTATCAGTATTAGCGCATTTGTCTGCACATGGTTAGAAATTGTTTGGTTAGTGATGTCATATTAGGCTGGACAGCCCTGCTTACTTTCTCAGGGCTCTACAAATGTAAACAGAGATAGCTAGCCTCATGTCAGGGCAGTGATAACGGCCTGAAACCTGTTACAGTTGCTCCACTTGTTTCTTTCTTTGTCATGTGGAGCTGCCTACAGCTCCACTCAGTTTTTTATCATACAGCTAATGAACATTCAGGTTTAATGCTACGACTGCAGAATGTTCATTAGGTAATGCATTCATATGCATTTTGATAAATGCTGCAGAATAGGAAGGGACTCTGGATGTCTGAGATACAACGGCAGCTGCCACTCCCTGCACTGCTCCTTTTTTATACTTTCTTCCCCCATCCATCCGCCCACCTCTTGTCCCCTGTTTGCTCTCTCCAATCTTATTTCCTTCTAGTCTGTCTTCTCTCCAATCCTGCTCTGTGTCAGTGCATTGGACTAATTCAATCTCCAGTACACAGGCACTCCAATGTAACGACCCATGACATTCAATTAATGCTTCTAGCTGGGTTAGGTCAGGAGTAATTTTATGTGTGTAAATGTGTGCTTGTTGGATGTGCATATGTGAATCTCTGAGGAGGCGTTGAGTGTGTAATTTATCAAATCTTTATATTACTGTAAACCTATTTTTGACAAACTCACTTTAATTCCAAAAAAATCTGATTTTTCCTGCAGTCAGAAACTGTTTTCTATTAAACTCTATAGAGGCTTGCAACTCATAGTAATTATTTTCATTTCCATATTTGGAGAAATCAAGAAATACGCAAAAAAAAAAAAAAGACTTGAAGTAACCATAATTCAGTTTTCCAGTGGTAAATATGACTTCTGATTTTTCTAACTGGGAAGTTGAATTTCCCAGTTCCAAGTACAACTGGAACGCAGCATAAACTGGCACCCATGCATTTTAAAATGCTCTGTGGTGAGCTCGGTCTGTGCAAATATGCTTAATTTGTTTCACAATAAAGTAGCTGACTAATATAGCTATAAGGGTTTCCATGTGTTCATCAGATTGAAAACCTTTGCCCTATTTGGCTCTGACTAGTTTTTCTTTAAAATGCATGTAAGCTCTGACTACATTAGCACGGTTGAGGTTTTACTTTGTGATATATATAAGAAAACCAGCCTGTCACTGAGAACTTATTTACACTCCCATCATTACTCTTGTCTTCCGGGCCTTACATTACTGATGTCGTCGGCTCTCCTCCAGCTGTCACAGTTATTGGATTGGTGCTGACAGACTGCAGTGCATCCTCTGAGAGGCTCTGTGCGTGAGCGACCCATAGAATGCTAAATGCGTACTGCAACCAATACTAGAGCATATTCAAACAAGCACCAACAAAGAGTGATTGCCTGGGTGGGTGCTGACACAAACAGGTAAAACACACATGATCGAGAGACACACAGTCTCTCTATCTTCACAAGGACTTTGCACTGACTTTCATTCATTCTTCCTTTATTTTCTATATTTTCTATAGTCTAATCTTGACCCTTACCTAAACTCAATTCACCACTTGGTCCTAAACCTAACCTCTAACCCCAAAACAGTGTTTCTTCTTATGGAGCAGAGGGTCCTCACAATGTAGTGTTTGTTAGAAAAATGGGGTTTGCAAGGTGAGAAATACAAAACACACACACACACACACACCCCAACACACACTTTTGGACAAAAATAACTGTGGCTTCATTATAGCTTTGTGTAGCCTGCTGCAAATACTTTCAATTTGGATTAGCATGCCTTTTATGAGCTTTCAGCTTGCAGTCATTATGACTGTAATCCTGTGTGGATTCTGCATCATCAGTGTCAACAGAAAGACTCTAAAAATTTAATCACTAGCCTAACCTTGATGGTTGACTAGTTAGGGAATAATCGCTGCCTCAATCATCACTTTACAGTAATCCTTCATATTAGTTTTCTCATGATCACTAAATGAACATGATTATTCTGAGGCTTTCTTCTGAGCACACAGATTTCCCCACACTCATTATGGACATGTTAATATTTTGCTTTTCATGATTTCTTTTTTCATATCAAATGATCGGATGGCAAACAACTGAATTTTAAAAATGCATATCAGTGTGTATGAGTTTCTAAAAGCTAATTTGCTCCAAACCTTAAACTTCAAATACACTCAAATATTTTCTTTGAGCACCACTAATGTTATCCCTCTAAGCAAGTTATACGCAGATCACAACAGAATTAAATGTCCTGTCCTGTCAAATTTCAACCATCTGAACAAAACTGTCGCTCTTAGACGAAGGAAATTCATTAGTTCACAAACAACCCAGACACCATCAAGATTAAAGCCTGTAATGAACTGTAAACATTTTGGATTATGTCCACATGAAGCCAGTTTTATATCACTTTGGACTCAGAAAGAAGTCACTATTTCTAATTTGACTTGATTTGCATAAATGGGGATTTGCATAAACCCTAACCCTTGCCATAAGAATAGGTTTCATGAATGGCCATTACATCAAACATTTTGAACTGCCAGATCGATGCAACCAAGCCAGGAAACTAAAAATTCACCTTTTTTAGTTATTCCAAACTTGATGCTTTTTTGAATTATGCAAAAGTCAAGATTCATTGTCTATTCATGGAATTAAAAACAAATTAAATTGATGAGGACTTCGAGTCTTTCTACGTTCCTTGCACAAAAAAACAATGTAAGGGATCTGCATGTATCCTTGCAGCAGAGTTAAACCCAGCTTAGGTTAACTCCTTCATGCCTGATCAGAGAAATTATCAAAGAAAGCAAGCCCCTAATTGTGATTTGTCATTTTCATTTTTGTTAATCCCATTTTGTGATCCCTATCATGCCAGTTTTTCTATTCTTTCAATTTCCATCACATCCTCCTTTCTCCCTTCTTCTTATCTTTAATCTCTCTTTAAGTTTAATCATTTCTCTCCCTCTGACTCTGTATCTTTTTTAAAGTAATGATCTAATTAAAAAAGGTTTCGCTGCCTGCCTACTGTGTATAATTATCACTAGGGTCACCCTGTACTTCACTCAACAATTATTTAGCACAGCATTCTTTGGCTCCTTAATTAAACCTTAAGGACAGCGATTTGATCGCAGCCGCATTAAACATCACCAGGAGCAGGGAATACCTGTGCTCCTTTTCCTCCTGGGAGGAGAGCTGAGAAGCAGGATTACAGAATGGTTGCCATGGCAACAATCAGAGGATGTCTCATCCTGTCAGTCACTTGATCTGTGTGTTTCTCCTTGTGTGTGTGTTTATCTGCTCATCTGTAACAGAGACAACAGTTCTGCCTCAGGTCACCTGTTTTTTCCATTAATAAGGCTCAATCTGTGAAGATGGGACCAGGGCCAAATAGTGCTTGTCACATTTCCTGTTAAGGTCCCGGGGTGCACTGACTGTCATTTTGATTGATTACATTGCCACCTCATAGAATGCTTGCCTTGCAGTGTGTCACCACTTGGCATTGCACAACACAGCTCCATTGTGACATGTGCTGTGCACTCACTTCAAGCTATTACAGATAATCTTTGTAATGTGTTGTTCCAACATACGAGAGAGAACACGCTAAAATGTTCTGCAATCTATGCAATATCAGAATTTAAATTGATTTAAGGTGAATCTTATGAAAAAAAGCTGTGCAGAAACCAAGTGTTTTTCTATGCCTTAACAAGAATCTTTCATAATTCTGGGATATTTGACTATTCTTCTTATGAGAAAAACAGACTTCATGCAAGTACTGTAGTTTGGTCCTTAGCACAAACCCAATTTTTAGAATATGTAAAAAAAATTCAATATTGTTTAAGTCAATCATAATGCAGGCGTTAATTATTGCTTTATTAATATAAAATTAGCTTTAATGTGCATTTTGGATCATTGTCTAGTTGTAACAGCTATTTGTGGCCAAGTTATAGTTGATTTGCTGTAAAATAAAATATTTGGAGTTGCTCCTTCTTCACACAATTCACCATTATGAAACAGTAAATTGTAAAAACCATGTAACATTTTAAAAAGATCAATTAAAATGCATAATTAGAACCCAAAGATTAAAGACTTTTATGCCTGGTAAATAAAAAATTCAGTGTATGGTGTAACAACATCTAAAATGATAACTAGCTGGTAGATAAATAGGAACTGCTAGTGTCTGTCAGTCAAGTCATCTAAACATACTTCTTACAGAAAGATTCAATGAGATGGTGCATGTTTATTTTCTCCGTTGGGGCATCAAACATATATTTTTAATGGGGAAATGTTTCCCTGTTTCTGAAAGTCTTTTATCTTATTTCAGTACAAAAATATTACCAATATGATAAAGGCAATGACAGAGAACAGTAAATGTAAGCCTCCAAGGTAAAACTTTAAAGTTAGGCTGGGATTGCATCAGGAGTCCCCAAGGAAAAAGAAAACAAAACATTAGAAAAGATGTAAAACAAAATGATCTTTTGAATTGCTGTCATACTCTAAAACACACTTTATCCTTAATGCAATTCGGATCATCATAAGCCTGCAGTAATTTAGATTTGACACCCTGAAGACAATGCTAAAACACTAATTAGGCTTGAGCTGCAGGCAATCTGATATTTTCCCCAGTTTTTGTCATTTATCTTAGTAGATAGTAAAATATATTTTGTGCCTCTTTTCTAAATAATGTTGGAGTGATTTTAGCTTTAGTGGCTCATTTGTTTAATTAATTGAGATTTTAAATATATTCAGTTCGTTGAAGGAAGGGAACATTGCCTTCCTTTTATTGGTAGTAAAATTTGTCAGAGATCTTTACAATTAGATAGTAAAACATTGCAATAACTTCTTTCTGAAATTCTCTTCACTTCTCATCTGCTCTTCAGTTTACAGCTTGGTTTCTTGGCTCTTCCATTTGGAGCAAATGGTATGAAGTGACACCAAATGTTCCCCTGAGTGAGTCTGCCACGGGTTGATCTTGTTAAATTAAATTAGACCAATGAACAAAATAGCTCTGTGTTTAATTTTGTTATGCTGGCAATATAAACTTTTTATCATTATTTAAAAATGAAATTATGTCTACAGTAAACAGCTGAAAAAGCAGATAACCTAACTTCCTATTAATCTGTAAACATGATAAATGGATAATACATTCTCAAAAGAGTGGAAGTTAATTGGATTACTATTTTTTCAGTATAATTACCTGGGGACTTGTATTGCAGTGAAACAGGAGTGAAGCAAATTATTGTAAAGTAGTGAAGACAGAAATATGCTGTGTTTCATTGTACCTTATTCACATAAGTAAAATACTGTTGCCCAATGTGCTTTTTTGTGTCTTCCTGGGTTTTTTAGTGTGCCATGTGTAATATTTTTGCAGTTTCTTGAAAGGTTTGTGGCAATGCATGCTTTGATTTGTGTGAGTTCTTCTGGATTTTTGTCCCAGATGTTACTCGAACCATGTGTGACTATGTTGTCCAGGAATGGAAATAAAGTCAAGTTCCTTGCAGGCCTTGTAGTAGGCAAATAATAACAATGTTGGGGCTACTTATCTCCTTCAGGTAGCATTCTGGAGTTAGGTGTCATTCAAAAAAAATGTAATTTTTGAATATAGTTAAAACTATATATATTAAAAATTGTTTTCCTTCCTAAGCAGTCTGGTGTTCTAACAAATTTTAATGTTATAAGGAACTAGTGCATGCTGTGAGGAAATGATTTTCACTATGCCTTAGATCATCTCTGCGACTGTGATCTGATACAAAATGCTTGCATAACAGCATAAATGTTTTTGTTTCTGCATAAAATTAATAAAATCAGTTTCATAATTTCAGTGTAGAAATGAGGCAGATGCCCAAACGTATGCAAAACAACTGTGCAAACTGTGTTGCTTTGTGAACTTGTCCTGCTGACCTTGTCAGATTTTTTCAAACTGTTTTCAGGTAACAGAGCAAGAAATAGTTATACTTAACCAATCAAACATTGTTTTAGAAAAAAAATACATTTTGCCCTTTTATTGTTACTGAAGCAAGTTTGTAAAAGTTGTCAGCATCTTTTGGAAAATCTTCTACTTCAAGCATTTCATTTTACAGAGCTGTCATTTCTATCATTTCAGTAAAAAGATGGATGTAAATCATCCAAAATATAACTCTTGCTTTATTCATGTAATGATTTCGACCATTTGCTCAATTTCTCACATGACATTTGTTCTGTCTTATCCAGGCTGCCAGCTCAAATCGTACCAAACACAAGTAGATGACTGAGAACTCTGCATCTCATGATGGACAAGAAAAGTGGTGAGTGCCACGAAACCTTTAGTTACGCAAACAATGTCCCTCCTTCTAACACTTCTTACAGTTCAAATCCTATTTCCCCAACTGTAACACCAGTAATCTGTCTTGTAGGATTCTATTTTTGACAATTGTACAGTCAATATAAGAAATAAAAGGTAAAACAATTTGCCTGATTATTGTGTATTTGACTTAAGAACTGCTAAGGGCTTATTTTCTTGAGGTGATAAACGCCTCCTGTCTTATGCTGAATTCATAAGATGGCACAACATGAACAGTATTTTACATGCTGGCTTGTTTGTTTTGGCACAATCACTGCATGCTAATTACTTCTCTGTAAGTGGTATTGGCTTTGCAGAGCCGCATGTACAACACAGTACTGCTTGTCTTTGCAAGAGGGTGAAAAATAATCATAATGTTTATAATAATCTCAAATTTGATGTATGTTCAGTTTGTTTACTAATTGCACATTCATTTGAAATATTTATCAGTTTAGTTTTTTTTCTAATTAAAATAATTGTTATTCTTGTTAACTCCTTACAGCCAACGGCTTTCAGACCAAGGTCAGCGAGGGCGGTGTGCAGAGGAAACAGCTGCCCTATTCAGTGGAGACTCCCTATGGCTTCCACCTGGATCTTGACTTCCTCAAGTATGTGGACGATATTGAAAAAGGCAACACCATTAAAAGGGTCCACATCCAAAGGAGGGTGAAAGGCCCAGCTAAATTCAGCACTCTTCCCAGAAATTTTAGCCTCCCTGGACATGGAGTCAGGCCTCCACCTAAGGAAGGGGCATGGTCTGGGACGTCTACCTTGGGCCCAAAGCCCAAATCCCGAGTGACAGAGGTCCAACAAATATTTGACTTTAGGCCAAGTGAAGGAGCGATATCCAGTCACAGCAGCAGAGCGACAACCAGTCAAGGATCTACAAATGTTTCAAACAAATTTAGAGATGAACCAGGCACTATCTATCAAGGTACTGAGGATAAAACTGCTGTGATTCAAAGTCGACCAAATCTCCTTAGAGCGTCATCAATGCCCATCACCCTCCAGCAGAGGAAAGGTTCAGATTCAAGCAGCCCTGATTGCACAACAGGAACGCCAGAAAATGGATCGACAGAGAACATGTTTCGTGCCTCTCCAGACATACTGGAAAGACGGTGCCTTCCACAGGATCGGGCGGGTCTTCACCAGCAGATAACAGTGGCACTAAAAAGAGTCAGGGAGCTGGAAGAACAGGTCAAAACTATCCCAGAACTAAAGGCTCAGATCTGCTCCTTAAGGGAAGAGCGGGAAAAGCTGCTTCGCCAGATACAAACACAGTCCCAAGTTCAAGCTTCCACATCATCCTCTGCAATGGCAACAACTTATGAGACAGGGGGAAACAGTCAACGCCAAAGACCAAGACCTTCAGAAGGCCTCAATTTATCTTTAGCAATTCAACCGGTTCGAGGTGTAGCTTCTGAGCATGTGCCAGCACATGTAGAAGAGAGCCACAGGGAGACAAAAAGAACAAAAGAGCTACCAATACAGAGAGATCCTTCTACAAATCAAAAGCAAAGTGTACCATCAGAGAAAGCTGACAAACAAAAAGAGACATCTAAGAGCCTGCACGATAATGCAGAGGAAAGGCTATCACAGGACACTGAAATTGTTGCAAAAGAAAGTGAGATTATCAGAGAGAGTAATGCATCAAAAGAAGACCAAAATGGAATGCTAAAGCTGGAAGAGAAGCTAATGATGCTGGAAACAAAACTTACTCAGGCTAGCCAGGAGCTAGAGAGAACTAACACTCTTTTGAAGGAGCAAATGGAAGAGAATAAAGCAAAAGAGGACAGAATATTGCAACTGAGTGAAGGGATGAGAGGGAAATTTGTACCACACAAGTACTTGAGAGGCCAAGAAGAGAAAGCATAGATGCAGGAATTAATAGATCTCAGCCACCAAGAAACTGAGACAGAATCTCCTGCTAAAATAGATCAGGGAACAGATACAGATAAAATATTGGTTGAAGTGGTGGTACCCAAGATGAGGGCTAGAAGTATAGATCAAGGAATAGCAACTAGTAAACTTGACACACATGACCGACAAACAGAAATTGAGGCAGAAATAACAGCGGCAATACAACCCCGACCCAGAGCCAACAGTATGGAACGGGGTACAATAACAGAGAGCATTGTCACGCAAGATCAGACGACGAGACGCCTGCAGCCGAAAGAGTAAACCAAGTCACAGAGACAGAGGGAGAAACGGAGACGGACCATCCACAGAGACCAAGGGCCAGTAGCATAGATCAGGGAACAGAGACCGAAAGGGTGGACACTGTGGACAGAGTTACAGAGACCGAGGCAGCACAGAGGAGCGACCAGCAAACAGAAACAGAGATAGAAAGACGGCAGGACAACAACCTGTCTCGAGATGCACAAGCAGAGGGTCGAGTGGGGGAAAGTGAAACCACTGTAAGAGGAGATGTTGGTCATCCTGCCAACAGTACAGCAGAAAGTGAAAAAACAAAAAAAGTAGTTCAAATAGAAAGTGAAAATGTTGCTGTGGAGGTTTCTGCAAATATATCTGTTACAGATGTTGAAGGCATTGTTGTGCAAACTTTAGACTCAGAAGATGGAAAAAAGACTGAAATCTGTCCCGGTCCTGCCTCTGGAACTGATAAGAGGGAAGTGAGCTCTGCACAAGATGACTCAAAATCTAAAGAACGCCATCTTTCAACTGGTGTAGAGATTATAGAACCTAAAAAGATTGAGATGGAGACAGTAGAAAACAAAGATAAAGAAATTGTGTGTGAATCAGTTAAAGAAAATGTCATCCCTGATACTGTTGTAGTAATAGCCAAAAATTCAGCTGTGAGAGGAGTAGCTCCAGTTAGACCACAGAGAGGACGTAAGCCCTCAGCAGAGCAAATGCAGCCAACACCTCCTCAACCTCAGCTTGCACCCATGCTCACTACTAGGGGATCCAGTGAACCCGAATCTGAGAAAACCACAACAAAAGTCCAGACTGCACTACGCCTGGAGGCAGAGTTATCAGCACAACCCTCTGAACCACAGGAAAATGATCAAACGCCATCTGTGCCTCAAGTTCAAGACAGTAGTCAAGCAGAGAAGCTGCCTGATGAGTTGATCGAGAAGCAGTCTAATGTACAACCTCAGGGTGAATCTCAAAGCGTTTCTTCTAGCTCTAGTGGGATCAAAGTAAAGACCAAGCCCATTCAACCACACACTAAGTCTCAACTTGCATCTCGTCTGGACTCAAAAGAGCAGAAAGCGCCACACAGGGGATCCAGCGTATCACACCCTCCAAGTCGTGGGACAGGAGAAACAAAGACTCGTCAAATCCGCCACGGGTCAGATGATACCCAATCTCACTCCCAGAGCTTGCGTAGAAGCTCCACTGAGGCTCCATCATCTCAAAAAGATGCCAGTGAGACACAATCGCTTCGAAGAGGCTCAAGTGAAGCAACTCAGCGTCGTGGTTCAAGTGAGGCAAAAGCCTTGCAACGGGAATCTGGTGAGTCTCAGACAGCCCGCAGAGGTTCTGGGGAATCGCCAACATCTCCTGCGGCTTTGGGACAAGTCGTAACTCGAATAACAGGTCTTCTTGGGGAGCAGTGGGCACAGCTCGGGAGCAGTTCTGGAGCCCAACAGACGGCTGGCCAACAGGAGAGCCCCATAACACCAAAACAGCCTGCAACCAAAAGAGCAGAAGCAGGAAAGGGGACCCCAGCCAAGCCCTCAGGCAAAAGTGCCACTGCTGCAACAACTGGGAAAGCAGCGGGGAAGTCCAGTGCTTCCAAAATGAGTTCAATTCAAAGCCAACTGGTCAGCTCCCTCAGTGTCCTTTCAGCCTTCTACTCCCCAGGCCAGAAAACAGCTGCCACCAGCAAGCAGCAAGAGCAAGGTAGGCATGACGTGTATCAGAAAGTACAAAGCGGCTGTCTGACAATGAGCTGAATAATATCCTCTCCAATATTCCACGTATTAACCATTCACAAAGGCCTGTAGTTCCATTAGTCATGCTGCTTAATTGCAACACATCCCTTATGATCTCTCATCAAGGCGGGGTCTAAATATTAATACGTACACAGAGTTTCATTTCATTTCGTTGAAGGCTGAATGAGCAGCTGAACTTTGTCAGAAAGCTTTGAATTGTTTTTAGATATCTGTTGTGCCAATCTGTGGTACGGGTAGGACATCTTACCCTGCATGACAAACAGATTTGCCAGTCGACGTTAGAACTCTCATTATCAAGCTGACTACAGGACTGAGTTTTTATGACACGCAAGTGACCCCATTTGTCTATTCACGCAATTAGAAACACTCCACTCAGAAGAGAGGTTGTCAAATCAAGTCTGGATCAATTATCAACAGAATGATTATGGTGCATCATATTCATTAGGTATTAATTGCTAAGTTTGGATAGCAGTTATTATTCTTGTATCACTTTTTATAGGCTGCATTGAACTTTACATTTTTCACTCTGAAAAAGGCACTTATTTGCATGATTTTTTTTATTGTACTGATTTGTGATTGTTTATTACAAAATGATGAATTAAACAGCCAAACATAAGCAAGGAAAACCATCTGAAGCTATGTTAGTGATGTGAATTATTCAAAACAGCCAGTAGAGTTAGGGTAAATCTGGAAAAAGGGGCATAAATCCACAGCTCAGTTGGAAGAATCAGTAGAAAGTACCGTTATTAGTCATTGTTGAAAGAACACAATATGAATCCCTGCTTGTGGTCTTCTACAAGCTTTGCAGAAGACATAGTAAACACGTGGAAGAAGGTGCTCTGGTCAGATGGAAAAAAAAAAACTCTTTATGTGGTAGAATCAAAATTTGTATTGTCCTGAACACAATACAAATTGTGTATTCCCATCCCCAAGCACATATTTTAAAATATATTGAGTCAAGAGGGAAAAATCCAGTTCACAACTATGCACTACTTGGTGTTGGCCTATCAAATAAAATGTTAATAAAATACATTTGAGTTTTTAAAGGGAATATGATTAAATGTAAAAAATTAAATAAAATAAAAATAAAGGGGTATGAAGTTTTCCATGGGAGTCCATGTCTTGAACACTTATTTTCTTTATCATAAGTAGAGTACCATACATTATTACATTCATATTTATAGCGGCTATGCTTGCACATTTTTATATTCATGCACTGTACATGCTGTTTTTCTTAAAAATAGTCACCACTGGTTGCCGCTACTAGGAAGGAAGAAAAAAGTAAGTAGTTACTAAGCACTGCTTAAGTAACCTGGTTTTGACATCAAATACTTATTTCGTATTCCAGACATAATAGAAAAAACACTCATTCACACAAGAAAGTGGAGCTATGCTTATCAACTGTCAAGTGGACTCACAAGCAGAGGCCCTCACGCATACATCAAACAGATGGCGCCTCTCTGTCTTCCCTTGATGTCTCCAATGTTGGGGATTGAGCCAGGAGCTGGAGCTCAGATCCACGTTTGCTCACAGTTAACATGCAGTTCAGTGTTAGGAGGACCGTACAACACTGTGTTCAAACAAAGTGCATATGCCTGGATTTACATGTGCTGTTTCAGGATTTGCAGTGCTTCTCTCTGTTAGACATCTTGAACTTCTCTAATGACATTGCTAGAGAATTAAACCCTTGTATTTATCTGAAGATAAAATTAGGTTTTGGAAATTTTCACAAATGAGACTGATCAAATTTACCTAAGACAAATTTCAGCAAAAAAACAAAAATGCGTGCATTTATTAAAAGTAAGTTTGTATTTTTTGGACAAACTTACTTTCTGAATGAGGATGCATTCAGATTTTAAATATTCACTAAGCTTCCCACTCTCTGTTGTTGTCTCTGGAGAGACACTTGATCTAAAAGCATCGTTCTTCCTGGATCTTTTTAGATGGTGGTTTTTGGCGGAAAGCCACATCCTTGTATTTGGATAAAACATTATGGATCCACTGCACAACATCTGCTGTCAGGAACAACTAAGACCACCATAATAGGCCAAGAGCCAACAGGAGTCAGCAAAAGAGCCAATGCAGAATCGATTATTTGACAGTTACAAACATAAGTAGGCCTGGCAATGTCAAGGCTGCGTGCTGTGAATACTGCTGACTTGTGCAAATTGAATTGGGAAATACATGTACAGCATGTAGTTGGGTGGTTTAATAAATGACTCCATTTAATTCAAAGTAATTTTTTGTATCTGTCATCGTAATACGATATGTTGCTATATAATGAATTTTCCCCATGTCACATTTCAATTTCATTAGTTTTAACAGTTGAATGAACAGAACTCTGGCTTTTTCTCTGTTGTCAAATGGTCTCCATACAGCTGCTCAGTTTGCAGTTACACCTGCTAAAAGTTTTCACACCCATTTTTCTATTTTAGCACAATTCAAACACATATCTTAATAGGTTTTTATGTGATATACCAACACAAAGTTTTGTGTAACATATGGTAACATAAAATAGTTTTTTTTATTTACAGACAAAAAACTTGTGGACGTTACAGTCGCAACAAGTTTGTCAATTCTTCGTAGAACAGTCTTTGCTGAAATTACAGCAGCAAGTCTTTTTCCAAATCCACAGACTGGAAATCTTGGACATCCCTCTTTGCAAAGTCACTCAAGTTCATTCAGGTTTGATGGATAACATCTGTGAACATCAATTGCACAGACTCAATTGGATTTAGGTCTGGACTGTCACTGGGACATTTTCACCCAAGAATTTGATCCTAATCTGATCTAAACCACTCCATTGTCACTCTACTTTTAAGTTTAGGGCCATAAACTTGCTCAAGGTGGATCTCTGCCATTGCAGCTTGGAACTGTTTTTTCTACATTGTGCTGTATTTAGCTTCACACATCTGCTTTAACTCTGACCAGAATCCCAGTTCCTGCTTAAAGTAAAGCAACTTCAGGTAACTATCACCACTGTCACCATTCATCACAATAAGAATGGAGTATTTAAGATGTTGCGTGGAGTTTGTTTCCCACCATCATAGCATTCTGTATGTTTTGGTCTGACTTTTTGCCTGATCAAAGCATCTTTTTCCACATGTTGCTGTGTTCCCTGCAGGGCTTGTTGCAAACTTTTTATGGCTTTCTTTCAACAATGTCTTTTTCTTTTAATTAATGTTCCATAAATGGCAGATTTGTGGAGAGCTTGAATAATAGTTGCCGTGTTCTCAATCTGAAGCTGTAGATCTGTTGAAAACTCCAGCGATACCAGAGGCCTCTTGGCTGCCTCTCTAATTAATGGTCTCTTGGTTTTTATGAGGTTTTATTGTCTTCCTTTGAGGCCTTCACACACTTATTAAAGTAGCTGGTTGTACTAGATTTAGAGGTAACTTAAGCTGGAGTGTTAAAAGAAATTCACACAGATTTTTATTTGCTTAAAATGGCAAAGCTAGGATTTTTTTCCTTAAACTTCACAATTATGTGTAACTCTCTTTTAGTCTGTGCTCTGAAAGCCGAGAAAAAACTCTGACTTTTGTGCTTGTAATGTGACACACACACAAGTTTAAATATACTACGAAGAAGCTCGCTAAAAAAAACAGCATTCCTTTGTGCACAGAAAAAAATCTTAAAGTCTTTGTGTTGCTTCTACTAAACTTTAATACAACTTGTTACATTTCCCCTGTCATTCAGTGTTTGAAGACAGTCAGGAGCTAAGTTTAAAGAAACATGCTTTCTCACTTCTTTTTGCCTCTCTCTCTCTCCCTTCACCAGGTCTCAAATCTATTATGAAGAAAAATGGTGTTGCTTGCAAGCAGGGGAGCAAGGGAGCCAAGAAAAACCTGAAGTTTGTTGGGGTGAACGGAGGGTAAAACTCTTTCGCTTTATCAGCATCCAGCTTGTGATGCATATGTTTCTGTGTGCTGCAGTTTTTACATTTTTCATTTGTAGCTTTGTGGGGCATTGTACAAATGGACTGAGACCCCGTATGGCACAATAAGGGGATTTCCAGTCTAAATAGCTCAGAGTCCTTCCTTTGACAAATTTTTGCAGATTTGCTTGTCTTATTGGCTTAATTAAACTAAGACCCAACCTAATACTGAGGCTACAGTCTTTCCAGGGTTTGATTCCCAGTCCTGGGCCATTTACTGCACATCCTCCCGTCCTGTCAAGCCCACTAGAGACAAAAAAAACTTTAAAAAAGATGCCCAGGGTCTTCAACCAGAAAGAAAAGATTGGGGATTTCAATTTGATAGTGAGCTGCTGACTTAAGAGGAGTGACATATCATGGCCTGATAAGACATTACCTGCACATAGATTGCAAGAGGTTACTAAGGAGTAGATAAGGGCAGCAGTAATGGAGACACTTTCTGCTATGTTTAGTTGGAGACAAAGTTGAGCTAAAAGGCTGTGGCTGTGATGAGTGTTTATTTGAACCACTGTTTCTATGATCTTGAACAAGCCTGCCCATTCTCCTTTGACCTCAGAAATCAACTAGGCATTTTTGTCTATACACTTGCTGCTCAATAGATGCATTTTTTGTTTCGGACCATTCCCTGCAAGTGCAAATGGTGCAAATGGCCATTTGCACCATTTGCACTGTTTCATGACCGGCTCACCTCTGCTATGTTGTTCAAAGTCACTGACATCCTCTTTTTTTATTCATTCTAACGTCATCTTCACCATGTCTTAATAACTAATACATTGAACTGGTGTCTTGGTTGAGCTTCTATTTGTGTTAAGGAACTGAGTAAATATACATAATAAAGTGGCTTGTGAGTGTAACTTAAGATTTTCGGAACAGCTCAGGGTTCCTTTGCGTGCTACATTTGTGCTGAATACACTCAAAAGTAAAAAAGAGAAAAGTTTCATTATTCTGGACATTCCTTGTATCCTTCTTACTTTTACATCCATATCAATTAGATATCCAGTTTTAATTGGAAAATAAATCTGAGCACCTTCCATATGCTTCACGCCGACATCTAATCCCAGATAAGAGCACTTCCTACGGCTTTCTTTTTTGTCTGAAATTCCTGAGAGGTATTATGTGCTGCATGTCAAGGAAATGGCAGCCATGAGTAAATTTATTTAATTCCAGCATTCCTGTTCTTACATTCCTGAGCTTCACTGTTTCATGACCGGCTCACCTCTGCTGTGTTGTTTCAGATTGTTTTCATGTAAGTTCAGTTCCTTCTTTCCTGTTGAAAACCAATCTGCAAATAAACGACAACAGTTAGTTGCTCTTGGGAATAATGAATTTTCATGGTAACTGCAAAGAACAGCTCATAATAAACAATCATAGATATGTTTTATGAGCTTTGAATGAGTTCATTCCTATTCTTTACAACACATCTATATCCACATGCAGTTCATCTCCTAATAAATATGAGCAGATGTTAAACAGGTCAGACAGTCTTGAGACTTGTCTTCACACCAGGAAGTGGGCTGCTGTTTGTATTACATCTCTTCAGATAGTCTGTTCTATCTTTTCTCTGTCTGGAGCTTCTCAGTAATCTGAGGAATGCTGAGATCCCACGAACACCTCTTATCAGTGTGTGTGTATCTGTTCAAATAAGCATGAATCAATGGTATTCATCGTAAGACTTATCTGATCACTGGCCTCACAGTGGTGCCTTCATGATGCACCCCAGTGATCGCACTCATATGCAGCCCACCAGCGTCTACTCAAACTTTAAATGAGGAGCCTTAACTGTTGGAACAAAGATGCATTTGTCTGAGGTTTTCATAGGAGTGTGCACAAACATTCCTGTGGATAATTATTATTATTATTATTATAAGTAATAAAATGATAGATGTTGTATGATGGGCAAAGGCTACAAAGGCAAACATACATCTGATGATGGATAACCGGTTAGTAATGACTCAGCCTTGGCTGATGTGGAAGCCTTCATATTTATCTAACCTCGCCTCACGTCTTGTTATTAATTTAGAGTCTGGCATAGATTTCTAGATATTTACATATTTCTCACTTTTGAAGTAAAACTTAATCAATCCTTCTTCATGAAAAAAAGCATTTCAACTGTCACGTTTCCTCTTCTAGCTATGAGACGACATCCAGCGAGGACTCCAGCGGAGATGAAAGGTCAAGAGTAGAAGTGGAGGAGGAAGACAAATCCAAAGTGGTAGTAGAGGAGAAAACAGACAAGCAGTCTGAGGAATCAGTGGGGATCTTGGGGGCAGATGCAGAGATTGCTGCTGCTGCTCCTGTTGCAGCTGCGGCTGAGGAGGAGGAAGGTGCTGTGGGTGAAGATAAAGAGGTTGAGAGGGGCCTGTTGGATTTAGAAAGTGGCCATGAGCTTCTGCAAGTGGAGGAGGCTGAAAGGTGAGACAGACAAGAGCTTTGGATCTTTCTATCTGTTAAGCAAAGTTTTACAAAATGCTTTTTTTCCACAAGTATAATCACAGAGATGAAAACATAGTCATGCATTTACAATCAATTTCAAAGATATTCACACTCCTTAAACTTGTCCACATTTTGACATGTTACAGTACAAACTTCACAGCATTTTTTTGTGTGGATTTTGTGTGATAGTCCAACACAAGATAGTGTGTTATTGTGAATTAGAGAGAAAATTATACAGATCCTGTTTTTAATATTTACTGTAGGGCAAATTTGGCTATAACAAGTCCAGTTTCTTGCAGGGACACAGTTTAAAAGGGAAGGTGGTCTGGTCATAGGAGGCCATAATCAAATTTTTTACAGCTTACATGTAGAACCCATAAGCCAGTTTCAGTTTGATGGAAAACCAAAACTGCAGATCACCCTGAATACATGAAAGGTGGCAGTTAATGCTAACCATGCTGGTTCGAGATAATAGAGAAATCTGTAGATCAGATAGGTACTTGTAACATAACACCTCATAGACATAACACCTCAAAGCAGACAACACCAGGTGTCAGTGTTTTCAGGTAAAAATGGGAAACAGACTGCAGTTTGCATGGACCCACCAATAGTCCATGCAAACAATATACCAATGAATTTATACAAAGCATTGAAAACTATGTATCATTTTCCTTCTCTAGAGCTTATGGTGCTTCTTGCATTGCTCAGTCACATAAAATCCGTATAAAATCCATTAAAGTTATATTAGTGTGATAAAATTTTGAGAAATTCAAGTTTTTTTACAGAAATTTTCTGATTGTATTTCAAACTGAAATTACTCAACAATCAATGCAAACTTGAACAGGTTTCATCCCCTTTCCACATTGAACACCAGGGAAATAAGCTCAGGGGAAAACAGCTGGAAAAGCAGATGTTTTTAAGCTAACTGACGCTACTTTGGATTTGTCAAAAGTATTCGTCAATGTGTCGTGTTTTTTTAGGGACAAAGTAGATAAAGGATTCATTGATGCCTGCGTGTATGTGAAGGATCGTATGGAAGAGGTTTCATCTCCAGATAAAGAAATGGTAAAGCTTTCCTTGACTCTACTGTATTTTATTTTTTTCTTTGTAATCCAAATTCGTAATATAGACTAATTTTAATATACATGTCTCTCCACAGCGTCAGGTCTTGGTGGTGCTTTATCAGGAATGGTTCAGGGTCTCAAGCCAGAAAGACTCCCAGGCAGATACAGTCAGATTATACCTGAGACAAGTGGGACTGACCACCCCCACTCTCCTGCCATATGTTGTTAACTTGACTGACGGTAATGGGAATATGGCCCTCCACTACAGTGTGTCGCATTCTAACTTCCCTGTGGTCAAGCTGCTGCTAGACACTGGTGAGTTGAGCCTTACATACTCTCTTGTATGAACAGTTAAATTAAAAATAGAGTTGCTTGTAATAAAGAGTCTTTGGATTCTTCTAGGTCTTTGTGAAACAGATAATGTGAATAAGGCGGGATATACTCCAGTGATGCTGGCTGCCCTGACCGCTGCTGAAAACCCAGATGATCTAGAGGTGGCCGAGCAGCTGCTTAAACTTGGCGATGTCAACGCGGGCTCCAGACAGGTAACACAGAGTGCAGCATATGCTGGAAGTGATATGTGGTCTGTCAAAAGATAAAAGGTGGCTTTCTAGGAATATATGTTAGATTTGTTGTTTTTATTTTGCAGGAATAATTCACATTCCCTAAGAAAACAAAAAAAAAAAAAAACAACAACACGTATTTGCACAAGAATCTCAAAAGCCAAAGGGTTCACAAACATTGCAGACATTGCATGCATTTGTTGCCTTACAGTCAGAAGGTCACGAGTTTAAATCCTGGCCTGGAGTCTCTCAGTATAAAAGAACATGAACACTGGGTTAAGCGATCTCGCTAAATTACTGCTAGGAGTGAGTGTTCAGTGTGTATAGTTGTTTGTCCTCTGTATTGGTACGTTACCCTGGGATGGACTTACAGTCTGTTCAGGGATACATCACACCTTTTGCTATGTGCCAGCCCTTCTGAGACCCTGCAAAGACAAGCTACTATAGACACTTGCTTAATAATTGATATTAGTAGTTTTTTTCCTAATTTCCAGAGTTATGCGTTTTTTTTCTCACTGGTTGAACTGGATCATAAAAAAAAAAAAAACATGGTTGTTTGCTCTCTTGTACTTCAGACATTATTCCCTCCGTCACATTCACTCAGATTCTCAAATTCCATATTTTCCTTCTGTTAACTTCTAATTCTAACTTGACTTTTTCTCTCTTCCTCTCATTCTCAAGGCTGGCCAGACTGCACTCATGCTTGCAGTGAGCCACGGTCGGGTTGCCATGGTGAAGCTGCTCCTGAGCTGCGGCGCAGATGTAAATGCTCAGGACAGTGAGGGATCTACAGCCCTGATGTGTGCCTCTGAGCATGGACACACGCATATTGCTTGTTTGCTGCTGGAGACAGGTCGCTGTGACATCGGACTCACAGATAAGGTAAGCTTTTAAAATTTAAAAGTTAAATAAGTAGTAAGTAGAAAAGATGTTAGAGTTTAGACTGGTGAATTCAAAATGCTCCTGAGCCACAAAATACCAGAATAACAGTTTTTTGACCACAGCTGGTGGCCCTACTTTTCCTTGTGCATTTCAGAGCATTTCATTGCAACTGTAAAAACTAAATTTTTAAAGTAAATTTAGTAGATTATGGTTTTGGTCAGATATGTAAAAACCCTGGCTACTGGACTACCATAAATAAAGTCTGGATGTAGAGGACAGTATTTATAAGTTCTTTTTCTGAATCTAGGAAACTGGATATGGTTTTATAATTCAAAAAAGTATTTAAAGGTAAAAGTAAGGGCAAACATCCAGCAATGAATTACTGTAATAATAAGACTTCTCTCACTTCCCATATGCAGTTCTTTACGTATGCAGAAGTGAAAGACCTTAAAGCCTATGCACCACCCAAAGATTCCTGCACTGCCCCTGTAAGGCCAGTGTGGATGCAGTGAGGCATGGCATAGTTGATACAGAAAAGAAATGGGGAGCTACATAGCTCAGGGACATGAAATGTCTCATGTATAAAACACAGAGCAGACAGACTTAGCAGTGGTCTCAGAATGAATTCACTTTTATACATGGGACATGACGCAGTCTTTAATCTAAATGAATTCATTGTTTCACATCAACAATAATTATTTACATTTTTCATTAGTTTACTGATCATGTGACTTCTCTTTGATTTACACATATAATATTTTGTTACTCGACATTGGTGTTTTATGTGCTAAGTTCCTAAGTTTATTAAAGCTGTTGCTATGGCTGGCTCAGATAGAGCCTTTTTTCTATGACATTTCTTTTCTCATAAGCATCCTGCAATTACTTTTTGTAGGCTGGAGCCATAAAAGTGATATTAAAATAAACTGTGAAATATTGAAAACCATAAACACGCGGAGGTCTAGTTATCGGTCCTCCATTTGTACCACTGATAAATGTTTTGCTGTGTTTAGTATCAAGTGAGTACAGATAGTATTTTGAAAGAAACATGATCTTAAGAAAAGAAGCTGTTCTAACCTTTTTGAATTACACTATCTGCATTCAAATCAGTCTCTTTCATCAGATAACAGAATATAAAATAGAGAATATATATACCCTGGAATGAGGCAACTATTTTCCTCATAGTTGACTTTTCTCTCAGCATGCAGCTTCGATTGCTTTAATTTTTCTTATATCAACCGATATCTAGCCTTTGATTAGAGGAAAAACTTGCCATGACTCCCTGCTTGATAGATGTAAGAAGTTAGAAATATTACCACAGTACATTGTCTGTGGTGTCATCTGGGGAAATTTACTGCTCTATTAGTTTTGATTGATGTCTCGGTGTCAAGTACACAACATCTCTCCCAGTGTAAAGATATGGCTTTCCAAGTGTTCGCGTTCAGAGAGATTTGTTCTCTCAGCTGCAGGTTACAGAGGCCGTTAACCGCAAGGTCACAGGCTCATAATAAGCTCTCTCATTTGTACTAAATTGCTAGTGGAGCATGATTTGAATGCTTGATGACATGCACACAAAAATGTAACTTTTTTCTTCTTTTTTTTTTACGGGGTACATGGGCAGATTTTGCATACATAATTTACAAACTAATCAGCAGCTAGCGTAACTTATTTCTGTAGTTTTACATGTTAGACACTTATATATGCAATCATAATTGGCAGATTGAGTCATTGCAGAGGCAACTTTTATCATAGTGCCTACCAACTGTCAGCAGTATCCTTGATATATCATGCAGTAGTGAAATCTGCCTCAAACACTGTATGTCAAAAAAAAAGGGAAAAGAATCATGAACATGAATTTGAAGCAGATCTTCAAAATCTACATTGTTGTGCTAAACTAATGCAAGTTTTCACATATGTGTGAAAAATGGGAAATTTGATCTCAGAACAGAAGTTATTAGGATATATGCAATAAGTTGTTTAGAATATTATATGCATCTATTTATTTTTGACTGAGTCAAGATGCTATTTCTTCCGGATTGAAAGCCTTCCCTGGTTAGATAATGCAGATTATGTGGTTGGTGGATAGCACTTGTCCATAATAATCCAATATTCAGTGACTCCATTGTCGCTGAATATGTGACAGCTTTTAGTTGCCTCCTTTTGTGGTGACTAAATGTTGCTATTATCTTTAGTCACCACAATAGGAGCTTGAGGCAATATTTGATGCAGATGTTTGCTCTGTACCTACTTAGAGCGTAACGAACTGGCTATTACTTGTCAATAACAAGTATTAGCATACTTAATTTGAGACAGTAAAAAACTAATACAAATTCACCAAAATAGATGTCCACGTAATTGGATGCAAAGTTGCAATAAACGTTGAAAATAGATCATAAACAATCCCCCTTTTGAAGGAATCTGAATTGTCCTATGGTAGTATTCTAGCTTGCTGTTTCACTTTACTGTGCTTTATAGTGCTAATGTTAGCTTCTACATGAACAAGAACAAATGGACATTTGATTTCAGCTAAGTTTTTTTGTATAGCACCACAACAGTTAAAACCACTTTTACTTTTACTGTAGATACTGAACAAACATCTCTATCTTTAGCCTAATTTCCAAAACAGGTAGGGTTGGGGCGTGGGGTTAAAAGTAATAAATGCATTCAACAAATACAGAGAATGTTGCACATGTTCTCATCAGAGCAGATAAATTCTCTGAGCCTGTGAGTGTAAGCTAGTACAACACTGCCGCTGTGAGGATTACTATGGCAACTGCAACATGTTATATGTGAAATCAACATTGCATGTTATTTGTTTTCTCCAGAATGGTCAAACCGCCCTGTCGGTGGCAGAAGCAGCTGCTCATCAAGACATCATTGATCTTCTAAAATCCCATGCATCTGAGCCCAGGCCTGCTGCAGACCTCGTCTGAGTTCTACACAGTTTTCAAAACCATAATAGGTCAACATCTGCCTCTATTTCCACGATCCTATTCACACCAACAGAATGGGAAAAAAAAACTACAGTAAATACTGAATATGATGCTTTATGAAGATAAGCATGGGGCTGCCTTTTTCACCTCTGGGAGTAGAGTTTTTCTTTTATGCCTCGACCACAATGTCTTGTTTTTTGTTTTTTTTGATAAAATGATTAATGAGGGTTGAACAAAGTTCAAATAAAATATTGCTGCAGCAACAAATGGAGCCAACAGCAGATTGAGCAGGGAACAGGGTGAGAATAAAAACAGGAACATACGGGAGAGAACTTCTGAACTGCTGCATCTTAATATAAACTAACTCTTAAAGCAAAGTACTAAGCACATGATCTACCTTTTAAATATATAAAATATGACATAATTTCTATTTTCTTTAATCACATTGACATTGTTTTTTCCATATTTGGACATAAGCCATTATTGAGAGCATCTTATATATAGAATGTTATTCTAACAGATCATGGTCATACAAACAGAGACTGTATTTTCTACTGCACTTTTTTTTTACTGTGTCTGTGTACAGTGAATATGAATATATTTAACTCCAGAGGAAACTATATAGCACGGAGTTATAAAAGAAGTGACATCAAATAATGAATCATTACTCCACAGTGGTCATGCTTTTCACATGGTTCATGGGTGATCATCATTTGTGAGTTATTGAAAAACAAATTTAATCTAAAATGAAGTTCAGTATTTTTTATAACAATATATTGAGACTGAAAAAAGACAAGTCCAGAGATTGTATTGAGCTGCATGCTAATACAGTTACTCCCCCTACTGGCTGTTTTAAATATAGCGTCACAAACCAGTATGTTATAATACTATTTGTGATCCTCAGCTGTCTGTATACATATATAAATATATAGCGTCTCACAAAAGTGGGTAAATCCTATTTTACATTAAATATTTTATTACATCTCTTCATGGGACAACACTGATGACACTGAAGCAGAGTTAAGAAGTCACTTTATGGCTTGTGTATCAGCGTAAATTTGCAATCCCCTCAAGTTGAGTATTCGAAGGGGAAAGATCATGAAACTGTAGCTTCCCACAGCCAGCAACGCTTGTACACCCCCAAACCGTGATACACCCACTGCCATATTTGACAATAGACACAACACACTTGTCTTTTCACTCCTCCCATGAGACCAGGTTTATTCTGGTCTCATCAGACCATAGAGATGTGGTTACTGCCTGCTTCTCTGGCTGCTGCATTTCTTGTGGATCTTCTTTAGAAAAGAGTACCTTCTGGGACCGCAGACCAATTTGATGCAGTGTGCACCATATGGTCTGATCACCAACAGGATGAATTCAATCCTAACATCCTCTGCAGCAATGATAGTACCCATAGGTCTAATTTCAAAAGACAACTGGATACAACACCAAACATGTGGTCATTACACCAGGGAGGGAAAATGGTTAACTGAGCACTACTTGGTCATTTTCACTTGAGGGAATTCTCACCTTTGTTGGCAATGACTTTATCAACAAAGCCATTGCTCATTGCTAACTAACTATGTTGTTGTATACTGACTATTTTACATGATATCAAACTGTTATACCTTCTGTGTTGTCCCGTAAAGAGGTAAAATAGAATGCTAACAAAAATACAAAGGGTGTACCCAGTAATGTGATATATATCTATATGTCTCTCTATTTACATAGATAGATATATATGTATATATGAATATATATATAACTATATACATAGAGGGCTGTTTGTGTGATTGTTTTAATCATGTATGCAACACATACAGAATGCACAATGAATGTTGGGCTGGCTGTGACACATTCCAAGAGAATAAAAATGTAGCAAGTTTTAACTAACCCTGCATGGATGGCAAGTTGCAAGACAGTCGAAATATTAACTTTATTCCAAATATATGTCTAAAGACTTTAAATTAGACCTGGTGATGAAGTAGTCTTTATATTGTAGAGCTTAGTTCATTTGACTCTCGTATCCATGACTTAAGCAATCAGACCAGACATATTAAAATCCTCAGCAAGGAGTTTTGTTTGCAATAAGAAGCAATAAAAAAAATGTTGCAGGTGGTGGGACTACGATGCAGCCTTAAATGGATAACTGTTATTATTCTAGAGCTGAGGTTTTACTTTCCAGGGAAACAGATGTACTTTTGTGGAGCCTTTTCTAATGCAGCTCCTTGCAGGAGTGTGGTCTTATGAAATGTTTACAATGAAACATTCCTTCCACAGTGACCACAGCAGATGCCAAACATCTAACAATGTTTACATGATCAAAGGGGATAAGATAAAAATAAATAATAATTCAGCAAATGTTTAAATAAAACATTGAATTATTTTACCTTAGTTTACCCTTTAGTAGGATTAATAAATACAAGTCATGTCAGTTACAAAATTCTGGTGAAACTGTGTGAAAAGCCTTAAAATAAATTAAATACTAATTGCAGTGGCATAATCTTGCATTGATTTAGTTGTGAGAAAATATATTAATAAGTTGTTTTGTTTTGTCTGTTGAGGGGGAGCTGGTGTCTCACTAGTGATCAATGAGCAACCATGTTGTTGAAAACAATTATTCCCTTATTTCCCCTCACTGAATAAAAGTACAGACAAATAAAAAGGGGTGATATTATTTAACATGTTTAGTGTCAGATCGTGTCACTTCATTTAAAGACTGATTTTTTTTTAAGGCTTTAAACATGTCTTTGCCAGAGGTGCCAACAAATGTGCAGGGCTGTTTATGAGGCCTTGTTAAATCTGATTTATGTTGGGGAACATCTGTTTGCAAGAGTCAGTAGCGCTAAAAATCGAATATTGTTATGTAAGGTAATAAATACAGAAGTAGCAATCCAATCTGCATGACAGAATCAGTTTCTATGTTGAGGGAAAACTTCAGGCAATTAATCAAACTCTGGAGGATTTCTAGCACAAGCTTAACATAACAACTGTTACTTTAACAATATTTAGGCCTTACTTATCTCTGAAACTTGATTTCAGTTTCATTAGTTTCCTTAATAATACATTTAATTGCTTTCTTGACATGTCTCCAAGTTCTGTTCTATCCTAATTTTCTTTTTCATTGCGGTCACACCATCAATCCCAAATACTGTAAACTAAATCAAAAATAGGCACAGAATTGGGACTCAAACTATAATTTTAAAAATAATTATTTGTATGAATATATATAAAGTCAGAATTTACATGAAACATAACTTTTTACAAATGGACTAAATAGCAGCACATATTTCTATGTAGCATTAATTAATCTCTTTGCTACAGTTACAGATTAAAACAGAAATGTATGAATATATGTTCCTTTTACAAAGCTGCGGGACATCAAACCCGTTCTGAGAGAAGTGTCTGGCCTTCCGTGCCTACACATCTTTATGGAAATTTATGTTTTATCCAATGTGTGACCCAGATGTTGAAAGATTTCACGTCTGGTTGATCACCAAAGACCTGACATCAACTTTGTTCCACATGGGGTAACATTGGTGTGTTTTCTTCTGTAAATCCAGCCAAATACATGTATATAAAGTATTGTGAAAAATATATAACAAGTATTGTCTGACAGTCTTATAATTATATGAGGTATTTATTCTAAATGCTATATTTTTTACCACATATGCATAAATATATGACAAAATTATATATGCATGGAGACAAATATTCAAGTAATAGTGCTCGAAGGGAACCGGACTGTCATTATTTCACTTTTACTGGTTGGATGTTTGTGATAATGTGTGACTTGATAAGGTTGTGGATTATCGTGTGCCCATCATACTAATTTGGTATGAAAACAGCAAAAAGGAATCTCCTGCAGACCTATTAGGGCAATGTCTCCCGAGTTTGAATATCAATCTGAGAGCTCGTACATAATACAGGTTAAAATAAAAATAAAAATATTTACTTTTCTGTAATAATCTATGTGGAACAAGCTTATATCTAACAGACCAGAGAATTACTTCTAAATAAATATTTTAAAAATGATCAAATGGTTTTTCTCTTCTTTTTGTTGCGTGCACTGTCCGACAGTGTAGCTTTCACTTGATATAGATATACATTTTATCAGAAATAAATGGAGAAGAAGGAACATAAGAATAGATAAGGGAAAGGATAATTAGAGTACAAGAAAACATCAAAGAAGTTTGTTTTTACATCTGCAGAAAGAAAGAAAAAACAGAGAACCATGAAACTAATGTACTGTAAATGCTTTTTCCAAACAATGTCTGTAACAAGGAAAAATCATTCATTGCTGTCTTCATCTTCTTCCCTCAGACACCCTTCATGGGACAAACCCAAAACCTTCATTTCTTTACTTTTCATTGACTCTGCAGTTTACTTGCTGGTGTGCTCTAAGTGTATTTGAATTTCAGGTTCCAACTGATGGCTGGCCATTTTCCTACAAGATTGTCATACTAAGTTGCCACAAATATACCAGTAAATACTATGAAACTTGACCTCTTCTCTCATACTCTCCAGACAGGTGGCGCCTAGTCACCTGTGATTTAACTGCTGTTGGAAAATTACTAAATAAATTCTTATTTATTCTCTAATATTTTTAGAACAAGTAAGGACAGAATAAATAGTGCAGTAGAGAGGATAAGTAAACTGTCGATGCTGGGATTGGAGATTCTGAGCCTTTATGAGTTTCTTGGAGATAGACAGGTTGGGAATGTGCTGGCACTGTTTCGTGATTTCTCATGCAAAATACATTTTGTCTTATAATGATTTCATATAATGATCAAAAAGAACTGTGCTAAAGGCAAAACTGAAAATTATTTCTTAGGAAGAGCATTAAATGACGACCAGTGGATCTGTAACTGCTACCAGGCTTGAGTTTGGTGTCCTGATTAAATTCTGCTTATGGACCCAAATGGAAACGGTTTGGCTCTTCGAAGCATATATTTCTTTTCTCAACAGTAATGTATCAAAAATATAGATTTTCATTTTAATTAAATAAATGAGAGATGAAGTTAATTTTCATGAGCTGCTGATTAAAAGAAAAATCATTATTTTAAATGATGCGCTCTCCCTCTGACAGGTGATCTTATTTACATTAAAATAAAATGTCAACATTTATCATTCTGTCCAGACTAATGAGATTTTTTATCATTTTTATATTTCCCTTCTTTTAACACTGACTTTACATGTAGAATATATGAAGGTTATATTATGTTATATGATGTTAGAAATAGAATAGTCGAAAATGTTCAGACTAAACAATGCATTATACTTATTATTACATTATTCCACTCCATTAAGCCAATTACCAATCCTATCCTTACATTTTGATATGTACAAAGTCTGTCTTAAACCATTCATAGATGTTCTAAACGGGAGGTTTGTCCCAATTTTTATTAATATTTCCAAAGGATTTTTGTAAGGACTCCGTTGTAAAGAAAGTATGTGACCAGCAGATGGTGGTGTGTTACTGTGGATTACAAGCAGAGGATCAATAGGAATCCTGAAAAGTGAGGATTGTTAATATCATGTGTCTGTTAAAACTTATTTCAAAGATTAAGATCAGGTGGGAAACAACAGTCATGATAAGAAAACCTTTTAACATCCAACCCCCCAAAATAAAGACCTGTAAGCCGTACTACTTACTGAGCAAGCATTACTCGTTAATCAACTAATCAGGCATTTTTGTAAGATAAGATTCATAGCATACAGTTATTACCATGGTGGTAATTTTAATTACTTTGGCTTTTTAGGAGAAGACATTGAGGGGAGTCTTTTTTTCAGAGGAGAAAGTGAAGACATAGAAAAAATGTAAAATGATACAATTAAAAATGTATGTAAAACAATTAACTGGTCTTAACTATTAGTAGTTCGCATCATAATTCATAATAACAATTTAGAAGTGTGTGAATTCTGGAAGAAGGAATTTGTCCAACTTTCAAACTGATTAAAAATACAGCAGAAAGTTAACATCTGAATGAACAACAAATTAAAAGGCTCATTAGAAGGGATCAATTTGATTGATTACGGAGGAAAAGAAATTAAAAATACCCAAACAAGCTCTTAGTCTTATGTGGGACACTGTAAGGGTAATTACTTGTTGTGCCATCCAAGTTTGTGACAACTATTATCAAATGCTTACTGTCTCATAATGTTTTACTACAACCCACCATACTTGGATGGATTTGATTAATAATGCCAGAATAGAAATTATTTAATCAAAAAAAAGAGTTGTTTTCCAAAGCAGGTCTGCACTCAGCTGAAATTAACAGGGAGTGTTAGATTTGCTAATTTTGGCTGTGGAAATACACGTAAGCAAACAGAAACACAATCTTTGCAAACCAAACACACACAAGCAAACATTTAGTATTCCCATGGACAACATGGTAAAAGATACGATAATGAGTAAAGATGATTCTCCATCCTCATCAGCTCCTGTTTGCATGCCAGGGGACTACGAAATGAGGCTCAACACACAGATTGCAAATCAGATTTGTGGAATATCCCGCTCCAAGCAACCTCACCAGTGGTCCCGGCAGGTATTTGGATTTAATTAATTTTAACCCAAATATGTGGATAGAACATCTGCAAGACAAAAGGGAAACATTTTTCACAGACATTCATGTTGACTTAGATTAGAGATAAACCCATTAGAGGCATCCCTGCGTGCAGAAGTGCATGCCCTTAAACTCAACTCACACTGAGCCTTCACCGGACAATTAAACTGATGTATTGTGTGTACTTGTGTGGCTGCAAAATGGCAAATGCAATCTGAAAAGGATGTTTACTTTTTAAAATACGAATATGAGTCAATGTGATTCCCATGTGCACACACTAAGCGCAACTGTTGGTGCAACATGCAAGCAAAGAGGAAAGGTAAAGCATTAGCATATTATAAACAGCCACATGCAGTGAACCCACAAGAGCTCTTGGTCTGAATTGCAGATGCTTCTTTGTGCCCTCTTGGTCTGCCAGCTTTGTGATGATGAGATTCCTCGTTAGCATAGAGACTTTTTATCTGTAATTATCCCTTAATGGCACTTAGCCCATCAACTCCTCCTCTCATGAGCCGCACTGCAGGCACACAGTGTCTTGCTGTCATTTAGACAAAAACACATGCGCTGGCATGTGGTTAGACAGACAGACAGACACATGTGCACATGCAGCTGGGGAGAAATCCATTAACGCAGGCAAACATAGACAGGCAAACATGAAAAGCTGCACACACAGTTACAAAGTAGTCATCAAATCCAGGCAGAAACACCCAAACTGCAGCAAATATGCACATGCAAACACACAAACTCAGAGCTCTATCGCTGCTCCCCTGTCTGGCCCCATGGCTAATCTGTGCAACTTATTATCCAGGAGATAATAGGAACTGTCATCCGTGAGAGGAAGGCGTGAGGTGCGGAGGGGTGACCGTGTGCTGGCTGAATTTTTAAACAGGCAGGGACTTTATACTGATAACTTTATGAAACAGATGTGGCTTGTTAGATGCAGCTTTGACAAAGTCGAAACACAGACCAGTGCAACAAATGGTCTCCAGCAAAAGCAAAGTGCAACAATAAGAGGAGCAATAAATGGTGAGAGATGTAATAAAATGGACCAAATGCAATGTGGAGGAGAGGAGAAGAGGAGAATGCATAGGAAGAGCTGTGGTTGAAGGAAAGAGAGGAAAAGCAGAATCGATGATGTATTCTCATGGTTGTGGAACAACTCAGTTGTTAATTTTGTGAAATTGCTCCCAAAGAAGCCATTACTCTGATTCTCACACACAGAGGACACAATAAAGACAATTTAATTTGAGGAAGAGAAATAAATACATGAAAAAAGAGACAATGGAGGAGAACCAGTCCAAGCTTACTTACCATCGCAAAACGAAGCTGATGCATAACAGAAAATGTGGTGACATGAAATGGCAGGTTATTTGTACTGAGTCAAGAGAGGCGCAGCCAGCAGGGGCAGTAGAGGACACAGTGTGTAAAAGAAGTGACACAAGGAAGAGGCAGCACTGGTTCTAATAAACAACAAAAAGAAAACCTAAGAATTGTTTGTTGTGTCTTCAGAGAATAAAAGAGAACATCTGAACACTGCATCCAACCTGACAAAATTAAATGAATGTTTCTTAAAAACAGTCATTCATTTAAATCTGTTCAGATGTTCAGAACAGGAGGCAATGTCTTCTACTACTGCAACTAGTTCAGTCATCAGCTTCCTCCAGTAGATCCATCTTCAGTCTGCTGTCAGCATCTGTCTCTAATGGGATGTCAGACGTTATGTCTCCAGTCCCACTTGACCAGAAAGCAGAAACACCAAAGCAATCAACCTCTTCAAGTGCTTATGCTCATATTTCAAGTTCTGAGAATTTCTTTTGACAAAATGCACTCTGCTCTTCAAAAATTATATATGTCTTACATATATTCTGAAAAGCACAGACATTACAGTTACTTTGAAAATGACTTTTATGTAATGGTGATAAAAGCTGTTTGGACATGAACATATGATGGATAGTTTGTTGTTGACATGATATTGTTCATACATCATCGAATCATGAATGTAATAAAGTTAAATGATCAAACAGAGCTAACATTACTATTTAAAGAATAGGCTCAGAATTAACCACAATCTCTCCATTATGTTTTATTCATAGATGTAAATGAGATAAAAACAAAACTCCTTAGTGACAAAGTGTCTCTGTTCTTGAATTATCATGCAACTTGCAATTATCATGCAAGTTGTTTAAGGAGGAAACCTTTGGCCCACAAGAAAAACATAAAAGCAAAACTAAAGTTTGGCAGAACGCCAACAAAGGCCAGAATTTGAGGAATTACTCTTTGGGGGTTCTGGTGAATTATTTGAACACCAGAACAAAGGACATGTTTAGCACATCATTTATTCAGCATTCTAGTTAAAGAACCCCTATTGAAAGTGTAATGGGAAAGTTTTCTTAGTCTTAGTCCAAATTGAGAGTGCAGGACATGGTGAGTACAATAATCCGTATAGAAGAACAGCTTGTAGGGCACGGAGAACCCATGCACTGATCTGACTCGGCATGGTGCCTCATTCATCAAACCAGCAGAGAAAAGTCACTCCTCAGCACTCACCTGGGGCTCTGCTTTAACTTTAGTTGTCTTTTCCTGCAAGAGGTCAATCAACCTAGATAGAGGGTGGCTAAACCTGGGCTGTTTTCAATCATGACCTTTATTAAACAGAAAAATAAAACACAGAGCCCCCAAAATAAGAAAAGTTTTGTTGGGAAATCTTCACAGTAAACTTTACAGATTAAATTCTCCAACATAACTGATTCAAATGGTCCAACTATCTCCTCACCATGTCAAAATCCTGCTAAAGAACCATCATTTGATTCAGGTGTGTAGAACCATGCAAAAAACTAAAACATGCAGGATACCGACCCTTGAGGACTAACTGTGGAGTTGAACCATTCCATTGTTGTTCTGAGTCTCACCAGGCTAAAGTGCATTGTGTCACAACTTTGCTCCCTTTCCTGAAGTTGTGCAATGTTGAAAAATCATCTAAATTAGATAATATTTGTGGATTCACGAGGCTGTAACGCTATTACTCAATCTTACAGTCAGGACAGCTTGTATAATGGCTGGCAGCTTTAAAAACTCTAAACTTTAAAAACTAAAAACCGGGTGGCATTCAAGCAAGAACTGCTACTCCTCTACATTTTTCCTGCCGTGAACACACCATCATGTTACATGTGACATCACATCTCCTGTGCATATGGACTTAGAGTCTATGAACAGTTCGCACTGGAGCCTGAAGGCATTCATACAATAGGGTTCTACTAGATGATCTGGCATCCTTAGTACTTGCCTCATGTTTAATTTCTGGATTGGAGAGTCTATCTTTATTCTAACAGGGAGTAAAAATTATATTCTGTATGTCACACAATTATTGATATCAGTTCAAACACCATATTGTGAACATTTCTTCAATATCCTTGATTATAAGTTAATTTTAATTGTTTCAAAGCAGGTAATTACCGGATAAAAATGCTGATGTGAAAATGCAGAAAAAAAGAAATAATCAACTGGGAAAGTTTAGACAGTTTTTATAAATTTAATATATCAATATATAGTGATTTATCAACAGATTGATTTCATAGAAACGTGAGTGAGACCATTTTGGCATAAAGTACAGAGATTCCATGTAAGTACAGAAGTTGCTAAAGATTTTAACCACCCACCCACTGAACCCCCCCAACCTGCAAGTTAATTCCCCTGAAACTCCCACAGACACAACACTGAGAAACAGAAAGAGTGAAAGTATACAGGAGCACAAAACAAGGCACCAATAAATTAAAATAACCCCCCTTCTCATTTAAAAAAAAACACACACAACAAAATTAAATTACAGAGAATTAAATACTACAGTCTGCTGTTAAAAGGTCAAATAAAACAAATGGAACAGACAGGAGAAAAAAGTAAAAACACTTTGGCAGATTATTAATTTTTAGTCACAATCAAATATTAAAGAAACCCAGTGCTCATGTGTACAAATAAATTTATATATAGTCTACACTCCTTTTTAACCCTAGAAGTTTATACATTTAAAACATTATCAAAAAGGTTTTTTTTTTTTTTTTTTCTTTATGAAAACGTATTTACACTTCATGATTCAAAACCATTGGTCTGTAACTGCCAGACCCCAGCACCACCCCACCCACACCCCTTTATTTCCTCCCCCTCTACTAAGAATGTAACCTCTTTACACAGTGCAGAAGGCTTCTTGAAAAGTTTTGTGCAACAAACAGCGTTTAAAAAAATGCCTGTCATGTGGAATAGACGCTGAATTTTTTTTACATTTCTTTGCAGGCGATGACAATTTTCAGAAAAAATACAGGTGGGTGGTTCTTACAAAAGCAGGATAATTTATTTTAACACACAGACTGTCCGACAAAAAAGGTGTCTGCAATGATTTATACCAAAATGAAACGGATGCCACAACCTTCTTGACAACAAACCTTCATTTAATGCTGGCTGGTAGAAAAACGCAGTCAACAGAACGCTTCCCTTCAAGTAATCAAACATCAAGTAGATCAAATATGACAAATAGGAATGAACTGACAAACGTCGAGGAGTCACAGCCCAACAACCCCACATCATAAAAAGAGGAAGAAGTGGATTAAGAAAAAAGTCAACAACAGGGTCAAATGCCAGCCAAGTGGAGTGAACTTCCTTCTACAGTTCTGAACTGCAGCTGGAGGTGGAGGCTGCTTCTTCTTCTGGTTGATTGTTTGGTGGTCTGCAAGTTCATATTCAGGAAAGAAGTTTTATTTTCAGCTCTGAAGCTTTTCCAAATTATTTGTGGGGTTTCAGGGTTATTCCTTCCAGTGCTTTTAATCTTCCAGTGTATTCTGTTAACAAAAAGACTGAGAGCCCTCGTTGGAGAACATATGACTGAGATGAAGATGGTGGAACAATCCCCCATTTCCTAGCTGAAAACTGTAAATTCACTAGTATAAGGAAAAGAAAGATTGTTGCCATTGCATGAGACATGAAGAAGAGGCGCGATGTTCAAAAGCACAAAAAGAAAATATAGTTTAGGGTAGTAGAGAAGTCAAGATAGCAGTCAACCCTGTAGCACACTTCTAAGATTAGTCATAAGGGAAGTTAGTAGTTAGTGAGATGACATAACAACACGCATAATAAATAAACCACCAGTGGTTTTAAACAGAATTTCAAGTGACCTATTTTTTAAAAAAGGAAAGTAAATCCATTACAAGTTGTGAAAAATAAATTACAAATTTATATGTTTAAATTAAAAGTTAAATATTAACATTAGTAGTTTTTACCGAGGAGGTACATACAATATTTATTCGACATGTTGAAAACCTGGCTTTTATTCTTGGGTACCCTGTCACCTAGAAACCATCTGGAGCAGCAAATAGGAATTTGCTCTGCCCCCACCTTCACAATAAAACATTTAATTTCTTACAGCCTAGATTGAATCGTCTACGAAGTAAAACAAGACGTTCTTCTGACATGAATACAAATGATCAAAACCAATCTGGGTTGCACAAAAAAGCTGCTTGTTCTGTATATTTCAAGTTTCTTAAGACGAGATATTAATCTGGTTCTCAAAGCAGCTGAACACTGTGGTTGACTAAAAACACAACAGAATAATCCCCTAAAAAACACTAAGCAAAACCGAAGTACTCACGCTACTTTACAATAACTGAACCAACTCTCACAGCATATAAGCACACGGCAGAAATTACCCTTATAACCTTTGCCTGCTGTTTATGGGCTGGACAGACAGTGAAATTATGAATAATGTTGGGATTTGAGCACTGATGCCCTCATGGTCCCCATATGTTTGTATGGTCTGGTTTCATGTCAAAGCTCACTGGTTGACCTATATGTCCACATTATTGCCTGATTAAATGAGCAGCCAAAGCTGGAGTCTGGACTTTCACCGTGTCCTTCAGAGTAGACGGCTCGACTGGAGGTGACCACAAAGTGAACCAGCCAATCTGTCTTTTGCACTGTAGCCATAATAACTTTCCCACAATGTCACGCTCAGGCAGCTAAATAAATAAGCAATTTATCCTCCTAACTGCAAATTCTCAGCATGGAACTGCGTTAGTCCTGAGGCGAACATGGACAGAAAGGACAGAGCTGGGCTGCAGAGCTGACTCAGCGTAGGGTCCTGTCAGCAGAGTCTGAGACCAATTCAGTCTTAGAAATTACAAAGATCTCTGACCTGGGGCTTTTCTTCTCTTAAAGTTGCTGTTCACTTTAAGTACTTGGAGAATAAGATCATGTACTGTCACAATAACACGATTTCCCTATTAATTCACATTTCCAATTAGAGGTTTCCTGATAGTCATCATGAATAAGCAGGAATAATAACAAATCTGGTTCGATATGTGGCCATTCTTCTCAGAACTACTTAGGGAGGACCCAGGACTTTGGAACCTTCAAATAGTCCTTATATCCTATAAAAACAATGAGCTGAAACAATTCACTAAGGTATTTCAAGAAGATGAAGACATGGCATATAACGCATGGATGTAAGCCCACTCTCTCAAATCATAACTGCAGTTCATCAAAAAATAAGCGTACAAAGCCAAACACTACTTGTAAGAAATTCTATCTATGTTTTTAGATGTTAAAATCCAGCAGAAACAAAGCTAGCATACAATGATTATTATTATTATTATTATTATTTCATATGGTTAAACAGAATGGTTTAGTTACATTTGCTGAGCTGGTGTCTACAATTCAAGAAAAAAACTATTACAGTGAAACTATATGAGAGAACAGCAAGCAAGATTAACTGTCTGGAGTTAGCCAAAGCTGAACACTGTTGCCTATAAGTGAGTACTGCAGCGTTAAGGCTCATTGACAATGAAATGGACAATTTGGAAGTGATTTTTCAAAACGGTTTTATCTAAAACTCCTGTCCCAATTATTAACCATAGACCACCACATCTTTAATAGGGGTGTTATCAGTTATTTCGAATTCAAACATAGAAGAAAAGAAAAAAAGAGAAAACCCAAAAATCCCTGAATAGTAACCTTTTTTATGACAGTTAAGTGAATTCATGATATCAGTCTACTATACTGTACACAAGCACAGGAAGACTGTATGTCATTTTTTGCAGGTTGTTCCATTCAACAAGTTTTTGCTCCTTCACATTTGAAACACAACATTGTTTAGACTTTTTCAACAACTGGTGTGGAAGACAAATCTTTAATGCTTAGAATCAAATGATTGAATGATGTCCAGAGTAAGTTGTAAGTTGCTTGTTGTAACAGCTATTTTTTCCATTTCCATAATTATAGCCTGTAGTTCTTTGCAATTGGAACATGAAATGAGCAATTATTACTGTTTTCAGTGGGGATAAACTCCATCTGATTCAATGGGCCGGAAGCACGTTTGAGGCGAGTCAATGGAAGATCGGCTCTTTACGCTGGCTCACACATCTCTTCCTATCCATCTCTAAAATCAGATCAGTGTGCCAGGATCAGCCAAGCATGATACTCTACTGATCTGCTCACACAAAACCAGAGCGAAGGCTCGGTGACAGCAGCGAGTGATGTCTTTCAAACGTGGGCTGTTTTTCTGCATCATCTCATCCAATTGCACTAACAGGAAGGTAGCTACACCAGGAATAGTACTGGGAAAAGTGCCGGGAAGTCACGGAAATGGGGTCATTGAAGTTCAGCACTAAGTGGTATAGTACATTGACTTTAAGATGAGACAAGTTAAACTGAGGGAAAAGAAATTAATCTGCGCCTGAATGGAAGATAAATACAAAAAAGATGATAAAATATGAACTTCAAACATGTTTTTCCCTGTACAATTACACCACTAGAAATCATAACATACAAAAGCAGAACATTCTTTTAAAATCTTAAAATATTAATGATGTTTTTTGTGCATAATTGCTTCCAAGTAGCAGCTCCATATTCATATCCGAGGCAGTCACAGGAAGTAAATTACTAGAAGGAACAAAAACAGAAAAATGTAAGAAATATATGAACTCTACCGATCACAGCTCATCAGCCACGTCAAGCTTGTTATTGACTCTGTGCATACCTCTGATACAAAGAGAGGGATTACCCACAATCCATTGCCCTGTCTGTTTTGCTGCTTTTTACCTTAGGGCACAACCTTCTGGAGGCACAAATCAGCCAGAAAGAAAAACTGCCTCCATCGCTCTTTCACCCCAAAACCACCTCTAAACATCCAGACAACTTTATCCCTTTTTTCTCTTCTCCTGTCCCCTTGACTATGTTTAGCATCGCAACATGTCAGTGTGCAAATAATAGATGGCCTTTTCCTCTCAAAGTTTAAAAAAGGCTTGTGAAAGTTAAGGAAACCAGAGGAAATATGACATCCTGGACTTCTGCTGCACTGTGCAGAGTATACATGCAAAGTTGATCAAGTAATCTTGCCTTTAGGACGACGCATTGACACATGAGGATTATATATTTAAAACGCATAAATAAATAAAACCGTCAAAACATGAGGTTTTCCCCCCACTTCTGGTGACCGGCCTTTGCCTTCAATTTGCAAATGAGGTTAGTGTGAAGGATATCATCTAGCAGCATTTTCACACGCCACTACTGTTAGGAAGCAGCAGAAGAGGAAGAGAGGAGTGGAGCAGAGGCTACTAAACTGACACTAATGAAAGTGGTAGTACCTAGTAATAGCAGTCAGAAAGAAGGAGAAGAGATGTGTAAGTCATCCTTGCTACTTAAAAATTGGGAGGCAAACTGGGGACTCCATCTCATTCCCCTCTGCGTTGTACTGGCCTCATTGTAGTGGTGCGGAGGCTGTGCTGAGAGAAGGGACAGGAAGGGGCTGAAGTGGAGGGGGGTGAGCAGGCTGCATCCCCCCCTCATCAGGGATAGCCATCATCCTCCAGACTGAGTGCCACGCGCTGTAAACAGCAGATGAAAAGATGGTTACCAAAGCAGGCTGAGGGAGCAGACAAACAGAGCGACACAATAGAGTCAACAAGGAAACCAAAAGAAAAATGCAACCTTTATCTTTCTCCTGGTTTTTCTCCTCACAATTATCCCTCCTCTCCCTGACTTTTCCTAATTATCGTTTCTCCAAATCACTCCCCCATGTTCTTCCACTTTCCCTCCTCCCCTGGCTGCTTGTACAGTAGACCAGGAATGCAGCGTTCTTGCTTCCTGCAAATGTCTGGCCCACATTTTACCAGAAAGATTTCTCGGGCTGCATGACCTGCCTCCGACACAAGAGGCGAGAGAAGTGAAGGCGAGACAAAGAGAAAGAGACCAAGTGTAAAAATCAAACACAACGAAGGAGAGTTTTGCAAACATGAATGATTAAAAAACTGCTAGAAAGAGCAAAATAGTCGCCTCTCTCCTCAACAGTGCTCTTCTTTCGTCCTTGAATCTTAATCGTGCACCTGTTTTATGTCTCTGTGTGTGCGCGCGCGTGTTTGCTTCTAGCATGTCACCATGCCAGGGATACCCACAATTCTTTATTTTTTTTCCCTCCTCTACAGAGCACCACAAAGAAATCAGTGTTACCATGACAACGGATCAAAGCACGCCACTTCCTTCTCTCTCAATAATTACGTTTTGGCTTTCCTTAACAGAAGTCTTCCTATCAACCTAAACATATTACATAAAATAAACATCCTGAGTGTCCTGATAATGCTTTTTTTGCTGCACAGGTGCATCCTAGTTCATTAGAATATCTTTGGGAAGTTAATTAATTTCATTAATCAGTTCAAAGAGTTAATCTGACATATCAATTCTTTACACACAACAGTGATTTGTGTGTTTGTGTTGGTAAAGTCTTATGACCATGTCAAGCAGGTAATTAAAACCAAACATTCGGTTTCTCAAAGCACTGGACTAACATAGGAACAATAACAAGACATGTACCGGTATACAGGCTCAATATTTAGTCAGGGGTCATTTTGCATAAATTATTGCATGGATTAAATGAACATGTGGCACTGCAAAGGGGATAAGGAAACCTAGGCTGCTTTAAAAGTGGTCATCAGCTCATCTGCTCTGATCGTTCTAGTGTTTCTCACCTTTCTCTTATGAATTCTCCGAGGTTTAAGTCAAATCAGTTTGCTGGCCAAACAAGCACCTTTATATTGTGGTCATTAAAGCAGGTGTTGGTACTTTTGGGAGTTGGGATGGTGTCAACTCCTGCAGGATAGAATCCCCACTATGCTCGTCAGCAGACAGAAGCATGAAGATAGCTGCTTTCACTGTGGAAATATCACACTGAACCACAATGAGTTTGGATTCTGTGGTGCTTTTCTTGCAGATTCTGGGACCTAAGTTTCAAATGAAATACTGAGCCGAGGTAAGATGCTTTTGATGTTGCTGCTGGTTCAGGAGTGCCATGGAGGAAGGGACAGGGGCAGCACATGTCCTCGATGCAGCTGTAGTTCAAGCTTTGAGAATCTCCCTCTAACTGCTGAACAGGCCTTGCTTCAAAACACTCTGTGGCTTCCCCTTTTAATTGTGCTCTTTTTTCAAGTACATTTTCTTTCAGTCAATTTTCAATTAAAGTACTTGCATACTCCAGTCTGCACAGTCAGCTAAATTCTTTAGCACCGATTTTTTGGAGCTTATGCTCTTTATGGAGGCTGTTAATGAATATCAAGAAATTAATTTTTTTTTTTTTTTTTTAAACACGGACATTACAACTTTGTGCTAAAAAGCATTTTTTTTTCGTTCCAATTGTCTTGTTTACTAAATTATGAGCTTCCATAATCACAGCAAACAGACAAGCACATAAAACATTTCACTTTGTGTATAATGAGTCTATATATGAGACTTTTTCTCTTAATTTAATCACAGAAATGAATGACAACTTAATTTATTGAGTCCCGTCTGTAAATTGTGAGCTCGACTAATCAGAAATACATGAGCAGGAAATAAACAGACTAGCTGTGTGGATTGTAATGAGGAGATTGATAGTTATTGGACTCAAGTTGGAAAAGTAAAATCAATTTAGCTTCAGCCTGTCTTTTGTCATGATTTGAGCTTTCTTTATATGTTTTGAGTATTATTTTCTCCGTCATTACAAAGCAGACATGCACAGCTGGAAAGGCCCTGAGCTCCATTGCAAGACATCAGCAAAGCTGATCAGAAATGTCCAAATTAGAATAATATTTTGCATAATGAAAACAGAGTGCCTAAGCTTTGGTGTCCCACGGTTTGGATAATGTATTTTTTTGTTATTATCCATTTAAATTGTTGGAAGTGGCAAACATCTAGTTAATCTGCGAAAATAAAAACAGAAACCTTGAATTCAACAGCTCCTTTTGTGAAAAGATGATGAACTTTGACAGGAAGCACAATTGCAACCAGGTGCAAATACCACAACGTGAAAACAAATGGGATGAGGGATGGTATTGGGAATGTTGTTGCTTAATGTGAGGGTCATTGCCTGATGAATGACATAGGTGTATTTAGTTGGTGCTCTCAGTGACTTAAAAATGATATGTAAACATCTGGAAGTGTGCATGTGCGAGCCTGCTCTCTCTTCCCACTGGGGAACCTTGAGCATCCTCAATCCTCAAAAATTTCCAAAGACCTCCTTTTTCCGCCTGGTATGCCCTCATTTGCCACTGGAAAGCATCGGTGCCCCCGAGTACCAGTGAGAGTTACTGTCTGTGACTCCGCCCCCTAGAGGAAGCGCTATGAATGGCTGGCTGTGGCTGCCACTCACTGGCGGGTAGACGTGACCGATGGAGTCGCTGTGCCGGCCGATGTGAATCTCATCGTCGTCGTCCTCCGTGGTCTTGCGGTACACGGGGTTGTCGAAGTTCATGCTCTTGGTGTTCTTGCGACGCCAGTTGCGCCAAACCAGGTAGCCGCCGGTGCAGAGCAATCCGATGACCACTGTGGCAAGGATAGGGACTGCATGTGTTTAACACACACACAACAACAACACACGGCGGGAGCGTTAACACAGCCCAGGGGACACGGAGCGGCGCTTTAAGCACTAACAAACATAAACACAGCTTGCATTGTTTCTTTATCAGCTGAAGGCTCATTGTTTTATTTCTTTTTTCAGAATTAAATAGAGAAGATAAAGTAAGCATCAATTATTTATTTACTTATTTTTTTCCAACATGGATTCAATCCAAATTGTGCATTTTTTTCTGCAATTAGTCAAGAGTTGTGATAAAAATTTAAAAAAAATATTTTAAGGAATAAATAATTTCTAAAAGTATACAAAAATAACACCAGTGGAAACAGATATGAATTTGCTCATAGCCAAAATAACAGCAATTGAATCTAAAATATATAAAAAAATAAAAAACAATGAGCCTTCATACTTAATTCACCACAATACAGTGCAAACATTTTAAAACCATCCCAAATTTCTTTATATTTTCCTTCCAGAGAGCCTTTAGCCTTTGACTGCTTTTTCATTTTCTGTTTGCTTTTTGGTGTTTGCTTGAATATAGACAAACAAAGAACTAAAGAGGAACTGTCAGAAAACATATAATTAGAAAATACTCATAAAAACAATTATGTATTTCGAAATTATGGAAATAAAAACCAGTTCAGACCTGACAATGTATGAGTGATGAATAATTCATAAGCTGATAATGTAATGTGTGTAAGATTTTCAGCACATAGGTCATCTTAGGCAGTATGTGTTAAGATACGAAGTGATTTGTAAATGTATTCATACCCATTAAGCTGTATGTAGTCAGACCAAAAACACCACATTTTTTTATGTTACAACTAAAAACCTCAGAGTAGTTTACAAACACAAATATGAGCCTTTTTTGTGAATTGGAAGGAAAAGGTCACAGAAATCTAAACAGAAGTGATGTGCATTTATGTGACCAACTTTTCTTTTCACAGTGGAGGGATAGAAAGTTAGTTGTTGACCTAGAATTTTGCATGTTGATATTCAACATTCTGATCTGACCAAAACACATCGTTTCCCTTGTTTTCCTATGGCAAGCAATACTTATTTTGTTCAAATAATACATTGCTCCATCTAGTTACTCCTCTGTAATAAATGTGAAAATGTTTTATGCTCCTTTAACTCCACAAAAATGATTTTTTTTCTTTCTATTCAATAAAATCCAAATGAAATGTAATAAATTTGCAGTTGTACCAACAAAAACTTAAAAAATTAAAGGGACCAACATTGGTCTCTGCAATGTTTTTTTTCCCAAGGCAATACTAGTGAATCTTTTGTTTTTGCAAATCTTTTATGTGTCACTGGAGTTAAATTAATTAACAAACAGGGAACATTTTTCAGTTTCAAAGATAGAAAATAAGTGAAATAAACAAAGATCCAAAAAAAAAAAATCTTTAGCAGCCCGGCTCAAGACGATTTAAAAGCAAATTATAAAGAAATAAGCTGTGGATCCAGAACTGCATCTTCCTTCTCATCTCAGAATGACACACGTACACATTCATCAACGTGCACAATTTACCTCAATGAGTGCCTCCATTCACAATCGTCAATATACTACAAAAACCCATCCTCAATATTCACACACACACCCATGCACATATATCAATAGAGGCAAACATAACGGTTGCAACATAAAAGCATGTAGCATTCAAGACTGGAGGCAATTGATTTAGCTCTTGTGTTTTTTTTTTAATAAAAGTCCTGCAAGGTTGCTTAGCTGTCATCAGCACATTATCCCGGCGCTCCATTTGGGATATGATTTATAATTTTGTGCTCGCCTCGACTGCAAAATGAAAGAGTATCTGCAGACGGACTGGCTGTGGCGTTTTTTGGATGGGGTTATTAGAGGAGAATGGAGAGGGGAAGAGAGGAAAGGAAGGGAGGGCTTTGGAGGATTTGAGATAAGCGCCGTCTCTCTCCACTCATTACCATATTGGCATTAATGCCCAACTGCCCTGCAGAACCAATGTGTGTGTGAACAGACTATGTATTAGGAACTAACAGACGAATCAGTGTGAGAAAAATAGTTATGTTTGCGTATGATAATATGTGTGCTCACACACCCTTAGATGTGCTTTCATCCCCAACGGAAGCCCCATCTAATTGCACTTTTGTTGTACAAAAGACAAAAAAAAAAAGATCCCAGTGTGACTTAATCCATCTTTGTTCTTGCCTAAATGCTTATTGGTTTAAAAAAAGAAACATCAGCTTTTGGGTTTTGTACAATATTTCACTCCAATTAGAGAGCATTGTAACAGCCTGACTTCTACTAAATACTGTTAATCAGGGCTGGTACGCTTCCCTCTTATGGAACAGTGGGTGGTGCATAACTGGAGAAGAGTGCAGAGTCGGGGCTGCTGAAATCCCAGCCCTTGTGGACTTCCAACAATAATTAATGATTCAAAGATGCCAAAATTTATATTGAGGGATTTGTAGCAGCAACGACTGGCAGAAGGACAGAATAAGGGATGAGGTTGAAAGGGTTAACTGTCTCTGAGGGGTTGCTTTTTTAATGAGCTGATATCTCCACTGTTGAGGATAAAACAAGGATAAAAAAAAGTGCATATAAAAAGTCTTTGAGCTCCCGTGACTATTCAAAATTAGAAATGAAAGAGATGTCAATTAGCAGCATGTCCTGGCACTAAAAGGTCATTATTTGCCCATTTAGCCCTTTTCCCATGACATTATTAAATATTTCCAGAAAATATGATCTTAATTTTAAGGAGAGCTAAAAGAATAGAATAATTTTACTGAGCAGATTTAATTTTTAATATGCAACAGGATGTAATGTCTGGTCATTACAGACATTACATTACAGAAATTATGGTTTCAGAGTACACAGTAACCTTCACTTAAAGATGTGTAATAAAAAACCTTAACAGAAAAAAGAATGTATCTATTTATTGTTAATGTAAGATGATTTATATTTCCTTTTCGATTAATAGAAGAATTGTAGAATTGGTTATTTAAATGTTCCAAATTGCTGTGCCTTTAAGAGGAGATGTTTTTCTTCTTCGGGGGTTCTTTTTGGGTAGCGTGGCCCGAGACGGGTCTGTTCTGTGGTGATGGCGGTTGAATAAAAAGTCTGGACAGCTAAGCTATTCCCTCTCCGTGTCCTGCTTTCTCCACCCACGACCTCCTATGTTGCAGTAACCGATGGACAGCACGTCATAGTGTTACATTCATTTCACACTAAATGTTTTTAAATTTCATGTATAAAGTGCAATTATTCAATGACAATGAAATTGCAGGGTAAGAACTAATTGCTTTTAAAAAACCAAATCAATATTATCAGATCCCTCTCAATTCTTCTCAAATAGCTGAACTTTAAAATACGTCTTAATTTATAACCAAATGTCAATTGGGTATAAATAAAATATATTTATTTAGTTTTTGTTAATCTTACTCTTCAAAATGGAAAGGAAAAGCAAATATTATATTTAAGTTTGGCAAATTTGTGTTGATTGTCACAAATCAGGAAAGGGCTCCTAGACATTTTTTACCCACCAGTATTTGCCCATTTTAAGTCCTAAATTTTGCATTTTTGTAAGAGATGCAAATCTTGAAGTGCAGAAAATGTCAGGTTATTTGTGTATAACACTGAAAACATGTTGCCTTCCAGAAGAAATTTTAATTGAGCTTGTTATTGCATTTTAATTATTAATTATGCCTATAAACAGATTTCAGCAACTGCATACAATTTGTCAGAGCTCTTGATTGATATAGAACCATGGAACAATATTATCACAGTGGAAACATGGATCTAATGTTGTAACAGCTGGACCGGTGTGATGGAAAAAAACAAGAATAAATTGGTTCTCCATTTCTCATTAATATAATGTTAACATTATAAAGGCCTACGCACTCACTGACTGATGAGTGTACTGCATTATAAGGGAATTCTTTAACTGGGAGCCTGTTGTTCTATAGCAGTACAGCTCATTTTGGTTGGTGTTAACATATTATTTGATACTCAGAGATCACTTAATAAGCTTACTAAGCTTATTTCACAAGCTTAATAAGTAGAAAAAAAATTCAAATGTTCAATAATTCTGTATCTGTTTGAAATATTTTGTGAAATATATTCTTGTCATTCATGCATAAACATACAGGATAATGCAGCATGCAGCCAGAGACACAAAACGCCACATGCACAGTTTGCAGAACCTTTGACACAAGCAAAGGAGGGAGAAGCAGGCAAGCAGAGCAAAAACAATATGGACAGTTAAAGTGTACTCACCAATCGGAATAACTATTCCCAAAACAGCAACTGTGATGTTGTTACCTATGAGGTAGTGATCACTTGCAGCTGTGATGAACAAGAAGACAAAAAATAAAAGCAAAATCAGCAAGAAGTTTTGCTCATCGCTGCATCCCCAACCACATCTTATAGAAGAATTAGAAGTTTGTTGGACAGAAGGGCATCCTGATAGAAAAGCACATTTGCATGTTAAAAAGACGCGCAGCCCATCTGCAGACTGTTTTTGTTTTTTCAGCAGCATGTGTAAATGAAGTGTGATTGAATCACACCAGGAAGCAATAAAAATGTAATGGTTTTTTTAATACAAGAAAAGTGAAAAGCAATATGAGAAAGCAATGCATCAAGTATATGAATGCAGCTTCAAAATATATCTGGCAACAAGTAATTCATGCCAGACTCAAATCGTGTTGAGAGACTCCAGACGACCTTCAGCATTGTTTTTTTTTCACTATTTTGCCTGTGCTTTTAGATTGCTGAAGCAAAAACAAGACCAATGTATTCTATAGAGAGTGATGGATTGATGCAAAACTCTTTGTGTCATAAACTTGACTAAAACAATAAAGTTTCAATGCAGTATGCCAGTTAAATAATTCTGTAAAAGAAAATATACAAGATATGAAAAGTGTTCAAATGTATTTCCTCTAATATAAAAAAAAATCTAAAAGAATATAAAGTATTTATGATAACAGTTATAATGATGTGTGATTTTTCTTTAGGGGGAAGTTTGACTAAAGATCTCCTTCACACTTACTTACTGTACAGGATATTATCTTTTTCTCACAAGTTGCTCTTTATAAAATTACACAAGTAAAACAAGTTGCTTCTACTTAAAAGTCAGATTCCCTGCTCAGGCAGTCAACCTAAATCTATTGCTTCACACAATTTCTCTTGCCACCTGCAGTTTGCATCATCTTAGCAAATGATGCAAACTAAAACATTTAGTGCAATTAAATCTCTTAAGGGTGAGCCATCCTGTGACCTGGGCTGAGGAAGTCTTCTTGATGGAGTTTCTTTTAAGTTTGATCTGAATTACTGAATTCAGCTACTTGAAATCATGTGCCTCTAGGGAGGAAGCTGTCACAAGGACTATTAGGACTTTGGGTAACATGAGTACTTGATCATGTCATAATGCCAACCTAAAGCTGAACTTCTGATTTCTTTCTTAAACATATCTTTAGACTTCATAGAAATATGTGTTGCAAAAAAGACAGCAATCTATTACTGAAGCCATAATAACTGTCTCACAATTATTTCAAAACCTCAAATTGCATTGAATAAAATACAGATTAACATGTAAAGCTGGATGCTGTCAATTATCAGTATTTAGGTTATGAATAACCATTAATTACTTTAAATGTTTCAAAATTTCTTACATTGCACAGTGAGATTATCAACTTTCTTGGAAAATTAACACCTGGCAAGCAACTTCAGTATAACAACCTGGCAAGGTAAATGCATATTTAGGGATCCCAGGCCACCAGCCATGGAAGCACAAAGTTGTTTTGACTAGAAGACATCTTAAAGTGACCTAAAGGAAAGCAGATAAAGTAATTTTTAATTTACATCAGAGGATGGCAGGGATGTACAGCCCAGAAAAGTCTAGGAACTATACCATGAAGGAACAGTGTGACATAAAAACAGCAGTGTAAAACTTTGTTATCCTTTAATACAGGTAACTAGCCCCTGTCTAATACTAAAATGCTTTTGAATCTCCCTTTGCTTTATGTTCTTACCCCAACAGGTTGGTCCTGAGCTTTGGTACTAACCCCTTTCTCAATCTGTCTATTAGCAGCAGGCTCACGGTTTGTGAAAGTGTGATCAGATGGCTCGAGTAAAGTCAAGTGAGGAAGATTAGCAGAGGAGATCACGGTGTCGGCTATGCATACCGATTGGCTCCTTCTAGAAAGAGGCTGTGAAGTTCTGTGCATAGCTAAAAAGGCCCAGATGGTATGTGACTGAAGAAAGACATTATTTTGTATGAATGTAACCATAGGGAGAAAAAAACCCCACCAACACATTTACACACATACATACACCACTCTACACGAGTCCTGAGTCAGCCGTTATGATTTAGGCTTTCTGAAATTATGACTGACGCCCAATGAGTTTCTAAACCTCTAAAAGGCGGATTAATAGAATTTTATTAAAGAAGCTGTTATAAAAGAGGAAGTCCTGGAGAGCAAAGGCAATAAGAGACCATGAGAAATGCTTCACTTTCATGAAAACTATAATTGCTGGAAGGATTTCTTTATTTCAGAAAGACTGTGAAATTCAAAAGCATTTCCTAGAAATACGTCCATGTATGAAAATGCATCTGTGTTGTTTTATTCAGAATGTGTTTAAAGAGAGACTTCAAAGAATTTTGAGGGAAACAATCACTACTGGCATTCAGACTGTATAAAATAAGCCGTACTATGAGATTTCGTAAGGATAAGACTGAACACAACAAGCAAAAACCAATTTCTACTACGATAACAAAGCTGGTTAAATTATTTCCTTTTAGGTAATCTATGAGACTGAACATTTTGTGGGCTTTGGTAACCTGCTTTTATTATTTGTTAGTTTGCCGTCTCTTCCACACCTGATGATGTCTGCCCCAGTGACACACATGTACAGCAAGCAGCTGATGCTGGCAAACCTGACAGTGCTCACCGAGTTGAAAATTATAACTCACGGCTCGCGGATTTGCAGACACATCTTGTTCATGCCCCATTTTTTTAATGTGTGTCTCTTGTGATTAGCAGCGAGAGAACTGACAGCTTCAGAGACTTGGAGACAAACAGCATTTCGCATCTTGGGGGCTCTGGAATACCAAGGACCCAAAAGTGATGCAGCTGGCTTACTTTCAAGTTCCTAGAAAATCACTTCCTCTCTTACTTTGTTTCCATCCCATCAATTCGTATCTCTGTAACAGTGTCACATTTTTCTGGTCCCACTTACCAGAGTATAAATTATCTGTGGTCTCATCCCATTTTATTTTCACTACTTTCTATAATTTCAGTCCAATCTTAGTGAGATCTAATACTCAGTTCAGAATGTCTCTGTTTATACCATTTTGCTACAATATGTATATAAATAAACCTTACGGTCAAATCAAGTAATCAAGAGTTCACACAATGCAGACTTCACTAAATGCCGTTGTTGTCCTTGCACCCTCTATGTTCTTTCCTTTGGCTAAAGTCCACAGACAGTTGTTATTGCACTCAAAGTGCTCATGACCTTATTTTTAGTGTGCTTTTCCCAAGTGCTCAACCTCTTTTCAGTCATAGCCAAAATCTGTTTCTCCTTGACCACAGGTGAAAAACATTCAGTTTTTTATTTGAATCAAAAACAGAAAAGTGACATTGATGAACTTGGCAGGGTTCTAAAAGTGGACCCATTTTTAACTTCAATCGCAAGTAAAAAACTAAAATGGATGAAAAAGCTAAAAACAGAGCAATAGACTTGAAAGCACATAATATTCAGTAAGTTGAGTGTGATTTGTGCTCTGCTTTTTTTGTGAAAGCAATGCCTTTTTCTATTTGACACTAAGCAACATTATTATTGTCATTATTTCAAATAGCAGTTGGAGGATTTTGTGATCTAGTAGGCAAATTTCAGATCAAAAACAAATGGCAGCAACCTGGACTTTGACTAACCCTCCACTTCAAAGCATATTAAGACAACACTGCATAGAAAACACTGCACCAGGTTTACAGTACAACATAAATATCATGTTTCATTTCAGCCAGTACGTTACTATACAATCAAGAGAAGGGAAATCTGTCCTTTTGTTTTTTGTATTTCAACATATGTTAAATTGAAATTGTTTTTACGTAGTGTTAAACATGAAGAACTAAAGCTCATTTTGTAAAATGTCAAGTGCTTTACAAGTTTATTGCATGTGATTTCAGTTGAGAAGTGGAAAATCTTCAGCTTTTTACAGAATTAACCCTTCTGTATACCAACAACGTCCCTGCAGTGTCAGGCAACTTAAAGATTTAGCAGACGGCTGGGATAAATGTTCATCATTTCAGACAGAAGCATAGCATGAGATGGTGCAGCACTAAAATAGAACTCTGCAGGGTTCCTAAGGAATTAGCATTCCCTTTTTGCACATGTGATATTGTAGCATGCACAATTGAGCTCCATCTAAAGCAGTCTGCCATGAATTTATTTGGAAATATTACAAAATTCCAATTGCATAAGCATTGTAACTTGTAGGTACAGGCATACGGCATTGTCCTGCTGTTAGAAAATATATATGTAGGGTACAAAAATGTTGGCACACTGATTTAATAATGATGTTACATAATTCCACTATATTTGCTGTATAGATGCAATCTGAACTGATGAATTTGACCACAAACACATATAAACATAGCAGGACACTGGACCAGAGTTCGACACAACTCAGTTAAAGTTTTCCAATGTCCAATAAGTTGTTGTTTTAATACAATCAACAAGGTTTGGACAAGAAAATTACTTGGTTTAGTTCTGGGACTTGATTTGGATAAGTAAAAAAATTATAAGTATCCAAATTTGCCACTTATTAAGTACATAACATTTTGAAATAATTCAAGTCAGGGAATTTTTTCTCATAAATTGGACATTGCTTTTTTTTATATAATGTTTTCTTAATAGTTAAATCAATGTCCATCATAGCTGCAAGTGTTGGCGTAAATTAAAAGCTGGAAGGTAAAAAAAACAAGAACAAAAATAGAGAGCGATAAATGCTGCTCATATTTTCATTTAATTAATTGATGTACCAAGAAAAAGTCCAAATAATTTATTTTGGTCATTAACAAAAATCCTAGTCTGTCTTTGAAAAATGAAAAAATGTAGCTAGTGAGGCGTGGTTTTATTTCTTAAGATGGCATCTTCACATTAAATCGTGTGAAAAACTTAACAATGGTGTTCGAGTCTGTTTTCTTAATCAGGTTAAGCCTGACTGGTGTGTAAGAAAAATGCTGCCAGTTTTTGGGAGTGAAAAAGAGAAGCAGAGAGAGAGAGAGAGTGATGGGTAGAGATATGGAGGAATAGATGAAGAGAAGCTGTCAAAGTGAGCAAGAGTGATGAGCAGTGGCTGTAGAAAATTCAGCAAACTATCGTTTGTTAGCTCCGACACCTCTGTTGGAAACTGGTGACCAGGGATTAGAAATAAGAAGGCTGACAGATTTACTAGGGGGGATTTGCTGTGAATAAGTGAGAAAAGGAGAACAAGAAGAGGTCACACAGTGGATGGACAGATGGTCAGAAGGAGAGATGAAGGAGAAGGGGAGCCAGAAAACAGGAGGCAGCTGATGGAAATATTGGTTTTTAGCTTCCTGCTGCTGTAATGGCAGGAGGTAATGATAGTGTGGCTTCGCACTGACACTGTGCTTTCACTTCAAATGTAACCCTGCTCACCATTACACCTACCTCTGTGGGAGAGGTTAGCATTGGTCTCTCTCTGAATGCTGTCTGGTGCCACTGGGCCCAGGAAGGGGGTTTGTGTGGACGTCTGGCTGGTGCTGCTCAAGCTGGTCGTTTCGGTGCTTGTGGCGGCTTGTGTCACAGGTGGCTGGGTACTCCTGCTGCTTCTGGAGGTCTGAGGGGGCTTTGGTGTCATGTGGTGCCTGGTTGTGGTCCTCGGTGGGGTGGCAGCAGAGGTGGTAGTGCTTGTTGTGGTGGGAGTCCTGGTGGTAGTGCTGGTGGTGGGGATGGTAGTTGTAGTTGTCGTGCCTGTTGTTGTAGTTGCTGTCGTGGTACTTGTGGTGGTTGGGGCAACTGTGGTGGTTGTCCTGATTCGCACTGGACATGAGAAGAAAAAAAAGCCAATGTGGATAAATCTGTTTTACTTTAGACAAGAGAAAACTAAATAAGGACAAGATCCCAACTCCATAAAGATCAGGTGTAGCATTTTTTCCATAACTTTTATTGAAATAACAGGGAACATTTGAAAAGATACAAAGGTGGTCAGTATGCATAATTTTCTGCTAATCACCGTAACAATGAAACTATGGTGCAGCTTTCTTTTACCTATGTAAACAATTAGGGCTGTTGTACAAGAATATTTAATAATCAAATACTCTACAGAATTTTTTTTACGATTATCTGAGGAATCGGATTTCTCTAATTTTCTCTAAACCCGTGACGACGCGATTCAGACGCCAAAAAAACTATCGTACTCCAAACATCGCACCGCAAAGTTCAACAGTCCCATTGAATCTCCATTCTTCATAATACAAAATGTTTTGAACATTGCACTGATCACTCCTATAACAAAACATCCCCAGGACATGTTACTGCCACGTCTGCGCTTCACAGTTCACCCAGTGTTCACATGCTCACAAATATGTAATAAAGGTCCATATGGTCAAATGCATGCTATACACAATGTCACTTTTTTCCCTGAGTGCATTTATCCATTGCAATCTGTGTTTTTATATTATTTTTGAAGTAACAGCCATTTTTCTCTGACTGGCTGTGTAGCCCATATTAGTACATGACTTTTCCTGTGGATAATGACACTTTTACAAAGTCCAGCCATCATTTTCACAAGGTCTTTTGATTTCATTCTGGGCCTGATAAACACACTTTCCTCTCAATTTCAGCCAAGGATGAATCAGCTACGTGGAAGCCCTCATCTATCTTTCTGATATTTTGCTGGTTCTTTCTGGTTTTCCATTATGTCACAAAAAGAAGCTGCATGTTTGAGGAGTTACCCTGAGAAACACTTATGAATGCTCCAATTTAATAAAAAAATAATTTAATTAAATTATTTGTAAGTAAATCAGCTTACAAAGCCATTGCATCATAATCTGGGGTTTCCAAGCTTGTTTAAGGACAATCTTCTTTTAAATACAGTTTTAAGGAATGGCCTGCCTGCATATTTGATTTCCCTGGTGCTAATTAATTAAACAATGGTTACCAGGGTAAATCTGGATTCATCAGACCAAATTAGCTTTTTTTCTTTGCTCCAACGTCCAATCTTTGTTCTCCCCTGGAAATGCAAGGATTTTTCTCAGGTTAGCTGATTACTGATAATAAGTTGTTTTCTTATGGCTGCAGAGCTTTTCAGTCCTAATCTCTGGGATTCTCTTTGCATTGTGCAAGTGGAAATGCTTTACTTTCACTGTTAAACAAAGTCTGAACTCCACTGTTTTTCTTCCATTAGAACCGGTCAAACGTTTTTCTGACCAAATTTCTTCATCAAAGACGATAGTAGTTTCTGTCCTGAGACAGAAATGTTCCTGAGATGTTTTCTCTTCTTGATGCCGTTTGAGCCTTCTTAAACAGATTCAAATATTGTTTTAAATCATTTGTTCTTTTTAACTGTGGCTTCTGCTACATATTTTTTTACATTGAGAATGTTTTTCACATGTTTCTGAGTTTCATGGAAAAAATTCGAAACTTAGGCGTGTATTCCAGTTACTTAGACCGGTGCTTCCCAGCCCTGGTATTTGAGGCAAGCTGCGCTGCATATTCTAGATCAGTGGTTCCCAAAGTCGGTCCTCAAGGCCTCCTGAATCCTGCATGTTTTAGTTCTCTCCTTGGTTTAACGCACCTGGATCAAATGATGGCTCATTAGAAGGCCTAAGAAGAACATTGACATGTCAAAAAGATTTTAACTACCACCATGGAGAGAACTAAAACATGCAGGATGCCGGCCCTCGAGGACTAACTTTGGGCACCACAGTTCTAGATGTTTCACTGCTTTGAAACACCTGATTCAGATTATTCTAGTTCAACAAAACTGGTTAATATTTTCACCACATAATCAGAAATTTACAAATTAAAATATATAAAAAAAAACATAAGAAAAAATGTCACATTCACTTTATCTGATAATATTTCTTGCATGTAATCAGAGCCAAGATATTATGTTTGTGTTTTTAGATGTATTTACTGTTTTAGAAGTAGGACACACACCGCAACAAGCAGGAGTGAAGTGCTGCAAATGTAATTCTATTGTATTATAAGTGAGAGCCCAGCAGCAATACTTGAATTTGAAAAAAAGAAATCTGTAGAGCCCTGTGAGTGTGCGCTCAGTGCTCATCTTCCCCTCCCAGAGCAACTAAGTGATGGCCCACATACATCATAATCATCTCTTTCTCCCTTTTCCCTGAGTCAGCTCCCTCTGCCTCACCTGCTAAAATGTGATGTGTGAAAACAGAGCGGATCCATTAAGGATAACAACCCCACAAATGTTGCGGCTCTATCGAGTCAGTGGACGAAGTGAGCTGTGAAATAGGGTCAGTGAAATAATGGAGGTGTGTTGGGGACACGCAGGAAGAATCCCTGACCCATTTACCGACATAGTCTGCTATTCTTTGGAGGTCTGATTTTTGAGTTCATCACAATCAACACAATTACCTGCATGCAGCCAACATTAAAGCAGTGGGTCTCATTAGGACTTTGTTATGTGACAACCGGCTGCTGTTTCCTTCAATCTTAAACAGCTTTGGAATAACTTCCTGTTATCATTGCAATAAGGAAAATCTTAAACCCAAAGCCAAATGATGAGCATTTACTTATAGAAAACTAAAGCGAGCATGGTGGGGAAGAGGAAACTCCATTACCAGGTTAATATTGGAGCAGACACTCCATCATCATGTGACTGTAATTACAGTAGTGCAGATCTCCAGTGACATTATCTTGCACAGTTCCTTCCATTAAGAAGGACCCTGGATAGTGTGATTTATCAGTTTGAGGTGACATACCTACAGCACAGCGCCTCATGTCTGGTCCGAGCTCCATGCCATCAGGACAGGCACAGGTGTACTTTGGAGAATGATCTGTGATCTGAGGAGCCTTTAGACAGAGATACTCACAGCCGCCGTTTGGTAGACTGCCCATGTTGCAGGTGTCGGGGGCTGAGGAGACAAGAGAGTAAAAAAAAGAAAGTTCAAAAGCCATGATAAATAAAGTAAAACCTTTAAAGTGATGTAGTTTTGCTTCACTAGGTAGGAGGTCTGAAATCACAGTTATATCCCAAGAGTTTTGAAATATGCAGACATTTCAAAGTTTTAACATATATGCAAATAAAGTAGGGATATGTACACAACTTTGACAAAACTATTGAGGTGAAAGCATATTTTAAAAACAAATTTAGAGTTACAACAACTAACTTACAACAGTAAGTCAGCTAGGCTGCAAAACTATTCATACCGCCTGAACTTTTTCATATTTCATATTACAACCACAAATTTAAGAAACCCAAACATTATCTACATTTCACATGATAGAGTAACACAGAGCATAATTGTGAAGTTGAGGAAAAATTATTGTTTTCTTTTTGCTTTAAAGAAAAATCTGAAAACCCTGAAGAGCATTCATATTCTTGCTCTGTTGATTCAATAATTTGTAAAACCTGTTTTGCTGGAATTATACAGCTGCAGTTTTTTATGTATGGCTCTTCCAGCCTTGAACATCTAGAGTTTGCGGGGTTTTTTTGTTTTTTTTTAACCTATTTTTTGCAAAATAATTAAATCTCACATTTGATTTAGAGCATTTGTATATTGTTAGATGCCAGTCTTACCACAGTTTCTCAATTAAATTTTGGTATTGACTTCGAGAGAGCCTTTCTAACACTTTGTAGAGACGTTTGTGGCAGTAAAGGAAAATGGGAAAAAGTTCAAATATTCATGTTACTTTGGCAGAGCACTGTGGAAGTGCTCACGTGTAGGGAAAGGTGTAAAGACTGTCTTCTTAAGTATTCTACACATGGATAAAATATTTAAATGAAATCTCTTAGCCCTAAATGCAGGCTCATGAAATTTCTTTGGATCTGCTTGCCGTTGTGGTGAAGCACGTGAAGTAGGTCAGGTCGCGGTTGTTTCGACCTTCTGATGTATTTTCTTGCTTAATAAATCAGAACTTCTCAAGAATAACTAGGATGTGTGTCACTCACTACAAAAGATGGATCACATTTATTCTTAATTTACAGAATCTTTGCAGAAAGAAGTTGATACAGCATGTGTAAAAAGCTTTATTAGAAAAAACATCCCCAAAATAAGAACTTAGTTTTTTTGACAAAATCACTCATGCAACATTTAGTGACCCCCATAATACACATTAAATAAATGCAATCAAATACATTTTAGTGCACACTTGACTTTTTAGATCAGTGTCAACAAATATTTAAGTAACACTCCTGTTTTCCTTAGATTAGGGTTCTCTTGAACATGGGGAAGATTAGAGAGCATGCTATTAATGTTTAGTCAGTCTGTTGATCTGTAGAAGTCAGAATGACAAAAAATATTTAATCTTGTCCATATCCATTGGAAGAGTAAAATGTTAAAGTTGGAATCAAGTGAAAGTCTCAAAAACAAACCTTTTGTCTTGCCTATGCACACAGTGGGGCATATAGATGCAAAACAAAAAAGTACCAGGCTTCAATGTCTTCTGTTATTAAAGATAAACGTTTTTAGACTTTTATACATTATTACCAGTGATGCCATTACAGCGAACACACTGCATTTTTCTATATTGCCTTCCATGCTATTAAAAATCAATTTTCTCACTTAACAGCAAATCCAAGCCATATTGAAATGGGTTGAGATTGACAAAAGATGACAAAAAATAAAAATAAAGCAGTTATCAACCGACTTATGTGCGGGTGTTTTATTTTTTTTCTGCTAAGTTCAGAATGAAGATGCTTCAATTAAATAAAATTGAATAAGATGTTCCAGTTGCATTTCAGTAATTTACAGAGACCTTGCAGAGAAACGCCACTTATGAATGAGAAGGGTATTTGAAACAGCAGGACGCCAGCAGTGGTTATTGACTGCTTAGAGTTACAACTATATGAGAAAAGAGATGTTGCTTCAGTCGGTAACATTTTAAAGAAAAGATTACTGATCGGGTCTCCCAGGGCAGCCGGAGTTCATTTAATATCTCTTCATCCAGCCTTACTTATTTCTGTTTTATATGTTGTTTCTGTTGGCATTTTGAAAACTAGCACGTTCAATTCTGGGATATCTTTTGATTTTTTAATGAAAGAATGCAATTTATTCCCAATTGGCTCACACGTCACTTTGAGGGCTTAATGAGGAGAAAAACAAATCATAAAAACAGACTCACAAACAAACTGTTGGCAAACTCACATATGAAATGTTAACAAATCATTTGACATTCTAAGTCTTTTGTTCCTTCTGTAAAAGAGTTAATCTTCTAATCTATAATACTAATATCTACATACATTTAAAATTCAATTTGTGCTGAGATCAAACACACACGAGTCATCAATTGCGTCACGTTTTCAATTGATTGTGCTGTATGAACTCTCTCTTTTACATTTTCATATCAAATTTAGAGTACACTTGGATTGTTTCTTTTTGTTTTACCTTTGGGCTGCCTCTGTTCATGAAACACAACAAGGTCCAGCGGGTTGTTCAGATCTTCTGCTACTTTAGCCACATCGTGACCCGTCAGCCGGTTTGCACTGTAAATGGCTTCATCCTCCAAGTCCGTCCAGTAGACACGATCCTGTGCGGAAAGAAATGGCTCTGTTGTAAAGGACAAAATACTGAAAACCAGTAGCTACATACTAGTGTAATTAAAATATTATTAAAATGTTTATTTTCTTTAGTCAATCAAGCAAAATTGTGGAGCTCGAATTTTAAATAGAAATTAGTCTGAAAGTAATAAAAATTGAGTTTCTTGAAACATTTTAATATAATGCAAGATGAAGAATACAGTATTAAAGCTAACAACTCATTTATAAAATTCATCTGCACACAAACACCATTTTTTCATATTATGTAAAAATAATATTGTTTGAAAGTGCAAAATATTTATCCTGGTTTATAAAGGTCGGAGTAGAAAATTAGATCCATGCTCATCAGTTTTTGAATTGTTAATTTTTTACTTTATTCATTTGTGATCTTCTCTTCAATATTTTGAAAATACTTGCATGTGCAGACAAGTAGATCAGTCTCTGGAAACTCTTGAGGTTTTTCCAATTAAGAATTGTATGCCTCTTTGCGTTGGTAGTCTGTCAGGTGAACTTCCAACACAGCTTCTGAATGTTTTTGCAAAGACTACATTTCTATGTTCAATGGATTAAAAGCAAGCAATGTTTAGTCGAGACATAATTTAGTTAAAGTCCAATGTGGACATACAGGAAGGATAAACCTGCAGACATATTCTTTCTTTATTTTTGAAAGAACAAATCAAGAATAATGTTAAATAAAAATCACATAACCTAAAGTTTTAAGGTAAAAGTGAGACAGAGACAAAACACGCTGTACAAATAAGTTATCAATTTCTTCTATGGTGGCTGAAGAGAGGAGCAGCAGGAGTTCATCAAAGATTTGTGAGGTGTGTCAAAGTATATCCTGGTATGTGTTTCAAGCACAGCAGTTTTCTTTTCTTTCTGTTTGTACTGGATTACCAGCGGGCTTAACCTTTCCCCAGAATTCCCTTTTCCATCTTTCCGCAAACTCTGCATGGTTCAATCCTCTGCATTTAGATTGAGATAACCTTTACTATTATGACAGTAATGCTGAAACAATGAAAGATAAATATCAGCTGTGGTGTTATAACCATTCTCAGATATTTTATTCCATATCTCACTTTATCGCCCTCTCTCTGTTGCTGCCTTTCACAAACTGTCAGTCTCAACCTTTCTTTCTTTTTATCAGATTGTCTGCCATCAGTCTTTTCAAATGTCATTTTTCTGACCTTGAGAACTTCAAGTAGCAATGTAAACCTCAGGAGCGTGATGCTTTATTGTATGATCAAGGTGAATCTTTCATTTGCTGAACTTATACCCTGGTGTGCACAGGCAAATGTTGCATCACATCAGTCAAAGCTCTGGCTCTTAGTGGTACGAAAACACTTCTTAGTGGACATGAATTATAAAAGAGCAGGACAAAAAATAGACTTTGATGATGACTTTTTTCAGTCTCAGAAAAAACAATTTGACACAAAAAGAAAGATAAAATGCACTAACAGTCAATTAGCTTAAAATGTGCTTTAAGACTTACTCTTGTTGCAATATGGGTGTTAACTGTAAATGTCACTTTTAATAATGTTATCAGTAATATTTATTTAATCTTATTCTGATAGAAAAACACAGAACATTCACTACATGCAGAAAGGTTGTTAGGAGCTTTTTGAGCAGAGTGTTGCACCTTTTATGCTGCAGGTCTATATAATCACTCGCATGAACATTAGCAGATTACTGAGTTGGGCTCTGTGCTCCTTTAAAGCCTGTAGTTTACTTTTTAAATAGCATTTCCCAACAGGCAAACATGTCTGTTTGCAAGCAATAGAAAAGTGAAAATTTACCCAGCATTGCATAGAAACAGGTGGGGGCAGTGAGAAACTCTGTTTTACTCTTATTTTCTTACATCCAGCAACTATTCTAGCAACTCATTAAATGGGTGTTAAAACTGAGGATCGCAGTACACATGAGCTGGCCGCTGTTAAGCCGTACACTGATAAAACCTGTTTAAAATCCTAATTTTCTTCCTGTCTAAAGCTGCGGCCACATGCTCCGTCTTCCCTAACGTATCAATTTCCAGTATCTCTTTATTTCAATAACCCATTTCATTCTTTCCTTCTTCTATGCCCACTAGCAAAACAGAAATAAGGGGAAAGTAATGCAATAATACTGGAGGAAGAAGAATAGACAACATTACTCACAGTAAGCCTTTACAATCTGTGTTTCCTCAGGACTTGGTGTGAGGGCAGGGGGTGGGCACTGACTGAGACGTTGTGTGTGTTGGTGTGTCTTGTCTTTCTCTGTGCTTTGGTATGGTGTATCAAGACTTTCCTAGAAAAACTTTCCTTTTCCTTTTTAATGTTTGGTCATAAGCCAGCATATTAAAGGTTTAGCATTACCTATAAACTAACATTCATGCTCACATCTAAAAAGGATTAATGCTTTATAATGTGTCACAATTATAAAAAGGTTAATGTTATTTGCAACTAATGCTATACAATAATTCACTCTTGATTAGTAAAATAGCCCCAACAAAAGCAGTATTTTCATAACACGTTTCAGGTAATATTTTAATGTTTGCAGATTTTATTCACCTGCTTTTAAATGTCACTGTTTATTTTATTGAACAAGCAACTGATTAAATGAGCGCAATTCAAAATACCATTTGAATGTCAATGAAGATTTTTGACCCCGAAGTCATGAATTTAGCAAGTCAGATTCCACATGAAAATTTGTTTTTGACTAAAGTTCGATCGTTGTGACAGATTTAACTTTTGTATTCTTCTCTTGTTATGAGTTCAGAATTTCAAATTAATTCTAAGATTGTTTTTTAAACAGTTGAGGTAAGATTACAGAAGTTAAAAATGGGAAATTATGAGTTCACAATAGGAAATTGTGAAATGTGAAACATGAGCTCATTTCTCAGAAAACAACCAATATGATTTTCCTTACTGCTCTGCTCACAGAGCCAAGCTGATAAACTCCAATATGGTGTATGTCCAACAGTCTGCTGATGGTCTTCCATGTCTCCCAACTTTATGAACACCAAATATCTTGTTTACGCAGGAATTTCTTTACCCTGAATACACAGAGACAAGCTGCTGAAACAAGTCTATTCTGTTTTTTGGTTCACCGCTTGTTCCAGACCACTTTAAAAGAAACAAATGTCCCATAGTAAAGTTATTAGGAGCAGAACAACCTCCTCTATGGCTAAAGGATTTTTAATTTGTTCTGTATCATAACCCACACAGAACACAGAGCAGAACAACTGAGGGCTATTAATCTCAGACGGTGAACTTTCACTGCAATCTGAAACATAAGTTCTCCTCACCCCCCCCAACCCCCCCCGCGGAGTATTCACACACATCCTCTCAGCCAGACATGATGGATGTCCTCCCTTTTCCTCACCTTCTACTCATCACAGCATGTGCAGCACAGAGAAGAAATGGAGAAAACACTTCTGACTTATAACATTTTGTCTCTTTCTTTCTTTACTTTCATCCTCACACTTCTGTCTTTGGGCTGTTCTGCCTCACACCCATCTACTCTGAATGAAATCAATGTCACTCACATCCACCACAATAGATACACTATTAATTTCATTTACTGCTGAACATCACTGTGACTCTGCATTCACCATGGAATGAATTACCAAAAATTTTTTTGAGCATATTCCAGTTTCATTCGCATAAAGCTTCGGTTTCTTGAGTCAGTGGAAATCACTCAACAGTTCATCATAGGAACTATTAAGGTCATTTGATGTAAGGTTATCAAATGACCCTACACTTCTTCTACATCTTACATTGTCTTGTTCAATTATTGAGGGATAAAAGCAATACTTTTCACTCTACCACGTAGGGAAAAGAGGTTAACTATTCTTTAAAACTGAAAGTTTATCTTGGGATCTTTCTAGAGTGCAAAGAATCACAGAGTCTCTCAAAGAACGAGAGAGAAAGCAGATTCCTTTGCCAAAAAACCTTGAAATGGTTTGCCAGTAATTTAGATAGCCAAATCTAACCAAAATGGTTCAACAGGTACAAAACGTTCTTACACATAAAATACAAAAATATTTATTAATATACAATTTTTACTAAATATATCTACTAGATTCTCTTTTATTGCTATGCAAGATAAATTTATCGAAAGCGTTTGGGATATCAGAGGATTAAATAGATATGGAGGCTTTTGTACTTAAAAGAAAATGTCTGCAGTAAATAAAAGCAAAGATATATGGCTGAAGAAACCAAACAAGTGCATTCATTTATCACTCTCGGGTTTGTGTGCGTTCTAAAATTAAATTTGTCTTTTACCTCAAACACAGTGAGGGCGAATGGATGTCCAAGGTGGTGATGGGAGGACAGCAGCACCTTGCGGTTGTCTCCGTTCAGATCCACGCTCGACAGCAGGTGCAGCTTGGAGTCCACCCAGTAGAGACGTCTGTTGGACAAATCTGACAACGTGTAGAAAAGAGATAAAAAATTGGAACACAACCAAATAGGTGAGGAAGAAAAGGAATAGGAAGCGTGGAGTGAATGGAGAAAGAGAGAGAAGAAGGTCAGTCAGCTGAGAAAGGTGCAGGGTGAGAGGTATATAAATGTAATGGCCCAGTAGCTACACCATCAATCTTCTCTGACATGACGGCCGAGGCCCAGCGCTGAGAAAACACAGATGTGACTGTAATATCACAGCTGGGGGAGGACGGGGATGTGACCTTGAGTAAATTCATTAGTCCTGCTGGACCTTCTTTAAAAGAACATTTAAGAGTCCTACATCAAGTAACGATCCCGAGCACAACAGAAGGCCACTGTTGCTCCTCTGTTGGCATTCATGTTGAGGTTAATTTGACAGCATGGAGTCTATATAAATCTGAATTATCCTTTGGATAAAAGCAAGGGTCAAACGCCTGAAGAAGCTGTCAGAGAAAGTGAAACGCTAAACAGAAACTGTACTTTTTTTCTTACTACTAAACCGTTAGAAGAAAAATCTCCTTCATCTGACTCAGTCACTTGCTCTGCTTTGTATAAATGACCAAGGTGAAATAATTCACTTATTCCCCCCAAGAGAGTAACGCAGTCTGGGTAGACTCGCTCATTTGCCTTCTTCTAAAAATAATTTGTTTTCATGAATGTACCAGCGACACCACAATTCCACTGATCGAGGTGAGCGTGTGCTTTTATTTCTCCTCAGGCAAGGGCAGAGTAGAGAAATTTGCTCTTGCTGCCAAGGGAGTTGCAAAGGATGATGGCAGGTACTGACAGCCCAGAGTGTCGAGCTTATTAAATCAGAGACCACTCGCTGGCTTGATTGATGAGAGACGGATAGAGACTGAGATATAACTATGGGAGTTATTTGGGTTGGACTATCTCTACTTTACATGCTTGTTTCTCTGCGTACAGATTGTAGTTTTTGTGTTTTCAGGCCTGCTTGTTTTACCTAAAGAGAATCAATGAACTCGTTTTCTTACCCAGAGTGATTCCATTGGGCCACTCGATGTGGTCAGACACCAGAATTTGACGGTCCACTCCATTCATCCCAGCTTTTTCTATTTTGGCCTGATCTCCCCAGTCTGACCAGTACATAAAACTGTGAAAAGATACATTGGTGGGGTAAATAAAAACAAAGCAATGCAATGAACCAAACAAAGCAAGATTGATCTGAATGTTGAACGCCACAGTGAAAGTAAAGATGGAGGTCTCGTATCTTCTTGATTTCATTATAGTCACACCTGATGCTCAGTTCTGAGTAAACGTCCTACAAGCCAGAGCAGGCCTACATTTTTTGTCGATATGTTTGCTACATATCTATCTGCCTGTAAATCCATCTGTCCATTCACACATGTAACTACTATACTAAAATTGGTTGAAGGGAAAAATACTAAAAACACAACTGGACCTGCTACCTGATCACATTCAAGTGTGTACACTGGTAATGTAAAATCTAGTTGAAGCCTTTTTTGAATTTCAACTTTGTTTTTAAATCTTGGCTTGTTGATATTTGAAAAATTCTCCAAATCTGTTAGAATCTTGTGTGGACTGTGCTGTGTTTGCATTTATTAATTGGGGTTAAAATATCCAGAGTGGATTGTTGATCTGTTGAGTTGGATATATGTCACATTAGACATGGAAAAAGATCTGAAATGATTTATTATGGTCCAAGTTGTTTTTGATATTTTAAGATATTTATAGTCGTTTTCTAGATGACAGGCACATCTTTTTTCTTCACTCTTTGTTCTTTTCAGTTCTCTCAACAGTACTGTAAATAGAAGAAAGCAAAGCGTTGATTATTTTTTATGTTCTTCTGAATCTTGTAGCCACTTGACTTTGGAGTTGTCCAGACTGACCTTTTAAATCCACTTTGCATTGGTTTTATCCAGCCAACATTATGCTTTTAATGTTACAACTATGCTTCCATGAACTATGAATCCAATGAAGTTACTGAAGTTTGGGTTATTTTAATTAAGCGTGTCAATGAGAAACATGTGAAATTCTGGCTCCAGTTGTGTGTTTTTCCAAGCTTGCCAAAATTTGAAAAGCTGTGAAAATGTTCCTTTTGGGAGCTCAAAGTGAAAGTGGTAGAAAAGGAAGATAAAGACTCCTATTATCTCTTTCCAGAAAATTATAAAACTGCATAATACACCATATAGATCAGTTTTAAAAATAGAACTGCGATGCTGTGTAAAAATGTTTCCGGCTAACTTAAAAACGAAAGTTTCTTTTAGTTTTATAATGGAAGTGGTGTTCACACAGGAGAGAATGATCAAAAATAAGAACTTCTGGCCATGCTCTTTCCTGCCGGCCATTCCACTTAACTCCTGTCCAAAACTTGCTGAACTATAAAACTTTCCTCTCACCCTTGGTGAGGATCCACTGCAATGGCCCGTGGCTCACTGAGCTCGGTGGCTATTAGCACTTTCCTCTTTGTGCCATCTCCCGTTGCAACAGAGATGCTCTTATTGCCAGAGTCTGTCCAGTAGATGTTTTTATGGACCCAATCCACAGCCAGGCCCTCCGGCGAGTGGAGTGAGTCGACCAAAGTCACCTGCTGTGAAGTGTCGCTGGCCTTGTTGATGTATGCACTGTAGGACAGAGGATAAAAACTGATTAAACCATGTCTACATGTAAACATCAGTGAATAAATAGCCTTGAAAAGTATTCATGCCCCTTATACCTCTAGTACTCTGATAAATAAAATCTGATTTGACTCAAAAGCAGTATAACCTGTGTGTAATTGAAGGTCTGCACAATCTGTGAACGCTTCAGAGGTTCGTTTTTCACACTAGAGAACCAACAGCATTATGAATACCAAGAAGCAATAGAAAGGCCAATGGAAAAGTTGTGATGAAGACAGAGTTGATAAGAATATGCAAGGAGCTAAATACAATATAGAAAACTTGCTAGACGCTTAAAAAGACTAATTGTCAGAGATATTCACCTTATCAGAGATAGGGTTGTTCCGGCAGGAAAACAACCCTAGACAAACAGCCAAAGCATAGATCACTGCATATTCATGAGTTAGAACAGCCAAGTCGAAGCCCAGGCAATAATCCAATTGACAATTTGTGGAAAAACCTGAAAATTACTCTCTATGGAAGCTCTTCACTATTTTAACTGACGTTGAGATATTTTGCAACAAAAAAAATGATAAATATTTTGCTCTCTGCATGTGCAATACTGGTAGAGCATAAGCCAATCTTATTAAGTAGCTGTAAAAGACTATACTCCAATTCAGTTTCTGCATGGGAACATTTCCAAAGGGGCACCAGGAGGAGATTTTTGGATGGGATGAGCATCTTAACTAAAAGAGAAAGCTGGTGGGATAATTGGAGGGAAAGATCAGGCAGAGATGGATGAGACTAGGATTTAGAAGCAGATTGTCTAGGTAATTGACTATGTTACTGTTTGCCAACTCATTTTTTGTACATGGTGGTAGGGATGGTAGAGATTGATCCCACATTACTATGACTGATAATTGAAGGTTTCTTTTTTTTATTTTATGCTACAGGATGTCAAACATAAATCCAAACAGAGTCTGTTCTTCTGGGGTTAAATTAGAGCAGCGTTTCTCAACGGGGGCGGTACCGCCCACCTGGGGGATGTTCAGAGGACGGCAGGGGGCGCTGGGATTCGTTTGCTCGAAGGTAAACTTTACACCTTAGATGCACAACAATAACAGTTTATACGATGAGCTACTTGCTAAAAACTGTATTGTGTAACATTAAAACATGCTTAGCTGCAGCCGTATCGATGGCAGCTCTTCTCCTCTTCAGTGTTTGTTAGCTTCTTGTTAGCTCCGCTCCTGCTAATGGTAGCTTAGCACCAGTTCAGCGTTCGTTACACCGGCTAATGACGTTGCTGCGAGATTCACTTGTCAGGTCGTTTTATAGAGTTAACATCGGTGCTGAAAGTGATCCGGTATGAAACGGTAGAACCACAGCACCTTTGAATTTTAATAATAAGAATGCCGGGATTTTCCCCGTTGTTTTAAAAGGGTTACGTCAGTCTTCATCGATGTGGGGAATATTCTGTTCAAAATTAGCAGTTTAAATTTTGAACTATTTGCAAAAGACTGAGCTCTGCAACATTAAAACATGGATAGAACTGCAGCTATATTAATCATAACTCTTCTTCTCTTCAGTGTTTCTGTGGTGCAGCTCTGTGCTGCCTTCAGGAGAATGGGACATCAGAGTATCAGCTATAAAATTTCACCCACATGGCATTTACTGTGCAAACCAGAGCTTTCAGTGAAAAAACAAAACTTCCAGATCCTTTTAATGCCATACAAATATGGGACAGAAACATGGATTACATCTTTATATAGACCTGTCTATTGATTTATAGATTAATAGTTTTACTGAATATAAATGACAAAGAACAAAGCTGGTTCTTAATCAAATCCTAGTGAGTCAGACTGAAAGTGTCATGGAGTCACTTAACAGCCTCATGACTTTAACACTGTCATGAAAAATAATATTGAAGAAAATAATATAACAAATCTAATCAAAAACATAAATAAGTGATAACTTTCTTATTGTTATCATCTGTAAAATATATTTCTTCTTAGTACTAGATGTGATCTCAACAGACCCATGGCACTTCAACAATATTATCCTACCGAACATGTTTTATCTGGTCATTTTGTGCAAGATTTAACAACATCATAAAATTACACAAAACAAAAATACTTTTTTCCCCTCTGATTGGCTGCTGTCATGCCTACCGATTTTAACTTGAATATTCATTGTATTTGTCGTAGACGCCTGTAAAAATAATTTCTATTCACATTACTTTTTTGTTCTCTGGGAAATTATTTTTCATGATAAATACAGAAACAACCATACAAATTAAAATATCAACAATAATGATAGTAATATTAATAATAAACTAATATTCAGTGCAGGTATCCTACATCTTCTTTGATGGGGCGGTGAGGGACATGGATAATGAATAGGTGGGCGCTGGCCCAAAAAAGGTTGAGAAACACTAAATTAGAGCAATAGGGGGAGATGAAATACTCAACAGGTATTAATGTAGTGCTGGCCTGTCTTGGATTTGAAACTTAGGTTTAGACTATGGGGCACTAAAAGTGTAATAAATGTCCATTTGGTAATTTACATTTCAGTTTTACACTGCATAGAAACAGGACGAGCGCATAAATAGTTACTTCACACTGCAGAGCAGAATAAACAAGCAATAAATTAAGAACTCAGAGCAGATTGCATCTTTAATTGGCCATACAATTGTTTGCAACATGTCTATTACTGGGGGAAGTTAACAAGACATTGACCTACAGAATGTTAATCAGCATGAAAAAGTCTGGAAAACCACATCACTGTGATGGGAAGAAGCAGCACATGCTTCCCAAGGCAAAGGTTTTACTGAATGCTCAGCGTTAATTAGTATTAAAATATCTATATATTTAATATCCATATGTTTAAATTACCTAAAGCAACAACATGCATTATTCTCTGACTTTGGTTTCTTATTTGAATACAAGTTGGAAGAACAGAAGAAGAAAAAAATTCCAGACTGAACCAAAAACACAATGGTCGATGCTGGCACTTTGATTTTTTTTTTTTTTTTTTTTTTTACTTGTGAATACAACTTTATAAATAGTACGTATGTTAGTTTTCTTTGTGACTTCAACAAATTAAATAATTATTTAAGATTATGAAAATATGACCATGCATGAATGAAGCAAGTAGAAAAATGGATGGAACAGATTGACAGCAGCTTGCATGTAAAATTAACAGGAAATTTAATGAAGAAAAGTTTTTGGAAGACTAAAAAAAAATAATAAATGGAAAAATGTGAATGAATACTTAAATGATATAGTTGAAACCTATTTCTTCTCTTTGAGATTTCATGTAAGCATGTCTTTTTTTCCCCAACCGATGTAAAGTCAAATTAAGCAAGTCATTGTGCTGAATTAAGTGTTTATCTGTTTGCTTGAACAGATGGTACCAGATGAAATTATGTCAATAAAGGATTTCTATCAATTTCTCAAGACCAAATATTTTTAAAACTCTTAAGCTTAAAATATATATCCTGGACATACCAAAGGAAGGACAAACAGATGTCTGGACATAAACATGGGTGGACAGATGTATGAATGGATGAATGCTTAGGCAATGGGATAGGAATTAAAGTTAGTAAATATCAATATTTCCCCCATACGCCATTTTCTTTTTAATTTTTTGCAAATAATGTAAAAAATTCCAGACTGCAGAATACCTCATTCTTAAATGCTTTAACTGCAAACATGACAACTCATAAACTAGTATTGTTTTCTAGAAAGTAATTTGTACTACATTTCAGCTGTTATAAAGTAGAAAGTTCTCTCTGACAAGCTCCAGACTAACTAGAATAACAAGAAACTTTCTTCGGGATCCAAACTCGGAACTAAGGATGATGTTCGGACCTTCCTAGTGCAAGATGCGAAACATTTTGTTTTGAAAGGATGAGGTAGACTTAAAGAGAAGCTTGAACAAGGCCAAGTTAAAGTGCACAACTTCATCAGCTGAAGACCTTTCAGAGAAGCTACGATGCATGAGTTTATTTACCGTTTTGAAAATAGAGTCTGCTGTAAAGAATGAGTCAATTTGTCCTTCCTCTGTCACAAGCCCTTTAGTGTATCACTGAGCTGATGAGAGCGAATGTGTATGTGTGCATACTGATGAGTAATGACGGTGATTATTGAGGCAGTGAAATTAAAGGAAGCATATGGCTCAGCTGAGATGATAGAAGACCCCTCCTTGTACCTGCCAACTATCAAACTTACACCAATTAACAACTGCACACAAAGCAACTATGAACACAAAGTATGTGTAGGTGTGTGGGAAGGGGTGCGCACATGTGTGTGAGGAAGGACAAACAGCTCCACCTTCTTCTATCAGGCAGATGACACAACCCTCCAGGTGTGTCAGCTTCCCAGCAGAAGGTGTGACAGGTTGAAACAGACAAGACGGATAGATGACGGGGCAGGATGTGACGGACTCGGTGAAGTATGCAGAGAGAGCTAATAGAGGTCCAGTGGTGCCTTAGATGTGCACCTTATTCCATGCCCCCATTTTCTGCTTCCTAGTAGAGCCCAGTATTCTTTAATGATTCATTTGTCTTCAAAATGCAGCAATAAAAGGAAACTCAACAAATTTCACCTAACAAAAATTTTGTTTTTGTGTTGCCATTCAACTTCCTCTTATTCAGACTCTTAGAAGTTGTAACTAACGATGCCCTAAAACATACATTTAACAACTAGCAACAGGTTGGCTGGGCCATTATGTTTTCCTGTCACAGTACATATTTTATTTTCTTCATGGCTGCTTCAATGATACAACCTTCAATCGAAACGACCACAGTGTGCAAAGAAGGAATTCCTTAAAATTTTTTAACTGCCAGTGGATAAAATACAGCCATGCCTTCTGAAGCCAATCAAAATCCAGGATATTCTTTGAGAGGTGCAGTCCCCATCAGATAATCTGCTCCTTTTACTCCCCTTCTAATGGTGCCCTGAGAAACCGCCCATATGGCTCATGTCCAAAACCAACAATGACTGAGTGCACATTTTTGAGTGTACCTGTATATTTTGCGATGATACAGATCACACCAGAACATCTTGTTAGTGGAGACGTCCACATCCAGGGCCACAGCATTCTTCAGGGTGGGAACCACCTGTGTGTATTCGCTCTTCAGCAGGTCAATCCGACGGATTTCATGACGATTAGTAAACATCAGGCAAGGGCTCTTTCCTAAAGAGAAGAGAGGAGGTTCATGTCATCATTAATAGAGATAGTGACAACCGTGTTGACATGGCAACAAATCATTTTACATAAGATTTGAGATAGAATTGAATTAACCATTGATTCAGGAACCACAAATTTTTGCACTCTTTTTCATTGAATGGGTCTGCCTCTGTGTTTTGTAGCATTTTGTGTGTTTTTTCAAGACATTATTTTCATTTTCCACAGATGTGATCAAATCATATATATAATTAGTTATAAATTTGATTTGCTTGACCTCACATGCCTTATGTTCAGAATAATACAAATATATGCAGCAATGAAGTTGCCTCTTGGTTTATTCCCAAAAGGGAATAAAGCAGAACCTAAAGCTACTTTTTGTATTTATAACTATTTTCATATTTTAAATATATTTCAACAAACTAAATTAAATATTTCTCGTTCCCCACATAACATACAATTCCCCCATGTAAAGAAGAAAATTGATTGCTATGCTATGTTGCTTGGCTTATCTGCAGGTGACCTGCTGCTATATGAAGCAATGAGGCAAAATGTGCCTCCGACTAAAGTACACCAACAACACAGACATGACACATCATTCTATTTTTGGTACAGCCATGTGTCAAGTGTGTTTTTGGGCTCTTTTCTTCAGGTCCACATAATTCAAGTTGTTAGCTGGTACACCGGTTCCCCTTAGGCACATTTTCCAGCAGACTAAAAGTGAGCATAACAAAAGGATAAGAAAAATGTGTGACCTCATGTTTAGTGGACAAAAATGTGGAAATTATTTTAGTTTTTGCAAGAGCTACCAAGGGCAGATTTCAAAACTTGCAGATATGGGAGAATGTATACAATTCTAACTGTACTAAAAGCTTTAGTCAATAAAATTACAGATCATATAATTTCTTTGCTTTGTTTTATCCCTAATTTTTATTCTTATCTTTCTAGCCTTTCTACCAGCACATTGATTTTGTCAAGCTTCCCCTTATCCAAAGAAGCATAAGTGCCACTTAAAGCCTTTAAAAAAATTATAAAAACAGCCATAGTCTTGCACAAATGGAGCCACGCTTTAGTTTTGTTCCTTGGCTTACCGCGTGCTACTTCACAGGGAGAACATATTACATTTCTACCACTGTTTGGATGCAATCATTTTCCTCTGACTAGTGGGTTGGTAACCATCAATTTCACCCGCTGAGAGAGACAGAGACAGAGATAGACATGGAGCAAGAAACAAACAGGAACAAGTAAAAGTGATGGATGAATGTGTTGTCATGGAGGTTTGAGGAGTAAGGGGGTGTAATTGGGAGAGTGAAGGTGGGACGAGTTGAGAGAGAAATCAACAATCAGGTAGGTAGAGGGGTAAAAAAAAAAGGGCACAATGAGTTGAGTGAAAGAGAGAAAGAAAATATAGGAAAAAGTGACATTTTTCCATGTGTCCTTTGGTGCATTTTTATATGCCAAAGGGTGTATAATGATTTTAATTCCAAGAGAATTCATATCCCTGGAAGATTTAGATTTCAAATAACTTTTGTTTAACCAACACGTTAATTTTTGATAGCATTAGACTGGCAACTCATCCATCCATCTATTTTCTTACACCCTTATCCCTAGTGGGATTGGGAATGGTGCTGGTGCTATGTCTAGTGAGACATTTCGGGCCAGAGGCGGGGTCACTGTCTGTCGCCAGTCTGTCACAGGGCAACACAGAGACAAACAGGACAAACAACCATGCACACACACACTCACAGGAGGAGCATTTATATAGATCAATTAACCCAGTAGTCATGTTTTTAGACTGTGGGAGGAAGCCTGAGTACCCGAAGAGAACCCACGCATGTACAGGGAGAACATGCAAACACCAAAAAGACCCCGGGCCGGGTAAAAGTCACCCATTTAGAAAACTGTGCAATGTAGCAACCAAAACAGCTGCATGTACAAATGCAATTTCTGCACATGTATACAATATTGCAAGGTGTTTGGTTCCAAAAACAGAAAATATACACAAGACATGGCTACAGTTAAATCTTAAAAATCCAGAAACATCATTTGGACCTTAGAAGTTAAAACTCTTGAAAAAGTACAAAATCATTCAATGTCAAGAGCCAATATGGATGTAAAAGATTTCAGAATTAACAATGTATAGTATTTTGCGGACAAAAAAAAATCTTATCTTCAAAACCAATGAAAGATGAAAAATTGTTAGATGAGTTTGACAACAGCGGGCTGTATCTTTGGTCCCATGAGCCACCACGGGAATAGCCTGACCACAGCTTTAAACCCAATTTGAGAAGTGTGTTCTCAAACTGTCAAGTGTGGCTCGCGCTACTCCTGGCGCCGTGGTAACGCTCCCAGTACACCACAGACAAAAGACAAAATAAGTAGGTTTGTTTGGTCCACAGACAATTTACAGATTGGTTCCTGCAGCGTTGCAACAACCTGTTCTGCTTTTTTACTGTGCTGTTAGTGAGGCTTTTGTAATATCATTCCCTTACTCTCAAAATCTTTCATCATTTACTTGTGTATAAATAATCAGATTATTAAAGGATAAAGGAAATCCTTTAGGATTTCAAGGTAAAACAACTGACTTTTACCTTGCAGTATTTTTTCATTCATAACTGTAATGAATTTTCAACAGGTAATCAAACAAGAAAAGAGATTTCTGTGTGCTTCTCTTCATCCTTTCTCATTTTCTTGTTACACACACAGACGCACACACGCGCAGTCTAACCCAAGTCGATGAGTCGTTCAGTGGCTGCACACTCAAAGATTATGGAAAAACACTGAATGCAATAAGTGAGAAATAAAACTTTGCTCAGGGGACATAATGGGCACTGTTATGTATCAAAATTATTGCTCCCAAACACACATACCAGCTTAGAGAAGAAAGCACATAATGACTCTGACCTGAGACTTTGCTTTTAATTAGTATTGCTAGACTAACAGGTACTGTGAAATTAATCTGGGGAGCCATAAACTGCATGCTGGGATGTGCATAAAAGAACACACACAGAGTGGGAGATTTATTTGGATTTTAAGAACTATTTAAAATGAATTTATGCACTCCAAGTTCAAATATACTGGAACATGGCCCACATCATATCAAATCCTAGGTGTGATACAGCTCCATCACGAGGGACTTTTATTTGTGTACGAATTTATATTAAGTGTCTGAAGAAACTAAATGCTATATATATGCTGATTTCTGAGGGCGAGCATCTAGGAATGATGTGATGGACAAATGGAGCTTCATTAAATCCTCATTACTTCAGCTTCACAGAGCTGGCATTTCTGTATTTACTGTCCTGCTTCTGTGCCTTCCTTTGAACAGGAATTAACGTGAAGAACAATCAACAATAATTCAGCCATATTTTAGACTCTCGCTCCTCTTGTCTCCTTCGGAACGTTGTATTTATTGGGCACAGAAATATTCATGGAAATCATTTGTCCATCCAGCTTTTTCTGCTGTCTCTGCCTCTATAGAGCTTTGACTCTAACAAGAGCTGTTTGCTCTGCCTAACAGTAATAAAGATTCACACAGAGACACTGAGCAATCAATGGGGGTTTTTATGCCACTTAGCTTCAGAGTGAGGATATGTTTTCTGCATTAAGCACTCTCATTAGCAGACCAGCTATAATGACTTAACCTAAGACGACAATTACCAATAACATGCTTTCTCCCTCATTTCATGTTGAAAAGTTAATTTGCTGTGTAAGTCATTTCAAAGGTACTGATCAGAAATATGCAAATTCTGATTTTCTTTCATTTTTCTTGAGGTATGATGCACAAAGCACATCTTTAGTAAAATAAAACATGTGTGTTAGGTAGAAGTGTTGAAGAAAATGTCTCGACTTTCTTGCAGTGATCATGGATTGACCAAAGCTGGTAGAGATCCTCAGTACCAAAATTGTTTTACAGCAATGGGTTAACCAACAAACCAACTTATAACAGAGTGGTAAAGTATTTAACATGAATACACACATTTTTCATCATCATTGACTAGAACTTACAAATGACCAGGCTTTCTTGGTCTACTATAAAACACATAGAGTAGAATTTGCCCTACAGAGGCATAAAATTGCTAGACTGCTTATTCATTCATGCATTGTTCATGTCTACCTGACTGAAGCCATGCTAAAGAGATGGTTTGGCCATAAGTAAAAATGTACCAAAGTAACAGTAATATTTACTATCACATGTCAGCAGTTCATTATTTGGGTGAGTTAGGGAGTCAGACTTTCAGCAGATAACTGAGTAAAGCAAAGTTGTTCCATTGTTTTTTTTTTTGTTTTAAATTTGAGTTTATCATAATGAATGCAGATTTGGAAATGTACATGGAAAGTGCTGTTTCAGAAACACTAGCAACACAGCAAGAAGTCTGATCAGTGCATTTCTATTTGCAAGTCACTTACCACAGATCCAAGTCTGTTACAACTTTGTCTACTTGGATGCATGCCCTCCGGTTTGGCAATAGCGCACCATTGCTGCTGATATATTCAGTACACACACTTTTTTGTTTGAAAAACACAGACCTTAAATCAAATCTCCTGTTCAATACACTTTATTCAACAAGTAAATAGACTGTCATCAATTTACTAAGTGTATTATTTATCTCCTTAGAAATCTAAATCAGGATTCTTGTTCAAAGAGAGACCGCGAATATCAAAATTGTGTGATTTTATTTTGAAAAAATAGAAGGGTCTTTCTAAAGTTATGGGGTTTAGAAGTGATTGAACTGGTTCAGTATTCACCTATTGGGAACAACTCCACTGCACTTTTACTTCATGATAAAGAAATGTATCCTTCTCATTGTCCAGACCACTCCAGAGCACGGGATTATATTTTTATTCATAACGCTGCTCAGAGAGCTCTTGCCAGCAAATAAGGGTTACAGACCCTGCCTGTGTCCTGCAGTGAGTGCAGACCCCTTACCCACACAACATCCTTCTCCTGACACCCCAGGGAAAGCAGAGACGGCTGGCTGCAAACTTGCCATTATTGTGGACTAAAGAAAAGGATGGCAAATATTTATCTTTGAACAGATTGCTGTGCAGGCCCTGCATATGAAACAAGCCTCTCTTTTCAGAGTCCCGCTGAGTGAGAATGGTGTAGGATGTCACATTGTAGTTAGGGGTGCTGGAATGGATGAGTAATTGGTGTTTATACAAGGGTGAGTGTTGATGTGTGAGTTTGCTCAAGTATATATGGGATCATGAATGGATTTTGGTGAGAACATCAATCTGTGGCAGTGTGTATGCCTTCTCCCGAGTGAATAACTGGCTTACCCACAGCTTTGCAGGTCTTTGAGGCAGGGTCCATCTCGTAGCCTTCATAGCACTCACATTTATAATCCCCTTTGTAATTGATGCAGATCTGACTGCAGGCATCTGGGTTCTCACACTCATCTATGTCTATGGAAAGAGGAGCATAAAGAGAATGTAAATCAATGTGAAAAGTATAAACTAGCTACAGACAATGTAATAAGTTTTCAGGATATTGCTTATCTAGAAAGTGTAAGGAAATTATTAGATTCACAGATTACGCTTTTCTTGATCAATACCAATTTTAGATTTTGCTTGAAGTCTGACTTTCCAATTCTGAATGCAACAAATAACAACAGAAATCTTTATTTAACCTGCTGATCACCAATAAGAGATGATCAAGAAAAAAACTAAGTTAAATCTTCTTGTAATAGTTTCAAAATATGCTTACATATTTATAACATAACAAGACAAACATTTGGCTGCAAAAGGAAACAATAGACTGGAAAGGAGAGTAATCTCATTCATCTATTGTGAGCAGCTGTGAAGCTTCCCAAAAGATCAGAATTATTTTGATGAGGCAGAGAAAAAAACTAATAAATCAGTTGCATGTCTGCTTGTACAGGAGAATTCCCAGAGCTCATAGTCTTGCCCATCTGTGCCTCCTGATGCTTTGTCCTTCCTCCCTTTCTGTGCACCACTCTATCTGCTCTGCTGAAAGGCATTGCTATACAAGATCATCTAGTTGAAAGCACCACAGCACAAGTGGAACTGAAATGTTCAGTTTGCCTTTCGTGTTTGTTTTCTTTACATGTAGGTGGATTGGAAAATCTCACTAGAATTCAGTCAACAATGAAGCAAAACTTCACATTTGTTTTGTGAAAATGCAACAAATATTAAACAAAACATCCTTTACTATTTATTAAAGGTGTTGCTGAAATTATTCACCCCAGCCATTGTTTAACCGTATATCTAAAATCAGGTTTCAGGGGCAACAAGATGGAGAGGGAAGCCACACGTTCGTCTCCCGAGCAACATCCTCCAGCTCAATATCAGGGATCCCAAGGCTTTCCCAGGTACCATGGGATATATAATCCCTTCAGTGACGTCTGGGTGCCAGGGAAGGTGCTGAGGGAGGATCCCAATGAGATATAAAACCATCTCAACTGACTCCCTTTAAAGTGGAGAAGCAGCAGCCTTACTTTGAAGAAGAACTTCTGGAAGATATTGGCCTGGACATTGCAGTCAGCTAATGTGAAATCTATTCCCAATCCATGGTGAAATTTGACAAACTATTGCAAACAACAAACCCAATAATATAAATTTTGTGTGAGCAACATTTAGGGTTGGTTATTACAGCTAAACAGTGCTTTCCTAAATACTAAAGATGCACAAATTTTGAGAGTTGAGTCATTAAAAGCAGCACTTTGTATGTTAATTTAGGGAAAACACCTGAAATATTATCAAATGGTTCAGTTTTATTTATTTGTGCATTTTGATAATAAACATAATTTGGAGTGGGGGATTGGTAACTTTAGGTACAACTGGTCGAGATTAAAAGTATGATTAGCAAAACTACTTTTTAGATTATGCAAGTTTTATTTGAATAATTAAGGAGAGGTACAATTCAGACTGGGTTTCTAGACAGAGAATCAAAGGGTCACAACAGACAAGCAATTTGAATACAGAAGGTCTTTTTTTAAGCGATAAAAGAGAAATGAGAAACAGACTAAAAAGGTTTAGATGCTATTTTGACTGGATGAACTCAGACAAGCATCCAGGTTCACACCATAAAAACAGCAGTATTCTGCATAAGCTATTTTCTTTACCTCCACAAGTCTTTTTGTCCAGGAGTTTGTACCCAGAGGGGCAGTCACACTCATAACCAATTCTCCGGTCTCTGCAGATGTGGGAGCACCCGCCATTGTTGTCTGCACACTCATTCAGGCCTGCGGAGAGAGGAGTGGCGGGGTGGGAGGGATGGAGGAAACGGACAGACAAGTGAGCGGAGGAACAGAGAGAAGTGAAGAGCAGCTGAATATTGATGAAATAACTCCAGCAGATTTTTGGGTCAGAATAATTCAGGCTGTAAAGCACACAAAGAAAACACTGGACAGAAAGACAAAGCAGCCCAGATGGTGTGTGTGGATAGTTTTAATCAACCTGCCAGTCAAGATAATTCTACCCTGTCAAGTCTGCCTGTATACATCAGAATTTCCATTCAGAAAGCCAGTAAGTTTAAAAGCCATAGAAATGTGGCAGCAAACTGTGTTTTCTTCAATTATTAGCTTGTTCATAGCTCAGCTGTACAGTTTCCACAGTTAAAGAACCTGTTCTTAACCAGGTACCACTTCACTTTAATAGCCAAGAGTCAGACAAGCATCTCCACATTTCTTTTCGTCCATTTCCTTCTCTTTTTGTCTACAAGAAGACCTGATTGGATTCTCTCTATTTTCCTTCCAAACCGCTTTATATGTCTGTTTCTGCACCACCGCTTATGTCCCTTTGTCTTTCAATCACCCTCCAGGGAACCGAGAGAGATCACTGCAGAGCTGAAGCTGGTACTTCATTACAGATTTACATTAAAGATTTAGGCTTAAGACTACAGGTATGGCTGTGGGACAGAGACTTTGAGTGAGGCAGAGAGACAATGAGAAAGGAAGCCAAGAATGACTAAAAACTTCGTTAGAATAGTCTTTAGGTGAAATTAAAGTCGTAATTCACCCTGTAATAAATGCACAAAAAAAAAATCTGTCAGTTTTGTTAAAACTACTGCTCAGTTCATTTCATTCATGAAGGTGAAGATTAAAAAATTATATCACTGAATTGTTTTTTTAGTAATCCAATTCAAAAAGTGAAACATATTAAAGAATTTCATTAGACATAGACTAATATATTTCAATAATTTATTCATAATACATTTTGGCTTATAATTATTGGAACTGCAAAGCAAAGCCCAATTGAAATATCTTTTTGTGATGATTTATGGACATGTTATGACCCACACAGTCATGGAAAAGATTATTGGTTTTATTGTTGCCTTGTACAAAGTATTAACACTGGAGGGGAGAAAGGGAAGCCATAAAAGGTCATTGTATGGAGTGAAAATAGTCTCAAAAGATTCGTAACTCGTAAAACATGATTCGTAATTTGTAACTCGTAAAACATGATTCGTAACTCGTAAAACATGATTCGTAACTCGTAAAACATGATTCGTAAATCGTAAAAATGATTCGTAACTCGTAAAAAGGATACGGTCCAGTTACGACTGCAAAACTACTTTTGAGACTCATTTCACGCTTCCCTGATTTGTGTTGTAGATGGTGCGTTTACATGCTACTAAAAGCTCGGACATCCAAGTTTACTTCGGAAATTGTTTTTTCCATAGTTCAACACGTATTTCCCTCTCTGCTTGTCTCGTCTCGTGGCTAAGACATATTTTTGTGAAAAATATATATGTAATTAGACCCACATCTAATTTTTATGTATATGTTCATGTACGATTCCTCGTTTATGACGTGTACAACTGTAATTACATGGGTAAAAAATTCGACCACTAGGTGGCGGAAGTTTATTCTGCTCTTATTCTGCTACAGAAGTATTGCATGGTCTATATTAGTACTTGTTCTCTTAGCTTAGTAACAAAGGACATTTTGTACATTGTGGTCTCTGTTTGTTTTTGCCCCAACAGAAATGTTTGCAAGGCAGTCTTCATTTGATACTTCAGCACTGGGTTAAATAGTTTAAGAAAGCAGCTATAATTTTCTGACTGCATGTTGGCAATCTGACCAAAAAATCTGATTTCTGTGGAAAATCCGGATTCGCTAAATCAGGAAAGCAATGTGATTAGTTTTTCACACAAAAATTGCCAAAACGTTGATGCACGGCTGGGTGGGTAACGTGTTTGTGGCTCAAATAAAGTTCACAGCACATCCAGGGCACAACTTGTCAAAACCTCCAGCATCGGTCAATTAAAAACGCCTAAAGCAGGAATCTGATCCGATAACATTCCAACTGAAAATAATATTAAATCATTTCCTAGTTCAAAATGCTTTGAAAAGGTGAGAGGTATTAGTTGAATAAAAGCAAAAAAAATGTTTAGCAGTACAGTAACTTTACAGAAAGTTCTGTGGATGTTTAGGATGAGTTTTGGAGTAAATTAACAAATGATTTCTAGGATTTAACTCTGAAGGCCCATTTGAACAAAACTGAAACATAAATAAAAACAGTTGCAGCAAAGACTTGAAATTGTTCAAAATATTATTTTGTTATGAAAATAAATTGTATGCAATATCAAGGATCACTGGGTATACTAATAACATGATATACATATCTCCTTACAAATCAGAGTGACCTTGAAGGACAATCTGCCCTTATATCATTTTCTATAAAATTATGTGGTAAATGAAGTGGTACACCTTTCAGAGAGGATGTGGTATAGTGCACCTTCCTGAGAAACCTAAGCCACTTTTTTAAGCAATCTAAGACAATACTTATCAATATGATGCAAATAACTTGATCTGAAATTACAGGAGCTTCCTTACAATTTTAAAAATAAAAAAATAAAAACTTTATTGATCTCATTATAAGGTTGGTTGTTCCATCTGTCCATCTCTGTTTGCTTTGCATCTAATTAGAAATGTGTGATTAGAGATCAAGATGTGGTAATTATGTGTGACAAAGTGACAATCTGCATGACTCCTTATAGATAATGTAGTGCAGTCACGTTTTCCTGCTCAAGATTGCAGTAAGAGAGAGCAGGGCCTCTCCATTCTTTGATCACGACACACAGCTGAGAAGTGTCCTAATTTACCCAGCCTTGATCAATGAATCTCCCGTTTCCATGAGAAACGACCACCCACACAATTTATACTGCTCATACATTTGCAGGTATATCACCCTGGCACATCTGAGGTGGTGAAGACTGATAAGCCTCAGAATATCTCAGGGTTTTGTCTGTTTGAAGTGAGATGATCTTACCGCACTCTTTCACCGGCTCATCAGACCAGTCTTTGCAGTCTTTTACATTGTCGCACACCTTGCTGCTGTCGATACACTCTCCGTTCTTACAGCGGAACTTTTTTGGTCCGTCACACTTTGTAACTGGAAAGAAAATGAAAAAAAAAAAAGGGGGTTTCACTTTGTATTTTGATTTTGGATGCAAGAAAATTTAAACGGGCTGCAGCTGATAGAGCTGTTGCCTTGTAGCAAGAAGGTTCTGGGTTCGATTCCCGGCCCCGGTCTTTCTGCAAGGAGTTTGCATGTTCTCCCTGTGCATGCGTGGGTTCTCTCCGGGTATTCCAGCTTCCTCCCACAGTCCAAAAATACGACTGTCAGGTTAATTGGCCTCTCTAAAATTGTCCCTAGGTGTGAGTGTGTGTGTGCATGTTTGTCCTGTATGTCTCTGTGTTGCCCTGTGACAGACTGGCGACCTGTCCAGGGTGACCCCGCCTCTCGCCTGATATGATAGCTGGAAATAGGCACCAGCAAACCCTCTCAACCCCAGTAAGGGACAAAGGTGTAGGAAAATGGATGGATGGATGAAAATTTAAATGAACTAAATTTGTCAAACATGTTTGTAGTCATAACGATCACTCAAAGTGCTATTACACTAGAGTCACATTCACTCAACTGGAATCAGAAAAATGAACAAAATGTAAAATATGTATTTGGTATTGAGTGCCTTGATCAACACCACATTTACATGTGACTGCAAATAATTTTTGAACTGAACTGGCAACTTTCTAAACTACTTTTCCCAGTCGTTGCACATTTAATTATGGTCCTGTTTCTGTATTCTTTACATGGCGAGCTGCGAACAGCTGCTATTATCTGGGATTTTTACAGTTGTTTCACACTCTTTATCTTTTCTGATGAAGATTTGACACATGATTTGAAGCTTTTGATATTGTTTTATAGCATAACCTTGCTTTGAAGTTTTTCAAAGCCTCATTCCTTACCTGTCTGCAGTCTTCCAGGATGCTATCTAAAAAAAACATCTGAAGTCTTATTGAGTGACCAACACTAACTCCATTTGCTAATTGCTTGACTTCTGAATTGTATATAAAACGAAAATAAAAAATTGTGACAGCCATATATGACCTTTCTTCTATGTTACATTTATGTGTTACTTTGAGATATTTTTATCACTAAATCTTAATAAATTACACTTGTATACTTATAGATACTTGTATTGTATTATTGTTTTGCACAATGCTTTAGTACAGAGATATATTGTGAGTGGCTAGTGTATTTTCTTATGTCCATACTCTTAAGTGGTCTTTCTTAGAGATTATCCAGCCATCTGAGCTGTTTTTACTGCATATCCCAGTGGAGCTCATTAAAAATATTAAATGGACAAATATTTAGGGTAAATAAATTAGAATCAAACAACTGAAGAAATCCTGTAGCTTGTTGCATGGAAACAGAGATTGCATTTGTGTTTGGCTAGAGAGAATTAAAAAACTAACAGATTTTAAAGCAAACATTTCACTACCCGACTAAGAAGAAGTACACATGTGATAAGTTACCATTTACACAGCCAGCCTCATCGCTGTAATCCGGGCAGTCGTGGACTTTATTACATTGTTTGGTGCCATGGATACAGGAGCCGTCGCCACACTGGAACTCATCAGGTCGGCATGTAAGCAGCGCTGAGGGGCACATACACAAAACAAGGACCAATTAGATGAACGTTAACATTTTCACTGCAAAAATGATTTTAAAATTCAGAGCTTGTTGAGGATGTGCAATTTTGTGCATTTATTTTCTATTAAATGTTAGGGTTTGCAGACCTAAAATGAATCATTCTTCCAAACCTTATCTGCACACAGATATCCTCACAACACAAATATAAAGAAGGGAGTGTTTGAGCTTCAATGTGCTAATACAGACATTTGTTTGGTCTTGCTTTAACAACGGAAGGAGGGTTTATTCCCCTCATTCATCTTTTTAACTGGCTTTTTAATTATTCATGTGCTGTGTTTTGGACCAGCTCTACTGAAGCATGGGGGTAGACATGATCAATAACTGTACAGTCTACAGAAATTAGCGACCTGCAATAAGTGTAACTGCGAAGACGGCATAAAACATGGCCACACATAGCTCACAGCTAAAAAAGTTGGCATTTAGGCATTTAATTACACATTCATATAAACAAAGTAAAATTCAGCATCATAAAAAAGGGTGTTTGCATACTTCATGTAAGTAGAAAGGGCACACTGACTTAAACTGTCTAGATAAAAATTCAAGACAAACCTAAATGTTAATCCTAAACAAGCACAAAGTGCAAGAGATAATCCTGCTCCATCACAAAATGTGCTGATTCTCTCAACCAAATCATTAAGATCTGAGCTCAGCTAATTATGATAATTCCTGAGGATGAATAGTAATGATAAAGGATTGCCATCTGTGGAAGTGCTGGCAGCACAGAATATCAAATCGCGACCATTTCTCATTTACATTAACCTCCTCGCAGCCTTTTGACAGGGACTTGTGTCAAGACGTCTCCAAACTAACCCTCCAAAATTTATTGGAAAAAAAAATGGGGGTTGGGAATTCTCATTCCCACAGAGGTGGAGGGGCCAATGCAGATTACACACTGAGATTCTCAGATCTCTGATTTACTTTGAAATGTGGCACCTCCCTTAACTGCTCCACAGTCTCATTTACATTACACAGAAACCCAAAACCGTTACATCTTGTTCTACATAAAGCTCCAACCACCCACATTTATTCTTCATGTAATGAGCAGGCAAACAGATTTCAATGCATATAACATAGCCAGACCTTATCCATCATCATCTATGCAAGGATGCTGAACCTTCTTAATTAGCATAAGTCAGCTATGCAAAGCTAGGTCTGCATTCAGATTGTTTTGTTAAACACCGTTCAGTGTTCTTTTATTAATAAAATCAAGTCCAGACCAAATTGTTTTTCATGGCAGTGTTAGACCTGAAAAATAAGCTTTAAAACAACTTTTGCAACTTCAGTGCATTTTCATTAGCGATTCAAACAGCTTTTGAGAGTCAAAGTATTTGCTGATTAATTAAAAGCCACAGGTTAATTATACAAATTCTGTTACTAACAAAAAGGAGGATGTAGAGTCACAAGTTAAATACTAGGACAGCCTAATCGGGATTAATTGAATAACAAATATGCAAGATTTTTTTTGAGGGGGGGGGGCGTACGGGAATAACAAATTAGTAGATAACAACGGAATGGAATCATATGACCTTTTCACTTGTTAAGGACTAACCAGTTCTGTCTGAATGGAAATTCAAGAATCCATCAATTTCTTATCCATGAAAACAAATTAATAAACACTCCCAGATTACACTCTCTGCTTAGGACACCACTGCTGAGGGAAAAAGACACATTAGCTTCGGTCAGTATCAATGAGATTTAAGACACTATTTGAAAGGAAACTGTTTTCGAGGACATGTTGAGAAATGTCTGGGGCAGCGAGAGAGAGCAAGACTTTCAGCAGGTAACAGGAAGTTTAAGCAGAGTACAGCAAACTGGGCTCTGAAATTTGTCCTGAGTCATGCTCTGTCAGCATCCTTTCAGCATCTCACAGTTCAGTTAGTAATATACATTTTCTATAGAGTATAAATGAAAATCACTAAAGGAGTCATGACTTTTTAGTGATGACTTTAGTGATGTTTTTTCTTAGCCTCATGCTTTGTATTTATGTTTATTTGCAGTCTGGGCACAAATAATATCTGCTGAAATATCAACAGTTTCAAATCAAAACGATCAAAATGGTTTGGTGTGATCAAGTCTGGAAGTTCTTCACCAGTCCACATTTAACCTGTTTATCTTGTGCATAAAAGCCCACAAATCTGTGTTTCTAAATGTAAGAGCAGATATGTTCTCACTGCAGCGCTCCTTGATCGGTCAGAGTTTTGTGGAAGCATTCGTCACAGTGGCTGTGCTCATATCATGTCTTACATGTGAAGCTGCTGTGATCTCACTGAGTGGTGTGTGGGAGTGTGAAGAGGAGACCAGATGGGGGTCTCGCTGGATGAAGGACCCTCACTTCCCACTCACACACACAGTCAGAAAACGCATACGGTCAAACGTGGTGCTCTTCTTCAGCTTGTGAACATCACATGGTTGCATAGCAACACAACCAGAGATCATGGAGAAACAGTTAGCGGTGTCTGCCTTCAGTCATTTGGTGGCACATTTGTCACAAAGTCTTTGTTCAAAATAAATTGCAGGTGATCCTTTCATGTGTAGCCATGCAGTGGAGGAAAGTGACACATGAACAATTATACAGCAGGTCATGCATTTCTACTGGTATCACATCCATACAACAATGAGCTCAACCTTCAAAGAGAGGCTGTGCATAGAACAGATAAATTACATGAATCAACCATAACAGCACTAGGATAGCATAATCTGTTATTAGAACTGTAATTGTTAGCTCAGGTGCTTTAAAATGCGCCCTCACAAAGAACCTACTCCTGAAAATACAGCAATAATGTAAGTAGAATTTTAAAATAAACTTCATGATCTTTGTTTTAATAAAGTCAGCCTTTAGTGGATGGACGATTTCATTAGTTTTTCTAATCACTCAGAACAGCAGAGTCTGCTGATGTGCCTGGGGAAATACTATATCACCCTGTGGCAACACAGACAATTATTAGCAGAATAAATTTGGTCTGTGAGAGATTGTTTGATAGCAATTATAACGACAACATCAGCATCCTTTTATCATCCGCCTGTGTTCAGCACTCATTTGTCAACCCACTCATCACTCCCAACTACACAAACACTGATACAGCCACAGCTCACTTACGACAGTTTGCTTCATCTGATTTATCTTTGCAGTCTGCATCGCCGTCACACTTCCAGTGCATGTGAACGCACTCTCCACTGCCGCACTGGAACTCGCCCAGACAGCCGGGTTTCTGGGGCTCTGTCCTGCGGCTGCAGCGCTCCATGGACTCGTCTGACTTGTCTTTGCAGTCTGGATCGCCATCGCAGCTCCACAGAGCAGGGATGCATTCAGAGTCATTGCAACGGAACTCATGCTGGCCACAGGTGGGGGATGAGCACTTGTCCTCATCGCTGGCGTCCCCACAGTCGTCGTCACCATCGCAGACAAAGATGGGTGCCACGCACTTCCCGTTACGGCACTGGAAATCTTTGGAGGGGCAGGCCTTTTCATCTGATCAAAGGATGGGACAGGGAGACGAAAAGGGTTAATAACAATCCCTTTAATATACTGAAGTTATTTCTCTTTAATTAATGCATAAACACCAATCATCCACAACATTGCAGGTGATAATTATACTCTGACAATTATAATATCACACATTATCACATAACTATGCAATTTTCTCATGAGAACACTTAGTGTTCATGAGATTGTACTATATTTCACCTGAAAACATATATTTATATATATATATATATATATATATAGACCAAAATTACTTCTTCCCTGTGCTTCCTCCACACAGCACCATTAGACTAGCAGCAACAGCACTTAGCAAACACCTGGTAGAATTATGCCTCTGCAGGGCTTGTCAAACTACAATGTTCCTTATTACTATTGCAAACAAAATGACAGCATAGAGAAGCATTGTTGTGATGAAATGCTGAAGGGGGAGTATCAGAAAGGGTAGGAGGTTCTTAAAGTGACAGAGGCCAATTTTAATGTGCTTGATACAAAGTCATGTTTTGTTTGAGTTGTTTTTGATATATAAATCATTTTCATAACAACTTAAGGAAGTATGGTTACTTGGTTATGGTATAAAATGCCACTACGCTCCCAGAAAATCGATAGCACCCCTCCTATAAAGTAGAATTTAGTTCACTCATTTGCTGATTGTATTTAGCAAACATATTTTAAATAAAAGGAGACTTGAGTTATTTTTAACTTGAAGAATTAGTTCAATTTCTGGATTGCGGTCAAGACTTTAACAGGACCATCCTAGAAAATAAATGTGCTTTTATCTAAATCAATACATTGTTGGTTCAGTTGTATGTTTATGGTCATCGTCCGGCTAACAGATGAAGTCTTTTGAAAACTGTAATAGGTTTAACTCCTTTTCCCCATTTGCTATGTGAAAACAGTGACATTTTCCAGGCCCAAACAGGTTACACAAAAAGTGTTTTTAGAGCAGCTACTTCACAGTATCCATCCTTTACCTGCCCACACTGTGGAACTCATAATTAGAACAGGCAATTCTGTTGCTTGGTAGTGATTAGAGCTAGCATGCTAATCACCCCCCACTCATATCAAAGTAATTTAATTATTATGTAATTTAGATGAGTGAGCTTGTCTAAGGAGTTTCTGCAAATATATTTTGTGTATAAAAAATATAAACATATCCAGTGTGTGATGGTTTACCATTACTTGGGTTACATCCTTTTGTTTTTTTTCTGCTTCAGAGAGTTTTTCATTAACAGCAGACTGTTGAAGTGTTGGCCATAAAACAGTGAAGCATGGACAAGAAGCTCGACAGCATTGTTCCCACTGGGGTGCTGAACAACAAGAGACTAAAATCTGTTCTTAAATGCACTATGTTCACTGCAGAAGCAATCAGCAAGACTGTTTTATACTCTTGCTGATTTTAGGAACAATCAAAGACATTTATGACCGTTTGAAATTGTCAGCCTGCATTAAACTATTCAAATTTTTCTCAGAGTAAAAGTATGAGGTAGTTTGGTAATAACTGTAAAAATAATATATTATATATAATAATATAATATATTATATAAAAATAATAATAATATATATAATATAAAAAATATGCATAGTCTTAAAAAATGTGTAATGTTTGTAATTTTATTTTACCACTTTGAATAACAAACTGAACTTTACTGTACTGTGTGATAGGAATCAATTAGAAATTGTGTATGATTGTATTAACCTCTTTTTTTGTCAAGTGCCTTGAGATGACATGTTGTGAATTGGCACTATAAAAATGAACTGAACAGAATCTTCCTAATCTTTGATCCCAATAGGAATCAGGTGGCTTGTATGATGCACAATTTGCAAAACAACAACAAAAAAACACTTAAAAATGAAATACATGAATTCAAATCTTATCCTGACAGAGAAGTTGGAACCTTGAAACCAGTTAGATTGGATGGCCTTCAGCTAGAAAGTGGTAGAAAGGTAAGCTTTTCCAATGTTCCAAGATTCACATGATGTCCAAGAAAAGATCTGTTTTCTTAGTAGTGTAATGAGATCTTATGGAAAGTATTTCTCACCAAAGGAACTCATGAAGCACCATCTAGTTGCTGTCAAGCATTACTTTGTCCAGCGAAATATTTCTAATATCTTATGAATCTCGAATATGAAGGTAAGTCCTTGAGGCTTCACACACTGTTGTATCCATGTTTGAGACATGAGACACAAACAGAAAGACATAGTTTCTTTCAGAATTCAGATTGATATATTTTGAACAAAATCCTAACATTCTTTGAAACAACTGTTAATATTAGACATTTTTCAAAACAATAGAAATATAAAATCTTATTAAAGAACCCAGATCACAATGTTATAAAGTTATTTAAAAAAAAACACTTAAACAATAAAACTCTCAACCCAAAGATGAAACATGAAGAATGCTATTGAAATTATTTCCTGACTGACATTTGTTTCTAGCATCTGGAGGGATAAGTGATAAAAAATAAAAAAATATAAAATGCTCAAAGCCTAGTTTTAAACCTCAAGAGCAGAAACTTTTGTAGTGTGCAACAATCTTTCATCTGGCATTTTTCTACTGCAGAGAGACAAAGGGCAAAGGGAAATGTCAATAACACAGTGTTACTTAAATCCTTTAGTCTCGTCTTGGGTCAATAAATCAGTTTTGTCTGCAGGTTCCCAGAGGATCTTACTGGTGGTAGACTCATCAGCAGATGTACTAAATGCATTTTCCCTTTACAATAGACCTAATCCTGAGAGTGGCCAGCAAAATGTCTAATTACAGAGGAGAAAAAAATAAATACATTTTAAACATCTGTTTATATTAGTCATAGTTGCTTTACACATGTCTAGAATTTCTGAAGATAACAATTATTAAAAGCTTATTCAGATGACTCACATTTTGCTTTTCAGCTGGTCTCCTGACTCACAGCTATGCAGATCCACTAGATCATCTAAGTAATTGCAATTGTAAATAGGTTGCATTAATCTGTACCTGATTACATCAAGACCTTAACCTTTTGCCGTAGGTGCTTTCGCTTAACTTGGGTCACAGCTTTCTATCCCTCCTCTTCCAGAGACAACAATGGATAGCTAATAGATGGGATAGTGTGATAGGGCACAGCTCATTCACCTCCTGAAGGACAATTAATCAAACTCTTGTCCAGTACAAACAAGCAAACTCTTATGTATAAATCCATTAATAATTCATTGCATGCGTGTGTAAGTGTGTGTGTAGAAACACAAATATGGGCTCTACTAAGCTAATGTGGAGCACCTTCACAAATATACTCTTCACTACAACTCTGTGGTTTTAATGTTTCTGCAGCAAAGAATCCAATCAGACCATGGTCTAACATGTCATGTAAATGTGAGCAAGCATGGGTTAGTAGCATACACACACACCCACCCACCCCCACACGCACGCAGATCTACAAACCAAAGTTCTCCAGGTGTCCTTCCAGAAATAGAAGTGTATAAAATCTAGTGTTTAATGCCAAACAGCAGCACTAACTGCAGTCTTTTTCAAACTATAGGGTGATTTTTTTATTGGCACCAATGGACTTAATTGACAGTAATTAGACAGGAAACAGGCAGAAACAGCAGGGAAAGAAAATCCATCAAAGATCTTAAGTTGGGGATTCAAACCTTGGTTTGCATCACTCCATACCAAGCAATACCCCCAAGCTTTTTTGTTATAAATTTTTGTCAAAACATTGTACAACCAACAAACCACTTTTCTGAATGAGGCGGATAGAAGAAACAAAGAGGTAAAACGCTGCTTTTTATGACAACATAAACTTTCAATTTAATCTGCAGTGTCCTTTGTGTTTTGTGGTATAATTTAAAATGTTTTTTTTTTTTTTTTACAATTGATTTGTACTGACATAAGCTACATAATAAAGGAAAGCAGATGTCAAGGACAAATAATTAGACAAATAACAATCTGGCTTCAACTCTGGATGTTTTCTTTCTCCATGTCCAGATTTGTTTCTACAGTCTGAGTTCACTGAATAATAAACACATGCAAGTGAAGGCAGATTATTTAAGACCTGATTTTAAGCTCAACCCTCGAGGCCAAACATCTATCCAGAAGAGCACAGCTCATGCATGTTGTAGCATTATTTACCCAAGGAAAACCAGTTATTAACAGTTTCTGTGTAGTTACATGGGAATGTTGCTTTTTATTGTGTTGATTACAGATAATAAAATCAAAACATGATAACTTTTACACATCAAAAAATAAACAAAAATTGTGAAAAGGTATAAGAAATGCCCCGAAGTGATATTTTTATACAATGGAAAATGTACATTTAAGAACTGTAGTATTTTAAAAATATCAGTCACCATTAGTCAGTGTCTATGAGATCATTAAAATAGCCGGAGGATCAAGAGAGCCAGAGGCGTTTGCTTTCCTGAATCATCAGGAGAAAGATGGCTGTGTGTTGGCCAAGCTTAGAAATGTTAACCAGCCAATTACCTCAGGTCAAAACTCCGAGGAGTTGGGGTGAAAAAGAAAGCGGATGTTAGGAGAGAAGAGACAGAAATTGATTATAATGCCGATGCAACATAGTTTACGCCTCTTTATGCCTATGTGTATGTGTATTCAACCTGACATGCAGCCACTCTCCTGAGCTCTCACCATGTGTTTATCTGCGTTTTAGCAGCATTAGATATTGGGAGGCATGAGCGCAGAAGGGAAGCAGAAACAAACAAACACACGTAAACCACCAGACAGGGGGGCTTCCGTTCTGCAGATCTTCAACGTAACGCAACATAAAAGTGTTGCTGTATCCCAAATGGAAAAAAATATATATTTAGACGAGATGGCGTTTCAAATAGACCTACTTCCTGACAACGAGAAAGAAAGATGATAAAAAAAATTCACTTTCCAGCTGTTTGGGCAGATGGGATTTAAAAAGAACAATGCTGACACATGTTGGGAAGCGCATGCTTTGGTTTGAAGACTAAATAAAATAAAGGAAATAAAAGAAGAGACAGTGAACGGTGCTAACGTGTTGAAGTTACACAGCAACAAGAACTTTTTACTCATATTTTTCAGGCAATCATAGATTATAATACCCTCACTGCTAATTTAATTACTGGTGATCCAGAAGTAATTTTGATGAAAATCCAACAAATTCGTCAATTTGTTTTTTTACAGAAAATTTTAAAGATTTTGTTTGGTTTTGTTTAGACATTTACATATATTGTTAGCATGAAAGAACTTCTACAAATTTTAAATCCAGGAACTGAATACAAACGTTTCAAGTTAATTGTGGATTTTCTCTACAGAAAATTCCTCAACCCCCAAAGCCATCCTGAATATTTTATTCAATGTATTTTCATAAGAGGACGGGAACAACTGGGAGCTGCAGCCAGAAACAAGAGTTCAAATGCACATCAAGATGAGTTTTGGATTTAATAAAGCTGGGAAGCATTAAGCTTTTGTAATTGTCTTTCTAAAGATATCAATCAATCTTGGTAGCCATGGTTTTGCCAAACAAACAAATTACTGAATAAGACTGATCAACTATTTTGTCAGGATTATGCTGTAAGCTTGTTGAAGGCATTTTTCCAAATCTCTTTGGTAGTTTCTGGATATATTCAAGTCTGCATGTAAAATTTTGATTAAGTACAAGTCAGAGAAAATCCACAATAATTTTTATCCTTGTATCACTAATTCCCGTTTTTAAATTCAGTTAATTGTTGCTACAGTTTAAGTGGGTTAAAAAACCCCGCAAAACAATAGAAAATCCATGCCCTCAATGCATAGATTTAAGCATTTCACATGAACTGTACATTCATTACTGTAAGTACAACTAGCTTTTGAAATACACAAAGCATATCCAACTTGTTTTTGGCTGATTTAAAGTATGCGTGAGGCAGATAAATAACACTATCTCACAATACATATTCCTTCAATCATCAGTTCCACAGTAAAATTTTAAATGGAGATGCTTTGTTCACTTATCCTGGTTGCACTGACTTTGCTATGTGTATATCAAATTTAGAGTAAAAAGCCACGAAAGAAAATGCCTTGATGTAGTGTGGCAGCAGAGCCAGGAGAATGCAAGAGAAACTGCAGCTTGTGAAGAGAAAAACAGAACCGAATTCACTAAGAGATTGAAACTCTTTATGCTACCTGACTGGTGAACCTGAGGGAATGTCACTTTTTAACCACATCCATGACAAGAGGCCACTGTGGGATTTGTGCACATCCATGTTTCGACAGCTCAATCACAATGCCATGTGACAGCAGTTTAGGCCTGAATATGAAATGCTTTGCTAGCTATCCCAGTGCAATGATTGTGTGTGCAGATGGGTTGTGATGAATATCCTTGTAAAGTAGTAGGTGGAACATAATGAGTGATTGTGGGTACCATTTTTCAAAAAATGTCAAAGTTCTAAAGAGTTAGTCACTTGCTTGTTTTGATGTCTTGGGTTATTATCAGTATTTACACCCCATGCTGCTGAACAACCTGTTTGCAGTCCAAGAACTTTGTGATATGAATTAACCATTAAAAAAATGTAAAAAAAATAATTTGGAAGTCTTAAATCTATCATGATAATTATTCTGTCATGTCCTTTTATTTGGGAGGGTTTGGATTCAGCTCGGTGGTTTTGAACATGTTTGAAGCAACTTTTCCTTCTTTTGTTGTTATTGTCCAGACACAGGGTTTAGAAACAACAGAAATAATTGAAGACAGATTTAATCTCAAACAGAACCATTCACGTTGAAGCTGAATAAACAAAAGAATAGTAATTATTAAACATTGTAATATTAAATAATTGATGAATAAAAAGAGCAGGACAGAAGAGGTTTTATAGAATGCTTCTTAATGAAGTCTGAAAATTAGAAAAAAAAATAGAAATAAACAAAATGCTGACCAACTAAATAAATTATCCATAGGAAGGAAGTTAGATTTTCAGTTGGAATGACAGAAGTGGATTGACTGTGTAGTTTTATAAAACTACACAAAGATTGATTAAAGATGCCCGAGTCTAAGCTTGAAATGTTTTGTGAATGTGGATGAAGACAGCTGCTGAATGATAACCTGCATTGTCCCTCCTCTAAATAAAAGCCAAGTGAATAACAGGAAACCTCAGCAACCCTGGTCGTTTTCTGAGGGCAAGAAGAAAACAAATCTTTTTTCTGTGACTCACATTATATCGCTACACTGTTTAGCTGGAGTCAAACATTTTTTTCACCTGGGTCATTTGTTTAGCACAAGTATTTGCTGTGATCTGTTGTGATGCTTTGAGAGTTGTGTACAGTATTTCTGTGTGCATGCAAGAGGAAGGAAATGCACCTGAAAGGAAGAAGTGTAATGCTATTAAAGCCTTTTTTTTTTTTTAGAAACCAGCCTGTTTGGGTCTGAAGTGCAACTGCCTCTGGGTTCCCAGTGAGCCTGTTTGTGTGCTGGCGCTCCGTTACATTACACCTACACACACAGTGAGAGCAGTCGCAGGATTATAAATGAAAGAGGGAGTGGTGGGAAGAAAACAATTCTTTGTAGTAACATCTTCCAATAGACGTGGGTGAAGCAACAGAATCAAAGTTTAATCAGGAGAAATTCATCAGATACGTTGCACTGCTTATTAGTTATAGACATATTGACACTTTACACATAGAGTTTGCATCACTTTGTGTTCAGACTTCCTAATTTTCCACGAAAGCAACACACACACACTCAAAGCTCACAGATGTAATGTAATCCCTTTATTCTACCCTTCAATATCCTGCGATAAAACACCAGCTAACACTTCCCTGGTGGGCATCGATTCAGCAACAACTTGCTCTAATGCAAGTCAGCAGCACAGGGTGATGTGAAAAGATCAAAAGCTCCCCTGGGGCCTGGATGAAGTTCCTCTGAGCATTCTCTGTTTGTGTTGACCCTTTTGCTCCCCGTCAACAGAGTGTATCAAATGGGAAGCAAACAGTGACATGTGTAGGCAGAGGATTCGTAGGTTAGGTTCATCTGAGTCCCATTTCTCTTCAGAATGGGAAAGCCATGCCAATAAGATAAGTCAGATGTTTGTTGAGCTTAAGTTAAAGTATACAAAAGACAAAAAGGTTGGTTGTCTAAACTATGGAGTCAAAACTTTAAACTGAGACCAAATGAAGAGCCAAATTTATCTCATTACTATGCAGAGAAAGGAGGACAGTGAGGAAAATCAAAAAGTACAGTGAGAGAACTTGTTAAATCAATGAATTATAAAATAATCCTACTATAATAAAACATTAAATCATTTTAACAATTTTTATGCATCTTTAAGAGGTATATAGCATATATTCAGGTTTCCAGAGAAGTCTATATTTAGATTTAGATGGGTACTCAAAAAAATGTGTTGCATTGCTTAATCCAATCTACCAATAGAAAATTTAAAAAAATGAATAATTGCTCATTCAAATAAGAAAGACAGTTACATTTATATAAACAATAATACATTTTCTGTGGTTAAGATTTTGACAGTCTAAAGAGAAAGAAAAATGTGAATTATGTATTTATAAAATATATGAAGAGTAAATATTACAATGTAAAATCACTCTTTTTTTACTTGAGGTGGCCTATCAAAACCCTCCTTTGTTTCCGTATTGCATATATGCACATATGCAAGTAACAAAATCTAAAATAAAAAGGAAAAAAGGCAGGAAAAGTGGAAATTCAAGCAGTTTGTAAATAATATGAATTGATTCTGTCCTTTATAGATATATAACGTGTTATATACCAGCGGTGCCAATAAGCCACCTGGTAAGATTAAGAAAAGCAGAAAAATACAAAAAGCTATCTATTTTTAACTATTTCTTTTTTATGACCTTCTACCTGCTCACTGTAGTGAATAAAGATAATGTTGGACTCTCATCCAGCCATATTTGTCCGAGTTCCAATTGTCTGAAATATTTCAACTACTGTTCTGTCGACATTAATGGCTTTCGCTCCAACTGGCTGGTTCTCTTCCCTTTCCCATTTTAAATAGCTGTGAGAGAAAACTGCCTATATCATGTTGCAGTTTTACCTTAGAGAAGGAGATTCCTTACTCATTTAATTAATGTTATTGTTAAAGTCTAACATTCACCAAAACCATGTTTAGTTAGCACTTTGCACTGCCTTGTTGCAAAATAAATAAAACTTATTTTTCTTCTCTTTAGCTAATAATAAAAAGCAAAAACACTATTCATAGGATAGGAAACCATATTTCTTTAAAACAGACTCTCTCTCTCTGTTTTTTTGCGGAGAGAATTCATATTCTCTCCGCAAATATGAATTAATCACCCCCCTCCCCCACACCCACCCCAAAGCAGATAAACTCAGATCTCTGCTGTCCCTAAACGAATGCAATTTCACATTAACATAAATTAAAGGCACATAAACTTTCTTTAGAGGCCTCTTCCAACTAAATGTAATAAAGAACCTCTCCTCCTGGATTCATGTTTTATTCAACATTTGGATATGCTCAATTAGGAGCCCCTAATTAACATTAGCTGTCCTCCAACTATAGCTGCTGAAGGAAGGAGCAAAGGAGAGGGAGTCAGAGGAGGAGGAGGGTGGTTGTAAGGATTAGTGGTTGAAGGAAAGCTTTGGAAATCTGTTTTCAAAATAACAAATTTACATGATCATCGAATGATTGAATTCATGCTTGTGGCTCATTCAGAACTTTATGAACAGTGAGCGCTGAACTTTTAATCTTAAAAACATCCCATTTTTGAAGATGCTAACTGGTTTACACAACTAAACAAGACATTGCCCCTTTTAAAATATTAAGTTATCTGCATTGACTACTATGTAAAAATAAGATATGGATTCACTCTGCCTGCTAAAAAAAATCAAATGGATAACTGATGTTGCAGCTGGATTTTACTGCAATGTAGCTCAGGTTAATAAATGTCTGTAAACTATATTTTGTATTTTAGCCTATCACAATTCAACCATATGAGATTAGAACAAAGCAGCTGCTACATTTTTATAGCTAATGGAGAACAATAACCTCTATAATCGTGTTGTATAATCTGTAGAAAAATAAATGGATGCGAACAAACTGTATTGTTCTTTTCTTTTTTTTACATTTTGGTTCATACCGAACATAGAACTCAGTCTAACTATATATTTGACATTATTTACATTTCAACAAGGTTTTTCACAGCACGTTTCTTTTTGCCATCATATAGTTGTATTTTTTTCATGACTTTGCCACCTTCCTATCAGTATGCCTCCTAGAATATTTTTATATTGCATTAACCATCAAATGTGACCAAATTTAAAGTTTCTGGAACAGGTTTTAGCGTCACCTGTACATTAAAACCCAACATTTGTCACTCTTTGCTTGATGCATATTGATAACGATAAATCTGCCCAACTCTAGTCATATATTCCCAGAAGGATTAAAGAGGATTTACTTTCTATTTAACAAGACAAAATGCAAATATGGATAATCCTATCCAGGGCATTGTCTGATTCAATAAGGGGACTAAGGACTTTAGTACAGGTAAGGATGAGGACTTAAACCCTGAACATTTCAGCTCAAGAACTACCACTTCACAGTCCAATTTAGCTCTGTGTGGCCTCTGCAGTCAACCTTCAGTTAACGCAAGCCTTCTCTGCACATTAATATTAATACTCGTTCCTACATCTCTAAATGATAGATCAAAAGATGATGTTGGCAGGTTATTATACCAGTAGGAGTGCCATAACACTTCATAGACAGTCAAACCACATGAAGCACAAAATCAATTATCATTGAGAATTCTATGAAATTTTAAACAGCTTTATTAACCAGCCCACAATAATGGACAGAAGCTAATATAAGTCAGAGATGAAAGGCGTCAGAAAGAACATGAAGTCTATGTTTGATCTCCATATCATATAGAACGGTGAAAAAAAGAGCTGGTCCAAAGAAAGTAAAGAGATAAACTTTTTTAATAAATTGGAAAAGAGAGAAACAAAGATGGGGAAAAAGCAGGATAAGACTGAGTTACTTTCTTCTTTGCAGTTTTCATCCTCTTTTTTTATCCTTCAAAAGCCTCACATGTGCTGGAGTTGAAAATGAGCAAGGGTGCTATAATACTAAAAAAAAAAATACATCCAATATATTCTAATGCACTTGTAATTGTCTATAATTAAATAAACTAAAATCAACGTCTATTACCCACTAATGTGAGTAACGTTTGTAGCAACAATCTAGAACTCCAACTAGAAGAATTCAAGAAGCAGAAATTGAATGTTAAATCAGAATAAGTAAGAAGTTTGGGTCTAACTTCAGCTGAAAATGTTAACATATTTGGAATCAGAATGTTTGCAGGACTGGCAACCACTGCAACTCTCTAAATAAATAAACAAAATTAGAATGATGGAAAAAACTAGCAAATGTGGAATAATCATGAACAGACATGGATGTACTGGTGATATATCATGTAGAAGGTTTGATGCATCGCCAGTTAAAGTCAACAAATTTCACAGAAAAAAGTCATCTAAATTGATTTTATGTTGCTTCAAATTTATAATCTCCTGCAAGTTGCCATATGAACAGCTTTATATTCCTGGAAGCACATAAATTCAACAATCAAGTGCTTTGAGAGGAAGGAGATGAAAGAAACAGCACATTTAGCTGCTATGATACTCGCCAGGGGGAATGTAAATTATTAATAGCCAGAGAACGAGCCCAAAATCTTTGCACTTCTTTTATTCTAAGAACACAAAATGGGATAAAAAGCAGACATAGCTGCAAATATTTAAAGAAAGGTTACATATTTTTCTGATCTGCTAGTTGTTATTATTAGATATACTTTAATTTTTTTTTTAAATAACTTGATTTGTCTTTTTTGTTTTAATTACTAAAACAAAAAAAAGGTTTGCTCAAGCACTATTTTTACACTGATTAGTCATTAGCTCTTAAAATTCTATAAAATATAAGGTTATTTTATTTTGTTGGACGTTTGAGTGCTTGGACACAATAGATATGAATAAAAAATTTTGTTCTTCACAAATAGTATAATAATGGTTTAGTGAAAAAGGAACAAAAAGCAATTCATTCAGATGTTAATATCCATATTAAGGACACAAACATTTTCTACATATTGGATTATCTTGAATCCAACCTAATTTGTTTGGGAAAAAATGCTATACTTGCATGTTTCTCTTTATTTCAGGCTTAAAAATCAATAAAGCTCCATGTCAGATATTCACATAAACAGAAATCAATGTCTCATTTACATCTTTAATGCCTGCTGTAACGATGGAAGCCTGGCCATGTGAAAAGACTAATGAAAAGTAAAACATGTTGCACTGCGACTTTCTTCACACCTTAGAAACAGAGAACATTTGTGGTGAAACCTGTTTAGACCTGCTGCTTTCTGCATGCTTACTAGTGCAACCAATATATAATCTTCCATTAAACACAAACCCGAAAGCATGATCCCCATCTGAGCTGCCTCTGTGCAATCAATGTGCAGGTGGCGACATCCTGCACAGCTGAGTTTTCAAAATTCAGATGAGCAACGCAGAACGACAGGAGATGTCATGCAGTATCGAAGTCAGCACTGTTCATACGCTTCTCTGATAAAAGTACCGCCTTATAAATATATTTCAAAGTAATATGGGTGGGCAGACTCAGTGTCGGGATCATGTCAGTGGCTGAGCAAATACTTCAAGTTTAATTTAAATGTCTCATCGTCTTACTCAAATGATTTTGGAGTCTTGTTTGTGCTTTTTGTTACCTGCAGCTAACTGGTTGCACAAACTACACATTATCAGTACATCTCTCTCTTTATCCATGAAGCTGGATTGCCTTTATACAAGTCAACTGATGTGAGTCTGTTGAGCAGTTTAACAGGTCACACCAGAGGACTGCGACTTATATTCCTCTAGAAGTACATTAAGATTTAAAAAGAAATTCTTCAAAATTATCATAAGTTTTCCTGATGCTGTGTATAAGAACCCAGAGTGATGGGAATTTTCTCTCAGACAATTTTTTCCATAAATTAGTGGTTTGTTTGTCATCCCCCTCCTGTTTCTGTGCACAGCTTTCTGGAAGTGACCTCCAACACTTTCTCATTGCTTACAAGAAAGACAAAGATTGTTTAGAAATATTCCTGGCCACAGAAAACACAGTGCCTAGCCCTCCATCCAAGTAAACATTTAACATTCCACTTGGAAAATGATGAAAGGCTAATCTCTGAAGCAGTTGGCTGGAGGCTGGACAGCCAAACAGTTAGCCCAACTAATTAACCAATTAATAACATGTTATTATGGTCCTCATGCTCATCTGCTGAATAAGAAAAACAACTGAACTATATAATATTATGTGGAATAAGAAAGAAAAAAACTCCAAGTATCTAAATCCAAAACCACATGAGCCATGAGGTTTTAACTATAATATTTAACATAGTATTTTTCGTAGTAAAATTAAATTGTTCCAGTTGTAAAAAGACTCCAATATTTTTGATATTTTGATGTTTTTAGAAATCTTACATGAGCCCATAATGGCCCTCATATAGCAGATTTAAATGTCCAAAGTGATTCAATAATGCACGTTATGCCTGTCCTGTGGATACACCGATTGTTAGCAATGCAATAAATGCAGCTACAGTCCCTAAATTCAAAATGTACTTGAAGCAACTGAAGAGTGTAGATGTGAAATTCACTTTGAAGCTACGAACACTTCCGTCCTTTAGTCGTGTTTGCTACATTGAAAACACTCATCACAGACGTACCTGCAGGACACTCCTCCTCATCTGCTCCGTTTTCACAGTCCCTCTCTCCGTCACATCGCCACGATAACGAAACACATTTGCTGGCTACCCCTCCACAATCAAACTTCTCTGGAGGACAAGTCTGTCGGCCTGTTGCGAGAGAGGGGCGGGAAAGCAAAAGAATGAAGACAGAGGGAATGACAGAGAAGGGAAACATGGCAGAAAGGATGGGAAAATGGGAATGGAGAAAGAAGACAGGGAAGGCAAAAATGGGACGAGAAATGGAGAGAAAAGGGACAGCCAGTCAATGAAACAGTTTGATAACTTAGTTATCTTGTTGCTCAAATCGATTTCTTCTCAAAGGCCTGCAATTTAACTAGACTCACAGCGACAGTGGAACAAAGAGGAACACTGTCAGGGCAGGCACAAAGCTGTGAAATACACAAAGATAAAAACGAAATGCTGCAAAGTAGAAGAAAAACAAACACTACTGTGTGTAAATGTAACTGGGAATGAAATGGTAAAGATTTCTTCACCATCAACAACCTAATTAATTCCTTGTACACACACAGCTGAAATGCATGCAAAAAACAGTCAAAAATAAAAATGGCGTGTATACAACTGGTGTAAAATATTGTGTTGACTGCATTTATTGTTCTGGTTTCCTAATGAAAATGTGTAAAATTCAATGAAAGTGAATCACAGCTTGTCATTGAGTCTCTCAAAAACTCCGTGCATGTGAGTGAGAACAAAGGCCCTACGGTAAAAGCCCATTACTGTACAGGCCATTGTTCCTCCATAGAGGCTAGTAAAAATGAAAAATACAGCTTTCTTACACATCAAATTTTCAACGAGTCCCGACAACAAATCCCTGTCCTTTGTCCTTTCAAACAGGCACACACACACAATCGCGCACACACACTTGGTATGACACCAAAGAGACTCCAGCCCCAGATCACATTACACGGCTGTGTCAAACCCAACTCCATCAATTATACATATTTGACCACCGGCGTGCTTCCTGGCAGACCGGCTGTGTTTGTGTGTGTTGCAGCCACAGATCAATAGCACCTCTGGGATTTGCCCATTCCAGACTCATTCCTTTTTTATTCATCTCATATTTCTTCCTTCTCATTTTGATTTTCACCAGCGTTTTTTCATCTCAAACCATTCAAATATTGTTTGTCGTAAAAGCAGGTTTGAGTTCTGCTGTGTTTTCTGTAGCATCGCCTGAAAGGGTCTCCCTCTACAACGGAATGCAATTTAGTTTTCAGCTGTTCTGGTGTTGAGGTTCAGACTCATTCAGTAAATAGAATATGCATTCTGATGGGGCTCATCTGTACCTTCTGAAAATTGACAACCTTTAAGCAGGTATTCAACACTTTTCAATAAGTCAACATCTCTGTGTTAATGTTTTATTGGTCTGATGTAATATTCAAATTTTTAAAAAGCACATTTCCATTAACTGCAAGTGTAAAATTATCATAATTTGCAGAAAAGGCTTTCAAACATCCATCTGTGTGTAATTAATCTACATAAAGTGTTTCACTTGTGATAAAATTCCTGAAATAAGTGGATTTTTTAATAATCTTCTAATTTATTGAATGCGTCTGAAGACCCTATTTATCTGCTTTTCATGCTTAGCCTATATTAATTTGGGGTTTCCCCTCCCCTCTTTCTTTCTTCCTTATAATGAATAAGAAACTCCTCTATGCATTTTTCCCTTAAAACAAATTTGATTTGGCCATGAAAATGTAAAATCCTTCTGAAAATCATTGCCCAAAATATGTAAGCATAAGTGCCAGATCACCTCTGGCAATTCCTGCAATGACAATGAGAATTTAAATGTGCATTCATATACTTATCAGCTCAAAGCAGCTCCTCTACCTAATGTGAAGGTACGTATATGAAAGTAATTATGTACATGAAGGCCAGAAACTCTGTAAAAGAAGTGCTTTGAGCCACAAAAACATTACTAAATGGTTACTGCTGTTTTGAAGCCAATCTGGCATTTAGCCATTATCGTTTTGGCAAGGTGATAGCGATAGAGACACTTAAAATTCAGAAAAAAATATCCATCTTCAGGCCATCCACTTAGACATAATATCACATTTATATAACTCAAGAAACAACTGCACAATCGTAGGGGAAATTGTAAAAATGCTAAATAATTGTGTCTCAGAGGGCTGGATGTTGGTATCACTGTTGCCTTGTAGCAAAAGGGTCTTGGGTTAGAATCCCAGTGAGGGGTCTTTCTTCATGGAGTTTCTCTAAATTGCCCTCAAGTGCGAGTGTGTGATGATTTGTCTTGGTATATCTTGTCTGTTGCCCAATGACTGCTGGCGATAGGTTTGTTCTCTTTCTCTGCTGCTTCCAATCACCTGATTTGCCTCACCTGCAATTCTTGTGTCATATTGCCATTCTCTGCTCAAAGTCAGTAATTGTTTATTAAGGAAAACACACTGCGACACAGATTGCAAGTTCAAGATTCAATACATCAAAAATATTTTTGGTGAGAAAGCCCAGTACAATTTGATATCACATTTCTCCAAAGGTATTCCAAACATCCGGTAATCTCCAACAAAGAATACTTTACCAATTTCACCACCATGTTGCTAGACCTAAGCAACAACTTAGTTCATAAAATTTTGCCCCATCCAGGACAAAAGCCATGACTGAAAGTGAAGAACACCATGAACAGAGGGATGGTTATGTGAATATTTGGAGCTTTCCAACAAAGAGTCTTTTACTCTAAAAGGGAGTCAAAAAAGAATATGGGTTCTCAACTAGACTATGACCAACCAGGAACTTGCAGACAAGCTACTAAGTTTTAGAAGTAGCACAATGATGCTCTCCCCCAGAAAACAAAAATAAGGAAGACTGGAGATATTAGCTTCTGCTGCATTGCTAAGACACACAAACTTGACAAATAAAGCTGATTATGAAACAAGGAGAACTAGATATGGAAGACGAATCACACAAGAGCATTCAAGACCTACATTGTAGCAAAGCATAATGCAACTTAAAAATTCTTTACTTCTTAAACGATGCAATTTATACTTGACTCGAAGCGCTGCTCACCATTCAGATGAGAGACAACTTTGATGGGATGTAATTTCCTAATATACTAAAAGACTGATTCTCACCAAATAAAATAATACAAATTATTCCTAGAAACCTAATCTCTTAGTAGAAATGGTATTCTTTCAGCTGACTGACCCTCTTATCACAGTATTCTGAATCTGTTCACAAGTGTTGCATGGAAGTGCAGCCTAACGCCTACTGTGCAATACTGCATTAGTCTTTTACAAGTCCTCACAAAGAAAAACATCCTTTGGGGGGATCCACTAAATATCTGACTGACAGCTGAGTTAAAAGGAAGTAATTTGTCTGACTGGCCCTGGGTGTCTGGAAGGGACAATCATAGAAGAGCTGCCTGTCAAACAGCAGAATACAGATGAGTGAGAACAACAGAGAGTTCTGCTGACATTGATTATGACTAAATAAATTAAATGATTTTCATCCCAAGGACAATAATACTCAGGAAAAAAAGGACAATTCAAGTTCCCCACTATTGAACATTTAGGCACTTATCTATAACTACTTGAAAGTCTGTTCAGCTGTTTGCTGTTAAATCAGAGAATATGGACTCACCAAAACTATTTGCAGACAGTAATACAAATGACATTGTCTAAAAAACATGCAAAGTTTTAACAGAAAGGTGGTTTATTATTCAGCCTCTAGTACCTTAAATTAAAACAAAGTTTACACACACCACATAAAATATGGTGGTAAAAGCAAACACACAAAAATTTGCCAATCAGAGTCATTAAGCTAGAGATTGGCAATTGAGGGAAATAGAGAGACAAATGCTGATGTCTTAAAAATGCCCCTCAGTTTGGCCACTGCCAATGACAGCAGAACTGATACTATCCAGGAACCAGTGAAGCAGCTTGGTGGTGAGCTGTAAGATGTGTTTGTTTATCACAGCAGCTCCCAGGTGGATGTGTCTGTTATCGAATGAGTGGAAAACAGGGTCAGAACAGCGAGCAGACAGTGAATATGTACAGGATATATCCGGACAATCGAGGCAAGCAAATCCATCTAGGTGATTCCAACCCTTTTTGCACTTCCATTTCTGTGGCGTACAGTACATACATTTAATATATATCAAAACAAATGTGGCTATTAGCAGAACCCCAGAGTTTATGGAATAGTTCCTACTAATACCAGCATCATATTTTAAGGTTGACGTAGAAGACCATGTACTATTTTACAGTATTTTCTACAAATATCATGACCAAAAGGAAAGATTATTTTGCAAAAGTTTTGTAATTTTCTTTTGCGGGCCTAATGAGTTTAATGTAGTTTTCAATTGGCTCTTTGAATTGTATAGGTAGACCATTGCAATAATGTGCAGTAAAGGAAAAAAATGTTTCATGAAATAAAGATAAGATCACAGATAAATATTAATCCTTCCCATTTCCAATACCTCTAAGCCACATTCCTGTTTTTTGGTCAATTTCTAAAAGGTAAATTGGAATCTAAGCTGATGTTCGTCTTAAGGTCAAAAGAAAAACAAAAACTCATTAGACAGATGGTGTATGATGCAGGTTTTTAATTCAGTTGAACAAACACAAGTGGAAATGGGAGCACACTTATTATTCACCTCACACAGCCTGCCTAAGTGTCTATTATAGCAGGGTATAGGGGTGGACTGAGCAAGGCGCTCTATGCTAATGAACTTTTGATTAACTACTTTCTTAAATTTCCCTCAAAAGGAGGGAGGGATCGAAGCATTGTTGCACCCAACTGCCTTCTCTATCAAAGTGCTTGGTTACCATCTAGGTATCCTCCTATGTGATTGATTAGGAGGGTTCAAACAGCCGGATGCTACTGCTAAGATCATTTATTAATTATGAGGTATGTTTACAAGACTAAGTCAGCTTTAAGCCGCCCTTTTGTCACAAGGAAATATGTCAAAACCAACACACAATGGAGGATGATAGCAGGACACATGATGAATATGGACTGCAGACAGTGTAGACTACGTTGGCAATGAGGATTACAGTTTTATGATTTCAATGTGGAGAACTCTTTGTACTGCTACGTTTAAAGATACAATAAATTTTCAACTGCAATCCTTGCAGCACTACACTGATTGATGAGGTTTCTCGCTTTAATGTCTTTTTATGCAAAATACCTACGCTCTTTCTCACTGTGTCGGTGGAACATTAAGAATTCCCAAATACTCTGCAATGTTGTGCATATCAATGGGCCCTGCAAACAGTTTAAAGGAGAAAGTGAGTCACATGGGACACACCCACAGTTTATTTGGTATGAAAAGGTACAGAGCATCATTTTTTATTACGCTGCATGTTAAAAAAAACTTTTTCTACAAAAGACATTCAGGAATATCTAAATAAAAATAATTAACTCAAGAAAAGGCCTGTTAAAACCATTTATCTCAGAATTTTTCAAGTGAGAGTAAATGCCCTTATCGCTTGCACAAGTTTGACAGATCATCAATTAAATCTGACTTACAGGGGATTCATAAGAGCTGATCGTGTGTGAAATAGGATAATTAAGCTGAATTTTCAGTTGAGAGGTGGCTCTATAAATTGGTAAGTGGCTGCTTGAGAACAATAAGCTTTTATTGTTGTGCAGTAAAAACAGTGCAGAGGCTTTGTTTGACTATGAGCAGCTATGTACTTGCCCTTCATATTGGCTCAGTCTGGTCTTAGGAAGGGTGACATAAAATGTTATTGAAATGAGATTTATGCAACAGTAGTAAAATTAACACGACAGTTTCACAGCTTCATATCAGTTGTCAGTTACCAAAGTTAATATGGAGAAGGATTTTATGTTAAGAACCATTATTCACGTGGTATTTTTGGTGTGGATGGAACTCGTCAATCATAGAATTATGATTCTATGATGTTTTTGTTACATGTGGGTTAAATGCCATACAAACCTTAATGCAAATATGTGTATTACAACCAGAACTGCACATATTTTGGGATTAATTCAATATAAATATATATAAATAAATGCTACTTTAAGCCCATGTTTACCATACGGATGTCCCAAAGTTCCTAATTTCAAATAGTAGGAAGGATTACTATATAGCTGATAATCTAGAACATAAACATTTATGCTTTCTGCCAAGTAACACACAGGCTGATAAGTACATTCATTACATGGCAGACATTTTTGCAAAGAGGCTCAATATACTGGAATCACAAAATAAATATATATTTTTGAAAGTTTTCAAAACCAATAACTATTGTTGAACCTGTTGTAAAGTATTATTGCATTGCCTCATCCCTGTGCTGTTGCTATGCTATTGCATTCAATCAAACTTCATCATTTTGTAAGATATACTATTGAATCGAAACATTGAGTGATAGTTAATTATAAATCGGAGATAAAGTAACATGTGAAATCAGTGTGCATCTTTCTTGTGTTGCATTAGTAGTAGTATATTGAGGTACAGACTCTACTGGTGACAAAGTAGGACTTGTAAATGCAGCAGTAACGATGAAACAAGGCCAAGGAAAGTAACTTAGGAATGAAGAATGAGATCAGGTGGTCACACAGTGGTGAATATATATAACAGGGGAAACAAGGACAAGATGAATATACTCCAGGCTGTGGAGATATTAGGTTGTAATCTGATCAAACAAGACCTTTTTATATCCCTGGGGCCAAATGCATGAAAATAGATTGGGAACTTTCAGATAACTATCCTTTATATTAAATATATATATATATATATATATATATATATATATATATATATATATATATCCCAACCCAATCATAAAAGTACAAGACGCACAATAATCTGCTTAGAAAAGCTGAGTCAGTTATAGTTTCATTTTCCAAAGACCTGGATTATACTCTTTCGGATTTTAAGTTTCAGTCAGTAACAGGTAGATATTGTGGGTTACCAGTTCAAATGTTTTATACAGAGTAAATTATGTACATTCCTGATACTTTCCACTGAATTAATAAACATAACTATAAGTGAATCACACCATTGGTACTCATGCGATCTAATTTTAAGTGCAATAGTTTTTTTTGTTTTTTTTTTACTTGAACTTAATTTATTCCCATATACTGTGTCCAAATAAGTGACCACCAGAAATGTGCATCATAGTGTTAAGACAGAGGCCAATAAATAATCTGGTTCTTTGTCATTCCTGTCTACTCACAAGACTTGGTGAAGTCAGTAAAAATCTATACATGTAATATCACTTTCACATTTGTTTTATTTGTGTAGTTGTAGCTATGTAAAAAGGGAAGTCTAAAATAATGCCTTCATTATGGAGAAGTGTGGCTTTTTAAAGTTAGTTTTGTATAAATACTTTTATTTTATGTATTCGTACATAAAGCTGTACATATCTTAAGAATGAGCATTTCTTATGTATGTAAGTAAAGTGAGTATTTTTTTAAGTTATTTTTGAGCTTTGTATAATAGCAAATTTCTGTGATGCTATCTTGCTAATGCAACCAACAAATTTCCATTTCATGTAAATTTTATTGATTAACATATAGATTGCAAAAGCTTCTAAATTCTACTAGGATATGCTGTTCATTAAATAGAAATGTATGCACTTTACATGTTTAAACTAAAGTATTAATCAATAAATAATAAAGTATTTTATCCTAAATGTTAAGTAAAGGTATCTTATAACTGGTTAGTCAAAAACCGTGTTGGCAAAATTATATTCAAAAGTTACAAACACTGCGGCAAAAAGCCTGTTTTCTCTACATAGACATTCCTGTAATATCTTATTTTGTCACAAAGCTCTGTGAAATAAATAAAACAGCTTAATCTACCCATAATGACTTCTCATTGTAGGTTCACTGTTAGTTCACTGTGTTAGAACAGGCTAAAAAGAACAAAGCATGCTCTACCAAGCACACTTCATTGACATGATTTCTTCACTTGAGTAAATTGGTGACAGAATAGCTGTGAGCACATGTGGATTTGCACATTCAGTTGCTTAATTAGTGTATGCATGAGCTGAAATGTGTTCAAAGAACTGTAAGTGTTACAATGGTTACATGCAATTTTATATGCATGAGAAAGTGTGTTTGGGTAGCCGTAAAAAGAAATTGGCACGTTTATGTTCAAACACATTAGTTCACAGATCCCAATAGTGTACACCAACTGGAGCATAAGATTTAATTGAAACAGAAGTTACTTGTAGGAAGTAGACTTAAAGTTTAAATTTATGATTGGCTTTTGAAACTGAAGTTTGGTTTAGCTTGTTAGCATATTGGATTGTACATAAATGACATTATATTTGACACAACATCTGGCACACTCAGTGTTTGTTCGAAATCAATCACATCACCAACCCAATGTGATGTCCTTCAAATATCAAACCACAACTTCAAAGAAGGTCAACGATGATTATTGGCTTTGATTAGAATTCTGATCTCCAATTATTGGAGCCCTGTGGCAGCAGATGCAAAGTGTGTTAAAAACAGAGAGATCAAAGTCAACTTAAAGTGGACAGGAAAACAGTGAAGGGGAGGAAATAGAGCGCTTGGAAATAAGAAGCACAATGTTAACAAAGAAATGGAATAAAAAAGTAATTGTAGAAAGTTGCTACAACAGAAATACTAAAAACATATCTATGACAACGAAAAAGTCAAAAGTCCAAAGTCAAGCTTTCAAACGCAGCTATGGGATATACAACCAGCAGAGCATGGTGACAATTTCTTTCAGGAGGTTATTTTCTGAGTGTTCTGTGTGGAGGCATGAAGCAATGTGGCAGCGCGACATGCATGCTTTGTTTACGAGAACAGAAAAGAAGTAGGCACCAAAAATATCAAGCCCTATTCGGAAAAAACTTCTGATTCTGCTTCCCAAAAATCCCTACAACACAATTTTTATATGACATTCACATGTCTGTGAATAAACAGACTGACAGAATAAAACTGCTTCTGGATCTTAAGATTTGGCAAGATTATCCTCTTTCAGTAGATGCAGCTAAAATAGGATGCTGTTGCCTCCCTCAATCTCTTCTCACCATTTTCCTCCAATCTAAATAGTGTGCAGAAAGAATTATCTTGGAACCATTAGCAATGTCTAGACTTTGTGTCTGACAATGCCACTGGGGAAGAAACACAGCACGACACCAGTGCTCCCATAGGAAATTACCCATTTTATCCCCAATATAACTGTAAATGGATAGTAGGAAACAAATTGGCCAACAAATATACTCGGAATAAAATGAGTTGCATGGAAACTGATGAGACTGTTGGGGGGGAAAAAACAGCAGGGAAAAAAATTATTCAGGCTTCCCTTTGGCAACACAGAGTTAGGTTTGAACTTTAAACTTAAAGAGCTCTAAATCCAAATCCAGGGCAAAAAAAGCAAATGCAATAGGATAAAAAAAGTGATTCTTCTCTAACGTTTCTAATATAGTGACAAAAAATCCAATATATGAAGAATTAAGTTTATAAAAATACACAGCCATTTTTCCATTCTTATCTTACACTGATACAAAACCAGACCTAAATTGTCCTGTCTTAGGTGAACTGGGCTTAGTAAAATGAGTTTTACTTTGCTAAATGCCAGACTAAAAAGATTTAAGAATTTTTATACAAATTCAGAAGTCTACATAATTTGGTAGAATTTTCCTTTTAAACAGTATGACTTCAGTCAATGAGTTTTGTATCTCTTGAAAAGTTTCTCACAATAGTTTGCTAGAATTTGGGTACCGCTGCTGAGTCAGGTTTATATGCCATCTTGATTGCAAACAATTTCTTAGCACCTTCCACAAAATACTGATGGAACTAATGATGTATAAGAAAAACTAGAATGATTTATTAAACATTTGTAACTTTCATGGGAGCTTTTGAATTTTATATCCATTTCTAAAATGAATTTATTGGTATTTATTAGCGTCTTTTGATGCCAAGGTCACTGACTTTCTTCCAGGACAAAAGTGCAAGGAAGACGTATACAGGTAGGGAGAACAAGAGACAGGCCACCTGGGAAATTATGGCCGGGTCTGAGGCCGCCTCAAGCATGAAATTGAAGCCGTCCGACAATGCAACTCAGTGAAAGCTTTCCGCTCGTATTCTAGAATAATTAACAAGCACAACCTCCTGCCACCCTGCTGCATTACGCTGACCTGCCTATGGTCTCAGAACGGCCAGGCAAATCCACAGCCACTTCTCCACTCTGGAGCAGGTGGAACCGATGTAGAGGAGAGGAAGTGGGAGGGATGGAAGTTCAAGTCTCAATGCCAGACAGCTGACTTTGCAGTACTAACAGACTAAACCCTTTGACAAGCCGGACCACCAGGAGACATGAAAATAATTCTCTATATTCCTCTTTGACTCATAATTCTTTCCACAACATGAGTCACACATTTCTGTTACATTACATGGAAATGTATTCAGCACACAAATGGCGAAAAGTGGTGAACAGGTTGACACTGTTATTCGTTAATAAATGGCATGGGTTTTTGATATTATCAAATTGCATAAAACTCAGTACATAAAATGCATAGTAACTGTCAATAAATTGCTTGTCATATCTTTTTTACTAAGCTTAGTTTCAGTTAATTTTAAATGCTATCAAAATGAACCTTCAATTTAAAATTTAAAGATAACACTTTAGCAACATTTCATAAATGGCCCATCTGTTTGGAAGTAAAAGGAGCCTTACAAGCTCTTCTACAAGTTGTGTTTGTAGCCCCTAAGAAGAAAGTGGAAAGAAATGGATATGAGCATCTATGCAGGAGAACTGATGCAGATGGATTTTATCATACACTTGCTTTAATAACTTCCTTAAAGAGATTACATCACTACAAATAATTTTAATTCACTTTCTAAGGGTGTAAAACATGCAAGCTGGTTATAATGTTACACAATGCTCATAGCACAGCTCAGTTGTCAAATCAACATAAAGGTACTGATGTGTTTGAGATGGGCTACAAACTGCAGACGCCAGAGAAAATAGGAGTGCCAGCCAGCACGAAATGCTCTATTAGAAAGTGCACAAAAACTACATCTTTCATATATAATTGTAACGATTATGTACACAATGAGACAACTTGTTGTTCAGAAGGCTGGGAACTGCAGACATACATTTTGCAGTAATCTTACTGTCATGCCTTGAACTATACAACTGGAGAAATAAAGAAATAACTCCATTCCAGCTTTGCATTAAAACTACATCTCACAGCAATTGCTATGATACAAAACATAATTACCATGTTCAACAGTCAGCATCCAGTCATTCGTATCTGCTGTACAAGGCCAGCAACATTCTGCAGTTATAACTAAATGTTCAGCCTTTCCTCCCTTTGAACTCCAAAGAACAGGGTTCCAACAATCTGTGTTTCAAAGTTCCACACTTTTCCAAAAATACATTTCTTTGCACTTTTTAAAACATTCTGAGCATTGAGTAAAAACCCTTTCCACCCCCAACACCCTTTTTAGTGTTGGAGGTGATCTAACTCTTGGACTTGTCAAATAATGACTGAAGTATCAAGAGCAGTTTTGTGAATTTTCCTACCTTCATCCCATTTGTTAAATAAACATAAGATTTAGTGCTTCATTTTCACATTTTAACAAGGCATCTTTATAGAACCACAATTAAATTCTATGTAAAATTGCCTGGAATTGTTGGGTAAAAAAAAAAGAGGTGAATAAGTTTGGAAAATCAAACCTTTGTCTGTACTAAATTTTCTTTATTCGATTCTTATCCAGACCAGGAAATTAAAAAAAAAAAATAAAAAAATTCCACACGTTCCAAGACAGCAAAGAAACCTTGAGAGGAATGCAAGCTGCAAACATTCTTTAAAATCAATCTACTTCTACTGTCCAAGTCTGCACACATTTTTCTTTAATCTTTTCCACAGCAAAGCTATGATTACCATATGGAAAATAACTTGATGAAGGTAGTGGAAATGAGTGGATATGAGCTCTATAAATCATGACTACCACAAGTGGGTGAGAAGTCTTGCTGTGATGAGAGATGCCGTTTTGACAGTTTGTTTCTCTAGATGAATGGCTTTCATCAGCTGAATTGGAAAGAAATAAAACCTTGAGGTATTTAGTAATGCAGACCAAAAAATAAGAGATGATCAATATGTGCAAAACATATCAGGACACATTAAAATGTAAATTGTATTCAAACTATTTATTTACAAGTTTGAGTGTACAAATACAACATTTACATTGCAAATGTGCTAAATTTAAGGCCTTGCAACAGAGTTTAGTTTGAAGCATATCAAAGAACCAAATGTTTTAAAATCCCCCGTTTTCTCAATTAAAACACAGCTGCTTTGATATCGTAATGGCAGAGCCGAAGGGGATGCGTACACTGTTGTTCTCTCAGTTTTATCTGACGGCACTTCTCAACCGTGAACAATGACTTGAGATTACTTGACTTCAATACTCATCAAAATTCTCATTTGTGCTAGTATACTTTCCTCCCATTCTCTTTCATAATGGGTTTAGAGACTTTTCAAGACAGCCTTTATCAGCATGCCTCCAAGTGTGAGATGCTTGAGTAGACCTGGAATAGATTAGTCACTGAGATGATATAAGGCTTTTATGTCATGAATATAAAATATTCTCCACATCTCACAAAAGTTTAGGCATTCTGTGATAGGGTTTTGTATTATATTCTTAAGTTTTCAAGCATCTGGAAAGGGCAAATAAAATGAGTTTAGCTATATCTTTGCCCAATACTTGGTAGACTAAAAGTGCCAAGTGTCTATTGTTCCTAAGCTTTCATGGTTAAGCATCAAGTAAGAGGAATACAATCAATAAATAAATGAAGCATGAAATATTTTGTTTCCATACAGACAAGGCATTTATGATCAAATCATTGCAGTTACATCTCTGGTTGAAAAAAAAAAAAGAAGAAGAAGAAAAATAGAAAAATGTAAGTTAAAATAACATATGAATGATTGCATGTAATCTAGATATAAACAGAGGACATGAACTATTTTCTGACAGCTTCTGTTCTGTTGTAATGCAGAAAATAGATAGAGAGAGCACTTTTGATATATATTTCTAAATTGATATCCGATCTCCAAATAACCATTTTGCATGTTAAGCCAAAAACAATAAGCTTGTTTTTCTAAACCTATATCAGTATCACGTCAATTAAAGCATCAGTTTTAAGTGACTGAAAGGATTAAAAAAAATTTAAATAAAAAAATATGAATGTAGTGAGAAAATTTCAGTGGCATGATGGACGGTGCCCTTGAAATAACGTTTTGACGGCTACATTACTCTTGAGTAAAACAGCCTAATTATGGAAAAAAGTGAGACTTGCATGACCGCTGCATGAATAATTTCTATATAGTTTTCTGGTAACAAGATTATGTTGGGAGCAATTTGCTTGTGATTGGTAAGCAGATACAATGTTTGGCTCGTCAATACAGATGCCCCACAATATTCTACACAATCTATTTTTGAGAATTGATGCCACAACTGCAATAACTAATAAGCCACAAAGTCAGAAGATCATGCATGAACCACTGCTTGCCTTATTTAGCTTTATTTCCAGAACTCCCCCCAGGCCCAGGTCTTTTCAATGTGTAATTACAGAGAGCGACACAGCAACCTGTGTGTTTGTGCGTAGGTGTGTGTGCATCTGCACATGTGAGTTTCAGAGCCATCATTGGAGGTCCATAGTTAATCAGCAGTCGAGCAAAAGTCTCAGGGATCAGCCCATCGATTCCCTCCCGGGGCAATCAATTCCATCAAGGCATTACTTAAACTGAACTTAGATCAGAAAGTGGATGACAAACAGCACACAAAATGACAGAAACAAGATTGCTACGCACAGTTGTTGGCTGGCAGAAGGATATTTAAAGGTCTTAACACAAAGAAAGTGCTGAGAAGCAGAAACTAAAAAAATGTATAGAAACAAGGCCTGCAACTTTTAGATCCATCTGAGTCACCGGAGTCTAATGATTCATTATATCCTTTTTCTAATCTTTGTAAAAGTATGAGTTTATTGTAATGTTTCTGGTGTGGAACCAAGGAATAATAGTCTCTATTATGGCAAAGACTAATGGGGACCTTTAAATGAACAAATAACCAAATGAGGCCAAATAAAGAGGAAAGTGTACAAAAGTGAACAAATGCAAAGTTTCAGTTCCTGTTATTGTAGCATTATTTTATTTTAATAATGTGTGTTCTACATGCATTACTTTTGTCCCATAATGCATGTAGAACACCATCATAAACCTGTGGTGATCAATGTGTCTGGAAAGAGTTAGAGAACCTCTCTGTGTCTGACCTTGATTAGATATAATGAGACTAAACCACAAGTCTACTGATCTGATGAAATGGGTTAGATTTTAACCTTGTGATGAATACTAAATACAAGTATTGACTCCAGTTTTACCCACGTACTCATGCCACTCTGAGCTTTTAGAAAAGGCACATGCTCGTATGCAATCCCACACACGTTCTTGGCCTCTGCCAATCAGATTTATCATTGGGGATCTTCAAAGCCCCCTTTGATCACCTCTTTAAGATCCATATTGATGAAAAAGTGCCAAATAGGATGGGGGTTGTAGTGTGAGAGTTGAATGATAAGACTGATGAGGAAAGACATATTATCAGTTCCAAACCAGGACATATATTTGATGAGTGTCTCACCAGTCCTGTATCTGAGAAGTAAACTAGTTATAAGGACACCGTGAACAGTTTTGCTACAAATATCATCTGTACAAGAAACTTAGGTAGAATGGAAGAACACAAGGAACAAAGACGGATGCCTCCAAACACCCCAAAAAGAAAAACAGCAATTGCTTTGTTGGAAACACTTTTTACCCCAGGAATAGAACACAATTGAAGTCTTGGATTGAAGGAAAGGCATAACCAAATGCTGAGCAAAAAGAACAAAATACAGTTTATGGGGAGGCGAGGACATATAGCTTTATGTTTGCCAATAATGATTAGCTTCAGATGCAACAGCTGTTCTATAAGTTTCTAATCTATATGAATAAGAGTACATTTGACTGCAACTGCTGTCCTCCAAACATTTAAATTGTCCTGTCCCTCCAAAAGTTACTCAGGTAGATGTAACTGACTTAAGTTAGAGTTTAATTCATAACTGACTAATTTATAAGTCTCTCAAGTAACAAATCTAACCACAAGCAGTAAAGTGTCTGTTAAAGGTTTTAGAAGTTATGTGAAGTAGTATAAAAAATACAGAAAAGTTTTGCTCATTAAACTTTAAAGTATTGGACTTCCTGCTCTGATCAGCTGCTCAGTAAGGTAAAAGTAACAGAAATAAATTATTTCTTTCCACTTTTCACGTTAGCTGCGTGGAAATGATGCAAAAGAAGTGCAAATCTTTTTCACTCCTTTGGCCTTGATTAAACCATGTACAGGAGTCCAACTGAAAGCAATTTCCTGAGGCAGTGCTCAAGGAATGGAAGGTTGCAAAGTGCAGCAAACACAAAGAATGGACATCCTTGAGAGTGATAAAAGTGTTACCAGAACAGAACAACTGTCTTGAATCCAGCATGATTGTATGAGGAAAAAAAAAAACTGCTGACGTAATGCAGATGTTTATGCTCTTTAAAAAATGCAAGTTGACTTCTGTTTTACTCACGGATACACACTTACTCACACCACATGTGTTAGCACAGGTGAGACGTGGCAACTGTGTATGTGGGAATAGGTGTTGACCTACCTGACTCTATGCTCCATCCGTCATTATGTCAGTGTTTGCTTTTGTGGCACCACTTATCAACATGTGTGGTTAAGTTTGCCTGTTGAACATGCAATGCATCTGTGAAGCTACTTACTGCAGATTGCATCAGCTTCATCCGAACCATCTGCACACTCTGGTTCCCCGTCGCAGCGCCACCTAGCAGGCAGGCATTGTCCGTTCTTACAGGCAAAGTCAGTGGTCGCACATGTCTTCTTTGCTGTGGAAATGAAAGAAATGTTTATTAAGAAAAACCTACAAAAAGAAATCCTGTATATAATATACACTGGATTTTAACAGCATTGTTGCTCTTTAAAACAGTAATGAATGTCTTATCAGTGAGAAATGTACACACTGAATGCATACGGCAAAAATGAGCAGAAAAGAAACATTTTAAAGTCAAAAGATAATCCCTGAGCTCCAATTCCAAACCAGTTTTCCAGTTACATTTTTATTTAATCATGAGCAAGTAACATTTTGACTCAAACTGTTGCAGGCTGCGTTCCAGGTGGTGTGTTCACAAGCAGCTTAGACCGTAGCAGGTTGAGAGGCCTTCGATAAACTATTCTTTGACAGAGATTCTTTTTTTCACACTGACTGTGGGTCAAGGACATGTGAAATCACATGTCAAAATGTATGTATTCTGTCCAAACTATGTTTGTATTTCAAGATTTCTTTCTTAGCAAAGGACCAGATGTGCAAAATGTACTTTGAAGGACAAGTGTAACTTCTATTTTTCTCCTCTGTACAAGAGAATATCGAATGCAAAAACCATCCTGCATATAACTGACTGTATCCTTCTCCAATTGTTGCCTTCTCGTTTACATTTTCAACTAAAGACGTAACTCCAACTTTTCTTTCAATGAAAAGTTGGAGGTTGGAAACTGTGCAAAACTTACATGTACAATAAATCGTGCATCTGTGCTTTACCTTGAAAGAAACAAATCTGATAGTATACTGTGTCTGTACAAGTATGCTTTAACAGTTTTATACTTAGCACAAAGATTTCACTTGGTGTCAAATTTCCTCATCTTTGTAGGTTTATGAAAGGTGTGTTCCTTTAACACGGGACACTCTAGTATTCTGGAGGATTTTGTGTTGAACCCGTTTACAGTAAATTGCGTCACAGTTTCATTTTAATGAATGACAATGGTTTGTTCCAGCCCGGGCAGTATATCCTCTTGTTTGGAAAGCGGGACCCTTATTAGCTTGAAGTTTATTGTGTATAGTGCGTGACGTCCCGCAGTGTTGGTGTGACTGACAACACATCTGGGAGCAATAATTATGAAGTACAAGCTATGAAAACTGACACTGTCGCAGCAGTGGAGATAGATTCTTTCTATATCTGTATGAAATTTTGCTTACAATGTAAGGCAAAAAATAAATTACATGTGCACATGCTCACCAGCACACACAATATTGATTTTTATAAGAGAAAAGAGGCTGCTTGTTCGGGGTTGAAGACATTAGAGAGATAGAACTAAAGAAGGTGTAGGCCTAGAATAAATCAGCAGCATTTCCCCAGGGACTTGCAGAGTAGTCCGAGCTATAGACAAAGGTAAACAGAAAGAGCAGGATGGAAAAAACGGGGATACAGAGACAAAACGTGTGCCGGAAATGCACTGCCGATGCAGGGTCTCATGTAATGCCATCAGTCATCACAAAGGATCACATAAATCCCCTTCATTCCTGCCAGCATGTTCGCATAAATCCTATCTCTTCCGGTCTGCTTTTCCTTTTTTCCATCTTTCACTGAATCTCTGCTTATAGCCTGATAACAGAGATTAGTGGAGCATGCAAGGAATGTCCCCTCGCAAATAAAAAAAGAAAAAAAGTGCAGTCTGTGGCATCTTAAATCACAATAAGCCTCATGTCAGATATCCATAAATTAGGATTTCCTTTCATACTCATGTAACATCAGCTGATGTAGGTCACCTTAATCTTCAAAAGCAGCTTTTTTTAAAATCAGAGGAAGGCACAAAAGAGTGAAAGTAACAGGCAGGGTTACAACATAGAGTTTATGAACACAAAAGACTCATTAAAATAAATACGCTTGTATATATATAATCCCATCAGATTCCAACAAATCTTCCTTTTCTCTTAGAGAACAAATAAAATTGCATTAAGCTTGCCCTCTTAATCTGGAGGTGAAAGAAACTGACAAGCTTGTGTCCATCATCAATACAATATGAATTTAATAAACCTTTGGGGAAGATATTTTAGGCAAAAACATTCAAAATTAAAACTGTGATATGACTGTTATTCCCACCCATATATTTCTGTGTTCAGAGCTTAAATGTTCAACAGTGAAAAAAAAAACAAACAAAGTCCTATGCCGAAAAATCAAATTCAATCACAAACTTTCAATTGATTTCTTTGAGACTTTAAAAGTCTTATATTTAATAATTTTGATGTTAGGCCTTCGAGCAACTAGTATATAAAACAATATACTATAAAACAGTGGCCAAGTGTCAATTAATGCATTCACTTTGTGGAACACAGAACTGCCTCTCTTCTCCCATGTATTTGAACAGACAATGTATAAATTGAAATTATTATCATCAAAATGTTGAAATTAAATAATAAAAAAAAATACATAGAGGAGTCAGGTCAACAAATTTATTTTCTCTTAACACTGAAACCTATTTTACTTGTCATGACGACAGGTGAGGCATGCAATTTCTATAAAAGTTTTAAATTACAGTACCCATGTTTTTGTAATTCATGTAAACCTAAAATTTTAATTATGTTCTCAAAAAGGTCTCAAAAGGTCTTAAAATGAACTACATTTAAATTAAGAGCGGAAAACCAGTTTTCAGAAACAGCTCTTTTAGATTCATACAGTGCAGTCTATTAGGGAACTCCAAAAACATAAAAAAAATTCTACTTTTTTTCTTGCTACAACAGTAAACGTAAACAAATTTGACTTAATTAGCAACACAGATTCACATCAATGACTTGACTGAGAAAACGATGTGCATTATATGATTAATAACTGTAGAATCAAATAATATAGATGGACTAGAATGTATAGAGTCTGTTCAAGTCTTTCAACGCTTCTCAAAACTTGCTGATGCACACACAAACAGCTGCTTACATTTGAATTCTGATCAACCAAGAACTGTCATATACCAGCGCCATCCATATGGAACAGTCTGAATCTAGCTTATGAGGTGTGAGAGTGAATGTGGAGAAAGAGGAGATGTATAAGCACTTTAGACAAACACACACACACGCACCCCATCACGCAGACACACACATCCTACATACCGTCAACCTTCCACCTAGAGTGGAGACGTAACGTTTTATTTTAGTCCCCTGTCTCCTGATGGAAAAAGTGATGAATATTTATGTGAGAAACAGACACACCGTTGTAGCTCCTGGCAGATTTTATCGACATTATTGAGCCATCAATAACTTTGTTCACATTTAAATTGCACCATCAAATGTTCAATTCTGCCCCATCATCCCACTTCACTTCCAGTTCACTTAGGTATTTATTCTGTATGTTTTACAGACTATTGTCCTGTTCATTTCATGACTATGGCATAATGACATTCAGTTTATTTACATTTATTTTGATCTTTGCTTTCCTGATGATGTGAATGCTAATTCACAGGTATTAAATAATGTATTCCGGACAAGTGAAGGATTATGCTGTTACAGGTATACATTATCATAAATAGTTTTGCTGCGTGTCAGGTGCTGCATGGCCTTTACACCATGCATTAATTCTTTGCACCTCTAAGGACTTTCTCTGCTGAAAAGATGCCATAAAGCTTGGGACAACTTGGTTTCACTCATAAAAGTTAAAGTAACATTGAGCTACCACAGCACATAAAACTGATGTTACCTACTCATTCTTGTAGATGTGATCGGAAAGATAGAACTTTGTAACAGATTTTCCCATTATGATCAGATTATATCTAAAACTAATAACATTGCATAGGACATGCCTTGTACACAACCTTGAGTGGCAAAATGACGTACAAAGGAATAGTGCGACACTTGCAGTCACTGTGAAAAATACTCCATAAACTTTGCCAAATTTTATCATGTAGCAACCATAAATCTTTAGCATTTATTTGGGATTTTATGTTGTGGACCAACACGGAAATCCGTTAGATGAAAGAAAAATGATACATAGTTATCAATTTTAACTTCCTTATAAATAGTAAATCAAATTTAGTGGAAAGAAAACCTCTTCAGAAGTCCCCAAATTAGTAAAAAGAGTCCACTCCTGCAGAGTTTAAATTTAGTTATTCTCTGAAGGAAATCTGTTAGAGAACATTATTGAATGAACAGCATCAGAGAAGGTACCTGATCCAACAGATTAAAGCCAATATGTGACACTTATTACAAACTGGAAGTTTCACTTGAAAGACTTAGTAGAGACCATAATGGTGACTTAATGGATAATATTCATGCAGTGCATGGGGAACATTTAAATCAATATAATGTAAATGTGTCAGACTTGTCAAATCTCCACCAGCCACTTAAAGCGTTTGGACTTAATCTAAAGTTAGTCTTTATACCCCATAGAGAAATTGGGAACAATTGTTTTGTTCTTATGAATCTTATGCAACTATATCACATGGACACACTGTCGTCTTAAAAATGCCTTGATCTCTTGTCCAAAAGCAAATGTAATATAATATTTTGCTATAGGCCTTTGTATGGTTTTTAAACCAATTGTAAACTCTAACATCTAACTCTAACAAATCCTGCTCTGATTTTGATGCTCTTAATCCTGCACCCAATAGGTCACACAGTGTCAATTCATTGACATATCGGCAGCTCTACTGATGCATTAGAGTGAGGAAGCATTGGGTATATTAGCATGTTTTGGACACACTTCAGTCATCTACCCTTTAAATACATATTGTGTTAATATTTAATGTTAATACTCTGCTGGCATTCAGCAACTGTCACTCTGAAAACCCAGAGGATCAATGAGTGACTAAGCCAACCCTCTGATATTCACATCAAGTATAACCAACCTGCACAAGCTTGAAGCTTATTAGGATTCTCCTCTATGTATTACTGCCAACATGTTTTGGAACACTGGTTCAAGACGAGAACAGGTAAAGGTCATCCTCTTGAAGTCATTCAATTTTCCATTCCGCTAGACACACGAAGTAAAAGGAATACAGAAATAAAACACTGACCGAAACATAAATAACTAAGGGAACACTGTGTCACTTGTAATCAGTATCTATTCACTCTGGATGGAAAAAATGTGGATTTCCTTCTCTGAAACACAGCACATTAAACTGGTAGATTCCATGTACTTCATATCAAAAATTATATTTCGCTTTAATTTATTTCTGGTCACCTAGAGTGGAGGAAATCGAACCCTGGATCATAATTAAGCCTGGGTTCATTGTTATACCAATGTGATTTTTTGTGTGCATATTTTGGTGCACACAAAAGCAAACATGTAGAACAGCATACAGATATTTTAAACTGTCTACAAATATATTAAATATATAAACATGCAATGTAGATATTTAACAAGAAAGAAAATTGAAGAAATGATAGTCATGACATGCTACCTGGGTATACATATTCCAAAATGGCTTGCAAAAGATTAAAAAGTGCACAAAAAAGTAGATAAACAACTTAAATACTGTAACCAGTGTTTAAATTAGACTATTTTTAAATTTTTTGTATTTGTGACCTTGGTAATGTAAAACAATATGAAAGCCTTGCAACACCCAGGAGTTTATGGTGTTTAAACTCTATAAAGAGAATGTATCCATACTTCCTTTCATAAAACATGAAAAGCACCACCTGTATTCTCTGCAGAGCAAGTGCAAAAATGTCCTGCATGCTGGAAAAACAACACAAAAAGAAAGACAAATATGGTTCAGTTTTCCTATGACTGTGAACAACTATAGGGAACAGGACCCTCAAAGAGCAAGCAAGTCAAGAGAGCAAAGGGAGAAAAATGAGAAAAACTACAGAGAGTGAGCAAGAAACGAGTGTGCTGAATGTTGGAGAAAGAGGAGAGGAAATAGATGGTCCTCCACATTGTTGTGATCGGTTAAAGAGCTAAAGAACAGTGCGTGTCAGATGGAGGAAAGAGACTGTTAATCAGCGGGTAGAGGTTAGACCACAAATGTGGGGGAGAGGAGAACATAAAATGTCATGGAGTAACATAGACAACTATAATGTTGGTCTTTTGAGGAGATTAAAGGCTCATTGAATTTCCCAATAATCAGTTGGCTACCAAGTCACTCTGAAAAAGCAGAAGCAGTAATTTTGCTTGGGAAATATGTATGATGGTGGACTGCAAGACGAGACTGGGAGAAGATTTTGCTTTCATTTATAAGGTTGAATTTTATTTGCTATGTTAAAATCAAAGTAACTCATTCTCATACCAACTGCAAGAATACATGTACATAAAAAGGAAACATTAATAAAAATGCTTTGTCCTCCAACCGACTACAAAAATGAATAGAAGTGCAACAGAAATGGAAACAAAGAGGTTCTAAAACTTCTCAAATTTAATCTTTCTCAAGAGTATATTTGAAATTGTCTTTAAGTCACTCCATACATTATCATTGTAGTTTAATGATTTAATAAAAGACATAAAAACAAAATAGAGTTGATAATCCAATAAAATGAATTAGCATACATGTAATAGTCTGTTTGTTGGTTCTGATGCGCGCACTACAAAGGCTAGCAATGTGACGTGAACCCCAGACGTGTATTCCAGGTAGCAGTCTGATCAAACACACAATATAGTATGCTGCTTTCTGAGCATCAAATACCACCTACAGGCTCAAAGAAGCTTGTTACCATTTCATGATCCCCTACTTTGGGCTCAAGAGAACCAGACCTACAGGCCAAGAACTTTTTGAAGCAAAAAACATACAAAAAACGAGAGAATCATTTTTGTTGTGCACCAGACGTGAGTAGAACTGGGCAGGACCCAGAGCGCCCGGGTGACATTTGAATCATATAATCGGGTAAAAAAAACGACCCCAAACACCAGCGGGGGGTAAGATCAAAGAGAGCTGAAGAAAAGACAGAAAGCAACTTCAAATACTCTGTAACTTCAAAACGACAAGAAGGCAAGACAGCTGGATCTTTTTTCAGAAAGTTCATGTCCCTGGATTTCTTATTATTGCATGCATTGACATTTAACCCTTGTTTTTGTTGTGTTTGGGAACTTGTGTGATGGGAGGGGTTAGCTGCAGGTTGAGAGTGCAGGTGCAGGTCAAATGCAAGTTCAATTTGTACATCAATCCAGTTTCTTTGATACGTGTGTGTGTGGGTGTGTGGGGGGGTGGTGTGTGTATATGTATTAAAGAGAGCTTGTGTGTAGCCTTTGAACTCTTTTTCTGATGTTAAAATGCTTTTATAATTTGCGGGTCAGAAATGACCCATAAGGCAATCCTTGTACCCTAGTGGTGTAGACCCCACATGAAAATATAAACAAAAACAAAATATCACTTTTATTCTTTTAGGAAAAGTCCTAGAATTTCAAGTGGGAAAACAATAGTTTAGGGTATTTTTTCTACAGGTAAACATGCCAGTGGGTCACTTTTGACCCGCAAGACAACACAACGGTTATGTAGGTTACTATTTGGTTTTCCTGAGAAATTTGCATACAAATGTAAAACTTATACGATTTTGATGAAAAACAGAAGTAATTAAAATGTCACAATACAAGCAAAGTATGGATTTGATAGCATTAGGGAGATTTAAGCCGAACTTGATAAACAAGGCTCCCCAGATCCCTCTCTGAAGTCCAGATAGGACTCTGAGGAGAGGAGGGTGGTTGAAATTGAAACAGGTTGGAATAAAATATTAATAGCTTATAGTTTACACAAGCATAAAAAATATCCTCTTAAATGCAGGAAAACCATTACTTATTGATCGTAAGCGAATTGCAATAAAGTGCAACGTAGATAAAAATCATATGGTAATCATACACTTACTGCTTCTAAAGCAGGATGAAAAAAATAATAAGCTGACAAAAGAGACTTTGAGGAAGAAAGACATGTAGTCACAGAGGCTAATCTCTCTTTTTTGTTGTGTGTGGAAAGATAAAACTGTTTACTGCCATATCTCTCTACCAATTTCAGAAGAAAAACAAGTCGCCACACATCCTCTATGTTTCAAGCTCCTGTAAACAAATAATATGACTTAGTTCAATCTGATTTGGAGCAACATCCAGAGGAAGCTAATGAAAAAGCTGTTTTACATAATATTCAAACAAGTTTTATCATAGGGGAACCTAATGGCAAACAATAGATGCTTACGTCCAAGACAGGCTTACATTATCTCATTTGCCTAGTGGCCTGATCTTTTTGTTCAAATGAAGAAAAGAAATATGGACATGAGCTGAAAGTTAACCCTGTTTGCTAGACACCTTGACCAAATATTAGCACTTTAAAATGGCAGCCTAATTTCCCAGCACTTGACTGGATAGTTCCTTTCTCAGCAAAAGACTTGACTTAAATATTCAAACTTCTTTTCTTAAAACAATAAAAATTTCATTTTCAAGCTTTACTTCATTCTGCATATTTCGTTGTGTGGATGATTCATTTTAAATGTGATTCTACTGACCAAACTTGCAATGAAGTCTTGACTTTGTTTCTCTTTTTTTCCTCAACTAGTAAAACCTTAAACTATGAAGTGAAACTGGTGGGACTTCATGTCTCAATATAATCTCACAAACTTGAAAATATTGATTGACAAGTTTAACCTAAACAAGTCTTATGATGGCAACAGTTACTTACATAACAGTTTTTTAAAATTGATTTGATCAGTTTGGCAGTCTTCATTACGTTGGCACACTTTCACATCTTCCCAAAACAACAGGTTTTGCATCAGCCACATGTCACAAAGACCCTCCAAAGTTGAGCTCCATGCTTGCCCCCCTTTTTTTATTGCTCTGTCTTACTTTCATGTCACATTTGATCTCTGGAAATTATTTTTGAAGTTGAAGGAAACATGAGCTGAACGAAGACGTGTTGATATAAAAGCACGAGGGATGATCAAAGACAAAACGAAGATAAAAAGTGTTCAAGTGGAATGAACACGGTTCCTCCAAATGAAAACTGTCAGTCTCTGTCTGTTTTGCTTTTATGTTCCAACATATACAGACAGTACTTTGTTAAAGTATTCATACCCCGAAATCATTTTAAGTTTAGTCAATCTACATCTAGATATGTCGGTACACGTTATTTGGATTTTATGTGAAATATCAACACAAAATACTCAATATTTTCAAGTTAAAGGATCAGTACAGGTTTATCTATTGTCTTTTCAAATGTTTGGTATAAGACATTTTGCCCTTTAATTTTTGCAGCTATGCATTACTTTGTGTTTGCCTTTAAAAATCTTTTGAAATTGCCGAATCAGACTGGTGGCTTTTGAACTGCAAAACTTGTATACCTCCCACTCTCTGAGAGGGAGGTAATTCAGATAAACTCCACATTTTAACATGTGAAATCTGCAAATCTAGATAAATGCAATTATTTCCCTTTTACCATAAATGTCTTTTCTTTGTTCTATCTTTCTTTTCTTCTAGATTCCCTGTCCATTTCCTCATGTCCTTTGGACGTCACACTTAACTTTTCTTTTAGACAAACCATCTTGAGTGCAGAGATCTGAGACCGGAGCCCCTGTGTGCTGCACTAGTGTAGCTTCAGAGACTGCTAATTAAGTCGCAGCACAAAAGGGCCCACCAAGGGAGCACGTGGTGAAGAAAAAAACAAGCAGAGCCAGTTTTTTTTTCCTTAGATTTTTTCTCATTTAGATGATTTAGTCAGATGGGACCTTGTAACGGCTCTTGAACTCACATTTGGGATTATACAAATTCTGTCCTCCATAAGGGGGAGAGGTAAAGGAAGCTGGAGTGGGTTGTACTCACAGACGTCTGGGTATGAGGTCATTTTTTTCGGCTTCTGTACCGTTTATTAGAAATGACACATGCACAGCCACATTTCATTGTTCCTGCACCGTATTCAACCAGTACACCTAAAAACACTCTGACTCCACAAATCCCCACTAACAGCAGACCATTTAGGCGACATGCCGCTCACAGGCTCGACCTGCATTGATTTATTAAACACTCAGACACCGATAGCAAACCTCTTACTCACACCCATACCTGCACTCATAAACACACACACACCCGGTCCCCTCCCCCACGTCTTACCCCAGTACTCCAGCCTCATCCAGTATCAGACACTCTTTCCTAGACATGGCCATCGCTTTAATGATATCAGCCAGGAATCCTCTCAGTCTGCTCCACTCCACATTAACATCTCCAGGATTTGCTTTATTTCTCCAGATTTTTCAGTGTCTTTCTTTAGACAAGCTGTTGCAAATCTGTCTTTTGTCTTGATTGAAATCAAATGATTGGATAACTGTGGAATATTAACCAAAACAATAATTGTGTCTGCTTTGACTTATATTGGTATTTCCAATGTTCAAATTGTTTGGACTACATTGGGGAGAATAAACATTTTCTTGTACAGAAAAAAAAAACACTTCATTATTTATACTGTGCTTTGGTAAATTTGTATTTTTCTGGTATTAAATCTTATTTTATGATGTTAAACATTTAACTGTTAGAAAAAAACAAACAGAAAAAAATTTGTTGGAGGAAAACATCTTCAAGAGATGAGAGAGTACACACAAATGGACATTTTCTCATATGCACACATACATGTCCTGTTGGATCTATAAAACCCTTGTGAGTCCCTGGGGGAAGAGATATACAGTGTCATTTGAACGTCTAAGCAGAAGACAACAGGAAGAAACAAAGATGTCCCACTGCTTCTGCCTTACACACTTTAAACGACAAGCTATTCACCTTTTATTGCTTTCAAAGAACACATGCTAAATTATCAACAACCTTCATTACTAAGGTAATTAATAAATGCAAATTATTAATGTGACACCCTACATAACTGTTGTACATGTGCCAGCACTTAAAATTTATAGTCAGATCTTTAATTATCATCCTAGTAAGTGACTGAATGACAAGCAGTCACTTACTAGGCAATGTTTAAGGAGCCGCCTCCACAAAACACAAAAGAAAAGTCTTGAACCAGCAAACAACATTCCTGCTGGCTGTATGAATCAGAGCTCACTGTGGGTCTTCTAATTCCCTTCTTGTACAGCCCTGTACTTCCTCCATCGCCATTCAAGTCCCTAACCAGCACACATGCCGCGCACTGCTGGTCAGGCCACGTGACGGCTACTACTGGGCTTATTATCAAAAATCAGCACTCGCCAGAGGGAGTGGCTGGGGACAAGGAGGAGAGGAAGGAAGAGGGCATTTCAATAAAGCCTGCTGCGCATCCACAGACAAAACAGGGGGACAAATTCCTATCGTTGATGCTGCAAAAGAAAAATTATTTAAATTCCAAATGATTTCAGCTTGGAAACAACAAAGAGCCTCACAAAGGTCACCAGGATCATTTGTGCGTCTGGGTGCCTTTATTTACTTAAAAATCACAACAGTCGTTTTATGTTGCTGTTTATTTTATCTTCAGAAAAATATAAATGAAGGTTCCAAAATATTTTTAGCTGCTTTGACTGCCCAGAAGGCAATTATTATGTTTTTTGTTAGATGTTCACCCCGCCCCTCTCACAATTCTGTTTCTCTCCATATTAGAAAAAAAAAAAAAACACAGGACAGCACATGGCCTTTTCTCCTTTGTTTATCTCTCATGTGGTTTTATTTCCTGTTACTTTTATAGTCCTTTTTCACCTTTATCTTCAGCTTTGCCTATACTCTTTTTTCCTAATTGATAATTGTCAGTTCCCCCTTTGTGTCGGTTCTGCTTGCATTAACTGATCAAATTTACACACAAACAAACACATTAAATAATTAAATTGTCACTAAATGAGAATAAATACTCAGTCAGAATGTCCTGACCTTAGCAATTTGATGTTTATCTGCAAATATTAAGATTAGATATTTGTCTTGATGCATGTCTCCTTTTTTCATGTTTAGGCAAGAGGTCTCAGTTACAGCAGTTAGACTTTTTGCAGAAAGATTATCTCAAAAAACAACTAACCAGTACATATATCGAGCCTTTCTCGTAGTTTATTTGAAATTAATTTTTGCATCTTTTGAGCAGGCAATAAGATGAGATAAAAGACAGGTGCATCTCAATAATAAAAAGAAAAGAAAATTTGAAATTTTTTTAGTAATTTGATTCAAAAAGAAAAAATAAATGCGGATTTAACAAAGAATTGCCATCTGTGTGGCCATTGACTGCCTGTTAGAAAACCATAACATGACGTGTTTAGACTTTCTGAGAATCCATATTATGTACAACTCTTTAAGTGATACGTAAATATTATGAACCAATATTTTAGAGAATATATAAAAAGTTGACATTACATTACAAGAGAGCCAAATGTAGCTCAGCAAGTGTAGTGATTCAATAATGACAGAGCTTCATTTTTTTAGTGCTCCAACTATGTCTCAAGCCAGTTGATATTGTCTGAGTAATCGTATTTTCCCAGCTAATCCCTTCAAGGCCAACATACCCCGTAGTCGTCACCCACATGAATGAAGTTCAACAATGACTAAGCTCTTTTCATTTTGTCCTCAAAGCTGCTTTATTTTAGAACATTACCAACGAGGACAGAGGGAGAGGTGGTAGGAGTCATTGATTTATGAATCATCCTACTCTGTGAGCGAGTTAACGGAGCTTTTCTTTCAGATTTAATCTGATGACATCTCAACTTTACCCCAACAGGGCTTTGGGAATAGTGTTTGTTTATGTGGGGACATTTAGTCAAGTCAAGTCAAAGTGTATTTATATAGCACATTTACAATACCCTCAGCTGACCAGATGCAAGGTGCAAAATACAACATCACAGCTAGATAAATGATAGAACAGAAATAAAATTAAGTTTAGTAAAAATAATAAGACAAATATTAAACTGGCAAAGATCCCAAAAGCTAATAGTATGAATGAGAACCAAACAATTTTGAAAATTTAGCAACAGTAATTTTCTTACATCCTTTAAGTTATTTAGACAGCGAGCCTCAGGTTGGTCCCAATTTCAGCCTCAGGTTGGTCCCAATTTCAGCCTCAGGTTGGTCCCAATTTCAGCCTCAGGTTGGTCCCAATTTCAGCCTCAGGTTGGTCCCAATTTTAAAGGTTGGCACCGGCAACATTTACGCCAAGTCAGCTCTTTTTAAAACCTCAATATTAACAAAGACTATTTGAATAGAAGTGCAAAGATGAATAAATTAGCCTATACTCGACCCAAAATGAAAATGTTGAGATTAAGTTTGTTTTAACATGGCAAAAGTATGCTTTGGTACCAACTCAATGAGCCATTTTCTTGAGTCTTCAGTAAGAAGTGTACACTATGATCTAGGTTGTTTAGGTCTATATCTATTGCCAAGGAAGCAGACATATGTCTGACAAAAAGATAGCAAAATTCATATAAACAGATAGTTACTGTTCCATAAAGCTGTTAACTGGGGGTTTGACAGAAGCTGCATCTTTAAAGGAACTCAAAGTATAAAAATTTACTGAAAATCTAAATCATCATCATCAAAAAGTTTGCCAGCAGAACAAATGAGTTCATATATTTATTGAAATTAATTACCAATACATAAAAAATAAATACATTTTACAGAAACATGCCTACGATTTGCTTACCAAAACAAACCATTAAAGATGCAGCTACAAACAAGAACAAATTCAACAGAAATGACCTAAAGTTACCTAGAACTGAGAAGCTCTTTTAATCATCGTGGGTATCAGGGGCACGGTGAAGAAATAACTGCTCTCCAGCTTCTTCCTACTGCATGCTTTCCAGTCACCTATGTGTATCCACGGATACCCCTGGCCTCCAGAATACAAATACAAAGCAGACGCTCGCTTCTTAGCCCCATTACCACACACACACAAATCCTAAAGAACCCTGTCTTTCCCCTGGGCCACCACATCTAATGCATTCCCTCTTCATTAATTGTTTTTTGGTTAAAGATGGTAACAGAGAACAGTTTGATGGTAACAGAGCAAGGAATTTTCCTCCAAAAGATCTATTATGCATCTTTAAACTTTCAAAAGAAGGTTATCTTAAATATTTCTGCTTTGAGGTGAGAGATTGATTTTTACTCCACAGAACAACCTGTTTTTTTTTTTTAAGTTTCACACTGGCTTCACCTATTTATCCAATTTTGGGCATTTGTGCACAGAGGTTCTGGGTTTCTTTTGGATCACTTTCAAGACCAAACAGAGGCTAGATGGAAACAAAAAAAAAACACTCCTAGCAGGTGCTCCTGGCCTCACTGCACAATATCAGACTAGCCACTGGCCAAAGTGGAAATCGAGTGGTGCCAGGAGGGCAGAGACGGAGAAGCAAAGCGTGGGTGACACTTGGTGATGGGGTGGGCAGGTTTTTGAGGCCAAGCAGTGTGCAGGCATGGCTTTTTCTGTGGCACAGAACAAAGCCGACCTCTTCATAGTCATCCAGAGATGCAAATTGCTCTTCATCAAACTTTCACACTTGGCTTCCAGTGAACAAAATGAAAACCCTGCCTGTTTGGCGAGAACTGCCAGGAAAACTCACATCCTCTGTCCCCTTTCAGCAGAGAAATTGGCACATTTTAGATGAACATTAAGGTGGGCACACATACACACTCCCACACCTTACACAGTTAGTTTTTCACACAAACTGAGCATCCAAAATAACTCATACACTCACACCACTCTGGGTACAGCTTTCTTTCCTCTAGCTGTTTTTTGGATTCGGCATCCCAGAGGGAAGCTTGCGATGAGCCCTGCGCAAAGTAGGCTGGGCAACAACCATCAAAGACATCCCTGCCAGAGGGGTATTTAGACCTCATCAGTCTCATCCCAGAGGCTCCTACAGGTGAGGCAGAGGGGTGTGTCTGTGTGGGAAAGGGAGATAACAAGAGAAAGTGGTTGCACAGCCTCATGTGCATACTGTATATTTAAAGGAGATGCCTTCAGTATTTCAGGTAGCACTGTCCTTATTTTGCCCCTCCCCCCATACCTTGTTCCTTTTGTTATCAACTTCAGATGGGGATAATCTGAACAGATTTAAGCTCACAAAAGGCCTGTTATTCAGTAATGCACTCAGTTCAGTGTTGACCGAAAGAAAGGAAGGTCAAACTCACAAAATATGTATACCTGAAAAGCATCTCTTTAGAAGGCTGTCTATATGGTTTTGTTGCTTCAGTTTGGACTGGAGTGTCTGTGTTCTGTACAGCTTGTGCAAAGCACCAGAGAGGCTGTTTGAACCCATTTGACTACCTAAACATCTGGCTAGCTGTTATGAAGATCTATGTTATGATTTACAAGGATTGTTTCCAAGAAAAAAAAAAAAAGACTGAGCAAAACACTAACACTCCACCCTATGATCATTTTATGAGGTGCACCTCATTTATGCCAGTTTTGACACTTCTTTGTTTTCTGCTATCACTCTTCATGAAATTAATACAACAAGGTGTAGGAGATTTTGGTCAGCATTTTATGCTAGCATCACATTTATGGCAGATTTGTTGACTCCACATAAACAATTTTAATTTTGTCTTCCTGGACTGGACTGAGATGTAGTGATTCTGGAGGCTACTAGAGTACAATTAACTCAATGACATCTTGTTTTTTATCACACTCATTACATGTTTGTTTCTGCGCTTGCCACTTGATAAAGTGTATATAAGTGAACCACTCCAGTATTTTTTCAAATGTTGCATTAGCTTGGGTAAATAACTACACCAAGTGATAGTAAATTGGTAGCGTGCACAATGCAATGTTTGTGCTTTCCTAAATCCTAAGAATATTTAATTAAGCACGGAAACGCTTACTCATCAATGTCAATCTTAGGCAATATTTATTTTAATTAACTTTACTATTTAATGTGCATGGCATTACATCCACTGGCTGATTAGTTAACTAGAAGTGAAGTGCAAAAATGTTATCTTATTCATTTTGATTGCACTTTTTGGTGTTTTCCTTTCATAGGATTCTTTAGTGGGTTTCCAAGTGTTGTCAATAATGTCTTCCAATAACACATCGTTACATAGTCATATTTTCACATTTCTGCAAGCATCTCACATTTTTCAACACGAAAACATGGTGGACCGCTGGTGGACTGCCTTTGCAAGTTTTCAGGTGAAAACCCTGCAGCCAAATATACATCTCATTTTATTTAGCATACTTGACAGAAAGGACTGCATATGGCAGAGGACGTACTGATTAGTATTCTTTAGAGACAGTGTGAGTAGACAGGCTTGCAATCAGAATGCAAGAAAGTCCTCTTTCAAACAGGGAAGCAATGAGGGTGAGGGAAACGAGACAGCTAAGTCCTGTCCAACATGTAAACAAAGCTTCAAACACCGCACTTACAATGCTGCACAGTTTTAAACCACAAATGGAAGGGAAGGCAAAGAGATGGCCTCTCCATTTCTTTTAAGGTGCATGAAAACCTCTTAAATGCTTTTAGGGGCGGTCAAGGTTTCTAAAAGTCATTTTTTAATGCTGTTTTACTTTTCATGGAGAAAGTAAACATCTTCTAAATGTTCCATCTGAAATAATTCAGCGAGAGAATAGTTCTGATGGGAGGACAAAAGCATAAGAAGTCACGACCATGAGCAAAGAAAATACAAACAAAAAACCTTGGAATCAGGATCACCTCATCGTGCATAAAAAAATGGCATCTTAATTACAATTTAATTGAAAAACTAGCTATTGATGAAAGAAAGTAGATTGAAAAAATATTATTTCTTTATATCTATAGAATCTTGGCTCTCAGGAGAGCTCATTGCTTATTATTGCTGTTTAAATTTTAAATTATTGGAAACAATTTTGTATAAAATATGCCACTTATTTCTTGTGTGTTAAAGTAGTAAATGAGTACATGTGAAAAACATACAATCTTTTATGTCTTTTAAGCTCTGACACTGACCAATGTCATTGCTATTTAAAAGTTTTTGTGCAAAATAAAACCAATAACGTCAACAGAAGAAATTGCAATATAAGTGAAGGTTCCCGTTTGGTTTTAATGCGACTATAACCAAACTGAATCCTACTGAATCCTAAAAGACATTTTACACGTGATTGAGATGTGTGATTTCTAAGGGGAACTTGGGACTTCCTCCTGCATCCACTTCATTCTTCATGCCCCTTCCTGTCTCTTTGTCCCCCTTTTCCCCATCTGTCCATCTTCTTTCTCTCCCTGCACACTAAACAGTCTTTTTGTGGTCCGTCTTTGATATTGCCTGACTGGGGCCTTTAAGGCCTGACAGATAAGGGGCCCACAGGAGCCGACTGGTTCTTCATAAAGGTGTGGTGAACGAAAACGAGGCAGAGGCTGCACCCCTTTAGGCCTCAAGAGGAATAATTTACGGCTCAGCCACAGCTGATTTCCCCCACTACTACCAACGGGTCTCTAAGAAAGACTCTGGAACTGCAGCTCACCAGCAGTGAGCTGAGCATGGCGTCTTTGAATCACACAGAGATGAGCTGAGGGTTGGGGAGGAAATGGCCTGAATTATTGAACGATTGTCATAAAGAGAAGAAAAAAAACAGCTTAAATGGAGAAATAGTGTGCATGGATGCATACAACTGTAAAACAAAAGGCAGATTTACTGTATCTCATTTATGTCTTTGTAGGACTGATTCACCTTCAAGATTGTGATCAAATAACATAAAGTTTAAGCTTTATTAATTTTTTTCAACCTTGTCCAAGCTGATTTAATAAATTTGAGGGGAAATAACCTCAGATCCCCAACCAAATACTTTAAATACACATCTGCATCATGTTTTAGATGCTATGTAGCTATAATCCTGCATCCAAGTTGTCATTAAGAACCTTTTGCTCAGGAGTAAAGAAAGCTTGATGCTTCTGCTGCTAAACTACAAACAACTGGTTCCAAATTAAGCATTGGTACTAAAACTCCAATGAAACAGCTTCAATTAAAAAGTGTTCTTAGTAATTACAGATTTAATCCAATTGCATCCTAATTAAAGAATATTGACCACATGGCAGCATATATGCAGAAAAAGACTTTGGAGAACCTTTTTCCAATCTATATCTTTATAGATTAGAGATTCACTGAGAAATCACCTGGTTGCTGGAATTGGGTGATTTTCAGCTCTGTCCACGAGTGGAGACGGACTCATCACAAATTTGGTCAATGTACTAAACGGAAGTGCCAACCCGTAACATTATCAAAAATCTGGCAGTTGCAAGCTGTTGATGCTGGAAGAGGAGTTAGTGCTAGTTTTTTCATAATTAGCTACATGTACTTGCAGGTAGAAAGGACATGCAAAAACTTCAAAGTTTCTACAAGAATTTGGGACGCGTCTGTGATCCATTTAGGCTTAGAGAGAGACCAAGAATTCAGTAGAAAACAGTCTCATACTTAAGGTAAGGATCTACGGTATCTGCAAAAACTTTTTTTTTATTAATGCAACTTATGCTAATAGCTAGCAAGCAAGCAAGCCGTCTTGCCTTTGTTAAAAAAAACAACAGAAAATGGCAATTTTACAGCCACTACCATGTCACACATGGCATCTCATCACTTCTCCAAATATAATATAATTGACTGACATAACTTTATTATAGATAATGATTATACATTTTAAATAATTTCTTTAAATTATTTACTACAAGTGCAACTTTAGCATTGTCCCTCTCTACTTACTCACAAACATTTGTATCTGCAGAGAACCACAAACCTCTAAGCCACACGGATGCATATTCCTTACAACTTTGGCTGAGGAAAAATATTTGCTTTGACAAGTGCCTCATACAGCAATGTCCTCATTTGTATGGAGCCTAATATCACCCTAACCTTTATGATGTGCACTATTTCAGTACTATCTGCATAAAACCGCATCTGTGAAAAGCCAATTATCCTCCCAGTTGCAGCCCACAATATTTCTCAGACACTGCCCACACCAATGCTGAATACACAAAAAACAACAGTACTGGTTGTAACAAAACTGGCCCAGATCACAGAGCAGCAAAAACAACAAGAAAGGAAATTTCACTAAATTTCTCATCATAAGCCAGGCAGACTGTGAAGATAGAAAAAAAGCTAAATATACATGTAAATATATGTACAAGGGCAGCGCCCATTCAGACATGCCCATCCATTTCCTTAGTACTTTACTGGACTGCTTTATTGAGTTCATTTTTGGACAAATGCTTTGTGTCTCCTTTCAGATACTTCTCACAGTAGTTTGGTGTCATTTTGCCCCATTCCCCCTGACAGATCCAGAGGAACTGGGTCAGATTTGTAGGCCACCTCGCTCTAACACCTTTTCAGCTCTGCCCAAAATGTTGTACATACGGTGATCAGGACTTTATGAACACAACAAAACATGGACTTTCTTGTCCTTAAGCAACTAAGCCATTGTCCATTTGGAAACTCCATTTGTCTCCAACCTTTAACTATTTGTCTGGTATCTTGATATGTTGCTTCAATATTTCCACATAATGCCATTGATTTTGTGACCAGACTCTGAACCTGTCCATCTCTGGGACACCTCCTTCCTGAACAGTATGTTGTCTGAATTTTAAATGTTTGGCTGGATTAATCTTCAGTTACCTTTGATCTAGACTCAAGGATGAACCAGACTGGTGGAGGTTCACAATTCCCTTCCAGATTTCTTCAGGTTTTTCCATAATATGACACAAAAGAGTGTTTGAGCTCTGCCATAACCTTCTCGACTTTCCAAATTCGCTAAAGCCAATGTTACCTTAATGAATGTAAAGTTGAGACTTGAAAAAGTTGTAGAAAATATACACATCTCTGATTAATCTGGCATGATGCTAAATATAAATAATAGCATCGCACCTGGCATGTAGGCCGGTAGAAGCTTCTAAGCTTCTATCAGTGCCTGCTTGTATTAAAGAAAGGGGGGAAACAATATTAGGTTCCACATATCTTTGTACAAATAATTTTCTCAGTGTTTCAATTTTTTTCCGCACTACATAAACTCAAAGGCAAGTAACCGATACAGCACTACCTTATTTCCCTGCTCTTCTGGATCTGAGGGAAAGGAGCTCATTAGACCCCATTGCCTCTATATTCACTTTCAATTACCAAAGCATCACTCATCCGAACCTGCAGCAGAATGCTAAGCTTTGACTGAAAGAAAATAAAATAAAAAGGATAGTAGAACAGCATGGCGAAGATAGGTGACAGACTTGCTTTAGTTCTCTGATTAAGCTTTTAGTTCAGAAAAACAACACACATTGTATTCCAAAGGCAGTTGGAGAGAAAGCCTAAATAGCTGATATTTTGTTCAAAAAGTCAATCTGACTTCATTCTATGTCTCAAACAAAGGCATTTCCGTGGCAGCAAAATGACCGAGTGTGTATGTGTGTCGGGGGTAAAATACCACTAAAACCTTTTCTTTAAGCCTGTTTGGGAGAAATGGTTTGAATGGAGAGGGGGCAGGGAGATGCCTGTTATTAGCTTCCCTTGCTCCACCCCCCCATCAATCCATCTTCACTCACAAACACAAGAACACACAGAGATTTCCCCAACTTCAGTGAAGCATGGAGGAATCAGTCTTCAGCCTTTTTTATTCCTGGGAAAAGCTTATAGATCTTAATTGCATTAGTGGGAGGTGTGAGAGGCCATAGGGAGCGTCCAAACCCAATGAAGGCGGAACAGAAATGGAATTTGATCTTTAAGCGAAAGGAGAATAATCCTTTCACTGACAGTTTAAAGTTGATCCCTCTGTTCTCGCTTTCCCACATTCACCACTTTTCATTTCCATTTTTGTTCTGAAAGAGCTGCCTCAAACAAAACCAATTACAGTATTCGTTCTATAAATGATATCAAGTAATTTCATATAAATCTGATAGAAAAATCTCATCTGGCATAACATAGGCGTGGCTTTTCACTGTGAAATGGGAAATATTCAAGCTAAGAAAATAATTTTAGCTGAACTACATGAAAATCAAATATATTTTCATTCAATCAATTCAAAACATATATTATGTACTTCTACTCTCTTGGTCAAATCATGACTGCATTATAATATTACAAAACCCCTGAAAATAGTAGGTCATACATTTTGTCAAAACATATATGTTTTTATTTCAGGTTAAGGCATTTCAATTTTGCTTGTCTTTTTATTGATTGCCTTTAGTCACCAAGAATTAAAAAAATAAAACAATCAAATTGCTTGAACACACTTGCTCATACATAGTCAGAGGTTTCACTATTTTATTGACAAAAAAATAGGGTAAATAAATCACTGCTTTCAGCAGAGACCACTTTCTGATTCAGCATTTTGAATCAGAAAGTTAAAAATCAGAAATGGAGCATTTAGTCAGTTTTGTGTAAAATGCTGCAACATCAGTAAGATAGGTAGGTGTAGTAGGAGTCAAAAGCTCTGATACCTACCTGCTAATGAGACTAGTGATGTGCTATGACACATCACTAGTGTCATAGTAGACATATTTAAAGTCTACTTTTTATGAATATGCATTGACATATTTTTTAAAAGTCAACATAAACTATACATAATTTTGGGGAAAAAAAGTATTTCTGAAGCAGGTTTTTTGTTATAGAGACAATCCTTTTGAATTCCACAGAAAATGCAAGAATTACAAGATTATTCCTGTTAATACATCCAATTTATACCACAGCCAAACCTATTCATTAGACATTTATACAGACTGATTTGTTTTAATCTTAATTTCTGACTGATACTACAATATATAAATCATTTTAACAAAATATAGAGCTAAATTGTGGATTTCTTGCTTCCCCCAAATGCACAGAGCAGCCTTTGTTCAGGGAGGAGGGTTTTAAGTCAGAGTCTTAGCCCTCCTCCTCTCCCTCCCAACCTGCGCAGGGTGACAACTATAGGCTTGAACTCTTAAGATTAATGCTGTCCCCCATTCTGTCCCTAACGTGGGCCAACCGTTTTATAAAAGCCTCCTCCCCATCACTTAGACCAGACATTCGCACACACACATCACCCACCCTCGCCTTGGCAGGCGAGCGCAAACAACTCGTGTGGAATGTAGCTTCAAATGCGGGGCAAGCGAAGAAAGGACTATAAAGACCAAACCAAAACAAAAGAAGACAGAAAAACATTGAAGTGTAATGATGTTGTGCATTAATATCAAAAATTTCTGACTGTCAGCTTCACATGTGAGGGACTGGATGAGAAAGAACCATAGTTATTTGCAGAATTGATGATCTCAGCAAAAAAACATGAAAAAAAATGTTAAAAGTTCTTTGTGAAAAGGTTAGAAGGTACATTAGTTAAGGAACTATGCAATTATCAGCCGATCAGATGTGGGCAGTGACAGCCCAATTTGCACAGCGGGGTAGAAGATAATGAATCTCCCCATCCTTGCAGGGGCTTTTCTTCTTTTTTCGCTCATCTCAACCACTGGACAGGAAGGAAAATGATGAAAGCTGGTAGATAGGAGGAAGAAAAAGCCAAGAAAGTTCCTGAAGTAGATCAGTTCCAAATACCACTGGAGGGAATGCCAATATATTCCTCTGAACTCCTGCATTTTATGAACTACTAAAAGCGCCCACTCAGCAAATTTGGGAAACTACAAATTAGGAGCATGAAAGATGGCCAGCTTGTTGAGCTTTATTTCTTTTTTTTTTTTTCTGGCCAAAAATGTATGGAAATGAGGTGAAAGAAAGGTTAGGAGGCATATTGGTAATGTGACAGGTATCAATGATAGTGGGATGCAGTTGGGGTAATAAGCACCTTTAATGGGAAACGCAGAGATAAGCTCCACTCTTACACAGCCTCTTGAGACAAAACGACTCAATACTTCTGATTCAAACAAAGGAGTAGGTTATCTGCTGCAGCCAGCAAGAAATACACTTTTGGAGAATGTACAAAGAAGAAAAACATCAAATAAAGCAAATAAAACATCTCCATCTGTTTCCTTTTGAAAAAAAATTAAAGACAAACTTCAAAACACTGAAATCTAGAGACAAAACGAGACGGCATACACCTGAGATGAAACGTAACTTGATAAAGTGTCCTGAGATGAGACGAATAAACTCGGATTATCTATGTTTAAAGAGCAGCATATGTAAAGATACAAATATGCTGCGTTGTGCATTTCTGCATATGCTGCTCTTGAAACACAGAGAGTTTTGGTTTATTTGCCCCATGTGAGGAAAACACAGACTTCCAGCTAGAGGTTTTGTTTTTGATGTAACGGCTTGAATTCCTTATTTTGCTTTCTAAAACAATCCAAGAGCAAATACATGTACAATATAAATTGGCTCTTAAAATTCCCATGCACAATGTCCACAGAAAAAAATACACATTGCACAGATAAGCTACAATCAAAAACTAAATGTAAAATAAGAAGCAATCAACAAACACTCTGCATTGTAGACACAAAGATTAAAGAGATTTATGAAATGAGTGTGTTTGCACATTATCCATCTAGGAAGTGTACAATATGCTGACTAACACAAAACAAAACTTAGAACTATCTCATTATTCCACAGCTTGAACTGTTTAAATTGTATTATTTTATATTGTGCTAACTTGAAAATGGACGTAAATGGGTCTGGACTAAAATATATTATTTTATTCTGTTCACCTTCAGTAATGTGGCCTTAAATATTACATAATGGAGAAATTTTCACTCTTCTGTTATTGCATTTATATACTTGGCTTTTGCTGCAAAGTGACCTATTACTGAGCTTTATACTGATGGTTTAAACGTGAAGTACTATTGAAACTATCATATGCATCAGGTCACATGAGCAAATTAATTCTTGCCCAAAAGCTCCATGTCTGCTTGTGACCATACAAAGACCAGTCCAGTAAAGACTGTGCTCCTCTGGTAAAAACACTGGGAGTTTATAGGAGAGTTGATCAAGTCAGGAGAAACAGCATGGCATCACATCCTGCTATTCTGCAGGGAGCAACAGGAAGCAACTGGCACCACCTGGACAATGCCCTCTCTGACCTCTACAGAAGCCGAGAAGGCATTACTGCTGTAGAAATGAAAATGTCCAAAGCTACAAGGTGTTTAAAAAGATTATAACTAAAATAGAAGATATGAAGAGCTATAAAAGGATTTTAAATCTATCTAAAAACTCTGTCTAAACTTTAAATAGTTGGATAACTGAAAAAAAAAAAAAGTCATCAAGTGTGAGGCTTGATCTTTGATCAGATTTTGGAAGTCATTCAATCCACCATCATCTGCCATCACTTTAAAGCCTTCAAGGCTGACAGCTGGGCCTTTGATGTCAAAACATGCCCTCTGGCACATAGATGTATATATGTGGAACCCTGCTAAATTATCCAGAATGTATTTTTTTTTATTTCATCCTGTTCAAAAAAGACAACAAAGGTGTGATTCGATTGATCAAAGACATACTCCTGACAATCCAAGTTGATTCAATTTGGCTTTTAAAAAATACACTCAGGGGTGCTGTGGTGGCTCAGAGGTTCAGCACAACCCACATAAGGAGGCCTTAGTCCTCAACGCGGCTGTCGCAGGTTTGATTCCCGGCCTGGCAACCTTTGCCGCATGTCTTCCCCTTCTCTCATGACCCTGTTTCCTGTCAATTAACTATCAAATAAAGGCCACTAGAGCCAATAAAACCTTTAAAAAAATAAAAATACACTCAAGGCAAGTGTCTGTATACCTGACAGAACAATACACATTCCCTTTAACAATGCTGATAATTTAGCATTCTAGAAAAGGAATAAAATAAAGACAATGCACGACCTTTGTAAGACATACTGGTTCAAGAGTGGTCCTGTTTATTTAATTTTCACAACTTGTTTTCAGTTGTGGTTCCCTTCCATTTACGATACCTAAAGTGAAAACTTATTAAAAAGGCAGCCTAGAATGCAAATGAAAGCTGTTGAAAAGTCTAGCATACCAAACTTGGGAAATAACGTATAACATAATGTCCATTCAATGCAAAATAGTGATAGTGATGTAAATCCATCACTTTGGGTTCATGAATAGAATATTTAATTGCAGACTTATTCATCAAGAAAAAGTAAGTCAGAAGAGCAGACTAATCAGACCTGTGGTTTGAAGACCTAATAAACTTTATCAATGTACTGTTGAGAGCCCAGTCTGCCTATAAATGACCAAAGACACAAAAAAAAGTTTGAAAGAGAAACTATCATTCAAAACACTAAAAATCAAACAATTCTGATAGACATTGAACTTTGTGCTCTAGATCTGACCAGTCTCATTACAAGTGATGTTGGTGAACTTTATAAGCAAACAAATTATATTTTATAACCACAGTTATGAAATAGAAATAGTTGTAAACGTTGTATAAAAAGAACAATAAACACTCTTAAAGACCACATACTTTGACAAAATTGACTTTATGCTCACAAACTTTGTTTGTGGCTGTTTACTCCCTGCTTGAGCTATTGGTTGTAGCCATGACAGAAAATGTGTTGTGTCCATAGTCAGAAAAAATATAAATCTTGTATGAATCAATAATTTCCATATGGTAGTCAAAGTTATGTAAGGGAGTTGTAGCATTTTCATTGTCAAAAAGTGCATTTAAAATTACTTATCTACTTTTATTCAGCCAATAAATATGGGTGGTACTGATCTAAAAGGTTTTTTTTAATCATTTAAATCAATTTAGATTTAGGTTAAAGAAAAGTCCAGCTCAATAAGCCACTCAGTAGAAGAGAGGAAATCTGGTGAGCTCACTGCTCAGTGAACATTACAGAAAAGAATTGCGCTCGCTGATGCCTTCATTCTGCCTAGGAGCCTTTTAACCACATCAAAGCCTGTCTTGCTGTAAAACCAAAGCAAACAAAGTTTTTTTCTTTATTACACTGATCACGTCCTACTACTGCTTATCTTAAGCCCAGCCTCTTTAACAGCTTAATATCTCCATCTCATTACAGCATACAATATTTCCTGTAAGTGGCGGCAGGCAGCTTACAGAGCTCAGCCCTATCGATCTGTCTTAGCGATGGTTAGACATGCCTGCACTGAGAAGCGGCAAACAGGGGAGAAGCAGTGAGGCATTTCCACAGACTGAGATGTGACTTTCTTTCTCGGTTCAGTAATGATAGCAGAGAAATCTCATTTCACGACTCACTGCCATGTTTGCAAAACTGCATCTGTGAAGGAACAACCTGAACAAAGCTCTAAGCAGGCTCTGATCCAAAAGTCCACCTGTCTGAGTAGATGACATGACTGCATGAGAGATGTGGGAGTTCGCGAAAGGAAAATCCAACAGCCAGGGTGAAAGCAAGGTCTCTGGGACAAACGTTGACAACAGCTGCTTCTTTGGTTGCTAATGGCTTATTGATTAGAGCGGCGATTCAAACAGCTTTTCTTCTCTGAAATCACCTGCATCCACATGACTGAAGCAAGGAGAGATTAAATCACATCAGAAGTCACTCTTTCTACTCTAGTTCTAGGACAAGGACCAGCAAAGGTTTGTTAACCATTTGCTTGTCTGTTTTTGATTCCATATCTTCTCTATAAAAAACTGAAATGCTTTTCAGCACATCTCCTGTTTGGCTCTTACTCAAAATCATTTATTGCAATACATCAAAATGTTAGATAACTCTTTTGAGGTGAAATACCCCCCAAAAGGCATACTTTTTAAATCCATATTTTTCCCTGTAATCACAGAGAAGGCAAAATGCTATTAAAATTGAATATTTAGTCCTCATCTATGTTCAACTTGTTGCTATGTTATACACACACTGGGTCACACCAGGACACATTAGCATTAGTACTCTACAGTAAATTCATCCCCTGCAGTGATTTAAAAGCCCAAGTTAAGTGCTCTATGGCACCCCTGATGAACATAAACTTGGTTCCTTCATTTTAATCAATAAATATGCTATTTTGTTCAGTTTTCCTTTTGAAGTAACAGAGTTGATATGGAGAAAACGGAAAAATATTCTAGATGCTCTGAAGGTGGGAATTTGCTTTACAAGTCAAACGGTATACATACTAGAGAAGAATTAAAACTATTTAACAGAACAATCTCCAAGACAGAGATTGGTACATGTCTGCTCATTCACCATTTGTGTCAGAGTCTTTTTGGCAAGTATCTACAGGATTCCTGAAGGGTTCAATTTTCGCTGTGACTAAAGCCAGAACCCAGACGTGGGAGAAGATTCAAAGAATGGAGAGGTTATTAAGGGGCATGCCTGGATTTGTGTGTGTCTCAAAGAGAAAGAGAAAAAAAGAAAGAAAGAGAGATATCCAAGTGTGTAGGACCTTCTGTTCTTGCCCGCATTGGGCAGCTAGGGAACGCACAGAAGCCCACGATGCCATCTTTTCCTTCATTTGCACTGTATGCAAGTGCATCAGGAGTATATTGAACCTCCATATTTGTCTCCACTTTCAATGGCTCAGTACATTGCTCATGTAATATAATCAGTCAATCTGATGAGTATCTAAAACTGGGCATTAGAGGTAATAGCCACAAACCACAATCTTAATGTATGTTATCAAGATATTATCTGACAACCTGTAGTGCATAATGTTGAAGTGGAAGGAACGTAATACATTGCATTCATCTTTTAACAAATGATGTGCATTTGCATTCAGCCCATCTGAGTCAATTTCAGAACTGTTCCCATTCTTCAATGCACAGGTCCTGTTAGATTGGATGAAGGACCGTTGTTATACCATTACTGCATCCCGACCCCAATGGGATAAAGGTGTAAGAAAATGGATGAATGGAGGGTCGGTATATAGTGTTCTTTTCAGTGAATCCCTCACGATTCCCAAAAAATTCGGTGGATGGTGTTACTGAGAGGGTTATTTGGGTATCCTTCCAGGACCTCAATTTCAGACAACGACAATGAAAACATCATTTTAAATGGTTAAGAATTCATATCTAGTCTGCAGCAAATGAATAATCCTTCAGTTTGTCTTATTGGCAGATACAATCAAACCTTAACTTCCCATCTGTGTTAAAAGGTAATTCCAGTCTTCCTTCATCACTGATGGGTTGATCTGCAATTATTTCTCATGTGAAGAGATTGAATGTGTTATGCAAAACCTTATCCTTTTCAGACAGAAGAGATTATGAATAAATCCTTTGTTATTCCCATTAATGTAGCATTTAGATGGATCTTGGGCCTGACACCAGTCTGAAGACCACAGCACTGTCAGATTTAATTTGTGAAGATTTCTCTGAGTGAAACAGAATGATTCCAGAGGGTTGGGTAGTTTATCTGTAAGTGCAGAGGATCCACAAAACGTAGCGTATAATGTTTCACATCTTGATGTGAAAAAGTCATGCACAGTCTCACTGGGCTCATCACTGCAGGCGCATTCAAACAGTTGTCATATAGCTGGATACATAAATAAAACATTCTGACATTAGGAAGCCAGCAGCAGCCCAGATTAAGGTCAGAACAGTATGGTACATTAGTGTTAGAGTGTGTGATTTTTTTTTAAATGTATGACTGTGTTTGCATAAACAAGTATCTAAATGTGTATGTGCGTAGGCAGCAATTAATAGGCCAGCAAGTCCCTCCGGTCTGGTTTGAGTCATTCCTCGTTTAATAAAAACACAGCTTGAAATGAAGCCAGACAGACTAAGTTACAGTAGCCTGATCTGGAGTTCAAATAGAGTTTACGTCACATTGTGGTTAAACATAATAAGCATTGATATAATTAATCAATGTATAAAATATATATATATATATATATATATGTTGTTTTTTTTAAGGTGATCAAAAAGGGAGAGATGCATCAGAAAGAGAACAAATGAAAGACACAGCCCAAGAGGTTTCTGAACTCTGCATGCCCAGGAGGCCAACAGCAGGGCTGCACTGACCTTGCCTTGGCATGGAGGGGCTATCCATTTGTGTATAGGTGTGTGTGCTTGTCCCCAAGCAATATTTTTTGCAGAAAGATAAGTAGTGGCTATAAGCTGAAGCTGAAGCTTTTAACACATCGTGAGCAAATACAGCCCAGTTCCAACCAGCACAGAGTCTATTATACTGTCTGGAACCTTTTTTTCACCATTTCCTGCTGTTTATGCAGAGTGAGGCAAATCTGGGTATATTGAACCAGAATTTTTCTACTGACTCTTTTGACAGTGCAATAATAAATTGATCAAATTTCTTATAGTCTGTATTTCACACATGTCCTACTGCACAATCGCTTTGAGTTTAGTGTTTAAATAAAATGGACTGAAGTAATTCAAACAGGAGGGTGAGAGGCTACTTAAGCTGCATTACATCCTGAAGATTGAACCTTTATGTGAGTCGGTTCAATTTAACAATGTTCCAGAGTCAAATTGGAAAGAATTGGGGATATTAGTATTTTCTTGCATGCTTACAAAATGTTATTTTGATAATTACCATTTACTTAAGATCTTCTTTAATACCAGGCAAATGAAACAAAGTCATGTTGACTGCAGCCGCACAGAGTCTGGCAGAATAGATGTCATTTAATTGTGAAATATTTTGACATTTTAATAACATGAAGTCTTAACGCATGATTTATTTGCATCTGTCAAGCCTGATACCGAACTATTAAGTTATGGTGAACAGAAGCGACAATGTATTTAAACTTATATATAACCTGCCCTGTAATAAATAACTGAAGTAACTAGATAGTGAGTCCTGAAGAGGAAACTGATGAATATGTAGAAAATGTTTTTTATAGCTCAAGATCTTATCAAAAAATGTAAAAAAAAAAAAAATAATAAAGAAAAAAGTCAAAAAAACAGTTTTTTATAGTGTTGTAGTGATCACGCAGTAAATTCAAAATCGTATTCTGGCTCAAACACAGAAAAAAAAAAAACATGAGTGGCAACACTCCCCATGTATGTGTTGTTTCCAACTGCTGCTGACTTTTATTGCTCTGGGAAATATTCCATCACAATAGATGAAAACACTTCAGAATCCACATGGAAAAGTTGCTCATCTACAACAGTGTTTTCTTAAGGCAACAAAATCACCTAGAAACTCCTGTCAATCCCTATCTTGTGTCTTTGTTGCTTCAGTATTTTCTACTGCCTATGATGTCAGTGACCTGTATGTTCACCATGTAGAGATAATAGTTATTTTTAGGGGATTAAAAAAAGTTATATTTTTGTATTTTTTTCCCTAAGCCTTTCTTAAACCAAACAAAATAAACATTTAAATCAAAACCCTTTACTCACGGGTGATCTGACCAAAAAAAGGCAACATCACATATCAGGGAGGACATACGTAATAAACAATAAAAGAGCCAAACATTAAAAAATATAGAGAGCAAACAAATAAAGCTGTACAGTTGCTGAACATAAATGCAGCTCCTTCCATTTACCTTTCCCCCTTTTTTCATTTATTTAGATTAATTGTTGAAGACATAATGTGCTGCCTCACTTATAGGCCCATAATGGTGCTGCTATACCTGAGAGATGAGTTTTGTGGTTTTTTTCCCTTTGGCATTGGCATTTAAACAGAAAATCAATCTGCAGAAAAAATGTTAGGGGAACAGATGTGAGGAGGAATAAACAGGTATCAAACTATTTATTTTGCTCTACGGTACTGAGATCGTTTCATTGCTTGCATTATGATGCTGCATCACAAAATGACAAAGACATTACATTACTTAATGGATTATATGCTTATTTTTTAGATAATGTTATAGTTTCCTCAAATTAAATGGAATATTTCATTAAACCGAAAAATATCCATCGACAGAAATCAGACAAAGCATCTGTTATGCTTCTTCTCTTGCTTGATTCTAGTCTCTCACCTCATTAACCAGGTTAATCTGGCATTTTGTAAACAATCAAGTACACAGAAAGAAAAATGGCGGTTTGTAATAAACGTCTCTAGTGTAAGTGGAAATCCACTACATTATTTGGCAGAGAAAAGGATGTGCCTTTGGTGAGTTTTATAGGCATCCTGAGAAACTAGCAATGACATTGATTTAAGCTTGCTGTTCATGGCTCTCACTGTGGAAGGGAGGAAAAAGACAAAAGGGAAAAAAAGGAGAAAGAACGAAGGAAATTGGGGTGATAGATGCAACACAAAAAGGACGATTGTAAGGGAGGAGGGACAAGAGATGAGTGGTGTATTGCAAGTAACCTTGCAAAGACAATTTGTAATGTATCAGGAGCGATAAAGTCTCCTCATTTCCCCTCCTGCCAGTTTTGGACTGCGCTCTTCAATGTCTCAGTTTCTCCTTTACAATATCAGGTGCAGAGAACAAAACACAAGAAGGAGGCAAACAAGGATATGGCTCTGATCTCCTCTCCTCTGATTTCTCTGGCAACATTGCAGCTAATAACAGGGAAATGTGTCAGACTTGGAAGGAAGAGAAAAGCTTTGGAGGGGGTAGGAGTAAAAAGCGCTGTACCAAAAATATTCGATGGAAAGAGTCGAGCAAACATGGCAGCACAAAGCAAGGTGGACACATTCACGAATGCACTCCAGCATGAAGAAAAAGTAGGTTGACTTGGAAGCAGAAAGAAAAACACAAACATGCATCATCCTGTTAAAATATATCTTTCAAACAAGAGAAGCATGTCTTTACTATAAAACTTTAAAAATAGGCCACTGGAGTATTGCAAAGAACATACAAAAGTAAAGAGAGTCGGTTTGCAAAGAAACCGTTATGTTAAGATCATAGAGAAGACTGTCAATTATAATGTAGCAATAAGGACCTATGGAGCAAAAATGCAGATATGGAATGTATGTTATATCAAAAACAAATGATAAAATACAACGCAGCCTACAGAAACTTACTGGAACACAAACGTGAAAAAGCTCAAACCGACATGCAGGCCTTCTCACGATGCACACCCTCACAACATCTCTGAGTGAGAACGTTCTCAGCGCTCCGACTCTGCCTGAGGGCACTTTACTTTACTCTAGTGGAAAGGAGAGTGCGTAAACACATTCCTCATTACAACAGAGGGAGAGCCTGGCAAAAAAAAAAAAAAAATGTTATGCAAGGCAGAGCGCTCGAGGCATGGCACAAGTCTTTCCCGTATGCTAATTCTGCATCATTAAATATTATCAATAATGCATTTTACCTGGGATTTGTATCACAGTCAATTCCATAAGTGCTGAGTGCAGTAGTGATAAATAATGATGGAGAGTGTTGAGTGGCTGATTTTCTAATTAAAGAAAACACATGTGCAATGTACAAATCTATATAACCATGACCTCAGTAAGTTATTTTGATGATTAAATGAAAATGGCTGTGTAAATTGAGTTACAAGGATATTTGTGTAATGTGCAAAGAAGATAAATTTCATGTTGCATTTCAACTAGTCACCCACAACCATTAAAACATTTAGCAAATGCTTTAAATAACACATGATCTTGTATGAATATAAGGCTGGGCAGCTCTGAATCCTAGAATTCATTAGCATTTTAGTTTAGCACGTGTAACAATAATTACGGTTTGACATGCTTAACTAGACAAATGGTAAATTAGTTTTAAAAATATTCAGAAATGTATTTATTTTATTAGGATGAGCTTTTTATAGGAAGCACATCCAATGCTTATTTAATTCTGTTTACTTTCTCCTAACGCCGAAAAGCTTCTTATTTTTCCAGACGGTGGAAGCAAAGAATTAAAGGCAGCTGTTGGAAAGACTGATTCCAAATTGACAAATCAATGCAAGGCAGCTTTTCCCTTGTTCTGGAGTCGTGTTCCTGTGAATCTCAAGGCTCAGCTCCATGTGTAACTGTCTGTCATTGTCATGCCTCTGTATTACAGCCCTATGTCGAGGCTGGGGCGCGGTAATCCTGTTTTTATTAGAAGGGAATATAAGAGGAAACCATCTAAAACAGTTCTAAGCCCTTCTGACAGCCAAGCATTTTATTACTGGAGCTTACTCTGCATGCATGTGTGTATATTCCTTTCTTTTGCTCTACACGAACCATGTCAAGGCGAGAATGTAACCAATAAAGGAAAAGCCAGAAACAAATCAGGCAACATGTACATCTTTAGCCCTACATGATGTGAGGTGACAGATGTAAACTTAGTTGAGGTTAAAAAAGGAAAATAATGTGCATTACATTTTAAATGCAACAACTAAAGCACTCCTCAAATGAACTGCTAACTTAGATTTACCCAGTTTGTACAAATGTGCCTACCCTCTTTGGATTGTGACAATTTTCCAAATGTTAGCTCCTGATGAAAGAAGAATCGACTCACTTTTACTAAGACATAAAAGCAGGTTTGGTGAAAAAAAAAAAACGTTAAGATTTTGCTAATTCAGCATTCACCGCTCAATTTTTATTTTTTATATACATTTCCAAAAATGCTTTCAGTGTGTCAATCAGATTGAGCAAATACCGGAAAGCAGTGAAGACTCCAAAGACACAAGCAAATTACTGTAGTGTCTGCTTGCCTTACTAATATGGCTGCACAATAAATCACAGATTTTATGATTGCAGTATTGCTGGATGTGATATGCAAGTCATGAAGAACGGCCTTGACAGCAATAAGTGTTAGCTAATTATGTTATTACCATGAATTTTGCCTTTAATATGCTTGGTGACTTGCGTTTAATGCAGCATAAAACGTTTTAGTCCGCATTCATGCATCTGGCTAAAGGTAGAAAGATTTTAACTGAATCTTGTTTCATTGTTCAATTGTTGTCAAAAAGTAATTTAGGAAATATAGCACTGCACATCTCTCTTAAAATATTTATTTTTTTCTGTCAAATCTATGGAGAATGTGTTATCAAGACGTATTAAAATAGCTAATTTATCTTTAAAAAAGGAGTTACCTTTTTTTCCCCAAATGTGACATTTTAATCTTATTTCCTAATAATTTTTTGTACAACTTCTATTTTACTTCATCTATCTCTAAAGATAAGAACCTGCTTACTCTGCTGGAAGCTCAGAGGTCAAAAGTAACATTTCAGGTGTTCTTTGTCCTTTTTGCAGCCAAATTTAGAAGTGGATTTTTTTTGCTATGTTTCCAGATCTTGCTTCGCCTACTTTGATATAGTCAGGAATCACACCACCACCCACAGTCTTCCTCAAAGTGTGCAAGTAGGAGTGAGATTAAAGCCGCCGTGTGGGACTCTGAGCTTTGGGTAGCTGCTTTTCCACAAGGTAGAACATGAAACAGATTCAGCCAGCTGCTGTAATTATCATTGTTCAGCCGCATTATGATGATGCCATTTCTGACAGCACATATTTCCCCTCCTATTAGGTGAAAACACAAAAACAAATTTATCAAATGAAGTCATCATATTATGACAGGTTCAAAACCCCCAAATGTTAGCTCCACACACGCAGTGGATATGAGCCACTCATACCGACACATACAGCTGCTTGCGCTTTTACACACACACAGAAAGTAGGCTGAAAGGAAAGCAAAGGTGCACACAAAAGCAATACTGTTTAAAAGAGGACCACAGGTGTGCCGGTGGATGTAAGGGCGATTGTCTGAATGCTAATCCAGACGGCGAGAGTGTGAGGTTTCAGGAGAGAAGAGGAAAACATCTGAGTTGCATTCACTGCCATTCATCTGTTCATCCACAGTGAACTGGTGTTGGGATCATTGCCTTCTTAAGAATCCTTTCCAGGATGGAAAAAAAGTGAGAGCAACAGAGAAAGAGAGCAAAAGAGAGGAAAAGAGAGAGAAAGACATTAATGGCGGACACAAAGAGAGAGTCCCTACAATGCCTCGTGTGCCAGAATCATTGTGGTTTGACTGCTGGCCACCAGGAAACCTTTCTACTTTAGATCAACGTTTTCAGACCTGCCTTGCAAGGCCTGGAAAAAGGCAGAAGATAGAAATTATTTTAGAAGATGCTCATAGAACTACAAAGTATTTCCCAAACATAAACAAAACCAGCAAAAAAGTAATCATACTATTCTTAGCTTAGAAACAAATATGGAGAATGAGCTTCCACCCCCTCGATTGCTGGAGAAAAAAAAATTGTCAAAATGAAAATGTAGACTGCTAAAAAAAAAGTGTAATGAAACAAGAAAGATGTGTCAGCAATACTGCCAGGAAAAAGGATCAGGTTGAGGTGTGTGGGTGGGAGAAGAAATTATAATTTCATCAACTCCCATCAAGCCGAAAAGAGCCAGACAGTCAGAACGCTGCAATCTTGAGATTTCTCAGGGACATTAGAGGTTCGCCACTTGCCCAAATGGTTTTGGGTTTTCACTAACAGATGGTTACCTCACACATACAGGGGGCAAGAAGGCAGCAATGGAAAAACCTTCCAACTTTTTATGCTGATTAACCTATTTGTTGATTTTTCATTCAGTATTTAAATTGTATAAGTCAAATTGTTTCAACTATATGAGAGAGCTTTGGAAATGAATACAATCCTAGTGAAATATGAAATAGTTGTTTAAGCCCAGAAAACAAAAAAATATTTATCAAAATTATTTATGAAAAAGGCAAAATTTTATAACATCATTGTTTAAAGCAACTCAGCAGTAACTTTTTTTTTTTAATCTACCAGAAGATAATATTTTCACAAATTTTACATAAAAAAATAAGGGTTATTTTTCTGATGATTTAAAAAAAAGACATTACAGCTGCAGAATTACAATCATACCTGAACAGTTGTATTCCTAAAAGAGCAAAGTGATGATTTTTTTTTTATTAATCTGGTTAATGGAGTAAATTATAAAGTAAGATGTAGAATTTCAGATCTAATTAATAAAAACATAGCAGATAAATGGTGGTTGAAATCAGCATTACACAATTTCAACCACATTATTGTAATGTTTCTCCCTTTTATCATTTATTTTTTGCAGGTGTCAAAACTAAATTAAATTAAATGGGGATAAATTAAGTTTCAAAACAAGAAATATGTATACAATTCCCAACGGGTGGCAATTTGATGGAGGATACTTTTAAGCAAACGATATAATGCAATTGAATCCATAATAATAGTATATGGAACCTAATAAATAATAGTATATGTACCTAATAAAATAATCATATTTCACCTTTTTTTTCAGTTGCCAAATGTATTTTCCGGACTATAGAGCGCACCTCACTATAAGCCGCATCCACAAAGTTTTTTTAAATAAACTGGAAATGTACATATATAAGCCGCACCGGGCTACAAGCCGCTTGTATCTCCGCCGCTCTCGGTTTTCCTCAAGGACGCATAAATCTGCTATTAAGGCCGCAGCTCTGCGTCTCCAACGCCGAACCATGGATTGACGCAGAGCTTACAGCGGCTATCGATCCGTACTGCCAGATCGACAGCCTTCAACGTAAAAGCTGCATCATATGAACTTCTTCGTGTGGTTTCCATAATGAGGGGGGATGAGTTTGAAAACATTTCTCTGTCGTGCCTGCTGCTAGCATGTGCTAAATGAAAGTTAGCGCTTTCTTCTTTGATTTCCAATTTTGACTTCCAATCATTCACTTCCTGCTAGAGAGCCCCTGGTGGTTGAAGAGAAATTTACAGAAAAGCCGCACCGGGCCATAAGCAGCATGGTTCAAAGCGTGGGGAAAAAGTAGCGACTTATAGTCCGAAAAATACGGTAACTTTTTTCTTTGCCTTTAAAATGGGTTATTAGCGACAAAGGTAACTAGGTTCTTTCAAATGTTTTTGAGAAGTCTTTGGCTGACTGTCAAGTCTGGCCCCACTCATTCATTGGCTCCTAGCTACACAATTAAAAACATAAATAAAGTGGAGTGAAAAAATTATTTTAATTCATCATTTTAGACAAAGTCCTCATAGGTTAAGTAGCGTATTTTAAGTCCTATTTCACATCTCTGTCAAAGTATTAGCTTGGTTGAAAGGAGAAAACCAAAAAAATATTTTACACTTTTTGTTTTCTCTTTTCAACCAAGCTAATACTTTTAGACAGAAATGTGAAATATGAAAAAGCCTGTTTCTGTGTCACACACGAGAGATTTATGCTAATATTTTAACATAGACCCTCTCCAAATGAATGAATTCATGCATGGATGAGTGCGGACTGACGCCCAGAATATCATCACATCAGGCAGCGGTGCTAAGTGACATCCTCATGTTGAAATACCCAGACGCTGCTGGGTGGGTGCTATAATAGAGACTGAAAGACCGTTTTAAGGTGCGTCGTTCATCATTATTACAGCTTCATATCACCCAGCGCCGTCTTAAACAGACAGATCTCTTTAACACGTTTCTAAAGAGTCATTTCTCAGAGGTGGTAATGTTCGGCAACCAATAAGTGCTGCTATTAAGCGGCCAGGGGCACTCTTGTCACATCTATAAACACACTGATGCTCTCCCCAAAATGTTCACACACTGCCAGTGGGTAGCCAGAAGGTGGGTTGGCAAACAAATCCCCTTTACAACCTCTGAAATTATGTATCTGCAATATAATAGTTCTCACATAACAACTTCACTCTGAATTGAACGAGTACTTCTGTGCAGCTATTAAACCTGAAGTCATAATATATTTTGGATCGATACAAATGGTCTGCACTTTAACTGTGTCCTTTACAGATGGGCTACAATCTCAGCACAAACACAGACACTCAATTATTTTTTAGTATTTCATTTGTGTTTTACTGTGTTCATTTTAAGTGACTGCAATGACAATTTAATTGCAACTATTTTAATTGCCGACATTTAAAAATCTAAGGAAAAAGCAAAATCAACAACACAAAGGGTGGAAGAGTCGAGCAACCTTTCACCTCGTCAAATCCACAGAAACTTACACTTCAATCCAATAGACATACAGTTAAAACCAAAGATTTAACCGCAATGTATAAAAAAGACAAAATGCCTTTAAACAATTAAAGAAAGCCTGAATGAAGTTATACATTTGTTTTTTGAAGCTTCTGATTGAGTGAATTTTAGGATTAATTGTGGATGTATTTTGAAACAATACCTAAAATTTTGACTGAAGTCACACATTTAAAAAAAAAATCAATGAAATTCAGCTATATATGAATTAAAAATCTGTAAAAAATAAAATGGAACTCTTACGATTGCTTAGTTTTTTAGATGCACATTGATACAAATAACTCCAATGCAGAGTTCTCTCTCAGGCTCAATTTGTTTAACACCTGTGGCTAAAGGTCAGCAACTTCAATTAGCCACATGCAAAGTTGATCAGCCACAACCTGAATAAGGCTTTGCTTAACAAAAGAAACTTACGCAGCTTATACTGAACTGAAATATAATTAACTGAAAGCTGGGACAAATAACATCCAGGATAAATTCTGCAGACTAAAACAACTCAAAGGGGAACAAAAGGTAGCCTAGTTCCTCAAAACTTTGACGCCTCTAACAGTTCCTGTGATTCACGTTAACAGGATGACAGTGGTTCATTACACATGAAAGCAGGCAGAGTTTAAAAATAAGGATATATCACAAGCAATGATTCACCACAGCGGTGAATTGCAGCCAAGCTGAACAGTTATTGTAGCGAGAACAGCTCACAAAAAAAATCAGCAGTTAACCAATATGAGCAGAACATTCTCTTTGTGCTGCTCAATAAATCTATTAATATATCTAATGCAACATATCTTATTACTAAAATTATAAGTAAAACCACAGATTAAAGAGGAAAATTAAAGATAATCGAGTGAATAAAAGAGAGTGGAACAATCTTGAAGGTGGGGGAAGAGATGAGCAGACTCCAATGCGCCCCACAAAGCCTGGAGGGCAGGAACTGCTAACAGATTCACAGGAGGGGAAAGACAAAGCAGGAGCTGAGCTCTCACATTGGATCAGGGGGAAAGACAGCTTCTATAATTCCACTCATACCAGATCTATAGATGTGATGCATTTCATAAAGCAAAAGCAAGCAAGTCCCCTCCCTCCTCCTTCAGAGTCTGCAGGCACAAAGTATGCATACGGTGGGCGGGAGGAAAGAAGGCAAATAAGCACTGAGATGTAAGATTGAGATCATTTATAGCTCATCACTATTTCATGTCTGCTCCCCCCACTTCTCTCAGATCCCCCCTCTCTACATGATTGGATAAAAGTCACTATTTCAATCTGCACCATAATTGGGTCAAGGAAAGGAGAAGAGTTTGTGACACTGACCTGCATTGCTTTCCATGTCTGGTAGTTAGTTAGCTAGTAACATTTTGCCACCCAACTTTATTAAATGCAATTATTTTTAGATTCTTGAAATGCAGATATTTCATCTAAATATAAGACTACTATTTTCCTCCCAGCAATGCATCCTTTGGGAAATGAATTCTCAGAACAAACTCCATGCAGACAAGTTTATGTTGGATCCCAGCAACAAATTTCACAAGCATTTTCACATAGGTTTTCAAGCATGTTAATTAAATTATTTTTCAGAAAGCATAAATATAAATTAATTAAATCTCTGACATATTCCAGATCTGTCTGCACATGTTGAGCAATATAATGCAGCACTGTAAATTGTTGGACTTCAAAATAAATGTTGTCATTCTCTATATTACCAGTTTTTTTTTTTTAAATCAATTCTATAACATTTATCAATATTTAATGTCACAACTAGCTTGCAAAGACTTGCAAATACATTTTTTTTAAATTGCCTTTTCCACTGTATTTGATGTATTTCCTTCTAATATCTAAACACAGTTGTTCAGTGAACCTTCTCCAGCAGACATTGGGGTTAGAGGCAGAGTACACACACTCAAAAAAGTAAAACAGAACAACTTTACTGACCTTCCTGTTATCTCCTGGAATGCTGTAAGCAGCTTTCAGAATTCTTACATCACTACCAATTTCCACACAAAAATACTGAATGTTAGCTCCACCTAAGCTGCTCTTACAGGAAGAAGAAAAATTATTTTTGAATTTTTTAAGTTTCAGATAGAAAGTGGTTAACAACAAACTTCCCTAATCAAAACAATGTCTAAAATGATTAAAACAAAATTACGTTTAATTGACAACACATTTCCTAAAAGCTAAAGCTTTATTATTGATTCTGTGTAAAACACTGATTTACCAGATGGTGACATAGTCAGACCACAGGTGGGTAGAAGGATAAAATGATGAGATGAAAGAAGCTGGTAGTAGATAAGCCCACAGCATCTCAGATCCTCAGGGCACCGCTTTAAACCCAGACACACATGCCTCCTGAAACAGTGGCTAACAAAAGCTTAACCATCATAAAGACCTGCTCACTGCTCTGGGTCACACCTTCTGGGGATTGTACATGCTGTCAAGTTTCAACCATCTGAGAAATCTTAGCTTTAACTGAAAAGAAATAAAAAAAGGCCAAAGGGACACCTGAGGTGCCACGGACAAGACCATAAGTAGACATCCTTAAAACATTCAGCATCAAGTTTTATTTATAGTCCATCATGTCATGATCTTCAACACACTTACTGCTATGATGACAACCTGAAATTCAGATGTTGGAAAACATACCTAAAATCTACACAGCACATCCCAACAATTAACATGTTGGTGAACAACATGGATTAAAATAAGGAAATATTGGGTTCTGTCTTCCTATTACAGTTTATTACACTAAGGGATAAACATCCACAGACTACAAGCAGATAGAGATACAGCAGATAATCACAGGGCACAGAAATATGCTTACAATTGATAACATTAATATTACCAAGTTATTCTCTAATTTATTTTAATATGACACGGATCAATTTTCATTAATGATGCTGATATTAGTAAATTGGGCAATGGCCCTGAAGTGGCATTGACCTTTACACTTTGAGATAAGATGGCAAGATTCCTTTAAGCTACATTTGTTCCTTTATATAGAAATATAAAGCTAAATAGAGAGTTGACCTATAAAAAAAAATCTATATCCATACAAGTTCCGGAGCATACCTTGCATATTTTTCACAAATGATTTATTCAGCACAAATCTCCAGCTGATTTCCTACACTGATATTGTTCTCACATTTAATTGATGCAGATTTATTATACACCCATGCATGCAGATTATCGCACACATGCTCGCTTTGGGGAGTAAAAATGCTTACAAACAAACCTCTTACTCTACTCCACCTTCTCCATCCCCTCCCAGCACACAGACACACACACAAACACACTGCATGCGTATGATCCCAGCTTAATTCAACACATCAGTCCTATTAAGCAGATGTGGCGCTATGCACGGACCAAGCCTCTATCTACAACCAGCAGATGTTGAGCTCCCCAACTGAAACCAAAACCTAAATACATAATATTACATTCTTATCCATCATTTATCATCATGACTCTACTTGCTGTAGATTATAGTGATATCAGCATAACACTTATTAGGAATCCTCCCGGCAATATGTGGCTGTGACTTTCAGCAGCCAGATGAGTAGCTGCGGTGGGCATTGGGCCTGAGACAGCTGGTGTAATGACATTTTCACAGCGAGCGACAGAACAGCGTGTTATTCCCCTCCATGAACGGTGATCCCACATGTTCAGAGAGGCTCAAATAGGCAGCCCCCGTTCCAATCAATATTCTCAACCGCAGCCATTTGACTGGAGCACTTCAAATGATGATAGGAAACAAGAGTTGGTCAGGGGAAAAAATGCTGCTGTGGATTTTTTTAATCATAAAATTTAACATTAAATTAGCATTTTCACTGATGTTTTCCCAATTATTTTTTTAAACGTTTTACGACAAGAAAATCTGCCTTTTCTATGTGTGGCATCCGCAGGCTGTGGTCATATTTTTATGGAGGAAAGTCAGAGGTTTACCCACCTGCTACCTGCACAGCAGCAGAACCACATGTGTGTTAGGGAACACGTCAGCCGACTTCCAGACTCACAAAGCCATTTAATTCAGTTCTGTCTGATGCAACCAGTTGGCAACATATTTATATACACAAATATGTTTTAACATTATGCTCAAAAAGTAAAAAGAAGGGAAATCAGAGAAAGAGTATGAAAACATATATTTTAAGTTTTGGGATAGAAAATGATGGATTCACATTTGAGTCGCTTGTTATGAGCTTCCTTGTGTCCTTCCTCTCCTTCTATTCTTCTGCATGCTTTGTGCACATGTTTTTATTTATTCATTTATTTGTTTGCATGTGTCTTTATTCTTCTTGTGTCTTTTTTTCTTTTTGTATGAATCATTCATTCTTTCCTTTGTTGCTTCTTTTATTTTTTCCTTCTAAGTTATATTCTCTATTCTTTTCTCTTTTACAGTTTCTGTTATTTCCAGTTTCCACAATTAAGTCCATATCAATATAAAAATGTATGCTATAATTCTGTATTTTAAAATGATGAAAAAGGACAAAGAACAAATTTTAATCTGGAAATCTCTGGAAAAATATTAGGCCTCTGGTCAATGGATTTGACTGCCTTTCCACAGATCCCATAAGTTTACCTCATATTGGTGTCTACAGAGCCAGACCTACAGACTGTCCTTGTGTGATTGTACTGTACACACATTCAACTATATCATAGGATGTACTCATCTTTAGGTAAAAAGATAATGTCTACAATTGTCACATCACTCCATTCTGACACCACTGCACCTCTTTGTACACCAGTGGTCATAATGTTATGGCTGACTGGGGCATATTCAATATTCTGTAACAGAGTGGTCAAACAGATAAAGTTAATAGAATCTTACTTCTCCCATGCATCCACTGCCTGTCAGCAAATTTTGGGAGAAATTCCTGGCAACATTTACATAATTATGTTGACAGATAAGAAGCACTGACTACCTAATTTAGTTTCCACTTCCTTAGTGGAATATAAGCAGATCCCCTTTTTTATGTCTTATGTACCTCAGTGGTACTTCGTGGATCAGCATATCAACAACTTTCTTTGGATGAGTTTGATGAGGACAACAAGATCATCAGGGGGTTTTATCTTACGTTTAATCTATGTTAAAGAATAACTGGGACATTTAGAAATAAAAAAAAAAGTTCTCAGAGAAGCTAAAGAGAATTTTTAAATCTTGAATAAAGGTTTTATGAACATGCACTTTTGTTATGTACACTTCAATCAGCATTCACAAGGCTTTCTCATCAAGGAGTGTTTTATCATTTTCTTAAACACCACTGTGAGGTAACATATTTGTAAGCGAGAAACCCAAAAGCAAGGATTTTATATCTGACATTTTTTTATTTATTGTTGAATTTTTTGCTTTTTCTGTAGTAGCAGCAGCTAGACGCTTAAATTAAGTTGGTGTTGCAGTTTGTTTTCTTCTGTGGTAAAAAATAAGTTCCTTTTAAATGTTGCCACAATCTAGATAAGGGGTTTCTGCAATCTTGAAAACTTAATCCAACTGGTTGGGTATGACCAACTCAATTTTACTGCATAAATCGGATTTGCATCTGACTATATGAATGGGTTGTACTGGAATTATTGAATTAGCTGAACTGGATTCTTTAGAATTAGATAAAAGTTACATTTTTAATGATAAATGCATACAGTTGACATTTGTTTTGAATTGGCATAATATAAATAAACTGTACTACCGACCACATCTGCAAGATATGACCAGAACAGTTACATGTTTCTCACATCAGAAATACTATTTGAACTGTAAATCATAAAATCTCAAGTATTATAATTTATTCTTGAACGGGAGTGTGCATGCTCATGGAGTCATAATGTTACTGGATTTGAATTTGGGGTGGATCACCAGTCCCAAAGTCAGCCATTCATTCATCAAGGGTAGGAATAATTGGATTTTGAAGAAACGGAGGATAAATATGAGCCAAACAGAAAGCTGTAGGTGTTTAGTCATGCAGCAGAGGTAGGAGACCAACCATGCTGACCTTGACTGATCACCTCCTCAGAGCAGCAGAGTAGGTGCACCGGTTAGTTCTGCAGGAGTCAGCACAATAAAAAAAAAAAAATGCAGGAACAAGAAAGCAGAGTCGAAGGAAGTTTATGTTAACTTTTAGTGTGACTTTTGTTTTATGAATATCTCAGTTTTGTTAAGCAGCCAATTACTGATTTATTAGTGAGTTTAAGCTGCTGCCAAAAATTAGCACGACAAGCTAACAAAAGGAAATGGATCGTTTAAAAATCTTTTAAAGTTATGATAAGATCACACTGAATACCTGTCAATACATAGCTGTGTCTTTCCTCTTCAACATGCAGTTACAATCTCTACAATCTAAAATGAAGGAGAGCAACATCATTTCACTATCTCCTGTAATGACTGCATTTAAAATGCATTATGCATTTCAGCCACCTCTCTGTAGAGCCTACGTAGAAAGTATTTTAGGAAACATCAAACTGCCAACATGTGCTACTAATGAACATGTTAAAAAAAGGATATACGTCTTTTTTTTTCTTTCCTTAGAAAAAATAGAAACCTAGAGGAAAAGACCCCCATTCTACCAGGAATAGCATTGCAAAGAGCTCTGTCAGACCTTCCAGGTTAACATGCATCAGCTTAATGAACTGTCGAAAGGCTCATCAAAAAGAATGAGGAAGGCTCAGCCATTTGAATTTTGAGCATAATAACTAAAAACTATTGAAAAATACCCACCGGAAACATATTGTCATCTACTTTTCACATCGAACTACACACAAATATACAAAAAACCTTTTATAAACACACTTATCACTGTTTTGTCCTGATCATCAACATGTTGATGTGGATGAACACTGATGAACTAACCACTTAGAATTAGTCAACCCCTCCTGCCCTGCACCATTTACAGTCAGTCATAAATGTGCTTTTCTCACACATTTAAAAACACTATTATTAAACTCAGAAGGGGGGATTAAATGTTGGGGCATTTATGTGTCAGTAGCAGGCAAAGATTACCCGTCATTACTGTACTTGTCCATTAGTCATCATTGTAGGGTATGCTTTTATTGCAAGATCTACATACAGCATGCACAGCTGCATAACATTCAGTAAAGGTTGCTGCACTTGCTTTATATAATAATCAGTTATAGGAGTTAGAAATTTGTTCTAAAGAAAGTGCACCAGTTCCTCCTGCAGCAGAACACCTAAACCCATTCTTATGTTGACACCTCGTGTTGAAAGTTGTGTTGGTATTCCCAGGTGAAACTGTGGCGCATTTGCAAACTGTAAACTTGCTTATCAGGTTGCTTTGGAAATGATGGCCTTTCAACATAAGACTCATTTCACTGTGGATAATCACACAAAACAACTTCAGTTGTATCTTCACAAGATATTTTGCTTTTGTTCTGAGCGCTATGTGCACATTTTGCACAAATATATGTTAAATTTGTAGAGGCTCACAATATATTTGACTTATTTCTTGGCTTTATATAATGTCACACGAAGGAGCAGTAAAGTGTGCCGTAAAATACGTCCGCAAGGCTACCTTCATGTAGATTTGGAGTTCAAATGGAGACTAAAACTAAACCATCCTCATTCAAGTGCTCACAAATTCCAGTTTGAAAAAAGTGAAATTATTTTGGAGTTATAGAAATTATTTTACTAATCCCAACAGGCATAAAATAAAAGGTTTGTTTTTATTTTCTCAGACATGATAAAATGGATACATGTATTTTTATTCAGTATATGCAGAGGCAAAAGCATTCACATTAAAAATATTTTTGCAGAGTCGCACACTTTGAAATTCAGCAGCACCTAGAAAACAACTCATTCCCTTCACTTAGGAAACAAAATATAGTTCAGATTACAATCACACAGACAGACGCCTTCAGAGTTCACAATCATGTGACCTTGATAAATTTCCACAGGTACTTTTTTTTCTTACATTGTTAGAAATCAAGTTTTTCTGGAGGCATCCAATGAATGTTTGACACCCAAACTTTCCACCCTGCAACCCCCCCCGTGTGGCCAACTCACTGGCTGAGTCAAATTCCAATAGGCTGAAGATGATTTAAAATTAGTAGGGAGAGGAGAGGCAGCCTTCATTAGGAGCCTCGTGGTTTGTCTGTGCTGATAAGGGCCAGCCGGGAAGGAGAGCAGCAACACATCGATCCTACACAATGAGCACTGAATGACACACTGGAGCTCCAACATAGATTAAGACTTAATGAAAACCAAATCAGAGGAAGTAGAGAGAGACAAAGAGAGAGAGAAGGATGGGGAGAGAGAGAACTGAAGCATGTTAGGAAGGGCACCCTGACAACATGTCCCTTCTGAACCAAGGATAAAGTTAGATGGGATAAGTAGAATCTTGAGAGTTGAGAGCACAAGATGAGTAGTATGTGCGCTTTTGCTCGTATGAAAGGAATAGAGGTTAAATGTCAAAAAGAGAACTGAAAGTAGTTCAGAAGGAAAAGTTTAGCAGGGAAGATTGAATCTCCTTTAGGACAGAGTTTGCTAAAGGTTGAGTGGAAATCTATATAATCCCGTTTCCTTCTAGGGCTGCTTTTGCAAAACTGATGTTAACCTTAAGGCAGTACAACACAGAAATAGCTTGACATTTAAGAAAAAAAAAGTGTCTTAGAAGAAAAGAACACAGCTTCTGCATTTGGCCTTAGTTCTTGTTAAATAAATAATGACTGTTTCTTGTCTTATTTTCTGTTTAAACACGCTGGTGAATCTTTGGAGGTATAAGATACTCCACATCTTACTGCGAAGTGCATGGTGAATGGGTTCTGGGTGCCATGAAAGAGAGCCTTTGTTAACACACTCACGAGTGTTCAGACTTTATGTGACAAATCCAGTAGCCAGAAGGAGAAGGAATACATTTATTTATGCATACCTTCAAGCATGTTGTGGACAAAAACAAAACGAGAGAGGAACTCTACTGGAAACGGTTTGCCAAAATCCAGAAATAAGTTTATTTTTTGATATTTCCTTCACAAAATGAGTAAGGTACAAATTTATTCATACCACAGAGAGATTGAGATTCAAAGCAAATTGTTTTCAATAGGGAGGCAAAGATTAGAGAGATACCATAGAGGTCATCCAGTCTCAAAGATTTGTACCTCAAACATAACTTGTAATATCAGTGGAAACATGAACAAAGACTCTTAGCAATTATAACAGTTTGATATGATGCAGGTAAAGATTTTTGGCATTGATTTTTAACAGGGCTGCACATTTCCAATATGCTGTCTTTAATCAAAATAAACATGTTTTGTTTTTTAATTGATTTGTATTTTGCATAATTTTGTCTTTTGAAATATGACTAATTTCTCCTCACACGCTTATTGGTTTAATAAAAAATAATTTAAAATCTAAATATCTCTTTTGGACTTAAGTGTAGGTTGCATGAATAAAATCTCAGAATGTATATTCAGAAGCGTTGAATACTAATGTTCATGTCAGTATTTTGTATCCCAGTTTTTTTAGAATCCAAGTCAGTGACACCTGCATTCATTTCCAGAGTTCCATGACATTTAACAACACAATGTTCGACAAGTAGAGCTACATGGAGCTTTAGCGGTGACAAGAGGAGCTGATTGGGTTCTCTTCCTGTTAATGAGGTGACAGCCACACAGTGAAGGATGAATGTTTTCTCATCAGCAGTATAATGCAGATTTGGGCCTGTTTAGATGGAGGTCACTAAGCTTTTAATAACAGAGTACATGCTCTGCTGGCTTCAAAGCATTCATGAGCTGAGGAGTGACAACAGCTGTGTGCTTGTGTGTGTGTACATAATGTAGATTGAACAGTTTAAATTAATAATTAGAAAAATGGCCCTTCACTCATCAGAACTCCGTTTCCAAAATGTTTTAGTCTGTAAGTGATTTTGTTATTACTATAACAGACTTAAAATTTGATGAACAGTTTGAAAATGGCAGTAAAATCGTGTAACTTCACGTTTGCTGAGTAACAACCTTTCTCAACGAGAAGGTTAAAAGAACAGGTTCAGTACCGTCCATGTATTTTGCTTTATAGATTTTTGATGATGCTTTTCAAGAGTCCATTCCAGCTCCCTGATGTGATTTTGTGTGTTGTGTTTCCAACAAAAGAACAAGGTCCTAAAGGCCAAATATGGTTCCAGTAGGCTACCCCTGGTTCTTCAGCGTGACCCTTGACATCATCCGTGAGCCAGTTAAACTGAAGACAAAGAGTCAACAATCATGGTGATGAACAGAGTTCTGCCATCTTGCTACTATGTTCTTCTTCAGTGTTGATGCTTGCTTGGTTCCCAAAAAGAAGAGAAAAGGATGTGGGATCTCAACAGAATACGGACATTAAGAGGTACACGAACCACACCTGCTCTAGAACGAGTTCGTTCTGTGGTATGAGGGATATCTGCTCTGCCAAGTCACCCAAAACTGATATCAGCAATACCATTCTGAATGGTGCATCACTAATGTCCCAAATTACAGTAATTCAAAAGACTCATTCAATCACACACACAAAAAAAATATTCAAATTGCTGTAGCACTGCGTAAAGAGGGACCAAATCAAACAAAAAGGAAACAAATGGCTTACTACACAGCTGACAGAAAAAGTGCAAAGCATTCAATACAGAGTAGGTGTGCATAATGTGCCCACTATGCCACTTTTTCTTCAATTCTGGCAGAGCTAGAATCTTGGCTGCATGTTATGTCTTTGCATTGCTTCACTGCCTGTGCACTCAAACGGAGGGATAATCAGCTATTTCCCTTTCCTCAGCATGACACTTCGTGTGTGTGCATCTTACCCTGCTTGTTTAGATAGCACCTCCATTCTTTGTGACAGATGGGCTCCCACAATGGTAGTTCACATGCGGGTGGCCGAAAGTCACAGTTGGATGGAATAACCTTCACACCTCCCAAGATTTTTTGGGTGGGGATGGAAGAGTTCCCTGTGAAACAGGGCAGACTCGAGATCTGTGCTTTGGCAGGATCTGACTGTGTGTTGGAGGACCAAACTAAGCCAACGTGCACGAGAGCTTCAGACAAACAGCCTCTGCAGGGAATTTGTTTTAAATAACATGCAAATTGCTCTGATAAATATGCCTCATTGCAGGATCCAGATAAACAGAGCGGAGAACTAACAATGAATGTAAATTATAAATCAAACTGTAAAATGAGATGGAGAGGAAAGACAAACAGATGGGAGCTGCAGAAGGAAAGGACGGTGAAAACGGACACCCTCTTCAGTGCTGCTTTTCAGTCGCACTTCTGCGACTAGGCGTTTGGCTCTCTCAGCTTTTGGGAAAGACAGTTTTGTACACTCTGCTGTGGTTGGCTCAAAGTTTGCATGATGCATTGAAATGCTGCATGAAGTTCTGGATTGTGTTAGTGCAATTTATTTAATTTGGTTTCTGTAATTTCTAATCATATTTGTTCACATTTTGCAGATATTGGCCATTTTAGGAACTGTCCCAACAAACCATTCAAGAAGGTAAACCAGAGAGCTACCATCTACCAACTGTTTGCTGTTTCAATTAAAGGGGCAGTATTATGAAAAATTTACTCTTTTCATGATGCTCTAATATTATGCAGTTCCCAAACTTCTCAGCTTCCGCCTCACAGAGCACACCTATCCTGCAACTTCCCCACTCAGCTCCTTCAGACTAGCCATCAGAGATTAGCAGACCCTTAGTGTAACTGTGCATCAGTTGAACTCAGGTTAGGAGCCAATTCTCAGTGACACTGGTAAAAGAAAAGTTGTTAAAGGATTAATAGAGTAGTGAGGCTGTGATGACTTGGTGAAGGTGGAGTTTCAGAAAGAGCAGGAGTTTTTAAAGAAATATATGCCTTTAATTAGAAAGTAACATTCAATTTAAGTCATATTTGAAATGTACAGCATTTTTAAAACAACTAAAGGTAAAATAGTTACTTATAATATTGCTCCTTCCATTGTTACTGTACCAGAGATTTCAGGGTTGAGACTTTTGTTTTTTTTACCTTAGTCTTAATTCATAAAAAAGTTCTAACAATAACCTCTGCACTGCCATTGTTCTCTGCATCCTCTTTCTTATCGCCATCATCAGCCATAATTTAACCCTTTTGACCCCATGCCTACCTCCTCCACTTATTCACTCACCTCCTCTATCTTTCCCTTTTTCTGTTGTTCAGTCACTTTGCCAATGAGGAGGAGCAGGAAGAGAAAAGATAAATGAATCTGGGTCACAGGAGGCCGTGCATCTCAAGTCTCCTCTCTGCCACAATAAAAAGGAAATTGATCTGTGGCTCGCCAGCTCTCCCACTCCCTGAGCCGAGTCTGGGTGCACGCAGACACACAAACACACGTACACATACATCTGAGTCAGTCCATGGAAATAGTGTTCATCCGCCTCCTGGATCCATCATCTGTTTTCCAAAAGCAGCAGGTGCGCTCACACTGTGAGCGTAGCACAACACAAACACACACCAGGCCTGTTTTCTACTCGGTTCTTGCTGGTACTCGTTTATATGTGACTGAGTAATTCTGTTTCTCATTTCAAATCCATGCAGTCGCATGAAAGCAATTTACAAAAAAACTCAGAACTGCAAACTTGTTAAGTCTACAATCTTCCTGCTGATTTTTTTTCTGCAACTGTAATCTGCATGTGTTGATATACAGCACAACCCAATAATTCAGATTGGTGGAAAAAGAGGCATCACTATCTAAAGCCAGCTCCTTCATTTGTTACTGAGATTTACACAAAATCTCAGTAACAGATTTTGCTTCAAAATCTGGAAAATCCAAGATTATTCATGCCTCTGGCAAATATAGATGTACAAATATTTTTCATTAAATCAAGAATTTTGTTTCTAACGGCATTCGGCGATATATATGTGAAAAAAAATATATAAAAGGAGCCCAATTTTATTTATATCTTATTTGAAAATTGAGTTATACAATCCATCCATCCATCCATCCATCCATCCATGTATATTTAAATTCACAGAGTGATTATCTCCAGCAGTCATAGGGGGAAATGTAGAGAACACCTTGGACAAATCACCAGCCGCATCAGATCATTTATGCCCTTTTCAATATTCAAACGGAAAATCTATATTGATATTACAGCAATCTAACCCTTCTTTTAATAACAGACCAGCATTTTGCCTCTTTCCACTTTTATTCTACAAATATATCTTTGGTGATGAGCTCGAGGTCTGGGTTCGGAAGGCCTCTTTACCATTACCCTAATCATTAACTCCTGCCATAGATTTTCCATGAGGTTTCAGTTGGAAATTTAGTTGAGTTGATTAATATAACTTCCAGCCAGAGGAATCATGATCATAGTAAAAAAAATTTTGATACTTTATGCAGAACAGAATTTCAGTCCAGACTCACTCCTGAGGTATAGCTTGATGCCAGAACCGTCGTATCAAGCTCGATACTTGGGTTGTGCTGTATATCAACACTAGCCATGCCTAGCCACAAGCTTCAAGTTTATAAAGATATGAGCTAAATTACATGGTTTCATTTCAATCAATCAATTTTATTTATAAAGCACCTTCATACTAAAAGCAGCTCAAAGCGCTGTACAGATCAATATGAACAAACAATTACTCTCTTCAACCCTACACACAGCTGCATGGACAATCTAAAGACAGTTACAAAGACGAGTGCCGAGCCTGCGCTTAAAGACAGAAACATTTTCCGCAGCCCTCAGGTTCTCTGGCAGACCGTTCCACAACACTGAAAAGCCTCTCCATAAGTGAGAAGAAACCAATCCTAAGTTCTAGACAAGTTAAAAAATCAACATGAATGAATAAATGTGGCTAAGAATTAAGAATAAATATGCAAATAATGTCATTTACAACTAGCCAAGCAAAAGACTTACAGCAACTGTGGCCATGAGCGGGGATGACGAGGAAGCAAGATAGAGAGATCTGCTCCAGCCATGCATCAAAAGAACAGAAAATGTAATCATTCTCTCATTACCACGCTTCCTCGGTTAGTTGGGCATATTTGGAGAAAGCAGATTATGTTCTTCGATTGCTTCCTGCATGTCCAAGTCCAATTCTGCCGGAGCTTGCACCATCCATTCAAACATGTCAGATTACTCCTCATGCTATCCACATGTATGATCAGTTCTTTACAGGCACACTCTTCATTGTGCAGCAAATGTGTGTTTATATGCGAGTATTAATCACTATTAGCTAGTAAACATAATGTCACAATAACAGTCTCAGGGAAAGCACTCCTTGTAGGCCAGAACTAAAAGAACGATTCTGCAGCGGGATGGATGGGCATATCTCCATCGTTTGGCTCGTCTCTCTCCCTCTCTCATCAATGGAGGCTGTAATCAATTAATGCAGAGGTCAAGAGTTTGTGAACGGGTGATATTCAAGCATCCATCTTCAGCTTTGAGTTCACTGACTTTACAATCCTTCAGAGCTAATGACCAAATCTAGCCTTGCATTGTGCTTTGCCCCCCCCTCCCCCTCCCCCTCCCACCACACACACACACACAGACACACATATATATATATATAAATATCTACACCCACAAAAGGCAGGAAACTCTTCATCATTGGGACACCACCGGAGCATATGCAGGCACACACACAAAAAGACTCATTAACCGACACAAATCCATACAGTCTCTTCATCATGGTGACACTAACAGTAGGGAGCGGTTTTCCTCTCACACATGATCATATTTCAAACCAAACCAAAGTCAAATACTGAAACAAAAGGATAAAGATGCAGCAGGACGTACATGGGCTTATTCTGGGGTTTTCTTCAAGCAGGTTTGTGGCATCTTTCTCAAAATGTAACATTTCTGCGAAATATCACATAGTACTACAAAGATCTTTTAGATCACAAAGAACTATGGTATGTTTTGTTTCAGTAATGCACTGATCAGGATCAATTTTCTTTGCCATCTGATTTGCTGACTTCACTTTACTGAGAACTATAGGACATGCTAAGCTTTTTTTGTGTAATTTTGTATTTCAACACCAAAATGAGGAAATAATGGTTTCAAACAAAACCACCATTGCAACAATTAGCAACACCACTAATTATTACCCTAAAATTAATGAAATGTTCAAAATTAAGCAATGTGTCAAATAACCTTTAATCAGTTATTCACAATGAATGCATAAACATGAAATCACACCTGTTTGTAAGAATAGAAACTTTAGAAGGAGAGTTATATGCAACCATCTAAAATGTTGATTTGATGCACTTCTGTTCATTTGATTTTGAAAATTGTATGAATTTTCCAATAAAAAATGTGACATAGCCCTTAAAATGCATCTAATCTGTTACAATATTAAATATTTTTGTTTGAGCAATGAATCATATTGTTGGTGCTTCCCATGACATCACCCAAACAGCCTCAGTTAAGATACATCTCACACTAGGAATTATTTGAAATCAATGCACACAGCAAGCTGCATAGAAAGAACCAGGGTGACTGTCTCTAGGATACCGACAGTTTGTGTCATCAGTAGGCGACACAAACAGCCCATTTATCAACTTAATCAATCTACGGGTGGATCTCTGTCACGGAACAAATGTTAGATTGATTGTAGGCGAAAGAGCAACAAAACTCATCAGTAAACAGTCCAAAACACCAGAACTGACATCAATGGGCTTGTATTAAGCTGTCATGGAGTGAAACCTGAATGCAACGACAGGCATCCAGGAACACACAGTGACACTAACGAGTGCACTTTTAGTCAGGAGTGTTACCAGCCTCTACATTTCTGACTGGCTCCCGTTGCCCCAAAGTAAAACAATGCAATCACATTGCTTCCACACATGAACAGCTTTGCCCCCTCAGCAGAGTTCTTGTTGTTGATTAAAAAGCATACATGAGGGGGAGAGGGATGAGACAGGAATAGATTTAAAATCAAGGAAAGAGGAAGAAAAAGAGAGAGCAAGGAAGCGAAAGCGACTTCCTCAGAAAACCAACTGCAGTCAGGTATTTAGCCTCCCTCCTGCTTTTGGACATCAATACAGACCATAAAGGCTTAGTTTGTTTGGACTGGGGAACATTTCTACCTCACTGGTCAAAAATATTCATCCAAACAGCACAAAACATGCAATATACTGTAACACATTATGCTTTTTAAGTTTGAGCCAAATCTATCAATATTCCACAAATAAAATAGCATAACCATAAAGTGCAAAGGGAAATAATATTTAAAATCTACAAACTGCTTAGATATTGTGCATTAAAAACAATCCAATGGGTATAAATGTGTGTTTATGAAACATATTTCTATAGTTCTTAGAATACACCCCCATTCAATCACAGTTTTACTCCAAAGGATGATGGCATTTTTACTTTATCGATCCAAGAAGCAATTAAAAGAAACATGAGAGAAAGCACATGATTAAAGATTTATCTGTCCAGGGTACCTGCAGCCCATTCCCTGAAACACTCACACATAAAAACACACCCCCACACACCAACACACACGCACGGCGACACACACAGCATCTACTATTGTGACCATCTGGGATGTGGGAAGGAAAGCATTGATCTCATTAAAAAAAACTGACTTTACAGATTGCTGCCGACCCCCCTCTCACAGTCCCTCCAACTCCCCTTGCCCACACACACATTCACACACAAATACCCACAGTTTTCTGTGAATATAATTTACTAGGTGAGGTAAAATGTGTCGCTCATTTAAATCAGTTAGCTGCTGGAGGTTACCAACTCCCAGCACATTTCCACCGACTCTCTAGAGATTTCCTGCTAATGTTATAAATTAAGGTCAACATCACAGGCTTCGACTTGACTGCAGACACACACTCTGACATCTGTGCCACGTTTTGGAAAGTAATAACTTACACAGTAGGTCTACTTCTTGTTTTCCCTCATTTATAACAGACTTCACATGCAAATCCTCTAAAAACAGAAAACACTGCCGATGAATAGTGCATGATAGCATCACTATGGCCCAAAGTAGTGACTATGAAACAGTCAGAGCAATAATAGCTTCATGAAACTTATATTCAATAACATGCTCCACATCTATTGTTCCCTAAATATACGTGGAAAAAAACATTTTAATACAGTTGACTTAATTTCAATAACACAAAACACATATAAATTTAAGTACAATTGACTTGATGATTAAATCATACTTTAACAAATCAAAGGCCAATTCCTGTAAGATAAATATGACCAAAGCATTTATTTGTTCCAGAATAGTCTGTACATTGAGAACATTTCATCGTAGCAATAATTAAAGGTTAAAAAAAAAACTGAGCATCCTGAAAAAACAAGAGGATGGGATCAGGTTTCCTACACACCTTTAATAACTTAAGCATTCAGAAGGTTTTATTTGGCTTATGGTTAAAAACAAATCAGTAAAGAAATGCAGTAACTATTTACCAAACTAATTTGGAAACTAATAAATCAAGTGCTTTTTTAATTTATGATTTCAAAAGTATTTCTTAACTTGAGCTTTTAATTTTGATTAAATCTCCATAGTTAATTCACTAGGTTGTGTGAGAACTAGAATATTTCCTTTTTCCAAAGAATAAAATGCTTCATTATCTATAGCTCTTAGTCTCAGAGTCAATTTTTTTTTCTTCCTATCCAACACAAATAAAAAATAATAATGTCACCTTCCATCTCTTGCTGAACTCCTGCTGTTTTTTGCCTTTGCTCCCACATTTTCGACAACTGTCACCTTTCTTGTCAAACTTTACATTTCAACTCAGCCTTTTAAGATTGGGGAGTTGGGGAAAAATACGGTCTTCCCTCTGGTTTCTTCTCCAGGTGCAAGGTGTGAGTGTGTGATTAGAGATGGATCAATGCATCTCAAGTTTGCTCAGATGAAAACACTCTGAGGCTCTTTGAAGTTTTCAGAGTATCACTCATGCACATATACACACAGACGCAAAAATGTCAATGTTTCTTTATGTTGCAAAAGCTGTCCTGAAGAGTAAAAGCATAAATTTCCATCTTCTGACAACATGAACTGAAGTTAAAAGAGGCTTGGTCTTATTTTCAGGATGACATTGTGCTCCTCTACCACTCTGGTCTTACAGAACAGGCAAAAAATGAATTGAATTAATCAAGGAAACTGTGATGGTTCTTAATTACAGAAGGTGACCTGAGACTATCCATTCTTCTTTAAGTCGGACATTAAACGTAAAATGGTCATGAATGACTAATCATTTGGCCCCTACAATGAGACTGAAACTCCAGAGGAAACCTCAAAGTCAGGATCAAAGGTCAGGAACCAAAAGGAACACATGTCAAACACTCGCTTTTGATTTCCATCCAACAATTGTTTTCAAAAGCCTTCTGTGGAAAAAGATGTCCTGTAGAAATACTTTTATTTTATATATTTCATGAAACTTTGGAAGTGGTTGAAATAAAAAAAACTCTTGTGTAGTTTCCGACACTTTAAACACTTCCCGATGAGGAGAAAGCAGCAAATCTCAGTAGAGAAGAACGATGTGTTTCTTTACAGAGTGACTCATCTTTAGTTTTTTTTTTTTTTTTCCACTGCACGGTGGATCAATACTCTTTATTTCAACAGAGTCCAACGTCTTCAGCACCAAAGTATCTTTTAACATCAGAACCTGACTGGGAACTTTCATCTTAACTTAACCGTGTGTGGCTCAAAATTCATGACTCGGGCCTAAAGCAGCGTCTGCAACATGTCTTTAGTTATGGAAAATTCATAACAAAAAATAAGCATTAGAAGTACGTACACCTCGATCCACCATGGGAGACCTCACAAACAAAATATAAAATGATTTGTTGTTGCTATAACAACCAGGTTGCACTGATGTACAGCTCAAAGGACAGTTAGCAGCTGCAAAACAGATTAAAATATATAACCTCTTAATAGCTGACTCTCTTTATCTATTGGATCATTATTGAGGTTGATATTATAAAGAATCCCATCAAGAATCCTATGTGCCAAACATATGACAACAAACTATTTGCTACAGCTTGGTAAAGTTTCTGAAAGGATAAGTTGGAGTGGAAGAATAACTCTGGAACAAGTTTTGCATTTATTTTCCAGAACATCAGTATGCAGGATACTGGTTTAGGCAGAATAAGGCCATTTTCCACAGAGGATCCAAAGAAAATGGGGTCAGTGATCAATATTAGATAAAAAAAGATGTAGATATATGACGGAGAAATATTTCAGCAGGCCTGCGATCAGAAGGCACTTGTTCTGAGCATTAGGATTAGTATTATATCTTGGAAACAGTAAAACTGTGTTACGGACGCATCGGTCCCAGGCATCTTGAAGCCTCATATGACCCAATGTCATCTCTTCTATGATCTCTACATCTGTAGAATAATTATTCTGTATATTTAAATGTATCCCCATTAATAAGATCTTTTCCATTTCCCCTGTTTTTACTGTTGTTTTTTTCAGCCTCAGCTAGATTAAATAAAACATGACAGACAGTTCAGGGATGACTTTATCTCCTATTACTTTAATAAAAACTAATAAAACACTGAAAAGAAGAAAAAGTTGCCTTAAAAATGTCATATTTGTCATTCCCATACAGGACTCCCTGTGGCAGCTCTAGGAGACCTTGCAAAGCTATTCACAGCCTCTGAACATTCCTGTGCTACATTCACAAGTTATCAGGAGTTTGAATTGGGATTTTAAGGGACAGACTAACAAAAACATTTTTAAATTATTTAGAAATAAAAATCTGAAAATTTGACATTCATAAGTAAAATCCAGTGCAACCAACTGCTTTCAGAAATTGCCCAAATAATGAAAATAGTCCGCCTGTGTTACAGAGAGCATTAGGGAACAAACGGCAACAAGAAGAGTAAGAAACATGCCAGATCGGTTGAACCAGATTACTATCATGGACCAGTTTAAAGCTCAGTTAAAAAGGATGCAAAACTTTGAACTTTTCAAAACGCTAAATAAGTACAGCACAGTGGCAAACCTAATGAGACATGACCACCCACCTAAATAGACAAACCACATAGATCAGAAAGCAGCATAGAACCACTTTCTGCTGGTCTATTCAATGAAATCCCACCAAAATAAATTGATGTCTGTGGTTGTAACAAAAAAAAGTATAAAGTTTAAACAAAACCTTTTCAAGGCACAGCCGGGTGTTTGAACCTCGGCAGTTAAAATGTTCACTTTACATTTTTAGGAATTAAAGGTCAGGCTTTACAATAATATTTTTGATACGAGTCTCAGATCTTTTTATTTACATGGATCAAAGGAACTGAAAACCTGATTTAATACTTGATAATGGAATCAGCAGTCAAACATTTACAATTGCTGTGATGTTCACCTTCAAAGTAGAATGCACAGGTACAAATATAAAGGCATCTCCATCCAGACACTGTCAGGGTTTAATTAAGCTGTCTGATCACTTATGAAAGCATTGCCACTCAACAGAAATGGAAGCAAAGCAGTCTAGTCAGCGCCAAAAATGGTGGAATAAATCAAAAAAAAAAAAGAAGAGAGAACATCACAGTCACTAGAACATGGGCCAATTATACTTAACTGCCTTCTTTCACAACTGGGTCAGTGGGTCTTTCTCAGCCAAACCATGTGTGGTCTGAATGGTTTGGTTTCCACATGTGAGAGTACTCAGCAAAATATCCCAAGACGCAATGCTTTTAATGCATCCAGTGGAGACAGATGTTTGCTTTGCAAACTTAGGCTTAAATCAGAAGACTACAAAAAGAATGACCCTGTATTACTTCTATTAAATTAACCATATTTTTAAAAGTACTGGAGTAGACATTCCAATAGGGGAGAATCAAATATTATATACAGTAATGAAATATAAATACTAATAAATAAAATTGATTAAAGTCTCTTGTAGTTGAAATCCTCCTGATAACACTAAAGCGGCTCTTTCAATATGCTCTGTGAAATAGCAGTTCCCTCAGCCTGTTTCCTTTGAATGCAATCTCCTTTTGAGAGATTACTTCGAGGGATTAGATGCTGCATCTTGAAACGCAGTTATGGAATTTACTGTTGGTGGCACCTGAGTGCAGCAGAGTAGAAACTCACATGCATCAAGCAATGTGAAGTGACAGATAAACAACCAGTTACGGAGTCCCAGCTTCAACAATAGTCTTAAACTAAACACCCATCTACAGTACCGTATTACTCAACTGCGTTTTAGTGCAGTCATTCCTGAAGATGGGGTCAGGTTCTCATATGGGAGTCACAAAACATAGGATCGCGAGGACAAATTTAAAGTAAATAATATTTCAAATAGTATATTTGAGTTTTTTGTAAATTGTTTTGATAAAACAGTGTTTAAAAAATCACCTGTGTTCTAGTTTAGCCATCAAACAACCAACTGACCTGAAAGCAGAATAAAAACATCAGAACCAAGAAGAATTCATTCAGTTCTGTCCCCTAGATGTGATGTTTGCACATGGATGCTAGCTAGAAGGCAGTAAGTGGTCAGATCTGCCTAACGCTGTCCAACTGCTTCATGAACTGTGAAGCTCTTCTCGAACATTTTAATAAAATCTTCCCAGAGGAAACATCTCAACAACCTTATGTCTAGATATGCAAGTTAGTTTCTACAATAGTATTGTTTGAACTATCAAGATTTTATTTTATAAATTTTTATTTCAAAACTACATTAAAAAGTCATAATTTTACCAAGGATCTTTTACAAGCAAAACAAACAAAGAGTTGAGGTTTTTCTTCCCTCTTCCAAGTGTTTTATTTTGTAGGAGTCAGATTTACACCAGAGGGTCTGTAATCCATTTTGCTGGATACAAGTAAAAAGAAGATGAAGCCACACATTGTACAAGAAGAAAATAAAAATGAAACACTACATACTGAGAGGCTAAACTGTGCTGCTGAGGGGTACCAGCACTTAATGCTCTTTTAAAAAGTGATGCAATTAATGAAAGAATAGGAAGAGTGTTAACATATCAAAAGACATAAAACACTCCCAGGTCAGTGATCAATCAATATGACAAGCCAGGATCATGCAATAATCAAGGAGCATCAATAAACTCTTCTATGTGAAACAGAGAGACTATTACTTTCAAGATTCACTATATATTTCTATGCTAGTGAAATATGGAAATTGATGGAACTAAAAAATGTGTACACTAGTGTCACAGTGTTGCTTGTAAATTTATTAAAAGAAACATTTTCCTAACATAGAATTCAGATTTGGTCCTCTGAGCCCGATGTTGGGAAACTCCTGAGGTAAAGAGCAATTACCTATAACCAGGGCTTAAATTAGATTATGATCATCTGAAGCTTTCCACTAATCATTTTAAACTTGCAAGGTTTGTTTAAGGCAAATTCCTAAAAAAGGTCCTCGATTGGAAAAGCATTAAACACAAAAGGAAAAGCAGATGCATGCAGGGTCACAGCACTATTCTTTGTTTTCACAAAGAACAAAAAAAACACCAACGCATTTGGTTTTTAAGTGTGTGTTTGTGAGAGCGTGGTGGCCCCCTGGACTCCATTGAGAAGGTGTCACCCGGCTTCCAAACATTCAAGCTCTCAGTCCTATGATGCATAGTAGGGAAGGGGTGGGGGGTGTAGAGTGAGAGAGCCGTCACTGATCAAACACACAATGACCACATGCCTGCAAAAAGACCAAAAGGAAGAGAGGTCTGACCCTGAGCATTAATGGCATGCTGCAAAATTCACAGATTCCATTAAAATTTTTTCCTATATATTTGGCTCCTTTAAGCAACATCTTTAAAACAGTCCTTTCCAAAGCCAATCAAACCAAACCAAAGTCTGGCATTGCATCTCAGATATTGAGATCTCTGATGATGCCACAGCAGCTACAGCACATTAATGCCATTTTTCACTTCAAGAACACCAATAATCTTCTCATGATAACTCAGAAATGGAGCACTCTGCCACTGATAATCAGAAAAGCAACTGCACATTTTCCCTACAGATCAGAAGAGAAAATCGTGGTCATTTCCATTCCTCCATCATTTTTCTTTAATCTCCCATCAGATGCTTCATTTTGGTTGTGTCAGAGCAGAGTTATAATGAAGCACATGCTAGGTGGATGCATTACACTGGTAATGTGAAAATGTTGAAAATATAGACTGTGCTTGTGTGTGACTGTGCATAATTTTGTGTCACAACCGTCTCCTTTTGATAACTAGCGCTGCTGAGCAGGAGCAACATCATCAAAGAGAGACTCACCTCTCTGGCACCTCGTTCCAACATCCTGCAATGAATGACAAACAAAATCCCCTAAAGGTAAAAAATGATCCGTTCCCAGGCTTAGAAGCTGGAGAGGATTGTGTACGAAAGAGATGTGTTGTGTGAAATCAACATTAACAGCTTCATTTAAAGGCAAGCTGGAGGAAAAACTGCAAACGGAGAAATGTGGCAAGACATGAAAATGTTTTTTTAAGCATGTTCTCCAAAACAGTCAGGTCAGGTCAAAACAAAACGTCAAAGCAATAGTTTGCACAACAAAAATAAATGTACTTGAAAACGTATCAATTTGCCAACGTCTTCTGGAAACTTGGACTTAATTTGTTTGGGAAGACATTACTCAGATCTGTAATGCCTCATGTCAAATTGGAAAGAACAAATATAAATTTGTACCTTGCTGTGCTTCACAAAGCTGACTCTTTTAAAGACTTGTCATCAAAGAGTCATTTTTTATGCTTAAAATAAAAAGAAACCCATCATTCGGTTTTATTGTCACATTTTATGCAATTATAACCTAACAAATAAGCTACATCAACTGTGACTCATGTACTGCTAAACTTGGAGGCATGATAATATTGTGCTTTTGGTTATAATTTTTACCATAAATGATTATTGAATGTTCATTCAAACTTGTTTAAAAAAATACAACATAATCATGACAAGTAATCTTTTCACAAACCTCTATGCAAAAATCATCCAATGCACATCATTAACTGGTAAGCCAGTTAAGGAAATTATGATTTCAATCATTTTACAGCAAAAATGAAGATTCCTTTGCCATAACCCATAATGTTAACTGTATATTATAATATATTTTGTGACAATTAAATTCAACATGTTCCCATCTTGAAATATCCAAACTTTTCTTTTAAAATGCATTTCTATATCTTTGTTACTTCTAGTACTGAGATAGAAAATTGAGATCTTATTCTAGCATTCACTTTCTGAATGCTGGGAATTTTCTGACTTCTCCAAAAATGTTGCACCATCTTTTTTTGTGTCAGCAGGTGTTGGAAGAAAAAATATTTTTTTTTTCTCTCTCTTAAAAAGAGACCATGTTGCCTTGACGCGTGCACAAAATTTAGGATCCCAGCTGCTTTACTTTCATGTTCACAGCAAGTGGGGAAAAAAAAAAACATATTGACGCAATACTAGAAAACAAACAGGGATGTAATGAATTAAGCAACAAAATATAAAATGGAAATTGAAAATAATGCACAGAGAAAAATGGAGAAATAAAACCAAACTTTGTATAAAACTTTTTAAACACGATGAACTTGCAGTGATATCACAGTGTGAACCCAGCAGCCTGGTATTAGCAGTTATGTTTTATTCATCGGCGTTCTTCCTTGTCATTTCATGTGCCGCTCTCTAACTACATGCAGCAGGCAACAGAGCACAAGGTGAAAAACAGGATTACAGTAACTGTAAATAATAAAAATGGAAGCCGAGCAGATATTCGGTTAATCTGAGTTGGGGATTAGCGTGATGATACCCCGTCACATGCCGCAGACTGGGGGAGGGGCCTCGATAACGGAGCAACACAAGCACACAGCCAACGCCGAGCTTAATGTGCGCAGTTAGGGAAAGAGGATTGTAGTATTATCAAAGTTTGACTTTGAACTGCGAGTGACTTTGCAGCAGAGACAAACAAACCCAGGTAACGTGTCAAAAACAAAGTAATTCTGTCAGAGCGGTGCTTCACAGAAGGAGGAGGAAAGATAATGAAAAAGAGAAACAAAAGCTTTTGAAATAAAGCTTTTATTTCTTAGGAAAGTTTCCTTACTGTGTTAATGACATAATGAAACTTCCTCCAACTCCCTCACTCACTCTTCCTCCTGTTTATTCAGATTAATTTCTGCCATCTCTTCTGTATTTTGATGTTTTTAAAGAGCAGTTACAGATGTGTTCAGTTTTTTTGTAGCTCCCCAGGTTGACAAGAAGGACAGAGTTATGTCTTAATAAAGCATCTGGACTGACTGTAGCATCAGTACCAGTTGAGTCTTGGTCGACTGACTCAACTGAGTCATTCTTGGTTGAATGACTCAGATGCTGGGAAAAATGATTAGATGCTGCAGCTAATTATCAAAGGTAAAATCAAGGAGGAGGAATGTTTGAACAGAGTGATTATTTTTTTGTTCAATAAAGCAATATGTGCGATTCCTCCAAACAGCTGATCAGCAGCCAATTTAAATGGCTGCTGCTGTGTGCCTGCTCATTTACCTGGCTGCAGGAGCTCAGACCCATCGGTGCTACAAGTGAAACCTACAGGTTCTGAAGTCTGACCAATTTAGTTTACTTTATAGCAGAACCGTCCAGAAAGCACCACGGAGGTAAGTCACATACAGAGACATATTCAGCTGCCTTTAGATTATTAGAAAGGTGTGCATGTGTCAAAGTGGCTGAAGAGACCAAAGTGGGAAGATGAGAAGAAAGAGAGGTGCTGGCCAATAAATGAGCAAGAAAGACAAACAGATGGAGACACAGAGGGAAAAGAGTCAGAGTAAATGCCTCAGGCCAGCACTGACCTCAGCTAAAATTACCCTGCTGTCGTTTTGCTCCGCTGCGCCCAACACCTACTCAGCACACCAGCTAATGTTCCCTTGTAGAGCATGGCGCACCGTGTCAAAGGTGGAAATCAGGAACATTTTGGACCATCAGTGCAGCAGGGACACCTTCTCTTTTTTTTTATCCGCCTAATGTACATGAAATTCAGGTAATAACAAAAAGATTTATTTCCCTCCCCAATCAGTATTTTCTTATTATTATTGATTCTTTTTTTTTATTTATCAGTAATCCTGAAAACAAAAATAGAGGCACATTATATGTGGTCAAATCAAAATAGTCTTTAACTGCAGGACATATTGATTTACAATCACCATTGTAACATCATTTTTTGCTAAATTGCAATTGGAAGGGACGGCTTAGAGGCAATATTTCATTGGAGGTAATATGTCAAGTGTCACATATTCAGACTCACTAATATATCTGACCAGTTGGATGGGCTCCAAATGCCCTTCATAGACACCATAGGAATAATTTTAGTGGGTGAGATGCTAAAGATTACAGACATTTGGTGGTAGAAATACAAAAATACAAAGATTCAGAACAATTTGAGTGCAGCATTTCAACAGTCAATGCAATGCTGCACTCCACATGTTGACACTCAAATATCAACATACAATATGTTGATATTTGATATCAACATACAATATGTTGATATTTGATATCAACATACAATATGTTGATATTTGATTCAACATCTGATATCGAGCAGCCCTAACAATAAGTATCCAACACATTTCTATGTGGAGGACAAAGCTTAATAATTTATCCAATACAGAATTGTTCATGCTGTTTTTTTAGACTAAAGATGAACTTTGGCTACTCATGTCATGCTGCTCATTTTTCACTGACATCCAGCCTATTCACAAACTTTAATTGTCTTTGTTTGCTCTTCTTCATCAAATCATTTCTAAATGTCAGCATACGTCACAAAAATGTGCATCTTTTTTCTTTCCACGATTCATCATCTCCTGCAGTGTTTTTCAACCCTCAGAGCAGAGTGCATGTTTTAGACGTTTCCCCACTTTAAAACACTTGATTCAAATGATTGCAGTTCAGCAAAAGCCTTCTAATCAGCCATCAACTGAAATCAGGAGTGTAAAAGCAGGGAACCATCTGAACATCCGGGGTGGTTTGCCTCAATGACCAGGGTTCAGAAACACTGATTTAGTTTAACAGCAAACTGGGATAAAAACAACTTAAGCAAAAAGAATAACATTAAGGAAGAAATTGCAAATAAATCATATTTCTTTAGAAACATGATTATACAAGACAAACTTGTCTTGCATAATGTAGAGATACCGTATTTCTGAACAAACTGAAAACATTCACAACTCAGAGAATCCCACTGTGGTTTAGAAATCCCAAAGCACTGAAGTGGGACATTTTTCTCTGGAGACTACAGCAGCACAGCTGTATGCTACAAATGTTTATGCACCCAGACACAGTAGTTCAACTATTAAATGTTGCAGTTTAAACCTTCACACACAAGGTGTGAAGCAGGAAAGGATTTCTTAAAATAGATATATTTTACTATCAGAGTAACTGCGTTCAAGTTCAGGAAACATTTGCAGGTATTTTGAATTATTTAACTGGCTAGGGAGTGACAATATTTTATATATATATATATATACACATACATATACACATCTGTAAAGCTTTCTGAAATGAGTAACGGAAGCCATTGAATATTTTCGCAACATGAAATGTTTTAAATAGATTTCTTTAAAAGAGCTTCTTTCATGTTTGTATCAAGCGTCATTCTAAGTCATTTCACTAATGATAAAATTCACTAACTCCCTCAGTAACAGAGTCCACACAGAGGAGTGTTGATTTAAAAGTGACATGGAAACCTTTAGTAGTAGAGTGCATTCACTGATCTGACTGGCTATTGACTGATGTCACCGGCTCTTTTCTCTGTGCATCTCTAATCTAAAAAGGATACAGAACTTTGTGATTTAACCAGACAAAGTCTCCTTTGAAAAACAGTTTTCGGCCTTTCACGTTTCACATTCTTTTTCAAATAGGACAGAAAAAGCCCACTGGATGCTCCTATGAAGGCTTGATAATTGTTAACATGGCATGCTAACGCTGGTTTACAAAACTTATTAGCTTTTTGATCCTGCATCCGCCTCTTGTGGAGGATTCTAATTTCATACTTGCTGACACCAACCAGTACTTGTTGTCACTTCAATTTATGAGTCATTGTTAAGCTTCTGATTAGGGGTTACCCCAGGAAAAGACAGTTTGGTTCGGTGCAGCTTCTCATCTACCTCGTTCTTCTGACCTCGTATTCAATTTACATTTCTGGCAACAGCTGTAACAGTCTGCATGTGCATGTGTGTGTCAGCAGGTGACCAACATGCAGGTGTGTGTGTGTCATTGCAAAGCCTTTAGCACCTAAAACGCTTCTCTGCCGTCTCTTATAACGCTATCATGTGTGTGTCTGTGGGTCTTTGTGTGAGGTGTGTGTGTGTGTGTGAGAAAGGCTGATTTCTCTCACACACACACACCCCCACACACCCACATGGCAGCAGCGTGAAATGCGTTGTGATGTCTTCTCTATGGGAAGTTGGTCTCAGACTGAAGCTGAGACGCTCCCCATCTAAGACTCATTGTCTTGCTGTGACACACAAACACACATGAGTGCACACACTCTCATATACAGCTCAACAACATTTTTCCCACCCTGAGGTATTGAGTTTGTGCCCCACTGCTTTTAGCTGTTTTGTAATCCTTGGTTTTCCAGGTTCATAAAGGGTTCAAGACTTAAGGAGTTGGTGTTTTTTACTAAGTGCATGTTATGATTTAGGGTTAAACTTTCAGAAGCTTTAGCTGGCCCCTGGCTAAAGATATGACAGATTAATATTCAGATACATAATAAAGCAACAACTGTATTTGTGTTGCAGGTATTTGGCTGATGGGACATTTGAACTTCACAGTTATGTTTAATGATGGATCAAATTTGGGATTTTTTCAGGGGGGATTAATGCTCTTTTACACCACAAGTTATATTTTCAATTGATATACACTCAACAATTGATAAGCAGCTGTGAACAACTTAGAATCCAAGACATGTTCAAGTGAATTGGAACAGCCAACATCAGACCACCAGCCTACTAAATTGCAGAAGACTTACATTTTCTCAAAAAACATGGGGTTTTTTTTCCTGCAACTTCACAATAAATGAATACAATTACAATGTTTGGGAGGAAAGCTTGTTGAGATATGGCAACAAGACTTAATTAAATGGAAGACTTTTTTTCCCTCACTACATTTTTGTCATATTTGGCTTTTTAATCATCTCAAGGAGGTAGCTACCTGCTCAGTATTGAAGAATGACCACTGAGCAGACCAACCATTAACAATGGTGTGTTGGCATTTGATTAGTAAATAAATAGATTCTATCCTTTGTAAAACAGAAAACATGATTAGAAAAAATGTGACGCAAGAAGCAAAAATCTAAGGACTTTACATCACTGAATAAAAGACCATCACAGTCATTGCTACCATTTGTTATTTTGGTCACATTTATGGAAAAACTCCATCAACTCATATGTTTAATGCTTGATCAGGCTGCTCTGCAAAAGAGAAGGACATGCCAATTCAAGAAAGACGTAACAACTTAAATTTATGATTATTGTGATGCTATAATGCAGAATGATTTAGAATGTTTTATCCTATGTAGCACCAGTGTGATCAAGTATGCAACCTTCTTCTTCAACAGGATTCCACAACCTAAATATAGGCCATGAAGAACCTAAAGGAAACGGACAGTTCCGATGTTTAAGCATGCATGCGAGTAGGAGTAGTTAGCCACAAAAACAGCACAAATGCACCAAAAACCATGACCACCATCACCACTTCACTGTCTCCCAGGGAAACAAGAGGCATGTTCAAAATGAAGTAGCAGAGAGAGGAGGAAGAAGATGAAAGACTTAAACAGCAGGATGATGAACACAAAAGGACCATTTTAAATGTACTTCTTTACAAGGATGTAGGAGGATACTTCAGGAGAAACCTAACAGAGTACTCTAGAAGTTTATCAACTTATTCTGACTCTCTAACCTTGTTATAATAAATGGCCCAGCAGAATGCAGTAAAGGCCTAAGAAGTACAACAAATACAACATAAATCCCTCCAAGTAGAACATAGAAGTAGGGAGTCTACATTAAATATACACTATACCTTCTCATCTTGTGATCTTGATGTATTTCACTCCCAGTTTTAGTAGATCTTTGAAACAAGTAAAAGACTGCTTTCTCTGGTCATAAATGAGTGTTTTTAAAACAAATCCTTGCCTCTTTCTGTCTATCTTTCACATTTTAAATAAAGCTTGGAAACAGCCAAATAAGTGCTGGTAGGATAAAAGCAATGGCCACTTCCCTCGCTCATTTTGGCCTGTTTTTTTTCTATCTTTGGAAATTCTCCAGAAACGCTTGTTGCCATTTTCCTCAAATCATTTCTGCTCTACACCATCTTGTTTCTCCCAGTCAAATTTGTCCCATCTTTTCTCCACCTCCCCCTCCTGTTCAGCCTCCACCCCGTCTCCACAGAGCTCTTGCTGGTGATATTTGGTTTTAGGGAGGGTGCACAGCGGCATTGCTGGCATCTGTTCGAAGGCCTGGCATCTTGCCAGTCACCGAGAATCACAGCAGCAGCCAGAGTCATGCTGTTGGATTTATCTCCAACCAACCTGTCAGCTGATGCTCTTTGTGGATCTGAGGCGAGTGGCCGCAACCTTTTTGGCATTGGCACTGTCAAGGTGAAGCAATAAATGATTTAGAAATGGCACAAGAGAGTCGATTAATGGACACTAGAATGCAGAGGAAATGAGACAGCCTTTTAGGAAGAGACACTTTCACAGACTAAGAGCTGGTGCCTTCAAAGAAATGAATGACACCGGGTAGCAAGGGAGAGAGGGAACAATAGGGGAAACGTACATAAAGGTAGAGACTGAGCAGATGAAGTGATTCAGAGAGTGAGAGCGAACCCAGGAGAGAAGCATACCCACATCTGAAGCTTACAAGATATGTAGCAAAGAGAGTGAAGAGAGATGAAAGTCATAGACCTCATTTCCACCACAGACAAAACGTCTCTCTGTAAAGAACAGTGGATGACCTTGTGGTTTAAGGTACATTTCTTACATTCTCTCTGAGCAACACTTACACCACGCAAAACAAACAACACCTGTTAGACAGAAGGCAAGCTCTTTAAAAGCTAATTCTACCTCACCTCCAGTACTGTCCACTATCAAGAAACTCAAATCTCTGGAGTCACAGAGACGCAGTCAGCATTCTTATTATTTGAGGGTTCAGCATGTCAACAAAGCAATATGAGGGATCCATGTGGTCTTCAATGTAAGTAATAAACCATCTAACCATAAATACAACCACTTTTAAATCCTCTTCAATGACCAATTTATGTTCAGACCACAAATACAAGTCTTGTTCTTCATTCAGTTTAAGAGAGAAAAGCCAAGGTTCAATTATTTAAACTCCTTGGTGAATTTCAGATATTTCATTGCTTACACATGAAAGTGATAAAATTCTGGCCAAGGTATTGGTTGAGTAGATGTATTGCGTTATGAGATTTTTAAAAAGTTGCTTCACATGGCAAAGTGCTCTTAATGAGGTGCTAGGGACAGTGAGAAATGTTTTCTCCTGTGTAGTATAAAGTAATGAAGGGCTGCCCCTCCCACACCTGTTGTTCACTGCTGTCTGAAAAAAGGCTGTTACACTTTTTATTTCTATTTTCAAGCAAAACAAAGCTGTGAATGTTTCTGAAAGCCTGGTAAAAACCAGCCTCTTGTTCTATGCTTTGCTTCTGTACAGAGGGTCTGGATCCTTGGCTGCTGAGAAAAGATTGCTTGTGAACTCTATTGAAGTTTTAAACTACTGGGTCGGATTTTATCCAATCGCTGACATTACAGTATTGCATACGGCTGTGATGTGCTAGCTCAATAACATTTTGCAGAAATTGCGTGTGCTGTAAGCACCTTTTTGGGTAAATAGGACCACAGCATATCTGCCAGCAATGAAATGTGAAATGTGTTGCTCCGACTTTAACGGCTCAAAATTTGGAGGGGTGGCCAAAACAGACTGAAAGGATTTGGTCACTTCCTCTGTTGCCATTGGCAAAATTGACTACAATTGTAAAAGCGCAGAAAATTGATGTTACTATTCAAAACTCCTTTTGTTCACTGATTGAAATTCAACCAGAGAAATCAAGCTTAATGGGAGAAACTCAAGACGAAGCACTGAAGGGAGATGAGAATTGAACAGAATTGCACAGGAAGGCAATGGCCAGCCTATATTTGCAGAGACAGAGAGCACAGGCACTTATGGTGCGAGATCTTAAGGAGCACCAACAATTACTCTCTTTAAAGATGAGAGTATTTTGAAACGAAAGTTTATAAGGTAAGAAGTCAACAACAGGACAATGACCCGAGCAGATGGACTGATCAGCTCATCATACATGTGCTGCACTATTAAGAACAGAATGGTATAGATCCATTCACTTGGAAATTACTACTAAATTCAATGGGTGTTTATTCCATTTTTTTCTTTAGATTGTGCATCAATCTAAAGAGAGTTTAAGACTAATAGTAAACGTTGGATATTTTTGCAGCAGTTGTAAAAAAACTTCCTTTTTTCATTTCATTTTTTTTGCTGCAAATGTTTGTATAAATACTGCAAAACCATGAAATAATTATCATATTACGAGAATTGCATACCATCCCACACTTATTAACTTCCCAACCTATACAAAGATAACCCTAAGAGACCACAAAAAGCAGCCATATCTGATAAATTGGAGAAAACCAGGCGCACATGACTCAGCATTAATTATTATGACACATAATTCTGCAATCCAATCCCGGAGTGTCAGACATGGCATAATCTCTAAAGCAGTTTTAGTTTATATGAAATGTATTTGTAAGCCTGATTTCACCTATCCAACTCCATACATCAACCGCAGCATAGGGTTAATAACAAAACAAGCGTAATAATCACATGTAATATCAGTTAAGGCCCCAAATCCGCTTTACTGAGGATCTGAATTAGTAAGAAGTACAAAAAAAAATTCCTTTGGTCATGTGACTTTTGATCCTGGATGAGAGGTTTGTGCTGAAAGGGGATTTCCAAAGAGCCCCGAAGAACAAAAATAAAGTGTGTACTCTCAGTCCAGGTTCGCTCATTAAAAGTTACTCATGAGCTGTGAACTATGGGATTCACGCATTGAAATGAAAGTTCATATTGAACACAACAAGTGTAAAGATCTATAAAATAACGCAAGTGTGAATGTAGAAACTCTGGGCTACTTACGACAGTTCTCCTCATCGCTGCTGTCTGAACAGTCATTGTCATCATCACATCTCCAGAGGCTTGGGATGCACACTCCGCTCTTGCACTGAAACTGCCCTATTTCACACTCTGACTCGGTATGAGTTCCTGTGGTGTCAGAAAACAGCAGCTTGTCAGTTTTTTTGGCTTGGTGGTATTCAAATTTCAGATTAAGAAATTGATTCTGAAATGTGGTCGGGGTTAAAGGTCATTTTAATTCTCAAACTTCAGGAAGTTAACTACTAAAGTAGGAACAACCTGCACAAAGCAACCAATTTTTGAGCATGGAATGAGAAAGAGCCATTAAATTACCCTGTAGATGTATCTGCTTTTGGTGTAACATCCAGATCCAATCAATATTGATGTATTACTTCCAGTAATGCAGTCTGCTCATGGCCGGTTGTCCCAATATGTTGACTTTAGTGCAACAATGAGTGCCTGCCACGGATGCTGTGCTGGCATTTAAACGGATCTGTTTAGGTTGACGTGTTTTGCAGTAATTTAGTAACTGCAGCGCAAACATTAAAAACAAAGCATTTCCAGCCAGCACTTTGCTGATCACAACCCCACAGGCAGGCGGCCATCCTCTGGCTACAATCTCAACATCAGCCGCTTGCTTGCATGTGCTGCTTCCCCTCACTGTCACCTCGTGTCACCTGTGTTAACGCTCATAACATTTGACCAAAGTGACAATGAAGACTAATCTCCTGGATGCGTGTAGCGGCGGAAGTACCCATCGGAGGCATTAGCGCTGCTCTAATACTCAAACGGACCACTTTGACAGGCGAGTCGGTTCGCGGAAGGCAGCGGTTCCCCCCCGCCATCCTGAACCCGGCGAAGCGCCGCTGCTACGATGCAAATCCCCCCCCCCCCCATCTCCCAGCCAATAAGTGGCTTACCTTTAGCGTGGCCGCTGAGCTCCATGAGTAACAAATGTAGAAGCACGAGCTTTCCGACGCCGGTCCACATCTTTAGATCCTGGACGGTCTGCGGATGTGATCATGCAAAGTGAGGGGATCTCCAGCTCCAGCCCGTCTGCGGCGGCTCTGTGCTCCTCTCGGTGGCTCAGCTCCGGAGCGTGTGAGCCCGATCAGCGCCGGCTCGCTGCTATAGTGAGTGACGCTTATGGGCGGGATAGCGGCTGATGGTTGTTTGCGGTTATAATACCAGGAAGAAAAAAAAAAGGCGCTACGTTGTCGGGTTGTTAACCAGGAAGAGAAGTGCTGAGTCACTCTTTTGGTAACACATCACCGGTAGTTATCCTCTAAACATGAATGTGAGAAAAAGAAAAAGAAACTTTGTGGAACGAATACAGGTGGATCTCAATAAATTAGAAAACTGTAAAGTCAAGTTACAGTTATTCAATTCTTAAAGTAAAACGCTTAACTGTTATTCATTTCAAAAATAGTTTCATTCATATTATTGAATGCACAATCATGGTGGAGACTGCTGACTTGACAGCGTAACTGAAGCTGTGAAGCTAATGGAGTCCTGAGTTCTGTATCACCACTCCTTCTTCCATTGGAAGGTTAAGTGGAAGGAAGTGATGGAAAGAGATGAGTAGCTCCCAAAAACATTGTCAATAGAAGAAGGATTACACCATATGTAATAATCCAGATGAGATAAAGGCCACTAGTAAAGCAAAGGACTGGATTTAAGCACCATGTTTTAATTTCCTCTTTCCAGATGAAATTAAGTTACATTTACTTTGAAATATCAAGCTCACAGAGCCTGGAAGAAAAATGGAGAGACATAGAATCCATGTTGCGTTAAGTTTCCAGAGTCAAGAATAATCTGGCATCCATCCTAGCTGCTGAGCTCTTCATGCTTCCCTCTGCTGACAAGCTTCATGGAAATTCCTACTTTTCTATTTTAACCAGGACTTACAATCCTCCCAAACCGACAAAAGTACCAATTCCAGGTATAATGACCATTCCAACTCTGTGCTTCACTAGCCAGAAAACTCACTTGAATTAAATCATAGAGAAAACATGTGGTGTATTGCACAGAGGAAGACAAGAGACAACAGGCCCAATAATGCAATGATCAGACGGCTGCTATTAAAGGAACCTGGACCCAAATAACCAAAATCACAGCATGAGACATTGTCTCTTTTTCTACTATTTTTATGCCGGTTGTTCTTAAACTACTCCAGTGGATCCATGATAATTGTGGTTGTTAGAAACCACAGCCACCTACAAATAGCTAAAATCAGTGAATACCCAAGACCCCCTCCATAAACTGCCTATTTTAAAAGTTCATACATCAAGCATACCTTAATATCCATTGATACGTACAGTGGAAACTGCCTGGGCACAATCACAGAAGCTAACATTCATGGTCTTCCCTGTCTATACTCATGGAAGAGCGACCATTCAGCACCAAGAAAATTAAACAAGGCTTTTATTGTTAGAAAAATCAGGAATTTGTATTCACATTGTCAACAACTATTAATTTTGTTGCAAGAAACTGTCAGGGTAATGATGGTGTTATTTGCACAATTGTGTCTCATCTATGCTGTTTTTCAAGATGTAGATTTTCTGTTCCTTTTCATGGAATTTGATTCTAGACTGCTACTTATGTAAATAATTTGTGTAAAGGTAATTGTGTACCTCTTGCAAGGCAATGCAAAGTATTTTGTTCTATTCAATCTGAGGATGACATATTCACCTTACTAGAATAATTATAATCATGGAGGAACCTTATGACCATAATTCAACTAAGCTGAGCTAGAGCACGCACAGTTATATCTGCACAGACACTTAAAGCCAATGAAATAGCCAGATATAAAGGAGGAGGGGGAGAATGAAAAGCAGCATTTAAATTGAATAAAAAAGTGTGTTCAATGAGAGTGAACCGGCAGGTCTGTGTTTCTGGGCCATAAATATAGGTTTTAGTTTAGATCTGCTGCAGTTAATCATGGAAAGACTTTAACATATGAATCAGCACATGAATTATGAATAAAACTACTGGATAAATATTAAGGCCATGACAAAAAAAAAAAAAAGGTTGACAGCTGCAGAAAGCAGTAAAAGTCAGCTTTTACATCACTTTCTTATTTCTTCATTCATTCAAATAAAATAAGTGGAAAAAGAAACACATTTCTGTCCTTCCAATGCACTTTTTTTGTTTAAATATTTTAAAGTTGGTACCTCCGTTTCCTTGCAGCAAGAAGTTCTGGGTCGAAATCACAGCTTGGTGCTTTTCTGCATCCAGCTTACATGTTCTGATGCATGTGTGGGTTCTCTCCAGGTGCTCTGGCTTCCTCCCACAGTACAACAACATGACTGTTGAGTTAATTGGTCTCTCTGAATAGCCCTTAGGAGTAAGAGTGTGTGTGCATGCATGGTTGTTTGTCCTATGTGCCTCTGTGCGTACCTCGTCTCTTGCCCCATTGAGTCCTGGCACCAAGCCCTCCATCCCTCCATCCATAAGCGGATATAGTCTTTGAATGGGCAGATGCTTCATTGCTAACAAATATTTGCTCTATTTTCACATAATGCCATGTACATCTGGTGTCACTCACTGTGAATATGTTTTACGTCTTGTGGTTGTGCACATTGTGGTTTAATGAATGCACACCAAGCAAAGGATTACTCCATGTTTATTGCACCTACAGTACAGCCTTGCCGTTGAAGAGACTCGACGGCTGGATATGAATTGGAGCAGAAGAGCGAGGCAAGTCTTCTGCCCAGATTCACAAAACAGCTGCCAGCAACAAAGCCCAAAAAAACAGAGAAGAAAAAACTAATCTATGTCAGTGGAGAAATAGAGCAAATCCATAAATATATTTCATGTAGTAGCTACTTTGGGCGAGCAGCTGTTTCCTGGTTAAAAAGAGATGAAGACTTGATAGAATCGTTGGGAACGGTTCAAAATGTTTTGAATGTACATGAAAATAAAGAAGGCTCAAGGCTGTAAGGGGTCCATGGCAGAATTTGGTCCGGGGGCTTTCAACATTTCTTCAGGTGGATGGATTTCTAAATTCCAAAAATGGTAAATTTGTGTAGCAACATGAAACAACATGAGAACTCTTGGTGTCATCTGGCTGATTTGGGGTCTATAAGCAGCTGCTTAGTGCTCTCTGAGTGTGGAAAATCTACCGAAAACTAATATCTAAAGGAACTTACTGACACTTTTCTGAACATTGACTGGTAGAACTGTATTCAAAAATACACATTACTAAATAAGTGAAACCCCACACTGTGAAGGCCTTTTCCTATCAGCTCCCATGCAAGACGTCTGGCTAACAGTCCAATCCAAGGGCCATCATTACACAAATGAGAGTGAAATAAGTGAGAATAAAAAGTGAGTTTCCATGGTATTGATCAATAATTCATAATTATTGTGCAGAAAAGTGTATCTTCCATAATAATTATTTGCATCATGTTTGACCTCTAAAAATAACAAAACTTAAAATAATAGTAAAAATAAAAAGGTTTGCTGAATTTGGAAGAAAATGTCCTGACATTATGTCTAAAATCAGCCTGTCATTTTGTGTACATATGTTTATATGCTGAAGCCTTACTTATAACTTCCAATATTGCATTTTTCAGCAGTGACTCCCTTCAACATCACTTTAAGATATAAAAATGGTCTGTCTCTTAACATTTTATATTCCTAACCGTACCAATATCAAACACCAGGAACATAGCTAGTGAATAAAAATTAAAATGTAAGCTTTTTCAGTCTCCAATGAGAATAAAGTTATAAGAAAAGTGACATTTTAATGTCATTGAGGTTAGAACTTATTAAACCTTTTGCACAAACACAAATTAATTGCAATGTTTTTAATGATCACCAGCAGAGTTGGTGATCATTATTTGAAACGTAATAAAACCGATGACTGAACAACAATACTTTACTGGTATAAAAAAAGACTGCTGGAAACATTCTCTCCTGTTAAAGTCTTGATGCTTATGTCAGATTGCATTTTATTTCTAAAGGTGTGGAGGAGGAGAAAATTCATGACAAATGTTGCTGGAATTGTCAGCAAGGACAACATTTTTTCTTCAGCTTAACCAAAAATCTGAGATTCTACAGCAGGGAGGACAAGTATGCAGCCTCTCTTTAGATTGTCTGAGGAGAGACTAAGCAGCAGGGTAGTCTTATTTCCGCTCCATGCTGTCACTGTGTTTTTACACTCATGCAACTGTTTCATATTTTTAACCCTTGAGGTCAGTGCTGAAATTGTGTTCATCTTTCATCCATGCACACACAGCAGGAGCTAACTCTTGCATTCATCTTTGCCGTAGGACAGAAAGTGGGTCTGACTGAGACCCTCAGACCTTTAAGATGATTACTTTCCTCGTCTGTCGCTTTATCTTTCTGTCTGCCTCTCTTTGACGGTGTCCACTCTAGCCAGTTTCCCCTTCTCCTTGTCTTTATTCTCATCTCAATATCTGCCCTTTCTTTCCAATTTTCCTTTCCTTTCCACATGCCTTTTTCCAATCTGTCCATCTTTCTGTCCATCTCTAAACCCATTCTTTAGCTTGAGCCAGGTGCTGTTGTGGAAAGCCAATAAAACTGCTAGTCAGCAAATCTATCTGTCTCTCTGAGCATCACTCATCTATGTGTGACAAAGTGAATGTGAGGCATGAGATTCATCAGCTTTCCTATCACAGCTTGTGACCCAGAAGACACAAGGGAGGACCGGTCGTTGCCAGGTGTCTGCTGCAGGGACAGAGGGCACGAAGGGATTTAAATATCATTTCATCATAAACCAATATGGCTGGTTTGGGGAACTGAATGTCAAATGAACACCTCAAAATAGGATTTATCACTCATTAATGGATATTTATATTTGTAACATTCATAACTTCAACAGCCTATAAATTAAGGGGACAATAAATAGAAAACTAATGAGGAGCTTAAGTCTCAGACTCTGTAATAAACTGAAAATGTTTGAGTGTTGCAAAAATGCCAGGAAACAGATTGTCCAAGCAAGTTCTAGCATGATCATGAGCATCTCTGAAGAAGATATGGCTGCATGGAGGATGATACTTGCCATGGCAACAACAGCTGAACAATGAAGTGGATGGCTAAGGTGGTGGAGTTGTCAGCAGCGGAAGAACCAGTCCAGTTACTGGGACTCCAAAGACAGAGGCAGAAGCTGGAAGACCAATTGGTGTCAAATGTTGCTGCTGTTACCTAAGGGAAGGTCCAACAACCACCAAATGAAGGGAAAATATTGCTTAGTTAATACAATTTAGAGGGGGAATGGAGTACTTTCCCATCAACTGGGTAGAACGCAGCAGTACAAAGAAAGCTTTAAAAAACATTGGAACCCAACACACATCTTTTTTTTTTTTTTTGAAAAGTTGGACCATCAGAATCTCAGTATCAGTATGTTCTGAACTACTTCCAAACTTAGGTATTCTCTTTTTTTATTGTGATATATGACAGATACAAGTGTTAAAAATGGGTGTGCAAAAAAGACAATAATAGAGAAAAGAAAAAGAGAAATAGGAGAAGAGTCCAGTGTGGTACTTAGGTGCTTGTAGCAACACACATCTTAATGACAAGTCATTTATTGTTTTACCTGAGGCCATGCAGGTGAGGTTTGTGGTTATGTCCACTTGTGAAAAGGTCAGAAAGACCCAATTCTGTAGAATAAGTAATAATTCTCTGCTTCACCTGAGAGTAAATGGACAAGGAAGGTCAAGGGAGAAAATCAAGGAGGATGGATGGATGGATGGATGGATGGATGGATGGATGGATGGATGGATGGATGGATGGATGGATGGATGGATGGATGGATGGATGGATGGATGGATGGATGGATGGATGGATGGATAATAACCGTTTCTTTGATTCAGAAGTTAGATGTGAGTTCCTTCTGCTACAACTCAACACATTTCCATTTTAATCACACTGACCTGCACTGGCAGGGCAGTGAAAAACTATGTAGTGCTGCCAGGATGAATCTGTGCTCTAAGCCAGGCCACTGCTGGAACTGTCAGAGCTAGCATTTCAATTTAATGCTTCAGGGTTTTGCAGCTACATCTTTGTCCCAAAGAAAGAACTGAGACAGTGAATTAAGTTTTAAACAAAAGTGGGGAAACAAAGAAAATGCCACAGTAAGAAATATGCCAAATTTTAGAACAGCTGCCATAAAATCAGAAAGGATTTTGCTTTTTAACACGAACCGACCTTCAGAGTTGCTGTTCTTTTCATGAGGAAACAAACATGGTTTTGGTTGTTTTTCTCTGAGCATAAAAACATTAATTTGGCAGATACTTGGTTCAACCCAGGCATGTCGGTGGATTAGCAACACTTTGTGATTGTTGAAACAATTGCTAAGCTGAAACAAAAATACTTGCATTTACCTGTTTTCCAGTAAAATTGCCAAAATATTATTTGATGGCTCAAGGGCCAATAAGATTTCAGTACATGTTGTTGCAAGATATTCACACCCCTTGAACATTTTTCCATTTTGACATGTTGCAGCTAAAGCTTCACATCCATATTCAGATTATTTTTACCCCTTCAATAATTTTGTTCAACCAGTTAGGTAATTAGCAAATAGTGTCCAGCTTTTTGTAATTACTGTGAATATGGTTTTTTTTTGTTGGAAAAATATGTTATCATTGTTTTAGAATCACATTGTGTTATTATTATTTTGTGTTATTACCTATGTTTTACATATTATTATTATATTCAGCTTTTGGTTTATTGTTTATTTTAATTTATTCTCGTTTTTCCTAACCTTTCGACTTCTTTTTCTAGCTGTGACTTTGTTAATGCACTTCAACATAAAAAAAAATAAGTAAATAAATTCAGGGTTGTGATTATAACATAAAATATAAATTGTCTTTTATAGCTGCTTTTTGTTGTTATTGTTCATCTGGATTCTAAGAATAAGATCTACATAGAAAATACTGCAGGAGGAGTGTTTAAATCTGCTCAGAACATTGTAAGTGTGATTTCTGTATCAGGTCTGTGCGCATTTATGGGTGAGATTAACCAAAGAAATAATATCTGGATCCTTTATAAGTGCTTTCTTGCCTGGATGCTGTATCCCCCTAATACCTACTGTTGTGTCAAAACATAAACACATAAACTCAGCTACGGACTATTCAAAGGCTGAATTTTTCTCATGCTCTAGTAATCTAGTTAAATAATTTGGGATTACATTGCCTCAGCAGTGCACCAATAAGGGGATCAGCTCCCAGCCCATGAAATGCCCTCTGTTGTGTGGCACAAAGGGCATCTCGGTCGTTCGTGTATTTGCAGTTTAGATAATCTCCCTGTGGCTTTCGCACCAAATGCAGGCATGGTTTCATGTCTGGGAAGTGATGTTAACAGCTAATAGGGCTGTTTACTCCACCTCCTGGGCTGAGCTTTCACTTTGAGTTACAAAATTTAATCAGAAGCAAGTACACTGATGCAAAGGTTGGTGATGAAGGACAAAGGTGAAAAGAAAAGAAAATCTCAGAACAACAGAGATACGTTCTAATTCTGCCCTCAATCTTTGCAGGATCTAAGATGCCATTGTCACATAGAGACTGTTAACTGTTTAAATTAAATGCAGGCTGCTTTCCTTTTCCCTATTTTCTGCCTGCCAGATGCTGCTGTGTGTCTAGGGGAGTTCTTTTTCTGTGCTTCCATCAGTATTCATCCAGCACAACCTGCAACATTGGGGTTCCAACATACACACGAGGGTGAAGAATAAGAGGCATTACTATTCAGATTGGACTCTTTGGTGGATGGAGATAGATGCCTGAAAAAAGGAGAGATGTAACCGAGTGATAGACGAGAAAAGAGGAAGGGGCGGCGGTGTGGGAAGTTGGAGACAGCAGACAGAGGTGAAGGTAAAAGGAGGCAAAGCAGCCAGGAAGTGTACCCTCAGTCTGCCCTTTCCCCTCTGGGTCTTTACTCACACGTTCCCCTGAGAGACAAGCGCGAGGGCTGAAGAGAAGATACACATGGAGGTAAAAGGAGAGGTCAGACTATTAGGCAAGTAGAGGTGAAAGATGTGGAAAACCAGCAAACCTGCAGAGGAGATGAAAGAGAAAGGAAGAAGGGGAGTCAAAAATTCTCCCAGTTTGAGGAGGATTAACAAATCTGGGTTTGTACATCTTCATCTCATGTCCTACAAGACTTTAAACTCTCAATCTGAAAAATACATCAGTGTGATTAAACATGCTCAGGAAAAATTTGGAGAGGGATGAAAATGGCATCTTATAATAGTGCTTGAATATTGCAAAAGAAAACATCCCCAAGATATTTTCCTATTTCCACGATGGTTTTAACTTTTAAATCTACAATTAGAATAGCATTTTTCTTTGACTTTGCTGACAGCTACAATATTTTAGAAGAATTTTGCTTTGTGCCTTTTTCGAGCATCAAGCATCAAAATCTAAAACACATTATTAACATTATAGATTCGTTACAGCTAATGTAAATACAAAGTTATGTTTCTTAGAAAATTAGATTACATAAGACCAATAAATAAAGTTTTTAATACAGAAATATCAATTTACTGAAAAGGTCTTCATGTAGTGTAAAGAGCAAGTACTTAGTTCTTTTTTGAATGAAATATTCCAGCCATTCTTGAAGGATCAGCCTGAAGCATTGCTGAGGTGTTAAAGTCCAGATTACTTTAAAAGCAGACTTCAGCCATTATCTTCATCTTCACAATACTCCATATGGGATTTACTTCAATCAATCAGTCTTTGTGATACCATGGTGATTATCTCAGGAAATGAAACCACTATTCTTTTCATTAATATTCTTGGATGCATCTCTCTGAGCAATCTGCTTGTTTAGGGGTTACTTTTGTGGCTTTGCATGTGACTGCGGGGGGGACAACCGTGACCTCAGCAGTCTTCCACATGACTGTGTTGGCAATAATGTCACCATAGAGTGACATTTCTGATATAAAAATCCTTGTAAAAACAATTCATAGATTTCAATAGCTGTAAGAAAATCATTAAAATAATACCTAACAAATGTATGTAGCATAGAATATACTTTGAATTACACAGAGGGTATCTGAATAAGGTGTGTCTGCCAAGAAAAAAAAGTGTGTAGAACTGAGTGAGCTCTTGTTTACGTTTCAGTTAGCATCGCTGAGTCTGTATCACCTTCAGTATTATTTGCTTCTGGGACAAGCATGAAAAATCTCCATCTAAATGCAAATCATAAATGCCATTTTCAATTATTTTTCTAATGCGCTGTGTCTAATTTTCATGGATGTAGATCAAACTGTTTCCATCCATACAGGTTGGGTGTAATTTCACACTGAAACTACTTTTCTCTGAAATTTCTCTGCTGCTATTTAGAATGTTTCATTAATAGTTTTTTCTCATGACAGTTTATTAGTTTTTTTTTTCTAAAATAATAAAAGTTATTGGAGAAAATGAACAAAACAATGCAATAAAATTGATCAAAATGGTTTGGGAACACTTTATATATTAAAAAATTCTGGAAATCTTGCCCTTATTTTTCATGTAATTGGGAAATGTGAGGTTGATTTCTGCACACATCAGAACCTTGTGGTCCTATCATACACAGATGCATCGGGTGAAGGTCAGAAGTCATAACACCATGAGTGTGCAATGTGTCTTCACCCACAACAACACCAGGGATGTCCAATTATTTTCTCCTCAGCAGGGATTTAACTGGAGAGCTCCGACACTATTAATGAAGTGAGATGGAAAATCAGGCTGCAGGGATGACCTGGCTTGTGTTCAGAGAGGCATTTAAAGGGAATTAAGAACAAGAGGATGAGAAAAGAAAATTGAGATCAGGCTTAATCCTTCTGTCCGAGCAGTAAACAGCATTCGGTGGAGAGCAATGAGCAAGAAAGTCATATCTCCTTACACTGTGTAGTGCACACAGCTGGCACCACACATGGATGATTCACAGTAATATGGTTATTGTATTTCTTCCATATGAGCCTGATAGCTCAAAATAATATGATTGAACTGTATGAATTTACAAAAAGGTTTCTGTTTTTTTTGTGTTCAGCTCTCAGAGGTGGATTAACAAAAAAATTTAACTCTGATCAGTTACGCATTTGAAGCTTTCAATCAGCACCATATTATGTTAAATCTGACGAGTGAAATAATATAGAAATAACCTCTCAAAATGCTTTGTACTCATTGACTTTGATGATGTCTCAATCAGTATTGATTTACCATTCTCTGTTTTTATATCTCTAACTGTTGTAGCTGTGTAGGCAGCTGTCTGACACGACCAATTGGGATTTTAACCCAGAGAGATTTTCAAGTCATTCTCCAAAGTTCAAATCCAACTGTAGTGTCTTTCAAAAGCAGCCACAAGTCAAATCCCAAGTCAAAACTAACTGGAACAATCATTTCATCATCAATCTCATCTGCTAATAAAGATGCATTATTGTAGGTTAGAAATTTAGTTCAATACCATTTTTTTCATTAGGCCTAATTAAAGTAGTAAAGATTTAACAATTAAAATTATAATCTTTCAATACTTATGAATTCTATTGATTTAATCGTTTAGCATTGGATTCAACACACTACAATAATACTTATGTTATTTGGAAAACTAATTGTTATTCTTATTCAGTCAGAAAAAAAAATATAGAAAGAAAGACATCTACCAATATCTAGTTTCTAAATTAATCAAAGTACTTTATTTTGTCTTTGCAGTGACTACGATAATACCTTTAATATATCTGTTTATATTGACCAATCCTTCACTATCAGAGTCAGAGAATGTTTAATAATGCTGAGAATCCATATTTTAAATCTACATGTAAATGTTTTTGTCTTGCCCAAATAGTAAAGGTATGGGAATGAAGTGTATAAATGAAAACATGCACACAAACATGATTATAAATAGACATTGGTTTACGAAGGGCATCTCTGAGTATTTTCAGTTCTTGTCCATCTGATGCAACGACTAAGAACAAAAAAGAAGGTTAGATTGTCCTCTCTGCTTCTCGCCTGGGAAAGTGAACTTGAAAATCTCAGAAACAGGAAGAGGGATAGTGCAGCAAGGCACTTCTGCTTCTATGTACATGGGTTTCTCCACAGGGGGGGTTTGCTATACGCTTGTAGTTATATGGCTCACAAACAACCTCCCTAGGGGATTAAGTGTAAGGATTCAGATGGTGAGAATAGGGATCTGGTCTGTTCTTCTGCTGAGTCCCTCCTGTGTTCAAAGATAGAGGTCAGCTTAGACCACGGCGTGCTTGCAACCCGGTGCCTAAGCTCAACAAGAGACGATTAAAATAGGTCAAGTGAAGCTTTGTGGAGCAGCTCTTTGTCAATCTTTAAACTCAAACTGAAAGCCTTAGAGAAAGAAATCTGGTGGGAAAAGAATGTCCCCTTATTAGCTATATTCGAGAGGTTTGTTAATTTTTTTTTATGATAATATCTGGTAAAATCACACTTATGATTTCACACAATCGAGTAAAGTGATTATTTGCCCCTGTTTGCATTTCAGCACCTAGCAGAAGATGTTCTTTTACGAAAACAGTCACATTTACTGGTCTGGTGATGCTTTAAGCATTACTTGAGATGCAAATACAACAGAATCATAGCTGACTGATTTTCCATTGGGGTTTTAAGCTCCAAGCTACCTATTACAAACTCACATCTGCTCCTATTCAAATCTGTTTAACACAATTTCCACTCATTCCTAGACCCAACACAAACACCAGCACCATATGTTTAGATTTTTCAGCCTAATGGTCTAGACCCAAGAAAATGGGTCAGGGGCATATTTCTTCTAGGCCACCATGTGACAGCAGAGCTATTTGTTTCATTAGACTGGCTCCCAGGATGACTGACTAAATTTCCTTGGGTGTAACAAAATGGTAAACAAATGGTGTTTGCAAGGCACAGTGAATCCAAAATCACTAAGCTATGGACCACAAGCAGGCTGCTACCTGCTTGTGGTCCCTTTTATAAACAAGGGTAATATTTATGGCTTCATAAAAAAACAACATGGTGTATGTTTATCGCATCAGTGTTCCTCTCTTCAATCACTTCAGTTTGCTTGAGTTATGCAGTACCATATAACAACAAAAGCCATTTCAAAGCACTTCAAACAGGTCTGATACATACTCACTTATGTTTGATCCAATTCAGTCCAAATTCAGTTATCAAACCAGTTCATTCCAATCAAATATGAATGTAGTGACACTCAGTTTTTAATGACAGACAGCTGAATTTGATAGAAATTACAATTCAAAGCATAACTTAATATTCAATTCCAGTTTAGCTGACTTAATTAAATTGTTGATTTGACAGTTAATTGTAACGTCTCCATTTATAGCACTGTCCAGAAAAGATAGAGAGCTAAACACCGAAGCACCAGGACCACATTGAAAAATATCCAGTCTGACTTGTACTAATGCCAACTTTAAATTATTTTAACTTCAGTCATTTTTGGTTAATTGAGAAACACTTAAAGGTCTTGTCCTGAATGCTGCTGAAATGCTACAGAGCTTCCTTTCTACTAAACATGAAACGTGCCTTTTAGACCAAGTACCCATATAAAATTTGCTATTGTTCTAGCTGAAGAGAATTAACTTTGATCCATGTACCAACAGAAAAAAACTTTATAAATACTGGAAATTGATCCTAAAATTGTTATGGTTTAAACTGTGGCGTTCCACAAGGTGCAGTTTTAGGCCCGACAGATTTTAATCTTATTTGTTTTGGTATACTTTGAAGAAAGGTATGCTGATTAAACACTGCTCACTGTTCTTCATTGCTAGGTGTCCTGATGATAACAACAGATACTCTGATGTGCTTTTAAAGAATATTTTAGATATTAAGTACAAGCAAGGTGGGGCCCAACTCCCAAAGCTGAAAATATTTTGCAGCAGGACAAAGTTCTAAACATTTGTTTAATTCTGACATATTGACTGGCTTTATATTGTTTCTAATTATTACTGCATATTCTTCTTACATTTGTTTGTAAATTCCAAGCTCCCAAATTACAGTGTTGACTGTGAATAGAAAAAAAGAAAAACACTCTTTGAATCTACGTTCCTGTGGTCTTATTCACACACAGACATGCACACCCACGCACACAGAAAGCTTCTTGCTCATCTCACTGTTCCCTTTCCTCCTGCAGCTCATCTTATAGCCTTTGTTAACATAAAGAGGCACTGTAGTCCAGTGATGTCACAATAAATTTCAGCCAGATCTGCCCATGTTTCTGCTAAATCTCCCCTGACAGGTGTTTTGTCTTTAGTTTGGAGCTGCTCTGTAAACAGGCAACAGTGTTTGAGACAGAGAGCAACTTGGAAAGAGTTTACTCAGTGATGCTAGATGCTTTTTTTTATGAGATTTTAGATTTATGGCTTTGCTCAGGAATGAGTGTTTTTCAATAGCACACTTGCAAGTGATCACAAACCTGGAATTTAATCAAATTTTGTCATGTAATAACAAATTTCAATGTATTTTATTGGATTTTATATGGTGGATTATTACAAAGTACCTAATGATTGTGAAATGGAAGAAAAGGACACATGGTTGTCAAACAAGGTTAGTGTAGCATGCTTCTATCTTCAGCCTCCCTGAGTACAGGCTTAGTCGAACCAGTTGGTGCAGTCACTTATTGGCACATACCCTCCAGTTAGATGTGCTTCTACAGGATTTGCACATCTAGGTAAATATTTTGCCCAGTCTTCTTTGCAAACAAGTTCAAGCTCAGGCAGATTAGATGGAGAGCTTCTGTAAACGGTGAGTCTTACCTTAAATTTTAAATTGAATTTAGATTCAGACTTTTACTTGGCCAGTCTATAAATCCATCCGTGAAACCATTGCAGCTTCTTTTACATGTTTAAGGGATTTGTTCTGCTAAAAGGTCAACCTCCATCCCACTCTCAAGTTATTTAATCATTTTCTTCCAGGATTGCCATTTATTTAGCACAATTCATCTTCCCATCAACTCATTCTATCATTTATTTTTTGCTGTATTAAATTTCTAGCAGATAGATCACAGAGTTCAACTTTCATCTTCTACATGTATGACATGTCCCCTAAATGACTTCCTCAACTAACCAGTTTTCATAAGTAAACTAAACCAGAAACAAAGACACAAACCTGTAAGGGATGCAGACGTGCTTCCAAGGTGAAAACCAACACAGCAGCATTAGTCACAGATGGGAATCTGAGACTAATGCTGATTGCAATCTTCAAAACAAATATCCTGCAATATATTTCACTGGCACGCCAGCCATAAAACTTTGAGGAAATGGATATATAGTTGCTACTTCAACTGCATATTTATATTAAACATACAAGAGTTGTGTTTCAGAATCCTTCATGTAGATTTGATCAGTATTTACAGGGACATATGATGAAACTAACTTCTGCTTTACAAAAAAAAACATGTTCAACTCCTCAGCTCTTTCTAGGTATTAGTTTAACCTACTCACTGAAGAAATTGGACATAAACGTCTGCATTAGCCACTGCATTGAACATTGATAATAAAAATGAAGTTCTTAATGACATATGACACCAGAATTCTGAAAAAATGGATTCATGTGAAGCTATCAGAGCAAGAGCATAATGGCTTTTCTCAAATGTTTCACACGGTTTGATAAAACGGCTGTGTTGGTGTTAGATGTTGGAAGGGCATGCTGCTGATTTACCATGACACAACACTATTTAATATTTAGTTATAGAATAAAGAATTATGAAGGAGAAATAAAATGCATGCTACTATATTGTACTGTACCCTGAAAACATCACTGTGCATTGTACAGTACAAATGTCGGACATTGTATCTCTGCTACACGTGATGCAGTGGGGCAGCATTTTTGCTTCGTCAGACAACTGTTATCACTGCATGTGTTCTGCAAGCTTCAGATTTGGATGCTTGAAGAAGAAGCAGAACTGCAATGAACACTGGCACCTTAAATAATCTCTCTGTATGAATGCATGAGAAAATGAGAGGAAATCATGACAGTAAAATTTGAATTATGAAGCAATGACGGAGCAACAATCACATATATAGTTACATAACCTGATCACACAGTAATGTTAAAAAAAGTAATAGAATCTTTGTATTTGACAGTGAAAATAACTTGAGATTTTTGTTCCGTTTGAACAAGGAAGTTAGGAAACTAATAAAGAAAAAGAAATAAGATTCTGAAAACGAGAAGAGAGACGCAAAGACAGGAAATAAAACAGGCCAAGACCAGGTCATAACTCAAAAAAACAGGTGGAACAGGAAACAAAAAAGCAAATATATGAGGCAGAAATGATTGGGAGACAGATAGATGTAAGAAATGTGTTTAAAAATATGCCTGAAAAGCACAGGTTGTACTTTATTACGCATTTTCTTTTATTACCATTAATGTAATATATTTTTTAATAATAAATAATTGTAATAATTTTTAAATAAATTTTAATAACTTTTTAATTTAACATATTTTTAAAATTTTTAAAAGTTGTGTTTTTTATGTTTATTTTATATTTTATTATTTTCTAGTGGGTGCAGCTGAAACATACAAATTTACCCTAAGGGATTAAAATGATCCTGATTACATTTTTTGTTGTTGTTCAGCAGTCACCTGATAGAAATGAATAGAGTCCAATTGTATGTATTATATCCATCCATCCATCCATCCGTAGTTGTGAACTTATTGCGGGCCTGATGGAGGAATAGCAAGAAGGAAGCCATTGTTGAAGGGCATTTCCTAAAAGAGAGACAAAACTCAGATACATGAGTGGAATTCTGTATGGTTCTCAAAGTAAACCAGGAAAGCCTGGTATTGTCCTTGGTACTGTTGAAAAATAATAATTGGAGGTGAAAAGAGAGGAGAAAGATTCCATGTGTAGAAGCAGCAGGATGATATGGCTACGTGACAAAATGAAGAAAAGTCCACAGGGTGTTAAAAGTTTTGCAAGGCATTGTAATAACAATAATGACACAAAAAGTAAAATTTATGAGAGCGAAGATTTTGATGTAAAAAATAAAATTTTTGCTGAATATTTTCCATCTTGGTTTCTACACCAATGTATCTTCACCATGGAAACTAAAAAGCAATAACAGAAATCACCCAGAATCCGCTGGTAAAATTTTGATCATCTCGTGTTCCATGTGAACGATGACGTGGGAGATAATCTGTCGCTGTCACACTTAATTTTGGCTTCTACTTGCATGAACTGAGCCAGATATCGCCTTTAACAGATACGTGGCCCAAATAGCTCCAGATCCACATGGATGCCTGTCTGGCTTTGGTCATTTCATTTTGCTAAAGCATGAAACCCTCTTCGCTATCATTCTTCCAACATGTTTGTGAGCAGGATTTCTCAGATACATGATCACAAGCATCAAGTTGCTAATGGCAACCTGGGCGCATTTGCTAATTAAAAAGATTTCAGGGGAGGAGAAAGTGAAGAGAGATCAAGAGAAGGTGGCAATCAGTCGGAAGCAGCTGGGGGAAAAAATGACACAAAAGCTGAAAATGAGAACAAAATGAAATAATGAGAGAATCAAGGGAGGCAGGTACAAGGAACTCCAGACAAGCCGGGATGTCGATTTAAAGTCTGAGCAGCATTTAGCGGATTGGCCTCACTGCTGCTCATGGCTCCCAGACGCAGGGAAAAAAATAGTCAAGTGTGGATTGAAGTCAGAGATCAAGCTGGTGTTTAAATTCACTGCTGCAGCTTCACACTCTACTACTCCTCTGCAGACATCCCCTCTTTGTTCAAACACAGCCTGGACTCAAACGTACCAGAGCTCGCATTATGTGTTGTTCATTAATAGTTCATGTTTTGGTGGAAACATTTCATTCACACTTTACCCTCAGTCTTTCTCCAGAGCGACTGCCAAAAGACCTGCTCTCATCTCCTCCATGCTGATAGAGATGAGCTGCTGGATTTAGCACTTAGCCAGTGCACTGATCCAGGCATCATGCCCTGGACCAGATGCAATCCCTTCCCTAAACAACCTGAACACCAGCCCAGGAATTAGGCTTAATGTGACATTCAAATTAAATCTATTTTTGCCCATGTTTGGACTGAGTTTCATCTCTGAGATTCTCTAAGGTGGAATAAGGAATTGTAGGCACCATGCATGAATATGCTAATGCTATTTTTTTATTCACCATTTGTTTTAATTCTTTGTAGATTACGAAACTACTCATGTTCTCTGGAGTTTAGCTTTAACCCAGAGAAAGTCCTTTGAGTGAACTGAACTTTCTGTTAATATATTTTTTACTAAAACATAATGGTATACATTTAGATAAAAAGGTTTTGAGTTTAGCTGCACATTTTATTGTGCAGTCGTAGTGATTATAATTACAAGCAGCCAATAAATATATTTTGGTGACAATGGAGGACCACTTAATTCAACAGATGCTCAGAGGAAGAACTAACACTGATAAGTGCATTCTGTGGAAGTCAGAATAGAGAAACTGCATCAGAGTTTTCAAGGAAACAATTACTCTGCAAGCAAACAGCTACAGTCTTAAAGGTTATCTTCCAATAAGGATTGAATTATTTCTTCTTCCTGCCATCTAAAATCAAGATAGAGGTGTAAATTAGCGACTTTTCTCTATTTTTTACTTTGTTTCTGTTTATCCTATTTGATGGCAAGATGAAAAGAAATGAATTGCAAAGCTGCAGGAAGAAATTTCTCAAAGGCGTTGGATTTTGATGATATCCAATCTTCATGTGGCGATAAGAGCTGAGAGAAAATGGAAGCACAGCCACAGTCAGTTCAAACCTGCCTTGCCGAAAACTTACATCATTCAAATGCAAGCTGTTCAAAACTTTTGAAGGAACAGATTTATTTTAGTTATGATTGACAATGATTTATGACAAAAAGCATTGGGGAGTGGATTGATTTTTCTATACAAAAGTTTAAGGAAAATTAAAATATATGACAATATAGGCAGAAAAAAACATTGCTTTCTATTTGATCAAATTAAGGCCACCTATGTAAAGTTAGTAACACAGTAAAACAGAAATATTCCTATAACGACTCACATAAACTGCACAGTTCAAATTCCTTCTACTCAAGCATAACTAGTTCCTGTTCTAAGATCAAAAACCCTGGTTGAAGGCATTGAAGTAATACAACAGAGGTTGACATTTAAGATGTCATTTCTTATGTGATCACTGATGAAGGGAGAATTTATTGTAAAGAAAGAGGAACTTGCGCTGCAAACACAGGTGCTTGCATGCAACAGATTTTACGTTCACACACTGCAAAGACACCTTCCCACGCCTGCCATCTGTCCATGTCTTGTTTTCCCTCCCCTGTGTTTTTATACAGGCTTGGTAGATGATGCAAGTCAATGAATAAAATACCAAATGCAACAAACACAAAACTCCCATATCATAAAAAATATTCTCCACAAAACCTTTGAGGAAGACATGCTGCCTTTGATACAGTCTTTCACAGTATTTCCTTGCTAAGGTTGCAACATGCTATAGTGTTCAGTATGTCTGGTCTGTACTAAGGTAGCAGACCAGACATGACTCTCTAATTTGTCCTGTGATGTGTGTGTGTCCGTGTGTGTGTGTGTGTGTACGACCAATCACTTCTGTTGTAATTAATGTGTTAATCATAAAGATAACAAATACAGTTAAATATTGATTTGGATAAACTCCATTTTGATGGACAATGTGAGACTTTGTTCTCCACTCTCAAATATGAGACTTACATACAGTGACTAAGAAAATCAAATGTGACCCTTTTTCTGCTACTGCATCTTACAGCCTATTACAGAAAAACCAAGAACAAAAGTGTCTCTCTGAGAGAAAAGAAAAATGAATATACCTGAGGGAAGAGAAAAGAGAACATACAGACGGCAAGCCATTTTAAGACACTGTAATTTGACAAGGTCCAGGTCGGAGAGCAGAACAAAGAGAATCATCCAGACACCATGACAAGCAGGTGTGGGGGATTTTCTCACAGACATACGAGTGCAAAAGTGGGCACCCACAGAGAGATGACCCAATAAAATTACAAAAATATGTCACAGAACATTGTGAAGAGAATATCCCACGAATGTCTGCAAGCCATTTTGTGTGAATTATAAGCTGCATAAATTGGAAAGAGCAGCTCAGCAGTCATCTGCAGGCATCTAATCTTAAAATCAAGAATGTTATTCAGTTTTATTTGTGTTTTAAAATCTAATTAATTCCATCATTTGTTGGACTGTTGTAATGAATCACAGTCACTAAATGTCATTGTATGGCTTTGTTGAAGAAGACCCAATGTGCAACCAGTCCAAAAGAATCTTATAGGAGAGTCGGAGGAGCAGAGAACACAACAGGGCAGAATGAGGGTTGATGCAAGAATCCAGCAGAAAACAATGACAACAATGAAAATATGAACACACACTGGGCAATTCAAGGGGACAAGGAAGAGCTGGAACCATTTACAGAGGATGGAGGAGACAAAATATAAGGGCTTAATATCAAAATACAAACAGATGAAACTAGGATCTGTTAAAACTAAGAACAGTTTTAGTTAATCGATTATCACTTTGAACTGTTTTTAGTATGAAGAGTGCTTTATAAATAAAATTGATTAATTGATTGATCAGTATTGTGTGTCTCACCTTTGTATTTCTGCCTCACTTGATTCTCTGCAGAATAAATAATGCTTCCTGATGTCAGTGTGCTGCACCATCAGTTTCAGTGCCACAGGAAATGGTAAAGGGGGTTTCAAACACAGAAGTAATGAGTAGAAAATATTCAACTCAAGCTTTAAATCCACAAAAGTAGCAAGAAAAAAGGAACTCACTTCTTGAAGTGAACAAATACAAGAAAGAGATAACTTAACAAAGGTCTAGCACTAAACAAAGGAAACTGGGCTGAAGATTTGCAGAGGGAAAAAAGGATATGAAAAAACAAACAAACAGTAAACAACACAAAAAAAATCTTAAGATCTACAGGTAACACAATGTGCAGCTTTCTCTGTTGCAGCAGAGGCTTCAAAGAAACTCGAAACCAACAGAATGGTTAACTGTAAATCAGTCATGTTTGAAAAAATAAAATTACATATCTATATATATATACACAGCTTCTTTCCAGTTAAAAATTTCAAGGCGCCTCTCTAACATAAAAAGAAACAACGATAACAAGATTAAATAAAATATACTACAATATTTTTTACAGTATACCTGTCTGAATTTATTTGCAAAACTAAATCTGCTTTGCCAAATCCCAGAGTAGATCTGGGTTTTTTCAATGACTTTTCAGCGGAATTTGCAGAAAAGGTAAAAGAGTGAAAGAAATAAAGCCAAGAATATCGGTCAGCCTTAGGTTTTAGTCCTTATCTCTAGAGTTAAGACTCACCAACTGACAAACAAAACCGATTAGAAATGTACAGAAAACATGCATGTTCACTCTTGAAACTGCAGGCTAGACTAGAACCATAACTGTATTAATTGTAGCTCTGAAACATATCTTACATTTCAGAGGGCATTTTTTGTGGAGTTTATTAATTTTGTTGTCAAAAATCCCTCAAATCAAACATTATGAAAAGCCCTAACCACAGCAAGGAGGGAAAAAAATATCCGCTGAACAAATCCAAGTTAGTCTTAATGAAACCATTTTAATCTTGGTAGATTAAAAGGGAGTCACTGGGTTGCAGTGTTTTGATGAATTATTGTACTGAAACAGAACAATCACCAACCTGGAGAACATTTGACAACTACAGATTCACAAGGTTTTCATTGGAGGATTAGAATAGGCCAATAATTAATCCTTTATGTAATTAAGTAATGCCATGTTTAGATAAAATAAACTGTGCTTCCCTCTGGTTGGGTTGTGGAGTGGTGATGGAGTGCTGGGGGTTTTGTTATTGGTTATGTGGGTCACCACCCAGGGCAGCTTCTTATCAGGGACTGCATGAGCTCTCCAGTAAACACATAAATAAATAAAACTGTTGTCATTTGCATCCTAAATGAAATTATGTTGGCAAATTTGCATGTCGGTTGTATTGTTTTGCTACAGTGCTAAGTTGCTGAGAAAGTTGGTAAATTCAAGCGCACCACAAATGATTCAGATTTGTCTTGCACTACTGTGAGAAGACACCTCAACATCATGAACAGCAACCATAACATAAAGGGAATATGTGCCAAAAACATTCAATTGATGGCTTTACGTTAATGAAAACTGGTCAGATCAAGTTTTAAGGTGGGTGGCTGAGTTTGGCTGCAGGATAATAGAGGAAGAACTCACCCAGTCTGCCAACCAGTGACTTTCTTTTATTATCACTTTCATATCATTGATGCGAGAATAAAGCTAGAATATTGTATAGCCTGACCAGTGGAATTGGTCTGAGTCAACATGATTTCGACAGACTGGCTAAAATCTCTGCAGACAGGTGATGCACTCATAGAGTCCATTAGTTTGTGGACACTGACCACATCTTTCAGCCCAATATGACATCTCATTGTCACGGTTTCAGACCCATGGGTGGGCTGTGAGTCACTTGGAAAATACTGATCTATAGCTGGTCTCACTGTAGCTGCAGACAATATGGAGCAGGCTGACCTTTTAACCCCACCACATCACACCGAAACCGACAAGTCAGGAGGGGAGAGGAAACACAGAGGGAGAGGAGAAGAAAGGATGGACGCATGAAAGGCCAGATGTGGAGAGGGAGAATGACAGTGGAGAGATAAGGTAGACCTCAGATCTTTACTCATCTCCCGACACAAATGTTCCCCCCCTCCGTCACTCAGCTGATGCCCAGATGGTCCTGAATTAATGGATCTCCCAGATAAAACAATGTCTAGCTTTGGGAAGTAAAGTCAAGACAGGTAAGAGGAAAAAACTGATTCAGTTAGTGATTAGAGCAACAACATGCCTATTCGCTTTTCAAATTTTGCACATTACAACCACACGCCTCAAAGGTTTTATGGAAATTATACATGACAAACTAGCAGAAAGTAGTTGATAATTGTGATAAAATATGTGTTTCTTAGAATGTTTCACAAAAAGTGTACTTTTTAGATGTCACCCCACACAAAAACATTTTAGTTATTCTTCGTAACACAACAAAATGTAATAAAACTGTTTAAAAACCATGTTTTCACAAAACACTATATGCTTGTTGTAATATTGCTCAGAAATAATTATAATAAATGATGGGAATTGAGCAGACAATGACTGTTGAAATAAGAAAAAACAAACAAACAATCAGCTGAAAATATTTTGCATATGAATGTGAAACCTCTAAATGGAAAAGTCAATATTTGAATTTCTTAGTGAAGACTGAAAATACCAAGGTCTCGACCTTCTTCATTAAGACGCTTGGAAATCCAAAAATGAGATTTTAATTATGGCTTTAACTTGACAAGGAGAAAAGCAGGTTGCATCCCAAATGATGCCCAAATTATTTCTGGCATCCTGGCTTTGTGAAATAAAAGATTTTAATTCTTCTTATAGCAAATCAACATGAAAGAGGTGGATTGTGCCTAATTAAGGAGTCTGTGTTGGTGAAAAGAAAACATTAATTGACATCCTCAAGACTGTTTTGTATGTCATAGTAGAGACTAATCAACATAAACAGCGTAAATACAAGAAAACAGATGCCTGAAATGCAAAACTGCTCATTCACAACTATACATGGTTTTCTACTAATGAAGAAGCTTCATGAATGGCAAAGCAAACAGTTTCACAAGTCTTTCAATCATAAGCGCAGTGTGTTAACAGAAATTGGTAAGATGCATTTTTTGGAACGAAGCAGGAAAAAGCTCGTTCCCAGATAAAAACACCTCTGTCAAACAGAGAGACAGATTTTTCTTTGTGCAGTGTGAGCGATTTAACTGTCCTCCATCCTCTACTCAGCCTTTCGCATAAATGCGTCCACTCAGTCACAATAGGTGACTGTCAGCAGAAAACTGCATAAAAGCCATCCATTTTGATTTTTAACAAATCTCTCCTGAAGACCTAGAGGACAGTCGGCCGGTTGGAAAGGACAGGAATGGGTCACTTTGTACTGGAACCGTTGAATGCCACATGAAAAACAGAAAATATAGGAGTTTATTATTGGGTTTGTGTTCGTTCATATGTTGGGTTTAGATACCAGGGGCTTACATTTAAACTAAACAGAACAAACTGAAATACATCTCTGTAAAAGGTTTTCCTTTTTCCTAGTGAAGAATGTTTATACCTTTAGTCCATTTTCTATACACCCTTGTCCCCAGTGGGATCAGGAGGGGTGCTGGTGCCTATGTCCAGCTAACGTTTCAAGAAGGTCACCCTGGACAGGTCGCCAGTCTGTCGCAGGGCAACACAGAGACAGACAAGGCAAACAACCATGCACACACACTCACACCTAGGGAGAATTTAGAGAGGCCAATTAACCTGACAGTCATGTTTTTGGACTGTGGGAGGAAGCTGGAGTACCCAGAGAGAACCCACGCATGCACAGGGAGAACATGCAAACTCCATGCAGAAAGGCCGGGGCCGGGAATCGAACCCAGAACCTTCTTGCTAAAAGGCAACAGCTCTACCAGCTGAGCCACTGTGCAGCTGAAATTTAAACCAGTTAGTTATACATTTATAACCACTGTCAGGTAAAATGCACACCTTGGAGGTATTAAACAATGTGATATGTAAACAATTCTTTTTTTAATAAAATAAATACATGTTTGAATTTAATTAAGATTGCTTGTGAAGCACTAGCTCACAATGAAAAAAGTAATACGAAGGACATTTACAAGAAGAACAGGTCCGATCAGGTAGAGTCCAATACAATTATAAAGTTAGACCCAACCAATTCATTCCAATACAAATGTGTTTGCACTTCCTGTACATTTCAACAGCATTGATTTTACATTATAACTACAAAATGCAACACATTTATGAAAAATGTATGAACTTTATGTGGTTGAGCACCAAAAAGTTAAGGTTCACATCTTGGAAAGAAGTTATTTTTCCTTTCATTTTCCTTCTGCTCACTGAAAGAGTTGGGCTGAAACAAAATGTTTCATCCTGAGATTAAGACATTTTTTTCCACAGGTTTTTTAAAAGGATGTTCCCACTTGGAGATAGATGCAAACAAGAAGGTGAAAAACAGTTGGAGCAAGGCTTACTCCTTGTTGCATCACCTCTTCTTCACATAACACTTCAAACATCAACAATTATTGTGCAATCCTTCGGTAACTGAACGGTTGGAGCCACAAAGGTGGATCCAGTCATGTACGGCTAATGTATTCCATGTGCATTCTTACAATTTTTTTTTAGAAAATCAGAGATGTGAACTGGAGCATAATGAGTTGCTGTTGCTTATTTAAATAGAAAGTTAATGTGGAAGAATAACTTAAGTTGCAGAACTTATTTAATGGGGATTTTCACATTAGTAGATTTAAACAACTTAATAGTGCAGAAGATTCTCAAAACATCTCTTTTGAAAAAGACCCACTGCGAATAATCCCCTGGAAGATTAAAAGCAGCTTCAAAAGACCATTTTAAAAGGAAGAGGATTATATTTTAAAACAAGCTGTCTTAGTTTGCAATGGTAAATGCAGGCTAAATTTCTAATCCCAGAACAGAGAGAGAATTAATTTTGCATGACCTTTTTAGATTACATCTGTGCAGAAAGGAAAGAGCTGGATGAAGAGCCACAAATAGACACAGACATGCCACTCTGGACATCACAGATGTTTGTACTAGTTCATAAGTATCTGTTTGTTACTGTAAAGCATCAAAATATTACACATGGTTTTCAGAAACATTTTTTACAAATGAATAGTTAAAAAATGAGGTGTGCTCTTTATTTAGCATGCGAGCCAGTTCCACCTTGTGTTTCAGTTAAAACAGAAATGTGTAGACATTTAAACTTTTACCTGTTCTTCTCTGGAAAATAGTTCCAGCTCAGTCAGACTGGATGGAGAGCTTCTGTTAACAGTTTTTAAGCCTTGTCACAGATTCCCAGTTGGGTTTAGGTTGTATAATTTTTGTCTTATGAATATTCTGCGACCCAAAGCATTGCTGTGTGGCTCTGGCTGCATGATCAGGCTGGAAGATCAACCTCCCTTGCAATATCAGTTTTTTGATCATCTCTTTAAAGGTTTTCTTTTAGGGTTGGTCTCCATTCATATTGTGAGTGACTCTCACCACCTTCACTGTCACTTCTGAAAGGAGAATCCCCACAGCATGACATCAGATTCACAGTGAGGACGGGCTGTTCAGTGTCATGTACCATGTTAGTATTCATGCACACACAGAGCATTGCATGTATGCCAAATGTTACATTTCTTGTCTAACCAGACTGCCTTGTTCCACATTTGTTTTGTCCCATATGACTTGTGGTAAACTACAAATGTTACTTCCTACAGCTTTCTACCAACAGTTGGTTTATTTTGCCATTCTTACACACTTCTCTGCTGCATTAAGCTACCAAAATAAACACTTTAGAATTAATTCTGTTTCATGTTTTAACGACTGAAGTTATCTGGTAAAATATTTACCATGGTTATAAAGTAGCAGCACATAAGAGAAGTGGGCTGTTTGTTTTTCATGAAGGAAACTTGTTTGTTTTTGACACTGTTTCTTTTCTTTTTTTATGTTATAATAATCAGACACCTGGACAGTAATGACTGCTAAGCAGCTATGTCCCATCATGATGACTAATAGTTTATTACTGGATGACATTCTGATCTTTCAATCTCTGATTGCATTTTCAACCTACAACTGAAAATCATTTTTAAATTTCTTTTTGTCCTGTCTCAATATGGAGTTCAGGAGGCAGAAAATGTGTTATTGTCCCTTTAAATTATGAAAGTTTAGCTATTATAAGATTATCCTGTGTAAAAATTCATATTCCTAAATATTTTAGTGGATGTTCTGCAAAGGACAATTTATATAGAAGCTCTAAAGCTGAGGAAAATTCCTGCAAATCATTGAGACTTGTAGAGAAAAGGTAAACAGATACAGACACGACATATAATACTACAACAATGTGGGATTAATAAAAAGTATGTGTAATTCCTACCAAAAAATATTTTCAGAAGGCAGTTTTAATCTAAAACAAGCTTTATTGGAACACACATTCTAATTTACTGACTACGACTGTATGCTTCATTCTATTTCCTATGAGGGAAATATAGTTGTTCAATTTTAATACATTTTTATGTTGAATTTGTTTTGCATGCATGAAGTACCCAATGTTACTTCATGCATTAGATATGCAGTGCATACAAATATAACCACATACAGTCAAATATCCCCAGCTGTCCACATGCAACTCTGTGTTGTCACACACTGACTCACTGACACAGTCATGCATGAGGGCGAGACCCAGAACACCCACAGCATCAAAGCTGCAGGCCAAATGTGTTTAGTGACTCCTTTTACTCATGCCTTTCTGCCTGATATGGCGGCTAATGTGATATAATTAAGATTGCATTGCTCAGACACATTTCAACAGCTGACTCAGATCTAGAGGGCAAAAAAGTCTCTTTGCAACACGCACAGAGAGAAGCTGAGAGGGCCAAGGTGAAAATAGATGCAGAACAGCTCAAATATGCTGATGATGTAAGTCAGGTAGAAAAGAAATGTGCAAGAGCCTGAGGGCCTGTTTTACACAGAAAATATAAAATGTCAGATTTTGATCTGTGTGAAGCCCTCTTCTTTCCTTAAAAAAATAAATAAAAAAGAAGAAAAAAAGCCTTACTTGACCATTTAATTTGCTGCTGCGATACTCAACACTAACAAAACAGATAAAATGTTAAAAAATACGGCAAAGCATGAGCGGAAGAATGGAGGAAAACATCCTGCCACAGACACTATGGAATCATTCTGTGTTCAGAAGTTAGAATGGCCTAGTCCAATTCCACATTGAATCCATTAAACTTTTTCTGTTATGAGATGAACATTTCAAAAGCTCTCTTTCATTCTGCATAAAAACAGAAATGTGAAAATTATGTATTGTATTCATTCCACTTTCTGATCATGTAGTACTTTGTGTTGGTCATAAAATGATCCAGGTTTAAATTTTGAATAGGATTATTCAACAAATAAGTAAATGTATTCAAAGTCTATTAAAATTAAAGAAATACCGGTTAGATGCATTTATTAACCCTTTCTTCCTGACTTTATCAGTACTGTTCAATTCTATAATAAATGTTATAGTATGTCCAAACCAGACATTAGTTTTCACAACTGATTTCTAATTACATTTTTAAAAAACAAATAGAAACAAATCTACCTCCAAATTGTTATCTTATGTGAAGTTTTAGGCACGTAAAAAATCAACCTGTTTGTGAAACTTTTATGCACTCTCAATTTTACAGCATCTGATTTTTTTATATTATATATTATTCAGTCCATGATGACTGATGGATTCAAAGTTTCTTTGCTTGACCACTTTGTCTTTTCATTGCAGTATACTTATGAACACTGTAGTAAAATAACACACACACCACTATTTACCATCAGTCAAATTCACTTTCTTCATATCTTTGTGCATCTGAGTATCCATCTCCTCAGCCTTCCCTCCCTCTTCACCTGCATCTGTCATGCCACATGGTCTATTATCATTTCAAAGGGGGGCAGTTGGCTCCTCCTCAGAGCAGCCCTTCCCTGACACAACACATGGATATTAAATCAGCCGCTACACGAACAGTCAACAAGGAGCTTGTTTATCATGAAAGATGCAACTGAAAAGGACACTTCCACAGCATGCATGGGGGCCGCCTCATGCAGCATGTGACAGGGCCAGTGAGAGATCAAAAGTTCTGCAAAAAGTCAGGCAACTCCTTATGATCCGGAAAGTAAGAGCCAAAAGCTGTCAAATCCCTGTATACAAGCCTGATTAAAGGTTTATGAAGTGGACAGAATCTTTTATATGGACAGTCCCTTACATTATTACCTACCCAGGGCTTTATATTCAAGAGAATCTGAACGACGACAATTAGAGTGTAGATGTAGACGATTGTAGTGACTGTGAGAAGACTCAGTCATTGGTGAGAAAAGAAGCAACACCATTGTAGGGAGTGTTTCTAATAAACCCAAAGAACCATGGGTGTGCCTTGGTTATGTTATGAGGAATCTGTGCTAAAAATTTTGATTTTATTGTTGGCTTTTAGTTTGTGTTAAAAGCTGGTTTGGACTAAAATTTGCTGCCAGGATGGTGAAAACATTAACATGGATTCAAACTGAAAACTGAAAACTGAACTAAAGCAGTAAATCAGTGGTTCCCAAAGTGGGGCTTCATGGGCCGGCATCCTGCATGTTATAGTTCTCTCCCAGGTTTAGCATACCTGCATCAAATGATGGCTCATTAGAAGGCCTAAGGAGAACATTGACTTGCTGAGGAGGTTGTTGCTATTACTAGGGAGAGAACTAAAACATGCAGGATGCCGAGCATCGAGGACCGACTTTAGGCACCCCTGCTGTAAATAATATTGCTGAACATAATTACATAGTGACAGTGGTATTAAAAAATAAGAATAGAGCAGGGTCTTCATGTCATCATGGTGCAGTCAATAGACTAGTGGCAACACTTTTGTAAGTCTGCCCCTTTTGGATGGCAGAGTCACTCGACTAAGAATTGTACATCCCAACTGACTGAACAGGTCAAAACTGGCAAAATTGGCTTTCTAATATATTTTCTTTTTTTTGTTTGTTTGTTTGTCAAGGAATTAAAATGAATCCTTACAACCTTTGTGTTTTAAGAACATAAAACAAAGGCATTCAAAATAGTCAAATGTATAATACTACCCACATGTTTGCTTGGAAACAATGCAACCTTGTTATGTCTGCTTTTGTATTTGATTTGGTGTTTTTCTGTTGACTTATTTTATTCCACAAAGACAGTTTGTGTACTGTGATCACTCGCTGCTGTGAAGATTTAAGTGAGGTCCTGTTTTTAAAATGAGCTAAAGCAAACCCACTTTGCACTTTGTGGTTTTTCCTTTCAATTAACATTCCACAGGCTTTTTGTTTTATATGCCGTTGCACTGCCAGCACTGCTCTTAAACATTTAAATGGTTTGGATTTGCTGCACACGCACTACCATCTGCACCGCATCATCTTGGTCCCAGTAAGAGAGCTAAAAACTGGGGTTCTGAATCAGTTGCTGCAAAACATGTGCATACATCAAGGCATGAATAAATAGCAAAGCACATTTTCTCACATCAAAAAATATGCAAACGTTTTCTGATGCCCCAAAGGTAAGGAATGCACCTTCTATTTTTGCTGTCTGATTTAAAGTGGAGTAAGTTTTCAGAGACACACAGTACCGAGATGCTAAAGCTTATAATTTATTGCAACCCACTCCTCAAAGATTTACATCTCTTAAGTGGCTAGTGGTGCCTGAAAAGAGAATTCTGCCAGAGGGAAAAAGAAACACTGTGGAGGTCACTTTTGAAAGGAATGGATAAACCTGGCATGTCCCACCCCTCAGTCTGTCGTCTGAACACATAGAGGGTAGCTTCTACCGCATCTATACCAAAGGTGACCCATTTCCATCTTGTATTTGCCTGTGCCTCTTTCCCTGCAAATGATGTTGTTGATCTTGACAGCATGTGTGCGGCTGACATATGCAGCGAGGCCCTCAGGTTCCCATTACGACCTTGTCACTTCCCACATCTTTGTTGTCCCCCGCAGCATACAGTTTGTGAGCGTCAGCATGTTCAAAAAAATGCCTTGATTTCTTTTGCGCGTGCAGCTGGGAATACCGTTTCTCTCTCCTGGCTTTTGGAAACTCTAAACAACATGCTTAGGGACGTCGTCAGCATGGGTTGACAACTGGCAGAATCGGAAAAACAAAAGGTTTTTATTGTTTTTGACTGTTTTGCTGATGGATTCACAGCTTGTGGGGATATGTGGATACACTACGTTGTGAGGACTGACTGCTCCTTATGGGGCCCAAAGCTTTGCCACTTAAGAGGTGTTGTTTTGGGGTTAGGGTAGTGTTATGCATGTAGAAAGTTAGATTTAGGATAAGGGTCAGAGATAACATGAATGAAAAATGAATGGAAGTCAATGCAAAGTCCCTGTGAAGATAGGAAAACACTTATGTGTGTGTGGGAGAGGGTTTACTTTTGTCATGCAAAGACTTGCTCACACGTATGCAAGGACACTTCTGAGCAGCAATGGGTCGGTGAATAAACATGATTGGGATCGTTGCATGTCACCCTGAGTGACAGCTGCAAAGGACACACTGGCAGCATTTGCCAGGGAATGACATTTAACAGAGTCTGTGAAGGATGATTATTAACTTTGCACTCTTACGCACACACCCCTGCAGTAGGCAGTTTTTCTTCTCTGCTATGACTTTTGTTTCTTTTCACCAAATGTACCTCAGTGATTCCTAATAATTTATGTAATCTAATCCATTTTATTTTCAACTCAAATTCAGTGGAAGTTTTTTTAATCACTCCATATTTGAAAAGCTCTGGAACTCATAAACTTGCACTTTGCTCATGGCAATGATCTTTTCTTTTTTAGAGTTAATGCCAGCATGTTAAATCTGTTTTTTATGTTTTTTCACTGAGGAATAAGTTACTGAAGTGCATATAAAAGTTGTTCTGCTCCATTACTAATTTTCAGCGGGTTGCAGAGGAAGTGAACAAAACATTGTAGTGAATATAAATAGTTTTCTGCCAAAGGTTTTTTTACTATGATCTCCGGCCCCTTGACTGTCAGCCACCATGTGCATGCTGAATTTTGAAGATTGAACCAAAATAAACATGCAGTGTTATTAAAATGTTTTCACAATTTGACCTTTTCAAAGAAGAACAAATTAAATTCGAATGAAATTGATATATTGAAATATAATGTGATTAAACTGGACTCCATCTATTTGGATTTGTTTACAAGATTTTATTGCTCCCTGGCATGACATTTCTCTTGCTTTACAAACAGGCTGAATCGAATTAAATTAAAGCGAAAGGAAGAAAGAATAACTCTGAGGTCCCAGACTAAGGATGGCAGATAAAGGCTGACAAAGACAGACAGCAGACAAAGATCTTAGGGGGACACAGACAAATAGAGAGCTGTGATAAAAACGCCTTAGTGCAGGCAGGGTATATCTATTCCACATGTCACGCTGACATAGTTCCAGCCAATGAGAAACCATCACATTCTAATTGTCGGTTAGGCAGCCTGTCAGTCATGTGGAAATGCTGCTTGAACCTCATTTGCATGATTTTCAGGAATGAAACCTGCCAGGCGGCTCTGGAAGGCTCAATGGTTAAGGCATAGGCTGTGCTTCTGTTGTCACATTTGACTTCCATGAACAGACATTTCTCTTCGATCCCAATCGCGCTGCAATATTCCCCCCTTCTCATGTCTGCATGGCCCATTTGCATTTGCTCTATGCATGAGTAAATGTGTGTCTGTGTGTCTATGTCAGGGAGTTTTAAAGACACACACCCCACTGACGTGGCCGGTAATAGCAAGGAGAGGACCAATAACAAAGCTGTCAGAGTTAAATACACTTTTTTTCAGTCCTTTGTTAGATTTGATAAACAATAAAACACACATGCAGCCTTGTGTTCCTAATCTAGGCTGGGTTACATGATGAGAGACAGATGATGGGAGGAAACAGGAAGTGAGAAACCAAGAGAACAAATTGATTCTGTTGTTGCCTGCATGCCTTGTTGAGTGTGACTTTTCCTTTCATAAGTTCATGAATCAATTATCACCCAGCCAGCATGTTTCCAAATGTAAATTTGGCCGATGCTAATCTTTTGATGTGACAAAAATCATCTATAACTATAACTTCCTACTGCATGTTTTTTTAATTTGTGAAACCCAGAGTATTAAAGGACTGCCTCCCTGATGGTAATGCATGAGAATTTAGACATCCAACAGTGGCTCACTGCAAAGGACAAGAGCTGTTTGCACTCATTTCAGATTTATTTATCAAATTAGTTTTTAAAACCTGTGTGACTTTTCACAAAGAGGAAGCTCGACTGGAATTTGAATTTTATGTTGGGGGGAAAAATGCAGAGAGTAAATGTGACTCATTTTATTTATATATTTAACATTTTGATTAAAAGATTATCAAGTGAGATATTGCTATCAGCAGACTCTGAAAAAGTGCAGAAAATGCATGTTTTCTCACTGAACCATCATGGTACACACATTAGTTACAAGTCAGGTGACAAACACATGACTCACAAGCAATCATTATTTGTCTAAAGTTTTTTTTGTTCAGTTAATATCTTGTCTGAAACAGAAAACTGTCAGTGTTATTATTTAATGAAGATTAAGATTGGTTACTTAGCCTGAAGCTAACTGTTAGTCTGAAAGAGGTCAAGACAGAAGCAAACTTCTAAGACCCTAAAGAACTCCGATATGTAAAACGTCATGGCAGTTTATGCAGAAGCCTTTGAACCTTTAATCTGGCACTGGATAGTCATTTCAAGAGAAATTTAATTATTCAAATGGGAAATGATGTTGAGTAGACCACATGACAGTCTGATGTTTGAGACAAGATAATCTTAGATAGGCCCCCATCCACAGTATAAAATGATTCAATATTTTCTACTTAAGGACATAGTTGGTACAGCATTCTGTCACCGCCTCTCTTTTTCCCTTTTCTCTCTTATTCTCCCCTCTTCTTCAAACTGCTTCATGCTGTATTTAAGCATTTTTGAGTTTTTCTCAAGAGTTATGAAGGATATATCTGCTGAAAAGATAAAAAGATGTATCAAAGGGTGCTGTGGTGGCGCAGGGGCTTAGCACAACCCACATATGGAGGCCTTAGTCCTCGACGCGGCCATCCCAGGTTCGATTCCCGGCCTGGCGACCTTTGCCGCATGTCTTCCCCCTCTCTCGTTTCCCTCTTTCCTGTCCATTCACTGCTAAATAAAGGCCACTAGAGCCAATAAAACCTTAAAAAAAAAAAGATGTATCAAATACACAATTACATATATCTGTAGCTAATCTGGATTTATAAAACCCTATGTGGCTATTAAAAGTTGTTTATTGCTGAAAAAGTAACTGATTTTAACCCTTTAATTAAACTCCACTTAATTCTGAACTCCAATCAAGAGTCACCATTTTTTGGGAATTTTTAAATCTTGTTTCATTCCTTCAGTGCCTTGATTTGTTTCACCTTGACATAAAACACTTTGGTCCATCTCTCATGGTTTTACATGTGCTTTATAAATTTGCTGAAATTGATACAAACCCTTAATAAAAATTAACGATAAGAAATATGGAAAAAAGAAGAAACAGAAGACATTTTTAAGGGGAAAAATATATTTACACTGCAATGTGCTGTTATAAACTAAGATATAAACTAAATATATTTACTCAAGTACTGCATTTTCCTTTGAAGTGTTTATCCTTAAGTCTCCAAGTGCTGATTCCTAAAATCCACCAGTATATGGTGTGGGTAAAGCTGCCACCCTGCTGAGGGAGAACCCCAACAGGCCATGTTTTGATGATCTCTATAAAGGGATTTGCAGCCATCCTGAGGGAGAAATGCACTGCAGTGAGGAGCTGTAGGAGTTGATCTGACACACCTAAAGGTGGAAACGTAGGCATGCTTCTAACATGGTTAAATGTGTTGCTTCACCTTGTAGCTTTTTAGTTGTAGTTTCAGGGGAAGGGAGTGATACTTCAAACTGGTTTGAAATATCCTGCTCCGGTGTGCACACCCTTCTTGGGATCATGTTCTTCACTGAAACCATATAAATGACCCAGGGCTGTGCTAATGTTAACCCCTAGGGGATGTAGTGACTAGTGTGCAGCCTCTGCAAGTTAAAGAGCCAAGTTGTAAATGATGCACATTAATCAGAAAAACTATTTATTTTGATAATTATTTTTTACCATTAGTATCAAAGAGTTAAAATTACTAACATCCTTTGAAGCATTTTAGAGGCCATTAGATTTTTAAAGTTTTCAATAAAAACCTAAAAAGTCATTACTTTTTGTAACAGAACAGAGACAGACTCTTATTGGTAGTAAACTCTTGATGTGACATCACCAAACTACTTAAAATCTGGTTTTAAAAGTTTTAAGACCAACTTTTAAAATTAAGCTAAGAATGCCACAATGCAGTTTTGTAATGGGCACAAATGCAGAGTGTTATGTTTTAGTATAAAATATCCTCACTTCACTATTAAATTCATTACCAGTTAGTATAACTGCCAGTGTAAATCATTGTCTCTGGCGTTCAGCTCTTCAGCTGTGGTTGGTGTTAAAAAGATTTATAAATAAAGTTGATAATAATATAGTTAAGTGACTTAACATGACTGACATGTTTTTAGTACATTTGGTAGACTGCATTTTCATATGAGAATGCATGGTGGAAAAATTCTGTTTAAGAAATAAACATATAAATGTATAAGAACAAACAGCTATTACAGGGCAACAACTTCTCAAATGTAAGAGTGACAGGAAGCTGATAAAAGATGTCAGAGGGGAGAGCACATCTCAAACTACGAGAGGAATGGCTTCGTCTTATAGATCACAGTCGGAAGCAATCTCATGCACAGCCCTGAAATAATAACCTTGTTGAAAACATCCCATTTTTCTTTTATCCCCTTTCCCTAAATCAGTAAGATTAAAATGGGGCCATCATGTGTGTTGTGTGTCTTTTACATGATGCCTTTAGGGTTGATCAGTTGAACATAGCCTTCCATCAAAGTGGAAAATTACTACAGCATCACTGATGTGCCTTCATTATTACCTCATTTATGCTTTAGCTTCTTTCCCTTTTCTCTAGATTTTGTCTTGAGCCAATTTCATCTTTAATGATTCACAAGTGTCATAAACAATCGTTTTCTTCTCATGGAAACAGGAAGGAAAGATTCTCTTCATCTCTTCAGAGTCAGAACTGGGAGCACAAACAAGGTATTTGACTTCGGTTTCAGTATTCAGTGTACAGACATTAATTATAAATAACCCTAGAAGAGCTGAGATAAAGCATGAAAGGAAACCTCCGTAAATGTATGTACAACCATTTTTATGTAAAAAAAAACAAAGACAGGTTGTTGTAGTGAAATATGATTATTTTGTTGCAAAGCAAAAATAGCTATTTATCTAATTAAATAATCTAAGTAAACACCAATGGATTCTGGCATCACAAATGTGTCTTTTTTTTTTAAATATAGAAAAAATGTATCAAATTATTCAAGTCACGCTGCACTACACAGGCCTCAATCACTTAATTTCTTCACCTCTGTCATTTTGGTGTATTTTTGTTTACAAATTACCAACATGTTCATCTGCAGGTCATTCAACCTCTAGACCAGCTTAGTTTGATCAGCAAAAAGTTATGCATGGCTATTGTATGTTTTTGCAAATCGTGAACATAAAAATAGTACAATAATGTGTAAAATGTGACTATCCATCTCTTGAGTTGCAGTTGATAAAGCCACAGACAGCACACTAATAAGGTATGAAAAGCTGAGTTTCATCAGTGACTCCTATACTTATCTCATAAAACCTGCCATACCTGGAATGATTGAGTTCAAACACCTTAGCAAATGAAGCTGCTCTCATTCCTTCTCATGATCAATCTTTTGATTATGCTTTTGTTTTGAAAAAGTTTGGACGTGGTTGTTAGTCTAATAGTCAGCGATGCTGTGCAACCTTATTTCTTACTTCCCAAACCACAAACCATGACCAAAGTGCTACACTATGTCAGACATGCGTTTCCTGATGAGGACAGGCTGAGTTACTGATAAACTGAGTCACGTCTATCAACCATAATGTCTTTTTTAGAGCTGATGGACAAAGCTATAAAACTTTATTTAAATGCTAATACCAGGCGGATTAGCATTCACAGGTGTAATGTATCCTCCACTGCGTGACTCTATTCACAGCAGGAACATTTCACACCGAAAAGATTCACTCTACAGCAGTTTCTCGGTGATCTGGTTTTATAAAAAGACAAATTTAAATCTGTCTGAGAACGTCTTTCTGCCTCGTTGAAGAGGTCAGATAAGGTCAGAGTCAGTTAAATATAATTGCAGGCGTTCGTTGTCTCAGTTGGGTTATGGTGTATATTTGAATTATTATCCACATAAATGCCCCAGCACCTCTGTAACATTACTTGAATGATAAAATCTAAAGTTTGCCTTTAACAAAACTGTTATGTATAATAATGTCATAAAAAAATATTAATCTGTTTCCCCTGTTTAATGACACATGGAAAAACATAAGTATACAGCAACACTGTTCAAATACTTAGGAACATTTGTTTGGAATATAAATCTAGTAAAAAAATATTTGATCTCCACATTGAACTTGTTAAGTTGTACCCTAATTCTGGGGGATTTGAAGTTTCCAGACAACGTTTCGTCTAGTTCAGAAGAAACACTGAACTAGACAATCAAACCCCCACGACTTCTCAGCAACTATGTAGGCGTAAAGATCTGATCCAGGATGAAATCAACTCGGCTCCCCAAATTGCAAGTCTCCCCCCTCTCTCACAACCCTCTTTCCTGTCAGACAGTTGTGAAATAAAGAAATTAATTTAATTAACACTGTGGACCCACAAAAGTACAAAAATTGAAGTAAAAAGAGCAATGGCTCAGGAAGAATTACACCAGTTGCCTTTTAGTTGTTGCACATTTTTAAAAGGTACAGAACTGTAATGGAAATCTCCAGTTCTGCTTATTGGATTGATATTTGCTGACTCTGGAAATCAGTTGAGGAATGGTATTTCATGTGCCTGGCCCAGCTATTTGAGCATGTGTTAACATTTTATAATCCCAAACCGGACTGCCCATTCTGCTCTGACATTTGACTTTAACTGGAATTTTACTTCACAAAAATGCTGCTCAGGGTGTGTTTTATTAATTTTTGAATCAATCTCATGTAAACTTGAGATGCTTGTGAGTGAAATCCCAGTAGATTAGCAGTTTCAAAAACACCAACAACCATGCAACATTTAAATGAAAAGTACTTGGGTTGATCTACCAAATCTAGATGCCCAAATGCGTCGACTTGTTGCAACAACTTTGATGAAAAATGGTTGGTGGGTTTTCCTCCCTTACCACAAGCTGACTTTAACCATTTTGCTTGGCATCATTTTCCAGAGGGAGGCAGAAGTCACTGAACTTGATGATTTGGATAACAATAAGTAGAGAATCATATTTTTGTATGTTAAGTTTCAAGCCACCAGCAGAATCAGATTAGGCATCACAATTAAAAGAGGAAAATTCTCATTCTACTAGTATTTTCTTGTAAAACTCTATTTATTCCTTTGTTGCATTTTCAGAGGCACAAAATGGGTCTATAGTGCCTTTAGTGGATTTAAAAAAAACAAGTGACAGTTGAAGAACAAAAGCTAATTTGATTCATGAGTAGATTTAATGGAAGATACAGCGAAGCATGAGATCATCTTTAATGCACCTCCAGTGACTCTTCTCCATACGTTCTCCCCAGCTGTCACCAGCAGAAAGCAGAGAAGGGAGCATAGTGTACTTCCCAAGCTGAAATATAAAATAAGGATTGGGACAAAAGAAAAAGCTTTCCAGCTTTTGGAGAAAAACTCTACCCACCGCCTTTCAGTGTGTGCATAGTGCTAAAATAAATATATCTAAAGAGTAAGCTTAAAATTAGCACAAAGTTTTTTTCACTGCATATTTGTTCAATTTCTTTTTAAAAGCAAAACAGATAAAATATTGTTTAATTAGTGATTGATGGCACTTTAAGTAAATAAAGTCATAGAAGTTACATTCATTAGACCTCGTTTTCACTTTTTATAAAAATTTGCAGACTGCGTGAGTTTATTTTAATATTCACAGCTTTAACCTTTTTAGTGCAAGTGCAGAAGTCAGTATCCTATTCTTGGAGATTCAGCCAATCAGCATTCAGGAAATTAAATGCAGCTCTTGGATTGGCTACTTTGCCAATGCCAGCCAATGACATGTGAAGTTCCATTGTGCCAGGTTATCCCAGCTTCCAAATGCATTTTCTTCTAAAATATTTTAGACATGTGCTAAATAGGCAAATCCATGAATACTGAACTGAAAATAGGCAGAGATCCAATATTAATTAAATAATGACAGAAGTTAGGGATGTAATTCTACACTGCATCATTAAAATTCAATGGAAGAGGTTTGTCTGCATAAATGTTAGCCGATTATAAACTCACCATGCTTTCAGCGCCTCCACCGGTATTTCATGATGCTGACTGTTAAACATAATAGAATTACTCATCATTCACATATTCATCTAATCACAGATTTTTTCTGTGGAATTTAACTCCAAAGTGTTTTTGTAAAATTAATGTATTTTGTTCAGCACCATCCACTTTCCTTGGTGCTGATTGGCTGTAGCTCCAAGAGTGAACTGATATGGAAGAATGTGAATGTTTGCTTCTGTGATAGTGCCAAGGTGGTTTACATTATACATATGATTGTAAACTGAGGTATAGTTTGTGTTTGAACTATTAAAATGAGCAGTTTAGAGAACAGTCTCAAGCATTTCTGGATCTTAACTATTCGTTGGTGGCTTCCATCTACAGCGAGATTCCTGGGGGACCAGATCCCTAAACTTCTTTTTTACTATACTATGTGGGTGAAAGGAAAATAACAGATTTTTTCCTCCCGTGGCTGAATAGGATACTCACGTTCATCCATCTTTACTATAAAGTAAAGGCAGAAATATATTCACATTTATATTTATATATTTTATATATATATATTTATATTCACAAATATATACAAATATTTTCCTGTTTACTGCAAATTGTTGCAAATGTCACCAACATGATTCCAAATTGTGCTGCTCTGTCAGAAGCTATTTTTTTGTGAACAGACATATGAAGCAAAACTCAAATACACAAAGGCATAATTATTTGTTTTGCATGACAAATGTCCCTTCTCTTTATGTGTAGTTGCCAAACTGCAAAGAACTAGGAAGGATTGAAAGAAGTCCTATTTACCTTTTGCTATTTTAAGCAGACACTTTTTCCTCTCTTCCAAAGCTTTTAATAGATATTTTTATTTGAATAACGGTAATACTAATCTCTCTTGCCTTGGTGTTGGTAAATTTATCACAGTAATCATGCAAAAATAATCAAAGGAAGTGGGATACTTGTTATTTTGAAGTAGCTTAAAAGCATTCATCTGCATTTTTGCTTGAACTTTTTTTTTTTTGAGAATGTTTGAAGAGCTACGCTTGCAGAGAAGATTCCTAATTCGAGCTCTATTCAACTGGCGTCTCATTATGCTGCCACAATTACACAATATTGTGCTTGGCTTTGTGTCTGGGGGGATATTGCTTTTCACACCTTCACTGAGATATGCTTTCACAATCAGGAAGACAAAAGCATCCAATAAAGCAAAAGAAACATGAAACCTGATCTACAGGGCAAGAGATGGTCCTAAATTGGGACACACTTGATATTTCAACGGGGGTGTTTCATCTCTGGGAGCAGAGGGTGTCTTTGAATCTCACAGCAGCCAGAAAGACAATGGATCAGAGGTGGTGAGGCTGCATTGAAGGGGAGAGCAGTGGGGGGTATCCTGCCTCAACCTTTATCTAAAGAATACCGGTATGGGAATATAAAATGAAAATGATAAGACAGGAGGAAGGAAGGAAAAAGAATGAAAAAAGGTAGATCTATCGTATTTTGTGTTTTATATGTGTATAGCAGTGCTGTGTCTGCATTATTTAAAGTCTTTCATTAACATGAGGCTGAAACAGACTGGATCAATACTCGGAGCAGGACACAAAGCTCTTCATGGGGTTATTACTGCCCCTCTGCAGACATCAAGATCATGATTAGAAATAATTGCAGAGGGGGGGTTAACTCATCTGGAGATAAAACACCGCTGCTCAGGTCAAGGATCAGGTGTCTAGTATTGATGCATCCTGAAACCAAAACGTTTTTAAAAAAGATGATCAATTATGTTCTGTGAGTGGATGTTAAATGTACAAGCGGCTAAGTTGGTTATTTTAACTAAACATTGAAGGAAATTAAAGTCTTGTTCCAGTGGATCTGGATTATACCAGAGAGAAATTAAAAGTAAAAAAAAAACAGTTACATTTTATTTTCAGATTCAACAATATTCTGACCCAAGAGAACTTTAATCTAAGAAAAATCTGATAATCTTAATCTGATAAATCTGACAATTTAAACAATGAATGAACCACACAAAAATGTTCCTATTTCTTACTCTGCTTCCTATTTAAACTGGTGCTCTGGTGCCAGGGCATCCAGTGGCCTTTAGAAGCCACCATGTTTAGGTAAAAGCAAAACCATGTATCGTTTTCCTTCCATTGCCCAATTAAGTGGTACTTTGCTTTGACCTGTGATATGAAAAACCAATAAAACAGTTTGGACTTTTGCACGTTTATTTACCTTGTGGAAACAGAGACACTGATATTCCTTCTATAAAAAACAAAAAGGACTTGAGAATTCCATATTTTAGTTGTCTCAACAAAAAAATATATGATGGTTGCCTGACATACAGAGAAACATATTTCCTCAAACAAAAGCCCTCTTGTTGCAGGAGACAGCTTAGTACTCATCAATTTCCTCAGATTACCAGTTAATTTATGAAGTGCTTGTTCTGCTCTGAGCAGCCAGCTGACTCACTGAGGTCAACATTGCATCTGTTCAACCTTTCCCAGAAATATGTTGTTTCCTGTTCTACCCAAAAGAGATTTGGACTGCATTGAACAAATGCCTTTTCCCAGAGACAGAAAATATATCCCCCAGCCCTTTTACCAGGCTTGTAAAATGTTTTAAACCTTCTCCAGCCTAAAGCAATGGACATAAAAATCTGAAAGTGAATAAAGAAAGGGTAAAGAAGGACACCAAGCATCCTCTTTTAAGTAAAAATGAGGGACAGGAAAGAAGGACGAAAGCTTTCTGAGATTTAAAGAGAGTTGAGAAGTTGTGAAAAAAGGAAGCTTGGAACCATGATGGGAAAAACAAGGACAAAAGAAGTAATTCATCAGTTGAAAACGAAATGTTAGGAGGAAGGACGAAAGACATGAAAAACAAAGATATGGATGAAAGATGGATGATACAGGTTAAAGTGATGAAGTAAATATAAAATAAAGGATTCACAGATCATGAATATCTGCAGTGGAAAAAGTGCAAACAGAAAAACGGTGGGAGAATGAACACGGGACGGGAGAGCAGATGGACCGAAGCCAACGGCACATGCAGTGTTAAATGGAACAAGAGGGGGCAACTTCTGGCTCCCGCAGGATTTTCTTCAGATCATGAAGCATGAAATCACAAAGATGCAAATGTACCAATGTTTAAAACCATGAAGATTGCAGCAAAAATCCTGCTCAGTTTCACCAACATACATTAATCCTCCTCTGTTTGATCCTTATCTCTTTTAAAACTTTTTAAGATCCTACAGACTGACATGACTAAAAAACATCATAATCATACTGATTAGCTTGTCTTATGCAATCTGAGGAGTTTATAATTTTCTTCAAAGATCAGTTGAAGCCTGTCTGTGCCTGCTTCTGATAAATAATATATCCCTGTGCTGCTGATTGATTTTCTGCTTCGCTCTTTGATTGCATGTAGCCTCTGTTCTCATCCATGTCTTGCTCACATCTGGGCTGAAATTCTCAACATTTTCTTAGATGGATAAATAAGTTGTAGCTCCTGCCTAGATCAAGTGCAATATCCATTACTGCTCTGTTGCTACTTCTATACAACCTTACTTCAAGTCCAGACATTATGATATGGGTTTGTAAAAGATGCTGACTGAATTTAAGTGAACTTTTTGTTCAAATTGAATCTTATTTAAGTAGAGTTACTATACTTGCTTTGTGTCGGTCTATCACATTGAACCCAAATGTTTTGTGGTCAAGATATGACATATTGTTAAAAGGTACAAGAGTTACGAATACTTTTGCAAGGCCCTTTCTTACCAACAGAAACCTTGAGGAATTGATTCCTTCCTTTTCACCGGTTGTCAAAATTGACCAGATGTATGAAAACTTTTGGCTGTTGAAAGTTGAGATTGTTGACAGTTTTATGAAAATGTTGTCATTCTGGTTCATGTCACATTTCTTGCACTGTGACTTTGCACAGCATATTAAGAGAACACCTAGAGGGAGCATAATTGTACCTAATTTACTGACATTAATTTAAGCAGGTGTTTGTTCCACCTTTAGAAGCCTGACAACTCAAACAATCTCTAAGGTGCAGGTTAAGCCTCCTTGGGAAAAAAAAAATGTCAGCTTAATAGCCCCTGCCTGGCGCTGATAAGTGCCACGGTGTCTCCCACTCTTTGAAAGTAGGTGGATAAAGCTTCTAAAACCTTTGTGTATAGGCACTGCGAAACATAGTTCAGTGTCTTTATATTTTTCTCTTTGAAGTGAATTGACATTCAGCCCTGGAGTTTGTCTGGAACCTCTCAAACTCCTCCATTGCATTATTTTAAGTTGGAGCAGCCCTCTTGTCCTTGAAAATCTCAAGCAGGTTGTCTGCCCCTTGTGTTCCGTCGTTGAGAGAGAGGCTGATTGAGACAGACATGTCAGCATAAGCCAAAGAGTCTGTCAAACTCTATATTTGCAACAACACATGTTAGTTGATGTGGACGACTCTCAGTAGAACCGCAGGACACTGAAGAAAGTAGGGCCAAAAGATGGTCATGTGACTTGAATACAAGAGCAATATGTCCGTGGTGATGACAGTCAATTTTGTCTGACAGTCAAGGGGCTTAGAGAGAGTGCACTCCACCACAGGCAGCAGTAAAGCTGATGCCATCAGCAAGGGGGTACTTATCTGTTTTCACGGACATACTGTACCACATAATGCACATCCTAAATGTAATTCCACCAAACAACTGCAGCCTTTCACCCTCACATCCATTCCTGGACCTTTTTCCCACCAGAAATCACCACCTGCAAGCTAAAGCAGCCAAACGTGGGTTTTATTTGAGACATGCAGGCACAGAGTCAAGTCCTAAACTTTGAATTTTGAGTCAAGAGTCATTTGACCAAATATGTTCAACAGATTACCAAACATAACAAGGAATTAATCAATGATAAAACTATAAAAGATACAAATAGTACCAAAGCTGTGTACTAAGAGCTTAGTACCACCTAATATATTTATGTTTGTCTTTTTTGCTCCAACTCATGTCAAAATATTGTCTATTGTGTAAAACATATTTTCTGTGGGACTATTGTCACTTTAAAGTGACACTGTATATAGTTGCATGCCTAATGTCTAAACTACATGAAAATGTACATTTTGAAACAGAAATGTTCTACAATATAATTCTATATTTTACAGTCCAGTTAAATGTGATTAAAACTCCAGGATATTCAGGTAAAGAAAAAACAAAAAAAATATTTCACAACTTTTTTGCTATACTGTGTACAGAAACAAATCGGTGTTGGCCAAAATCAGTGAGTCAGGCTTTTTAAATATTGCTGATTGGCCAGAAAACTGCAATCATTGCACTCCTACTTTCTTTTATCAACAGCAACAACAACAGTTGCTCTTCCTGCTACTTGCAAGAGAGCGAGATGCTTCTGTTAAAGTAAAATTTTAAATGTTTAACCTCCACCAATTGCAAGAGATGGTAACATTTGGACCCCATCCAGCAGGGTCTGAGTGTTTTACTCCAGCAAGGTCACATTGACTCTGTTTGTGCTTTTACAAGGATTTTTTTTTTGTGTGTGTATCCCAGACTGATGGGATTTTTCTAAAACTTTCAGTGGTAGGTTATTGTACAGCAATAAAAGATGAATTTATAAGCTGATTCTATACAAATAAATGTGTAAAGAGTGGGGGGTCTTAGTTTTGCACCAATTCTTTTCAACAAACATACCAGCTAGGCAGACATTTTGGAAAAACAATTCTCAAAATGTCTGTCATTGTCTAAGGAGATGTTTGTCCTATATAAAGTATTGAATTGCTGGTGCCAAATACAGACTGGGGTCAGGCAGAACTGTTTGAGGTGGAATTTATGTGAACAGTTGGAGACATTTCTTGTTTTTGTCATTTCTGAATTGACTTAAGTCATTTTCTCCTGCAGCGGATATTCTTTCATACACATTATAATTACCAATAGATTTTTTTTTGCTTGAAACTTTTGTATGGAAAAAAAAAACAACAAAAACAAACAAAACCCTTTTCAGAGGAGCCTAACAATTACACTTTGTTAGTGCTGCCTGCCTGTGTACTAAATGTGTGACATGGATAAAACATTAAAAAATAATACATAGACTTCGTACTGAACTCCCACATGGAAGCTGAAAGGATCCCATGGTCCCTATGTGCTTCTTAAAAATAATATTGATTTTTTTCTCCCTTTTTCCTGCAGCAATTCCCCAGAGTACGGCTGTTCCTTTTTATCCCTTTGGAGTCTGCTTTGATACGAACAGGCCACTATGGCCTCTGCATTTCACTTGAAAGGGATGTGCTCTGATGATCAGTTTTTCTGTCCCCATCTTGTGAAGATGTACTTTTGAAAAATCAGCTGCAGGCATTTGCAAGACTCCTCCAAGGTTTTCATTGTAAGAAAATATTGAAAATGACTTATTGTTGGTCTTGTTTGTGCTTTGTTGACCTGCTAGCTCCCACTGGTTCAACACTGCTAGATTTCGTCTTACTATACTGTGGCATATTATACAGCTGCAATGAGAGGTTTATATGCATATGTTATCATAATAAATCTTTTAATGATAGAGCAATTGTAAATCTGAACAGCTTTCTTTTCCAGGGTGGCATATACAATTTGAAAACAAAACAGATGAACAAATGTACAAACTGTAAAGGTGGGGGCTTGCATTTGGATAGCAATGGCTACCACATGTCAAAATGTCCTTGGGCATCACGCACTGGCTCTGACCTACTCTGCTCAGTGTGAATTAGATGGGCATATGTGACTTGAAGTGTAACTACTCTTTAAATGGCCATCCAGCTATTAAAGGCTTATTAAAAGATGATTTAAAATCTATATAATAAATATAGCACTGTTGCCTTGCATGAAGAAGGTCATGTGTTCATAGAAAGGGTTTGGTTTTGAACCCAGCACATTAGATTTGAATTTACTGGAATTTGCATGTTCTCCCACAGTCCAAAAACATGACTTAAGTTGAGTGGTCTCGGAAAAATTGTCCTTAGCTAGGAGTGTGTGAGTGCGTGGTTGTTTCCCTGTGACGGACTGATGATCTGTCCAGGGTGCACCTCGCCTCTCGCCCATCACCACTTGAGACAAGTCAAATCCCCATAACTCGCCCCGAGGCCATGCAAGGACAAGAAGGTATAGAGAGTGGATATAGGGATCAATAAATTAAATAATTAAATGGGTTTTTTTTATTTTCTTAAGATATGATAATAGTTAAGATGAAAGACCATCATTGTTGAAAAAAGGTTAAAATAAATAAATAAATAAGAGCTTCAAATCACCCATTAAAGTTTGCACTGGTAAATCTTTACACAAAATCAGTTTCAGAATTTCTCCTGTCAGATTAATGAGAGAACGAAGCTTCTGCTCAGCATTATAGGTTCTTTGTATCCGTCTCTGGAGACATCTATTAGTTTTAATTGGCGATCTCACAATAACATCATATTTTGAGGCTCAGCTGTCTCTGGTTTCCAGCAACATCTTTGACATCAGATCTTTCATTCCGTTTCAAGCTAACAACTGAAACGTCCTCAGAGGACACCTCTGTTTATCTTGACTCAAGATCAAAGGTTACCTGCCCTTAGCCACCTGAGTCCTTGAGCTTTAGATACTTTATTTATCTTGAACATGATAAAAGTATAAAATCACATACATGAATAAGAAATGCCAAAGATACATATTTATACAATAATCTTAACGTGTTCAAAAAGGAGTAGGATACTTTGATGTCATTATGTATTTTATACATTACAAATGTGGTTTGCAACTATTCTTTTAACAAGTAAACACAATATAGGCATTAATAATAGTTCTAGAAAATATTTTAAATCAATTTTAAAAATATAGAAGTGTACTGAACCAACTATACTCTAAATGTTCTAAATGTTGATATGTTCTTAATAATGCTAATTAATCCAGGTTCTCCCTGCATCTCCAATTAGAGATGTTGTTTCTTCATATAACTATGATGGATGCATCAACTTCTCTTCATTGATTTTTGATCTTTGCCAGAAACATTTTTTTGACCTTTATGAAGACTGGATTTGTGTATCTGAAAAAAAAAAAACATCAAACTAAAAGACAAATGGCACATTTGGTGTTAGGAATTTTAACAATTTCATTAAATTTATGCAGAATATTGCTCAACTCAGTTTTATGAAAGTGATCAATTTCATAAGATCAAAACTTATGGAATTTGTATATTAGAATTATGTGAAATATATATATATATATTTAAATACACTGTCCTACTGCAAAGTATTTTGTTTACTTAGTCTTCATGTAACTCCATTTAAGAAGACAAACATCTTCATGTGTTTTATCAGGTACATTTCTTGTGAAATTTCAGATGTAAAATAATAATAAAAATTTAGATTAATTTAATTCCATAATTGGCATAATTTGGAGTTTTTTGTACTTTCCTCACAGTGTTCCAGGGTTCCATCATTCCGCTGTGCAGTTTGATGTATTTTCTCTGTCCAAATTATCTGTGGGTGTGAGAATCTGAGTTGCAATAGGAATCCAGTTTTCAACCAAACAACCCTATACAAGATTACTCATCTGTAAAATATGGCTGAAAAATACAGACTTTTATGCATCTTCCAATATAAGACAAGATGCAAATGAACCGTTCATTTTTTTTCAGTGGCGAATCTGAATCAAAGTCATCCGCAAATGCTTGCTTAAAGCTCAGGTGGAGAAGATCACAACATGTTACTTACCTTACACAGTTGCAGCTGTAGAAATGTGGCTTCTGTTGTGGAATTTAGAGATGGAGATACCCCTCTTGTAGCTACAGAGTATCACCAGCAGGGAGCACAACTTTCTTACCATCCTTCTTGTTTCCAAAGCCAACATAAGAGCAGTTGTGAAGGTTTGCTTCAGAGGAAACAGAGGAAGATGCCTTTTAAAAGAGAGAGAAATATGAACAGAAAATTTCAGTTTTATATATTAATATAAAATTGAAAAGCACAGTACTTTACACCCACTTTATACTTCTAAAACAGAATTAATATGCTGTATATTGCTAAGATTTTATACTGAAAATAAGTATGAGGCATCAAGAGTCATTCTAAGGTTGTCATGAATAAATATGAGCATCAGGATAACTCCTGGGTATAATGAAAATGTCACTCTGCTCCCCTAAACCTTTTTGCTTTTCTCCTGATCATCATGCATAAGCACTCAATTTATATAAATCAGCCCAATATATAGCTCACACATAGAAAACATCAATCGGTGCATGAAATCATAATAGTCCTCTGTCTTACCTTTATTTAGATATTACTGTAATAATGCCAGTAGTTACCAACCAGTGTAAACTTCTCAAATGGATGTTGTGTTAGGATGATGTGTGTGACAGGTTATATATTTATAACTCATTTGATCTCACAGTCTATCTGGGTCACTTTGAGGAACTCATTCAAATCTGAAGTTAATCACTTAAAATGGAAACTACTTGTCACCATCAGCTACAGAAGTAAAATAGGTACAGCTAAGCTCCCAATTTAAAGAGGTTTAGGTTCAAAGGAATCTCAATCACCCGTGGAGGGAGTTAAAGATTTGCATGATGGCAAAGAGGCCTTCAAACCTCAAATTATCTCATCAGATATCAACTGTTTACCATTTATTACTGTGCAAGATGTAAATAATTTTAAGTCATTTTGGGAGTAAAATGCAAATGAAGCAGATAAATATTCTTTCACCTCAATATCCATTTTTCTTTTAGAATGTTTTATCATCATCATCATCGCTCACTTTCATTTCTTATCAAAACGTTATTGATTGAATAGAAAATAATCTGAAATCTAAATGTGCTAGAGGAAATAATAATTTGAGACTTAATTTAACATTAAATATTTGTTAACAGCTCAGTTGAGTTAAAAATACAGCCATGGAATCTGTTGGAAGTTGGTTTGGTGACTTTTAAAAAGGCTTGATTATTGAAACAATATAAATTTCCCAGTGTCACTGCTTATAAGGGGAATAATTTGTTAATGAAGGAAGTGTTTTTGAAGTATGTCAGTAATAAACAACTCAAGATTGTATGGGGCCACAAACAGAACTTGATTTGGGACCCAAACTCCAGTTCACAGTAGTTATTAAATAAACAGCAGTCCATAAATTTCAGACGTCATTCATCTGATTTATTCATTTGTTCTGGCAGTCGTCCCTGAACTACATATTCCTTGATGGAGACTCAGTACGCAGCAAACTGGATGCAACCAGTTGAACACTTTTCAACGTCTTTATGGCTTCACATAAGACAGTATAAATTAATTTTTTTTTTTTGAAAGCTGATATTCTAATTCTAATTTTTAATTAAATAATATCTAAATAGTAACAAGTGTCAGTCTGTCGTGTTTTGTGGGTTTGAGTTAAGATAAGTTAGTTATGATCATCTAAAAACATAACATTTGATTAAAACACTAGCAAAACTTACCAAGGGCAAGCAGGATATTAAGTTGAAGGGAAACATGTCATGTCAGGAAAGGAGTCAGCGGAGAACAATGAGAAGAGAAGACTGCAGGTGAGGCAATCAGGTGATAGGAAACACCTGTGCAGTACACAAAGACCAGCAGGCTGCAGGGAGCAGAGGAAGGAAGAGTCATAAACAGATATGAATCAAAGGATACCTGAAACAACAGGAACATTGAAAACTCTAATCTTAGGGTAGCAAATTCTAATGTACCAATATTATAATAAACTAATAAATTAAAAAAAAAATCAAAAGAATGAACATTGCAGCAAAATAAACAACTAGAAATGTTCAAAACAGAAACTCAAATAACACCCAAAGTTCAAACTCACAAAGATCCTAACACTCTCACTGGGTTTGTTTGCTACTTATAAAAGTAATCATTCAGACACTGTAAAGTGTAAATTATTCTGTATTTCAGGATATCTAATAAAAGATTCCACAGTGGTGCTTGCAGATTCGATTGAAAAACACTTGATTTTATCCTAACTTCAGAGTTACTGAGCAACAATCTAAACTCGACTTTTGCTTAGATTTGGCTACAGTTACAAAAGCAATATCTATGAATTGCTGAGTAGATTCAGGAAGGAGGTAATAATTGTATTTCATTTATTGATTCATTTGATCCAGCAATTTAATCATTTCTGACTCCAGCACAGAAAGTTGTATTTTCCTGTCTAATATTGTTGAATTCCCAAATAAATACAAAATAATTTAACTTTCAACAATTTAAAATAGTTAAACATGCTTTTCAGCAACCACACATTTAAAGCACCCCAGGCCAGCAGGGGGCCCTTAGCAGCCGCTTAGTTTGCTTGTGCGTTGGGCCAGCTCCAGCCAGCCCCGGTCTACCTGCTTTAAATAAACTCTTATGGGAAACATTAACTCCCCGGTAATTGTGGCCTTCAATTGAGATGTGCTGTTAGCAGAGATCCCAGATCTGAAACCTGAGAGGCTCCGGGAAGGTGGGCAGGGCAGCGCAGGTAGAGGCTTTTAAAAGGAGAGGGACTCGTTCTCCAGTGAACGCGGTTGTTCCTAAATCTTTGCAGGTGAGTTCTGCAGGGAGCTCCGCATTGTGGCCGAGCCGCTTCTTGGAAAAGGGCGTCAAAGAGCAGCTGAGGCTCAACGTTTGGCTGCAACGTTTCCACTCTGAAAAAGCCTCAACGAGCTGGTGAGGGAAATCTTCCCTTAGGTGGCCGGGTTAGTGTGGGAATTTGGATTCTTGTCTGGAGATCCAGGTTTTTTTTTTCTTCGATTAGTTTTATTACAGATAGAAGTTGATTGGTTTAAGTGTTTGCCCCTGTATAGCAGGATGAATGTGATATGCGTGTGACTCCTGGTTTTATATTTTTTATGTAATATCTTAATTTATTTTAAAAATCTCTAAACGCATACTGTTTTTGATTACTTCTATGATGCTTATAGTAGCTTACTATGTCGCTGCGTTTTATTAAAATATGATCAATAAAAATCCCTCTCTCCTCTCCCAGTTGTCCGCAACTGGCCGGAGGCCTGCAGCTGAAGACAACAGCAAAAAACAAAGCGCTCAAATCTGGGGGAGTTTTTGACTTTCCACCCACCTCTGACGGATGCGCCGGTAAGCGACGCAAATCACAGCTGCGGCGAGAACGAAGGAGAGAACCAAAAAAGTGGCTGCTACTCCAGAGTCAGAGTCAGCGGAGGGCTGCGAGCAGAAAGCTCAGCGCAAGATGACCCGCAGCCCCAAATGCGCCCGCTGTCGAAACCACGGCGTCGTGTCGTGCTTGAAAGGCCACAAGCGCTTCTGCCGCTGGAGGGACTGCCGCTGCGCCTGCTGCCTGCTGGTGGTGGAGCGCCAGCGCGTCATGGCAGCGCAGGTTGCGCTGAGAAGGCAGCAGGCTGCCGAGGTGAGAAGAGGGCATGGACAGGTCAGTGGATCCCAGATGATACAGGGGAAAAAAGCTCTGCAAATAATCAGTGGCTGGATTGTATGACATGTAGATATTTTGTGCGCCAAGAAAGGAATAGAATGTAATAAAAATGTGGCGGAAAACTAAAAGAGCTCAGTATTTTAAAATAGATACCGAAAAAAAAAAGATTTGAACTCGGAGTTTGGTAAAGCTGTTCTTTTAATTTCAGACATTTTCCACATCAGTTAATACACATTGATTAATATACAGATGCTTATATTGTTGGTTGCCCACTGAGGAATTACTATTACAGAAGTTTTAAACTGCATTTAAATTTTGTATTCATACACTGGCAGCTACTGACGAAAATATTTTAAATTACATTTGGCAGAACACATTAAAAAGACCAGCAATATTTTTCTAATATTTAAGGCAACTATCTATTTATTAATAAAATGTAGTTTGTTGTTTTCAACTTGACCAGTGCAGGCAAACGCTAGAGAGCAATTCACTTTACACACACACACACACACACCCCTGTAAACTGATGCAATTTATTTAGTAAACCAGCTTGGATGTGTGTTTTCAGAGGAGAGTTAAATATTGTACATTTATGTCAAATACCAAATAATCCTAATGATTTCTATCCGGTGTCTTAAACAATGGATTCCTCATCCTAATTGCCCCTGGAAGGTTGCCTTTGTGAAATGCAATTATGTCCAGATGTCTGATTCTTGTTCACCTTTTCCTCCCAGGGTAAAAAGGGGGTCAAGTGTTCAGCTCCACTGAGAAGAACAGCATATCAGTGTTTTACCAAAGCAGCTGACTCAAGCATTGTGGCTAAGAGCCACCCGCAGGGTAAAGTATAATTAACACCCCATTACTTATTCACATTTTCCTTTTCTCAGGAACTTTGTTAGAAAGTGCTTTTTTTCTGGTTTGGAGTACACTTTTAAATATTTGCCTTTATTCTCAGTGGGTTGCATTAACAGAAATGAAAGGCTGACTAATAACTATTCACTATTTTTAAATTGAACTCGGCTTAAGTTCTTGTGCTTGTTGCTCCTCCAATGGTCAAAACCAAAGTGAGTCACTTTCATGATGTGGCCTTCGAAGTAATTCTTAATGTGCAACCAAATCTGATGGATTTCTGCTGGAGGCTTTCTATCCATTCTAGATTTTTAAAGATTACTCTCAATTCAAGCCACCCCTGCTTTACAATCTGTCATGGTACCACAAACCTTGATTCATCTTAATGTGAACTGATGCTCTGGGTCAACGAGGCAGCACATATCCATAAAGAGAGAGGAAAGTTATGTGTTTTGTATTTATTTGTATTTTATACAATGGTGTTGAGTGCCTTTATATTCTGTCCATTTGCTATTATACTTTGACATAAACACCTGTACAACCTATTGTATTCAGAAGATCTCTAGATAGTAAATAGTCTCCCAGTGGGCAATCTGATCTCAGGAAAAATGTAACTGTTTGATGAAGAATTCAGCAGAATGTTTGAGAACATTAGTAAACCAACAGCATCATCAAGAGAACAGAACAAACCACAGATCAGGGTTGCAGAGTAATTTAAAGCAGATTCAGGTTTTTAAACAATATATATTTAAACAAAAAGCTTTGGTTTCCTCACAGAGCACTGTCTAATGAATCATCCCTAATTGGGCAGAGAATGGCACAGCGTCAAACCTTTCAAGACACAGAAATCTATCTGCAGACAAACTGTGCAAGCATAACAATATTCAGAGATACAGCAATCCACAGCTCAGTGGTAAGAAATGGCCCAGTTTGCTATTTGGTAAAAGCAATGAAGGGAACACAGTAAACCTGTGGAACAAGGTTCTCTGGTCAGATGAGCCCACTGCTGAGTTTTCTGGCCTAAATGAAAAATTCTGTATGTTGTTGAAATTAAATTAATTAATAAACAATCCCAGAAATTCAGACTCTCTTCAATAAATCTAACTGAACTTGAGCAATGAAGCAAAGAAAGATGGGCAAAATTTTCATCTTGTAGATCCATACAACTGTAGTTGAAAGATTGTTCTCCAAAGAATTGACTCAGGGAAGCTAAATTCATATGTAGGCTTTTCAATACGGTCTTTGTGAGGGTAGCTGCAAACCTCTGGTTTCTAAGTGTTCCCCTGAAATACAATTAATAAAGGCTGCCAAGCCATTTCCATTTGTCCTCTCCGTACTCCTCCAGAACAGCGAGGACACCCTAACTTTGAAACGTAGGGTAAGGGCCAAGAATGAGGCGCGAGGAGGGGAATCAAATTCACATTAATTCTTGTTGTTTTCTCTCCAAAGTGAAAATGACAGCACTAACCAACCGCCTGATTAAACTAACAAACAGCACAGTAGTGAAACTTAAGCTGATTAGATGGAAACATGATGTTCTTTACAAAGTGGATGTGTAATAGCAGAATGTGGCTTTGCTCCCGTGTTCAGGGCTAAAACATCTGATGACCTCAGAGGACGGTGTGTCCAGTTGGTCGAAGCAGCGCCACCAAAGCCACTTCCCGTGCCCCTCCATCAGCGCCCGCATGAGGAAGAGGCGAGCCTTTGCAGACAAAGAGCTGGAAAACGTGATGCTGGAGCGCGAGTTAAGACAGAAAGAGCTGCAGAGCGAAGTTTCCTTCTCTGCCTCCGCTCTCATGCCCATACTTCATCCTCTACCTCTCCCTGTCTCCCCATGCCTCCGCTGCTGCTCCACCAACAAGGACTCTTCCTCTGCAGGGACTTCCAGCTGCGTGCCTGTATATAAATATAAGCAGCTCTGTGACTGTGGCCTCCAGTTTTATGATTTCTTCCACCTAAAGAGTAGGCGCTCCACAGGAGACCACAATGATGACTTTTTATCAAACCAGAGCTCAGCGCAGCACAGGGAGGATAAAGAGGCGCAGAATGGGTGGAGAGACTGTGGGAAGAAAAGCGAGCCGGAGCTAACACCCCCAGCATCACAGCAACGACATAAAACTGATAACAGCGTACCGTGCATCTGCTTTGTCAAACCAATGCTAAAACAAACAGAAACAATCAACTCGGATCATTTTTCAACATCCAGACTCTCAATGTTTGGATTAGATCTGCTTGTTCTAAATGAGTTAAGCGTCCCGACTCACAGCAGGACTTTAGATTCCAGACCTTTAGCAGGAAGAGGCTGGAACACAGGGCCTCCTTCCACCGAAGCAAATCCTTGTATGGACTTTGTGGACGGTTCTCATCATGGCTCAGTGAGGACTCCAACCGCAAAGCTGTTGCCTTTTTCTGTGGAGGCTTTGCTGAGAGCCTGACAGGCAAATGGATAGCCAGTCTAACTGCACTTTGCAATATGAGAACTTGAATTTAAAGCTATAAATATAATAACTCCAATCCATGCAACACATATGCATTATTTAAATGCTGTAACACAGATTTTTTGCAATTCTGTATGTATTGTTGCATAGTATGCATTAAAGATAAATATTTTTGGTTACCATAATGTCATGTAAAAATCTGCTTTGGCTATATTTCCGAACAGCGTTATCTTCATCCTCCTATGCAGTGCAATAAAAAGATATCAAATCCAGTAGTGTTTTACTTGTATCTGCTCATGCTGCACCAATACAAAAGAAACCTTATGAAACTTAAAGCATCAGAACTTTGAATTGTGCCGTTCATTTATGAAGTGGTTTGTGAATCAGAATTTAAATGTGGATTTCTTTATTACGGTTCCTTGAAAAGCTCTCTAAAATTATGAAAAGAGCCCAAAGTGGCTCACAAAGCAGGTGGATTATAAAGCAGTAACAAGGTTTTTGCAACATTATTTAAAGAGCATGAATATTTTACCAGAAGATTTCTATAGCAGTTTTTCAATTTTCAAAAGACTTTGTTGTTTTCAAAATGACACTGGTTGTCAAAATGTCAATAATCACACGACATACTGTTTGATGTTTCATGAAGTATAACTTCCTACATCTAAAGACTGAGAGAAGATGGGAAAATGAGCCAGTGTTGCCTTGGCGACATTGTTCTTTATTTTCTGCCGCAGCTGACGCCAGTTGAGTTTGTTTGAGCATGCATTTGATTTGTATCTGCTTTTCTTTTTCTCTCCTCCAGCTTTTTGTTCTGCTGCGTTATCTTGCAGAGATGGAGGTCAGATACTTTTGACAACTCTGGACCTTGTGGCGTCAACACTGAGGGCGATAGAGCAGTCTTTGTTTGTGAAACTCTACCAGCATATCAGAGCGTCTCGCTCCTCATCTTTTCATGAGCACACAAGTAAGACTAAAGTGACACAAAGGAAAGCGAGGATGTCAGGATTAAAGATTTGAATGTATCTCTTTATGTTTGTGTGTTTTTGTATTTGTGTCACTTTGAGAATATTAGCACAACTACAAAACGGGATATGATTTGCAGCTCTCACTTTATTGGTAAATGATTAGTGACAATGGTAAAGAGAATACACAAATGAATTGTGCTCACGTTCACCTGTTCTCATTGGAATGATGTCAGATTGCTGATCTATATAATTTTTTTAAATGTATTTATTTCATTATTTTCACCAGGTTATTAATGTTTATGTTTGTTGGTGTGGGCCACATTGCTGACAAAACAAGCTCAAACCTGTGTTTGCACTCAAGACTTCCTTTCACTTCCTGCCTGTCGTCACCCTCTCCTTATGCATTCCTCCTGTTCATTCATTCATTCATCGGGCAGCATTCCCATTTCAGGCAGATTGATTTCAGTCATTCGGGATAGAAAAGCTACACTTTGACTTTTCTCTGCAATTCTTATTTGCAGTTTCAAAACTCTATGAGCCGTCAGAGAGAAACAAAAACAAAATAAAATAAAAATGTCACACAAACTACTTCTTTCCTTTTTTACCATCTACTCCAAAATATTTTAATAACATTACTGGAGATGAACATTTTGTTTTGTACATGATGTAGAAGCCTACTCATACATTTGCACACGCCTGGCAAATGTTGTCAGGGTTTTGGTAATGAAAAAAATTATTCCATGATAAATAATTTCAAAGTATTTCCATTGGTGATATCAGACATATGCTTAACAGTAATACATGCCTCAACAACAGAAAACAATATTATTTGGGAAGGAAATGTTGATTATAAAAAAAGCTACATTATAATTGCTTGTAGCTTAGAGAATAGACTTTAAGATGCTTTTGTTAGTTTATAAATCACCAAATGAGTTAGCATGAATATCTGCTTTTGTTGTTCAGTCTTCCAGATCACTCAGGTATTCTGGTCCTGGTCTGCTCTGCATCCCTGGAACTGGAACCAAAAATGGAAAAGAAGCAATCACTATTTATGCTTCTTTAATCTGGAAGAAACATCTAATAGACTGCAATCATGCTGAGTTCCTTTAAATCAATGCAGCAGACCAATTTGTTTACAGTTATCTTTGATTAATAATAACTGGAGTATCAATTTTATTATGTATTCAAATTTTTCATTGCCTTCCTTCATTTTAATCACAACAATGTAATATTTTTGTTGCTTTTTTTGTAAGTATTGACTTACTTACTAAAATGTGATGAACAAATCAATTCGCCTTGCCTTTCCTGTCCCCATTTCTATTACGCAGCATCTTCTTGCTAAATTAACAAAATGATATGTATTTCCCTGTTGCCTTTATTTTCTTCCACAGCTTTCATGTTTGAGTTTTCAATGAGCTGAATCAAAGTTAGTGGAGGCGTATTTTCATTCCACAGGACTCTGAGCTCAGACCAGGACCTGACACTGTCCAGTCTCTGTGCTTGTTTGGTGTGATCAGACGACTCCCCCTCTTAGACAGATCATCAGCAACATTTAGTATCAGGATTCAGTGGAAAGCCTTTGATCGTCCTGCCAGCTCCGCCGTGCTGCGGACTAAAAGCGGACTAAAAGCCTACGTCTTGGCATGGACAAGGTCATTTCCCTTGGACTTCTGAGGGAGACACGATAGGAATTCAATGCTTGTTGGTTTGGGATTGTTGAACAGAAAGAAAAACTTTCTCTGTGAAGAAACTGACATGCTGAGACTGTGCAGAGAGAAACTGCATTCTGCTTCACGGAAAAGTTATTTTTAATAATCTCAGTTAAAAATAATCTTTGTCACAACAGAGACAAAAAGACACATTCTTAAGTTGCTGTGTCTACAGAGTAAGAACTTTGGCAAGGAAACTGAAAAACTTCACTTTTGTTGCTATTTGTAGGTCACTAATATTGTAACCTACGAGCAGCACATTTGAAGATTAAATATCACTAATCTGCACGTTCTCATACTTCAAAGCTATATCCTGTGGGATAAGGGTGTGATTTTTATCAGAACATGAAGAAGATTATAATTCAAGTCTGTTTTGATATCTCATACTTGTGTTTTGGTATGTTGAGTTGGCTGTGAATTAAGATGCCCTTAGCTACCATAACTGTGGTACCATAACAGTTTGGAGTGAGTTTTGAGTTTGCAGAGACTTATGAATAGTGTTATAAAGCAGTATATCTTACTTCTATCTGCAACATGCCTGGATAATGTTGTTCTACAATCTTGTTTTAAGCAATCCTACCTTCGTAGATTCCTTTTTTCTCTTTTCTTGATTTCTGATTTAAGGAGGATAAATTTGGAATCAGTTCATCAAACATAATGATACATACAAAAGCTGTACTAATATTTGTATATTTGTTGTTCCTTGGTAAGAAAACAGTCCTGTTGCCAATGTCCACTGCAGATGTAAAGCTGTGTGTGATTTCAGAGTTATGGCTGAAGATAGTTTCCAGTGCTAATGTATTTCATTATAAATTAGAATTTAGGTATTTTCTCAATCAACACATTTTGCTAATACTATGTATGCTGCAGTGGAATTCAAAATTTTAAACCCCACTGTTAAAATGTTATGTTTGTTGAAAGACTACAAAACTTTTGACATATTGTATCATTTATCTTTTTTTTAAATAGAAGTTTAATATTGTTAGGTTAGTATCGTTAGGAAAAATGTAAAACATCATTTTATCAAGTTCATCATCAGTAACTGATGGAAATTAGGGGCAATACAAGAACTGGATAATTCTTTAAGAAAATTTAAGAAGGATTGAAGGAGCAGCAAATATTTCCAACAGGAATAGGTGTGTGTGTGTGTGTGTGTGTTCAGTTTTATGATGACAACCTCCTGCAGTCTTGTCTAGACCAGCGGTTTCAAACTGCATTCCTCGAGGGCCAGAATCCTACAACTTTTAGATGTGTCTCTTGTTCTACACACTTGAATTAAATGGCAAAACTGCCTCACTAGCATGCAGTAAAACTCTACAAAACTCTGGTAATGATCTAATATTGGAGCCAGGTGTGCTGAGGCAGAAAGACATCTAAAGGTGCAGGACACCGGCCCTGGAGGACTGGAGTTTGAGACCACTGGTCTTGACTGTAAAGCAGAAACTACTTCTTGGTGATGTGGATGTCTTCTGCATGATACATTCACCCATATCCTTATCCACTGTACCATCATGGTTGAACATCATTTTTGTGCAGTTCACATTTTTGTAGTTGAAAACCACGACATATAGGAACTGATTCTCAGTTTGGTTGCTTCACAATCTACAACAAACACTTCCAGTCCAAACAAGATGTCAAGAAGATGTTAGCAGAACCACATCGACCAGAAGCGTCTATTACCATTACAGATCCACTTTTCTATGACTACATCTGCCAGGGCCTCAAGGGCAGCCCTGGCAGATAAAAATAACTGATGCAATGACACAAATTGGAATTGGTTAAAAATGATAGTAAACTTTAGCAACAGTAGTTTTGATCATGTATTTTCAGCAGAAAAGACAACTGAGCACAGACTGAGGCCTACTTAGTATTTGATGAACTATAAGATTAATTTCAGACTAGTTCAGATAAGTTAGCCCTTGCAAGGCAAATCTCATCATTTACAAGAAGTAAAATCTCACTCTGCTTATATAAGAACAATCTGAAATAGCTGATGCTTAATCAGCTTCATGAAGAGGTGTCTTATTTTGAAGGCCACAATGTATGTCTACAGTTGACAGACTTTAGATTGAGGCATTGCTTACAGACACAATAATAAAAATGTTCTTCAGTGTCTTGGAATAACCCTGCATTGGTACGCAGATGACTGTTGGTTGCACTGTGCAGCACTTCCCCACTATTTATTTCAAGTATCATGCAACATTGAGTGGCATGGCTCAGAGCAGAGCTTTTGATCCATCTGCCAACTTGCAGCGCACTTTGAACCAGCTTTGCTACCCTGCCCTGCAACAGGCCTGCGCGCTCCCTGATGCCTTATAGCCTGACTCATACTGGTGTAGGGTTTCTCTGCACTTGCCTGTGTGCATTTGAAACATTGGCATGGCAATCTTGATTTGATTTGTGACCACAGGCCAGAATGGCACAGCCTAAGTTAGCACCAAATCCCACTGATGCTACGCAATCACCTTCAAAACTATTTGCTGTGATAAATTTACAAAAGCAAAAAGTGTCATTAGGTAGAACCGAGTTTCAGCAAGGCCAAGCTGTTCAAAACATCACCTTCACCTCGCTTACAAAAAAATTGTCTTCCATTGAAGAGCCGTTTACAGATTTGACAAGCTGAGCTTTTAATCATAGTGGCCTCCTCCAGCCAAAGGAGTGATTTATTTAGACTCTAGAAATCACTGCCAGGAGTCGTTCATCAGTTTTTTTTCTCCAAATTTCACAGTAGGATTGAACAGATTCTTAACTTATCCATCTTGATCCACAGAGATCGTTCACTGTACTTTTTCCAAAATCTGGACCACAATAAGAAGATTTCTAGGGTCATTTCATTTGTAAGGGTGGATAAACAATTCTGTCTAAGAGACAGATAAACAAGACACAATCAATAGATTATCTCAGCAGACAATCAGTGTAAGTCTGTCTATGAATTACAGGGTGTTGTCATGAATTGCAGGTCAAACTGCACAGTTGAGTCAAGAAGTATTTCATAAAAATGTCAACAAGTGGAAAAAAGTTTCACTCACTCTCCAGTGCTTGTTGTCTTTATGCAGAAACAATATAAATGTCCTCTAGATGAAACTGGTCAAATGTTTTTATTGATCCTCTCAAGAATAGAGACACATTCCCTGTTGGAGTTGTTCTATAAAGTCACAGTTATGGCCATCAGACCTAAAAGTAACAGTAGTTCTTTAATAGAGAACAAGAGTCTGGTCTGCCCTTTGACAGAAACATTCATAAATGACTGTAGTTGGCTTGCCATCTAACCACCGCTACCCTTCATTTAGCAGAAGAACAAACATACAGCCTCTCAGTGTAAAGAACAGCTCTGTGTGTAATCGAGCCTGCCGTGGTTGGACAAGAAATTTCACAGCTTTAAAAACATCTTTGAAACAGGCAGTGTAGACTTCTCTGCTGCACCTCCCCACTTACCCTCATCCTGTAGTATTAGGGATTTTCCACACATTGAAGTGTGTGTACAGTGTTTGTGTATGCTGGGGTGTGTATGTGTGTGTGTTTGTAGACCTTCTCTGTCGCTATTCCAGCGGCCTTGGGGACGACCGAGGGAGCCTGGTGTTGCAGCTGCGTGGCGATCCAGTTACCATCACATGGTGCTGTTTGGCTGCTAAAGAACTACCTCTGCAATATTAGAAACCATAGCAGACCACAAGACCCCACTTTTCTCTCAGCCTCCATGTCTCAATAGCTGTCTCTCCTTCTAAAGAAAATTATAGAACCGAGAAACAGAATGTGGCAGAATTGGCGTCCTGCAGCTGAGGTACTAAAGTGAAAAGGAAAACAACTTTTTGCTCCGTTATTTATACTGTAATGATACTACAAGCTGTTCATTTCTTTAGTAATGCTTGGTGTAATTACAATTTGAAAAACTAAATTTTTAAAGGTTTTGTTATAAATGATGCTATGCTATCCTTGTCTGTGTCATGAAGTGGGTTTGGTGATGGTGAGAAATCGCAGGCTGACATGGGAATGAGGAATGAAAAAGGATTTAATGAAGAAAAACACGATGAGACCAGGGAACACGACGAGATGACAAGGTACACTATGTGACGGGGTAACACCACCACGACGACGACAACAACAAGGATCCGACAATAGACAAAGACAACAGGTGGACTTAAATACACAGGGAGGGCAATCAGGGAACGGGATACAGCTGGGATTAATCACAGGGAGCAAACAGGACAACACAGAGACTCAGACACCGAAAACCTAAACTAAATACACAGAAAAACTCAAATCACCACAGTCTGCAATGTATGCTTGCACACTTAGACATGGGATTTGATGTTGAGCCTTTAAGGGTATTCTTTTTGGCCTCATCAGACATTAAGAATGTCTCTATAAAAAGGTATTTCCCTTTGGTCCATCTGGAAAGGGCAATCTGGATTTTTATATTACTTTTGGAGAAATGGCTCTTACCCCTGAGTGGTTTCTCAGGGTATATTGGTGCAGGGTGTGTTGCACTGTGCATGATGACACAGTCTTACCAGTTTCAGTCAGCATCCTCACAAGGTCTTTGCTTTTCTTTTGGGACTGATGTGCACACTTTGCACCAAAAGGCATTTATCTCTGGGACACAGAACCCACAGGACATTCCCATGGCATTTACATTTTCTTTCACTTGCTTGGCAGAGAACTGCAGCAGCTGATGCAGTTTTGAGGAACCTTGAACATGGAAGTCCACAGTTCTCTTCATAATGTCTTGGCTGGTTTCATTGTATGTCCCCTTTATGTTAAACAAGGGAGCAGTATGTTTGCAGTGACACATATTGTACTTTCAAAAGCTTACAAAGCCATGTCATAAGGATCTTAGTTTATATCAACTTTTAAATTTGATAAAAGTCAAAAGAAATATCTCTAAGCCTCATGCTTTGTTTAGAAACAATTAGTGTGACAATAATTTTAATACAAATATAAATCTATGTTATGCTTCTATGCTGCATTCCCAAGTTATTTTTACTGTTTTACTGGTTTTCTGTTTATTTTAATACATTAGCATTATTATTATTAGCATTAGTCCAATTTTGTTCTAGTGTTTTTTTCCCCCAGGCTATTCTGTGCACATTTATCACCCACCCTCAGTTACCTCGTAGTTAACTCTCACCAGACAGCTGCAATGCTTTCTGATTAGCAGACTGACCTGTTCTGTGCCTCCTGCAATCACTCAATCCTGCATGTCAGAGTTTTCTATCATTATTCACTAAGTCATAGTTTTGTTATGGTTATACGTTCAGATTTTCCTTTTGTCTAAGTTTTCATAATTCTTAATTAGTCAATCACCTTGCACATGTCTTGTTTGCAATTAGTTCCTCATCCAAAAATCTTGCACTGATAAAAGATGAAAGCATATTTCAGGAATGAGAATTAAGCGTTAACTGCTAATAAATAAATAGAAAAAAGTATATATTTGTTTTTTATATTAGAAAATAAATCAGCAAATCTGTGCTAGTTGCTCTGTGTCTTGTTGCAGCAATATTATACACAATAGCGTGTTGCTCAGTTTTGTGATATGTCATGGAAATAAAAACAAAACAAAAAAAAACAGCAGCTTTAGTAGGTTGGTAGAAACAAAATTTTAAATATATTTGGAATCCCTTTATTAAGACTTTGAGTTTATATATTTTCATTTTTTCACGTCTTGTGTAGCTTCACATCTGTAGATTCAGTCAGGTTTGGTTGCAGCTATGATTTAAAGCATTTGGCTCTCACTACAGCAACAGAGCCCAGAATGTTTGTGCAGGTGGAGTTAAAAATGGTGGCAAGCTCCTCAGCATTTAAGCTAAAACCATCACCCATAGAAAAAAAAGATGTTAGAGGTGGAGGGGTTCAAAACATGGGAGCAGTGTGGGAGAGCACGAGTTTTCACTGGCAATGAAGCAAAAAACTCAGGTAAATTTGTTAGGTCGTGTGTTTATGCAGCAGTATGTTCCTACTACATAAACATTTATTAAAATCAAAGACAGTATGGGCATTTTTCCCCACCCTGGATCTGTAAAACTTTGCTGGTTCAAATGTAATTGAATGATTCAATTGTAATACATTTTCTTTTGGTTTCTTTTTCTCTATTTTTCTGTTAATATGCAATGTAGATGTGATTGATGAGCAAGTTAATTAGGCATGTTAATAAGCCTTGTGCTTCTACTTATTCCTGTAGAAGCACATCAGTCATGCTATGATGCTCTGGCTAATGACTGATGTATAATGATGATGATAATTGTTTGTGTTTATTGTAAAATGGATGAAAAAAAAAGGCTTCTTCCGGTTCTTCTCTTCTTAATACCAGACTGAATATTTAATGGGGTGTATTAATTTTTATATGACCATTTTCATTATGGTTGATTTTATAATTAAATTAAAAGATTTTTGTTACATGAGCTCCATGAACCTTTAGCATAACTTATACAGATGTTACATTTTCAGTACAAAAATAATGAATGCCAAATAACTTTACAGGAAGAATGGTAATGCCAACATTCATGCAGAAAGAGCCCTGACTCTCAACACCATTAAAATAATATTTACCCAGCTTGGGTCAGGCTTTATTCTGTTGAAAACTGAGCAAATCCAAATTTAAACAGTTCCGTTGACCACATTCTGACTGTCGGTTACCCAATATCTCCAAAGAATATTCATTTTGATACCTACACTCCTTGTATGCTAACACATTGGAACTGTATTACAAGTGATTGATTATCCTGGAAAACTGTAAGGAGTTTGAGCTGCAATGAAACAGATTTTATGCAAAGTTCACAGACCCCTAGGAATAACATTACCACAGAGAGGCAGCAGAAGGAATTCAGGGAAATGCAAGATGGCTTGATAACAGAAACCCTGGAGTCCAGCACAACCTGCCAAGAATAGCAATATACTAAAGAGAAAAAAAATTTTTTACTGTCAGCTAAAATAAGATTATTGTCAGCGGCAAACCACTAAATTGCATATGTGCCTCAATGTAACTGATTAGTATCACAGAGCAAAAAGGCATGTCATTTAGTCAAATAACATTTCAACTACACACAGAGCAAGTGAAAATAATATTATTTTTCCAATGGACCATGTCTTAAAGTTAAATATAGCAATTCAACAATTTATGATGAGAGCAAATTTACTTCAACAATGTCAATTTTTCTGTACCCATTTAAAATACATCCAGTCTCTTGATACGACTGAATGAAGAGAATCCCTTTACTTCACTCTTTGTTCATCAAATATTGCATAAACCCTTTACTTAAATAATAGAGATTATTTTATAATAATACTCTGTTGTGAGAAAGGATTTAAAGTGCTTTATGATCCAATTTAATTTGGTTACTTTAATCCTTATATGTATGTAAAACCTGGCTTCAAAAGAAGATAAATAAAACAAATCAGTATTTATATTGGATGTTTTTTTAAGTTATTTCCTTTAGCTGGGTATCAGATTGGCTGCATGCAGACCTGCTCTCAGAAAGATTTGTTTCTGGGGTCCATTTGTTGTGATGCTGGGGTGTTTTGTTTGTTTCATATGATTGTTTTGATTTTCAAAGAAGATAAAAATGGCCTTTGGTGATAGATGTGTTTTTCTGTTCTGGAGCAGTAGTTTAGTTGTCAACGACAGAGGATGAAACATGCAGACCGATTCAGCATGCACAGTATGTGGTACGTCTGGAGAGCCAGGCTTGTAACCAGGGCTCTTTCAGCTAACCCTTACGAGCTACACCACTGCTAATTGGTCTCTTGACTAACATGATGCATCTTTATAGCAGCAAATGCACACATAGCATTTGCTGCTGCAGGTGCAAATGAGAGAGTGTTGTACTTCTGGGTTTTTTATTATACCCATAGTGCTAACATTCTTCCATTAAGATATCTAAGTGATTGATTTGCTTTGGTGCATGTCTGAGTTAATTCACAAAGACAGTAATATTGGGACTCTTAGCCAGGATCCAGAGCAAAACCTACTTTCAGCTCATAATGTCTCGGGGGATGAATTTTAGTTTAATAGTTGTTCATGAACAGTTCCAACAGCAATCTAAAGTTAGGCAGGTAACAACAAGTTGCAGAAAGCATGAGGCACCATAAATCTTACAATCCTGGATAACTTTTTTTAATTACATTTTTAAGAGGAGCAAAATGGGATTTTCCACATGGATGCACAAAAAAAATAACTATTCAGAAAGATACATGTCTGGTAATTAATCAATTGTTATTGTGTATGCATGTGAGCTGAGACAAAAACAGAACAAAATAAGGTCTGAATTTGTAAAAATTTATTAATTTTAGTTGCTGATATTGCCAATGGGCTTCTGGAAATAATATTGTATCATCTTCTGAGCAGCCAGGAGTATTTGGATCTTGATTATCCAAAAGATGTTTTTGACAATATTCTGTGGACTGAAAAAGGCAAAACTTTCTCAAAGATAAGAATAAAGCATAAAAAAAATAAATCAGAATTTTTGGCGTCAAATATTGTGGTAGTAGTGTGATGGTCTTTGGCCAGACTGTTGCTTCAACACCCAAATGACTTGGGATAGTCAATGGAATGATGAATTCTACTTTCTATATTGAGGTTTATGACCTTTAACTCAAACATAACTGGGTATGGCAGCAGAACAATCATCAAACCAAACTTCCATATCAGGATACATTTTTAATCTATTTAGAGTTTAGGATTCAACTTTATGTTATAGCTAGAATGTTTTTCAAAAACATCAAGTAACAATTAAGATGAACAAAAAGGCTTTCTGACTAGTTTTTTTTTTATATTCTATAAACAGAAGCACTGCTGCAATCAAGATAAATGGGGATCATTATGGCTGATCAAATAAGTGGCAAATGACGTAAAGACCACCACTTCTCAAACCACTTGAGTGAAATACTTCATATTTTGTGCTAATGTGATTTTTCAGACGATATTTCAGAGATAAAGAAAATCTCCTAAAGAGAACCAAGACATTTTTTGCAAACACTTTTCCAGAGTCAGCTGCTGCCTGGAGTTGCAAAGACAGGGAGCATGATGGTGTTCATGCCATTCTGCTTTTAAACACTCAAAACTAAGATTATTCCCATTAGTTTTAAAATCCTGTTTTATTATGTATCATTTTGGGTAAGTGTTAACTGCTTGTTAAGAAAACTAACAAATCCTTTGGTATTCCAAAAATATATATCTAAAGATGTTTAGCTGAAATGCAAAAAAAAAAAAAAGAAAAAAAAAGTAAAGAGTACTTCAGAAATTTCTTATCTGAGCCATGCCTCAGAGTCACATAATAGAACCAAAGAAGAAAAAAAATGTACAGGAAATGTAAATTTGGCAGATAAAAATGCCTTGTTGACAGACTGACTGGTTTAAGATGATAGAAACCTAAGATTATGACTAGTTGTTACAACCAAGGTGCCATCTCTGAAAGCCCAGCAAATGTTAAGTGTAAATGGATTTATAAACATGGTAATGGAGTCTTCTTGTGCATTGTGGAGGATCAAGGTCATCCCTTTCTGACCCATCTTCTGATGGTTATTTCCAGCACAATAATGCACCATGTCAAAAGCCTCTAACAGTCTAAAACTAGCTTCTTGAACATAATGAGTTGAAGTACTGCAATGGCTCTCAGCCTCTGGATTTGGGTTGTGGTGGAACATTTGTGTTATGGATGTGTAGTTCACAAAGCTGCAACAAATGCATATTGCTATGTCAGTTTGTACCAAAATCTATAGCAAATATTTCTGAATGTTAATGAGTCTATAGCTTAAAGAATTAGAGGAGTTTTGAAAGCAAAACTTGGTTTAGGCCACTAATAGCAAAGCATGTCTTAATAAAGTGGTGAGTGACCGTTAAAGACTGAAACTTCTTTCAAGCTACTTTCAAAGTGCTTCATATGACCAACTATCTCTTCTCTCAGAAGCAACAGTTTTTGTTATGCTGATGCAAAGCAGCTCTTGTTCCGAGTCCCCGTATTGTTCTGTTTCTTTTTTTTCTCTGCATGATCAAGTAAACTGATGTGGATATGCTTTCTTCAATAATCTGTTGTCTCTTAACATGTCTTAGACTCCTTGCTCATTGTTGCTTTGCAGTATAAAATCCACAAACAATTTTTGATCACTGGCCAATCTTTGCAGTGTCCAATTTGCTTCTGGGATTTTGTGTGAAAACTAATTGTTCACCTCTGTAAGAAGTTGGTTTTCCATCACCCTGTTGCCTACGGACTCTCCCTTAAGAACTTATCGTCTTTCTTTAGAGTTTTTCTCTTAAATGTGTTTCTTCATAATATTACATCACATCAAATCAAGACTTGTTGAATTGCCTTGTTGCTTTTGCAGAGATATAAAACAATGTTGACTAAATTGTTCCAAACTGCAGGCATAGTGCTGCACAGTATTTGTCAGTTCTCTGTGGAAGAAAATTTATATAGCTCTGATGGTAAGTGGAAAAAAAGGATCTCCTCACTAGGATTTAAAAAAATCTGAATGTTTCATTTTGAATTACTGCCGATGCATTTAGTAATCTCTTAATATTTCTGAGATGTAATTAACTTTGTCAAGCAGTTGTTTTCTAAATGCCTTTTCTTACTATATAACGTCTCTGAAAATGTTCTTAACAGTTTAACATGTTGGGAACACAAGTTTTATTCAATCGCCACATTTAAAAGCAGTTGATGGCTTTTATTGTGCAGCTAATATAAAATCCACAGACAGTATGACAACAACAGGGAGTGGAGTGCTGTCAGCTACTCAAGTTACCGATGATTCATCGGCCAGGACCCATCGTCGGATCAAGACATCCAATTCGAAACCTCAGACAATCACTTTTGATAGCAAGCTCCATGTCAACATGACTCTTTACCCAGAGATCCCAGCAGTATTTATCCTTTTTAATCCACACACTCTTTCTCCTTTACAGCCATTAAGCTGAGACCCCATTTTTTGAGGCTAAACAAACACCCTAACCCTAACCTCAATCAGCCGTCCTGCATGCCAGTCACTGATGGATTTTCTCTCCAAAATGTTGCTCTGCAACATAAGCTAGTCTGTCTGGTGTTTTCACTTCAAACAAAGCTATTAATCACAGTAATCGCCCTCAATTAACCTTCTCTACCAGATGCTCAGTCTCCATGTCACACTGGTAACTGTTCACTCAGTCCTTCATGCAGTCACCTCTGCCAAACAGGTGATGAATTACTACGACAAAGCAATCTTCGCCACAGGCTAATTCACCTAATATAACGGCTTCACGTGACAAAACATTAGCCTGAGGTAAAACTGTGCAGACAGCCACAGGGAGGACAATGAAGATGTACGATACAAAAGGACAAAAACATGTGTTCAAACCTGTGTGAAGCCACATGCACAAAGCTTTACCGCATACTGTGGCATTTTATATCTGATTGCTGTATTTAGGAAGAGGAGGAATCCCTGAGGGTAAAGAAACACAAAACACTTGAGTTTTGTTGCAACAAGATGAACTGCTTTGCTTTCTGAATGTTTTCAGGCAGTTCAGTTCTCATCTTGCACAAGAGAAGCTTTGAGAGTGCTAGAGGGAAAACTAAAGTCACGAGAGTATAGAGACAAAGTAAAATGTCCAAATAAAAGTTTGTTTTAAACACAAGTGCATTAAACTACAGCTGTTGTAAAAGAATAAGAAAAGCTGTCTTAGTCCAACATCGCACCTCAAAGTTCAACAATCATTATTTGTCCCCCAAACCTTCACAAAACGCTATACAATTGAACACCATGCTGCTAGCACTTCACAACTCATTGGCGGAAGTTAGAGCGCTGCCCACCACAAATAATGATCCGGGCGGAACACAATGCGCTAAATAATAAAACATAAATTATCGAAGCTTCGAGGCAGATCATTTTCCTCAAGGAATTTTAATAATCAAGGTACTTGAATCATTCGAGGAATCATTTCAGCCCTACATTAAACAGTTCTCTGCATCCAGTTTTCACCTTGGTTACTTGTACCCACTGCTATTTTACAAATAAAAATGTGAGAAATGTTTTTTTTTTAATCAATGTAACAAAAAAAAGTTTATCAATCAAACTCCTCAAACTCCTCCTTTGTTTCTCTTTAATTCTAAAATAATCAACTACAAACTACAAAACTGTGCTCTTGCTCTCAGTCTCCAAACTGCTATTTTGCAAAGGTAGTTTTCTATTCAGATTACGAAATATGTGCAACCTACCAAGGCAAATCCAATAATATTCACACTGTGGGAATGTTTGAATGTTATTTTTTTCAGGACAGGAAATCACATGTAACCACTCAGAACCTCAGTGCTCACAGCTAGTGTCACGCACAAAAAGTAAAACCTAACATTATGGTTCGACCTGAACAAATGCTGCTGGAAAAATCATTTGAACAACAGGTTCAAATGCATTTGCACCTTTGGTGTTTTCAAGCCCAATGTTTTTAGTGGGGCTGGTTGGTGAATAAAATTTTAAATTTTAACCTCAATTTGTATAAAAATTTCACTTTTGTTCCACTTCACTCTTGAACCACAGTTGCCCAAGCCTGGATATGACAGATGTCGGTTGCACCTTTTGAACAAAGCTTGTGCTGACGTTCTGCTGCAGCTTTGCATTAGCTGGATCACCACATATGACACCAACCGTGCTCACTGACAGCAAGCAAAACAAGTGCAGATCTCATCAGGTGCAGTCGCAGCTGTCTCTGAGTTGTAATCTACATTGCCTTGTGTTCTCTTTCTTTCTCACACAAAGACTGGAATTCAGAATGGAGGAAAATCTAGGTCTAGAAAACGGAACAGGATCTAGTTTCGACACAACATCCTTGGTTTAAATGGTAAATTAGAGATTAAAACAGAACTTCCTTAATATTAATTTCTCTTAGGCAGCTAAAAAATAAAAATAGCAACTCCTATAGCAATGAATCTGAAAAAAACAACCAATCAAAGCTAGAAGGATGGCCTTGCATCATAATTGTATCAGAAAACTTGTAAATCCAAGTTCAAAATCTGTTTTCCAGCAATAACAAATATTGTAGCAGAGATCTTTTCAGTTCAAGTCCATTTCAAAACGGATTTCATGTGTGAAATTCAATGTGTCCTAATTTGGTTTAGAATGCTCGCCACTATTTTCTAACATTCATCAAATGGATGTGTTAGTAAGAAATAAAGTTGTAACAGAAAAGTTTCACTCATCACAGATTAGCAGCGTATTCACACACAGGCAAAAAAAGGAAATAAAAAAGATGGAAAGACTGAGAGACAGAGCAGTGGAGGGATTTAGTACCATGTCTGTCTCCACTGTAACCACTTATTACAGAGGAGCCCTTCCATCTGTAAATTTCCACTTAGAGAAGGTATGTTTCCAAGCACTAAATCACCACCCTATAGCGACTCACTGTGACACCCAAATGAAAGTGATCGGTAAGTGCGTAAACGGCAGGAATAAACTCACTCAGCTGAAACACTGACAGACAAATGAGAAAACAGAAACGTGTCGGGCCTGAAAAATGTGTCAATTTCCTCTTTGAAAATTAGAGAGGAATATGTTTTGTGGGTGGGAGACTAGTACCAAAAAAAAAAACCAAAAAAACACACACACCCTGCTTTCATGCTCTGCTTCACTTTCAAAAGGTTCAGACACCAGGAAGGTAACAACATGTTGAGCAAATGAGGCTGCATCGAAGCACACAGCGTGGAATCTATCAGACTTGTTTGCTCTTCTTGACTTGCTCTTACAATTCCTATTGTCTTTTCAGCAAAGGGAGAGGACTTTTGTCTGCAACTCACAAAAGCCTCATGCAAAAACATAATATTCTAAAAAGGTTCTGTGCAGACCTTATCTAGACATATATTCATGGAATACACTAAAAAGTCAGTTGATGACTAGCGAATATTAAGGAGTAAAATAAAGGGTGGTTGGACACACAGAACAAATTGAGTTGTTCTGGATCTCCATTTGAATAAACACTGTGCCTCTGAGTGCTCCACTGACACCATCAGAATCTGAGACATTCTGAGGTAAATTAAAACATTTAAATGGCAATCTGTGAACTCAAAATCAATTTGTTAAATCAAAATTAAGGGTCTGTGGAAGAGAAAACAAATAATTAAAAGCAGGCACCTTTAAAGACAAAAATCATGGAAAAAGAAACAGAGACTGGAGACAGCCAGGCTGCTGCTTTTCAGAATGCGTGTCAGGCCTGACGCCTGTTTTTCTTCCCGTAATCCCACTATCCACCCATCACTCCCTAATCTTACACTTCCTTCTTCTGAGGAGACAATTCACATTTTTTCATCAGGAAAATATTTTTTTTAGAATAAGAATGTAGTAAAAGCAAAAAAAAAAAAATGTAGTCTAGAAATAAATGACCTGATTAGATTTTTCTTTTCTTTTTTGAAGACAGAAAAGCTCAAACAGATAGGCTTCTGATGTAAAATTGTTTCCAATTTTGGTCTGGTGCAAAAGAAAAAGAATATAAACAAGATTAGATAATCTGAAACATCTAGATCTCAACACAAAGTGTATGTTTCCCGTTGCCTGGAGACAGTTTGGTTTATAAGAAGTTGATGCAATCTTGAATTGTGGCTCCAGCTTGTACAATATCTTTTTTCGGGCTGTTGATAATGAAGATGAGGACAAAAAAAGTGATGAAATCTTCAGAATGCACCTTAAAACGTGATGCACATTGCAACTTAAAACACGTTTTTTGCTCCTCTGCAATCATCAGGGCCTGGGTGAAGCAGGACTGTCTTTGAGGGTAATGAAGAAAGACGTGTGTCAGAGGCAAAGCAAGAGTAGCCACCAGCTATTAGTCAGCAGCGATGCATGAAGGTAAGTTTGTTTGTCAGTTGTCCTGTCCAGGAATCTCCAGCGCAAATGTGCCGTAAATTCACCGCACTGAAAAACCTCTTCCATTCACGCACATAGACAAATTTACCTCTGTATCATTTAAATTGAAGTTACTGTTTTACACACTCACAAGCACACCCCCACCGTCTGTCCAGCTGTGTCAACAGGTGTGCATTTATTTCGTCATGTGTTGGTATTTGACTTTGTGGCTGCAGTTACACAGCGCCTGTGTGTAAAACTGTGTGTAAATGTGTGCTTTGGGACCGTAGGTGTAATGACTCTAATTAATGATCCTGGTGCGCCAGCAGTGCGTCAGGTGTTGTCACTACTTCCTACTACCTAATCTAAACACAGCCCATAACTAATCCCTTCAGAAGGCCAGTATTCATCACCACCAGGAATGTTTATGCAATGCAACTCAGTTTATTTATATAGCATCAATTCACAACAAATGTCGTCTCAAAGGAATTTTCCAAATTCATATCAATTCAATCACACATACATGAAAACTGATCCTTGTTATCAAACGGTGCATTAAGTTCTGTTTGTTATTCGAAGTAGTTCAATAGGTTTTCTATCTAAGGAAACCCAACAGATTGCATTGAGTTGTTGACTTGAAGCATTCACTCCCAGACAAGCATGTAGAGGCAGTGCAGAGGAAAAACTCCCCTTTTAACAGGAAGAGACCTACAGCAGAATGTGGCTTTGCACAAGAGGCCGTCTGCCACAACGACTGGAGGTTTGAATACACGCAAAAAAAAAAACAGACATGTTGATGTGAGAGTACTTTCTATGTTAATGAAAAGTAAAGCGCTAATAGCAGGAGAGGGAGAACATTTAGTTGTTTCTGAAAGCATTATGTGAGCCAGATTCCCCCAGGCATCACAGCTAAAACATAAAGTTAGCAGTTAAACTAATAGCAAATAATGTAACTTAGAGAATAGTGGAGGAGGTAAGTAGTGGTATATGTTACATTTGTGTGAGTATTGAGCATTGTCTTGCAAAAGCATTGATACTAAAAGTTGTACAAATTCATTCTTTATCGTGTTTCAATGGGATTTTATGAGTCACAATGCGGTGTGTTTGCAGTTTTGTTACATCTTTTGGAAACATGGATCAAGCTGTCCTCCAGGAGACGCTCAAAGCTTTGGGATGTTTTAAAATCTAACCCAGATTTAAAGTAATCCAAAACGTATTATTGACGACTTCTTTGTTTTTCAAACCAAGAATAAATTACAGGTATGAAAAGTGAACAGTGCAGAATACATATTCAGATATTGGCTTGTATGTTTTTTAATGCCATGTATTATTTTTCTTATCACAATTTTGCAGAACAGTGTGTTTTTTGGGGCCAATGGGATTTTATTGGCCCCAATAAAATATCCGCCACAGATATACAATTTTTTTTTTTTTAAAGTTCCCAGGTTGTGAATGCTTCTATTAAGCCCCAAATAATATTTTTCAGTAATACTTAATATTTTTTATTTGTGCAACAAGAGAGACAGAAACAGAGCTGAGTTCTTGACATCTGTCATTTTCAGGGGTATCACAGCCACCACCAGGGAATAAATAGAAATCCTTCAGATCATTGAAGGAAAGAACCGAGGAGAAAGCAAACAAGTCCCTGTTTGTATTTTTGTCTAAATGGGTCAGTGTAATGTTCTAATAAATATATATTAGATTTTTCTTTTTCTGTGGAACTTAATCACGAAAGTATTGCTTTGCTTTTACTCTGGAAGAAATTTCCACAGGGCATTGAGAGCTAAAATAAACAAAGCCACAAAATTGTACCACATTATGTAAATATGAAAATGTAATGTTATACATATCACCTTTGACACAAATTCTAAATTATGAGCCAGGCCTTCTTTGGAGGTAAATTATTTAGCAGTGATTTATGTTTCCAGCTCAGGAGTTTTTATTTGCAATAAAAACATAGATTTTGTTCTGTTTTGGTTGGAATTGTGAAACTGCACTTTAGTATCTTTTTGAGCAGATGACGTGTTGCCGTTTGCGCCGACACATAAAAATGAATTTTTGTCGTCAAAAGAAAATGTGATTTTATTCTCAGTTTGTTTAACAGTTAAAATAAAAAAATAAAAAAACATTAATTCAGATGTCTTGAATTAGCCTGTTTGTTTTAATGAAACCTTGCTCTTTATGGCTGAAGGGACAGACGTCTTGATAGATTCCAGGATGTGTTTGTTTTCCATCTCTGCAAGAACACACACAATAATCCTGAAGATATGTGATGAATGTGTCCTCTTCTTCCCTATGAGATTCAAACAAATATTTTCTCTGGGGATCCAGCAGCAAACTGTCAGATTACTGGCTTCGTGCGTTTCCTTGGCAGATAACAATTTCAAATGAAATATATCTTTGTTTTTTTTACAGTGCCCTAAACCTAAAAGAAAAAAAAACAATTAAAAACCGAGAATGTGGCACACATATTTCAGATCTGGACAGCTATCTACCAAAGAGTAGTAACAGCAGTAATAACCGATTCTGTGATATTCAAGCTAAAGACAAAACTGACCTTTGAATTACAATGCATATGTCAATGACATGCATATGTCAAAGGAATTTGTGTCATTTTAGTGATAATCTGTATGCATTAAGAGCTTTTTCATGTTTTTTCTCAAACAAATCTAAGATCTTATCAAAGCATCAGATTTTTTATACACAGATAAATCCACACTGGTGGATTCCAATAACTTGGTTTGTGAGGCAAATTTATTGTGTTTGAATTTATTTATGGATATCAAAGATGGATAACACAAAGGCACACCACACATTTGGGATTTCATTTTTAAAATACTTTGAAAAACATTTAGAATTTTCTCTTCGTATCATAATCTTGCCACAACATCTCAATAACATTTTAGCTGTGTAAATAATGTTTAAAGATACTGTAAATATCTTAGATTTATTCAAACGAATGTTATTCCCTCAACATTTAATATGTGAAGCATGTCAGTAAGTCGTTCTGAGCCTCTTTTGTTCTGGAGTTTGGACTTTTTCATAGCTGTCAGCAATTGAATTTCATCATTCGAATAACTGGAACAGCTATGATTCATTCTCCTCACATCTCTTCAAAGCATATTTTTGCGGCTCACACCAATTTCTTCATCTGTACAGTCCTCTTTTGTCTTGATCTGTTGTCCTTGGTGTGTTTGGAGGCCGCTTGCTGACATGCCTGAACAGAGAAGGTCTCTGCAGCTGAACGCATTGCATCAAGTGGAGGTCATCACCGCTGATGTAACTGGATCTCAGTATTCGGCTGCTGAGGAGTGACAGGCACCAAGAAGCTCAGTGATCCCAAGAAAGAAAGACGGGAGGAGAAAGAGGATGGCTAACAATCACTGACTGCCTGTCACAATGTAGATTCTTTCAAATGAATTATTATTTTAGTGAACATAAAAGGAATGGAAATGAGAATACAAGTTATTACTTGCTCATACACTTCTGAATTAACCATTCAGTTACGTATGGGGACATCTGAAACAATTTTCAATTCAATCTCCACTCACCAACACCTCCCTGAAAATAGTAGCTTGTGTAAGTTAATGTATGTGTTCATTTTTGCATGCCACTAAGCAAAAATGGTTGTGGAGCGCTACAGTGTCTTAACTTTGTCAGATCTCAACCCAATGGCATATATGTGAGCAAAATAAGTCTGATTATTTTTGGGCAATACTTTGCAATTTACAGGTCTTAAAAGACCTAATGCTAAAATCTTAGTATCTCAAATTTTGGATTCATGGTGCCTCAATGGGTCAGGAGGATGACCAACACATTTTAGGCAGGAGGTCACAATGCTATGCCTCGTTGGTGTGCGTTCCGTTTTTATTTTCTTACATACTAGTGCAATGTTTAACTTGTTGTCCCAAAGTTTATGTCTTGAAACTGTTTCCGGGAAAACTGACTTTTATGACAAATAAAAAATAGTTGTCAAAAGGTGAATTTGACCCTCTCTACAGAATGCAGAGTACCAGGGAACTGAAACAGCATCTACACGATAAGATGAAAACCATTATGAACTCTCATAATGTTTGCTTATATCCGATCATTGTGTCAACCAAAGTTGATAGATTTTATCGCTCTCTCAACTCCTCCATCATATGAGCCCATATAGTGCAGCAATGCAGCACAGGCAGCTGCTGGTGTGTGATTGAATGTAATCAGTTAAAGATGGGGCCTGTTAGGAGACATAATGTGGCAGGGGCGAAGCACTCTGCATATTAACAGCATTTGCTGTTGTTCTGTCTTTCAGTGCATGCAGCTCACCTCGCCATCACTTTATTTTCTGACACATTACCGCTCTAGAGAGACGCACATTAACACCTCCATGCTCACGCACACAAACACATTTTAACAGGAGAGCTGCAAAAGGATGGACTGTCGAGAGACTGCCAACTGAAAAGTGTGATGATGGGTTCTTGGCAGCCGCTGCTGGCTGAGCACCAGCTCTTCATGTAAAGCCATGTAAGCTCTCCAGGTGTGTGTATACGTGTGTGTGGCAAAAGTGCCTTGGTATATGTGGGAAGCTGTATATTGTACCTGTTCTCCATTTCTGCTCTGGAAAATGCCAGTCAGCAGTTCAGCTGCTGTGGGAGAGCATTTAACCAAAAATACTGTAGCTCCACATATAACACTCACAAAGAATGCCACTCATTCCAAATGATGGTTACAATTACACTACCTGAACATGTTTGTTTGGCATCTTTTTCTTAGAATGGTGGGATTAAGATCTGGAAGATACACTTAAAAGTAAGTTAAGTTTTTTATTACCTGGGCTTATCTTAAGGGATTCTGCATCAATGTGGAAGGTTGCATGAAATCAACAGATTAGGGCAATGATCATCCTACGAGAAGAGCTAAAGATTAGCAGATTTCTTTAGACATTGATCTCTGGGCCAGTGTCCTAACAGCATACGGTCTTTAAGACAACAACTGAACAAAAGCGGGAAAACAATATTTTGTAGAAAGCAAAGGCAAAGTGTCTGTCACAGCTGGACCACCTGAATACCTGAGACAATGTAAAAAATGTCTGACTTGAACTCAAAATATCATTAGCTAATCAAAATATCTACGAGAATTTATATTGTTCCTTAAAGTATTCGAGCAAGAGGGGGAAAAAAACCACTACCTCAGTAGTCGTTTTTTCAGAACTCACAGCAACACACTGCAATCAGATAACAAACTTCAATGACATGTAATAATCCAAAATAGCCTCTCTAATCATTTAAATTTATTTTAAGTAGTTACTGGCATAAATTGTGATATACAGTTTTAGCCCTTAGATTATTGAACTGAAAACTGAACAGCAGACGATAATTAGTTGTAAAAAGTCTGAGCTCACATTTTTTTCTGCTTATGATTTCAGATAAATAAACAATTAAATGATGACAAGGTTGATTTTTAAAGGCAGCTGTGCAGCTGACCTTCATTGTGAAAGGGCATAAACCCTGTACCAGTGCCTTCCAGCAGGTCGATCTGAATTTAATAAGCTCATCAATCTCTATCTGCTCTAACAGCACAACCAGATGAAAAAATGAATAGGTTGCCATCTTTCACCATACAGTTTGATACTCCTGTTGAAAAATAGTCACGAGTCCAAAACTGTACTGTTCATTGTTCTTTCTTTCTATTTTAGTTCTGAATATTGTGTCATCTAAAACTTTTTGATGGACAAAACGTCTAACGATTGAACACAGACATGTATCAGATTAGAAGGTTAAATGGTGAAATGAGGTAAAATTGGAGGGAATGAGCAGAAGAATCAATTGTCTTTGCTGGTTGAGATAATGACTGCAGTGAAAGCACAACACTTAGTCACTCAGTAAACATCTGGTCAACTGTTGTCCAGAAAGCACCACATAATGAAGACTGAAAGAGGGCCTGACGCACGTAGTTTAGCATTTCAACAGCTGCCTTTAAAAAGGTCTTCTCTCCTAACTCTTCTGCTTTGGCTTCACACACACACACACACACACACACACACACCCCCACCCCGCCCCCACACGCACCCCCCCAGACCTCTGCACACACCCCCACCCAGACACCCACACACACACCCACATCTTTTCAGTTCATCGCAGTGTCCTCCACATTCATTGGGACTTCTTGTAAAGACATGTCCAAAGTCTTAAAATTAAATTAATCTTTTACTGCAGAAGAAAAGTCTCACTATAAACTTTTCTTTTTGAAAAATTACAGCCATTAATTTCAGTACATTAATTCATGTAGATGAAATCCCTCTTTAAGAAATAAATGAAATTAATCTTATCACTTTTATTGATGTCCCTGAAAAAACAGAAAGAGTAAGTGAAACTTTTTCAATGAAACATTACTTCTTTTAGTTGATGTGTCTATAAACCTTACAATAGTAATTATTGATTCCTCGCTTCCTTGCAAATTTGACATGACACCAAGGCCAAATGCTGATTAATCAAAGCATTTGCAGCTGATGCAGTACACCAGTGAATAAATGTAGCCTTTAAAATGGAACTAAAAGTGAGGTTGTCCTTGTTTATTCCTCACCAGAAATGCATTTTTACTTCCTTCTACAACACAAGTTAAAAATTATTTAACATTTATATTGTTAATTATGTTACTTGAATTTTTTTTTATTATCTATCCAGCCAAAAATTAGATAATTTGAAGTAATTTTTTTTTTCACGTCGGTTTACATATTAAATCCAGACTGTGTCTGTGTCAAGATTGACGGTAAATGTTACAACTTCATGGAAACATCTTCAAATTTTGAAATCAACTTCTTAAGTGTCAAGCCTCACCTGGATGTAAGCAAACACCGAGTGACAGGAGGAACCTGAGCTCTCTTATGTCGCTCTGGGTAAAGTGGTACTTGTTGACAGATTTGACATTTTAGCTGGACAGCATATGAGGATGGAAGAAAACTGCAGTAATTAAAAAAAAGAAACAGAAAACCTCTTAATTTAGTGACTTGAGTCATGAGTTTACCTTTCAGGAGAAAGTGAGGGATGTAAATACTAAAACATTAACTTGCAACAAATTTACACAAGTTTTGTTTTTTAGGATCCATCATATTCAGATGATATTTCTAAAAAGTTGTGTTCCCATGACCACTAAAGCAGACTGTTTCTTTTGCATATGAGTTTTCAATGGATATTGCCATCTTCACAGTATCTCATGAACACACAGAAATGGATCAAGTGACTATTATGTACTTCTTTTTTTGATTGATAATTTCACGACATTGTCTCTGCAGGTCATCACTGTTTGTCTTTCAGCTCAGAACTTGATATGCTATCTTCACTTTCAGCGCCACAGAAAAGTTAGAAAAAAAAATCCAAAGGCACTCGTAAGCAATAGATTCCCAAATAATTCATGGAGAAATCATGAGGTACATTATTTATGTTGTGAAAGTGCTTAAAAGCCAAATTAAGTAAACCAAGAGGCGTGTAATATTACATTTTTAAAAAGCATGCGTTTCTCTGGACTTGTAAGATTCGCACTCTGAAATGATGTTATCTTCCAACGTTTTGTTCCCAACACCTTGAGCTCCTTTCACTCAAGGGGAGGTTAAATGCCTGCCAAGCCATGTCAAAGCCAGATCTTTTTCCCAAACAAAGTGACCACTTCTGCCAGGAATTTGACATGACTGATAACCCCATTGGTCTCACCAAACAACCTCCCTATTCAGGATATCTGAGCCATGAACCCCTGAGTTTATGTTGTCAGTCCCTCAGCCACACAGAGCTAATGATGCAAACCACCAATGCTGCAAACATCATGGAGGGTAAAGAAGTGGTTATCTCGGTGTTGAAAATAATTCAGAAAGATGAGCAAAATGACTTAGTGGGACTATTTTATTCTTTACATACCTTGCATAGTATACCAACACCTCATCTGTTAATTTATGTTTCAGCTGATCACGTCAAAAACATTGTCTTAAATAAAATAAAAAAACTGTTTACAATAGTTTTTTGTAAACTCTATAATTTCATCTGAATAAGCAGTGCACAAAAAGCCATCTACATCTATAGTATCATCTTTATCAGAATCAAACAGCATTGTAAAAATTACAAATGTCATCTTCACAGAAGCAACCATGTAAGCTACAATAATATCTTAGTTTCCAACAAAACTTTATAGAAACAGCTTTCTTTTTGCCCTTTTCTGTCATATATGCTTCCTTCAATCTTCAGACATTCTTTAAAATGTCTGAAGTTTTTTAAAGAAGGAAAAACATAGAGAAAAAAGTTGACATTGAGAGGTTAACACCTCAGTGGGAGTGTGACACACAGAGGATGTGTCTGGAAGTAAAAAAAAACAGATGACTGGACTTAAAGATACAAACTGAGGTTTAAGATATGGTGTGAGTCAGTTAAAGGGGGGGAAAAAAAATGGGGTGACCAAAAAGGTTTCCAAACAAAATAAAACCAATTAGCTAATAAAAGATAAAGCTGTTTGCAGCATGAAGCCAGTGAGGAAGAGGCTTTAAGCGCAGAACTACAGATGTGCAGCAATCCAAATGAATTGTGATGCATCTTTCAATAATGTTCATGCGTATTATTGATAAGATACATTATGTTGGCGTTCTTTAACCAATCGATCCTAGAATTTCTAAAAATGTGTAGTCTTAAGTAATATTATTATTCCATCTAACATCTGCCCTTTGATAATAAAAATCAAAGAAACAAAAAGATGTTAAAACACAGAGGCATAATATTTTTCAATCTTTTCTTCAAAATGTTTGGTTAAAGTCAATTATCAAGAAATAATTGACAGACAGAATTACATGTATTCCATATATATATATATAATGTATTAAGCTTGTGAATCTGGGGATATTGCTCTTTGCTGCTGTGCACTGAGACAGGCAGACAACAGCAACTGCTGATGTTGGGATCAATATTAATATCTGTATCTGTCATAGATTTACACAAACACTCTTAATGCCTAGATGATACAGGGGAGCAGATGGAAACATTTTTCCACTTCTAGGAAACAAAAACCACTCTTCAATTAAATGAGCCATACTTTTCTGAAGGAACTAAAATATCAAAGCAAAACGCCAATGCTGAACCTGAGCTCAACATCTAACGTGAATTATTTATCAAGTTTATAACTAAGGTTAAAGTCATTAGATTTTTCACAATTATTAAAGATTCTAAACTGAATTTGAAATAAATAGTAATAGTTATTCCCATAAAGAATAATTATTACCATTAAATCCTGTTGAAAAATTGTGCATGGAGCTAATATTTTTAATTCCTAAAAAACAGAAAGGGGATTAATAAAATGTCATGTATACACATAAAATCTCAAGTTTTCTACAAAACATAATGAAAATGTTTCCTGTTAACAGATTCCCCCATCTTGTTTCTCCCATATTACAAACCTGCCCCCATCCACCAGCCTCGTCTGCTGTGATAAAAATGATGTACTTCTGTGAGAATTCCAATGCACAGCCATGGACTTGGCATGTATTTAATAGTGAAACTGCACATGTGACATCAACTCCACACAGCAAATTCTGCAGAGTTAAATCAACACTACGCTGAGTCTATTTGATCCTTATCAGAATTGGTGTTAATTTAACTCTTTCAGAGTTATTTCAATAAGAAAATTAGTCATTTTAACACTTGAAATGGTTATGACTATTCAAACTATTGTTGAAATAACTCTGCAAGAGTTAAATTATTGCCAGTTCTGAAAAGGCCCAAATAGACTCGGCATAGTGTTGATTTAACTCTGCAGAATTTGCTGTGCAGGAGGGACTGTCCTCACAAAAAGACCACACAAGAAGACAGATAAATGCAGCGCCGAAGTGGAGAATCCTGGGTTGTTTTGAGGTTTGTTTATTATTCTGTGTTCCTTCGTCTCCATCTTTGATTAGATCAATCTTGATTTACTTTAGTTGAGTTCTTATTGATTCTAGTTTTTGATGTTAATTTCTTGTCTCTAGTTATTCTTTCTTACTCTAGTTTGATTGTTTCTCACACCTGCAGCCCGTTTCCAATCAGCCATTTGTTCCTAATTTTGTCATAAACCTCCCTAATATTTACAGTTATTAATTAATTCTCAGATCGTTTTTATTCTGGATTCCTGTGTTTTGTTCTGCTCTGGCTCCCTGCAGTCCCTGTGTCTCCACAGTTTTTGTTCTTCATTTTTCATTAAAAAACACAAATCTACTTGATGCCTCTGCCTGCTGTATTTGGGTCCATCAACAAACACACAACATGACAGTAGTAACTGAAATAGCAGCCCATTATTATAGGTAACCCTCAGAACATCATCTCTGAACATCCCATTAACAAACCACATAACAGAGGCAGCAGATAAAACTAGAGATCAGTAAAAAGAGAGGTTCAATAGGCTCATCAAGTCTAATAAATTGGAAAATGTTGCCTTGCCAAAGGATTTGTAATTACAGCATTCAGTCAAGTGCTCAGAATCAAGTGTTACAGCATAAAAACAGAAATTCATTCTGTACTGCATCATTTGATTTTTGTTTATTAGGTTATTTTTTTTTGAGAAGGTCTGTTCAACAAATACCAAGCAGTGCAACATTTTAAGTATATCCTAACTTTTAATAGCTGCATTTTTCTATAAAAACTATTAAGATCCAACATCTAAAAATATGCTGACTTCTCATCCTAGAGTTGATGAATATCAACATTGGGCTTCATTTTCTTCTGCTAGTCCGCAGACATAATGGTTACCTGAAGATTTTATTGTTATCCTATTCTTTCTTCACCTTGTCTTTTACCTAGAAAGTTTCTATTGAGACTAAACAGGAGATTATAGACAAGACCAATGGTGACATGGAGCTGCCATCTGATGGAAAGGCAGGTTTCCCACGATCATCATGTCTCTGCTGAGCTCCAGACACATATATGACTATCAAAACAACCTGGTGGAGGGAACGAGTGTGTGTCTGTACCTGTAATGGAACATGATATCTACAATAGCTTGTTGTTTCCAGAGCAATGCATTTGGATAGCAGAGAACAGAAGAGCTGATCCTGTTCAAAAATGCAAGGCTTTTCCAAACATAACTAGCTTAAAACTGGGGAGAGTAGAAATACATAATCAGATAAGTAAACAACCACAGTCCAAGTATGGGGGTCAAAGAGATAGAGGGGAAAAAATCTGATAAAAAGCAGAGATAAATTATTATCACTGTATGTGAGGGGACAAAGGATGAGATGGATGGAGTTTTATCTGTAGTGAGATTAGAGTTCTGGTTGACTGGCAGCCACAGACAGAACAGACACGGGAGTCCGAAGTCAAACCACAAACCACTTTCTCACGATCTTCACTGCAGATCATGGTTGAGCTCTTATTCCTCCATGACAGACCCTCTGAAATCTTTAAGCTGAGTAAAAGGGACTCTGACTCTATATTAGTGAGCACAAATCAGGTTTTAATTTTATAATACTCTAAACTCCACAACATAACACACTCTCTGATCATTAATCAGCTGGTGAAACTGATGTCTTTACCATAAAAGCATCTCTTTGAAGTCTCATTCTAGTCCATTTCTGCGCTGGAGAAAATTAACATATTTATTAAATGGTGCTTGATAGAAAATATTACAACCTCAGCCATTGACTCTTCATCGAAAGGTCAGCAAACATTAGTATGGGCAAGCTTGACTGGAGATTTCATTAAGGTTAAGGAGCTCAAATAATATTTCCTCTTCTTCCAAAAATATCAACGGACCTACTTCATTGGCCATCATGGAGACAATTAGGTGGTGCTGAACAGGAAAGAGTCTGCACCTCTAATTTGTTTCATGTCAAAGCAATGGTGGGGAAAAAAGGTTGGATAATACATGACATGGTGTGTTAATTAGGGGCAATAAAGGGCACTTGATAATTAAAATTGAGTCTTGTTGGGAAAGGTCAGAGGCTGGTATGCGTGGATAAAGTCAGCATAAAAGGATGTGATTTACGGAGCAACCTTGGGGTCCTGAGAGAAGTTGATCCTGCTTTAGGTCAGTGCAGTTCTCATTCTGTGTGCATTTCATCTTATGTTAGAAAGCTAATGTGAAAGCATGTGTTGACAATTTGATGCAATGAAGATGAAGGCTTCTTTCATTAAACAAGGTTTGATTGTCTGATCAAAGTGCTCATGAAGACCTACTTCAACGCAATTATCAATGCTCTCTCAAAAAGGGTTTTAGCTCAATGCTGATGTCTTACTATAAGTTGCATACTTCCAACAGCATTCACAGAATAGTTCAAATAGGAACAAAAATGTCCCATTTAGGATGTATGGTTTGCAAAATTATTGGAATTTCTTTGCTGCTACATTAAACTAGTTGCAATAGAAGGAGTGATTAAACACAAAATACATACAGATTCACAGTTGGATTTAAATTAATGAATTGTATGTTTAAGGTATTTTTCTGATAGAAGGTATATATATATATATATATATATATATACAGAGTTTTTTCCAGTGCTGTAGGCTGATACAGTGAAAGTAGAAAAGAAAAAAAAAAGAAATACAGACTAAACCCAATAAAAGCTGGAAGCTTTCCTGTTCTTGCTGAAGAAAAACCTCCCCATATCATAAAATATGATGCTGCTTTCACCATATTTTGCAGTGGGAATTGTAGGCTCAGGGTGACAGATTTAGTTGTCGACACACAGGAAACTTATTTTGGTATTGTCCCAAGTATCATTCATATGTTCTCCCATTATATGACGTTTCCTTACACTTTGGCTGAACAGGCAAACATCAAATTACAATTTGCAGCAAGGAGCTGATTTCTGCATGTACTTGGAGCTATTGACTGCTCTCAGACTATTATAAAGGCAGCTTATGCATATAAATTTGCCTTTGTGAATCAGAAGCATTTTCATTCAAAACATTTGGAATTAATTCTGAATTGCTTGCAGCATTTCCTGTACTTTATCGTGTGTGTGGTCTTCCTAATTCCTGTTCATGTCACTTAAGTAGCTTGATAGCTGACCAAGGCTGCCCACGTTGCTACCTGGCTCCTCACTCCGCTGTCCATCCCCCAGACACAACAGGAGCAGGGATATAACGAGCTGCATGCCAGCACATGGTCCGTTATTGAGCGCTGCTTGGACAGGAGTGGTGGTGTCCTGCTTTACACTCCACAGAAGGCATGTCGCATTGAGCTAGCATGTAGCATGCTGAATAATGTGGCAAATGTTGGTGGTTTGCCTCTGCTTGATGAAGACCAGCACCTTCAATTGATCTCAATGCATCTGCAAGACTCTGTCGTTTGGATTTCATACAGACATTGCAGAACAGTACGCGTACACTGGGCACACAAACTATTTTTCGAGTTCTTTACTGACTCACTGACGTCACTCAAAAACTTGTGCAAATGTACCTCATGGTTTGGAGAGTATCCCTCTGATTGCAGCACAGCATTGGTGAGCACCAATGACTGATGTCCTTCTCAGTCATCGGTCAATGGCCACTGCAGGAGACTCCTGTTGCACAGAATCAGGTGCTCCTGATAGAAACTGGCTGCAGAACCGGGTTCTTCGGTTTCTCTGGTGATGCATTCCTTGATTTCCACTTGATCTGCCAATAAATATCAACTTGAATAACTGAACACTCTGCTTAGTGATATGTCGCAATATATAATTGTTTAGGTATTAATTAGTCTCGGTCCAGCATTATTAAAGTGGCTCTTTACTTTATACATACCTAACATGTCCGGTTCTCCTTCATGTGCTGGCACGATGCCAAAAGGTCCCGTCTTCCTGATCACTGCAGCAACTCTTCCTTTATGTGGAGTCAGTTCTGGTAATTCTGGGCCTCCACCTGTTGCTGAAACACTCAAGAGATGTGCAGCAACCTTCTTCTTGACATCCACTTTAATGTCAGACCATTTCTTTTTAATTGCGGCCAGTGATCTAAATTCTGCTCCTCTCGCATTAACAGCATTTGTCACATTGTCATTTTATTACTAATTCCAGAGGAGTGACTTCCAAATATAATTTTTCTTCTTGCCTCAACCTCGAACACCAACACTTCTATTTCACAGTCAGTGAAATCCCTTTTCATTGACTTACCCAATGCCACTGTCATGGTTATTTGGATAAAAGGTGGAAGTCTGCAATGTATTTATACTAATTTGCACATTTATTTATGTGCGGGGACGGGGCGGCATCAGCAGCTGCGCTCTATTTGACACAAATTGGGATGAATAAAGGAAAGGTGCACTGCCACATACATGAATATGATTTTATACATCTGATTTTTTGTGTGAATATTATGTTTCCGGGTCATTTTCTGCTAATTTAGATTATTTTGTTCATGCTTAATTTACATTAGAATTCTGGATTTATTTCTGTTCTCCTCCTTTGTCTGCTTTCCATGTCTGATCTTGTCTTGTGTCTCTTTTCTTCGTCCAGTCTTTTCTGTTTAGCTCTTCGTATCATAGCTACGAAGAGCTAAACTACAATATGTTTTCTGTCATGCTCACAGTTTAAGCCTTTCTGGCTTATTGTCCTCATAGTTCTTAGATCATTAGTCATGATTGTGCTATTTTCATTAATACGTAAAGTTACTCTGCCTTTTGTTTTCTGTTGTCTGTTCATGTTTTGTCTTTGCCTTTACAAGTTTGGATTTTTATCATCCCTGTGCATCAGATTTGTGATGCTCTAGTATCCATGTTTCGGTTTTCTTATCGTTATTTTAATTCGTGTTGAGCAGGTTCTGTTTCTCATTCATTAGATGTCAGGTTTTATTTCTTGTTTGCATTTATTCCACTCGTCTGTCTAATCTGCTTCTCCTGTTAATTTCCTCAGCTCAGACTTGTCTCTGTTAATTTAGCTCATGTTTTCCACCTGTGTTGCCTGATCATTAGTTATCCTTCTCACCTGTCTCAAGTGTTAATAAAGTTCTAGTCATGCATTTGTCTTGTGCAGGCCACTAGTGTGTCTTTACATCTGTTACTCTGGTAAGCATTCATACCCATGTCTAATTTTAAATAAATTTTCAGCATGTCACTGTTGGCTCTTCATTTTGGCTCTTCTCTATCTCTGCCTTCACCAGTCATGACATCTCAGATAGACTTTGTCTGGAATTACACCCCTCCTTCATTATTTTAATTTTAGGTATTCTAATTTGTTGTGTAATTAAAAAAAAATACAGTAAAGCTCATGTGCTAAGCATTACTAAAGAGAATACATGCATATTTGACTTTCTTTGTGGTAATTACACATCTTGATGAAGTGGCTTAACACCAAAAATGGCAAGCTATTTAATCATACTATGGGATTGTTTTTTACAGAGCTGTGCCCTCGTTAGTTTTTTTTTTTATTAGTATTCTATTATCTCTGAGTCATATTAAAATGAGACAATATTATTTTTCCACATGCTAATACCCAAAGGACAAAAGAGATTAGATTGAATTTGTTCAAATACATTCAAATGGCTGGAAACACTCCCTTTTAACCTTTACGTGTCAGAAGGGGAGGTCAGTTGACTAAAATCATGTCATATTTGATCAAATCAAACACCGTGTGTAGTGCTTCCTCTGGCAAGTAGAGTTTGAACAAACTCACAAACTGGCCTTTGACTGCACAGTGCCTGCAAGCTTAAAAGCTCCCTTGACGTTAACGTGGTCGGACACTGTGACAGGAGCCAGGGATCGGCGCTCGACACCGCAAGCCCTCCCTTCCACCCATTACACGTATTAGTCAGTCCTCCTCACACACAAACACAAACCCCACATGGGACATGTCACCAACCCACAATGAAATCTTCTGCCAAAGCCTCCCAGTGTTTGAGTTATTGCTTGTTTCCATTATGTTTTCCACATGGGGCCAATAAAGCACGAATCAGGTTATCAGACAGGAACCAGTAGCTGTGCATCGCAGACATTATTAAGATGTCAGCTGCTTTGAGTTGTAGCATGCACATTCATACACATAAGGATTAAAATACGGTTTGCAAGATTTGAATATAATGGTGTACAAGAGAGATTTGTGTTACCATATAAAAGAAGAGAAAGTAAAGTGTGATCATCAGCATACTGTGAAACACAATTTTATTCTCACCATAAACACTAGTGTCTGAAGTTCGTGAATCTTCTGGAGAGGTGTCAATATATTTCTGACATTAATTTGAAATGTTCACATTTTAAATATTTATCCATTCCTAGTGTCAGGAATAGTTAGTAACAGCTTGTAACCACTGTTAATTTCTTTCTGATTTTTAATTATGTCATACAATCAGTGTTTGAGGTGTGCCTCCGTTGTGGCATTAAGTCAAATGTTGTGAATTATCCCAAATAGGTTTACATTGACATTGCACCATCATCTGTGTCACGGCCTTCTATATTCCAAAAACGAAAAACGAAAATTCCAACTAAGGCCGGGTGTGTTGACTGGTGGTTGATTCTTACGCACTTCTGAGCTTGTAAAAAATATAGCTTATTTCTTGTAAAAATGATAACGACAAAATAATTATAAAAAATATCTTACAACTTAGTCCAAAAGAAAACAATATTAAATCGATATTTAAAACTCAAAAAGTGGTCAAAAAATCATATGCAAACCCTCCCGTCACACACCAAACATTTGCCCAAAACCATCCCTCCACCAAGCACCCTGTGTGTTCTTAATTACTTCTAATTAATGGGAGGGTCTAACAATTACCAAGATTATCTAAACAATTACAAAATATACAAATTAATAACAGAATTTGGTTCTAAACTATATTCTAACCACCAAAAGAAAAACTAAAGGGGTAAAAATTAAAATAAACATATTTAACATAAATGGCCAGAACAATCTGGGTTTCCCCAAGTTGTTCAAAATCATAGTAAAATGTGTGTATGTAAGCTTCTAAACTTTACATAACACATTTATCCCCATTCTTCCAGCATAATTTCTCATTTATCTCAGTAGAAAATGTTTCTTTACTAACTGGACATTTTCGTGAATAACTGCCGGGCGCGTGGCGCCATCGTGCGCTCGAGCCTCGTAACTGCAACACTTAGAGCAACGTTTATTGTTGCTAGGCAACACGCTGTCCGTCAACTAAAGAAAGAAGGTCCTTCCCTGCCCGCTACGCTTTTTCCAACTATGGCTGGTGGTAGGCAAGAAAAGGACATTGTTCATCTAAACGCAATTCACGCTGAGAATGTAAAGAAAGAGCGGCGATATCAAAAACTACACACCGAGTTCAGCATCAACCCTTGCAGGAAGTGTAAGTTACAAGTCTGTTTCCCCCCCTTTAATTTCTACAAAACAAGTAAAGCACGAGCATGCACTGCAAGATTATTTACTGTGAACAATTTAACTTCTAAAAACAAACAACTACGGCACAAATACGTGTTTAAAAGCACTGCACAGGAAACATTGCGAAGGCTTATTAGCGCCGTAGACAAAAAAAGGAGCACATTTCCGCCAAGAAATTCAGGAATGAGATTAACCTCAGAAGTTTTCTAGAAAACATTTCTGAGACCGGAGAGTCAAAGATTTGCAAGAAAAAAAAAGTCTGAGATTAATCTCAAATTCTCAAAAGTTTTGTGTAATGTTTCACTATCCTGAATACATTTATATTTAAATACGTTCAACTATTTAGTTTTTATTTTATTTCACATAATTTCTTTTAAACAAATTATTTTTGTATTTTTTATGTGAATTTTATTTTGTATGCCTGCTATTTTGAAAGGTGCAGCTCGAACAAAAACGTCTCAATTTCACTACAAAACTCTCTCTTGTAGTGCATGTCCTGCCAGACAAACCCATGTGCAAGAAACCACAAGAGTCACTGTCAGCGGACAGTAAGTTCATTTAGACTGAAGAGAAAATACTTGCTCTAAATTCAAAAATCTTTCGTTTCACTGTATGTTTTTCTTTTTTTTTTTGCAGCAACCTACATTGACGCCTACCGAAGGGTCCACACGGCACCAACATTAAAATACCCCCAGCCCATCACTGAAAGTCAAGAGATTGGATGGTTTGCCAGTGAACTGGTGAGGAGTAACAAGTTTTATCGACATAATGAAAGACCGGTGTACACACCGCAGAGTTGGTTGAGCCTCTTTTTGCTTGAATATTGTGTGGCATGGGGATTAGCTGTGGCTATGCTAAAGTGCTAGGGGAGTCCAGATTACTTTAAATGCCCTGCATCGTCTCACCTTCCTCTTCAAATGATCCCATGGGTTTTTAATGGGTTTGATGGCCATTGAAACACACAGACATCATGATCATTGAACAATGCATCTGTACTTCCAGCAGTATGGGAATGTAAAAGTCTTGCTGAAAATAAGCATTATTTTCATAAATAAATTATGACGGCAGAAGGAGCACGAAGCGCTGTCAAATTTCTTACAAAACAGCTGATGACTTGATTTTATAAGACACAGGAGACCAACCTCAGCAACCAACCCAAATCAGGAAATGTTTGAAATTTTGTGTTGGTGTTTGAAGGTTTAAATTCTGTGCTTCTTCACTCATTTTGACCTCTAAGGAATTTAATTTAGCTCAGGAAACCCCAAACATCAAAATAACAAATGAATTGCATATCTAACTATGAGCTATATGCACACTGAGATAAAAAAAAACTGTTAATTTTTTATAGAAGATAGTCAATTCCCAGAGATTACTGAATGTCTTTTTATTATTATTAAAAATAAAACAAATCTACAGTGTTACTCAAAACTGTAATTCTGCTGTCTTTCCCACTAGCCTCCACACGACCGCCAAGACCCGAGATTCAACTTCCCTCGACGCAAGACAGATGTCACTCAACTTGCTCTTTTTGTCAAAAAGCGTGGCCAATAAACCATAAGAACAGATCTGTTGTGTTCATCATTAAAACATTCCTTCTTTATTTGCATATTTTTGTGGTTTACTCTCAAAGTAAGCCACAAATCTATACAAAACACATTGCATACTAATGAATGAGCAAAGGCAAAACTGACAGCAGCTTGGTAATAAAAAGTCATGCCACATAGGAGAATCTATTAAGTCCAGGGGCAGATTCAGAAAAACACAAAAACAGTATCCCAAAGTTAGAATACATGGTATCCATTAGACAGCACGGCAGCTGGAGTAGATACTGAAATGTGGTCTCCAAAAATGGTTTTAAGACCATCGTTCGACGACCAATAAAACATGACTACTTGAAAACGCACGGAGTAAAACAACTGTGTGTTTCACCCAACTCTGCAGTTTACCTGTCTGAACAGGAGCCATCTTAATTTGTGTGTTCTAAAAGGCTTTTATGGTGTTCAACATCTACACACGATTCCACGTTTAATGATATTGTATAAAATATATACATGTAGTCCAGATTACAGTGTCCTGCTCATCCTGCCCAAGAAATGAGGTCCAAGTCCTGTCTGGTTTATGAGCGGCCCTTCATCTTCCTGCGGACAGACTTGCCTGGACGTTTCTGAAAATCCAAGTAGAAAAATTTAAGAGTCTTCTTACAAAAAGTTCGCACTGGTATATTTATTGTTTTTGTGTGCATTTGACTCACGTTTTTATTTTTATTCCCTCCTTTGCCTTTCCTCCCTCCCTTGTCATGAGCCATTTTGGCTCGGAAACCGGAAACATCGTTGAAGCTCTCCTTGGTGTTCCACTTCTTCCCGCTCTTTTTACCTCCAAAGCCAAACTTCTGATCCTTGTATTTTCGCTTCGCATTAGGGCTGTCACAAGACACGAACAAAACAAGTTGAGGCTTTAATAAAGAGAAAAAAAAAGAAGTATTTAAAAAAAATAAAATAAACATATGGAGAAAATAATCACCCCTTGTTGGCTAAAGCTTTCTTTGACCCATCAGACGAATTCTTAGCTGCTTTCTGGTCTCCTTCCAAGAAATCCAGTTTGTCAGTCATTCCTACAAAGCAAAATAACAAATTTAGACTCACAATGCTTAACAAGCAGAATAAACATATAAGTTACTATAAAAAAAAGCCATTACAAAAATGACAGATGTAAAAATCCCACCTTTCTGGTACTTCTTTACCGCTGACATCATAGCCTTCTTCTCCTTCTGTCTCTTCTGAATCACCTCTGTTTGGACCTGACATCCAATCAGATTCCACATATTTGCTCTTGTTAAACTGGAAAATGTCTTTAAAATGTTGTGAAAGAAAGGCACAAACAAACAAACCTTTTTCCCAAACTTCCTCTGCTCACGCAGCTTTTTGGCTTTTTCAGATCTTTCCAGGATCATCTGTTTGGTGATCAACTTTTGCCTTATCTAAAGAAAAAGAAATCATGTGAATTTAAATCATTTCTGATAAAGCATCAGCAGATCAGTGTAAGTTAATTCTAAAGTGTGGAAAATGAAAGTCTAAAAGACATTTTTCTTGTTAGTTCTGTAGTTTGAACAGCAATGATCAAAGGTTAAAGTGAAAACAAAAATGACTAGTATAAACAATGTAGCATTGCAAGGGGACAGATACTTGTGAAAGATGAACATCTTACCTTCTGCATTTGCTGATCTGACTTGGCCATCTCTGCAAAGTAATCATCTGGCCTCTTTGTGGATATGTTGTGCACTTTGAGGAGAGGCAGGGCTTCCAGGACAGTAGCCTGACCCTGCCGGTAGCTGGAGTTTTACACAGAACAATTACTAAATAGGAGTTTCAGATTGGGTCAAACAACTAGTAATCCTTGGCAAACTGAATAATAAATCACAGTAAATGGTTGTCAACATGCAAATAGGCCATTAAAAACAGGAAGGCTGCTCTTGTATCTTATATCATAGCTCCAAAAAATAAATCTTAACTAGATGAACTGGTATATGTCACAGAAGAAGAAATGACAACAGGTGAAGTCGGGGGAAACTTATTCTTTCTGTATTCTAACTAGCAATTACTTACAAGAACATTTCTCTTTGGAAATCGTCATCTGCATCGAGTTCTCCGTTGGTCTCAGCAAGAACCTTCACTTCAGTTTTAGAGACGATGTCTTCAGCTGGCAGATTTGTCATGTCTAACCTCTCCACCCAAGGTAGATCTTTGCGGAAATCAGCAAGGCATTGTTTCAATCCCTCCTGCAAAAAAACAAACACAAAACCATATTAAAACCTTCCAACAGTTTAAATGTTATCTACAAGTATCCTCATCTCCTGTGGATATAAGTTACTCACCACATTGTTGACAAGCTTCTTATTCTTCTCCACCAGAACATTCATTCCAGGTTTCAGCAGCCCCTTAGAGAAAGCTTCCTGAAGCTTGGAAATGCACACAACAAGCTTATGTAACTAAACAGTAAAAGTGTAAATTTCCACAAATCGTATAATATCCATCAAATGTTGTAAAATCATTTTAAAATAACACTTTCAGACATTAAAGTTAAAGTCTTAACTACTGCAAGTTATATTATGTTTTACATTCATCCAAAGAACAGAATATTTCTCTCAATACGCAATTAAAAAGCACTGTAGTGTAGTGAGGCAATTGTGTTTATCATTAGCATCTCTATTTTGCATAATACCTCATGATTACACACATACTATTTTATGTATAATAATATGGAGAGCATAGCACTCTTCATCTTAAATGGACAGCGCTATTCTCTCTCCATTTCAGGAGACATTAATAATAATAATCAAACTTTTGTTTGGTTATTTTAATTTGACATTTTAAGTCCTCATGGTAAACCTTTTACCATTAAAAACGTTTTAACCATGGATAATCATTTTAATTTGACATTTTAATTTGAATTGAACATTTTAGGTCCCCATAGTAAAAAGTTATGACGCCGCCGCTTTGAACTCAAGAATTTCTGAATGAACACAAAGGCGACGATATGTAAAGGTAACTCAATTTACTCTCAACGTCAAACAGAAAAGGAATGACAGAAATTTAAATGTTTTAACGTACTGTATTTTCAGCATTTTTACTCAGACTAGGACATTTTAATGTTATGCACATCATGTTTCTGATGATGTGCATTACATCCAATCCGCACTGGGTTTCTGAACCCAGAGCGTAAAATACAAATACACCAACACCAGTCCGAATGTCATTCGCTTGCAAAACTGAATGTTGAGTCGGAAAGATAAAGTTAAATCTTATCGTATTGCAGAGCACAACACATTCCTGTGTTCGTGGTGCTGCTCAGCTAATTAGCACCTTCGATGCTAACATAAAACCTACCTCCCCATCCGATAATTCGCTGGCTTCATCCTCTGAACTCTGTTCGTGCATCGAGTCCTCTTCTGCTGATTCCATAGTCGAACTGTGGAGAACAATACGATCAAAAATGGGTTCCTAGTTGTGTAAAAACGTGAAATTATCTGGCGACCATACAACGTAGCACAGCCACTTACATGTTAGAAGTAGCTCGCGTGGGGAGGAAGTGAAGGGAAGCCGACCGGAAGCACGTGGTAGAACAAACGTTCCTACCAGGAAAAAGGAATTTAGTCATGTCAGTAAAGGAAAAAATAAAACGAAAGATTCTCAAATTGCAATATTCCAACTGGTATTAGAATAAAGAGAATGATTTAAAGTAAACTGACACTTTAGAAACGTGACATTTGACTCAGAATCTATTTTCTCGTGGGATTTTACTTGAAATGAAAAAGAAGTCCGCATGGGGGCGCTGTTGTGTACATCATATGACATTTGATAAACAGTACGCTCAACAAACACAAAGAAAACTTGCAGTTCAACTGCATTAATTATTTCATTTGTGTCTTTCAAGTATTTTTCTTGAATAATAAGACAATAATCATTCTCTGTATGGAATGATTGTATAATCAACAACTGAAGTTATGGAGAGTTCTATACATTTATAAAATGTGTAAAACCCAACATGTATGTTACATGTTGAATGTAATGTGTATGAAATTTTCATACATGTTGTAAATTGCAGTAGAATCCATCAGAAGTGCTCTAACATAATTTTACCTGAATGTTTAATCAGATTTCTGATCAGTCTAATTAATCCCCAAATTTTCTATTGACTGCAGTTGGAGCCATTCCAGAGCACTACATTTCAGATGTTTCAGCCACTCCACGATCCAGTATTAGTGTATGTTTGAAATTATTGCCCTATTGGAAGACATTATGATGTTCAATTGTCAACTACTAGGCTGTTTATTTGAAGAGAAGCAGAAGAATTTGGAGTTTTTCCATCCATCCTTTTTATTTCACATGCTGGTGGAAGACAGTTTTTACTTTAAATTTTATTTTCGAGTTGCGGTAAAAGCCAGAGTGACTGCATTCTGAGTGCAAATGTACTCTTGCCAGGGAGCATGAAAGTGCTTGGTTTTTACTCCAAATGCCACTTCAAAGGGAATCATCTCAAGTGGTCAAGCAAGAATATTAACCCAACTACTCCACTGAAGACTGACTGGAATAACATTAGGAATACATCAAAATATTGTGTCAAAAATTTTATTTAATCTCAAATTATTGTCAGTTTAAAATTTAGTATACAAAGGTATGACATTTAGCTACCCTGTCCAGTATTCTTCTTCTCTTCTTACTTATTTTTATGATTTCCTTATACATATTCTAATTTATACAGATGCTAAAAAAATCTTTTTAGTTTTGTAATTCACAATTCAGCGTAGTGACATTTCCAGCAGCAATGTGAGGAGGTATTCAGACATGAAAAAATCCCTCCTGAATACCGTCACAAGATCAATGAAGACAGAAAAATGAAAACAAATACTAAATGAAAGCACTTTCACACTAATCAATATTTTGAACATTTGAACTTGTGGATGCCGTAACACCCAAGGGTTTTTACAAATTAATATAATTAACTATATGTTTTAAAATATTATTTTAAATACATTTAGAAGATATTCTAAATATATGTGCACTTCTATAGAATATCCAGTATTCTTTATGAAGCACTGAAACATGATTCCATGTCTGTTCATTGTGACAGTGTCTGCATTGTTTTAAAAGTTGCAGTTAAGCTTAACAAAATATTTTTTATCATCTCCAATACATGTAGTGAGCTAAAAGAATAATTACAGAGAAAGAGATTATTAAGGAATGTAAATCATATTATTTAGACATGTAAAGGTTTTAAGAATTTTTTCTTTCATATTTTGATGAGACATTTGGGATGGAGTTACAATATGCAAATCTTGTTTATTTAACTGCACAACAGACTTCAGAAGATCTTTTATCACTAGTACAAGATACACACAGATAAACAATCCAGAACCTCTGATGATCGCCTGAGCTCATTAGAGATTTTACACACCTCTCAGTTCCTTTTCCTTCTTGTCCTCAAAGGAGAAACTCTCCCCCAGAAAACTCCCATCATTTTTTTGTCTGGTGAAAATTGATATTGATGATTTGTGCTTTATCCCCCTAATTCCAGCATTCTATGCATGAGGAGCTTTTTGAGACACCTTCAAAAGGAAAAATACCATCATTTCCATTTCTGTCATCATATTCGCTGAAGTCAGACAGAAAGGCCGTCACCTGAATTCACATCTGACTGTCAGTATTTATCACAGAATGACTGGCTGCTTCCTGACAGTGGATTGAAAGGAAGCTGAATTCTCTCAGAAGAATTTTTGTGTATTCATGATAACTCTTGGGCAGAAAAAGAGATGACGGCCAGGCTGTAGCCTTCCAGAGTCTGTACTTTGCCACTACTGTTCAAACTATTTGACTCAAATACACTAGTAACTATTGGTAGTTAGTTGCATCTGTTTACTAAATGCTTCATTGTTTTTCAGGGCTCCTTTTTCTATTTTCTCAGGTTTGGTTTCACCCTCATCATACATTTGAGTGTCAAATACTTTGGAGGGTATTTTTAAACAGTTTGTTTTCAGTGTGGCTTGGTTGACAAATGGTTCCAAGGAAAGTCAAAAACTAAAATTTGACTTGTTCTTTCACAAGTTAAATTTTTGGACTTTATATAATGTACATAGTAACAATGTTGTTATATTAGAATGTTTATATATTTGTGCCCTATTTTTAACTTATGAACCTAGTTCTTGTTTTCATAGTTATTTGAAGTTTTAATTAATTATTCTGAGAAAAGAACAGCAGAACTACATAATTAATTCCACCATTTGTGATTATTATTATTTGTTTATTGTATTTAACCTTGATTTTACCAGGCAAAGCATCTGAGAATCAATTCTCATTCATCTGAGGATATTTTTGACCAAAGCTATATTGTTCTAATTTTTAAATTCAAAGTTAATGTTTCCACTAGAGCTTTTACACTTTAAAGCAACAACTGCATCCAGAATTAAATATTTCCAGCAGCTATACGTACAGTATGATACAAATACTGTAACATTCTATTGGTTTTCTTTTATTGTGGTTCTTGTCCATAATATGAAAACAACAGTGAGATAAGCACAGAAAATGTAGAACAGGCGACTATTTGCTATGTCATACGAGTACAAAATGATTCCTGACTGACAACGTTCTGCTGCGAGAATTCAGCAATGCAGTTTGGAGTAAAGAAACAACGAGTGTTTCTGTGCTTTTTAACCAATTGCTGGAGCAAATAAAATTGGAACCAAAAACTTTGTATCAAGGGAGAGAATGGCATAGTAGACACTGACACTGATGTTTTCTCATTGAGATAGAAATCAATGTCAGATTTCATGTCCCACATAAATCCGATTGATCTGCTGATATAATATATAAAAACTGTGAATGAATGGGAAATGAATAAAAGGTGTCTAAAGGTGACTTTTTCTTATGTGTTTTCATCCTTTTGAGGGAGTTCCCACTGAATTATCAAATAACTCTGATGAATGTGCTGTGTTTAATTCCCTGGGCTTTGCATTCTTCTTTTTCTGTGATAACATAGTTTTCTGTTCTGACCCAGCAGCTCCACACCCCCAGGATATGTAGTGAGAAGGTCAGGTCAACCTTAAGGTCAACCTTAACTATTCATTCATTTTTTCACAACAATCATTAACACCTTATCTGCAACTTCCGTTGATAAACAGGTGGACAGAGCAGAGATATGCCTATTTTAGTTGAGAGCTTGTTTCTTATTAGATGCTATATATATATAAAAATATATGATTTTTAAGAAGAAAAAAAGCTGTCTAAATGTGTGTAACATAAAAAATGCATACATTGTCATATATGGTTTTTCTGTCTTGAATTAAATGCATGTATGCCCTACAAAATATTTCTGCAGTGTTTATTTTGTCCATACAGCTGCTGATTGTGCTCATCTGTAATATGACTTGTAATGCATATAAAAGCTATCGTGAAGCATCAGACTGCTTGGCTTTCTGTCAGGAGAGAGCTCAACTCTCAAACCAATTAGTGTGTGTACTCCCTTATGCTTAGTTTTATTGTCTAACAGAGGAACTGCAACCTATGTCTTTCTTAACTCACCACCTCATGCGATCTGCTATCTCTTTGTGTAAATAAAATAAAACAAAATGACTGGTTCTGGTAAATAATTTAAATAAAGTTCACTAAATATATTTAGTGAACTCTCTGATGTTAGATCATTATGTTTTCACTCTAAATGACTTAGTCTTTTCAACTGAGAGGTTGAAAAGACTTTGCCTTGTCCTGTAAAGAAAAACATTTTGAGATGTTCAAACCTTGGAATATTTTACAATGGAAGCATATAATGTTTCAAACTTTTAATAAATTTTATCTTTGAACTTTATGGTTTGTTCAGCTGCATTATCCCACTTTCTGAATACAGTTGACTGCATTCAGAAGGTTTTTTTTTTAATTTAGGAATGTAACAGGAAAGGGGACAAACACTTTTTGCAATTTTATTTTCAGGGAAAAAACATGCTTTCATTTTAGTTATTCTCCATCAAATTATTTTATATTTTCATGCTAAAACTAGGCACAGGGTAACTGTATGGTGACGTCTCAAACCATATGCATTCATTAAAGGTGCAGATCTGGCAGGTTCATACATAAACATGTGCTGAGGTGGTGAGTGAAAAGAAACTGTAGACACTGTTCATTTCTGGTTATTAATACGTAAATTCAATTTCTGGGTTTCATTCCAGCGGTCTGCCAATGGTCTCTAATCAAACACTTAGAGGAACCTTCCTCGCCTTCTTGTTTGCTTTCATTACTTCTGGCCTCCACCCAGCCGTTCCTTACTCCTTCATTCCTCCACTTCTGGGTTCCTCCTCCTTTCTGACACTGATTAGAAGAGAAGAGACAAATTAATCTGGGAGCACCAGGTTGCCAGTTTTCTCTTGCGAAGGACATTCACTGAATTTTTATTGAAGATGCAACGTCAGCTTCTATCACAGCTAAGGGGCTGGATATGTGTGTGTGTGTGTGTGTCATGCATAATCACCTTATTATATGGCTGTGAATGGAATAGAGAATTCATCAGATTAAAGGCTGAATAAGAAGAAAATGTGAGGGGAGAGGCCTGGTGTGTGAAGCAGCTCTGAGTTAAACCTGATGTCACAAGGAGAAGGAAATTAAAGGAAGAAGAGGATGATAAAGGATAGGAAAGAAGTGGAAAATGGAGGATAGGATGGGTAGAGAAGAATAGATATAGAAAGTTATAACAGAAAGAAGAAAAGCAGAGATGAAAAGAGAAAAATGTATTTGAGTAAACTTGTTCTAATAGTTTTTAAGTAAAATTTAAATGTGTAAAAATTTACAAAACTGTTCTAAAAGATATACGCTGCCACCTATTTTACATAAATAAATTCTTAACGTGTACTTGATGTGTAATCCTGTCATCATAACCAACAGAAGGCAGATGGATGCTCACACTTGTTCTGTTGGTTCCTGAAAAAAGTCACTCTCTGTCCTGCAGGCTTGCAGTCAGCCCAGTCACTGGCACAGTAACATCTAACTCTTGAAATACAGGATCAGACAAATTCTGTTTTGAATTGGATTTGAATTTGTAATTGGATCTGAATGTGACTGGATGTAATGGAATGAATTGGAGCGATATCAGTCTTGTGAAGTACCATGTGAGGAAGTGGCGGGGTATAGTTCTCCTTAAAAAATGTTTTAAATGTTTTCTTACTTTATGTAAATTAATAAAGACTATCAACACAGGTTTTTGTATTCTCATCTTATCCTTGCAAGGCAACAAAATGTTCTTTATGATGAAGTAAGGTAACTAAAGGACTTTCTCCACTGGCAGAATGTTCACTATGGGCAGGAACATGGAGGGGAATGTGGGAACGTGGGCAGACAGTGAGTATGTAGGAACTGTGGTCGGCACTCCAAAGATGTGGTTTTGGACATGCACCCTTGGGTATCCAGTTACTCCAGAATCTCATGGTATGCTTGTTTGTTGCTGTCCAATTGACACAAAGGTTTAGATCTGTAGGTTTCACCGTTGAATTATTGAAAATGAATAATGGATGGATGTAGTTGTCAAAGAATGCAGTCTGCTGCCCATCAACCTGGCTAGGTCCACCTTGTATCATCCTTGAAGTGGTTCCAAAAAGAAGAACCTCTTTCTCATCTGACTGGGGAGGAACAGGTTAAAGCCACACCCACTGTGAAATGGCTTAAATGCTTGTGTAATAATATTTTCCAATATAAAAACAAAATCACAAAGTCAGTCTGGAATGACTTTGCTGAGTTACTCCAGATAACTCAGCAAACTGTGCTCTTTAGTCTCACCGCTCCTCAGTCAAACCATCCCGTTTTCCTACTTAACAATACTCTGGATTCATCGCACGAATGCTTGAGCTCACACTCATGCACCACACACATCAGCCAGTCAGCAATTCCCTGGGAGGCACGGCACTAGATCATAATTAGAGCCAATCAAAAAAGAAGCGTACAGCCTGTTACTTCCTGCCAGCTGGTCAGTTGGTCCATCTGGCCATGCTCAGGCCGTCTGTGCTCCGCTAACTCTCACACAGCAAGCAGATAGACTGTTTTTATTTGGGTGGAGTATTTTGAAGTCATATTCTGGCGCAGTTTTAACACACAGCACTACCTGATGCCATTACTAAGCACTTTTAAAATGATTTGCAAGTGTGTGTTTGTGCATGTGTAATATGTCTGAATCTATGTCCCTGTGTCATCTCTTTGTTATCTTTGTGCTCCCAATCTGTACTTTCACTTTACTTCCAACTGTCCTTTTTTCTTTGTTTTAATTTTCTTTTCACCTCTCTTTATCTCTGTCTGTTCGCTTCACTGCCTCCTCTGTCCTGCTTCTTCTCCTTTCAGTATGTTCCTCCCGAGACGTAATTGCCTTTCTCATTGACTCATTCTCTTCTCATTTATCTCCTGTCTCCCTGCATCTTTCTGATTACCCCTCTGGAATTCAGGTTTCCTCATCACTTTGCTCCACAAACAACTTTTTGCTCCATCTGTGTTTTTGGTTTCATGAGCTTCAAACGGTTTGGCAGATTTATTCTAAAGCTTTTATGTCACAAAATGTGTTGTTTTAATGTTTGACAATTGTCTGGTTAGTTACTTCTAAGCCAGTACTTTGTTGAAGCACCTTTTCATTTCATTTCAGTCATTTTTGTTAGGAGGCTAGCAGCAGAATTTTATTTCAGGCTAATCAGAGTCATAATTAATGACAGGTGGAAACTCAAGATGACTGAAAGCTGAAAGTCAATCAGAAGGTGCTTCAGTCAAGTGTTTGTTTTTCGCAGGCAGTTACATTATTGCAGCTTTCTAAAATCTTTTAAACTCGACCCCCAGACAATTATAGTTCAGTTGAATAATGTTGAAATAAATGTCACATGAATGTGAAAAGTATTTTTTACTTATTACATATCCAAGTATAGTTTAAAAAGTCTGACATTTTTACAGGAATACTTATGGAGCCATGACGGGGGATCTGTGGACACCAGGATGGGACTTGATGCTTAGATCCTGTCCAGAAAGGCTGTTTTCATTCTTCCCAGATTGTTTCGAAAAACAGCTTCGCATTGTGAAAAGTAATTTTAACTACATTATTTGTACATTTAAATAACTTTATCCTTACATCCTTCTTTTTCTGAAAAGTGGTGTTTATTTCAGTGTTCGATGAGGCTCCATTTTCAGGCAGCATGGAGGAGTGATGGTTGATGTCCATGCAAGAATGTTGATTACTTGATAAAAATCAAGAGTGCAAACTTTTAGGAAGATCCAATTTTTTTTGCTTTTGCTTCTCTTTGCATGACTGTTCTTTTATTAATCTGACCTATAAGTTTGATGCTAATGCTGAAAAAATACAATTTTTAGTCATAAAATCCAATCCTAAAAGTCGTATTTCCAGAATTGAAACCTTCTGTTATGACTTTAAATAGTTAAGACATGGACAGACTGGAGGACAATAAGGGTCTGAAGGTTCATTTTAGACTTTGAATCAGTCAGATTATCTGTTTCAAAACTTGTAAAATTGACCAATATGGTTGTGTTTTTCTTACTAAAGTAAAGGCTTAACATTTTATAGTTATCTTGTTTAGTAAGATAACTATAAAACAAGATGTCCACACCTTAGCTGTAATCCTTTATGTAATTATTTTTCAAGCCCAATGAGGAAGAAACAGATTTGACTGACATTTACTTTAAAAAGTGTCAAAATAAGAAAACTAATTGGATGAGCAAATAAATGTCTCTTTGGCTTTAATGGGAAGATTTAAAGTGTATATTTTTATGTGCTTTTTCGTGATTCTTGGCCAACTCATGAATAAAGATTTGCTCGGAGTGCAGCAGCTGCTGTTCACGTTGGTCTGCTGTCAGACTGATTTGCAGCTCTACCTAATTATAATACGTCTGAAAACAGCTGCTTACATTTTAAGCATCTTTACATAATACAATATCAATGGATCTTGAGCTTTTGAAAGGGGTCTTGATGAGAAATATTAGACACCAAGCATTTCAGCAGAAGCACACATCTGAAAGGAGAGTTCCTGTTCCATTTCCTCACTGTTGGGAGGGTTTCATGTTTGACGGAAGAAAAATGTGCTTGAGATTTCAAGGTTTAATGAGAGAACAAAAGGAAGTAAGACCTGAACCAAAAATCTTCTAAAGCCACAAGAGAATCACATTAAAAAAGATCAAACAAGGTACAAATAGAAAATAAAGCCTTTTGGCATTACTATTCCTCTTATTCAGGGTCATCTAATTCACTTAGCTGAAAGTCAGTTCACTCTCTCATAAACCACACAAAACGAGGTAACAAGGTTATTTTTGATTAATTACCTACTGGCTTTATGCACACAAACTTCATAAATCTTGTTACGACTGAACGCAAAACTCTGATTAACTTGTCAATCCTTATTCCATCCTAACAGTTTAATTACACTGGAGAAAACAATGTTTTGTAAAAAAATGTTTTCAGCAAAATATATTTTCTAATTAGTTGATGTGACCCTGAGAAGACTTATTACTGTGTCCTTCATAATGAACAGAAGAGATTTGATGGGTTTAAGGATACATTTTGCCATAGGTTTGGTTTAATGCAACCAAAACTTTACATTAAATTTTCCAAATTTACTTTTTTGCAAACTGAAATCTAAGAATAACTTATGCAGTATATCTGTTATCAAATTAACTGGTTGATTTATTTAATTAACCAGACTGTACAGGTTAATTTAAGGGTATATTGTTACTTGTGTTTGAATTTCAGTGTCACTGCATTAGGAATTTAATTAATGTGAAATTCACAAAATATTTGGCATAGAGATATACAGACCACTCAAAGAGTTTTTGTAAAGCTTCTAAATTGTTTCAATAGTAAGTTTAGTATTATCAAGAACAACATGGTGTCATAATAAATTATCACCATGTCATGTGAGCAAAATAAATCAGTAAAAAATACATATGAATAATAAAAAATAGAATGTCTGTCAAAACATTTGACAGCAATGATACTGTTTGATTACCTCTCAACAAATAAAGCGATTTGGATGATCACAAGATAGCTACTCCCTGCATTTAGACATCTGAAGGTGATGAAGGCAAACCGTTTAAACCAAACACCACAACTGGGAAGAAAGTGCATTTCAGTGACTTTGTAGTTGACATGGTTGTTGATGCCAGACGGACTGATCTGAGTATTTCATAAACTTCTGATCTTCTGTGATTTTTCATGCACAACCATCTCAACATCGTTCCAAAAACAGAAAGTATGTAGTGAGCGGTGACTGTGTGGACAAACATGTCTCGCTGATGTCAGAATTCAGAGAAAAATGGGTCAACAGATGAAGTAATCCTGATGTTGTTTTGAACCCTGAGGGTGTTGTGAACAAAAACTGTTAATTTAGATGCATGCAAGACAAATGTTAAACAGAGCTTGTGTAGAAGCTGGTAAACTTTTAACTGATCCATGCCTTCATATACCTTCTAATTGGGATTATAGACTTCTTGGGCATTTACTCTTTAAAAGATTAGACATGAGCATGAATCTGCTTTGATTCAACTAGATTAATCATCAAGAGCAGTTGCTTTTGCTGTCTATCTATCTGTCTGACTGTTATTCTGTGAATGGACTTTGCAATTTGTACAAAAAGTTCCCGTGTAGTTTATTGTTGATGGGAGTACTTTAGCTGTCTTCTTTGTGTCCAATTGTGTTAAAATCTGGTGACCGTGAAGAGGATACAATATGATTCAAACATTAACCTTTATCAAGCAATCCAGTGATCCCCAGATGTCCAAAGGAGCCAGGCACTGTCATTTTGGGGAAAAAGGAATACCTTTCAGCTTGAAGGGCCCCTTATTTCCATAAATGAAAAGTTGACCCAGAACCAGTGAAATGGTTCAGCTAATGAATCTCCTCACATTGAGGCTTTGCCACTTTTCAGACATTGGTTTACTTGAACACCAGTGCTGCTTACATTTTCTGTGTAATTCGCATCAAACCAAACCTACTGACCATTTTAGTCATTTGAATTTTGCTGTTTTTTGCTCTGATGCGTCAGAATCAAGTGTTCACCACAGCCACTGTTTACTGATGACTCTCTCAGCTCTAACTGCAGATGTCACTGTGGTCCCTGTAGTATTGAAGCAGACAGCTGAACAGTCTTGGTGACTACAAATCCTGCCCTCTGTTTCCTAACAATAAACTCTCTTTCAAAGTCACTTAGACCACTTTCTGTTAGTCAGCATTTTTTACAGACAAAAAGGGAGTCATTGTTGGATATTGATGACCTCATCTCACCACATATCTCACTGGCTTGTCTGCATTAGTTGTTTCCCTTATCATTTGTTCACTGGAATTGCTTTTAAAATGCCTTTAAACAAAATACAGCATCCTCTTGGACCACTGGCAGGCCCAGTACAAAAGCATAACATACAGATCTTTAGAATACACCATCAGAGTACATTTATATTGTGAGGAATAAAAATCTTCCCTGACAAGAAACAACAACACAGAGCAACTTCTGTGTTGTTTCAGCCATCTGGCTATAATTAATATCCTGCTCACAGGCCCTGAGGCCGTCCAATTTCACTTTTCTGGTAGGTTCCACCAAATTGTTATGTGAAACATCTGGATATTTCATAGATGGATGAATGGATGGGTGGATGTTTTAAGGAGTTCATTTTGCTATGCACTCTGCTATGTTCTCAGGGCTTTTGGAAGAGAAACAGGCCCACAGCATCACAGATCATGTCCCACATTTGACAGTAGATAAAAAACATATTTATAAATATGTATCTTTTGTTTCATGAAGATTTACCTGAGTTGTTTGTTTTCAGAGTGACATTAGGCTGCTGCAATGAATGACTCATATTTTTACACATCTTAAGGAGTGGAGAGCACTCCATGTTGCATTTTAAGACAACTTACAAGGTAGACTTGGTAATGAAATTACAAAGCCAGATTTGTGATGCTGGTGAGAGTTGAAAGACAGCCAGATGTGAATAATTAGTGCATCCTTACAGTTCTGGTAGAGATGTGACCCCATAAAAAACAGGAGCAAAGGTCACTGTGGCCTTTCTCTCATTATCAGCAGCATGTAGATATTTTACTTCTGGTTCGGTGTCTTTAATACATGAGATTATGATTCATGTCACATGCATTTAGTTGTTGATTACCCTCATTCAAAAGCATTTACTTTGATAAGATTAGATAAAAAAAGATATGAAGAGTTTCAGTCTTTATCATAATAAAATGTAAAGGTATGCAAATGATTGGCCATGTTAAATGGATTGGCAGTAGGTATTCTGGAAGAGGCAGAATAAATGGAAAGTGTCAATGATGGTGCAAGTAATACTGAATGCATTGAAAGTTACAGGTTTCAGTTACTGTAGGGTGAAGAGTTGCAGGTTGAGAGTCAAAACCACAGTCCAGAAAAAGGAAGATGGGGCAAAGGCATTTTAACAAAGATTGGCCAGATCTCTTGCCTTTTCTGAATAAATATAATAAAAAACCAGAAGAGGCAAGGAAGGTAATTTTTCTGACTGCAGGACTGAGGCAGGGATGCTTCACATTAGAGATAAAGAGAAAACAACTGGAGAGGAGCAGATGGAGAAAATCCCAGATTATAAAGCAAAAATTCAAAATCCTAGTGCAAATCCATGTGTCTAAATGCAAAATCATTAAACAGGATCAAATCCCAAATCAGATGTAGCTACTGATATCAAGCTGAATTAAAAGCAACTTACTGAGGGACCCGACACAAACGTGGAAAAGAAAACAGGTTTAGGAGAAAATAAAACCACAGGACCAGTTCACTGAACCACTGAGATGAGGATGCTTCAGACAACATGGCAGAGAGCAGGTGAAGCAGGAGGGTATTTAAACAGAGTGGAACAGGTGCAAGAATTAAGGCAAGTATGGATCTGCAGAGGTGGTGCCTTCATCAGTGAAGACAGACTCAGAACTGTGACAGGTTGCTCTTCATTGCTGTGCCTTCGCAAATAACTATAATAATGTGGTGGTAATCAGCTTATGGGTGCTCGGTAAGAAAGAATATCAGGCATGTTGATAGACATGTTTGGTCATCCAAACATGTTAGACGACAACATGTTGTTATTTTAACAATATAGTTTAAAGTTGTTTTTTAATGTCCTAAATGTTCTAAAATGTGCATTTTTATAATATGATAAAAGCGATCTCATCTGCTAGTAATCTACATTTTTTGATATCTTCTTTAAAATCTATCTTTAGGCACCTTGTTGTTTAAGTCTTTAAACTTTTTCCCAGAAGTTGATAAGGGATTTCACTCAAATCATCTAAGTTTGATCAAATGTTTGTTTGTTTCTTTCTTTTTTTTTTACATCCACTTTAAGCACTAGCTGGGCTGTTTTCATTCTAAAAGGCATCAGTTTAGTTTTTGTCACTGGATCTAACAAAGTCTATATGTGGTAAGTTTGAGGAGATTTTGTTGGAACTTTTATTGGTAAGTAGCAAAGTTTCTTTTACCACCATCAGTGATGACAGTTACAGTATCAGCCTACTGAAAAGTTGCCTTAATTTAAATGGAAATTAGATATTGGTCCTTTTAGATCAAGGATCAGGGACCCAATCAGTGCTAGTGTATCTACAGAGCCTTTGCAAAATTAATTCATGTTTGTGCATCTTGTGTTGTTCCCTTTTGAGTATAGGTTTTATAGTTATTACAATCTTTTGTGAGAACATCCTGGGCATCATGCTGGGTTGTTTGAAGACCAACTCTAAGTTTTGTGAGATTTGAACTAGGACTGGGTGTGGAAAATGAATCAAATTTATTTAGAGTACAAACGTTTTGAGGGGAAACATAAGAAATTAATCTAAAATCAAATAAAAAGAAAATTAGAAAGCAGAAGTAAAATGCCGAAATAAAAACAATGTAAATTGGAAAACAAGTTCATAGCTGATTTTGAACTTTTAAGTCAGTCATGAAATCATGTTTTATGTTTATGAAGTTTGGTATTAGAAAGAACTTCCTGATACCACAAATGCACAACAGCCAAGAAAACTTTCATGTGGATTAGGGAAATGCTTCTCAAATACAAATTCAAAACTTCAAAAACAAATTAATGATCCCAAAGGGAAAATAAATTAAAATATTTTTTTTCTGCAGGTGATAATTTAAGTTTGCATATGAATCTGTGTATGTTTTAGATATCTCTTTGTTTAGAGTTAAGACAAAATATGGCTAAATTACATTAATAGTCATTAGCAAGATGTTATAAATTGCCTCGTGGCTTCCATTAATCATGAACAATGTCCTTCTTTCTTCTCTTGTTTCTTCAAGATGTTCCTTATATCTTAAGACATTATATATATATTTTTTTCAATTTAATGCTGTTTTTCAAAAGTCTTTATTTTCTATATTACCGTATGGATCTCTGATTTACCTATTCTCAAAACACTGCCAATCTATTTTGTTAGAAAGGTTGCTGTTTGATTACATAGTCATGCTTCTTCTTGGAGGTAATGTGAGGTTTTCTGATGCCAATGTCATTGCTGCTGACAGAGTGTCACAGTTCTGTTCATAAGTCTTCCAGGTGGAGCTCTGCATATGATAGACACAGATGGAGTCTTCCAGCTATGAAGAGCAACTGAAGGAAAACAACTAATCGAGACTCACAGGCTGTCAACCTCTAAACAGTGAGCAGGCATCAGAAAAAGGCCATATTTGGAGTCCAATATGCAACTTGTTTTGCCTTAAAATGTTTATGCTTTCAAATTATTTAAATGTTTGAAATAGTGGACTGTGAAGGACTTACTCTTAGAAAGTCATTCAATTCAAGTGAAATATATCAAATTAACCAATTTTCCATGGATTAACTTGATTGATACAATCATTATTTTGTATAAAACAATATCTAGCTGCATTTCAATTGACATATCATTGCACAATTTGACATTTTGAAAACAAATCAACTAAATGGAAAAGCTCTTGTGTTTTGATAAAAACTTTTGGCGCTAGAATGATTTGGGTTTTTGGCTGAATTGAAATGACTTTATTTTGCAAAACTGCAATGGAAACACACAAGTCACATAATCAATAACTGAATGTTGCCACTGGTGCAAACCATGAAGAAGAAGATGACAGGAAGTAGTTGAAGGATCATGGCACGGCATGTTTGTTGCCGACTTCTTGCGTTAACTAACTTATTCACGTGTGATTTTAACTGCGTTTCTTATTTAAATGAAACACCTTAATTGCAGAAGCATCTCGTCCAACACCATAGAGTTAATTCTCCAGGGACTCTCAGAAATGGGAGAGTACACCGGGAAGGATAACACTAGCTAGCCATGTACAGTGGTTCACTTGTACTTTCATCATTTTTTTTTTACCTATTTTAAAATTAATTATTAAATTTACCCTTACTGCTGAAGAATAGTGTTTTTATATGATTCCAATTATGACACATCACAGGGCAATACAGCAGCTAAATGGATGTGAGGTAGTCTTGGCCTAGCCAAAGAGAATCAATCATTCAGTCTCAGAGTCAGAGACGCCTTGATCAATGTGTTATGTTACACACACCAAGGTTATTTATCAGCCCAACCAACTGACATAGAAGGTATTTTCTTTGAAATAAAAAAATGAAACGCTGAGAAGAAACTGCTACACAAATTGGTGCTGTGATGCGTGTGATGAACAAACAAAACAACAAAAGTGTTTCTGCATCCAGATGCAGTCCCACTTTCACACTCCTAGATTCTCTTTCACATTCACAATACTGTAACCAACACAAGTACACTAATCAGCTCCTGCAGCTTTGGTCTATAAATAGCATTTTTCTGCCAGCACATGACAATTCTGTGGTAGCACCACAATACGTAAGTGACAAACCATGAATGAGGTACTTGATCTAATTTTGGATCGCAGCCCTGATGAGGATGAAAATATCAAACTTGAAGACTGCACTGCAAAAAAGAAACCTGCTGAAATGCTGAATATGATCCACACTGTTACCGCTGCACTGATGAAGAGGCACAAATAATGCCACATATCCAGGGATGAGTTCACACATGAATGCTTTCTGAACTCTATCTTCTACTTTCCAAAATGTATTTTATTATCCCATATAATGCATGTTGTTTTAATAATGTGTGAGTATACGTAAATCTTTGAAAGAGACATTAAGTTTGTGATTTTTATTGCCAATGAAGGAATTACAAACTGGATGGAAGAAGAGCCTTGCAAAATATTACTTTGCTCAGCAACTTTCAAATGAAACTTTTAGATTATCTGAACTGATAAAAGCTATAAAGTCTGAACTAATTAAGGAACACAAACCCAGATAATGTATTTAAAGAAAATGTCATCTGCGCCCAAATAAAGGTGAACTTGACCAAAAGGGAATATGTTAAATACCAATGAAAATATTAATCTGCACATCTTAATATTAACCATGTTTGAGAAATGATTGTATGAATTCAATTGGTTATTTCAAGAACTGCTTGGATAAATGTCATTTTGGAATATTCTTTTTATCTCAGAGAAAATGCTTAGTTTACCTTCAGACTTACTCTTATACCCTATTCACATTGTTAAATGCTTCAATCCTAAGAAAAACAAATTTACAATAATTGTAAATTTATTTTCTGTTTCTTTTAGATTCCAGAGGGAAATTGGCATCTAGATACTACTAATTAAATGCACTGAATCATGAGAAAGTGCTACTTTTAAAGAAAAAAAGCTTTTTGGCATTTGCTGCTCTGGTGCATGCAGATGTACTAACACAATGCCACTCAGTATTTGCTTTAGTGAAGCCATTACTGCGCTGCATCAGTGTAGTCTGGTTCATAAGGTTATTTTCAAACAATGATGAACTTAATCAGTATGTCAAACCTCTAAACAACTTCATCCCAAAACATACAATATTTAAAAAAAAGCTAAAGTTAAAATTGTAAATGTATTGATAATTTATAGATAACCTAAGCTTAGTCATACAATTTTAATGGTTTGCCCCAAGTCACAAGATGTCTGAAATACCTGAAAACATAAAGACTGTAACATATTGATTAATGCTTAAAAATTCTTAATTGTAGTTTTTACTTTTGCACATTATATGTCTCCTCTGTATTTGTATTCACGTTTCTCAAAAAAAAAAAGGAAAACCAGAGCTAACACTTGGAAGTCATGCATATCTAGAGATCATTGATTCCACAGGTGCTGTTGCACCTGAGGGGATAATAAAAGATATTTCTATTCCATCTATTGGCTGACTGATCTATCACAGATGGTCTGGAGTTGTTAAAATGACTTCTGTTCAATAAATCTGTCCCCCCTCGGGGTTTTATATGTTATTGGCTCTTGTCACGTGCGGGGGTACCCGCTAAGACCCGCGGCGGTGCGTCCGTTGATTGGCCGCCTCTTCCGCTCTGTCTCCGCCCAGCAGCGTCCCCTGCCGCCGCCGCCGCCGCGCCGCGCCGCGCCGCTCCACGCCACGCCGCGCGCTGCCACACCTGCATTAAACGGGGGAAGTCCGTCGATGCGGTGAGCAGAAGGAGAGACGCTGAGTCTGCGGACGGACAGCCAACGGATTCAGCGAGACGGACACTACAGCCGCAAGGATCGGAATCTCCTGGTCCAGAAGGCTGAAGGTGCTCAGAGAGATACAGCTGTGGGACTTCACGTAGCCCACGCATGGCTGAATATTAAAAAAAGGACCTTCAAGGCTCAGAAAGGAAGACATCAGACTGACAAACCAAGTGCGCAGGTAAGACTCGTTTAATAATCCAGCATCCCTAAAGAAAGGAGCTGTGCTGTGAGTCTAACTTTTTTTCTTTCTAAATCAAACTTATTTAACTTGACTGGTTTAAACTTTAATGTAAGTTTTTTACTACCACATTAGAATGCTTTTTGAATGTTTTAATTCTGTGTTTAGGTTTGATTAGTTACCTAATACACTTCGCCCTTTCGTTTTTGAGTTTTGCGTTTTATCTTTCCTTTTCGTTTTTATGGTTTTTATTTTTATTTTGAAAGGAAATTATTTATTTCAAATAGGATCTAGTTAGAGCTTATTGTATGGTATTTAAAGTGCTTTAAAATGCTTAGCTGTGTAAAAGAAAACCTCAACAATAACCGTTATGATGTGCCTTCTAATCATGCATCACAAAACGTTAATTTAACATTGTTACATAAAGTTTTTACTTTGTGGGTCATTTGTCTTACAGGAAGAAATATACACAATACAAACTTTTTTGCAATTTCAATAAAAATCAATCTAATATTTTAGGAATCTGGATGGAGTTCCTCTCCCAGCTGAAGCTTTATACCTCTGCCTTCTTTTATAATCTGTGCTGTTCTGTTCCATCAAACCAAGGATGTAAAACATGTCAGTAATGAAACACACCCTAACCTTTGCACTGGCAAGGAGGGCAGTCTCAAAGTGCTTACTGTAACGCTGAAATACACTGTATCTCATCAGTTCACAAGGCTACTGTCATATCAGTTTTGCTGCATTGTGGAAAATCCATAAAAACACACATAAAGGAAGTGTTGTTGAAGCTGTATTCAATATTGCAATTGGAACAGGTCGATACATGGTTGCATGGGCATGACCCCCGATGGGCTGCTGTTATAGATCGGTCATAATGTTGATGACGGATTAATCATGACAGGGCATATTAAGCAGGCTTTACATGCATGCAGTCTCCCTCGGTCTTCTGAAAACACTCCTCAGTGCTTTTAAGCTGACGTCTAATGCTTAAAACACAAGTCAGGCCGAAAACAACATGTGATAGACCTCATTAAGAAACAGCCTGAAGTCAATAAGAAGAGCAGGATGAACCAAGTGGAGAGAAAAAAAACAGCAAAGTGAGTCAGTAAATGAGTGTGTGTTGAAGTTACGAGACCAAAAGGGGTTTATGTGTGTGTGTAAGAGATGGACATCAAATACACTGTGGAAGTGCAGGGGAGATCATAATATGAGATATCCTCCAGGGATTTTGTGCACCTGCACACAGTCTAGCATGTAGGGTGTGGGCAACAGCAGTCATATTGATTGTGCTCACTTCTGTCCCTGAGCACATTACCAGGCCACTAATAAACATAATCAGTTTCACACAGTCTTGCAAAAGACTACAATGACTTAAAGAGATTTTCTCCTAAATTTGTTCCAACATCGCTTCAGTAATGCATTGTTAGCATTTTGTTACCCTTGAACAACCCAGAAAACACTTACAACACAACATTATTTGTTTGGATAAATAAAATGGCTGCTTAATTTTAGGCAGAGTAAATTATTTCAAAATTAAAGCCTTAGCAAGGAAGAACATAAACAACTCAGTGTCTGCAATTTGTAAGCTACCCGGCAAGGATGATATGTTCACTGTTTTCTTTTTTATATATATAAATGTTTTAATTTTTTTACTTTTTACACCACAAAGCTTAACTTTGGACCCGTCGACAAGAGCACTTTCTTCCATATGTTTGAACAAGCTTACAACTTTTCCATCCATCCATTTTCTGTTCACCCTTGTCCCTTAGTGGGGTCGGGAGGTGCTGGTGCCTCTCCAGCTAACGTTCCGGGCGAGAGGCGGGGTCACCTGGACAGGTCGCCAGTCTGTCGCAGGGCAACACAGAGACAGACAGGACGAACAACAATGCACACACACTCATAGGTGCACACACACTCATAGCGAGAAGCCGGAGCACCCGGCGAGAACCCACACATGCACAGGGAGAACATGCAAACTTCACATGCAAACTTCATGCAGAAAGGCCTCAGGCTGGGAATCGAATCCAGAACTTTCTTGCTGCAAGGCAACAGCTCTATCAACTGTGCCACTGTGCAGCCTTGCAACTTTTCAATAAACAATAATAGTTCTGTTATCCACAGTTTCTCTCACCTAGAATTTCACTATTGGGGTGGCAATAATGATGACAGAAAATGATTTCTCCAAAAATAATTCCCATTTCCTCCCTTTAAAAAATCAAAACTGCATTTTAAAGAACTTAGTCAGTTTAAATTATATCAGTTCCTCAGGGTATTTTGTAATGTTCTTCATTTTATAAAGTAATCTCCAGAGGTTCTACAGTAGTCTCCTGGACACAAGCAGGATTCTTTATCACCTCATTTACCCTGTTGAAGTCTGTGATGCTCTCACCCCAACAGATGATAGCAGGAGATTTCACAAGAGATTTATATAATATATGCAGCATCTAGAAATCTACAATCATCTCCTATATCATCCTGAAAATTTTAAACGCACAGAAGTGAATTTTAAAAAGCAATGCTAGGTGATATTAGGAAAAAGCAATCTTTCACCCATAAGCAGCAGCAAAGTGGCAGAAGGAGACTTGCATGTTAATTGGTGAATTTATTGCTGTTCTAATATTCACAGCTGTAAATGGCCATAGGGAGCAACTGGCTGGCCTGGGTTTTTATCTTTTAGATTTTTCTTTTAAATTGAGAATAATTGAGACATCCATGGGTCTACGTGCCACAAGTTATACGCATCACTCTGTTTCTTTACGGACGGTTTAAAAAGAGTCTGTTGCATAATTATGTCAGTCATTTCGTTAATTTGCAAGATTGTACTTTTACAGTTTTGATCATTTTGTACCCAGAATTGTTCTGGATACCAAAGGTGTTTTTTTTGTATCAGATATGCAACAATCCGTACCAGCCTTAAGCATACTCCATATCAAGATAATACCATTTGATTATCTATGGTATAAAGTATTATTTAATAATCTGGTCACATGTTAGTGCTAGGAAATGGGGTTACGTGACCCATATGAATTATATCTGTCTGCAGGAAGTCATCCAAAGTTATTTTGGGTTGATCAGGGCTCCTAATCTCTCATAAGAGTCAACTGATCCAAACAGGGATTAAAACCACAGTAAATGGACATTGGGTTTTATATCAAATATTCAGCAAATGATATACAAAAGATTAAATTCTTAACAAGATAAACCTTTTTTATGATTATCTCTTTTTTGACACAAGTGTCATTTATTGAATAGTAATAGAGTGGAGAGAGAGGAGGAACACATGCAGCAAACGGTCTGAGACCAGGAATTGAACCCAGGACAACGACGTCAAGGACTGTAGCCTCTGCACATGGTGCTCATGCTCTACCAACTGAACCACCCGATGCCCCTGTTCATTTATCTCATTAATGAATCACCATACCTAACGACCAAGATAAATAAAATGATTATGCAATGGTTAAGTACATAGTAGTACATAGTATATGAAAGGCTGTAAATGTTAATGGATGCATCCACATTGGGTGTATTGTGAAAAGAACAAAAGCCAGATGTTGCTTTTAATTTTTAATAGGCACGATTTGCTGTCATGAAAGCTAAACATGTAAAGCTTTGCTTCTGCTATTTTGACAGGAAAACAAAAATGTACATTATGCACTTAACAGCCTCCTGTCATTGTGCAAAGAAAAAGGGGGGGGGGAGGATGGGGTCTACACAGATTTCCTCCCCCTACCTCAAAGCATATTTGTCCAGTTTATTGTGAAGTGAGGGCGTTGCTTTGAGTGTCTGCCTCTGTGAAAACCTTTGTGATCGACTGATCCTTGCTATACTTTACCTTATGCCTGATGACAGCATCTTTGGCCTTGAAAAATATAATAAATGTACAAAAATGTATGACATGACCTCCAACCAGCACCATATTGAATCAGATAGTGTTGGACTTTATCTCTATCAGCAGAAACTGACAGTTTTCTTAGCTAAACTGATAAAAAATGATACAAGCAGTCTTACTTTTTTTTAAAGATCTATGCTTTTACTGGTGACATTCATTTCTGTTATTGAGGTGGAATAGATAATGTTGACATAGGAAAACAGTTGTTTATGTTAGCATATATTATTCCACAAGGACATTTGAGTCAGACAATCTCTTACTTGGATCCAGATGAGGATCTGTGGCAGTGGCAGGCAATCTTACTCCCCTGGTCTGCAGCACCAAAACTCCAACAGGCAGCACAAACGAGAAACACAGAGTGGCCTCTGAGAGGAGGCCTGGTGGTGAGCATAAGAGCAGAGGAGCAAGGTGCCTAAAGCTGCAGCTTTATGCCAGATAAGTAGGTGTAGGAGGGAAAAAGATGGAGATAAATGTGTGTGTGTGCATGTGTGTTTGTATGTGGATAGTGTCAGTGGGAAAAAGTTGTTAGCATTCTGGGCTCCTCAGAGGCTGTTTTTAACCAAAAACTGAGAAAATATCTTAGTCACTAAATGCCTCAATTAATCTGACTTGTATCATATATAATTATTGTCTTGCAAGTTTCCAAAATACTTTTAAAGTTTTAATGGTCAGCAGTTTTCAAACATTCTAAGGGTTTTTCAAGTTTTCTGCAGACTGCATGACTCCCATGTTCAAACTTAAGTTGGTTCTTTATCAGAATATTAGTTTCAGGGCGTGCACACTTTTACAACCAGGTTTTTGAATTCCCAGATGAAGAACTCATGATAGATGCGACATTTAAGACAGAACACTTTCTAAAATTATTTGTGTAACACTAAATTACAAAATCCTGTTTGTATCATGTCAGTGTGTACACATTCTACTGCAGATAAGATGTTAGAGAGAATCTCAAAGACAGTTACAGAACAGAACGTGCTGTTTTGGTAAAAAGTATTTCTGTCTTTCTGCCTCTCTTAGGTTTTCCTTTGTGATCCCTGACAGAGAGGACAGTGACACTGACTCGGCCATTGTCTCTACACCGTTTCCGGACAGAGTGAGGCTCCCCGAGGTCCTCGCCTGTCCATTGTATCAGGAGAGAGAGAAAAAAAAAAATCCAGCTTGTCTACATAAAGACCTATTCAGCATCATTCCTCTTGGCTGACAACAACAGAATCCACCAAGAAAAGCAGTGTCCTTACCCCCGAGCAATTCCCTTCATCCTTAGCCCCTTCTTCTCAAACCGCTTTACACCTATTCCTCCCCCTCAGCCTCAATCCACTTCCCAGCCTTATCCCCCATTTGAAGTCCCACATGACAGCTCAGAAACATCCGTTACCCTCCCAATCCACACGAGCCTGCTCTCCTCTCCCTCCAGCCCCTGTGGCGCTTGGCACCAGTGCCCATCACATAGACAGATGGAGCCAACCCTGACCCCTCTCTTCGCCTGTGGGGACGCCAAGAGATTCAACGCCTGAGTAAAGGAGAGCGGTGGGGGTTGGAGTGAGAGTGAGCGTGAAGAAAAGGAACAGGAAGAGCAGAAGGAGAGCATCACACTGTCACCACGGCAACACATCACACAAACTCCTGTGGACTCCCCATCAGCTGTAGTCGATGCTCTCGGATAAAATCGCGCACAGCGAGAAGTTCACCGCATGGTTTCCCATTGGCTTGTTTTTACTTTGGGTGTTAGACAGAAAAATCTTGCTCTAGCTTTTTTTTTTGTCTCGGCAAGGTGTCATCAAAATACTTGATGAGGAAACCAAAGATACAGGAGGAAAACCATTTTTCTATGACATACAGACTCTGAACTCTAATTTTAAATAGAAGCGAGCACCGGATGGAAACGGACTGAGAGAACTGAGTCAATAATTTGTTTCACCTGAGGAAACCAGAAGAAAGGAACCTTGTGGGACTTCACACACTGTGGGTGTGCTGTTCTCTCCTGTTACCTGTAACATTCATGCATGCAATACATTAATTGCATGGATATTAACTTTGCACAGGAGGGATATCAGATTCATTTTCCTGATGCCAAATTCTGCCTGTTTGGATCCTGTTTTTTACATTTCTCTGCAGATGATCAGGACTCAGATGAGCATACAATGCCAGACAACCATTTTTAAGAGAGCCATGTTCCACAATAAATGAAGTACTAATACCCAGTGAAATGAATCCAGCTGGCCAACATAACAGAGAGGGGAATACCGGCATCCCAAAGCTGCCCAGGTAATTGGAGTGCAGTATACAGTGTTTTACTCTGCAGCTCCTCTGATGACCTAGTAGGCTGGAAACATAGAGGGGATGCAGAGAAAAGGAGACAGAATGATACTCTGTGTCCAGGGTTTACAGTTACAATGTCTTTTGAGAGTTGTCATCTTCACTCTCTGTGAATTAGCATAACAAAGACTGTGAGGACTATTAATGTCTATCTGATTTTTTTTTCACTTCAGTTTATGCTGAAGCATCTGGAAGTCATTTATTATTCCTGTCAGCTAAGAGACAAACATTTATAAAAAGGTAATCACAAGTTTTGAGGTGTGCAGTTTTCTACTGGTTTTCAAAGGTTCTTCGGAGAGTAAAAGACATTCATACGATCAGCAATTAGTGACAGCTTAAGTGAGGAATAATTTGAGTACAAGGCAGCTGAACATGGAGCCAAAGCTGCCAAAAACGATGACATTACATAGAACGTACACAAAACACTAAAGCCTGTATTTCTAAAGAGAAACATTTGAAAGGCACTTTGTTGAGTGAAGGGAAGGAGGTTATTAGAAATCTTAGATGTTGTAGGGAAAGAATGTAATTTTCTTTTTACAAGTATTGGCTGCGCACATGCAATATGTGGGCTCATCCTCCACATATGGTTTAAATCCTAAATCCAAAATATAATAGCATTTTCCCTTTCGTCATATCGTTTGAGTTGTTAGTTCTTAGCATCAACAAAACAAATAAATAGTTGAAATGCTGTGGATTAAAAGAGGCAAACAAATAACTACCAAGATGTGAAGTTCTCACTTTAAGCATAAAGTATCTTTTAGCATCAGTCATTTTGTGAAATGCATTTAAAATAATCTACATTCATCTGTTCCATTATGGTCACGATATTATGTGAAATTTTTGCAATATAACAACTGGCAAACAGGTTAAGAACTGTAGCTCTAAGAATCTGGCCACATGCGTTTTATTATATCTGATAATAATAAAACAATCATATAATTTTACTTCTGTGAAGATAAAATGCTGTTTGGCAAAATATAATAACACACTTATACAGTTTGACATGCATAGATGGACTGCTTGTTTGTCTTTGTTTACAGGTTACTTTGGCTCACAGGAGATTTCTGACTCCTTTCCTCACCAGCTCTTATCAGATGCGTCAAACAGGAATGTCTATTACTCTTCTGGAACCCAGAATGAACTAAACAAAAAACTCAACTCCTTGTAGCAACGCTCAAATGAGCCCAGCACAGACATGTTTGGACGTCTTGGTCCAATAGTTCAATGTTTTTGCTTCTCTGTATCAGCTTTCTGCTTCTTTAAGTAGGCCAGTGAAGCAGTGAGTCAGTGCTTTTCTACTGATATTTATGACACAGCTGATATGACAGAGTTTAGAGGTCACATAATGGATAAAAGTAGAAAAGCAGGCAGAGCCCAGCAGTCCTGCCTCTCTGTGTGTCTGTGGTGATGAAACTGTGGCCAACACAACACAAGTAAGATATAGTTGTGTCATTAAGGCTTCGATTTTATCTTATGATCTTTGTTGCATACCATTGCCTCTGGTTCAATCATCTGGTGGTTTCTCTGCTTTATGTTTCTCGGGGCTGTTGAAGGAAATAAAAACAATATTTCATGAAACGGTGCAGCATAAATCAAGGAGGCTCAGTAAAAGTTAGCTGTAGATGGAGCTTCAGTATAAAAGATGGCTCTTCTCAGCTTTACACCTTGGGTGGCTCAACCTTTCAGACACTAAAAAAACACGCACACATACAACTCAATTATGCTGCTATTTCTGTGGCCTTACCTGTCACTGACACTGAGCTGAAACCAGCTGGGATTAATTAGTGGCTCACAAACACTCACACATGACTTGCACGCCAAATGTATCTTCCTTTATGTCTTTCTTTGACAAACACAATGCAGTCACACCATAAAGGTGATAAAGCGACGCTTCATTCATATTGTCACCTTTCGCTATTCATTTACAACTGTTGGCAGCTGTAAACACACACAAGGCATGTGTGTGTTTTTAGCCTAATTATTCATCAGACACAGAATGTGAAGAGCTTCCAGTACAGCTTGTTGCCAATAAACAGCCCCTCCACCCCCCTGCTCTGCTATAATTACCTCACTCTTCATTTCACACCTTGGTTATGCACCCTATATCTCCCCGTGTCAGGTTGCTATTGCTCTGCATCAGCGCAATGCAACACCTGTCTGATCTAGCACTTAGCATTTTGGGTGTTTTTGTAAATATTTCTCCCCCCAAAAAGTAAGAAAAGAAATGTGTTTGGTTCCAATATGGCTCCCAAAGACGGAGTAGGTAAAAAAAACAAACTCCAATCTTAAAACTGAATGCCAGATCATGTTTTGTTTACTCAGACTGTTATAGATTTTTGTTTGCCGGAGCAGCACTTGTGTTTGTGAGATCAACAACTGGCGAGGACAAGCTGTAACTCCTGTCAGCTTACGTCAGCGCGCACAGACCCATGCTGCGCACTAGTGACTTTGATGGAAACAGAGCCGCTGACAGGTTTTTAAAGGCAAGCTGTTGACTGCCGTAACCTTGTGGCTGTTTAGTCTTCCAGTGTGTACTGTTTGTGTTAACATGATTTTGATAAGGGGCTTAGATAAGGTGGCAAATAACGTCGCAGAGGCAGAATTTGCTGAGCATCAGGGAAGAGAAGATGGGATTGAATGTATTGGGCCATATATAAGGATGATAATCTAAACCCGCATAAGGCATTGGCAATGCTCAGAAGATATTACGACTCAGCTGATATTCTTCCATGAGTTTGTGTTTGGAAAAAAAACTGTAAAAAAGTAGTTTATGTATTCGCTCCAGAATTTCATCTGTATCTTTAAACTCAAATTGTTTATTCCATAGGAAGCTGATCCTTCTTTTTACCGAGCCGCCGCCGTGGTGGCAGCTCATTACCATAGTGATAATGAGAAATAGAAAAGGTTGCTGGAGTCAGCACAAGTTTGTTTTCCTTTTTTATTTTTTTACAGAGTCTAAACAGGAAGTTTGAGTGTTCAGAAAAACTGCTCAAGCATTGTGTCATCATGTTATGCGACAAGCATGACGACCTACGTTTGTCCTAACACCTTGTAGAGTGAACAGGATGATGATATTAAAATCTCCAATGATTACTAATAAAAAAACGTAGCAATGTCTGGTGTTCTGGGATCTATAGATGCAAACTACATGGTAGGTCTAACAATCAAGACGCCTCAATAAAACAAAATCAAAGAATAATAAATATGAGATGAGCCTTATGTCTACTGTAATGTATGGTGGAAGATTTGTGATGGAGAATCTGGAGAAAACTTTTTACTGTGTTGGGAGAGAAACTGACCAAATTTGAGATATTAATCATGCAGTGTGCAAAATATTGAATTTAATTTAGACACAATTGATCTGTTTTGTTTGTTTCATAAAAAAATCCACAATTTTACAATCTGCAAAGAAATGATGAGGCTGAAAGTTTTTTTCTTTACTCAGCATAAAAAGATAAAGATTCCATATCATGTGCCGACCAGACACTTTTACTAACTGTTGTTTTTTCAGTAGAGCTTTAATCCTTCAAATCTAACCTGATTTAAGATTTTGTGCACATTTAGGCATTTTAGTAAAGTGCCTCTCTGCATGGGCTTGGTGGGGAAGAAAGATGGAGGAGCACGGGATCTATTTCTGTGCAGTGATTTATTGTCTGGTTAGGAACAGAATAAATGTACCCAGTCAGTCATTGCAGCATGCTTGCCACAGATCTCAGAATCAGTGGCAGAGAGGGCACCCATGAGAAAATAAACCCCACACACCACTGAATATATGTCTGTCTTATCTTCCAGGTGACTGCTGCCGCCGTGGAGGGACAAACTAAAAATTCTGCTGCTGCTGCCCGGATTCTTTGCTTTGAATATTGATGCAGTAAAGGACAATTTGTATCCTCTGGCTGTGGGCTATAAAGATTTTCATTCACACAGAGGCAACCGACCTAAGATGACTTTCTGGGACCTTTTTGTACACACCGGTGCTGATAAGATCCAAATACACTGGGCTTAGAGGAGGCTTACAAATCCTGTAGCGTTTTAGATTTCCACAGTTAGAATGATGAATATTTTATTTATATCATCTGGAATCTTCTTTTGTTTTTGTCATCGAGAAATCTGATAAAAGACCAAGGTCATTGGTGGATTCTGCTGTCGTCCATATTAAGCAGGTTGGAAGTAGCAGCAGGATGCCAGAGTTGGAAAACTTTCCCCCTCTGAATGAAGACAGAAGCCCAGATCTGGGCCTTAACGGTCCGGCAGACCCGGCCCAAATTCAGCACAGCATCCTTGAGGAGCAGGTGGAGCTGTGGTGGTTCAGAGACCCCGGGCGATCTTTACTTTGCTACTGTGTCTCGGTGCTCCTAATCCTGGGCTGCGGACTCGGAGGTGTCGGCCTTCTCTCCACCACCACCAGCGTATCGAGCGAATGGCGGCTCGGCGCAGGCACGGCCCTGTGCCTGTTGGCCCTGGGGGTCCTGCTCAAGCAGCTGCTCAGCTCGGCCGTGCAGGACATGAACTGCGTCAGGAGTCGACACCAGATAGACATGCTGAAGAGCGGCGGCTTGTCCGACATCTTGGTGGTTCTGATCACAGGGATGTCGTTGTTGATTTGTGGAGGGGTTCTCCTGCATTTGGCGCTGGTTCACCATATGCCGAAGCCAGGTCAAGCCCTCAACGACATGTACATCTCTGGAGTGGTTTTGCTGGTGGGTGGAGGAGTCGCCGTCGTGGGCGTTGGGATATACACGGTGGTGGCCGTCCTGCTGGGAAGGACGAGGCACGGACGGAGACTTGTAGACCGAGTTCTGAATGTGTTCACCGTGTCAGGACACTTGGACCGCCACGCTCGCAGAGAGACCGCCTCCAGCTTGGCCAACCTCATATAAGGTCCGACTGCAATTTGGATGGTTCCTGTTTCAAGTTTACTGGAGCAAAATTTATTCTGAACTATCAAAAGATTTGAAAAGAAAACAAGATCATTTTTTTCTTCATTCAAATGTGCATGAAAGAAAAATTAAACAAATTTGGAAGATGTATTTGAAACTGAACAAATGCAGAGCAAAGATAAAATATTTCACAAATGCAAAGCACAATAGTGACAGCAATACAAATAATACAGTTGAAATTAGTTATTTACATACACTGTAAAAAAAGACATAACTATTTTGTGCTATCATAAGTCAGCTAAGATAACATTATTCATGTTTTCAAGTTCACATGGAATAAAATGCCTTCAATTGGAGAATTTATGTCATGGCTTTGGAAGCGTTACAAGATTGAGTTAAAATGAGACTCCTATTTATTTTAGGACAACAGCTAAAACCTGATGTGACATTGTGGACAAATGAAAGAAAATTTGTCAAAATACCAGGAAGAGGATGGCCTCTCCTGCCTGGTTTACACATTTGGTATCATTTACAAGACCTTGCACAAGACTAGTTATAAAGTGATCATGTTAATATTCTGGAGCCTGATTTTAATCCCATTATAAGTCACCCAATATGTTTAAGACAGCTAGTTTGTGGTAAAGGAAAATTGTACCAAATACCAGGGAAATCTATACCTCGGATTTGAACACAGTAAAAAAACAAAACAAAAAAAACCCAGCAGTTTTAGTTTAAAAACACAGCTTCAATAATCTGGAAATTAGCAAAACAATCTTGTTTCAGTTATTCTAATTGGGCAGATATTAATCTGCTTTCCTGTCACTGAGAAAAAATGGTTATGCATCTTTTTATACAGAGTAGCTACATATCTAGTTGGGACTGTATATACTTGTACATTAATATTGTTTAAAAACATCTAAAGTGTCTGAAATCTGGCCCTTAATTTTGTTTATTTATGTATAGAATCTCTGCCAATATTAGTATAACCGATGAGAAGTTAGTGTTATGAAGAGCATCAACTTAAAATATAAAGAAATTTTTTAAATAAGAGGATGAATGTTATTTTAAATGATTCTGAATATTCAGAGACAACATGAACATTTTACAGTTCAGCACGTTGCAACTGTGGTAGCAGCTGTTGCTATGAGCAACGGCTAAATGCATTGTAATAAATGTTTTAAAAGTAACAGCTGCTTGTTAAAGGGTCCCGCTTTATCTTGCAGGTGTTGCATTCAACATTATGCTAAATCACAACAAAGGCTATTCATCTGACCCCTGGACAAAACCTGTGACTAATATAAACTCAATAACAGATCATTGTTCACAATAAAAGCACAATTTGGAATACAAATGGGAGAATAAAGTCTGGAAAGATTTCCAATGAAACTTGGTGTGTATGAACTGTTTTTCAAGCTCTTGTTTATTCAGAACAACACTCAGTGGCATGAATGTGAAAGAATTTAGTTTTTCTTATATTAGTGTGGTTCTTCTTCCAGGGTAAATATTCACACAGTATGCAAGTTTATTTTTCTAGATCCATTTGTATTTGTTAAACATTTTCTCTGCTTCAAAAAACAAAAACTGGATCATGTCTGAAAGCGACCTGTCTAGAGAAATTGATGATTGCAAGCCATCAGAATATGTGTTATCATCTCTGTACTGATGGCATCTACATTAGCTGGGCTTATCTTTTTGGATGTTTGACTTCACATTTATTTATTTTTTCTATTAGCTGAGAGAAAATAAGCAATGGTTATACAGTCATTCTTCCCAGCTGACAAATGAAACTGAAATGATCACCCCACTGCCTCAACATCAATGGTTCATCTCAGAAATCTGTTTTTAACAGCTTAATATCACATCATTCAAAACAGCTTATTTAAAGCATCATCGGAAAATCTTCCTAACACTGGCGATCTGTCTACTCTGCTGTACAGAAGGTTAGATGGTGGATACTTTGAGTGTCCCATCAGGACAATGATCTCCAATGCATATTAAATCTGGTTTTGGAAAAACTAAAACAGGCAAACAGTAAGTTTCTGGGAAAGGTTCAACATAAACCCTATTGAAAATGTTCTGATATTCCAGACTTGTGCCAGGAAACTAACCAGCAGTGGTCAAATATCCAGCCAGAATAATACCAGAAGCTTTGGGGATGACTGCAAACAAAAATGTAAGAAAGTCTCTGAGATTGTTGGGACAACAACATCACACTTTGAAAGTCAGAGCGAGCTTGAATTCATCATTAAAAGTCCAAAATAATATGGTGTGCTTGTAAACATCTGACCAGAATTTTTTACTTTAGTGAAACATCCCTTAAAGTGAAGTTTCAGAGCTGAATTGGATAGACAGATTGGGGCCTCATCTGCAGTAATGAGGTCTGTTTAGTAAAAGAAAGAGAAGAGCTGAAAAGCAGAGATGCTTTGATAAACAGGGAGTTTTTTTTTCTTGCAGCTGGCATAACATTTTGAATGAATAAAAACTGTTTTGCTTTTGTTAAAAGTTTGACAACCCGTTCAGTTTCATTTCTTCTGAGATAAACAACAAATTTCCGTTGTTTTTCCATCCGAGAGTTCATGCAGATCATGCCGCTTTGTTGTCTGAACACAAACACACATCTTGCTGCCTTGAGACAAGCAGGGTCAAACAGTTAGCCATTGTTGGTGAGATGACAGACAACAGACTGAAAGAACAATGCACAAGGCCATGACCTTTAGGGGCTGGTGCAGGCTAGCACCACACAAACAAACAAAAAGAAAAGCTGTGGTTTTTGCTTGTATAAAACCTGCACAGCAGTGGCAATCAGCCCCAGATGAGATGAAGAAATTAACAAATAAATTCATTTTTCTAAACAAAAAAAACTCAAAAATAATGTTCAGAAAATTATGACATTGTTAGCCTAAAGTATTGGTCAGTTGAATAGTTTTTGCTTAAAAACTGGGATGAGATTTTGGGGGAACACACACTTGTGTTTGTAAGACCCAATAACTCAATGCATTTAAGGATAGAAAGTAAGTTATAAAGCCCAAGAAAGTCCCACCAGACCCGACTGATAAAACTGTGGTAAAGTATAGACCCTGACAAGAGCAAAAGAGAACTGAAAAAGCTTCTGGCAATCCCTGGAGCTCAGTGGCCTCAATAATTGTTAATTGGAAAAAGTGTAGAGGCACCTGCATTCATCGGAGATTCAAATGTATGGCTCGACTGAGCAACCAACCAGAAAAGGACTTAAAACATGAAGAAAAAGTCTGTCTGTTCTGATTAGTCACAACCAGTAGACAACAGAGCTCCAAGGACAACACACATAGATCCAACGCTGACCCTGTTCCTTGCCTTTCTGTTACTTTAATGACTCAGAGACAAAGAAATAAAACCCTCTAAGATATTTATGGACAAGCTGATAGTAAACTCATAGTGGGTGAAAAAAAAATTACAAAGTCAAACTCAAGGCCTTTTCAAACTGCTTGTGACGACATGATGTACCTATAAAACTGCCACTGCAGTAGCTAACTCACTCAGATCAGAGTCCGCCAGCCCCACATCGGCATGTGCCTTCACAGGAGCACAAGCTGACAGGCAATAGCATCATTAGTAAAAGGTGTGAACTGCCTCCACAGTTCACACCTTTTACTGTGAAGGTGTGAACTGTGTTTGTATGTGTCCCACACCACACATACAAACCAATACCTGTGACTGCAACTCAGAGGCCTCTGTGCTGTTAGCATGATTCAGATGGACAAAGATAGATTCGGTCTTTTCAGGTGCTTTTACAGAGTTTCCAAATGCATAGATAAACACTGTCCAAAATGCTTAAATGTTATCTGAAGCAAAATCTATGTTGAAGTTGAAGACTTTTGCACATTACTGTTGGACTGACAAATGCCCAGCATTTGCTAGAACATCCCTAAAGTGCAGCATGGCAGAGCTACAGACAGTCCAGGACACACTTGTATTTTTCAGGGCTGACAGGGATGAATGCACACATATACTGAGAGGCACTTAAAGAAAATAATCATCTGGCTGTTTTTGAGTGGCCCATCTCTTCAGTTTGACAAAGCTCAAAAGGCTCTGCCAGACTGAAAGAAATAAACTGCCAAATCCAGGTGTGCAAATCTGCTCAGAATAGAAAACATAAATCTGCAACTGACGGCAAAACAGCTTTCAACAACGTGATGAATGATTAAGAGAGTGGTGAAGACGTCTAAGAAAATATGCTGTCACTTTCTGAACTAGATTGAAATAATGTAGTTTTAAAGAAAAATTGTTTCTTTAAAGGTGCAACATAAATACATTGAGTCTCAAATGGCTCAATGGAAGATCATCTCCGCATAGAAAAGAGAAGTAAATAAATGAATTTCTAACAGTGAAATAATTTTGTGACATTTTTTATAAAGTAGGAGTTGGTAAAAAGCAAGAAAGCAAACTTTCAACACTGGTTACAAAAAATTGTTTATTTCCAAATATATCCCTTTGTTTTCTATGGACAAGCAGTTGATAAATAAGTCGGACAAAATCACACACTTGTTCTGATCCAAGACGAAGGAATGATTGCAATACAGGCCTTCAAAAAATATTCTAAAACCAACTGCTTAAAGCAGCATAGCTGAAGTAATGTGATGCAAAACCTATAAAAGAGAGTGAATTTTAAGTATCACAAACGGGTCCGAAAAATCGTAAAAGCCAGATGTGAGAAGCCAGCAAAAGAAAACAGTACTGGTAAGAGTCACAAGTTTACAAAGTCAAAACTTTGCGAAATAAACAAGAAAAGAAAAAATAAGCTATTCTACCTTAGCCCTTCCTATCACACTGTTAAGACTTCTTAACCCATTTGTTCTTTGATGCTTGAATCCAAACTGGATAAAATAATGCTGTATAAACAAGAGATAAGATCAAGATTTTGTTCTCATGCTTCTTCCTGCAGAGTTTCAAAGCTGTAAAGCAGATTTCAACAACAGGGACAAGGTTATAACCTCAGTCAGTGGGTTTTATCTTACAGTCGATGCCTCTGACAATATTGTGCCTTATTAATCATTGACCTGGTTGCTGGTGTTGGTTTCAGTGCACAGGATTATGTTCACTGTGCCTGTGGAGATGGCAGACATTTTCAGGGCCCTGAACTTGTATTGCGGTTCAGGCAGAATATATATCAGAGATAAAACTGTATCACAGTGATGTTTCAAAGTGATCGAAATATTAATGACAAAGAATATGGGGAATGGGAACTTTGACAGTTTAATGAGCAGACTGATTTAAAGCTGTGGTTACGACCCCACATAAAGCAGCAAGGTAACGTTCTCCACTGAAGAAGAGAAATTGGAAGCACATGGCACATTTTAAATTTATCATATCACAAATCTCCATTATTTATGTCCCTCTTAGAAATAAAAACCTGCTTCAGCTCAGAGCTGCTACTGCTCCATGTGACCAGTTAATTTACATGTTATACATAAAAAACATCACATCATGAGCAACACTTAAAATGTCAAGTTACTAAAATTGCTAAATCAACAGAAATATGACATTGAATGTGGGGCAGCAGAAGTCTGAACCAAAGTTGTTAATTTATTATTCATGTAATAAAAACGTTTCACTAGAGTCCTGGAAAACCCTTCGATGAAATGTAGGTCAGAGGTGATGAAACACTTCTTCCGTCTTTGAGGATTGTAAATGCAGAAGACATGACTTCCAGTTACCATTTACAGTGGGGGGGAAATGTTCAGATGTCCTCCTGCTCTTGTCCTCAGCTGTCGTCTCCTGACTCCAAGCTGGAGAAATGGAGACAGAGGAGACGGAGACAGGCAGAAGGAGAAACTACCCATTCGTCTAGCAGCAGCAGCTGTGCCCTTTAGTTTGTCCTGAGCTGGTAATCTGCCAAGAAATGTAACAGTGGAGCATTAACGCCGTTCCCGCATCGCCCCAAAAAATGCCATCAAAGTAGGTGCATTCCAATAAATCATATTTTAAATATCTGATAAAGTTTAAATGAAGTGAAGTGAAGGTTGTTTCCCAAATAAAATCTAAATATCACATTAAATCACATTTATTGTGAAAGATCAGATCATCTAAACCTCCTGTAAATCATTTTTCCGCATCAGAACTGGAGCGAGTAAAATCCACCTGTTCCAGGCGAACAGGGACAAATATTGTTTCGAGAGGCAAATTTATGATCGACAAAACTATGAAATCAATGTTTAATTGCCATTATTTACCTACTCCTTTTGAAATATACAGCTTCCTCCAAATCAGTGGAACCCAAAAAACGTATAAGTAAAAAGTCTCAATTTCTTAAACTCGCAGCATTATTTCACACTTGACTGATTATCTAAATGTATCCTCCTGCCATGCAACTTTAGTTATAAAACAAACAAAAAAAGTAAAATAAAAATACTATTCAGTTTGAGATGTCCAACAAGTTTCATAAAATGTTTGATTCACTTAGTTCTAAATTGCTTTTCTGTGAAGGGTATTTTAAGATCAAATTGTAAAATGTTAAGAGTTTATTTCAGTAATGCTGCCAACAAAAGCTCTAAAATCAAACACTGCATTGTTATGTATAAATGGTGTGTGTCTATGTCTCATAATTCCATCTGAGCGTTTATAGGCTCTATATGTTTAAGAACTGAGTTAGTAACTGTGCTCGTGGATTCAGAAGTAAATATTGGCACTGTTAAGGAAATAACCAGAAACTGGCCAAAAGTCACAGAATGGAGCCTCTAGGAAATCCAGCATTTAAAGCTCCTTAACTTAATAACAAGACTGTATGACAAGTCTAAACTCTATAACGTGGTCATAAATCAGGTGCAGCTTTGAACACAGAACTATTCTTCTGCACATATCGATCATGCAAACTCAGCACTAATTTGATGTTGGTTCCAATGATCTCTGAGCCAAACCAGAACCAACATCAACAGCTGATGGGAGGTATGACAAATACTGCTAGGCAAATATATGCTCATGTGTCACAACATCCGTTGATGCTTCAATAAAAAAAATCAACAAAACACACAACACTTTGGCATATGCCTCTTCCCATATGGGACAACTGAGCATGTTAACCATCCAGCTCAAAATGCAATAACTAAAAAAATTGGAAATTATATTTTTGCTTCAACTCATCAAAATTGGAGATATGTAAAAAACACATAAGAAAAAACTTGTTTAAAACTTATTTTTTAACTCAAATGTCATTATCTCAAGCTTTTCTCAAGACACTATTTTTTTTACCCCCCAACATCACTTGACAGTTAATGTAAAGTTCTTAGTATAATACCTTTACAAACTACTTATAGTGTTTACATTATCCTTTTCCCCTCTTAAAAATCTGAAGAAAACCTTTCAAAATATTAGAAAAAAGCATCAACATATTTTATACCTGCCATTACTTCATGCTGCCTTACTGCTGTAAAGTCTGACTGGATGTGTGTTCAGTCATTAATAAGTCAGTACCTTCAGTCTACAGTATCAGGGCATTATTTAATCAGCATGAAAGTAGTGGTGAGTGAAATTAGATCTTGTCCTTCTCTCCCCCTGTGCTGTCGAAGCAACAGTGAGAAAGGCAATATCGTTCTCTTCAGTCACCATATTTCTCATCACTCTTCTTACTTTCATCTGTACTCATGCCCTCCTGCTCCTTCCTCTTTCTCCTTTGCCTCCTTGCTGATGTCGCAGCAGGCAGAGTGAGGGGCAGTGGCATTTGCAGAGTGCCACCATGGGAGCCCTTTGGCTCTCTTTGGCATCATTCAACCTCTTCAGTTCCTGACAACGTCAGGTAATGAATATGACAGATGCAATAAAGATGACTTTTGTCCCTGTGGAAAGCAGGTTTGGCACTAAAGGATTTCTGGCAGCGGGCCAGCATGGGGATTTGGTCTCCATCTCCATATCATTTCTGTTTGTGCCCTTCATGAACCCAGTGGGGTGGTACAGAGGATTATCCTGGAGAGTATTACTTTAATGTGACTCTAATCCTATCCTATGAATTGCTTTGTAATATTCTCAAAAGCCCGATGTGTTTAGACTGGAAAGGCTTTACTACATGTTAAAGGAAGGGTAAAGTTATGAGCAGATGTGGCAGATTTTCTAGATCTCGTCTTTGGTGCCACCCAAGGACAAGGGTGGCACCAAACAGAAAGATATCTGTTTGATTTTAGGGCAGGAACTCAAAGTCCTCTGTGATATGATTGTTGTTCAGACATAAACATGAGTGAAGCATCAGATTTTGGTCAGGTTTCTTGCACTTGCTTTCACAATTCCATCTCATTCCATTTCTCTTTTCACCTCAGCCCTATTTTTTTCCAATCAATCGAACTTTATTTATTGAGGACATGTTGTGAATGTGGGCTGCACAGTGGTGCAGCTGGTAGAGCTGTTGCCTTGCAGCAAGAAGGTTCTGGGTTCGATTCCCGGTCTTTCTGAATGGAGTTTGCATGTTCTCCCTGTGAATGCGTGGGTTCTCTCCGGGTACTCCGGCTTCCTCCCACAGTCCAAAAACATGACTGTCAGGTTAATTGGTCTCTAAATTCTCCCTAGATGTGAGTGTGTGTGTGCATGGTTGTTTGTCCTGTGTGTCTCTGTGTTGCCCTGTGACAGACTGGCGACCTGTCCAGGGTGACCCCGCCTCTCGCCCGAAATGACAGCTGGAGATAGGCACCAGCAACCCTCTTGACTTCACAAAGGGGCAAGGGTGTTAGAAGATGGATGGATGATGGATGGATGTTGTGAATGTTATGAATTGCAGATATAGACAGATGGATGGACAAGTGGATGAACAAACAGATAAAAAAGTAAATGGATGGTCAAACAAATGGGCGATGGATATTTACACCCCTTTACACCATATTTTTTTCCTTTTCTCCATTTTTCTTGTAATACTTATCAAGAACTGAAAAGTCATAGTCCACACTGCATAGGAACCCTGTTGGTTGTAAGACCTTCCAGCCTTTATTGAGGATAAATCTAATATTCAAAAAGCCCATAACAAGCATTGCCTGAGGTCTGAATCACTGCTCACTGGGTTTTAACTTTCTTTTTTTACCTTTTTTTTATTATTTGGAGAAAAAGCTTCTGCTTAAAAAATTCCTTCTGAAAAACCCCACACTTTATCTTCAGCAATACATGTTTGCTCATGAATCCAGGTCCAAAGGTTGTGTATGTATTTTCATTGTTGGCTTTAGCAGTATTTATTCTCTCACCTCCACTTTGTGTGATGTAGCGCACCCACGGCAATGCTTGGTAGCCGCTCTTCTCTATGATCTTTAGGTAGCGCACCTGAAGAAATATACATATTATTTATAGATATTTCACTCATTTACACATAAGCAGACACAGAGTCTGTAAGATATTCATTTTGAAACTTGTGATTCAGCCATTAACTTCACATAATGTCTGCAGCAGCGTGTTTCTAGCTGATGTGAACAAATTTGTGCATCGTTAAATCCAATAACTATCACTTTTATGATGCACTGAAGTGTTTACAGAGTGTGCATAATTATTAGGCAAGTTGATTTTATTACCAAATAAAGACAGTGCTCTCAGCCAGTCTAAAATTGTTCATTAACATCCGACCTGAATATTTTCAGTGAGATTCTGGATTCCTTAGGAGAATATTTACGTGTCCACAATCATTTGGTAGCTATTAATGTGCAGAATTATATTGTAGATAAATTTAAAACATATTTTTTTCATTTTATTAGTTTGTTAAAGTGAGAATGATAAACTATACTTTTTACATTTCTGTTAAAAAAAATCAGTGGCCTGTTCAGCCACCATTTCCCCCTCAGCAACAGAAACTCCAATGGAGCCTCAGTTTCTTGATCTGTTGACCATCAACTATTTATGTAGCAGCAACCACAGCTGCTACCTGAGAAACCCACAAGTTCTTACTAGTACCTTAGTACAGTATTGATCCAGCCATGGCCCCGTTCATTTGATCTGTCAAGAGTCACATCAATACCTACAAGCTTTGACAACTGCGTCTTCAGATATTTTTGATATTTCATTTTTGGTGTTGACCAGAAATTAGCCTTCTTCACCCTGGTCATATCGCTAAGCATTGAACATCTGTTATTTTTGGTAGGTTGCAGTTCTGAAACATAACAGCTGTGTCTTGGAAGTCTGAATAGTGCAATAAATGTTGTAGCCTTTGTCACCTGAGGAATAAAAGCTGCCTAATAATTTTGCACATCATGATGCAGGTGTTGATCTCCTGAGGCCACACAAATAAATCCAAACATTCAAGTGATGCTCACTTTTCTAATGATTGTGGACATGATAGAGTGTATTTTTCTCATGTTTAGTGTGATATGAACTAACTAAAAAAAGAGAGCAGATGCAAAAATGTAACTTCACCCATAAAGTTTTGCTCAAGATAAGAAAACCTGACTTTTCCTGAGGAGCTCTACCTGAATCCCAGAGACTGTGAAGTAAGGGATCTCAAAATCAACAGTGATTGGTCTCTTTGCTTCCAACTCGTCGCTCTCTACACTGGGCAGCCCAAAGTGGGCCCGCATCACATACTCCTTCCCCCCCTGAAACAGAAACAAAGGCAACACTTTGGTTACTGACATTCAGATGATACAAAGTCTTGTTAACTTCAGATATTTTACACAAGGAAAAAAACAAACTGCATTTATGGTAAGTCAAGACAACTTCCTCAGTCATAACAAGGTGAAGCATTTTATAGAACTTCAGGCAAATAATGCTCCACAAGAGACACATAAAATGGTTAATCATTCTTCAGAACATTATCCGAACACTGACTTTATCACGCTGTACTTTGGTTTTATTGCCTGGACATCAATTATAGTCAGTTCTGACTTTAAAACCTTTCAAATGAAGTACTTCTCTTTGGACGTTTAATATTCATCCCATGTAGAGAGGAAATAATGACTTCAAATCTGGCAGGAAAATTGTGCAGTCATGCAGTCCCCCAACTGTCACAGCAGGCTGATTAATAGTTAGATAATAAGATTGCAGATTTTTATAACCTTGTGCTTTTACACAAAATAAAGAAAAACACAATTTAAGGAATTTAAAATATCTTTAAATGACTGATGAAAATTATATTTCAACTGTACATGCATGTATTTTTAGCAGATATTTTAGGTAAAATGTTTTTTAAGAGCAGGTTTATGCAGGGTTGTAACATTTATAGAGTGATGCTGCTTGCAAGTGAATGTAGCCACTGGCTTGTAATTTCAACTAGCCGCTGCTTTGTTTGTTTCCTCAACCTCCTTCATTAATTTCTTGTTAACTGAGGCTGTCTGGGAGAATATGCAATTTTACAGCGTTCAAAGGTGAATAATAGCATGGAAGTTACACATGGGCTGGATAACAAAACCACATTGGTAATTCCAAGCCCTTCCTGACAGGCTGACGGTGTAATGAATTACAGAGAAGATATCACAACTTGACAGATAAAAGGAGTCTCAACTGAATTAATGGGCATTATGTTGTTGTTAAGTTTGTGAGGAATTAATTTAAACAGGTTTTAAAGCAGTAAAATGCAGATTGCCAATAAAACAGAGAGGAAGAAGATAAAATGCATGTGAAGAGATCAGGCGATGCATCCTGTTTATCTAAACACAACAGCTTCACTGTGTCACAAATAAAGTGTAAATATAATTGCCTTCAGTATTTAAAAAATATGAAGGAAGACAACAGCACAACAAAAAAAGCAGACTTTGCACCACCTGCAGTGAACATTGTGTAAATGCATTGTGCAATGTTTACATGTGTATTTAAGTGACTCAGGAAAATGAGTATTTCATACTAACAGGGAAGGATTTGATGTTCCACTGCACTGCGCTCTTCTCAGGCACCCACTTGGCGCTGCCGGTGCTGGTCTTGAACTTGGGTGAGTCAGCGTCACTGGGCACCGGCACCATAATGGACACATTGTTGGCAGTGGAGCGACTTTTAAATTGACTACGGGCCTATAGAGGGTGACAGAGGACAGAGTTCAAAGGTCAGTCAAGAGATTTTGAATGAATTACATCCTAAAGATTGTGCAGATGTTAATTCTGAGTGTATGTGGCCTTCAAGGCATCAAACAGAGGCGAATGGAAATCCATGTAGAAGAGACAGAATGAAGGGGAGGGTGTTTATTATTTTTATTTATTTTATTAAAGGATAAATTATTCATTTTCCACTTTTTGCAAATAAAAAAATATGCAAATATATCATAAATTACTGTTTTACAGTCCAAACCTTATTGCACCATTTCTCAGTGGTAATTACGGCTACAAGTCTTTTGGAAACTTTCCCATCTTTACTATGTAGCCTACAGAAATTATTTTCTGCAAATTATCTGCAGTTCAGTCTAATTGAGAGTTTTTGCTCAGCAATTCAAGTCTCGCCACAGATTTTAACTTGGATTTGTGTCAAGACTTTGACTAGGCTGTTGTCCCACTGCCCCAGTCTCATATAGTTTTCAGCCTCTAACAGGTTTACTCCTAGAATTTCCATTTATCTTTTCATCTTTTTGGTTGGCTTGCAGTTTTGCCATATTTATTATAATTTTATTTATTTGTTTCAAGGATAACCCCCTGAGACCTATCACCTCATTTTCAAGGGGGTTCTTATACTTTTTGCATTATTCATGATCGGACATGAATAAGTCTTCTGTAAGACATTTAAAGTTTGGAGTATTTTTATTCAAGCTAAACATAACTGCTTCAAAATATTATCCCTAAAACCTGTCGGGTGCCGTTTGCTTCTGGATGTCAGAGTAAAGGGATCTAAATAAACGCATGATCCACTGTTTAATTAAAAAGAAATGTTGGATTTTTTTTTTTTTTAATGATACATTGCTGCATTTCTTTCTGTTGATCTCATATAAAATCCTGAAAAAATCCATTGTGATCAGGCACTGTTTATTTATGTCACTTGTCCTTACCTTCACTTTGATCTCCACACGGCTGTGAGAAAACTTTTCAATAACACTTTCGATCCATATAAGAGGCTTCACCTGTCAGGAACACACCAAGAGACACGGTGAGCAAGGTCAGAAGAGCAAGAGTGCATCGTGCTGCAAACATCACATTATTAACAGAGTGGACACGAGAGGAAACATGCTGTGCTTGTAAAACTGGAATAAATTAAAAGCAGTAAACATTTTAGTCAGGATTATAGCACAGGAGACCTTTCAGCAAATGTCTGAGAGAGCACAACAAACCCAGGTCAATACACTCCAGCTTTTTATTATTGCTATGTTTCTAATTGGCCATCCCAGCTCAATATGGCTTAACTAGTTAAGTGCATGCTCCAAATAAAAGATTTATCGAAAACACCACAGAAAAATATTTGGTCTGCAGCTGCAAAAGTGGCAATTTCTATATTTTTGTATGAAAGTCTCCACATTTACCTTTCATTCACACAGCAGTTTACAAAGAGCAGTTTACAAAGATATTACACAATTAAATGTGGAAAAGGGCTCGGCCTGTGCTTTTTACATCAGCCATTCATCATTCATTTAATGATGCTCACATAATGAAGGTGCCTATTGTGCATTTTAAACCCAGGGAAGAGCAGCTAAATAAAATAAATGAGGAATACAAGGGAGCAGGGGCCATGTGCAACCAAACCTTTTCAATGATCCAATAAAATATTGGGAAAAGAACTGAATAAATAAAAGGGAAAAAAATATGCTGCAAACTGCAAACTTGCTGCATTAAGTTTGAACAGGGAAGAAGGTTCTGCTCATCTACAGAAATGAACGTGTTAATGGTTTAAACAATCAGAAGGAATCAAAATCTACTTCTCCCTGATGACTTTGAGCTACTGCAGTCCAAAAACCTGCACCTTTTCCCTTTAAGTTTCATTTAAACTATCCCAGAATAGCATATAATTCTAAATGTTATGAAAGCTGCTCAGACTTTTTTCACCTTTTTGCCAAATGTAATTTTGTAATCTGTGCTAATATTTGCATCATAAAAATCTCACATTGTCCTTTGATCTCTCAGAATCTCATCTATGTTTCTGCATCCCTCCAGTCAGAGACCCCTCTCCGTTCTCCTCCACCGTTAGAAACAAATATCTATTACATCATTTTTTTAGGTAACTGTTTGACTGACTGTGTGTTCCAGCAATCATAACCTCAGAAACACACCAAAAAAACAACAACTTGAAAAACACATAAAAACGTTTGATTTGTATCACTAAACTGCTCACGGTAACTGGATTTTCTAATTTATTAGCGTTTATTATTAATAAAAAACCTGCTAAAAAAGTGGATAGGGTTTGCACACTTTCTCTCATTATTACCACTACAAAGGTAAACAGAAGTAGAGGAAGGAAAATATTTTCTGGGTAAACAGATGTCATGCAGGTGTCCGAGGCTCGGTACTGAATGGCGGGAGTAACTCATGTGTTCTGGGCTCTGGTAATCTGCAGGTGGTTGTTGGTTCGTTCGCTCTTTATGAGGACAGATTTGTTTGTGGGTCCACTCACCGTTGTGTTGAGGCGGTATGACATGAGCTCGCTCTCGCCGTCGGGGGGGATGAAAGAGATGGTCCGGTCGTTCTCAAAGCGCGACAGACGGACGCACTGATGAAACTTCACGTCTTCCAGCTCCACCGTCTTGCTCTTCTCTCCTGCCACAAAACACACAAACAGAGAGATTTAACACAGTCCTGGGGAGCGAAGCAAGGTCAAGGTAATGAGCGATCAACATGCACTCCATCTAACACGCACTGTAAGAGTATTTTTTTCCCAACTATACAAATAGTTTGCAGTCTAAAAAATGGAGACATCTTGCCCTTGACGCCTTCTGCTATCATCGCCCCACCCCAACGGAAAAATATAGCTACATCCACAAAATGAAATCAATTTCAACCTCAATTTTTAAAACTTTAAACTTTCTTCAAGGTACATTTTTAAGCTTCTGCAGCACCACACTTAGATAAAACCAATACAAATGAACTGCTATGAACATTAATTACTGCTATTTATCATGTCTTTTGATAGTATTCTATACTCTACAGCAGGGACGAACTAAACTAAAACATAACATTCGAGGTTTTTAAATATCTCTCTCACACCTGCCTGACTGCTCAGAAAACAGAATAATTCAACAAAAAAAAACACTCAATTTCAATAACATTGTTTAATGTATAAAAAATAAGACAACTTTTAATTCAGTAACACAGATCAACAAGCCATTGAGCCATTCAGAATAATAAATATTCAAGAATAAAATAAAAAATGGGCTGCCCAGTGGTGCAGCTGGTAGAGCTGTTGCCTTGCAGCAAGAAGGTTCCGGGTTCGATTCCCTGCCCCGGTCTTTCTGCATGGAGTTTGAATGTTCTCCCTGTGCATGCGTGGCTTCTCTCCGGGTACTCCGGCTTCCTCCCACAGTCCAAAAACATGACTGTCAGATTAATTGGCCTCACTAAATTGTCCCTAGGTGTGAGTGTGTGTGTGTGTGCATGTTTGTTTGTCCTGTGTGTCTCTGTGTTGCCCTGTGACAGACTGGCAACCTGTCCAGGGTGACCCCACCTCTCGCCCGAAACGATAGCTGGAGATAGACATCAGCAACCCTCCCGACCCCACTAAGGGACAAGGGTGCAGGAAAATGGATGGATGGAAAATAAAAAATGTCCTTGTTATGTTTTCTGGGTTTAAAAAAATATGAATAATTTTGGTAAATTCAACAAACCCAAAACAAGCAAAGTCCAGACAGTGAGAAAGAAAATATGTCTGTCTTATTAGGTGTATGAAAATATCAGTAAAAATACAAATGCTTTCCAAATTCAGATTTTGTATCAAATGTTAGATTTTATTACAAAACCTCTGCAAATAGAAAACCAATCACTTTCAAGGACTTTATACAGAAATCACTTAAAAACAGCAAATTGAGGATTTCAACATGATTTCTAGCACCTGCATAAACTCTTTAAATAGATTTAAGCAGGAGACAATTGTCTATAGCTGATTAATCATTTGCATTATCTTCCCATATTATTAATTTTAAAATGCTTAAAACTTTGAGGAAAAACTTTGATGTGATTCAACTAAAATAATTCCACTAAATATTCTTCCTACAGGCAGTGGAAAAGTGTGAGTCTGTAAAATGTAAAACTCAACGTCTTGAAAGTATGTATCTGTAGTCTGAAGCAGAAAGCCGAGCGCTCCCATCCACTGTGGTTAATAGAGGCTGCTGAGTTGTGGAAAAAGGCTGTAATGACTGTGGGTCTGTGGGCCCTTGGCTAAATCCTCCCATTTAACAGTCAGCCAAAACCTGCTTTACCTGCTCTGAATGCAACCCTGGACCAGCATTTAGGGATGTCTGAGAGAAAGCGTATGAGTATGTGTGCATATTTTCGTATGCAGCTACCTTCTTCATTGTCCTCTTGAGTCGTACGTGCAAAGGTTTAGGCATCGCCTGTCTCAGCAGATGTGAGAAAATTGCCTGTTTCTCTATTGATTTCGGTTTGTGTGGGTGTTTGCGCTCTATGTGTGTGACATTCCCTGAAGTCAGGACTGGATGAGGTCAGGCCTTAACTGAAGAGAGCTCTTTCAGTTAGGAAATGCAGGGAAGCCCTTTGAAAATGCTTCTGTCCTTGTTTTTTTTAAGTAAGCAACACACATAGCATACCTTCCATGCATCATCAGCACAAGAGAGAAAGGAAAGGTCATATGCAACACTCTTCATTGCTTGTCATTGCTCGTACCTTAGGGGCCAGAGGACAAGATAAATGTGTGTTTTTGTGTCAGCGGGGGATCGGCGAAGCAGCCAAATCCCTTGTGGTTCACCTTAAGGCCACGCACACCTGTTTCCATGCTCTTAGAGCACAGAAGTACACAGTTGGAACATAATAGGGTCTGCCTTTCACAAGGAATCTGTTTGCATTGACATTTGGTCGATCTTCCATCCATCTTGCATTTGTCTGAGCTGTGGAAGTGACCGTTTTCACAACAAGAATATGAATTTGTCTCTGCAGGTCTTGTTCTTATTGAGTGGGATCAATGTGTTTTCACTTCTCATTTTTAAAATTATTTAAACAAGTCATTTCTAAAATGTCATCTAGGCACAGCTTTGAATTCCCCTGTAGCCATCAGTATGTTTTTCATCGAAGTTGGGATAATCTTCAGACAGCTCATTGGTTTTGCCATCATGACATGTTTCTTGTGATAATGAAACACTTTTTTATAGTCAATCAGTTGAGAATGAATGTAAAGATGTTATTTTGAACCAAATTACTTTTTAATTACTGAGAGGTTTTGCAGGCCTCTTTGCACCCCTTCCTTCATTTACTCAATGCCTTTTCCCCTTTGTCATTCCATTTTATGACAAATAACTTAATTTATGGACATCCAAGGTTTGATTTCTTTCCATGTGTGGATTGGATGGTTTGTTACAGAGATCTGGTAATAATTTAATCTCTAGTAGCCTTTTGATAATGAATTGACAGGGAAGTGGGTAATGAGAGAAGTGGGAAGACATGCGGCAAAGGTCGCCAGGCCGGGAATCGAACCTGCTACAGCGGCATCGAGGACTAAGGCTTCCATATGTGGGCTATGCTTAATCCCTGCACCACCACAGCACCTCTGTCACTCACTTTTTACCGAGTGAATTTAAGCTACACTTGGAACACTGTAAACACCCAAATATCCAATTTTCTAATCTAATATTTTCTCTTTGAGATAATCTCAACCAGGTCGTTGCTGGAAAAATTTATTAAAGAATTAGAATTAATTACTATATGACTTAAACAATGAATGTTGCAGTGAAACATTCACATTCACAAATTATTTTTTTATTATCAATAAAAAAAAAATGATTTCCAAGTTCTGTGTTGTAGCATTTCTGGGCTTTGGCCAGTAGAGGGCAGCAATAAATGATTTATACACTCCCATGTCTAACGAGTCGGAATGCAAAAAAGTACAGATAATTTAAGGAGAATATTTAGAAATGGAAAAAAAAAACATATATATTTATATATATATAAATATTTGAAAAACAAAAACCTGTCTGAGTGCAAATGATAAGTGAGACTGATGTTTCCATTAATATTCATGTGGAGTCTGCATGGATATCTCCCAGAGTGTTTGATCATTATTCCTGATCAGCATTTCTAAGGCGATATATTATTTGCTACATTGCAACATGCAGCAGGGGGCAGAGGGAGCGGTGGGTGTTGTGGACTGCAGACATTTCACAGAGACGTCAGATAGCCACAAACCCTCACCTTTCATCTGCAGGGCTGCCGCCCGAGGTGAGGATTAACTCTGTGGCAAAGAGGCTAGACAGAGATGGAGCCTTCCTCCTCGGTGAGAAGCAGAAGGGCGTGCTGAAGAAATGTAGGCTACGGAGGGGAGGAAGAGGAGGATGCTCAGGGAATTGGGAAGGAAAGATGTAGCTGTGGGAAACAATGAAGGTAGAAATTTCTTGGCAGAGACGAGGGGGGTAGATGGAAAAGAAAAGCAACGCGTGGGATTACGACAGAAAAAAGAGGCTGGGAGTGAAGGTGGGTTCAAGGTGAGTGCGAGTTGGTTTCTGTCATTATAAACTTGCATATATTTTGCATTCCAAAGTACACCTACAAAGCAATTATGTAAGTAATTAGATATTTTAATTAGTAAATTCCTTCCTGTCACTAACACAACCTGGCAGTGTTTAGTCAGAGTCAAACACCTTATGAATTTTTAAATGTCGAGAAGCAGTATTAAAAATTATGTGCAACTTTATACAGTTTTTGCTTATTTTTTGGTTATAAGACTGAATCCTACATTCAGCCTTAATATCTGGTTAAAGAGAAGAGCAACAGCTGGTCACATAAATAAAACTCAAAATGCTATGATGATATAAGAAACACATCAGCTTGTTTCAATCGTATACAGAAGGTTTTTTTTGGTTGGTTTTAAAGGGCTCCAAACTGAAGATGATCTTCTGGGCCAAATTCTGACTCACTCCTGAATGGGATTAGAACCAGTAGAAGTTTCCTCACTATCCTGTCAACGTGACAAAAATAAATATAAATAAAGAAAATGTTTCTCATCAAAGTCTCTGTTGATCATTCGGGAAAGTTGCTTTTGAGAAATGTCTTGATCGCATTATTTGCTCATGTCTGTTTTCAGTAATTTGTTCTTCATATTTACTCTGAATGTTTTCTTGGAGAGAAATGGCTCCTTTGCTACTGGCTGACACCTGTCTGGCCTCCAAACGTGCAGCTCACTTGTATACAGGAACATTCACACAATCCATCACTACACAACTACTACAAAGCACAAAACTACTTCAACTGTCAAAGCACATGAAGTTCCTACTTTCATTTTGACTGCATATTAAAACGATGTGCCATTTTGTTTTATGCCACTACTGTTATAAATGTTTCTAGAGACACAAGGGGCTCTGAGCACTTAACCTTAATGGTACTTACTGCCGGTGAGCTCAAACAACACTTTGTCATTGAGTCCCAGTCTGAGTTCAGGCATTCCAGAAAGGACGACTTTTAGCTTGATGCTGCCCACAATTTCACTGCGCAGGACGCTGCCGTTGGCGCTCACCTGCAAACAGCACAAAAAATCATTTTACATCAATAAATGTTACTTTTATCCTCACAGTACACATTTTATTTATTTACTGGGGACATAAATGGTGTGCAAAATTAAACATTTTGTAGGCAAAAGGTTAAAAGAAGAACTTAGGAGGAAAGACATTTAGATGTTAGATCATGATGAATTATTTTTATGTTGCATGTCGTTCCTGTTCATATAGGAGACCGTATCAAAAATACTTCCTCGTTAGTTTCATCTCAACTCATACAAAACTGCCATTGTTTCTGCAATACATGAAATACAGCATTTAATTGCAGTTGAATTTATTCAAGTTTTGAAAAGACAACATGTATATATTCATATACATCTGATCCGTTTCATTGGAGGTTGTTGAAAGTCATGAAGTAAACAAAATAGCCCTCTAAACCCTCCAGATTTTAGACTGTTTTAATGGCAGCACAAAAAAAACAAACTGTGGGAAAAAACTGAAATATGTAATTCAAAACCTGCTTTTATTTTATTACATTTAGTTTTTAGTCCTATGATTACTGCCTATAGCAAAAAGCTTGTTATTTTAAAACATTTTCCTGAAATTAAATAAAAAAAGATTAAAAATTCAACATGTTTTCTGTATTTGAAGAGTCCTTTTCCCCCTTGAAATGCAGTCAGAACAATAATACAGACAACATTGCAATCAAACATGGTGAATATTTGAAAAACAGAAGAACTAACAAGCCAGAGATTTGACTGATTTCAACTCTAATACTATTATCCATACAATAACGACCGTTTTTTATTTTAATAAAAGCATGCAAGAAATGAATGGAAAAAACATAAAAATCAAACAAATAGCTTATTTTTACACTGTTTGGAAGCATAATATGCTAAATAAATATTTATGTTAAAGATAGAGATTTTTTCACATTAAGGATTTTTAATCAAAGTAAGAAATTGTCTCACCAGAAGATTTACAGACTCTATAACATCCATGAAGACTTCGTTCTTCCTGTACTTGATGCCCTCTGACCGCCATGACACAGCATTGGTGACAGTGGCAGGTGGTCGAGGTGCCCCAACCTCCAGCTTATGCCCCTGCTGGGTAATGTACCTGACAGAGACAAAACACAGAGAAAAGATATTAAAAGAGCTCCTGCTGTGGCCAATGTCACTCAGTAATCCTGCAGAGCCTGAAAAGCTGTGAAAGAACATTTATCACAGCAAAGAATAATGCTAAAAGTCCTCATTAAGGGGGTTTAGGCAGAATAAGATATTTTATCTTTTGAAAACAAAGACAACACAAACGGCAGTGATTCAGTCATGAATTATTATTTATTAAAGACTTAAATCTGCAGGAAAAAAATGTTGAGCTTAAATGATAGGCACTCTGTCTCATGAGGAATGTTTTTCTAGGTGATAATAAATGAGCTACTGTGGAGCAAACAAATGAAAGGAGATTTGTATTTATTTAGTAGGAACTCTATTCATGCTAGTAATTGGAAAAGAGAGATTTACATAAATCCATTTTAATGGCACGCATGTGTTTGTTTGACTATAAACTATTGCCAAAGTAAACCAGCTGAACTAAAGATGTGTCTGGAGTACTAAGGCATAACGACATGCCTGAACACCTTGTATATGAAGACATGTACAGATTATATCCTCACATATAATAAACAAAAAAGAACCTCATTTGGCTCATTTTTAGAGGTAAGTCAATTAGCTGTAACTCAACGGACTGGTGTCAAATGATCAGGGGTTTGATACAACTCGATCTGGTACCGACTGATTCTGCTTGCTCACCAAACGATCTTGTTCGAATTTTCACCCACATTAACTGTCACTTTTATTAATGCTAATAAAGGGGTTTGCTTGTTGCCAAGCACAACTATCAGCATATCTGGGTTTCAGACATGAAACTAATGTGAAACTAAAAGCTCAGTTAAGCTGGGTTTCATGTTATTACCAGATCCACATTGCAACTTCAGAGGTAAACGTTTAGCCGCCAGCGTTGGCCTTTAGTTCCCCGTTTTTTTTACTTCTCACTCATCGGTTGAAACTTTGAGTTCCTGAAAAATTCTCCGCTGTAGTTTTGTTTTTAAGTAGTAAGCTAATTGTTGTATTGTATTTTACTTTACTCCCGTTTCAGTTTCCAAAGAACAGACAAGGAAGTCCCTCAAAACCCCAGTAGTCTCTGTACTATGTTCACCATGAAAAGACACCATCACATGCGCTACGTTCAGCAGGTATAAAGACATGTTTAATCTGAAAGAAATTACAGAATATCTCAGTTTTAACTCTGGAGCAAAAAAACTTCTTTATTGCATACCATCAACAGATCTTTCATCTAGATTTTAATACTTAAGTACTCTCAATAAAGATTTAGAATAGTTAAAGTCTTCATATAGTTCAGTATAAGTGGAGGTGCAAAATGTTCTGTTCAAATTCTTTATTAACTGCAACAAAAGGTAAATAAATTATTAATTAGAAATAATACTTCTTTAGGAAGGATTCAGTAATCTTTATGCAAAACAACTGCACAAGGGATTACGTCATCCCTAAGTGAGCTAATTCGTTTTAGAGCTCCTCTGTGACCCCAGAGACAAATACATGTCATGAGAATAAAAAAGCAGCTGCAGTTAGATAAACAACATGTGACCAGACCTGTTGTAACAGTAACACCTGCGCACCACTGTGTACTTCTTACTGGCCTCATTTCCTCTGCAGAGCAGAGTTTGTCATTTTCTATTTATGGAATTTGATGCACTGCTAGGTGAGGGTCAAACACATTAAAACTGTTTTAAACTGTGAAATATATTTATAAGCCTGTGAAACTTCTGATTATCCCACAGAGTGCAGTAAGAAATGTCTTCAAGTTTTCCAGACAAAATGTTTCAGATAAAAGTGTCAGACAAAGATAAATTGTGTAAATGCAGATCAACCAGGCGTGGCGTGAGACAGAAGGAGACCTATACAAACCAATCCGATCTTAGGTGAAAAAGGAATTTTACCAGGTAATTTATATTTACCTGGTAAATTTAATAGCTACCTGTTTGTTGCATCTATGTCCAGACTTTGATTAGATCTTTTTGTTTTTTTGAGTCATTCAGAAATGGACTTGCAGATGTGCTTCACCATGTCTATATAAGTTTACGGACAGAAACTACAACCATTCCCTTTCTGCATTTTCTGGTTTGGGAGCAAAGTTAATTGTTCCATCAATTACAACAAGTTCCCAAGGCCTTAAAGTGAAGCAGCCTCATACAATCACCACTATGACTGTGGGTATGATGTTCTTTTTCTGAATGGTTTGTTTTATCACAGGTGTAATGGGATGCCAAATTTCCAAAAGTGTGACCCTCTCATCGGTCAACAGAATATTTTCCCACGTTTTGACGATCAAAAGATTTTTTAGCAATTATCCGACAGGCCTTTATAATTGTTAATGTTAGCAGCGGTTGTTAGTTTACAAGTCTTCCATAGAGGCTATTGTTGCCCAGTCTCTTTTGTTGCCCAATCTCTTTCTTCACTGTTGAACCATAAGCACTACATTTAACCATGACGAGCGAGGCATGCAATGCTTAAGATGTTCTGGCTTCTTTTGACCTCAAAAAGTAGTAATCATAAATTAATTTCAGTAATTCTCCAGGAGCAGCAGGCAGCTCCTGGAGAGGAGCTGCCTGCTGCTGCATGTTTTCTCCACTTGTGGATAATGGCTGAAGTCCCAAAGCATTAGCACCAGGACATTAAGGACTCAATTTGACTCCTGATGCAATTTCAATTCTCTAACGATGTCAAATTAAACACACTGTGGCAGCGTGCAACTCAAAAGAAATGAGCATGAAAGAGTAAACACTGGAAGAAAACATGCCATAAATGCACCACATGGGCCTTTGTGCAATGATTGATGTGGATTTTTAAATCCAACACTATATTGGATAGGAGAAGTGCCCTTTTTTTATTTGTTTAAATAGTCCAGTAAGAAACAACTGTTCACTTTTATCTGTTATAACTGGTGTTGTCTGGTCTCAGATAAATCAGTCAAAATTTGACACAAGGGCTGCACAAATGAAAGTATCTCCTGCTAGCATCTCTGCAGACCCCACAGATCCTGGTCACAAACTGTTTAAGCCGGTCAGGGATACAAAATGCCATTTTCAAAGCCCAGCTGTCACAGAATCAGTTTCTCTCCCAGGTTTCTCTTTGATGAACATTTTGAGCAGAATAATCAGCTACTCAACTTTGAAACAAACAAAACAAACATATTTGCAATATGTTACACCAATCATGGTCTTTTTTTCTCCATAAAGAAATGACTGCAGAGACATCTGCATATTGTTCCTTTATCCTTATTTCATTTCCTCTGTAATATATGTGTATACTTTTTGTAGTGCAAGTGAGCGCCTGGAAACCGTTGCTTTCCTTGTTTGTGCACACAATCTTGGCCAATAAAGCAGATGCAGTTTCCTCTGCTGTACTTTAATTTAAATGCGCTGCAAAAGTACATCAATAATAATATTTAAGTGTAAGAAAAACCGAACATAGAAGAAATAAGAAACTCAAAAGAAGGGCCTGAGTAATAAATTGTTGTATTTACACTTAATGGCACTTTATACAAACAGCATGTCTTTACTGAAGCATGAAAGACCTTCTATAAAACAAACGGTGCTTCAGTTGCTCATTAGAACCATTCTACTGGCGCTGCTGACCTGCACTTGAACTAACATAGAGTACTTGGCTAATATTCACTAAAGGATTTGATTCAGATGTAATTTCAAACACCAAGACAGAGTGATCCAAAATGGCAGCTGCTGCAGCAGTCTTCTATCGTCTCCTCCCTCTGTGATCAGCCGTAAGCACGCACTACAAAGCAAGATTAGTAGCTTAGAGAGGTATCTCCAAGTTCAACTCTGGGTTTTTAGTGTCACAAAACTCTGACTGGTTCACTTATTTCTGAGATGAATCACCATGGTAACTTTTGTTGGATACTGAATCTGCTTCAGGAGCAGATCAGGTAAAGAAAATCCCTGTAAGATCAGCTCTTTCTGAGAAACATTTGTTATGTTACCTACACATGCAAAGTGATCAGTTGGAGATCCCATATTAAAAAACTATTACATTTGGGCACTGCAGACATAATTCCTAAAGTTTTATTTTTCAATGTCACCTTTCCTTTGTTGACTGAAATGTTTTTCTTGTGATTTCGCTTGAGAATCAAATTATAACCTTTTCTTCATATTTACCAGTTAACATCTAAATAAGATGTTAAAGCAAATTAAATAAGAAACAAGCTTGTCCTTGATTATTTCTAAAGGTTTAAATTCAATAGAGTCATATTGGTATTTTGCATATTGAGCAGATACAAAAATGTTTATGCGTAAATCTTCTCTTTGGCTACCTTTATCCCTTTAGCTGATTTTAAGTCTTAGAGGAAGCACTCATCTACTTTCATTATGAATTAATCAACATTAAGATTTTTTTTTTATTTGAATGTACTTGGAGTAAGTGCAGGTATAGCGCTGAAGAAAAGCTCTTTATGAGTTTCATTTATGTAGTTTCAGGACTACATGAAATGAAATTACATTTCATGTAGTTTCATTCATTTATAGCTCTGTTTTGACTTTAAGGTCTGAAGGAAACATCTGTTTGGCTGTGCCTTTCGTCTACACAATGCTGCTCAGAACAGTGAGAGAATAACAAAACAATAAAGCTGCAGCCGGACAGGCTGAACAATGAGCAGCGACCAGTTGAAGAGGCGTGTGGAGCCAAACTGAAAAGCAAATTTTAATGATTGTTCTTTGCTCTCTTTTAAACGACAGACATAATAAAATCATCAACTGCAGCTGCTCTAAATCGACAAACCTTTTTAGCATGCTACCAGTGTCATGAACTATGAAGGCAAATTCTGCTGATTAAGAAGGAAATACAAATGGCAACTGAAAGGCCTTGTTTTCACTTCAAACGTGCAGCTCTGTTTAAATGTCAGCAGTAAAAATGACAAAAACAAACAAGTTTGGGATTGATTGACAGATTAAGGCAGGAGATTTTCCCTGGTTTTCTGTCTCAATTCCTCACACTTCAGGGTCTTGAAGTGTCTGCTGATATGCAAGAAAGTCTGATAGAGACGAAAGACTTTGACATATGAGGGTTTGGGTCGATGTTGAATTGTTTTGATGTTTTCTTATTTTGCCCTGATTCTCCTCGGAAATGCTAATGAAGGGATCTGGAAGAGCGTCTGGCACTAAGCTGACAGATTAGCATAACAATAGCAAACAATTCCAAGGTTTTACAATATTAATGCAGATATCTGACCTTTCAAGGTAAGATAGGCACAAAATACAGAAATGAAACTAAACTTCTTACACGCAGTGTCTAATAAAAGCATCAATACCTCTTGACTTCTAAACCCTTGACAATTAGAGAATAGAGAACAAACAGTATCATCATTAAGACCAACGAGCAAAGCAGACAGATTAGGGTTCGTCTGTGTTCTGCTTCATGTAGAAACTTAAAGCAGATGTTTTGAAACAAAACAACCCAAGTTTTGAAAATAAACTAAGTTTTGCTGAAATTAAAAAAAATGCACACCTTCCACAAAATGGCCACTTAAACTGATTGGCCAGCAAGTTTAATAACAAGAGAAGATCTTCTGGCAAATCTGCTGTTTGCTGGTAGAAGTTTTGTCAGTATAAGTCTCACAATCTTTTAATATGTTCTTTATGCAAGAATCGCAATGACATTTATTTAAAGAAAGCTTTAAGAGGTTCTGTTTTTAGTTTGTCACAAGCCATGAAGGAGACACAGCAAGCGTGAAGGAAAATGACGACGAGGCTAAAACTGAACTTTTTGGCCTACATGAAGGCTACAGTGTGAGGTAGGAAACTAAAGCTGCACATCAACCTGAACATGACAACTCCACTGTGAAATATGGTGATGGCAGCAGAAAGCTGGTCAGAGCTGATGGGAAAATCGACTGAGCTAACTACAAGCTAGTCCAAAGAAAAACATCTAAACAATGCAAAATGAAAACTTGCAATTGGTGCAAAGATTCACCTTCCAGTAGTGAAGTGGAATAAGGCTGAGAGAGAGAGGGATGTTAAAATGGTATTTGTCCAATGTCCAATGAGTTTAGGCTATTTTTGCAGACAAACATGGACAAAGTTGTAAGAGACATTTCTGCAGAACTAATTCCAGAACAAGTATTCACTCTGTGAGGTAGATATTAAATGTATGTTCAATTGGTCAGATTGTATTTGTAAAAATATGGAATCCATTTATCAACTTCATTATTTTTCACAATTGTGTGCAATGGTGTTTTTGTCTATCTGAGATCAATTTATTTATCCCAGTTAAATAAATTGAATCTTTTGACTAATAAAAAATGTGAAAATAATTTTAGGATGACTACTTTACAAGCCACTCTAGATTCATAGGTATATTTTTATGCATGAGCAACTTATTCTTTTTCCCCCACCCACACAATAATTCTTGCCAGGTATGCAATGTGATATTGTAAGCGTTCTTATTGCTGCTGGGTCATAAAAAGGTTAAAGAACTGAAGTAACTCCCAGAGACAGACACAATCAGAGTGTGTGTGTGTCCACTGTCTGCAGGGATGAGAGAGTGTTTGTCTCCATGGAGAGTAGGGGAGCTGAGCTTTTCTGTCTCAGAGTCTTAAGTGTGTTCAGCTGACGGTGCCATGGTGTGTAAGTGCCAATCGGAGACGAGTGATTATCAGCATCATTCAGTCAACACACACAATGTACACATTCAAGAGACTGAACATCAAGCTACATGCAAAGCTAGTTACACATAAGCAGCAAAATTATACAATTGTGCTCTTTAATGAAAATCAAAGAGAATAATGTGCAAACTGAGGCAATGTCAGAGAGATGCTGCATGTTACAGAACATAAGTTGAGTCTTATCCTGGAGACAAATGACAAAGCAACCCTCCCTAAAACCAAAAGCAGAGGAACAAAGCCTAAGCGCTTCTCACCTTCCTCACTGGTTAAGTTCTGCGTTTTATTATGACTACAGTTTAGGCCGATGGCTCTCAAAGCCTACTCATTATTTGGTACACTAATTCCCTCTCTGCTGCTTCCTGACATCATATCACAAAGCCGTTATCTCAGTCTCTTTATCCATGATGGAAAATACAAGTGTCACTTGAATGTGTGTAATTAGATCGGAAATTAGAACAAAGTAATGCAGTTAGTGCTTTTAGGGGCTTAAAAATATAACCTTATTCACTCATCAGCCTCATGTTTAAACTAAAGCAAATCATTTATGTAGAAACATTTGTTAGATATAATTGCCAAGACCTTGTTATAAACACTGGTAATTATGTTGCCGTTCCCTTTTGTTTCCTGCTGTGAATTACTGTTGGGTTAGTCTGAAAATTCAGTTCCAGAATGTATTGGTGTGTTATCGTATGCAATAATTTCAACACAAAATGATTTTGACTCCAAACCAGAAAACCACTCCACAAAAACCATACTGGTTAAGACAATTTTTATCATCGAGCCATTTTGAATGCCAACTGAAACTGTTAGAAAGAAGAGCCAATTAATTTTGAAACATTTTCAAAGCGGCAACACAGGTGTTGAAGGTTCAACCCCAGCAGAACCCACATGGGGCAGAGTAAATATAGCAAAGTGACAGGCAAAAAAGGTGATCCCAATTCACAGATCAAAGTTTAAAAGGGAAACTTGTGATCGCTGTCCAGTTAAGTTGTGAATCTCTAGAAGTTACATGGCTCTGTGTGACTGTGTAAAAATGCAATCATGATAAATCATTCCAAAGCTGTTTCACTTTACATGGAAGGTACAATTTATGCATCAAGAAAAAGCAAAAATCAAGAAAAAATATCAAAAATAATAACGAACCAGGTGTGGAGGCTAATATGTAATAAAAACGTGCACTGATCTGTTCGATAAGTGTTCACTTTTTTCTCGACAAACTTAGACAAATCTCTAAGGTTGTTGTTCACAAACTTTAGGTGAAGTCACTGATTTTATTTTTGTCAAATATAGTTCTGGACACTGCCGGGCATTTTCTAAACTTTTTCCTGGTGAGATCTTTTTTGCTGACTTAGAAGCTAAGAAATTTATATCCCTCTTTATCTGCCATTTTCTACTAGCCATCTGGGCTCGAGTAAACAATAAAAAAATCAATCGCCCTTTGTTCCCTGCAATTTTGGCTTATGCTAAAGGATAAGCAACTGCTAGGAAAGTCCCACAGCTAAATTGTGTAACTGACAGTAGGTCTAAAAATAACATCTGTTTTCAGTTGAATTGTAGCGAGGATCTGTCATATTAAAAGGTGAAAATAATTAATCATAGTGGCTTTTTAACATCTACTTTATGCTCAGTAAATATAATGCCAAGTTAGTGACCTCAAAGGTTGATTACTGAAGGAGTCGGCAGAAGCCCAGCGGACTGATTTTGTGCAGAAGCCCATTGGTGAAAGACTTAGAATCACTCCAAACAAAATCCAAAGCGGCTTCGGCTTGTCACTATATTTAAAATGTCACCTCGGTTAAAAGGAGCAGGTTAATCCAAGGACTTTAGTGGAGTCACAGTTTGTGCATCACTTTTCTTACTCTTGTAGGATCTTGCTCTCAGTTGTCTGGGGGAATCCAAAATCCATCACTTCATCCATCAGTTCGTACACTGTCACAAAGTTGTCACGAATACTTTCCTCCTCCAGCTCCTTAAAATACTCCTTAAATACCTGCAAAAAGAAATACGATTTGGAGTTTCTTACATCAGCTCAGATAAAAAACATGGTGGGTCAGGTTGTCATGCTCTGTAGGAGTAGATTTTCTCTACAACAGGGTAACAAATTACCCATGTTGCATCATTGAATTTACAAGAACAAGCTGTAACAATTATAAAAAGATAAAGATAATGAGGGGGAGTAATAAAAGGAGAAATTTGGGGCAGGAACATGGAGATAATAAATATAAAGACAAAGATGACGCACATCCACAAAGCATTGTGGGATGTGTGCACAGACGTGGAGGCAGAATTTGTCTGAAGATGAATGGTGGAGGAGGAGGAGCCTCCAAGACCCGGAAGACCACCTCCACCCCAACAGATGACACAGCCCTAAAAGGACTTCACTGGTATTAAAGCAAAAGTTAAAGAGCTGAAGTATGACTCACCTGAACTATTCTATAAAGAAAGGAGTAAACCAGAGCAGCATTGGCATTCTTCTTTGTCATTGCTACCACTTATGAAGACACAGTTAAGAAAAAACACTTTTCATCCACAAGTTGCACCTAAAATAATTGTCTGGAACAATTATTTTCACTTTTCCTTTGCAGAAGAACAGAAGTTAAAAATTGCACATGTAACATTATACAAAGTTACCAGAATGCATCTGATTCAAAAGCAATTAAGATCATAACCCAGGGTTGAAGAACAGCTAGGATGTAATTCAATGCACTGGGAATAGCAGTTACTCCCAACTGCAATATGATGCTGAATTAATAATGTTCTAGGAAGACTGACTGTATAATCTCACAGTAGAAAAGGGGAGGATATTCTGCACAGTAAATCACACATTGCTCACTCTGATTCATGATATGCAAAGACAGACAGTGAGAAGCTCAGGAGCTGCTGGCTACACAAACCTGGAGCACAAGGCCTCCTGTGGATCTGTTCTGGGAAGATAAAATTTACCCGCATCATAAATAGAACTGACTGACAGGGACGGGCTGATACTTTGAGGTGGGGTTGTCAGTCTTCATGAGAAACTACACCCTTTGGTGAATTGAGACATCCACAGTGAAGACACCTTTTACACAAAGCATCACACAGAAATAAACTTGCATTGGATACAGTAAAGGTTGCTGTGTTTGATCCAGAGGAAGTGTGAGGAGCCATGGCTGACCAGCGGCGTCATTTCAGCATCTTCCTCCCTCTTCATCAATATGGGCATGAAGTGGTCAATTTCATTCATGTCCATGTTTCCCATGTAGTTTCGGCAAATCAAAACCTGGGACAAGAGCAGAGAGGGAGAGGAAATATTATGCAGTAACCATTCACTCATTAAAGATTCATAGCTTTGGCTGAGATACCAAACCTGCACTCTAGTCTGAAGATGCTTCAGGAACCTTTAGCTGACAGTTGAAAGAAAAGACAAAAAAAACAAAAAAAACTCATCCTCTCCCAGTTTCTCTCAAAACAAAATGTGTAAACAGTGTTTCATGTTTTCCGTGAAGCTTTAATGGACTGATGGGTATCTCAGCATGAATGATGAATGGCTTCCTTAAAAGAAGAATCAGAGCAGATCCCAGCAAAGTTCACAAGATGATCGGGGTCAAGATTCAAAGAAACCATGCTGTGGAAATTTCTAAGGGAAGATACAGGGTAAAAGTTCAGCCATGCAGCATCTCAGTATACTGAAGGTGCGCGGATGTTGGATCTTTTCCCTCACGATCAACAATTAAAAAAAGGAAAACCGCAACAACGTCCACATACCTTTAAGTTATTTACTTTATGAAAATTAAAGCAAAATCTGTTGGAGCCTTTTCCATGCCTGATCTCCAACAGACAGGATTAAAAGGAAAATCTTGATATGAAAATAATACTTGGCATGCACACCATGCATCAGATGTTTAAATTAAAAACTATATTTACCAAAGAAATGACAATTCAATAACTAAATTTCAGCAAGGCTGGATTTTCAGCAGCTCTTAAAGTAATCTCCTGTCGTAAACAAATTAAGATTAATATTAAGATTGATTTGTCACACTGCAGTATGAGTACAAAACAACCACCCACTATTCTCATTAGGAAAACTTTTTTTTTGCCCATGCTACATTGTTTTAAAACCACAGTTGAGCAGCCCAAAGCTGCAGACAGCATGCTGGGTAAAAGGTCAGAATTCCTGACTAATTAGATAATATTAGCTTTTTAAGTCTTATGGTAGCAAATAGGTACAATAACTTGAGGCATAAGCACTTAAAAACAACTAAGTTTAGCAGGTGCTTCCCATTTTTGTCACGGTATATGTATCAAATAAAATTACTAATAAATTGTTATGATATTTAACCAGTTATACTGTGAAATTCTCATACAGGTTCATGTTTATAGGACATAAGCCAGGACAATTTACAAATATATATATAACAAAAACATAAAAACAAGAATGCAAATTCATGGTACCTTGTTGGAACATTAGTTAGTAACAATATAATTATCAGTGGTGCATAATCAGTAAGAAATTAACAGAATTAAAATTTGGGGTTGTAAATCATTTACACAGATGTCTGATTGAGGTCACATTTAATTAGTAGCATGAACGACTATGCAAAACAAAATAAACAACAAAATCTGTGTATCAAAATTGGAACTGAGTATCAAGACCGGTTGTGTGGACATAGCCTGAGAAAATAACTTTCCAGACTTGTGTTTCCTAAGCCTGGTCCTCAGGGCAAACCACCCTGCATGTCTTAGCTGTTTCCCTGCATCAGCATACTTGATTTCCATTGATAGTTGATTAACAGGCTTTTCCTGAACTGCAATCCTTTGAATCAAGTGTGTTAAAGCAGAGAAGCATCTAAAGCATATAGGGCATTGTGCCTCCAGGACCAGGGTTGGGAAACACTGTTGTGGACCATGGAAGGAGATTAAGAAATAAAAATTCCTCTGCTTTGGGGGTCTGTATCTTTTTCTCACACACATGCAGACAGACACACAACTGTCCTCTGTCTTTAATAGAGACTTTGTTGTGGAGAGGTCACACATGGTCAGGTACAAAGGGAGAAGGAAATAAGATATAAAAAGGAAATTCCAGCCAAGTAATCCGAGGATGTGGACAGGCCGATGCTCAAGTACTGTGAAGAAAGATGGAAACCGCAGAGTGAGCAGTTCAAAGGTCAGTGGAGAAAAAGAATGACATATGGACAGGTTGTTGCATCAAAACACTGCAATACTGAATACAGCCAGTGTGCAGAGATTCATTTTGAAGCTCTGAAACCAAACTAATGGAAAACAACATGACATACTTTCTCTAAGTGTTCACCTTCAATCGTTCTGTAGTCACTGCTATCAAAGATCATTCTGCAAAGAGACAAAGAGTTTTTGGGTAGAGTTACTATTTAATGCAGTTGACATACATTGCAATGGGATAAAAATAAATACTGGAACACTACAAATGGAATTATTGACTCCATGCTACAATGTCTAGTAAATCTGTGTTTTAAAAACTGGGAGATTGATTAATAATGTATATAAAGTGCTCAGGGCTCATGATGAGCTTTGACAGGTTTCCCTTATCACCCATTTCCCTGCTGTACTTTGAAAAGTACACAACTGTCATTTACCAAACAACTGCATACTCTGGAGAGGTATTAGTCATCTGATTCCACAGTGACTGAAAATGAAAGTGCCAGGCTTCTTGTTAGCTGTGCAGAGAAAAATGTGGCCTGCTGCAAAACCTAATGAGAATTTAAGATGAGGAAGACATCACCATTGTGTGGAAAATACCATGCACTTTTGATTATTCAGCAAAGGTAGAGAACATCAAACAGAACACTTTCCGCAAATAGTGAGTGTAATGCATGCCCCAAAGTCAAATTACTTAATAATCCAGGGTTTATTAAAATCTAGAGTGGAATTTTTCCCCCATTTGACCCACTACACTACCAGTTAAAAAACACACTGTATAATGATGAAAATTTCACAAACGATATGAAATCCTATTAGAGAGCATGCCGATATTTGGAGATTAATAATGTTAAAATACATTTTTTTTATTTAGAAATTATTCAAAGATTTGTCACAACATGCTTAATTTGTTATACCTGCCATAATTTCATATTAACAACAAATCTTATTTAGATTTGTTGTTAATATAAACTAAAAAGGCAAGAGAAAACAAATACCATAAAGTGCAGTTTATACATGGGTTTACATTCCTCAAAAAATCTGAGGCATATTCAAAATTGCATTTCATTTAATAATGTGTGTTTAAAACTGTAGATAAGCTAAAAGAGAGGAAACGGAGGGGAAAATAGTATTTAGAGGGAATTTGGGGCAGGGACACACTCAACAATGGGTGGCTGTGTCCAGAATGTGAAATCAATACAATCCACTCACTACTGACCTCAAAGACAAATAGGGACTAGAAAACCCTCAGTGGAGTGTTTGACCCACAGACAAACTAGACAAAAAATCTCAGCAAAGCTAATGTCAGTTTGGATCATCCATCAACACTTTGCAACATAAATCATTGTATAAATCTCACTGAGTCACTCCAATACCAGGCTGATTATGAGATAATCAAAAGAGCTGTTGACAGAAAATGTAGTTTGCTTATGAATGACGTACTGGAACCCTAAGAAATTCAAATATAATGTCACACAGTTCCTTGGTCAATAGAAACCATCTAGCATCAGGAATGGCCACAATGCCTCCTTTTGATCCCAATCTGAGATTCTAGCTCAAAGTGACACTGACAGCTCCATTGTTTAGTAATTGGGAGTATGTTAACATGCAAACTACTATCATTGTTGTCTGGATACAGATTTTACTACCTTTTGTCCTGCTTTAAGTATTCTCACCAAAACTGCCTCTTTGTGGTTTTACTATGACAATATTAGGAAATAATTACATTAAAGAGATCATGTTAAGTTTGGGGGCTGCCCAGTGGTGCAGCTGGTAGAGTTGTTGCCTTGCAGCAAGAAGGTTCCAGGTTCGATTCCCGGCCCCGGTCTTTCTGCATGGAGTTTGCATGTTCTCCCTGGGCATGCGTGGGTTCTCTCCGGGTACTCCGGCTTCCTCCCACAGTCCAAAAACATGACTGTCAGGTTAATTGGCCTCTCTAAATCCTCCCTAGGTGTGAGGTGTCTAATAGGTGTCTAATCCTCCCATGGTTGTTTGTCCTGTCTGTCTCTGTGTTGCCCTGCGACAGACTGGCGACCTGGAGATAGGCACCAGCAACCCTCCCGACCCCAGGGACAAGGGTGCAGGAAAATGGATGGATGGATGGATGGATGTTAAGTTTGGAGCAGCCATTAATTGTCCAGAGGAATTACAGTGGAGCACCTACTCATGTTTTGCAGACTTTTCTGTGGAATACAGCTCCAATTTATTAGCAGAAAATTCATCCACCATTGCAGGTTTTTTAAAATATTCAGTCAAATGCTGCTTTGGAAGCTGAAATACCAAGAAGCAATGCTACTTGAATGCTATTGGCTTGTATTTGCAAAGCAGCCAATCCAAAAGCCCCATTCATTGTTCTTGGTGCTAACTGGCTGTACCTCAAGAGCAGAAATGATGAAGTCTGTAGACTATATCTTCTGCAGAATTGCCAAAGCCCATTAAGGTATCTTTGGTGTTTGAACTGATAGACATTTTTAAGCGTTTTTAGAAGAGATCTAAAGTATTTGTGAAATACAGCTATCCATTGAAGACAGTAGTTCCTAACACCAGCCTGCACAAAATATGGGGTGTCTGAAGGTCTGGGTTTAGTTCAGCATTTGACAGAAAAATTAAAGAATGGAAAAATGTCAAGACACCTCTATAGTAATGAAGGCCTATCCTCTCAACGCTATGGCAGTAACCAATTATGAAATCACACAAAATCCATTTGGGATTTTTAGTCTGTAACCAACCAGCAGCTTGGAATTTCCATCCAAAAAAAAAAACAAACAAACAAAACAAAACAAGCATTGTGACTAAAAACAAAAGCATCATAAATTTGAAACATCATACATTGAGGAACCAATAAACTTTAAGTTAAACTTCTCCGCTTGCATTCTTGAATCCAGTATCTTAATGATTCCTTTAGTTATTTTACACATACTGTATGACCACATCTATCTAAATGCTCACAATAACCCTAAACCTGAGCTCAAGTAAATTACTGTACAGAAAAAATCTATTGTGAAGCTCTAGGAATAATTGATGCCGTGATAATAGCTTGACATTTTGGTACCTCAGTGGGTCCAGAAGTCATCCATGTGCAGGCTGGTGCCCATGATGTATGATGGAAAGAGGACGGCTTTACAGTGGAGGGACAAAGGGCAGATCTGGAGATTGGCTCCTGCCTTCTTGTGCATTTTAAGGAATGTGCCTGAAAGCTGAAATTGGCAGGCTGTGCTTGACTGAATTTTTGAAATGTCTTCAAGACTATGTAATACTCATTTGGAATTCAACCTTTACCTCTAGTTAATTACACTTTTAACTACAACTACAATGAATATTTGCTCTATGAGCACTAAAATTTAGAGACCTGTCTGATCAGGACATTGCCAGAGGCACAGTGAGGATGGAAGGTGAAGCACTGCTAAGTAGCCTGAGGGCAGAGATAAGTAGATTTCAAGAGGGAAAAAGAGAAACCTTTAATCTGTACAATCAGGCACCCAGGCTATGAAGGATGGATCTTCCTCCCTGATGGGCATCGTTGTCAAGCAGAAAAGGCTATTCAGCAATTCCTTTTGTTGCCCTTCTAGTGACTCCAGGACTGTTTAATCATCAATCAAATTGACAGATTTTGGATCAATCATGAGGTCTGTAAATGTCAGATATGTCAGGATCCCACAGGTTAGTTTGTATTTGCCTATTTGTGATGGGCCTTTTGAGTTTTAAAATCTTATTTACAAGGATGTCCTGGACGATTTCCTGTTTATTTGGATTGGACCAAAAAAATAGATGTTTTTTTCAAAACCTGAAAACCAGACAGTTTTTTTTTTCCATTTTCATTCATAGACCATAAGAACTTCTGGGATATTGTTAAAGCAACAAATATCAAGGAAAACAGTGAGTTTCTAGGCTATCAACATCTGACTTTGATTGCAAAGTTCACCAATCAATGTCTGATGTTGCAGTGAAAAGGTGTCCAAAGTCAGTCCTCAAAGTCTGGTTTTCCTTCTCTCTCATAGTTACACCTCCTCAGCATGTGAATAGCAGATATTAAAGAAATTAATCCACGTAAAATCAAAGAAAAAAGCCACAAATATAAACATTATTGCTCTCAAAGTTATTGCTCTCAGCAGTTATTGCTCTCAGCAGGTTTTCTTTGTGCAGTGTGACTTTAAGACAAACAGTGCCGGGTTTGCAGTGCTGACCAAACAATCCTAGCAGGCTGCACTCATTTTTTCCCTACTTTTAGACATTTTTCTTGTAAGTTAGTTCATGTTAAAAGAAAATATGAAATGCATGTCTAAAATATGCGAAGAAGTTAAAACAATTAAAAACAAATACACCGCTTATAAGTAAGTAAGATGTTCCAGAGCATTAAAATGAACAAAACCTGGCTTTTTAATTGAAACAGAAAAAATATGAGCTGACAAAAAAAAAATCCAAAACACATTTAATATGAAAAAATATATTGTAACAAAATAAACAGCAACAGACAAAAATCAATAGAACACTTTAGGGCTTGACACATCTCTTGGCCAATAACGTGCTCCTGTTCCTCCTGTTTTTAACACAGCTTGACTTAACACTCAGAGACTTACTGTATGAGACTGACTATAAAGGTTTTAGAAAAGTTAAGGAAACAAAAAGTTCTGTTCTCACAGGAAAATCCAGGAAGTTTTGATGTCCTTGTCACAGAGATTAAATATCCACACTGGAAACCAAAATTCTCTCCTCACTGAGCTCCTCTGAAGCTTTTTTTGGGAGGGGGTGTTCAGCTCATGATCTGACCCGCTCAGTGTCTGGCATTAACCTTTGACTGTTTTTATTGTTCCTGTCAGGCCAGAGATGTGAATTAGACCTAATTACCCTGTATTCTACTGATTAAAGAAAGAATAGCCAAAGAATGGACCCTAAATAAGAAATTATTTATTACAAAAAAGAAAGAGCACATTACTTTCCTCTATGTCCTTATTGCTTACCAACGCACAGAGTACAAATAGTGTAGAGCTGATGTTAACTGATTAGTTGTCTGCTTAAATTGTACAAACTTTGCTTAGGTCAGCAATCACCAAACATGCACAAGTCACTGTAGTAACTTTAGATGGATCCCTGCTCCAACTGACCTGAATCTAATGGGCTAATTTCTGCAGAGGCTATTTCAGTCATTAATGCGATTGAAGTGTGTTGGAACACGGACGAATCTAAAAGTTTCAAGACAGTGGCGCCCAAGTTGTGTTAAATCTCATTAGCATCTTGAGAGTCAAAATGAAATGAGCCCAGGATTAAACTACCTGAGACAGGAGAAACACCACAAACCTACTGATCAAACCAGAGGAGGGTGGAGGTGAGTACACTCTGCACACCCTCAGCCTACCTGCTGCAAAAATGAACAATACACATTTTAAAAATGTTTGGTAGTTTTTGTTAACTATCAAACAAGACAACATGTCCAAAAGTAAAAAAAAAGTAGACAATTAAATAGGACTTATAGAGACAATGATTAAGAAAACAATACAAAATAAAATGACACACATTCAATCCGTGATCCAGTGGAAATTTGTTTTCCACTGACTAAACAATGTGTGAAACCGAAATTATATATTTTCATGCAAGTTGAAACACTTTTCAAAATGATCAATTACAATTAAAAGAAACAATAGCTCCAAGAGATAAGTTCCAAACTTTGAAATAGGACACATCACATATAATAAGGGCTGCATCGCTGCACAAGAACAAGCCCTCTGTGTACACTCAGCATCGATAAACGAGTTTGGCGAGTTGGCTTTCTCTTCCTGTCTGTTTTATGTCAGCGCCTTAATTCACTAACTTACTCTCCTGAAGCACAACTATGCCGGAAATCTTCTCAATGCAGTGGAAACAAGCACGGTGAAATAAAGATATATACTTCAGCAGAGGCGCTTTCTTTAGTTTACATAGTCTTCGTACTGCAGGTGCCGCGCTAATGTCAACTTCCCCACCAACAAGTCGCCCAAAACTTACCTTTCCCTTCAGGTCCAGGATGAATATCGCCGAGGCGGACATGTTGCAGGAGAAAAAACCTCGAGAACAAGAATGAGGCAGGATGATTTCTAGGTCTACTGTAGGATATGGGTCATATAAATGGAAGAAAAGTCGCTCCCATCATTCTCCTCCTCCCTCCTCTGAGCTGCGCGCTGTTCAGTCGAAGCGTTGCGCTGCAGCGCCGCTTTTCCGGAGCGTCAAACTCTCCGTGTTTGCGGAAGTACAATTTCCGGCCGTGAAATGAGCTCAACCAATCTCTTTTCATTATCAAATTTTATTAATTTTAACCTCCGCACAATATTGCAGAACGCTTAAATCAGTTTTGTTTGCCTGGCTTAGCGCTTAGTGTTGCTTTTTTTTTTACACTTTTAGCAAGGTTTGGATATTCTGTAAATAAAAAGGCTGGAAAGGTTGGGGATTTTCATGTGATTCACAAGACACCTCACATTCAACAGAGATGTAAAGATGGAGAAGTAATGGTAAACAGTTAATAAAATGCATGTCCTTGTGGTGAATTTGCTTGTAAAAAAAAGTGGAATAACCTTTTAAAATAAGGCTTAATAATAATACCCAAAGACTGAAAAAGAAATATCTAAAATGATTCAGGCAAAGCCAATAATATGATTAAATTGAAGCTTCCTTTATCTGTAAGAATACATTTTAAGACAATTGAAATATCTTTCAAAGTCATAAAGCAAGGTTTCTCTGGAAATACCTATCAGTAATCATATACACTTCTAATTTTTAATGCTTTTATGGGTTGCCATAATATTATCTATTTATAAACTACAGTTTGTTAATTATTTCTGCTTGCTGAAAATTTATTTGAAGTTTAAGCATGCAGTACTTCGGGCATTATAATTATTATTTTTATTATTAAACGGTAATCTTGTCTATTTTCCTGTCTGTTTCCCGCCAATGGGCTGACAGTGTGAAATTCAACGCTTTTATTTTGAAGGCAAACTAGCTCTGCTTCCGGTTTTGGTGAGAGCTTGACTGGCCGCTCTTCCGGATGCAGCCTCGCCTGACAGCTCCAGCAGACCTGTCAGGGTGCTCTCATCAGCTGCGTGGCCTCACACAGAAACGCTTCAGGGCTCGACCCGCGCAGTGCCAAGCTTAATTACTGTTGTTTATGTCATTGTTGCAGAGCGAGAAGGAGAAGGAGAAGGAGAGTGACTCGAGTTTTAGTGACTCGAGTTGCTCGATGACGTGAAAAGTCCTAAAGTTACTCCTTCAGTCATATAAAAATCAACTGGGTCTGTTCGCAAAAGTGACATGGTTACAGTCACATAGATACTTTTAGGTTTTAGGAAATTAACTCTTATAAGAAACTTTTAGAATAATAATAAATATTTTCTTAATACTGGTACTGATGCATGAAACATTATCTGAATTTATGATGCAGTTTTTCTGAAGCATTAACTAAACTGTTTGCACGCAACACATGCAGTAAGTATTTTTTAAGCAAATCTACAGGTGGATTTCAAAACAATTAGAATCCTTAACATTTATTTCAGCTATTCAAAAAAAAAAACAGACAAAAATATCAGAAGACAATGTAAATTTTCTTACAAAATGTGTCTGTTAAAAAAGCTGTTTTAGGTTATGGCCACATTATGAACTGTGTTGACTGTAGGAAAAGTGTAATAGAAAATCATGTTCATACAGCTGGATAACAGTTTTAGAAGTTGTGGGATTTCAGTACAGAGACAGATGAGTGACATGAAATGCATCTTTAGTGTACTGTGATCCATTTTATAACCCTTCTTGGCACCTTTGTTAAGTCCCTCTAGTTAGCCACCCAAATGCAACTAAAAACACATTCAGTCCCACGTCAACGTATGTATTGCTAAAACTCTAAAAACAATTTAAAGCCTTAAAAAATATTAATATGTTCAGTACTGAGCTCCTGCCATGTCAAGAACTGCCTCTCATGCTATACCATAAAAACAAAGATTCAGCATTTCACTGTGCAAAAATCACAACCCTTTAGAGTCCCACTGCTGTCATTGCTGAAATACTTACTTGTTTTGTTGCTTGTGGAAGTAATAAACTGTTGTGTAAAAGTTTTAAACTACAAGGCAGATTAGCTGTGCTTTTATAAGTTCAAGAGAGCCTTAATGGATTTTGAGATTATTGTTAGTTAGAAACCTTCAGCTTTTAAATAATTCAGAATGTCTTGGTCGCTCCAGTGGTTTTTGAAAATTCTGACTTGCGAGTACAGATGGAATGCAGCCATGTTCCAAAAATGACTTATGTAGCTAAATATCCTTATGTTGGAAATTAAAATAAATACTTCAAGGAATTAAATATTTGCTTCTTGCAAAGCTTCAAGATAACAGTGCTTCTCTCTTGTTGATTTTAACTTTTACAGGATTGTATGCTCTTTAAAACATTTTAAAACTGTCAGCAATATGAATTTAACAATGGTCCTTCAAAGCGCAAATTCAGACCTTCCACACTAGTAGACAGGTGTCATAATTAATTCCAATATAATACAGTTAAAGACAGTGCGTATCCACTTTGAAAAACAGTCACACCAACTGAAAAGACAAACAATGGAGTAGAAATGGTGTCTGGGAGGTTTCTGGCGACCAGAGACTCTAAGTGATGCTGAATTCAATCACATCCATCTCTTCTTCTGTGTCTTCCTCCATGTCCTCGGCTGCTCTCTCAGCCCGGGCTCTCTCACTGGCCGGGATGTAGTTGTCTTCAATAAAGCCGTCGTCATCCTCCTCGCTCACAGGGGGAAGGCAGTGAGGGTCCATTCGGCCCCTGCGCATATCAAACTCTACATCCATACCTGCAGCCGGGGATAAAACAAGCATCAGTTAATTAAAAACAAAAGGCTCAGGAAGTCATGGTGACCGACAGGATCATCAGTCTTTCAAATAAAAAGACAAGCACACATTTTAACTGATAAGCCGTGTCTATAGGAGTGATATATTTTTGCTCTAAATATTTGTTGTTTTTGTTTTGGCAGTTTCATCTTTCAGAAGAAATGGAAATGAATTTAAAACAATGAATTGTTTTAAATTCCACATGGCTTTATGAGCAAAGTTAGAGGTAGAGTCACAGCTTACTTTTGTCATTTTCCCTGGATGATCACTTCTTACTACATGGATTACAAAGTCCCATGTTTCTTTATTAAAACAATTTGTTTTGGTTTTTTGTAATATTAATATTTTTTGAAAAACAAAATGTCTTTTTAGCTGTATAAATAATAATAATACAAAATAATTTGTAATGAGTTTCACGTTTTGGATTAGAATTCTGGAATTGATCATTGATTTATCATGATAATGTGCTGGTAATGTTTTTAAGCTCACTTGCCCTTTTAGAAATGCAAAGCATGAAAAAAGCAAGATAGGAGATGCAATATAGTGTCAAAGGTCAAATATCACATTCTGATGATTGTAGATTTATACATTTTACATGATGTTGTAAAAGGTTTGCATTTTTCCCTTCTACATTATAATGCCAGCGTTCAAACAGATGACACCCTTATAAATCCTACTAGGTTTGTGTTTAAAAACCAACCTGAAGAGTCAGAGTGGCTAATAGTATCGGGCTCCCTCAGGCGCGTGTGCCTGTAGCTGGCCAGGTAACGTCGGACCACCTGACATTTGGCGAGAAGGGTGAGGAGAAGGGAGACGGAGATGGCTGTGGCCAGAACACCAACCAAAAACTCCCAGTTGTGACTGGGGTATTTTGGTATGCGGGTTACCAGGGTGCCTGTAAGATAGCATCACCGAAAATCACATACTTTGCAGTGTTCGCTTGATGTGCTTTGGAAAACGTGCAACAGTAGAAAGCAGTCATGAGCTTCAATTGTTTATATATATTTTTAATTTTTGATTATAAAATAAGCTCCCTCCCCCAGCTGATTCTGTTTGCTGCTGATCAGCTAACTGAAAGAAGAGTTGTAAACAAACCCAGCAAAAATCTGATCCAGGATCTGAGAGAAGTCGCATGCTTCAGTTGATCATCTACTTTGTGTACTTTGTGCAGGTAAGAGTTGGCTTGCCAAACAGGCAAAAAAGTACAAGTAAATTAATGAAAGATAACAGGCTGACAGCACAAAAACTACAAGAAAACAAACAAAATGAAAACATTAAGCGATAAACTGTCACAACAAAGCATGGCTCCATAAGAAAGTCCATTTATCATTAAAGATTGCTGAAAACTTGGGCCAGAAATCATCAACGTCTGAGCTCCATTTGAGCTCATTGGAGACACAGCTGCTTGTGTTTTAATTGAACTAAAACAAAAGGAGTTTGACTTGGTTTAACTTCAGACTGTAAGGGGGAAAAAGATGTTTAAACTTCTGATTTCTGTTGTAAATATAATGGATATAATGTGTCTTATATAATGTAAAAAAAAAATGAAGAAATAAATGTTTTTTTATTAACAGACAACACGCTTTTCTCTTACCATTAATTGTTAGTGGTGGTATGGATGTTTGATTTGCTGATGATGCCATTTCCTGATGATGTCTCTGTCAGAGTCTTTTTTTTAAATGTATTTCCTGGTGAATTCCTTTTGCTTGCTTTGAGTGAACCAACTCTTGCATGAAACCTCCCGTTGTGAGAATCTCTCCCGGATAGGTCACTTTGTGTTCTGCAACACACGCAGAAAACTCGAAATCATGCTTTTCATTATTTTCCTTTTCAGCTGTTTTGTGTTACATTCTTCCCAGTAGGTAAAAGGTTGAATATGATGATTGGAAGATGTTGCAGGGAATGAAACTCCCCAGATGAGGGAGGTAGTTGGCTGGTTTCTCTTTGCCGGATCAGAGCTGAACTCCACTAGGTGGCAAGATTGAGTGACAAGTGACCTGCTGGTGTTGACGGACAGGTGGAGAGAAGCTGCAATATAAATCAGGCTCCTTCTGAAGCAGTCAAACCAGGTCCTGTAGGAAGTAGAATAAACAAGATATTAACTTTATGCTTGGACATTTTTATTTTTACCTGTTTGCATATTTATAAGAAGGGGGAAACAAAATCTTCTCCAATTAGGCTCCCAAAGCTCATGAGCATTTTAGCTGGAAATGTAAATTTTTTCGAGCCAAAGAAAGGAAATCTCATCAGAGTCGATACAATCAAATGACCTAAATGTGTCAATTAGCACACAAAAAAGTAAAATGTCATCATAAAAAGATGTGATTTTATTCTGAAGCCATTAATGAGAGCAAACTCTCTGGAGTTCACCCAAAGCAGGAAAAGTGTGTCGTAAACAGGAAGTCCCACATGCTGCTCAAATCCTTCTTCTAAGGTGCTGCTGCAACAAATAAAAACTCCCAAATATGTGTGTGTGAGTCAATTGAAGGATCTGAGTTACATGGCTTCCTACAACACAGATGTTGCAGGCTGTCAGGATCTTAAAGGGCTTTAAGAAGGAAGCCTGCAGGCATTATTTGTTTTGCAACAACAAATATAAAAGATTTTCAGATTTATTTCTTATAGAAGCAGCACTGAGGGGAAATGTCCTCAAATTAGAAACACTGCAGCATTTGGTAGTCTTTCTTACTTTTTGGTTTGTTTAGCACAAAACCAGGAAATGGAAACACTTTAAGCAATAAACATTTCCCCCTCTGACACAGCTGAGATAACTTTGTAGGTTTTATAATGTTTGGCTTTCAAGTTTACAGATTTTTTTTTCATCACAAAGAACAAATATATTTTTAAAAGCACCTCTCAGGGCACTCACTAATGTTGTGCAGTTACAAAATAAACATGCAGTAGAAGCAACAATTAGAACAAAAAAGTGCACTAAACATTTTTTTAAAAAGTTAAGAATATGCCAATCTAAAAAGATGTGATCTGTGTGGATTCAACAACTGGACTCTGTTTGATGTCTCTCTTTACCTGTAATACACTGACTTTGTGCTGAAACCATCATGTGTGTCTATTTGCTCGATGCAAATATAAACCTGTTGTGCACTGAAGATCCTTATGTAACTTATGTAAAGTTATCTAAATGTTTCCTGGACATTTGCATCCATGAGTGTGCAGCAAAGTTCCCTGTATGTAAAGTACAAACAGATGTACAAAAAAATCCCGTCTGACAGGATTACCCAAGGTTCTTCAACTTCTAATGTTTTCAGTCAACATGAATATTTGTTTGCATAAGAGCTGTGGATCAAGCTGTTTAAAAAACATGTTTCTCTCCCTGCAGATGTTTTGGTTTCAAATGTTTATTGTTTTTTCTAGGTATTTTCTGATTGATATTTTAAGTAAAGATGCTCCATCCTAACAACAAGTAAAAACATATATTTACATACAGTATATGAACATAAACATATATTTTTCATGCTACAGGCTACACTTTTACATCAGTTAGCTAATATCAGCTAACTGATGTAAGCTAACAAACAAACTACAAAGTGCAGAAGAAACATGAGGAAATGAGCATAGGATAGTTTTCGATTTTCACCAGCTCCGCCTTAATAAATAAAAGCTTGAAAGCAAAAGCATTGATTGAGGTTTGCAAGAGTGCATACATGCATACATGTATGTTGAGTGAGTTCTATGCTGGAATGTTTTACCATTTAGCAAATATCTTAGATATCTTAAATGGGTCATTTTTAAGATATTTTTTTATTGTAACTTTCTTCAAATTCAGAAGTTTAAATGCATTTCCTTATTTCATAAGAACAGTAATACTCTCTTAGTAACTTTAGCTTGTATCTTTAGAGAGTCATTTATGTTCGTTCTGTTGCTGAAATGCACATTTTTACCACACTCATCTCTGGAACATGGACACCCCTTCTTTCCTTTATAGTTTGATGCCTAAACATGCCCATGGCATTTACACTTCAGTATAACTGTTTGAACAAATAAATGTGGTTGCCTTTGTCGGATTTGAACAATGTTAAAAAAGATGAATCAGACAGGCAGAGCAAATTCTGGTGTGTCACAAGGAAGCTGTAGTTGAGATGCAGCTTAAAATGCTTCCATCGAACTCAAAGATTGAATTTTAGTTTATCAGAGGCGTATAAAGTTGTGACATCATCACTTGAGCTTCCCAAAATTGTTAAAAGGGATGGCAATCTGCCTTTAAACTTCTGACTTTGAAGTAGTCTAAATACAAGTCTCTCTTTTCTGTTTCTTGTTATTTAATGAGACGGTGAGACATACAGTTTTATGTCTTTTCGTTCTGTGTATGTGAGTGTGGCGTTTCAACTGCGTGTAAGATGAGACAAGTTAAAAAGATCCCCCATAAATATTGGGGGTGGGGGATTTTACCACTGCCAGCAGTTTTAGCACGAGAGGACCCATGTGAGGGGCGTTGTCTGTTCATATTCGTACTACTTTTGCACTACATTTAATTACTCACTGCTCCGTCAGCAGATCTTAGCAAGTGGAGCTGGAAGGAATCATGTACACAATATCTGAAATCTGTGTATCTTTTACTGATTACAGTGCAAATTGAAGGTCTTGGGAAAGACATGTTTTGGGTTTTTTTGAGTTGCAATAAACCCCATGAAATGTACGTCTATTTTTTTCTTCACCTCATTCTAACCCTTCGACATTCTTTAGCTTTCAGAAGCTAAAGAATGTGCCTTAGCTTCTGTTAGACAGTTCAACAGATAGATTTGGAGTTTAAACTGTAATCTAGGACCTCAGAACTTCACTGAGTCACAGCAATAAGCTTTTGTGAATCTTTTTCTGGATTCTCATTCCCTTGTGATTGCAGCACAAACTGATCTCTGTGTGCAAGGAGCTTAAGCATGGCATGGATGTTAGCAAGGAGTTCTTGCCTCAGGGCAACATTTTCAAAACAATTTTGGTGCTAAGTTATTCAGATACCATCAAATCTCTCACTGAAGTGCAAAATAGATATTCATAGTGGGATGCTTATTAAAATTGTGGCTGTTTTATTGTGACTGAGGAAGCAGAATAAAGCATTGTGTCTTTACTCGTTTTTCAAGAAGGCCAGTATTCTAATAAATTGTCATTACCTTTTATTAGAGCTCAACCTCAACTTAATTCATAACATGCCAGTGTTTGGTCAAGGTTATGCCAACATACTGAGTAACTTCTGGAATCGTTTATTCATGCCCAGGGTTGATTTTTAGAAGCAGCTTTGTTGACTGAACCTGAATGCCCCCAGAAAGAGATTTTGAGGGGAAAAAAACAGTCTCAGAGAACAAACAAAACTTTCCATATAATCCTATTATAATTATTACTGTTATATGTCCTGTTCAGATTAATTTAATGCCCATGTGACACATAGATCTTTGTGCTGTAATAGCATGTAGAATTAGCCTTAAAGAGTAACTGCACTCACTAACAGGCTGATCACCTTTGGCTTTGAATTTGAAACACTATTACTTTCCTGCAGCCCAGTTGCAGGTCTGATCTCTCCAAAGTTATTCAAATATTCTGATTTGCACATCTGCACAATGCTGTCTCTTCTTGTTATAGTAAGTTGTTGCATGTTCTCAGAGAGTTAACAGTTTAGATTTCACTGCCGGTGGCTGGCAAAAAAGAAAGAAACTATGGTCCTCTAACTCATATGTTTTGCTTCTTACAATGTCCTGCTAAATTTTGTTTTGTTTTATTTACATGGTTTTACAGCAGGATAATTTAGCGTTGGAAGGAAAATAAATCATGTTGTTAGTGTAAGAGTCTCCTGGTTTCTCCATCTTAAATTTATGACCTTTTTTTCAATCCCCACTGCATGTCTGTTGCTTTCTCGGGCATGTTTTAAGGTTTCGGCACGTCTTGTTCACTTTCTTGACCCTGAGGTGATTTTTCATTGCGAGAAGGGTCCGGCGGCTCAACTCCAGCCATTAGGCCTCTTCCCCTTCATCTTGTCCTGCCATTCTCTGCAGCACTGTTAGCTGTAAACAAGCCAACAGGGCTGCCTTTATCTCTTCCTGTTCTGTCTTCACATAAGCAAAGCAGGACAAAATATACACATCGGGCAGAGCAGGACGTGGACCAGCGGGATATAGAAGGATGCATTTTATGTGTGGGTGTTGTTCCTGTGCAGCTCTCATGTGCTTCTATACGTGAATCCATGTATGTTATAAAAGCTAACTTTGCATTTTTTCCTGCATTCATCGGCAAACAAATATTATAAAGAAAATCCAGTTTATCTTTGTCACTCTTTGTTCTGCTGCCCTAAATGAAGGTTTAAGTGTCTGTTGACTCTAACAAAGACAGATGGTGACAAATGTTAGTTTTTTTATTTAGCTGAAACAAACCTCATAGTATTTTGCACAGGGAGTGTAATCAAACCATTTCAAAAAGACCAAATAATTGGCAGTTTGAATTTATAAAAAAATTGACTGGACTTTGCAGAAAATGTTTGCTTATGTAATTACTGCAAGTCAGCATTATCTTATTTTTATCTGTTGTACAAATATTCATAATTCATGGTTATTTAGTATCAGCGTTAACCAAAAAGCTAACAAACATTCAGACTTTCTCTCCTGTCCCTCCACCAAGTTCTGCACTTATATTTGCTTTGAAATGCACAAAGAGGTTGTGGTATTGTATGTCAAAGGCATAGAATTTATTGAACTCTGAGCAACGGTTAAAAGAGACTCATAAGTGTGATTGATTATTTAACTAAGAGCAACAGTGATGCACTTAGAAAAAAAAGTCTTTGATTTTTTTTTTTTCATGGAAGTACAAGTAACGAGTTTTCAGATGTCTAGTGATTCCTATTCAATACGAGACTGACGGTACCAAAATCCCACAGTGTATGCAATAAGCATGCAACAAACTTTTATAGTGTGTTTTCTTTAGCAAAGAAATACTGTAACTACCCTTTTTCACTTGTTTATACAATGTAATATACTGGAAAAGTGTGATCCAGTAAAGGTGAACTGCGACTGGTGCACAACTATTTGATGTATAAACAGTTGATGTCGGTAAGTGTATGTTATTAAAAACAGAGGCTGTACAAAGTGCTCTTTAAAAAGAACACAAAATAATGTGAAGTGATTTCCAAATTGATGAATTCCCTGTTTTATTTGAAGTGTCACCTGCCAATTCCTGTTCCGGCAAATTCTGAGTAAAAGAAAAACAGAGGAAAAAACTGAGCTGCAGTTTTGTTTTCTAAGTGTTTTTATAAAGGTAGCCGCTTTGCATCCTAGAAAAAAAGCATAATTTACAAGGTCATCCAGATTTATGCATCAAAACATATGTCGCTAAATATGATCTCACATTTATTAAACTCAAAATATTTTATTAAAGCAAGATATTGGTTGATTTATTTAGAGAACAAAAATCCTTGGCTTGATTAATTTGGTCAGCATTAGAAAAAGACAAAAAGACTTTTCAGGATTTAATCCTCTGATCACTGATGAAGGGAAATATGAACAGTATAAAATAGATTTAAAAAGTTTTTGCCAAGTGTAAGAAAGTTAAAATGTTTTCTTAAGTTTACAGTTTGTCTAAAGTGTTGAAACAAACCAAGCAAATCATAAAATGGAAAAAATAACAGAAATAATAAAGCACTGCTGTCTGTTATTGCTTAATATTCTTGAAGATAGATCTGAAAACTGTGCTCTCTTAGTTATGAGATTAATTTGTACATTTACCTTACAGTAATGTTTAATTACAGTGACAGCTTACAGTCCCTTTTACTATGCATTTAGCTTGCTGGTATGTGTTACAGGATAGAGTGACTGGTTGGCCAGCGAACAGCAACTACAACTAGGGATCAATAATAAGCCAGACATTCAAATATTAAAGGAACAAAATGCAAAAATGTTTTTTTTCAGTGCAAGTCAGGCTTGGTGCCGAGAGCTTGAGTGGCTTATTAGCCAGTCAACGAATAAGCCAAATAGCTTATTAGGTTGACTGGCTTTGAGTGCGTTTACCCTGCCTAAATGTATTAAATTTCATATTTACACAGTTTCTGTAGTAGCCTTGTTATACTTGAATTCAGCAGAGAAACATTTACCCAGCCCGTCTTAAATACTGCTAACAAAACCCCTTCTAAAAGCCCAGTTGTTTACATTAGGTCTTACCTGGTCACCTGTTCATCAGAGTCCCAGCAGTATCAGATTACACCTGCTCTCTTCAACTTCCCACATACTTCAAGTGAGCTTTAACATTTTCTTCTGCTTTTGCCTGTGGCATAGAGAAGTGCTGTGCAAAGGTTGATCCAGTTGTGCTCTGCAGCTCATTCCCAGAATAACATGTTAATGAGTAACTTTGGTTACCAAGGTGTGCTTCCACTTTCACCTCCTCCTGCTGTTCCCTGGCCAATGGGATATTAGACCTGGTCAGTGGCAACAGTGCCAAACCAGGAAGAAGTTAAACACCCAGTGAACGCAGTATGTAACACTTCACATTGTAACTACTTGTTTTGACACGTAAGTGAAATAGTAACTAACCAATCTAACTGGTTTTTGTAAATGTTCTGTGTTTGGACCCTTCCATAACCTGAGGATATGTCTCCTGTCCTTCTGGGTGTGTCTGTTTGTATGTAATTGCCTCAGGTGACAGACTTTGTCTCGTGAATTTAAAATATAAACATTTTCTCCGCCCTCTTGGGAAAGGATGTGTTACTAGATACTTGCGGCATCTAGAAGTTTTGTTTATATCAGATCCACAGATTGAACAGAGAGAAATGCCTCTGAGGTTCTGAAAGGAAAAGCGATGTGACCCTGAGAACAATAGCGCCACTTCCTGACCTTCCTGTATCTTTACGTTTAACTCCCATACCGATTCTCCTTACCTCCCTCCCTGCTTTTGTTCCAGGATGCTTCAGCTGCATGTCTTGTGGAAAATTTCAGGGATGAAGACGGGTTGAGAATCAAAAATGATAACTCAGCATCATCTGGAAGATGTTGGAGTTTCAGAAAGGCTGGTAGAAGCTTTTTGTTCTTTCCTTATCTTATTGTAGCTTCATCCATGTAATTTTGAGTTTTATGTTTTGCATAATACTCAAACAGTTTTCAAACGGTTGTTTGGAAACTGTTGCTTATTTGCCTTTCTCATAAGTGTTTAAGGTCAAAATACTTTGGTGCTGTTAAAAATTAACTATCAGGGCAAAAATATATTAAATGTTTAATCTTACAAGGTTCAGGCCAGAACCTGAACTCAATTTATACATCTGTCACTTTTGTGAAGGATTAAGTAAACTGCAGTTTCTTTTATTTGTAGATGACACAACTATTTATATTCTGGGAATGACATAAAGAAAATTATGTTGGGTTAAATGTTGTTTTTTCTTTTTAGGCAGAAAAGAAACTATATTTGTACATTTTGGTAGCAAAGAAATTACAATTTGATCACATTAAATAGAGTTTAAAGAAAAGGGATGCTTAAGGTGGAGGCTCCCGAATTAATTTTGAATAATGATCCTAATTAAAAATATTTAGACTAGATAAATAGAAAAGTATACAAAAGTATTTCAGTTCTGAAAAAAATAAGGTTGTTCTTTTCCTTAAATACTTCATATGTTGTGCTGTTCACCATTTCTTCCATATTTGGGTTACCTAAAGCATAGGACTTTAGGTAACACCTTTGTGATTTAAGAGAAGCATGATATGAAGATTCTTGAATTAGGAATAAAGTTTTAAAAAGGTTGGTAAACAAGTCCTTTGCTGTTAACAGAACAGTTCAATCATGTGAAAACCTAACAATTGTCTTTTGTTTTAAAATGGTTGATGTTTTCTGTTGCAATTCTTGCAAATAGAGATAATTTGAGATGATAGTGCTAAGATGATTTCCATTGTGTGCATTAAAGCACACAATTATATTTGGTAAAACATATCTAAAATAAGCTAAAATAAGCAGCTATAAGCTGTAAGCGTTACTAGAGGCATGCTCATGTATTCACAGGCAGTTGTGTTCCCTAACTTCAGCAAATACCGGGGATCCGCTGTAGCATGAAACCTAATGCCATTAAAATGACATTGACAACATATTTTGGTTTTAAATTAAAATACAATACTTTATTCTGCAAAGACAGCATAACATTGATGTGTTTTCTATCAGACTCAGATGATGGCTAAACTCAGTGACAGATAAAGATGTTTAATTCATCCTCTCTAAGCTTTCTGGATGGTTTAGGATCACAATAAAGACTCTCAGAATTTGTATAAAATTATGTTGCAAGTACATTTCTTCCACTTCTCAACCCCGGCCCTCCACACACTTCTGCTGAATTGCATTGTTTACTCTTTGCTCTGCAAGAAAAGTGCCGGGGTCTGGGGTCACGGCTCTTTTTGTGAAGAAGATGGGAAAACCTTACAAGGTCTTAAAAAGAAGGGGGAAATAACAACACGTGCTGTGCTGTACATAACAATGGTCAGTTGCACTTGAGGAGGAAAAGCTATGTGACAAACAATCCTGTGTCTCGCCACTGGTCATCTAGAGGAGATTGTCCAAAGCTCTCTGGAGGTTTGCTGGACAGAGAGTAACTGCCAGTTTTTTCCCCCCTAAAAAAATTTCCCTTCTGAAACAAATCTAGGTGTGAATTTTACAAGGTGGTAGTTTCACATTTTTCACATATTTTGGAGCTTATGAGTCCATGCGCTTTGGCCCTGTCAGGAAACAGGAAAATGTGAGACAGGATTGCTACACATCTGCTTCAAATCTATGTATCTATGAATAAAACATTTGCATCTCCTTTTTGTTTTTTACTTACACCCCAAAATTTATCTCCAGGGCCTCATGTATTTGTGGTTATAGGAAAAAGATACTACACCCTCCTTTTAGATGTAGAGTTTTACCAGTCATGACAAGTCATCTAGTCTTTGCGAGATTTTGAAATTACTTAAATATAAGCTCGAGTGTGCAAAACACACAGGAGACTCCTGCCAATACTATTCAAGCAAAGAAAGAGTTAAAGAGTTAAAAATCTAAGCCCTAAGTTAAAAATGGTTCAGTAGCTTGTAGAACCATTTTTAACATCAGCTGCTGAAATAGATATTTCCTGTATGACTTAGCCATTCTTTTACACTATTTTGGAGAAGGTAAGACGGTGATTCACCACATCATAATCATGGGGTTCCAGAAATGCCATACATCATAACATTTGAGTCAGGCGCTCTCTCAGAGTAGCTGTCCACCTGACGTGAAGGAAGCCTGGCAGTGAAGCACAAGAGCAGCATCCCACAGGCCAAAGAGACACAAGGAAAGATGCAGCGCACAGATCCAACATGCACATCTCCATGCACAGGTAAAACAGAGAATCTGGTCACGCCAGTGGATAGGTGCCTGCACAAGCCCCAAGCATTGCATCATCAAACTCTCTCAGACAGCCCTATTGGAAGGTCTAAGGAACTGGATATCAGCCAGCCCTTACAAAAATATCCCATGAAATCACATGTGATTTTCACATGTGATCACATATGGTTCACACCTCTTTTTACATGTGTGAATATGTGACCCACATGGGGAAATGGGAATCACATGTGAAAACATGTGATTTTTTCATGGTTTATGTGAACCACATGTGAAAATGTGAACCACATGTGGAAAATGGGAATCACATGTGGAAAATGGGAATCACATGTGAATTTCATGTGATTTCTTTGTAAGGGAGAATCCAGCTTAGCACAATGCAGACTGCTGCCAGGGACCTCCAAAGCTCCCACAGGTGTCCACCCTCAGGTGGATGCAAACCTAACTCATGTTAGCTGTGCTTTGCCAGAGTTCAGAATGCCGACCAGAACTCAGGGACTCCCAAGACCAGCCAGAACCACAGGAACCAGCAGACCCAGGCAGTTCCACCATCCCCTCACACTATCCTGGGCTACAACCTAAAACTGCTAGGGTCTGCTGGTTCCTGTGGTTCTGGCTGGTCTTGGGCGTCCCTGAGCAACATTAATGAGAATAGTAAACAGAGGACGAAATGCATTAGACTCATTCCTACATTTTCTCTAAGATAGTTGGAAGAAATATGAATTTATTTTCTTGAACTTTAATAACCATTCCTTGCTAAATACCCTACAGTATTTATAACATGCCACTGGATACCCTGCCATAAATAATCCAGCTCTGGGTTTGATTAAAAAATCGCTGTGACTCATTCTAATGAGATGCTAATAACCAGGCATGCTTAATTCACTGTTTGTTTTTGGATGTCAGGGTTACATGAATTTACACCAAAGCTTTAAACAGAAATGCACCCAGTATTACAGAAACACACTGTGTGAAGGTAAAACAAGGAGCATTACAAAACATCAATTTTCCATCTACCTTGGAGTGAGCATTGAAGTCGCCAAGGTTTTAATATGCTCCAGCTGCACTCCTTCTAATGCTGTTATTGAAGCTGTAAGTCTGTTAATGTGAAAAGTGAGAGAGCCCAGAGATACATAATAACAGAGTATCATACTACTAATGCTACCACTGCTATGTGAAAGTAGCTCATGAACGCATGCTTCATTAAGTCATCAACTTTTCAAGATAGCTTGTTCTAAATTTAATAGATCCTATTTAATAATAGTTCCTTTTTAAAAATTAAGAGAAAGCTGAAAAAATAAACTGCTTCTGTTAAAAGTGTCTTTCTAATTTCCCCTAAGTATTTTCACATTTGCAAATTTTCAAATGTGAAAATTTGAAAATTCGTTATTTTCGAGTCCCAGTCAAGTCTCCAGTGGTAGAAATGATTATTCTCTTACTGGATGCATGCCTTGTATCCTGCTTAAAACAGCTTCAGATTTTTAAATAACTATTAAGAGTTATTTTCTAAACAAGGTGTTTAAAAAATTTACATCTCTCAAAAACAGTAATCCTCTGCAACATGGAGGCAATTTAGACAAAATCTGAGAAACATTTTAAACTGCTGGCTTTTCCTATTTTTATTTGCTTTAGTGGTTGGTTTTTAACCCTGACAAAGAATAAAGGATGTTGGTTAAAAAGAACGGATTGTGAAGAGAACACTGAGAACAGCTAATAAAGCTTAACCTTTGCATATGTCAACATTTTAGTCAATTATTATTGTTAGGCAAACTCTAAGTAAGTCCATTTGCCCAGGACTAATTTGTATATGTCTTTAATTGCTGTAAGGGCAAAAGCAGAACAATTAAAAGAGCTGCTGGTGTTTTTAGTTTATTCACAATGAAGTGTTCCAGTCTTAAATCAAACAAAAGGGCTAAAGATCATTTCCTGCTGCTCATAAGGCTAACTGCTACTGCATTAAAAGGTGGATTTCCTATAACAAAATGACTGTTGATTGCACCATTGTATTTACAGTTGCACTTTTGCACATAATTAAATGCACTTACACTAACTTCCTGAGTTAATAAGTGTGCATGCATGTTTTGCCACCAGTAGCCATCAGGCTCTGACTTACTTCGTCTCCTCTTGACTAGCTGGTGGGAACAAGAATCCACGGCTTGCAGAGCGATGAGAGTTATATGTGACTCCGTATGTTTCTATGTGTGCGTGCATGTGGGGGTGTGTGTGTGTGTGTGTGTGTGCGCGTGTGTGTGTGGGTGTGTGTGTGCTTCAAACAAGCTATCAGACTGAAGCGGACACCCTCCAGCTCCACCCCCACCATCACCTCCACAAGGCCTTTCCGGACTGCAGGGCGATTCCTGCCCCTGTGTTCCCTCCACTTCCTTCACACACATATCAGCCCTCAGCAGACGTACCTTTTCCTGAATCTGGCTCAAGTCCTTTAGACACTTTAGACAAGCATAAACAGCTCATCCATCTCACTCTTTTTTTGCTTTCTTAAACTGTCTCTTGGAGCACTCTCTACTGTATTTGACAATATGTTAAATCTCATAATTTAATACATTTTAATGCATCAATTTAAGATTGTACAGTTTTAACTGATTGCCTCAAAAGAGGTTTCTGATTACCGAAGTATTGGACTGGAGTGGAATAATTTGAAAACTCAAAGAATCCTTCACAAATGGACTTCACTCTTGCCAAACATACTGGCAATAGTAGCTGCTGTACTTTTAAACTTCTGAACTTCTGAAGCTTCCAGTGAACACTGTTGGAATCATAATCCAGAAGAGGAAAGCACATCTTTTTGTCATAAACCACCCACCACCAAGATTTCTTACACAGGAAGCAAAAGAATAATCAAATGTTTTCCAAGAGTTAAGGAGCACTTTAGAAAATCCTAAAAATAGCAGATACAGTTTCTTCATAAAAAACTGCAGTAGATTCAATGAAAACTCACTGTTCAAGCCTCCACTGCTGAAGATAAAGTCAGTGGAGGTATTTTTGGTTTGCTGCAGAAGATCTGGATAAATATACAGAGAACATAGTCTCTTCACATTCTGCATTTTGCAAAATCTTTCTCAAATTGCCAAAAACACATAACACTCTAGGCAGACTAGGAATATTCAGTGTCACTTTGAAAAATAAAAAGATAATGATTCACTTTTGGTGATCACTTCCTCTGTGTTATTTAGCCTTTCTATAACAACATTAATGAGGTGAATGTCTGAGGTTACGCTACAGCTACCTGTGAAAGGTCACCAGCGGCTGAAACGTTGACATCCTGAAAACATGGAAGGCGTGTGTGTGGTGTCGGACTGGTGGGTCACAGTGCTCTACATCTGGTGATGGACCCAGATCACCCCAGCCACATTCCCAGTCTCATCCCAGGAGGCTGACTGGGAGAATGGGGTTGATGGCAGGTCATTCAGATTGAGTTTTGCACCATGTTTTCTGCCAGAGTACGAAATATGTTAGTGACCAAGTAGATCAATCTCTGTTAGTTTTTGGTTTGTATATCTGTGATTCATGTGCAGATACTATCATACAGAGACAGGCAATTCAAAAAAATGCCTGAAAAGCATAAACTGTAACTTTTAAAACAATGTGGCTGAACTGTTGGATGTGAGACACAGCAAGAGAACTTCTCCTCAGCATCACAACTAATGACCGTTTTGGATGGGAAAAAAAAATTAAGCCAGAATTTTTCAGGGTGGAAAATACACAGCATTCCACGTAACATAATGGATGTCAATACTCATGTAAGAAGAAATAAATAGATTTTCCTCTTATCATTGTGTTAACTGATTCATTTATTTTGACAGAAAAGAATATTTAAAACCACTACACTTTATTGTTGTAAAGACAAAATTTAGAAAGAACCATGATTTTACATTAATAATAGTTCTTCAGACAGTGTTTCCTGAGGAATGCATGAATTAAACACAAGACTGCTGGAATGATGCAATTTGGACATTGCAAATAAGTAAACATATGTTCAACGAACTTAAATGCTCAGAATTGTTTAGTGAAAATAGTAGCAGCTGGTGAGCATGGTGGTAGAGGAGTGGTAACCTAGGCCTGCTTTGTAACCACACATCCTGAGCACCTTACCGTTTCTCAGACAACCATATCGTTTTCTGTATGCTTATGTTTGGAGTTAAATGTGAAGCCATCTGTTTTACAGCTGAAACAGGGTTTTGCAAGCCATAATGCATATAGAACAGCAAGTGATGTGAAAGACTGATAAAGTCATCAAGAAAAAGAGTTATTGGTACAAAATGGGATTCTACAAACCACTAAATCAAGGATGCATTTCATTTTTTCCCACACAAGTTTTTTATTGTGGCATTTTTTAAAACAGTGTGGGAACTGTTATCAAGTTGAGTTTATTTATTTACATTTTGTCAAATGAGATTATTAAAGTTATCAAGAATAATCATCATCAAATATATTAAATAAATATTTTGATACATTTTCCAGTTAATGATCAAAGGCAGTTATAAACAGGTGGATCTTTGGTGTTGATTTTAAAGGAACTCAGTGAACCATCTGTTCGGCTTGAAGTGTGTTTCAGGTTAGTGGAGCATAATTACTGTCTTTTTACATTTGTAATTGTTTATTCTGATTATTTTGTAAATTGAAGTGAATCACTGTCTTAAATTTAGTATAGTCCTGTTGGTTAAAGTAAGTTTATCCATTAAATTTAGACAATTGGTTTGACTAGCTGCCACAGAAAATCTTTTATGTAAAACATTTTATTTTTTATATTCAGATCTGAAATGCTATGGTACAGTCATCCATGTTGTGACATCACAACATTTGCCTCGTTGAATTATTATTTTATAGATTTGCTTTTGCTTTCCAAAATGTTATTATTTTTAGTAAAATAGAAATGACTTTAAGATGAAATAGAACCTCTCTTGCTTCTTTTATGGGCTGTATTAGAAAACTCTTCCACTTCAGCTATTGATGTAGCAATAATTGTCTTCCTATCTTGTCTAAGTGCACTATTACTCACTGATCTTTATGCATTTAAACCTATAGAGTTGAATATTCTTTCAGCTATCCAAGGTTGTATAGATCATATTGATCTTTTCTTGAGAAACCTGCCTACATACATAATAACATTCTGTTGATTGTAATTTGACAGAGACTTACTGTATATGGATGGTAACATTATTACTTCTGTATAATCGTCAGTCTGTGTTACAGCTTGATAATAACCATAAAGTCTGTCTTAATGTTTTATAATTGTAATGAGACTGCTGGTGGAGCCCGAGGAAATGGGAGGGGAAGAAGGGAAGTGTTCCTGTCATTAGAAACTTGAAACCCAAATTATGAGACTGTAAAACTTGTCAGTAACTCGTTTTGTTTCCAACCCTACTTTAGGATATGGTCATATGAGGTTAGATGTGGGTGTCTGCAGCAGATAGGTACTTTGAATTACATGTTCCTGTGGAATAGTCTTATTAAACATTGTCAAGAGAAGTGGAGTTTTTATGATTATGCTGAGCCCTTTGTGGCAACTGAGGATGAATGATCTGCATCTTCACATCCCAGACCGACCTCTTCCCGACCCAGGGGATGAGGACGCACACCTGCAGGAGGGTGTTGAACTCCCAGCATGTGAAAGGTCTGACCTTGAGGAGGAGAACCCCAGATCATCCCACTTCCCCTTGCTGAAAGTAACAATACATGAAGTTACCTTTAAAGTTAAACATACAAGTAACATCTAGACCCAACAATAGACTCAAACTTCAAAAAAATCATTCTGGTTGTTTGTGTTTTTGTCTCCTGCAAACTTTGCCTTAATTTTACTTATTTCTATCTAATCATAAGAAATCATAGTTAATCAGAAAGAGTGTCATAAAACGGGAACAGCAGGTTTCCTGGAAAGAGAGGAAGTAAGTTTCCAGCCTGCAGATTTATAAAAGTAGTTTAAAATATTCCTTACTTCAAAGCATAAAAGTTTTAAAGAATGAAATCTGAACATTTTGAGTAATTGAATAAGACTCAAAGCAAAATACTTGCATTAATATCAGTTTACTTGTAAGAATACTTACACTTACACTTGTTGGAATGCTTACAAGTAAAACAAGTAACTGTAACTTTGGTATCAAATAATCAGAACAATGGATTATTCTTGGTCTCTCTTCAGAAGACCATCTGTAATAACTTGGATTAAGATTATAATAAGAGTAACTAATAAATTATGGTTATCATAATATTATAAATGAATCAAAGAGAAAGTAAAAAGATTATAAATGTGATTTTGACATTGAACTTGAAATGGTGTAAAATGTGTAATTGCAATTAACAATTAATGATGTTGTATTGGAGGTAGATGGTTGGTGGAAGGACAGGGGAAAAGAGGAACTAACAGGAGAGCAGAGCTGACCAAGGCCTTCTTTGGAAACAGATTGTTGAACAACTTAATCTTTTCCAAGAAAAGGTTGTACAGACAATGGACATGGCATGAGGACCGTTGAGCAACTCTGGATCATTAGAACAGACATCAGAACATAATGACTCAGACAGTGATGGATCTGAGATCAACTGTCTAAGCAGTCAGCCAATGAACCAAGTACAGCAACAATGTACTGTACATGAAAACACCAGATTCAGTCTTACACTTCATTCACTACTTTCCTTGAGTTTCATCAAAATATTCTCGTTCAACTGTAGTTACAAATATTTTTTTATTCATTCAGGTAGAATCCCAGAATCTTCAGAATATTAATATGTTTATAAACTATGCATGTATTATGTTCAAATGAGTTTGCTTTAATGCCTGCAATTAATATGTCAAAGTTGACCTCATATTTGATTTATTTTGTTCATTTTAAAGTTGAAATTATTTATATCTTTAAACATGAACTAACATGTAACATTCTAAAATGTAAATCTGTCTGTTTGTAGACAGCAACGTAGAATAAGTGGAGCTGATTGGTTGATCTAGACCTCATGACAACTCCTTTCCTGACAAGAGCTAGTATACAAGTTTGACAAATTCATCAACGTAATATTTACAATTAAGTTATTCAAAATATATACATATTGGCCAAAATGCAAAGAAGAGAAAATGGGACCTCTACAACCCTGGTTCCTAAATGTGTAAATTTCCAAATTTCCTAGGTGTCCTTGCTCATCTGTTCAAGTGAGAATATTCAAGTGTAAACCCAACCAGAGCCTCCAATCATCAAACCTTCAGGAACAGTTCTGTGTTCCTGAGATCATTGTGTTGTGGTGTGAAATGTGCAAATCAACCTCAGAACAAGGTTGATTTGAAATATTCTGCAAAGATGCTCACTGAAGTTGAGAAGCGCTTCTCTGAATCCAGAAGAAAAACCATGCTGCACCAATATGTCTGAGTGACCACTACTCTAAATGTCACATAAAAATTTTGATTACAGTTTGCAGAGGTGCTAATGGACAGAGATGTGAAAACTGTGTTATGCCATAATGAAAATCTTTTCATTTAGAAAAAAATTTAAAAAACTAGGAAGATTGCAAACCTTGTTGTGCTGCCAAAGGAACAGCTGCATTTCCCAAAATAAATGAAATCATGAAGAAATAGAGTTGTGAGGAAATATTGAAGCAATAGTTCAAGGAATTAGCCAGGAAGATAAGCATCCGCATAAATATTCAGTGACAGTAATCATACTACAAGGTTAGTTAGAAAGTGGCTTAATGAAAACAAAGTCAATGTTTTAGAGAGGCTATTCAAAAGTCTTGAAAAGTATGAAAAATATAAAAATCTGTCTTTATTTCAGCATGTAGAAAACAGAATTCATTTTGGCAATCATACTGAATGTAGTTTGAATTCTGCACTTAAAATACTATCAAAATCTTCTGAACATTCAATAATACACTTATAAAAGTGTATTTTGTGTGTAGAAATATATTTTGTGGGGCAAACTTGACATTATTTGAACTCCTATTATTTTATTTACTTACTAGATATTTTCTTTTGAATTTTGTTGTAAATAGTTGACAAATGTTAGTATGACTAATAATTTATATTATAATCGATTAGATTAATGTTCAGTTTTTTTTGTCTTTCAGTTTTAATTGAAGTTTTATCCAGTTTATCCTAAAAAAATTCAAAAGCCTCCTGATTTTCCCTTAGTTTAGTTATTGCTCTACAGTGAAATGTAGTTTAAGAAGTTCCTAGTGTCATTTGAAGCCTATCCATGTTGTCCCCTTTGTCTCTATGCTAGCTCTTGTTGTTTTTCTCTTCATCATTTCATTCATTGCTCCATCTGTTTGAGGGATTTTCCTCTGTAGGTTATGTAAATGGCAGCTTTTCTTTGTGAGAATCTATACAGTGGAAAGTGAGAGGAAATATGGCAAAGGAAGTGACATGTGACAAAGGGTGTAGATTCCAAAACTTTGACACTTATGCCTTCACGTCCTTTAGCCAAGAGTGTGGTTTAATGTGTCTTCAGATATTTTCACAGCTGTACCACTCGGAGGCATTTGTGTGAAGGAGGTGACAAATCTGAGGTTGTCTTTCTTGGAAAAGCATTTGGTCCACATCTGTCTGCTGCTGATCCAAAACTGGGTGGTTTTAATGTTAAGGGGATCGTCTCTTTGCAGAGATATTGTGGTTAGAAACATGATTGTTCCCCGATGCATCTGATTTAGAAAGGAATAAAAACAGTTTTATTGTGTATTTTTTTGTTCACTTTTGGTGAAAAGCTGGAGACATCTGGTCCATCACTAAACCATGAAAAGGTGTTTGTTGATCCAGAAAGATTCTCAAATTTTTATTTTGTCTATTTTCTCCATGCAGTTGGTCATTTTCTCCTTTGTTTTTTCCACAGACAGCCGTCCTGGCATTAAGATAACAGGATGATATTGAAAGACCAAAATTATTATTTTTCATCCTGGTCTTTCAATGAATGTCTTGAGAATTACTGTTCCAACATTATCTATCTGCAGGTTTCCCTGTTTCTTCATTACGTTGTGATGGAAAACAACAAAGTAAAGAAGATGTTTTTTTCTATAAATACATTCTTTAACATGAGGTTCAGAAAACTGCATTTTAAAAATTGTTGAAAGAGCAAAATTCCCATGGAAACAGTGTTATCAGGCTTTTATGGCGGCTTATCGTTGGGGAAATCCGACTTGTTCTGATGGAGGCATCTAAAATCTGCTAATATTTGTCACACACGCATGCTTTATCTCACATTCTGCCATTTTGTCTTTCATCAATTCATTTATCAATGTTTACATTTATTCATTTCACTGGTGTTATCCTGTTTTCAAGCGCACACTCAGAACTGAACTTGGTTTCTTTATCAGAAATCAGGGAGTATGGTGGGATGAAGTTCAAGGGTCTCAAACTGCACTTAGGGGGGAATCAGTTGGGGTGAGCTGGGGACCCAAGAGGTGTGAGTGGCCCCCTTTCTTGGGCTCCCAGGGCCCAGCAGGATCAGTGCGTGTGGATCCAGGCCAGCTCGGCACACAATGAAGGGAAATGGGAATTTAATACAAACTTTCTCACAAAGTCTTTCAGACCTCCCGCCTCTGTTGTCGTTCTCACTTGCACACACCCCTGTCTTCACCATCACCACCTCCACCAGTGCGACGACCACAACAAAATGTCAGAAACGCCAAAACATGCTGATGGGTGTGCTACAGTAAACTGTTTGAGACAAGCATGGCAGGCTTTCTCCATAATCAATCGGTGCGTTTTCTGAATGGAGGTTTTGCACATTGCAGACTTCAGTGGAAAGTATGCGGATAGTTTATGTAATAAGTCAACAACACACAGCACATAATTGAGCACTGCTTTCTAAAGCGTTGATATCCCAGATCAACCCTTTATCTTTACTCCTTGTGATCAGACAAAAAACAGCACGACAAAGACGAAGAAACACACCAGGAAGGTTCTGGATAAAGTTGTGGACAATTTTCAAACAGGGTTATGTTGTGAAGCAATATCCTGAACTTTTTGTTCACTCTGCCATCTGCACACCTGCAAGCCTACAAAAACATGGCCGTCCACAAAACTGACAAACTGAGCAAGGAAGACATGAATAACAGTGAAGTAGCAGAAAGGCTCATGGGAATTCCTGAGGAGCTGCAGAGATCAGATGTTACAGTACAATGATTAATTTATCCTTCACAAACCTGCCAATTTTGGTAGAGCATGTTATGTAAACAAGGTGTGAAGAATAATTAACACATCAGCCTGAATACTCAATCTCAAATACTAAAGATGCAGGTAGCAGCATTATGCATTAGGGATGTTTTTTTTAAAATCAGCACGGAGAGGTAAGCCTGTTCAAAAGTTTCTAGGAAGATGCTGAATGCAGGGCAGTACTAGAAGAAAACTAGTTGGAGGCTGAGCAGGGTGGAGGTTCCCCACGGAGCCTAAGTGAATTGTGAGAAAGCATATTGATTTGTTATAAAGGTCCAGTCAAATTCTGGGAAGAAATCCAAATGGTTGGACTTGAAAATATTCACACTCTTCATTCTATCTGATTGCAAAGAAGAGCGGGCAGACATGTCAGTCTCTGCAAACAATGTAATCCCAGCAAAAGTTTGTTCTACAAGATATGAATTAAAGTTGGGTTAAATACAAATGTATGCCACACTTTTCAGATTTTCATTTGAATAACACGTACTCTATTCCTTCTACTACAGTGACGCACTATATTCTGTTGGACCATCTCAAACAATCCTGGGAAAAGAGGCCTTTCCATACTTTGATGTAAATTTACACGACATAGCATGTAAAACCAAAATCTCTCCAAGATATTTGGAGGTTAATGCAGATTAACAAACAGTACAAGAATGTGGGGTGCAGTTAAGATGTGCTTTTCAATTTTACTGGAGGGAATCTGTATGTAAAACACCCTGTGGAACAAAACAAATACAAATTGTGTTCTTTTTATCCATGCTTATTTTTTAGGCTTACTTTTCAAAACCATGCATGAAGCGTATTATTTTTGAAAGTGATTTATTGTATGAAGTGCGACAGTCCTTGCTGAAATTGGTCAACACACGGACAGAGAAATGACCTTGCCTGGTAATCTCATTAAGTAAATGGCTGTAGCTGTAACAATAAACACACTCCATAATTGCTGCATAACAACAAATATAATAGGACACAATGGTCACTGTCAAAGTGATATTCGCCTCCACCCTTTAAATCCGACCACAAGAGCCATTTCCTTTGTAGTTACAGATGCACACACCCACAAGTCCATACACCCCCACACACACAGCTACTTCTCATATTTGCTCACAGTTTTCTATTCTTCAAAGGGACCATCACATACAAACACATGTGCAGTTTCTATGCTCAGATACACACAGTGACTAAAAAAACACACACCTTTTTTTATTTGGCTGTTGACAGACTTTATGCAGCCAGAGGCAGAAGCGTCTGTGCTGACCCAGCCTTTAGGCTTTTCCTTTGGCGCTCCATGCAGGCTCCACCAAGTTGTGTCTGCAACACTTAGCGCTTTCTATTGTACTCACTCATCTCGTGTAGTTTTCAAAAGTGTGCTAAAAATTATGCAAAAAATGAGATAGAAGTTGTGCAAATGTCTATTTTACATTGTGAGGCGTAGATTTTAGTCAGGATTGATTTGGTCATGTAAAAAATTTGCAACCGATCACGTTTTTGAGCTCAGTCTTATCCATAAAAGTACTAAAAGCATGTGCAGAGAAAATGGGATGGAGATCTTCTGCTGAGGCAAACGGGTCACAATAACAGGTCACTGAGGAGCTCATCAATCTGAGTTGATGGTGAACATCGAGACCCTGTTCTTTGCAGAAAAAGGGCAAAATAAAAGTATTTTCATCAACAAACTAAACTATTTCAGATCACTTTCATTCTATGACTCAGAATCCACTCTGTTCTTTAAACTCATCTAATTCAAACACAAATGCACCCTTTTCTTTAGGGAATGTTTTTCAGATTTATGATTTATTTGAACTGAAAATATGGGACATTACGGGCCCATTTTATAGGACATATCATTATTTTCAAAGGTATTTTTTAAAAAGAAGAGAAAGCGTTTTGCTTACGAACAAAACCCATGTAATTTCCCCAAACTGAAAACAGGAAATCTCAAACAATAAAAAGTTGTTTTAACTTCAAGGCGATTGTCTGAAGCCACAAGGAAACGTAGGAAAAGCGCTAAACCAACCAAGTAGATTTTCTTTATTGTTGTTTTGTGCAGAGCAAATAAGAAAGAAGCGTGGGCACTCGTCCCAACTACACATCTCAGAATGGGACACTGCAGTGCGTTTAAGACATCGTGGTAGAAATAGACACAACAAGCATATTGTTCATCGTTTCCTGAGACTGACTGATTAGGGGGAATCTGGCTGACCATAAAAGCTGCAGGGATTGTAAGCAGCTCATCGAAGTGAGAGAACAAAGCTGTTACATTTGGCAGAACTTGACACCGGCTTGTTGCTGCACTCTGCTCTGCACAAGTTACACAGCAGCAGATTAGTAAGTCAGTCTTAGAAGACACATGAGTCCCAGGTCTTATATCCAGCAGTGCAAATCAGTTAGTGATGCATTATTCAGACATACTTCATATCTATTTGGCTTTAAGGAAAAAGCAAGTTTCATTGTCTGATATCACTCTAACATTCAGTACTTACAAATGCGTATATCAGACCAACTGTTTTTTACATCTAATTCAAAACAAAATATTTTCTTTAGGAAAATCTTCAGATTTAAATTTGACTAAATGTGGCATGCATTAAGACATCTTATTCAATATTTTTGAACCGAACTTTTGCTTCAATTAAAACCCTGTAATAAACTGAAAACGGATAAACATTTGTTTTAATCTTGCATAGCATTGCACAAACTAGGAAGCTAACATAGTAGATTTTCTTTAATGTTGTTATGTCAGGCAAATGAAAAGAAACGTCATTAATAACCTCTCAGAATATTCACAGTTCTAAACATCTAAAATAGACAGTCAAATCATATTGTCAGTTCTAGACTGACTGATTAGAATCTCTTCAAACAGCTGCAGAGGTTTCAGCCTCAAGTAGAAACAACTGTCATTCCTTGACACCGTTATTGTGCTCTGCTTGACAAGTACACAGCAGCAGATTAGTAAGTCAGTCTTAGAAGACATGAGTAGTTTATTCCAATGCAAACATTAGTATGCTTTATTCAACATACTTAATCTATTTCTTTAAGAAAAGCAATTTCAGTCTGATATTACGTTGAAAAAGTTGTACACAAATGCGATATTCAGACACTGTCTTCATCTGAGTAACAAGATTCCCCACCTGAGTCATCTATTTCTGAAGCTCCTCCAGATCTACCATGTTCTACCAGCCTGCGCTGTATGACAGATGTGCCGCAAAAAAGACAGCACATCTGTCTTTTTTGCAGATGTGCTGTACTTTTTCCATCTGCCAGTGATGAACAGCTTTCTGTCATCACTCAGAGCTTGGGAAATTGATGAATATGCTTTAAATATGCTCTCTGGATTATAGATGACTGGTCTGAGATGTTACTTTGTCTTCATGATGTTGTTTGTTCACTCATCTTGTCTAACAAACCTTGGCGTCCTTTGAAAAACAGCTTTATTTAGACTGAGTTTAAATTACACACAGATGGATTTTGAAGACAGCAAAAATATGTGTTAGGCTTTTCTTTGTTCCTGCAAAGTAACACAATTTGAAAGGTTACATTTAATATAAAATACGTAACAACATCAACTTTATGAAAAACTTTCAAATTATCGTTTCCTTAACGTTCTGATTTTAACAGGATTTTCTTTTGTCTCTTTTCAGGTTAATTTGAACAGTTGTTATCATGCTCTATGTTGTGTGTGCGTAGCTTCCTTTTTTGTGGAACCAATCACTTGAGCATATTAGGTAAATTAAAACATCTTTGGCATCGGGAAGGTCTGGAGCGCCAGCAGCTCTCCGCTGTCTGGTGACGCTCTTCCTTCCTCTCCCACCCAGAGGAGGTTGAGCTTCACCACAGCTTAGACCGCATTCAGCGAGACAGTGCCGATATACTTTCTCTGACAACTGCTTTATTATTGAAGATATTTATTTTTTCTCACCTGACAACGTTCGTCTGCTCTGGAATACGTTATGCGTAAAAACGCGCGTCGCCGTCACGCAGCGGCGCCGCTTTAGGTGTGGAGTTCCAAAAGTTCCTGTAGGCAAGTGATTTCGTGGAAAACGTGTTTTATTTTTCCAATGAGGATTACACAAAGCATGGGGATCTTGTGGGTGTTGGTATTCTGCTTCTGTGACTTATCAGGTGAGGAAGAGTTTATTAAAAATATGGCAGCAGATAAACTCAGAGAATGTTTAGCTGTATGAGGAAAACCGTGAAATGTACCATTTGTTGCCGTCAGCTAACAATTTATGACTTAAGTGAATTTGCAATTATAATAATTTGATATAGTATCATAAACTTTGGCATGATAGAGTTTAGTTCAATAAAGTCTCAGGGGAAAACGAAGCTCATCCAAGTTTCCTCCCATTGTTCTGTGGACTCTGTGGCTTCACATGCAGGGAGAAGGGATGTAGGGTAGCAGACCTTTAATGTGTTTGGCACGACTTAACAGATAGGGATATATCTCAGGTAACTGTTGTAGTATCAGTCTAAAGTATTTATATCTGTGTCTTTTACTTCGTTTTTTTTAAAAAGCCTTTTTGAGGTTGTAGGTCCAAATGAAACCCTAAATTGTTGGTCGGATCGTTTCCTGACATTTTTGGGTCACGCGGCTTTAATCAGTCGTGTTTTGAGATTGAGGTTTAGTGTTTCAAAAGAACATCTCAGAACACCAAAAACAACTCGCACAATAGTTTTTGAAGCCAAATGTTGTTCTTTGATTGAGGATTGGAATAATTTGATCACTTATGCAGAATGTATGTGACTCAAAGAGGAGAAAGTAAATGTGAATAAATCTGAGTGCAGAAATGTTTGGCTAATGTTTGCACAGAAATCAACCTGTTCTCATAAAATTTGTAATACAATACTAAGCTTTGCAACACTGACATTCGTTTTGAGACACAAGAATAACAGGACCTAAACTTATTGCTTGAAAACAAAAAATAAATAAACAAAACAACTATCCTGTTTTTAATTGGCACTTCAATTTTTTAAACAATCCAGTTGTGCATTACATTTTTATGCATAAGTTAAAATGTTAATTTCTCATTTTTAAATATTACACTGGAATAAAAAGTTGTTCCAACAAAATAAATTGCTTTTGACCACATCTAATTAAATTAAGTTTATTGAAGTCAATTTACTAAGTCTGCTTAACATTACAACTTCATTCTATAAATAATTTTGGATTTTTTTTTTATTCTTCCTTGCTACTTATGGAAGCAATTTATTTCAGTTTCAACTTTCTTCAGTGCACCAGTAAGATTTCCTATCATAAAAATCCATAATGGTGGCCTTGCATATAAAAACTAACCAGCAGTAAAAAAAAAAAAGCAGACAGAAAAAGAAAAATGTAACTTGCACTTCTGAATGATTCTCCGATTAACTGATTTACAGCAAACTCCAAACGTACTTTACATCTGTTGTTTTAGCGTTTGAGATCACAGAGAAAAACATTGACTTGTGTTGCTAACAGTAGCTAGCATCATTACTGAGGTTTTCAGTCAGAAATTCTGTTGTTTGAATCTAACTAGAATATATTAATCTAGCTAAAGTCGGATATGAACTGAATATTCTGGATGTATGTTGAGTTGTTTATTTTTTCAGATCAAATAACCAACTATGAAAACAGCTGATGTTTTCATTATTTATTAATTATACATCACAGTTAATCTCCTTCTGTTTACTTTGTATTGTGTCAAAATGTCTTTTAGGTATCAGTACACGCTGCCAATGTATCAACTGTTTGAGATCCATGACTAATTAGTTTAACATTTTATGATACATAAATTGTATTTGACCAGGAAATTACTGCATGTGAATATATATGTATGTGTGTGTATAAGTAATTATTTAACAACAAAATTAAAATTAGTATCTCACAGTTTTGAGGAGTAGTTCCCCATTTTGACCTCATCTTTGTTTAGTAAATAATGGCAATGGGTTACTTGTGGTATATTATTTTAATGTTTAAACTCTGGATCTGACGTAGGGTGTATTTTCTTTTTCTCTGGACTTTAACTACCCATCCAGTTATGGATCTCAATGTAAAATAGGTGTATACTGGACACATATTTAGCATACAGCAAATGTTATGTGCTGTCCTGTAACGCAGGTGCAGTGATGGACTTGACGATGACCTCAACAGCAAAGGTCACCAGCGTCAGCCACTTCACCATCTCCTGCATCAATGGTGAGCACAGCCCTGCAGAGGTCAGGTTGAATATCAGGAGAGATAACAGTATCCTGAAATTATCAAAACCAACCAGCTTTAAAGTGCAGAAGGAGTCTCACAGAGTTGTTGTGGCAAAGGATTTCCATGAAATTGAGAATGTTGGAATTTTCTACTGTGAGACCCCGGAGGAGTCACCACTTAAGCTCACAATGATAAACAACTTTCTTGGAGGTATGTTCAGCTTTTAGACAACTGGATTTGAAGTGTGAGTTCATTCATGTTGCTGGAAAATCATTGGTGGTCTTTGCATTTCCAGCTACTTTTATTCCAAAGTTCCTCACAATGACTGTGAACAAAGGAGAGACTGCACATCTCAGCATGGAGGTGCTGGGCGCTGAGCGGAGGGACGTGACCTGGAAATTTAACGGTAAGGGAAGCACAGAAAAACTCCAGAAGCTGGAGGGAAATTCAAAACACATTAAAAGACGATCCAGATAAAATACTCACAGAAATATAATGAAGGAAGTGAAAACAGAAACTATACTCTACAGTGTATTGTATAATATTTTTCTTGTTTTCAAAGGAAACTACTATTATATAACACACTGGATTGAAGTGACTAACAGCACTGCTACGTTGACAGTGGAGAATGCGACTTTGGCCAATCAAGGCATCTACAGCGCCAGCTATTTTGGGGACAGCCCCCTCCACGGTGCCTGGATGAGACTTATCGTTAGAGGTTTGTTAAATTTAACACACTCCACCAGTTGCTATGTTGGAGCATATCTGGGTGAAGATGTCAGACTGCTTGCATGCAAGTGTGGTAGGATCCATGATCTTTCTTGTCTTTTGTCACACTACAACCCCAAAGTTAAGCATTTATTGGTGTTGTTAACAAAAAATAGTGCATTTCCCTTTCAGAGTCCATCCATGTGTAATTTAATCCCTGCATGCATAAAGCTGTTTTGTGAAGGTCTCTTAGCATTGTGGGAAAAAGTCAGAAAACAAACATCATGAAGACTAACACAGGAAAAGTTGTTGAAAATTGAAAGCAGGTTAGGTTATAAAACAAAATGTCATAGTTCAATCAATCAACAGAAAAACTTACCATGACTGGCAGCAGTTAACAGACCATAGTAACTAGTAACCTAGTAACTCTGGAGGAGCAACAGAGTTCCAAAACTCAAGTGGGATAATTTCTAAGAAAGAACAGCTATTAGTCATATGCTTCACAAATCTGGTTGTTATGGAAGAGCTTAATGAAAAAAGCCATTGTTTTTAGAAAGTCACAAGAAGCCCCAATGTTTGCAGTTTGTCCACATCCTATGCTGGAGACGGCAGTAGAAGATGCTTCTCTGGTTTCTGACCTACAGTATCTAATGGATGCTATGTGGAGCGAAAAGCCAGCAAACATTAGCCCGATGGTGAAACATGGTGGTGCAGCATTATGCTCTAGTTATAGTAGAAACATGAATACATGTGTGTCAATGTTTGGAGAAAAATAGGCAAAAATACAGACTCTAGAAAGGCAAAGATGGTAGAGACAGACAACCTAAAACCTGCTGCTGTAACTTCATCAAAATGTGATTCTATAAAAGATTGACTCTGGGGAGCTGAATTCAAATAAAAGTCACTCTGTTGACATTTTTTTTCTTTCATTTTCTTTTTATTTAAAATTTTTTTGCAGTCGTCTTTAAAACAATGTGCTATTTCCTTTCTACGTTACAGTGCTGTGGTTCTCTGGTTTTGTTGATACATTGTGATAAAGTGTGACACCAAACTGATGCATGCATTGCATGTAACTGAACTGCACTTTGTGACTGTGTGTGATGCAATAGATGAATAAGAAGCACATTGTGCAGTATGAGGTTAAAAAAGGCTCTTTGAAAGCGGGAATCTTTTATTTAAGAGTGGTGGAATTGCACTAACCATCAGTTTCACTATCTTGCATGGAGGCCATGTGCAGCAACAACTGCAACTAACTACTTCCAGCTTCTGTTGATCATTCCAACAGCTTGAATTAATTTTTGACCATTGCTTTGTATGAGCCAGACTTAACTATGCAATAATTTTTTGGTTTTCTTAAATAGGTTCCTTGCGATATATATTTATGAAAAGCCTTTTATTGGAAAAAAGATTTTCCCTCGGAAAATAAATAGCCACGCTATTTCCTAAAACCACTGTGCTTTTATTGTCTTACTCTATCACACATTAGTGGTTTTCTTCCAAGTTTACTGTGTTAATTCAGAATTATTTCATTAATTGTGGAAAGCTTTCTTGGCCCAGATGTTGGAGCCGGCCCAAACCATAATACTACCTCAGTACCAGATGATATTGCATTCCAGTGTGAGAGATTTTCCCTTCATGTTTCTCATAGCTTCACAAAAGCTGCTGTGAGTTCTCCAGCTAGTAATGTTTCAGCTGAGCTTACACTCTTATAGAGAGTTGCAAAACAAACCCTTGACAATTTGATTTTATGTCTGATGTGGAAAGAAAGAAGGTGATGCCTGTGATTTTTAAAACCAAATGTATTCTGTGGATGTTTTTCGCCTTTTTGCTGACATTCAGATAGAGGTATGAATCTGCTTCTCACCCCAGTGGTTTGAACAAAACATAAAAAAGCAGAACATGTTGCTCTAAAAAACACTCACGCGGTTGCATATTCAAAAAACATTTATTAGTTGCCTCCTGGCTTGTGTCCTTGCTATTTTTGCTTCATTCTTAAAACTCTTCCTTTCATAAAACTTGCTTACAAATTACAACTTGTTGCTCAGGTGTTCTCATTGGTTAATTTTCATTAGTTGATGTTCAGTCTCTTTATTTAATCTACACTGGAATTTTTGAAGATTCAAAGTTTTCCAAAACCCAGATGTTCTGGAGAATTGCTCACAGTGGGCTTAAGGTTCACGATTTTGTGTTTGTTCTACTTTTTCTATTTGTTCTGTATTTTTTGCAGTTAATATAATGTATCCATTGTTTGTAAAATGGAATGGCAATGCTAAGTTAACAAAAATCGCTTTCCAAACGAATGGTTGTTGAAGCAAACGTTTCTGCATGTTGGCTGTTTGAGAGGATTGTTAGGAGCTACAGAGAAGCTCCTGAACAAGGTTTCTTGTCTGTTCTGTTGTTTTAATGTCAACATCAACAACTTACTTTATTTTTTTTTTCTTTGGTTTTGTTTTGTTGTGATGAACTGGAGAAATGCTATTTTTCTATCTATGTAATTTGTAATCAAATGGACATATAATTAGAGACTGAATGGATTGTGGTGATGTAGTTACACTAAAATATAAAGTTGTGTGTGTTCCTGACCTAAGGAGTACCGTATTTTTCAGACTATAAGTCGCTACTTTTCCCATGCCGCTTATGGCCCGGCGCGGCTTTTCTGTAGATTTTCCTTCAACCACCAGGGGGCTCTCTAGCGGAAAGTGAATCATTGAAAGTCAGACTTGGAAATCAAAGAAGAAAGCGCTAACTGTCATTTAGCACATGCTAGCAGCAGGCAGGACGGAGAAATGTTTTCAAACTCAGACCCCTCATCATGGAAACCACACGAAGAAGTTCATATGATGCAACTTTTAAGTTGAAGGGCATCGATCTGGCAGTACGGATCGATAGCCGCTGTAAGCTCTGCGTCAATCCATGGTTCGGCATTGGAGACGCAGAGCTGCGGCCTTAATAGCAGATTTATAAAAGGTTGTAGCCCGGTGCGGCTTATATATGTAGGTTTCAATGTGTATTTTAAAAAAAACGTTGTGGGTGCGGCTTATAGGGAGGTGCCTATATAGTCGATATATAGTAGAGAAGTGGGCCAATATAGGAGCCTTGAGGAATCTTTGCTAGCTTTGCTAACACACTAGCTATGCAGCAGATGCTTAAACAATAAAACACATATAAAGAAATTACTTTTTAGTCATATCAAAAACGTATCAAGTCATGACAGAGTAAGAAACTGATTTTATAATAAAGTACTTTATTTCTGCAGACTGTCCCAGTAAAAAGTGGGGTCATAACTGCGATAAAGACTGCCCAGAGTGCCTTAACGGAGGAGTTTGTCATGATTTGGATGGGGATTGTCTCTGCCCTCCTGGATTTATGGGGACACGCTGTGAGACAGGTTTGTACTACACTGAGACCAAATACAGCAAAATAATATCCAGAAGAGTCAACTGTCTGTCTGCATGTCTCTTAGAAATATACAAAAAAGGTCATCTGTATTTTTAAAATGTGCTTTATCTAAACAGCTGGTCTATGTAAATGTTATGATCTGTAACGTTTGGATTGTGAGGTTTTGCTTTCACTATAACGTCAGTGACTATTGTGTGCCAAAACGTAAATAATTGAAAAGATGTTTCAGCAGCTTTTCTGGCTGGTGATCCTGACACATCGGCTACATTCAGGGTGTTTTGCAATTCAATTTGAACGACAGCACATTTCTAGGAATACAAATAAATACATTTGGGATTTTTATCTTCCACTGATGGGGAGCAGCCTGCAGGGCAGGAATGTTTGGGAGAAACTGCCAGGAGTCCTGCAGAAACGACCACAGCAACAACTGCAAGCAGATTCGCTTTTGCCTCCCAGACCCTTACGGCTGTTCCTGTGCCAGCGGCTGGTTTGGGAAGCTCTGTGAAAAAGGTGTGTAGAACCTAACTTTCCTCAAAGCCATATTAGATCTGAATTCAGCTATCTAAATTGTGTATGGTGTTTGGTTTGCCTTTTTTTTCAGCTTGTGTTAATGACACATATGGGCCAGACTGCCGGTTAAGCTGCAAATGCCAGAATGAAGGAGTGTGCAACCGTTTCAGTGGGTGTCAGTGTCCACCAGGATGGAGAGGACAGAACTGTGAGAAGTCTGGTGAGCATCATAACAGACATATTAACCCTTTACGTAAAAATAAAAAATAAATGCTCTACTATTCTGAGTTAAGGCAACAAAAAGAAAATAGCAGTCTCACATCATTTTTGAAAGTCTATGTATTGCTCACTAAACATTTGAAAGCTGGAATTGTAAAAGGCAAATCAGCTTTTATGTAGTGATAAATACACCAAATAATAAAAATGATAAAACTGTATTTTTCAATTTTTTTACCATGACTCAAAATCAAAACGTTCAAAATATTCCTATAGATTAAACTGCAGCCTTTTCATTGATCCAAATATTTTCCATTCTTTTCCAGAACGGGCTCCTCAGATTTTGGAATTGGATTGTGACCTGGAGTGTAATCTGAATTCCAGTCCTAAAGTCAAATGCTCAGCTACAGGCAACCCCCTGCCCAGCCACAACAGCTTTGAGCTTCGAAAGTTGGACAACACTGTGCTGAAGGTAGGTAGACCAGAAGCAGTTAGTGATAAATAAATAAAAAATATATTGAAATTCAGCCTGCATGTAGGTGGACTTAACAAGTGATGCAATTCTAACTACCAGTGTTACTCTAATGCTGGTAGTTAGAGTGTCTGTGTCTGTTAGAGTGCCTGTGTCTGTTCTGGTGACACAGGTGTCACCAGAACTATTTATGTTAGCAGCTTATAGTAATGTAAGACATCTTTTTTTTCTTTTAACATTTTTTCTGCAGACAACTAGTTCAAGTTTTAGTTTTCTGGGTTAAGCAACTCTAAAACAAGTTTCCTCTAAAACATTATTCAGAGAACACCACCAGTCACTCCACTCAAATTACACAACTTTTTCTACAGCTAGCAGATGTACATAAAAATGCTACAGGTAATTACGGCTCAAACGTAAATTTGGAGAGAGCTCTAGTTAATTCAGTTTTTTTACAGTTTGTGGATGTGAGACAATTTGTACTGTTGTTTTTTTTGTCATTTTTGTTTGTTTTGTAATGCATATTTTTGTTTAAAAACATCATGCTTCCTCAAAGACTGGCAGTGATTTCACGGCCTGGCTGCTGATAGTGGTGTGCCATATATCCACTGCCCCCTCAATCATTCTTGTGTTATTCTTTCATATGATGTTAAGATTTTGTCTTGCTTAATAATCCTGCTGCTACAAAATGTTTCAGGAAAACTCTGCTCTCTTTTCTTTCACAAATTGTAGTCACTTTTCCTAATAGTGCAAATTTCTTTTCAAGCCTCCCCTAATCCCCTGTAATGTTGCTTTGTGTCAGATAATTCAATTCATAATTTAATTAGTGCTTTGGTAACAGCAAAAAGGCAAAGAAACGTGTGAAATATCAGAGAACGGATGAGAAGAAATGTTCAGAAAAAGGCATAAAGACCCAGCAGTTGTAAGACATTGGGACAAAAGCTTCAGAAATGTGGAAGTTGAGGGGGAAATTTTACTTCAACTGTGCCTTGACTGATGCTTTCAAAGCTGGGTCACATTTTGAGGAAGTCAACACAACAATGGTTTGACCAGATAAGGCTGTATCACTCTGCATTGCAGCAGTCACCATGCATTGCCTTGATGTGATATGTTCAGACTGTTATTGTTACTGCTCTGTTTCCTTAATAACAGAAACAATCTGATGAATAGTTGTGCCAGCATTTCCCACAGGAACAAAGAACGTTTTCCTTGGGAGGACATTCTTGAGGAAAAGTCAAGCAGGAGCAGAAGTGGGCACAGGAAATGAACATGTGGCTTTCATCCTGTATTGCTCAGCCATTTTCCATCTTTTTCATTTAGGCCTCTAAGACAATCCAGGAGTCGAATCGCAGCACAGCCTTGTTTGAGATCCCTCCACTCAGTGCAAAACAAGGAGGATTGTGGGAGTGCCGGGTGTCCACCAATGGAGGCCGGGACTCTCGCAAGTTCAACGTTACCATTAAAGGTCTGAGTGTGGAGTGTCTTTTGAGCAGTGCTTACGTGTGTGTGCAAAGGGTACATTTTGTCACATTTGTTGTGAATCATCTCATGTTTCTACACAGTGCCCCCAGTGCCAACTACAGCCCCAAAACTACTTGAAAAAAGGAGTAAGCAGCTGCTGGTGATGCCAGTGGAGTCACACAAAGGCGATGGCCCCATAATCTCAACCAAACTTCTGTACAAGCCTGTGGAAAACAGAGACTTTTGGTCCTCAATTATAGGTAGGCTGAGAAAAACATAAAGCCAGTACAATTGCTTTTATGATATTTATGTTTTAGCGATTTTCCACCTTAGCAGTTGCAAAAAATGGAGTCCCAAATGTTGTAACCTGTTAGCCAAAGCCAAGAGAATTATCAGAGCAACAAAGCTTCGCTTAAGTTGGCGATGAAAGGAGAAGGGATAGCAAAACAATAGATTACAATTAATCATAAACACAGAAACTGCTCACAAAACTAATATTTGTGAAAAACATACATAAAATACTCTTCATAATAATCTCTAAACAGATGGTCATGAGAGGGACCAATATCCACATTTGTAGTTGCTTAAACTAAAATGTATCTGATTAGACATATTTACATTAATAACATTAAGGTGTATTGGAACAGGGACACATCTCAAAGCAGCAGGACACCATTAAAGACCTGGACTGCCAAACTCTAAACTAAACATCACAACCGCAATTGAAATGTTTGGTAATCGTATCATCTCTTCATTTTGTTTCAGTTTATAGTGACAAGGAGCCCATCACTTTGATGAACCTGGAGCCCTCAACAAGGTATCGCGTACGTGTCCAGCTGAGTCGTCCTGGGGAGGGAGGAGAGGGAGAATCTGGACCAGAAGCTGTCATGGAGACAGACTGTCCTGGTGAGACCAATTTAGAACTGAATTGTCAGTTCAGACAGCCACACACGTTCAAAACAAAAGCTAAAAAAAAAAACACCAGGAGCACAATCAGGCATATTCTGGACAGGGAAAACTATCAGAGGATAAAGACATAATTTCATTAAACATGAGTTAGTATTGTAATCATAACAAATGAAACAACCTTGTTATTATGTGCATGCAAGAAAAATGTTGAAAAAAGAAATAGTAGAGAAAGAATAATAAGATTCACTTAACTACATATTATTACAGTTACTATATTATTACAGTTACACTTTAATTACACTATAATTATGCAAGAATTAACCACATTTTTATGCTATATGAATGGACATTGTAAAACTTAACTCAAAACACCTGTTTAAGGGAAAGTAATTATTCTCATAGGACAGATATTATCCAAATGTGAAACTAAAGTTGACAAAACATAACATAAATCTCAACATCACCCACAGTGCAACCACTCCCAAGGTCTCTAGATGCATTGAAAAGGGTCCAAATAAAACTAACTGGAAGCAAACCCTGAAAGAACAGAGCAAAAAAAACGAGAGTTCACAAGTGCAAATGAGGCAAATGATTCAGGTGGGGGGCATGGAGGCTGGCCCAACAAAGCTGCAAGTTCAGGTGGGGAGCTGAATGGTCCAACGATGAAGCTCTGGAGGGTGGGTTGGACCCCATTGTGAGAAATGACAGAAATAGTAGCTGGCCTGGAAGCTGACGGATCTGGCAAAGAGGATTAGAAATGGAGGCCAAGTAGCTGTGGAAGTAAACGAGGAGCCCTCTACAGCTACGGAGGTTTGAGCAGAATACAGCCATAGGACTGCATGGTAATTCTGGAGGATAACTTGTGGGCCATAGATGAACTAGCTCCTAAAGCATAGCAACAGTCAGATCTGGGTTCATACTTAAACCACTTAAAGAGTCTTTGGCAGGAGCAAAATCATTTCTGACAAAGTTTCACGTTTTTGGTTGTGTCTGTGATGCTTGAATCTGTAGCAGAAAGATTCAAGCATGACTCTTGAATCGTGTTTAGACTGCAACACGATTGCAACTGTCTAAACACGTTGCAGTGTTTAGACAGCAGTGGCAGTAAAGTATTGGACGAAGGGAAGGTACATGGACATGAAGCATGGAGTTGCAGGGTGGGAGGAATATTATCTTTTTCAATCATAGAAAGCTGAGCCCGTGGTTTACTAAATTATCACATATGTTCCAAAACCTTGATAAGCTTAACTTTGAAGTCCTTTTTCAGGTCTGATCTTTTTTATCAAGATTTGTTCCACTGATGAAACCAAATGCAAGATTGAGGTAGGCAAACAGCCAAAGGAGATGGAAAATAGAAACGTAAAAATGACATCAACCAAATATAGTTGGGAGAAGGAGTGAAGTCATGTCAGGTGGCATGAGTTGAAATAACTTGCATGGAGACATAGGAGACATAACAGAATGGTAGAAAATGAGAGGGACAAAAGTATAAGACAAGTTAGAGACGTTTACTGGTGGAAATTACTCAACAAAAACAAAAATTAAACACAGAGATCAGGAAACAGAAATAGTAACAAAATCATAAGCCAACACAAAACATGCCAAGGGGACTTCACCATTATAATACTTCCCAAAACTCAAAAAATAGCAAGACTATTGACCTAGAATGACCTATTTACTCTGAAATATTGAAGGTGGCATATTTGTTCTTTAGTCCATGTAGATATGTTTCAAATCTTATGTTTAAGAAATGAGAGGTAAAATGGAGAAGACTGTGTCATTGTTAAAGTTTTCCTCTTTGAACTTGCAGTGCTAACCTTTGCTGTCCCAGTTTTCACCCTTTATTTATTACTTTCTTTATGCTTTTTCAAATCCCCTTCACATTTTCCATTGGCTTGAGATCAGGGCTTTGTGACGCTCATGCCAAGACATTGATTTTGTTGTCCTTACGCCGCTTTGTAACAACTTTGGCTGCATGCTTTGAGTCATTATCCATTTGGAACACTCATTTGCACCCCAGCTTTAACTTTCTGGCAAATCTGTTTAGATGTTGCTTCAATATTTCCACTTAATGTTCTTTCCTCTTAATGCCATTCATTTTATGAAGTGTACCAGTTCTTTCTGCAGCTAAAACGCACCAAAGCTTGATGCTACTGACTTTGCCATATTTGGGATGGTGTTCTGAGGCTTACAAGCCACCCATTTTTTCGTCCAAATCTAGCGATGGTCATTATGGCCAAACAGTGTAATTGTTTAGTTTAGATGCAGAGAACATGCTTCCAAAAATGAAAGTCTTTGTATATGTTAGTAAACCTGCAATCTTATATGACTTTTGGATGAATGGCTTCTTCCTCGCAGGGTGACAGTTTAGCCCATGGTTGACCAGGACACGTTCCACTGTAAATAATGACACTGTCTTAACTTCTGCAGCCAGCATCTTCATTCGATGTTTGGATTTTATTCTGCACATTGTGAACCAATCTGCTTCTTGAGGAGTGTTATGGTTCGACATTCCCACCACGTTTAAACTTGCGTTTAATTGTTGGAAGAGATGAAAGCAGCACCTTCGAGCATCTGGACATTGTTTCAACGGATGAACCAGAGTTGTGCAGCTTCACAGTTGTTTTCCTGATATCTAGGATGATTTCTTTTGACCTTCCTGTCTTGTCAAACTGGAAACCAGCAGGCTCCAGGCGTGGCCTTAAAATACATTCACACTTGTGCAATTAATTCAAATGTGTCAGTTAACCCTTCAGAAATGTCCAAAGCCATAATATTGTCATTTGGGCTTTCCAGATGACTCTCTTAAAGAGACAGTAAACATTATGTATGTAAACGCCATTAAAAAATTTTCACATATTATTTTTCTTGATTGTGGCATTTAGCAAATAGAAATTAATTTGGTCATTCTAACCGACCGAATCAAAATAAGTTTGGACTGATTTAACTTCAGACAGTAAGAAATAAAGGTTTACGTAGTGCATGTAAACGTCTGGCTTTAAGTGTAATTAGCAATTCTAACTTACTGTTTCTACTTGTTTGCTGCAGAACCCACGGTTCAGCCCGAGATTGAAAATAGGACAGTAGACGGCCACAATGCTAAAGTGTGGTGGCGACTACCTACCAACAGTGACATCACTCCTGGCACAGCCACTGGATTTTTAGTGCAGCTCTTTGAACCCCCACCGTACAATGAAAAACTTTTGGAGAAGACCACCCTGCTCAATGTGCTCTCTACAGAGTTTCACAACCTGAAGTACCATCATGACTACAGTGTGGTGGTGCGCCTCATCAACTGTGGCAGCCAGGGGCCAGCCTCCAAACCTTTCCTCTTCCACATCAACAGTCAGGGTAAATGGAAGCCTCTGGTTTCTTTTATTGCTCAATTTTTTTTATGGTTGTGGAAAAGTAAATGAGATATGCAAATTTTACTGTTAAAATAGTTAAATGGATATGTACAGATGTGCGGAGACCTTACAAGACAAACTGGAGCTACGAGGTCCAACTTTTGTTCTTTTACACAATTTAAATAATTCTGACACAAAAATGTTGGTGTTTCAAATAACAAATCAAAGCTACCGAAAGCCACAAAAACGTATAAAACACAAACTAAATGAAAATGTAAAAAAAAAAAAATCTTATTCTAGCTTTTTTATTTTTGTTACAAAACTTGTTCTAAAATAGCTAATAGTAACTATGTGCATTTCAGGGCCTTCACCTCCCCGCAGCGTCCAGGCCCAAGCCCTTTCCACGTCGGCCATCCAGGTGAGATGGCAGCCCCCAGAAAACCCAAACGGAGGCATAATTAAATATGTAATAGAGTACCAGCCAGTCGGCCAAGGCAGCCCTCATCACTGGCTGGACATCGACAGGAACAAAACCTCAAAAGACGTGACGGCGCTCAACAGCAGCACCCTCTACCAGTTCAGAGTAAGAGCTTGCTCCAAAGTGCCTGGGGAGTGGAGTACATTTGTTCAGGAGAAGACACAAGGAGATGGTAAGGAGGAGCTTGTTTTCTATGTTTAACTGTTTTTGGTTAAACAGTTGGATGTAAAAATTCTTTGAAAGAATAGAGCTTTGGAACCTATGTCACTGCGCGTGACGTTTATGTCGCTCGGCGCCATCTTTTGAGGCTAAAACAAAATTTTTCCGGTGTTTTTATTGTGTTACCGCCGTATCCTCCTCTTCCATAATGCTGAAAAGCAGTTTGAAACAATGTGGGCTACATCGCGAAAAGCTTCTCCCAGAAGGCAAGCAACGCTACATGGAAAAAATAGCTAATATTGGACATATCGATCCATTTGAGATAAAAAGTTGAAGCAGAAGCCCCGATCATTTACCTCATTTGACATTCCCAGACATATTTGCAAACCTGGTCTGTGGTGTCAGTGCTTACACCGCGAATCAGTTCAAGGATTATAAGTCAATGGAGGCACATGTCTAGTTACGAATGGCACGGTTCATGATTTGGACATTTTTACCTCCCCAGCCCTCTGCCCCCGAATTGCAAATACGTTGTGGTTCGAACAAAGGTAAGCTCTGAGCTGCTTCATTTTATATACGTTCATAATGTACATTATTTTACAGTCAATCACAATGTTACGCAGCCCCTAAGGGAACATGGAGAGAGAGAGAGAAAAAGAAATCCCTACTTATTTTCTCGAGATCCCGACTTAGTTTCAAGAGATACCATGAAATAAAAGAAAAAGTCGGGATCTGGAGAAAATAAGTCGGGATTTCTTTATTTTTCTCTCCATGTCCCCTTAGAGGCTCCGTATAAACTGAAGGTGTATAAACACCCGGCAAAATCATAGCAAAAAATTACGGCATAACAGCAACAAAGCGAATTTAGACACTCACCAGAATGGAAATGTCTGCAGCAAAGTGTTAGGTATCTGGGGATGTTGGAGAATGTAATGTCAGGACGCCTCACCGCTGATACCCAGGCCATTCATCTCCTTTACATTACCTCCGATACGTTAGCTCTGATACGTTAGGCCCCCTCGCGTTGTTTCCAGGCAGGAAAACAGTGAAATCAAAGTCCTTTTTCCATCTTTTTACCGTTGTGGTCGTGTGACCGGACATTGCACCCAGTAACACAGCAAGTCAGCACCATTGCTAAATTATTTTTAAGTAACCGAGATTCAAAATATCTGAGACAGTCGCTTTCGCCGGTTATGTTTATGTTTATAGCCTCACAAAATGGCGCTGATATTCCTCCGTCTACAAGAGTGACGTCACGTTTCAAAGCTCTATTGCATAGCTTTAACATTGTATAAGCAAAACACAATCAAAACACTGCATCTCAGGGCACAAAAGGAAAGAGAAAACCCCAATGTCGTTGGGTTGCTTTTCCAATTATGATAAGAAGAATGTAAAGACTTTTATTGTTTCTTTTGAGGTAGGTTTTATGTTCTTTTTTGATAAAATTGGCCATTGGAACGGAAGTTCTTAAGATGACTACTAAAACTATATCTGCTGCTTCTTTAGATTCAAGTAATCTTTCTTCTCATTTTTATTATTTCTTTGTCTCTTCTATGAAAACAGACTCTCAGATTTTAGCACCAACCACCCAAGGTGTTTCTGGAAAGCCCACCGGGGACGGCAATCAGCTCCTGGTGGCAGTGGTGGGTTCAGTAACTGTTACCTGTGTGACCATACTGCTCGCCCTGCTGGCTCTGTTCTACATCAGGAAGATGCTGCTCAACCGTCGGCGCACATTTACCTACCAGTCTGGATCGGTGAGGGTGTGCAAGTATTAACTTTGGAACTTTGGAAAAACGTTTCTCAAGACTGCATATGAAAACAAAACATTCACATTTATTTGCTTATTTGCTGGCGTTTATGTTAGGGAGAAGAAACTATTCTGCAGTTTAACTCAGGAACCCTGACTCTAACAAGAAGACCCAAGCCCACACCAGAACCGCTCACCTATCCAATCCTTGAATGGGAGGACATTAAATTTGAAGACGTCATTGGAGAGGGCAACTTTGGCCAGGTTTAGACTCCTATTTAATTTTACTACTTTGATCAATGTTATTGGTATGAATGGCAATCAAGCTTTTAAGCAATTAAGTTAACCATATTTTCATAACAGGTCATTAAAGCCATGATCAAAAAGGATGGCAACAAAATGAGTGCAGCCATCAAGATGCTAAAAGGTAAGTACTTTTCAACATTTTCAACCAACTCAACTTTAATTATACTTTTCTTGAAATGAGACACATAGTTTGATATTTAAAATGGTCTTGATCAAACATTCTCAAGGTTATTGAAAGCCCAGGTCTTACTTTGGATATTAGCTGCTTTTAAACTCATTTTGTCCTTCTACCTGATCATGAAGGACAAAAAGTGGAACTAAAACAGATCTACATTGTTTACATATAGTGACACTGATTCTTTTCTTAGTTGTCCAATGTATCTAGAGAGAAAAGAGCTGCAATTTAGGAATCTTTTTCATTGCCAAATGACTGAGAGATCAGAGGTTAGAAGCTTAACAAACATTTACATAAAAATGTTTAGATAGTGTTCTGAATATTTGTGAATAAGCCACTAATACCCATAGAAAAGCTTGAAAGATTTTTAAAAGACAAGTCTGAGATTCTAGTGAACACCTGTGAGATTTATTCTGAAAAATTAGTTTTGCTTTAGTTTTGTGTAACAATGTGAAGCATGCTGTTCTGCCTGCAGAGTTTGCCTCAGAGAATGACCACAGAGACTTTGCTGGAGAGCTGGAAGTGTTGTGCAAATTGGGCCAGCATCCCAACATTATCAACCTGATAGGAGCCTGTGAAAACAGAGGTGAGTGAGCGACATCTAGTGGTGCATTTGGGTCTGGAATTGTTTTGGGTGATGCTGTCATGGCAACAATCCCAAAACTGTTCCACTATGGAGCCCCTAAATAAAATCCTGTGCATCTATTTGCTGACACATCTCACCACAATAAGTTATGAAGTAATAAAGTAAGCTTTGTTTACCTAATTTTAAATCTTAAATGAAAAGAGCATGACAATGCTGGAAAAAAAGTCCTCAAACTTGAAAAGGAAAACTGTGAGTAATCTAGTTTGCAATTTCTATCTTGTGAGAAAATATGAACGTTTTGGGCTTCATACACGTTGCTTTCTTAAATTAATATTTCCCATCATTCCACCTCATATTTTGCATATTAAACATAGCAGTGGTAGCATCATACATTGAAACAATGCATGATAAATACATTGAATTTGGTTGTAACGTAACAAAATGTGAAAAGGTTTTGAGGCTCATACATTTGTCAGGTACTTGATGTTACAGTATAAAAAACGTAAGAATATATTTTTGTCAGAACTGTTTTTAATAAAGAACATCCAGGTTTTGGTTTTTTCCATGAAAATTAGTTTGAACAATTTTGTAATATTAGTAATTATAATGATAATAAGTGGCCATTCCTCCCAATTGTTTTCTGTCATATTTGAATTGAAGTCTTCAGAAGGAAGGAATCCAAAATGAAAACCTCTCGACCTGCAGAGGCTCGGAGGGATTTGACCAGGCATCTCACTTCTTTGCTGTTTTTCAAAGGCTGAACTGATGCTAGTTCCTGCCATGATGTATCAGTTTCTTTTAATAGCATTCCAGCCCAAATAATATGATTATTTTTGTTTGATCGATAACACATGAGAGGGGAAATTTAGCGGTAAGCACATTAGATGGAGCATAACTAATCCAATTTAGCCTTGAAATATAAATGCTTAACAAATTCAAGAATCCACATCACAAATCTACTGAGTAATATGAAGAATAGGGGCAAAGAAACAAAAAGAGCTTTGCTAGGTTATTGTGAATATTTACAACAAATATGTGGAAGCTAAATATGATTTCTAGGGGAAACAGTGGAGAAGCTGTGGGTTAGTAATTGAAGGAATAAATAAGGAGCTAAACAGTGGAAAAAAATTATTTGCATATAATTTACAAGTGGTCACTTTTTGCAATTCTTTCCTTTCACAATTACATTCAAAATGATTATTATGGTCATTATGAATCCATTGAGCTTCATACTTGCAAACATGTAGCAAGATCAAAGTCTTAAGTTTTGATAAGATTAGTGATTTAAAATTTTGTTTAATTATTAATATAAGGTGTTTAATTTTTTCTGTGTGGCAGATATGTTGTTTTTCTGTGTGAGATATTTATCCAGCCTCTCCATCAGACTGTTATTCCTTCCTTCCCCATACGGTCCTCACTAATTGTGTTGGCACTCTTACTGATCCTGGTGAAATCAGCATGAAACCTTTCCAACAGCTACAAATGCCCAATAGCCTGTGGAAAGGCTGAAAGCTGTCATCTGTTGACAGAGATTCAGCCATCTGGTTGAGTTCAATGAGGATTTTATAAAAAGGTCCGGCCTACGTCTGAGTCGAGTTTAAATTGTTCAAGGCCAAGTCCCTTACCATCTGCAGCCGGTTGGCTCTCTGAGCAACTGCAACCAAGTCAGTCAAGGCCTCACTCAGGGTTTTTAGGTAGGCAGACAGGATATTGTTGTGGAATAAAAATAAAAATGAATAATTTAAACAACTAATTGAATGCAATGCTGAAAGGCTCTTGGTCTTTGAATATTGATTGGGCCTGACATAATGTCTAGATCATGGTTGGTATGTCTTCCTCTTTGGTGGGAGTAATGCTGCTCTGCTGGGTTGAATTAACATAAAGTACAAGAACTTGGAGATTATACTCCTGCTTTATTCCATGGTGCAATGCCCTGCCACCACAGGATGACACCACCACCACCATGTTAGACAGTTGTTAGTGTTTTTTGATTTGAAAATCTCAAGTTGACAACTAGAATTTGTGGCAGTGTCACTGAGGGATTAAAGCTTCATTTAGTTATCCAAGTACAGTATAAACGTTATTTATAGAAGGCATTCAGCTACCTGGAGTGGGAAGTTGATCTTGAACATTAATGATTTTTAAAATCCACATTAAATTCAGATTTAACCACCTAATTCCTGTTTGGATGGTATTGGCTAAATTGGAAAGTAATGTACCAAATAAATCATTAAAACCCTAAGCAGCCAGTTTCTGTTTGCAGGGCACCGAGCGTATCATGGAGCGGTAGTGACTGCCACTTTAACAGAAACAGAACTACGTGTTACAATTGGCCAGGAACCTTTTACGAGAACTGTGTGTTTTTTTTCAGGCTACCTGTACATAGCCATAGAATACGCTCCCTATGGGAACCTCCTGGACTTTCTGAGGAAGAGTCGTGTTTTGGAGACCGATCCTGCTTTTGCAAAAGAGCACGGTACTGCTTCTACACTCACCTCCCAGCAGCTGCTGCAGTTTGCTGTTGATGTGGCAACCGGCATGCATTACCTCAGTGACAAGCAGGTAAGATGGGGAAACAAATTTTAATATGCCTTATAGTGAGTAGTCTATCTCTGATTGAACTTGGGCTTCCGAAACAGCTGTTTTCTAGTAGTTGATGTTGCCTTTGGATGTTGTGTTGCTGCATAAAGTTTTAAATCTTGTATACAAGATTTCACTACTATTCTGTCTGTAAATTATGTTCACACTTCAGGTAAAGTTTATTTTTGCCCTTGTGTAAAGCATGTTCACTTTACAAATATCACTACTTCCCTTCCCTTCTCCTCTCCTCTCTGTTGCTTTTAGTTCATTCACAGAGACTTGGCAGCAAGGAATGTTCTTGTAGGGGACAGCCTAGTGGCAAAGATAGCAGATTTTGGTTTGTCCAGAGGAGAAGAGGTGTATGTCAAGAAAACAATGGTGAGTTGTTTGCTTTTTTGTCTTTGTTTTTAACAAAGTAATCCAAGAGAGGTCACTGAAAGCATCTCTGAGTGTCCAATACCAAATCTGGGGGTTGCTGTCCTCCTTTTTTAAATCTATTGCTAGTTTAGCACACTAGAATCCTGCATATATTCATTCATTAACATAGTCTAATCTCATATACGGATTAATTAAAATGTACATCCACTGGGGCACAAAATGGTGGAAATAAATCTGCCCTGAGCAAAGGGTAAGTCAGGTTGATTGAGGTACATAATCTGAATATTTAAAGGGTTAAAAAGGTGATTATGAAGGGCAAAGAAACCTTAAGCTAATTTTTTATGTTGATCCAGACCTTCCACCAGCTTCAACACATTTTAATTTACTTTTACACTAGAATAGAAAAGCTTTATTATCTGACGCAGTTAATGACAGATTCTATTTTGTTAAGTGCTTCAAAAGAAAGCACATAACCCACAAGTTGTTTTATAAACTTTTGGGTCTATTTTCTTTAACAGAAACATCCAATGGGTCAATAAAAGGTTCTCCTCTAGAGGGCAGTGTTCCGTAAACATGCACACTGCCTCGTGTGTAGTAATTGTAAAGCTGTGTTTTGTATTGCTTAAATCATGACATTGAGGAAACAGATGTATAAACTAATTCAGAGACGGCGTAATATTGTTCAGAATTTGGCATTTCAATTGCTTTGTGGAAATTAAGCACCTTAACATAAATCTGATGATTTGCTTCTAGGGTAGACTGCCTGTACGATGGATGGCCATCGAGTCCCTGAATTACAGCGTGTATACAAGCAAGAGTGACGTGTGAGTCTTTTATTTGTACAAAACTATGCCATTAAAGTTGCTCATTATGTACAACACAAAGTGTCTTTCTTGAGAAAACAACAAATCATCCCCCCGTCACTGTTACACTGATAAAAGTGTGCAACGTAACTGATAAGCACAAACCAGGAAGCCTAGGAAACAGACTGCCAGTTGACTCGTTGTCAACTGGAGCCTGTTTATACAGCAGAGAGCAGGCCAGCAGAGCACAGGACAGCAAAAGGAAGAAGAAAAAAACTTTGCTTGTGAGGACCAAAACTACCTAGTTAAAGAAGAATGAGTGAAATTTAAGGAGGAACCAGTGCAGCAGAGATACCTGTGAGGCAAAAAGACAGACTGAGCACAAACAACACTTTGTCTGATTTTGTAATCTACCACACCAGCTTGTGACATATACACTGGTGGTTATTCTCGTCAGAGAGTTTAGCTTATCAGATTCCAGAAGAGATTGTGGCTTTATGTTTTTGAAACTCAATGACACGAACACATCTTCATATTTAAGAAGAAACTTTAAATACCGAATGATTAAAATTAAAAACGTTGTCTTGTCCATCTCTAGTTCATACATTTTGCAAAGCCAAAACTTGTATGAATGCAAGATAAGATTACTTTTGGGTTGTATGGTTTTTAATTCGGAGGTTAGCACAGCTAGTTTCTGTTTGCAGGGCACCAGATATCATCAACAAAGTACATGTGCTGTTTTATGACAGTTAAGAAAGACAAAAAAACATATGTTCTCTCTCTAACTTGCTTGATCTCAACTATTTTTTGACCTTATCTTCCTCTCAGATGGTCTTTTGGAGTTCTACTTTGGGAAATTGTAAGCTTGGGTAAGAATGCTTATATGATTGTAATAAAATGCAGGTTAAAATTGTTTTTCTGTACAGTCTGCAAAGCTATGGGCCTTTCAGGGAAAGTCCCAGAAAAGTTCTGGTTTTATTTCTGCTTTTTGTTCATTCTTTTTATATTTTCAGGAAGAGCTATCATCTCTACATCTGCATATGTAGCACAATTGATTGTCTGAATAATAGATCTACTTTAACTTCTACTATGCATTTCATGGTCTCATGTTTTACATTAAGTTTATTTTCTGCCTCTTGTTTGTCTGTGAATTAGGTGGTACGCCATACTGTGGAATGACATGTGCCGAACTTTATGAAAAACTGCCACAGGGCTACAGGATGGAGAAACCCAAAAACTGTGATGATGAGGTGTAAGTGTTTTGTTCCAAAAGGCAGTTAACTGATTTATTCAACTCTGTTTTATTATTTTAGTTCTTGTTAGGAGTTTTATCAAAAGGACTGGGTGTTAGCATTTTTATCTGAACATTATTTAAGAAGTTCTGTCATTGTTTGTCATCCCAGCTATGAACTAATGAGGCAGTGCTGGAGGGACCGTCCCTATGAGAGGCCACCCTTCTCACAAATCTCTGTCCAACTCAGCCGGATGCAGGAAGCCAGGAAGGTAAGTCTTGATTCACAATAGCATTCATACTCCTTTAAGTTTTTTCACTTTTTCCCTGAGTGCACCATTACTTGAATGATGCACGGTGGTGGCAGCATTGCGGAGATGCTTTTCCTCAGCAGATAGAGGGAAAGCTAGTCAGAGTTAATGAGAAGATGGATTGACCTAAATGCAGGACAATCCTGGGAGAATACCAGTTGCATGTTGAGAAGTTCCAGACTGGAAGAGAAACTGCAGGTTCATCCTTCAGCAGGACAATGACTCTAAATATACATCTTGAGCTAGCATGAAATGGTTTAGACCAAAGCCTAATCATGTATCAAAATGGCCTAGTCAAAGCATAGCCCTATTTCCAATCAGCAACTTTGACACGGTTGATTACAAAAACGCAAAATAGTCTTTAAATTTCTATCTGTAACATTTTTGACAATTTAACAAAATGTGAAAAAGTTCAAAGGGTATAAAAACTTTCACCATGTGCCGTGTTACAAAAGGTGTTGCATCATCAATCATTATGTTGCTGCAATTTCTCTTTAACGCAGCAGTCCCTTTGCTACAAATCAACAGTCACAATGTGGTCACTTATGTGAAGTTTAGCTGCTGATTTCAATTGAATGCTGTAAATAGATTTTATATTTCTCCATCAGTTTTTCTGAAACCTCACCTGTCTTCCAGGCCTACGTTAACATGGCTCTGTTTGAGAACTTCACCTATGCTGGGATAGATGCCACCGCGGAGGAGGCCTGACTACCAGCCCCCCCAGACCCTCGCCCACCACGTAGCTCCAAGAGAAAGACGAGCGGCAGGCCACCCCGTTACTGCCACCATCCCGCCAGTCAGCGGCAACACAGGAGGACGGGACGCTTCACCGCCACCACTCAGCTATAGATGGAGGACTGTGACAGGACACTTTATTGGGTTGCCAAAAGTATGAGGAGACATGGAGAATAGCTGAGCCTGCGGTGGAAAGACGCATTTACTAGAAAGCCTTCTGGAAGAAATACCCCTCTCTTTCAATTCAATGTAAAAACAAAAATCAACAGACGTAACTTTCTTCCTTCTGATTTTACATTTTTCTCTGATCCCTGAGGGGGGGACTTACAAACGTGGAGCTATGTGATTTGCTAAAACACCAATGGGTCTGTGGGGTGTCTGCTGGATTTTCTTTTTTGTTTACTCGTGGAGGAGGAGATATTTTTGTGGAGAAAACTTTAAAGGACACAGTTTGGACTGCAAACAGGAGTTCTCAACTTTTTTGAGAGTGAATTGTGACAGATACCATTGTAGCACTTAGAGTAGCATGATATGTGCCATTTGTCATAATTATTATCCATGTACTGCCTATCGCTGCCCTGTGAAAGTAAGTACCGCTGTTTGTATTTTGATACATTTATAAGAATTTTTAAAAAGTATTAGAGCCATGTATTCAAATTAGGCAGAGTTGAAGAACAATATATTTTTTAGCCAATGTGGAAGGCGTGTTGAAATCAGAAATGATCTCCACACCATAAAGCACCACCAACACTTTTAGGAACCCTGGTAAATATTTGTAAAAAGCCTTATCATGAAATTATGTTCTGTCATCTCATACTCACACAGAATTATAAAAAAAAATCTGGATTATTAGGAAAACATTTCTGGTTTTTTTGCCACACTTAGTGGAACTCTTAAAAGTTGAAAGCACACACAGATGAGCAGGATGGATAAAAAAAAAAAGCAAAACATAAATAAGTAAAATTAAAAAATCCCAAAGTTCACAATTAGAAGGACGCAGTCAGCATGTTTTCATAACAACCATTAGATTCTATTGGATTCTACATGACAACCAATAGTTTGGGAGGAATGTTAGGTAAAAATCTGAAAAAGAGACTCAATTTGAGGCTTTTGAACAACTAAATTTGGGAAAATGTATGGCATTTATCTTAGCCCCATGTCTAAACTTTGGAGAAAACTGTTGGGGTGAGTTGAGGGTAATAGTGCAGAGGATCCAGGACTCTGGTTGGGCGTTACTGGAGCAGAGTAAGTCAGATCCTTTTACGCTGACAGCAGGTGCCAGGAAGTTTGACACCAGTGATTCTGTGTGTGATTAATCTAAAGCAGTCAGAGATGAATCTACTGTTCAGCTTTTTACTCATGTTTAATGGGGTGTCATTGTGTATGGAGGGTGCTGTGAGCAGTGATGGTCAGTTTGAATGTTGTACTGCTAGAAGACATGTAATAAAATGTTAGCATGGTTGTCATGGATTTATATTGGTTCTTAAACAATAGTTTTTTCCCATCTTTTGTCTGTCAGAAGGAAAAGTACATCCCAGAGTACTGGAGTCCTGGGAGAGCTAAGGGATGCTGATCTGCAGGCTTGACTTTATAAAGTTTGTCTTGTGGTATCAGCTTTGTAGAGCAAAACAGTCTTTGCACATGCACCGGCTTTTCTACATGGTGTGTGTGAAATGCTGCAACAGGACACGTGAAAAAAGAAAGAGGAATCCTGATCTGCCCAGCTGCACTGAGCTGATCTGTCACCAGGTTTCCTCCACAAACCGACCACATGCACAGAGCTGTCTGTCAAACACGGTTTCTGTGGCCAAGCTTCCTGAAGACCTTCTAACATGTGAGGAAAACACTATTGGCCCAAGGTTTATTTATAACACAAAATATGAAAATATTCAATATGAAAATATGTGTTACTGTGTTGTCGGACCATATATGCTTTACCTAGATTAAGCAGATTTATTTTAAGTAATGCATAAAGATTTTGTTATGTGAAGAAAACTAAACCAAACACATTTGACAAACCCTAGAGGGTGAATTTAGACACATCTCAGGATCTCATAGGGAGAATAGAGCAAGAATGTTACAAAATCTGAGACGAAAAAGTACCGTTTTGCTGGTCGATCACAGTCGACATATTGGGCACCTCTGCTTTAGAGCATCAGTCATTCAACACACAGGTCTGTGGTAACTGGAGGACCTGCAGAAATCCACAACTCAGGTGGGAGGATCTGTTGGTAGAGATACCGTTAGTCATGGACTCATTAGTTTTTAGACTAATAGACTAATTTGCAACGTTTTATCAGATAAAGCCCCAAACAAATACAATGCAAGCAGTTAATTTTTCAGCAGGTCAACAACTCGGTGCTTTAGATTCACTGAGAATCTCCTGGAGTGGCCCAGCCACACATGAATCCAACTGAACATCTCTGGAGAGGCCTGAAAACAGCTGACAGATCTCTACCATCCAACCTGATGGAGCTTCAGAAGAACCGCAAACAATGGGAGAAACTGCATAAACATAGGTGAGCTAAATTTGAGGTATTATTTTCTAAAATATTTTATAGTTTGTTGCTGCCAGTGGTGGGTCAACAAACTATTAAACTATAAAGCAGGGCTTAATAGATTCACTGAGAATTTAATTGCTGGCTTTCTCTGTCTGAGTCACTCCAGATTGAAATCTGTGGTTGTAATGTGACAACATGTGAAACATTTTCAACGTTTGCAGAGCACTAAGAAAGAATACTGTTAGATCTGAAACAAACTTTCTGGAGTACCAACCCCAACATGATTGGTAGCTGCTGTATCTACCAGTGTAGTTGGGGATGCCGTTGCAGATCTGCCATCTGTAAAGCATTGCAATTCAGCTGAAACAACATCAGCCAGACAATTACATCCGTTTGCACGTTAGTAAAATCAAAGATAAAAAATCTCAGCGTCACATTTGATTCATCACCAGGCTTCGACTCGCACATTAAGGCTCTTTTCCATTCTTGTTTCTTTCATTTAAGAAACATCTCTAAAATGAGGCACATGGTCTCGAGTTGATCTTGAGAAAATCATCCATGCTTTTGTATCGTCTCGCCCAGACTACTGTAATGCCATTTTTACCTGCCTGGATAAAGCCTCAATCTCACCTTTGCAATGCAGCAGCCAGACTTCTCAATAAATCCAGTAAATCTTGTCATTTCACTCCTGTTCTATATTCATTTCACTTTCTCCCAGTTGATTTTAGGATTTGTTTTAAAGTTCTTGTGCAGACATACAGAGCATTACATGGCCAGGCTCCTGACTATCTTTGTCAACTTTTGACTAAATATTCTGCTGCTTGTGGTCTTCGTTCTGAGAGTCTGAATCATCTGGTTGTTCCATGAACACGGTTAGAGCCTAAAGGGGACCGAGCCTTTCAGTCGGTGGCCCCAAGGCTGCAGAACAGTTTGACCTTGCAGCTCCGTTTTGCTGACTCTGAAGGTTTTTAAAAAGCATCTGAAACATGTTTATTTTCTCAGGCTTTTATCTCTTGATTTTGTTGTGTTTTCTTCTGGTCTTTTTGTGTTTTAGATGTTTTTTAAGGTTGAATTTTCTGTTTGTTTGTTTTTTATGGTACAGCGCTTTGTGACTTTATGTCTGTGAAAAGTGCTTTACAAATAAACTTTACTTACTCACTTACTAAATTTTGTGAAATAAAAATCTTCCAGTTCCATCTTACTTCTTTCAAATAATTAAACAGTATACCTACACTTGATTACTGCAGTCTGTTAATCAAACGGAGGTCAGACTTTAGCACAAAATGTTCAGTAGATGTTCAGATGAAAACTCCCCTCAAAAGATTACGTTTTAAGAAGTGTCTTGTTGTTTTCAGAAACTCTGATAATATGTGATTTAATCAGTTTGTGGTAGACACTTAACCTCTTGATTTTTTTTTTTCTTTTACCAGCCATTTTGTTTTTCTGTTCTGAAGTTTCAGTCTGCCGTAGAGCATAGTGTGCGAAAGTCCCTCTTGAATTAGAAATAGAAACATATGTTTTTATTCCTCAGTGGGGAAAGTGAAGTGTCAGCAGCAGTGACATGCAAAATGAATGTGTGCAGATTAGCACAAAGGTAAAAACATAAAAAACAAAAGACTGTAGAGAAACAACTTAATAAAAATATACTGTACATTTATGTAACAATGAGTCATTCTAACATTTGTATTTAATGGATGTAATTGTTAGGGAAAGTTCAGAACAGCTTCTGGGTTTACAAGTCTGATTATTTTGGTTATTTTGAATGCAGGAGTTCTGTTTGGGTGTAGTTTCCATCTTGGCATTTTCTGTAAAAAGATAAAAATGATCATCTAACTTTAACTCAGTATTTAATGAAATTAAACATTAGTTACACAAAATGTAAACATATTAAGGAAGTAAAATATGACAGTGGCTGCACAGTGGTGCAGTTGGTAGAACTGTTGCCTTGCAGGAAGAAGGTTCTGGGTTCGATTCCCGGATCGAGTTTTTCTGCATGGAGTTTGCATGTTCTCCCTGTGCATGCGTGGGTTCTCTCTGGGTACTCCGGCTTCCTCCCACAGTCCAAAAACATGACTGTCAGGTTAATTGGTCTCTCCAAAGTCTCCCTAGGTGTGAGTATGTGTGTGTGCATGATTGTCTGTCCTGTCTGTCTCTGTGTTGCCCTGCGACAGACTGGCGACCTGTCCAGGTGACCCCGCCTCTCGCCCGGAATGTTAGCTGAAGATAGGTACCAGCACCTCCTGACCCCACAAAGGGACAAGAGAGTATAGAAAATGGAAGGATGGATGGATGGATGGAAATATGACCATTGTGTTTGATCTTAAGATGTTTATTATGATGTGTTGTAGTAAATACATTATAGTAAATAAATAATGAATTGTTTCGTTAGCTTTTCATTTAGTTTGCAAGTTTAGCAGTTCTCTTATTTTGATTCTTTACTCCTACTCTTATTTAAGCAGTCTGTCTTTCATTGTCCATGTGGTTAGAGTGGTTTGGCTACTCTGCTGCACTAACATTGAAGCTTCAACTGATATTAATCTGAGCTTTATTCTTTCAGCCGTTTGGGTCCCACCTCCATGACTGCTCGACCTCCATGACAAGCATGTGACAAGTTATTTAAAATAGGACATTTCAAAAGAAGTAGAAAAACTGTGCAAATCGAGCATAGATGTAAACAACAGGGAGCAGCGCAACAGCTGCTATAACGGACTGTGATACAAAGTCAATATTTAACTATAATACACATATTGTTAATATTTGACTTCTGGAGTTTTTAAATATGGTATTTTTTATTTGCTGTAACAACAAAAATAGAGCATAAACATGCATTCAGGAGAGTTTTAACAATGTGGTGAGTCTGCTTCTGAGGTACAGCATTCAAATTTTCTTTAAAGTTACTTTTCTGGTGTGGGTCAACACTTCAGCAGCAGCATTTTTAAAAGAACTTCTGCTGACTGATGGGTTTTTCTACTGGCATTTATAAAACACCGTCACAATAGTTCAACTGGGTGAAACAAAAAAGATAAAGTAGCTTCTTTCCATCCAATTATAATTGGAAACCCTTAAATGTGGCAGGGATTTTAAAATGGGCCTCATTATCTAATTCAGTACAAGGCTTTGAAAACATTGTGACATGTGGAATATTTATTATGTTTTATATTATTCCTGCTGTAGCGGAGTTGTGTTTGAATGAATGGAAGTTATATTCATGGATTAAACAGATTCCCCTGCAGAGTCCAAAGCCCAACTCCATAAAAAAATCTGCAGAGGGAGCTAAACATTAGGGTGATGGTAATGAGGCCTTCAAATCTCAAACAAATGGAGTTAATCACTGAAAATAAGTCTTTAAAATGGAAAGACTTACCAGTGGAAACATGAGGGGGAAAAAGACTCCATAGTTATATGTGTGCACAATGAGCGTGTTATTGCTGTGATGCAACTGATAATTAAGAAGGATGTAAATAAGTTAACTTTTAAATAAAATGTAAATATTGTTTACTTGTTTACATTGATGCATAATTTATGCTGTTTATGATTCAGGAGACAGCAGTCTCATTTCCTATCAAAGACAAATCACTGAAAGTAATGAATATTGTCTAAATTTGCTGGGGCTGTGAGCAGCTGGTGCCTGCCTCTGTACATGAGAAATAAAACCAAATGTGCTGCACTGCTGCTGTGCAATAGGTCAGGATGTGGTTAATCAGAACACACGGCTTTCTCTTTGGGTACATTTTTTATGTGTTTTTCATGTTGGCATGACTGTCTCATGAACTGTAGAACAAAGAATTTGAAAGCTTATGAACTACTGCGCTTTACATTGTAAAGCACATTATCTCGAAAAATGGTAAGTCCCAAGACTTTTAAAGATTTAATGGCTTAACTATTATTATTCTCTTACTAATATTTTGATCAATACAACAAAGAAAATCTACAAATACATACACCAGAGATCAGAATAATAGGAGTCTCCAGCAGTCACTCGTTATGCTCTTGTGTCCTAAAAATATGAAGAAAAAAAACTGTGTACATTTCTCCTCCCATTTGGCCTTTTTTGGAGTCAGCTTCCACCACAGATAAAGTCCACTTCCTGTTTTAGGCTCAGCTTTTTAGGATCAGCTTTTTAGCTCGACCTTTCTGAACTTGTTAAATCCCACCCACATACACCCACTCAAAACTACATGAATAGACACAATTAACACAAACATGAGCTGAGCTTAAATCAGGACTGGAAGCACAATCAATCAATGATGACTCAGCATTGGAAGATTTTTCTCTTTAGCTTGTGGATGCATTTTGACTTGATGCCCTTCTTGCAATGCAATGCTAAGATTGAGCATAATTTGTCAAAGGAAGGTAAGTTTACATGTATTTAAATGTTCAGGTGAAGTTTAAATTATGTTTATCCCTGTTGCTGTCCTAACTGCACTTTTTTTCTTTTGTTAGAAATGGCTATTAATTCATAGATATTTTGTGCATTTTAGGTTTGTTGTCAAACTGTGTGTATAATTTTAATTTAATTTAGGTTAAAGTTATATTTGTCAGAACAAGATAACATCTTGCAGAAAACAAAAGTGAAAAAGAAAAAAAAACACCTGAAAATGTTTCACTGAAGCAACTGAAAAATGACAACTCTGGCGAAAAATAAATATTAATTTTCTTTAAAGCTCTTCATTCCTGATTTTGTAATCTCAAAAACATGACAAATTTTGTTGCGCTATTTTTGGTCTGTACCCATTATCAACCTGAAAAGTCTAAAACTAAATTCTTAATCTCACACTAGAATTTTTAGAAATTGTTTTATTTTTATTTACATATGTACATAAAATTACATTTTGCTTATTACAAACATCTTTCCTTTTTTTTTATTTTTATCAATTGCTGTTATTTTCAAACTGTACAATGTCACTTATTTACTGTGAAACATTTGCAGGATCTGATCGGATGTTCTTACATAGATTTGACAAATATCACTAAGATGTGTCAGAGCATCTTGTTAACTCCAAACAGTAAAGACAGGAACTATGCACATTATATTTTTCCTGGGCTGGTGTGTTAGTGTATCTTATTAGGGCTTTATAGCAATGTTTTTTTCCAGAATGAGGAGTCAGTGGAAGCTCAGATTAGCTTTTGAGGAGCTACTGGAACAATAACCCATAATTTGTTTATCAGTTACAAACAAAGCAGCATGTATCCTAGTTAATATATGTGTCTTTGACCAAATACGCTGACTTTAAAATCTTGTAGAATTATGTATCATGTTTTACGAGTTACGAATCTTTTGAGACTATTTTCACTCCATAGTCTCAAGACCCTGTAGTTTTGCAGTTTGCAGTAAAATTGAAGAGATCTTAAAAACAATCTTTTTTTCCTTAAGCCATATCTGCTCTGCATAAGCTGGAAACTTTTAAAGGAATATTTTTTTCTGTAAGCGTGACACAGATTGTAAGACTCTTCTTTATCCAGGATTTAAAAGTGAAGTCTCAGCTGGGAGGGAATTCTGTACCAAATGCGTTGCACCTAAACAAGTTTAATGATTTGTCAATTTTTGTCGAATTACCCAGCTTCTGATAAATGCTTTATGTTAGATGCATTCAACAATTTATCACTCACACGTGAGTCAACAAACAGACTGCTATCACAAATCAGGGCTTGTAAAGGAAATGCAGTTACAAACATTTCTTTCCACTTAGCCATATAGTCCTCATTACACCAACAGAGAAATTGAGCAAGCTGGAAAGCATGATAGGAATAATAATAATAACAATGCTTTAGCTGTGGGAGAGCCATGCCACCCATTTCTTTTGTAAATTGTAAAGTTCCATGGTGAATCCTTCACTTTTTCCTTCCCAAATAAACTGGGATATCCGCAATTCCCTGAATTACCAATCAAGCAGCTCAACCAGGAGAACTGGAAAACAGTTAATTTGAGAAACAACAAACCCATATTAAAAGGCAACTTTTTCCCTTGCCCCATTTGATTGGCGCCACCAACAATTCATTTAAAATAAATAACCCAAAGCATTTTTGTGTGTAACTTTTAATATACTGAATGGAGACATGACCTTCATGCCCACTTTATAGCATGGTCTAGTATCTGTGATGCTGTGGGCCCACTTGTTTCCCATTTGTTGTTGTATGGTGTCATGACTGCTTTAAAATACAAGGTCATTTTTGGTCCAACTGGAAAATGGTGCTTTCAACGGGATACAGTTTGACCTAATCAATGCAGAAATGGTTGAGTAGACCAGGATGCTCACCGGGTCACTTTTTTTTTTCTTTGTATGCTCCAACTTTGTGAAATGTTATAGACAAAGACGAAGTGTTCTCCTATCAGCCAAAGTGGATATTACCAAGTATTGATGACAATGTTCTGATGTTTCAGTGGCTCTCATTGGCAAATATGTCTGTCATATATGTATGATATTTATGTGATTTTTTTTCTGGACCAGATGTTTTGCTCATACAGGATGAAGAAAATCCAAAGTGTTTCATTCGCGCACAGACTGGTCTCACCTGCTTCTTTGAAACCACAGAAAATGGGACATATGATTTTCTCTGTGAATCTGAAGGGTATGTTTTTAATAGTCCAGTTTTTCTATGTAACACTTGTAAGTCAGTTTGAACCTCAGTTACAAATTGGGCCCTCTGGAACCTCCATCCATCCATCCATCCATTTTCCATACTCCCTTTTCCCTAAGTGAGGTCAGGAGGTGCTGGTGCCCATCTTAAGCTAACATTCCGGGCGAGAGGCGGGGTCACCCTGGACAGGTCGCCAGTCTGTCGCAGGGCAACACAGAGATACACAAGACAAACAACCAAACAACACACACACCTAGGGAGAATTTGGAAAGGCCAATTAACCTGACAGTAATGTTTTTGGACTGTGGGAGAATCCACGCATGCACACGCATGCAGAAAGACCAGGGCCGGGAATTGAATCCAGAACCTTCTTGCTGCAAGGCAACAGCTCTACCAACTGTGCCACTGTGCAGCCCCCCTCTGGACCTGCTGCAGCCAAACAGTTCAATTATCTCTGCAGTCTTTCACCAACTTCTGCAAGAAAATATATGACTTTGGTCCTCAAAGACCAGAATTGTTTGCCATTTATATAAATATTCATAATCAAAATTAAGTTTTTTTTCTCTTTTTGTAATTTTGAAATTAGGTGATTCCAACAGTCCAACAAGATTGCACTGTTTCATACAGTAACAATATCATGTCATTGTTACAGTATCATGTCATTGTTGTACTAACTACAGCATGTAAATGTGTAAAAAATTATTTTTACACATTTATTCGAACTGGCTTAATTAGTTTTATTTTGTCCTATGTCACATGTATGCTGTGTTATCTCCACTTAAATTTCATGTTCTTTTTTTTTTTATATATTTTGTAAAGCACTTTGTGGTTTCTTACCTCTAACAGATAAAGTTTACTTGCTTATTTATTTTAGAATAGGATGCAACAGTCTAGAAATGGCTGCAAGAAGAGCATCATTCTGCAGTTTGAAAAATATACATTGTAAGAAAATTCTGAAACAGTTCTAAATCACAGGAAAGTCCATGAAACTTCAATATCAGCCTTTTCCAAATATCAACCATTAGTTGTAACTGTCAATCTGATCTAATAAGAAAAATTGGCAAACTTCAATTGTTTAAAAAAGAGAAAGGATTGTTTTTCTTTGAAATGCGTAAAGCGGTGCACCTTAGCTTTCTAAAGTTATCCAAGAAAATAAGCATAGGCTTTCAGGACTAAGGTGAGAGTGGAGATGTGTGACAAATTAGCAGCACAAATTCCTAAAATGAACACATAAAGTGCAGAACATCTCAGACAACTATCAAACATGGAGGTGGAGTCTGATGGTTTGGACTTGGGGGGGAAATATATATATATGGGAGGTGTATGATGTGTGTATGCTCCAATCTGTTTGTTTTGTTTTCCTGCTGCAACCAAAAATATCATCACTAAGCTTTCTTAAAGCAAAGGATTTTGTGAAATCTTAGCAGCTTTTAATCTGTGTGACATTTTCTGTAAAAATGTCTTTCTTTTCTAATATATCGTGCTTCTTGTGTTCATGAATTTATCACTAAAGGGAGCCAATTAAGAAGTGTGAAATGTCTGTCCATGGAACAGAAAATGGAACTTTCCTACACATCTGTTCGTTTCCACCGCTGGATAGCTATCTCTACGCTGAGACGAAAGTCGAAGTGTTTGATCGGACCAAAAACATCACTTTGTACAAGCGGACAGTCTACGCGGAGGAACATTGTAAGAAACCTGTTTTAACATTATTCATTTTTTCTTGTGAACTCATAAGCAAATATTAACACTATATGCTCAAAGTATGATGTGTTCAGTGCTATGATAATGCATAAACATAGGTAAAAGGATGGAAAATAAAATTGTGATTTAATCTCTCCCTTTAGGTATTTCATATTATTTTAATGCATGTTTATCTTTCCAGTTTTCACTGCAGTTTGTTTCACACTTTTTTGGATTTCCCTTTAAATTTACAAATATAGAGACCAAGGGTGTTCAGACCAACCCAGGATTAGAGTCAGACTCTAATCCGGTTGTCTAGGATGTCAGTTTTTGGGGAGGTCTGAATGCAATTTGAATTCCAAAAAGGACTTAAAACCGAACTCTGATCCGCCTGAAAACCTAGGTCTCCTTATGGTTGAAGTGGACTCTAAAACTGTAGAAACCCTGTCTGAATGCAGCCTGACTAGAGACCGTTCCAAAAGCAGGAAGTGCATGACATTGTATATTCCTCTCTGCTCTGCGGGTTAACAAGATTTTGTCATATAAACGGGTTTACGTGCTGACACTAAGTAAGGAAAATCATTATATAAATGGTTTGAAGTTGTTTTACAACTTTTCATCAGCTTGCCCCATTGCTGTGGCACTCTGCAGCGGCTGTAATTTTTAAACCTTTAATAAATGACAAAAACTGAATTAATTGCCTGATTTGTTTGAACATAATCATCAAATAGGATGGAGGAATTTGATTAGTCCTCTCTTGCAACTTGATAGAAACCAAACTGTTTATAGATGTATATCAAGGGAGAATACTTACAATCATCAGCAATTTTCTCAGCTTTAATTTTAGACATGTTTATCGAAATCGGGTAAGAAATAAAAGCGCTGTGATCATTTTTGTGATTCCTGCTCATCCCGCATTGGATCAGCCTGGTTTAGTAGACACTCACCATTTTCATTAATTCATTAGATTGTTTTAATCTTGTTTTTTGTGGTGCGAATGTGCTGCCGTTGAGTCCTTTTCCTTTTGGTTTTTCTATGTCCAAACCAGTAATCTATATATATATATATCAATGAGAGAATCTTACAACCGCTAAAATCTGACACTGCTCCGTTTTTGTTTACTTTTTGTCAAGAAGGAAGTTGCGCTGCCCTTCTTCAGAGGTTTTGTGTTGATTCCTTCAGTAGTTCTTGGTGCAGCGCCCCCACAGGCGACTGGGGGAACAGGTTTTTCAGGTAGTTTTAGTCGTTTGACAGTGCAGTTTGAATGCGAACTGTTACATTTTCAATTTTAGTCTCCAATCGAACCGAGTCTACCGGACTATCCGGTACACCCCAAAACTATTTTAGAAATATTTGGTCTTGTCTCAAACTCCTAATTCCATTAATTCTTTCTATTTGAATTTCATGTCTGCTTTGCATTTTAATTTGGGCTGTGATAAAAAAAAAAACAAGCAAGGTTAGAATTTTTTTGTATCTTAGTCAAAGTTTTGAGAACTTACAGTCGTACTATGAAAAATTATTTATATTTTTGCTATATTTCATGCACAGGTCTTCTGGATCCCCCCTCCATTGTCTCCCTACAGCCAGGAGACACTGTGGGACAAATGGATGTTTCTCTGGACACAAATTCAAATTACCTATGCAATACATATATATATAGAATTCGCTATTCTTCCAAGACACTTGGGGGAAAAACAGTAGAGGTAATATATGTTTTAAGTGCATTTATTTTACTTTTAAATTGATATTATACCATGCAGTGTTCAGTAAAGCCATCTCACAGATTTTGCCCATGTTTGATTTCTAGTCATACAAAAATATTTCAAATCATCAAACAAATGTACATTTTAGGAAAAGATAACCTGAATAAATAACATAATAATAATAATAATTACATTTATTAAAGAAAAATGTAATACAAATGCATTGCAAGCCAACTTGGACCTATGTATAATGTAATTACTGTCCTTGTTAAATCATAATTGAACTGTAATTATCCCCATTTTTGGGACATCACATCTTGCCCTGATCATAACAAAACCAATAAAGGGAAGAAATCACTTTAATGCAACCTGTTTAAAAGGTTACTCGTCTTGTCATCTAACGAAATTCAAGATCACATAAGAAACAAAGTCCTTGGCATCCAGAAGGGTCTGATAAGAGTTACCAAGGCTATGAGTCTCCAGAAAACAATTGTTAGAGTTTTTATCCATAAATGAATAAAATACTAATCAGTGAGGGGCCCTCCTAGGTGTGGATGGACAAAACAAATTACACCAAAAACTCTGATGACTTATCTTGAAGATCACACAAGAAATCACAACATCTAAAAGCTTTTGCCTCAGTTAAGATTGATGTTCATGATTCGACAATCAGAGAGAGACCCAACAATTTGGACACTTTAGGTATGCAAAGTTCTCTATAAATAAAGGGAGATCGATCGATCGATCGATCGATCGATTGATTGATCCCCAAAACATTTGGGAAAATGTGCTGTGAAGTGAGGAGGCAAACAGAAACTTCCTGGAAGTTTTGAATCTGTTATATTTAATGTGAAACTAGCAGAGAATTTCAGAAAAAAAACATCATAACACAGGCAAATAGTGGTGAGAAATAGAGAGAAAGAATCTTGAGCCAGGTTAAGACTTTATTGCTAAGACAAGCCATTAAACACCTTGATATAAAACATTATAATAGATGAATTATTTTGGTCAAAACTTTAATGCATTTCCAACTCCCTTTTATGGGACTGAGACACTAGAAACATTATTTTACTCTCATACTTGAATAAATAACAAATGACTAGTCAAATATTAGAGTCTGCGACCAACATATGCTAGAAAATTTAACTATTTTAAAGAAAGGATAAAAAAAAAGACCCAACATGAACCACTTTTTTCTAATTAACCTATAAGGTAATAGTTCAAGATAAATACTTAAAGTAATCCTTCTTGTTTGCAGGGAAAAAACCAAAAGTGTTACGTTCTCATCAGAACCAGGTGAGGAGGTTGAGGTTCAGGCTTCTGTGAAATGTACAAATGGAGCAACTGGATACTGGAGTGCCTGGTCGAAACCTGCGCGAGCAATAGTTCCCCAAAGAGCAGGTGTGTCTGATTAAAAACAGACTGGCTGGATGCACATACATGCACATACTTCCTTATAACTCATGCGTATACTTAAAAAATAACAACCTTTCCCTTGCAGATGATATTTTCCTGGTATGCTTCACCTCTGACCTTCTACATGTTACCTGTCATTGGAATAGCGCCAAATATGGTGCAGAAAATGATCTCAAGCTCTTCTATAAATCTGGGTACTGATACTAATGTGTGTGTGTGTTCAATCAATCAGGGCTCAGCATGTAAATACTGATATTTGTGATAGAAAAAGAGTAAGGCAGTGGTGTCCAAAGTCGGTCCTCGAGGGCCGCCATCCTGCATGTTTTAGTTTAACGCACCTGGATCAAATGATGGCTCATTAGAAGGTCTAAGAACATCGACAAGCTGAAAAGATTATAACTACCACTAGTCAGAGAACTGAAACATGCAGGATTCCGGCCCTCGAGGACCGACTTTGGGCACCAGTGGAGTAAGCATTCATTACTAGTTGTGACAAAGTGCAGAGAGAACACTTCTCACAAAAAAACAATACAGTACTACAACTCAGATTTATAATTGAAGATGAGAACAAAACAGAGATTGCCATAATGAGAACCAAAAAGCATTTAAGAGAAAGACCTCAAAGCAACTGGCAGGCATGGTGGTGGGACGGTGATGTTGATTTGGTCTTGTTTTGCAGTAAGTTATTCAGATGGCAACAAATTTCTCCCTGTATCAAAGTACTCTAGAATAAATTGTGAGGTCATTTGTCCAGTTATTGTACATTGGCCAATATGAGGATGTAAACAAATAGAAACAATCTAAGGCATTGCTATTAGCAGTGGTTCTTAAACATATTGAAACATGGGTGGCAACACCTTTTTTTAAAAAGCAAAAAAAAATTAACAAAAGCAATTTTAATGTCCTGATGTGTGATATGTCATTGTACAGTTTTACAAGTGAAATAATTGCATCTACAGTTTCCTATGACTGTAAATTGTGTGTGAATATATAAAGGGCATTTAGGATGTCTGCAAAAAGGGATTATATAGCATAAATTCTGGACATATTATAGAGAGTCTTCAAAGAGATATTGTCAAAACAGTTAGTTGTTTTTCTGCAATTTTGATGAGCTACTTTCCAATTCTTACAGATTACATTTGAGCTGGACTGAGTGTCAGGATGATGGAAATCTTTCTGACACGTGTTCTTTTCCTGGAGATAAGTCTGTACCAATGAACGTCAAGCTCAACAGCACTGGAGCTCCACTCAAACGCTTGTTCTTCAGCGAGGAGGTCATGCTAAATAAATCCAGTGAGTAATACTGAGTTATAATTACTAAAGATGCACTTTCTTAGTTTAGAATTTTGAACAGTTCAAGTTCTTCCGGGATGCTGTTTTTATGAAGTCAGTCCTTAAAGAAGTGCATAATGACTATTATTTCTATAAATCTATCAAATATGCACAACTTTGGGGGAAATATAAAGAAACAATCATGGACAAACAACAATATTTTTATTTCTAGAGGTCATCACATTACACAAATAAATTTAATGGAATCTTTTCTTGTGCTAAATTTTTTAATGCAGTGTGTTATTGATTTTCTCAGGCCATGTTTCACCAGAGAAGTAAGATTTTTACATAATCTTTTGTTATTCATGTTAACAGTTAAAAGTGGCCCACCAAGTCATCTGAAAGGAGAACTGATTAATGACAAGCTGTGCTTGGAGTGGGACGCTCCTCTCCCATCTCTGTCAAACCAAATGGAGTATGAGGTTGATGTTCAGATCAATGGAGTTGAAGATTTAAGGGTAAGTTAGATCCACCAAGAAAAGTAGAGCTGTTCTACAACTTAATAAACAAAATAGTCACTCTTTGAATGAGAAGGTAATAACAATGGTGTGCAACATTTTTCTTGTGATAGGAAGAGTCACTAAATACATTTTTCTTTCATCTGGAAAAAAATTAAGGAGTAAAGGAAAGTACAATAAATAAAATACCCAGCATTAGTCAAACACAGACCTCTCAAATTTTTGTTGGTTTGCTAAATTGCTAGTATTTTTTATTTAAACATGGAAACAAAAACAAAAGAAGCAGAAGTTCAAAGTTCATCATGAAGGTTCTTATTTTGTTTCATAGAGGTTCTACAATCATGTACAACCCTGTACTAGGTTAGTGTTAATCTTGTCTTGAAAGTTTCATTATCAAACCACAAGATGGCGCCAAAAGAAAAAATTGTCACCTCAACATGATGGGCCTTTAATGTTCCAAAATTTCATAATGATGTAAAATGAAGGTTTCTAAAGGTTTGTATTCATGCGCCAATACAAAATCATAAACAATGTACCAAAAAAAAGCATAAACAAATGAGAATGCAAGCATTAAATATGAAAAAAAAAATTAGTATGGATAAGTACTTATTTAATCTTTTTTTTTTATTTCTACCCGCAGAAAGCAAAACGGGGAAACAATAGCATGTGTGTATATCTTCCATTAGGAACTCAGTTCAGTGTAAGAGTTAGAGCTAAACCTGATGGGTCGATCTATTCAGGATACTGGAGTGAATGGTCAGATGTCCATTCAGGTGTCATCACAGATAATACAGGTAAGTCTGAAATCATAAAATAATTTTAAAGTAAAAAAAAAGCTTTTTAATTTAGTATGAAAAAGTTTCACAATTTCATCAAATACAGCACAATGCAGCTGTATGTTGAATCCATTCATCTATCGCAACCTAATAAAATGTAGTTTCAATTAAATATTGCTTCATAAATAAAAACATAGCTGTAGAGGTTCAGTGTATTTACCACTTGTCCCTTATTCTGATTTCTGATTCATTTACTTTTTATGTAGTTGGTCATAATGCTTGAATTTAAACATTACTTTGCAACTTTGCTGCACTCACTATCCCAGGTTTGTTTGTGGTAGCATTATGTTGCAGTTTCCATCTATGTATATGTTTTAGTTAAAGCTAACACTTCTGGACCGTTACATGAATTTGTTTCTTTTGTATCAAAGTATATTTATGGTACATTCTTTGTTTTTCTTTTCACTCACCATTGTTTGTCTTTTGTAGAGTCTGCAGTAGTACAGGTGTATGGGAGGGACCAGCCCAGTGCAGGTAATTTTGCTTCATGAATAAAAACATAGTTGTAGAAATGAATAATTCTAACTTTAATTCTACTGTTTCTAGGCATGCAGCTCATCGGTTGTGTGTCCTTGCTGATCATAGCTGTCATCTTCATTCCAACCTTTTTACTTTATCGCAGGTACTTTTGTTTTCAACTATTTCATTTTGTTGTGAAAGCAATTATAAATGTATTATATATCCTTTTTAAAACAAATATCAATATTTAGAAATAATACATTTTCTGAAACTGATCTAGTATTTGAAGAAATTGAAAAGTATTAGAACAAAACATACTAATGAATGAATTTTTGTTTTGTTTTTAGGAAGCTCAAGCTGTATTTTTGGCCAACAGTGCCCAACCTTGAAAAGGTTCTGCAGGGCTTCCTGATAGACATCAACCAGCAGAAATGGGTAAGACATTTAGTGACAAAATTTAAAGTAATCATAAGCAGTCATACACAAAACAACAACAACAAATTAAAACAAAATGGTAGCACAAAATAATACAGTGTGTACTTTCCCAGAACTTAAAACTCATTTCCAGGACTTACCAGCCACCTTTGTGAAAATTTCATGAAACAAACTGGTTGCTTTCCTGCAACTTATGAGTTACTTTGTAAGACATTTCAGATACTGTACTGAATAGTCCAGAAAGTAACTCCTCAGGATACCAAGAAAGGAACTGGGAAACCCAGAAAAACACAAGTAAATTTGATGTTCTATGAAAGAAGAGGCTGCATTAAATAAATATACATTTTGCTAGAGCAGCCGTCACTGTGAGACATTTTTTAGTAAAATCCACCACTGTGTAAAAGTCCTAATTTATTTAACACTGCTTTCATTTTGTTAAAATCCTCAAGAAATAAAACCCAAATTATAATCCTGTTTTGTCTCCCCACATGTTTAACACCACAAAAACTCTTTTTTATACTTCATTATAAAACAAATAGAAATGTAGAATAAATGTTAACAGAATTAATACATTTAAAGCTGAATGACTAAATAAATTCTGAGTTACTCAAAATGAGTTACTGTACTCACATTACAGGATCCTCCAGTCACATCGAAGACGTATTTTGAAGAAACAACCTCCTCTGTGGTGGAGATCATGTCTGCTGAGCTTCCAAAACTGGACAAGTCTTCTGAAGAATTTGACTTCCTCTCCTCTGATGGGAGCTTTTCCACCAAGGAACAGACAGATGGGAGAGAAACCCCCAGAGATTACGTAACTCTGAACAAAGATCTGTCCATTCTCTGCCTTAAGGAAAACTGTTACGTCTATGAGCAGTTTAAAGACGGAAAAGATCCTGAGAAAGGAGATAAACCTTATACTACATGCCACTGTCTTAGGCCTTGCTCATGCAACATCTATTTTAACCATTCGTACCTACCTTTGTCTCAGTCTACAGATAGCTTGAGTAAAACCATTCATGTTGGAAAGGATGGGAGTAACCCCTATACTAACCTTTCCCTTGACTAAACAACGTGTGCTTCCAACTTAAGTTTTCTGTACAAAAGTGATCATTTCACATAGAGCATAAACAGATACTGGTTTCACCAAAGTAGTGTTATCAAGTTTTGAACAAAGCATCTTGCTGGTTTATCCTGTTACAGTTTCAGTAAGATCTACATTTGGAAAAAAAAAGTAAAAAGAAGAAAGGTGATAATAAAAATGAAAAGGAAGCTTCATGTTAAAACATTGCTAAGGATATATAGAAAAAAATCTTGAAATGTTTATTATAACCGGTGTAATAATAAGTGCACTTTTTTATGCAGTTGTTTTTAGAGTATATTGGATTATGCTGAACATATAATAACGGTTCTTATATTTTTCATGTAACATTAAATTCAAATATTAGCGACTAACTTTACATTCTCTTGCATGTACAATGTAATAGTAATATTTCTTTAAACTATTTGTAGTTGTTCTGTTAAGTAATCCATTACTTTATTGCCTCAGAGCTTGTAAACTTACACTATAAAACATGTAAATATTTATTAAGAATAATAAATTTGATTTTTTTTTTTAAATAAAGGCTGTCAGGGTTCTTGGAGAGAAAAATCTTGCTTTGATAAGTAAAGAAACGTAAAACAGAACTAATAATAATAATAATGTTAATAATAATCCAGGTATTTTTTTGTATCAGACAATTTTGGAAAATGCTAAATTAGCACTTTGAGATATAACCTGATGTAGTGCATCTCTCCTCCTGTGATTAATGTGTACTGTATTGTATATTGTCGCTTTTAAATAAAGTAAATCATAAACCTGAAAAAGTAGGAAACATTTACATTATGCACATTGCGTAGGAAACTTGTACTTTGTTCTGTCGTTCTTGTTTAATACCACTTGGTGGCAGCACACATCAACTTGCAGATATGTGCTGCCACAATGAGGGACTTCGAGGGACCAAGGACTGAATCTGATCCAAAAACATAAACTCACATTTTCTCAGGCATACTCATATGACAGATGAGGATTGAGATGCTATAATTTGTTTCTATTCTAAGGTTAATAAATGACTCACAACACAGATGAAAGCTAATGTTAATTTATTCATAAAAGAAGAGGAAAAGGCTCAAGTATAGAGGAGTTCAACAGTTTGAATTAAAACCAAAACACCTGAGATGGAACACTTCAACAACTATTAGTGGATGTAAACCCTAAATGTTTGACGTTTTAACAACTAATATTTTTATCTAAACCCAAATTTAGATAATTTTGCAATTTAGCCGTATTAGTTCTGAATTACAGTCTAAGTATGGAGGATCATTATAGTGCAGCTAAGGCATTAGAAGAAAACCTTCCAGTCCAACTACTGTTTGCTATCACACCAGCAGCAGATCAGCAGCGTTTGCCAAGGCATATGATGTCACAGTCATAAAGTAGCCCAACATTGTCTATGAGGCGTTAGGAGAAAGGTGGGAGACAGAATGTGTTCAAAGTGAGACAGGCAACAGAAGAAGAAAATTTAAAAGGGCCAGTGTTTACTCCCCAAGCTGCTTTTCCTCCCGACATGAATTCTTTCCATGTTTCATCACTGCCCACTTGCCCATACGCTAATGTCTATGGGGGGAGGTTGAGTCACCTCATGATGTCATTTCCTCAACTTTCACAGACAATCACACCGAGAACCAGAGCTGCCTCAGATGTGATGGACATGCAGGGTTGTGGTTTATTATAGAACACGTGTTTGTATTTATCGTGTTGTCATGTTTACAGGCCTCAAGCACAAATTCGCCAACATCGGAAATGAAGCTATTTAAGCAGAAACAACATTAGGTAGGCTTCTACTGGAAGCACATCACACGGCTGCGGTTAACTGGTTCTGAAACCTCTGACTGCAATCACGTTTGGTCCTGTTGAATTTTGTGCTACAGAGAGTGCTGACAGGATAGCATACATCAGTTTCTGAAGGAAAAACTGCCAAACAAGAATAACAAACATCCAGTGTAATCAAAAACACAGGCAGAACTAATGATGTTGGAGAAAGTGCAGCAACCTCAGAGTCGTTCAGCGGGAGAAAAGTCACTGATTTTCCACAAAGGCACTGGCAGAAGTAGGAAGGAGGGTTGTGTTGGTTTCAATAAAAACATACAGTGCCTTAAAATGTTTTTTCTACATTTTGTCACATTAAAACCACAAATGTTAATGTATTCACCTTGTATTTTATGTGATATTTTACCACAAAGCAATGCATGAATATCTATCCCAGTCAGCTTTTATTCCAGCATTGCCCTGCCTTAAACTATGGTCATATTCTCTATCATCTCTTACCAGCTGCTGGTAAGAGATGATAAAAAGCAACACCATAGTATGACGATGCCAACACCTTTTCTCAAAGTGGAAACGATTTGTTCAACTTCAGAAAAGAGGTTTTCAAAGGTTGGCAGAGGGTTGTATAATCTAACCCTGCAGTAAATCTCTTGGTCTTCATGATTGTTTAATAAGGGTCTAATATGGGGTCTTTCAGGAACAGCTGCATTAATATTGAAATTTAATCCCACAAAGGTGGCACTATTAACTAATTAGTTGACTTCAGAAGGCAATTGGTTGCTGTGGTTGCTATTTGGAGGCATCAGAGTTAAGAGGGTTCAATACTAATAAATGTAACTCTTCAAAGTTTTACTTTAAAAAAATTAAAACGTGTAATTTTCAAATATGCACTGATTTCTCTTGGTCTCTTACATGAACATCCAGCAAAATGCAATATCTGTGGTTAAAAATGACTAAAATGTGAAAAAGTTGAATATGTTTGTTTTTCTATGCAAGGCACTACATTCATGACCTTGGCATGGTTGGCACAGTATATTTTACTTAGTCTATTTATTTTTTTGCAACAAACATGGTGAAACTGTTGGTGGTTGTGTAGTATTACATAGCAAACTGCACTTTAATGAGCAATTTGTTGAAGCCAGAGTTATTAAAAGTAAGAGTACTAATGGATTTTGAGGGGCAGAAATTTAAACATCAAAACAAGAAAAGAAGATTACAATCTTCATACCAGAAGACTTTTCAAGCTTTTTGCTACATTGTCATTTTTAAACATATTTATGTATTTTCAGAATTAGATTCAGCACCAAGTGTATGGAAACAGTCATAATTCTGCTGTGAATGAGTAATAAAAGGTGGTTTAGGTGACAGTTCCAGTTGAACTGGTTTCTTTGATGTTGGTCCAGATTACATTTCTTTAAAAATGTAAGTTTACTCACACCATGTAGGCACAAGAGCACACAAAAGGTAAATCACAGTCAAAATGGTGCATGTGAACAATATAAGCTAACTCTATACACATCTTCTTGTTGATCTGTAGAACAATGTTATTAATATTTCAGCTTACAATGACAAAATAGGAATCTATTGAATCTGTGTTAATTTAATTGAGGTTCTGTAAGGGTCATAAACACTGAATGATATTCACAGATCAGTCAATACTTAAGCTATGAATCGTCATAATGTTCAAGGATGTAAATCAACATGGCACATACATTCCTTTACTGATTTTAAACAATATCTAACATTATAAGAGACATTTGTTTTGGTCCTGTTGTTCACTTTTTATATATTGAACACTGTCTGCTTTAAATTTTAGAGCAAAATAGCTCAATTATCAATCCTGATTTTTTTTTAAAGAACTTGGTAACCTGATGCTTTATATTTATCATCTAAACTACTCTCACATTTTAATTATTAGTCTTATTGTAATTTCAGTGTCCTGGAGAGATGACCTGATGGTTCCCTTTAGATTTTATGCAATAAAAAACACTGAAAGTGCTCATCTCTCCTCTATTTTGCTGTTTTTGTTCAACATTAAGCTGTATACCAGCTGCAGTGCTTGATTACCATGCACTGACAGATCACTTCTCAACGTGCTCAGATGTTTGGATTCTTGCTGATGAGCACAGAGCAGCATGTGAGAGCTCCATCCACTTTAACTTTCTCCATATTGGACACAGGAATCAGTATGTGGTCTTTCAGCTTTTCAAACACCTGCAAGACACAAAGTCGAGAATATCAGCACAGATATTCGATTTTATTTTTGTGTTTACAAGATATTTAGAAAATTAATGCCACATTCAGTTGGAAGACACGTCTTATGAATTTGACTCTGTTCATTACTTTTCTGACCCACTTCTTTAAAAATGGGATTTCAGTCAGTAGCTCAGCTGAATTAGAAAAAGGTGCCTGGATGATCAGAGTTCGGAGAAATAATTAGAAGATCTCGCCAGATAGTCATGTTGATGGGAACTCAGAGTGAATCAAGCTAGAAAGCAGACATTTACAACCCTATTCTGAATTCTTCTGAAATGAGACAAATTGCATTTGTTTCATAAACATTAATTACTTAATAAATGCAAATATAAAATTTGAATGCTGCAAAAATTCTAGCCGTAACAAGCTTGCAAGACATGACAGATATTGCCACAGTCAATCGTGGTGATTCAAGAGTTGCGTTACCAAGGGAAATTTTTACATTGCCACATTTCTAGTAGAAAGTAAACTCCAAGTTCTCTTCAGGTACTCTGGGTTGCTCCCACAGTCCAAATGTTTGCATCTTAGATTTATTTGTTTCTCTAAATTGCTCTTAGGACTGTTTGTCCTGTGATGATCTAAAAATCTGTTCCTGGTGTACCTCAATTTTTGTTCACTGACCACTGAAGTTAGGCACCAGCCCCCACTTGATCCTGGGTAAATATAGTAAATAAGACCAAGCTAAGGTGTTAAATGAGTAGAGAAGACAGTGCGCTGCCATCTGGTGGCCAAGTTGCAGACTGCAACAATGTGCCAACTATTTTCACAGGTAAGATGATAAATGGCCTAAATTTGTATAGCACTTTATCAAGTCAGATGATTTCTCAGCAGTTCACCCATTCATCCACACATTCACACAATAATATTGGAAAGCTACGCTGTAGCCACAGCTGTTCTGGGGCAGACTGATACAAGCACATCTGCTACGCAATCTGCGCCACTGGGCTCTCTGACCACAACCAGCAGGGAAAACAAGTAAAGCATCACTGCAACGAGACAAGAACTGAGAGGCTGGTTCGAACCAGCAACCCACCGATTGTTGGACAAATCCTAATCACCTGTGATGCTAGTCGGGCTATCAGAGAAAAAAGAAACCAAAAAATGACTTATTTTTGTTTGCAATATTCCACAAATGAAAAATAATGTACATCATATTGATGTTGTATGAGGAACACATATACACAAAATGTCTTCTCTGGACATTCAGCAGAGAATGTCTCTCCTGAAGGTATGCCATACCTTTCATATGAATAGGCAAAATGTGCCTATTCATATGAAAGGTACTTCAGCTTTTTTATATAAATAAAATAAACGCTGCTTGCACCAGTCATTAACCGGTATGAACTTTACAAACGAAATAAAATTATTTGCATACAGACAAGTGATTGTTAAATTGCTTTTTGTGGCATAGATCCCAGAGGAGAGAGACAAAATATTAAGCAAGAGAACAACTCTAAACATTTTCTCGTCTCTAAGCAAATTCTCCAAACAAAAAAAAAGAAAAGAAACTGGAGTGAGAACTATTACAGCGTTCTCAAAAGACCCTTGTAAAGTAATGTGTCACACTGTGGCCATTTTCCAAAAGAAAACCACTGTTTTCCTACTCCACTTCCAAACCAGGACATTTTTCCCTTTAAACTCTTGCTTCAACCCAGCAGTGATATCAAGTGAGGCCTTAAAGCACAACCTGGGGGACCAACTAAACACACTTATAAGGAGTGATGCAATATGGCAAACAAACCTTCTGTTGATGCAGATGGTATCCCTAACGTCACTACAATGACTGCTTAGATTGTTGCATAAGGCAGCAACATAAGTCAGATCTCAGTGCAACCGAAACAATGACACTCCCCTCTCACAAACTGTATTGTAATGTTGGAAACTATGGTGATAGTGCATGTTCCTACATAGTTTTCACATTATTCCCTTTTCATGCATTGTCTAAATTACTACAGTGTGGAAATCTACCTGTGCTCATTTGTCTCTAACTGCCGTCTGTTAAAAAGAAATGTCTACATGGCAACAGGAACTTGATGACGAACTTAGCTGTAATGCTTAAAATGTTCAGCAGTATTAGTTGTCCATTGAAATTTGCAAACATTTCTCTAATCCTTAACCTTTTTTATTACAGACACTCACAAAAAGTAATTTATGTTCATCAATATATTGTTCTCCACTTATCCTCTCCTTACTTAAACTATGCAGCTCATTAGCAGGACCCGAACACCAAAGGTGTTCCAAAGCCTCAAGGTCTCAGCAAGTTCTGGTTCTGTCCAAGAATCTGCTCTCTCACAGGCAGGTGCCCAGGAAATCTCTAATGGGAGGCATCTTGATTGATTGCCCAAACAACCTCAAATGACTCGTTACAAAGGACCAGCAATTCCACTTCAAGCTCCCACAGGATGATTGAGTTCCTCTTCCTCTCACTAAGGCCCACCCAACCTATGGAGGAAACACATTTCAGCCACTTCTAACCAAAATCTTGTTCTTTCAGTTTTTCATTGTAAAATGGTCAAAATAAACCAGAAGATTTTCCTATTTGGCTCTCCTCTTTCTGTACCTCAACAGACCAAGACCAAGCCCTTAAGACTGTTAATAAGTCCCAAGACAGTCTATTCATCTCCCGTTACATTCTTGTTAACAAGACTCCAAGATACCTTAACTCCTCACCAAAAGAAAGAGACTCAACACCAAGCTCTAGGTGTTGAGTCTAGGATAGCTTTACTGCCACCAAAAAGTCTTAACTTTAGGTTATCAAAAAGTTTCTCAGGAAAGGTCGAGACTGCATAGCTTTTAAAAACACATTCACATTAATGACTTTTCTTTGGTTTATAAAACCTCTGTCCTCATATTCTCTGTTTTTTAAATCATATCATGCCTATTTCTTACTACAGCAGTCAGGACTTATGTTTTGGGTCAGGTTGACATAGTCCCATACAGCAGGATCTTAAGTTACTGGGGCTTTTGTATGCTTCATTTATTTAACTCTGGACTTCCAAGACGAAGCTAAGCCTTTCATATGGCAGATTTTCATCCTGTCATATCCCACCAATCTTCTCATGACCCCCGGGTTTTGTTTGTGTGGAACTCTTATGTAACTTCACGAGCAGCTAAAAATAGAGCTGAGGTCAGGGCAGACAGTGTTTGGAGGCAGATGTCTTGCAGAGTGCCTCAGTGATTATGTAGACAAATCTCTACATCTCACAGGAAGAGCAAGCAAAAATTTCCTCTGGGAAACATGTACCAACTCCAGACCCACTGCGCGAAACATGACAGTCTGCTCTGATTAAGCAGCTCCTGCTGTTTTACTGCGTCTGGTGTTATTAATATATTTCCCTAAGTTACAAAATCTTATATATGTGAAAATATGGAACAGAAATTAGATTTTGTTATAGTTTTTGGTATACTTGAAAAACATAGATCAAGTGTATCACAAATCAGCAAAGGTGCCTTGTGTTTATTTTAATCCTTGAGCTTACAGTTAGACATGGTAAACCACAAATGTAAATGTTTGGGGATTTCACATTACCCCAATTCAACTTGGGGTAATGTGAGAAAAAATTATGCATGGTTTTCAGAAATGATTAGAAATAAAAATGCATGTTATGACATTGTGATCAGTCTCAAATTTGCAATAAACTCTCCCACCTGAGTTGTGGATCTTTGCAGCTCCTTCAGAGTCTCTATCACCTCTTACCCGCTTTTTTGAATAGTACTATTATTGCATTGAACCGAGTAGTGATGTATAACATGTTCAAAGCTTGGAATACTGCTACATATCGTTACCTCCCTTTATGATTCTCCACAACTTCACCCCTGACCTTTTATGATTCCTAGTCTTCATGAGGCTTTTGTTCACAGATGTTTTCTTTTTAACCCTCAGTAATGTGCTAATTTGTGTCGGTCTACCAATATAATCCTAGTAAAATTTATTGGAGTTTGAGGCTGATGGCAAAAAGATTCTTGAGGAATACTTTTGCAAGGCACTGTACATTCTTCATAAACCTATCCAAATAGTCTGTTAAAAGGTATTCCCAAAGCAAGCAGCATTATATTCACAAATAGATTTTATCATACTCAAGCTAAATTCCATCAGCCATTCTTCCTGGAAAAAAACAGAGACTTCTTTGCGGATTTAGGTCCAAAGACACATCATTTTGTGAATTCCTCCTTCTAAAAATAGCTGGCAAGGATTGGGCCTTTAACCACAGAGTACATTTTGAGGTTTGAACACTGTCTCTGCAGACTATGTGTTGCCAGGTTTAATCTTGTGAGAACCATTATGACTTGTTGTGATTTGGAGTCACCCCAAAGAATCAAAATAACACAGCTACTGCTCAGTCTTCCCTGACCCAGCAGACAAATGGAGAAAATAACACATAATTCATGTCAAGCAGCCACATGGAATATACGTGTCATGGGTCAGAGACACAATTTTCCTTAAATCTAAGCTGTTTGAGACTTTAATACTACTGTACTATATATTTGTGGGAAACATTTAGCCGTGTGTGTTTCCAGACAAGTGGCAGTGCAAACATATTTTATTAAGGTTTAAACAAAGGGTGATTCAATAAAAAAAAAAATTTTAAAGATTGCTTTCTTTTTTTTTATGGCATTCCTTCAGTCATTGGCATGGATGGATGGATGGATGGATGGATGGATGGCTCAACAATAAAACCACTTGAAAATGGCCAGTGTTTATAATTTTTTTACATAATAGGACTGTGCAGATATTTGATAATAAAAGGCTTAAATATAAACTTTGGAGTTGTGCCATTCAATAAAGTCCGATTATTGGGGAGGGTAAAAATCATTTTTGATGTGGCATTTTCTTAAAGGTATCAAGAAAAATATTTTCTCACAATGTACTTTTTTAACAGTTTATCATCTTTTGGGTGGTGCCTGTCTGAAACAACAAACAACAATTAATATTTTTCAGCTCAGAGTAGTCAAGTTAAGGTTTTAGTTGAAATAGTTAGAATTTCAAACCAGAAATGTCACAGTTCAAAGACTTTCATAATGGAATAAAAATAATTTTAAGTTAGAGCTGTGCTGCAAAAAAGCAATAAAAAACTTGTCCAGGAGCGACTGAGAAGACCATTGCTGCCTGCAGAGCTATCTATGGTGCCCTGGGTGAGAGCCATATTTCCAAAAAGTGCCAGTCCTTGGGGCTCACCCATAATGATGACCATCACAAAGGGATGCATACAGATGGATAGGACAGGCATGATAAAAACCTGCACCTTTCAACTAAGATGTAAAGGTTTGGAGACTTTCAATGTAACCGCTATAACTAAACTCTTTTGTGTATAAAATTATGTTTGATTCACTGTCACTGAAAACATCCATTTGGACCCACCTCAACGAACAGCTCAAGTTTTGATGGAGGAGATAAAACGCTTTGGTGTTCCTTGGTTTGAGACTTGTCCGAACCTGGTCCACAACAGTTCAATTCATTGAAAATTGCAGCTTCTTTTGTTTAAAAAAGCCCGCTGTGGTCAGAGGAAAATAACTATGTAGCTCATGTAGGGGTTCTCTCTCTTGCCAATTGTTTTTTTCAGAGGTCTGGGAGGATGAAGTGTAACATAGGCAGCCTCTCCTTAAATCTAAGCCACCAAACCAATCTGGCTGTCCTGATGGTGGTCCTTCCTACCACAGGTGTTGCCTTTATCTTCTTTGATGACAGTGTAATTGTGCATTTGAGAGAAAGTAAGTATGGGATTTGAGATGAATATTACCTTCACACTCTCTGGAAACTCCTCCGCTGTGCAGTGAAGCAGCACATGTCCTTTGTTGGGAAGATTCATGTAGATACAGTTGGCAGCAATGTCATCTGGCACCGTCAGCTTGTCATAGCGATGGTCGCTCATTTGCTGCATGATCTGATCAGGAAACATACATCTTGATGTAAATATGAGAGTCCACACAGTGGATAAAAACACAGACACAAAACAGACTTCCACTCAGATTCCTTGACTCAGAATCGAGCCCACAATCCCAAAAGCAGCTCAGCATCCTTTGACTCGCCAAACCACTGTGGGGGGGCTTAATGGACAACACAGGAGCAGACAGACATTCCTTCTCAGCAGATGTCATGTTTTTATGTAATCAGATGGAGCTTAAGGTGGGATGAGAGGCTAAAAGTGGGGGCCAGGTGAAGAAGATGGTCATATTGCTGAGTAAAAGTCAGAGTGTTGAGGATGTTATGACTAGAAGTAAAGCAGGTTTATGAGCAGAACATCTGTGGTTGAATATCTCTTTTCTTCAAGAGATTTTTTTTGCTTTGTCCATCTCTGTGCACCTTGGAAGCGCGTGACGTTGTAACAGAAACATTTGGATCTCTACAAACATGTGGGGGCCATACTTGCTACTGATTTGCATTTTGAATAGCAGCACATGACATTTTAGCAGCATGCACTAGCCTGCCTTCTCATATTTTGACTGTGATTTTTGGGAATTCTTTGAACTCAGCCAAGTTCTTTGGAAAGGAGCGATACATTTTTTTTAAATAAAAAATTTCAAGCACATAGTTTTAATTTTGTCAACTTTTAATTTGATTTTCCATTGTTCAGGATTATACTACCAATACAAAACGTGGCATTTGAAGAAGACAAAACACAATACACGCACACACACACCCCTGCACACACACATATATTTTGTATACAGTATTTATTTATTATTTTCATGGGAGAACCTAGTCAGCTCACAGGACCTGGATCAGTTGTATCAATAATATTAAGAAAAAAAACAATGTCACTACTCTAAAATAACTAAACTCCAAATATATATACTGTATATAGAAAAGCTGTCTAAATTGGTCCATAAATGTGCCATCTTTATGCTTTTGTGCAAATTGTAATTTTTGTGCAAATTTGCTTAATTCTCCAATATTTGGTGCAGAACCATTCCAAATATATCAACAAAGTTGCTACATTGGCAGCAGTCCTGCTTTACTCCCTCCACTCATTCCCACACTTGACAGTGTCCCTCAGAGTTTCTTGGCTCCGCCCACTTTGGTGGAATTAAAAAAAATTTGGGATGGGGTTAGACTAACTCACTGGGTTTGGTTAAATTTTAATAAATGTTCTATTAAGGTGAAGATTTTTGGGGCAAAAATGCTAAAAACTATTAAGGAATTTAATATATATGAAATGGGCAAGCACAGTGGTTCCCAAAGTGTGGGGCGCTCCCCCTAGGGGGGGCACAGTGTCATTGCATGGGGGCCGCGATGAATGGAAAAAAACCCTCTCAGATTCATTTTTAACCCCATTTTGCAGAGGCATTTTTAAATGTATTGATTGATAGCAAAGTCAAATATTGTTACAAATAAAAAAAAAGAAATATGTTTGAAATAACACCAACAGCAAAAAAAACTCTTCTACGGTATAGAACTAAAATAAAAGAAACAGTTACACAAAAGTGTTTCACTGTAAAGATGGTTTTAGTTTGTTTTGTTGCAACCTGAAGTGTGAAATAAACTTCAGTGGAGTTTGAAAACAAAATATGTGTATCGGTTTATGTCTGGTTGAACGATGTGTGTGCTCAGTTGATTGATTTATTTTTCTTTTCCTTTTATTGTAATCCATGGAGGGGCCCAGAAGAAAATCTTTGGGAACCACTGGACTAGCAAAAGGTAAGGCAACTAATAATTCGATGCATTTAACAGAATAGGAAGCTGGCAACTTATGACCCTGTAATGAACTGATGATGCCAAGTTAATTTCCAAATTGCTAAGTATAGGCAGTGTGTGTGAAAATATCTCTATGCAACCAGACCAGGTAAATACTCAGGTCATGAGTGTGTGTGCTTCCTCTTATAAAGGGGGATTAAAATCACAGCACTAAACCTTTATTCCACCAAACATCACATTATTTGCCAAAAAGCATAACCTTATTAATCAGAGTGACACTTTTCATAATTTTACACTCAAATAATTTAGAAGTTGACTGACTTCTAGGCAAAAATTATTAAATAAAACCTTGGGCCTGAAGTGCAATATAGTCGTCTTAGCTGCAAATTGAAGTCTTAAGTCTCATGCAAATAAACATTGACTTTTGCCTGGACACTGGCTTAGATCCAGTTAATACAGAAAGTGGTTACCAGGGCAGCATAAAGTGCCCAGTCAAAGGTGGTAAATCTAAATATTTACAGGAAAGTAATTAAATCCCTTCTGGGCAAAGAACTGGCAAGCAGATAACAAGGAGTCTCACAATTTACTGGATCTGATGCCCTCCACTGTGATAATCAGCATAATCTGCATTTTGAACCCTGGTATGAATATTTATAATACTTCCCATGGTGCCTTTAAAAGTTTTACAACTCTCCTTTTCACTAAGCAACAGCAACACATGAAGTAAATTCTGCTTACAGTTCCTACAAAATCCTGAGGAAAAATGCCAGATGTTTCTCGCTGAAGAACACAGTTACTTACTGTCCTTCTAGAAAATACTATAGTTATATGGAGCTGTGGTGAAACAATAGTTATAATCCCTAAAAACAAGAGGATTTTTCTAATCTTTGTAGACTAAAGTATCTACTTTTACAGATTAACATCTTGGCCTTATAAAACAGTAAAAAGAAATATTAAAACTTTAAAAAATATATTGTTTCCAGAAAATACAGAGGGGAAGAAAAAACCTAGTCATGTTGGCAAAATATGGAAAAATTACTCAATTTGGCTCAATCTGACCTTTAGTGTGTGGTCAACTCATCATGTATGAAACTGAAGCATGTTAGCATCCTTGTGGCGGAGATCAGATGCTGACCAGTGGGAAGGGATGACCTCATAAATCAAGCAGGGCTATGTGAAGTGGTGACTGATGATGTCAAACCTGCCGGCAGTCTGTTGCAGGGCGTGGTTAGTGTGTATGTGTGATTACAGGGAGTGGGAGCTGAGGCCTGTGACAGGGGCTGTATTTTAGGATGATGACTTTCTGGGTGAAGTTGGGAAGCTGGGAATTGACGGCCGCAGATGAAATCAGTCAGACGAAATCAGTCCAATCAGAGTGTACTCCAATTCCTATGAGAGCTAAACACAGATGAACAGTTCTGACTCCTGCTGCGTAGGCAAAAGCAAAACCATCGGCTTATTTAAGTGTCAGAAAACAACAGGGTTTTAGCAAAAGTATTATCACATTTCTTTCACATTTCAGGCACAGATTTCAGGGTTTTTACTCACTAGATCAGGGATCTGCCACCTGTGGCTTAAGAGACTCTTTGGACTTTACTCTTGGCTAAAAATAATAAAGAGGCAACTAATGTTTTTAAAGATAAATATAAAAAATGCAGGCTTTATAGGTTTTTGTGTTTTTTATAAAATAACTGCAGTGAATTTCCACAACAGAATTAAACTAAAAGTACAAGTAATATGTTGAGAAGCTAATTGCTGCAAGAGAGGGTGACGTAAGCCATAATTAGCAAGCGAGCCCTCTGTTATTAAGTATCGCTAAAGGCCACTCCTCATTCCAGCAGCTAATTACTGCGGGTGATCAAAGAGCCAGGAGTCTTAATGAGATGGAGGTGTTAAACATCATAAAAGTTGTTAAACTGCCTAATTTCAAAATGGCCACTGCCTTCTTTCCTCCATGACAGCCCTGAAACTGGATGACTGATCGCCATAAATAGGCGGGACCTAAAACATCCACTGTGAAACACAAGACATTTTATATTGTAATTCTCAATTCTGCCACAAGATGGAGCGGCTTCCCCCACGGGGAGAAAAATTAATAAAAAGCTGAATATAATAAAAAGTATGAAGGTTATAAATACCAAGAGATTTAGCCGGCATTAGGAGAGCAATCTGAATAGTATAAAAGTTGAATGGTGAAAATAGCACAAGGTATGCAGGAGAAGAAGTGTGGCGAAATTTATGGAGCAGCCAGAAAACTCATGTACTCATGTACTTATTCACAGATTCTTCTGTTCTTGTGTACACTTTGGCAGAGATATACCAAATGAGTATTTTACACAATAAAAATGATGTGCTTGACCTGTAGGGGGAGTTCTGACTCTGAAAGCAGGGATGGAGAAGAGCTGTCACACAGGACGGGACAACACCAAGAGTGTGCTGTATGATCTAGTGTGTATGTTTTTGGACTTATAGAATTAGAGAAACAAAGTGTGTGTGTGTGTGTGTGTGTGTGTGGAGGGGGCGGAGGTGCGTGGGCGCGTGCGTGTGTGTGTGAGCTTCATTTCAGTGTAGCATGAACAAACAACTGACTTGCAGATGGTTGTGAATTTTTGGGATAGTTCTCGAGCCGGGATGTGCTGAGATTTAGTACTCTCTTGGTGTAACCCACCAATCTATCTCTGTCAGGCTGTAAGCTGTCTCTTGTCTGGACGCCCAACATCCTGTGAATTTCCATTTAGAAGCCTTTCATGCGGTAATGACCTCAAGCTGTGTAATAGGAGGACAAAACCTTTGTAATTAAAGCTGTAGAGCAAATGCCAGAGGCATTCCCTGCACATTAGCAGAGAATATGAATTAATGCAGAGGGATTAAAAGGACAATGCTTTTTTATATGGTTGCAGTAAGAGGCTGTCATCGAGGTATAAAGTTATAAAGAAGTTCACTCTGTCAACTTGTGTCAAGACCAAATAAGCAGCTACTTACTTTAAGAGCCTTCTGAGCCGGTTCACTGGAGCCGATGATGATAAGTCCTGGTCCTCCCATGCTGCAGAAGCTCTTCAGGTGCAGCCCCTCCAGCACAGGCACAGTGGAAACAGCATAGTCCTGTGTAACACAATCCGATTATAGGAGCTAAATAAAATATGTCCCAAGAGCACAAGATGCATACAAGATGGAAATGATTTCAGTAATCGCTGCACATTCTAGGGTCAAACATTGGACCAGTGATGTGGAAACACTCTTCATAAGTGTGCCTTTCCACCTGCTGACTAACATTTTCACCAAAAATTTAATTCTGTTAAAATAACCTTGGCTGTATAGGGTTGAGAACGTTTGACAAAGGCATTTTACAAAAAATAATTATTGTAAGAGTGGTTAAAAATATACAATTCAAGCTTCGAAAGAAATCAAGGTGAAGACATCTCATTCCTCTATAATAACAATAAAAATAATAACAGTGTTTAAGGCTCTTGAGAGGGCACATTTAAAATACAGTGACACCATGTAGGGGTGGAAACAGCAGAATTGTCTGAGAGGTGATGTCACTGAGCCTCAGGCTCACGGGAAGATTACACAGGACTTGTAAGAACCTGATTCAAGCCACTTTCTCTGGCTGCAGGAAGTCTGCTTGCCAAATGCTGTTATTACCATTGTTACAAAAACAAAAGTTACATAAAATTGGATTTTCACAGCGGAAACTGAAAACAGTTTATTTCCATCTGTCTAGCGTGTTTGAAAGTAAAAACTACTCAAGTCTGTAAGTAAAGAATGAAGCCAGTGAAAGAAAACATCAGAACAGGTGGGAATTGAGCACATGAATTACAATGAATAGTACTGTTTACATTTATTTTAAAATTATAAAGGGTGCCAGCAGTGGGATCTGTGATTATAGCATAAACAACTATTTCTTAAGATTCCACATTGAACACATGTACTTAAATTTGGATTTAGATATTTTATTTTCTGTCTCAAATTATGCCACTGTTTCTTTTTTTCCTTTTTTGCATATCTTTAATCAGTGAATACAAAACTGGCAGAAGAGCATGTTTAACCAAACAGCAGCAACACAAAGTTCCTTAACTTAGACTAGTGAATGAACAGAATGTTGACACAATACTGTGAACAGAGAGAAAATGCTAAATCTAAACAGAAACCTGAATCAGCCCACTACTGTAATAGGTTTTTACAAGATAAGGTTGAATTTAAACTTTTTTGGGATTACAATCTCTCAAAATCTTTTGCAGCATGTACTCCAATCAGTGACTTTGAATACATCCCGTATATAAAAGAATTATTTCAGCGGTATGATTTTAGGACCTACAGATTCATGTTTATCTTAAGCCTTCAGCCGTTGATCTTGGACGGATTGCCTCAAACGCCAGTTAAAAAGTGACATGCGCTCATAAACTTTACTGCATAGCCTGTGAAAACATTATATTTCCAACATCAACTTTATTTTAGCAGCAAAATTCTTTCAAACCTGATGGAAATTTCCTTTTGAATGTTGAAAGTACACTTCTGGAATATTTTAAACCTTAGCTGAATGCAGGATTTGGTTGGACAAAAATTTTGAAAATATCTGAAGTCAGAGACATAATATTTTTTTTGTTTTTTGAATTAGTAGATTTTACACAAACTTACAAACATTTATGTTTTCCTGTTAGACTCCATTGTGAAAATTTCCTGTGACGTCATGTAAATTCCTACTGTGTTATCACTTCTAGCACATTGTTAGTTCAAATATTTGTCACTAAAAACAAACTGCTGTATGGTACTTTGTCCTCCATCATGTCAAAGAAAGCCATATCTGATTTACTTACTGAACTATTTTTCTTGAGTGTGCGTATAGGTTCAACTGGGAACCAATGGAAATTACAGGACGTTCTTTCTCCATTCCTAATCCACAAACAGGAAGTGTCTGTGTGAAATTAGAAATGGAAGCCATTCTTCTTCTCTTATCATGATAAGTGTGATAAAGAAGCAGAAACAGTTCCTGTTCATCTGGACTGAGATACTTTCATACTTTGAAATAAAAGAATCTCTTGAGTACTTAGAAGAAAGTCAGACGGTTCCTTTTTAGATGCTCCAAATAAGAAATCAAAACTTTTACCAAACGGAAATAGAAGAAAATATAATTTAACTTCTACACTACTTCCCAAACAAATTGATTCCATCAGCAACACCATTATCCCAACATCTGTAAGAACCTTAAAGCAAAGAGCCCTCACATCTGCATGCAGTTGTGAAGCACTAAACAAACCTGGAAACAGAATGATCCTTCATTTGATAATTAAAGGAAAAACCAACAGTGATAGGATGGAGCAATCAGATAAAAAGTGGAAAAAACAATAATTGATGGTTAAGTAATTTTTCCTTTTGTTATTTACCAGGAACGCATCATTTAGTCCCATCTTATCAAAGATAACAGAAAACACAGAGGAATCCGTAATGAGGTTCTCAAATCAGATACAGATGGGACAGGGGGGGAATAAGGCAGTTCAAGTTACCGTAATGTGCTGAACTATTGACATTATGACCCAGCGCTGAATCTGCCTGTCAGTGTGCTTCTCGGCTTTGCTACACCTTCTCGGAGAGAGGCCAAATGCGATGAACAAAAGATCTCAGCGGAAAGTGTCTCTAATTTATACCGGCAGCAAAGGAGATAGATCGGATCAGTCACTCTGACTCTTTTTGAAGGCGGCATGCCTTTAATCCTGATTGAAATAAATCTTGCTGTTGCAGAAATACTTGGGGTATTTTCATAACTGCTGGATGCAGGTTTTGGTGAGAATGGTATAATGATCAAGCCACAATAAAAATGAGCTGAAATGATTCTGTGCAAGACTGAGACCAAACTTCTACAAAATAGGAAAAATCCTGCCAATAGGTGTTGCTCCTTTACTTACCACAAACTGATGTTTGACCCATTAAATCAGACTCTACACACAGTGAATGGCCCCAGTTTCTGTGCAATAATATATTTTAGATGTCTTGAAGTTACTAAGATGCTCAAGTATGCCATGCATTGAAAAATAGAATAAATGTTGTATTCGTTTTTATATCATTAAGTTATGCAGATAACTCCAAGAGGTTAGGTAATTATTAGCTTAAATACTTAGAAACATGGGCTGTTTATATGGGGCTTCACAGTGGTGCAGCTGTTAGCACTGTTGCCTTGCAGCAAGAAGCTACAGGTTCAAATTCCAGCCTGGGGTCTTTCTGTGAGGAGTTTGCATGTTCTCCTTGTGCCTGCAGGTTCTCTCAGGCTACTCTGGCAGTCAGAAACATGGCTGGTGGGTAAATTTGTCTCTCTAAATTGTCCACATCCTGTCCAGAGTGTGCCTTAACTTTCACCCAATGATTAGTGGAGATACGTACCAGCCTATCCCTTCCTACACAGGCAATTGTGCCAGCATAACCGGTTATAGCCAATATATGGATAGTATAATCAAAAGGTGGTTTATAATCAAAAGCATCATCTTGACACAGGATGCACTTGCTTATGAAGGGATTATTTGAACCCAAATTACAAATATGAGTCATCAGAGCCTAGTGAGAAACATCTGCTTAAGGGGCATACTGCATACATAAACAGTTTAGCAACACATCAGCCAAGAGTAAACAAGAAGATTTATAATAATGACATATGAGGAAATTGTTCATAAGGTAATTAATGCAAGGTTTACTCCTTCACATCAGCTTTTTCAATCTTTTTATTGTCTGATTTATTAATCACTGTGGACATAACTGGCAAAGGTTTGCATCAAATGTTGATTAAAAATCTTTGAAGCCTGCAAAGGCTTCATCCAAATCATTAAAAGCTAATTACCACAGGGACGCTTTACAGATGTGTCAGTCAACAACATGAGATTCAATGATGCTAAGGAGCAACAACAGGAGAAAATGTGTTAGACGTTGCACAATGCTACCTCACTGAAAACAGACTTTCCAGATGGAACTCATTTTCATTTCTGGTTTCATAAAGTTTTGTTAATAGTTTTAATTTACATTTTTATTAATAGAATCTTAGATAATATAAAAAAGCCTTTTTTTAACAGTCCACACATGAAGATATTTAAATAAGGCAAATCTTTTTATTGTATAAAACTATTGAACAAAAGTGATATTATTCAAGAATGACTTGTCCTTTTTTATGAATAAAGATTGGAGCTAATGAATGTTGCAAGCTTTAACATTTATGTCACACAATGTGATGTAAAATGGAAGTGTTCAGCCTGAAATCCCAGGTCCCTTGAATTAGCGCTCTAGGCGTTTTGGATGATATATGTATGTTGCATCTGCTGTAATGCAGCTCGCTACCCAGGATCCTTCCTGGCATCACTAACTAAACAGACATACATATAAAATAGCTAGAATTAATGCAAAATTTGATTTTTGTAATTAATATAGCATATTTACATTAATTAGATATTCTACTTTTTTAGATTCACCAAAGGGCTGCCCAGTGGTGCAGTTGGTAGAGCTGTTGCCTTGCAGCAAGAAGGCTCTGGGTTCGATTCCCGGCCCTGGTCTTTCTGCATGGAGTTTGCATGTTCTCCCTGTGCATGCGTGGGTTCTCTCCGGGTACTCCAGCTTCCTCCCACAGTCCAAAAACATGACTGACAGGTTAATTGGTCTCTCCAAAGTCTCCCTAGGTGTGAGTGTGTGTGCATGGTTGTTCGTCCTGTCTGTCTGTGTTGCCCTGCGACAAACTGGCGACCTGTCCAGGTGACCCCGCCTCTCGCCCCGAACGTTAGCTGGGGAGGCACCAGCACCTCCTGACCACTAAGGGACAACGGAGTATAGAAAATGGATGGATGGATTCACCAACCAATCAAGTTAAAGGTTTCAAGTTTCACTATGAAACTTCATTTTTCCCTCCAGGACTTTACAAGCGAGCCAGGGATGTAATGTAATGGAGCTCCTCACTTACGTTATTCAGTTTATTTAAATACATCTGGCCCCCAAGGGGCCAACAATGAAGTTGGTTCAGACACATGGTGCTTCAGTTTACTCCCACAGTGTAAAGCACATGCACTTAAGGGTAAATGATGACTTTATGTTGCCCCTGGATGTGAGTGTGTACATGGTTGTGCCTCAACTAATGTTGGCTTTGTGCCCAGTAATGACTGTGAAGGTATGCTAAGTGTTTTAATGGATAAACAACATAAACTCACCTTAAATGCATCAGCTAGGATCTCCGCTCCTCTCTGATTGGTCCGTTTAGAAAGACCAACAAAGAATTCACGACCTGGATAAAAAAAAAAACAAATATAAAAATCTGAATTTTGCTAAGTCAGCAGAAATAGTCAACAAATAAGGTAGTTTAATCACTTTAAATTTCACTAATTCAGTATGAGGGTTGGAGACATGGTAGGAAATATATATATATAAAAAAAAATCCTCGAATCTTTCGGCAAGAATGCAGCCGCACACTGAGCTCAGGGACGGGTTCCTTATGTTGCTGCTGAGCCTTTACAAAATGAGCCATTAGTCTGGAGCCTGCCAGCAGGAAATGTTTCTTACCCTACCATGTGAAACTGATTTCAGCTAAAAAGAAAGACACCACAGAGCCAATGTTTAGGAACTCAATTAGATGTACTGTACTTTTTCCATCTGGCTCATGCAATGAAGACGCCGCTGACCCACATTTTACATTGCCACGGAGTGTAACACAATGTTCTGAGTGTTATACAGACTACAATGTTTCAGATTTGACTGTGTTCATCGGTTTTGTTAGCTGCTGCCTAACACATTTAACAGCTGTGGTGAGTTGTGGTGATCAGTAGATTGGCACACAACAGTTTTACTACAGGTGAAACTCTGGCGTGTGTGCAGGGGCACCAGGTCACACATAGGAATGTTTTGCTAGAGAATCCAAAAACACAGAGACATGCTCAAAGGCACTGACCCGTCTGCCCACATATAGGAGCTTTTATTGCACCCATCTCTGCAATTTCCCATTTACTTGCCACTTATACTTTTACTTTCTTATCTTGAGAGCAAAGTGGTGTATATTTTCTCTGCAGTTGTCTTGCTGAAAAATGTAACTAAAGGCATACATTTCAACTAAAGTGAAATATATTTGCTTACAACATGGAAAGCAATGGTCATCTGATGTATAGTGTACTAAAGTGACATGAATAAAGTCCAAATGTCCTCTTCTTAATTTAGTGTATCTTACTCTAAAGCAATGAGGCACCAGAATGTTAACTAACAGTGAGGTGCGTGATATGCGCAAGTCAAATAGTGTATCCTACAGAAAAGTATTTATTCATCATCCATCCATCCATTTTCTATACTCCCTTTTCCCTTTGTGGGGTCAGGAGGGTTGCTGGTGTCTATCTCCAGCTATCGTTCGGGGCGAGAGGCGGGGTCACCTGGACAGGTCGCCAGTCTGTCGCAGGGCAACACAGACAGACAGGACAAACAAACATGCACACACACACATAGGGAGAATTTAGAGAGACCAATTAACCTGACAGTCATGTTTTTGGACTGTGGGAGGAAGCTGGAGTACCTGGAGAGAACCCACCATGCACAAGGAGAACATGCAAACTCGATGCAGAAAGACCGGGGCCGGGAATCGAACCCAGAACCTTCTTGCTGCAAGGCAACAGCTCTACCAACTAAGCCACTGTGCAGCCCATTTATTCATCATACTGTCCTAAAATATTTACAGCATTTTTTCATAAACCTTTTTTACACCATAATCTTCCTTAAATCAAAGGGATAGGATGTGTTTTTATTGGATCAAGTTTATATTTACAGTAATTAGATTACAACATACCTTGATGACTTATGAGTCAACCATAATTAGACAAAGTTAAGCACAGAAGAAAAGCCTCAGATGAAAATCCATGTCAGATTGTAACTGAAACCTACCTGTGAACAAAACGTCTCCTCCATCCAGCGTTGCATTCTCATCCGTCATTTCCACGATGTTCAAATTTAGATCCTTTAGAGCCTCTTTCATCACTTCAGTCTGAAACAAAACAAAATTAAAAGAAAATGATACACTGTTAATAAAACAAAGCTAAAATTCTCTGGCCACTGTGAGCTCCTCCAGGTAGAATTACCCTGATCCACAACCAAGTATCAGAACATGGCTTTATAATGAAAACACTTTCAAATGATTGGTATTGAAGTGATTTGTTATTTTATGATAGCCACACCCCCAGTGAGCCCTTTAATGCCAATTATTAAACATGTATTTTTGTTTGCTTGCACAGTTAGCATGTGTGGATATGGCAACTGTGCTAAACATCTCAGATGTTTTTTTATTTTTATTTAACAAATCCGAAGCCAAAGCTTAAGTTTTTTCCATAATTTTTACAATGATGTCACAGCGAAGGAGAGACTCATTTGGGTGTTTGAACATTTTAGCTGAACTAACCATATTGGAGCACTATATAAATGTCACAGATCACGTTTCACTGATTTCATGTTTTATCTTTTTTCACTGTCCTGTAAAAGTCAGGGCAGTGACTTTGTAAAGTCAGTCTGCAAAGTCAGAAATTGCTGAATTTCTGACTTTACAAATCAAGACAAATTTCAATAAAATCCTAGTCTGATGACTCAGACTGGGACAATATTTCCAAATGGCAGAGGTAGCAATTACCGATACAGAGCAACGTGATGATAAGACTCAGTTTTTAAAGGATACATTTTTCAGATGATTAAAAAATTCTTCAACTGTTAATCAACAAATTTAAGAAAGGATAGTTGCTGAGATTGGTAACTAAACACTTTGTATCCTGCAGGTTGCCATTACATCATTTAAATGAGCCGGGTCATGATGTAATTTAGTAGGAAGCACGTTAAAAGTTTTACAAGGCAGTGACCAGGGGAAATATTTATGCCCAAAGATCATCGCAAACTCAAGAAATGCCTCTTCCTCTCCTCCTGTTTCAGAACCACCTGCATTTCATAAATTTACAAGGAGAAAGTTCAGACATATCACCGGCTTAAGATTAAGATATATTTTAACGTGAGTCACCTGAAGTAAGATTAGGGGAAATCCACATTTTGTCTCCATATCATCTCCACTAAACAGAAAAAGCTGCCATTAAGTCTGCTCTCCTGTCGGACCACCATGAGAGATTTAACTGTCCTGCTCTTAGGGCTTCCTCTACGAGTACTTTCCATGTTAACGTGAGCATCAGTGTTTCCACAAGCCCTATCTCACTATGACCTCAGCCCATTGCTCAGAGTGATTTTGGGTAACATTGCTTCTGCTTCTCCTCAGCCACGAAACATTGAACCGTGAGGTCATCCAGGTACGTTGCTTGTGCTCCCAGATAATGCAGCAGGGGTCAGAGACCATCCTCTCTCCTTTGAATCCACAGATTTAATTTCCTATGCACAGCACAGGCAGAGCTTTGTGCACAAAATACCAGAATCAGAATCAGCTTTTTTGGCCTCCAAACAAGAAATTTGACTTTGGTTTACTTTGTTCTCAATGTGCATGTGCACTGGTGGTTTCTTAAATGTTCTAAAAGTCACAGCATGCAGCATAATAACTACAGTTAGAAACAAATCCAGCTGTTTTTCATTTCTATTTTTTAACTGCCAAATCACCTTTGGTTTTCTTTAGTAGGAATCAAGCAATTGTTTTCTGCAAAATGAAAAACACACAGTTGAGTCAGATAATGACGAGAAAGCCAAGTGGGTAAGATGCTTGTTTTTCTTTCAACTAACAGATTTTTGTCTCTGTGTGTCATTTCAGTGGAATAATCAATGGTTGTTGCACATTTTTCCTGTGCAATCAGTGATTCATCGAACATTATCAACTTAATCTAAATTAGTCTATCAAAATATTTAATTAGGAAAAATGTTTGAGTGAGTCTCTCCTCCACAAAGGTCACATATGCAGTAAAACCCTGGGTCTATTCCAGTGAAATGAACATTTTTTGAATACTTTTTTCTCATCTCATGAGTCATGTTGAGGCATTCTTCTTTGAAGTTTTGTAAAATAAATTAAGACTCCCTTCTTTCAACACTCAAGTATTTCCTGTGACAACATTGGAAATAATGTGACCCAAAGTGTGTGTGATGCTGCCTCCCCACTCAACTGTATGACATCTCCTAAATGTGCTGACACATTTGCAAATAAAGTTTACATTCAAATTTAAATGAAAAGTGAGAATGAATGAGACAAAAGGTTGTATCCACTTCTATCTGTAATTAAACACAGACTTATTTGAAAGGAAAAAAAAAACAAGTTACATGCAAAAGTCCTTAAGATGTCATGTAAAATGGAAACTGTCCATCCATCCATATTCCCATTCGACTCGTTTTGGAGGCTCCTAAGCAAACAGCAATAACATGTAAATAAAAATTGATTATTAGTGCTGCCACATTTTACCTATCTGACCAATACTGAATTATCCCAGTTAAAACCAACAACCTTTAAACTAGATCCATTTTTTATTTCCATCCAGAGTAGAATTTATAGCATTTTGTTAGTTCTCAGATTGGGAATGTAAGTTTTAAAAACAGCAGCAAAACTGCTTGGTAAAAATGGGTGAAATTTGCTTGAAACACATCCTAATATTTCTAACATTGCTGAAAATCTGCAGATGCGACACTTATCTTGCTTTAATCAAGATAAATGCAATAGCAGTTAAACCTAGAGGATAAAAGGATTAAATAATGTCTGATGTCTGATTCATTGGAAAATAGAATGCAAGAGGCATCTAAAATGGATTCACCTGTTTAGACATAAGGTCTGTACAGGCATTACGGTTGGTGACTTGCATAACACATGCCTTATGTTGTTTATGGTGTTTTGGGGCTGCAGTCAACACATAATTATTATATACACAACTGAATAACTGAGGTAAGACTGAGATATGAGATGCAGACAAGACTAAAATAAAATCATTTCCAACTTTCACACCTGTAAAATCTAGGACCAATTACGTTTTGTGTTGACATAGTTGAGCATAATTATTTTCAAGATGTTACCATAAAACACAAAAAAAACCTAATGTTTTAAGTACAAATTTCACTGCATATTAAACATTGTTGACATGTCATTTAAAATATGTATATCTACATTAGTATGCTTAAAATGAGACCATATCATGCACTATTACAGCATGTACAAGTACAATGTACATGCTGTAATAGCTCACATCTCTGCCATACATAGTGTTAAAGTCAAAGCCAAACTCCTGTCAGAAGACACCAGCAGGTGTGCTCATGCTGAAAGCAAATTCTTTTTTCAAATGTAACTCTATTCTCATTTTGGTTTAAAGAAAAAAAAAAGATTGATGGGTTTTGTCAAAGGTCTCTGAAAGAATGGCTTAAAACATTCCCCACAGACACGCTGCCAATCTAAGTACATTAGGTTTAAAATTTATGCATTTCTCTGCTGACTTCTGAGCCCCACATGCTTGGCAAAAATTCACAAGTGCAAAAAATAGTGAGGATCTGCAAAGTTGTGCAAAAGAATTGTTCCCTTCAGTAATTTCTTTGGCTTGTCTCTTTTCATCATGTCTTAATTGCTAAAAATCAGCACATGTGCTTTTCTTATCTTGTTTCAACCAATAACACTTAAATCACTGAGAATCCTAAAAAGATTAAAAGTACATCTGTCCATATTTTGAAGTATTTATTGGAAAAAATGATGTAAAGGGCATCCAACATGAAATTTCTCAATTTTTTTTTACATCTAAGCTTTGTGTAACCCTCTTGCGGTCTTAGCGCAAAGCTCAAGAGGAGCGCGACAGATATCACAGTAGTGCCACAGGGAGGCAGGGGGCTGTCCCATCAGACCGTCAGTTCCCAAAACTGCAAAAAAAATAATAATAATAATTCATGAGGTCCAAAGGACCCCTTGAATTATTGAATTACCCCATGGGTAAAAATATATACATATTCGGTTTTTTGAATACTTTCCAAAGGTCTGCGGTGACTTACTGTATTTTTGGGTTCTTTTGTGACCTCCTAAAAGGGTAGTTGCATAATTCTTAAAATGCAGCAGGTTGACCAATATCCAATGCTTGAACACTGTTCGTTTGTGGATAAATGTATTCAGAATGATTTGCTGGGGTGCAAAGTCTCACATATGACTTTGTACCCCTTTCCAGTCTGATAAATAACCATATTGTTGTTTCGCATCTGTTTTAGCCTAAGAAAGGTCCCGTTTATGTGATTTCTTGAGTCTCGTTTGTGGCTTTATAAAAGATTTATAATAGTTAATTTTATTATTTAACAATGGAGGTTTTACAATGTCACATATGACCCATAAGGTTTGGATAGCTTTTTATTCAAAACAAAATATTCACATTTTGACCCAGAAATGTCTGTGCAACACGCTGTAAGCAGATGTCTTCTTCAGTGGAGTATGTCTAACCTATTTACCCTCATCTCACCTTCTTCGCTTTGTTTTTTGTCCCGCATTCCCTCTATTCTCTCTGGACCCTTGTGGCGAGGTCAAGAATGCTTCCAGAGTGTCTTCTAACGCAGAGTGGCCATTATCTCTTACTGTTACGGACATCCAATACCAAAGTCTGTCTAGGTGCTAACTCACTTTACCAGTTCTCCTCTTCCCTCCTGCCATCCTTTACTTTTTCTCTTCACTCCCCTCTGGTCCCCTCCAAGTGCTTGGCCAGGCGACACGCTGTTAGTCAGCACCCTACTTTGAATGAAAAAGGCCTTTTAAAATTCATTAGGGGCTGAAGGCTCTGAGGGCCAGCCGGTCTGCCTGCCACATTCCTGCCGTTCCAACACAGGACAGCACAGACGGAGTAGAGAGAACAGCCTTTTATTTGGGCCTTTTTATGGAGCAATTCTCCCCTCTCTCGCCCATGGTGGCCGTGAATATTGCATTCTGCTAAAGAGGAGCTCTATCAGTCTGATAGAGCATGGTTCTCTTGGAAAAGGGAATTGAGAACACAACAATAGCATTCCTGAGGGTCATCCTAGCCTCCCTGGACCAGACAACAGAGTCCCACGCTCCAGTATAATGGGGATGCAACATTCCTCTCAGACTCAAACACAATGGGATTAAGTTAGCTGTCACTGTTAGCCAAATTATTACATTCATTAAAAATCTGCCAGACAGTTCAGTGTTACAGTTTATTGGCTATTGGAAGAAGCAACATAAAGGTGAGTAAACTAGAAATGTAAAGCTTTAAGAATGAACAAAAAACTAATTTAAGGACATCTGAGTTTTGTAAAAAACTGAAAATTGCAAAGTCCGTTTATCAAAGCACTCAGTGACATTAAAACGACATGATAAAACACCTGAGGGAGAGGCCAACTGATTTTCTTCGAATAAGACAGACCTACGCTTGATGCATGCACTTTGTGCGTCATAACTGGAACTTTGGCTGGAGATTTTAGACACCAGTGATGAGACTAACTGATATCAGAGGCTTCATGTAAAGTTCAAAGAGCAACGGAGAACAAAATTGGTATAATGGTTCCAGTTCAGGGCAATCAAGCAAGTGGAATTCAAAATGATCACATAAATGTTTTCAAGTATGCAACAGCTAAACGGATAAGAAGATTTGAACCTTTGAGGCCAAGCAAAGCGGACGTCAGAGAGATGGTTCCATTTGTTTGCTAAGAGGCGTAGGTCTACCTTAATGGTTCCTGACTAGATATGGCAACGCTTTATCACACACCGCCGATTCAATGGCAAAGGAAGTAGCAACTTAATGTTTAGATAAGAGATGCCCTAACTGTCTGTGTTATGTACGCAGTCACCTCTTACAATGTGTAAGATGAAAGCTTACAAATAAAATCTTCCATCTATTATTTGTAAAAAAGAAATGGAGGATTTTTTTTCATTATAAGATGGAGGCAAAATGGTCATATAAAAAAATATATATTTTTTACCTTATATCTAGAAACATTTTCTTTATAATGTTTCTTGATAAAGGACTGTATTCTTCAGTGAACATTTTGTACAGCGACATCTTGCCGCTCCAAGCGTAGCCCACGTAGACAGCGAAGCTGGGTCAAACACTAGAAAAAATAAACAGAAATATGAGTATGTTTGACAAGTCTCGTGTGTGTCCCAGAGCAAATAAAGGACTTGCTCTGATCAGCAGGGCTGCAGAGATATGCTTCTGCGTAACCCACAATGTCATGGCTCCACAAACACAGCAGAGCTGCAGGCTAGGAACGGCTGGACAGTCGAGTTATAGAGAAAGCAGCTTATGAATGGACCTGAGCCTCTGCTGTGGAGAAAAACATTGGGGGGGCTTTAGCAAACACATCTCTGCTTGGCACAGACTCCTCCATGTTTATTGGATCTGACCCCTGCAGACTGAACCTCTGTACCCAAACAAGTGGGAAAAACCAATAAACTACTATATCTCATGGAGAAATTCATTTCATTACTGGTTGGCAAAACAGGTCCTATAAAACAATAGCTCTTTAAAAGTATTGCTACCACAGGAGGGAAGATTTATTACAAATACTCAGCCAAACATTCATGCTGAACTGATATTTGTGTGGGGGAAGAAGGCCAACATTTGCAGCAATGCAGGTTAATAGAACGTCAGCAGTGGCTGCTACTTCTTAAGGGAAAAGAATGTGAGTGTTTTCAATGTCAGGCCTTCAAATCCTGAACAAATACTTAGTATTTATGGTGCTAAAAAAGTCATAGACAAGACAGGTGAATCTAGTAGAAGTACTCATGCAAAAGCATTGGTGTGGCCACAGAGATAATCAACTTTTCTCATGAATATAACATATTTCTTTAATTATTCATTTAATTATTAACATTACAGTAAGCATAGAAAATGTTCTTCATGCCAAAAATGTCAACTTATTATGAAAACAAGTAGCATGAAAGTAAAAGGTGGAAATCACTTATTGAATGCCATTGGCTCCATCGGCTTAAGCTTTAAGTGACTTGTGAGAGTTCAAGGTGAGAACAGTTCAACACTGCATGAAAATAGAACATTAGTTTTTTTTTTTTTTGCAAATGCTTTTCATTAGTTTAAATGTCACTACAAAGTTAAAGTAGTACTCAGAGTATTGTACACAAAAAACTATTTGCAGAAGATACATTTTTGAAATAACAAAACCAGTAAACAGATTTACACACTCTGTCTTGAAAAAAGGGGCCGAGTACTATGTTCTGCATAAATCAGTTTCATTTCAAAGTGCTAAAGCTCTGTTCTTATATATTAGAAAATGGCTTTATAAAGCAAAAATTCTCCATAAATTCTGGAAAGTGTCTAAAATGTGCAAAACTTAAATTTGCTGGTTCAAAATCAAAAATATAGAGCTGATGCATCACAGCAAAACAATTCAATCTTCAGAAGATGTGCAAAAAAAAAAAAGGAGTTTTGGAAGATGTTGGACAATTCACAGCTAAATGGAAATTGGAATTCCTAACAACTAGTTTCCCAAAGTCTGTGAGGCTTTCCCAGACCTCTGGCCAACAAAATCTTATTAGCCTGACAGGAGCAAAGCTTGACATGTGCCTCACGTGTCCAAAAAATGATTCAATTGAGATGGTTTGAGTTGGGATCCCCATTGTGTTTGTTTTAGTTCCATTTTCTGGAGGCCCTTGGAAAGCTAAAGTAAAAAAAATATCTAGAGCTCTGACAAAGTTCAGCTTTTTCAAAACTTGTGAGGTCAAAGATGGGCCAAAGAACAGAATGTCCAACCACAAAGAGTCTGTAAGGTTTCTCTAGATTAAGTCTGACTTATCATGGCCTTTCAAGGCGAAGAGAAATATGCCCGGTGTCTGGGGAGTAGGGAGGGTCAAAGGAAGAGGCAGAGAGTTTGAGTGAGTCATACAAAGTTAAAGTTTTCCACGCAGGATTTCCCTCTCTTGCTCTTAACTCCCATGAAGGGAGTCCTCTATATGTATGGTGCTGGCTTCATGTGAAAGAGAGGAATCCCAGTTTCAAAGGTCAGGAAAGCCATAGGGAAGATTCACAGAGGCACATGGGGGAATCTGAAGCTCAGTATAGATGAGTACTACATGAGAAAGTAACTATTCCTTTTCAAACTCCTCCCACCATGTGCTCTGACACCGCTTATTGTTCTTTACGTCACTTACTGGCTACTTTAAGCAGTAATAGTAGCTGTACATATGTTAGACCCTGCCTGGATTTCAAGACTGCCTCAATATTTTGAGGCAAAAATCCAACAGGGTGTCCTCTAAGATTTTGGTTCGCATTGACACTGTAGCATCATGAAGTGGCTGCTGACTTATCAGCTGCAGATTCATGTTGTAAATCTCCAGTTTCAACGCATCGCAAAGGTGACCAATTGGACTGAGATCTAGTGACCTAGTAATCTAGTAGCGAATTGCAGAGGACAGTGAATTCATTCTCTTTGTGACATGATGCATGATGCTGATGGAGTTCATGAAAGGATGGAAACAGCCAACCACTACACTCAGGAAGGCTGTGTCGTGTTAACAATGCTATGTTGGAATCAAGGGGAGGAAATCCGTTCTAGAAAAGTATTCCTCCACACCATTAAGCCACCACCCTGAAGAGCTGTTAACAGGCAGGAAGGATTCATGCTCTCATGCTGTTTATGCCCAATTTTACAACTGAAACCTGTCAGATCACTCATCAGATCACGTAGACATTTTTCTGATCAGTCGTCAAATATTCGAGAGCTGGGGGGAACTGAGGACTAGAAGTCAAACTGAACTGAGTTGTTGATGCGATTGGTTGATACACTGTTTGTTTTAACAAGCATCTCATGCAGAAGAATGCGACAAACACATGCATTTTCTGAGCAGAGCCCTTAATGCAGCTAATATTTCATGAATATTTGTGAACATGAGTATTTTTTAAGCTGTGCATATTGCCTAGATTGAAAGAAAATCTGTTCAAGCACTTTCACATCTGCATTCTTGTCATTGTTGAGGTGTTCCACCAGATGTTTGCCTTTGTTCTGTCCAGCGTTCCATAAAAATGGCAAAAATGGAAAAAGTACATTCTGTGAAGAGGAAACACTATCATAACACTACAGCTACACCCACATTTTCCAAAGAATGAAATTGGAAATAGACCCAAAAGAGGAAAACCAGTTTACCATGCATGGTATCGACTAACGCCCGATTAAAGGGATTTCCCAAAAGAACCTCCACAGTATGTGAAGTTAGACATACTGGACAGCCTTGTATGGAAAAATGAAAAAAACAAGCTTGTGTTTATTGCAAAAAGGGGAAAAAAAGATGGACCAAAAGGTTTCTCATAAATGTTAATGAAGGGCTTTCCCAGAAGAAAGATTTTTTCCCTTCTTACAGACTGAAACAGGAGGTCAAATGCTAATGCTAAACAGCAGGGCTTCCTTTAATGTGCACAAGAGAAAAACCACATGGAGATAATCTTACCGCCGTAACAACGCCTGATCGGTCAGACAAACCCAACTTGCTTTAGTCATAAAAGGGCCTAAATCAGACTTCATGAATCATCTTGTATTATTAAAAATAACTGGCAGAAGAGCTGAAAGCCTCTGTGTTGTCCTAGAAACGTATTAAACCAACCCAAATGCATTTGCGTTATAGTTAACAAAATGGACCCTAATATTCATTTTTGAATCTCTAACTGTGTTGTAGGAAAATAAAAACTGATTAATTCTGACCAAGCACCCTTTTAAGCAACTTGTTGCTATAAATTCAATCAATATCAGCTTCATAAGCCACTGAAGCACACATTTACAAATGGTGCAGTCCCAAGTTAGCAAAAGGTGTCATGAAAAAGTGTTTTCTTAAATTGCCACAGGCTGAATTCTGCACCTCATCTGTTATTCAAAGAATCTCTGGAGGAATCTCATCTGCACTCACATGTTTAGTGCTGACATTCTCAAAACAGGAGAAAAGTCAAGATTTCTGACAATTTCATATGTTTTATTAATCATTTTGAGAGACATATTTGTAAAGCAAAAATATTAGGCTGTTGTGACTCAGTGGTTAGCATTGTTGCAAGACGTTCTCAGGTTCAAATCCCATGATACCGTAAATGCAACACCATGCAAGACAGGAATTAGGCTTTTCCTGGATCAGATTACATGGACATGTTCAGACCATCTGTGCCACCGTCACCAGCTCTCTACTGTTCCTTCCTGGTGCACATAACTGTAGATCAGGAATGCCCTTGGAAAATGTCCCATCTTATTACTCAATCAATTTAGAGGTAAGGTGAGCTATTAGATGTGATTTTTTGTTATTTCCTCCTGTTTTTATCTTCAGAAAAGCACTAAAGAAATTCAGGTTTAAATAATGATTCATGATATTAATTTTTTGTGCTCAAACAAATGTTTTCAGTGAACTTCAAGATACAGGGCCCGCATGTTGTAGCTCTAAATATGATGATGCACAATGGTATTTCTTCCGATTTGTCAGCAAGTCAGCAATTTGATGGCTTCCCTTATTATCCCACTTCTCAGCAACAACAGTCATCCAGATAACTAGTTGGAACCCAGTGCCTGGCAGCCTCCCTCTGCTTTCCTGTCAGCGATAACCGACTGCCAGTCGTCAAAGTGACTCGCTAAGTCTTTGAAGCTCCACATGTAACCCATGTGTGTAACCAGAAGGGTCACATTGACTCCTCACACACAAACACACACAACAGGCTACAGAGGTCGTCTCTAAACCTTGGCTCTCCACCCACAAACATGCTACTGCAGTAAAACGAGACGGGCTGTAATGGAAACGGCACGCTTTCCAGACACTTTAGGGGACAACAAGCATCTATGACTGAACCCCATAAAAAATACAAAATAAATAAAAAAATAAATAAGCCATGGCTCCAACCCTGTCTCAACCAAAGGACACTGATGGGAAATATCGCTGCAGATTTTTTCATGACGAAATTACACAACTGATAATGGACCACCAAATCTAATATTTCAAAAACAGCAAAAACAGCATATCAATTCAAAGGTAAAAAAATGTAGATAAATGACTAGTTTGATTTTGTCAGCCGTTTTCTTCCCAATTTGAATTCAGAGCTTCTGCTGAAGGGAAACATGTTTCTGATTCAAATTGGAGCAACTGTGTTGCATAACAATCATATTGCAAATTAATGCAGCTTGTGAGATGGAAGGTGTTTCTAAAGAATCTGCTCCTCTGGGTAAATTGTTTCTTTCTGAAATTTGCGATAGCCACTCTTGTAGAGTGGAAGGGCGTGCCGCTGAGTGCTCTGGTGATCCCTGGGCCCATTGAAGCCTTGACAACTTATCTTTGCCTTTTTAAGGTCTCAATATTTATTAAGTCACTTGTTTCCCCTGTTCTCAATGTTCCTTTAGCTTGGGGTTGCCATGCCAGTCATTATTGCCTGCTTGTCAACTTTGGATACTACTATGAAGTCTGCTTGGCTAGCTGTTACCTGATTGTAAGTATGGAGCTCCATGTCCTTAAGAACCTTAGAGAAGCCATTTTGGCTGTGGAGGTTTCATTCCACACTTAGTGCAGAGGTCTGCACATATTTAAGGATAAAGTTTAGCGTCATTTTTACTTGCCAATGTGGGGGTTGGCAAGAAAAATGACTATCAACAGTCCAACACGGATTATCTTAGATAGATTATGAATGGATCAATTAATAATTTGCAAAATCTGAATGTATGTCTATTCTGACAAGCTATGTACTGACCAAGGGACACTGATGGGAAATATCGCAGCAGACATTCATTTATACCCACTAAATTAATTTTTCATGAAAAAGTGTTGTTTGAATTTCAAAAACTGGTTATTAAATGGATATTAATTGCTTAGTTTAACCAGACAGTGCATCTCTGTATAATCAAAAATATTTATTTTATGTCCCCCGATTTTAGTCAGGGTTAAAATGATAGCTTGTCATACATATTCTACATTTAAACAGATTTTTATGTTTGCTTCAGATCATATGGATTGTTGTTTCGAATCCTGATTTTTTTTTTAGCTAAGACACAAACGACAAATAATATTTAAAGCTGTGAAAATGAACTGGTGTTGAGGTGAATTCCAGCATCTGCTATAGGTGACAGCAGATTAGAGAAGCAGCTATAAGTTGAAGAAGCATTTCAATCTCTCCCTTCTCTTTCATTTTGCTGTAATAGAAAGTGGATCAACCCCTCCTCTCAATAAGCCTCTTCCATCTGATAACATGCAGCGCTCTTCAGAAGCTCTTAAACCTCGCCATTTTTCACATTCTCTGGATACTGGACGGTGTGATCTCATTGGGCAAGCAGAGGTAGTCGGAAAATAGCCTCCAGCTAAGCCTTTGCTTCAACATGGAAACTTAAATTAACAAAAATGCATGACTTCGTACAAACTTGACTGTTGCTGTGGTCAAGTTTGAGTGAAAACAAAATGTTCCCGTCTGTAAGTGCATTCTGCAGACAGTTTGATGATCAGACTGTACGTGCAAACTGTGTGCTTCAAATTTCCTACCCTTGCTGTGAAACGCTTATCCATCTTCCACATGTGTGCAGGATACACTGAGCAACGAACACCGACATCGCCACATTCTGTACTTTCTATATCTGAACACAGACATTTAGGCTGGATCTACTGTAGCTTTTTGCATGTAGACCAGAAAATGACAGTTTGTTCTTACCTGACCCCCAAGAACTAATGGACTCATGGCAAACTGCCAACATGACATCTTACCGCTTTCTTATAACAATGGCTTCTGTTTTTCCCATTCTTCAATAAAGGCTATTTTTGTGAATGCGTGACTAAGAGTTGCCTCGTCGACACATTCTCCCTCTTTAGCTGTGGACCTCTACAGTTACCGTGTGTCTCTTGGCTGCTCTGCTTGCCAAGCCGGTGTGTCCTGGCAGGCTTGAAGTTGTTGAGTACTCTGTCCATTTGAAGAGTGATCTGTGACATGTTCAAAGCTTGGGAAATAGTTTTCTTGTCTGACCCTGATTTCAATTTTTCCACTAATTCATCTTTAACTTGTCTGATGTGTTCAGTGGTCTTCATAGTTTAGTTGGTGCACTAATATTCCCTGAGATTAAGTATTGTTTGTAAAGTGTCGTAGCTGTGACATCCAGGCAGCATGTGCTGATTCTGTTCAAATGGTGCCTATCTGCAGATTACATGACTTGTGAGAACTTTGCTGCGGCAGGTTAATATGAGTATGCTACAGTGTTAAATCCAGAGAAAGACTATGTCTGAACTCTATTTTTATAATGTACTGTATCTTTAAATGCCACAAAAGTGAAAGGCTAATGAATCATGCAAAATTCTGTGCACTAACTTAGCTTACAATGTTGACTCCTTTAGGATTTCAATAATAGCTTATTAACTTACTTCCACTTGACAATGTAAATTAACAAAAGTCTTTATTCAAATTTTAGCTTTCATCTATTTAATGAATCTGATAATTTTGTGATGCAATCAGATTCCTTCAAAGTGCCCTGCAGTTGTGTTTGTGGCAGTTTTTGACACCATAAAGCAATTACAAGGTCTCTGCTTTAAGCAATATTCTGGAATACAAATAAAGTTGATCCATTAGGTTTGTTAATCAGACTCAGTGTGTTTGTTTGTGCTGAGTGATTTGCAGGCCTCTCGCTGGAGTCCATAATTGCTTACGTGTGATTAAAAAACAGACATGAATGTTGAATTTTGGAATAGCTGTGGGTCTCTCACTCTACTGGGGTTTACCAATTGAAGTTGCTATGAATAACTACAAATAATTGTGTGTAAGAGGACAGGTATTAGCATATGCACAAATACATGCACTTACACACAGATGACAACAGATTGAACTGTTCCCTAAAACGTATTTAATCAGATCTTAGCCAAGTTGTCCCTAACACCAAGCTGATGGTTGTACAAAAAACAACGAAGCCAGAGTTTTGAGTTATCAACAAAAACTTCGCCACATACTCATAAAGAGAAATATCCAGGAACTAGAAACATCCATTATGTCAATCTCTGCTGAATCATTTACCATGAATAAGATGGAAAAAAGTTTATAAGCATGTCTTCTGGCTTTTACATAATGCCAGCCATTCAGATACACAGGGTGAATACTGGGAAGCAGCAAAATAAACAAACAGTCTTTTCTGAGCACCTGATGAGTTTTACAGCTGCAAAAATAAAAGCCAACTTTGGACAAATGCATTTTGAATTACCTGTGATTTTACCTCTTAGGGGTCTCTATGGTTTATATGAGCAGACATGCTTTTTTACTTGAGGGTGGGCTTTAATTGGAAGTCAGGTTTATTTTTAGGGAAGAATATTTCCGCCAGCTGGTGAGTCTTTGTTATCATGAAGAAATGATGATTCTGGCTCAGTCAGTGGTGGTTTGGGAAAGCTTGAGATGGACGACCACAGAAATTCCACAGTTACTGTTTGATCCAACATTGCTCCATTTAACCAATCCATGCTAACAACACACACACCGAGAACCGACTGGTGGTGGTCTGAGGTGGAACATTGTTGAAATCCAAGCAACCACTGATGCAAAGGCTTTGTGATTCTTGAAGCTTCTGAACCATTTAGGCAAACATATACGGTTGTCTGGAAAATTGTTGAAACCGCATTATTAGCAGTATACCTCTGTGGTCTTTTCCATAGTAGGATATGATCCTTCTATAGAGCAGTTATTGGGGTTTATGTCCAAGAACATCCAAGCAATTGCTTCTTGGAATTAGGAATATTGATATCAATACCATAACAAAATCAGCAAGCTTTGAAGATGCAGAAGAAGAGAAACATTTTCACTGTTATAAATGAGTGAAATAATAATAAAAGTATTTTTTTGTTGCAGCAGGATGTTAGAAAAAACTTGAAGTATATTTATTCAGTAGGGGAAAATCCTGTTATGAAATTAAAAGCACAGGCTCTAGCCTATTTTTCCAATGGGACACCACTCAGTGTGCACTTAGAAAATAAAATAGAGAGCAATGTTTTACCACTCCTCAGATTCTTTGGATACTCTCTTAAGAACTCTTTATTTTAGGATGACTGTTAATTTCATGTTTGTGTTCAGTCTACTATTGAAGTCCAACGGGTTATTCATTTAAAATCTTAAATATCCATAATACCATGCACTCTAAAAAGGGTCCCAGCCCCTTTGGAAAACAAACAAACCCATAGCATCACACATCTTTCTCCATAGTTAACTGTGGGGAGTGTTTACTTTTCTACATCTGCCTTTTTAATCTCACCTCAAACCCAAATGGAGTGTTTGGATCGCTCGCTCTTTTAAAGTCTCAATAGAGTTTACCAGACTTTTAATTTTCGCCTCCAAAATATCATCTTGTCATGCAAAAAACATCTATAGGTTGTTATGGTGGCTTAATGACCAGGACGCAGCTCATTCCTGCAGTTTTATGACAGCAAACTGTGGAGATATTTGGCTCCATATGACAGCACCTGGTGGCAACAAAAACTTAAATCTTTTTGCCCAGTTTAGCGGTAGGTTCTTTTTTCTGACCGTTTCCTGACCTAAGCAGAACCCACATCTGCCCTTGAATGACTTGCTCTCTTTCTGTTCCCGTTCTGAAGAGAGGCAAAGAGAAATCAGTGACTGTGGAATGCATTTTTGGGAAATTGAAAGACTTAGATTACTAATTAGGTGTTTTCAGAAGCTACTCAGTTAAAAAGTAATAAAAAAAATCATAAGTTACCTTTAGTCCAAAGGGACTGTGAGCATGAAATAAAGCAGTAGGTGAATCTTTTTCAATTAAAAAGCCTGAGTTTATGTTCCAATAACATATTTATTATTTATTTGAACTTTTTCTACATGTTTTACAAATGTAGAAAAAGTAACATCAATAGTAAACAGAGAAAACTCCCAGGCTACATCTGTTCTTTTGCGCAAGGACACAAAATAAGTGTGAACCAAAATAATGTTACAGATATTCATGACTGTTGAGGTCTGAAATGCAATACTTATTGAGTCACTTGGATCTTTGATGTTGCATAGTAACATCATACACTGTGTGCCCTCGTTATGGCAAACACGAAGAAAAAGTATGTGCAGCCTGCTGCCTTACAGGGACAAGGTCACAGAGTTCAACAGCGAGGACCCCAGCAGCGAATCACAGTGAAAGCACAAACTCACAGAGCCTTGACATAATCAGTTAAGCGTGCATGTGCTGTACAACTGTCCGATCAACAGCTGCTGAGGTACTCATGCATGCGTGCTGATTTAGTGCCAGTGATTATACAAATACCTCACTCAGTGAATCACAAGTCATAGTTTGTAGTACATGAAGACAAATATCTGTGTGGAAGCTAAATTAAACCTGTATATATGAGGTTTGTGCTGCGTTCACTCACTGACAAGTATACCACGAAACACATTATGTACTTTTTGTGTCAAACTTTCTCACAAGTGTTCAAACTATCATTTCATACAGAGCGCAAAGTTGCATCCTATTTGCATAGCCATGATAGTTTGCTAAATGACTGAAGTGTTATTGAGAGTTTTGAAAGGGGGCAACACTATGCTACTTTTATGTTATATAGGAAATGTCACAAAATATGAAAAAATATTAAATGAATAGAATTGAGGAAATTATTCGTTAACAGCCATTTCAAAAACTAACAGACACAATGAATTTTCAGAGATTTGACATTTAAGACAAGATATCTGAAGAAGTGTTTTTGTCTTAGTAGGCATTAAAACATTTTACCATCATGAAAAGATTCATAGTTTATAGTGATTTAATCTTCCCACTTCATCAAGCAATGATTGTTTACAGCAAAGCAACGAACACGATATCCAGAGTATAAAAAACAACATAAGCAAAACAGTAACAGGTATGTGGATATAGCCTCAATTACCCTGAGAAATTACAAAAGGAACAGAAAACAAAATTATAAAAGTAAACAATTTATTTACTGATAGCCATTTAGAAAATCCACCTATCAGAAACAGTTTTTTTTTTTATCCTTTTAGCATTTTAACATTTTGCAAACTGAAAGCTTTCCATTTCCCGATGACCTCATGCATTCAGTATGAGGAGATCAAGCAGATGGTGGGAGACATGAACTGAGTGTACGCACAAGGAAAATGTGAACTCCTGCTGACAAACTATGGAAGAATGAGAAGGAATTTGCCTTCACTTTTATTTCTCCCTTCTTAGGGAGAAGGATTTGATGGAAACACAAATAATCTTTGTAAATTCTCAGCCTTGAGGTTTTATTTCCAAAACATTGGCAACTTCTGACTTAAAGATGCAAGGAAATAATAAAATGAGCCTGAGACAATAAAAGGATGTGAACAAAAAGGGCTGTTAAACAATCAGAGCAAAAGATTTGATTACTTTGGTCATGTTAGTCATTATCCTTGAACAGGATAAGTGATGTGAAAGAATGCAGCCATCCCCTCATTGTGATAACATTCCATCACATATCAACCTTAGCAGCACATTCTCCAACAACAAAAGTACTTCAAGTCACTAAGTGATCAAATATGGTTTGTGTGACAAATTGAAAATTACACATAATTTACATTCAGTGGGTTTTATTTTAAGAGCATCTGTCATGAAGCTGTATTTCAAAAAGGTCTCCTTCGCTGCATCTTCATTTGTCCATCAGACTCCATAAATGGCTTCATCTTCCTCCAATAAGAGCCTCTAGAGGTCAGGAAGGGGGAACTGTGACTGAAATAGCTTTTATTTTATTTATTGAAAGTTATGCATAAGTGAACTTGTCACACCAATAATTAATATATATTTACTCTTTTGACACTGAAAAAAAACACCCATACTACTGACATTGCTTCTCTGCCTCACAATCCCTTGCTGCATCACAACCAGTCACATTCCCAAACAAATTCCATATAATTTGCAGTTAGGATAAACATGGCCAACACTTATGGGATTGACAGCTGCAATGTCATTAACTCTGTATTTAGACCTCAAGCAATTGAGATGCAGGTTTCTTCTGCAGTCCTATAGTATTAGCAAAAGGGGGTCGTTTTCACATAGGACTGGGCACCAAAATGTACTTTTTACTGTGGTTTTCTGACTCTTTGTTATTTGCTCCACTGTTATGTGAATTTTTCCCCACATTGAGTCAGTCTCTGGTTTCTGTTCATGTACAAAGTCATTGGTGGTAAAAACCATTCATACGTTTTTTGGGGGGGAGAAAATCTTCATTCAATCAACATTTTGGAAAAGTTGGTTCTGAAAGTGAGAAAGTAGGTTTGGGGTAGGCTTTTTGGCATGGGTTGCATGTAATAATCTTTAACCTGTCCTCTGTGAAATATGTACTCATCCATCCATCCAAACACCTCTTATTGGGCAACAAGGACACGTAGGACAACAAAACATCCATTCTTAAGGGGAACTTAGAGTAACCATTTAAGATAACCATCATGTATGTTGACTGTGGGAGAAGCTGTGGTGCCCCGGCCGGGACTGGAACCCAGAACCCCGTAGCTGCAGGGCAATTCGGCTGCCAACTACCCTGTGAGAGCCCTAATAGTATGTCAGCTATCTGGAAGTGTTTCTAGATGTGTTGCTTTTATGTAACTTACTACTGTGGTGCTGTGGTGTAACTAGAATGTGTTGCTGCTGTCTTGGTCAAGGCTCCTTTAAAAAAAATTTTTTTCTAAATGCAGCAAATCTGGTTAAATAATGGAAATAATTGAAAAATTGACTAGATTAAATGAACAAATAATATTAAGCACAAGTATTCATATTGTGTAAACAAATAATAAGGTCAAAACTGACTTTCAGCAATTGATATGAGTACATTATCTTAATCAAGCAGTCCTCTCTATGCATTCTTTATGAATGACTGAATGATAAGGTCACAGATATGGCACGCAGTCATCCTCCACACTTGGACCTGAGCCTTTCATGGTCATCTTATCTGTTTGTGTGCCCAGCAGTCAGCCTGACTAACAGCGAGCAGCTGAAGGCCAAGGGTACTTCAACATTCCTGGAGAAACTTTAATGCCACCAGACCACAGTAAGAACATTCCTCTGGGACATTTTTATCTGTGTGCATCTTTAATGTGCTCAGCATGTTGACAAGCATGATGTCATGACTCTCATTGGGCAAAAAAGGAACAGTTCAAGTATTGCTAAGGGTTTGTGTAAATACAATTCAACATATATTAAATTTAATACATGAACAGGAGCTTGCCTTATTATAATTGTTTATTAGTAAAGTTACAATCTGACATCTAAATATCTTATACATTTTTTCCTTAACTTTTGGCCATAAAGAAAGGTCCTGCAAATAAAGCACACAAGTACAAAATGTTTCACCCTTTTCAAATGATTTAAAAATGAGTAAAATTATATGTTTTAACAAAGACTGATCAAATAAACTGGCAAAAGTCAATGTTGCCCCTTTAAAAACACTTGTGGTTACCTGAAAACATGCATAATGTTGACCAGAAACATTAAACATGTGAGATCAATATGTTTCATTCATATTTTCGAAATAAGAAGTCTCAGCATATTGTCAACATTGCGTTCAATCCTTTGTCTAAACATCTGAAATTTAATTCAGTTTAAATAAAAAAAAAAATGTAACCCAAAAGGAAAGTAAATGTCGTATTTTCAGAGTCCTTGTGGATGCTGATGCTGCAGTGATCACCAGTACAAACTCATGACATGCAATATGCTCAATATCTGGGCAACAGAGGTTATATTTAACAGCAACATGTCCTGGAAGACACAGTCAGTTGTGAGCAATCACTGCTAAAATACTTCAATTGCTTCAGCCACTCTGAAGGCAAAAGATATTGGAGTACGGGACATGATCCTTGCAAAACAGGAAGAGATGGTTTGAACTTTGTCCTCTCTCTCTTTGGTCCATGAAGACTGCTTGCCAAACTTTTATGGTATTTAGGCTTCATATTTCAGGCATAATTTGAGCTCTGGAGATGCTAACCATCTGCCTCCAGTTGGACCTCAGGTACATCCTGAACTTGTATCATCAGCAGAGCATTATTTGGCTTCCTTCACATATTCAACTGTTATCATTGGAAATGAACAATGCAGCCAGTCGATTTAGCCTTTCACACTGACATTTAGTAAAATACAGAAACTTTCTTTCTGTTGATGAGGTTAATAAGGAGAACTACCTGATTTGTGAGCCTTTAGTGTTATGAGCTTCATTTTACATGTAAAATGTGTTTCAGCTTTGAACTCTAAAACCAATCTCTGTAAACACACCCATGCTTTTTTTATTTTGTTCACTGAGACACAGTGTTCTTCAACTCTCACTGACTTTATCCATTAAAAGAGTCATAAGCAATAGAGCTTGAGTATATAATGTGAAATTGTATATTTAATTGCAGTTTCAGATAACTACGCTTTCTCAAATTGTCCATTTATTTCGGGTCTTATTTTTATGTGGACCTCATGAAATGCTGGATAATGTCACAGAGAACTCAAAATTACCTTCCAAAAACATAAAATTAGTCAAACAGAGACTGATTTGTCTGGTTTTCTGTGAAATACAACCAAACCGATATCCATCTGAGAAATTACTGGGTTCTATTTCCAAATGGCAGACAAATCAGAGACAAACTATTATTTCAAAAGCTGAAAGTGTCATTTTTATTTTTTGCAAAAGTTGAATATGATCATTTTTAAGCAGACATGGTGTCACCAGATTGGAATGTGAAATTGAGCACAGTGGGAATGTCTCATAATTTGTGGTGTGTGGGGGGTGTGTGTGTGTGTGTGTGAGCGTGCTGTGGCTGTGTCCCTCCTCAGGTCTACCATGAGACAGGTGTGCTTTCCTGGGAAAGAACCATCTCGATTATTGCCCAAAAAGCCTTTTATTGCCACACAGTATGCAGCCAATCACATGCAAAACGCAGGTGAACAGGTAGAAGAAAACAGCCATCAATCACTTTGTATACTCAGGCCAAACTCCTGCTACTTACATGCACACATGCGGATCCGCAAAAAAGAATAAAAACAACAAGAAAAAAGGACGTGCAACACAAAGACCAGAGTGTATTTTTGGTCGTCAGTTTGGATTTTTCCAGGCATGTTTCTATCATTATCATTCCTGAAGTGGCTCATGTTTGAAGTCAGCGGGCCGTACAACAGCACACCGTGCACTGTGTACCGAGCAGGACGGACACATAGAGACGATGGGTAAAACAGGTGTTATGATTCGAAGAGAAAAAAATGAGGGGAAATGTTGGTAGAGAGACAAAAAATACAAAAATTACAACAATGATCATTTTTTTACCCCAATTTTCTCTGACAAGGTCCAACTGTGTCTGATTGCATTTAGCTGCCACTTTCCTCTGCTGTGAGATCAGTAGATTTGCTCTATCATCATCAAAAATCCAAATGTTTAAAAGAACCTGTTGTAAAATGAGAGAGTTTAGGCCAATTTAGAAAAAAAAAATAAAGTTTATAACTTGCAGTAAACTCAGAGCGACCCCCCTTTGCCCTCCTCAACCCCTACACCTCACATCTCCAAACTCTTGGCAGGTGAAAATAGTAACATATTGAGCATTAGTTTATTCTCCGTGTGAGACAGAATACGCAACGGGATTAGCTTTGCTCCGGCCAGCACAACTCCCAGACTCATAATTATATGTGGGTGCAATGGGAAAAGAAGAGGATGTGGATATTTGGTCTAGTCTGTGTGGAGAGGAATTGCCTTCCAGTAGATATCAGACTGATGTCATCTTCTTTATAGACAGTAGCCTGGAGAAACAATCAGTATTATGCAAACTCACAGAGCAACGTCAAATGACGCAGCACATGGGCTTTTATGCAGTTCAGAGGGCAGAAACGGTGAATGACCTCAACTTTATCTACACGCCAGCAGAATGGCCCTTCAAAGTGGATGACAGCATGCAGGAAGTATGCCGATACTTGTTTGAGTATGTCATGTTTTTTTAAGGGCTGATGTAATATCTATCTTTAATTCTAAACTCATAAGCATTTTATGGGGAGTTACTTTTTTTTTTTTACAGACAAAGTAACCCAACTCACATAATCAAACAATTTAATTCTATACCAGCGACCCTCAGTTTGATAATTAAACATCAACAACTGTGGATAAGCTATAAAGTTCATATGAACTGAGATAAAAAGGGACAAAGCATCTGGTTTGTTCTGACTACTTAACAGCAATCGGTAAAAGTTACCTCAATTAGCATCTCAGTAAGTAGGACAAATCAATAAACTCAACAAGCTTAATTAGATTAAATGTTCTAACATGCAGAGGGTACTGCAGTCTTCTCTTTTATGTTGTAGTAGAGCTATTGATGATATCTTTTACCTTTCTTGCTGCACATAAGTCATGCTCTCAGCGATTACTAAATTAAAGGGTAATGCATCAGACACAGTCAGTGCATTTTTGCTGAGTGGAAGCAAAGAACCCAGCTAGTATCCAGAATGGACCAATGTTCATCTTTTACCAGTGACTAGGTGGCTGGAAACTCAGAAATTCAATCTTTTTTTTAACATTCCAAGGGTAGAGAGAAAAGAACACTCTTCAGTGTGGAAGTTGGTACTGCGCAAGGAGCCCTGGTTTGCCATTTCCAGTATCTGTGAAGTACTTCAAATGAAGTCGGGGAATTCATAGAAGTGTGTGAAAATATTTATTTTATGTTATTTTTTTCCAGACACGTTTGAAGTTTATTCATGCTGCATGACAGCAAGAGAGAACAACACTAGACTATAGAAAACAATGAATATTTTCAATATTCATATTCATATTGAGCTTTAGTGTATAACACTTGAAATAGAGTATCCAAATATTGCATCTAAGCAGATATTTCCAATTGGTATTGGACACACTGGTACTGCAGTAATGATTGCAGTTTATGATCTACAAATCTAGCTACACATCTTCAAGAGACATCAGAACTGAGTCAAATCAGAATAGATAGGATAAAGCTTTAACCAAGCAAACTCCGATCTGGGAAATTTCGTTTTCAATATTTTCAATAAGCTTTGATTAAATAAATCTCACTAGGAGATCTCAGAAATGCTTCATCTTGAAATGGATCTTCATGCATGCTGAATAGTTTGCAGCTCTCATATTTTTTTGAAGAATACAGAATGTACTACAGGCTCCAATGTAAAGTAATACATAACCTGACCCCGTAATTCTAACATATATACATTTTAATTTTATTGTTAGATTTGTACATTGGTTGCTCTACTTTATCTAATTAAAAGGAATCTGCATTTTTTTAAAAATAAATAGGAGCCAAGAATCAGCAATAAAATGGATGATGCTTCATATTTCCTCAAAGATCTTTGTAAAGCTCCACAAAAAGGAAAGATGGTAACTAGTGGAAGTAAAAAAGCCGCACTCACAAACCAAAATACTATAAATAGCTGGTCTGGATATTTGGATGTAGCTAATAAACAATAGAAAACACAGTAAAACCTTAACTGCACAGGAAAATAGTCATAACACCAACTTGGGGCTCATAAATCCATGTCTGCCTTATTTTATTCATCTGTCATGTCACATGCTACTAACAAGAAGTGATGTCTCTCATGACTTTTTTCCATAGCGCTTCAACAAGAACTGGTGTCCTTAAAATACATTATGATGTTGATTAACACTGCGGCTTTGCTCTGTGCCATTATGTAGCCGTTATTAATGAGGCAGATGATTTCAGCAGCAGAGCACCCCTGTTGCTTCTGGGCAGTTCTGTGGGTAATTTCTGTGGCAGTCATCATCTGAATTTCTCCTCAAACTTCCAGCGGACTGGTGTGTGGGACAAACCGTTTCGCACACACAGCAGCAACGGCTGACCTGACATGGTTAGAGGAATCGTATCCCACAGTGTAGAGTTGATGAGGAGGAACTGGGCTGCCTGTTATGACTACAATAAAATATTAAGGAAGTGCATTTACGCCCGTTTGGATGAACTGAGCTGTGCATGTGTCTGAACAGGATGTCTGTGTGTATGGGTTTTATTTTAGCTTCTGAACTTATTCTCAGATTGTGCATGTATTTGTCTGGCTGGGGGTGTATTTGTCTATAGTCTGTCTAATCTTTTGAGTGTTTGTGTGAGGACTAAGACCAACAGTGAATAGAACAAGCCATGGACTCCAAATTGGCACATTCCTCTTAGTGTTTCCTTCCAGACTACTTAGGACTATTTGTGTAGTCTACAGCGAAGATTTCCCATGTCAGACATTGAAGCCTTTCCTCTAACTGATACAACCTCACCACCCACAAACATCTATAGTCAAAACTGGCTTTCCATGTTTCTATTACACAGCCAAGGCTGGATGAACGTGGCCATGAAGAGACAAAAAAGCATGACCTCAGTGGAACGTGCAAAGAATGCAGATGGGAGCTTTAAACCATTAGTTTATTAACAATACTCACAATACAATATGACATGCAAATCCATTTTGATTATTCTTTATTTTGTCTTCTTAAAAATATAAAATAAATGTGATCAAAGATGCATCAAGAAGATGCTACGTATAAATGATGTCTGTTTTCATCAAAAGTGTTTTTACAATATTCCTTAACATTAATGCAAACAGATGAAATGTACACAAACCAAATTAAACATTTTTATTGGAGCTACAAATATGTGAATAATTATTAGGTGGAGATAGGGTATTGGCAATTGAACCTACAATCTGGCGCAAAGGCAATAGAGTTTTAGCATGTGGAAAGAATTAAAGAAGAAACAACCAGTAGGAGCTGTTCTAAATAGGAATGTGGGAGTCCAAGAATGGGATGGTCCACCATTTAATTAACTAACCTTCTCTCATTCAACGGCTATCATTTAGATAAATCTTCTCAAACTCCTGGCCCTACTTTGTTTGTTGGATTGAGGTCTGTGGAGAAATTCTGATTCACATGGTTTCCTGCTTGCCAAACTCTTTGCTAACTCCTTACATAAATTTCAACTTTGTTTCTTTCTAATCAGATGAGAAACACAATTAAGCAGTTTTGCAGACACTCAAATTAGACCAAAATTATTCCAAAAGTTTTTTCTTACAAAACAAGACTGCCAGTTCGACTATTTCTTTAATTTGTCAGCAGTGTGCTCATCTCAGTGTCATTTTATTGAGAACATTCAGCCGCAAGCCTATCCCCGAGGACAAACATTCTGACGGATGTTTAGGAAGATCTGCTCTTCCATTATTAAATTACGGTGCTATTTTTGCAGCCTCATCTGCTGAATGAATTTCTTGTTGTAGTTGTCTATGTCATTTAAGGCAAACAAGACTCAAAACAAGCCCTGCACTCTCATCTCCATCACATGCTTGCCTTCTGGTTAACAGGGTGTGACATTTCCAGTGGTCCACACTCGGAATGTCTGCAAGTGTTAAGACGTTTTTCCATGCACAGTCTGTTTAAAACTCCTTTAAGATTCTGATTAAACCTCAGATTTATATGACAATTAGTCTCATGTTCTTCAACAGGTGGAACCAGGAAATGAACACTTTAACCTGAAGAAGGACGGGTATATTATTCCGAGTAGTTCTGTTGTAATGGCATTTACATGACACTGTGCTACGCCGACACATTCATTTAGATGCTTGACCATTTCTCAGTCTCAGCCGGCTTCTGCTGAGAATTATGAACAGCATAGTTTATAATATTGCAGCTATGAATAATTTCATCCTACTTTGCTCTAGGCCCTAAAGAAATCAGATTTTTTGCTTTAAAAGATGATAAGCCTGCATGGTTGGGATTTTATGATGTATGTATTCTTATATTATATGAAGCAGGGGCTCTAACCAATTCATACGTGGGAAATCCATACTTTTCTCTGTTCTCTACCACTCATGATGACTGAAAATGTGTGTGTGGATGTTTGGACAGACTGTGCCTAACGCATTCCAGGGTAATTATAAAGCCTGTTACAGCAAATTCTAATTCATATTTGTGTTGCAAACAGTGCCAAACAGATTAGCCATCAGTTTCATTAATCTTTTAAAATTAATCATCGAAACTGATACTGATATCCTTTGTAGTTAGTTTCTTCAACATCCCGAGGCATCGTGTACCTGCTCCAACAGAAAGTGCAAGAAGTGTCATGTGCTTTGATTTTTTTCCAGTCTGTTCAATCTGCTTCATCCTGCACCTCTATCCGAGAAATTTAATGAAATTCAGATTGTGGCAGAGGCAGACGAAGCATTGAGCATGAGGAACAGAGAGCTGTGCCTGTAAAAAATGAATGCAACACTACAAATAAATCAGGATTCATTTCTCTGTATCGCAACTTATATGTGGGTAGAAGTTGCAATGCAACAAAATGGCAATCAATCAGTCTGGGTGGCGAGCTTTTTGTTGACTCCAACAAATAAGATGTCAGCTGGAGCTCAAAGACTCCTGAGAAACCAGAAGTAATCTTTTTACAAGTCACGATAAGTACACTGTAGAGGATACACCCTATGAAGCTGGTCAAAGCGAGGGCACTGGCATTCAATTACGGCTGCTCATATAACTGCATGACCTTTAAAGTTGATACTGGCAATTTGGCTTCCTAGGGTGTTGATGTGCTAATCCTGTCTGCTAACAGGGTGATAGGCCACATCCTTTACTGGGCAGTAGGCTCCAGTTCATCAGTCTGTCTCCATAAACCCGGATCCCCTGACCTGTGATCACATGCCAAGACTGTTTCCTCCTACACTGGACTCAGTAAGGAGCAGACTGGCTTAACTAGTGAGATTCTCTCCTGCTGTTTTTGTATTATTAACCTGATCTCATGACGACACAAAGGCAACCACACATGAATTTAACAAGCACGTTCCTGCTATCAAATATACTTTAATGTTAAAAAATGTACTAAATGAGCCTGTGAAGTGAGAGTGTGTTTGTGTACAAATGGTTACTTAAGAGGAAGAAAATGTCATCTTAACTAAGCACATTGCATGTGTGCATACTTGTATGTAAGCTTTTCATTCACTTTCCAATTTTCCGGAAGTCTACCGGAGCCTCCCACGGCTCTGGGCCCCAACGGATGACTTTTTATTGTGGGTTTGGAGCCTCAGAGCAATTAGATGAGTTTATGGTAAGCACTAAGAAGCAGAGAACCTTGCCATTCTGTCAGAGCTGATTTCCCCTTTCCCTTCAAACATCTACTTCACTGGGCTGTGAAGTGTGGACAAATATAGGACACAGTTTTTTTCGGTCAAGAATGTTTTTAACCCTATAGCAACATGCTTACTATAGTGTCAAGCAATATATTATTCAAAAGACAAAGTATAACATCAACCTTCAATCAAAGTAGATCTCAGAGTAAGTATGTAATTACAAGAATTGTCCCAGTTTATTGCCTGAAAAATCAGAGACTTTAGTTTATTTTTTTCTAAAACGAGTCTAGAGATTTTCTACACTTAATCATAGAGAGGCGTTTAAATGACATCAGAGAGAACACAGAGATAGACTTAACTGTAACAGAAATTGCAAAAACACTTTTTTTAAGTTGACTGGAGTACCCAGAAACGTTTAATTAGTTATTCATGACTCCTTCAAGAGGTTTGCATTGGATTTGACATAGCAACTCAAATCTAATAGCTACCCTTAAATTAATATGTCTTGATCTTTTTAAATCAGGCTATGAGAAAGTAGATTACAACCTAAATGTACCAGCCAGAGCAATCAGTTAAAAAGCATAAAGGCAAGAGGAACATTTTTTGTGTAAAAAAAAACTCCAAAAAACAACAAGGTCTGCTAGCTGGGAATTGTAGCAAAATTGTCAGTGTGAGAGAAAGCTTCTACTTTAAAACAGCTATTACCTTAAAGCCTTTTACACATCAGATTACTGGTAAAAGTGGAAAGCACTGCAAGCAGCTCTGAGTCTCCTGTCACATTTAAGGTGTCTATCATCACAGTGTTTACTCTCAAATGATAAAACTTCCGTAACAAGTTAGTGCTGTGAGTATTTATGGGGTGCAGAGGGAGTCTCTGTAAACACACAGCAGCTTCAAAAGATATCAGCAGAGGTAACACATGGTTGAACAAAGCTCAAGTATTTGGCCCGAACACGACACTAGAGTAAAATTCTTAAAGTAAAAACGGTCAAATTAAAACACTACCTTAAAATTATCCACACAAAAGACAAAATAAATAAATCTGTCGTTGCCAACTCTCTGAACAGATCATTGGGATATTTCGGGGGGTTAATACCTTCTTTCCAAACACAAAAAACAGCATCTGCTCCACCTCTGAGGCCTGTGTCTCCTCTGTAGCCTGTCTGCGGCATTCACCTCTTCACCAAACCGCTTGCTGGAAAGCTAAATAAACACAGTTACACAATGGAAAGAGGATCTTATGTAAGAAGCCCTCCAGTGGACCAAAAGTAAGTTTTCACAGCCCTAGACATGAATAACCTTCCACTGATGCTTAAATGCACAAACACAGCATACATGCAGAACCAACTTGCTATGCATGTGTTTTCTTTTTCTGACTGCAAGGATTAGTGAGTGATCCTTAGAAAAATGAAGAAAGAATGAGTAGACCAATCAAATTTTCATAAGGATCACCAAAACTACGATAATACAAGTTACTTTAAGCTCCATGCTGGAGGCTTGGAATCATCAAACATTTAACAAAAACAACTTTGTTTGTGGATCACTTCTGAGAACCTAAGATAAATATGTTTTATAGAGACTAATCTCTGAATTCTGTAAATATTTTTTAAAAGAAGACTATTATGGAGTTTTAATATTCAGTTTTTATAAAAGTTTTTTGAGTATGTGTGACTGAGGAGAGCAGAGCAAAGCAAGACAGAGTGTTTCCAGTGTGGAGCTTGGCGTGAGAACAGACCTGGAGTGTATATAACACCAGACTGTGACAGCACAGAGCAGACAGAGGAGGGAACACACACACACACCCCTACAGACACACCTCCCTCCACCACACTTTAACCCTGCTTCCAGGCCTTGCTTCCCTTTTTATTTCTGTCACACATCAACGAAAAATTGCTACATGCAACTAAATACATGAATGCAAATAATACCTTGTTCGTGAAAAAACTGAAAAGGTAAAAAGCATAATCTGATTTACCTAAATGAAAAGGTCACTTAAAACACAATGTAGTTAGTTGGTTGCAACAGACACCAGTAAAGGGCCTCAACTTATTGTATTGCTGAGAATATTCTTTATACATCTTAGATATTTGCCAAGATATACTAAGAAATTTGCTAAACCGGATGATTTTCAGATTAATGATCCTACAGACAATTTAAAATGTTATCGTATATCATCACATTCAGAATCAACTTCATTCACCAACATGATGGGTATAAACATGCATGTTGAAATGCATTAATATGCATGGTGGAAACCATCTTGGCACCACTTCAGAAGCTGACATCCACTATCTGCCTTATTTCCCTCTTGAGGTCATCAATGGAAAGGAAAATGACTGCAGCTTCTGGATTAGCCACTTTGCTAACACCAGTAAATAGATTATGTATCATAGAATAGATGTGCTTAATGGAAAAAAATCTGCAATCATACAAATGCTTATAGTTTAGAGATCCACAGAAATATCTGCAAACAGGTGAATCTGCAACAACTGATCCGTGAATAGCTGAGGCTTCGCTGCGTATGGAGTCAAAGTTAAGCTCGACTCGAGTTCAATAAAATTGTGAAATGTAAAGTAAAATACTATGTCACTTTATATTTAGCTAGTGATTGATCCCAGCAATTAATTTCACAACATCAAAATTTTTTGATTTTATTTATTTATTTTTACATTTTCAAATTTCATTTGTTAAGGCTAACCCCACAAAGATGTATGTCTCAATGTTGTACACATACACAGTTTATAAGCAGGTGAAAGAGGTGCTGGAGACATGCGTTCTGCTCAGGGGCCTCCAGCCTCCTGACACTAAGAGAACATTTTAGCATCCATTTGATAGATAACATCTCCCTCTGACTCAACCTGACGTGGAAACTAAACACCTCAGTCTCACCTTCAGAGACGCACACATATTAGTCATGTTAGTGTGAATGAAAATGTGCGTATGGTGCATTTGTATGACTTCCTGCAGTGAAACTAGAAATCTTTTTCATCCTGTCCTGAATTCCTCTCGACACATTGATCACTTTTTTGAACATTAGCAACTTAAGAGTGAATCTGTATCATAATCTGGTTTCAAACAGTTTCAAAAGGAACTGATATAACCCAACTTGTTTTCTGTCCAGGACAGGATATTCCTTACATTTGCTCTGAGTATTTCTCCTGGATCCTCTAAATTATTCGGCTTCTTTGCCAATTACCGAACTAGTTTACCAGTAAGGCTAATTTAAGTAATTTTTGCGTTGAGAATAAGAGTAGATAAAACAGAATGTTTTGTTCAGGAATCATAAAATACATACGATCCAACACTGATTTATCGCTTTTGTTGAAAGCTGAATCTTTACAAGGCAAATGATTATCACACTGTCAGGGATTTTCAGCTCTATGTTGTACCATAGGCCAACGACTGAATGAGCACAATGTAAACTCTGTAAGGATTCACAACGACGTGGTTACGTCCCGTTCTTAAACATTAGAACTAGACGTAACCATTTTATTACCTGTGAAATAACATGAAAAGCCAAAAACATAAAACTGAGCAATGTGGCCGACAATAAAAAGAAATTAATCTTAAAGTAGACAGAAAAAAGGAAAGATTTTATTACACCGCAGGTCACACCTTTCATTCCTCATGAAGATCAGACTAAGTTCATCACAAATAGATCCCAAACTGCACACACAACCGATCATTTCTTACATCAACTCTCAAAGTTTCCATGAGATAAAAATCAGCTCTCAGTCAAAGGAAGGTTTTCAGATAACCACTTTCACATGGCTATATGCTGAAGTCATAGTTGAGATTGATATCGACTGACTGCTGTATAAATGAGTTCCCTGCTCTCCAGTGGATAAAATAAATGTCAATTAATGATGTATGAAAGGAAAAAAGAAAACAGCTGACTGGAAAACTTTGACAGAAACTAAGCAAAAAGTGTGTGCAACAGAAACATTGCTTATTGTTGTTGACCGAAAAATCCCGTAAAAGGTTCATAGTGGATAATCTGAGCAGATGTGAAAACAGTGTTTCCATGGGAGCAGAGATCCTGAGGATCCATAGATTCGATACTTGTTGCCAAAACAAATTTATCAACAAGAATCTCTATGGAAAAGTGTTGTACATTAATGGGATTCAAAGAAAGACACATGCATGTCCTTTTGGTTTAGAACTGAATAAGCCGATTTGTTACATCCACTGCTGCTACTTTGCAAAAAAAACTACTTTACTTTAAGACGTTGCCTACATCAGAATGGATGTTAGCATTGTCCCAGGGTTGTACCAGTGGTCTAGTCCATTATAGATCATTGAAGTCTTGCAACGTTTGAAGGACTTGAAAATTGTGACGTCCCTCTATGTGCAGCCCACTGTACTTCGATGTATTTCAAAAAACAATATCGTGCAATTTGAAATTGTGTAGTTTATTTCGAGTTTAAATACAGCTGTGCTTTCAAGGCCTCAAAGGGTTTTTTGACGACCAAGGAAAACACACGGCCGGTCTGGGATAAAGATGTAGATGAGATTAAAGCCTGGCTAGATTATAAAACATGCCAAGCTTTGGGTATTTTAAACAACACTGATCAAACAACGGAAAAATTGTCACCCGGTTGCAAACCTATCAAGACAACCTGCGAAGACAGGATAAAAAAACTCTAATCAGAGTAACAGCCACAGGGCCTATGGTATGTAGTGGAAGCCTTCTACTGCATGTTCTACTATAGTAACAAATACCTGTAAAATTTAATTAAAAGTTCTGCAAGGTTAAATTTAGGTTGAATCCGTTAAATCCCATTAAAAGCTACAAGACTGACAGTGGCAACAGAGTTAACTGGACATTTAACTCTAGCTGACAGCTGGCATGACAGACAAGACTAATGGCAATAGCCTGCAAGTTATAAAATATTCCCTCAGGCTCTCCATCTCTGGCAATCAATAAAGTCATTGTTGACAGTTTATATCTCAGAGAGAGAAGGAGGAGAAAAAGAGAGAGGAAGGAAGTGTGCGGTTTTGTTACATTGGAGATAAAACCTGCAATGATTTATTTCAATGACAAAAAATATTCCAATTAAAGATTCATAATTGGAATATCTCCAGCTTTGCAAAGTTCTGACTTGTCTTTAGGACTTTTAGATGCTTTCAATTTCTCTATAAAAGTATTAGAACAGAATTTAAAACATGTGTTTTTTTTCCTATAATTCACCCCTTGACTGGTCAATAAGAAACCTGAAACTGCAAAACAGGATTTCAGAATTTCACAGAAAGTAAAAATGTTTACATAGATTAACATCCGATCTTAGTGATTAGGAAAATTAGTGCAGCATGCATTGTCATAATAGCAATGTCTACCTTTATGTCTTCATGTCTATCCTCAAGAGAATTTATTTCTTCACCATAAATATTTCCTAAAGACTCCAAACCTGTACAAATCCAGCATGTCCTTTCTAGTTCAATCCTTTCAATTATCAGCTGAAAGACTCGCTCTCTCTCACCGTCTCGCAGCCTGAAGGAACTGCACACAAGTTTTGGCATCGCATAAAAAAGGTCTGTTTAATAAATGTCTGACATCTCTATACTTCTAGCTATCACTTAAGTCAGTCATTAACAACATTCATGCCTAGGAATGGTGTCATCTTTACCGGCTGGTCACAAGCACAAAAATTAACTAATTTTAATCAATTTATTAGTGCATCTCCAGCTGCAGCTGAGTTGTTAGTATGATTTGGCACAAGAGTCAGTTAAATGACATCAATGCTCCGTTATTTTCCGTGAACAGGGAGATATCTCAGATTTAGAATGCAAATAAATCTATGACCATGTATTTGAGGAATGTAATTTTTTTTAATATTCAAATGTTCAACAGGTGGAATTCAATAATTTAAATGAATAAAAGCTGCAGGAATTAGGACATTATTTCTGCTTTCAGACTTCATGAAGCCGTGTGTTTTTTCCAGTATTTACATAAGACTGTTAAAACTAGTTTCAAAGGTCAAAGATTAACAGCCTCTCGGTCAATCATTGAACTTTTTTTGAGAAAAATAGAAGCACAACAAAAAGTGCCTCTCTTTTGTTCATACAGTTTTCCTGAAACAACTGCATTTTCTGAAAATGTCCTCCCACTGTGTCTTCTAAGAAAGCTGATAACAGTACAGTAGACTAAACCTACAAAGCAAAGAAAATAAGATTAAATGTCATGTTTTTTTCTCCTAAAGCGTCAAGCAGTAAACGGGCTTTTGTCTCAACCAGTGAAGAACCCTCACTGGGCTCAGCAAGACTTCTCTCAGCACCGCCTTGCCTGGCCCACTTCCTGTGTCTTCCACTACTCCAACTCACACACCGAGCCAGACATTCACACACCCACAGTGACGGCGGAGTGTGACTGGGTCATCCTGTGAGGAGTTCCTGTTCGCAAGTATCCTGCAGCTGTTTCACAGAGTTCTCCACTGTACTAGGAGGTGGCGGTTACAGTAGACCAAATTAAAATGGACTAGAGGTCAAGGCGTCGGCACAGGGGGCCATCTGGTCTACATTTTGCTTTTTCTCCATATATATGAAAAGTAAACACCTGGTGCATCAAACAGGAAAAACATCAGTTGTCTTTGCTATGAACTCTGCAGATCAAGTGACCCTTTTGAAACTGTAAAGTTGTTTTTTTTACCCTGCACTAATAAGGAATTAATAGTCTGTTAAGTATCTGACTTTATTGAAATTTCTAAAAATTGCACAAAAACATATAAAATTTTTAAGGGGTTGAAATCCTATTGCTAGACGCTTTATGATTGGATGAACTCCTTTTTAAGACCCATTTAATAGTTTGGTTATATTTTATATTTATTCCGAGGGGTGCCCAACACACACGTGCCAATATCTGTAAAAGCAGTTGCCAAAGGAAGTCATTAAATTATTTGAGGTCATCATTTTGTAAATATTTTTGAATATCTTGGCACTTTTTAAGTTATTCAAAGCCTCATTTAAATTCAAAGACCCAGTTTTTAATCTGATTTACATTTTTTCGTAGAGTGGTATTCTACCAATACCATTATGTAATATACGTGTTCTCCACTGTTGAAAACAGAGCTACTTTCTTTACGGCCAATTGAAACTTTTCTTCCGATCTGAGCAGTGAGGCAAAAACCTAGCAGAGCCAGGGACCTGGAGGGTTAACTGTGGGAGGAATGTGTCAGACAGCTGGGGAAGGCACGTTCACCTCGACCCACTTGCTGCAGGTGGGATGCAGTTGAGTCACCTTCCTCCCCTCAGATCACACTTGGATGTCATGTCTCCCTGTAGGAAACAAAGTTGCTTCCGGAAAGGAAGTCATATAAGAGGCAGCAGGGCGGTGAGGAGTCAGGATCTGCAGGTTGTCCAGTCAAAACAAGGCCTCTTTTGCTGTCTGGTGATGGGAGTGGAAACGTGAAGCATGACCGGAGAGGGGGCGCGCAGGAATACAAATAACGAGGACCGAACTTAAATATTAGGTCTACAAAAACATGGCCTAAATATTGTGGCTGTGGAGCAGAAGGTTCCATCCAGGCTGCAGACCTGGAGTAACCCAATCCTTTAATATTTATTTTATAACAGAATTTAGTTATTTTTAATTACACTCATTTTCCAAGCTCTCTCGTATTAAGTCAACTGATTGAATTATTTCAACAAAATAAAAAGAAAAAGAAAGAAAAATACTGTACTTTTGGGTGATTAAATTTGGCAGCAATGTCAACCTGACAGTAGAAAATATTTCTCAAGAGTTAATATTAAAGTCAAATTAATGTTTTCTGATTTCTAACCAATTTAAATGTTTTTTAAGTAATATTTGTTCTAAAAAAATCCAATGCTGAAAGTGAAAGTATGAGATGAAATCTCGGCAATGTGATTGTGAAACTCCTGCAGTGAATCTTATTTCCAGCAGTTACCTGTCGGGGTTCTTAAAAAGGTTCTGACGTTTTTGAAAACCTCAGGGTTGCTAACTGACAAGCTGCTAACCTCCTGGTGTGCGAAGAGGCAACAAAAAAGTTGTGTTTGAGTTGATAGTGTGATGAATTGCAACATTCGAACCGTTCGCCCATGAAATTGCTCTTCCATCTTTTATTACAAAGAAAAGCCACAAACAGTGGGCTGCTGTTTGGAAAGCCATTTTCAGAGTTGATCTTTATCGTGCCTTATGTCACTGAATCACCAAGATCAAAAAAACATTTTATTAGAAGCAGATTGATGGGAAATTTCTCAGGTGTCCCCTCTGACAGAGAAGAAACCACGGAATCGTGCGGCTGGATTCTTTATTGTTTTTCTTTTTGTTTAGTTTTTTTTCACCTCCCTGTTCTGCTGAAAACTAAACATTAAGCTGATGTTGAGCTCAAATCACTGGATAATGAAATTATGAGGATAAAATAATCTAATTTGTTGATTAGGCTCTCTCAAACTCAGTTTGAAAACAGGAAAATAAAAATGTGTAATGTTCGGATAACTGTTTACACTCTAAGAGAAAACAGTTGCACAAATTAAAAAGAAATACATAATATTTCCATATTTGTTCAATTTAACTCGGTATTCCTCCAGATCACATGGTTATCTCCTGCCTCTGTTTTTCTACTCTAGCATCCAGGAAATCCCCAGAGATGGAGCAGGCAAAGATAAATCTGGTGTCTTCCCAACCAAAAGGGCACATGTCACTCTGCTTCTCATTGAACTTTACTAGCAATCGATGGCAGCGCAAATCAAAATGGAGACTTGGCTGGGCGGGTTGATGATCCTGCATGACTGTAGCTTTTAACACATGAACCTTTTTTTTTGGATTCCTTACAAAGGCTTTTTTAGTCAGATACATTTCTGTGGGTTCTTTATGGAAACTGCACAACATCTTCAGTCTGTATCATGTAAGACAAGTGGAGGTCTGAACCTCCACTTGTCAATCTTATTATCCTTACTGTCCACTTGTACTCAGCCGTCTCTCCCTCTTTCATTTATCAAACTCACTAACATCCTAAACTTTCAGTACTCCTTTTGTTGGATCCGTCTGTCATGATGCAACTGCAGCAAAAACAAATAAAAAATCCAAACATGAAGTCTTGTTTCTTCTGTAGCACAACAGAAGTTACTGCTGATATTTTATTGAGTAGAGCTCACATAGTGTGGCATATTATAGTCCATAGCAAAACAAATACAGCCATTGGTTCAAGCAAAGCTTTACATTTACTTATATTGTTTTAAGTAATCATTCTGACTACACACCCTATATTTCCACCTATAGCAGCCGGGATGTTAGCATTTTGTGAATATGTCTGTCGCGGTAATCAAGAAATCAATTAATCGCCTGATAAAATAAATGTACATGATTTATCATTTTTCTCTTTTTCCAGCAAAAGCTGGAGGACAAAGATCTTCAGTCTAGTCTATTTTGCACATTTAAAAAAAACATCTTCCAATTCCAGAGTTAAATATTGATTGTAATTTAAAGTTTATTGCTCTTTGTGAATGTGCTCCTACCCTATAATGGCATTACATCATTTGAAAATGGTCTCAAAACTATTTTATCGTTTATCATAATCATTTCTGGGACAATTTCTGGCTAAATTAATAATGGTGACAAGGCCTATTTTATGAAAGTAACCAGTTTGGGACATAAGCAACCCTCTGGGGATTCATGAATGAACCTGGCCAAAGAGCAGTCCAACTCTTCAGAGGTACTTTTAGGAAGGACCGGGAGATCTTCTTGCATATTAAAAATAACCTAATACTGTCACACTTCTGAAGAAAAAGTAGTTAAAAGGCCTGAGCAAGAGTCTAAATGGAAAGTGCAGAGTGGATCTTGCAGTCTTGCATAATCAGTTGGTAGTTTCCTCATGCAGGAGTTGTTTATATGAGCACATATCATTGCTGGACATGCCTGCTCTGGTGGTTTACATGTTGGTTTTGAAAGAAGCTCAGTTTCAAAGCTCATCATTGATCTTTGCTCACAAAGGCCTTGAGTTTGACTCGGTGGGATGCTCAGGGCTGTACCAGCCTCAGGTTAACTTCTGTCTCTTATCCTGCCTTAACCCTGACATACATCACAGGCATGTCAAACTCAGCTTCAAACTGTTTTATAAAGGTGAAAATGACCTTGTTGGATACGCACCCAAAATCTTCCATTATTTTACAGACAAATTTTTTGACACAATAACTGAACATTATTCAAATCAAGACATTATTCTCTACCCTAAAAGGCACAGAAAAAGCAAGTCATGGCAGATTTTATTTTCAACATGCATTCAAGATGATTGTTGCTCCAATGCCTGAGAACATGCTGTGGCTCTACCTTTATTTAATGGCACATCATAAAAATCTATAATTCATCAACTCTATTAAGGAATTGATGGTCTCGCAATTCCAAGAGCAGAGGGAGGGAGTATCTTAATGTATCAAGTAAGTCATTAAGTTCCTTTGACGTGACTTTGGGATATAATTAGATGAAAATACATTAGGCTAATTTTGGGGGTTGAAAAGTCCATTATAAACCAACAGCTCAATACTTTTTTTAACTTAGACAAGCACCTTGGTTCCTATGTCAATCGTCCTGCAAATAACATCTGCTCTCCAAGATCAAAGCAAAGAGATGATTATCTCTTTGCAGGATCTGGGCAAAGTTCACAATTTCACTAGAACAACACAAAGCCAAGCTGTTGACAATGATTAATAAAAAAAAAATCTGTTTTCCATGAAACCTTGTAATGAACTGACTGCAAGCAATGGAGTATTAATGTCTGCACATGTTCAGACACAGCTGCATCCTAATTCCATGTGAAGAACAAGTACAGGCAGTCCTGAACACTGCACTACATATCTAAACAAGGAACTGGCAGCAGCAAAAAATGGAGACAAGTCTTGCAATATGTTGGAGTTAAGTTGTGAGCAACTGAAATGTTAAAACCCATCACAAATGGTTGAGGTCAATGCTGACAGCGCTTGGATGCATCGCTGCAAAGCAAATGTGCATGTGTTTTAAAAAGTTGCCTAACACTTTATATGAAAGCATAATTTATCATTGGTCACCACCAAAATACATCATCTCAATTCCAGATTAAAAGCTTCCATGGTTACTTTAATGCAACAATTCATTTGCAACCATACCAGCACATTAAGCAGCAAACTTTGCTTTAGCTCCCAGTAATATTAAAACACCATGTGTGCAGAAATAAGTGTCAAATATTAATTTAGCTAAATTGCACGTGTGATTTGCACAAGCATATATTCTGTCACTATATATACCCCTGGCTTGCTATGTTTCCTGCCTACTGCAATAAGGGTAAGTAACCAAACCAGTGCATAAAAAGCATGCACATATTATTATGAGAGTACTGATGGTGTGCATTCATATGCAATACAAACCAAACTGGCAACATGTGCATCATATGTGAAACACGGTGGGGCTGAGTGTGGCTGCACTGAGTTTACCGATCAATATCTGTGCCTTCAGTGAGGCTGGGGGACCATTATCACCAGTGAGCCAAGTAAAGTGACTCTGATGTGGAATGACAGGGAGCTTTCACAGAATCTGTCCTACCATTCCCCTCATTGCCAAACACTCACACATGAACACACTGCAGCTTCCCCTCACTAGGCAACCATGTACAGTCACACAATGCATTTATTTGTTTCCTTTGTTTTCCAGTCATTTCATTTTTTAACATATCTGTGGAGACGCTGCGCTTCACTCAAAGCAATGTGTTCCAACTTAGGCTAAATTTTGTAAGTTATGAGGCAAAACAGCACTGGATGCCTTGGAATGCAGAGTATCTACAATGAAAGAAAGCAAGCACTGTGAACTTGCAATTAATTAGAAACAAAATATACAGAAAGAAAATGCATTGACACCCAATACAAAATTGAATATGACTGTTTGACACGGGCGTTGTCTTGCAAAGTTATCAACACACCCTCATGTTAACTGCACATATCATTTATTATTGTTTTATATCCGTAACTGAGGATGCTGTGCACAGATTTGCACATTGTATGTAGAGAGATAAAGGGTTTAGTTATTATTTAACTAGCCATAACAAACACAGGCGCTTTATGTGTTGACTAATCTGCTCTAATGTTGGTCACCTGGATGTTTTGTCTGTGCATCATCCAGCTTCCTCTGAATCCCTGAAACCTACTAATTGCATCCCAACTGACAACAAGGAGAGGAGGGATTAAGCAAACCCATCCAAGCCCACATCAAACTTTTTTTTTTTTTCAATTGTATTATTTTGGGCATGTTGAATCACTGACACATCCCTTACCTCTCTCCTCCTGCTCTCCGCCCCGGGTCTGGTGATGAGCGCCGTCTCGCCGCACACCACTGCCGCGTCCTCCACGAACACGCAGTCCGGGAGCGACTCGTCCGCGGGCAGCTCTACCACCTCCAGCCCGAGCCTCGTCCGCAACACCTCGACGTACGCCTCGTGTTCCGTCCGCGCCCCTGCCAGGTCCACCTCCGCCTGGCTGGTCCTGAGCGCCTCTTTGGCCAGGGACGCGGGGATTCCCCGGACCACCGCATGGGTGTAGTGACCAAAACCTGCCATCAAACCAGCCATGTTTTCGCTTTGCTCTTTTTCTCTCTCTTTCTTGGCACGCACAAATCTGGGGGAAAAGGATTGGAAAAAACACCCTAAGAGACAATTCAGCGAATGAATAAGAAAAAAAAAAGCCTCCCTGTTGACGCAATGCTGCCTGTCTTGCTTATTTTCTGTCAGTTTCTTGGGTTTTTATTCTTTATTTACAACAGCCTGCAACACAGTGTCAGTCAGCCGAGCTCCAGTCTCTGGGCGAGCGACAGCTTTCGGTGACGCGCCGATCATCACGTGTAGCGCGAGGCTGTCAGCCCTGAGAGGCGATCAGTCCAACAAGTGACACAAACGCACAAAGATGATGGATTAATCAGTTTCACACTGGCTCGGCACAGCAGAGCCTTCAAATCAAAGGGCTGCTGGAATAAAAAGCCTTTTGTTTTTTCAAACTGTCCCTGTGTCAGTGGATGGTATTACTCACAACAGTGTCTTACTTTTAACATTTACAAAAATGAAGGAGTTTGTGAAATGAATCATTATTTTTGTTTTAATTATTTGCAAAAAGAAACTATGCAACGTTAACCAAGCTTTACCAGTTAGTTTAACAGTAACTCCTGGAAATGAACAAAGAAGCAGAACTGTAACTTAGCCCAAATAATTTTATACCAGGATTTGTAATATTTTAAATGCATCAACTTGTTTCTTCTGACTGACGTTTTAGGATTATTTAGATTGGCACGGCCAAAGTCCTGATTTGAATCCAACTCGGATTCTCTGGAGAGAGTTAAAGGTTAAGATGACGGCACAGAGGCCTCACCACAGGCGTAACTTCCTGAAGGACTGGTGTGGACATGTCCCCACCAATATTTCCCCCACCTTTTTGTCTTTGTGTGCCTGCAACTATGTAACTCGGCAGCAGCTGCAGCTGTATTCAAAGCATTAACAACCACTTAATGCTTTTTAAAGTTCCTTTGTAAATGGCAAGTCCTCTAGGTGATCTAGTAGATTGGACATGCGCAATGGCGCTACATTCGCTATTGCTTTGTATTGAGTCTGGAGTATTGGTGGTCGGGGAAAATGACACAATCAAGCAAAGAATCTGAAAAAGGGCTGCAAAGTTTTGATATTGCCAACACTACAATCATGTGCTTTACTCTGATACTCTTAAATAATTTGAAAAAAGTATAAATGTAACTTTTCAATGAGGGCCTTAGAAGTGTTGGGGCAAATCAGAGAACAAACAACGACATCAAGACCAAGAAAAATCCCAAACAGGTCAGGTTTAAAGGTCAAGAGGTTTAAAGGTCATAAAACAATTTCCCAAGCTTTGATTATCTCAGAGAGCAACGTCCATCCATCATACAAAAATGTAAAGGGTATGACACAACCGCAAACAACCAGAGAAACGGACCTGCAAGGAGAACATTATTTAGAGAAGCCACCTAGAGGCCAACGGTATCTGCAGGAGCTGCTGAAATGCTCCGCTCAGGTGGTCAAATCTCTTATTAGGGCGTCTGTTTGGCATCAAAGGAATTGTTGAAAGAAATTCCCATTTTAATAAGAGGTCTTGTTTACAGCAGCAAGAACCAAAATGACACTTTTTGGCTCAGAAACACTAGACACCACCCTCTAAGACACCATTTTCAGTTTGAAATCAGGTGGTGGCAGCATCATGCTGTGGAGTTCCTTTTGTTCAGTAGTTTCGGTGAACTTGGTCTTGGTTGATTGGAAGATGGATCAAGCTACTTCAACTCTTGAAGAATACCTGCAAAAGGTATAACAACTACAACAACTTGGCGCTTCAAGTGGAGGTTTAATGAAGTTAATATAAAAGTTGCATTTGACTTTAAGTGAAAAATTAAATGACAACAATCACATGCATACAACAGACAACAAGTAGTGCAAATGCTAGAAAAACAAATGTATCCTTACTTGATTTCTGCAGCACTGATTTTCATTATTCCAGCCATGTTCGATAAAAAGCTTTTCAAAAGCAAGCAGATAAGAGCACAGCGCCATTCTTCCACCCAATGTTTAAAAGCTTTGCTCTTGGCAGACTTCAAGTAAAAAACACACAAACTTCAAGGGCAAAGAATATCAAAAGGGGCTTTCTGCTTGTGTGAAGTGTAGGGCAAGTATGGGAGGAATGGCGGGCGGGCGGGGGCTTCTATTCCCTACAGTGCCAGCTAAGGAAGGTTCTGGGCCTGGCAAAGCCGTCTGAATGGATGGAATGTTTTGTCAGACATCCCAGAAGCACTTTTTTTCCACCGCAAGATCTCAGTTTGTCTTTTCTTGTTCCAGATTCACTCAATTATCCTCAACTGCGCTAAACATTCCAGCACATTCTGAGGAGCCCCACATTCCATTTTCCACTCCAGCCAGGATCGCCAAACACTGCCCACCCTCTTCCCAATACCAGCACCTGCCCCTTGCTCAGCCCTCCTCTTTTCCATCAGTCTTGGTTCTGAATGAATAATGCTTAGGTTTTTTCCCCTTTGAACAGAAGTGAGTTTTCCTACTTTTATTCCTCTGTAACAAAAGATGAAGGGCTGATGGAGGGCGTGTTCATTTTAAATCCCTTCCTTTGCACTTTATAGAAGACAGACAAGCTTTAAGATGCTATTGTGTGAAAAACGTTATTATGTCTACATTTTCATCAAACTCCAATCCAGTTTTGACATACATGGACAAGTAACACAACACAAATCAATCATTTTCAATGATTGTGACAGAGCAACTGGGAAATAAATCAATATTCAATTAACGTCCGTCCTACTTTATGAAGACACATTTAAAGTCTTGTTACTATTTTACAGAAAAAGTTAGAAAGTTGTTCTGCCACCAGAAAGAGTAAAGTCAGGTGAATTATTGGTTCTGATTTAAGATAAAATGTAAAGAAAAAAGTTCAGGTTTGTTTTTGATTGACACAACAATTGTGATTTTTTTTTCTCAGTTGACAAAAAAAAAGTTAAAGGGGTATAAATTATTTTGCAAGGTGCCTTACTTATAAGGTGTGGATTTGATAATGTTAGGAGCCAATCAGCTCCAGTTCTTGACAAATGGAAAGCATCACCATGATGCTGAATTTTGTTATTTAGCATCACAGCTGACAGCACACATTCCTCACAGTGGGGCAATATGTGCTTTCCACACCACAGTAAATCTGCCACCAAACACTGAACAGGATTTTTTGCTCTTGTTTTCAAAGCTGCAAACCTCATCTGGCACATTTTTAAAAAATAATTACAATAGTGATGGTGGTTTGGATGAAGCAACATTTTAAATGTGCTTATTTTGTGACTTCTTTGAATTCTGTTTCTTTGAGAAACACACTTTCTACTTCACTTATTCCCAAAAGGCAGGACCCCTGATCCTGCCTTTTGTTAGGGATCAGGGATCTTTTGTCATAGAAAGTGTCTCTGAGGTTGGCAGGGTTGCACCAGGAACCAGGAACCAGGAAGTCTTCCTGATTCCTGGTTTTCCAACCACATGACTGACATTAGAGCTGTAAGACAAAAATGTTGTCCTAATTGATAAGCAACGGAAATTGACCTGACCTGCAGGCATGATCATTTCCAAGCTGTGTATGAGCAGTTATCTCTAGGAATTTATATTTGATTACTGCCTGCACAATCAGCTGTAAAATGATTTAAAAAAAAAAAAATAGATTGCTCTGACAGAATATGCTCCTGATCTGACCTGCAGGCATCAAGCTGCAGGTCAGCTTGATGCAGTGAAAAGTGGAAAGTGTATTTCCCAGAAAGTGGAAATACACTTTCTTTTCAACTTTGTCATCACTTTTATTTATATGCATATTTTTCACTATTGATTATTATCAGTCAGGGTATGTAAAGCTTCTGGAACAAAACTAATTATCTGCTCTCTCTGTCATCTCTGTGCCACACAGACATATGACAACGTAACATGTATTGTGTAATATGCTTTTGTAAATAGTCTTTCATTTGGTACTGGTATTTATTGTTGAAATAATCAGTTTTTATGGGCCTTGTAAAAACAAGATATCAACAGGGATCGTCTTGGATTTCATCTTAATCCTTTGCAGTGAAACTGTATCATAAACAGATTCAGTAAAAATGGTCTGAACACATTAACTTCTGCCTTCAGTCAGTGTTTATAGATCTGTGTTTCTTCAGCGCTTGACTCTGCTTTGATTGTTGGATTCACTCTGGCAGCCATTCTTAAGCGAGCAGACCATAATTTTTTGGACTTTCGGCTGTTCCGTGGCCTGACGCTGAAAGGAAGTGTTGCTCATGCACAAAGTATTCTGCTTATGATATTTAATCCTGAAAACGCCACAATGGAATGTATTGTCCAAACATGTGACACCGTCCTGTTCTGTTTCTCTGAATGCAGAGGCCAGTGGGCTGCTGGCCACAGCTTCCTCAGCATTGATTATGAGAACTGCTGTCTTTTGAACTATGGGACGTGACAACAGGTTTCCATTACACTGAGATACAACAACTCACGCAACGTCTTGGATTGGGATGAACAGTGAATTTTCTTATGTCTCCTCTGGAGAGAGAGAAACTACAGGGATAGGTACATTGAAGAACAATTGGAAATATTTAAAGATGGTCTCTATGGTGTGATGCATAAGTTATGAAGGTTCTCAAAAAGCCTGAATGGAAACTATTTTGCAACTGCGACAAAGAAACACACATTGGCCTTCTGGGATGTTCCCTGAATGTTATTTTTCCTCTGACGTACAATGAAAACACTGTTTCCTGTCACATTAACAAAGGGCCGGAAGCACAAACACAAACCCATTCACACCTCTTAAAATATTTTCCTATTTTGTCACATTACAATGAAAAAACACTGTGCTACTGTGATGATTTGAGATAAGCCAACACAAGGTTGTGCATAATTCTGAAGGAAAGGGAAAATAATATATGGTTGTGAAACGTTCTCACCGTTAAACACTGAAAGATTTGGCATGAAATTGTTGTCAGTCTCCTTTAATCCGACTGTGCTAAATAAAATGCAGTAAATAAAATAACCTTCAATCCATTATCGGAAAGTGAAAGGACTAAGACAATATGTGAAACATGGTGTTGGCAGCATCATGCTGTGGGGAATCCCCTTCCTCTGCAAAGAAGCAGGTCAAAGTTGTTGGAAAGATCAAAGAATCTCAACAGAAGTTCATTCAGAAAGAAAACCTGTTTGAGATTTGCCTCCCACTTCACAATTATGAAATACTTTGCTGGTCCATTATACAAACTCACAATTTAAAAAAAAAGTACTGTGAAATACTTTGCATAACAAGTGTATTGCATTCCAGGACAGCACACATGTGCTCCAAAAGACACACCCCCTACCCTGGCGGACTGGATGCACTCACTTACACACACACTCTCACCCCCTCACTCATAAGGCTGTTCATTGAGTGCAAACAGACATGAGCAGAGGGTTTGCAGTGCAACTACAAAGATATGCCCTGCGAGTCCCAAAATAAAAAACACATCATCCTCCAAACTCATCCCGTCACATCACCATCTAGTGTCTTCAACTGGAAGTATGAAAACTATGAAAGGAAAAGAAAATCCAGCCTAACACATTTTGCACTCAGGGGGAAAAGTGTCAATGCTTTATTTTAACAGGTCAAGATAGTATTGAATTATATTTGCTTTTGATTCATTCTTTTTGAAAAAGAGATCAGATACATTTAAAGGAAAAGCTACTTATATACTTAATACTGAACAAAGTAAAAAAAAAAAAAATCAAACAAAAAAAACAAATCCAAACTCACCAGTGAGGCTCATCAGCCGTCTTGGTCAGCGCTGCATTTCAAGTCATTTAAAACAAATATAAAAGATCATATCAAGATATAAGTTCATATTCTTAACGTTTGGTATTAAAGCATCATGTTGCGTCTTTACGCACAGGTTTTCCATCTGGTTGAAAACGATCAATGAATCGGAATTGTTTCATGTAGCAGGGTCTTACTGAAACCCCCCAGGTAAAAGGTAAGCAAGTATCTCTCTGTACTCCCCACAACCACCATCGTGTGGAAAGATATGGACACACAAAAGTACCAGATTTCTTCCCCACCCAGCAGAAAGTGGACAGTTTGTGTGAAAAGTGAGGAGAACCCAAAGAATGAGTGCAAAAAAAAAAAAAAAAAAAAAAAGAATCCCCCTGCGTGGGGAACATATTTTACCAGCATTTAAGCTGTCAGGAATGCCGGCCAAAGAGGGGGAAATATGTTAATAATGTAGGCTACTGCCATACCAAATATGGTAATATTGTTACGTCTGAGCTCTTGGTGCGCATCTGGAAACGCTTAGACTTCTCTGAATAAAGGCACCGGAGAGCCAGAAATAGACGCTGTTAAACGTATTCTGCCCACACCTTCAACACTAACAGAGAGAAAAACACATTTTCTTACTTTAGACATGGTTGGCAACATATGATAAAGATGAACGGTTTCGATCTGCATAAACCAAACCACGGGATTAATCACTGATAGACAAATTAAGATGAAACTAACTTTTTTCACCCCGCTGCAGATTTGTTTGGATTTGAGTGGCACTTCTGTATATTATTTAATAAAGCTGTGTTTCTCTTAATTTAGAGAACTAAATAAAAATATGAAAGTTTCACAGGGTAATCACACATGCTCGCTGTTTGAGAAGAAAAGTGCCAAGTCGATAGACGTGAAAAGCAAGAAGAGGAAGAAAATGAAAGAGAGGATAAACAAGTTGAGAAAATATGGAAAAGCGTCTTCAGATGGGATCCAAGAGGAGGGGGAATCTATCTGAACAAGAAAAAAAGAGAAAGGTATAGACAGGGTGGAGCTTAGGTGTTGGATGGAAAATGCGCCGAGAAACATTCCTGGCATAGTTTGGCCGTCTTTCAGCGGGGACGACGTCAGCTTCCCAGGAACCAATATAAGCGCGGAGGTGGCCAGACTTCAGCAGACAGCAACTGCTTCACTGAGAGTCTCCTCTGCTCTAAACGAGCCTCAAACGCTACAAAGACTACCAGCAAACAAGAGAGACAAACGACCCAGAGAGGGAATACTACCAGGCGAAGACTTTTCACAAGGATTCCTCTTTACGCGCAAAGGAAATTTGTCCAAGATGCTGATGTCTACCATATCTACTTTTTTCTTCCTAGTCAACCTTCACATGGTGAGTTTTTATTCGTTATTTTCATTTTTAACAGATAATGTTTAGTTATTATGTTTGAGAAAAGAACAGCTTCTTCTTTCCTTTGGATTTGAGGTCAAGATTTTAAGTCTAAATCAAGATTTTGTTTTCTGTCAACCGCGCAGGTCCTCTCCTCATCCTCCTCTTGCCCCTCCATGTGTGACTGTCCCTCGGAGATGCCCAAGTGCGCGCCCGGCGTCAGTGTGGTCCTGGACGGCTGCGGGTGCTGCAAGGTCTGCGCCAGGCAGCTGAATGAGGACTGCGGTCTGACCGAGCCCTGTGATCACACCAAAGGGCTGGAGTGTAACTTCGGGGCCAGTTTCGCTGCTGCTACAACTCGAGGCATCTGTCGTGGTATGTATTAAGACTACACTTGCTCTTTGAATTAGCCTGCAGTCTGTTTTTCCCTCTCTGTAAATGAGAGGAGTAGGAGCTAGGTGATTTCAACACTATGGAATGCAAGTAGTCTAAACCTCAAAGCCCACTGTGGAGGGAGAGAGACTCCTCAGGCAGCCTGAATAATTTCTCAGTTGAACTGATCCTTATCTGGCAGCCATGTGATGTCTTTAGCAGACATCTTTGAGAAGAGCAGGAAAGAATAACATTCCTTTCTTTCTGTTTTTTCCCTCTTACAGCCAAATCAGAGGGCAGACCCTGTGAGTACAACAGCAGGATCTACCAGAATGGAGAGAGCTTCCAGCCCAACTGTAAACACCAATGCACATGCATTGATGGAGCAGTGGGATGCGTCCCGCTTTGTCCACAAGAGCTCTCCCTGCCCAACCTGGGCTGTGCCAATCCCAGGCTGGTGAAAGTTGCTGGCCAGTGCTGTGAAGAGTGGGTGTGCGATGATGGCAAGGAGACAGACATCTTGGAAAAGATCTTTGGCAAAGACATGCTGAGTGAAGAGCTGGAGAGAGACCTCACCAAGAAGAATGAGCTTATTGCAATTTTCAAAGGAGGGCTCAAGTCCCTACCTGGTAAGAAATATTTCAGTCTATCTTTTCTGAATAGTTGTAGGTCCTATCTTATCATTTGAAGCATATGATGGTTTGCTAATTTGGTTTGCTTCTTTTGTTCTCAGCATTCAGAGCACAGCCTGAAGTCCACAGGTTTGACAGTCAAAAGTGCATCGTCCAAACCACACCTTGGTCCCATTGCTCCAAGAGCTGTGGAACCAGCATCTCCACCAGAGTCACCAACAACAACAGCGAGTGCAAACTGGTCAAAGAGACACGAATCTGTGAAGTGCGCCCATGCACCCAGTCACCTTACTCCAGTCTGAAGGTAAGCTTGAGCCAACCACAGTTGAATGACATAGAAATATGCATGAAACAGAAAAAGATCTTACTGCTGGATCTGCGCACACAACTGATCTCCATCTTTTTTGTTCTTATCCCTCTGCAGAAAGGAAAGAAGTGCAGCAGAACCAAGAAGTCCAGCCAGCCAGTGAAGTTCAACTATGCTGGTTGCTCCAGCTTGAAGAAGTACCGGCCCAGATACTGCGGGGCCTGCGTGGATGGTCGCTGCTGCAGTCCCCACGACACCAGAACCATCCGCGTGAAGTTCCGCTGTGAGGACGGCGAGACCTTCCACAAGAACGTCATGATGATCGAGTCCTGCAAGTGCACTTACAACTGTCCACATGCCAGCGAAGCATCCTACCCTTTCTACCGCCTCTCCAATGACATCCACAAATTCAGAGACTGATTGGTGAAGAGGATCCAAACCCCTCAGTGAGAAATAGATCAGCTGCATCATTGGCAGCCAATGGCAGTCTAGATGACTGCAGGGGTGAAGGCAGACCATCAGCCAATTACCATCTTCTTGTTGTAACTAGATTCCCAAGGAATTGTGGACTTACACCATGAGGACTTAATGAAGTGCACTGTTTGCTGTGACTACATCAGCATTCTAACATGAATTGCTTCATATTATTGGAGCTTTGAAAGTAGCTTCGTCATGGAGCAGGTTGTAATTACTAATTGTACATTTACGCTAGTTGCTGATATCAATTCACTGTGTATATTTTGATCCTTTCTCCAACATGACCCAGACTGTAGACTTGTGTGTGTATATGTTGATATGCACACGTGCAATTTCAATTAGCATACCATGGTATATCTTAAAGAACAAGACAACGAAATGTAACTCGGCGACTTGTCTAACAGGTGCGTAGTTTCATTCCTTCCTGACGTGGGCATTATTGTTCATGTTTTGTGGCAGCTATTGATGTCCCTTCATGAAAAAAAGACAAAGCGAAACATGTTAAAGGATGAATGTTTTTATTATTGTAATTAATATTATTTATCTAATAAATGTAGCTACTTTATTTGGATATTAGGTGTAATACTGGAATAAATTGTAAAATGATTTAATTTTATATGCAACAATAAAACTGATTTATTTATGAAATATTACACTTGCCTCCTTTGGTTTGTTGAAAGTTTGCTGTAGGATGCTACAAACATTCCATGCCACCCTTCAAAAACACAATACTCGCGGGTGCAGAAGTGGGGGAGGATAACCAAAGAGGAACTCCTCAAGTTATGTCATTCTGTAAAGATTCTCAGGCAGACAATGAGCAGGGTCACTGTGTTTTTATATAACCCAACCCTGGAGTCTCCCTCCACTGACTTTCTGTGCTTTGGAATGCCATTCTGCAGAGAACTAGCTTTCTTTCACTTGATCTGCCCAAGCCATTCACTTGACCGATTCTGAGAAGGGTTCAGAGGGAGATTAAGTCCATGGGTAGCAATGAGTGCTGGACTATGCCAAGAATCTTAAGTGCTGCTCTCAATGTGCTGGGATTAGACACCATGCAACATGGACAAAGACTATAATTGTGTACAATAGCCTGTATCTAATGAATGCATTCCATGTTTTTTTTCCTTCTCACACATAGTAGCATAGTGCTACCTAATTGACACAATTCATTAGCAGCTGCCTTTAAACATGAGTTAGCTTCATTGGTCTATAGAAGCTCTTAAACTGCAGGGGTCTGCTAAACAGTTGTAAACAGCTCTCAGGAGCAGACAAGACTCTAGTCTCCCTTTTGGCTTTGGGTCAATTCACTCATTTGTCTATTGGTACCCTTATTTTGTACCCACGTGCTGCTACTCTATACCCATACACTTGGCCATTGCATATCAGTTTACCTTCTCTTGTTGCAAAGTATTTTCATGAGAGATGTAGAAAAATTTGGGTTTAACTTTGTCATCCACATTTGGGCTTGTTGCCCCTGATCAAACTGACATTACACTGAGTAACCTGGTACTTGTGCATATCTATTAATTGGAGGAGAAAAGACACCTCTTTACAATAGACTTTGATAGAAATGTTCTTTAAATTACTGTTTAAAGCTGGCAGGAAATGTCACCCATTCCTTTAAGGTTTCAGATCAGCAAGCACTAATAAATACTAACAAATACTATCATGAGGGCAAAACAAGGAGAAAACTAAAGATGGGGAGAAAATGAGATTGTTATGTGCTTATCTACTACCACAGCACTAGACATAACCTCACACTGGAGGTGAGTTCTTTATCATTTTATGGCCTCCAATATCCATGAAAACTGCATAATATAAACTTAATGATTAAAGAATACAACAACAAATCGCACAGAGGTGTTTTTATTTTTCCCCAGGTCTGATGTTTGTACCACCAGTGGGGATTGAACTGACTCACACAGAGTACAGCTCAGGGGCAACGACAGTGAAGGGTTTCTTTTCAGACCCAGGTAGAGGGAGCGGCTCAGGAATGCAGCAGTGGCTCAGAAAGCAGACATCCTGATGGGCGGCAGATGTTGGAAAATATTTCAGAGCAACATGTTCACTTTAGCTGGGAAAATTTTCCAAATTCGCCAAACACTCCCAAGAGTGTAAACCAAAAGCAATGTATCTCTCTGCGACGGTTAAGAACCTGTCTAGCTGACACTGTATGGCATCTTTGTTATCTTTCCTGCAAGGCTGCTGGCAGTAAATCTTGATCAAGTGTGTTTAATAAGAGGCTGAGCAAGGCATAGCCTTTGATTGAGCTGAATGCCTCACAGGATGTACCAGCTGAGGTTTTACAGATTGCTTACATGAAAGGCTTCTGAGGTTACCTAATCACAAAGATGTGTGGCTGCCCCCCTCGCAGCCAGGGTTTACAGTCAAAACACTTTCAGAGTGCCCTGTTTTTGCTCTGTCGCTTCCTGCAGGAGAAACTTTTCGTCTTTTCTCAGAGACTTTGCCAACTGTCATTCTACCTGGTTATCAGCAATTCTGATAACGGACTGCGGGGCACTCAGTTATGTAATGGGATCTATAGATTATGTGAGTGATGCTGCCTATCAACTGCAGCATTCCTTTGTGGCAGGCCATCCTCATGTCCAGGGAGCCAAACAACTGGGTTTATGGCAAGGACAAAACTTAAAACAGAGCACAAATGTGAAAACTAACAGTCCTGGAAACACATAGGTGCTCCTGCAATTTAATAACTCCCCAACTACCTCATTCCTTAAACCCAATATGTGTTTATATGACAAAGACATTTGCGTTTAAGTTTCATCGAGAGCTACGTAATCTTTTGTGCAACCAGCAGCTAAGAGAACTGAGAGAGACCATTACAACATGCTGGATACTGCTAAAGGCTGATGTCAACAATTTTACAGTCCCCTAGACTATAACCTTCAGTTAATATTTACTGTTATACAGGCAGGAGGGAACGAGGGTTGGAAGGTAGTCACAGAAACAGAGGCAGCTTCTTGTTTCATAAAGTACCATCTGCTGGTCAAAAGTTGAAACAGCATTCTGTTTTTTTATTCTGTTTTTAAACTGTGCATTGTAAAACATTTTGGATCAAGTAATCAGCTTCTATGTCTTTAAATATTAATTTTCACTTTTTTAAACTAAAGAAGTAAATGGAGTAAAGTTTTCACAGGATTTGTGAGAAAGTTGTTGCAATGAGCTCGGACACACAGAGACATATGGATAGTGACGCAAGTCTTCTGTCCCACCCATAGGATCTACAGCTGTAATTACGTAAAAAATATAACTGATGAGCAGGCTGGAAAGGGCAAATCTGTCCTCTCCTCCCAGGCCTTTTGTTGTTTGTGACTATAGCTAGATGACTACTTATTACTGCAGGAATTATTAGCTCAGACTCAGCTATTGGGCGTCTTAAGAGGTGGACACCATCATCCAAGCTTTGTTACTCTTTTTGTTGGCAGGCAGGCAGGCAGACCAGACAAGTCCAACAATAACAGATTTACTCTCTTAAAACTGTAGGGGAGTACATTTTAGCTGACAACAGGGTTAAACATTATTCATATACACTCCCAAAGCCCACTTTAGAACTTTCACAGGTACATAACTGCTGACCAATACCTTAATTACTCTTCTTGTATGAAATAGGTAAGAGTCATAACTGGAAAATTTCTTCTCATTATCATTGATAGAGCTGACAAAGTCAAGTTTTCAAATTAAACAATAATTTAGTGCAATGATTAGTGCAGAAATCATCGGTGAAGTACCTCAAGGTTCCGTTTCAGAACCTTTTCCACTGACGTACAGTATATGTGGTTCCAACTTTTTAATGAAATGCCTTCCTCCATCAATTGCTTAACAACACTCAACCAGTGGTCACCTGGATAACTGTCCACAACTATATTCTGACAGATTAGAAACCCAAATCATTGTTCCAGATCACAAAATCCTCTCTATGAAGCAGCAAGTTGGTGCCTGTGTCTCGCTGAGTCTAAGGAATCTATAGCTCTTAAGCATCACTCTTAACATTTTCTAAGAAATACAACTTTTCAGTTTAGGATAATCAGAGTACAATGTCATACTTTAAAATATTTGAAATATTGCAATACGCTGAAAGCTAAATTGAGTATTTAAATTTTAAAAAGACTTAACATCTTTTGCTTATTTGCTTGTCAACTGTGACCGAGCATTAATCATCTTACCTTCCTTGTCAATAGACATAAAACAAAATCTTAAGAGCATAAAGCTAAACTGATTTTGCTCCATGACTGTGAATCTGACATTTTTATTGTTCTTTGGCTTTTGTTAAAACATGACCTAAGTCTTCAAATTCTCAACATAAACTCCACCATTTAAACAACAAATTAAATTCCATGTGAAAAACACAATCAGAGTTTTGTGTAATTGGTGAATTATAGCTCTGCAGCAAGAGGCTGGCAGCCTTTCTTCTTTGTTTTGGTCTCTTTAAATGCTAAAGAGCTCCATTTTGACTTCTTTTGATGTTTTGAAAGTATTGAATTCATGACTATGAATGAACCTTTAGATGTGGGTGTAGGTTAGTAAATGCCTGCACTGCCAGAGCCAATAATGCACAACTCATATTGTCAATCTCAGGCTCAGCCTTGCTTAGCCGACTACAAAATGTTTGAATTTACATGGTAAGAGAAGAATTCGGGATTTTGGGCAATCACTACTTTTTTATTTTCTCCAAGTGCAAGACTAGGCAAACAAAAACTTAAGAGGATGAGCAACTATTTTAGTCTGGTGGTGCTACAAGTCAATGAACATGCAGAAGGTCTGAGTTTCCGAAGCTGCTTATTATTATCTCGTTTTCACATGTTACTGAGGCGAAGATTTCAGTGTTTAAGAAAAACAGTGACCTAACTTTAGAGTCTAAAACAACGCTAAGTGCAGTAGAGCAAGTCTTCTGCACTTGCTCTACTTATATGGAAGGTTTAAGAGCCACAAGGCCACCCAGAGAGTCAATGAAACATAGTACAGGTTTTATAGTGTTATGTGAAAAACTGCTTGGATTTGAGTGATGATTCAATATTAAGCTATCCTTGTGCACAAGATGCTTCCTCCAAATTTGACATCCCCCAGATGGTACGGGATAGTAGCTCACAAACAGATAAATCAATGAGTGGAAGAAAGGCTGTAAAACCCATTGGATCAACCTCAGTCAAAATGTCTTTCATACTGAAAGAATCAGGATGAAAAAGCGATCTGAAGGGGAAGCAAAAATGTTTAGCCAGCAAAGAGTTATCCACAGCGATAAGAAAAAAAGAAATAGGATGCATTTGGTGTATTTTTGCTTAGACTGTATGATGGACATTGGGTAATGATAATGATCTGTGTGGGCTGAAGCATAGCACTGACATTTATTTATTGAGAGAAAAATCTAAAGACTAAAAAGCTTTCAGATTGAATGCCCATCTATGTCTGATTCTGTTCAGAGGCGCACCGGGATTGGAATAAACTCTGGACAGATCACCAGCTGGACTAAAACACGAAGGGACAAAACCCCCAAATGTACAAACAAACCATGCAAGCTTCAGTCAGAAAGACCTTTTTTCTTTTAGTAATCACTGTTCAGTCCTAAAGTGCAATGTCTGTCTTAAAATGAAAAGTGTTGAAAATGTTTATAACATTTTATCTACTTCAGAAATTCAACTGAAAAAAAGTGAAACTCAGACATAATATTTCACACAGACTGATAGATGTCAAGCATTTATTTCTGTTACATTTAAAGATCACAGAGTGTACAATAATTGGGATAACTTGACTGATAGTTGTAAATCAGTCAGCAACAGGAAGACAAGCATTAAAAAGTCGTTAGTAAAGAAGCTGGAGGTACACATAGTGCTGGATTCAAGTATATAAATAAAAGGTTAACTGGAAGGTAAAATTGTAGTAGAAAAAGGCGCACAAGCAATGAAGACTAAGGAAAATCCTAGTCTTTGTGAAGTAAAAGAGTTTGGGAGACTTCCAGTTATTGGAGTCATTGTTTCAAGAGCCACCACACACAAACCACACACAGACATATGCAGAACAAGGGTTACAACTGTCACAGTTCTTTTGTCAAGTCATTCCTGGACCAGGATTTTAGTTCCCAGCAAGACATGACAACTGTCCATACTGCCAAAAGTACAAATACCTGCTGTAACGACTAAGGTATCCGACACATTTACCACATGTCCCTTAGACATCTTTCTATAGTTGGCCATAATGCTTTAGTTTAAACATTGCTTCACTTAATATCCTGCGTTTGTCTGTGATAAAATGATGTTGCAGTTTACACTGAACCATTTGTTTTTAAAGCTAACACATGAATGTTTCTCCTGTTACAAGTTACATTTCTGGTAAATTACTTCTGGTAATTTTGGTAAATTTCTTTTGCACTCACCACTTTAGATACTGCAGCCAGAACAGGTGTGTGGGAGGGACCGGCCCAGCATTTCCTGTTTAAATTGGTGTCTGATGTCACTGATTGCATCACTGTGTACAACCAATTGGAGGGTTTTCTCTTTTGCATTGTATTGTTTATTCTCTTTAAAGTAACCTTTTGACCGTTTAACATTTCTAGTTGTGCAGATGAGTGTAAATTAGGTTAGTAACCTTTTTCCTGTTTCTTTGTGACATATTTTCTAATGGTACAGACTAATGAAATGCAGGTGTGTTGCCAACTCTGTATAACACCAGCAAGAATTTGACTACTGTGAGGCTATCATGTCAAAAAACCAAGATGGCATTGTATGAAGCCAACCTGAAGGCACCTCTGATGCCTTCATACCACATGAACCTGGTAATTCATGCAAGTACTGACTGAGTATAAGGTCATACTATTCAGTAAGTCCATATTTGTCAATTAAAGATAATTGTTTTTATTGTTCTAAAGCATAATACTCTAGCAACCACCAGGCAAAATGTGTCTTTTCTAAAATAAGACTGAGACTCTGCATAACCAGCACATTATAATATTTCTTGAAGTGACAGTAAACAATGTAAGTGCTTATTATTATTTATATCAGGCTAAATTTGAATGTTAATTTAAAACCTTAAAATGCTGCATGGAAATTTTCCGTTTAGTTGTAAACCTTGTTCCCACACATTTACTGTGAATCTTAGTTTAGACTCATTTGTGAAAATTGGGGATAAACCATTTTTTGGAAACTTTTATTTATTTATTTTTTCACCCCTACTATTGTTTAGGCCACCAAAGTAAATTCATACCCTCGTAGCTGCTTTTATAGCAAGCCGTTCTGCACACTGCGAAATTGTGCCTTAACCACCAAATTAAGGCAAATCAAGTGAAAACCAATTTCAGAAAGTTCAAAGCATAATTAAGTTAAACTGAGACATTATTTCCAACACTTACATAATCTAAAGACTATAAACAGCGCTGGATTACTTTTCACAGCAAACAGAAACAAAAAAAATGCTTTTGTGTGGTCTCATTGAGTCATTTTATGGACACAGAAAGTTAAAAGATCTGATAAAATAAAGTGTGCAGTAATTCAGCAAAGTTGTAAAAAATGGAGAAACAGATGTACAGGCATCACAGATTAGAACATTGTGCATTCATCAGGTTGCTGATGAATGACATCAGTTTTTAAATAGATAAAAGGCACTTTTACAGAAGATTTTTGAAACTTGATGGACAACAGATTCTAAATATAATCTAATAAAGATGTTTGTGAAGAAACTTTCTCATAAATAGCAGTTGATGTTGTGAGAACTGCCAAAGTGAGGTACAGCGCGGACTAAAATTGTTGTATTAAAAAAAGAAGCAATCAAAATTGCATGAAAATAGTCTTGCATATATTACTCTTATTTTCACATATGCAAAGCCACAGCCAACTCAGTTCTGCAGTGGCTGCTGTCGACAGGCAGTTCTTCCAGAAGATCAAGGCTGCTAAACCGACTAAATCCTTATATTTTAATAACTTCTTTCAAGCAAAAATGACAATTTTGGTTTACGCTGTTCGAGACTTATTAGATTAGTTGGAGACTAATCTAATAAGAGCAGAAGGTGAACTTCCTGTAGCTTGATTTAAATTATTTTTTTTTGCAATTTTGCAAACTTTTTTCCAATTTTGATAAGAAAAAAAAGAGTAAAACCACAAACCTTTGCATGTTTTGGGGATAATTTTATATGACTGTGAAATTACAATGAAATATAATTATGGAGTGGAAGGAAAATAATAACACTGTTTACTTTGTTTTTTTTGACTAATAATAAAAAAACCAAAGCTTATCTATATTTATTCATCCTCCTTTGTAGCTGCCAGTCGTTTGGGGGTAACAATGTATTCACCTACTTCACTCATCTAAAGGCAGACTGGGGTTTTCTAGCACATGAATATGCTGTTGTAGGTCTGGCTGGGGCTGCCCAGTGGCGCAGCTGGTAGAGCTGCTGCCTTGCAGCAAGAAGGTTCTGGGTTCGATTCCCGGCCCCGGTCTTTCTGCATGGAGTTTGCATGTTCTCTCTGGGCATGCGTGGGTTCCCTCCGGGTACTCCGGCTTCCTCCCACAGTCCAAAAACATGACTGTCAGGTTAATAGGCTTCTCTAAATTCTCCCTAGGTGTGAGTGTGTGTGTGCATGTTTGTTTGTCCTGTATGTCTCTGTGTTGCCCTGCGACCTGCAGGGTCACCCTGTCCAGGGTGACCCCGCCTCTCGCCCGAAATGACAGCTGGAGATAGGCACCAGCAACCCTCCCGACCCCAGTAAGGGAAAAAGGGTGCAGGAAAATGGATGGATGGATGGAGGTCTGGCTGGTAGAGGAAGTCACTGTCCTGATGGAAGATAAACCTTTTTCAGGGTTGGTAAATTTTTTCACAGTAAGATTTAAGCACTTTTCAACATTCTCAATGTAAGTTTTCACATTTTTTCATCCCTTACTTTGGAGATAAACTCAATTCAAATGAACTAAATAATATATTTATTACTGGTGTTGACAATGTCTTGTGATGGTATTCTATTCTACATAGCAGGGACAAAGTAAATTAAATTATAACAAATTTTATGCTTTGAAAATTCTCTCACATGCCCTATACACCGGATTGATCTGAGAACAAAACTAATTTTACAAAAATAATCCCCCAATTTTGATAGCATAAGACCGCCTTTATTTCCATTTCACAGATCAATAACTAATTAGCCATTAGACATAATAAATATGAATTACATTGAATAAATCACTTTGTGTTGAGGTAAATTAGTTATATATTCAAATTAAATGCTTGAACTCAACATAATCACTTGACCTCTTGCAAGGAGTCTTTGCTCCTAAAAGTTTATTTCAAGACTGTGCAGATAGAATATCAAACACTTTCAGGAACATTGTACAAAAATCAAGCACTTTCCAAACCTTGAAAACATCTTATTGATATTAAAGCCTTTTCAAGGATTGCAAGAACTTGTAAATGCCTTTCTTTTCCCCAGTCTAGAGCCGTTAGCCGGTTTAGTTGCTGCATTAGCTTAATCCATTTCACTTGTTCCTGGTAGATTAATGCGTCACTAAAGCGTGATGCTGCCACCGCCATGTTTCACTGTGGAGGTGGTGACCTGGATGCTTCATGTTTCAACACATCTGTATCAAATAGTTTGGCAGACTTCTGCAAAGCTAGGAGGTAATTCAGTTGTTTTGTTCACATAAAATTTGCTGGTTACCCGCCCTTTGGAGCTGGAGCCGGACACTTTTAGTTTAAGTTGATGTTTTGTGGTAATTGTCATATAGTGGTTTCCAACCTAAGCTGTGGGTCTGAGTCAGTTCGTGGGACAAGGACGCACAGATGTGAGCTCAACGCAAAACTGCATAAGGGTGGAAAATGCGTCATTTGAGGCCAGACATCAAAGAGAACCCCATCCATCGGGGATAACGTCAAAAAGAGGTTAGCAGGGGTTTTAAAAACACGTCCATAAAAAGTGCCCCTGTGACAGCCTGCAGTGACAGTCATTACTGGCGGCCTGTTGTCATAATAAGCCAACATTAGAAAAGAAAAGGTTACAGAGAGGCTCCACATGTGCAAGTACATTCACACTGGGAGAGACCCAGAGGTGTCAGAAAAGTGAACATGTCAACATTAACTTTTATTAGTAAATGGAAAAGGGAGCCTAATTATGTTAGCGAAGGGATGCGAGGAACTTCAAAGGGCACAGAGGGTTATTTTTGGCATCTTGTCTTAGTTTTCACTTAAAAAGAATCAGGAGGGACATGTTACCTAAAGAATGCTAAGCAGAAAGGAATCTCTTTAATCTTTAAAAAGGCATTTTTCTTTCTTTGAGGTTTATTAGCCCCTTCTTTCAAGACAACAAAACATTTCTAAGAAAATTTGATGGCTTTGTATATTTCCTTGCTTATTAGTTGAACATGAACACATGTGGACTTCAAAACATCTACTTCAAAGAAACATTTTATTTGAGAAAACATTTTAAAACACATGGTTCTGGATCTAATAATATATTTGTTCTTTCTTTTTAACACAGTCTGTATGAATGAGCCAAGTAAAGGCATATTTTGCTTACTTCCTGCCAAATCTGCCTCTTCACTAAGTTTAACAGTATCCTCTCCATCATCCTTCCATCTGACAGCTGTCTGAAGCAGCAGCTGAGTCATTTCCAGGCTGAATGTGATGAGTCAGAACACACTCTGTTTCATTAGCAGGATTCTCCTCGGTCACTGTGTCTTCAGCACTTTCTCTACAAGTTGAGGCATCACCAGGAAGGTAGTTGTTTAAACACTGATCCCTGCTGCCAGTTTCCTCCTCCTCATCACTGCTGTCTACAATCTCTCCTTCCTCTTGTTCTGCCTCTCCTGGGCTCCTCTTGGCCTTTTTCTGCAGCGGTGGTTCCGTTTCAGGACTTATGTCTTGGGTTCTTGTGTGAATGTTTGCTTCCTGCATAGTGCGAGACCCTTGTATTGGTTGTAGATGTTGGGCCCCCTCTTCCTCTGCCTGGTCCCCTGAAACACACCTTGTTGCAGAACTTGTACAGGCTGATACAGGCTCAGCTGAAACGACATGAGTCAACGTTTCAATAACAATGTTTTTTATGTTAACTGCAGACAGTAAAACAAAGTCTTGCCTGGTCGTGTGTACAGATGATCAATGACCTCCATAAGGACATAAACATGGAGCTCAACTGGAGTTTAATTTAAAGGAGCAGTGTCGTGCAAAATCAACTTTTTTAGCTTTACATCATGTTGGAATACTATTCCCTCATCCAAAACCTATCTGGAGTGTTGCCTTGATTCTTTCACTCATGTTTGAGAATCGAGCAGTGTGAAGGAAGCTGCACACGCAGGCTGCGGCGTGAGATAAATGTGATCGGTGTTGGGGATCGGCAACAAGAGACAGTGATCGGCGATCACCGATGGTACACTTTTTCACAGAAATCTGACGATTATGATTGGTGGCCGATCGATCAGCAGACTACTGTCATTTTGATCCTTAAAATACCAACATTTCAACCCAGTTTATTCATAGACACCAGCTTTTACGTGCTGAATACAGATACAGGTTGAATTCTGTTTATGCACATCCAGTCTCTCAGCAGGAATCTATCCTCTGCCACAGCGTCTGGCTGTGTGTTATCACTTCCTGCCCTGCTTCCCTGAGCTTGGCATGGGTAATTATCAGGATGTTTCTATGGCAAAGTTTAGAGGGAAACAACATGGTACCAGGCGCTTATCACTGAAAACACTCTCTTGGACTAAAATGACCTCATTTGTCATTTGGACAGTTTGTTCTGACAGCGTAATGAAACAAGGCTTGTGTTCTACTTTAGAACCATACAATTGAACTGCTCTACACACAATTTGGTTCCTGTGTGCAGACCTGAGAAGAAATCCATCAATGAGCATCCATTTTTATGGAATGTCACGGTGTTTTCACGCAACTGACACCTCTAGACTTTAAAACGCTTCAGGGGGAGAGAAAACCGAGCAGAAAATGAGGGGAAACAAAGACCGATATCCTGTTTTCTCCTTCTCAGAGCTCATGAAGTCACAGTCGAATAAGCAAGCTGTGTTTGATCCTCTCTTTGGCTACTGTTTCTGTCGAGGTTAAGCTGGTGTGCATGATCCTGAGCAGAGCACACTCATTTCCGTTGGGCTAACGCGTTACCATAGAGAAAAATAAGGGAACAGAGTGTTTTAGAGCCTCAGCTGGACATGATACAATGGGGTTGGAATCGGCAGAGCCGAGAGAGTTTGGTGTTTAGGGACTGCTCTGGGTCTGGACTCATGTTGGACTGTACAAATTCCATTTGTTTAGACTTAACTGTATCGAAATCTATATCCATAAAAACTGACACTGAGTCTTAATCCAAATGCACCTGTGGATAAATTTCTTTTTCATCAACCAAAGCTTGCATCAATATGACTTGGTTACCTGGTCCTTTGAGTGGGTAGTCCTTCCAGTGATCTCTGAGAACAACATGCAGTACAGGATACTCTATGATTGTTTTATAATTCAGGTTATCCCTGAGGCTTTTCTCAACGTCCAACTCGTGGTACCTACGACAGATCACAGGGAGAATCAAGTAAAACAAAGACATGATTACAACCCAATATCACTACAGCATGATGGGTAAATTATACAATCACAAGACGCAGAAGGCACAGCTTTTTGCTGACAATAATCAGAGGATTAATAGATAATTAAGATCTGAATTTTCAACAGCCAAATGAATATCATTTTCTGGCATCACATATTGACAGATGCAGGATTTGGCCAAGACTTAGCAGCATCACTGAGGCACATGGGGCAGCTCTCCCCACCCTTGTGCAACCATCTGCAGAAGATGAAATTAATGATTGCCTCAGTTAAAAATTTTCATAAATCACAAGGCGAAACGGTTCACTGAATAAATAGGAGACATGCTCTAATTTAGGATGAATTATGAATATATTAACAGGGATGGAGGGCCCAAGACCGGTCTAGAGCTGTTATTTCCTGGTCGGTCTTGGTGGGTGCGGTCTCCATCTTGGTCTTGGTCTCCAAAGAACTGGCCTTGACTCCAAGTCTGATTTGACAAATCTTCATTATTCTCTTACTGGTTTTCTAAATTAAACTATTGTGTAATGTACGTCCATTAATTCAGTTTAGAGATTGTGTATCAACATGTGCATTTGATAACTGAAAATACAGCTTATTTTGACATTTATTAGATTAATAATAAGAATTTTGTAGAGTAATAAGATGCTTTTACATTAACTGTTATATTTTGTTCAGTGCCCCAACAAAAATTGTATTATCAATAATTCAGCATCAGTCTTAGTCTTGGTAGAGGTGAACTTAGAGGAAGTAGTCTAGGAAAAACTGGTCTTGACTACATGCCTGCTATAAATATCTATCTATATGTCTGCCTATGTAATCACTTAAAACAAATTCTGAAATGTTAAAATCTATACTGTATATACAAGTATAGAAAATATTTTGGACTTCCTGCTTGTTTTGCTCCATGACACAATTACCTAAGGAACATCCCACTTCTAAAGTCAGTCCAAAAGCTTTGTTAGAACAAGCCCATAAACGAAATTTCACTGGAAGAAGAGCTTAAAAGAAACTGCCCTTCAAAAGAAAGCAACTTCCATGAGTAGGCCATGTCAAATGACTACAAACAGCTGCTGCAGATTTAAAAACACCTGGAAATTGTCAAATTGCCAAAGTGGCATTATTAACACAACATAAAAATGTGAAGTTTATCTAGCAATAATGACACTGTTTTCCATCCATGTTACAAAATTAAAAAGCATAAAGTTTTAAGATTACTGCTTGGAGTCAATTCAGGAAGAAGGTGTGTAAAAAGTAAAAATAGCAAGCAGAAACTTATACTTAGAATGTGCTTACGAGGCGCCCATTATGTCCATGACATTTAGTTTATGGGTAAAATCTAATGAATACAAACAAAAAAAATGTTATACATTTTTTTCTGCATCCTTGTTTGTAAACAACTATAAAAGAAAGCAGATTTTTCCTCCCTGTGGTGTCAACGTGATTATTAAACCTCTGTCCACTTTCACATACAAAGCTGTGCAGCTCAGCCAAGAACATGCAGACATCTGGTGTCTATATAATGTTCTCTCAATGAACGGAAGACTCAGCTAATGCTCTAGTTTTTGTTGTTTTCTCCACCGTGCTCAAACCCCTGTAAAAAAAAACCCAGAGATTACAGGGTATAAAAAGGAAGAAACAAATCAACCCTTCTTTTATTATTATTTTTACTATGCTAAATAAATACAAATCAAAAGCTGGTACCTTGGAGGGACAGGGCAAATGTAAAAACCTACTTTTGTTCTAGTTTAAAAGGTAATGGCATGTCACCAATGTTGAAAGTGTAACATGTTAAATGGGGGAGATTGTTGTTGTAACAAATTCCATTTCCATGGTGAACTCGGTGTACTAATTTACTCAGTAATAAGAACATAACATTCTGGGTATTCTGATTCGGAAACAGTGTCTCCTCCTGGAAAATCTCTACAGGATGGCACTAAAGAAGTCTCCCCACACCCGTTCCCAAATGATGAGGCTCAGCCAGCCTGATTTGACCTGGCCGTATTTGGGATCTTGTTCTTGGTGCCACAATCCATAGGTAAGGCTTGGGATGGACCAGTTAATTGAGAGCCTCACTTTCTTCACGGTAGAAGACAAATGCGGCCGCTGTCTTATGGCAGGGAATCAATCAAGTTTATTTGTATAGCACATTCCAGCAACAAGTACTTTGTACCATAAAAACATAAAAATAGAAAGTTATAAAAGATGCCACACAGCCAACAACTGTAACCAGTAAACATTTTTTATTTTTGTCACATGCCCTTGTGGGAAGGCCCCAGTCTGTCTATCCATCTCCCATTCCTTCTTACCATCACTCATGAACAACACACAATAATACTTAAGACTTAGAGGAGGTGACTCTGATCCCGACTGCAATCAACTGCAAACAACACCAGTACATACTGGAGGTTTGAAAATGTCAATAGAACAGTATCATCTGCAAAAGGTAAAGATGAGACTTGGATTCAAGACATCTACTCTTCCTTGAGTTCCTTTCAATGAAAGCAACTAAGAGGATTGGAAAATGAGGACGGCTTGGGAGACCTGTGAAGACACTGTTGTCGTAATCACTTCGACTAGCTTCTAGAGAAACATGGATGGGTTTCTCTAGATCTTGCTGGGACATTAGTCCATCAATTCCAGAAATGTTCTTCAGGTGACAGAAGGATGACTTTGCAATCGTCTTTATGTGTCTATGAAGGCTGATGTCACCCAGATTTTGAGCCTGATCAGTAGTTTCTAGATGTAATGACTGAACTCTTGATCACAACTCTTATGGTCCAAAAACAATCATTTCAGTTTTGTTTCTGTTCAGTAAGACTGGAACCAGTCAAGTATTTGCTGTAGCAGAGAGTCTTACCCAGCTCTCCAGTTGCTTCAATAATATGACATGGCCAACAGTGCCAATGCTGCATTCAGGTTCAGCAGTACCAGCACTGTGGTTCTTCTATAGTCTGTCTTTAAGTGGATATCATTGAACACTTAGACTAGGGCAGTCTCAGTAGTGTGGTGAGGACGGAAACCAGACTGAAAGACGTCAAAGCGGTTGGTCCTGTTCAGTTGTTACACATCTCCTTTCCAGCATTAACAGGGAGCTTAGGAAGTGTTTTTATTTTGTAGTTTGTAGACATTTTGAAAGAGGTCTGACAGTCTTGTAGAAGATTGTATTTTTCCAAACTCCACATGGGCCTTCTGTACTTCTCCAATCCAAAAATTACCTCGAGAACATTATATTTTTTTACACACTTTTCAAGCATGCACGATAAACCTGTCCTTACACTTTTATTTTATTCTTATTACCAGCAGCAGCTCTTTGAGCAAACCTACAAAAGGTTTAGTTCACTGATGTTCAGGAAAAGAGTGACAGAAAATAGTTTCAATAATCCATGCAGAATCATGCTTTTCATGTGTGACCTAAATACATAACCTAATGGAATATTCTCTCCTGTAAATTTAGAACAATTTCAATAACACCACACCATCATATCAGGAGACACGAGGAAGCATCTGCTAAGCAGAAATAAATACGAGCTTTGGGGCAAGATGGGCAACAGGCGATGAGCAAGCTCCGGAAAAGGTTGGCCACAAATATGTAAGAGGAGGCTCCGCTTACACAGGACAAAAACATCCCTGTCTCACAGGGCATTGGCATAAGCAAAAAAATAAAAAATAAAAAAAAAACAAAGTACAGACAGGTGTTTCCTTTTTCAGCCAGAAATATAAAAACAACTTGTGTAAATCTGACACATCAGGAGGCATGGATGCTTGGCTGGCTGAGAGGAAAAGCAGAAGTCCAGGGAAAAAGGGAGAAGGCATCCACTGGATCACAGCAGTGGAATAAAATATATAAAAAAAAACAAACATGAAAGAAATTACATAAATAAATATCAAGGAATGTGTGAATGGCACTCTTGATGTGCTTGCCTTCTTTTCCAGTAAGAGGATGCTGCTAACACAGCTATGTTTGGTTAAGCACAAGAACTTCTTTCTTGGATATTTCTTGAAGTCGTTCAACAACATGCAGTCATGCCCTTTGTGGTGAATAACCTCCTAGAAGCTGTTACCACCACTATCCATGACTTCATTAAATCAGCAACTCAAGCCAAATTAAGAGTTTTCTTCATGGAAAGCAGTTTTCAAGAAGAACTAGCCTGTTTGGGTGTAAAAGGTTTTAGACTTGTTTTGGACGAGATGTCACCCTGCAGCGCCCCGACTTCAAATTAGAGGTCTAATCTGTGGCCAGAACTTCTTATGTAACTACGCAGAGTTAATGTAAGGTAATTCCCATGATGTTCATTTTAATGTGGCCCATTAATATTCATTACTAAGTCAATTTGCTGTTATTCAACCGCTTGCTGATAGATACTAAGGTGGGGAAGGAAAGGGTTGCAGTCATCCAAAGTAAAAAGAAAAAGAGCAAGAGTGATTTATAACGCTTAATGACTCACTAGTGTAGACTCAGTCCGACACACACTAAGCATTCTTTGCAGACTTACTGTTCAACACTGATGACAATAACAAGGCTAATAGCTAAAGAAATCTATAGGCATGTTTGTCTGCACTGACATTCTTGTATCTCTCTAAATGTGTATGTCTTGCAGTCTCTCAAGCAAAAGATCTTGTGAAGAATTGCTGTCATTATATATAGTGAAATTAGTTTTATATTGGAACAGGCTAAAAGGCCGCTCAGAGACGAAGAAGCCAAAACTGCAAAAGCAACATTAAAACCCTTATTACAGATAGCAAATGTAATCAGAGACCAAAACCTTAATTTTTGACACAGGTCCTGTGGTGTGATGACACTAAGCAGAGTACTGAGATAATCTGGTGAAAGGATCCCCAAAAACCTTTATTAATGTAATACTGTTTAAAAGGCTATTCTACGATTTGTTAAGGAAATGTCAACTTCTAAATTTCAAGAAGATACAAAAAATATTTTGATAAAGAAACTCTACCTGCTCTCCTTTCTTAACATGTGAGTATCATACATCTTAAGAAAAACTGAGCTGATATTCATAGCCACTGTTTATTTCTACCTTGCTGCTGTTTGTGTGTTTTGGGATGGGGCAGCCATGTGGGAATGTGGCAGTAATATTTAGCATATCTACTTTACACCACAGGCTGGAAAATTTAAGCAGTTTTCAGTTACTCTGTGTATCGCTAGCCAGGATATCGACTCATGCTGGACATGCCAGTGGGATTTTGTCCCTTAAATACTCTGAACTACATTGTCTTCAAAGGATGCATAACACTTTTCTCAAGAAATAGAAACAGAAAAATGGCTTTTATAGGCTTGGCATAGCAATTTAATGAAACAGCATGTAATTTTTCATGGTAGAAATTAGCTTTTAATGAATGTTATTATAACGGTAACATTATAAAGGTGCAGCATAAGACCAGGATTTTGTTCTGAAGTGTTAATACAAGCAAGCAGAACATGACAATCTGACAGCCAATGCAAAATCTTGGCAAATACCTACACTCATCTTTCAATCATTTCTTTATCCATGCTGTCAGGAAATATAATTTATAGCCTGGAAATAGGAGAGCAGCCCAGCCCACCGGGCCAAACAAAAGAAGCAAGTATCTGTGCACATTATAAGGATGACAAATGGGATGGGAGGTTGCATGACGTTTCATTTGGACCAAGGATAATGGTTATGAACATTTTATGATCATCAGTCACTCTGTGACAAAACGGAAATGGAAAGCAGAGAAAGAGGCTAAAATTGGGCGAGGTAAATGGATGTAATCGTCATACTCTCATTTTTTAATCTGCTCAAAAAAGCAAGAAATCAAGCTGCTCAAGACTATAAAGAGAAAAGATGAGGCGCACACCAGACACAAACTGTGAAGATTTGGAGACAATCTAAGGGAAGTGGATTTCGGATGAAGATAAAGCACATCCATCCTGGAATCACCCCAAAAAAGGCAAGAAAATAGAACCTTCCTGCCAAAGCTCTGCGTAGGTTTGTTGGAATTTACAAGGCAGTGATATCATGTCCATAAACTGCGTATTTTGATTTCAAGCATACTGAGTAAATCACTCAAGATTGATCAAACGGTCAGTGTGGTCACACGAACAGGGTGTGGGATGAGTGATATGACTCGAGGACGTTTTCTGTTAAAGGGCTCCGGAAATTATTTGAAAACAACAAAGATGCAGAGTCTTAAAAAACATTTTCAAAGCTTTTGTAGACAAGTGAAATAATTGTAGTTGCATAGAATTCTTGTAAGTATTTCTTGTTTTGCAAGAAATACTTACAAAACGAGTAGCATTATGATTAAGAAAAGTGGATCTCCACTTAAAGATAAAAAAATATATTTGATAAAAATAAAAAATAAAAAATCTAAGTACACCAAAAAGGAAATCAAAACATTAAAAAAGTGAAAAAATGTCTCACCTCTCAGAGTTAGCCTTTCTCCCCTCTGCTTTCATGAAAATTTTCACATGTTCGAATTGATGATGCACATACATCTTCAATCTGAAACACAATTTCACAATCATACAAAAAAAATTCAATAAATGTAAAAAAAAAAGAAAGATCTCCATTTGGGATTTATTCTAAAAAGTAAACAACAACAACAACAAAAGCATACAATTTAGACTGATGTGACCTTTTTCATATAGTCACAAAAATGGAGAAAAACACAAAGTGTTGACTGAGCACAGCAAAGAAGAAACCTAAACACTCTGATATCCTGACCGATATTTCCAAAGCTGGGAATTCAGTTTCCAAACAGAGAAGGAATTTCCCTCTTAAGGACGGTTTACACACACTGGAGTGCACTACTTTTGACCTCAGATAGATATTGAAAGCTCGGTTTACCATAAACAACTTTTTTGTTGCTTTTCCTCTTAATGTTTTCTCCAAGCTCTACTCTGCTGCACCACCACTCCCTCCTGAACTTCATCAGAGGCTATGCTAGCCAACATGGTCTATTTAACTCTTTAAGAATTAACTTTTGACTGAACGGTTTAAAGAAAACGGCATTATAAATACTATTACTTCTATTATATTTCAAACATCCAATTGTAAATCTTTTGGTAAAAAGAAAAAAAAATGCTCTGATCCCTAATCTTGTTCTAAATTTAGACCGGTCTTCAAACCTCCATTCCTTTAATAGATATTGGAAAATTTACCAGACTGAATCTATTTTTGGGCACTGATGGCATGATGGAGATTTTACAGTTTGGTTTTGAACATTTACCTTGCACAATATGAGAGGTGGTAAGCTTTTTTTATTGAAATCCTTTAGCAAAAAACGCTGGAAGCTTTGTGAATTGTGTACTTTTAGATCTTACAGCAGCATTTCACACTGTGGACCTCAATACTCTCCCCTCTCGTTGGAACAATGGGTTGGATTTAAGGTGCACCACTGGATTGGCTTCATTATTAGTGGAGTGATAGAACATTTAGTGCTAATACAGAAATTTGTCTTTCTTGTGGAGCTCCTCAGGGCTCAATTATTGGTCTGATTCATTTTTCTTTACACCTTCTTCCTTTGGGTCTATTCTTGAAAAATACTGCATCCCTTTCCACTGCTACTGCTAGATGACAACCTGATTTACCTTATTCTGACACCTTACTCTAAAACCTTCCCAGCTCTAAATTATTTGAGCCTCAATGCAAGCAAAACAGAGGTTATTTGAGTAAGGTATTTTCTACTTGATCTGATTTAGATCAAGTGACATGTTACTTTTGTTCCATGAATAAAGTATTTTCTACTCCACAATTCTTGCAGTCATGTAGACTTGTCCTTGAGATGTTTTAGCCTACTTTGTGTTTTCAGACTGGTTCGACTTCAGTGTTTTCTTGACTCCAAGGGTCTGTTAGTAATCACGAGGTGTGGCTAGTGAAACTGAACTAAGCTTTCCAAAAAATGTGGTTACTCATAGTTGAATCATAACTTAAGGTAGAGGTAGGGTTGGTTTGGGTAGCTTTTTTTTTGTATTTCTTATGTAAATTTTCTGTTTCTGTTCTAATCCAGACCTTGATTAGAACGGATCTTGATTAGATTACATTTCTTCCAGAAATTTCCTGCTGAAGCTTGAGGATTATTCAAGCCAAAGTAACATTTCAAAGCCTGTAATCTCACTGTTAAGCTTTTGCATCTGACATAGCAAATTCACCTTACTCAATATGATGACTTTTAGAATCTATATCAAGGGGAAAAGCGCTTGAAGTGAAAATCTAAGCTCAGTTGAGTCATGTAGAAATTTTGTTAGAAGACTTTATTGATAACATTGGCAATTCTATGAGATTAATATCCATTAGTTTAAGAAAAAATAAAATAAAGAAAGAAAAGTTTAAATCTCACTTTTGACGAGTTACAGGATCAGACTCTGTGGGATGAATATAAGCAGTCAAGATCTGGGTCAAGGTCTGGCTGTCCGACACCCTAGAAGAAAAAAATAAGAGGTGAAAAAATTATCTGAGTTAAACAATATCAAAATAAAATGACAGTCATATCATAATCAGCATTATAGTATTGTAACATCTGAGAAATAAACCAGAAATATGTAATTTTAAAGTATAACTTACCTCCTCTGACTGAACTCTGAGCTGCTCTGGGGAAATATGAGCTTCAGATGCCACAAGAACCGCTTTTCCCTAAATAGGTTGCAGAAAATATGAGTTAATTAAAAAAATTATTTATCTTGTTGCCTGCTTTTGTGAAACCACCATAAAATGTTAATGTAAAGATGTACAGTTTAGTTTTCAGGGCATTTAAGAAAAAAAAACTTCTAAGCATGTGCAAGTTGTCTGCAACAACCAAAAAATCTACTTTATAATGTTTTCAATTGAGAACACAAAAGGGGTAAGCTCATGTTGTTTTTAATAACTGTCTTAATGCTATGTTAAACTACTCCAGATAGCATAAAAAATACACCAAATGTCCGTATAAAAAAGACAACACTGAAAGTTTATTTTGCTAAGACTAAATGTTCTTGGTTCAAATAAAGCAGAAAGTTCTTCTTTTCAGTGTGACAATCCAATTACTACATATGCTGAACATAACTACAAGGACTTGATTGACCAAAGCCACAGAATTTACTATATTTAACGATGAAGCTGGTTCATCAACCATTTTCTTTGGCAAAGTATACAGAGCAAGGCCTTGCATGAAATCCATGAAATGGAGATCAAGCACAACCTCAAAGAGATGAAAAAGTATAATTGTATGCCACATACAAGGGCTTGTTATTACGGCTTCACTTCTCTCTAAGAAAGATTCAGAGCATAGCTTAGAGATTTCTTTTGATCTAAGACATTTGTTTCTGTAGCTCTTTTTATTCATTAAATTTCTGCACATTCACTTTGTAGAGAAATCAACCCTGTTTGAGTTGAGAGAGAAATGTGGTCTCCTGTTAGAAACAAGTTCAAGACTCTAAAATGAGATCAATAAGCCGTCTTTGATGCTGCCTTTATATTTTCATGAAGCAAAGATGAATCCAAGAATTGTGCTTTTGGATTGGTGAAGTGGTGAAACAAGGACATTGACTTTTATTTTCATTTTTTGCTGGAACAGTGTAGAACAATAACACAATGATTAAATTATCTTTTTTTTTTAACTTTATATATTTACTAAGGATAGAGGGCAGCAGGTAACCAGAATGGGCCATATTTTAGCGTGATCAACTAAAATATGAGGAATCTATCGGACACTTAAAAGTTGAATTTTTAGGCGTCCGATCTCATCATATATTAAGCACCAGTCAAGTTATTCTAACTACACTCTTCAGTGATGGTGTGGTGACTGAGTGAAAACGTCTCAAAGCTGTTTATTTTAAGTATCAGCGAGGTGAGTCATCATCACAAAGATGTCCTATCAGGCTGACAAGCATTTCTAGTCCAAAGCTGATTCTTCATCTCTTTATGAACTTTGCACTGTGCCCTGATGTGCAGCCATGTTGGAACAGGAAGAGACCATGCTCAAACTATTCCCACTAAGTTGAAAACATAAATTTTTTCAAAAAATCTTGTTGTGTAGAAGATTTCAGTTTTTCACTGCAACTAATGGGACAGAAATAAAACAGTCCTACATTATAATCCTCTCTGGACAAAGTTTTATGGTTGATAACATGCCGGCAGGTAAGTGCCAATGTTCACACAACTGCCAGCTCCTGACATGTCCATTGGATTGCCAGATAGAGCATTGGGATCTTAAAAGAAGTGATCACATAATATAAAATAGTTCTTAAAGAAAAACTGAATATTATTGGTGAATTTAGTTAGCAAGCGAAACACAATTGGTGCACCTCTGTTGTTCATTTATTTTTGTTCACAACATTAATGCTATTATTGCTCAGTTCCATCGAAAGCTCTCCAATTTACTGAGATAAAATAGTCTTTGATATTTCAGTGTGTATCAAATGGCTGGTTGGGTGAATTATTTATGAGGTCATTGCATGTTAATAGTATATTTGGCAAGTTTGATGCACTCAACATTCCTTGCCCACATTAGATTCAGATGACACTGGCCTCAAGCAAAAGCTTTAAGATTGAAAGGAACATTATATTGACTGGAAATAAAGAATATGGTTCAGTAACAACAGGCTCATCTCAATCAATCTATGATCACAAAATTCAACAGCACCTGACATGTTACAGTTCAACTCAAGTTTATTTAAATACACACCTGAGTGCAGCAACTTATCCAAGTTCTAAATTAATTCCACTCACATTTCATTAAATAATTTTAGCTACAGCAGTAAAACTCATTCCAGTACCAGAGAGATAAAATCAAATTCCACTCAATCAGATGTAGGGATCTCTAAAATGTCAATTAATAAAAAAAACTCTATATTTATGCAAGTTCTTACAGTATAAGTAAAGAGCAATGGTGTAGGAGAACAGATCCCTTCTAATGGGGAAAAAACCTTAAACAGAAAAATAATGGAGAAAAATAACAGCAATATTTCATGAGCTCTTGCTTTGATATTTATTTATGGATTTAGAACATAGCGTTCTATCAGAGTGGGCTTCTGGACAGGCAGGGAGAAAGACTGTGTGTTTAAAATACTCAACGAAAGGTGTTTATCAGTATTTTGCTGTAATCAAAGCGAGATGTTTGCAATAAGAGCATAAGCAGTAGCAGTCGGCATGTCAGGAGCGTAAACAAGGGGAGGGTGAAGCGACTGCCTTTCCTGTTCCAAGGAGATACGGAACAACTTCCACTTCTTAGTAACTGGAATAAATATGTTTTCTTTGTTTCAGCAGAGTTTCACCCTTGAGTTCACGTCTCCAGATGTAAACGTTTCTACATGCAAATACATAGAGGGTGGAGCAGCAGGTGTGATGAAACCATTATTCTGTCATTACCTCAAATGGAAACTATGTCTTTCCTTGGAAAAGGGACTTGCCCAAAGAAGCTTTCAATCACTTCAGGTAAGGCCACAATGCATTCCTGGGATAAGCGCCATCACTCATTGGTGGGAAAAAAAGAAGGAAAGAAAACAGCATAAAAAGCAAAAACAGAAGCCTCAACAACAGGTTTGCATTCCAGAGGTCACACTGCAGAGTTCATCCACAGAATATGAACTCTAAAGGAAAGTCACACTATTAGCCTATTAATGTGCAACAGGTCAATCATGCACACTGGAAAAATGCCTGTCAGAAAAAAGGTTTTTGAACTATGCAGAGATTATGATGAAAGGGCTACAATCCTTATCAATAATCTGTCTGCTGCCTAAAACTGCCGGGATTTAACAACATTTTTGCTTTAGAGGGATTATTCTTCAAACAGAAACTAAGTCTTTCTGAATGAATACGGATTGTTACAAGGCCAAAAAAAAGTTTTAAGAATGTAAACAAATAACATTAATGCAAAACACGTGTTCAAGAAGTAGACTTGATCTTTTTAAATCTTTGTTAAGTCTCTGACTAAGCTGCAATGTTCTCCAACTCCCCAACACCTCTTTTAAAGTCCCAGGTTGTTGTGATGTAATCAATTGAGGCAGTGATATGTTCTTTCAAAACCTTATTTTTTCCAAAACTAATGCATACCCTATAGGGTATACAATTCAATTATAAAAGACCCAAATGAATTAGAAATACAATTTGTACAATTTGCTATAAACTGGCTGCAAATGTGAACATTCCTAACATCTGGTTGTTGCTCCCTTTGCCTGAAGATAAAACAATATAATTTTACAATGTTACTAGTGTGGCACAAAAATAATCCACATTATATGAACCATGTGTCAAATTCAAGGCGCATGGGCCAAATCTGGCCCCCTACAACTATTTACAAGGCCCTCAAGACAAGAGGGGAAAACAAACAGAAGCTCAAGATAACAGTTGTGTGCTTAAATATTATTTTATCAGTCAGATCAAATTATTTTTTATTTGTAGTGCCAGATTACATCAATGTGAATATATGCTAAATATTGTTTTATTTTAAGAAGTCGCATCAAGTTATACTATTTTAACTTTGGGACAACAGGAAGTGGACATTTCTCAAACATTAATAAAGAAAACAATTCAAACACTTTCAATGGAGACTGCAGGTTGGTCAACAAGAACACTGGAGAAACTTCTAAATTTCTACCAAGTAGTGGTTTTGTTCGACATGTCACAGCATCCTCCTATGCTCTACAAAAACCTTATTTATCGCATTAAATTGCATGGCAGAAAATTGTTGTGTCTAATGAAACCAAACGTTAAACCTGGGTCAGAATCTAAAATTGCTTGTTTGGCACAAAACCAACCGAGAATAACAAAATCACACCAAACACAGAGGGAAATATAGAAGACCCAAAAACAAAAATCTGAAATTCATGAATACTTGAGACCCCGTCTAAAAACGCTACATACACATCAATCTGCATTAATACACACAGTGGAATCTGTACTACTGCTGATGCTGACATCTAGAGTCCTTCATATTGCCAAGGAATATGAATCAATCAATGCCAAGAAAAATAAATGCCACTCCTCCTTTTCAAACACCAGTCAATAGTGTGTCAAATAGCACTGCGCTTGGGTATTTCGAATTTCAAATATTTAACATATCCTCTATGAAGAAAAATCTGTGAAGAGCCAGATTTTCCACAAATAATTTGGAGTAAGATCAGCAGAAAAGTCTGCGAATAGCAGACTGTGAAAAGGTAGGAGTCCACTGTGTAGCCCTGGCAGCATTATGACAATGTGCTGCATAGGTACATTAGATAGTATTGATTCACATTAAAAATGTCTATAAAATGTTTTGCACTCAGTTATCATTGCCTCATCTATTTCGAACAAAAGCTGGACATTTTAACAGGTGTGTACACTTTTGAGGTCTACTGTACATGTGAAGAAAAAAAAAACAGATTTTTAACTTTCCAAAGAGACACAAGAGAATTACAGTCTGTCTCTTCTGGCTCTGTCATTTTCCAGTTTAGATGCATCAGTCTGATGATAACACTTCATAGAATGACAAACATATTTGATGTGTATTGCTGATTCTAACAATGGGACTTGACAAAATGCAGTGTCTATTACTGGTTTTCACAATTGTGGCTTGTATAATTGTATAAAGCATTTTAATGTTTTCTTGATGCAAAGCACTTTGAACTGCCTTACTGCTGAAATGTGCTACACAAATAAACTTGATTGTTTCTGAAAAGTTATTTTCAAAAACAATCACTAGGCTTCATGAGGTCTGCATAACACAGTCACCAATATTTCCATAAATAAATAATAAAATAAACCACATGTAAAAAACAAACTGATAAGTGATAAAAGTCATATTCTCATCCATGTTTCTTTTATGTTTTTGGCTGGTTTCCTCCTCTGGGTTTTCCCCCTTTTGTTTCCCCTCACTCAACCTCCTGAGCTCCTGTCGACTCTGGCTCCTACTCAGCTCCTCCCTCTGACTGTTTTATGCTAGATGTTTGTGCAAGACTCTGACATGACTTTGAGACCCACACCGAACTGACTTCTGAACTGTACAAAGCAGTTTTTAAACACCAATCTCTAAAACTACCTGGCCATTAAAAACCTGGAGTTAAATGTGTGCATTGTAAAATGTGTTTATGATGGAATAGATCATTTTGGAAGTGAAGAGCAATGAATAGTAAACTTTAGTTTATACCCAAAGGTCAAATCATAAACCATCCTGACAGGTCATTTTATACAAAATGGCCAAAGGTTTTGCTAGCAAAACAAAAACTGTATTTTTCTAGTTTTGTTGCTCTGGTTTCCCTGACAGCTAATGCTTGATTAATGAGAACAGTGATTAAATATGCATTAATTCCACAACAGGAAGCATATTTTCGAAAACTTTGTTTTAAGAGATTGTTAGGAATAAAAATGAAGTAGCAGAAAACTAAAATAACAGGATAGCTCCCTGCACCTTCCTGCATTAGAAGGTGAGAAGTTCAGCAACATTAAGAAGGTTTTAGTGCATTCTCAAGTTTCCAGCAAAAGCTGGGAACATCCTCCACAAGTTCAATTTCAAAACAATAAATCATTTTGCAAGCAACGCACAAGCAGACAAACCTGCTGCCAAGGTTCAACATAGTGATCAATACCACTGGTCCTGTCAGAAAGATACAACAGAGATATCTATCCAACAACAAATTAAAATCTAGCTACAGGTGTTAATGATCTAATTAGAGCTGGATCCTGAAATGATGGAGGGGAGAAGAAAAGGAAACAGCTGTGGGAGTGCTCATTAGCGAAAGAGGACAAAAACAAGATGCTAGCCATAGGAGGAGTCCAACTTTCCCAGAAAATGTATGACACTGCTTGACACTTGTAATAGGTCATCCTTAATCAGGCCCAAGCTAAATTACCGGTCAGTGCTTCTGTCAAATTGACTGATTACAGACCACCAATACAGCTGCCAAACAGGAATTTTCTCATGGTTCTTTCATAATGAAAGATGCTATGAATTGCACAGCTATGAAGTCCTCAGATAGCTAACTGCATATTCGGTCAAGGAATAATATTAATTTGCAAGCACCACTAAGACTGGCCTTGGTTATCATCAGTCAGGATTTTACCAGGAAACTGATATTCTACATGTCAACTTGGAGTCTTGGTCATGGACAGACAGTAATCTGCAGTAATGTGGGAAAAGCTGAAAAATGAGTCTCCAGGGGCTGAAACAAGCCCGTTGTTTCAGGAGCCTAACTGAACTCATTCTTACCAACAGGACGAGAAGCTCCATAACCCAAGGGTGGCTCAAAGTAGAGCTACTGCTTCTCTGCATAGAAAGATGTCTGTTGATGTGGTTCAAGCATCTGGTCAGGGTGACTCATAGGAGGAGACCCAGGGGAAGACGCAAAACACTTTGGGATCCCCAAGAATGAGTTGGAACATGTCGGTGGGCAGAAGGATGTCTGGGGTTGCCCCCGTAGTCTGTTGACTCATCAACCTGATCTTTGCTGTGCGGAAGAAAGTGGATGGATGTGAAAAAGGTAAAACTGAACAAATTACTTAAAAGCCTGTGAATCTTTGAGTTTTTTTATTTATTCTTTGCTATACCACGAAGGCATATTGGTTACAGAGAGAGAATGAACCACCAACTCAGTTCTTACTCACTATAAAAACTTTGGAGGACTATCAGTTGTATTTAGCCATGACCTCACAAGGTATATCCAGTGTTACAGAGAAGATACACATTGTTAGAATCCAATAACTATAGCTTTTGGTGTTGTCATCTTGTGGAGATTATCCAGAGGACCTGGTCTGGAAATTCTTGTCCTCAAGGGCCAGACTTATGCATGTTTTAGCTGTTACCCTGTTCTAGCACATCTAATTAAAAAATACTTATAGCAGAAACCGGCAAAGAAGAAGTCGGAGATTATGTTTTTTACTACATCGACACGTTTTTTAAACTTTGTTCTTTTAGATATGTTGAACCAAGAACAAATTCTAAACGTTAGTGACCCAACTACAGTTGGTGCCAGAAACCACCTAAGAAATAAAGCAGACTCAAACGAAGATGAATGAGTTCATTAACAAGAGCGCACAATGTTGATTAAATAAGTAATTGGAGTCACTTGTGCCATCATCACTTTAACAGAATGTCTGACTGGTAATCCTGCAGTCAAGAACTGGAATCCATCTGGCCGGATTATAGATGGGACAGATCCAACAAGAATGGAACTATATGCACAAGTCTGTGCTTTCCTCTTCTCAAAAGCACATGCCAGGATGTTGGTGGAACTGGGTGCTACTAGAAAAACATGGTGGGATTTGAGGACTTTTGCTAAAAAAAAAAAAAAAAAAACAGCGAAAGGGGAAATTAAAGCAATATGTGGACCCAAAGTTTAAGAGACTGGAAACAAAGAAAAACCTGATTTGTGATATCCATTGGTGCAGTGAAGATAGTTACTCCTTATTGAGTCTTCTGCTCCAGAAAAGGAATTAAAATACCAATTAGTACAAAATGTAAGGATATAGATATTGAGAAGAAGAAGAATATATAGATATCTGTTGTGGGTGACCAAAATTTTCATTGTTTTTTTTTATGAAGCCGACTTATAGAACGAGGTTTAAAACTTTAAATTTTTAATAAAGCCGAAAGCGTGGCATAGTTTTTCAAGCCATTCATTTGGCTACACTGCTATAGACTTGGGTTTCCTGAAGATATACCAAGATTTTCTCTTGTTAATGACAATTTATGAATTTATTGCAATTCATATTTCCTTTAACTTTGTGCTTTGTTTATGTTTTTCTTCCAAAGAAAGTATGCCTAGTCCAGTGCCTTTGTGTTTAGCTGCCTCTCCTTCCTGGGTTGTACCACTGACAAAGTCATTGCTGCCATAACTATTTGTAACCTTTTCATTTTTTCTTTCCCCACAGAAAATAATGGTGGCGCATGGATTCTGGCAACATCAACTGAGCTATCATTAACATTGTGAATTCCAACTGGACTGAACTTGTCTGTACTCCAATAAAAATATTTGAAGCTGGTTTGAGCTGAAATGAGATGTGTTTTGAGAGTATATCTGTTGTAAATTGACACTACAGAGAAAAACTAAGTTAAACTGAACTCAACTAAAAGGAACCCAGAATGATAAAAAAAAAATATATGAGAACAGAGGAAATTTATTTTTTACATGAGATTTGTATCAATTTTACAATAATTCTAATGAAATTGTCAAAGTAGATGTTCAAAAAAAGATATCTCCAGAGGAAGTATTTCTGATGCTCAAGTTTGGAAGTTTTTTAATTGAACTTAACCCTTTGCAAGTTTACTTCCATCTGCTAAACAGAGCATAGAAAATTCCTGGTTAACTCAGTTTGAGCCAATTATAATGGCTAGGTTTGAGAAAACTATTGCTTGTTGGTCTGATGTAAGATTTGCCTCCAACAGCAGCTAAGAGACTCTGCCCTGCATCAGCCAATAAAGCCAAAATATTGTCTGCTGCAGCTCAAGAACACTGTTTAAAGTTCAACTGAGTGTTTGGAAAGCAGAGGTCGTAACACACATGAATGAGGGTGAGCTGATGAATATTCATTGTGCACCAATCAGGGGGAGAAATATGATTTTCTATGCTTTAATCAATTTGTGCAGTCATCCATCACATTCAGCTGCCATGAAAGTAAAAAAGAAATCTGTGATGAATGTCAAAGCTAAACTAAAGGCTTTTCTAAAATTGCATTAATTGGTCTAATGGAAGTGCCAAAATTACAGTTTGGCTGTTACAATATGCATGTGAGCCTTCACAGCTTGCCCATTGCAAGGGATAATTGCAAATCTGTGATATTTTCACTATGCTTGACAGTAATGCCAAACAGCCAGATTTACCATCTACACACTGCCTTTGCTTGCCATTTAAGACATGTAAGACACTCTAGTGAAGTCTTTGTACTCACATGGTTTTTTTTTTTTTGGCTTATATAATGGTATTTCCATTGCAAATAAGGGAGTCATGCCATGATGTCAATGCCAGCAAGAGGTTCTTGGGCAACAAATGACCATTTAATGATGTAATGCGGTTTAAATTGACTTGAGCTTTGGTGAAAGTTTGACAAATTACACTAGCAACCACATATTAGGCATGGCATACGGCTTAGAAAGGATGCACTGGATTGTAAAATGATTCTTGAATGTGTGCAGGATCAGGATAATGGGATTCTTACATTTGCTTTGTCATTTAGAACTTTATAAACTAAAGTACAGCTAACTTGTTTTCATCTTGATCTCACTGATCCTACATAAACATACTAGCCTTTGTTGCACTTAGCTCTGTATTTAGCATTTTACCATGTTATGCATGTATTGAGGATGTAAAAAGAAATATGTTTGTGACTTGGCTTTTAATTTTGCTCTTGAACAGGTTCAATGGTGTTCGTCTCTCAATGAGTGAATGCACTTCATCTTGGTGCTAACAAGTTGGACTCACAACATTCTTCAGTGTGGAAGTTGCTCTTGAAAAGAGAAGATTCAGAAACTAACAGGGGTAAGACTGCATCTCGACACAAGTACATCTCGCACGGAATCAGGCCAACAAAACTTGCGGCATGTAAATGTGTGGCTCATTCTCACTGAAGCGTTTATTCAGACAGACTGTAGGGGGCAGTGTTGGGTGCCTATGCCAACTGTTTCATGCATAGAAGTTAAAACAAACAAAAAAGTTGTATTAGAAACATGGCGATACCCGTGAGTGTGCTGGAGGCATTTTTGTCTTTATGGGCTGAATCATTAAGATGTGTGTCTTTGAAAACCCCTGCCAGGAGAAGCTGCTCGTCCACCATGTTTTTCTGAACGCAACTGTCCACATAGTCACAAAATTTCAGAGGTGTGGACAATTTGGTCCGCACGAAGGGGTGTGGTTGCCGACATGATGTAATGATAGATGCGTCAAGCATCATTAAAGCTCAACACTGACAACCTCCTCCCTGGTATGATGTTGGTACTGGTTTTGATTTAAATATTTATTGACCGTTCACAGAAAACAGGCTGTTTCAGGCTTTGGTACTTAAAATAAATGAATAAACAATCAAACAGATAGTAAATAAGAGCTTTTCTGTCACAAATTTTCAACTGAAATAGAAATAGCTATCATTTCTTTTTAATGGAGCTTGTGATGATAATTCAATACTTTGAAGAACGCAAAAAATGTTTCTCTTCAAATGGAGTAAATCTATATTTTTCTCCACTTCTATCAACAAATACTAAATTTTACAGTGTGGTGTTCTTCAACACCTGTCAATAGCTGGAAACAAAATTAATTCTCCTCTGACCCTCAAAGCCTGGTTAATTGAGCCTGATTTCCAATATATAGTAAAATAATATGCCAGCCACAAAAACCACACCAGCTCATATTGCTAATTATCTCAAGTTATTATAGAAATATGCTCAGTTATTACCCACAGTTACTGCTGCTGGAATGTGTTGTCGAGTCCACTCAGGCTGTCTATGAGGAAAATGTCCAGCCATGCCAGGCTGAGACAGAAAAAAAGAAAACATAATTCCACCCTAACACAACTACTCCCAATGTTCTGCCAAATGCCAGCGATTATATACTTACCCTCCAAAAGGCTGAACTGGTAGCCAGTCTGTGACTTTTTGTAAATCTCGGTATGGTTTGTACAATCTTTTCAAAGTTAGATGCTGGCAAAATGTAAAAGCAATAGCAGTTGCATTGTCATCATATAACATTTAATCAAGGATACAAACTCACAACACACCATTGCCAGGCATGAAAGCCCTCCAGTCAGCTGTTTGTCAGTAATGATCCTCTTCTGGCAGCAGCAGCACGTAGCATGAGTATGTCGCTAACCAGCTGCAGTCACACAGCTCCCACATCTGCTTCTTATATTATGTACTTGGTACATTCTGAAGCACATTCTCACATGATTTCAGGCTAATAATTGTCTACCTTTCCATCCCAGACTGGATGTTCATTTGCTGGCCTGTGAATGAAACACCCTTGTTGAAAAGAACGTCTGTCAGACATTGAGATTAAGCAGACTAAACAAACAGCTGGGTACCAAAGCCTCCTCAGATTCCAGCTCAACAAAAGTAGTTAAGTTTATTTTGTTTCTGCTTGTGTGATTATGGCACCTTCAAACATTTTCCTGGTGGCAAACTTTTATGAAAAACCAAAACTTCAAGGAGATCCCACAATTACTTTCTGCCACATTCATCAATCTACTGAATTAGGAAAAAATATGGAGCAGATGGAGTTGGAACATGTTACTAGACTCTGAAGTAAAGGTTCAAAAGTCAAGAGCAAATCAGTATTCTGCAGAAAGAAAGATGGTAAAGGGTAAAGCAGCAGGGCAAAATCTCCTGGAAAGACAAAATATACTTTTTTTTACAGGCACTTCTGATTATTCTTGACATTCCAGACATATAAAACTTTAAGATGAAGTTCTATAACTACTCTTATTCCATTTCCCCAATTGCAGATGACAATAGAAAGGCTCAGTAAGAAGAGTGTAGAAGGCTGCTGGTGAGAAAGAAACTGGATGGCTGGTAAAAAATTAGGAAATAGAAATTAAGAAATCTGTGAATGTGAACTGAATGAAACTGAATGTCTGAATTATAACTTGACATAAGTGACTCTTTCCTTTAAACATGCTTAAAATCACCCAGCAATTCTACTGAAGCTATGAAGACTTTAAACAAAATACCATTGTACGAGTCTATGGGTTGAAAAGAACATTCACCTAAAAATATAGACAATAACAAGAGGAAAACACCAACAGTGAAGAGCTGTTCTGTTCTAATGTATTCACAACTCTTTTGGTTTTAACTAAAACAACATGTCTTCAAAATGATTTCAATTAACAGGAGTGTTCTTTATGTCAATACCAAGAAAAACAAGCTCCTCATCCTATGCTGCACCAGTTTACAGTTGCTCTCTTAAACAATGTACCGATCCCGTTCAGGGGTCTTGGCACCCGTCTCATCCTGATTGGGGTTCATGCTTGCCATGAGTCTTCAATAGAAAAACATTCACACTTATTTGCTCATCTTAAATTACATTGTCATCACAACATTCACCAATACTTCCACATACTGCATGTTTTCCGAACATCATGCAGCTTCAATCTGCAAGTCAAAGCTTTGCTAAAAAACAGAAAACAGTCACAACATTTTTAACAACTATTCACAAAATATTTTAAAATACACTGATTGCACTATCATTTATTGTAAAATCCCAATCTCGTCCCAAATATCACATCAGAGTCCCAAACGTGGCAACTATTTGGTCTATTTAATAAACTTGGAGTTTATTCTGCAGCCAAAGCATTTTTTATAACAGCAGTTACAATAACAGAAAGACTATATTGGACGCTGCAACTCAGGCTTATGACAAATGACCTGCAATGCTTGCTGTGCTTAAACAGCTTTCAGGAATTTTATGAAGCAACAGGTCAACTTTCCTTTCTGTCAGTAATAATCTGTGGAATCACGTTAAAGCTGAGTCAAATTAAAATACAAAGCAAACATGCTAGCTTTAACTGAGCAGTAAAGCTAACAGGTCTGAAGGAACATGGTAACAAAGAGATGTGACTTTATTCAAGTCAGAGTGTGTTGAGTCATTAATAGCTTCAGAAACAAATGATAAAGCTTAGAGTGTCCGAGGTGGCACACTGTCATAGTAACCTCTATTCGCTGGTTAACTCTGTATGGCAGCAGCACATTAATACTGCCCTGCAGTGGCTGGGGTGAAATATCAGCTGTTATCCAGAAATATGGATAAGAGAGAAGCCCTGAAAGACCCTGCTGAATCAGCTGTGTTGGAAACAGACGATGTAATACTTATTTAATGCGGTTTGTTATTTTACTGCCTTGTAAAGCTACTGGTTTTTAAGCACATACATAAGATTGACTGTATTAACAGCAATTCTGTATAGGATTAGTATCTAAAATGAAGGACAAATCCTACATTTACCAGTGACAATGATAACCTTTAGTACAACTTCAAACTTCTGAAATGAGAAAATTGGGGGAAGAAATATCTCACCTCTAAGCCTTTTAATTTAAACATAATGAGAGAAATATATTGTTGTCTTTGATCTTGTAGTCTTCACAACATCACATGGGGTAAAGCTGGTTATTAAAGCTCACATCTGTCCTTTACAGTGCTCATTAAAATGACAGCTAACAATAGAAAGTACATTGGATCTAGTATTTTAAAGCAAATAAATGTGTTTTACAGGGCAAGCACGCTTACAAGAATTAAATAATATCAACTAAAAACATCAATGATTGCTTAATTACCCCAGATGGTGTATAATTTCAGACTTGGAAAAAGCAGCACCCAAAAGAGTGCTACACCATAAACAAAGTACAGTCGGCACCAACGACTTAACAAGAGTGCCATCATGTGGCAAAACAACACACAGATCAGGACTATGTCATCAGGGTTGTCACCACTGTTATATTTTCAATAGGACGGAATAGGAACTGGCTCTTCTTTTATACCATAACATTGATGTGACATAGCCTGGAGAAACTTCACTATGTTGATATTTCACAATTGTTTCAACAGGATTTGGAAAACAAGATCAATTTGAAAAAATAAAAAAGATGAATATTCAAGAACTGAAGAGAATAAATTAGTACACATGATAGAAACATAGACACTGAAATAACAGCTTGCCTCTTTAATACTGGCTACATGCATCTTAACTCTGTGGTGATGATTTCTCATGTGTAACAATGGGCTTGATGATCTCTTAGTGATTGTTTTTCTTACTTTGAAAGAAAGAAGGTGGAGTTTTCTTTGCTCTTTGTGAAGGTGACAGGGAGAAACCTCAGGGTGATGTTCATCTTTCTCGCATGTGAGGCCAATTTCTTTGCCTGTTCAACAGGAAATAAAATATCCAGTTACAATATAAGGAAAATAGTGCAATTAACATGGAGTTTATCATGGAGGGATGCAATGGATGCAATTTTCTGGCCGATTGCCAATTATCGATCTTTTAAATAGCAATTCAGATTTTGGGATACCAGTTTTTTGTCTGAAATGTTGCTTAATATATGAAGAAAGTTGCTGAATTGACAACAATAAGGTGACTATTGTTAACTGTTAATGTGCAGGAACGACCTCATCAGTCAAGCTTCTCTCACAGGAGGAAAGAAAAGCACAGTGGTTGATTTTTAGACCTTTGCCGACATTGATAAACGCTTCACATGTAAAAATCAGCCAATCACAGATCTCCCAAAAATGAAGGAAATCAGCTACACCCCTATTACAGCTGATAGCAATATTTACTGTTTGTGAAATCTACATAGTTCATTAAATACTTAACATTAGATTGATATAATAAATCTGAATAAAACGTGAAATACAGAAAATAGATAAATCAGTATTAATCATGTATTTTCATGCTTCTCAGGGTTGTTGTTGTGAACTACGCTGCTTTCAGCTGCAGCCACAAACCGAAACGCTGTATTTACTGTTCATTCATCAGCATTCATTTGTCTCAAGCTCTGTGAAATAAAACAAAGATATTTCAGGAAAAATTTTAACCTTATCTTTCATACATCCTACACTAATTATTTTCAAAAATTTTCAGAGTGATAGTGTTCCAAAAAAAAAGCAAATGAATGCACAATCACAGACTTACTTTCAAAGTTGTACGTGGAGCCTGGATGAGATCGTCTCTGTTGGCGCCATCAGCAAACCTGCCAGTATCTTCTAGAAACCTGTAGTCTATGTTACAGGCAGAGGGAAAACAGTTTATGTATCAGGGTAGATATGTAATACAATCCAAGTACTAAACAAGCCAGTTATTATTATTGTTGGAAAAAAAGTTGTTCTTCTATTTTGTTTTTCTGAGTTCTGCACTGCAGAGAAAAAAAAATCAAAAGCTTAACAGAAACGTTTAATTTAATTTGCAAATTGGTGCTAATGAAGTGTAAAAGTTAAAGTCATTTTCCACAAAAAAACAAAGCCCCAATAAAAAGAGAGGTAGCAGCATCAGCCTGTGGAGAAGTTTGCCAGGAACAAAAACTGACTGAAGGCAGAACAGAGAAAAAAAGAGATTTAAAAACAATAAAGTAAATGTGTTGGAAAACTCTCTCCCCCCCCAAACACACACATACAATTGTGAAGTACAAGAACACCAACACATGGGTAAAACTGAGCCTTACAATTTACAATTATGTGCTACATTTTGTTAGTCAAACCATAAAAATACTTTTGGAAGATTATCTAAGTAAATATTTTCCTTAAAGTCTTTATAAAATATTTTGCAGAACAGATTCTCACCATTGAGAAGTGTCATTTCATCAAAATGTGACAAAGTCACAAAAGCTGTTTTGTTCCGAACGCCACTGCACCCAGAGTCATCCTTGTGTTTCTTCACACACAGCAAACTGGAAAATAAATATACAGAACATGAAAATTTAGTTATTCTAAGCAAAAAAGCACAAAGAGAATGATAACCGAGCAATATAATTTTAAAACTTCAACTAAAATGACACTGGAGTTACTTCTATGACTGAAGCATGTGTCGTGGTTTCCTTAGATGTATTACTAATTGGCATTTCATTAACAAAATTGGAGTGCTTTAATATACAGGTGCTGTGGTTGAATCTGTTCAGACTGACTCTGAATGTGACTGTGGGAATTAATCCCAGCGCACACAGACAGTGTTCAGACTTCCACAGACAGACAAGTATCTGGTTCATGTCAAACAGAGCCTGTGTAGTAAACGCCGCAATAAAGAAAGCTGAATAGCAACCAAACCAACAGGCGTCCAAGAGAATGGGAAGGACATTTGGTAGGACTGTTCAGCCAAATAAATATTCCAGGTATGACCTCTACTGTGACATTTTGTATTTGAGGGTTGGGTTATAAATACTTCAGGATCCCCAGAACTCTAGGAACAGAGTATGAATCATTTCTGGCAGGTTGTTACTGGAAGTGAATCAAAGTAAAGTTCAGACAGTAAAAACAAAAACACCGCCAGGAGTTGATCATAAATTTTAGATTTCTGCACGAAAAGGTGCAAGATTTTTATAGACTGGTGTTAGAAAAGTCTCCAGACTCTTTCATGGTAAACATAGCAACATTTTCCTTCTTTTTCACTGATGATATTAAACTACATCTGTCGTTCCAGCTTAATGTGACATCCGAACTCTAAAGGAAGCAATAAACATGTGATTTAACTGCAGCTACACACAGAAAATACAGAATGTAGAACTTGCTTTTTGCAATACAAAATGGACCCATATAAAAACAACTGTAAGCGTTTAAACATATTTGTTCCCACATAAACTTTGAACTGATTTTTTTACTTATGTTTTTATATGTTTAATATAATTTTTGAGTTGCTGTTGCATTGCTTCTTACCATGCATTATATGTTGGCATATTGAAAAAGAAAAACATGGAAATGGAATGGATTTCTGAGAATTTTGTTCAGTCAAAACTTTGTGGGATTATCTAGTGTAATCCTGTTCTGAATAGAGAACATATTTTGCGAACAACATGGAATTCATAAAGCTCTGTGTCATCTTTTTATATTTTTTTTCCATTTTCAGCCCAATTACTCAAAATGTAGATTATGTTGTCAGTTGTACTTTCAGTTTCAAATATCCTTCTTAAGTAATCAAATCTTCTCTTTATTTTGTATTTTTATGCCACTGAAATGAAATACATGTTCACAATATTATAACAAGAGCACTGGGGGAAAATATGGCTAAACAAATAAAATGCCCTATAGAATAGAAGAAAAATATATTCATGCACCAGAGTCTGTACATATTATGTTGTGTCCCCAAGAAATGCTGCTGTACATCTCTTGTACATATTCTAAGCTAACCTATGTTAATCTAACATAGGTTAACAACTAAGCTAAGCTAAGTTAATCTTAACATAAGCTCGTTAAGCTAACATAGAGCATTAAAGAAACAATGAGTTTCTTTAATGCATTGTTAAAGAAACAATGCATATTGTTTCTTTAACAATAGTTAAATAAACTGCATATATATGCATTGTTTATTTAATGCATATATATATCATTGTTTATATATATCCTCTATATTTATATAGAGGATATAGATTTCCTCTATATGTTTTTAATTAGAGGAGTTGAAAACATCAGCTATCATAAAGCAAAATGATATTTTCAATACTATTCAGTCTACATTTGAAGAGAAAACAAGCGATTGACAGAAAAAATAAGAAAAAACTTATCTAAATACAAAGAAAAACCTCTCACCTGCAGGTGTGTGTGAGGCAGGCAGGACATCTATACTTCGCTTCCTCTGATCCACAAAGTCCACAACTAGACCAGAGCAAACAAATTAGAAAAGATATAGGCTTATTTTAGAGGGGGAAAAAACAAACAATCCAATATGGGGGGAAAAATTTGTGATAATGAACATGGAGAAAAAATAAATAAATAAATACTAAACTCAAATCAAAGCTGTAAGAGAAACGATACTGTGCTGTGTGATTCAAAAAGGAAAAACAACACTTTAACGACTTGAAAGCCCGTACAACAATTATTAAAGCAGGCACTAGAATTCACAAGTTGACGATTCAAGAAGGGACGACTCAGCTGTCTACTTACTTTGAAAGAGACATCTTCCGTTTGGTCCTTTTCTGCTCCTCTTCTGAGCAGTAGTTATCGATGTGACCCTCCATGTTGGACTTTCTTTTGTGCTTTCTGCAAAATTATTGAGCACATAGCAGGAAAAACGCAGCTACACGTTGTTCAGGTTGCTGGCGGCATCAAAACAAACCTACTTCCGTTCGAGGCAGCACGTGGAAACAAGTTCCGGTTGAAAATTCCTCTCATTGGTGCCCCCTTGTGTCTGCAAGGAGCATCTGCAACTATCTCAAGTTGAAGTCCAAACTGACATCAAAGTTGTCCTGATTTCATTGGTAATGGGACTAAATGGACTAAAAATTCATCTTTTTAACTCAACTTGAGTGAAATAAGTTTTTTACCAGTATAAATTGCCTCTGTTTCTAGCTGATTTTTTTGCAACCAATGACTGGAATTTTGATTATTACTATTTATGAAAATAAAATGTCTCATAATAATACTCATAAACAAAATCAGTAATATAACTTTATTGAATTAGTGTGCACACACTTTAGTTAATACTGTGTTGAGGAGCTTTTTGATTTTATTAAAACCTTTAGTCTTTTTCATATGGACCCTAACAGCTTTGTGAATCTTGTTATTATAACAATATTTATGAACTCTTCTTTGCAAAAAGCTCAAAGTCTCTGATTTCAAAGGCATTCACTGTCCACAGCCCTCATATCAGTTTCAAGTTTTGGCTCTGGCTGGGTTGTTTAAAATCCTTAATTTTTCTCTTGTAACATTTTGCTGCTTTAGATGTATGCTTTGGGTCAAACTATTCAATTTCACTTTCAAACCTGGTCATACTTTTTCCCTTTCTTGTACACGTATAAAAACTCTGATGATGATGTGTGTGGTGCTTTTGCACCAACCATATTTGAAATTGTGGCCTAAAACTTCAACTTTGGACCAGAACTTATGTTTCTGTCTTCTATCAAAGGCTTCTGTTTGCTACCTAAATTCCTGCAGTTTCTTTAATTGCTGTTGGTCGCTTGGCAGCTTGCTGAGCAATTTTTGTCTCATCTTTTCATCCAATTTGGAGAAACGTCCAGTTCTTAGTGACGTTGCAGTTCTGAGTTCACTGTGTTCCATGATCTTGGAAATTATTTTCTGTCCTCCCCTGACTGATTCCTTTTGACAATGAGATTCTTCTGATGAACTACAGATTTTCCTGTTACAGATGACTAAGAAACTGCCCAAATGGAACAACTGAATATTATGTTGCGTTAATCAGAGGAACCTTACGTAGCAGCAAGGGTGTAGTGACAAAATTTGAATGGAGAGAAACACGTTTTAAACATAGCCGCATCTCAAGTCATGAGACTTATGTAACAATTTAGTGATGTGTAATTAATTGCGGTTAATTACACATCACTACTACTACCCATGTTCCCTTTTGTTTCCAGTTGTACCAGGTTCTAGGTCACACTAAATATTAAATGTTCTTAAAGAATTTATCTTGGTATCTTTTCCTTTTCAAGATCTTAAAGGCAATATGCAGACCACTTCATAAATATAAACATTCATTTTAATTTTTGACATTTCAAAATTCAGATGTTAATTAAGGATGGGCAAATATGTGCAGATTAATGAGTGGATAAAAGGATGATGGAAAACTGATGGGCGAATTGATAAATGTTACTTTTCCATATGCATCTATTGTTTAAAATGAAAAAGCTTGTACTGCATACTGGTTGTAAAGTGCAGTTTTAGATATTCAGAATACTGAAATGGATACATATTTTTTCCATATTTTGCCAGACTTGGGAAATGCCTTTAAAACCTGTGGTATTCATACTGGCAGTTATTATCATGCAAATATTTTTCATTTTTCAAAAAAAAAAAAGAAGGAAAGAAGCAGCAAACCATCTGTGAATAAAATGTACCATTTATTTATTTATTTACACATTTCCATCCATTGTTATTCTCCAAAAACTTCACAGAACACTTTTAATAATATAATATAAGTTAAGACTACTTTGACTGTTTGACTCTGGCCAAAAATAGCTGCCAGTCAGCAAACAACCTCTGAATGTGACAAAGTATTTGATGAACAGTCTCAAATGTACCTTTTAGACATAAATAACAGAGCTGTGATTGGCCAAACAGTTATCTGAGCGTATAACTTACTGTGCTACAGCAATGTGAATTAAAAAAAAAGATTATAAATAAAAAATAAAAAATATGCCGTCAATATATACACAGTAACTTTTGATGACTTGTTGACTTGTTGCAGCACCAACGGTAGGTTCAGGGACCTGCCAAAAAGAGAAAAAAAGCTACAAAACTGTGTCTATCAAAATTGGTTCATAAATTAGAAATGACCAAATCAACATAAGTATTCATATAAGACAACAAAATCTTGATGTAACCGGTACATACAACGCATTGTTTATAAGGACTATTTGACAATAGCAACTAGGCTAGAAGGAAAATAACCAGGTAGAGGTAGAGCACCATTGGTCAAGATGTCAGAGTCCAACTGGGCAAGACCAAAGACAAAAAAGGCCATCAAAAATACTGCCTTAGATGGGACTTTGCATTTTAAAGCAATTACATAATATCCACACACTATTGCACTTGCATACACTTTTGTTAGACAGTGCCCAGTGCAGAAGCCGGCCCCGTTTCTTCTGGTTTGACCCCTGCATAGGATGATCTGGATGTGCTTTCTGTGTAAGGTTCGAAATATGGAGAGGCTGCTGCATTTGGAGGCCCTTCCTTGTGTTTAGGAATTAACATCTGAGCCCATGTGCAGTCAGTCTAAGCACTATGAAAATGTCAAGCAAACCATTGTTTACACATTTATTTGAAAGCACAGATCTCCTTTTCCTTGCTGGCACAAACACTCCATGAAGTTTGAGTTCTCAGCACCTGGAATTTGTTACTCTCCCCAAAGTCTCAATAATGCTGTTCAATAAAATCAACCAACTCCCTTGAACCCATCCTTTGATCTTTCTGAGGCAGCGTCTCTTTGAAAGGAAGGTGTGTGTGTGTGTGAGCTTCTGTAAACTTGAGTGGTTTATGAGAGCTAGTTGCAGGACAACAAAGGGGTCAGAAGAAGCAGACAGGACCAATTTCTAAGTGTTGTCGATGGTTAAGCAGTGAAGAAGAACATTCCTGGATGTCTATGATAGGTAGCTGACGACTGTCCTGAGTGTGGAAGAAAAAATGAGACTGGTGCCAGCTGCCATCTTGAATCTGAAACAAAAAACTGTGATTAACATATTTAGTTTTTTATGACTCAGATGATTTATAGCACTTCACAAATCCAAATGTTTTCCATTTCCCCAGCTCACATAAAGCATCCCTGGTTCAAATGTGCGAAAAACACCCTTCTGAAATAAAAATATATATATACTTCACAGCAGAGGCATAATCCTTCAAAGAAAAATCCAACTTTTAATTCGGATACTTTTTTGTAGTAGAAGGATTGTTAGTCGTTTCTCTTGATTTTGCATCTGTCTATATATTCTCTGCAGATTTGGTTTGTTTTTACATTTTTATTACTGACTTTATGATGTCATACTTTCTTATTTTTTCCGTACCACAGGACAGGTCTAACTGCTGTGGTTTTTGGGTTTTGGGTTCCATGATTAGTACCCAAAACCTTCTTGGTGCAAGGCAACAGTGCTACCAAGTGCAACACTGTACAGCCACAAATACTTCACTCTAAAATGTTTCCCACTTGTATTCGATTTACAGAAAACATTTGAACGATTCTCCTTTAGAGAAAAGATCCGCTGACTGAGTTAAACTAACTACTCCATTTGTGTCCAATCCTGATATTCAAAATGTGCTTTCTACCCAGGTTGTTACCTTGCATTCATCCTGAATCAGATGTGGTTCAAGTAGTGTGTTAGATATAGGTTTATTCCAACCAATAAACCGGGGTTTGGAGTCTTCTCCTTGCATGGATCCAGAGGAGCTGAATTTGTCTTTGGTTTTGTAGGCTGGATCACCCAGACAGTGAAATGTGATGCTTTGGCTTGCTTCAGAACTCAATAAATGCAGAAACTTCATTTGGACTTTCCCAATGTCAAACTCCAGCTATAATAAAATAACACAAAGTATGACTGTAGTATCATAAGCACAAAGATAATGTTAAGAGATCTCTTTCAGGCTACCAACATTTATTTAGTCTAATTTCTAATGCTCAAAGAATTGACATGTTTAGTGTTTCACTTCTTCACTGGTACCTTATTGGAGGCAACTGGGTGTAAACAAGTCTGTCCACCTGCAGTAAAGTTGCAGAAGACCTTGAAGGCATCAGAAGTGCAGCCAAGGTTTGGATCAATCCAGAACCAATCTGAAAGTCCCAAATAAAATGGAGAAAATGTTCAATTACACAGAGATGCGACACTCACATCTATGAAATTTTGTGTACTCTGGATATCCAAGATTATGGATCCTGGAAACATGTCAAGAAGGAAGTACTTTGTGTTAGGTAGGGTGGCTAAATACAGCCATCCTTCCTAATTGCAGTCTTTTGTATCTGAGATCTCAGCCTCTCCATTATGATCAATTTCTCATGTCCAGAGGAAAGATTGGAACCTAGACAAATTTATCAAGGTTCTTTTTTCATCAAAAAAACAAGCACCAAAATCACTGCAGATACTGTAGAGATGGACCCACAACTGGGACTTTAGACACATAAAGACACAAAGTCAGCCTTATATCAGCAGAAAAAAAAATCCACAATTAAAGGAATAATGATCTTGAGAAACTCATTCAAATGTTAATCTTTAGTTTACGGTGTCTTCACAGGACTGCCTAAAAAATCAATTAGACAACTGCAGCTGATCCAGAATGCAGCTGCTCAAGTTCTCACTAAAACTTAGAATATAGAGAACATCACTTCAGTTCTAAAGTCCTCTCACTGGCTCCCTTCAGGTCAGAGAGTACATTTTAAAATACTTCTATTAATTTATCCTAAAGGCCTGTTGTTATTCTATTAACAATCCAGACCAGTCATGACTTCTAGTCCAAGTCTATTCTGCATCCCCAGAATCAGATCTAAACATGGAGGAGCAGCTTTCAGTTTTCCTTCACCACTAATCCAGAACAAACTTCCAGAAAACTGCAAAAGTGCTGAAAAACTGAGTTTGTTTTAAAATAAGACTAAAAACATAATTGCTTAGATAGTGGTCCATCTTATTCTGGTGTCTAGTATAATTTGGCTAATCTCTCCAACATGTGATTCAGAAAACTTACCATCTTTGAGTTGTAAGTGCTGACAGTCCAGGAGGTCTTTACAGACACGAGCCGGATTTTCCCTTGTCCCAAGAGGCTTTTTGATGCTCTCAATCACTCCGCTCAGGTAGCGCAGGGTTTTCAGTATCTCTATGTTCCGGTCTGGCAGGTTCATTTCAATGTTCTGAAAAATCTGATTATGGAAGGGAAACAAAGGAGTCAAACTACAGAGTAATGAGGATTTAAAACCTCTTTATAATTATCCTGTAAAATAGCATCTGTATTTATTAGTATTAGGTGAACTTCATTAAACTAAAATTTCATCTGAAAGGTAATTATAAAGGGAAAATGACATGCTATCATACAGATTCATTGCACAGACAGAATGTTTGTTGGAGGTGGATGGGAACCAGTGAAGTGTCCAGCAGATATGTAAACCTTTTCTGTTCCCACACTCTCTTTAGAATCCTGCCAGAGTTGATTTGAATATGTTGAAGCTTTTGAAGGCTTTTGCTCAGGTACCGTACAATACTCTAACCTGGAGGAGACTAGCATCACTTAGCACCTGTCTTCCTGAACAAAAATGACCAGTACTTGCTTTCATGACCATGGCATGAATAGAAGAGTTGTAAGACCTAAACCCAACAGATAATCTAATCTAGAAACATGAGACTCAACACTGCAAACAAAAAAAGGGAATCCTAACATAAGATTTTCTTCAGCAGAGCCCCAGCCTGATTTCCTCCATGCATTGCTGTATTGATGATGTAACTCAACACCAAGATCACAAAAACTAAAATATATCCCTCTGAAAATAAGGAATCTGTAAGCTCCAATTTTTGAAAATAATGATTAAAACAAATTATCCTGCAATGATACTATGACATAGTGAGAAGCATGTTTATGTACTTTACCTCTGTTCTGATGGCAGCGTTGGTGTCAGACTGCGTGTGGAGAGCTGAGTCATCATAAATATACCTCTGTAGATTCAGAACCAACATGATTAGACAAATTCAAACCACAACAGTCACTATCTACTGTAATTCTAGAGACAAACAGTAGAAGGCTTGTATCTATAAAGTTCCACATGATTAATTTTAGCAGAATTAACAATAGCAATCTTTTATAAACACTAAAGGAACAAAGAGGGATCTGATAAAATGGAAGTAAAACTGGAAGATATTAGAAGTTGATAAATGTTTCACTTTGCCAAGTTCTACAAGACAAAATTTTCATACTATCAAACTACCCTCTGTGTAAACATTCCTGGCACAAAACACTTACTGTGGGTCCTGGGGGACCCGGTGGTCCCTAAAGAGGAAAAAAGATAAAGACTGCATGAGTTACTGGCAAAAAATGGTCCCAATCAGATCAGTTTCTAAGATATTCTCTGTGAAGTGGCACTAGTAGAAGATATAGCTTTTATAGCTTTATCCCGTGAGGAGAATTATCCGTTCTCCATGCTAAGTTCGTGATGCATGAGGTTGAAACTGAGTCAGTTAGTTGAATTCATGAATTCCATTTATTTATACCAAAATACAACTGGTCCGTTCTGACATGCTACCTTTAAGAGCTAACATGCAAAATGGCAAAAGTAAAAGCTTTCCATTCCCTTTTGTTAGCCTCTATCTAAGCTACGCCCCAAAGAGGGCATTCCCTAGTGTGTCATTTCCTCTAAGCAGAGCTCTCATTTGCATTTCCTAACATGTCATTTCCTTTACTTTTAGCTTAGCTTTAGCTTAGCAACTTGCTAAAAGAGATAAAAGGAAAACAGAATTATTTATTCTCAACACCCGAAATACAAAATACTTACAAATAAGATTTTTAGTATTAAACATTTCAATGTGTGTCAATCCAGCTTTTAAGATCATTTAAATGCAACACATTTTGTACAGTGTTTGTTTGATGGACATGTGAAATTAAGACTTACCTGTGGTCCTGGACTTCCATGTGGTCCTTGAGGCCCCTGAAAATGTACCATGAAGTATAAAGTGTTTAGATATACTCATTATTCCCACCAATGTTACAATAACTTTATTCTTTCAATTATGTTTTCATAGACAATACCTAATTTCAAAACAAGACCGTCAGTTCCCGAAACAACACAAAAAACACCCTTGTAAAAGCGCACGCAGAGTCAGTGAGATCACACACAGGGTAAAATATTTGTGGGGTCCAAATGATTCCATCTCTTAAGACGGCAGAAGGGTTAATATCCACTTGATTTATTTTTCCTAAACCAGTTTAGGACCTGGTGTTTGGGACCATTTTACTGTTGGAACAAAGAGTGTGGTCTAAGTTTGAAACACCTGGCCCGAACATTCGCTTCCAATGAGTGGTCAGGATGTTCAGGAACAACAAATGAACTGTTCGTAAACCAGAAGATGTTGGAGTGTCAATGTCACTGTTCTTCATGCACATGTAAAATTTCCAGAGGTCTCAAATGAGAAGCTAAATGTTTTGTGAAAAACAAGAGACTCGTAGGCTTCCTCCATGATTTCTGAAGTAAGAGTTATATTTCTGACAAGTCACGTACAGTAGTTACACCACTGAAGCTTTCATCTATGTCTTTTTACAACTGAATACTTGTCTGCCATCTAATCCATCATCTTACAAAACGACAATATATTTTGAATAGCGCAAACTTCACAAGCTTAAGATACTTACCATTTCACCATTACTTCCTTTTGGACCCCTTGTGCCCTAAAACAGGTTAAAAAAAGAATTCTCTGTAACAAACCTTCCACTTTAACTTCAAGCACATTGCAATAAGCTGATTTTATGAAAGGTAAATAAAATGTGTAGCAATAACTCTAGACAAGTTCAAACCTACAGGTTTTCCTAGTGGGCCAATCATTCCTTCAGGGCCCACAGGTCCAGCGAATCCCTGAAAGGTGAAATAAATTTGCAAGAATAAATAAAATTGCCAACAGAACTACAAAGCAATATTTCTATCATCAGCCTTCATTAACAAAATCCTTTGCATGTATTTTTTGTACCTATTTATGTCCCAAAAATGATCCTTTTGTTTTTAATACAAGCACTTTGAAATGCCTTGTTGCTATACAAACAAAATCTGGATTGATTGATTGATTGATTGATTGATTGATTGATTGATTGATTGATTGATTGATTGATTGATTGATTGATTGATTGATAATACCAATGCAAGTAATATGAGAGTAGATATTCGGTTATACTAGGTTCCCATATTAAAAGGAAAATTAAATGTAAAAACAAAATTTTAACAAAGCCACCAAAACTGAAATGACAGTGATTTTTTAAAAATGCACTGAAGACAACTTTTTACTATTAAACCTTGATATTATGTGTCAAATGAGAGAAAATCAACATTTAGAGTTTATTTAAACTTACCAAAGAACCTCCAGGCCCTTTAGGGCCTGGGATGCCTCTCAGTCCCAAGTCACCATTTGGGCCCTGATTCCAGGAAATAGATAAATAATAATGTCATCAATATGTTTCTTTCTAACATATATATTTTATTATGCTTCATTATAATTGCACAACTGAAATGTTTCTTACTTTTGGCCCAGGAAATCCTTGTAAACCAACCATTCCCAAATCTCCAGCCTCCCCCTGCAGACACAAAGATATCAGTGATCCCAAAAAAAGCTTATGAAAAAAATAAGAATATGCATAGTGTTTACGATTTTGTGTCTTTATGTCACGCTTCAAACCATTTCAGAGCAATGCATTCAATATCCCACACAAAATGGCCTTTGTGTCTATTTTGGAAGAAGGTGAACAGATATTGGTTTTGTGTCTGGATCTACAGTAGCCCCAACAATCCCCCACATAACTTCCAAGAAACACACACACATGCATACACAGGAGGAATGTCTGCATCCTTTTCTATGACTGAGCACTGTCTGCTTCCCAGGTGTTTCTAGTGGCATGTTTGTACAGCCAGTCTTTAACATCCTTTGGACAGCTCCGTTTTCAAACCAGCGTCTTTGGCTGGGAAACTGCATTCACTGAGAAGTGTAAAGGAATCTGACCCAGGGGTAAAAAAAACCCCTCTGTTTTAGAAATGTCAGCGGAGATAACGAGTAGAAAGAGGGCAGATGGGGGGACTGAGTATTGTTTCCTTTCTCTCTTTTTTTTGAGGGAGTTACATAAGTGGAGCACCTCTTTTTTCAGGACACTGGAGCATCCTGCTCTTACATAATGTTTCAGATGGAATGTTTCCATTTCAGTTCTCGCCCCAATAATTTGTTGCTTTATCCAGGCTGGAAAAGCATCAGGCAGAAATGTTTTGACTAAATACATATCAATTACATATAGCCTGAAGTTATATTTGGAGAGAAATTTAGGATAGAAGCCGGTTTATAATCCTGCTCAACAAGAACATTCCAAGGATGGCATCAGTAATCCAGATTAATGTGGTACGGTTGGTGGATTATGCTGTTATGTTTTTATTCAGATTAGTTTTCATGTGTCCTTTATTTTTGTGAGATTCTGTTTGGTTTTAGCTTGTGTTATGCGTCTTTCTGTCATGCAGCCCAAACAACCTTATGTTATAATAATTTTTCCATCTGCTTTGTGCAAAAATTCCTTTTCATATTTAATAAGATTGAACCTGCTGCTCTTTTCTGTCCCATTTGGTTCCAGCTCCCCAGTGACACTCTGGTTCAGTTGTGCTTTCATCTTACAGTATATTGCAATTCTTATCAACCATTTGTTTGTGTCTAGTGTGTATCTATTATTTTGACATTTTCTATTTTTTCTTCTAGTCTTTCATAGAGTTCTTGTGATATGAATTTTATTTTGTTGTGTAATTTGCATTTATCTTTTGCAACTTTAGGGAGCAATGCTTATTCTTGATATTTGAATAAAAACGGGAGAAATTTGAATACAAAACAGGGGAAAAGGTGATAAAATATGCAAATCAGATGAAGTTAAAACTCCAAAAGGTAGATTTTCATGTTAAAGTTTCTAAACTGCGCAGCACCCTTAGAAGAAACATTTGGGGTTCTGTATCCAGCCTTGGGCTTTATCTATGTGGATTTTCCACTCACTGGTTGTCCTTTAGGTCCTGGATCTCCTTTCTTGCCTTGGTCACCTGTCGACCCCTCTACGCCTTTGGATCCAGGAGCTCCCCTGTCTCCACGCAGGCCAAGTTCTCCCTAAATTATTATAAAGTGTCATTTATTCACAAATTTATAAAAAATATATTTAATTTAACGTATAAAACACCAACTTCAGATCATGTAGCTTTTTTCTATTTTTTTCCTCCCCTCTTAGTTTTTCTAACCTTCTGGCCAGATGGTCCACTCTCTCCAGGTGCTCCAGGAAGCCCAATTTCTCCCCGGGGACCTGGACGCCCAGCCGGGCCCTCTGGGCCCAACAAGCCTCGCTGACCCTGCAGGTGAACAAGAAGTGTCATCAAGAAAATGCTAGAGTTGGTCATTTTTCTATTACTCCTTGCTTCTGCCAACTTGTATAAGAACATCTGAATATAAGGCAAGAATCTTGTTTGGAAAAACATTTCAAAATCAGTAACATTGGCTTTGCTCGTTCTATCCATAATTCAGGATTTGCACCAACTTTCAGTAGAAGATATTTCTGTCTTGAGGCAAAAGCTTTAGTAATTTGGTCTGACTTAGTAAAACGTAATGAATACCAAAACCAAGTATTTTCTCCTCTCCTTCAAAAATTTTAAAACAGTAACAGTTGTTCCTTTGTAGTCTATGGTGGTTTTCTGCTCCATTTGCTGCGTGGTGAAGCAAAATGGAAAGACTCGTTAGAAAACACACAGAGCTCGCTGTCATCCCAGATATGGCTTCTGCTCTCCAATCTCTTTTAGACGAGTTGACAAGTTGAGAGCCAGTCGGAAATTGCAGAGCTGTCATGAAACGCAAAAAGGAGTTAAAGGTTTTTTTGTAATCCTTCAACTTCTTGAGATTTAATCAGGATGGAGCAGCAACTCTCTCACACATATGCCTGGTGCATACTGGAGCTATGGAAAATGTTGTGGAGAACTAAGATGATTGATTTATTGTTGGATGTAGAGTTGGGCAAAATCCCACGCTAAGGAAAATTCCCACAGTTCCGGCAGTGGCCATTAAAATACATGTGAACATGCAAAGCCCTCTTGAGTATAGAGGCTTTGGGCATTATGGGTTGTTTTAAAATCAATGGATATCTGGATATCTGGTTTTGAAAACATACTGGGTCATTAAAAAAATGGAAATTGCTCAGCAGAGGCTCCTACGTGGCCTGGGTGATAATTTTACAATGTTGTTGTGGAGCTTGGCAAGTCAGTCTCATATTACTTCAACTTAAATTACATGTCATAACATTTTTAACATCCTCTTCACTAGACTACGCAATGTTTTTGCACATTAAAACTATTCTTAGGTTCGGCCAGCTGCGTTCCTTTGGCTGAGGTTTATGGCATCATATTGCTAAATTTAGAAAATACAATAAAGCGTCAACAAAATTACAGTGATTGGATAGTTTATGTGATGAAATGGCACATTCCTGTCCAAAGTAGATGACTTTAAATGCAATATATGCATCACTCTGTGAGATACACTACCAAAAAAGCGAGAGATTCCTGAATTAGTCACACTGGATTTTTATAGGATGTTGTGTAAATGAAATTCACACAAGGGAACCTGACTTTCCAAGCTTGTATAAAATTCTCCAGTTTGGCTGCTGACATGTTTAAATAAACACACAGAGTTACAATCAGGTGAGACCAATAAAATCAAAGAAGCCAAGCAAAGCCAAGTTCATTTATGAAGCACTTCAGAAACAGCTCTGACCAAAGTGCTGAACAAAGAATGATTGAAATAAATGAAAATAATGTCATGATTTAAAAAAAAATTATGATTAAAGGTAAAAATGGGCAAAATAAAATACCAGACAATAAATGGAAATAAATATAAGCTGACCAAGATATGAATGTAAAAAAAGTTTCAAAGATCAGTAAAATAAATAATTTCAAGTGAATATATACAGCTAACATGGTGCCTGTGTGTGGATCTTCATACCGATCACCTGATCCTCCAGAGGAGAACATAGATTTGTTACAATTTGAAATTAAGTTTTAATGAACAGAAGCGTAATTTTTGTGAATATTTATCTTTCTAAGTAGATTAGTAGTTTATTTGCCAACTATAATAAAATCAATAGTGAAAGTTCTTAAAAAAATTAGCTTGTTAACTACTTAATGTCATGCTGGCTAACATTTGCTAGCATGGTAAAGAAGACTTAAGTTCAAGGTTTTCAACTCCAATTGTTTGGATGCGAGATCCAAGTTTTTCCAACTCTTTTCACTGTTTTTTTCCACATTGTTGTTTAGAACTGACTATTCAAAAAAATCTTTAGACTTTCCTTTCCTGAAACATGACTGAAAACATAATGCTTCTAAAGTACCAAAGTCCAAGTTTTGCATATGTAGAGCTGCAATCTTGTAAGATTATAAAACCACCAGATTGTGACAACATACTTTAAGGCTGCTCAGATGTTATGTCCAACATCTGTACGGCCTAGATTTGTTTGTAGTATTTGTGTAAAGACTATAAAAACCCTCATAATACCTTGGAAAGCTTTAATCACAACCAAACAGCCACAATCTTCTGCAATGCACTGTTACCTGTCGCCCTTGTTTTCCTGGCAGACCTGGTAAGCCAGTCAGTCCTGGAAGACCATCTAGACCTGGATAACCTTTCAGTCCCGTGAGCCCAGGTAAACCAGTTGGACCCTGGAGAATGACAACATATCTTACTTAAAGTTGCAGCTGTTTCTGTTTAAGCCAGGCAATTGTTTGATGTAACGTGGCACTCACTTCAGCACCAGGGGCTCCATTCAGACCCCTCACTCCCTTCTTTCCAGCTGAGCCCTAAAATGTGAAAAACAGAAAATGTAAGGCACAAATAAAAGTCAATGTCAAGACTTTCAAGCAACTCAAGTCGTGCAGTGTTTGTATATTTCAACTAATCTGTCAGGTAACCATGGGATAAACATCTGTAAACAAGTCATTGTGTCAAGTTGAATTTTTTCAAATAATAAAACACTACAAAATTTCAATACTAAAAAATCATACAGCAATATTACACTTTCACACTACATAATTACACATAAGTCATATCCAGAAAGACAAAATAGCTCTATTTATAGCTTCAGAGGTTTCCAACATGGTATGGTCCACCAAAGCTTTTAATGTGAAACAGGCATAAACAGGAAACCAGAAAAAGTCTCCAGTGTCTTCATGTCAGACCAAACGATGAACGTTTCTAATAGAAGGCAGAAGGATGTTACTTTTTGTGTATCTCACAAAAAGAGACTGAACCAAAGCCAAGCAGAGAAAAGAACAGGTAAATCGGTATTTACCTAGTTGCTTGTCTCATATCATTCTGTAACTTAGAACATCTCTCTGAATTGAGAGTCTGGATTTGTTTGATCTTGTTTTCATGTTTTTAAGTTACTTATGTTACTCTTTAAATGTACAAGTAAATACGTGCAGTGACTCACTGGAGGTCCTTTTTCTCCTTTAACTCCTGCTTCTCCAGGCTGGCCAGGTAGTCCCTTCACCATGCAAGAATATAAACACATACAAACAATAAAAATTATTATCCATATCAAAGTTTTGATAATGTGATATTTTAGAGCAACAAGAAATGGAATGAAACTCTGTTTACACTGCTAATTGCTTAGAGGCTTATCGATGAGTGTGTGGACTTACCGGTGGGCCGGGTGGTCCAATTCTGCCACGAGGTCCAATCACACCAACATGACCCTGGAACATTGAGACATGATCATAAGCTTTACTGATCAACTTTAAATACTCAAACTACATACACATTTTTCTGGAGGGAAGGAATGTTGCTGCGTGTTTAATGCCATCTGCCACAATGTCACTAGAGTAAAGGGTAACACTTTATTTGACGGGGTGTGAATAAGACTGACATGGCACTGTCAGTCATATGGACAAGATGGACCATTTCTTCTTCACCAACACAATGCACGGCTGTTCGTGCACTGCTGCCCCTCAGTGGTGGATGTGGTGTATTACACTATTTAAATAATGTTTCAAATCCAAAGATCATAAGTGCTTTGTAAACACATTGCTGTAAAACTTTAGGATCAATTAAATTAAGAAATTTAAGACTAAACAAAATGGCAGAGAATTTTATATTACCACATAAAGCTATATAGTTTTTAAAGTTTAATCGGTAATACTTTTATAACAAATTTATGTCAGATCATGATTTCTTGGTTAATGTCAAGGAGTCATAATGAAGACATTTTGAATAATGTCAACTTGGTATTAAAAGTGTCATGATTAACTGAATAACACTTTATGACAACAGTCATAAATATTCAAGAAGACTTACTCATGTTCATGACAGGTGTTATGTTTTGTTTATGACAGTGTCATGACAGTCTTATTCACACCTTGTCAAGTGTTACAGAGTAAAGAATATTACATCCTTTTTTTAAAAACCAATAACACAATAAGGCAACTGTGGTCACATTTTTACTGTCTATGACAATGTTAAAAGATATTTATATTTGTATGTCAGCTTTCCGCTAAAAATGTTATTGCAAATAATTTTTTAAAGAAAATAATACATTATTTCTCAATATACATTTGTTGCATTTGTATATAAATATATATATTGATTTGCTTAGTTAGATAAATCTTAATCTATTACTTACTGTGATAGATTAATATTATATTTATGAGATCACTTGAAAGCAGCATAAACAAAGAAAGAATCAGTGTTTGAAATCAGTGAACACAGTTTCTCACTTCACTTAAAGGTTAAATAGAAATGTCTCAACCTCTCAAAGAAAACAAAGGAAAAATAGTATTTACTATGGCCTTGCCCTGCACTGTAAGACATAGCACTGTTTTTGTGGGTTTACCAACCTTGTATCCTTCATCTCCTGGCTCCCCGCGTTCCCCACGTTCTCCTGGAGGCCCCTGAGTAGACAATCATGCAGCTACATGAAGACATATGCAATGCAATGGCTTGATTGCAATCCTACTTGAACACAGTTACTTGTCAGTCCAACATACAGTACTTGTTCTGCTTCATCAAAGAAGTGGCTCTGGACTGTAAATCCTAAAAATAAGGTTGCCATTTATTGATTGCAGAGTAAGGCTGTTATAGCCTTTTTTTGTGATAAAATGGGAAATGTTCTAATATGTCACATAATCCAATTTTTATGTACACCTGACATTATTTTGGATTTTTTTGCCACCAAAAAAAAAAGCGAAGCTGAAAGGCTTTGGTTATGGCAAAGGGTTTGTTCTGCCAAATGGAAAATTGTTTAGTGAAAAGTCATAACTAATGCAAAGGAAAATAAAAAGAAAACACTGCAGTTTTCCTAAAGCATAAGTGTTTTTATTAAAGATAAAAACATTGTTTTTTATATGGCAGAGTAAAGATTGCATACAAAGCAGAGTTTGAAGGAAAGCAAGACCTACTGGTTCACCTAAGGGCCCTGGTGGTCCGGGAGTCTTATTGTCCTCGCCTGGATAACCCTGGGATGCATCACAGGAGCACACAGTCAAAGTCACAGTCACAATCTATGCAACAACTCAAGCCAATACATTTTCACACTTAAACACTTTTAAATTCTTTGGAAGTATTTTAATTTGGATTACTAATTTAGATTATATTACCTTTTCACCTTTGGGTCCTGGTGGCCCAATGGGCCCAGGTTTGCCAGGGTGTCCCTATGAAAGGCAGCAGTTGTCTTAGTTATACATGATAAACATAAATGGCTGTCCTATATTAATAAAACATATTTTAAAATTAATATGTTCTCTAATTTGAGGACTGGTGTTGTCAACTCGAAAATATCCTCATGACTCTGATCATGTAGTATTTCTGAAGTGTAAAGTGTTTATAATATATTACATATGGAAAAACTCACTGGATATCCTGACAGTCCTGGTTGCCCTTCAAGCCCCATGACTCCTGGTTGACCCTGAGAAAAAAATGATAAAATAACCACATGAAGCTTTTGTTTTATTTTACACCATCGTAACTCTCACTAATTTAGCATTCAACTCATATTCAGTGATATTGTCTCCATCTACAGTAGTTTTAGTTTGATTTTAAGGCAATCCAAAGCAAAAGGAAAAGTAGAACAAATGGGAACTAACAGGAGGGCCTCGAGTTCCCCGGGCCCCTTTCAGCCCTGCCTCGCCCGGTTGGCCAATGTCCCCTCGAGAGCCAATCTCACCAGCAAGACCTGGAGGGCCCCTCTCTCCCTGCAAAGATCCAAAACATCAAAAATGGCACAAGATAGAATAAAACGGAGATGGAAAGAAATTCAGTTTTTTTTACATTTTGATCAGGGATAGTAGTAGTGATGTGTGGTTAGGTCATTTTATTTATTTATTCATTTCAAACAGGTTTTAGAACAAAATAAGAGAACAAGCAATCAGAGGGACAGAAAAAAAACATGTGCATATAAAACAGTAAATCAAGAGACCGGAATATCAGTTTCTGAGAATGAAACCTGGTGGAGACATCACCAAAAAGGCCTTTTCGGTAGTGACAGGCTACTGACAACTACTGACACACAAATTCACAACCTGCTCTGTAGATTCTAATTTCTTAGGGTAACAATAAGGTACATTTTTGCAAGGTACTTATGGAAGATCCTGACCTTCTTTCCGTGGCGTCCTCTGTTCCCTGGAGGGCCAAGTTTTCCTTCTGGGCCCTTTCAGAACAACATGAAATAAAACATATTTTTATGCTTAGTGGCACAACTGACTGGACTGCTGAATGCCAACCCCTGATATAACTGCCTGAGAGAATTTTATAATTTAAGCACTTCCTTTTGTGAAGGAAATCGGAAGGATTTGTTTTCGAAAACAATCAAAAAGTTAATCAAAGCTCGTAATTTGGTTGTATTTACTGAAAACAATTGCGTCTGTGGTATTATTATCATGACTGATGTACTTTTTGACACTATATAAACCACGTCACATCTCGTATTGCTTCATAACGACCTTGATGCTTTAGTGGCAGAACATCAGAATTCATGAATGCATCGATATAAAAGTCTTTGTTTAGGGAAGACTGTTAGTTGTTCTCAAAACACAAGACTTAGCTGTATTGTATTTCAAACACCTGACTGCTAAAATACTACATCTTTGTGATAGAACAAATGAAACTATCCATCCATTAAATCAATCTGCAGATCCAGAGTCAGGGGAGTGCTGGTGCAGCCTAACAGACAAAGCTGGGATTCAAACCCCAGACCTTCTCAGTGGAAGGCAACAGTGCCTCTCCTCAGCTTCATCTGGCATCAATAATTACAAGATTTTTATGTAATTTTAAAATATGACAGTAAATTTTGTAAGGTTAAAAAAAGAACTTACACGAAAGCCCTGTTTCCCAGGTATTCCTGCTGGTCCTTGGGGCCCTGGATCTCCTTCAAGTCCTTTGTCCCCAGGCTCCCCCAAAGGGCCACGCTCACCAGGATCACCCTGAAATATTCAAAGACAAAGAGTGAAAGACATACCCAGGGTTGGTACTGATCCAAGATCCAAGTTTTTCATGCAGAAATCCCATATTTTCCAAACTCAACTTTCCAGAATACTTTGTTGTTTTTAGCCTATTTTTGGATGGAGGGATGAATGGCTTTGGAAGTCCAAATATTTATTCAGATTTTTTTTTTCATACTTATGAAAACCTGGAAAATGTATTAATCAAATCTTATACTTCTCCAAACTTTTCAAGCATGTGTAGGAATCTAGTAATCCTGTTTCGTGCTACAACTGACTCCATTCAAAATGAAAGTAAAAATCTAACAAAAAGCTACAGAAACAACTGAATATTCATTTTGTTATAAGATTGTGAATCTCTCTTAGAAGATTTAGAATTAAACAGATTATGTTTCCAAATCTAAACAGGTTTAGCTTGATGTTTTTAACCTAAAGCATAAGGCATGAAATAAGTTTTGAGACAACTTTAATCTAAAATTTATTGAAGACATTTTAGATAGTCTTTAAAAAAAGGTTTTCTGTTCTTACCTTTGCTCCATCTTTGCCTTGAGGGCCATCTTCCCCTGGGGGGCCAGGCGGACCCTGTGAGTGAATTACAGTTTGAAACAAAAAAAAATTTTTCTTGAAGAGATTTACCGGCTAAATCAGAGACGATGCAAGAAAAATAAAAAAGACTATTTACAGAAGCATGTTTTCTATTAAATGTGTATTTCAGAGGAACAGTTAGGATAATAAACACCATCTTTATTGTGGTGCCACAACAATAACTTAACAATGAATGTGAACAGTACAAAGCTGTCTTGATGAAGGACTATTAAGTGCAAATGTCTCTTTTATAATAGACCAACACAGTAATTTCTAACTAAAGCTCCAGTGAATTTAGATAAATTGTGACATAAACAAGAGTAAAACATCTCTATTTTCTGTGGCACTTTGACATATTATGTCCACAGAGTCTCAGCAGTGTGACAGCGTTTTGAAGATTACAGCACTTGAACTTTGTAGATGTGCACTGTAAAAACTGTAAAAACTTCACTTAAGATGTTCAGTCCATTAGTGAGTCAGCAATGAGACATTCACAGCATAATCTGCACAAGGACGTCTCTGTGTCCCAGATGACTGCAGCTTTCTGGGACACACGAGGAAAGCACTCGGAGTTTAGTGAGCCAGAAGCAGATTTTATGACTATGATCAGAGTCATGAACTCTTGATCTTAGATTGCTGTAGACCCTAATGCCTGTTTAGATGTAAGAAATTGTAAAGGTTTAAACAGTACTAGTGGCCTTTATTCAACAGTAGCTTGAAAGGAGGAAGGACAGAGAGAGAAAGGGAAGACTAGGACAGAATTACGATTTCATAATATATGCTTTAGCTTTAAAACAACTGTACTCAGATGACTTCTGATTGTCACCTGAGGATAGTAATTTGTGCTTTCTTCTCTTTTATTGTTTTATGTTTTACTGCACATATAATTTTGCTTGGCACAGATAAAACCAAGATCTGAATGCATTTAATATTATTATATTTTTTGTGTCTTTAAAGCTGCAGTATATTAAGCTCCTCTGTCTTATCCCAGTGCTCCCAGTACCAAAGGCAGAAATGCACCACTCAGTCAGAAACAACCAATCAGAGCCAGGAGGAGGGTCTTAATGCTGTCAATCATTCTCATGCTCATCCACTCCCCTTGATCTCTGCTCTGCTACAACTGGTACATAGCCCACCATGAATGATAGCACTAGTTAGCATTGTCACCAATGTCAGTGGATAAACAGTTTTCCTGGAACAGTAAGTCATTTTTGTGGCGCAGCTGGTAGAGTTGTTGCCTTGCAGCAAGAAGGTTCTGGGTTCGATTCCCGGCCCGGGTCTTTCTGCATGGAGTTTGCATGTTCTCCCTGTGCATGCGTGGGTTCTCCGGGTACTCTGGCTTCCTCCCACAGTGAGGTCAGTCTCAAACATGACTATCAGGTTAATTGGTCTCTCTAAATTGTCCCTAGGTGTGAGTGTGCGTGTGCATGGTTGTTTGTCTTGTGTGTCTCTGTGTTGCCCTGCGACAGACTGGCGACCTGTCCAGGGTGACCTCGCCTCTCGCCCGAAACGATAGCTGGAGATGGGCACCAGCAACCCTCCCGACCCCAGTAAGGGACAAGGGTGTAGGAAAATGGATGGATGGCAAATTGAGTAGTGTTGATTTCCTGGCTCTGATTGGTTGTTTTTGGCCGGACGTTGTGCATTTTTGCAGAAAGTAGCTCAATGAGCAGGTGGAGAAGCTCCATCTTCTCACAGATTATCTGTCTCATACTGTCAAGACATGGAGACAATGCAGACAAAATACAAAAAAAAATATATATATATATATATATATATATATAAATACTGCAACTTTAATGCAGTGCAATTGAATCAGCTTTGTGTTGGATCAGAGACACTTTTAAAATTGGCAGGACATCAGACCCTGAGGACTGGAGCTGGACACCCACGCTTTATTGCAGTGTTTCTCAATTCGGGCCACCCTGAGCTGCATATTTTAAACATGTCTCTGTTCCAGAACGCCTGATTCGAATGATTGCATGATCTCCTCTGCATGCCATCAAGTCCCGCAGAAGCCTGTTCATCACTTTCCTCAAGACAGGTGTGTGGCAGAAGGGAGGCACCTAAAATATGCAGGGCAGGGATGCTGAGGATTGGGGTCTTTCTACATACAGCTTGGATGTTCTCCCTGTGCCACAGTCCAAAAACATGACTGAGGTTAGATATGAGGCAGTTAAGTCTCCCCCTGCTGGACTTGAGAAACAATGCAGGTGTAAGGTAATTCCTTACTGGTGTCTTCAAAAAAAGCATGCCTGAGCATTTGATACACAGAATATTAAGAATGATCTGAAGTCACATGAGAGGAAAACATCAAATACATCATTTTAATCACTCACTCTGATTCCCTCCTGTCCCTGTTCCCCTTCAGGTCCTGGAAGTCCAACATCCCCCTACAGTAAACGCAAGAGACGACACATGACTGTCTGCTCATCAAACACACTAAATATGCATGTGTCAGCATTGCATATTTTTTAAACAAGCAATAGTGTTTCCTGGAAGAAACTTGAGTTTACAAATTTCTGATTGCAGCTTTTACAGTTTTAAAAGATGTAAAAATGTTTCAATGTTTTCCTAACCTTTGACCCCGGCTCTCCAATGACACCTGGTCCTCCCTCTACACCTGGAACACCCTAAAAGAAATACACAAGAAAAGAAAGGAAGTGTACAAAAAATGTTTAGGGAGTAATAACTGTGCTGCTTTTCAAGTCAATGTCAAGTAAATTTGTCATAAAAAGTTATGTTTAAGTACTTCAGGTCCCTGTTCTCCATTGGATCCAGGCTCCCCAGTTGGTCCTTTAGGTCCCTAAAAACACCAATAAAAATGATAATTTGATACTTCATACATGTTTTTGATAATGAATAAAAATTTCCTGCTGTGTTGAAAAAGGAACAAGAAATGATTTGAGAAAAGCAGCTTGAGATCTGAGGATTCCTTGAATAAAGATGCTGAACATTGTCCAAAAACAAGATAAGACTCATTACATTACCAGAGCCTCTAGCTTTTCATCCCATCTTAAAACATGCCTTTATCTGATTGTTTGACATGCTTTGTACCCCTTGAGCATTCGGTGAGTTTCCAGGAAATTCAAGAACTTGAAGATTAATCCAATAAAGGCTGGGGACGCTCAGGTGTAAAGAAGCGGGGAAGCAACATAAAGAAACATTTATCATACCACTAATATTCCTCATAAATAGTTTAGTTTTTAGTAATGACGTTCATCAGAAGTTCTTGAGTGTTTATTAATTACTTCCAACCCTGCCAAGCTCCACTTTAAGCAGTCAAGACGAGCTTGTTGGTTGGTGTATCGTTTGATTACTGTTTCCTAAAACAATCGCGTTCCTACCACAGATGAGCATACTTACTGGTTCCCCTGGAGGGCCCCTCTCTCCAGAGTTCCCTGGAATACCTGGCTTTCCCTGGAAACAAACACAGTCATGTGGACGCATTCTTTCACCCAATTACAAGAGCAGAGAAAACAAACAAAAGAAAAAATATTATCTTTGCTACGGAGAGGATAATTCACAACTGGACACACAGTCCTATAATGTCTCATAATGTTTATTTGTCAAACCCCATCAACACATCATCAAGATAACCCTGGTTTAATCTGGGGCTTATTGAATTATGTGTAATTAGTGTTTGTGGGGTGAGAGTTAAGGGGTTGAACAAAGATTTTATCATTTGAAACAGCGCATAAAAAGTAGTGGCATCATAATGCTGCTAAAAATACAGGAAAAGTTTTAGTTTCTTTCATTACTATTACGCCAACGAAATGATTCCTTTAATAGTTAAATCCTCTACAGAAAAGAAGGTAAACATTTTGAGGCCAACAGAAAAAAACAGTTTCAGTTTGGTTTTTTATACATTTTGATTCAATGTCTTCCAGTATAGTGCAAGTAGATTGGGAAGAAGAGTGTGAAGTTTAGTGTTTTGCTGCTAAGTACAAACTTTTATACCATGTGGTAGTAAACAGCCCAGTGAAATATACAGTCACACGATGTTTAATTTGTTCTTTTAATGTTGAAGTTGCAGTATCAGTTACACATGTTGCATACTGTACATTGTGTGTTAGAACTCAAACGTGTTTCATCATGTTAAGCCTGGTTTATCTGTTCACCAAACTGTGTACTTATACACAGGAAGACATGTTAGGACCTTCATGTCTTTCTGGACATTTGAAACAAAAGGCTGAGTCTTAATGAGAGTTTATCAGTTCTACATCTAATTTCTGAATGAGATCAAAAACAACTGGGAGCTTCATGCATTGGAAGGCCTGGATCGGGTCACTTTTAGTTTAAGGAACGTTTGGTTTTACATTTACAGTGTTGGGTAATGGTAGCATTTTTATCCTTCCAGGCAAACTTTTTACATTCTTCTTCTTCTATTCATAGCGATAACGTGGCAGGATGATGTTAAGAACATTTTTATCCATCTTGGCTCATCAGTGCATTCCTCTTTTTTTAAAAAGATGTAGCAAGGTGTTGATTTGGCAGTAATTTAAAGTCTGTCATTACAAAGTAATGATGGCTTCTTTCTCATTCCTCAAGCTCTATTTTGACAGGATATAAATAAGATCCATGGAGCAAAGAAGATCACACCTGGGCACAAAACTGCTGACTGCATGAAATGTTTAATTAGTTCTAAGCTTGTGGAAATTGCTATGTATGTGAATTGTTGTAGTTAATAAAATGACTCAAGCAATCCTAATATAATCCTAAAACGTTAATGTCAATTACTTTGCAAATCACATAATTACTTTCCGATTTGAAATATATAATTTTTGTTTATTGGAAGAAACTCTAAAAACTTCCTTAACTATTTAAATCATTTCAACATCATTTGCATTCTTAGGATTAAAGTTCTATTAACAAGACAAAAGTAAAATAGAGATTAGATAATACACAAAAATGCAAGAAAGAGAAAGTGTTGGGAATAAATTTGGACATGCAGAGAAACAAGATTCCTTATGGAAATGCAGACTTTTTTGGATAAAAGCTGAGGTAATCAGATTTTCCTCAGTTTAAGTTTTGAAGGAGACGCTACCAGACACACGATGGCGCCATAATTTCACAGTAAAAGGAACAAAAGTTTATAATCTCCAATCCACACATGATACATGTTGTCAGAGTGGTGTTGTTTACGATTATGTATAAGCTGCAGATATTTCTTATTTAATCCTGGGCAGCCACTGTAAATCTGCAGCTACTCTAAAAAACATATGCTTGAATCATAGTTTTGCAATCTAATCTCAAATATTATTTGACGATTGGTGTGAACATTTTGAGAGATGCATGAATGTGATGTATGTGTGTGGTTGAAAGGACATTTGGCTAAAAACAGAAGAGTAAACAACCTTTGAAGCAGTAAAAGTAATGACCAGATTGAAAAAGGACAGGAATGAATTTTTCACTGTAGATAAAAGCAACAGAAACATATCAAAACTAACCATGCAGCTGATAGTTACTCCATGGTATAAATAAAAAATAAGCTATAAATTGTACTGCTGATGTATTATAGTATAATCACTTGGAGAGTGCATATGGCTCTGTTTCTGGTTTTCTGTTTGATCTTAGTTTGCTTTCTTCTCCCATCTGTGGAAAACTGACTCTTTTATCCATTTTACCTCATTCAAAACCATATAAGAAATATAATCCATAAACTGTCGGGTGGAAAAATCAGTTTGGAACATAAAAGCACTTGAAGCTGAAATAAAAATCTCCAAAATCTGTGTTTCTGCATCTTCTCCCCATTATCACTTTTAACACTTTGTTGAAAACACAAAAAAGGACATACACTTACATTTAAACAAGTTGCAAAAGTTCTTCAGTATGTCCATGCAGGCTGGGTTTGATTTGCTCAGCATGTTGGGATTAAAAGATGTTGTAAAATGGCCACTTTTCTTGTTAATAATGAGACAATGACTAGCTGATCTGAGGTAAGGCATCACTATTTTTTGGAGGAGTCACAGTGGACTTCTTTGTGTTTGTCTTAAACTACTACTATTCACTGATACAAAGGTAAAATCAAAACCAATATACTCTGCCAGTGAATGTTTACAAGCAATCATCTTCAATGTAATATTCCTTTTGGAATTTAGTGATGAATAATAACTGTCTGTCTGATAATACAACATGCATCTTCAATAAGTTTTAACAGTCAAATATATGCATGAAGGTTGTAATTAACTAATATTTGGTTAGATGACCAAGTTAGTGTTGCATTGTTTGATTTGTAAGTTCACTGTAGTCTTTGAAACAACATGAATCCGCAAGCATCTTTCACTTTCTTTTTTTCAGAAATTGTGCTAATTGCTTGTTTTAAGTAGTGTCCATCAATTGTTTTATAAGTTTGGACTCTGTCATACCAGAACGTTGATGTCAAGCCTGTTTTATTTATTCCAAAACCTTTGATGTGTGTTGGAGATCAATGTCTGGTTGAGGCGCCCAAATCTAACAATATATTCATTATTTTGTGCAGAAAACCAGTAAAGCTGGGAAACTGATTCCTACCACAACCTTTCTTGAGTGTTATTGCTGCATTATTTGGTTTGAAAGCTTCATTTAGTCTCCTTGAAAAATACTTCTTGCTTCTGTGACCAAAAAAGCTCCATCTTTGTCTTGTCCAACCATAAACCTTTCTTCAAAGTGTATTCTGCTTGTCCATTTGACAGGCTGTAAATGTAAGAGCTGACTGAAGATGTCTCATTTGGAGGAAGGAGTCTTTATTGGTTGGCACCCTCTCAGTCTATGCTGATGCTAAACTCTTCACAGTAAGAAGTGAAACTGTTGCTCTGGAAGTTTCCAGTCTATGACGTCTTGAAGCCTTGGCTGTTCTTGGGTTGTTCCTAAACATCCCAAGCAAATTTCCTTTGATCAAAGACCAAAGTTTGAGTGTAACTCTGACACAGCTGGGTGTTCCAGCCAGAGCCATGATCCCAACACACTGAAGAGTTGCTTTTGGAATTACAGAACAGGATAAGATTATGCTTTTGGAATGGCCCTGACCTTAATTATTCAAATTTATGGATTATAGTTAAAAGCAAGTCTGGCAGGTATTTAAAGCTGTGGTCCTCACGGTGGAAGCATCTTGGAATAACCCAATTACCTTAGTTCTAACTTGCTCTTTTATTCATAATTTTTTGGGTTGAGCCATTGTTTATTTTTTTGGATGCTGTGCAGCTGGAAGGATTTTTGTTCTTACTTTTCTGACTCTTGAACTCTGGCTACAAGGTTTTGCTTTCAGAACTGAGAGCCACTGTTAAGAAACTCAAAAGCTCAAAAATATCTGAACTGACATCCAAAATGCAGAGCAGAACCAAAGAGCAGAGAGAGATTGAGTAAGTTTACGCAGTCCCTTCCATAAATGATAATGGACAAAGATCAGAGAGACTCCAGCTTCTCTCTGATCAGCTTTCTCATCATATGACCAGACAAAGATTTAAAGAGGAGCAGCAAAAGCAAATGAGGTGGATTAGCAGTGAGCCAGTATCTGGTTATTGTGGAATATTATCTCTGCTGTCCAGATTACGAGCTTTTATATTGTCATGACAGTCAGGAAACATCCACTGTCATCCGCTGCTACCAGAGAGCCTTCCTGCTCTCAGCATCACCATTCACAAATTCCCTTTGAAGACACTTCAAAGGGAATTTGTTTGAGATAAACAAATTGAATTGAAATGAAATTGTGCCAGAAAACCATCCACTCTAAATGAGCCCTGATGTAGAGAGAAAGGACAGATATTCCATGGGACTTTTAGTTGAGGTTTAACTTATTACAGAAAATTCAAGTTGCAGAAAAAAAAATCAAATATATCAGTAAAGCCCATTCACACCACTTCAGTCTAACACTGTAAACCATCATCGGCTTTTAGCAAAATCTTAAAGTGTTGTACAAGGTGAGAATGCATAGTGACTGTAAATAAGTTTCGCTTTTTTTAAATTCAAATTCTTATACAAGGCAAAGCAGACCAGTTTTAGCAAGACTGAATTGAAGCAGCACCAAATCTCCTGTAATGAAAAACCTTCTCCTGGATGACAAGACTGGAGCAAACTCTTAAATTATGGTAAATTGGGATTTGCAGGTTGGAAGAAAAAAAGGAGGCAGATGGGCTTTATGAGTGTGTTATTCCACAGTAGCTATGGTGACGGGTGATGTGTACGTGGTGATTAAATCTGTGAAAGAAAAAGATTTTACTCACGGGTTTTCCAGGAGTGCCTCTTTCTCCGGGAACACCAGCTTTGCCCTTTGAAGAGACAAAATCGGGATGGAAACAGATTAAAAACTGTTTAAATGATCAAAGTTGATCACATTGATGCGATACGACCATTTGGTTTAAATTTGGAATGGTGACAATTTACAAGCATGAAAACAAGGATGAAGAAATTACTTAGGCATATGTAGGTATTCCTCTAAATTAATCTGCTACTCTTTGATACATTTATTTAAACATATCTAGAACAAATACTTACTATTAATCCTGATTCTCCTTTTGGTCCAGCTTCCCCCTTTTCGCCCTGGAAACAAAGAAATCTTATTGAGTTTTAGAGTTCTTCTTTTTCTCCTTAACAGTTATAAATACATCTTAATGTGCTGAAAGTCAAGAAATGAATCTGAAAGTAAGAATTCCAAAGATGATCTTACAATCCTGGCACAAATTCCAGCTAGCATGAACTTTATTAAAAACACGCTACATGTTTTTTTCCTTTTCGACATGTCCTTGGTGTTTATGGGAACATGGACGTTGTTTACCTTGGTGCCCTCAGGTCCTGGTTCTCCTGTTGCACCATCTGGACCCCGGGGCCCCTGCACAACACCAACATGAGGTTTACTCAGATAAGAGCATGATACACGTGTTTACAAAGGGAACAATATACAGCTCTATCATTATTCTGGATTATGCTTCATTATTACCGGTTATATTTTTAGGGGCTTTCAAACCTTATATGTACAATGTTATAAAAAAAAACTAAAGCTTAACATCTTGTTTTCTGTTATAGTCTGAAATTGGGCACAGATCCTACAAATAGTTTTCAAAATATCTCAATGTATGTATTTCAATCAGTGATTATTTACTTTAGATGTCAATGTAAAACGCTGGGAAGTGATATAAAATAACTAACCTTAAAATTACAGAATAGTACAGAAACTATTTCTTGTTTGAGGTTAAGTATGCCAAACAAAAAATATATATTTCTATCTCCTAAATGCAAGAAAAGTTGGGGAGAGAATTTGATTTTAATGTTCCTCAAATTCAGGAGTTTAAAAATACACCTATGCATAAATAATATGGGCATAATGATAAATGAGTGAATTCCCAGCAGAAGTTGGCTTCGATTTAATATATAGGATAAGAGTTAGAGAAGTAAAGAAATTCAGCAATTTTCATGCTGTTGGGATGAAAATTTTAAATTTTTCCAGATACAAAGCCCACAAAATGACATTTGGGAACAGAGAAGTTATGAGTTGCAACGTAAATCAAGGTTTGCCAAAGTTGCTAATTTAACACAGCTAAAACATTTCCTTAGATTTAAGCTCCTTTCTATAAGATGACAATAAAAGTCCTGAGGTTGGACAAGTTCTCCATCTCTATCTGAAGTCAGCCTGCTGGCTTGTGCAACTGGTATGGCTGCTTAAATAAGGCCTTTTAAAGACAAATGATCATTTGGAAATATTTATTATTATGATAAATCAGTTGTGAATCTACAGTCATCAAGCAATCAGGGTTATGGCAACCAAACAGCTCTGGCTCTCTACAGCTGGTGCCACCATGTTTCCCATGAACCTACACAGCTGAATAATTTCTGTGTGAATCACACAGAAAGTTCACAGTTCAGCCAGTTCTGTGATTCAGGTGTGTTGAGTTCAGGGAAAATCAAATTCATCCGGGAAACTCACTCTTTAGAACTAAAGATGGAAAACAGAAGGGAAAAATGAAACAAAAAGCTCAATATTGTGTGAATTAAGAATCCTACTTAAATATTTAGCTTTTAGTGTATCGAGAAAAAAAATAGATACAAAGCTGATACCTAGTTATCATTTCTGCAGAAGCTCAAATTGTTTTTTGCATTTCCTTTTTATCTTTGATTTTTTCTGAGTTAAGTGAAATGAATATGTACAGTTATGTGACTGGGAAGTAAAATAAAAACTATTTGTCACATGGAAACTGTTTCAAGATTTCAAATACAACTGAAGCAAATTTATGAGTAACTTAATTGCAATGCTACACATGATTTAAACTTTTTTAATGGGTGGTCAGAAATTATGCATCATTTTACCTGACACGTCACCTTATCCCTTAGAAGTCCAAAGTAAAATAATAAAACACGCTCAGGGATAAATTATCTCTCTGTCTTGCTCTTCAGGGTCATTTTTCTCTTAGCCAAAATACATTAATCAGAAGTTATAATTTTTCCCTCCAGTGTAACATTCAAACCTGAAAAAAATGGAACTGTATGTGCTTTAGTTTTTATTATGGAAATAAAGCTATAAACTCAACTGCAATATATAAAGAATTGGTTCTGAAATAATTTGAAGACATTTTTTTTTGTGAAAGTAATGTGGCCCTACCCTCCTCCCTTTTGGCCCCGCGATTCCTGGACTGCCCCTCTGTCCCTGAGGACCCTGTAAATCAAAACAACACATGCTTTAAAAAAAATATTACCAATAAGTAAGTTTTCAAAAATGAATAAAGCTATAACTTTATCATGAATCCCAAAGCTGATACATGATGGGGAATTTCAGTCCTAATCTGAAATGTTTGACCACAAATGAACACAACTCTGCTGGATCCTAGGACAAATCATCTCCCAGCAGTGGGAAGTTGTAGGTATTTTAATAATATAATTGATTAATAGAAGGGAAAGTACACAGTAATCACATCAGGATCAAGTAGAAATGTTTGTTTTGTTTTATCCAGTCATCATAAATACAATAGAAATATCTTTTATTGTCCCACAATTTATTTTCTGTGCAAAGAAAACAATAAAATACTGTACATTAAGGGCACACATGATGATAATGTGAGAAAATACTTACAGGTGAGCCCTGCATACCAATGTCTCCAGGACCTCCTGATGACCCTGGGTAACCCTAATAGAAAACAGAAAAAGAAAGAAAAATATAGGCAGGTAGACGTGACACAGGCATTGTTTATTTAATTCTGATAAATGGGTGAAAGACACAACGAGCTTCATATAAATACAGGCAACAGTAGAGATTTAGAATAGATCCATGAGATCAGCAGTAGGTCAGAGCAGTGTCCGTTGCAAAAACGATTTTAAATTTATTTCTCACACAAAGACGTTAAAACAAGTTAATCCCCGTTTACGCACCTATCATTCAGTTTGTTCAGCATTATGTCAGACAGTGAGGTGAGAGCTCAAGGCCCAGAACTACAGATCTGGTGTTAATCCAAAACCCCGAGAAAGAGAGCGATCAAAGCCAAGCACTTCAACAGAAAACTGGGCAGCAGCAGATATTCTTTACGCTTTTTATATATGGATGAATTTAATCAAAATAATACACATGCCAACAATTTTTCCACTGAATGAGTTTATAGTGTAAAAGTAACATTTTATCCACTAAAAGGTTTGTAAAACAGAGTATAAGCACTTAATGGTCACTTCAGTGCAAAAATTGAAATGATGTAGAATAGAGAACAAGTCTCTACCAGCACTAACTTTCCAGTCAAAGTTTTGTGTGGATGTATTTAAAAGGAGCATACAGATTTTGCAAACGCTGATGCTGAAGCATCATTCAGACTTGATAAACTAGGCTTTTCTGTTCCATTAAAATCTCCAGCAACATTCATTCCTGAGGCATTTTACCATTGCATGTGTCAAAGTGGACATAGAAGACAATCCTGTCATCTTTTCAAGTTTACACATTAGCCAAATATTACCGCCATTGTTAGTTAGGGGTGCGGCAGTTCTTCTCATAATAAAAGAAAAGTAAAGCATATGTATCCAATGGATGCAACAGTTTCAAACCCATAGTCACAAGAAGAATGTACAGAACTCAATGTTCCACCACATAACTTTTAAAGAGTCGCTTATAAAAATATAGTACAATGGAAGAACATGGTGAACGCAGACGAATCGGTGAAGGTTCATCAGATTAGCATTAAATCCTGCTGTCTGGGGCAATCTGGTCAATGTACAAAATTTACAACTCTGTCATGTTAGAGCAATCAAATGTCTACGTTTTGTATGTTTCTGGAATATGATCTTTGGGGAAAAATAGAAGAAACAAATAATTTTTTTGAAAGTAAACCTTAAAGTCCCCTTTGTCAAGTTAGAAAATGATTTGTATTTTAATTTAAAATTTCATTTAAATAAAGCATGGCAGAAATATTTATGCTTTCACAAAAAGCATAAATCTTAATGGCATTCAGACAAATCACACCTTTGTCATAATAGCTAAGCAGCTCTTTTGCATGTTTCTACTAGCAATTTGACTCTTGCACCATGTGGCTAGCGGCTACATGGCGCAACATTTGTTAGCATTGTTGCCTGGCAGCAAGAATGTTCTGTGCTTGAATCTTGTTTTGCTTTTTTGTGTAGAATTTGCATAATATTTTAGTTTGTTAAATTTGGGTAATGCTCTGCCGGGCATCAACATGAAAGGATGACCTAAAGTTTCAATCTCTGATAGTCATAGATTAACCTGGATAAATAGCAACAGATGCAATGTAAAATATGTCAAAGTAATTTTATCATGGAGTTAATTACCTAAACGATACACTTGTTTTTCGTTAAACGTGTTCAACAAATGATTTCCAATTTAAAAATCCACTTTCCCATTTTTAGGAAACTAGAAAAATCCTTTTGCTCAATAAAATATGGCTGACATTGCGAGAACCCAATTAAAAGTTTGTGGAAGATTGTAAGTTTACTCACGCTGGGCCCCTTCTCTCCGACAGGACCTGCTGGACCTGGCAGCCCCCGGTCCCCCTGGTTAAGGACATCGAAGGAAAAACAGGTTATGATTCTGAGAAATGATTTTTGTTTCACTTTGGCTGTGTTCATGGAATTAGCAAAAAATTGGATCATGTTGTGTATCTTTGAGTGAATTTGTAAAATTTCAACTTCCCAATTGAAACTTTTTAATCCACTCCTATTCCAATTTAACTTAGATTTTCATTTCATTTCTTGTTGCTGAAACCATTTTAAAGTTTATGTTTTCCATTATGTAAAGACGTTTTATTATTTAAAAAAGAGATCCACTTCAATTGTTAAAACTGCCTTTTAATAGCAAAAAAAAAATAAAAATCATACATTTTTGTTAAGTAAGGTGAAAATAGAAGCTTTTTAAGGCATTCATATAAAAATATTTTGATAATGAGTCAGAGTTTTTCTATTTAAAATAGAGCACAAATAGCTGATAGTCCATTGGATCCACAGAAAGACCAGAATCTGCTAATATCCAACAGTAAACCTGAAAACCTTTTGACTGAAATGATCCATTTTCTTTTCACAAACTGGGTAAAATCCATGACTGTACAACAAAATAACTCCACCTTTGTTTCTTGATACACACATTCTCATATTGAGCTGAACATTTTAAACAAAGAGCGTAAAAAATGATGCTTAATGTCAAAAGAATTTGTAGGCTGTCAGGGTATGACTGGTGCTGACAGACTCAGGAGCAGAGGTTTGTGAGAGAGGAGTTGGAGGACAAGCAAGAATCTGACAAGCAGATGGCTTCTCATCACAAGAACATGTTCTGACAAACGGGCCTTCTGGATAGGGAAGAAAGGGCAAACAGGTTGGGATAGAGGGAGGGAACAATGGAGATGGAAGGCAGAAACCTGGGTGTTCTTTAGGAGATCCAATAAAAACAGTCATTGAGCTGGGCCTGATTGATTAATTTAAACATTTTAAGAGAAAAGACATTCAAATTTACACCTTATAAATAATTTTTATGTTCAACTTGCTTCTTTAAGGTGGCACGGCATTGACGATACTGCTATTGACGGGGATGTGAGGGTGTTGAGTGTTTAAACAAGCATGTGTTCTGGTCTCTAGTCCAGCCTGCTTGACATGGGCTTAATTATCGGGGTCTGTTGCTGACAGGCGAGCAGCTGATGCTGCCTGACAGCGTAATGACAGAGAAACACACTCCTTACCTTTTCACCGGGAACTCCCATCACCCCAGTTATTCCAATTAGGCCAACTGGACCCTGGAGAGAAGGAGGAGAGAAGAAGAAAGCTTGTTAAACACAAACACGTCAGGAGAAAGTGGTCAGGGTTGCTTCCCAGCCTGCCGTGATGCAGGGAATGTAAAACATTTCAGGTTCCAGTGAAATGTTTCTGTAAGTCTTGGGTGAGTTTCATTCAGCTAAAAGTAAGTTTAAATAGTAGATTGAGAGTTAAAAATACTCTAATACTCTTAGAAATGCTAGAAAAGGTTGCAGACAAACACAACCTAACAGCCTGACCATGTGTAGCTGGAAATCAGAGCATCTCTTCAGTTTAACGAGCTAATGCAAAGTGTGAAAGGAAGTGATGCCGCACAGAAATGAAAAGACGACCCTAGTAAACACATTTTTCCACTAACCCAAGCTATTCCGATAACAGCTCCAGAAGTGTTTTACAACACATCTGATACTGCTTAATGAGGATTTTACAACCAAGTTAGAAATGTTTAGAGAAGTAATGAGAATGCTGCTTTAAATGTTTATCTAATGAAATGGAAAAATGGACGGACAAGATAAGAAATTACGAGGTTTGAACAAGGCCTTTTTGCAACTTGTTAAAATGTTATAGCACATTTCATCTTAAACATTTTATCAGCTGTTGGCTCAGAACGTCTAAAAAGTCTTCCATAAACTTGCATCTCACCTCTCCTGACTATTTTATTGCAATGGTGACTAACTCTAACTCTCTTTCTCTCTGGACTCACATGTTTTGTTCGTGTGCATTAAGTTGCATTGAGTAATTTGTTTACCTTTATAAATTTGATATTTTCCTCCAAACACTGCAGTTTTGAGGGACAAGTCATTCAGCTTTGCACTGGTTTCATTTGAATCAGTGACTTTGCACAGACAGGCTGGGAGCTGCAGCAGCTTGCACGGTCTCTCTGCTGCTTTCTTCAGTATCTTTGTTAAAACTGGAAATCTCAGACTTGGTAGATCATATCCACAAATTAACCAAGTCAATGGATTCTAAGAATGTCTATGCTAAGTCTGGATGTAAACTATAGCAATATAAAATGAAGGTGAGGGCTGCAATGCTTAAAGTTTGCAGCACCAAAAGTACTTGAGCAAAGCCAAGACAGTGCTGGGCTCAACTCATTTCATGATGTTGTGGTAATATTTCATATTCTGACACAATTACAGACCAATATGAGTAAAAATACAGTAGTCTGACAATAGTGGCCTCTTTACACTGTACAAAGTTTTACTGCAGAGTTTGATTTATTATGTTCACACAGTGAACACATTCTCATTGTGTAATCACACTTCATTTTTTCCTGTATCTCAGTGTGTTTACACTCAAAGCTGAAAAAAAAAGAATGAACCAGCTAGTAGACAAAAAACAGGCCGCTAACATAAACACTATAAAGCTTTGTTCCTTTTGCAATTCTGTAGCTTCGACAAAAAGTCTGACAGCTTTAAAATGCCACTCATATATCATCACCGTAGGAGGATTAACCTGCTGAAGTCATACAAGCACCAGCTGACGGTGAAGACATACAGACTGTAGATGGAGGAACAACAGCACAAGCTTGACCTCAGATCCCTTAATCTACACAGAAAGTTGGCGACTTCAGCTGATGTGGTTTATTTTGGTCAAACGATCCAAAAATGGAGTGGAGTTATATTTTAGCAGTTGTAGGAATTCTCTTTTGTTTTGGTAAAAGACCATGAGCTATTTCTCTCTCTAGCGTCAGATTCTTATTTAGGGCGTATTTACCCAGAATGCCCTGCGCTATGATTTGCTTCCTGCATTTGGAGCGGCTTCTGGTCCACTTGCATCCACATCAGCATTTAAACCGCATCAGAGTTTACTTCAACCGAGACCTAGGTTTGTAGGCGGACCAGTTTGCTTTTTAGGTCCAACGCAGCAAATTTGCAGAGTTAAATCAACACTATACCGAGTCTATTTGGTCCTTTTCAGAATTGGCATTAATTTAACTCTTGCAGAGTTATCTCAACAATAGTTTGAGTAGTCATAACCATTTCAAGTGTTAAAATTACTCAATTTCTTATTGAAATAACTCTGAAAGAGTTAAATTAACACCAATTCTGATAAGGACCAAATAGACTCGGCATAGTGTTGATTTAACTCTGCAGAATTCACTGAGGATTGCCATTCAGATTTCCCCAAACAAACCAAACTTTCTAGGAACAAAAGTTTGCATAAAGTGGATAAAATAGGACTATATTGTTAGATTTATAGATGTTGGACAGCGTGCAAGTCAAAGTAGGCTGACTTTAACAGTGTTGCCTAGTCAATCTTTTGTGTGTTGTGGTTCTAAAACTTTCCAAGCTCCTACTAAAATTTCACTTGAGACATTTTACAGATAAAGACTCACTTAGTGAAGACAGGTGGTATTAACGCATCAACCCTTTCTCAATTTCAGTCACATCTTATTTATCTGAAACGTGATGTTATGGGATTCATTAGAGCCAACATATGTTTAAGAGTTTCTTTCTCACTGCATAGCTCCATGGTTCCTGTTTGGCTTCAAAGGGCCCTCTGTTCAGTAAGTGCTTAATGCCTCTCATATGTGCACAGCAACAACACAGTCCAGCTTCCTTGGCTCAATTGGTTCCCTCTACTATCCCCAGAATGCAAATATTAACACTGAGGGGCCTACTGGAGGGACAGGTCTTCTTCCAATGTTCGAAGTAGTTGTGTTTGTGAAAATTTCACAAAAAGAGACAGAGAACAGTTCTTATTGGAAAACTCTCATATCTTAAGCAGATATGCAATTTGTATTAATTTATTTAGTTTTGCAGACAGGAATAGGATGTCTGATTAAATTCCAAGAGGCATTAGAAGGTTTTGCAACTCACACAGCAGCTTCACTTTAATTCAAGCAATTAGAAGCGTGGGAAAGTCTTACCGGTGGTCCAACTTTTCCCATATTTCCAATGTCCCCTTTTTCTCCCTGCAAGGAGTAAACATCAAACAATTTCATTATGTAGCTACTGTAGTGAAAGAGATCTCTATAATCAGTCCACTCCTAATTTGGCAGTATGCTTGCAGGATATTAAGTGTAAAACGGGACACACATGGACAACACAGGCCTGTGAATAATTTGGTGCTCCATGATGTATCTCATGATGACGACCATGGAGGAAATCATTTTCCCTCTTAATTAAGTCCATCTTTAGAGCACAGACTAAGTGTTTAAATGGATGGAAGTCAAAATAAGCACAAGATAACCACAAAAAGACAAGTTAAGAAGAGAAAACCTAACTGTATTAATGTAACTTTATGTGATTGACTTTTAAAGCTTATTAATTAGTTGTTACCTATTACACAAAACAAAACACTCACAAAAAATGTCAATAAATTACTCTAAAATAAAACAACCAGAAGAAACATAAAAAATCTGTCTGACATATACAAGTCATGAGTGAGGAAAACATTTCCAGGTGTGGTGTAGCTGAGTGGCATTTAGCCAAATTGGTTGGCTTCTGGTTGTAAGAGTCATGCTTGATGCCAAGCACTGACACAAGGCAAAATCCACCTCTGTCATTTAATACAGCAAGTGAAAAAAATAAAGGAATGAATAAGTCATTATAACCATGAATGGATAAAAGTCAGATATTCACAAACAGCTTAATCTTTCATTATCAGCTACCTTTAGATCAGTAAATGATTTATTCTATTTGGTAACTGCCAAATTTAGTGAATACTTTTAATGCTTACCTACACTAACATCGTTTCTGCAAGACCCCAAATGCTGATGGCTTTGCAAGCTCTTAGCAGCTTCCAACAGATGAGTTAAATGGAGACAAGCCTTAAACGCATTGCTTCCTTCTTTCAAGAGATTGATATAAAAATAAACCAAATGAAAATGTCCACTCATGCCATTCAGGAAGTTCAGTGTATCAGAGGTGAAAGACTTTTGACTCAAAATGTCAATTTTAACCCCAGAACAAAAGCAAAACAATGGTGTTGGAAACTTGTAACATGTCTTTTTACCACAGAGAAATGATTCCTCTGCTGACATGACCAGCAATGCCACTCAGACAGGAAGAAGTCCTTACTACAAAAGTAACACTAAAAGCTTGATTATACTTTGCAAATGCACCTGAGGTCAAAATGGAACTTAAATTTAAGTGATTTGAAATAGACTTTCTTTTGGCATTTGAATATGCTTTATTAATCCCAGAGATGATTTGATCATTGTTATATTTGCTATGATAAACAGGGACATTTTTAAATTTCATGATGTTGACTGTGAAGAATAGATATGTGGCGGCAGCATTATATTGCCATCATAGTGACACCTTATGGCAAAACTTTAGTAGTTAAAGCTTTGACACAAATGGGCATTTCAAACCATAACTTGTAATGATGCACTTAAATTAGTTATAATATGGCTGAAAAACAATAAACTTCAGGTGTAGGAGAGGAAACCCAGAACTTAAGATTCTTATAAATTGTCTGCCATGTTCTATAAAAATCTGGACATGCATTAATAGTTGTCATCAGTCATCTTCAGTTGCCCAATTGCTTGGCAAACAACCACAGAATGCCAAATCAATAACTCAACCAGAGATTTTAAAACAGTTGCTTTATGACGCACACACACAAAAAAGTGTGACATAAAGGCTTACCAGCAGGCCTTCAGGTCCAGGTTCACCTGCATGACCTTTCCTCCCAGATCTCCCCTTCATCAAAAGTGGCGATCAAAAGAAGCAGTGCTGTTTATTTAATATCATCCAAAATCTAAACTGTTTATATACTTATGTGCACATTTAGATGAGACTTCTTACAGATGGGCCGATGCTGCCAGGTGGCCCGAGTGGGCCTTCATCACCCTGCAGAAACACAGTACAGCCATTAAAACCAAAACAGTTATAACATACAGACACAACTGTATAGCTTTAAGAGTGAATAACTAATGTAAAAGGGCTAACAGAAACACACTTGATAATATAAAGAAATGTGGAACTTATTTTGTCCAGCAGTAAAGTTTAGTGAGCAAAAATAGCTCTGCAATACGAATGCCAGCTCAGGCGATAAAGCTGTCATCCCGTTTCCTGTAAGTGAACGTAAACAGAACTCAGAGCAAATGTCCATATTCATTAAATTCTCTAAGACGTCTAGTAAATCCTACGAGGAATTCCAAATGAACCAAACTGGAAGACATTCTAATGAAAAAGATCTGCAATTCAGTTTAACTCCTATTTCTGAGGTGTTGGCCAACTCAGCACCTTTATGAATGTGAGCCAACTCAATGCTTTCAACGCAGCATAAAATAGTGTTTGTGTGTGTACACATGTGTGTGTGTGTTGTACTCCTTCCAAAGGCTTCTGTTCACTTTTCCAGGACTGGAAAAAATGTTAAAGTACTTTTTATATGCATCCGATTTAAAATTATAACTTCACCTGGTGGAACATGCTCTGAGGTCTTCTAGTAAAAAAGTCTTCCACTCAGATCTAAGTCCAATATGACTTTTACCTTAATAATCGATCAAGCTTTAGTCTAATATATTTCCATGTCTGTGGAGCAGTGAAACAGGAGCAGAGCAGACACAATATGACATATCCGAGCTATTTTAAGTGTTGAACTATCTCACCTGCACTCCTTTTGGCCCTGGTGGGCCTTGGAGCCCTCTCGCACCTTGTAAACCCTGCAACACAACCAAACTTGCAATTATGAGTAATTAGGTGAAGTAAATGCTTCATTTGTGGATGATTTGAGAGTTGCTACCTTCGGTCCAGGTGGGCCATTAGGGCCTGGAACGCCGATGTCTCCAGGAAACCCCTTACAAAAAGCATTAAGGAGATTACAGATGCTGTTACTGTAATTTCACTGCTTTCTTGAAAACAATTTTGGACAAATTTATACTCCATTTAAAAATAGCAAGTTTTAGTTAGGGCCAGTGACAGATAGAAAAGTAGCATAGGCTTCCAGAGTCTGTTAAGAGTCTTCTACAAAGGTTATGTATAAACAAATACTGTAATGCCAAAAAGAGCTGACTGAGATTAAAAGCCTTAACGGAGGATTGACATGACACAATCTTTAATTTCCATCTACAGCTGCAATTGTTGACATAATTTCAAAGGTATAAAACAAAAGAACTCATAAGAAACTGAAACCAGCTAAATGATTTAACCGTAATGCCTTTGTCACACCATGGTGTATCTTGCTTGCTTTGCTGTAACATATGGAGATATAGATCTATATCTGTAATTATAGATCTATATTTAGCAGTCTAAATGAACCCCACATGTTTTAAAATATCCCTAAGAGTTATGTAAATGTTGTGCCAATGGCTCTATGATGTAACTCTCATGCTTTGCTATGCAGATGCTCTGTCTACGCTAAGAAGATTTGCTAATGTAGTTTTCTGAATGCTGTAAATGGCTGATACAGCACAGAGTTGGTTGTGTGTTTTGACTGATTAAAGAACTGTTTCCTGATCACTTGGGGGCCCTCTAGTGGTTGAGTTGTTCAGCGGGTAAAATAAGAATTAAACACATAATTTTTCTCATTTTAAATGTTTCAAATGGAGCTAATGACATGAAATTCAAACCAGATGTCAGCAACAACCCCAGTAATCCACACAAGCAAAGAAATCAAAGTAAAAATAATCCACAAATGGAATTAAGGATAAGAAAATAGAATGACAAAGGAAATAAGTACTAAATACAGTCAAATCTATTAAATACATCTTCAAGTTGCTTTCTTGGGAACTTCAAGATGTATGAAGGAATTAGTTGCAATGCTCAGGTGTGATTTTCGGCACATTCTTCCACACAAATGTTTTCAAATCTTGAAGATTTATATTGGATACAAGTCAGGTGCTTGTATACATTCTAGCAGATTGGATTTTTTTTCTTTGAAACCAGTTAAGAGTTTCCTTGGCCTTGTGTTTGGGACTATTGCCTATCCACAAATCTTCAGATTTTTATCAAGGATGTCCTTATCCAATCCTCCAGTCATTCTTTACTCAATTATTTGCAGTCTGTCAATATCAAGTTAAAATAAAATGATAGCAAAAACAAATAAATAAACCTTTAGCTCTTTTAATTATCCAGAACTAATACCTCCAGTTTTCAACAAAATAATCTGACTAATAAGCTGCAGAAGCTAAAGTATGCAAATTAGGTTCAGATTTGGATTTTATTTTCAATTTAAACTTGATTTTGAATGTGAATTGAACTCTGCCATTTAAACCTACATTTTAACATGAAATTCTTTCATGGGATACTTTTAGGTGAAGCTAAATTCAGATATTGAACTCTATTTTTAAGCAAACGTGAAGGTTTTTTGTTTTTTCTCTCTCCTTTGTTGTCGTTTAAAGCCATCTGTCTTGCATATGAATGGTGCCAGTATTAATAAACCTGAACAGCTTTTATTATCATTTTAGTGGAATCCAGAGAGTGGTTAGCTATGAAAATCAATATATTGTTTATGTTCCAATCCAACAACACACAAAAGTGAAGAATTAACAAACTAACAGTTTTTCAACTATTTTAAAAAAGTCTAGTGCTCTATTTAATTCAGTGGACTCAAAACAGTCTGAATTTAGTTCTGTTATTATTTCTCACTTCATAAGTTAAAATGTGTTGTACCTAATATGTATCACATATTTACAGCACTATACACTAATATATATATAAACATGTATATCATTCCTACCTCTGGTCCCGGTGGTCCAGGTGGTCCTTGTGTCCCAATTTCTCCAATTCTACCCTTTAAAGCAAAATATATATAAAATATGTACATATATTTTTGTGTGTTAAACTTTTCTTTACTCTTTAGAATCAATTTCTTTTAATCGAGATCTGGTACAGCACAACTTACTCAGAACTTAAATAATTTATCATATCGAGTTTAATGCACATTTTTCACGAGTATTTTAGAAACATAAAATTAAGCTAATCAACCACATGATAAAGCTGAACATGACAATGTTCAAATGTAAATAAGGAGCACAGCTACATTCATATTCCTCTGACATTAGAGAACAAATAGACAGAACTGAACTCTGAGAAAAATGAACTGTGCTTTCCTCCGGCGGGAGATTGACGTTAGATTGTAAGTAAAGTGATTAAGTTTTTCATCACAGAAACAGAATAGAGGTTTCCATCATCAAACTAAATCCCTTAAATCTTCTCAAAACCTGGCTGAACATCAAGTCCTCTTTGTAGTAGTTACTCTTAGTGTTAGTCTATCCTACTATGCTGCTTTTTCAGTAGTGATCTTTCTGATTAGGTGTGATTAAGAAAACAGGTCAACAAACAAACCATGGATGTCCTGATCTGATCTCAGGTATTAGATTGAGATTCTCAGCATGGGTTTGGGAATCACATATAAAAGTCAACTTCTATAATTATGTCACCTGCTCTCCTATGAAGACACATGACTTTTGTTGCTTTTTTCAAGGGCAATTTCTAACCGTCACACATTATGTCTTACATAATGACTTCCCTAGTTTTGGGAAGTCCTTAGCCTCATTGCATAATTGCCTAAGTCATATTTTGGCCTGATCTCACAATATTGACCTCCTTACACTGCAATGTCACCCTGCCTAATTGCCAATGTCCTCAGCCTATCAGAACACTTGTTACATCCGAAACCCATATTTGCCTCAGTCTTTCCTTTGAATTAGGCTTAATTAGGCTTGCTTTGAGTTACAATTGCTTAAAAAAATGTTTCTTCTTGTTTCGTGAAACACCAAATTAGTGTTAGTCTAAGGGCTTAGGCACTTATGCTAGGAGACTAACAAATAATGCCCACAAGGAATTTGAGTGTGTTTCACCCAAAATATAATGTTTTTATATATGTGGCTGCTGTTCCCTGTCTAAGTCACTCACTGCTACACTTTTCACCAACACTACTAGATATTGGACAAAGATCATTTGTAACACTAGTTATGAAATTTGCATCTTCCTAACCAAAGCACTGTTAGTAGGTTTGTAGAAGTGGTCTGGTTTCATCTGGCTTCAGCATGTTTACATTGTTTTCATATTTGACACAATGACAGGATCTGCTATTATTTAGATAGAGTAATGAAATAAATCATATCTTGGGAGGTAGAAATACTGGAGCACATACATGGTATTCAATTGACTAACTTTAATAAAGTAATCGACTTGTATTACCAATATGACCAATATCTACTGTTAAATGAGTTGGATCAGTATTAAGGATAACATCATAATTAAAACATCTCTTAATTAAACTTCTGTTTCAAAAATGATTGTAGCCATGTCACCTTGTTCATCACATCTAAGCCAAACCAATAAAAACTGCTCCAAGTTATTATAAAATTGCCAGACTAAACATATTTCCTATCAGTTAATGAACTCTTGTTCCCATAGAGACCTGGAACTTACCGATGGTCCTGGTTTCCCTCTGGGCCCAGCAGGACCAGGAGGACCAGCAGCACCCTAAAACATACAAACACAATCATCTTCAACTGGTTTTGCTTTGTGTGCGATTGCAACATGCAGCAGAATCCAAGTCTGCATGTGTTATCTTATCTGATGGCCTTTGATAAGACTTTCATATTTTTAGGTTTTATATGTAATGTATATAAATATAAACAAATCAAAGCAGTTTCATTGCAGACATGTCATTGGATTTCATGTCTCAAAAATATATCATTTCCACTGAGTGGTATGATACGGGTCAGTGCGGTTGAGTACACTACTTTTTCAAAAGCAGCACAAACATCCACCTTGTACCGCACCATTCCTGGACCCCCTTCAGTTGTAGGTCCGTACAATGGTAGGGTTAGGGCGGAGCTACTGGTGTCACACATCACAGTGCTTTGACTGGAGGACAGAAAAACGTCACTGCTTGTGAAAAGGACAAGATATAGTGTGTCATGTTTGTCGTCGTCACATTAATATGATGCAACATCAGGCATTCGGCTTTAACTCCGCAGTGGAAACGCTCTCCTCAATACACCGGACCATCAAAAAGCACACCACACCACACTGACCAGGGCTGACACCCGCACGGCACAAGTATCACCTTGTGACAGAAGTCAAAGCAGTTTTAGAACTTGTCACGTCTTACCTTGTCACCTTGGTAGCCCATCTCTCCTGGCTCTCCCCTTTGACCCACTTCACCCTAGATTTTACAGTATCACACAAGATATAACACAACACTAACCTGTCATAGTAATCACAATACAATAGGTTAGAAATAAACTCTAACAAGGAATGTATGTACACTGCACTTGATGTTCTAGATTTTAAACTTTGATTATTTCAATCTTTAGGCATCCCACAAATGTATCTGAATACATATAACCGACTTGTTGCAAAAAGCTGCTAAAACACAAATAGTTTGCATAAAACCCATTTTTGGTTTTGACCTGGACAAATAATTCACTTCGACATCAGTTCTAGTTTGCTGCTCCAATCCCTCATCGCGTTTTTACTATTCTGGCCTTTTTGTCACAGTTTGGGGTAAAAGTTGTGTCTCAAACTGTCAACAGGTTAGTCACGACTGATGTAGTTACATGAACTGAGCTTGTGGAATATAACACACATATTCACAACAATAATATAAATATTTAAATCACCTTATCACCTTTCAATCCGGGCAGGCCGACGTGTCCTGCTGGACCCTGCAGCAAGAACAAGAAGAAAAAAAATATAAGAAAATAAAAAAGTTAGAAAATAAACAATCAATATTACAGTTGACATTGCGGTAATTGTTTAGCGTTTGCATATTATGTTTTTTGTTACTAATTCATCTCTTAGATCTTATCAGCTTTACCAAATTGGACTTTTTGAAGACATAGCACTTAAGTGACAGTGCATTCAGTTAATTATTTACTAGATCAAGCTACCTGAGGTCCCGCCATACCAGGCAGTCCTCGAGGTCCCTCTGGCCCTGGATCCCCCTGTTGGAAGAAGAAAATAACAGAATTTGCATTTTAAGAACTCTGGAAACTAAATTCACGTGCTTTTGATAAAGAAAAAAACAAAAAATCTTTTACTTCAACTCTTATGGTTACTCAAATGCAAACATTTTTTGAACCCAGAGAAATAAGCTGAGTTAATAATGTATCCATCTGTTCTGGATGAGCCTGTGGGCTTCCTTACTCACAACCCAAACATCTACACCAACCAACAGGTTTGGATTGAAAACAACCAGAGGCACATTGTGGGGGTCCACAAGGAAGAGAACGTGCTGTCAAAACATCTGCAACAATTGTTAGAAATAAAAACGATGCCATGACATTGATACTGAACCCTCCATCCTTTTTGGCATCTCTGTCTAGATAGTTTCAAATTATCAATCAACAAAGTTCTTACTCTGACATGATGGTACTGTCATAAAGTTATGTTTTTGTCATGGCTCATGCATGCTTTTAAATCGAGTCTCCAAATTTGATTTATAAATAGGCTAATTGGGTACCTTTATGAAACAAATGAAAACCTTAAAGTAGTTCTATGTTTCAAAAAATAACAGAGCTACCAATAAAGCACTGAAGAATTCAGGCATTGGTGTCTTGCATCTGAAACCTGAGAAAATCTCCCAGATTTCCATAATGATGACGGCAGTCTCCACTTTTAGTCTTTGGTGTGATAAACTATATGATCTAACTGTAGCTGCACCTTATTGTTAGTATTTTTTCACTAGTTATGAACTGGTTTTGCTTCAGAGACTCCTATGAAACACATATATATCTATATATTTGTTTCTGACTTCACCAGTGACTTCTCTATATTCTCAGTGTCAAACAGTTCGGCCTGTTTGTCCCATCTCAGTATCTCCTTGATGAATTGGTCTCGACTCTGTGACCTGAGGGCACATAACTGGACTTTGCTGAAGAGCAATGCATCATTGAAATATGCTTTCCCACTCATGTTGGTGCTAACTGTGCACTTCAGAACCAGCTGGCAACTTGTGCAGCTATGAAAGCAAAAAGAAAAAACAGCATCATTCAGTGTGTTTGGAATCTGCTGTCATGAATTATCTTTTTATAGTTTATTTTGATTCTGTCTGCTATAAATATCTTAAGCATTAAACTTGTTAGAGAGGAACGCTATGAAAACAATTTCTCCCTCATTCTATCTGCAGAAAGGGAGCTACAAATCGTTACAGTATGTTGTGGATGTTGACATAATTTTTTTGCTTAAAAACTAGAATTGTGCACACAAGGTTGAATTTATTCAGATAAATGCACATGAATAAAACTTCACCACCCCCACTAATATTCTGTCTTTTAGCAAACACGCTCATGAGTAGAGCTCACATTTTTGAGAACTCTGGATGTCTTCTGTCCAATCAGCCTGCAGGAAACCGTAACCCCAAACAACTTCATGATGCACATCATGAATCCTGGTTGTTATGAAGACTTGGTGAACCCAAAATCCCAATTTGTGTTGCTACCTTCTTCTGTCCTTTTTTAAATTCTAATTGTGCATTTTCATCCATCGTTCACCCAGTGGGAACGTCTACAGATCCCACTCAACATGAACTCTTGCTCTCATCTGTGAACTTGATGTCGAAAAATGTCCCAGGATTTTCACCTCCTTTTCTTTTCTCATGATGTATCTCTCTTGTGAAGAGCGCCTGCAGCAACAACCAAATCAACATGATGCTGCCACCCCCGAACTGCAGTTCCGTTAGTTTTCTCTCATTTGTGAGCTCCATCAGATTCCAGAACATGTATCCAAAATTAAGGTTGAATGCATGTTCAGAATGTAATTACTGACGGTTCTGTATATTGCTATTGGAGTAATGGCTTCTTCCTCACTGAGTGGCCTTTCAGTCCATGTTGGTACAGGAGTTGTTTTATGGTGTTTAATGTCACCCTCTCACCAACTTCAACCAGAATTTTCAGAATGTTTCTTGGTTTGATTTAATTTGACATTTTTCTTGTACTTCACAAATATGGCACAGGAATTTTAGTTTATGTAAGCTTCTAAATTTGACAAGATTAATGAAAAATGTACAAAAGACATTCTTCATCTTTTTTACAATTTTAGTAGTAAAAAAAACTATTTGTGTTTATCATAACTGACTTAAAACAGGAAAGTTTAGATTAATTTTATGTTAAACCATGAAAAAAAAGGGTTTTATACAATTTTATACAATGTAAGTTTCTGGTTTTGGTGGTGTCTTTCAATCTGAACTATAAAAATTTACCAATGTGAAGAAAACAAAACAAATATCAGACTCACCCTCAAACCAGGAAAGCCGGTAATACCAGAACCACCAGCAGGCCCCTGTTAAAACATCAGAGCACAAGACATTTTCAGAAATATTTTAAAAACATACATAGAGCATTAATCTCAAAGGATTTATTTTCCTGGATCACATATTTTCCTTTTGATTTCTGTTGCCACTAAGACCAATGAACAATAATAATAAAAACAGGTGCACCTGTTTTTATTGATAATTTTTGTTCTGTGCATTCAGACTCATGTTGGTCATTAACAAACATAAAGATAAGTGTGCACACTTTAAAGTGAACTTTACTTATTTTAAAACTACACTTTGGAAAATAAAAATACAAGATGATAAAGCAGAAATAGATTCTTAAACAAATGTGAATCCAGTCCAGTGAAATAATGAAGAAATAATGTTCAGTCCAGAACTTGGGTACTTCAGCAGGAAATCGAGAGAGTAAATGGAGTATTAAAGGAACATTTTACTTTTACAGCAATGTTTTCATTTCACTTGAGTTTTGTAATAAATACATTTTTTAATTCCAATCCACAGGCACTTCAAAGATTAGCGTTCTCACCTGGCTGCCATCTGGACCAGGTGGCCCCCTCTCCCCGACGTCTCCCACCACACCCTGTGGACGAAGCAGAAAATATAGCAGACGTAAAAATACAAATATTTACAAAGCAGGACACACTTTGTTTATCCCACTCGTTTGTGTAAATAACACTTTCAGTCCCAAATATATGAGACATAGACTTCTTCTGGACACTATGCAAAAAGGGAAAGACAAGTAAACAGGAAGATCATGTTTAAGATGAAAGTTTGAACTAAAACTATTTTAACTTAGTTGTTTAAAAATATATACATAAAACACATTAATATCCCAAACCCAGGAAATGCATTTGCACCTATTACAATGTACCAGTAATTATTTCCAAATTAAGCCCTAGAAAACCTGTGCGAACCAAAATACATCTATTTTAACACAGGTTACATTTGTGGATCTGAATCGCTCCACTAGTGTTACTAGGATGTGTTCACTTTAAGTCCAACAGATTTCCCAGACTAAAGTAGAGAGAACTCACCTGACCCACAAACATCTAAAAATAAATAAGTACAAGAAAATGATCAAAAACAAACTGTATTACGTGTCTTCCTTTTGGGCCAGGTTTTCCAACAGGACCAGGAATGCCCTAGAAAATAACACCAAGGAGTTAATCAAACCTTCCAAGGCACCCGACCCCCGAGTCCCTGCAGGAATAACCAACGGATGGATGGAAAACACATCACTTCTGCAGATATCCATTGAAGAAATGCTTCTTAGCAAAAGTCAAACATATGTAAATGTGCAACTCTGGAAAGTAAATTTACAGTAAAACTGAATTCTCTATATTTTTTTATTATTATATCATATATCATATTTTTTCCAAGTGAGCATTTGCTGTTTCTTTTCTATCTTAGAACCAGGAAATCTGGATTTACAGGCACAAATCAAACACAACACCTTGAATAAAACCCCACTATGTAATGTGTATGTAAACTGCTAATTTGATTAAGTTGAAGTATCTTGATATGGTTAAAAAGAAAAATCAATTACTCTATTATTCACATTATTATGCATATGGACAAGATTACATCAGTAAAGTTTTGCAGAAAAAGTCTTTAAAAGTTTGACAGATATAAGCAGATATTTACACCTAAAAATACACTTTGTGCTTTTTTATTTTGTGACATTAAATCAGAATAAAAATCTCCTGAATTAGGTCAGCTAGTATTACCAAAATCATCTATATTCACTAAATGCCAAACTAAAATTATTTTATCTTTCTTTAAATTCAGAGGTTTTGTGTATTCTTCCTCAAGCTTTTCAGAAAGTTTGGAGTTCTGTTCCTCCTTACGGATCAACTGGTTTTTCAGAATGCTGGTGCAGAGTGCAGGTTCAAGCTTCTCGCTGTCAGAACTTTGAACAAGCAGCCAGGCTGGTGCAGTTGGTAGAGCTGATGCATTGCAACAAGAAGGTCCTGGGTTCGCTTCCCGGCTCGGGGTCTTTCTGCATGGAGTTTGCATGTTCTCCCTGTGCGTGTGTGGGTTCTCTCCGGGTACTCCAGCTTCCTCCCACAATCCAAAAACATGACTGTGAGGTTAATTGGTTTCTCTAAATTGTCTTTAGAGTGTGTGTGTGCATGCATGATTGTTTGTTATGTCTGTCTCTGTGTTGCCCTGCAACAGACTGGCGACCTGTCCAGGGTGACCCCGCCTCTCGCCCAGAACGTTAGCTGGAGATAGGCACCAGGAACCCTCCTGACCCCAGTAAGGACAAGGGTGCAAGAAAATGGATGGATGGATGGATGGATGGATGGATGGATGGATGGATGGATGGATGGATGGATGGATGGATGGATGGATGGATGGATGGATGGATGGATGGATGGATGGAAGCTCCAGTCCAGCTACATCAAAGAAGTAGCTGCTAGCCTTTCATGTGGTCCTTTAAATATGCTGGTTTCTAACTCATATTCCTCTGTGTTGAAGGCCGGCCCAGTTGAGCATCACACCAAGGTAAAGACAGAAGGACACAGAGCTTTCATAACCATTGCCCCTACATGTGGAGACCCAGTGATCATTTTCCAAAAACTGCTCACACTCATCTCTTCAAGCTTTAAGCAAAATGTTTTGCTGCATTTTCTTTTATCGTTGGACTTTTTATCCTTTTCCTCCAAATATAACGATGCTTGTTAAAAAAAACAAAAACATCCATTTCACTTAATCCAAATATTAAGAACATCTGAAAGCATTTGCAAAAATGCAATCTGCGTTTTTTTATGTCCTGATTCCTTTTAATAGAAAATAATAGACGTACTTTCTCCCCTTCCAGCCCTGGTGGTCCAGCAACTCCAGGAGGCCCAATGAAACCCTAAAAAGAACAATTTGATATCATAACACTGGGACACATTATATGAATACTTTTAAACAGTTTTTAATTGGGAAAAAATTAAAACTAAACATTTTTATTGCAGAAATAAAATAAACCTGTTTTATATTAACAAAACACATTCTTTCAATTAAAATTTAATGATTTTTTTAAAAGCAATAAAATGTTGGTTTTACATCTGATGGCTAATGCCAAAAAGTAGTACGTATGAGGAAAGTCATTTTTTAACCCTGCAACAGTGCCTAACAGGGACAGTTATTCTGAGAAAGTGATACAGTTACAGAGGAACTGTCTCTTCCTGGACGTCCTCCGTAACATGTAGTGGGAAGCCTTTAAATCATCTGTAACGTTTCGTCTCCAAAGCACTTCAGGACTGTTTCCCAAAACTCTCTTTTATTTCTTTGTTAAAGGGAAAAGGAATAAAGAAGAAAAGCAAGAATATTTTGCTCCAGAGCTTTTTTTTTTTTTACATAATTTAGTTTAACAGACCATGAGCCCGTTAAACCCGATGATCCTCAGATTATTGCACAGTCATTATGAAGACTGTGCAATACGTAAAGCTTCAAAGTTAGGATACAGCTGCAGCCAACAGTGACTCATATGATCATAAAGTGTTTTGTGAAAGAACCCACATCACTGGGGCACAGCTTTTCACCTTGCAAACAAAAACAGTTATTGTTCCATTGGAATTCTCTGTGACGATTAAACACAAAGTCACAAAGAATCGTGAGCAGACATGGAAATTAAAGATATATTTCAACAAGTAAAAATCTAACAAGTGTGGTTTGTTTATGTATTTAGAACCCTTCAATCTATACTTTGTAAAATCCTGTTTTTTTGCAGCTGCAAGTCTTTTGGGGTATGTCTCCAGCGTTGTATGTCTATGAAACGTTTGCTCTTCGATTTGACTGGGCCATTCTTTCACTTGTATATTTTTATTCTGAACCATTCCATTGGACCAGCAGTTGTGTGTTTAAGTTTACTGTCCTGCTGGAAGGTGAACCTCTGTTCTAATCTCAAGTCTTCAGTGTCCTTTAACACATTTCCTTCAACAATTGTTCTGCATTTAACTCTACTGAGATAGCAATAGTATTAGCATTGTGCATAAAAATATTTATGTGCTAAATAAAGGATGTTACAAAGCAATATAAAATGTTTCTTTCCATTATATGCATTAAAACACAAATGAAATATTTGCACTGGTTTACAGAGATACAACTCCTCAGGAGTACTAATAAATATTGGCAACATTAATCCATTTTATTTGGAATAATAGCTGTATTAGATAATGAACACAGATTTACTCTGTGAGCTCCGACTTTCCCAATCGGAATTCCGACTTCGACTTCGTTCTTGTTGTGGGAAGTCAGAAAAACACATGATTATACAAAGATAGACTATAAGTTTGGAAGCTTATGAAGGTAATATGTTGCACTGAATATTATTTAGAGGTATCAGACTAAAGGAAACCTAATATAAATGCACTCCACACTTTCCAGATCATCAGGTATGCATGCATTCGTCACACTCCTTCCACTTGACACGGTACGTTGTGTTGGTCTGTTACAAAACGTTAAAGAGGTATGAATCGTTTTGCAATATACTGTAAACAAAAAGCTTCAGCAAAGGAAAATAATACATCATTGAAAGCAACACACAATGATTTGAAAAAACTGCTGCAAAGACATCATCTTTATTCTTCTCATGAGTGTGTCAGTGTGCTTCGAACTCGCCACGTCTCTTTCTCCTACACTGCAGCCTTATCAAAGCTCTTTCTGTCCTTTTCCCCATGCCAACCTCAGCCTGACACTGTAATCCCAGCTATCCTCTTTCTTCCAGTTGCAGTTTTCCACATAAAGTCCCTTTCTCTCACCAGCTCTGTTAGCCATCCCCTCTGTCAGCTTTCAGGCTTTCTCTAATCTATTTTTCCTCCATCCTCTTCTTCTCCCTCTATTTTCTTGTTTTTTTTGATGGGGGCATTCCTCTGTGAAGAATGAGCTACAGTTAGAAGAACAAGCGAGGCTTCAAAGTGACAACCCGATGTCACACTAGCCGTCACATGAGGACTCCCCGAAGGCGGTATGATGAAAATGCGAGTCTTATTCTGATCTTTCTCTATGGAGCAAAGTTAAGCACCTGACACCGTCTTGATCCTTTCAGGAAATGAAGTGTTTAATCCAAAGCTGCAGAAGAAAAGAGGGCAGAAAGGGAGCGGAAAGCTACTTACACGGACACCTTTAGGTCCGGGGCTACCTTGTGGCCCAACTAAGCCCTAAAAGAAAAACAAGGTTTGGATCAACAAGACACATTTCTGAAGAACAAGTGTTCTCATTATCAGAAAATGGCTTCATACACACTTATACAAAAGACTGCTGTTGTCAGCTGGATGAAAATCTGAGAGTATATCGGCATTCAAATCATTTAAATTAAAATCAACTGAGAGAACAGATGATATCAGGAAAGTTTTACTGTATAATGGATTCATGGAGAAACTTTTCTTGTGTTTTTCACTGCACCTGCCTGCCAGGGTAACCTGCAGCTCCAGACTCCCCGGGAGGTCCTGGTACGCCCTTGAGTAAGAAAAAGAGTGAGAACAAGAGAGAGAACGTGAATGAACAATGAAAGAGATTAGGTAGAACGGATGAACTGAAAGAGGAGAAACACAGGCTGCTGCTGCTGCTGTGTGCAAGAATAAAACACACACTGTTCAGTCCAGACAACACCGTCTGCTACCCTTGGCTTCCTGCAGAGCTCCAACCCGACCCGCCCCCTCTTACTGTCTTTTTTTCTTCTTAAAGTAACCTAATTTGTTAGCATTTTGGCATGCTGCAAGGTGTTTCCAGCAGGAAAAGTGGGATTTAAACTGAGGAAAAAAGAAAAGACCGACTGAGTTTTAAGAGTGTGCAAACATAAAAGTGTTTTCATGCATTTTTACTTAAATAATATCATCAAAAAGTATAGCTTGATATCAAATAAGGCTGCAGTTTAGCATCAGTAAGAAATACTGCCGCCTGGAGATGGGAGTAAGCAGCCACTTAAACCCAATGTTTTTGACCATTTCTGTGGAAAATTAACAATTGTGCTAACTCAAACTGTCTCAGTGCGAAGAAATGCAGGGAACTGTTTATTTTGCATGAATTTCATGATTGTGGAATTACAAAACCGAAGGGACTGAGTGGAATTGAGTCTGAATTAAAAATGATGACTTACTTGTTCCCCTGGTGGGCCGGGTGCGCCTTGATAACCCTTAGGACCCTTCAAATTAGAAGAAGAAAATATTTTCAGCATACTTTTAAAAAGAAAGACATCAGAAAACAGACTGCAGGTGTGTTCATCAAGAACTTCAGCAGCTTGTGAATATTTGTTTATGCAACACTGGAGTATATAGATGACATGAGTCAAGAAAACATTGTAGAAAATGCCAAAATTTGTACTAAATTATGGAGAAAAAAGTAAAAGAATATTAAACATAATACATTTCCAGCATAAAATAAATAAACAATAAATAAATGAAAAAAACTGCCAAATAAATAACTTTCATGTCGAGATATTTTTGAATCACAAGTATTAATGTCAGTCAAGTCTCTATATGTGTATTTTCTGTCCATTTATGTTTATGGTGTCATGCCAGGTTTTCTACAGACAATTAAAAAAAAATCATGACCCATTTTCAAATGCTCGTCTAATTTATAAGCTAATTTATAGTCTATGCCAATTATTTTGTTTGTCTAAAGAAAATCTGTATTTTCCTAACAAATGAAGTCTCTAGACCTTTAAAACAGCATTTTTAGTGACATAGTTTTGTTTTGGCTGCTACGGCTGTACCTCTATTTGCCACCTGCTCTGTGCTCAGAGCAGATGTGGATTAATCTGTCAGATTATCTAATCTGTTTGGAACCTTTATTTTGTTCTTTGACCTAATTGTCAACAAATAAACCATAATGATCAGTCTATTTCTGGAGTAATAAGAGCAACTTGTCATGTACGGCTTCAGATTCTGACACATGAATTTCATATTGAATTAAAAACACACATGGGGTCAAAGAGTACAGAGCCAGTTATTTCCTCTTAAATGACCTGATATGACACAGTGAGCGTGTTGGCTATGTTTGGTTTAATGATGGTAAACACCAGTATGGTCTTCCTACGGGTCAAACTTAGGGTCAAACTTAGATTATATCAGTTTGAGCCTAATATAATCAACATAGTTGAGAGGGGACATATAAAAGTTTCAGTAGTAGATTACTTAAACAGCTGTATTGGAAGGACCGTGAGCGGCACAAGAACCCACTATAATAACACAGCTGTCATCACGATCAGAACCGATCCGAAGTCAGGTGATCCCAGCCAAAAACAATTTCAACACTAAACCCGTTCAAGCCAGACACTGACCACACTCACAGTTAACAATCTGAGTCAGCTGTGCATAATGCATGTTGACACAAGTAAAATGTCTAAGTATGTGTGACGACATCTGGTCAAAATAAAATTCTGACTACTTATCGACTGAAACAAAGCGTAACTTAAACTTTGGCAACGTGCAAACAAATCCAATCAGTTCAATGCAATGTATGCAATATATGCCAGCTCCAAAGCAACACAAACAGAATTACAGTAGCCACAAATAAATTACTATGTGTTATCAAAACTGAATAGAGGGCATAAAAAGGCAATGTAAATATATTTTAATGTTGCAGTAATGGGCACGCAGCAATAATCTTCTACATAAAATATTTTAAGAAAATTTGGTAGTGATTGAACACCTGGGCTTTGACTAGACCTTTTGAGGACATATATATAAACTCCACCTTTGTCTAAGATCTTTTGTAGCTTCTGTCAGGTTTATTTGTGCATTAATTTGCGTTTAGCTCCTTCCACATGTTTGCCTTGTCTCATTTTGGCTAACAAGATTTGAAGTTGTGTTACACTTTTTTTCCATTTTGGATGAACAGAGCTCCTTAAAGTTTGTCATCTTGTTTTGAACTTCTCCATAGCTTTATTCCTGCTCTGTCAGGTGTTGCTCCTCGGTCTTACTGATGCTGATGGTTTGCTTTGGATTCTCTTCTTCTTTTGTAAAAACATTGCATATCTACATATGTACAAGAAAGAAAAAACTGCTGGTGATTTTCAGAGTGCTGATGGAATGGCAAACTTGGCAAAATAAAACTGGTTTTGAATCTAAAGTTTACAGATGTAAACAAAATTACCCAACAAATTTATGAATTTTATTTAAAAAATTTAAAATAATTTATCTTTCACTTCACAAAATGTACAACAATTTGTTGGCCTGACTCCCCAATAAAGTACACCAGTATGTGATTGTAATGTGGAAAAATGTAAGGGATATGAACACTTTTGAAGCTGTAAAATAAAAATAAAATTAGATTTTCATGACATAACGATATAAAGCTTTAAAATTGTATCATTCCAACTAAACCTCAATTGCAAGCACAAAGTTTCTTATTGATTCAAAGGCTGTTTTTGCTGCATGTATAGCAGTTCATGCTTTGCACACAACCAGAAACCCAGACGCATTTATTCCTACCGGTGGTCCTAGAAATCCTTTCGGTCCCGGTGAACCAGGTGGACCTCTGTCACCCTTAGGACACAAACACAGACACATTGCATAAAGTTAACAAATACATTAAAACCAAGTAAAAATGTAACCAACAGTGGAGGTTCCTTCAGTTATTTTTCAGTGTTAGTATTTATTTAAATGTTTCTTTTACGCAGTGCAGTTAGTTATGATTTACCTTTTTCTGTGATACTGCTTTAAGATGTTTGTTAATGTGGGTGCACACGTTTAGTAAACAACTTGCATATGTTTAGGTCGCTAATCGTTTTATTTATTATTTTCGTTGAGATTTATATTAGTGGCTGTGGGAGAGGACTACTTATGATGTAACACCAGGAAGTGGCTCTGGAGAAGCTACCAACGTCTTTAAGTTCAACCATTGAGAAACATTTTTAATGTTAGGATGTTTTAGTTTTCGTTTAGTGATTTGGATTAGTCGCCTCGGTTTAATGGTTGTTGGTCTTTGTCTCTTTTCCACTTCCCTCCTCATTTCTTGCAGAACAGCCTTTGTGAATAATTTCCCCTTAATGATCATTGTGAGAGAGTTTGTTGTCCTTAGTTAGACGTGTCTTAGATAATATTTTTTTATTATCTAAGAAACTTTTCCAGATTATTGATTTGCTTTCAATGGATTTTTGTTAATAATTTTGGAAAAAATATTTTTTTCTACCTCTGTATAAAGTTATATATTTGATAACATAAGTACTGCCACCAAATTAATTAAAGCAAATTATTTATAATCACAGACTACTTAAATGCTAAGAGTAAAAAAGAAAAAAAAAGAAAATAGAAAATAACACTAAAGCCAATGTTTCTCCATCTCTTGTATGTATTTTAAACATTGCTGCTTTTAATCAGAGTAACTGGGAATGATTTAAATAACAGAGAGAAGACCACAACCATGGAGATTAGAAAGACATTGTTAATGCAGTCAGTGATAATGAGAAAGACGAATGTTTTTTGGTTCCTAATTGTCAAATATCTAAAATGAGATAACAGCATGACTTTAAAGCAGCAGCATCTTGAGTGACCCATTTGTCTCTAACTGTCCTCTAGCAATGCACACTGTGGTCAATGGGAACCCCAAGTTTCATTTTCCATTGAGCATGATTTCATTAAAAACACTTATTTCCCCTTCAGTGCAGAAAAAGGCAGAATATGCACTACGTTAATATTTCTATATTTGGGTTTTATGTTTGAAATAACTCATTAATATGACATTGCAATGACACCTCATAAATACAGCACTAACATCTTGTTTGTAACTAAGTCAACTTTAACGTCTTGCTGTCCAGAAACTATTGCAAGGCAAAATAACTTCTAGTAATTTTTTATTCTTCTTTTTTGAAACATAACGTGTTGAACTTGATGGAATCAGGATGCATGTAATTAGTTCAAGATACTTAGCCGTGCTGCTCAGGAAAATCATTACTTTTATGGTGTTTGGATGAAAATGAAACGAGGATGGAGCGACGCAGTAAGAGAAAACAGCTGCAGTGACGCCACAGAGATCAGGGTTAGCAGCATGATTCAGAAATGTTAAATGAGGGAATAAGAAGTTCTTATAAAAATGAGAAAACACACACACACAAAAAAAATAACTGAAGTAGTAAAGCATCAAACAAAGTAGATACTTAACATGAAACAATGTGTTATAAATAAACATTTGCTGTTATTTTTAAGTGTCTGTGTTGGCTTGTTAAAAGGTTTACCTTGCATTATACTGTAGGGTAAGCTTGTTTTGGTTATGATAACGGATTAGTTAAAGTTAATATAAGTAACGGCCAATGTTGCAACTGAGTGACTTTATGATCCTAAGCGGAAAGCAGTTAAGCATTTTATGGGGTCACCGATGGCAACCAGATTCTAGGTGAAGGATCAGACAAACTCTTTATAGAGCTGTGATCCTGGACGTGGGTCACCTCCTCTAGAGAGCAGCTCTGGTGATGCCGTGGATGGAGGTTAGACATACTGGTGAGAACCTGATGACCTTTTCCCCAGGGAGCCAGTCAGGCACAGTCCAAAACGGAAACATGGGCTTATCACTGGTGATAGCGGTGGAAGTTCGTCCCTCAATCGGTGGGTTGTCTGTCCGCCGCTGTCGTTGCGTCCTTGTGCAAGATGTGCATGAATGGGTGAATAATTGAATGTAGTGTGAAGGTCTGACAATGGCCTTGACAAGTACGCGCCACTTTACTTGTGTGAGTGACCAAAGCGATGACCAAAGGCAGGGACCTTGGTGGCCTGATCATCAGCGATAGAAGCTACTTAAATCCTTTGGGTTGTAAATAAAATAATGTTGCTTCATTAGTACACATACACTTGAAGTAATAATAGATAGGACTGCAGTAGTATGTCAAATCTTGACTTGGAAAAATAAGTCAAGATTATTTCTCGGGTTAGGACTTTAAGTCAGATTCAGGTCTGGGCCTTTTTCTGGTGAAGCTGTTGATCTGGTTGTTTGCTTTTGTTCATCTTTGCACCAAATGCATTTATTCTTAATATCCATCAAAGATTTTTTTTTTACCTTTTGCCCTGGTGAAGCTTGGCCTGGAGAGAGACCCGGGTCTCCTTTTGGACCCTGGAACAGAAAAAAGGTTACGATGCCAATTGGTTTTGAGAAACAATGGGAAAAAGTTGAACACCAGAGGAACATTTTTGACCTTCACACACATTATAAAACTCCAACTACTGCAAATTTATGCAAAAAGATCCAATGAACCAATTTACCATAAAACTTGTCTCACAATTATTTCTACAAAGAAATGTACTGACATCTTCCAGGTGTTCAATGCCTGCTCTGAAATACCTGTGCTTATTTACTCCACATGTTTATTAGATCTCCTGCCTTTTAAACATATTTCCTTCCAGGGCTCAGAATTTCCACAAGAGCAATTTAACATCAACCAGATTTTGAGAATCATGTTACCACAGTTTGACGTTGTCCCAGCGAGGCATACAACCCAAAAACCAAAACTCTGTCCTGTTTGAACTGCAGTCAGCAACGCGTGAAGCCCGTTGCTAACTGGCTCTTTAACGACTAAAGTGGACTGTTTGAACATCTCATGCAGTCAGCCAACTCCTCTGCTGGTGTTCACAACAAATTTCAGTGAGTGATAGTCTCTCTAACCGAATCAAATCTAATCTCTAATCTCTTATCCCCTTTACTGCTTGAGTTCAGGGAGTCAGACTGACTCATCAACCAGTCACTAAAGTATTAAACAAACTTTTTATTCATCTTCATAAATGTGGGCATCCAGCTGGCAGGAACAGCCAGTCAGCAGGTGTAAGAGTATTGCACAATAACTGAGTGAAGCTGAGCCAAGTACGCCTAGTGAATCAAAAAAAGAGACTCAGAACAGAACAAAACCATCTAGCGCCGCTGCTTTAATTTACAGCATCTAAAACATCTCATTTAAATCTATGCTGCGTTTAAAACTAAAGGTGGCGATAAATCTGTTGAACAATGTTAGAGTGGAAGACCTACAGGTCTTTTACTTCTCTGCCTGCAGCATGGCTTGCTTCATATAGCACTGATTGCATGGTGCAGCTTCTCTGTGGCAGCCATCTAGGAAAACTGCTACCACAAACATCTGCTTGAGGCTACCCACATCCTTGCAGAGTTGTACCAACATATCTGTCCCCACACTGGAAGAAAGCTCACCAGACATGTTTCCTGCTTTTTTTTCTTCCTATTTATTTCATCAGCTGTGTGACTTAAAAGCTGAGACTGACATTATGCGTTGTGGGAAACCACACAAACCCACAATCAGGTCTACACCCCCTACCTTCTAGATGGTTTATATAGTCTATTCGGTCAACAAAGTTTTTCTTCTTTCCTGCCACACAATGATGACACATTGCCTCATTATCTCAGCTGCTAGCAACATCTGGCTGTATCTGGGTTAACTCCACTTGCACACAATCACTTCTCCTCAGAGAGCAGCATGTTGATCTCGTCAGTCGCCATAATTGAAGTCATTTGCACTACAATAAAAACTGTGTCTACATTTTTGTTAGAGTGAAGGATTTATGAGACATCCTTTGACATCACCACAATGTGGCCTAAGTCGTTAAGAACCATTGGCCTTATTGGGACCACTGTCATATTTTAGATGTATCTGCTCCAGTACACCATATTCTAATAATTCCTTTACATTCATCATGCCATCAAGTGTTGCAGAAGACTGATAATCACTGATAATCTGCTGTCTCGCAGCAGGAAAACACTCAAAACAAACAGAGGCACCAAGCTCCAGTCCTCATGGTCAGTGTCCTGCAACATTTTAATGTGTCCCTTGTCTGTTTGGATTAAATGGCAAAACTGAATGCAGTCAAGTGCTGTAGAGCTCTGCTAATGAGCTAATAATGGAATCAGGTGAGCTGAAGCAGAAATAAATCTAAATGTTTCAGGACAGCAGTCCTGGAGGACTAGAGTTTGAGGCCACTGAGCTAAAAGTGGAGGACAGTGGGTGCTGAGGAAAACCCACCAGCAACACAAGAGGGATTGTTCCTGCTGAGATCCACAAATACAATATACAAACTTAAGCAGAACAGAGAGAAAGCCTAAAACTGTGCATAGCAGGAATACATTTCCAACAAACTAGGTTATCATCTGACATTGTATTTGTCATAAATTTATATTGAATTTGTGCTGTAATATTTGTATGTTTCTGACAATAAAAAGTCAAAAATTTGTGAGAAAAAGTTACAGAAGTCCTGAAAGATAGATTTGGTAAATTTAAGAGATTTTTGTCTGGTTCTGCATCAACCTGGCTCTGACATCTGTGAGATCTTTGGAGAATACAAAGGCATCTGATTTCACAAAAACAATTTTTCTGTGTATTTCTTGTAGTGCTAGTGATTTACAGAAAAAAGCCGTTAATTTTTTATGTATCTATTTATCACATATACTTTACTTTATATTGTATGAATACTTCATTGTAGTGGAAGGGATTTCAGGCTTATTCATGTTTTCACACAGAGCAGTTCTCACCTTTGGCCCTGATGGTCCAGGATGTCCTGGTTTTCCATGAGGACCAGTTGGACCCTAAACCAAAATCAAAAGAAAAAAAAAATAACACGTTAATTCTTTTCATTATGTAGATGAAATCACCATGAGTGAGATATCATAGTTCTATTCAGAAGCTTTTTCATTGGATCACAATCAGTTATGGATCCAAAGTTAAACTGTTTTGAGGTTTTAAATAGGTACAATTTAAACATTTTTCGTGATGCCATTCTTTCATCTTAAAGGCTTATTTAATTTAATAATTGAGAAGTGACATGAGGTTTTCCCCCAGCTTTGTGAAGCACTAATTATCACAAAGAAATAATGGGAAAAAAGGCTGCAACACTTTTCACTTGCAAATAACACTGACAACAGCAAATAACTCTGTTAACAGCAAATAACACTGATAATAGTAAATAACACCAATAACAGCTAATAACACTGATAACTAACACTAATAAGTAAATAACACCAATAACAGCTAATAACACTGATAACAGTAAATAACACTATTGACAACAGTGTGAAAACCTAACCTGTTTCATCGTTTATCATTACAACCTCCGTTTGTTAGGAAAGATGCTGGGTTTGGAAATATTGGCTACATTTTTGTGAGACTACAGAAGCACACTGCTATAGCATACTACATTTTATTTTTGTTTTAAAATAGCTAAACTCTGTTTTACCATAACTGTTATCTCACACAGTAGAGTGAGCTTGACTCTCCTCCCAGCATAAACAATAACAGATTGCTCTTTATTCTTATATATTCCAACACAAAACTCTTGAATAAAAAATAACCCCACAAAATTCTGATCTGTGCATGTCTCAGTACAAGAGCATGTCTCAGATGTAACCCAAAACACAAAGGTTATAGAAACTAGATTATAAAATCTAGAGCAAGAATTAAAATAGTTCTGCAGACCAATCCAGTAAAATTGAGACAATAACTCATTCTATCCCGTTTTGACTAATTAAAAGTAAACTACAGCGAGTCTGCTCCTCATCACAGAGGCCCACATCAAGTAGTTCGCAGTGATTCATAGATCAAACTAGATCATTTTTACAATCAGACATCAGAGTCAGCCACAACACACTTAATAGCTTTTCACTACAGATCTCAAGCTACTCTCTGGTTCTACTTTATGACGTAGCCTTTGGGGCTTAAGGTAGGCTTTGTAGGAGCCAAGTTATTTATTTGTTTTTAGTAGTAGACATGCTTTCCTGTCTGCCAGCCTCTCTCCCTTCAAGGCTTTTTTTGCTTTTTAAGCAGCATTACAGAGATGCTTATACACTGTAGAGATTTACAGAAAATTCCTTCTGATAAATGATCCGCGAAGAAGATATTATGTGAGGAAGAGCAGCAACCAGAAAACCAGAAGTGATCGTATTAAAAGACATCTACGGTTCCACGTAACCTATCCATGCAACACTGTGTTGTGTTTGGTTTCCAGAAGACCCTCAGGGCTCACAGCTTTATTGCAGCATTGCATCATGACAGCCTTGGCAGTTGCTTAAAGAGAAGTCTGAAGATCAGAGTGAAGATGTATCTAGTTTAAGTGCAGCTGCTGGTTGCAGCTGGTACAGTGTAGTTGTTTTAATGTTGATGCTCAGGAGTAGTTTCCTGATTTACGTTACTTATTTCATCCTAATGAGCTTAAAAAGCTTCCTAACCACTGTCACTAAAAACAGAAGCATGTGTTGGGAACTCTGTCTAAAAAAAGGACGTTTTTTTATAAATAATATGTTAAACTCTTGAAATACAGTGCTGCATTCTTTTGGATAGTAGGGTTTGAGCCTTACATATTGTTATTTGCTTCCATGTGTTTACATTTTTTCCTGTAAAATAAGCAGCTGGAAGAAACAGCCCTGCCTAAGCAAATAAAAACACACACACACACACACATCTGCTCCGACTGATCTGATTTGCCAGCTCCAAATCAGCTCAGCATACTGCTGCAATTCAAAATACCAGAAGAGTCTGTACTAAATCAGTGTGCAACCCTCAGGTTAGGAAAACCGCAACATTAACCTCAGCATGCAAAAAAAAGCAAAAACTATGTTTACAGTAAAACATTTAAATTGCAACATATTTAATCCAACACTTATGCTTTTTTGTAATATATTGCTTTACCTAGAGACAAAAATACAGAATTCACCTTTAACATATTTTGATTGCATAATGATGGAAAAAAATCTTGCATATCTGGATGTCAGTAAGCTTCAACCTGCAGGATGAATTACATCCACTTTACACATTGTTGGCAGTTTGCCATCATAAATGCATGAGTGACTCACCCTTGAACCTCTCTTTCCCGTAGGACCAGGTAAACCAGGAGGACCAGGAGGACCCTAAACCCAGGAGACACAGGGATAGGGAAAGATCGAGACAGTTAGAAAGAAACATCAATAGAAAAAGGGAGTGAGCGGGAAAAAAAAGAAAGATGAGACAGTGTGTGTTAATGGCAAGCGATAACATGTAGTCCTGCAGCCCAGGACTCCTCTGTGATGAGCATGTTCAACATTCATGCAAGAAATGAATGTTAGTGAATGTTAACTTTTTGTCACCTTGCAACCGTTTACACCAATGTATTTTATTTTGATTGTAAAACCATAAGCAACCCAAACCGTTTAGATTTTATTGTGTAACAAAATGTGAAAACAATACATCTTTTTCATTTCACCTCACTATTATGTACTAACTTATGTTGGTCTATCCCATAATTTCCATGTTAAATACATTAATGTTTGTGATTGAAGCAAAATAAAAGCTAAAAAAGATTACCTTTACAAGGTGTATACATAAAGTCATATTAATACTCTTTATGTTTGTGTTACTTCTGGCAGTTCAAATGGATTTCCCCAAGTTCTGTCCTGATGTAGACGTTTGAACTACTAATCTTCTAATGTAGTACATCCCCAATATAAAGTACAGAAAGAGAAAAAAGGGGGAAAACAATGTCCCTATGATGTTGTATATGTTATATTTTAATGTTAAGTTGATATTTAAAGTTTTGCACAAGCTAGTAAATCTAACAAGTTCCACTTGTGCATTCACAGTATTAGTCAGCGTGGTGAATGATCACTACAGGGACATCAGTAAAGAAACAGCTGTTTGTTCCTCCAAACTCCCACATGCAGAGAAATGGAAACAGTGAATCTTCACTACGCCTACACAACAGTGCAGGCCAGAGAAACAGAAACTCTCACATGGTCAAAACATAACTATTTGAATCTGTTTAATTTGATTAAATCTTCCAATTTATTGAATTTTCATGTCTAAGGAGAGACAATAAGCCGTTTCTTTTTTTCCCACGCTTTGAACCATTCGGCTTATGGCCCGGTGCGGCTTTTCTGTGGATTTTTCTTCAACCACCAGGGGGCTCTCTAGCAGGAAGTGAATCATTGTAAGTCAAAATTCGAAATCAAAGAAGAAAGCGCTAACTGTCATTTAGCACATGCTAGCAGCATGAGCAGCTGGGGTCTGAGTTTGAAAACATTTCAAACTTAGACCCCTCATCATGGAAACCACATGAAGAAGTTTATATGATGCTGCTTTTAAATTGAAGGCCATCGATCTGGCAGTACGGATCGATAGCCGCTGCACTGAGCTCTGCGTGAACCAATCCATGGTTCGGCGTTGGAGACGCAGAGCTGCGGGCTTAACAGCAGATTTATGCGTCCTTGTGGAAAACCGAGAGCGACGGAGCTACCGGCCGCTTATAGCCCAGTGCGGCTTATATATGTACGTTTCCAGTTTATTTGAAAAACTTTGTGCGCTCTATAGTCCAGTGAATACGGTATATACTGTGGTACATGCAAATTTAGGTTTTATTATTATTTACTGGTGTGGAAAGCAACAAATTCAATCTTCCTTAAGTCTATTAAGAGTTTTCCATTGATGATGACTAAGTAGTTGCTAGCTTCTCAGAAAGCTAGCAACTACTTAGACCCTTATCTGGGTCCAAACTGGACTTATGCATTCACAGTAGGAAAGACCCAAGGAAGTATCGGAATCAAAATTAAAAATTTACATAAGAAATATTGTCAAATTACATAATTATAACATTCAAAAATTGTTACAAAAGTGCAAGTTACTAGAATTGAAAGTCTGGAAAAAAAAATACTGATCATTATACGAAAGGAAATTGTATTAGATGGTCATTAATATCCCAGAAACCACAAGGTCAAATTCTTCCCACAGACTAAAAAGCTGTTGGAACAAAAAAAGGCCTCCAAGACAAAAATAATCACTGCTGCAGAACCGAAAGTACATGTAGGAAACCGGTTTCTCTCTATTTAGTTTTTCTGAAATGCAGAGACAGCACTAGTCAAAAAAAGAAAAACTAAAAATTAAACAAACAAGACCAGTTACTATATATTTATCGAAAACTACTATTTGCAGCTGTAAGACCACACCAAGCACATCCCAAAGGTGAAACGATTAAAGTCCTTCAAAACAAAACAAAATGTCTCAAAGACAAAATGGTAGTGATCCTTATATTTTTCCTATATGATGCTACTTTAAGCAGAAGAAAGAAACTCTATTCTGGGGAAATCCTGAAATTTACAGATCTAAAACAGAACACGAGTTTGTCAACTCTTGTGTTGACAAAGGACAACATAAACATTACGAGGAAAATATACAGCGCACAGGAAGAAGCAAGCTTCAACTATGTGCAAGGTTCCTTGACTGAACTGGAATGTATTCAGATTAAATCCTCCAAATGTATCATTTATATGGGCACAAAATCAGTTAATCCGATCATGATGAGTGTTAACATGCACCAGGCTTCACTAAGAACAGAATCGCTGACCTGCCCCGAATTGTAAAACCTCCCTAAGAAAACACAGAGGAAGTAGTTGTAGTTCCGTCTGTGCTGAACATAAAAACAAACGCAGTAGTGTGATCGTTCAGTGTTTTCTGAGTGCCCAGAATGGATCCACACCAGGTTCTAATAACAGCAGAGACATTACTGAACTCCATAATGAAGCTGCAAGCTTAGCAGCACATGCTGTTGGTCTTCCTGCTTCGCAGGATGACAGAGCATAAGGAAATGAACATCCTTCAAAGCTCTGTGTTCTCTGTCCACCAAAGGCATATGGCACATATTTGCAGTCAGGTCAGTTTGTTCCAATCAAAGCAAGTGTTTACATGCACACTACTCAAATGATCAATCAGCATAAACTGCCTCACTCATCGGATTACAATTCATTCCAATCTAGCTGATTCTGATCAGAATATTCCATGTGGCATCTACAAGACATATGTAGCCGTTTATTCCAATCACTTGTGTCCATATGCCTTCTGTGCTTTAGAAGGGACGCTAACAGACCAGAATACAATTATAGGGAGGGAATATGCATATTGGTGTTCTTGTAAGAGTAGATTCCTTCAAAAGTGTGAAATGTTTCCACTTCAGCACACTTTCAAGAGGAAACCGCTGACCTTCAGCTAACGCAACAATCATAACATGCCTGCAGCTAAACTGTTAGAGTAGCTAAGACATACAAGACACTATTACAGGAAAATCATACAAGATCTGGGATCAATATCACTTAAATCCTCTAAGGAACATTTCAGGTAACATTGATTTAAACTATGCTTCTCAATAGAGCTGCATTCAAGCTTCATGCATTCAATTCAGAATAATAATGCATTTAAAATCGCTATCACAATTTTCAGAAATAGTACCACACAATATAATAGTGTCCTCATACTGTGCAGCCATATTTTCAAATAGTATATTTGGGCACTTGTAGGGACAAAGACCTTCATTTATGGAGACATGTCCTGCGGTGTGATGACACTAAAGTGAAACTGTTGACCATAATGACCATCATTGGTTGAAAAAGAGGGGGTTGCTGGTAAACCTGGGAACACCATCCAAATGATGAAGCATGGAAGTGGCAGAATCATGTTGAGGGGCTCCTTTGCTGTGATGTTGCTACACTTCATAAAATAGAAAGCCTCATGAGGAAAGAACATTTCTTGGGAATACTGAAACAATTTCAAAAGACATCAGCCAGGAACTTAAAGATGGTCCTCCAAATGGACAATAACTGTAAAAATATGAATAAAGTGACTTAAGGACTACAAAGTCAGCATTTTGCCCTGACATCAATGCTTTAGAGACAGCAAAGAACAAATGTGTGCATCATTTTATTTGGATGTATCTAAATATACATTTCTGGCTTCAACTGTAGCTCTGCCTTTGTAACATATGGAAAAAAGATTGTGCTTGAGATAAACACTAGGATCAGATTGCTATACCAGTGGCTACACAATTATGCTACATGGGCTTTAATGCCCAAAGGTCCATCATCAAGCAAAAAGCCTGCTAAAGCCTGAGGGATAGGCAGACATCAGGGTTGATGTACTCCAGCTGTTAGATTCATATCTGCTTAGATACACCTGTTTCAAATAACAATAACATTAGCAAGACGCAAGATTCAAACATGTTGTGCTTGAGATTCATCTAGAAGTTGATGGACGGGTCGTTGGGAAGTGGAGTTCAGAAAAAATCTGATTTTACACCATTCAAATCCCAGGGGTAATCCAGATTATGGGGCTGACTGTCCAATAAAAGCATTTCTGGAAGTTTTATTTCCTCTGGGGAGGCAACTTTAAATGAGTCCTCAAGGTTCTCCCGAGGCTAAGACGAACTCCAGAAAAACTGATTAGAGAACATTATTAAACCAGTCAGTAGCATTTCTGCCAGAGCTATCAGTTCATCCTTCAACTACATAACAAGCCATTGCATTTTTATGGGATTTATTCTAATGTTAATCACAGTTTGCTCATCTGTCATAGTTGCAAATCCTAAGTGCTATTACACATGAAAAATGACAAGTGCTTTGAGTTTCCTCACATTTTAAGAACTGCACTATGATAGTTAAACATCCTTAAGGTATCATTTTGTTTATTTTAGAAAGTCATATCACAATAAGAATTTGATTGTCTTAAACCAATTTAGGTTTTCTTGCATTTTGTGCTCAATGCAGAGGAAAAAACCAAACTCTACAAAATCCCAAAATGTATACATCACACATTCATTCACTTACCGGAGGACCTGGCTCTCCTTTGGGACCAATTAAACCATCTTCATACTCATAAAAGATGTTTGGGTCCTCATATCCATAATCGTATCCTCCATAGTCTGTGTCTTCATAGCTGCCATCCAAAGCAAGGTGTTCTGCAGTGTCCACCTGGTTTTCCCTGTACAAAGTAGTGCCCTTGGCTTTCAAACGAGACTCCGGACCTTGATGAGTTTGTCGATGCCTGAGGCCAGAGTCCCTGAAGGAGTTCCTGAGTCCTTCTTTCCCCCCACTTTGCCGAGCTGGAAAAGTAACAGCTGCAGAAGCTTCAAAACCATGTAGATCTTCTGAAATGCTCTCTTCCTCTGTACTGTTCTCCGAGTGATCCGCTTCTACCCTGGGTTGACTATGTTTGGCCAACTCATTTGAAGTGGTGATCCATCTGCTGTGAGTAATGTCTGATGCTTGCCCACTCAGAGTTGTTTGTGTATAGGAATCGTCTTTTTGCTTAGGCTCAAGCAAAATCGGGGTCGAGAAGGTTGACGGTTTCAGTGTGAAAATGTGGCTTTGTTCTCTTGGATGTAGTTGTGTCACTGGGCTCAGAGTTGAAGACTGTGTGTCAACTTGACTACGTGTTAACAGTTTGTCAGCTGTTGTAAATGTATTAGAAACTTGATGTGTAGCTGCTACTCCAAAAGTTGTCATTGTCGAAGGGGAAGAAGGATGGTCATTAGCCTCAAAATCCAAACTAGAATATGACAAAGGTGATCGAAAAGTGTCGGCCAGCCGGCATTGTTTTTTAAGGTATTTGCAGTAGTGTGCAGCAGCTTGAGCTGAGGGATAGATATCTAGCTGGCAGACTTGACCAAGAAACTGAGCTGCCCTTGAGCTCATCCTACCCAAAGTAAAGAGATTGCCAGATTCTCCCAATCTGTGTGACCTCCCCAAGGTCTGCTCTCGCTGCTGCACTGCTCCACAGTCCTCGTAGAAGGACACTGAACGTGCTCGAACACCAACAGCAAAAGCATGCTGCTGTCCATCCTCCCAGTTGTGGGTGAAGTAGCTGGAGGACTTCTCTGCAGTGTAGACTACTACCTTTCGTGGCAGCAGCTGAATGCCAAAACGCAGTCTGTCGCTGTCATCTTTAACACTAAAAACAAAAGCATTGTTGGCTCGCCAGGAGCTCAGACTAATCACAAAAGAAAACTCAACTCCAAACCCTGAATGGAACAGACTGCTTGCTGGGATCTCATAGAGGGAGTTTGTGTCGAAAACCACCCCATAGCCAGGAACTGGGATACTCGAAGGCAGAGGGACATCGGTGTGAGGCGAGTCTGTCCTCTGGTAGGGATCGTCTGTTCTGCTTTGATTTGTAAGCCCCAGTTGATAGAGAATATCCACTCCTGTTGGGAAGAAAAGAAACTGGTAAGCTTTATATGACCAGACTCTGCTTAAAGCTATTGTTACATCATGCAAATTAAAGAGGAAAATAATAATGGACGTCTTCAGAGCCTATAATTAAAGTGCCAGACATGCTGTGTTCCAGAAGATCTTTGCAGAATAAACTTCATTAGGTGACAGTGTTTTCTAAACTATCCTGGTTGTGGTTCAGTCTTTTCTTTTTACTTAAGAAGCATTTGTAATAACGGTACTGTGTGGAAACAAAACTGTGGCGGTATGCCAAGATTTTATAAAGACATGTTTACACAACTGCTAATACTTAGTATTCCTGTTTTTAAAGTCAATTCAAAGGTACCATAGAAAGGATCAGAGCATCCAGACTTTTCTCTGGCTGTAGATACAGCCAGGCTGTATCTATGGACTAGCTAGTCTTTAGCATAGCTAGGTATCTATGCCAGGTATCTATGGACTAGCTAGTGTTTAGCATGGCTAGTCTCTATGCTAAAGAGTAGCATATTGTATGCTAGTCTTTCCCCACCTGTTGCCCTCTACTGCTGGTTATCCCACCATAAAAAGGCTGCAATGTGTGAATTTCTTGTAAAGTATCTTTAAAATCCCTTTGCGGGTGTTGTCTGATGTCATTTCCTTCCATTTCATTACTGCTGCATGTGTGGCAATTTGGTAAAGCGGGCAGCCTATTTACAGATGGTGTTAGTCCTTGAAGGTCCCATCCAGTCACCAGGGATTGCTTACTGACCTGGAGACCTTCGATTCATGTCTCACTAAAGCATTTCCTGTCACAGACCTTTCAATCACCAATTTTCTTTTATTAAACATGTCTATTAAAGTAGTTGGACACATCTGACTGGAAATGTTCCCAAACCATGGACAGTGCAATTAAAATAAAAATACAGCCATACTTATGGCAAGACAATCTTGAAGTTACAAGAAGTATGTGTACTAAGCAACTGACTTTAACTGCAACTTGTCTTACTCAGTCAGGACCAGAATGGAAAACAAGGATGATTTTCTGAACAATAAAGACGTTAAAACATTTAGCAGGTGTTTATTTTGTGTGTTTTTTTTTTCTAAATACTCTGCAATAAATTCAAAATTGTTCTCAATTATGGCATAAGTGCAATCATCTCAATTTTTTACATTCTTTGTGCACTAGTTGGAATAATTGTTGCTTTTGTTTGAAATAAATGAGTGAGATCTTAAGCAATTTTATTGGTTTTATAAAGCCTGCATACTAGTTCCTGCCAAACACTGGCAACAAGTTTTGTTCATTCTGTTACCATTTAAATACATTGACCAATATTATTTTTACACCGTGCTAACAGGTGATTCAGGATCTAAGACATGTCTTATATTACGTTTCTGGATTGTGATCAACCACAGTGCTATTAATACAGCTTCTCACAGACACTCATGACCCCATTTCTGCTTTTCCTCAACAGGATGAACACAGCTGCACACCAGATGAATGGCAAGAACCTGGAATGCATGAGACAGCGCAAGGATCCAAAGAACCAGCCTTTAAAGTTTATTAAAACAATCTGTAATCAGATATGTATTAAAAAAACTACTTGTTCATTCTTTTTCTACTTCAAATGTAGGGAGAATTTACGCTAAATATGTCAAAGGTGATACACAGTTTGGCAAAAGCCCCAAAAAGCAAAACAAATGACAGGTTTGCTGTTCAGTTTTGGCACTGAGAAAAGAACAATACACAGATCTCCCACTGAAAGCACAATGGACCATAACTCAAGTTAAACTAAACATTGCTCCAGAAATAAATATAATAAATTCCAATGTTATTAAGAACCAATATGAGCAACAACAGACATACCAAGTATAAGGTGTGATTGATGTAACATTGGAGTCTCTGTATGTTGGTGTGTTTGACACAAAAATACAGCATGAGGGGATGAGAATACAGAGAACATTTTAGTCCCATGATGCTTTTAGGTATTTGTGTTTTTGCTGGATTACGGCCTGCCGTAGTTTGTCGTAGTTTTCAACATACCTCCTGAAGAATCCCAGCCCACACTTCTTTGCCAAAAGCCCCAATTTCCATCAGATTTGACAGCTTTCTGGCCTGGCCTTTCGATTTTAGTTCCCACAGATTTTTTTGTTGGATTCAAGTCAGAACTTTGTGCAGGGCAGTTAATGACATAAACTTCTGATGGAGGTTCTTCACTAATTTTAACGTTTTGGGCAATGATTATTTTGGAAGAGTGTGGAGTGTGGAGAAGCATGTTATGCGCCATTAGCTGCATACTTCGTCTGGCTTGAAGTTTTTCTTAGTCTGCTACCTTCTTTATTCCTGTGATTGTCACCCTGAACTCTGCAATTCCTCACTATATTAGTGTCTTGGCAGCAGCTCTGTGGTTTTCATAGACTTCTGTCAGAAGTTTGCTTCCTAGTGCCTTTAAAATCTTCTACTTCCTAACCTTGCCAGGTTTATTCTACATGACAGCTCTCTTTAGATATCTTTATTCCAGAGTGCTTGCTTTCAGTGTGATATCACTGTGACATAACTGTAACCTGTTAACCTAAAAGTAAAGAAATTGTTCTTTTTTACCATGTGTTTATGCAACAACTTATTGCATAACTTTGATTCAATCTTCCAATCAACTTCAAGCATTTCCACTATGTCTCATCATAACAATGGTGTATTCATTTTATCCCCAGTCTCATGGTGCTGTTTTAGAAAGAACAGTTTCTAACAAACCTCTGAAAACTTTCAGAGCTGTAACATTTATGCGGTGTAGAAATGCACAGATGTTTACTGAGTGCATTCTTAAGGGTTTTGGTTATATAATATTTTATTTTGAAATATCAGAAAAAGTTCAAGGGCTGCCCCTACTTTTGTTTGTCCTCTGTGTTTGATGAGGGCAGAAAATAACTCAGTTTGACTGACTTCAGCAGCAGGGGAAGACACAAAACAGAGGAAGTACAATAAACAGAAGAGAGACACGGGGAACAATGTTTCACATGGGAAAATGTCCCACAGCACAGATCTCTATCTGTTTGTCACACCACAAATCAGACCTTAGTTTTAAACCTTTATCTAACCAGGTGAGATGTTAATAAATTCTTATTTAAAATAAGAATTTACTCAGGGTATCTTTGCCTGTTGGCAACTTCAGACAAGATCCCAATTAACCTGTCTCAGCCTTCAAGACAGGCTGCCTCTGCACTGTGTGCATTCCTCCACCCTGCATTATGATGGATTGATTTTTCCTGGCGTGGGATCATCTGATTTACAGTAGATATGAGGGGAATTGACAATGCACGATGGAAAAATCTGAACCCTTGAGGCATTCCAGTCAGTCACTGAGAGGAGCAGTAAAGACTGAACACAAACGTAAAGCTTTGACTTCACTTACATCCAACTTATCACTTTACTTACACTGTATGTGCAATTACTGAATCCACTTACTAAAATTAAATTAAAATGCAATTCTTTTTTTTGTAAATCCAAATCTCCTCTCCTTTCAGGAAAAATATTTTCATTAAAAGCTCATGAAAAGAGGAGAATTGTTGAGACAGTTTAGAAATTTCTGAAGCAAATTAACAATAATAGTCATTATATGGGTGGATAAAAGTCACTAAACAAAAGCACAAGCAAGCTAGTTATGTTTGCCATAAAAACCAGTAATAAAAATGACAGGAAGTGGTCCTGTGGATTTTAATTTTACCACATTTGTAACTGCATAATAAGCTCTGGGCCTGAGTTGTTCTGTTTTACCTTGAGCAGAGTAGTTGTCTTCTGCAGAGAGTATTGCTGAGCATACTGACAGGAGCAGGAGCAGGAGAAAGTTCCACCTACAAGAGCAAATAATAATATGCAACTATTACAGATTAGCATGATAAAAACAAACAATTACATGTTAAATATATATGAAAAAATGCACCAGTTATTGCATAAAACTCCAAATTCTGGAATATTTTATATCTTCTGTAAATCCTGAAATCTGTTACACATGTGTCTTCCACTGAAGCAAACAAGAAAAACAGATTTGTTTTCTTAGGCCACAAGAAAACAAATCAGGTCTAAGAAAGTGCCTTTTGTCAAATGTGCACTAAGAAATGCACTCTTTGGTGCAGATGCTGATACTGAGAGAAGAAAGCTAAGCTAGCTTCTACCAGAATCAAAGTGTTTTACATGAAGTCGTTATTATTTCAAAAACAATAATGAAAAGCCATAATTTCTATGGCATATTGAGAAATGTCTGTCATTCATTCAGTTTGCAACAAAGAATGATACTTACCGCAATTAATTAAAAATCTGCTCTTTTAAAATCTCAGTTTAGGAATCTATCATTTCTAGGAAAATCTGAAATTAATGGCAGTCACTTGCACTTACATATTCAATGAAGTTTTATTTTGAGATATTCAATTGTGCTCTGTGGAGATTTGCTCATTCTGCAGTTCCTATAGACTTTTAATGTAAATAAAGAAAGCAGACACATCTGCAGTCAGTCAGTGAGACTGATTGCTGTTTTTGCTGTTGACGTGTTTAATTAGCAATTTTTAAAAGTCATTTCTGTTTAAATGCTGTCCTTACAGAGCTTTGCTTTATGATCATGGAGCGCAAATCAATTATGGATAAACATCTTTTAATGTGAAAACCATAGTAAGAAAGTGTCCAGATTTTAAAAAGGTATCAGACGCTGGCAAATTATAAGCAGAAGACTTTGAAAAAGTAACAAACAAAACTGTCAAATGCTAAAGCATCAGAGCAGAAAATAAATGGCATGCATGCCTTGAAACTTAGAATGAATAATAAAAGAAATCAAAACCCGTTTGTACTGGAAGCAGGAAATCCAGGAATGTTTGTTTAGAGCTGATCAAACAGGACTTATAAAAGCATTTCTAGCAGAAACTAACATGTCTCACATAGTTATTTAGAGAACAGAGCTGGGTGTCAAGTAAAACTGAGAACTGTACTTCAGTGACATCACCGCAGTCTCAGTTTTCATTTTTATTATCTGTATATTATTGACAAAGACCACATTTCAGAATCCATAGTTGTATGCAAATGAAATGAAAGATTGACAAAATATGACAATAAGCTACCTGCAGTTCTTAAAAAGTAACCCATCTTCTCTGTCGGCATTTAAATTTGACATTTTTAGAATATGCAGCCGAGAGCCATGCAGTGAACATCACTGCCTCATGTTTTATTGTTTCCAGGCTGAGATGGACTCTTCCTCCAAAGTTTTTGTTGCTTATTACACACTTAGTGCTTTTAATTTAATAAAAAAAAACACATCAAAGAGAAAAACAAAAACGCAACTAAAATTTAATAGGACAAGTGTTTATCCAGTCCTTAAAGTTAAGGTTGTAAAAAACACTTTGCTTTTTAATCTTTAAAATGCCTTTCAGGGCAGCACCAGGCTTTCTATTTCTGTTTAGCTGCACTGTCTTTTACTGTCTACATGAAGACACACATCTGAACACTAAATACCTGGGGGGAAACATCTGTACCGAGGCAGAAATCGAATCACTATGAATAATGCATGAGTCTACTTGTTAGTGGGACAGCATTCTGTGGTGGAAGGAGCCATGCAGAATGTGTGAAGATTTTAAAAGATGACTGAGCATTAATCCCAACAGAGATGTGGCTTGTTGAAAACAAAACCAATTCCCTGCAGGTTGTTACCCAGAATTAAAGGATCCACAATGAGTAAAAGCAACAAATTTTGACCGCAGTAGATTTTTGCTTTCAAGATGAGTAGTCCTGCTTCTACATTCAAACTAAATTAATGCAAGCATCCAAAATAAATCTGGGATGGTTGAGACAAGAACTGTTTCTGTTCAAGAAATAGTTTGGATATTTTCCTTTGAGGAGGTAGTCATTTTCCTCAACTGTATGCGTTTATTACAAAATATTAGAGACACAGGGGAGTAAACACCTACCCCAAAAAAACAAAAAATTAAAAGATATATTATATATTTACTAGAAAAAACTGTGGCACTCTCTGAAGTCAAAAAGTTTTACATTTCCAAAAAAAAAACATCTTTTTCCAGGATTAAAGGCATGAATTTATTATATTTACAGCAGGCATTGTCAAGTCAGAAATCTCTGAGAAAAAAAATCTAAAATTTTCTGAGACTAGAAAATGTGACAATTGCGCCATAAAAATATCACAAATGGAATAGAAATGGAATAAAATCAAATTGCTAGCCAAGCCTGCTGTTGAGCATTTATTAGCTGACCACCAACATAGCTGAGCAAAAATTCAAGACTAACATCCTTATTTCAAAATAAGAGTAAAAATGATCAAGGAAAAAAGGAAAAACTCCAGGAGAATTTCAGGAAACATAAAACAATAAAAAATTACTTTTACATGACTCTCTGCATCAGGGTTCCCCAAATGCATCTCTGCTCAGACACACCTGGATCCAATAAAATGCTCGTTACCAGACATTTTTAAGAGCAAAGATGCATTGAAAAGGTGCAGGACGGTAGCCGTTGAGGACTGGACTTAGGGACTCCTTCCTTACACTGTGTCAAATGTAAACCACCAAAAACACTTTAAAATATATTCTTCGTATTGCAACCAGATCAATCATGTCTCCAGCAACAGCTGCTTTCACAAGTTAAAGTAGTTATAATAACTAGTCATAATTTTCCAGCTGACAGTGTGAAGGATGTTTACAGGGCATGAAGAGATTTAAAATGTGTCTCTGCACGAATGAAGGGAACTTTGTCAACCAAGATTATTTGTTTCTCTGTAAATCACAGAAGACTGTTATCCACAAAACAGCAGGACCTTCCACAGGCATCGCAAAGCAAAAAATGGCTTCCAGTGTCCTGTTTAAGACAGACACACACCATTGTTTGTTTGCTCAGCTCTATGTGGCTCTGTGGACTGGAGGGAAAAGAAAAATACAATCAAAGTCAGAAAATTACAAGGAAAAAAGAGAAGAGGACAACAGGAATCCAGTGGAACAACACAGACTGGCTTTAAGCTGTTCTGTCACCTGTTCCCCATTCAGAGAGGTCGTGTGACATTCCACAGTCAGGAACAGAGAGCCAGAAAATGCAATGAAGAAAACCGAACTTGGGGTGGATGATTACAATAATTCATGTTGACGGGATCAACATTTAAAGGGATAAAAGTAGCTGCTTCTCGTTAAACTTTGGCAAAAGAAGAGAAATACTAAATATAAGAGTTACCATTACTTTTGAGATGTGCGGGGCATCTGATACTGATTCAGATTCTCTTAGTATTATCTCTTACATAAGCTCCGTTTTGTTGGTTTTAAATCACTACATCAAACAACTTGAGTCATTGTTTCAGCACAAGAACAGGAACACATGCAGACAAGGTGTTGGACATCCTCCATAACCGTCGCCAGGACATGACAAAGCATTTTTTTGTTTTATGTGCCTAGAATCCTTGTTCCTGCTCTTACTTTGCATAGAAAGCAAGTCCTGGCAGAGCAGTGAAGGATGCTGCTCAGTTAATGGAGCTGGCTGCTGAACGCAGCACAAAGCTCCCCAAACAGAGCTCTGTTGACTGAGGGAAATACCAATATGTGGGGAGTGGGTGTCATGTCAAGACTATAAATAATCACAACTTTAAACTCCCATTCCTGCAGTGGCAGACCCCGACTATCCCCATTTCAGAATTAGCTTGGATCTCTAACAATGGAGAGAAAAGAGCCAAGTGCTCCACTCAAGGTTCGTTAATTTGCTTGCATTAATCAGTGATTTTAGTCAGGATGCCAATTTGAGAGCCTGTTAGTGACTTGGCAGCTTGCCTATCAAATAAATCTGCTAATGAGAAACAAAGTATGTGAAGCTGTTGATTTACCCCAAGCTGCTCTAAGACATTAAACGCAGTAAACAGTAATTGACTCTGTTGTATTGTTTCACTAATTGGGGGCTGAGGACACAAGCTGAACTGCTGCTTTTTCTTACTTCAGTTTTAAAGTCAAAGTTCTTGAATTTCCAAGAAGATATTTTGAATACCATAACCCAATTTGCTGTATGGCTTTTTTTTTTTTGCAAAATTGATCACAGTAGCTGAGCTGATCCACAAAGTTGCAGTCGTTATGTGATTAAGGTTTATGAAGCTTCGCCTTAGACCCAGTGTAAAAACTCTGCCTCTGGTTTATGAACTTGACAAAAGAAGGAGAAAACAGTAACTCAGACATACAGCTGATCGCTTATGATTCTGACTCTGACAGCAATTAGAATGAAAAAATGTCAGATTATGATGCCTTCAAACTATTTTTATAAATTCAGATTATGATGTCATGGCATGGATAAGTTCATTTAATAAACTGGCTTTTAAAATATGCTCACATGTGAATGTATTTAAAGGTACACCTGAAACAAACTGTTTCCTACCAGGAAGAGAGGCTGGTTCAAGTCTGGTTCAATCTTGGAAAAACTTTTTAGTTGACAGTAGGTGCTGATATGTTCATCTATTCAGGCAATTATGTGCAAGTTAATACCAGACATCAAACTGTTCAGGAAGGAGACAGGAAATGTGTCTTACCTAAACCTGTTTAGGTACAAAACATGCATTTGGCTGAAAGTAAAAGATCTTGTAGAAATGTAAGAGAGTGAAAATAAGTCCCAGGCTGGCATGCACTGAAAGGACACTCAGAGCACTTCCAGCAGCATGATGTGAGGGTGTTTTGCAGCAGGAGGGACCGGTGCACTTTACATGGTATTATGAGAAAAGAGCATAATGTGGAAATATTAAAGCATTCTCATTTAGCTATTAGCCAGGATGTTGAACAGTGGGTGCAAAAGGATCTTCTATATGGATAATGACTTTAATGACACCATTACAACAAAGTGGCTAAACGACAACAAAGTCAATATTTTGTAGTGGTCACAAAAAATCTATCAATTCTCAGATTTTATTTAGAAGCTTTCAAAGAGGTGAAGCTCCACCGTTATCATGTCTGAACAGACTTTTGGAGTGACTTTGCCATCTTTCCAATGATTTCAGATATTTCAGTGTTTCAGATTCACATAATGACTTGCCTACTTGCTTTTGCTTTAAAAATTGTATGAATTTGCAGATCTACAAATCTGACTCAGTTGCTTTCAAGAGGAATGGGACAAAAATACAGCAAATTAATGAGAAGCTTGTAATCAAAACACTTAACTAAAGCCATACAGTTTCAGCACAATTCTACCAAACAGGAAAATTAACATAGACCTTATTGAGTCATATTAAATTCCTGAAATAGACACATGACTATTCTGGTCATGTGTCTATTTATACAGAGTATGTAAAAATCTGGTGTCCACTCTGGTGCTCTGACAGAGATTGAGTCACAAATTGTAATTATTAAATCTAAGTTACCATCCTGACATTTTCAGAGAATTCAGTAGTGAATAAGTTTTTGAACAGATCAAACAGAAACAGGTTTTATGTTTAAAATTGGTAAGTTTCTCTGTTTTGATGCTAACTTAACAGGAAGCCCATTTACGTCTCATGCTAATAAGCTGTTCTGCTTATTAGCTGCATGTTTTGCTAACTTTTCAAGTGATGAAGAACTAACTGATCTGCAGCCAGCATCTCTTTCCTGCTGCCTTTCAGCTTCACTATCTGTCTCCTTATCTGAGCGACTTCATTATGAAAGAACTAAATGAGTTTTTCCAAATGAGAGCCAGCAAACATTTGGATATTTGCTACATGTTAAGGCTACAGGGCATGAAAAATGAAGGAATTCTAATTCAGTAATATGCTGAATAAATGCAAATATTGGAGTGATTTTCAAGAACTAGCATGTAATCAACTGAAGTCAAAAGGTCAGCACTGGCCACAGCAAAGATTGACTTAGTCCACAGGACAGTAAGCAGACAAAGAGCTGAGTAAACTACCATCTTTATTGGTTTCCCTTCTTTCCAGCTCCAGATGTCAGAAGGATGAAAAAAGATTAACTCACACACACACACACACTAATCTGTGCAATAAAATGTGGAAAAGCTTTCAAAATACCACACATTACTTCCCAAAAGTCACAACCACTAATGACCATTTGTTTTCCGACTCAGCAGTGACTTAACAAGTAAACTAAATCTTGTTCCCAGTATTTGAATGAAATAATACAGCAGGATTATTCTTGAAGGTGCTTACATAATATACAAAAGAACACTTTCCAGGAAAGTCAAACAGTAAAAGTTTCAGACTCACCAAATGAGCACCAATGTAAGTACGCCCTGTGATGAAAAACTTCCTCTTAGGTATTATGTAATATGTCGCCTGATTTGCAATCCAGCACTGATTTCCATCCCTACAAATGGCACTTCTTGGATCAAAACTGGATCTTATAAACAGAAAACGGCCTTTCACAATCAGATTAAAAATAGTAAATATGACATTAGTTATTACACTTTACAACGACTTCATAGGCTTTTTGTGAGGACTTGTGTTCTCAGTGTAAAGGTTTTCAAAACCTCTGAGATTTGTGACATTATAAGGAATGTATATGTATTTTACTGAGACAAGCCAAAATGAATAAAAATCAAGAGTGTGATAGGCATTTGAACTTAACCTCCTATACGCTGACAGCATTAAAAACGTAAAATTAGCTTTGAAGAAAATCCATTAGGAGTTTAATTCATGGCTTACTACAAACCATGCAGGGAACACAGCAAATATGTAGAAGATTAGATCAAAATTGAACCATGTGGCCAACATGTGGTGGAAAACAAACAGTGCACATCCCACATGACTGCAGATTTATAGCTGCAACTGTGAAGGAGGTTTGACTGAAGTGGGCAAAGTACAAAGAGACATGGCACTTTTTAAATGTTTTATACAAAAAATATTTAATCTCTATAATTTTCCTTCCACTTCATAGTTCTGTGATAATTGATTTTGGCCAATTACATAAAATGTCACTAAAATATATTGAAGTTTCTAGTTGCAATATGCAAAACAACATGTTAAAACCCCATAATTTGTTTTTAAAAGTACCTTATATGTCCCACAAACAGCTGGGACCCTGCACAAAAGAACTGACAATGGATGAATGATTATAAATTTTGCCTTGAGAGTCAATAAACTTATCAGCAAGTGTTTGCCTAAGTGATGAGACGGTTGCAAGGCTGCATATTGTCAAAATGTGGCCAGTAGTAGTGGAGGAGCTAATGCCTCCAACAAATGGGGGTTTTCAGGAGCTCCAGTCAGATCAGGTTGCTCATTTTTACTCTCAATTATTAAGAAAAAACTTGGAGCGGAACAGAGGCCTTTGTGATCTCATCTTCTTTTTTCAGATGTTATCTGGAAGAGATTTCCAAGACAGTTTGGACTCACTTCAAATAAAGGACATTAAATTTACAGCTTAATGCCCTTTTTGCTCCAACACAGTCCTGATATTCTGGCGTGGCAGCTGCATGCAACAGGACAACAAAGCTTCACATGCCAAACATCACACACTTCCATGAGGAATTTTAGTTGTTAGGCTGCCAAGATTAAACTCTTTCGACCTCAAACACTCACCACCCAAATGATTTATCCCCATGCTAGAAATATTTTTAATTCCTCCTCAGGCGTTGCTCATTCATCTTTCTGCTCCAGCCTCTGCGTTTTATTCCAACTTTACATAGCTCCACAGTTTCTCACAGATTATGCAGGTCATGGATTTCTGTTGTCAAGTATGAAATATTATGTGACAAAAAGGTTTCCAACACGTTTAAAATTCAAATGCAAGTACTGCAGAAATGCATCAGCTCCAAATGGGGATGGCAGTTATCGGTGATCTAAAGCTAATACAGGCAGGGAAATGCATTGCTGTACTTTGAAACTTACGCTGCAGCCGCGGAAACGTGTCCACTCCTTGTCCGTTGGGCTCCTAAATGCATTTGTATGCATTTGTCCAGGAAGCAGAGATCTGGGCGAAAATAGAATCACACTCAATGGGATGCCTGCACATGGGCTGACCCTTCGGAAACACTCAAAGGAAGCGTTTAAGTGGACCGAGAAGCCCTCAGAAATTCTTCATCTCACCGCACTCCTGAGGTGAGATATCTCCCCCTTTTCAAAGAGTCCAAAAAAAACCTAGTGCGCTCTGCGGCGCGCAGCAGGATAATCTGGCTGTTGCTATCCAAAGTGAAGACGCGCAACAACAGCAAATTTGGGAGAGGAAAAAAAAAGGAAGCGGATTGACAGCAAGTAGATCTGTGGCTGGATTGACGCGGTTGCTCTGACGGATGCAGATAATGTCTTCGGTTTGGTCTCCCACCAACTTGTGTGCGTCTTCTCCTCCAGGCGCTGGTTCCAGCTATGTGCCTCGACTTGCAGCGATGCGAGTGGACCCGTATTCACCCCATCACAACTCTAAACCAGCTGCTGGTGTTGGGTTTCATCAGACTTTTCTGTGACATCACGCGTAGAGTTTTGGCTTGTGCTCTTTGGATGTCTTCATTAATCTACTGTTACATTAAAACGCGGGTAGTGCGCTTCCGCTGCTTGTGCAAGTTGCAAAGAGGAGCGTCAACTTTCAGGCAACACTCGTATCTGACTCGTGCAAGCAATAAATTATTATCCTTATTAACAACTGCTGATAATATAATAAGCAATCTAATATTTGCAGGGAAGACTGGGGATGATTCACCATCTAACTCTAATTTTTGAAGATGAACTTCTTTAAGTGTTGTGCTACATGCACACATTTGTCTAGCACTAATAGCATTGATGCTGACACTAACCCTGTCAGTTTGTGGGTTAGTGTCAAAAGGCATGAATGTTCTTCTTTACAACCTGATACTGGCATGAGTTGTAACAATAAGACAAAAAACTAAAAATGGAGGCCATTCCGTAGATTCCATTTCACGTCTTTCAACCGATAACCAGGCTTCCCTGTCTCTGCTGAAGACAAATATCTACCCCATGATGCAGCCACTACCATGCTTTCACCATGGAGAGGAGTTCAGATTCATGTGCAGTGTTAGCTTTCTGCTCATGCAAGTTGTAAAATGTAACTTTGTTCTCATTTAATGATACAGTAACTCACAATAAATCTTCTTCTTGCAACTTTTTTTCAGAGGTCAGATTTATAGAGTTATAGACCCTTAATGCTCTGCTGCACACACTGCAAAGTCTAGGTGAGTGTGCGCTTGTGCCAAACTCTTTCCATTTTCAGATTATTGAATCTTGAGATGATGCTTTAACTTTCTCCATAACTTTATCCAAAACCTGCCAGTTGGACTCTGTTGGACCACACATCTTTTTATGTGCTAGTTTGGCCAAATAAAATCCCAATAAAAGAAATCAATGTTTGTGGTTGAAATGTCAAAAAAAAAGATTTTTCAAAGCAACCTGAGGAGTTTGGATCATCTCACAGCTCCTGCTGCAGACATTTAGTGATTGCATTTTAATGTTGTCATAAAACATCTCTGCTGGCATTGATGCATTTTTAAAATAACCCATTTTTGTTTCCTTTTCACATCCCTGCAAACCACTCTCTGCTGCATATTTGCCCAAACAGGTTCTAAATCCAGCAAAACACAGCTCCCCAGCCATCCCATCCCCCCCCCCGACACACACACACACACACACACACCCCCGCACACATCAAACACAACTCAGCATCCTCCGCTGGACGGCCGACACTTCGCTCACTTTGGCCTGGACTGAGAAACGGCCCATATGGTTCGCGGTTCTGCAGGCGGTTGGGATGTTACAGTGTCTGATTCTGGTGCCAGATGGAACTCACACGGTTTTCCACTTTGGTTCCAACAAAACGAATAAGTAGATATAATGACCAAGTGCACAAAAGGTCAGGCCGACACAGAAATGTCAGGCTGTGTCATGAAGTTCTTTAACTATTGGAGCATACTGTTTATGCAGTATTAAGCTCACTGCATACACAGTAAGATTATTAATAGCTTTCATGTTATCAGCAACCAAATCAGAGATGTTTAAACAGAAAAGAAGATGTGCAGAGGTTGTGCTCTTCTCTCTGGCTTTGCCATCTTCCTGTCCAGGGGTAACAATGTTCTGAGCAGATGTCTGTCTGCATTTCTGGGAAATTATGATTCTTGGATGCAAAAACTGAGCAAGAAGCAACAATGTGGATTATATTAATAGACCTTTAATAAAATTACAGATTTCCATGTGGCCAGGGAGCCTTGTAAAACATTTTTATTATATTCTAAAATGTTTTCAGGGAAAAAAATCCTTAGTTTTAAAGGAAACTTTTCCAGATGAATTGCTTCCTTTTGTCTTGTGTCCAGATGCATGCTAATCAGTCTGGCATGCACCGAGCGTCAGGACCTTGGTCCCAAACAGTGAAGGATAATCACAATCAGCTCTTGTCTCATTTTTCTCTCGTCATGAAGCTGCAAAAGCAGATGAGTTTGTGCTGATCCTCCTGAAATGTCTGATGTCTCCCTCCTGGAGTCTCAGGGGCGTTTCCTGTTAGGTGACAAGTCAATGATCTGTAATTAAATCTGAGTCACCCTGCAGATCCGTTGCCTCACTAACAGAGGTGTAGAAGTGCACAATGTCCAGACATCCCTCTGATCACATGCTGATCTCTCAGCATGTGGTCTGCACAGCTAGATGATCAAATGCAACAGCAAACATCCTAAGAACAGAAAGACATTATGAAATAATAAACAGTTCTGGCATCAGCTGCACTTTAAAACCAGATCTTTCCATATTCATTGCTGTACTTTTCATTAAATCTTGCATTTACTGGCAGTGTGCTAGTGTCAGACTTACGAAAACACGGAAAAAGAGGATTTTTTTGGACACGGCTTGGTTGAGGTCTCTGTCCCAGCAGATGTGAGTACATATCCCTACAAGCAAATTCCTGTTCTTTCAACACTTTCAGCTTCAGAGCTTCCTATTGGAGGGCCTTGATCCAAACGTCCTGGAAGGAGTCTGTCCTGTCTTTCAGAATAACATTTCAAATTAAGCCACAGCTTGTAAATTTCGGGAGCATCTTGACTTTCAACCTTATTGGTGAATCATCCAAGCAGAGTGAAGACAAAGGACGAATCAGGAAGAAAAGAGGCTCTGTCAGCTGAAAGTGGGGGAAGAACTGATAGCCTTTTTTGGTTGCATTTTGTGTACTTTTGAACAAAATGCAGGACGAGCAATGGATTTAAAATGCTTTCCAGTATTCATATCCCATCAGCCTTTTTACATTCTCTTTAAGTCAATGTATTTAACTCATTGACTGGGGGAGTGCTTAACAGATCAGAGTAGCTACATTTCTATTGCACAAACTGAAATGGCAAAAATAAATGGAAGTTTAATGGAAGCATGACAATTACAAAAAAATTCACGTTTTTGATTCAAACAAGTTTTCGCTCTAGGATGAGGTGGATTTTTAGCTGTATGGAAATTTGTGTATATTGTGAAACTGCACTTTTTTGCACAAAACAGATGTTGCTACTTGAGACACAAGCCTGATGGACAGTGCCAAGACCCTCCTCCTGGCTCTGATTGGTTGTTTCTGATCAGGAGTGTTGCATTTCCGCAGATGACAGCAGGACCACAGGGAGGAGGCAGAGGAACTTGATTTTTACCCACAGATTATTAGTCTTGTAACAAAATAATGACAGTTTTAACAAATATATTAAAAACCATGTTATTTATAAAATCTACACACTGCAGCTTTAAAGTTTGAATTGTGTTTGCAAAGGCACTTAAATGTTTCTTATGAGCACAACATCTTTTCAGTGTCTGCCTTAAATCCAGCATGTGTCTCTTTAAACGCCGACTACCTGCAGACAGACAGGATCCTCTGTCTCTAATTAGCAGACAGGGCCATGTGTAATTTCTGTCCTGTGTGCGTGTCACCGCCTTGTAAGGCTCTTATTTTCCCCAGCAAAGGAGAGAGTGGGCAACAGCTGGGGGAGTGCTTAACAGATGGTGAAACATGGAGCGCCGGATAGCCGAAACAATGTTCTATCTAAGGGCACGTGTGTGAGCGAGATGCAGCGTGTGTGTGGTGGGGAGCAGTGCTTTGAAGGGATCATGGGAAAGTGGGGAGCGAAGGGCCGGGGGAGTGCAGGGCGAAGGGGGAGTTCAGGCAGGGAGAAAGTGTGGAGGCATGCAGGGAAAGTGAAGGTTCCTACTGGGGTCACAGGGATGGAGCGAGGGCACCATGAGGAGCACACATGGTGTCCACTGGAAAGTTGTCTTTTAGTTTAGTTGCAACAATTTTTGACTTCAAGAAACAACTCCAAGTTAGCTTAAGGTTCATTAGAAATCACAACTCGATTTCCACTTACTTGTTGAAGTGTAAACATCTTTTACAGTCTTTCTTTATTGGAAGGAGTTCACCAGAAAGGGACTGCTCTCCAAAACCTACTGTGTGGCTGAAGCAGAAGAGAAGTTTGTGTATGTGTAATTAGTTTTGCACATGCCGAGTGGAAGTCAGCCCCAGCCCACAAAAACAAGCTCATTTGTCAACTTTTAAAAACCAGTGGAATCTGAGCGCAACCAGAATCATATGGCCCGGCTCTGCGAATTAGCCCGGCTCATGCTGGATGTTTAATATGTGAGGCTTTTCTACAACGTCAATTAGCATCTGCAGGAAACCAGAGATGTATCTGCACATGAATTTCATCATGCCTCCAACAAAAATACAAGAAATTAAACTCAGGAGAGATAAAAGTCAAACCTTGTTTTTCCATTACAGTAGATATAATTAATTTATTTTCTCTGCTTCGTTTCCACCTTAGCGTCACCTAAAGTGGAATCCCTTCGGCTTTCCCATCTGGAGTGTGAAAAGAAAAAGCATGCATTCTCTGAGCTAAGCAAATGTTTTGTTTCAGAGGAACACCGGCAGGAAGTTGCTCTGTGGAGCGCTCTCATGAATTTGGATTTGCATTGTGCATCAGCTTGCAGCTATCTTGGTTAGGTCTCTACAGGCTTTGCATAGCTAAATCTTGGCTCTTTGTTCAATTATTTCTGGCAAATATTGCGAAGCTTCCTGAAACTGGATGAGAAACACCTGCAGGCTTCCGTCTTCAGGTCTCTCCACAGGTGATGATAATGTTCTTGAGATTTGAATTTGTGCTTTCTTTGAACCACCCAATCCTTCTGCAGCTTCATGCAGTATTGTCTGTTTGCTTTGGGTCCTCCTGGTATTGATGGGTGAATCACTGACCCATAGGAGTTGTTTTTCCTCAAGGAACTCTTTGTATTAGGAATTAATTCCTGTTTTATCTTGATTAGTTTCTGTAGCCGCGGCTGCTGAGAAATTCTGTCATACGATCTCCGAGTTTATTGGCTCGTTAGATCAGAGATTTTCCTCTCGTAGCCCTTAAATAAAGGTACACAAGTGGTTCCAAGTTGCTGTCAAGTATGTTTGCCTAGAAGTGGTTTCTGTCCAGTTTTAAATGCCTGATCTCCCTTCAGTTTCTTCAACCCTTGGAGTATTCTTTTGCTTTCTGAATCTACTAAGTTAGCTCATATATCAATCTTTATGAAATATTATTCATATATGGTGCTTTGCAAAGCTATTAATTCCCTTAATTTTATCATATTTTGTCACATTACAACAACTAACCTATATGTGCTAAACTGAGACTTTAGATGATTGACCAAAATAAATTGTGGACGAAGTATTTTAAAAGGTTTTTAAAGATTAAAAAACTGAAAAACCGCAGGCTGCATTTGTATTCAGCCACTTTTATTCAGACATCTCTAAACAAACCCAATAAAATCACATTTAAAGTTTGAAAAAATCTCTTGAAAGGGCCCATATGTGTCACCCACAAATTGAACCTTTATGAAAGCAGGAAGCCATTTTTGAGAGAAAGTCAAGTTCAGTTTGTTGTTTGCCACGGGAGCTCTGACACCAAAACTTGACTTTATGACCTAAATGCAAGATGTTGTAGGAAAACTTAATAGTTTTTACCATAGCGATGGTGAAAACTGTTGTTGACAGCATAAAGTGGTGGTAATGCGTTTCTTTCATAGGGTAGTGAGGCTGGAAGGGTTTACTGACAGATAAATGGAGCTAAATGCAGGGTAACCTTTGATGAAAACCAATTAGAGGCTTGGACAGCAAAACAAACACCCTAAAATCCAACCACTCATCTCGTCATGTTCGGTGGTCGTTTTCTGACTCACATGCAGACGCTTCACAGCAGACACACACAGAGGCCTGAAATAAAATGTATTGAACAGTAAATGATGTGAACTGAGCTTGTTAGTTCCAAGGAGTAATGGTTTGTTCACAGGCATTTATATTGCAAAGAACAATGATTTATTTCTATGTATTAAAGACATATCCCGACCAAACTTCAGCTGTAATTAAGTCACCAAGCTTGCAATGTGACATACTTAGGAAATACTTAAGGCTCTGAATTATTTTGCAAGGAACTGTTAATATTCCTAATGTTGGGACATTCTATCCTACTACTTTTGCCAGTACATATATCAGAAATATTCAACGATTTCCTACATTTTCACCAGATATAAATTTTGGGTGTTTATTTACACAAGTCTTCCTAATTTGTTGTGTGGTCACTTAACAGATAAACAAACTTATCTCTTTGTTATGGTCTGGATTTTGTAAAACTGATCTAATTTGACAGGACACATGATTCTAACTTGTAGTTAAGAAAGTCTGGTGCTTCTGCACTTCACCAAGAATGGCTAACATCAGTTTTATCAACACTGCTCTATCAAACATTTTCCAAAGCTTTGCCTTCTCCCAGTTTGGAAGGAAGAGAGGAGTAGCCAGAGAAGAAGAAGAAAGAAAGCCACCTTGACCTCACTTTCATCTCTGGGGCTCATCCTCTGTCTGGCGTGAAGTCTCAAAGGAGCTGGCCATGGAACAGAGACTGGCTTTATGCTTGCTAACTACAATGTGCTTCAAACAAAATCCTATTTAATTTTTTTTTTAGAAGCAGAGGGTTGAGAGAGCAGGTTGAAAGGCATGTTGACTCGTATCTCGGTGATACTAATAGTCTCTTTAGAATTTTGGCCTAATCCCAGGTCTTTTTTTATGTGTGAAGTGATGCCAGGCCTGATGATGCTAATCTTTATGCAATGATAAAGTGATGATAAAGCCTCAGAGAGTCAAAGACGTGTCATTTTATGGGCTCCTGCTCATCAATCATGTGTCCCTGTAGTGTTTATGGCAGGTGTTTTCACACTTTGCATAATTTTTGCATTTCATACTTGTGTGTATACATTCCCTCCAAAGCCATTGCCAGCATCTAGACAAGATATATGCCTGACATCAAATATTTCTTACAGGTACTTGAATTATCAAGGAGCTTGATGTCAGAGTTTTTCACCTTACTGTAGGGCCAGGTTAATACTTTAATTTACAATCTTTGAGCAAAGTGTCTAAAGTATCAAATTTCTCTCTTTACTCTTCAGATTTGCTAAGAATCTATACTTGCAGTCCTTCAGATAATGTCCAAAATCTCAATGATCATTTCTCTGCAAATCTTGAAAATATAAACAAAACAATACAAAATGGGTTCTTTGCTGCTGCCTTCTAGCAGCATCACATCTGCACTGAGATATTCGTTCAAAACCAACAGAATTGTTCCAGTAGGAGTCAGAGGTTTCTGTGTCTCTCCTCTGGGTTCCAGCCTTCATGTCCGCTGTCTTCATCGTAAAGCACAGCTCCAGGAATTCTTCTGCATTTTGGATCTGAGCTTTAATTAGTCTGTGTGGATGCTTCTCACCTACCAGAACTGGAGATTAATGCTGCATAACCCTGTGATAACAGCATTTTGTTCGCTGGTAAGGAGAGTGTGGATTTTTTGTTTCTACTACTTGGTGAGATCATTTTGGTTGCATCCAAAGCTGCAGTAGGACCAGAAATGTTGTATTAAATTGCTTGGAAGAATACCAAGACCAGTCTGTGAGTAATTAGGTTGCACCACTGGCTAACTCCCTTTGGAGTTTGCAGTCTCATATTGTGGATAAACCACTGATGCTACACCAGGATTTGCATGTGGATGTTGATCTAATGCCACAACAATAACAAACCACTGCAATTTCACCACAGAGGTTTTATCAGGGAAACTGTTTGGAACAAGTAAATGGGGAATTAGTCCAGTATTGTGACGTCACTTTTCTATCATCTCTGTCCCTGTTGCTGCTCTGAGTTTAATGCATATATAATATATTATAGGGGATGGTGCAAATATGAGTGACAGCATTAGACTGCAGGTGGAGTGGTGCAGGGCAGTAACCTTGGTGTTACTGGCAACTGAGTTCAGCAATTCATGTTCAGAAAAAAAGGTCTTCACACCATCGTACTGCTGCCGTTCTCTCACTTTAAGGGAGACAGAAATATTTCGCATGTCTGCTCTGACCCCAGAGCTTCTTCACATCAGAGGTCAACGCCCATCCAGCCCACTCTGTCAGTCTGGATGTCATTATGTCTTTTATTCATCATGTAATTATTCATTTTAGCAGAAGGTGATTCTGCACAGGGGATCATTCTCATCTCCATTTATTTAAACAAAATCCATCTTCAGACATGGAACTTATTTGTTGCTTGGTTACTATTTGCAAATGAACCATCATTGTTCTACCACAGGAAACTCTTGTGAGGTTAGCAAAACTCCCTCTGGGTTTTATAAGCTTCTTGCGTTCAATAAGCCTGGTTAAAAGATGTTCAGTGCCAAAAAACTCTAAATTAAAAAAAAAAAAGCACGGTGAGAAATATGCAGTTTTCATGTCATTATTGATTCTTGGCATCTTTCTAGGGCCAATTAAGAAATGTAGCTGATCTTCCTCTTTAGATCTCTACCACTTTTTGGCCTACAACAAAAACTACAACCTTACAAAGCAGTTAGAAACTCAAAATGTAATTGTTTAAAACTTCAAACCAAAAAAGAAATGGAAAGCAGACAGCAGTCTTTTTGTTTCATGGGAAAACACAAAAAATAAAGTGTTCCTATAAAGATTAAGAACAAATGTCCCCAAAATTGTTCCCAGTCTCAACTGAGGTGCAACACAGAGCAAGTGGGGGAGGGAGTGCAGCTTTAGGCTTATTGTAGCAGGAGATGACCAGGTCTGGCTAGGTGCTTTCCACAATCAGATTATCATTCGTCCATCAACTACCCCATGTCAAAGTCTGTTGTCACCAAGACAAAAATAGCTCAGACTTTCCTTCCCTGCAGGCTGACGGACCAAAGCTGAACCACCTGTCAGCCAGAGCTCAAGATAAAAAGCCAAGCAGCAGTCAGTCATGGACAATCTCCACTACCTCATGTGTTTGCTGCTATGGTTACAGCCAGCTTTGGTGCGCCTGACTGGCAACGAAACACTTCATAATCATGACCTCATATGTGTAGGCGCCTGGGCTAGTGTCAGTTTTACAAAAGCAAGAAGAGCAATGATCAATGTCAACTCAAGGATAAAAAGATGGGAGTTTAAGAATTGCCTCATCAGTGATTGTGTTGCATCCAAAGAAAATATATTTTATATTATCTCACCTCTCCATCCAAGCATTCATCACTCATTGTGAAGGATCCCAACACCTGTCCAGGGTTCTGGACAAACCCATGATCTTCTTCCAGTAGGATGGCCCCAAAACAATCACCCGATTGCATTCTGGAGGCATTCTGTTCAGATCCTCAAACCATCTAAACTGACTTTTTTTGAAAACGGAGCAACAAAGGCTGTACTTCAAGAATCCACTGAGAGCCAATCATAAAGACTGAGCGAACCCTAAGGAGGAAGCTGATTTTATCTACGTTTCCAGAATCTTTTTCTTTCTATCATTATCCATTATCTCATGATGACTCACTTCCCAGCTCTGTGTCCTGGTCTAAAAAACAGCCACTTGTTTACGTTATCTTTCTCACTGACATCAGCAATTCTGACGCATGCAGAAGTCTGTTTCCAACTTAGTCAAAAACTATAGTTCTAAAGTGAAAAATTAGCCACAAATGGAAAACATTTAGGACAGTTGTCAATATGGGAGAATTGAAAGGTAGCTAAACTCTTAACATATAGGTAAACAAATAATGTACGTAGATATAGTTTTGTTCTGCTACGCCACAGGCGGGTCGGAGAGACTTTAATTCACAACCACCACGGATTCATCTTACAGCTTCATCAGTACAAAATCTGAAATTCTCTTAAATCTCTCAAAAATCTCTGCCTATTCTTGACATCATCCTCTTTTATACCATCTATCTTTACTTGTATGAGTTAGAAAGTTTCCGACCAATAGCATTTCTATCCGTTGGTTTACATAAGGATCCTGGCAATCCTCTACATGGATTGTGTATTTGACTCTCGAAATGTTCCGACCCTTTTTGACCTCTTTTGACCTCAACATCTGCTCCATCTTTTATCATCTATTGTTAACCTTATCTGTTCTACCAGCATACTTCCCAAATCATATTTGGTCCAAATTTGAGTTTCGTACGCAAGCTAAGGGAGAGTGTCAGGTCAGTTTGACCCAAAGGGGTGCCAAGCATCCTTTCACAAAAATAACTCCATAAATGTTATTTCCGCTCTTACATCAATCTTCTCAAGAGTGGACATCCAAGCAGCTAAGGTCAAACTGTGAAACGCTTGTAAAAGAAAAAAAAAACAAAAAAAAACCCAGGAGATAAATTTTGTCTTCAGCCTCGTCACGGTCTATAAATTTATAATCAGAATGAGATCCAAAAAGTTCACTGAGTCTGTCAGTTTCTTGGTATATCTTTCCTAAAAATAAGTTTTGAAAGTCCCTTCTATTTACTGAAGTACATCATCATCCTCACAAATTACCGTATTTTCTGCATTACTAGGCGCACCTTCAATGGTTTGAAAAATGTTTTCATATATAAGGTGCACTGCATTATAAAGCGCATAGAATAGCCGCTACAGTAGAGGCTGGGGTTACGTTATGCATCCATTAGATGGAGCTGCGCTAAAGGGAATGTCAACAGAACCGTCAGATAGGTCAGTCAAACTTTATTAATAGATTACAAACCAGCAACTCTGTTCCCTCCCAAAATGAATAAACAGCTGTTTTATTCCCATGTTCGTCTGGTCTCTCTTAATAGGAACCATTCTGGGGTCTTTACACAAACACACAAATGGAAATGAAACGGCAAGCTTTGCGCAGTCATATTTCCCAGCATGCACCGCGCGCTTCTTCTTCTACGGGGGAAAATGAAGTCGACGGCTGCTTACCGTAGTTGCCAGACCTGTTTTGGCTCAATATCGGTCCAGATAGAAGGAGCACCGGATTATAAGGCGCACTTTCGGTTTTTTAGAAAATTGAACGTTTTTAGGCGCGCCTTATAGTGTGAAATATACGGTAATAATTAAATAACTTTTTTGTTGATAAAGGTTTATATTTTGCATTTTGTATGTCATTCCCCAATCTTTTTGATGTTTTCATAACTTCATTAAATGTTTGTTTCTGCACATTAACAACGAAGCTTGTGTTGCACATTTTCAGCTTGGCATATTGTTTTCAGTCTTTTTCTAGCTGACATTTTAATTATGCTTTTGAAACACTATGACGTGCTACTTCTGTTACCGGAACATAGGAGGCCGTGGGTGGAGAAAGCAGAACACGGAGAGGGAATAGAGCGTAGCTGTCCAGACTTTTTTATTCAACCGCCATCACCCCAGAACAGACCTGTCTCGGTCACGCTACCCAAAAACCCACGAAGAAGAAAACATCTCTTAAAGGCACAGCACAATTTGGAACATTTAAATAACCCATTCTACATGAAATCATATTAATCAAAAGGGAAAAATAAATCATCTTACATACTTCCCCCTCTTTAAATGAAATGTCCTCATTTCAAAATGAAGTTGTTAGATAAAAAAATAAATCATCTTACACTTTAAAGACATATGCAGGCTTTCCACTTAGCATACACTTACTCTGATTGTCAAATACAATTTGAGAATAAAATCATGATTAAACTCGACCCTCCCTCAATTGCATATGAAAAATCACTTTGTTCTTCAGAATTATAAAGTGTTTTTTTTTTATCTGAAATTCTGTCTTTTAATCTGTGCAAATATGTCTTTCATTAAGACAATTTTGCTTGATTACTGGTCGTTTTTACAAGGACAGGGATTTTATTTCAGAATACCTCATTACTGAAGGAACACCCACCAAGAATGACACTTTTGACCAACATGCATGCTTAAATGTAAAACAACTCAAAGGTTTTTTACACTATAAAGTTTTCTTTTACATACACATATATATATAATACACACTATTTAGTATTTTGGAGTATGTGAAATGATGAAAATATATTATTCTACATGGATAAATGAAGTTGATAAATATGGGAGTAGTGGCAATAAAGAGGACTTCTGTTAGTAATTTTATCAAATTATTTGCTGAATCTGTGGAACAAATATATTATACACAACAGGTGGCACCATATACGGAAACCAAAGCTGGAGCATTAAGTAAATTACAACTTGGACGTTGTTTTCTTCCTTGTCACATACCCTGTTAGGAATATAATTTAAAAAAATTATTTGTACAAGTGCACCAGACAGAGACTGGCCTGAGTTCAACAATGTCATGACTTTTTCACTGCTTTTAGTTGACTGACTCTGCTGGATACTGGAAACCCAAAAAGTGAAAAGCCACAACAGTGTGCAGATCAGATGTAGACGTATTATGTAATGAGACTGACTGAGCAAAGGAGAGGGATGAGTTTCCCCTTAAAACTCACTGGTAGAAACTTTCACTCATTTGTTCCTTTGTATGTTAAAATTGGCAACAAAGGGTTGTTTTAAAAAAATAAAACTATTTAGAACAGATTTTAAAATTTCTACAAGATATGTCATGCCACTTGACAATTGCCTTGTCAATAAGAGCATTTAGTCAAAATACCAGAGATAAAAACAAAAATAATGAAAACATGAAAAAGGCTTAACTCTCTCCAAGCTGACAAACCAAATCTCCTCTAAACTAGGAAAATGTATAAAAGTACAGAACAGAGCCATACTTAAAAATAACCGCTCCAAGGTGAAGTACAAAGTCAAACGGTAATTTCAGGGAAGAAAGAGACATTTTTGTTTAGACAGTGGTGATCTGTGAATAATTATCCTCTAATGAGGCGCCTGTGGCAGTGAAGGTATCTAACTCTGCCCTGCATGTTGCACACACTGCCTGCTGGTGGTTCACCACATGTAGTGGATTCTCTTCTGGAAAACACTCAGCTAAATTGTAGGGAATCAGCCTAAATGGAACAAGATGACCCACCTCTATCTGTCTGTGTTTTCATGACTGTAGCCCATTTTCAAGGATTTTTTTTTTTTTTTTGCTTCTTCAAGCATATTTTATCCCTGTCAAAGAAGCTCATTAACAGCGTGAAGTTAATATATATTTACCAACTTAGGTTAAAGTAACATCCTAAGGACTTACATTTCTCATGAAGCACAGATCAATACAAAAAGAGCATGGTTGTCCTTCAAAATTTACAGACCAGTCAAGAAGAGCTTCAGAGATAAGTAATGGCAACCACATGGCAGCTAGACCTATAAGGGAGCAATTTTGATCAGAGTGTGCTCATTTATTACAATGACCCAGTTAAAGAATAAACCAGACTCAAATTGAGAATCTGTGATAGAACATATGTTATGTTTATCAGCAATAAGACATGTCGGGTTATGTACTGAAGAATTAACAGACATTAACTGCATTCATGTCAACACTCAACATTTCTTTTTCTTCTCACCTTTAGTTCTAATTGGTATTCCTCTGACTTTCAACCCGGCTTGCATCAGCACCATTTACATCCCTTGAGTATAAAAGTGTAGTAATCTTTGTGTCATACACCTTAAGTGTATAAAGACTTCTGTAACATTCAGATTTGCTTCTAGGGTCCATTTAGTATAACCAGTTAGCCGAACCTGAAGGTTTCCGGAGTGAGAAAGGGAGCTGAGTCACAAGAAGAGCAAAAAAAATAAGATCCTGGCTTTGCTTTCACAAGATCTTGCAAAAGTTATGCAAGTTTTTTACGAGATCACGCAAAAATGTTTAACATGTAATTATGGTCAATTACGAGACATATAATACAACCGCAGCAATGGGGAACACACACCCATGAGTGAAATTTATAGATTTTTATTTTGAGCTTGGCCTAAACTATAAACACATTAAATCAGTGCTTGGCAGAAGATGCTGTTTTCATATGAGTGAGTGAAATCTCAAGAGAGATTTTAGCACACTTATCACACGAAGACTCACACAATGCAAACTCTACTCTGACTTTGGAGTTTTGGTTGGATTCATTAACGCCCATCTGCAGCAATCAGGACAGTTTAGCAGGTGTTACTAAGGTCTATGCTGGGTTTTCTATTGATATCTTTAGCCTAATTAGACTAATTAAGGACCAGTTGCTGTAGTCAGGATTTTTGTGTGTGCACATGTCACCATAAGTAACTGATTTGGTGTCATATCTTCAGTACTTCAAAACGTAAATGTCACCTTGGTGATAACTATAGGGAAAACATGTCAAAGTATAATTGCAGACCAAAGTAACACATCAAGCAAATGTAACTCGATATTTTGATAATTTGCATGATATTGCAAGCATGAGTAGGGACCCATTTACTTTTTTATGCGTTTTCTCATTGTTCTTGTGAGGCTGAGTAGGAACAAATAAAACAATAAAAAAAATAAATAACTCTTTGCAAACTCTTCAAGATTACACCATTATGCATCCTGCCTAGAGTTTCCTTGTTTGCAATGTTTCGGAGTTAAATAATACGATATTATCATTTGAGGTCCAGTCTGACTTATCTGCACCTATCTGCAGGAACACGGACATCTAATCTTCTTCTTTTACTAGGCCATGTAGAATCCCTTTTGTTATTTATAACAAAAATATCTAGAACAAGCAGAAAATACATGAACAACATCAGAGGCTTTAACCAAAAACAAAAAAAGAAAATTACAAGCTTTTCCCACAGGGAGTGATACATTTGTTAAATACCACTTAAATCCTTTTTATTTTACAATCTTGGAGAAACACTAAAATGAAGATACTTTAACTAATATGTCCTGGAATCTCATCCAGATACTGCTTAGAGTTTAGCACTTACTGACCTGTCAGGTTTCCAATAACACATTGCTGGACGAAGTCTTTTCAGAGATGTTTGCAAAGTTTGTCTCAGCTCATCCTTTAAATGCTCAACAGCTTCAAAGTATTCCAACTAAAGAGACCGGGCTGACTCACTTCTGTCCTGCAGATTTAAAACATTGATCTTACAAGAAAGTAAACTTTCTTAACTTTAAATGGACAGAGTTCCAAGAAGACGGTACGAGTTTAAGGGAAGGTGAATGGAATTAAATAAATGTGAATGCTGGAATAAAACCTTTTAAAAAAGATTTGAGACCTGAGGATTAAATTCACATTTAACCATGACAGTGACCTCGTTTCCATTAGCCGTAGAATTGCACAAATTGAAATGCCAAAAATAAATTTGCTGGATGGAAACACGCCAGTTTTGAAAAAACTTATGTTTTTTGATAAAATGTTTGTTGTGAGATGGTTTTTCAGCCGTATCAAAACAAATGTTTTTCTCAAAAGTACAATGGAAACTTTTTTCTCATCACTCATGATCAACGGCTGGATATTACTAGAGACAAAATCAACAAAGAAGATGACAGGAAGTAGTAGAAGCATGATGGTTTGTTTTTGTTTTTATGACAAGGTGCAGCTGGTTCCACCAAAGTTCTCACAGCATCAGAGAGTTTATAAAAAGTTGTTATTGAAATGTATTGAATCCATCGTTCTTCTGTAAAATCCCAAAGTACAACCTTTACAAGTGGGTAGGAGGGCTTGTCACTCCAACACCTGCAAAAGACGCCAACGTCTCCTCTGATGGCTGAGATCTCATGTAACTGTTTGCTTCCATGATTTTTAATGACCTGCTGTGTTAGCATTTCATTAATTACAGCAAGTTGGTTTTTAGTGAAGTCATAGATTTTTAGCTGCTTGTTTACACTTCCCCGGTGACTGGAATATCTAATACAGGCACTTCTTGAAACCAGTGGAACTTTTCAGGAACATCCCCAGCTCACATGTGGGGCTGCAGGATTTGTTCTGCATGCACGAGCAGATGACAGCAAAAAATGATGGATCGTACCGTACTGAGTGTTTCAGTATCTTTATGCAGATACTGAAACAAAGAAGAACATGCTAAAACCACAGCGCCACATAGTGCCTTGGCATGACAACTATAGTGGATTCATTGTGTTTTGACGATCTCAACACATACACTCTAAATCTGAAATGTTTCCCCAATCAACATCCTTAAATACCAGCAGCTTCCAGACAGCGATCTTGTGTAAACAAATCCTGAGAGAGCATCAGGTCTCGGGTCAAACAGACACGAGTTGCAAAGGCCAGTAGCCATGTAACTGACAGGCGTTAACACTCCTGTAACTACATTGCTAAGCTGTGTTAATACTCTGCACCGCATTAAGGTGAGGTGCTGCGTTGCTGCCCACATCCGACCGCATCCCAACCCATCTGCAACCTTTGATTAGCACTCCCATCTTCTAGCCTTGTCCTCCCCCTTCTCATCTGATTTCACACTAAACAAAATCGCAGCAGTGTCTAATGGCTGAACCTTCCTTTCTCTTACCACCTCCCAGCGGGAGCCACAGGCCGTGTTGATGAACCTGGGCTGGAAGGAATCTGCAGCCTGCTCCACTTGACTGAGCAGAGCTAATGAGTTGGAAAATCCCACAATCAGGGCTTCAGGGTTCGCCATTGGAATCAGGCGAAACAGGTACTTCAAGCGTCCACTGGAGCAAGGGTGAGAAGTGTTTCATTGAGAGGATTTTGCAAACTGTCAAACACTTTGAGAGTTGAACACTTTGAGGAGTTTAAAGAGGAGAAGGTGTAGGAGGTGGAGTATTCGATTGGTTGAAGGGGTTTGCTCCTTTGATCTGTAAACCATGACTGTGCGAAGAGCTTCAGCTCTCAGCCAGGTGACTCTGTTCATCAACCAGTTGTCAATCCTCCAAGGTGTGAAATGTCCCAACAGGTCCTTTCCTACATACCTAATCACACATCAGACCTCCAGCCAGACAACACCGGCACAATTACAGACACAGAAACCAAAGTTTATGATGATGGCAGAAAGAAAAGGATACCTGATTTGAGGCTGAGACAGTATTTCTGACATTTTGGGAGCCTGTGGCTGGATAGCATAACACACTAGTTGTCAACAAGCATTTATTTCTCAACATGGTTTCAAATTCTAGGCAGACTCTGAATGTGTAGCGTTTGCATGTTCTCCATTTGGATGAGTGGCTTTTCTCTGGATACTCCTGCTTCCTCGCAGCCCGATTGTCTTATTTCTCTCTGTGTTTCCCTTAGATATCATGTTAATCTGGCCAAGATTTACCTTGTAGGAACAACTGAGTACATGAAATAGAATAATAATGAAAACATGTCTTGCTTAAAGTTAGAAAATGTCATAAATCTTATTACAGTAAGCTTTTTAAACCTCTACTCAGACCAATAAGCCTTTGACAGCTCTTGTTGCTCTCTTGCCAAAAGGAAAAATTAAAACATTTTTCTTGCACCTGGCATTAAAATCACCCGCTTTGAATAAAAACAAGGACAAAAAGTAACCAAAAAGTTCTTTGATGTAAAAAAAAAAACCCACAAACCCACACTAACAAGATAATATTAGATGATAACCTTCCATCTACACTTGATGAAAAAAAATTCCTGTTTTGTTTGGGAATATTATTGGCAGAAAGGTCCTAATGGGGCTATTTAAATGATGCAGTTGAAAAGTAGCTGTTATTGGCTCCAGCTCAAAACATTCTTCTGTGACATGTGCAGAACATGCAGACAGGGAGGATTTTCCATTTGGTGACCTGAGCACTTTGCAGAGAACTTTTGTGCTTTTTTCTCTGCTGTACATCCTGTCTGGATGTCTTTTTTGAGATTGTTCTCTCTGATCAAGTGTATCTGTTGATGTCCCTAAAAACGTGACAGTTTGTAGCAAAAAACAGAAAATAATGTAATTGTGCTAGTTAAGGTAATAATTAATCACCAGTACTTTCCAGAACATGTTGCAAACATCAAGAGTCAAATATATTTCAGAGCTAAAAAAAAAAACCTTTTTGAAAAGTGTGAAACATCAACATAATACAAATTGCATTTTTATTGTTTTTATTGTGTGTTGCAGTGGATTAAATTATTTTAAAATGCACTTTTCTAACACAGAAGAATGCCACTCACAAAACCAGATAAATGCCCCCATCGAGGGGCATATATATCTCGCCGTCTGGAAGCCTGTCACTGCTTAATACATACAACAAAAAGAGGCTTTCTTTTAATAAGTGCTTTTAAATGTGGATATGTCAAACAGATGTGTGGTCTTTTATTACACAGTACAGATGCAAACATCAGCTTCCCCGGAAACATTGGTAAGCTCCATGGAAGTAAACAGGATAAGAGGCTGGACTTCTCCTAAAACACCACAAAGGACCTCTGTGTTAGAAACACTTTTTGCCTCAGACTTATAAAATAATTGGAATATCAGAACTAAGCAAAGGCAAAAAAGATACCAACTTGAGGGAAGTGGACACATTTCATGTTATGCTACAACGGATGTTTGCAAGACCACTGAGGCCACCATGGGTGTTGTTTGTGAGCATAAAGTTACGGGCAATAGAAAATCTGTTCTTTTACCATAACTTCTATTTTTTTATGCTTTCCCAATTAGTTGAACAAACATCTGAGAGAACTCTAATTCTGACATGTAACTTTTATCAAATATATGTTTTTACATATTTGTTAGAACTGTCTACTTCATGGCAACATAGTCTGAGACAGAAAATCTGTGAAAAATTTAAGCTCCTCTTCCTTTGGTTTGCAAGGTCACCAACCTGCTGCTCTGCATATAAATCTCTCTGGAGACTTTGGCATCTGCTTTTCTTCAGGGTAGTCTACGTGTCATTCTTTAGCACTCGGCACTCTTCAGGAACTTTAGGTTGTGCTCTCCAATATCATGAGATCGTATGTTTGTTCAATTAGTTTATCTAACAGGGAGCATGTACATGAACATTAATCCCAAAGGAAAATATGTTGTATGTCAGATTCCATCTGTAATCGCTGACACATAACAATACAGTGCTTATACACAGTTAGAAACAGGAAATTATACATTACCTTAAAAAATTCAAATTTAACAAAGAAAGTATAAAGACAGTAAAAATAATAAACTCTTTTTATGCTTTCCTTCACACATTTTGGACATTTAAATTACTACAACTATCATTGCTACAAGCCTGAACACAACTGAAGGAAAGGCTTAAAAATAATTAGATATGCCCTTCAAAAAGGAAAGTTGAAAGCCAAGATGTAGGGAGCAAAAGCAACCACGTATTTGACAGTTGATGCAGCAAAACCACAAGAAAGCATTATTGACAAAAACTACAGCAATGAGGAATTATTTTGTGAATATTTATATCTATATGTTTACAAGCTGTGAATGCAGATGATGGGGTAAACATTTGTAAGTTTCAGGTTTAGTTGGAATTGTCTGTTTGTGTGGAGTTTTCCACTGCATGTTTTCAAGTAGCTGAACTTGGAGACAATCAAACGCTGACTGTGCGGTTACCTCATACCATCACATTTATCATTCTGACATTCACCCAAAGATGTAAAGCTTTTGGGGGTGAAAGAAGCTGTCATCCACAATTCTCTCATTATCTCATTCATCCACTTCAAATTGCCCATTTGGACATAAAAAATATTCTATGAGCTGCAGGGTTTGAGAGAAAAAAGGCTATAGAGAAAATCAAAGCATCAGAAAGGGCAAAAGGTTGAGTTGTGTGTGTGTTTAGTCCAGAGCCGTGTACGCTGCAGGACACCACTGAACACGTGAGGAGGATGAACACCCCCAACCCGTCACCCGCTGACTCTCTGCTTGACCCAGATGTCTCACACCTTCCACCATCACCTTTCCTTATGCCTTCTCTTTTTCCTTTACTTTTTGATTTTTTCTTCCTTCATCTACATCCTGCTCCGGCCTCCAGCCACGAGCCCCAACAGGCCACTGTGCTTCCAGAGCCTGTAGTTAATGTAATGAGCCAAGGAATGCCACCTCTCTGGTTTGCAATTACATGGAGCAGTATTGGATGACCAGCAAAAACACAATGCTGAAGTCTATGTGTAGTCTGGTGTGTCTGCGGGGCACAAAAACAAGAGGCTAAGGAATGAAATACAATCAAAGGAAACTGAAAAAGGAGGGGGGAGGCAGGAGGATTAGAAACATTTTGAAGCTGTAGAAAGGTATCTTACACAAAGTCTGCAGAAGCAAGAATAAAAGCAGCATTTATTGATGTAACATTAAATGTTTTAACAGGAATGTCTTATCTCTACATCCAAATAGATGAGTCTTTTCTGCTCTCTTTCCCTGTGAGCTGAACATCGACCATGATGGGATGCGTCTGTTCCCTCCATTAACCTCTTATTGGTCATGATTCTTGCACTGATGTCATCTTCCTACGTCAATTCTGCCTCATGTGAAAGGTCGTCTGCATCAACCAGATGTTGCCAGTACTTTTATTATCTCTTTAATCTTTAAGTAAGTTTAAATTAAATTGTGCATAGGAATGAAAATATTTAAACGTACTTCTTCAATTGCTGATCCTAAAGTTACAGATGGTTGTAATCTAACGATATGTAGATTACAGGGAACATCTGGGTTTTATGACTACATTACTAAGTCTCTTTTTTTTATCCTCCAGGTGTTGTTAGGCAACTTCAAGATGGCAATTTTGGGCTTAATTACGTAACTCATAAACAAGATCACAATGATTAAAGCGTAGAATATGCACAGAAATGTTAAATATTTGCAGGTGAAGCAGTAAAACATCTAAAACAACAAACGTCTCTGGTAAATTCTCTCATAGAAAACGCTTAACCCAAATTAGCAACAGAGAAAAAGAGAACATCTATCTGTAAATTAGAAAAAAGCACAGCTGACAGAGTTCTGTGTGGATGTCATTTATCCATAACATAAAGGTTGTTTGTTGTTTTCAATGTATTATTATTAATTAATTCACAATCCTTTTCTCCACATAAAGTAAACTTGACATGCAAGTAAAAGAATTGCTTCAAATTTATACTTATTTATAATTGCATGTTTCCTCCTTCTTGTACCAAAGGTTTTCTACCATTAAACTTAAAATACTGTTAAAAAGTGCAACATTCGTAAGAAAAGTATATTCCTGATTTGAGGAGCAGAGTTGTGTTTGTACCCATGAAGTTCTTGCCTAATTCAATCTGACAATGCCAAGCAGCTTTTAGTGGAAACTGTACTGCTTTATTCTCAGGGCTTAGCCACCTGTGAATAGCTAAAATACTTAAGACCCCACTATAAACACTTATAACTGCCTGTTTTAAAAGTTCACACAGCAAATACATCATAACCTGCCTTAATACAGAGTGGAAACCGTCTTCACACTACTAGAAAAACTGCAGTCTTCCTTTTCTCTGCTCTTGGGGGTACAGTCAAACCACATCAATGAAAATGAGTGGTGCTAGTACACTGACTGCTTTGTTGTCAGGCGTTCCATGTTCCGCAGAAAAACCCTGGGTCTACTGAAAAACAAGCTAAACGACACAGACAGCAGCGTTGAAGAAGTTGCCTGGTAGCCAGCTTGACCTTTGGCTGTTCCTGAGTTGTTGCTAAACATCTTATCCGGTTTCCTTTCATCTATAAGGAACAGTCTGAACAAGATGGTTGAGACATGGAGACAGTTGTTTTTTACGACTAGAGGACAATGGCACCAAACGCTCTAAAACAATTTTCTTCAGAGACAGCTTCCCCAAAGTACCAATCTCAACCTTATTGAAAATTTGTGGACTATGCATAAAAGCTCAACTTGGTAAAAATCATCCTCTGGTTTTTACCAATTGAGAAACAATTGTTAGCCAGGAGCAGCGCCTCTACTGAAATTTTCAATTTTACCCAATGCTTAGCTTTGACATATATTATGTCAATTAGATGCTATAAAGCTTAACGGAAACAACTCACTTCCACTCTGAAAACAGAAGTGTCAAGCTGGATGAGACGGTTGTTAAAGCTAATTGAATATTTCAAAGTGTGGTTTTGTTCACTTCCTCCACTGCCATTACCAAACTACAATCAGAATACAATTCTAAACAAAACGCAGAAAATCAATTTCATCGTTCACAAATTCTCCTTCAGTTTGCTGATTGGTCCAATTGAAATTCAATCGGAGAAATCCTTTTCTATGGGAGAAAACTCAGACAGAGGACCGAAGGGAGATGAGAAACAGGTAGAATTGCCTGGGAAGGAAATCCCTAAGCTATTAATGCATTTCCTTTAATAGCTTAGGCTGACCAACATGCAAAATGTTGGTCAGCAATTATAGGAACAGATTCATTTTAATGCCAGTAAATATTTTTTTGTCCATTTTCCTTGAGACACATATAAACAGATTTTAGCTTACCAAATAAATACTTCTTTTGTATTGTTTATTTTACTGATTTTTTAAAAGATTCTTATCTCATTTCCTGTTAGAATCAAAGTTCTTGATTGTAAAGAAAATCTATTTTAAGTCTAAATCTGAATACATTACAGTGTACTTACAGTATGTTGATATCATGAATATTTGGAAAGGTAGAGTGTGGCTCTTCAGCTCCATGTGGAATTTCTCACATCCAGACAGCAGGAGAAAAGAAGAGCCAATTGCTGTAGCCAATGAATAGATGCTGTCCTGTTTATCAATGTCCAAAGCACCTGGATCCTTAAGACATTCAAATGTCAATAGATAAACACAACGTTTAGTCCAAATGGCGCAACAAAATCCTAAACAGTGTAATGTTTAAAAAAGGGTCAGAAAGAAGAGAAAGTCCCTAATATTTAAGAATAAGCAGGAGGTTTTGTATATTATGGTGAAAATGTAATACAACATACAATCTGTTTAAGTTGAAAAGCTTCTTGATCATTCATCAGTTTTGGTGGCCATTTCAAATGTTTTGCAAAGAAAAAAATGGTTTGTATTATCAATACCAGGCCCTAAAATCACAAATTCACTATATGGGAAAATGCTACTTTAAAATGAAGCCATCGTAAACTTAGCAGTCTGCTTTTTTCAAGCAACTCTTTCCATGTGTGTGACTATGCTACCCTCTAGTGGTAAAGTTATCTCATCGTCTTATGTTGTGTTAAAATGCTGGCGTGGAATGCAATCACGTGTGGAAAAAACGGTGAGATTAGTTACTGATTATTTATGATGTGTTCGACTTAGTAGTATCAGTTTCGAGTCTTGGGCAGTGCGAAATTATTTCTGTATTTTCAAAAATATTCCCCCTTGTAATGAAGATTGTACGTTTGTGCACTCAAAATCTAACAAGTTGCAGACCTCATGACAACAGTTTAACTACTGGACGTGAATAATTAATAGAAGTATTGCTAAAACAACGCGCGGTGGTTTGGTGGAAGTGGAATACTGATTAGCAAGTCGGACTTCAGCGTAACAAGGACGCAACAGCTTTTTTTGGAAGCCACGTCAGCCCGGCTAGCTCAGTCGGTAGAGCATGAGACTCTTAATCTCAGGGTCGTGGGTTCGAGCCCCACGTTGGGCGGACATTTTTGACGCTTTGAAAAAAAAAAAATCTGATACATTTTCAGTTACACGCAAAACGTACTTAGATATATTTTGTGTAGTACATTTAAAGATAAATGTGCTACTGTAAAAGCGGTCACTTTCTACAAAAGCCACTAACCGTTAACATGTCCCACACGGTCACCAGCCGCACGCACAGCGGCGGGCGCGCATGTCGATGGGCCTCAGCTGTATTTTATATTTATATTTTATAATGAAGATCTGAAGACATTTTAACTTTTCTATATGTATATTTTTTCTGAGAAGAAGCTATTTAATAAATATTTACTTCCATAACAAACCAGCTTATGTCTAATTTTTAGCGTTTTAGAATAATTTAGAGAAACTTGTAAAATAGTTCACCCTGTACTTTTACTTTTACCAGAATATATTTTCATACAAATATCTGTACCTCTACCTACGTAGATTTGACACCTCTGATTTTAACGTTAATATCCGTTCCTTTCCTCTTTACGACTGCTGCACGACAGTGCTGAGATACTTTACGACTGTTTTGGAGCCTCTTTCAAAATGGAGTAGTCTGCAGAGCAGCGTCTCAAGCTAAGCACACTTAAGCCAGTTTATCCTCGTCCTACTGGCTGTGAAACTTTAAAAGACTGGTCCTCGTTTAAAACTAGTAACACGTACAAAATGGCAGATAACAATAAAACGGGCTCCCTGGGGTTCTTCTCAAGTTACGACGATTTGAGCGACAGCAGCAGCGACTCGGACGAGGAAGGAGATAGTCGAAAGAAGAAAGCGGGGACGGAAGCTGAGGGAAGCGGGACGCAGTCCATCGCCAAGCGGACTGCTGGTGGAGCTGCTTTACCAAGGCCCGACGAGCTGTTCAGCTCCGTGTCCAAGCCCACTTTCCTTTACAACCCACTGAACAAGGAGATAGATTGGGACAGCCTGACTGTGAAGCCCCCTGAAGAGGTAAAAATAGAAAGCTATAATTATTACTGTTTAAGTGGGGGAGGAGAAATTAGGAATGTCATGAATTCAGGAAATGAAATGCTGTAGGGCTGCACAGTGGCGCAGTTGGCAGAGCTGTTGCCTTGCAGCAAGAAGGTTCTGGGTTCGATTTCCGGTCTTTCTGCATGGAGTTTGCATGTTCTCCCTGTGCATGCGTGGGTTCTCTCCGGGTACTCCGGCTTCCTGGAAATTTCCCTTTCCAAATTCTCCCTAGATGTGTGTGTGTGTGTGCATGATTGTTTGTCTTGTGTGTCTCTGTGTTGCCCTGTGACGGACTGGCGACCTGTCCAGGGTGACCCCGCTTCTCGCCCGGAATGTTAGCTGACCCCACTAAGGGAAAAAGGGAGTATAGAAAATGGATCGATGGATGGAAAATGCTGTATGTTATTGAATATGCTGATATTCTGTTGTATTTTTTATTATTATTTTAGACATTGTCATTTAAAAATGGCAAGAGAGAAGTTATGGCTCCAGAAGATGTATGGCGGTACATGTTACGGTTTAGATGAGAGCATATTTGTTTGTTAGAAATGAAAATCCAGACATAGACTCAAATGAGAATTTGAATCAAGACTTAAAAAAAACTAAATATTCTACTGTACTGAATCTGACTGAGCTATTTCTATAAATCCGTGGTATTAAAGGGGTGTGAATACAAACTATTGTGTATCAACCATTAAATGTTATTTAGGGCTGCATAAAGAGTAAGATTGCAACAGTACATTTTATTTCATTTAAGAACTCACCATTTCAGGGTAAACTGTCTAGAGACTGAAAGTCTGAAGTAAATATTGTCTGATAAGCATTTATGCCGGCGCATATCTTCGCTCTTGCACTGGAATCGTCATTGTGACTTTGTAAGCAGAACATACAGAATCTTAGTGTCCTCTGTTTCCCAAAGTCAATGAAATCTTCATCCTGTCTGTTCAAGATAATTGTCAACTGAAATGAAGGTTTTCATGGTCACTGCTATGTTCTAGTTACTTTCTGAGAATGTTTTCTTTTTCTGAAGAGAGACACCACCAATTTACCGATTTGTCTTATTACAGCTTTTCTTCATGCTGCAGCTTTATTGCAACAAATCTCTTTTCTTGAACAGCAATAGCATTGATAGAGCATCCGTTGAAGTATCAGTTGACCATTTTTTAACCTTTACCTCCTTGTGTGCTTTTTTTTTTCTTTTTCCTGAAGCCTGCAAGAGAATTTCAGCCATGGAAGACAAATGCAGTGCCACCGCCAGAGACCTATGCTCCAGAGCCAGAGAGGAAGAAAGGGCCTCCACCAGGAATGGACATGGCCATAAAGTGGTCCAATGTGTATGAGGACAACGGTGACGACGCGCCCAAAGCCTATTCTGGCAAAGCCCAGTTCTTACCTGCAGAGGAACAGCCCTCTGACTCAGGTGAGTCCTGCAGGATGACATTCATTTGCACTTTTCATGATTTACTGGATCACCCTGAAGTAAAACCTCATTTGCAACATTCTAAGTTTGCCTTTGACGAGACTTCAAACTTTTTTCTCGTTTTTCCTTCCATTCTGATTCAAAGACGAGGAATCGCAACAGACCTCGTTGTCTGCCAAGAAACGACGAGTGGAGACGTTTCAGCAGAAGGAGAAGAGGAAGAGGGATTTGGGACAAGCCACTTCTGACAAGAACTTTGTAGAAGAAGAGAAAAGAATTCTCAGGCAAAAGGTGGAGTGAAGCACAAAGCGGTTTATGATTTAAAAATTCACAGATGTCATCATTTTAGTCAAGAAAGTAGAGTCCTGCAAACGTACCGGCTTGTTAGTGTTTATCTGATGTGATCTCTGATGTCTTGTTTTTTTAAGAGCTGTCTTGGTTTTGATTTCAGATGTTTTAATTAGGTTTTCTGTCACTGAGGAGTATGTATGAGAAGTCGAAATATCTAGAATAAAACCTCATTTTAGACTTTTTGTTTAGAAATGTTATAATTTACAATTTGCTCCTGATTTTCAAAATGTAACTGCAGAATATCAAATTCTCTGGATATAGCTTCATAAAGATTACAAAGAGAAGGGATTGAAGACATGCAGTTTGAGTTCATTTGACTTGACAGTGAAGCAGATGAATACATTGTTGCTCTAAGCAGCAGAAATAAAACCAAAAAAAGCTCAAATATTTGAATTTAAAGGCATATTTAAGCTGCTGACAGACTGCCTCCAGTATTTTATGTAACATAACTGTGGTGTTTGATTATTTGGCTTTATTTGTACTTAGTCATTTCTATCATGAGTGTTTTTTCAGTACTGTATTGTGACTCTTCTTCAAGTACATGTTTAAATGGGAATAAATTTCATAATATCAGTTTTTAAACCTGTTCTTTCTGCATTTGAACACCTGGTGGCGTACTTGAGCTGCTTTAAAATAGAAAATGGGACAACAACAATTCTCATGAACACAGGACATTATGTGAAACTCCTATAATATCTTTTAGGCCCAAAAAGTAATTTACAAATATATGCACTCACATTTGAAATGCCAAAAAGTATCAAGTTATAAACTCTATCAGTAAAATAAACAAACATTGGAGAAGTGCACATTCTGCATGTCTTGGTTTCCATGGCGATGTATATCTTAGAAGTCTGAAATAATCCAGAGGAAGTATGAAATGTGACAGCAGAAGAGTAGTTTAAAGTTCTTCCTCCAACACAATCTGGTGATTATCTGTGCATTTTCCAGTCCAGCAGGTAACAAAGACAAAGTGATAATAAAGTCACTGAATGATGGCTTTTTTCAGCAGGTGGTAAGCAAACTTTTATGACTAGCAAACAAAAACAGGAGAAATAATTCTTTACTGTCCCACAATGGAGAAATTTATGTGCAACAGCAGCAAAATGACATGCAATCAAAGTAAGTAGACTCGCAAGGAATATAAAAATATATAAAAACAGAATAAGAATAAAAATAGTGTGCACTCAGGGCATTGCAAAGTAGAGGAAAATGATCTCCAACTGAACAACAGACGGCAGATGATGATGTTAGAGTTCTTATTCATCAGTAGTCCATCCATCCATCCATTTTCCTGCACTCTTTTCCCTTACTGGGGTCGGGAGGGTTGCTGGTGTCTATCTCCAGCTGTCATTTCGGGCGAGAGGCGGGGTCACCCTGGACAGGTCGCCAGTCTGTCGCAGGGCAACACAGAGACATACAGGACAAACAAACATGCACACACACACTCACACCTAGGGACAATTTAGAGAAGCCAATTAACCTGACAGTCATGTTTTTGGACTGTGGGAGGAAGCCGGAGTACCCGGAGAGAACCCACGCATGCACAGGGAGAACATGCAAACTCCATGCAGAAAGACCGGGGCCAGGAATCGAACCCAGAGCCTTCTTGCTGCAAGGCAACAGCTCTACCAACTGCACCACTGGGCAGCCCCTTATTCATCAGTAGTAGTAACACTTAAAAGTGTTTTTTGCCTCAATTCAAAGATACTTGGGTTTTTTGCAGTTTTCTGGAATTTATTCCAAATTAGAGTTTAAAAACTGAATTCTGCTTCTCCAAGTCAGGTTCTGGTTCCGAGGATGCAGAGGAGACTTGAACCAGAAAACCTGACACCTCAGATAGTTTAAGTACTGAGAAGATGAAATCTGGCCAGAGGGTAAATACTGACAATTAATGACCTAAGGTAAACCATTAAGAAAAATAAAGTTAATGTTTGTAACGGCCATCACCAAACTACACTGATCAAATTCCAGCAAAATACTTAACTTGTAGAATAATATAACATATTTGATGCAAGAGATCCAGTATAAACAAAACAAGTAAAACTTCTCATTATCTTTGCATTTGGCAAGTAGAAATAATTTTGGTAATCTTAGATAACCGTAGATGTTTAGTCCAATAATATGATTCACGGAGGAACACAGTTAGTTGTCTGTACATATCTGATTTTTGTTACTCATGTTTAAAGTAAATTAGAAAATGCCTGTTTAGAATGTATATATTTAGGCATCACTCTATAATTTTCCAGGTTCATCTTTAGGATTTCTATAGCCACTGGGGTAAAAATAATGGTTTTCCAAGTGTTGAAAAAGTTTCTCTTTTGCAACAGTTTAGTGATCAGAGGAATTCCTGCCGTATCTGTCATCACAGGTTGACATGAAGTGGTGGTAAATATGCTTCTGATAAAATTCCAGCCTCTGGGTATGTGCCTGGCCTTGTCTACCTGGGCCTGCTCCACTGCGGCGGCGCTGTGATTTTTATCAGCCATATTTACGAACAAATAACTCTCCCTCCGTGGAGAGGCGACCGGCGGTGAGGCCACAGTGGGAATTAATCATCTCCGTGTCAGTCTCGGAGCTGGAAATTTCCCAGATGGATGCTTTGAAAAGGGACGTGCCCTGAGTGCTGTGTTTTCTCCTGGTGGTGAATTGTTACTGTCTTTGATATAATACCCAGTGCATTCTTTGACTGTAGCCTCTTTGTTTAGTAGAGATCAAGTCACAAGAGGAAAGCATTTCCATCCCCCTGGATGTTACACATGACTGACCTTTTCTTCCATGTTAGGAAGAGAACGTCTTCTGTTCCACTTAAAAAAAAAAAAAAAAAGTAAGTTGAATTTTTAAAAATGTGGGATCACTTGACTAAACTCGACTGCAGGTTGTTTGCTAAATTGAAATGAATTTACATGAACTGGGAGGTGTTTCTTTGCTCCCCAAGGGGCTGTGAAATATGTGAGTCAGACATGTTTTGTTATTCTGACACATTTACTGGAAGGTCAAGACCTCATGATCTCCTCTGAGTATTCAGGGATCTTCACTCAGCAGCTGCTACTGTCTGACTTGTGGCATTGTCACACAGTTCGCACAATGTTGCAGCTTTTCCTAGTCTAAGTGGTAGCGGCAGTCCTTTAGTGGCTTCTTCTTGGAGAGTAACATGAAACAAGTCATCCATAGGATGAGAGAGAGTGCATACACAGTTAGGCACAGCAAAAGCTCAGCCAAATACTATGAGACAGGGTTGAACACTGGAAGACAGCCCAGGTGTATCATCTCTAGAAGGTTATTGAGTTGTTGACAGCAGTAGCTCAGTCGATGCCCCCCTCCAAACACAACGACGAACCAAATGTAGCTTCTGTGAAGAGTCAGAAACAGAAAGTTAAAAGTTGAAATAACACCAGATAATGCAAAATTGGAGAGAAAGAGTCTCTTTTTGTTGGAGTGGAAACAAAAAGAGACTCCAATCTGTGGTTGGAGTCTGTGGTTAGACAGGAACATAATACTGCAAAGCGCAGGAACATTGCAGTGCAGGCTGCTGATTGCAGCTGAATATTTCCAAACCTTTCCTCTTCTTTGATGCTGACGTGAAAAGTTTTACTTTTCCATACCACCCAAGTTCATCTGGGATGTACATTAAGCTTGAAGTGGCGACAAAGTAATGATTAAACAGTAGCTCCAAACAGTAATTAGCAGGAGTGTGTGTGGAGAACAAGAGACGAGGTTTCATATTTTTAAAAAACCCAACAGGATTGAACAGTTTATATCATATCCATCTGTTCGAGAAAGTGCTTAAGGTAAAAGAAAGCTCTGGATTTGCCAGGACGAATGGAAAACGTCTAAAACCACAACATACCAGCACTGCAGAAAACATTAAAGGAAAATAAGAGTGTGCAGCTTTCACACAGAAGGTATTTATGTAATTACACAGACGTCACTCAGGGAAATGTTCGTACTATTTCATTCTCTGATAATGGAGAACAGTAGCAAGCGGCAAGAAGTCTGACCTCTTTTCACAATAAACATGTCAGCGGCTGTCTGTTGATAATGATATGAACCAGACACAACAGCCCAGGCTCTCTGGTGTTTGAATTGGTCTTTGGGACACAGTTAACTGGTCAGGAATGGAGGTGAAACCATCTGTGTGAATTCTGTTATTTCGACCCTCGTCCTGTGATTGTACCTAAATAAAATAAATGACAAGCTTTGTGAAGTGTGAGTACAGTACACTGTCTTCAATTTTGAAAGTTTTTACATGTCATAGAATAATCAAACAGACCTCAAATTGTCATAGTATAGTTTTGAACAACTTTTAACCCTCTGATGTGTAAGAGGTTTACACATCAGAGGGTAGTAGTCGGTGTAGTCATCTTTTTCCAATAACTTTGTAAAGAAAAGTTTTCATCACTTCATATTCCAGGTATTCCTCAACAACCATGTTATTGATATCAGGCAATTCAACTTTTTAATTGACCTTTTATGCATTTTAAGAAATAACATACTTTATATTTCTTCCGGGTCTAAAATGACCTGTATTCATTTCCTGTGGAATTTAATGGGAGTCTTTGTTTCTTACAGCTGTGACTGTCAGGGAAAAAAATTTGTGAACCATGTACACCGAGTCCTTAGTGTTACCCCTGAATAATAATATTTTACACAGCAAGAACTCTTACATATAAGTATGATCTTCATTTTTTACCACACAACTGTGTGTGTGTGTCAATCATCAGAACTGTGACAGTGTTATTGTCATGAATCAACATATTAGCCTTCTTCAAAGTTAGCCAACACTAGTTATCTAACCAACTAGCTAACATTACCACCTGTACTTTATTATGCATGTGTATTATTTGTGTTTGTCTGTGTGTGTCTGACACCCGGGATGAAAAAACCAAGAGAGAAAATGTGTTGAATGACGTGCAAAACCTGTTCATCAATGTGTTTAAGGTTCTTTCTTTTATCATCTCAATAAATAAAATAAAAATGGATAACTATATAAATAAATGCATAAATAAATGAGCTGAAAAAGAATACAGAGCCGTTTCCAGGTCAGGGAAGATGTCCTGCCCCAAGTGGAGGAGTTCAAATATTTCAGGAACTTGTTCACCAATGAGGGAAAAATGGAGCAGGAGATCAACGGGCGGATTGGTGCAGCGTCTGCAGTGAAGCGGTGCTGTACCAGACATGATTCATGAATCATATGAATCATGTCCAAATCATTAAACTTCCACCACCATATCTGGCACATGTAAAATAATGTGCAAGATGACAATATTTGTAAAAACATCAAGCAATTACAGGATTTTTTAATAAAGATGTCAAATATCAGCAGGGGTGTATAAATGACAGCAGAAAAGTAATTCGAAATGAGAAAAATGGAGCAAATAAAAACTGGGATGTAAACACTTTATGAGTTTGAGTTTGTTGGAAGCAGTGATTGTTTTAAAGTCTGTCACCTGCTGAAAGGAAACAGCTGCAATAATGCTCATTTTTAAGGTAAAAGATGGTAGTTTCCATGACAAATAACATCCCAAAACATAAAATAAGATACTATTCTAAAGGCTTCATGAATAAAATTGATGTATCTTTTCTGTTTCGCTTCAATTTGGCATTTCAGAAATGCAGCAACATTTTCAAAGTTGCTTTGCCAATATTAAAACCAGAGCAATGAACTCTTAAGTACCTGTTCACTGTACAAATGGATTCTCTATCCTTGCAATAATTAACTGACTTGTTTTTGGCAGCAGCATTAGAAATGATTATTGTCTCTAAAATTGTTGTAAAAGCTACAATAAACTAACAAAAGAATTTAACAAAACATTTCTGGGGATGAACTGAAAGGAGGCCAAATTGGAGATCCTTTAAATTATGCACGAGTAGCAAAATGGAAGTGAATGAGAAGAATGCCTCTCTCAAGAATTTAGAGCAGCAAGCTTTTGGCAAGGCTAATCTGACAAGGATCCTCCAGCCTAATTTATACCCTGAGAAAGGCTTGTGTCCACAGGCATAAATTTAGCAGTGGTGTGCTCGGAGAAATAAAAAAATAAAAAAACAGGGAGCCCATAAACAACCTGGGAAAGACATGGGGAACAATGGGCGACCATCAGGAGGAGAGCCCCAACAGCTGCAAAGCCCCAAGTCCCAACATGCACTTACAGACACATAAATGTGCACCATGCTCACAATTGCACACCGATTCCTTTTATTTTTTCTTGCTCTCTCTTTTACACCCAGACACACGCGCGCGCGGACACACACTGCTCTCGTACATTGCCTGACCACGCCATCTGAAAGGGGCCAGCCAACAGATGTTCTGCTGCTGCTCGCACAAAGAACACAAGTGAATGATGGAAGAAAAAACAGGGAAATAAAAGAGACAAACTTATCTTTGTTGCTTTTTGTGCACAGTAGATTTCTCACAGCAGAGATCTGAGTCGGGAGCGCTGTGAGAAAAGAAGACTTGATTTAAATTAACTTCTGTATCTCACTAAATGCTCTTATTCGTTCTCTCTTCTCTTATGTTGATGACTGAGGAAGAAATAAATAAATCCATGAAATACCCGGGCCCAGATTCTCAAAGAATCCTAGGACAAAGTGTAGCTCTTAGTGACATCACCTTAAGAAAAATTATATATTCCCAAAGTTTCTTCTAATTCTGCAGCAGATTAATTGAATATTTCAGCAAAGTCTTTCGCAACTTCACACATTAATCTGATATTTTTTACTGTTTTTAATTAAAAAAAACATGTTAGCCACTGAAAAATTCAAGACGACCGCCATTATCATACAGGAAAATTTATTTTTGCACTAAAATTTCAAATATTTATCACAGATTAATGATTTGGTATCAAATCATACATTGTACCAATAAAAATCATATTTATTGTTATTTTCCAGATCTTAAACTCATTTATGTTGGTGAACAGGATGGACAATATGGTTGTCCTGGATTTATGAATGTGTTTGGTGAAAAACCATTCATATTTATACCTTAAACCATAGAAATCATAAATATTTTCTTAAACTTGTTTTGTTTGGTGGCCAGTTTTCAAAGTGGCCTTTATGGTGCAGAATATGCGTTTGCACTAAAATAAGCAGCTGATATTATTAGCAATTGGCACTGCTAACCAACAAGAATCTTATGCTAATGCTAAACTTCTAAACACATAAACAAAATTTGTGGACCCTAACGGTAATCATGGAGAAAGGCGTCGCTCAACCTGTAATATCACATATTATTACTTTAAAGTTGTATGAATTTGATGACTAAAGTTGAAAACACATGATGTGATAAAAGGTTTATCCAAATTGTGGAAATGAGTAACATTTTATACCAACAAAAGGCAGAAAAATGTCAGCCATTTTGGAAAAGGGGTTTCATCCTGTGGCAAATGGGAAATATGAGAAGCAAAAGACCTGAAAAGTGAGCAATCAAACTTTTCTGCTATTGAGGAGCCTAAGAGAGTCTTAAACAGGTAAAATTCAGAAAAGATAAATACTCTTTCTAAACTGGAAAGAGTTGATCCAACAGCAGTAAGTGCTCCTTTGTCCCGTTTGGTTTTGCAGCCTTCACTTCCACATTTTACATTGGTGGTTGTGCTTAACATTGCTGCAAGTTGTATCTCTACAAAGGATGTAAAGACGTCTTCAGACTGTAATTACTCCTGCACCGTGTAGCGTTTGGCATATTTTCCTCTGAATCTGTCCTCTTACCCCTGATGCCCCCACCGCCCCTCCTGCCTTCCCTTTCCCCTCTTGCAGACACAAAAACACAACACAACGACAGCCTGCAGGTTTTGACCTGTGAATAACTGCCCAGACAAGGTCTAGTCAGAAAGTCGGGGAGGCAGGGAAAGGATTCAGGGCCGACATGGCTCCTGCAGGCCAATAACAGATGCTTATCGTGTTTGACTGGGAGTGGAGCAGTGGGAGTGAAGGGCCCTGTCAATAGTCTGCTTTGATTATAAATGCCCCTTAAACACAGGGTGTTTTCTCCCCTTGAAAAATGTGGAGAGGCTCATGATGAAATCAGATTCAGTCCAAGTGTGTGTAGGTGTTTAAGTATACCATATGTGTGTCTTGCAGGGAAGGGATTAGAGTGCGCATGTGCACCCATACACCCACTGCAGCTTCCCAGCAGTTCATCTTCTTGCACATTCCAACAAGAGGCAACAGCAAACAAACAGTTTAAGGTTCAAGTGAAACATGCTCCGTTTTGTTCTCCACCTTCTTAGATGGTCTTACAGCCCTGGGTGGTGCTGCAAGCACAGACACACACTGTGCATAAGTTAGGATAGAGATGCAAGGTCAAGAAAGGAGAGGATTACTCAAGATTTAGTTCAAATAAAACTCCAGTGATCCATAACGAGAGCAGTCCACGCTTCTGTGCTGCCATTGTTGCTGAATGGGATGAAACATGTCCTTTGTGTGCATAATAATGATGATGAAACAATGACTTGGCTAATTCCATATGACAGACATAATCCTTATCATTTGGAAAAAGAGTAAGAGTGGTATGTGGAATGGATAGTTAATCACCATCCTCCTTATTGTTTCCTGCTGAGGCAGACATTTTTCTCTTCTCTCAGCAGAGTGTAAGCACATATTTCCCCCTGAGATGGAGATTGTTCTCACTGCGGTTTGCTGAGATACATTAGCAGCTACAAGTGAAGGTGGTAATTTGAAGTCCTGACTCAACTGCTCCCACTCCAATTTTAATTCACGCTTCAGGGAGCGACATGAGCGGAGGTTTAGTGGAATAACATCCATCTGCTCTTCTGCTGACAGAATTATACTGACTGGGAGGCTTAAAATTTTGAACAGATTGTTACTGTAAAAGAGACATGTAATGCAAATGGGTGAAAAGACATTAGTGACATTTCCAACTCCGTTTAAATGAATCAGGTCTGCACAGTGGATCTTTTTCCTCAACCCATTGCTTTTGCTTGTGTGCAGATCCCACACATTCTGCACACAAGCTTTTTAGACTTAAACTTTCAAGTCAGAGGTAGAGTGTGCTAAAACATAGGTTTACATACACATGGTCATATGTATTCTTTTTAGTTGTTTTTAAATCTCCTTCAGAAGATTAGACATATTTATATTTAATGTTTGGATTATTTGAAACTGAAGTGAAAATGCTGTGTTTGTGCACACAAACTGATTCTGATCATTTTTCACACTGTGGTCAAATCCAGTTTTATCATTTGATAATAAAGCTCACCGCATAAGAAAATAATCTGGCTAGGTTATATATAATATATATAATAAATGATATGGTTTTCCTAAATTTCTAAAAGAAACAGATTAAAATGTATTGAAACAATTTGAGAAAGCTTGGGTGGTGATGTCACAGCTTTGTAAGCTTCTGTTAGGTTCATTCCAAATATTAGATTTAAATGTTAGCCCAGATGTGGATGTATTTCACCACCAAACCTCAAACACACTTCCTCCCTGTGATATCATGAGAAAAAGAAATATACAGGTGAATTGCCACAAGTCTGCTTTATTTCTAGAGTACAGTTTCCAGATGTCTGAGGTTGACACCTTCATCTGTTTTACAAATATGAATGCCATAACAATGTCTAACCATTTAGTTACTTAGAAGATGGGTTCTGTGTGACAGAGTTGGATGTTTTTTTATGTAAATGAGTAAAAATGGAAAAAAAAAAGCCTTGTGAAACCCTGACTGAAGCAACTAATACAGTCATAATCCTGTACTGTTTCTTTGGTGCTTCTCTCTGATCAAGTTAAAATTCTTACAACATTTAGTTATTTGTGCATATCATAGTAGCAGTTTCTCCCTTCAAACATATTGCAAATCCTTTTGGACATCCATCAATTCCTTACTGCTGTTTTATCTTCTTTGCATATTATTCAAAATAAATTATACTTATGTATACTGAAAGTACATTCCACATAAAACATGTAACCTCACCATAGATCTCAAACAGCTGTGCAAACAATGCATAGTGCTATTTTGAGCATTTTCAGGTGCTGTCAAATATCTTACTTTTTTGCATTAGAACCACAGTCTGACCTGCCTTAATGAAAACACAACAAAGCTATTTGACTATCTTGTTCATAATAATGGTGTGAGAACTTTTCACTTTGATGGAAATGACTTTTTCAGTGATACTAAAATTTACTTTTGAGGGAAAAACTGTCAGCAACTGACAGCTCTTGCAGCTTATTTGGCAGATTTCGGAGTTTGTACTTTTTAAAAAAATATAACTATCTGTTTTTGTAACGTGCGAGATGCACCAAAGGAACTGAGAAAAACGATAAGGCAGTGAGATAGATAGATAGATAGATAGATAGATAGATAGATAGATAGATAGATAGATAGATAGATAGATAGATAGATAGATAGATAGATAGATAGATAGATAGATAGATAGATAGATAGATAGATAGATAGATAGATAGATAGATAACATGATTTTAAAAAGAGGAAGAAAAACACTTGTCTACTGTGAACCACTCCCAAAGACCTTCTGCCCTGGGTAAAGAGCCTTGCCCCACATATGACAAATACACCAGACATCAAATAGTCTGGAGTGATATTCTGGCCTGGTAATTAGTCATGTAGCAAACGATTATCCTGGAACATATAACTCATGCGCAGTTAAATTTTCTTTGAATAACCTGCGCTTGAAATCTCTGAACTTTGAACCAAGAAAACATTTCAAACATCTGAGCTGCAAACATGGAGAGAGGCGAGGCGCTAGAGAGGAGGGAGGACCGGAGGACAGAGGAGTGTGCGGTGTGTGTGTGTGTAGCACAGGAGAGAGAGAGGCGGTGCAGTTGAGCAAAGTGGAGCCGGGAGTGCTTCAGCAGAACGGAGGTGACAGCGGAGAATGGAGAGGAGCCCGTCCGCTCGGCGAGCTTTGACCGAGGACAACCCGCTCGGTCCTTCCCTTCTGGAGCCAGCGTGCTGAGAGACACCGGGAGGAAGCAGCCGCAGGGGGGCAGAGGAAAGGAATGGCTGATCCTCTGCGGAGGACTTTACTAGCAAAACTACGGGGGAAGAAGTCCAAAAAAGGAGCGACGCTCAGCGGTGGATACGGATCTGCTGCTGCGGCGAATGGGGGCCGAGAAGGTAAAGACAAAGTTTTCCCCGCGGAGCCTCGGCCGGTAGTTTTGCTCACAGGGCTGGATTTCACGGCAGAGAGAATGAGCGCGTACGAGAATTACGTAGAAGGAGCGCTGGAGCAAACAGAGGGGGCCACAACAGCCCCGGAGAGACGCGCGGCGGAGGCGGCTGGCTCACGTCCCCGGGAGCCGAGCAGCGGGGGCAGGGTTCACGTTAATGAGCGGCTCCTAGGGGCCCCACTTCAAAGAGACGCGCAGTTTGCTGCGGACGAGTTAGGAGGGGAGGGCAGGAGACTCCGGGAGCCCAGATCTGCGGGGATCTCTCTCGAAGGACCACATGTGCAGATAAAACGCTTCGTTCCTGCGCCGAGGCAGCGCGGTTTCGGCGATTCGATCGGGTTCGGAGACAGTTCGGGTCAAGCGTTGCACCGAGCTCAGGTACGGACGCAGACGGGGGTCGTTAGAGCCGCCGTGGCTTGGGTTGCGGATGGTAAGGGGGCAGAGACCAGGAGCCTGGGGTACTCCCGGCACATGGCAGGGACTGTAGTAGCAATTCACGCAAACACCTGGAATTTTGACCGCCCAGCTCTGGAGGCATGCGTTCATCCAAACTCTGAGGAAAACGTTTTAATCAGAAGCATAGAAAGTTATGAGCCTGACTGTGTAGGGCCCAATGGGGAGACCGCGGGGCGCCCTCAGAGCCCAACAGTTTTCCCCACTGACTTACAGATTTGTGATCTCAAAATGCAAACTCTTTGCACCGCAGAGGGGTCGCTCAGGTACCCCTTAGATAGTGAAGATGACGATTACTATGACAATGAAATTCTGCCCTTTTACGAAGCAGTTGAACCAAAAACTGTTGCTAGAGTGGAGGTTGCAGAGATACAGGATAAAGGGCAGGGAGATGATGGTGATAGCGCCCAGGAAACAGACAGGCTCAGAACTCAGCTGCAAGAGGCCTATTATCTCCTCATCAATGCTATGAATGATATCAGCTTGGATGTTCAGCAGATTAGTGGAGGCTTAGCTGAGCAGCAAGCCACCTCTTCCTGTAGTAGTCATTCAAGAGACAGCCTGTGCTCCAGGCTCTCTGTCAAAAACACTGACAGCGACTCCTGGTCCTCTGGAGGGAATCACAGTTCCCAGCAGCTTTCTGACACTGAATCACTCCTGCTCTGCCTTACTGGAAACCTGGAGTCAAAGGCAAAGCTGATCAGTAAAAGCACATCCAGCTTGTCAGTGACCAAAAGACCCACATTAGTCCGGTCTGCCAGTGATGGTGTTATTAGGTATCAAAGCCTACCTTCATCTTGTACTCAGGCAACCAAACGGGAAAGTGCAGAAGTCCATCATGATAAAGCTTTGGAGTTAAATAAACATGAAGAGGCTGAAGCATCAAGAGCAGGTGAGCTATCTGAACCGGAGGTGCTTTGCAGCGCCATCAGCAGTGATGAACTGCTGCAAAATGTTGGAGTTGAGGAGGAACATGGCGGACGGCTGAATGAGAGCAGCGGTTCGGTCAACAGCCTCACAGGTTCTACAGACAGCAACGGCGAAGCAGCAACTCATCGGGGTCAGGAGGGCAAGCAAGAGCAGGCCGAAGGCCGGACACAGGTGGTCCAGTCTGTCAGCAAAGCCTACGGTGTTACTGTGAACAAGATGCAAGAGTGGATGCACAAGGGTCGTCTGCTGTCGTCCGAGATGAAGCAGCGCATTGAGGGTTCGTCTTTACCTCTTGGTGGAGCCCAGAGTCAGGATTGGTCCTCCACTCAGGCTAACCTCGGAGGCTGCAAACCAGGGGTCCCGGTTCGAGGGAGTAAATCAGTCAAGGTTAAATCGTCTACAGTCAAGTCTGCAAGACAACAGCAGCAGTCAGGTAGGAAGGCTACACAGGGCGGCCTCGTCTCCAGGGGGATCCTCTACCCTTCTTCCTCCCATCTGATTGTTGTCATCCTCCTCCACTCATAGTAGACTCTGTCTGGTGGCGGTCCACCCCTAAGTCCTCCACTTTTGGATGCAAAGCAAAGGGATGAGACATCTCAGACCTCTTGCTTGCCTTTGCAGGGGTTCTCTAACTGGTGGCGGGCTTTGTCCTTCACACTAATTTAGCAGCATTTTAACACTAAATTAATTGCACATGAGATTGCAGGTCAAAATACTCACAGCATAGATCCAGTAACAACTAACTCACTCTTCTGTTAGGTTGTTCCCAGTGGTGTTGGTGGTGGGTTTTATGTGTGTGTCTTTGTGCTTTACATATATTGTTTTTTATTTTAATGTTTGATTCTGAGGAAAAGGTAAAATAATTTTGTATTGCAGTTTTTATGAAAGACTCGGAAACATCTGTATCAGGAAACCACAAGTGAGAGCATTAGTCAGAAGATTTCTCTGTTTAACGTATTGCCACCAATTTTACAGCTTTTCTTGACCAATTTGTAGTTAAAATCGGTACAGAACTTACTATTTATTAGTTTCCATGAACCACAAAGCTCTTACTCTCATTTTTTCCTCATTTATTTTCTTCCACATTCTCTCTTCTCCCCGTCCCCGCTGAGCTTTTCCACAGCTGCGGCCAGAGGAATCCAAGGCGGGAGAGAAGCCACTGCAGTATTTTTCTGCTGCGCTCGTGGTGTGTGATTTGTTTGAGAGAAGAGGGGGTTGTGCTGACATGTCGCTTTCCTCCCCAGTCATTTGCTCTTGACAGCCCAATGGTAGCTTGCATTTTAAAGAGAGTTTGAGTTGAATTTTTGAAATGCCATTCCCATTGTTTAACTAGTTTGAGTTGTGTCACCTAATTCCTCACCATGACTGAACAAAATGAAGGGTGATTAAGTATTTATTGAGGTCATTGCTTGGCTTATGTTGGGAAGCTCTTCGCACCTTACAAATAGCCTAAAGTTATCCAATACTCACTTAAAGCTCTTGTTTGAGTTGTTTGAAAATTCCCTTAGATTTCTTTGGATATCAAACTTTAGTGCAAAGTCTTCAGTAAGTCAAATGTCCCAGTTTGACTTCATGCAATTTTGTTTACGCACTAACTTTTCCATTCAGCGCTGTTTCTGAACATATATAACTTTATGGATAATGTCTTTTGTGAACATAAGCCTGCCTACACACCTCTTTGCTTTGTTTCTTCATGTTTGCATATGAAGTCAAAAGATCTATTTTGTTTTGGTGTGTCAGAGAATGCATGCTGGCAGGTGGCATGATCCAGGTGTCCTGTTTTCACCTGGCATTAGGTCATGAGTCATGCATTTGGTAAATATCGTGTTAAGTTTCAAAAGAATTTCCAGTGACGTTTCTATGCCAGTCTAAGACTGGAATATTTTGAAGATATACAGACGTTCTTTCAAACGGTATAAAGATAAGAACAGCATTAGTACTGTATCCTGTCTTTACAGTAGTTTAACTTAATTTAAAAAGACAGACACCTATTTCGCTTTGCAAGACGTACAATAGAACTGAAAGGGAGAGCAGACATAAAAAACTGAAACATGAAGCAGAATACAACTAAATAATATTTAGATGTATACTATTTAGGCCGCTACTTTTCCCCACGCTTTGAACCATGCGGCTTATGGCCCGGTGCAGATTTTCTGTGGATTTTTCTTCAACCACCAGGGGGCTCTCTAGCGGGAAGTGAATCATTGGAAGTCAAAATTGGAAATCAAAGAAGAAAGCGCTAACTTTCATTTAGCACATGCTAGCAGCAGGCACGACGGAGAAATGCTTTCAAGCTCATTCCCCCTCATCATGGAAACCACACGAAGAAGTTTATATGATGCAGCTTTTAAATTGAAGGCCATCGATCTGGCAGTACGGATCGATAGCCGCTGTACGTAAGCTCAACGTAAGCATTGACGTTTGTCAATCCATGGTTCGGCATTGGAGACACAGGGCTTAATAGCAGATTTATGCGTCCTTGTAGAAAACCGAGAGCGCCGAAGATACCAGGAGCTTACAGCTGGTGCGGCTTATATATATAAGTTTCCAGTTTAAAAAAAAACTTTGTGTGTGCGGCTTATAGTGAGGTGCGCTCTATAGTCCAGAAAATACGGTAAATATCAGAGTAGCCAACCAGTTAGGGCAAAAATTGGAAATTAAAAAAAAGAAAAACAGATTTTGTTTTGGCTGCTAAAAACATTTGTATAGTTATCTTGAAGTGCTACCAATTACATACAAGACCTCACATAAAACAGAAGTTTTAGCATTTCATCTTTTTGATTATGCAAGCAGAACTTTAAATGTTTTGGCCTGGTCTGTACTAGCAACTTCCCAAAATCTTTGCTGATTTCTTACCAAGTTGCATCTGCTTCAAAATATCAATTTTATTAAATGTACTAATTTTTATTTCTAAGTTTAATTAGCTGAGGTCAATAATGTTTGTTTGATTTACCAAATTCCTCCCAGCTAATTTTACTAAGTTGCGCTAAGCTAGCTTAACTTGTAGCTTTTTAGATTTATTACAAAGGCTTAAGATCAAAGTTAAAAACAATAAATTCTATCAAGCAAAACCAAATATTTCCAAACCTTTTACCTAATCTTTTGAAAACAAGGCGTTTAATATGTTTTTGCTCTGTTTTGTTTGCTATGCTTTCTAAGGCATTGCTTAACTTCCTAAATCCATCATTATTTGCTGGAGATTTAGATTGGGCTCTGTGTGTACGTGTTACAAACAGTGATTCTTCTGTTTATTGGCTAAACCAGCTCAAACAATTGAACATAGCAAATCGGCAAGTCACATGACAAAAGGATGTGATGAAAATGACTTTCTTCAGTTAAATAGCACTTAAGTGAGCTTAGCGTTGAAATTTTAAAAAACAATATTTATAAGGTTCAAAGAAAATTATCCATAAATCAGCTTGTTAATTTCAGAGGTTCAAAGAGTGTTTGCAGACAAGCTGGACATCCTAATAAATCAACAGGAGCTCAAATAACCCCACCTTACAACCAGACCTCCATCTCTACACTCACAATATGTTGTAGACAGATGAGCTACAGCAGCAGAGGACTAGACCAGCTACCACCTCTGTAAACTAAAAAAAGCTAATTGAGGCTTAAAACTGGACTTTCTACTGAAAAAAGCTTTATGGTCAGATGAGTCTCCATCGCTATGGCAACATTCAATGATCAGAATTGACAACATAAAATCATAGATAACCGGATCAGGCTGGTGATAATGAAATGGCGAGGCTTCTTGGGTGTTGTTGCTAACCATGTTCATCAATATTATACTGCTACTTACTTGTGTATATTATCCACACATGCCCTTATATAAATTAGTTGTGTTTGAGAAAGTGTTTTCAGAAACACGACACGGTACAAAGATTATCTTGTCTTATAGTAGACATAAGCCTTGACAGATTTATTGACGTTGCTTGATCTAAAGACAGATATGAGCTGGAAGAAACTTGAGGCATCAGGAATCGCAGTAGGATGGTTTTACGAGATGTTTGAGTCATGATGGCGTCTCCTGCAAGGAGTGGAGAGAGCGCTAGTTTTTATTAGCTTTTAAGGGACTTTCAGAGCTTCTCAAAAGGGCTGTTATTGTTATTTCAGTTTTTGTGCTAATTAAGCCTTTTCTGTGTCCTCAAACTTAAATTTTAACCAGCACAATAAAACCCCAAAAAAGAAACGGTGACAGAACTGCAGCACAGAGGAAAAAACTGGCTCTTCAGCTAACATATTGAGGACAGCACTGGCAGTACGTGTCAGTGGGATGCAAGTGTTGACATGTGATGTAACCCTGAGCGATCTCAGCTCTGTCCTTGTGTAAAAAGAAAAATCTACACTGACAATCCTCATTAGCATATGAATGAGTGTCAACAGGAATGCATGGCACCCAGCAAAAAGATTTGCTCTAAAAGGAGCTCACAAACCCCATATGCACAACAAAGTTGTGTCTGTAGGGAGGAGAAAATGAGCTGCTGTGTGTTTTGCTCCGATCAAAAGAGAAGCCTCTACGACGAAAAGGAAAATCTGGAAAGAAATTAAAAGCCTATGGGAAAGTGGATCAAGTGCTTTGTCTTTGTGGAGTAAAAGATCCAGCCACTCAAGGTTTAGAGATGAATGTAAGTGAGTTTACTCTGTGGCTCACAGCGCAGATCTGCGTCGGCACTTCCAGATTTTTCCGTGGTAACTTTGCAAACCATAACACTCCTCCCCATCTGTGCACCACCTCTTTCTTTCTTTCTCTCTTTCTTTTAGTCTTGTCACAAAGACACAGTCCTGTATTATTGGCTTTGGCCATCTGTTACCTTCAGGTCAGGGGTCCGTCAGTTCTCTCTGCAGTGATCACGAGAGAATTTAGGGTACAAAGGATCTGAAATGGTCCTTGACAGATTTCAATGTATATAAAAGTTTTAATATTACATTTTCCATAAGTATTTTTGTTGGATCGGTTTTGTGGTTGCAGGTCATTTATTTTTTTGACAGTTTGTCATAAGATGATGTTTCTCCCTTTTCCTAAAACTATCCTCCATCTTCTAAACGGAGAACTTATGTATTTTATTTTTGCATGCATCTTCTTCAGTGTTTTATTTTGAATAATGGTCAGATCAAATGCATTTTAGTTTATTTCAGTGTTCTTATAAACTCTTCAATCATATAACCGCAATATCTCTTGCTGTTTTTTAGGATAAAATCCCCAAATTCTTAGCAATCCGTTGTCTGTTATTATCAGGCTAAATAATAGACTGAGAGGTGAATGAAGCCTATAAATTGTCTAACATCTGACAGCAGTTAAAAGAGGCCAAAGTTTTACAAATTGAGTCCAACTTGTCCGGCTTGTTGTTTGTTTTGGAAGCTGCTGCTGCTGCTGTAAAGGAGTGTGATGGTGAAAGGAGACGGCAGCGAAGATTTAAATCTCCAGCCGTGGTGTGGAATGCTGTTCGTGTCGGAACATGCTTCATTTTCTGGTTATGAAAGACCCCTGAAAGAAGACAGCTTGTCGACAAAAGCACCGTGTGTAGTCTCAGCATCAGGGTCAGCAGTTTTGGAGAGGGTTTGGTTCTAATTGCTCCTTTTTTTCAAATAAAAGTATTTCGTTTTGCAGATTAAAAGTGACTTGATTTCTATATTTAAGGTTAGAAATCAGCCTTAAATATGTTGTTTATGGGTCCATCCTGAAACCAAAACGTCTTTAAATTCTAGTTTCTCTGGCAAGAAATTGAGTTTGTTGTTGCAAATGATGAGTTTTAGGTAAAGAGCTTAGTTTTTAGCGTATTTTTCCTTACAAAACAAAGTTAATGGTGCACCGCTGTACAATCCCTTGTTTTCTGCTGCAGTACCTGATGGACCTGATGGATTTTCAATAAAAATCGAAAGGCTACCTGAAACGCAGCCAGGCTGGAGCAGATAAAATCATAGCGTCACAGATGAGTGCCGCCTGGCAGTTCAAGCCCACACAGTCACGCATGGAACTCAGCGAACCAGCAGAAATAAAATCCTGGCTTCTCCTTTTACAAAAACTTTAATATTACTCAACTGCAGGTCCTCAAAAATCTCTAATGGAGACTCTGCAAACACACATGCAAATGTGATTCTGAATGCAAGTCCTCTGTAAATGAAGCAAAAAGAAAAGGGCCTGCTTGTGTCTGACATCAAATGAAAAACAAGAAATGTTGTTACTCGTTCAAGATTAGGATTTTACTGTGCAAACAAAGCTGATTCAGAAATCAAATTAACTGGAATGTTTACAACGAGGTGGAGCGCAAGAGAGTTTAATCCCCAACTTAGATTAGTCCATTCCCACATAATGTTCTATGTGAAGCTCAGGAAAGATTAACCTCTTCTTTTGTTGCGGTGCAATAAATTTCAGTGTGTATGTTTATGGGACAATAGTTGCTTTATAAAGCTGTAGATCTCTAGAAGACCTGTGGACTCGAGGCAAGGCATGGCAAGTTTATTTGTGCTGCACAGAAAGAAGGCAGCGTTTTACAAGGAAATAAAGAAAACATCCCATTACACACAATAAATATGTTACAAGAATATTAGTAAAGTTTGAATATAAAAGAAGGAATTGCTAGAAAGAACATTGAAAACAAATAAATAGCTGATGAAATAATCTTCCAAAGCTGAAGATTATTTCAGAAACAGTGAAAAGGTCCAGGGTGCATAAGGTCTCTAGGTAGTTCATACCTGACAACCAACTCTGAAATGAGTTCAGGTCCATGACAATTCAGTGCCTTGCATATGTTCCATAAAACACTTTTATAGAACATATACCGTATTTTTCGGACTATAAGCCGCTACTTTTCCCCCAAGCTTTGAACCATGCGGCTTATGGCCCGATGCGGCTTTTCTGTCTATTTTTTTCTTCGACCACCAGGGGGCTCTCTAGCAGGAAGTGAATCATTGGAAGTCGAAATTGGAAATCAAAAATGAAAGCGCTAACTTTCATTTAGCACATGCTAGCAGCAGCACGACAGAGAAATGTCTTCAAACTCATCCCCCCTCATCATGGAAACCACACGAAGAAGTTCACATGATGCAGCTTTTACGTTGAAGGCCATCGATCTGGCGGTACGGATTGATAGGTCTGTACCAGAGCTTACGCTGCCACATATGCTCTGTGTGGTTCGGCGTTGGAGACGCAGGGCTGCGTCCTTGATAAATCCAGCAGATTTCGTCCTTATGGAAAACCGAGATGCGGCTTATAAGCCAGTTTTTTGGTAAACTTTGTAGATGCGGCTTATGGTAAGGTGCGCATTTTAACCAACTTTTCCAGTGTATTGGTCAACATGCCATGATCAGCTGTGTTAGATGCAGCTCACATGAAGACAGATGTTTTTTTTTATTACAGTTCATCATCTTTTTTCTTTTTTACTTTTTAGACATTATACTATCTATCCACTAGCTTACTTCTGACATACCTGAGAACTCATTCTTTCTCTTCATTGGCACAATTACAACTATATTTTATGCTAGAGCTTCTGTGTAAAATGCTGGATTTACTAAAAGAAAGTAAAAATATCCCCAGGTTTCTAATTTGCTCTGCTACTCAGGCATGCGTGAAAAAAGACTTCTGGAGAAGTTGGCATTAGAGCATGTTGGAGGGGCTTGAAGGAGAGCTGGAGGGGATCAAAACAGTATTTTATATGAGCCTGCTCTGCAAGTTAGAGCAGGACGTTGGCCTCCTTCTCCACCGTGCTTTACTTGTCACACTCTTGTGCATAGTTTTGTGTGTTGTTTTTTCTCCTCTATGCTTGCATCTGTGATAAATTCTTACATCTTCTTAGTATCTGATTGGAAATCTCCTCCTAGTGGGAACTGTTTTCTGCAGTCCCTCGAAACATTACGTGCTCATGCAGGTCACATCCGTATTACCGGAATGTGATTTTGTTTGTTTATTTTGTTAACATGTTTCTTCTGTCTTCACTTTTTACCAGCCTCCTCCTCCTCCTACTTCTTTGTGAAACGTTGGCTGTTTCTTGCATACTTTTTTTCTGATCTGCTACAACAGAAGGTATGCGTGCAAAATCCCTCTATTTCCTCTTGGAAGTGTGAGTTCACAGATTCCCAGAGTTAACCCTGAATGGGGTTTTCAGTCTGTTTATCAGTCTCTGGAAATATAGCTGGAGGGCATTGAAGGAAATGATGATAGTCCATCTATCTTTAAGTCCCTGAAAGAACAGAGAAAAAAAATAGCAACGAAATATTGAAGCCACCTGGCATTACTAAATATTTTCACACTTGTGGTTTGTTGGTGTAAATGTTTTCTTCAGCCTGTTGTGACTTGAATAGTTTGAGATGAAACATCAACTTCTCTAATTCAGTTCACATCAGTAATTACTGAAATTATACTAATCAAGATGATTATTAGTTCCTTTTTTTAGCCCAGGAAATAACTTTTTAATTTTATCTTCTGACCTGCTGTAGTGACTCTCACGGTCTGCCTTTGTGTCCTCCACTTTCCCAGCTTTCATTGAGAATTTCCAAACCCCATGTGCCAACGGCAGAGAGGCCAGCAGACCGACCAACGAGCCTTCATCATGGAGCCCGCAGCTCACCACCACCATTACCGTGTCCAAAAAGCGCAACTGGCTGCAGCAGAGTTCCCAGCCAAAGAGTCACTGCACCAAGGATGAGTTGCAAGGCATGCTGGGAGCTGAGGAGGGCAGTCAGCTTCCTCCTGCTCCTAGTCCCTCGCCAGAATTTGTGAGATCCACAGGCGGAGCGCCGCCACGGCCAGTACGCTCACAGATCCCTCAGGTTAGATCCTCCACAGATGTATGAGATTAAGATGACTGTGTTGGTGAAATGCTAAGCTAACAGCTAATGATAGGGCGAGTCTTTTACCATGTTACAACTATGGCGTTACTGTTGGTTGATATCGGACCGATTTCCAATATTTGTATCAGATTGGAACGCCTCTAGTTATAACCAAACTTTAATGTAGTTTATCAGGATTTTATATGACAGATATAAAACACAAATGTTAAGTGGAAGAAAAATGATACATAGTTGTCAACACATTTTTTACAAATAGTAATGATAAAGAGAAAAGTGTGGGTTGCATTTAGAGTAAATTTAGCCCCATTCACACCGAATTAGAAACAAAAACAGGATCACAAAGATTAAGGAACACAGCGGACAAGTCAGCGTTAAAGTTAAGTGTGAAGCAGGGTAAGACTTTAAAACAACAATAGTTTGAAACTCTATCCATCTGTCTTGTTTTTAGGTGGTTATTGGTCAGTGTAAGGTGTCTCCTCATCCCCGGAGCGTAGACCCATCGGAAGAGAACGACGCAGATGACGAGGGGGAGATTTGGTACAACCCGATCCCAGAGGACGATGAGCTGGAGACGTCCCGCCGGCCCTGCGTACGGCTGGTCGTCCTGCCGCAGGGCGAAGCGCAGAGGCGACCTGGCAGGGGAGCGGACGTGGCTCACAGGGGCTGGACCGCGGAGGGTTCCTGCGGGCCGGAGGCGGTTTTGGAAGGTCCCGATAGCGGTTCTGGAGATTTGAGTTCAGGGAATGCTGCACATTCCACGGAGGCACTACATCTGCACAGACAGATGCTCGCGTGCAAACCTCCAGAGGAGGGGGGGCCCTCCTCCAGCAGACCAACAGGTAAAACCCAAAAAAAACCCTCTTTATTGCTTCTTTCTTTGTGCAGACATAGTCATTCATGCTTTTTCATTTATTTTATTGAGATGATGCTTGGGGCCAATTACTTTTTGTCTCCATCAATCATTCAGCAGATTCTTGCGGTTTGCACTGATTATAGCCAACGCTGACAGGGATCGTAATCAAGGTTGTTTTTTTTTCGCTCCACAAAATAAGAGCTAAAAATATAAAATATTTCATGTTTAACTGTAAATTTTAAAAACAACGTTCATGTAAGTTTAAGTCTTCAAGTTAAGACTTTTTATTGTTTTTGCTTAAAATGTGAAGCTCTTTGGATGCTACATAAAGAGACAAACTGTCCCATTCTTATGTTCTTTTTTATCAGAGCAGACAGGAGTCAAGCCCATCTAATCATATCCTCCCATATCAGTGTCCCTCATTAGTTCAGCTCAGACAGACATTAGACAGGAGGAATTCAAACTGACATTCCTCACAGGAATGATACCCTCTTACTTAAGACGGAGTTCACACAATGATCTGTGATCTTTGGAGTTTTTTTGTTCATAAGCAGGGACAGATTCTTGACCCCAAGAGTTTCCAAGCAACCCAGACATGAATCATTGCACTTCTCCTTCACTTTCTTTACTCGCCCACCCGTTAGCGACGACAGGATGATGACAGCCAGCACAAGGCTTCCCATTTCCCTGTATCCTTTCTTTTTTCCTGACTTCCGACTTTTTGTTCTCTGTGATGTGGCAACATGGTAGTTTGAACTATTTGGCACATCTTCATCTGAGCCTTTAATTATAACGCTTCTCTGTGGCACGCAACAGCCATTACAGTTGTACGAACACAAAAGCAGTGTGAAGAGTCTGGCTCATTCTTGGGCTCTTGTTTCTCAGTGACAGTATGAAGGGTTGAAATGAACGCAGTGACAGCTTTCCTCCACAAAGAACCAAAACCTCAGGAACCAAGACCAGAAACTTCCTGAATCTATATATTTTCTATACTATTTTGAGTTATGAGAATTTTGCACCAACAATAAGTACCGTATTTTTCAGACTATAAGTCGCTACTTTTCCCCACGCTTTGAACCATGTGTCTTATGGCCCGGTGCGGCTTTTCTGTTCATTTTTCTTCAACCACCAGGGGGCTGTCTAGCAGGAAATGAATCATTGGAAGTTAAAATTGGAAATCAAAGAAGAAAGCGCTAGCTTTCATTCAGCACATGCTAGCAGCAGCACGACGGAGAAATGCTGTCAAACTCATACCCTCTCATCATGGAAACCACATTTTATATGTTTATTTATATATGCTTTTATATGTTAATAGTTTTAAAAAAAACTTTGTGGGTGTGGCTTATATTGAGGTGCGCTCCAGGGTCCAGAAAATACGGTAAAAAACTCATTTAGCCTGATTGTGTAGCATCCAGCTAACTCCTGTAGCATCCAGCTAATTCCTGTAGCATCCAGCTAATTCCTTTAGCTTCCAGCTAACTCCTGTAGCATCCAGTTATCTCCTGGCGCTCATATAACATCATGCATTGTTAAAAAAAAAAAAGACCGTCTGTCCTGCGAGACTTTCCTTGTGGGATTAGAATTAATCCATTCCCAATGAGTCTCAGTGTACCGGCCCAGGAATGGCTCTAATCGCTCTGCACAGTCTGCCACACTAATCATTCAGCGCAGAGCTAATTAAAACCTATTCCTTAGCACACCTTTTATACAACTGTGTTCCTTTTTGTGGTCTAATTGAAAATTTCAGCCATCAAGTTGGACAATATTGAATATTAAAGAGGCTTGTTTGATGAAACTGTATTCTTATCCCTTGAACTTCTTCACTTTTTGTCACACAATAGCCACAGACTTTAAAGTTTTTATTCTGATTTGATGTGATGTAAACCGACATAAAGTAGTGGTTGTTTTCAGAATTTTCTAAATGTTTTACAAAGAAGTAAGTGAAAGTAATTGTACTTGTATTCATCCCCTTATAGGACAGTTTTTACATCAACTACAGTTGCAGGTTATTTAGGGAATGTTTTTTCCCAGCTTTGCACAGAAAGAATTAACAATTTTATCTCCATTTATTTTCTGTTAAAAATGTCCAGTTATATTTGGGACTGGACTTATTTAAACTAACACTTGGACATTTTTTGATGTGAGCTAGTTTTTGTACCTCTGGCTGTATAATTAAAGTTTTCGTGGCTGGAAGGTAAACCCCAGACTCAGTCTCAAGTCTCTGAACTGCTAGTATTTAATTCCATTAAAGTTTGACAATGTCCCTGTTCCATTCGAAGAAAAGCATCCCTCAGCATGATGCGGCCACCATCTTGTTTCTCCATAGGAATAGTGTGTTTGAGCTGATGTATTGTGGGTCAAAAGATCAATTTTAGGTTAATCTGATCAGAGTTTCTTCCCACATGTGTTTACTCTCTTCCTTATGCTCTTTCTTTCAACAATAACTTTTTTTCTTGTCAATCTTTTCATGTTATAAATACTAGATCTGTGGAGTGCAAACAGCTCAGGCTGTTTCCTTGAGCTTCAGCTGTGCATCTTCTCCTCTGATTATTACTTTTCTGCAGAAATCTCTGTAGGTTTGAAATGTGAAATGCTCTGGACAAATAGCCGGAACATGAGTTTTATATAAGTCTTTTACTTTGCTATCATTCAGAAACCTGTGCTAAGATTATGCCTTGTAGTAAATATTTGTTTTCCAGCAGCCAGGTCTGTGAAAAGGAGAGCAGCGCGTAGCGGTGTTGTTTTCTTTTTCCCCCCGTTTTTCCCTCCTGCTCCGGAACTGCCTGCTGCATGTTGACTTTGCAGCCGATTCCAGCGGGTTTGTTGACGCCATCCCTCAGTTTACTGCAACAGGAACGGAGCTGTGTCCCCTGCTTTGTGTCATCAACAATCATGGCAGCTTGTTAGTGTGGTGGATACAGCGGGTTCGCTTTGCCTCGCCGTGTGCCTTCGTCTACGGTTATAAACGGCCTCGATCTTCAGAGTTCACTGTGGGCATTGCGGTTGCTGTTAACAGAGTTTGTATTGACTGCAGAGGGACACTCCTCCTCTTTAAACTGGTGGGGCGTGTTGGGGGTGGTGGTGGGTTTAGGGCAGCAGTCTGCAATGAGCCTCTCATCTGTTGATCAAGGAGTCATGAGCTGGAAATCAGGAAAAATATAATAATAATAATTCAGACTGCTTGTCTCCTTCTGTTTTAGCAAGCAAGAATTGTAATGATGCTGTTCAATACTAAAACAGTTTCCAATTTAAAGAAATAAAATCATTGCAGCTTAGACACCACACATCCTGCACGCATTCACAACTGCTGTAAAATGTTTCCAAATAAAGACAAAAACTGGAGCAACGACTTGATAAAGTGTATTAATCGTAACACAAAGTTATGCAAACACTCTCTACTGGAAAAGATCTGTTCATTTTGCCGTTTGGAAAGTGGCTGAGATGGCAGCAGACTTTGTTCAGTCTTCTGATAATTCAGCTAATTTACATCATTTTATGTGCCAGGACCGGATTAGGACTGCAGGATATCAGGAAAATGAACAGTTGTGACACAGTTGGCTATAATTGCACTGACAATATCAGTTATGAGCTCATGTGTTTGTTTTCAATCACAATTTCCCCTCTGCTTTGTAAAATACTGAAGCATTTTGTTGACAAGAATGTAAATAAAGTCATCAAGATTATGAAACTGACCAAATATGATATTTATATTTAGAGTGTTTTATGCAGATCACTTGAAATATAGTAAAATATCAAAACTGCATTCAACCAGACCTTAGCGAATGCAATAATGAACTCGGTGGCATTCCAATGATGACTTGATGCATCTTGCAGGACTCGATGTTTCATTTCTATTAAGTCATTATTTTGGAATCCACTCATCTGTGCTTTATTTTTATATTTTGGTTTGTAGCTAGGTTATATTTTAGTGACTAATTTCACTTTCATTCAGAAATCTTCATTGCAATAACAGAAGTATTTGCCAAAAACCGACATTGTGAAAAACATACCACTTTAGACATTGAACGCACCCCTTCATGCAAGTACGTTAATATTTTCAGATAAAAACTGTGTTTAACTGCTTGTCATTCATTTGCACCCACAACATTTAGTACCACAACATTTTCTTCAAGAAACTAAACAGTTAAATCTATGGTTGCTATTACTTTTAGTAATACCTTAAATAGCTGGATTTTTAGGGGTTGAACTGTTTATTTCATCCCGAGGTTTTCCAAAAATTTGTACGTTTCAAGAAGCGTTTGGCTAATTAATTCAGCCAAAATATGTTTCTCCTCCTCAACAGTCAGAGGTGTGAAGCGTCATGGCTTGTGTCAGCTTCAGCCCACTGGGATTTATTTTTTAGCTCCAGTTCTGTCCTTCAGTCTTGTTCCTGTCTTTTCAAATGAGGGCACCCTGACCAAACTTCAGGCAGAGTCCCAGTTTGTTCTCCAGGCCTGGTTGTCTAGCAAACAAGTGACCAGTGTCCCTCTGAACACACAGCAGCTGCTGCTCTTAGACAAATAAAACAACAAGCCCCCACAGAAAGGCTTGCTTGGAGCCAGCAGACGCATCATTTGGCTCCAACACACCTTTTAGACTAAATTACCCGGTAAGTCTTCAGTTTCTTACTAACATCTGTGCATATGTAGGCATGGTTTTTCATATGAGCCTTTTGATTAAACCCAACATGGTCAACTATTGCTCAATGTCTTAAAGCTTTCATAATGCAATATTTGCTCATCACAATTTCAACCCTTACCGCCATATAGGAATCAAGGCTTTTGACGTTTGCAACTCATTGAATTGCTGTGATTCCATCTTTTGAACTTCCTGTTCCTTGTTTAACATGAAAATGAGCTTATGAAGGATCCACTTTCATCTGGCAGACCAGAACATTAACAGGCCTCTTACTTATTGAGCATGAATAGCAAAGTCTGCTGAATTAATGAAGTAGTATAAATGTAGATGACTCTGTCCGGTTGGCTGATTCCTTTTCCCTTGCCGGATACACTACAGACTCCTTGTGTTCTGCCCACTGAGTGACTTTTTGTGCATCTGAATGCTCTGTTTGTATGAACGATAATGATTGATGGACTTTGGGGGTGGTGAACTCACTGGTGTGTTTCCAATCTGTTGTTCTCTTTGGCGTCTGTTTAAGGGAATCTGACTTGGCCAGGACTCAAAACTGGATCAGAGCTATTTCTGGACTTGTTTTGGTCTCATTGGCTGCAGAGTTCCAGACTTGGCCTTGGTTGATGGCGTTATAGACAGAGAGTACAAACCTTACAGTTCAATCCCTGAAGCTAATCTTGGCTGATGGTTGCAACGTTTGGGTCTGGAGGAAGTCAGCAGCCCTTTGCAACAACATTTTGCGGACAGCCCTTAAAAACCAGAGCAGATTCCTCATCGCACATCAGAAGTGAAATTCAGATCACATAGTTTTCTCTAGAAGATTTTTGATTTCTCTTTTGACAGGAAAGAATAATCACCAGGGCAAAACGAGGCATATTCTCTCCAATTAAAGAGACCCGCTGGCATCCTTTCCCCAATTCATCTATGAAAAAAAAACATCCAAATCCTAAAAATTAGACAAAATCGTTTCATTGATCTGTCACATTCAATGATTTTAGCATTTCTAAATAAAACAGATTATTTAGAAGCATCCTATTTAACAAGGTGTTATTATTTATGCCACGTTATTTTCAGAATGCCATTAGAGATGGAGAAATTAGCTTTTGTCAGGAACCAGGTGATTGGTCCTGACTTGTGACTGTCCAGCCAAAATCTGAAAAACATATTTCTCCAATCAGTGCATACAGCATGTGTTAGCACTGCCTGGTCACACTGAGGAAAAAAACAAAAACACAATTTGATGTAAAACCTGTTATTGAGTGACAAAAACCTCAAACTTACACTTAAAGTGTCTTGTAAAAATCTCTGCATGCAACTTTAAACAATTAGTGAGCCTTTCGGAGTGACTACCTGACACTAGAAGGCTAAGCTCTTCAGGATGAGATTCACGTAAAGTGGTGTATAAAGAGGATATGGATCGATTGTTTCCTTATCGTTGTTGTTTCTTTCCCAGGAGGAAATGTTGTCATTCATTATTGACAGGGATACTCATTTAATGTTCTGAGGAAGCAGTTAAATGTGGGCTTGTCTTCAGTTTATCATTTTATTCCAAATGTTTACAACCTTATAAGGTTTCTCACTTTGCTGACCAGAATTAGCACCCACTCACTTTGTTGATTTACAGCAGGGGAAAAATTGCCGCAATATAAAAGTTGAGTCACATACTGCAAGTAACACTTTGGCAGGGTTCTAACAAGCCACATTGCATGCTTGGTTATTTAGGCAGGGCTTTTGATAACTACTGTAGCGCGACAACCTGACTTCTGCAGCCAATAAAAAAACCATCCAGAACCAAAATATCCAGAGTGAAGAGGAGGCAGCTCAGCTCACGGCGGTGTCCCAGTCACCCAGAGAAGAAACTACAGGGCCAACATGTCACTCACACTTTTATTTACACTTGCCATGTTTGCCAGCACAAACCCTGCCCTGTTTTGCTGTTATGTTTCGCACACTTTTGGCCGACATGCTTGTACGAAAACAGACATGCAAGTGGATACAGGTGGGCAGCAGCAGATTGTTGTCTCCCCTCAAGGCTTATCAAAGTTTGCTCAGGCTCATTTTGTTCGTTTTCTCTTTCTGACACACATGCTTAATCAAACAACAGCTGAGATTATATGACTTGTCTTGGCGTGGGCTGCAGCAGCAATTTGTTTTGTGATGGAATAACACAACAACAAATGATTAGTTTGAAACGATGGTGCACGCCTTCACTCTGCACCTGTTTAATGCCAGTTTGGGGAAAAATCAGGGTCATAAATTCCTGGCCTTTGTTAAAGGCTGTCGGATGCTGGGTGCCTGAGGGGCCGGCGGGGTCAAGGGGCCGTGTGTCTGCTCTTTTTTTATAATTGCACTCTCTCTTTGTGTTACAGTAATGTAGGGACTGGAAGTGCATGCTAAATGTTGGGGGTGGGTGCAGTTACACGGCTTAGGTGACACCCAGTGGAATGTGGACCTTTTGACCTTTTGACCTTTTGACCTCGGAACATGGCCCTGGAGGGTTGAGTGTCAAACCATCGTCCCTGAACCTCAGCTTGTAGGTGTCACATTACTCTGCTGGCTGCTGCCACAAGTCCAAAGGCTACAAAGCACCCAGCCTGTGGGTGTGTGTGTGTGTGTGCGTGGGGGGCGGTGGGGGTGTGTGTGTGTGTGTGTGTGTAGAGCCAAAATTATTAACAGCACAGTCATCATTAAGTCAGCAAGATGCAAATCTTGCTGAGAGACTCACCTTAAATCAGTAAATCCAAGAAGAAAGAACAACAGAGGGAGTGAGAATGAGCTGTGATGATAAAGTAACTTCTGTCTGGGAGTTCCTCTGGGCGCTACATTTGGAGATGCTTTAAACTGGCATCACAATGCTAAAAATATTTGCTTTGGCGACCTACAACTTGTGTTGAGTTTTCTCGTCAACCTGGTCGTTCTCATGTCCAGAGTGTTTAATGTTTGATTCACCAGTCACATCCAAGTCAAACAACCTGAAAACCAGGTGATTCAGATTAACAGTGAATCTCTATTAATGGCTTAGTCCTCAAAACATTTTTTAAATTCAAAAAGAATTTACAATTATCAACAGTACATATCATACATAACCTACAATTGATAAAAGGTTAATTTCAGTGTTTACTATATCTAATATTTTATTCTACAAAGTCTGTACTCTTTTCCCATTAAGGTGTAGAATCTTCTAATTTAGCATTTTTTGCAATAAGATTCAGACGGTCCTCACTATTTTCTGAGCTACTGTAATAATTCTCTGCAGTTTCCTAAAATAATTTTTTTGTAGAAAGTACCTAAAATAGCTGCTTATGTGCAAATTACGATTCTTGCGATCTTTCGCTGGTCACTTTAAAATACTTTAAATTTGTGAGTGAGCTTTGTGTGATGTCAGTACTCTCTCTCGCCTTGACTGTAGCTCTTTGTGTACTGCACCCCTCTCCAGATGTTATTTGGTAAATTCGCCCTCCGCCCATATTCTCCATTCTCAGAGCCGCTCTGTCTGGATTACTGGCAGGGCGCTGTGACAGGCAGACACCACTCCACCCGTCTAAAAGGGGGCTTGATGAGGAATCTGAGAGAAAAGCCGTGTTTGTACGTTTACCAGCCAGCTTGCCAGCCTTGCAGTCGACCCTCCAGACCTCTGAATGCCTGGACAAGGGGCGCCTTTGTTCCTGATCTGCAGGGCTACACCCTGACCAACTCTTGCTCCCCATCTTACCCTCTCTACATCCTGCTGTACCTCAGTCTTTTCACTCTCCAGGCCTGCACCCTAGAATAGCACAGCAGGTCTCCTCTGAAACTAGAGCTGGTGAAGTTGGCAGGGCCTGGCTTGCTTTATATCTCTGTGTTCTTTCGCCCTTTGAGAAAATCTGAACAAACTGGGAATAATCAGAATTCCTACTTTCAATTCACAATAACTAAGAAGGATATTTTGTAACATAGAACATTTCTGCTCTGCTCTGGTGAGAAAAACAGAGTTTAAGACTGGATCCCAATATGGCAGATTTGAATATGCTGCAGATAATTAAAACAAATATTTAGAGTCTCACTTTGCACATGATTTAGAACTGCACCAGTTTTTACTATCTCCTCCTGTGACTGTGCTTCCATTAGACTTCAGTTGTTAGCTGAAGAAATTAATGACTGAGAAGAACAAAAAACATCAGAAAAATCCCACTAATTTCTTTTCTGGACGATCTTTAACCTTGAACTGCGTTAGTTATGGTCATTTTCAGGATTTGAGTGCAACCTGTTAGCTCTTATTTATGGTGGGTACACTAATAAAAAAAAAATAGTTTATAATCTACTGATCGGGATCTGCTTTGGTTACTTTAGCGTTTCTAGTTTTGTAAGCAATAGAACTGACATAAAAGTATTTTCTACACATTTTCTTTGAAGTTAACTTTCTTAATGACTGTCTGGCTTTGTATATGGAGACTTTAACAGTACTATACAGTGTTGAATGTTTATATAAAGTGTTACACAGAGAATGTTTTTACCACTGGATTACTGGGCTGCATGTACGCCTAATCATATGATGATATGCCATAACGGTGTAGCGGAGACTGTAATTTATGGCTCCTGCATACCTTTCCTTTGGTTTCACATTCTTTTCCCCTTTCTGTCTTCTCGAGACACTGTGTAATTACTTGTGATAACAGGTTAAAGATATATACAGAAAGCAGTAGCTATAGTAATTTGGGAAGCTCGCATGTGATGGTGTCCATTTGTTGATTTTCTTATAGATATTTTATATGAATTACAGTTAATTGGATTTCTTTTCTTCTGTTTTTTCCATTTTAGATGCACTTGACCTGCCCAATGTTGTTAGCTTCTCACCTCCCTCGAGCCCAAACCCAACCAAGAAGAGCAGCTCCATCAACTGGTCCTTCCCAGACAAGATCAAGTCCCCACGAACAGTCAGAAAGATTTCCATGAAGATGAAGAAGCTTCCCGAACTCAGCCGGAAGCTCAGCGTCAAAGGGACCCAAAACAGCAACACAAGTAGCAATGGAAACAGTCAGCTAGAGCCAAGGGCCCATTCTCTCCGGGCCAACAGCAATGGGTCCGAGACCGTCACCCAGACTTCCGGTCCGCCTCGGTTAGCCCCATCCGGAGGTGGGCCGGCGAGCCGCAATGTAATTTCCCGCTACCACCTGGACAGCAGTGTTTCCACACAACACAGCTTCAACAAGAAGAAGAATAATGGCAGCTCAAAGTCGGCCAGCAAAGGCGGCTACCTCAGTGACGGAGACTCACCAGAGCTGGTTGCCAAATCTGGCAAACATGGATCTGCCGAGGGGAAGGGAGGAAAAGGCAAAGAGGTGGAGGGAGGAAGTTCTAGACTCAATGGCACCGAGCTGGACATTGATTCTTTCCGACATTACAGCTTCACAGATCAGCCCAAGTGCAGCCAGTACATCTCTGGACTGATGAGTCTCCACTTTTATGGTGCCGAGGACCTCAAGCCTCCACGCATCGACTCACGAGATGTTTACTGTGCAATCCAGGTCGATTCGGTTAATAAAGCACGAACCGCACTTCTCACCTGTCGAACATCGTTCTTGGATATGGATCACACCTTCAACATTGAGCTGGAGAACGCCCAGCACCTCAAGCTGGTGGTGTTTAGCTGGGAACCCATGCCGAAACGGAACCGTGTCTGCTGCCACGGAACAGTGGTGCTGCCCACACTCTTCAGAGTGACACGCACCCACCAGCTGGCGGTGAAGCTGGAGCCACGGGGGCTGATCTACGTCAAGTTGAACCTCATGGAACAGTGGCAGAACTCGCTGGATGGCGGGCCAGACGGAGACAGAGAGCCGCAGGTGTTTGGAGTGGAGGCGTGGCGGGTGGTAGAGAGGGAGAACACCGGGCTGATGGTGCCACTCATCATATACAAGTGCATCAACGAGATCGAGAGAAGAGGCTGCCAAGTAAGTGTGTTTGAATGTTGAGAAAAAAGGATGTTTTCCATGTACTTTATGGAAAACATCCATGGTAATGGGACCATTACCAGTTTTATTAAATTAATAAAACTGGTAAAGGGTTAGTAATTTAGTCAAATTAATAAAACAATACATTTTTTAATGAATGTTTTAATAATTAATTATTAAATAATTAAATTATTTTGATAACTGAATTAATTAATTACACAATTACATATTAAATAATATTTATTTAATATTATTTAATTAGTATTAAATAAATTATTATTGAGTTAATAAGTGCCTCATTAGTTATTTAGTAAGGCCCTTAAATATTTAAGTGCCTTATTATTTTCTGAGCTAAAGTTTATCTGTATTCAAGGCTGGGGTTTTAGTTACATTTAGATTAACCAGAAGTATTTAATTGTCTGAGTGATGGTAGGATGGAGCAGGAGATGAATAGATAACTTAGGGCCTCGTCTGCAGTAATGTAGAGGTTTGTCTGGTTTGTTGTGGTGACGAAGGAACTTAATCAAAAAGGAAATATCTGAATTTACTAGTCTTTGCATATTATCCTGCATCATGACTGAAAGAAGAAGTTCCTGGACAGGTGAGGAGCGCTGTCTTCCCTGCGTTCTGGTTCCGTTCAAAACGAGGCAGTTCAGGAAGCCTTCAGAGTGGCCGTACTCTGGAGGTTTTCTCTGCTTCTCTTCACATATCTTGCTTTGCTCGAAAATCCTAAGAAAGCCGCAGTCAGATCATAAATAGCTCTTCTCAAATGGAAGATGATGTCTCGTTTTTGATGTTCAGAGTATAAAAGCAGCTGGAGAAAATAACTAAAATCATCCCTTTAGCTTTTGTGTGATGAATACTCGCCCTGCAGCCACTAATGATGTTGAATGAATCAAAAAGCAGCACACATGATGTCACAGAGTTGCTGCCATGGGCAACACAACTGCTTTATTCAGTGAAGAGACATATGGAGGAATTAAGACGCTGAAGTGGCAAAGACGAAAAGGGATACGAGGATTCTTGTGGATATCAGCAACTGATATTATAAAGTTTCTTAAAATAATATGAAAATCATCTCTTTTTTACCTCATGCATTATATTGTGTTTTGAGTTGAATATGTGTAAAACTTTGGAGAAAAATGTATGTTTTTTTTTGCATGTGTGAAGTTTTAGTCTTGCCTTGACAAGAATTTATTGTAAGATTTTATATGATTTCCTTTTTCCCTGGGATACAAAATATGACGTAACACAGAAATCCATTTCCCTTAACCATAAGACAAGAATATCTACTTCAAGTAAGACGTATGAGTCAGTAAATGGCTACAATAAACGTGTCCATATCTGCAATCCACTGTACTGAAAAAGTTTGAAAACTCAGCACCAAGAGTGAAGACTCTAGATTTTGACACACACTGCAGAGTGGAGTCTTGGGGTCTTCTAGTCTCTCTTATAGGAAATACTTTAAGGATTTTGCACCAATTTTTATTGGGCGAATAATTTTGGAAAACCCAGTGTTCCTCATTCAGGTTGTGGCACTTGTTTCCCGACTCATAAAGATTTAACAGTTTTAACTTTTTACAATTCCAACATTACCATTCCCTTTTAAATATGTCATGTCGGATTTCTTTTCTTTGTTTTTATGACTTCAGCCTCCCGGTGCTGTGAGTTTTATCTATTTATCTCTCCTGTCTGAGGAATTCTGAGTCTGACATGTTTGTCTGCTGTCGCTCCCAGCGCTTCCTCTAATCTCTCCCCCATCCTCTTGTTTTCTTGCCTCTTTTTCATTAGTCTCAAATCAACTTCAGGGGTCTTCTGCATGACAAGCAGACAGAGGTTAGGCTTGGGGTCGACTCCACATTCCTGGGGAATTTTTGCAGGTTTTTGCCCTCAAAATTCACATTTGCTTGTGTCTTTAATGCAGCCGCTCTCTTTAGATAGTCTTGTTGAAATGTGTGTCCTCGAGGCTTTTCTAGGCTTTTAAGATCCTAGACGAGTGCTGGTACTTTGAAAAGACTTCAGAGGGTACCTGTGTCAAAGAATGGAGTTATGTATGTCTGAAAGACAGTCTTAGAAGAAGCTTTTTGACTCAACTCACATACACAACATATATGATTGAGAATGTTGTACTTAGATGTGGCGTGTGCGGAGAAATTACCAGAGTCTTGGAGGAGCTTTATCACTTCTTTTGTAGATACAGTATAAAACTTTGACAGTCAGTCAAGTTCTTAAGAATATAATACTCTGTTGAGTCGTCAGTGGCTTATGCAAGTTGGTTTGATGGTGTAAGCAGCTGGCTTACCATGAAACCATGAGGAACATTAAAGGTTTTTTTTACAGTAGGAAGCTGTGGTATAAGCATTAATTAAAGAGACAAACAAATCACACAAACAGCTTGACAACTGCTTCACACTGGCATCAACCTCACTCTTGGTGGTGAATGGTTAATCATCAGTTCTCCTGCAGCACTCATTGCTCCAATCCCCCTTTCAATCATCATATCCAGCCCCGATGCCTGTTTTGTTTCTGCTAACCTGACTTTGTCACGAATGTGTATGATTTGGAGGAGGTTGTGACCTAAGACAAACCCATCCATCCATTTTCTATAGTCCCTTTGTGGGGTCAGGAGGTGCTGGTGCCTCTCCAGTTAACGTTCTGGGCGAGAAGTGGGGTCACCTGGACAGGTCGCCAGTTTGTCACAGGGCAACACAGAGACACACAGGACAGACAACCATGCACACACACTCACACCTAGGGAGAATTTAGAGAGGCCAATTAACCTGACAGTCATGTTTTTTGGACTGTGGGAGGAAGCCGGAGTACCCGGAGAGAACCCACGCATGCACAGGGAGAACATGCAAACTCCATGCAGAAAGACCGGGGCCGGGAATCGAACCCAGAACCTTTTTGCTGCAAGGCAACAGCTCTACCAGCTGCACCACTGGGCAGCCGTAAGACAAATTATCATTCACTTTTAATTCTGACCAAGTTCCTTCAGTGCCCAAATCTAAACAAATACTGACGCAGAGAGAAGGTAACACATTGTTCCACCCTCAAGGCTTCACAAAAGGCTTCTAACCTTTTTTGGGTGTCTGTATGGGTTAGTACCTGAGGTGTTTGAATATACTCAGAGAGGAATTATTGCTCTTTCTACTCAGCCATCTGAGGGGGTTTGATTATCTGGTTACCAGGTTGTTGTAGAAGTGTCCTAGTGGGAGGAGGCCTCGGGGCAGATCCAGGACTTGCAGGAAAGTTGGTATCTTATGTCTTGATAGCGTCTCAGATTCCCTCCACATGATCTGATGGCTTGACCAGAGGAGAGGGGGGAGCTGGGGATTCCTGCATATGCAAACTTCCAAAGACCAGAGACTTTTTAGTAAAGATTTGAAAAATACAAGGCACATTTTACCATGGCCTCTATACGTAATCAATGTAGTATTAATCTGAAAGTCTCATTTCAATAAGACTGGTCAGACAAATGCTGCTGACCTGTTCAAGTCCAGAAGAAGCCCCAAAGCGCTTCACGCTACATTCACTCATTCACACTGATGGTGGTGAGCTACATTGTAACCACAGTGAGTCTGCCAGGCGCTGGTGCTGCTGAGCCCTCTAAGCACAACCAGCAGGCAAGTGAAGTGTCTTACTCAAAGTGAAGGACTCAATGACTGAGACAGATGGAGCGGGGTTTGAACCAGCAACCCACCGTCTATCTGACCACCGTTACCCCAGATGGGCAAATATATTATAGTGTTAATGATTAACTGTGAAAAAATGACTTTTTAGCTTTACATCATGGCTCATTGTAAAGGGATGGACAAGGTTAACAGCAAAATTCATGCAGACTATTTTGTTTAAACAATTTTCAGTCTGTAGATCAAATGTGTGCTCACAAACCAGTTTACTCCCACCAACAGAAAGTAAAAAGATTAACGTAAGAGATTCACAGTTTTGTGCTGTTTGCACACAATCCTGACTCTACCATCTGAATGTTACAGCTGAGCTTGAGACCAGTCAGCATTTTTATAATCTGCTATTTAAATTTGGCGACTCTGTTTAGTTGTAGCCCTCAGTTTCTTGTTCTTAGCCTTCAGGAGTGGCAGCTGAACTATGTTGGACCTTGTGCCAAGTCAAACCTTCTGCTTCAAGGTTCAACATGTTGTGATTCAAACAGATGGTATTCTTGGTTGCATCAAGTACTTTTTGAGCTGCTTTTGCATTGCTGTCATCCTAAACCAGTCAAGTGATTCACTTCTGGCCTCTGACTTCAACTAGGCATTTTACGCACTCAGCTCCAGCCCTCTTTCCAAATCATTCTCTGTAAACCCAAGAGGGTTTTGCTAGTTAACGAGTAACTCGGCAGGTGCGAGTGCCTGCTGAGTGAATATTAAGAACTTGTCAATGCTTGGATATGTTGCTGTCCCAAATCATTTCCTCATTGGATAAAGGTAGGATGACTGGCAGTCCTACAGGGATCTCCTGTTGCACACACATTCCTATGACTGCATTTTGGGAAATCATTTCCTCCTGCCAGGTGAGAAAAGTAATTCCCAAACTTGGTGAAACATTTGGTGAAATTTCCTTCCTTATTAAGTTAAATCTTACAACTGATCTCAGAGCAGAAAAATACGCAACATCCTTGACATCCACTCTCCTTTTCAGCTCATTTTGTTCGGAGGTCATTGTGCTTGCTTTATCCACAAATAGGTCTTGGCCGGTGCCGCCTGTTGTGTTGCCCGGCAGCCACAGAGCATAAGAGCAAGCCCCTCTTTTCTGCTAACAGCTGTTCTCTGCCTGCACTCAAAGAGAGACACCATGTTTTTTATTTCTGAATGGACTTGTTCATTGTGTCCAGTAACTTTTATTTACTTGCACACAAAGCCAAATCCCTAATCTGTCCTTCTCTCTTGCTCTCGTGTGAGATTTAGAAAATCGCCAGTGGGTTTTGCGAGGGCAGCTTAGCAGCAGTCGCTCTGTTGGGACAGACAGACATGGCACTGCTCCTACGCTGGAGCCCGGAAAGACTGGCACTGTGTGTTTGAGTGTGTGTGTGTGTGTGTGTGTGTGTGCACAACCAGACTCGACCCGCCATTCACAGCCCACTGACTTAACTCGTTACTGGGGCAACCACACCAGTTGGCCTGCTATGCCACATACCAGACAGACACATGTAGGAGAAATTATGGTATGTCTGCAGCCAGACCTAATCCCAGCATAACAAGGAGAGCAGCGGTGCCAAGTTTCAGCTATCAGATGTCTCCAGTCCCTTTAGGTCACAGTCTGGAGGCTTAGGTAAAGAAACAAAAATGGTTCATAGTTCTCATTTTTAATGCTCTGTTATCACCTTGGTCCTCATAGGAGATCAGCTTTGACACACTCAGTCAAAAAGATGTGGCACTTTTATCAGACTTTTCATGTTTGTCCATTTTCTGTCAGAAAGTCTCTTATTGGAGTTTTTAGGGAACTGTCGTGTGATGAGATGGAAACTCAAACTGCTTGTTTCAGCTCACGGGGCCGGTGTAAGTTAATACTCACTTTAGCGGGTTGTTACTGTGTAACTCACATTACCTTGTCACTTTACCCACTCTGGCACTTTTAAATGTGATGCCGCTACATTTGCTAGTTAGCATTAAAATTTATTCTGAAATTGTCCTTTAGGAGTAAAACCTCTCAACGGCTGGCACCGAAATCAGGAAAGAATCCTACAAGCTCTGCCGTTACAAAGTTATTTACTGGAACAACATGTTTTGTCCCTCTGAGGTTCTGTACATAATTATTATCTTGGTGACTTCCATAGTGATAATTTAAAAAGGTTGCAAACTGCATTTTTTATTAGCGATAAGAAATGCTACAAGAGGTAAAAATGTATTTTTAGATTAACGATGTTTGTGACAAGGTCTGGTAGTTTTGCATCTTAATTTCTGAGCATAGAGCTTTTAACTCCTTGCTGTGATAATCCCATCAAATGCAAATTTTTAGAAATATTTTATTGCAAAATAATAAATAATAGACACTGGGGTTATGTTATGCATCCATTAGATGGAGCTGCGCTAAAGGGATCGTCAACAGAACCGTCAGATAGGTCAGTCAAACTTTATTAATAATTACAAACCAGCGTTCTGACAACTCCAAAATGAATAAACAGCTGTTTTATTCCCATGTTCGTCTGGTCTCTCTTAATAGGAACCATTCTAGGGTCTTTACACAAACACACAAATGGAAATGAAACGGCATGCTTTGCGCAGTCATATTTCCCAGCATGCACTGGGCGCTTCTTCTTCTACGGGGGAAAATAAAGTCGACGGCTGCTTACCGTAGTTGCGAGACCTGTTGTGGCTCAATATCGGTCCAGATAGAAGGAGCACCGTATTATAAGGCGCACTGTCAGCTTTTTTAAAAATTGAACGTTTTTAGGTGCGCCTTATAATGCGGAAAATACGGTAATTCACATATGTGCCTCCAATTTGAAGTAAAATGTGTCGGTCAAGATCTATTTATTTGTTTGGACTTCAGTTATGGCACATTCTTAAACTCCCAGTCTGGATAATATCTCAATCTTTAAAAAAAATAGCAACACATTTGATTTCAAACATAAAAGAGTAAGAGGTAATAGTGATAAATCAGTCAGTTTGTATTTATTTCTAAAAATATTTGCAGACAGAAGTGATCGTTATTGTTGAAATACTGATTAAAGCTGATAATCAGGGTTGTAAAAGTATCTAATGAATTATATGTTTGACTAACATGTTTCCGTGTGTCTGTGATTCCAGGTGGTGGGTCTCTATCGCCTGTGTGGCTCCGCAGCCGTAAAGAAGGAGCTGCGTGAGGCATTTGAGAGAGACAGCCAAGGCGCGGAGCTGTGTGAAAGCATCTTCCCCGACATCAACGTCATCACAGGTAAGAGACCAGCTGGAGAGGAAAACACAACGCAGCGTCGACACACAGGCTCATCAGGGGAATCCGTTATTCAAACACATACAGGGAACCTTTAGAATATCAGTCACATTTTCTCACAGTGTAACTAGAACAATGTGACCTAATGACGTGAATCCACCGAGGTGAAATAAGCAGTGATAGATAAAAGTGCTTCCAGTGAATCTACAATGGAAACTAATGAGACCTTCATTTGTTGGAGTATTGATCGCAACCGGTAAACGTTCTGTCTGAACTGGTGTGACCGCCACACACGTGCACTTTAGCAGTGTGTGTGTGATGTTAGTAATAAAAGCATTCCAGCAGTCGACATATAGATCAATGCCTGAAGGGAAGCATGAAAACTGATCAAACCCGGCTGGACATCCAGGTCATTCTTTCTCCATCAAATCTGTGGGTTTGGACTTGTGATGGACTGTCCCCTCCCTTGTTGCCATGACAGAGAGGACTGCTGCTGTCATACAGTTTGGCCTGAAATAAGGCATTACTTTATTTGTTTGTTGTTGTTTTTTTGTTTGAGTCAGTGAATTGAAGAACATCTCTGAGTTCATCAGCTCAGGAAGTTGCAGAAAATGACTTGAGTCATGACTTTCCTTTCCTGTGGAGGACGGCCATGGAAACCAGTAGGTATTGTAGAAGCTGCTGTTGGTTTTAGAAAGAGGCCTCGCTTAGGCGTCGTTCCATCATGCCTGCTTTGATCCACATGCAGTTGCAAGGCAGAGCAAAGAACACAGTTAACAGTTGAGTGGGCTGGAAAAAAAGGCCCTGCACCATCGAGGATTGTTGGTTTTTGCTTGCTGCCTACATTTGCTTTGCCAAGCGAGTTGCTGTGGCTGATAGAACTGAAGAGATGTGGTGGTTTGATACATGATGTGATGATCAAAGTGTTATTATCTTGCTTTATTTCTTATTTCGGGTCTTTACATTTCAGATTTGGTTTTGTTTGAAATTTGTCTGGTTTTATTATCCCAAAGCGATTAAAAACCTGTGCTACATTCTAATTAGAGTTTATAAAACTAATTTCCAGGCCATCAAGTGAGCAGTGTGTGGACGAGCGCGGAGGAGTGGCGTGTCACACGGCTAATTTAAAAGCGCTGGCAGTGAAAGGGATTATCCTAGGGGTCAGAGTTCAACCCAAAGCTTGCAAAACATGCTCAGAGCACGGACCTTCTCTGTTTCAGATCAAATCCTTTGTTTCATATCCTAATACTAACATCAATATAAAGATAAAAAGGAGTATCTGCAACAGGTCGGCATGAAAAATACTTATTTTTGTTCATTTTGTTGTTTTTTTTGTTTGTTGTTATATCAACAACATATTCATTTCTGCAGAGTTTTGTGCATTCTTGGAAATGCAGTTGCAACTTTCTCTGTTTAATGAAGTACTGTATAAAAAATTTATTAAAATAATTCTAATAATGCCACATTTTCACATTTATTTCATACATTACAAGAGACAAAATTAACACAATTTTTTTCTTGATTTGTTAGGGAGTGCAAATTGTTGTTTCTGAATAAAATCCTCAGTGAATGCATGTGAAATGGACATTAATTAGGACAATTTGCTGTCATAAACCCTGAGCCCAGGAACTAGCTGATGGATGCCCATCATGGCTCCGTTCCTGCACAGTTCTGGATCTGAATTTGACTGATTTGCCATTTCCTCATCGTCCTTCTCCGCTTTGCCCCCGACCATCAGCAGTACTCCACTGAAGACATGGAAAGTCATTAACAAATGCCCCCTTTGTTGCCGAACAAACACAGATGGTATTTGGCTCACGCATGGGGGATTAGCTGAACTCTGGGTAGGCCAGGGAAGCAGGAGAGTGTTTTACAGAGCGCAGCAGGCCGGCTCTGTGGCCGTTGATTTGTTTCCTAAACTGCACCTCAGAAATTAAGAACTAAATCAGGACATATTCACAATAAATCACCTCATAGGACAGGAGTGCAGCTGTTCCAGAGTTACAGAAATAGTTCTGTGAAAATTTTGAGCTAACCGCTATGTAAAGATTCCTCATGTGATTGGTGGATTCAGCGACACACACCTCCACCCACCCCCAAGTACTGTGGGGGTGTGTGCAGCAGTGGGGGTTAGGATGGAGAACAAATCCCCGTTTGTTTTCCGGACGGGGCGCTGGCTGCAACACTGACAGGAGGAGTGACCCTCTGCTTTGTTTGAACAAGAGGTCAAAGGTAGAGCCATGCCCCAATGCATTGTGTGCCTTGTAGTGTTTGGTGGCACATTCGGGGCTGTGGAAAAATTAAGCATGTAAGGCTCATTGTAAGAGTTTTGAAGATTGCAGAGATATGTCTCGTTCCTAGAAGATATGCACCAATCCAACATTAATATCTGTATATTTAAAAATCTAAAAAAATCAATTATTGGAGACAACAAGGGCAGGTCGATTCAGTCTAATTCTATGTTTTGTGCTCTGGAGGACATCATGCTTTATTTATTTTACATTATGTTTAGTATTCGTTATGATACTTTTTGAGCCATTTGAAAGAAAGTTTGTTGCAGTTGATTTTTACATGTTTGACCTGTTGCTTCAGTCCATTTAAGTTTCTTTTCTATTTATTTTATATTTACAAGTTTGCGTTGACCAAGTTTGTGAAGCTACTGGTGTATTTAAGTGTGCTATACTGGTGCAGAGATATCAAATAAATGTGTTATGCAATGGATGTATGTCTGTGTTTAAAAGAAGAAACGTTTTAAGTCAATTCAGCTGTTTCTCTATATCATATCGGTATCAGCTGAACCTCCGATATCTGTATCGGAAGTGAAGAAGGTGGATCGTACATCCCTGGTTCATATCATAATGTGCATATATACACATACATAGTGTATTAATAGTGCTGACATGCCAAACGCCGGTGGGTGTTTGTTGTCAGCTTGGCTGAGATGGACGGTGAAGCACCTGCAGAGTAGACACACCTGTTCACCAGTGAGCCCCTGACCGAACTCATGTGTTCCTCATCAAGGTGTTGTAAGTGTGTGTGAGGGTGTGTGTGGGGGTGGGTGTGTGTGTGTGTGTGCTCAGTGTGCTCAGGCTACAGCAGCGTCTAAGACACTAAAGTAAACACACGTCAGGATAATGATTTACCTGAATGGCTGTGTTCTCATCTAACCCGAGTACCTGTGCATACACACACGTACACACTCTTCCAGGGAATTTTGTATTATTATTTTTTCAGCATTGCTGAAACAGGATCGTGTATGAAATGGCTTCAAAGATGTTATGCAAGGCGAGGAAATAGTCAGGTTGTTTAGGTTTGTTACGCAGCCTTTGCATGAAACAGTCCAGCTGCTTGTTGTTGAGTCTATCTTGGAGCGGAGGGAAGGTCAGAGGATCTGCCATGCAGGAGTTTCCATTTGAGTGGAAGAAAAACAAGCTTTGTGGTCATTCTCATTAGATCTGGCTTGCCTACTTCCTTAAGCAATGAAAAAAAGTTCAATTTAAAGAGTCAGATGGATGAAAACAGATGGAATTATTTTGTTTTCCTTTGATAAATCAGTCTGATTATTATTTTCTGGTTGAATTTTCCATCCACGCGTCAGTGGAGAACCGGGAAGATGTTTGTTCATCGGTTATCTGGTTTGGAAATCAGCAAGCACTGGGAGACATTTAGGGGAATGAATGTAGCTTTTATTGATGTTATCAAATGTTGCTCATTCATACCACATATGACTAAGGCAATGATACAAAGCATTAAAGGAAGTGAGTCAGGTTATTAAATGTGCTGGTTCACAGGGCACAGGAATGAATATTTAATGAAGATTTCAGTCTGTTTGCTTGAGCGCTGCTAAAGTCTGGCCCAGCTGCTTTACAGCTGATGTTATGCTTGTTTACTTGCGATATGAGGGCTGACATGATATCGGCTTTGTTTGGGTACAGGTTGACTTTTAGCATTTTAGTTAGGTGTGTTTTTTACGTCTGGTGTTTGTAAACAGTTTAGTAAAGTCCAGAAGTTTATGCAGTTTTGAAAGGGGTCAAAGTTCACGCCCTGAAAAGTTGTCTGGTCCAAGTCAACTTACAAGGTTGTTGACCAAAAACTAAAAACATTTGCATTGGTTAAATAGTACATACACAGCTCCACAAGTTATGCAGACATAAACATTAACAGAATTTCAATTTTGATGATTGTAAATAGATGCTGGTTGAAGGAGTTTACCTAGCAGCAACTTTGCTCTGTATTCGCAAGAACTATTGTCTTTTTTTCTGTTAGTTCCCCCAATGATCAGCACTTTTAATTCTAAAGAAACTGGCAGACGATGGACCAACAAGGCAGGCAAAAATAGCCCTAAAATGCTCTAAGCCTCAGTTTCTTTTAAAAAGAAAAGCAGTGGCTTACGCGGATTAAAATCTTAGCACATTAAGGTGTGCCTAAGAGGATAGATTTGCATGAAACTGTACTGCTGAAATAGAAGGCACAAGAAAAGGATGCTAATCAGTCCAGGTGGACCAGAGTGATTAGCATATTGAGAGGTGATGAAGTAGAAGATCCTAAATCCAGCTCAGGAATCAGCGGTGGTTATGTGAAGCGATTGCTCTGCTGCTCTGGGAATTTCTGGGAAGAGATCGCGGTTGTCACGTTTACATTCATCTCACTGCGATCTGGTTGTATTCAACAAAGACAAGCTGGGACTGTTCATTCAACAAGTCTACGGATATTATGAAATACACACATAAAGGCTGACAGCTGTTTGAACAGAAGTTTTTTTTTAATATTCTGTATTCAGAATGTTCAAAACCTGTCAGTAGGTTTCAGTGAGGGAAGGATTCATTGACAGGGTTTCCAGGGTCTGTCAAGCATGCAGTGATTTTCCAACCTAAAACCCACAAATGTGCAATATTAGTGTTTTTCATGCTGAGATTTTTCTTTGTTGCTTATTACAAATGATAGCGTTTACTCTACATAGTCCACAAATTATATAATGATTTTCCTAAACAAATGTTAATCCTTCCCCCAACTTGTACTTTAAAAGCTTCTGGGATAATCTTGATGCATACACGTCTGTCACCAAGTAATTAACCAATTGTTGTGCCTTCCCTATATTAGTCACCTTTTTAAGTTAGTTTAAGTTAGTTTTTTTTAAAAGCTTTATTTTCTAATGCTTAAACTCCTAATTTAAATTCTTAACCACTGCCTTGTTGTACACCAAATTATGTTCATGCAACTCATTATTATTCATATTCCTGGTAGATTTAGATTTCAAATAATTTTCATTCAATGTATTAGTTGTAAAATGAAATATCAATTTAGACAAAGCTTTTTTAAATTTGCTTTTTATTAAAGAATATCATTTCAAATAGTATTTAAATCCTTTGGAAAAATATCTCTATAGGCATCATAGCAGTCTAGCCTGTTATTATCAACCAGCTTTTTGCAAGTTTCCAAAGGCTGCGTCAACTTAGCCATCATCTTCAGTCAGAAGAGAAATGCAGTTGAAATTATTTTAAGCGCTATCATAGGTATGAATAATTTCAAGCTTAACCGTAGCTCCAAACAAAATACTTTCTGCAAATTAAAAGTTTGAATTCAAGAGAGTAGTTGCATTAATTTAAAAATATGTTTGGCAGAATGCTAGGTCTCTTGGAGGTGGCTGTATCTTTCTGAAGATTAGAAGTACTTATAGGCAGAACCAATAATGCTAATTACAGCCGCTAGCCTCCCCTGAAAACCGATCCAGCTTCACGTAGAGGAAAACGAGAGCAGACATTCGCCACAAAGACCTGTCAGGCTGCCAAAAACCTTTTTTATTTTTTTCAATTCTCCCCTTCTGCCTTTGAAGAGAAGACTTGCCAGGAGCTTAGTGGAGACAGACAGCATCGGTTTCATGTTGTTCTGAGGCTTTTGTCTGAGCTGCAGGAGTCCCAAGTCACAGGTGTTAAACCAGACCCTCCCAAGACACTCAGAGCCAGAGCATCACACCCGACTCGACCAGACGTCATAGGATCACTGGCAGACATAATGGAGCCTCATTTAGTTCTTATTTTACAGAAAGACGTGGCTCAAAGAAGGCTTGCTAGCTCCCTGTCCATGTCATTCTTCAAGAACAAGATAAATACATTGTTTTAAAGAGGTATTAAACCATTCTAACAATCTCCACCATGAAGTTTAATAATGATCCTAATAAATTTAGATATTTTACTTTTACAGGTTGGGGAAGGTTTTTGTCTTCCCAAACCACCAGGTGCTTGTAGAGTGGATCCATATTATCAGATTGTTTCTAGAATAGATGAAAAGAATAATATTTAACATTTTCTCTTCAAAAAATATGAGAAATTTAATAGAAATAGCTACATTAAAATATAAGCTGCTTGGGATAGAGAATACGGATATATAGTTAATCTGGTGTCAGGCACAAATAATACATCTGATAAATGATATAATTCCTATGTAACAGGACACTCCAAACATTATAGATCCTACCAATTAATCAGAAATGTTTACTAGGTTTAGTCCTCTAAATAAAACAAAAGCTCTTTCTATTTCATAAACACAAATATGTGAAAACCTGAAACCATCTGGCATAACCTGTCCAGACTGTGAGTCATCGTTTCTCCTGCTCAGTCATCTTTCTGCTCCCCTCTGCAGGAGTACTAAAGGACTACCTGCGTGAACTTCCCTACCCTCTAATCACCAAGCAGCTGTATGAGGCCGTGCTGGAGACCATGGCCACCAGGCCCCTCAAGATGGCCGCTGCCGGGTGCGAGAACGACCCGGCAGACTCTGAGTACACCGTGAGCCTGCTGGAGATCCTACCGGAGGTGGAGAGGGTGAGTTAAAAATACAGCCGTCACTCCACTGGGTCCTACGGCTTAACGGTGGAAGATACATTTACAAAGGAAGCTATGAGAGAGGTCAGTGTGGCTAAGCTGCTGGCGGCTGTGGAATGACGGCAATGCCCCAGATTGCTACCATTACAACGACATTACGTGTGTTTTCAGCGCTGTGATGATCGCGGTGCTAAGTGGTTTGCAGGGCTGGACATGTCATTCTTGGAGGAAAGTCTAAAGTTTATTACTGACAATGCACCTAACAACCCAGTTTAATGTCTCAGCTATGAGGAAACATAATTACTGTTATGTTACCAATAAAATCAGCCTATAAAGATATATATATAGCAAAATGCCAAATGCTTTGGTGCGAATTGTAGATTTACGACTGAGAGTCAGTTGACCTACTTGGAATAAAAATTTAAATGATACTAAAATGACGAAACAAAAAATGGCAATAGTAAAACTATGAGAGTATCTACAAAAAGCTCAGGGTAGTGGGCATTGTTGCTAAAAAAATAAAATATTGTGCATGAACAAATAGAAGTGCGCATGGTTAAACTTATACTCTAACAGCTTATAATTACATTTTAGCTCTCTGTTTTCTTTAAAGGAGTTTGTTAGCATCCCACATTTTGACTTCCTTGGTTCCTTTGGTTTTGGACTCTGGCATTTTAAAACTCTAGTTGTTCTTTGAAATTGTTGATAATTTTATCCACAAAAACCTAGTTCCATTATGTGGGAACGTAACGGTATGTGGTAAATGGCCTGTTCTTGTATAGCACCTTATCAAGTCCAAGGACTGGAAAGCGCCTCACCCTGCAATCAGACATTTGCCCATTTAACCACCATCTGCAGGAAAGGCCAGGGAAATGACTGACCCACGGACGCTACGACTGACGGACGGCGCGGGCCTTCAACCTTCTGCTGAGATGATGAATGTCAGACAAAGTTCTTATTTTGTTCAGAGAAAAGACGTCTGTTATCCAAGCACACTTCTTAGTCCAAACATTATAGAAGATATAGAAGATTGTCGTCACGTGTAAATAAATAATTTCAACATTTTTCTTCCTTTAAAGTGATAAAAATTAAGCAAAAACTGAACTGGTTTGTAACAGGAGAAATTAAAAAGTAAAAAGGTATGATAACTGGGCCACATATGATTATTTTGACTGCTTTGTGCTTCTCTTACCTTTCTATAATAATATATTTCCCTTTGTAACCTGACTGCAACTAAAGGACACAAATAAATTAAGATTACATACTTCACTTTAAGAAAAACTTTGAAATGTTTATTGTTTGACAGGGTTTCCCCCACAAAATCTGCCCAGCTCTGTGGTAAAGGTGCCAGGGCAGTGATCCAGCACCCCACTGCGTTTCTCAGTTAAAATCTTTAAAGTTGACATGAAATTTGAAAATATCATTATTGGAAGATATTATTAACTGTATCTAAACATCAACTTTAAAGTCTTACAAAAGGCAACATAAAAAATATACTAAAAATAAATGTAACAGTCTTTCTGTGTGTTTGCATGCTGTTCATACTGTGTTGCCATTGTGCTTCCAGCCGTTTCCCAAAATAAAATCTTTAAGATGTCTTTACTGGTGTGTAGAAAAACACACTGGGGGAAGAAATGATTTGATCTCATTTCCTACCTTGAAAATGTGGCATTTTAATAAAAGCTCTGCAGATCCTCTGTTTCCTGCTCCTGCAACAGATTAGCTTGATGAAGAAGAGGCTTCGCTCTGATACTCCTCTGCTGCCGACGGTGGTAATACTGCAGCTACTAATCAGCATAATGACATGTCTTATTTGTCCACGCTTATGTGTGTGTCTGCGTTAGATGACTTTGCGGAAGCTTCTGGACCACTTGAAGCGCGTGGCGTCCTACCAGGAAATGAACAAGATGACATGTCAGAACCTGGCCGTGTGTTTTGGCCCAGTGCTGCTCAGCCAGCGTCAGGAGGCGTCGTGCCACACCAACCGCGTCTTCATAGATTCCGAGGAGCTTGCCAGCGCCCTGCACTTCAAAAAGCACATTGAAGTCTTGCACTACCTGCTGCAGCTCTGGCCAGGTGAGCCCGCCGTCTTCTTATTTTGCTTTTTTGATTCACTTACATTCAACTTGTGCTGCTCCTTTTTATGGAATAGTTTTACAAATTGTTACCAGCTTTGTGGCTCAGCTCTAAAAAAGAACTGATGTGGGTCTGGGCTGCTTTGATCACTGAGGTTACAGGCTGGCATGAATGTGGCTGATAGCCGCCGACCGCCATCTTTGGCTTTTCTGGAATGGAACTCTCCACATGCGCTTTATCGTGGCGGCTGAGCCAATCAGAGCCAAGCCAGCAAGCCCAAAGTAAACCCAATTTATGAGGCGTATCCTCGCCGTTCTATGACAGATCGGTCCTCCGGCAAAGTCCCAGCTTTCCTCTGAGCGGCCCATCTGTCAGCCGCCACAGCTGCTCCTGCTAGCTGCAGCTGTCTGCTGTGAAGTATGAAGGAACCCAAAGATTATTCCAGAAAGCACTTAAGATCAGGGATGATAAATGTTGCAATTAAGGAAAAGTTTGTGCTAAATAAAGGCTTACTGCATTTCTTTTGACATTTAGTAAACAATTATGTCATCCCCACAGGAAAAAACTGCATTTTTATAGATTTTGAAATTCAAGGAATATGTTCCAACCATTCCCAAATTGAAAGTAAGGCAACAATACTGGTTGCTTCCTTGAATGAAACAGAGTTATGTCAAATTTTAAAACTACAGTCTTGCTACAAACCTCTCTTAGATCGTATTATAAAAGCTTTATTTGTAAAACTTTAGGCATTCATCTATTTCTGCTTGTGCCTGCTAAATGCAGCTGCATCCTCTGAATCCTGCTCTTAACTAACTTTGTTTTAAATGCATAATAAGCTAATTCAGAATTAGCTACTAGTAGCTGCTCAATGCAGCTACTAGTAGCTGCATTGAGTTTCAAGAGAGAGATAAAAACAAAAACAAAAAGTGAAGAAAAAGCGATGAAATTAGAAACAATGTCTACCCAAAAGAAACATAGCGTTAAAGTCTCCAGTTTGAAATTGAGTGCATTAAGAAAATATTTCTATGTTGATTTATCCAGTAAGAAATATAAAATCAATATAGTAGCAGATAGTAGTAGATTGGAGATCCATCAGTCTGGCACCCTACCTAAGGATTTAAAGGTGTTCTTTAAGTTGTTGCAGAAGTCGATGTCTGCTCGTGATAAAACCAATTTCAAAACACAAACATTATAAATTCAGATAGGCATTTTCTGCTGTTGCTCTGCTCAGAACTGACACAGACGTGCATCAAAACACTCGCCCCAAACTAAAAAATGTGCATAAAAGCCTTTTTTGCTGTCAGAACTTGCTTTTAAGATTCCTTATCTTTCTAAAAACTTAAAAATATAAAAACAAGCATAAAACAAATCCAGAAAGGAAACCTATGTAAGATGTAAGGACATGAAAGAGGAAGCACAGGATGAATTTTATATATTTCAGAAAAATGTCTTTCTTTCCTTTTAGGCCCAAACATATAGGTAGAAATAAATTGAGCTGGTTTTAAGTTTTAGACTAAAGCGATTCCTGAGAAGAGTTTCTGGTCTTTTCTGGCTGCTGTCTGTAATAACTTCTACAAAAAGCTTTCATTCCAGGTTCAAGCCTTTGTTTACTCCCTCACCTCCATTCCATCCTCTTCCCCAGAACGGACTGGAGGACGCCTGGACTGTAATTAGAGACATTCCAGACTTAACCTTACCCTTCAGCCCCCGGAGCTTCACCCTAACATTTCACAATCATTATGAGATATTTTCAGCCGCCACTTCACGCCTCTCACACACACATACCAAACGCGATTGAAAGCCGCGTTGAGCAGCATGCACATGGGGGCAAAGGCGATGGCATCCGACGGCTGCTGGTGGGAAAACACTGAAGCCTTTGCAGAAAGTGAGAGAGCAGGCAAAGCTGATGGGCAGCTGCTGGTGTGTTTTCTAACTGAGAGAGAAAGGGCGTGTGTTGGTGATGACAGGAACAGCATGAGGGAAGCGTCTGTGTTTATTTGTTTACATCAGAGCTCCGGTTGAGCTTCAATGTGATCTGGGACAATCAGCATCTCGTCACTGTTTACTGGACAGTTTTTATTAATAAATAAGATTTTTTGCACACATTTAGTTTCCCAGAGTAAGATAAGAGAATGTTATTGAATTGTAAACATCGTTTTGCATATATCTGAAAAATACAATTTGTTTTGTGAATCTGTTTATTGTGAAAAGTGTTTGGAAGATCAGGAAAGTTGGAATAAAAGCAAAAAATGTAAGTTTTCGAAAGGAAGAGTCACTATAAGTACTCATAGTTTAATTGTGAAGAAGTCCGTAAGATGATCCATGATGACTTTTTTTAATTCAGGAAAAGCTCAGAGATAAAATATTTCAAGTGTGAAGCTTTATGGTGTGAAATCGACAGGAAGTGCTCAAAATGAGCTGCTGCTAACTTCCCTATCCAGATAGATGGGGGTATTTTTTCATAGTTTCCTTTATTTCCCCATATCTTCTCTTTGGCACTGTGCATGCACACTCTCTCCAAGTGGTCAAATAACTATGGGCTCAATTATTCAGAAGACAAAGTAATCCATTCTGCATTTTTTTAAAAGTGTACAGGCTTTTCCTGGGTTTTTGTGAAATAAAAATTATAGGCGAAGGGAAATTATTTCAGAGCTTTTGCCCTCTTTAATTTGACATTTAAACTCTAATCTGCCAGATTATGAAGGAATGCACATACCTTTTCAGATTATTTCAGCCTTATATCAAAAATTCCATATGTAATTTTTGGACAGCAATTTATTCTCACAGTTTCTTATAATGGCTCAAAATGTTTCTTCTAAAAACAGTTAACAGAAATTAACTAAAGTAAAACTGAAGTTTTTTCAGCTCCTTTTTTTCCTTTTAATGATATAATTCATGCCATTAGTGAATCATGTCTGAAACTAAACAGCTATAAGGAGGATAATGTCTGTGTGCCTCAAGTGATAGTTGCTTAAGTCTGTAGCCTCAGGACTGCTGCTGGATATAAACATATATGTAAATGTAAAAACCGTTGAGATGGCAAAAAAAAAACTCATCAACGTTTCTGTTCAGGGAAACCCGGAAAAAAATAAATGTTTAAAAAAAAACATTTGTGATCTCCTTATGACTTTATCTTTTTTAAGTGCAGAACTTGACTGTTTTATTCTTTTCCAACACAGTAGGAAATGGTACATAGAGATAAAGACAGACAGGTAATCAGACGGATCTCTCACTCTTCCTCTTCATGGGGCAGTCGTGATTTTTTCATCACTTCGGTTAACTTTTAAATTCAGGCTGGCAGCAAAATCACAGTGTGGGGTGAGACTTCAGCATGAGGTGACGTGTTCCTTCATCTGATAAAATTGCTGCTTAGACGCCTTGAAATAGCAGCAAGCGGTTCCTCCATGAAATAAATTACAGAAATCATTTATTTTGCTGTGGAGGGTTTCATTGGTGCTCAGATCATCAAAATCACACCATAAATTATTTTTTTCTTCAAAGTTACATCAAAACTAATTATTTTTCATCGTTTTCTTTCTGTCTTTCTGCAAAGAAAGCTCTTATTCGCATTGCAGCTCAGCTGAAGTACTTTTAACTTCTTTGTATTCAAATAAAAGGGAAGCAACTTTATGTGAGGCAACAGGCTGAGCCCTGCAGAAACCAAAACTTTCTCTTTTCAAACCTTTCACTTTTTTTTCTCTTGTGATTTATAAGATCAGGATCATTATCAATCGATGTAAAATAAGATATTCTGCAAAATCCTAATTCAACCACTATCTCAATTTGGGTTTTACATAATGCATGTCTGAACAGCTGCAATTTGTACAGCAGCATCTTTATAGATTGTAATATGATTAAAAACCTGATTTGTTTCTGTAATTCAATTCCATCCTAAACCCACAAAGTGTTTCTGATTCAAGTTTTTATTTCGGTTAATGTTTTATAATCAATAAAAACTGAAAGTTTGTTTTTCAGAAAATTGAATATTGCATAAAAGCAATCTAAAATTATTCTTATTACTGAAATATTGAATAGTTTTCTACTAAACCACAACTTCAATCAGTAACTATGAACATGCTTCATTATTAATAAATAAATTTTTTTTGTTGTTTTTTAGCAGAAATCATGTCTTTTTTTTTTCCAAAAGATGGTTTTATCAAAAAAATGGCTTTGGTGGTGAGAACATAATTCTGCATATCTGCATTTTAAAAAATCCTCTTTTGAATTTTCTTATGTAATATAAAAATGTTCTGAAAAACAGAATTTTGGATTCAGTTATATAATTTATAAGTTTCACTTTATAAATTGAATTACTGATTAAAACCTATCCAGATGCACCTTGAATTACTTTTGCTCTGGGGCTTTAAACAAATCTGCCATGCTAACTTCATGAATTTGTATTTATTCTGTGATCTGATTAATTTCTTCTGTCTTTTATCTCCCCCTGCAGTTGTGGATCCAAATGACCAATCCTCTCCTCGGTTCCCTGCAGCCTCTCTGGCTCCAGCCGCCTTCGACCTTCTGTCAGCCCCTCCTCTGAGACGCAGGAAAGAGCGCCCCCAGTTTTTAAACCTCAGCGAAGCAGAGATGGCCGGCGTCCTGCGGCCCAAACCGGGACGCCTGGACAGTCCTAGCAACAGATACGCTGGCGACTGGAGCGGCTGCGGTGAAAGTTACTTCCCCTCTGAACTGCTGCTGCCTCCCAGTAAAGAAGAAGCAGACTACGACGATGTGCCATCTGAAGACGCCGAGGACGTCCACGAGAAGGACGCAGCAGAGGAAGACCACCAGGAGAGGCTCACAAGTCCTGCGTCTGAGCTCCATGTGGAGGAAGAACCTCAAAGAGAGGAGTTTGTGCAAAAGGAAGAAAACGGGGAAGAAGTGGAGGAGGAGAAAGAAAGCGAGAGCGACAGTTCAAACAACACGCCGGCTTTCGAAGAGGAGGAGGCAGAGGACATAGTGTTTAACCACATCCTGCCAGCTCGTCTTCCTAAAGAGCACACCTACCAGGCGTACATGAAGATCCAGGACCTCAGTCCGGTTCTGAGTAACAGGGTGAACCTGAGAGACCTGCAGGAGAGCATCGACACCCTAATAGGAAACCTGGAACGAGAGCTAAACAAGAACAAGCTCAACGTCGGATACTGACTACTACGCAGGCACACACATATCCATTTGTAGAGTCGTAAACACAGATGAGGTTTGAGGAGGTCCTACTTTACTGATCAAGGTGCTTCGCAAACACCCACAGTGTTTCCACAGGAATCCTGTGGCTTGTGGTGCTGCTGTAATAAGTTACAAGGTGAGAGGAGAAGAAATGAAACAGGGCACTTCTAGAATTTCTACCTTACCCACAGACATTCCATCTATTTTTTTGTTTTGTTTTTTCATGTGTCTGACATCATGTGGTTTGCATTCTTTCCTGTTCTGTGTTCCAAGTTGTTATTGTTGCTTTTCTTCTTATTAGAAGAACCCATTGACCCCTCAGGGGTTTAAAAGGTGCCTTAATTGTGTGAAGGTGGCGCGTCAAGAGGAAAATCCACCCTGAAAGAAAATTTATCATCTCCTGACGGCTTGATTGTACAAACAAAATAACATCTTTCAATATTTTAATTGTGGGTTCTACAATTTTGGCAACGGACTTCATTTCAATATCCCCAAAAGAATTGGTTTTAATGATTGAAGCGGATTTTTTTTTTTTTGACTGGCGAAATAATCTAACAGACAAATTGAATTCTGTTTCAGAGCTGCTACCCGTTTGATTAAAACAAGTTTTTAGGAGAAAGATATCATTTTCTTTTCTTAAAGTGGATTTCCTTTTTAAGGCAACGGAGAGCTTTTCTCTTGAGGTACAAGATTATTATACAACAATAATGCACTTATTAGGTAGCTGTGTAGGTTATTGTGCTTTTAGAGTTAGAATGAATATGACTGATTTGAATAAAGTGTGAAAATGGGCCAGAGAAAAATTACTCTTAAACACAAAAAACAAACATGAGTTTTTGTTGTGTTAAGGCTTCGAGAAACATCTCAAGCTTGAGGTCATAAAAGCAACAAAATGCTAAATTTTCTCCTCTGATTTCTTATTAGATGGGAATTTTGACACATTTTTCTTTGGTAGCTAAACTTATTTTAGTTTAGCATAAAAGTTAGAGCCAACTTTGTTAAAAGACATTTTCTCTTTGGTCATCTTTGTGCTTCACTAAAATAGGCTCAAATGATCTAGATGTCTGTCTTCTCTGCAGCAACAGATAATGTTTTTATTTGGTAAATACCGTATTTTCCGGACTATAGAGCGCACCTCACTATCTCCAACGCCGAACCATGGAATCGTTCACACAGGCTATCGATCCGTACTGCCAGATCGACAGCCTTCAACTTAAAAGGTGCATCATATGAACTTCTTCGTTTCCATGATGAGGGGGGATGAGTTTGAAAACATTTCCCCGTTGTGCCTGCTGCTAGCATATGCTAAATGAAAGTTAGCGCTTTCTTCTTTGATTTCCAATTTTGACTTCACTTCCTGCTAGAGAGCCCCCTGGTGGTTGAAGAAAAATCCACACAAAAGCTGCACCGGGCCATAAGCCGCATGGTTCAAAGCGTGGGAAGAAAAGTAGCGGCATATTGTCTGAAAAATACTGTATAAGTTGCAGTAATAGAGAAATTAGCTTTTTTTTTTAGCTTAGCATGAAGATCCAACTGAACTTTGGAAAAAAAAAGCTTTTTCTTTCTGCTTTTTTAAAATGAATGTGGGACTGGTCTTCCATTCTACAACAGAAGACCATAAGCTAAATAACGTCAATATTAGTTTTCTGTAGCGATATTTAAAGGCCTCATCCAGTTAGCATCTGTTACCTGCTGCCTAAAGCAACAAAGGAGGTTTTCATCAATCCAGGGATTCAGAGTGATCAGTATTTAACCTATATGGACATGTATATAGTTATATAAATATATTATTTTTACATCCTATATTTCAATGGCGTATTTAAGAAACTTCTGATGACGGCAGTCGTGTAAATCTCCCTTTGAGCTACCTGTACACATCTTAATGTGCTGGACTAATGGTACAACTCTAGCTGTAAAATATATGATAAAGTGCTATTGGTATTGTTATTATGTTGTGTATATATTTGAGCTAATCTGTCTGGTGGATTGAGATGTGTTCATGACTTCTGGTGTTTTTTATGGTTCTGAACTTTGCATGGTCAAAAGCTTTACCAACATAAGCAAGGCTCTGTCTGATCTGCCATTTCATATTTATGTGTAAAATAAGACTATTTTATAATGTATGCTTATTTGTTTGACCACTTGTTACTTAGATGAACTGAAGATTGGATTGCATTTTCTTCTAAAGGACGAAGAGGCAGAGATTGATTAAGATGCACAAGATTATTTTATAAATACGGTAACATAGTCAAAAAGTGACATTATTACTACATGATATCCCCTGGGCCCTCTTATAAATATATTTAAATTTTAAGGTCATTTTTATAATTTGAAAGAAGTTTGAGCTAAAAAAGTAACTTCAGTATAAGTATATTCTTTACCCATCTGGAAAAAGCAAGTGAGACGAGGCTAAAATACAGCAAAATGAAAACTGTTGGCACAAAAATAAACCTCATGAATAGTTTAAAAAGCAGATAAGTTGTTGGTTCTATTTAATAAATGTGACTTTGTTAATCTGCCTGAAATAATTGTCTGTTTCACCGAACAACATTTAGAGTCACAAGCATTTTCCAGATTTTTTAAGACGTCTTGTGTTACATAACTTAAATAATTGTGTCAAAAATGCATATAAATCTGCTTATTGTGTTCTTTAAAACCTTATAATCATGGACCTTAAAGTTTAGGGCAAATGCAAACATTTGTATTTGTCCTTTATTTGCGTTTAACTCAAATTAAAAATATGTTTTTCAGTGGATTTTTTAAATGTAATTTGTCAGTGAACTGCTGAGGGAGTCTAATAAAATATCCTCAGCAAAGTTGCTTTCAAACAAACAGAAATGCTGAGTTGTATTCATAAAACTCATGGAGGAAGATTAGTTATTTTCATCCGTTATTAAAAAAGCAGATTGTACTTTAAATCCAAGAAATGTTTAGGTGATAATACGAGATCTAATTGTAAGGCTGGTTACAAACAACAGGGATCCAGTGGTTACAGCACATTATTGTTATATTTGCTTCATTTTGTTGCATCACGTTTTGTATATAATCCTTCATTTCTGTCTCATCTTCTTTGTCCTTTAGAGAAGAAAGTGCCTCACTGAACGCATCTCTGAACTGAACAGATAAGTGCTTTGTATTGAGCCTGACAAACGTGGTCATAATAAAGATATTATTTTACATTCATGTTTGGTTGCTGCATGTTTTGAACTATCTGTTTAGTTTTCCTCAAAATGCAACTTTTATGACAAATTTAAACCTAAATTTGGATGGGAAAAGTATTAAAATGTATAAAATCAGTGGCTTGTTTAACTGAAAAACATACATTGGAAAATAATTTTCAGGTTTGCGTTGATAATTAGCATTTGTTTTAGTGCAGTATATTTCTTTTTTGATGTTTTGTTACTTCCATTTGTTTTGAAAACCAAAACACAAACGCCTGTGGATAATGACAGGTGGTTGCTATGGAGACCGGTGGCGTGCAGCTGATCTGCGTTGCTGGTAACTCTCATCTTTTATGTAAATGTGGCATCAGAGGGAAGCATGAAGTCCTCTAAAATTTAGGGAGTTTAAACTTTTAGGAAGAAAAATGTTGATGACAGAGTCGACCAAATCATCAGCGACGGTGGAAACTTCACTCTTGACCTCTAATATGATTGTTTAAAACCATAAGAGAGCATGGAAACTGAATATTAGTGAATATTACTTTAAATACACCAGCTTGTCCATAATGAATCTATATTATCTATAAGTTTCCACTTTTCATTGGATTACTGGAAGAGATCAACATTTCCAAAGCTCAGTAAAACCTCCCCAGTATAAGGACTGACTGGTGAGGTTTTACTGCCTCAGCTCCATACAAAGCAAGTTTCAGTGGTTCTGGGTGAAAACCGCAGTATAGAAGCACAAAAACCAGAATGGTAATCCTTTTCCTCCATTTATCTCAAGCCTTGCACTCATTCATTAGAAAAGCGTTTTAGACAAAGGCATAAATGCATCTATTTCTATGTCACACATCCATCTTAAAGATGTTATTTTCTGTTTTAGATTCTTTGCAGAGCTGCGGAGTTGTTGCACCCAAACCTCAGTGGATGGATTCATTGGGGAATTGCCCAAGTTGGCCTGTGGGAATCTCCCAGAATGACTCTTGGCTCCAGGGACATTCCCAAGATGCAGCTGCTTTTTTAACTCGCAAGCTAAATTAATTTATTGTAGCTAGCTTCCTGCAATTATTTCCACTATTGTAGGAAATAATATAAAATAAATGAATGCAAAGAACCTGGTTGCTGTCATGGTTCAGATTGAGTTGATACAAATCCCTGCCAAACAGCCAGAGGCCTTTCAGCACTAACTGGTTTCCAGCCGTGTTTGATGTCACTTCAGAGGTTTCCTATCATGTTTTTTATCACAGCGCTGAGCAGGTATGAGAAGGTTTTAGGGTGCAGAACGTGCACACGTCCATCTGCACAGCCTGTTTAAATTCCCACATGTCCATTCTCCAGAAACACGTCCCGTCTGGAATTTATGTGAAGACACGGCCAAAAATTCCACCGGCGGTCTCCGAGCGTATATAATCTTTCACACTAAGGAAAATGTTTTTGTCAGTTTCAAAGTTAATTTTGGGTCTTTGGAGACGGATCCAATCCAGCTGAAATATTTATTCGCAGCCTTTTTAAAAAAATCTTTAAACATGTGGAAGAGAACAATTCCTATCTCTAAATATACTTTGTTTAACTTTGACTTGCGAAGGTTTCCTTCACGAAAGAGAGTGAAGACAAAGGCAGACTTAATAACACAGAGTGTTTGGATAGTCAGGGTCGCCCACTTGATATGAGAGCCTCTGACGTAGTGAGCTGAACTTTCCTTCATTTCTAATTTGGGAGAGCAGAGAAATGAGCCGGCTTCAGTAAACATCCCGGACAGACACCCACATGAGAAACAGACCTTCTCTCTTCTTCTCTCCATCCTTATTCGCTCCCTAATCTCTGCTGACCTTTGAGTCAGGATAGCGGTTGCATGTCAGCTGACCAGCTGCACAACACGCTGTCTTTGTTTGACTTTTTTTTTTACTTAAAATAACTAACTATGTTGCACAGTGCTGCAGTTGGTAGAGCTGTTGCCTTGCAGCAAGAAGGTTCTGGGTTCGATTCCCAGTCTGGGGTCTTTCTGCATGGAGTTTGCATGCTCTCCCTGTGCATGGTGGGTTCTCTCCGGGTACTCCGGCTTCCTCCCACAGCCAAAAGCATGACTGTCAGGTTAATTGGTCTCTCTAAATTCTAACTTAATTATACAAAATCACACTGTGATTATTTTCTTAAAAAATATAAGGACAGAATATTTTTTGATATCTTAGAATTATATTATTTTGTTTGTACAGCTGAATTTTGAGTGAACTTTAACATGCAATCTTCTTTTGTAAGTGGTTAAAGTTGACTTTCTAGTTTAGATCAATTCACATCACAACTCAAAACATTTTAATGACATGAAAACCAACTTTGTTCCTGCTCTAAGTTTGGAGATCAGAAGGATTTACCATCTGAAAGGGTCAGAGGTCAGGATAATTACTACAAAACACTTGTGTTTTTATGTAACCCAACAAGGTGGAGAAAGTGCTGTGATGTGCCAAGATGGTGGTATGCAGAAAATTAAGTCATTTTTTCTAAGTACCAAATCTTAGGATATTTCTCATTTCACTGGTAACAGCACATCCTAGGATAGGAAATTAAATACCTGGTTGCACTTAAGGGAATCAAAAACCTTGAGATGGTCAGAGAAAACAAGATGGTTTGAAATGAAATACAAAACGTATAAAACTCGCTCACAGACCAACCTGCGTGTCCCAGAAGGGCTTCCTTTGGCTGAGGAATGCAAATATGATGCATTCGTGTAGTTTTCCTGAAACATTTTATTGTAACATATTTCTAATATTACTGGCTGCTCATTATTTTTAACGAACTTAAATTCAACTTCATGTTCATCTCAGCAGTGATATGAAATTTATGGCTTTTCTTCCTGTCTGGCCTCCAACGTGCCTGATTCTCTGCACCACTGATCATAAAATTGTGCAAATTGAAAATAAATTTGCTTAATGGAAACATGGCAATTAAAAAAAAAACACTTTTTGATTAGGTTTTTCTGTTATATCAAAATTTGTGTCAAAACTGCAATGGAAGAGTCAAGCGATCAACAACTGGGTGTTACTACTGCTGGAAAAGACGAAGAAGATGACAGGAAGTCAGAAGGGGATGATGGTGCTAAATGTGATTTTAACTGTTTCTCATTTAATGGAAGCACTACAATTACAAAATTGTGTTTTTCTACATTAGCAAAAAATGTAATTTTTGCATGCATTTGTCATGAAAACACAGCTGCTGATGCTGTCTAATATAAGAAAAAAACATGCAAATTATGCTTGCCTTTATGTGTTTCAAACACATAAAAATATAAACTAGTTAAAACTCAACTGGCTCAGTGTGGTCCACAGAGACAGACCAGTTTTTACCTGTTCATCCATTTGTTTTTCCGTGACATGCTTAGACGTAGTGACCCAGGGCACACATTCCTTACATCAGTACAAGCCAATAGTAGAGCTATTAAACACAATGTACCAAAGTCCCAGGATTTCTGGTGTGTTTTTTGGGGGTCTTTTGTTCCCCCCGCGGCCCTGCCCCTGTACTTGGCAGCTCATCTGAGGCCCTGGGGGCAGATCTCTTGACGCAGCGCTGACAGATCTGGCTGTTCTGAGCCCCAGCGATGATGAGAGAACAGAACAGATGAAAAATTGAAAAGGAGATGAAGAGAGATAGAAAAAAAAAGAGAAGTGAAAGTGGAGGATGGAGGGAAGGAGAACACAGGAGCGGTGCCTCAGATCTTCAGGGGCCAAAAGCCTCACATAACGTCGGCCCTCTCCTCTGTCCTACCAGCCTCTTCCCCGCTTCCCCTCCATTGCTCTGTCACTCAGGACTAAACCATTTCATTTTAATAAGGCTAATCCTCCTAAAGGTAAGCTGCTCATCACCTCTCACCCCCGCCCCCCAGAAAAGAGCATTCTCCCTTTGAGCTCGAGGACAGGAGGGTTTGCTCTGCTTGATAGGAAAGAAGAATGTGAAAGGTGAGACAGAAAAGAGGCCTTGACAGCAGCTGTGCTCAGGTTTAATGAGAGGATTCGGGCCTGACTGGCTTGATAAACTTGCAGGTGGAGCACTGTTAGTCAACGTTCTTCCTCTGGGCTCCAACATGGAGCAGATATGAAGCGCAGAGAGGATGGAAAGTCATGTGGAGGAAGTGAAGTGATCCAGCTGGTATTTTAGTTCATAATATTACCTTCCTGCTGCCAGCAGAGAAACCTTGGCTGAGCTACTGGTGGCTACATAGTAGCTGGTGGTCAAATAATGAAAACCTACCGCCTACCTCACATTTTGACAAGAAAAATGGAAATAGTTGAATAAGTAGGATGTGAATGACTCACTGCTTACTGAATCATTTACCGTATTTTCCGGACTATAGAGCGCACCTCACTATAAGCCGCATCCACAAAGTTTTTAAAATAAACTGGAAATATAAGCCTCACCGGGCTATAAGCCGCTTGTATCTCCGCCGCTCTCGGTTTTCTACAAGGACGCATAAATCTGCTATTAAGGCCGCAGCCCTGCGTCTCCAACGCCGAACCATGGATTGGTTCACGCAGAGCTCAGTGCAGCGGCTAAAGCTGCATCATATGAACTTCTTCGTGTGGTTTCCATGATGAGGGGGTCTGAGTTTATAAACATTTCTCCGTCCTGCCTGCTGCTAGCATGTGCTAAATGAAAGTCAGCGCTTTCTTCTTTGATTTCCAATTTTGACTTCCAATCATTCACTTCCTGCTAGAGAGCCCCCTGGTGGTCGAAGAAAAATCCACAGAAAAGCCGCACCGGGCCATAAGCCGCATGGTTCAAAGCGTGCGGAAAAAGTAGCGGCTTATAGTCCGAAAAATACGGTCTATCTTTTAGAAACAAGAACTTGGACCAATAGAGTTCTTTGAAAACACCAGGGCTCAGGCACTGTCCACATTAAACAAGATGTTTTGTAAAAGATCCCAATATTGGTCATAAAGCTTTAAAAGTAGTTTTGAAAGTAGAGAAATGTGTGTATTGTTGCGATCCAAATATATGAATAACATTCGAAACACTGACATGACGGCTATCTTTGCACATGTTCACTCAAGCTGTGAGAACTGCAAAGCAAAAATACAATCCCCTAAATTTAGAGAACATTTCCTCAGGATAAATGCCTTGTGTATGGAAACGGTTTTGAAATAGTTGATTATAATCATATGATTACAGCACAAAAACGTGGGAGTTTTAAGAGGGATATGCAGACTTTTGAACAATAACGCTTCTCTTTCTTTTGTTTGTTCAGATTGTTTCCTGTATTTCCTAATAAACGCCTCCAGCACTGTTCCTCTGCTCTAGTTCTGAGACCTCGTTCTCCCTGTTTATATAACTTTTTTTCCCACAATAGTCTCAGTATGCTGCAACTTTCAGAAGACCTTGACAGGAAATGATAAAGCCAAAAGAACCACTTTGCAAGACCTTGACAAAGACCGAAGAACTACCTATCAAGTCCAGATGAAGAGCGCATCCCTAGATGAATAAAAATGATGAACTGTTGCTGTTTGGAGGTGTTACATGTTACCAAAGAGAAGACTACAAACCGCTGAGAGCTTTAAATTAGAAAATGAAAAGGAGTCAAGGGGGTAACATTCCACAGCAGAGTCCTGGCCACCTGATCTCTTATGAGGTCAAGGGTCAAATAATGAAACCTACCACCTACCTCACAGAGGTTCCAAGGAGAAATGGCTAGCTGTTTTAGAGCAATATATCAAAAGACTGATGAAATAAGTAGAGATCACTGTAGGAACTCAGGTTTGCTCAGAGGAATGTCTCTTAGTAGATGAAAGAGAAACACAACCAAGCTGTTCTGTAATCAATTTGTAATATTTTTATTTTTAATGCATCTACTCCCTTGTCCTGCCGTCTCTCTGCAGCTGGACTCCAGCTTGGATGAGCATGTGTTGGATGTGCAGGGTGCCCCCATGTCGGGAGATTTGTGGAAGTGGACCTTCACAAAAAAAGAAAGAAAAAAAAAAAAAAAGAAACACCCCACCTAACACCCGTCCCAGCAGGAGCTGCTAAGAGGCCGGACAGAACAATACCAAGGCAATGGCTTAATTCGCCAAGCCAGATTTACAGCTCCTCCTACACAGCACCTGCTTGCTTTGTTTCCCAGGATCTCGCTTGGAAACTTTGAAGAACCGGCGATAAAAATTGAGCCCCAGGCAATCCATTCTGTATTGACAGCCCCTTTAGTTACAGATCTCTTTTTTATGTTTGGGAAATCTCTTGGACTTAGATGAAGAAGTCAACTGAGGAAAATCTGACATCATGAATGCCCCCCTCATGCCAGTGGGAGCCGTTGGGTTTATTGTCCCGAACATTAAAGAGGCGACCAGCCCAACAGCTTCTCTGCACAAAAGGTTTTGCTGTTAAAAAAAAAAATCCGCAGGCTGTTACATAAGATTCGGCGCATCGGCCATAAAAACAATAACCAGCCAGTGAGTGTTGGATTGCAGGCGGCGCATTCCTGAGCTGGCCCACAGAGAAAGTGAGAGGCACTCTGAAACAGATTTCCCAGAGAGGTTTGAAGAGGAGACGACTGGAGAGCAGAGGCCCCTTTTGTCACTGGGACCTCGCTGGTGCCTCAGGGGCCATATGGACGCCTGTCTCTGTGCACCCTCACATCAGCCCATTCTTCACCCTCCTCCTCTCTCTGTGCGCTCCGTGACAGGGCCGTCCACGTGAATGAGTCATGGGCAGAGTGAAGCAGAGCCCGGCTCTCTGCAGAGTCGCTTCCCCAGAGCCTGCGCTTGTGTCGCTCATTGATTCTGTCAACCCCTGTGCTCTCCTTCTCCTTTTGAGCGATCGTGAACACAGTGTGAAAACTTGCCAATAGACAGCTGCCCCTACATTATGCAGCATTTGACCTGCAACCCCCCCGCCTCCTCTGCCGTTTCTTTTCTGACAGGACACCGGCTGTCATTTTGGAACTAAAGGTTTACTGCTCAGCTTTTTTCTTTTTTTTTTTAATTAATATGAAGAAGAAAAACTGATAGAAACAGAAAACAGACTCACTGCATCAAACTGCTCAGCAACATCCAACATCACAGAAGTAGATCAAATTTAATTTACCTTTGAGAAAAGTCAGAGCTGCTGAGATAAATCACCTGCCTCTCTGGTCGCTTAGAGATGATCCACTTGATACAGAGGCTCAAAATTACTCATACCTCTGTGAGAATTAGAGTTAAAGCCAACATATATTGTTATGATAGAAAATGACAAAAAAGTAGCACCTCCAGAGAAATAATGTCTGTTTTTATGCCTAGATAAACATAAAACAGAGCATTAGGGCCATACTAAGAAAATTAAAAATAAAATACAATTACGAGAATAAACTCGTTCGAGAATGAAATCATAATATCATGGGAATAAAATGGTAATAATGCAAGAATAAAGTCATAATATTACCAGAATAAAGGTAGAATATTACTTTATATAATATTTATAATAGACTTTATTCTATTAATATCTCAAATCACTTTACAAGTACCAAATCACACAAAAATATAAAATCTGATCAATTCTACACGGTGCAGTCACACAGACAAATTTACATTGAGTTACATTCCAATTAAATCCTGGTAACAATGAAATGCAGACAAATTCATTTTATAAAGTGAGCTTAACAGGAAGTATATTAAGAGAAGATCAAACTGAAAAGATTTATCTTTTTAATTTTAGAAATGATGCCGTAGCATTTTGGATAAGCCAGAGGGATTTTACTGAATAGTCTGTTCTTCCTTATAAACAATTAGCGGCCTTGAAGTAGCAAAAGCATGAAATAACTCTGGGACAGGATGTTTCCAACTTTCACAATGTTCTGAAGAAATAGCTTAGAAAGTTTGTTTAAAAAATCTAATTTATTTAAGGACAGAAAAACTAGACTTTAATGTTAAATTAGAAAAAGCCTTGCCATTGTAAAAGAATCTCTTCTTAAAGTTAGCTTCCTACCCGATGAACAGAGGTTTTTCAAAGCTCATATGAAACAAAGGCGTCACAATATTACACTATGAGGCGTCTCATAGTGTAATAAATATAAGACGTAAAGCTGACCAGAGGAAACAGATTTACATCTGAATAAAATAAAAGTTATGGTTATTTAGAAAACTATTTTGAAAACAACAATAAAAATTCAAACGTTGACATTTAGAGACAAAATCTCTATACAAACAATATCAAATCAGACAATAAACAAACAATCCTCTGTTTGGTACATAAGAAATAGTGTAAATATTACTGAATGTGGGTGATGTTAGGTATTCTTCCTCTCCGACTCTCCAGCAATGGGCCACATGCCCATGCCCTGTAAGAGTTCTTCCTCTAGGATCAGGTCGTCGCTGTACTCCGTTAAGTCCAGACGGTGAATTTCCTTTGGGGGCGTTACTGGTTTTTCAGGTTCCTGGAGACGCAGGAAGATTTGAAATACAGTCAGTCAGGTTTATTTGTATAAAACATTTCAGCAGCAGCTGCCTTACACACACGGCTCTACATTAAGATGTAACAAGGTGACTCTGAACCCATCCAAACACTAAATAAATGCTTAGAACAGATGAATGAGTGAATGTGGCACAACTTTCTCCAACTGAACAGAAACAAAATTGAAGTTATTATCATATGACCTGAAGAGGAACCAGAATCAACACACAGCTTCAGTTATTACAGCTGGAAATCAGTGATCAGGCCCAAAATCTGGTGTAGTGATGGAGTCTGACCCGAACCTTCAGAGCCACATAAAAACTGTTACAAAGTCGGCCTTCTGTCACCTGAAGGATAACATTTGATTGATTGATTCACATCTCCCCAGTTTCCAGTCAGACAAACTACAGTTTGATTAAAGTGTACCAATGTACCCTTAGATTCCAATTTACTGCACAGCTTTTTTGTTAATGATCAAATATAAATCAGGTCCTTAATTATTGTTTTGAAGGTAGAAAACCAAACTATTCTAATAGCACGTTTCCTCCCTTTCTCTCCAAATATGCAGATAATGATCAAAAAAGCATCTCAAGAAGCAGTAATGGTGGAGGTTAACTCACAGCTCTCCTTTGGTAGAGAAACAAACATTACCTGCCTTCATACTGCGGCTGCTCTCCAGCCTGAGATGACAACACTTAGCCTTTAACAGATTTAGCCTATATAGTTAGTAAAGAGACACTGCCTGGTAATACCTACACGATCCTCTGTGGTCAGGATCAAATAACATGAAGGATGAATTAAACATGAGGCAGCAAAAAAGAAGAGATAAAAATGCAGACACACAACGAGGGCCTAGCTGCTGCTTGTTTCTTCAGAGTGTACATGAACTGAGAAAAGTTTTTTTTGACTTAAATACATTTAAATGTTGCTCAAAAATGTTCCTGAGCTAAAAATATAAACTTGTTAGCAGCTTCACTTCAACAGATTCTTTTTCTGCATCTTCTCCATCTTTGCTCATATTTCTGCATAATTGAGAAAACCTGTCCAGGACAGAAAACACGTCTTACCATTTTCTGTTTCAACTTGGCTTCATCCTCCTCCTTTTTCTGTTTAGTCCAGAATTCTTCCCTCTTCAAATAATCCTTCAAACTCTCCGCTTCAAGATCAAAGTATTTCTTCATGTTTACACTCTGCAAATAATCAGATTTACAAACTCAACTGTTTTGCATTCGTTTCAGTCGTGACCACTAACTGCTGGGCATTTTACTGGGATTTTATGTGACAGACCAACACAAATTACAGCACAATTTTGAAGTTAAAGGAAAAGGACGAAATAAACCCGCCACACTCGTGTTTCATGCTCCTGTTTCTGTCCTTCCTCAGGTTTGTTTTATAAATGTAGGTCAAAGCGTTTAAGTCACGTCTCCAACCACAGGTTGACATTTCTGCTGTGTTCCCCATATAACTGGTGTCAAACATGCCTGTTAGCTTTGGGAAGTTTAGAGTTGTCCCAACCGCTTGTGGAGAATTGAACTGTATTGTAAATTGTTCAAAGCTTAGAGTATTGCTTTATAACCTAAACCTATGTTAAACTTCTTCATAACTTTACTCCTTCGCTGTCTGCTGTGAACCTTTATGATGCTGTTTGGTCGCTAATGTTCCCTGACACAGAGATCTTCACAGAGCAGCTGTATTTATGAGATTAAACACACACAGGTGGACTCCATGTCCTAATTAAAGGACTGCTGAAGCAATTGGTTGCACTTGAGTTTAATTATTGATGTCAGAGTAGAAGGGGCTGAGCACATGAGCATTTTGTTCTTCACGCAACATTTTCCTTCAACTTCATAATCATGTGGTATTGCTCATAGGGTTCTGTCAACAGAGACAATGAAATACAAGAGGTTTTGTGTTTTAATGTTTTAAAAAGTGCAAACTGTAAAAAACGTCAAATGGAAATGAATATTTTTGCATGGTTAGGGTTAGGTAAAAAACTAACAGCTGAAATTAGAACATGTCATGAGCAAGGTTTCTGAAGGTTTCTCAGACTTATACATTTTTGAACAAACAAACCAGCCTGGCTGTGCTCACCTCATGCCTGGAAGGAAGATAGAGGACCTTTGGTATTTCAAAAATACGAAGAACCCCAAGATCATCTGCAACAGCTAGGAAGTGCTGCTTGACTGGAGGCAGAGAGAAATGTACATTAGCAGCCTGCTGACTTACTGAACACAGAGGTAAACTTTGAGAAAATAAAACACGTAGAGGTGTAATGTGACAACAGCAGTAGAAATAGTAGTGAAAAATATCTTTAAATAGTTCATTTGCTAAAGTAGATGTCAACACAGGTAGAAGCTTGGGAGTGACATCTCCAGCTGTTGTGAACACATGAATTAACTTTCATTTGCTAATTCATGCCATCAATCATGCCATGGTACCCGCTGCTACAGCCTTCCCCTTTCTCTCTGCTACCCTACAGACCATCAGCAGAGTCTGCTATGAATGCTCAAGCATGCACACAAGCATGATTTACAGCTCTAAGGCCCTCCTCCTGGTTCTGATTGGTTGTTTTTGAACAGGAGTGTTGCATTTCTCCAGACAGCAACAGTAGGAAGTGGATAAGCTTCATTTGTTCTGAGATTATCTGTCTCATATTATACTGTCATGACATTGTGTTAAGAAAAGGACAATTTAAAAAAAATAAAAGTTACATATACAAGTTTTAATATAATAGGAGGGGCATGTGTTTTCTCACCCGTGTAACTGTGGGCTTTCATGCAGGTAATCTTGCTTTTGCTGATGTGAGCGTGCAGCTGCAGTGGTTCGCTGCTGTTTTTCAGCAGGTCCCATATCTCAACACTGCCATCTGTTTTTCCAATGAAGAAAACAGCCGGTCGGGACAGCGACCAGCATCCCACAGTGCACTCCTGCTCAAAGTACTCCGACGCAACCAGTGGGCCGTCCTGCAGGCAGCAGGTTCAGGGGAAAAAATGAATGCAACTTTATTCGATTTGCATTTTAACAAAAAATCGAAAGTCATTTTTTGGTAACTTGGTCAGTTATCTGTATGCTCCAAAAGCCATCTGTGAAATGCCTAAATGATGTTTAGTTGTTTAGAGTAAAATGGGGAAACAAATTACATAGAATAAGTTAAATTATTCTGAAGTTAAAGAGCAAATGTTTTACATGTTACACAAAACGTTTTATGCTATGTTACTTTTCAAGATGCTGCCACAGAGAGAAACATTAGCTTTCTCTACAGAGTTATTCTCATTGGAAAAGCCCATTATTAATATCAAAGCCAAATATTGTTTTATAGCTTAACTGTGCTTTAACCTTCTCCCAAAATGTTATTCTTTGGGCTTTGTTCCTTAACCTTTGCATGCTGATTTTGTTTACTTTTATTCTGGAGGTACTTTGGGAATAAATTACACACAAGTCGATACAAGCTGATAACTGGGTGACATCTGAAGGCAGTCAGATCCACTGGATTTTATTTAGGGGTAACAGAGCAGAAATGGCATAAGCTCACTACATTCTTCAGATTAGAATTTCAATAAAACTCACAAAGAAATTTCAAGAGGTGTGAATCCTTCTGCAAGGGACTGTATATTAAATCAATTGTTAAATAATATAACCAATATATCCTCGTATGGTGCTTGTCTGCACTCTGGGCACATCATTTATGCCCAGTGGACTTGTTTTTAGTGTAGTTACCATGACTCCCTCTTTCCAAATGGCAAAGTTCCAGCCTCCTGTTGTCAAAAGAATGTCTTTGAAGAATGGAGATCGCTGCACTGTGTTCACCAGCCAGTGATGGGTGTTGAAACACGCGAAGGGTTTGGAACCTGGGAGCGCAGCAGTACATTATGAGAAAAGAAAAATGTTTTACTTGGCAGAATGCTGATTGTTATTTCCAGTCTCAGTCACAATACATGATGAAGTCAAGTCAAACTTCTGCAATCCTATACATTTCCTGAGGGTAATTAAATTTAGCATGGCTGCCAAAGGACAAGACTGATTTAAAAGGGATGTGGGTGTCAGATTTATTGTTATAAAACTGAAAAACACAAGTTTAATAGTTCAGTTTATTGTGATGAATGTCTTGGTTTGATAAGAAAGTGCTTACAGATGGTAAAAAGTATATTGTTTAGGCTCCTTTTGAACAAGCCAGGAATATGGCAGCACTCACTGTGCAGGCGCCCCGAGTCGTCACTTTCCAGTTTCCAGTCAGAGTAAACGATCTCTCCGTTCTGGCAGTGAAAACACGACACGTTACATAAAATTCATCACAGAATGAACCTACACATAACGGACGCATTCAAAGCCAATGTTCTGTCATGAGCTTAGATTTAAAAAAAAAACATCAGCAGTTTTACAAAACACTGTAATGTAAAAATAAATAAATAAATAAAAAAAAACTGAAAAAATGCTGTGGAGGATTTGGTTTTTGAAGTTTTGGCATTTTCAAGTTTTACCTCGGTTCCAACAAAAAACTTGGTATTGATGCTCTCTATCTCCCTCAGTTTTTCAGATGCAGGTATGCTGAGTTGGCTGTAGTCAGGAAGGTCGTCTGTAGCCTTTATTTCTTTGTCTTTTTCTGAATGGGAGAACAAGGTGAAGGTGTGAATCATTATTCTAACCAACTAAGAAAAACTCAGGAAAGAAGAGGAACAGTTTGAGTCAGTGGTTTATGCTTAGTGTAAGGAAATAAAGATCCGATCGACGCCGTCTGCATTGTTCTGTCACCATTAACGACATGATGGGAGGATAAAAGGCTGAAGATAAGGAGAGGTGTATCTGGTGAGTGGAAGGATAAGAGGAATGAGGAAAAACGCTGGGAAAGAGGAAAAGGAACAAGCTGGGGAGGATATAACCAAATGACTTTTATTAAGAAAAAAGTTATCCACAGCAGCCTTCCCCCCATTCATTTTAACCATCATAACAAAAGTACAAATAAAAGTTGCTTTGAGCAACTTCTTTAAACCACCATCTGGCCAAAGCATTGAGATTTTTGATGACTTTACTGGTCAGTAACGTCAGAGTCAGTCAAGCCAGAAAATCCACTTCTTTTGCTCAGCAGCTGATTTTTCAGTGCATTTCTGTTCCACATTTTCTGAATTCATTTCTCCCTTTAAAAATGTGTGGAGAACAGAATAAGACTATGTTGCACCGTGGCAGAAACTGATTGAGTGCTGGTCAGGACATGCCTGTTTAATAGTTACACAGTGACCGTGAAGCCTGCTGACGATAACGTGCAAAATCACGCAAAGTTTATCTGCTGTGCTACAAATGGCTGTTAAATGGCTCCACTTTTAGAAATAACAGTGGTAGCAAAATGATGAACACTGGAGTCAACAAAGACTTACCTTGTCAGTAAGATGGGCAAACTCCTTAAACTGAACCAAAATATTCATCATATTCATTAAAATCTTAATTGGTGAGTGCTTGGGTGAAGTGAAAGGAAGATGACCTTGCAGCAAATGAACTCCACAAGCAGCCAGATACCAAAGTGGTGTTTATGGAGCCGGACCTTCAGCCACACAAAGACAGGTCTCTTCTCGACCAGCATGGACACATTCAACCTTCCTCAAACTTTCTGAGGAATATATTACAAAGAGCTGACAGCAAGCAAGGCCAGTGCTTTGCTACCACAAATTAGCTTAATTTGGAAGAAAGACTCTTATTAGAGTGGTGGGAAACTCAAGGAAGACATTGATGAGCCTCACTGTGCTCAGCAACGAAACCGGCTTTTCAAATCAAAACTAAAAATCTTTGTAAAAGGGACAGTATTAGGTATTTTCCAGGCACACAATGGCATTTTACAGCACAATCAAGTAACTATGTTTGGCTGTTTCATAATTTAAAGCCTGGAAATCGGGTCTTTAAAAACTCCTGCTTTTTCTGAAGCTCCGCCTTCAGAAAGGCGTCACAACATGGCTCCTCTATTAATCCTTAAATAATGTTTTGACCAGCATTGCTCTGAGAAGTAGCTCCAATAATGAGCTCAGCGGATGCACAGCAGGTGTTTACTAATTACTGATTGCTAGTCTGAAGGAGCTCAGTGAGAAAGTTGCAGGGGAGGGCTACTCTACCAGCAGTGTGAAAATTTAAATTAATACAAAAATGAAATATCTCTTCTTTTTGCACTACCTGTAGGAGCGATGAAATTTTCAAAGCTGAACTTCATGGGAACATATTCTCCTTTGGAATCAATCTTTGACAGTGAAACCTGACAAACGACACAAGACAAAAGAACCTTGATTCTGCATCATATTTCAAATCCTTCTGGAATAGGATGTGTATCACAAATTCCCAAAGCTGAATTACTCTGAACAATGGTTTCCATGTCCTGTCAAGGTGTTTGAAAGTTTCAGGGACGCTGCAGGTTGTCATCGGGGTCTTCTGGTCAGAGGTCGGCGTGGTCTCCGTAGGCGAGTTCGAAAACACAGCTGGAAGTCTCACATCCCAAAACCGAAGAGAGCTATGGAGCAAAATGAGGCAAAAAGGTCAAACCTGGAAATGGACTTCCAATTCAAACACACACACTGAGTTGGTGCCTTCAGTTCCTTTAAATCCATCTTTCAAACATTTCATATTTTTAAAAAATGCACAATGTTTTTTTTTTTTTCCTGAAGCCTACCAGTCAGGGGAGCAGGTGATAATCTGAACCGAGACTTTCTGCTTGTTCTCCACCGGTAAGCCCAACAGAGTCACCTTATCAGAGAAAAGTTACAGAATCAACACAGAAGATGTCAGCTTTGTACAAACTACAGAGCGCACTTCACTATCGGGCTATAAGCCGCTTGTATCTCCGCCGCTTTCGGTTTTCCACAAGGTCGCATAAATTTGCTTTTAAGGCCGCAGCTCTGCGTCTCCAACGCCGAACCATGGATTCACAGCGGCTGTCGATCCGTACTGCCAGATCGATGGCCTTCAACTCAAAAGCTGCATCATATAAACTTCTTCGTGTTGTTTCCATAATGAGGGGTCTGAGTTTGAAAACATTTCTCCGTCCTGCCTGCTGCTAGCATGTGCTAAATGAAAGTCAGCGCTTTCTTCTTTGATTTCCAATTTTGACTTCCAATGATTCACTTCCTGCTAGAGAGCCCCCTGGTGGTTGAAGAAAAAGCCGCACCGGGCCATAAGCCGCATGGTTCAAAGCGTGGGGGAAAAGTAGCGACTTATAGTCCGAAAAATACGGTAAATACGATGCAAATCATAATTGTCAGAATTTCATTTGAAAAAATCATACATCCTTTCCTCCTATTTCCCAATTATGCTTTCTGTTTGTCTAAAATACTAATTCCTCAAAAAGGAAACATGTTTTTGACAGTGTGAAAAGGTTCAAGTCTACAGACTATTTTGTACAGCAATGCAGGATGTTAATCTTTTCCCTGTGATGCTTACATTTTTTCATCCATCTTGATGAATACAGGATGTGAAACTGATTTATGACGATCCTCTATAGAGGCGAGGAGAAGGCGCCAACAGGAAAAAAGAAACTGCAAGGCACATGCCAACACTTTAATAAACGTTCTTTTTTGTCATCTTGGTAGTAGGCAGTATATCCCAGAATTTACTTTGAGGAACAGTCTATATCTTTTCCATAAATCCCTACATGTACTTACATAAACAACGACTCTTTAAAGTTTACATTTGGTCTATTATATTTACATAAAATATAACACTATATTCACACAAAAAGAACACCCTTTTCATCAAGAGAACATTTGTACTAGTAACTTTACTCTATTTAGTTTAGAACATGTCTTTATTTCAAAGTTGCCTTTGATTCTTCAGCATTTAACTTTTCTGTACCTCGAAGGTTGGCGGCAGCCACTGCACATCGGTAACCGGGGCTTTGTGGCTGCTCTCTAAGGCTGACACCGCACAGAATCGCACAACAGGAATATTCTCTTTGGTGTCATTGAGGTCCTGGAGAGACACAAAAAGGCACTGTACAGTAAAATCTGACAAATCAGGCAGATTGTATTCAACACAAAAGCCATTCAAAATGCTTCAGCGGGATATCAGAATACACAAAAGTCCAAAGAATTCAAATTGAATCAAAATACTTGATGAATGTTTTTTTCCCCCCTTGCAATATGTATGCAAGGGAAAACATGTAGCCTTCATAATAAAGAAACATGTTAAACAGATATTTGTACATATTCCATAGATCCCAACATCCAAATTAAGTCCTTTTAACCAGCACAACTGCTATTGTTTACTCTGCACACAGCAGAGAGAAAAGTGATCTGATTTACCACAACGTTATCTTGCATAAGGGGACAAACCACTGTGGTAGATGGGGAGTTGTGTAACAGCTGGCACTGTGCTGTGTTGACTCAAGAGAATTAAGAGCAAACAAAGATAGAGAAAGGGAGAAGGATGGCAGGGGAGGAGGAGAGGGATGGAGACAGCTGCTCCACTGTAGAGACCATAAAAACACACAAAGTAAATGTGGGGACCTGGTATATGTGTCTGTTTAAATAGAGCAGCATCAGTGCAGTTAGCCAAACCTGACTAAGTCGGGCACAATTCCAACTACGGTGAAAAGTTTGTGGATGGTTACCTGCAAAATCTGCTCCAAGCCACACAATTGAAAAGCAGCACTTCTAATTACTAAAGAAATATATTTAAATGCTTTAAACTTCAGAAAAGTGGAAATGAAAAAGGTTGAAAATTTTATCTCAATATTCTGGCATTTGGCAAAGTCCATATTTGTACTTACAAACTTGTCTGAATTTGTTAATTCCTTCCTGCTGCCGGGTTGTGTTGCCTGTATGTAGCTGACATGAGCAGAGATGTCCCACAACAAAATCTGAAACATGAGTTAACGAACAAAATCAATCATCAGAGGGAAACACCTGGAAATGGAACAGAACTCTTAAATGTAGCATTTTAAAGTGGGCTAAAGAGCAGAGCTGTGTGCAGAAAGAAATCATTTTGAACTTTTTAGAGTATAAAAGGCAGGAAAAAAAATCACCTGCCCATTTAAACAGCCGCCAAGAATAATATTTGGATTGGAGGGGCAGAACTGGAATGCAAGAATATCGTCTGGGCATTCAAGGAAAAACTGCAAAAAAATAAATAAAAAGAGAAAAACAAGAAGAAAATGTACTACTTACAAAACATAAACACTGCATTTCACAGAAACCTATGTGCAATTCATTGCAAAAGTATTCATATACTTTGAATTTCTCTACATTCTGTGACAATTTAAAAGGTCAATGTACTTCACAATGTGCCCATGGTAACTATGCAGGAGCTGCAGAGATCCAAAGCTCAGATGAGAGAATGTGTTAACAGGAATCCACAAGTATTGCCTTTATGGAAGAGGGGCCTGAAAATAGCCAGATAATAAACGTCCTGCACGCAATTCGCCACATTCCAAGTAGGGAACATAGCAAACCTTCTGGCTGTCTGGTCAGATGAGATAAAAATGATATTTTTTGGAATGTTTTTCCTCATCAGGGAGGGGGAATGTGGTCAGAGTCTGCAGGAGGATTGATGAAGCTAAACATGGAGCAATTCTGGAAGAAAACCTGCAGGGAAAACTTACCACCAGAGCTACACCTGAATAGCTTAAATAATAGCAAATTCGTGTATTAGAATGGACTAGTCAAAGTCCAGACCAAATTGGGAACCTGTGGCAAGGTTGGAAAATAAATAAAGAGCTTTTTGAGCTGGAGCAGTTTTCTAGAGAAGGTTCAAGGCTCCTGATGTGAAAAGCTGCAAGAATGACAAAGGAATATGAATACTTTAGCAAGGCAGATTCAGATAACATATGAGTTTTTATTCACTGCAGTCTTCCATCTTGTCTGTTAATGCAAGGTTCGTCTTACAATACAACAATCCATTAGCATCAACTGCATTTCATCAGATATGCGTATAAAGTTCCACACAATCCCACTTTAGCCAATGGAGCAACGGGTCACTCAAGCTCCAGAGAAGATTTACATCACGCAGAAGTGGTATTACATTACTTTAGCTGCTCAGATTTATTGACTGGGAGCCCATGGTAAAAATCGATAGGCGCTCTCAAATTTTCCTACAACAAACAATAGCCCTGGATGACAAAGTGCAATTCATTTCTTCTGTTTCCCCTAAAAGCTTTTCTCCAAGAGATGTGCAAGAGATTTCTTTACTTGTGTGTTGGAGGGTTTTCTTGTTTGCTTGTCACACCTGGGGATTAGACGGGTCGGAGAAGCTGAAGAAGATAATGAGAGGAGGGCTGGAGGCTGTCTCTGAAGGCTCCTGGTGCCTTTTTGTCATGGCCACAGCAACTACACCTGCAGCACACACACATACACACACAAAAACCCACAAATAATCATGTTTTCAACCATCAACATTATTAAAGCTCGTCTTTGATTTACTTTTCTGTTTTTGATGGGAAAACAAAAGCTAAATTGCTTTAAAATGTTGCACCTTACCTTGTATTGTAGGGTGCCAGTTGAGGCAACTAATGGTTTTGTTTTTAGTGAACTTCTGATCTGTGAAGACCTGATGGAGCACCAGAGTGTCGGACACCTGACCTGACCAGTCACAAGTTTCAAGCCCTGTAGCCAGAGCCTTCCAGTCATCCAGGAACACGTTTACGATCGCTTCCTGCTGCAGGGCAAACAGCATCCTGAAAACAGAAAGCAGCACCACTGACTGGGCTAACAGGCAACCTTATGCAATGTCACTGTAATAGATGGCAGTTATATATTTTCTAAAATCTAGTTGGTTGAGTCTCATTGGATGAGAAAACAACCAATCGAAACCATTTATTTTTACCTGGGAATCTGTGCCTGACAAAATTCCATGAGGTTCTGTTTTTTAAGAATCGTTTCTTTTTCCTCAGTGCTGAACTCTCTTGGCTCATACTGTGTGAAGGTGTCCTTTGGAACCATCCTGCAAAGCAAAACAATGTTAATAAGGAATATGTATGTCGTTGCTCCGGGTAAACTTCTTTCAATCTGTTTCCGACTCAGAAACCAGGGAGTCTTTTTGTGCTGATTAAATCTGTTTTAAGCACAGAGGTTCATCATTATACCTCATTGTCTGGCAACTGTTGGTCTGCAGCATGGGAACAGCCTGCACTCCGCAATCCCTCAGCAGTTTCTTGATCTTGAATTTACTGTCTTCATAAGAAGTGCACTCCAAGTGGCTGTCCTTTGAATCTGCACAGTCGCGGTCTGTAAAGCAGACCTCCGATTGAACTGACCGGTCCACTCTCAATTTGAGCCTCAGCTGATGAGGACAAGGAGACACAATCAGTAAAACAACAGCAGCAAATGTATTTTATTTAACTTTACTCTGCATGTGTGTTTCTTATTATTACCTTTTCTCTTGTCTCCTTGATAGGTTCTTCTATTTCCTTCTCGCTACCAAGAGAAATCCAAATTCTTGGTCTTTTCTCAGACTCAAGCTGATCTTCAACCTCTGGGGTCTGGATGACGGAGACAGAATCAGATTATAGAGTTGGAAATAAATGTTTTTAAAAATCCATTAACTCTTTCTGTGGCAGTAGATTTTGAGTAACAAAGTTTTGGAAATTAAAGGCTTTTATGCTAAATTACATAACGCACTAAAAATATATCATACATGAAATATTTTTGTTACAGAATTGCAAACAGAAGTTTTTGAACATGTTTTGTGAAAGTAATAATAAGAATAAAAAAAACTGCATGCTCACTTTCAGGATTCGTTCCTTGGTGTCTGGCGCCAGAACCAAGTAGAAGAACTGGCCATAAGTGAGGTTTGAATCAAAAACCAACAGCATCTCATCCTCTGGGTATTCCTGTTGAGAACAACCACCCCAAGCTCACACTAAGACATGCAAAGACATCGACGAAATGTAGGAGTTAGATTCTGAACATGAAAAAGATGATCACAGCTGACGAGACTGCACTGGACCCTCTGACGTCTAATAAGACTAATGAGCTAAAAGTGACTGGCAAAATAAGAGTGAGCTTCGACCAGCTCCTTGTTTTATGATCCATGTAAGGTCATAGCAGCTCAGTTTGTTTGTTCATTTGTCTGGGTGAATCTTACAAGCACGGCTTGTTTCACTGGGCTGAAATCAGAAATTGCAGCTCTTGTCTTTATGTCGTCTATGATGTCGTCTTTGTCGAGCAGTTTGAAAGGTTGCTTCTCTGTGACGTCTTCATCGATTCGGCAGTCGAAGAGCTCCTGGGTGGCAGACGTCAGGACCAGGGGGAAGATATCCTCAGGGTGATCTTGAGGAGAAGATTCAGAATCATTCATTAAATCTTATTCTCTTGAAAGTTTGTTGTATTACAGAATATTACACAAATCTGTAATACAATTGAAAGCAATCCAAGTGAGAGGAAACTGATGTACAAAAGAAAAATTAAGATTTTCTTTCATCTTAAAGCAAATCTAAATTTCAGATACATTTTCACAAAGATAAACATTTCAAAAATGTAATTTCTGTGCCTTATTTTTTGTATTGTGATCCTGATATTGAAAACACTCATATGATCTCATGGTTCAGATTACATGAAATGAATTAAATTGAGTTTCCTTTTTCTTTTCCTTGAGCATTCACCAAAAGTTGTGTTGTGTGGAAACAATGTACAGAAAAGTGTGAGCCTTGCCTCCACACTTTTCCAAGTCTGGAGAAAGTGAGAACGATTTCCTGATCTGCTAGTTCCAAAACTGCTAAACTTTTCTTTTTCACAGGTTTCACATGTTAAGGAAGAATTCCCTCCACAGAAATCAGTCCTAAAAAACACAAGGGCTGTTTTCATCTATTAAGTGGCGACGATGGTCAACTTTGAAATTTCACACAAACAAGATTCAGCTCCAAAAACCTGGACTGTCTGCACAAAGAAAGAAAGACTTTGGCCAAACGACAGAGTGAACGATTGCTCACCTACTGACTTTTTCACAGCATGTTAGTTCAGCTGTCTTACCAAGTCAGAGCAACATGACAGATAAGTCAGAAATTATAAATAAGAAGTGACTGAAAATGACAATAAAATATGGAGATTAAAAGCACATAAAGCTTTTCAAATACACATATCATGCACCTGCCCCTCCTCAAACATCAGGCTGGCAAGCAACCATTGCAATTAGCTGACTTATCCAGCTCTGTTGCTCCTAACCACTGTCACCTGTAGGAATACTGTTTCTTTATATTAAAATACTGCCGACTGACTACTGGGAGATTTTTTTTAGCTGCTGTGATTATTTTTATTTTACACTTCAGATGTCTTTGTATGCCTCTCCATATCTCAGCTGTGTCTCAGTCCAGGGAACACAAAAGTAAAGAGGACTCTGCATAATAACAGTTTTCTTCCTTCTTGCGGTCTCTCTCTTCAAAGTCTTTCCACAAGGTTGCTGAGCGGACGGGGGGAATGCTGCAGGGAAGCTGGAGTAACCACTTCCCAGCTGGGCGTGTCAGCCTTTTCCACTCACCACTTGGGCTTCATGCCAAATCATTGTAGTGGAAACTCACACCCTTCATTTCACAAAGTTATGTGACAGCCATGGTATTTGTGTTCACAGGGAATGTTTGTTTAGGAGGAAAAAAACCCCAGAATATGATGTACAATGTTCCTTATACTCCAAGAGTACAATTAAATTGCATTGTTGTCTGCTGCCGAAAATTATTCTAGATTAGTCCTCTCTTTTCTTGCTTAATTCACCAGAGGCTTGCCTGCACACAAAGTCCTCTCTATTTACATTAATCTCTATGTTTCTGAGGACTTAGAACCGGAGTTTAAGCATTTCTATTGGTTTTAAGTGATGTAGAGTGTGTTGGAAATGTATTTTTATTAATGACATTTTCTTAAACTTTGTCACATTTCAATCGTTAATTGTATTATTGCGATTTTATGGGATACAACTTGAAAATCGCAGTTCATAATTGTGAAATGGTAGGAACAGAATGAATAGTTTCCACAAATATTAAACTGTGGCTTCATTCTATATTTATTGTCCAGCCTTATTGTTAATTCTTTTGTAGCTTTATTTTCTTCCAGGATTTCCACTACTACTGGTATTTTTCCATCCATCCCTCCAATCGACTCTGTTTTTCTCTGTTGCTGCTGAGAAAAAGGATGATGATAGCAGCAGATAAAGTTCAAGTTGCTTTTACAAGGTGCATTGCTTGGAGTAAACAAAACATAATTGTGTAAGAAGATATAGTTGATCAGATAATCTTTTTTTTATTATTTCACAACTAAAAGTTAGAGTATGTAAGATTAAGCACTGACTTTTGGGTTAAGACTCAGGTTAAGTGGAAGGGCAAAGCAAAGGCTTGGCTAAGTCCCTGAGGAATGTGTGAAAGTCTGAAAAGCAAATCAATGTAGATCTGTTTCTGAGAAAGAGAAATGGAATTTGGTAAAACCTGATTTTAAGGAAAAGCAGAAATGGACAAAATGAAATAAAGCATAATAATGAAAACAGTCGATGATTTTGCACCTTCAAGTAATAGCCTATTTTAAACTTTGTTCACATATAAGGCGCACCGCATTATAAGATGCACAGAATAGCCGCTACAGTAGAGGCTGGGGTTACGTTATGCATCCATTAGATGGCGCTGCGCTAAACGGATCGTCAACAAAACTGTCAGATAGGTCAGACAAACTTTATTAATAGATTACAAACCAGCTTTCTGACAACTCCAAATGAATAAACAGCTGTTTTATTCCACAAACACACAAATGGAATGAAACGGCATGCTTCGCGCAGTCATATTTCCCAGCATGCACCGCGCGCTTCTTCTTCTACGGGGGAAAATAAAGTCGACGGCTGCTTACCGTAGTTGCGAGACCTGTTGTGGCTCAATATTGGCCCAGATATAAGGCGCACCCGTATTATACTGTCGGCTCTTTAGAAAATTTTAGGTTTTTAGGTGCGCCTTATAGTGTGGAATATACGGTAATTAAAAAGCAAGGATTTCAAGGATTGCACGGGACGTGCTATCAGCAAGACTAAACTAAGAGCTGATAGAATGTCCCGTGGCAGCGCAACAGTATGCACATAACACTGTAGATTATGTGAGTCCTCAAAGGCACATCGAATTATTTTAAATGAACTGGCGAAATGGAAAAAAAAGAACCTCTCAAGAGTTTTCTGAATTAATTCTAAAGAAAAATCACACTAGCAGACGTGTCAAGAGACCAATTGTTTTGTAAAAATAAAAGATAAATGTTTTGTGAGTTTAAAATGAAGTGTGTTTTCCAAATTTCAATACAGAAGTAATGAAATTGCATCTGGGTTTTTATTTAGTTTCTTTTGCTGCAAAAATTACAAGCAAACCAAAGTTCTCTTACCTGAACTTACACGTGTAGAAGTCCGACTGGCTTTGCCTAAAATGGAAATAATTTCTTCCATTAGATATTTTAAAAGAGCAAATATACACATAGTCATATTAAAAAAATTACATAATGCCTTCTGATTTAGTGCCTTATAACAACATGAATAATAGCCATCTTTAAGCAGGTATTCAATATCATCATTATCTAATTAAACCCTCACCTTTCCCTTTGCCTTTTCCTTTACTTGGTGATCTTTTCTTTGCCTTAGGACCCATTCTTCTTTGGATCAACACGTTCACCGAGGATAAAGTGGCATCTATCCAAAAGAGGCAGAGATTCAATCAACCAATTTGAAAATCAGTCTGTTTGTGACTGGAACTTGACTTCAGTCAGCGGGATTATGAACAGAATCAGTGCATATGCTGACATCCTGTGGAGAATACATGAATTGCAATGAATTAAAGTTTTTGCAGGGTCAATTAAATCAATGTAGGAATAAAGTACATTAAGGCTCCTTTAAAGCCTATTGGTTAGAAAATTGTAGTTAACTAAAATAAAGATTTCCATAAGGTTGACAAAACAATGTAACGCTCAATAGTATGTTATTTTATTTTTCTTAGGTGCTTTTGGCCTTGAACAATAAACAGGCAATACATGAATACATGCTATTTCTGTAATAATAAATAATACTAAAACAAGGAGTCAGAAGTTAGGTATTAAAATGCAAGTTAGTAGTTTTACAACCAGGATAACGATTTCATGAATCTATTTATAAAATCTTTATTTTTCTTTCAGGATTTAATAAATACTTTAATGCTTTTTGCTAACAAACAATTGCAACCAAACAAAAGCCCATGCAGTTTGAGGCAAAGTATTAAATTGTTTGGCTCACCAGGGCACACCTGCGGCAACACATACCGAGCGGTTTGTGTTGCACCGTAACTTTCCTACCTTCAATAAACTATCTTCAGCTGCTACTGTGATACAAATACATATACTAAGACCAGATTCTATACAAGTAAAAAACTCTTACCGGTAGTTTAAGCCATGTATCGAATCCCTTATTAGTAAAAGTAACTGCTCGCCAGTTGTGGACTGTTTGGTTGCCAAGGGTTACAAAAGGGGGCGGAGAAACTCAGTGACAGAGTGCTGTACAAGCCAATCAAGTCCCAGCTCTACAGTGACGTCAAAACATTGTTATAAATGTACCTGGGCAAGCTTTTATAGTATCAGTTTAGTCGTATGTTATGAACGCAGTCATGACTCTAACACCAAACCAGATTTCCCCATAAGATGTTTTATTGAAACGAAGCTTAATCAAAGTTCGTGTAAACTGCGGTGGGTTCTTCAGAAACTGACTGAAGGTGGAGAACATCGGTAAGTAAAAGATGTATTGCTTATGTTTGGGGATATTGCATTTATCCTTTCTTCTGGGACGTTTATTTCTAAACGAGAAAACATTATTAGCGGTAGATAATACACTGTCTCTGACTGGAAACTGTACTGAATTATTCATGTTCAGCTCAGATGCACCTGATCTCACTTCGTATTCTACACTCTGTCATTTCAAATAGTGTCTCGTTCATTCCGCATGGGACAATCAGAGATCCTTAGAACAAAGGCTTGGTAATACACCAAGTTTTGTAAAAAAATTCTTTGCTCTTCTCGTAAGAAGTGAACTTATTTATTTCCTGGTTCCGAAAGTATTCATATCCCTTGCTTGAACCTCTTCACATTTTGTTCCACCACAGCAGCAAACTTCAGTGAACTTCACTATGATTTGACGCATCGAAGAGGTGAAAGAAAAATGATAAAAATTAGAAAAAGGAGGCATGCTTATGTTTTTGTCTATCTTTAACTTGATATATCTTAACACATTCCATTCCTGCAAATTTATTCATTCAGAAGTTACATTATTAGTGTTTGTAAATTTTGTGGATTCAAGGCTTGAAATAAGTCTCGTTTTGATTTGGTTCTGGAAGATAAACATTCACCCCAGATTGAAGTACTCTTCAGCCTCTGACAGGTTTTTCCATTAACTGTGACCTGCTTACATGTCCTGCATGATACTTTTGCTGTTACAAACAGCAGAAGTGGCTTCTTTTGGATTTATTTCAGCAACTGTTGATGTCACTTATCCATAAGTAAAACTGTTTATAGTTTCTCCCACTTCAGCTTTGGATCTCTGCAGCTCATCCAGAGTAACCAAGTAACTTCTAGACTGCTTCTGTGTTCCCGTCTGGCTGCTCAATTTAGGTGAACAGTCACAGTTTGACAGATTTGCAGTTTTTTAATCTGCAAATCATTTTCGGATGATGGAGTGATCTGTGCTGCTTGCTCAGTAACATTCTCTAACAAACCTTTACACTGAGAACAGTAAAAACTAATTACATTATCTTCTATTTCACAATTAAAACAAACTACTTTGTGTTGATCCTTCATTTGAAATTCTAATGGATAACCTTGATAGAATGTGAAAAGACTCAGTGGATGCAAAAATGTTTTTAAAGCACTTTAGACACATTCCATAGTCTATAGCAGACAACAAAAATATAATAATAAATATTAGTCTAAAGGGATGGATGAATATAAGCCTTTATTGCAATTCAATGAAATTCTGATATTATTGAAGAGTGGGGTACAAATTTTTCCCCCTGTATCTACCTCATTAAAATCTAAGTTAGTTGTGGGCATAAAGTACATTAAAACTTCACCTACCCGGACAAATATGTTTATATATTGTCCTGCAGCGTTTCAAGAAATGTAACCTGAAATATTACGATGTACCATAATTCATCCAAAGAGTGGTTTGGGAGCAATATTTTACTTATAAAAGTGTTGGTGACGATTCTGATTTGGCAGATCGTGCAGCTCTGAAACTCACTGGCTGTTTTCTGTTTCGTTTTGTTTCTTACCTGAGATGACATTTTGCTTCACATTTTTATTATAGTCTGCATATGCTTATTGCTTATTCGATCACAGTCTTTAGGCGCTGCGAGTTTGCTGCCTGTCCTGGTGTAAGAATCAGAATAAATTCAGACATGGAAGAGTCCAGTGGCGCTTATGATGCCCATGAAAGGAACCGCCCCATTTCGTGGGAAGACCACCAGTGTCAGAGCATGGAGGAGAGAACCGAATGCCTCCGAAGGAAGATCAAGTACTACTTCATGAATCCGTGTGAGAAATACCACGCGCGGGGACGGAAACCTTGGAAACTCATGCTGCAGATTGTCAAAATTGCTATAATTACCATGCAGGTTTGTAGCTCTCTCAGATGCAACCAGAAGAATGACTCTTCACCTTTTCGTCTCTTCATCTGAAATGATTTTTGGTCATTGCAGCTGGTCTTATTTGGCCTGAGCAATCAGATGGTCGTTACTTTCAAGGAAGAAAATCTGCTGACCTTCAAGCACCTTTTCCTCAAAGATTATGTTGACGGAGGCATGGACACCTACGCCGTTTACAGACAAGCTGATGTTTATGATCACATCGACTACATTATTACTCAGGTGAGAGAAATTATTGCTTGAATGAAAATTCATGTGACATTACCAATATTTTTGCTGTTGTGCTGCTGTTAATTATTGATGGACTTTTACCACTTTAAAGCCTTATATAACATGAAAACCTGCAGATTGTATGTCACCACAGGACTGGACTTTGTTCACCTGCCTTCAGTTTTTCATTGATCATGATTGTGCTGTTCTGTCAAATAACTTGGTTTATGTATGTTACTGAGTTTCTTCTCCACTGTATTTTGTTATTCTCCCAACCGTTGTCACACTGGTTATAATTGCCCATTTGCAGTACGGACTTCTGCACAACAACACTGTTGGGAATCATGAATATGAGAAAAATGGCTCTTCCTACAACCCGCTGCTTCTCTGTCAGGACTTCTACAGGAATGGCAGCATCTACCCTGGAAGTGAAACCGTTGAAATTGACGCTCACGTGGATACAGGTAAATGTTGTTATTGCTGTAACTCATGATTATAAACTGGCTGCAAGAGATGATGCACAGTGATCTTCATGTCTGATGGGGGGCTGGCTCCTCTGGGGTCGGATGTACAAATATGTGAAGCTTATATTTCAATTTCGACTGTTCACTGTTCTAAATGCAAAATCACAGCTTTAAAAATGAGTGCAGGGAAAAAGCAAAAGAAAAAAATCCACAGTGAGAATTGTACAGCAAAGCACTTTCTAGAGATTAGCGCCTCTGGTGGATGTCAGTGCATCCAAAGCCACCAGACTTTAACACATTGAGGAAGTTTTAGATGCATTCTGACCAGCTTTATGGAAACGTTGCTTTCATTTTCAAGCAGAATGTGACACTTTGTCACACTGTCAAAAATACCAATGGCCACATTATTGACCATGCAAAATTGCATAGACTGTAATGAAACATTGATAAAAGTTATTAAAGATAAAATATACTTATTAAAAATATATCTCCTCTTAAGATGTTATGTTTATACTTAACTTTCTGTGAAATGAAAGTCAAATTTCTTGCTCATGTACACAAGCTAAGCTAATAAAGCTGATTCAGATAAAAAACATTCTTTTCATATTTTTTTATTACATTTTTGGTTTTTCAACTGAACTGTAATCATCAAAAATAAGAGAAATAAATGCTTGAAATATGTCTCTCTGTTAATGTGTTATATCAGATTTCTCTTTTGATAGTGGAAATGATTTGACTTTTTTTAATTTGACTTATGATGCACCTCCTTTCCAAAACAAACCAACATTAGGTGTTTCCTTCCATGTATCAAAGCATTTCTCCATGACTCATCTGTCTGCACAGATATTGTTACCACTAACAACTAAACCAAACACAAATCAGACGAGGTTTTGCATAACTTTTCGTGGTTTCTGGAGATGCAGACAGTTCCTGCTTCACAGTTTTGCTTTGTCAGAAGCTTTTTGTTTTGCAGGCCGGAAGAAAGTGCACTTCCCAAAAGAGGAATAAATACATGACTAGTCATTTCAGAGAAGCGCTATTTGATCTCAGGAGTATTCAATAAACAGCTTTGCCGTTCTTGAGAGCGTCAGTTCTGGTTATGCACAGTAAGCAGCCTCATCTGGACGCAGGAGTAACTTGTAATACAAGTTTCTCTCACTGAACTATGTTAACTAAACTGATCCAAAAATCCTAAACAGCAGACGTCAAACATCATAAAACTGAGGAATTACCCTTCCTACTGATGACACAGTGAATGTGTAGCAGGAGCTTTCTTATTAAACTGTGTAAAGAAGTTCTGAAAAAGAGCTTTAAAAAGAATACGTCTAATTTATCTTCAACAATCCGAGTGGTTGCTTTGTAAATCTGGACACCATGAAACTGTTAAACAGAAAGCTTATCAACTGGAACCACATGTGATTGAGGAAGCAAACAAGAAAAGAATCCAGAACAACCTGGCCTGCTTAAGTACTAGAGCTGCACCCAGGTCAAGATAGTTTGGCAGAGAGAAAGAAAAACAAAGCTAACATGTTGACACATTCATAAAGAACCCTCATGGATAATCATGTTTGTTCTCCCTCTGTAACAGAATGCCTTAAAATCTACCCAGTCGTTCCTGTACCGCTGCGTGACATGCCGCAAAACTTTGAGCTGCATTTTAAAAGGTTGGTGAGAAATGTTTGTGTCTTTTAAGTACATAAAACAGACAGACTGCACAGTGGTGCAGTTGGTAGAGCTGTTGCCTTGCAGCAAGAAGGTTCCGGGTTCGATTCCCTGCCCCAGTCTTTCTGCATTGAGTTTGCATGTTCTCCCTGTGCATGCGTGGGTTCTCTCTGGGTACTCCGGCTTCCTCCCACAGTCCAAAAACATGCCTGTCAGGTGTGTGTGTGTGCATGGCTGTCTGTCTCTGTGTTGCCCTGCGACAGACTGGTGACCTGCCCAGGTGACCCCGCCTCTCTCCCAGAATGTTGGCTGGAGAGGCACCAGCACCTCCTGACCCCACTAAGGGACAAGGTTGTTAGAAAATAAATGGAAGTAAATAAAACATATTTTAATTCCCTTGTAATATGTAGTTTTTTTTTGTTCAAAGTTCATCTTGTTCTCTCTCCCAGGCTGCTCCTGGTGAAGATCACATTCGCTGTCAAAGCCATTAACCTGCAAACCGTGAGATATCGAGAGCTGCCTGACTGCTACGACTTCACCGTCATCGTATGTTTGGTTTTTTTTTTACCTTGGTAAACAGAAGTATTTGGGAATGGAAACACTATGAAATTACTTATTTATATCTGTAATAATACCAAGAAACAGTTTAATGAAATTGCTTCTTTCCTGGATTTAATAAAAAAAAAAGAAGCTATTTCCTCTCACAGAGAAACATCTGTTGACAGATTACTTTTAACAATCAAGCTCACAGTGGCAGAATGAAGGTCGACCTGGAAATGGATGTGGAAATCAACGAATGCAAAGACTGGAAAGTCATTGGGGCCTGTAGGTTCACCAGACTGAGCCCACACTAGTCTATGTGGATGTTCTTTAACCTGAGACTAAAGGACTTTTTATTTTCATCTCACTCCTTTAGCTGCAAGAAAGATATACCTGACTGTGATGTTCGACTGCCTCATCGTCATCACCTGCATCACCTCCTTTGTGCTCTGCACTCGCTCAGTCATCAAAGGGATTCTGCTGATGTTTGTGAGCAAAATGCATTTTTCTCAATAAATGTAAATGTATATCAATGCTTATTTTGTTTTGTGAAAGTTTACTCAATATACTAAAGTAAAACTGTGCTGGTGGTTTTAGTTGACTTTGCATTTATGGTTCTGGTTCTGTCAGGATAAGCAGGAACGTGACTTTGCGTTTATACATGTTTAACTTAAAGCTTCCAAAGGAATGAAAGATAAATTTAAGTCATGTCTGGTTCTGATGTAACCAGGTGGGAGTGGCCTATTATTTCTTCGCTTTACAGACTTCTTTGTGTTTCATGTAGTTTTAGTTTCAATGCATTTCAAAGTAGTCTGCCAGTGAAGGCTATTTCTGGTTTTCTCATAGAGCTTAGTAAAAAAACAAAAACTTCTTTTTTTTGTAAACAGGAGTACAGCCGACATTGCAGATCACACTCTGGTAGAGACGTGCTGTGGTCGGACAAGCTGGAGTTTGTGAGCGGCTGGTACATCCTAATCATCGTCAGTGACATGCTGACCATCATAGGCTCCATTCTGAAGATAGAGATTGAGTCTAAGGTAATGAAGTCTTCTTTAGAAACGTGACAATCACCAGTTTCTGCATTACCATCAGATCATGCTGAGGTATGCAAGCTTACGCTCAACTATTCCACTTTTCTTCCAGGTCTTTACAAGCTACGACGTGTGCAGCATCTTCCTTGGCACCGGCACCATGTTTGTTTGGATTGGAGTCGTCCGTTACATGGGTTACTTCAAGAAGTATAACGTATGAGTCTAAGTCTAATTTACTGATTCTTTAAAGAGGAAGAATCAGTGAACAATTACAGTAAAATTGGACCAAAATTCTCGTCACTGATCACTTAAAATGTTATTAAAAATACAAATATTGTTATTAGAAAGTCTTAATAGCTTATCAAATGTATGTTTTAATTGTGAGGCTATTTTGCAGCAGAATTGTTGAAGATTTACTTTTTATAATTAATAATAAGGCCAAAAAACTTGCATTACGCAGTCAGTGTTTTCCAGGCAGCGTCTGAAGAAGATGGTGGATACATGTGGTGCTTTATTCACATCAATAACTTCATTAAATCGGGGTTGCCTCAGACATCACACTGCAAAATGAAATAACGGGCGTTGGCGTGACCTGTGGCCGTCTGGATTATATGCATATGTGTGTGAAGGGGTGTGTGTGTGTGTGTGTGAGGAGTGGTCTGTTTGTACAGTAAGTGTGTGTTCAATAGATGCGTGTGCTAATTTGCCTGTCAAACTGTCAATTTTAGTTTATTACATGCAACACTTTCAGAAGTGACCGATATAGAAGTGACTGACATTTTTGGTCAGATGTGATCATTTTGCAGAAAAGAAAAAAATTAATACTTTCATTTGGATGCAACACAGCAGCTGATTCATCCATTTATATATGTTCCACGTTAATTAAGCCTCATTTATAAATTTACTGAGTCACATTTTGAGGTTTTCCTTAACTGCAAGAAATACTTTGACATGTTAAATGGGTAGCTTTTGATTAAAACAGCTGCAGAATGAAAATATTTCAGCATTATCTGCAGAAACATTCAAAAAGTTAAATTCTTAAGGTTTACAGTCACTCTGTAATGAAACAGTTCAGTTCTCAAAGGAAAGCTCTACTAATGAAGTGCAGTGGAACATTAGTAATCATGTCAATGCTTATATTTTGGCACCATAAATAAAAAGACATCCAGACCAGATATATTTAAATGAAGCTTTTTATCCCAGGAAAAAGAAAATCTGCTGTAGTTGGGAGTCTGTAGCTATTTAAACTCTATTAGTTCTGATTGAAATGAGCTTCTCTTGTTTCCGATTAACCTCCTCTAACACTTTTACTAGAGAGTGAAAGACTGCGCTGCTTCCACCAGCAAAATGTTCACACTAATTAAAATATAACCAAAATAAAGCAGGCAGCCATTCAAACATCAACATGTACATGGCAAGATTTTTTGTAACTTCATTTGCAAGAGAATACATTTAGAAAATGTAGTTTCTTGGATTTAAAATAAATTATTCTTTTGCCTATTTTTAGATCCTCATCGTGACGCTCCGGGCAGCTTTTCCAAACGTTATCCGTTTCATCTGCTGTGCTGGAATAATATACATAAGCTACTGTTTCTGTGGCTGGATCGTGATTGGCCCGTATCATGAAAAGGTAACGATACGCCGTTGTGCATTTGGATTACTCTAAACAGAAATCTAATGTATTTGACAATTTTTCGTTCTGACCTGGAAAACTGTGACTGTGTAGTTCCGGACCTTGAACACGGTGTCGGAGTGTTTGTTCTCACTGATCAACGGAGACGACATGTTCCCCACGTTCAAAGAGATGAAGCAGAAAAGCAGCCTGGTGTGGGTTTTCAGCAGAGTCTACCTCTACTCATTTGTGTCGCTCTTCATCTACATGATCCTCAGTCTTTTCATCACAATCATCACCGACACATACGACACAGTCAAGGTACAACAAGTTTGCAGTATTAATAATTCATTCCCTGGTGGTATCTTTAAACCATAACAGCTGTTCTCACACTTTCACTTAGCAGCAGCAGGAGAACGGAGTCCCAACATCAGGGCTCCAGAAGTTTCTCTCTGTGTGCAAAGATCTGCCAAATTCTGGAGTTTACAGACTTGAAAGGAACCAGAGCTGCTTCATTAGCTGCTGCATCAACAGGTAACATCAATTTCTACATGTGTCCTTTTAATATGGATTTTCATATTCAGTTTCATTCAGAAATATTCAACCCCCGCAGAGGATAGATAGAATCTATTATTTATATAGTGACCCTTCATATATAGGAACTTCCAGACATTTCTAGACTCAAACTTCTAGTCATCTTATTCAGTTGTGTACAAGTTAAAAACTTTAAATATGAAACATGAAAGAGACTGAAAGAAAGTAACAAGAAATAAAAGAAAGAGCTAAAGCACAGAGTGAAGGAGGGAACAGCTGAAGGAAACAAATGGAGAGATTGAATAAAAAAAGGAAAAAGTGAATAAATATGGATTTTTTTTTACATCTTCATCCAGACCCAGCAAACTCTTCCAATACTCAAAGTCTGTACATTTCCAGACTGTGTAGAAACATAGTTTTTCTTCAACCACACAAAGTAAAACTGAAACATCATCAAGATTGATCCTATATTGAATTCAGCTCTGATTGATTTGTAAAGGTGAGCTGCAGTCATGATCCACACAGCGAAGCTACCACAACAGATTATTTGCTCACATGGGAAAAAGACGACATATTTTCTTTAGTCGACGTTCCTAGAGCCTGGAGCTGAAAACCAGTTTAAAAGCTCAACATTTTTATCAAATATTAGCTGGTAGATATCAGCAGCATGACCTGTTAAATAAAAGGCTCAGTGGAGATTCAATACATGCAGTGAATAAACAGAGACTTCCTGGTCTGCATCAGAGATTCACTCCTGGCTGGGAGGAAAATCAAAAAGTTTCCAGGGAAAATTTGGACAAGACTGAAAAGATTTGGAAAAAAAAAAAATCACTATGAAGTGATGAAACAAACCAGAACTAAATGAAATATTGAGTTGCATATGTAATACAGGCTTTTGACCAGAACACCAATGGATGAGGTGGGTCAGTAACGATGCAGGGCTTTTCTTCTGCACCACAATAAAGAGCAGATTGATTTCCTGGATTCACAGAAATCATCACATGGATGTTTTGCCAACTTCTGTTAGCAAAAACCACAAAAAAAACTCCTAAAATATCTTTCAAACGTTATTCAACAAGGCTTCATCCTTATCTTTCCACATCACTAAAATGTCTTGAGTTGGATTTTTGACTGCAGGTTTAGATATTCACTGTAATATTGACATAATTTCTGACAAATATAAATAAGAGTCAGTTGCCAGATAAATGCACTTCTTTAAATCCAGTCACTCATCAGAAACATTAAGATCGGATCTTTTTTTCTTCATTCCAGATGCAACACTCGCCAAGAGAGGCTGACATCAGAGGCGTAGCAGATTCTCAGGATTTTATACTTTAGGGTTAAACAACCTGCTGCGAGAGCAAACTGGAGAAGGAAACTCTGGTCTGGGGTCAAAATGACTCCAAAACCTGAGAACATCTTGTAAATAGAAAATATAATGGCATTGTGTATATAAAAAAATGTAATGTTTGTACAGAAACTTTGCAGAAATCCCTTTGTTGTAACACACAAATGAATCAGTGATGCCGGAGCGTAAATTGAATAAGATTTTATTTCTCCGTTGTCAGGAGAAAGAATCAGTATAAAATCCATTTTCCCATCATTACACTGGTTAACCTGCAAGTTTGTTACAATTCATAAAAGTCTTTCATTCTGTAGTAATACAACAACTCAAACAACTTGACAGTGAAACTGAAAATCATAAAGTGATGTGCTGCAAAAGGCTCCACTGCCCAGCAGCGTCGCAGCATTATGGCCTCCATTTTCCTCCAGTTTGAGCCTCTGGGCTGAACCGATCCGATCCGAGGGCAGCCGCCTCAAATCAAACTGGAAAACATGCGAGGTGGGCCATGCTCCTTTCAAGTATGCTGTCAAAAACTGAAGGCTCACAAAATATTCTGTCTGTAAATAAAAAATAGGTTATATTTTGATTTATTCTGTGGCGCCTCAGTGAATTGTTTTGGTGAAATCCTCCAGAGCGAGCAGGAATCACCAGGAGGTTCAGCTGATTAAAGCAGCCAGTCTGACTAAATGAAGGCCACCTAAAAAAATACTTCAAAAAAATTTAAAACCTCAGTTTCCTCTCATCCATTTCTGAAATCTTCACTCCTTCATGAGATTGATGTCGTCCAAACCGACTTTCAGGAATGTTGTCATGACAACTGAAAAGGCGTGAGTCGAGCCACTTCATGGGATGTGGCGGCTCGCTGCCCGTCAGCCCGGTTTGCTCTGAGAGACTCCGGGCGGAGCGGCGACCCGCTGCTCCTCCATCCGGTTGGACTGGGAGCGCAGGATGAGACTGAAGAAGTCCTCGTTTGGGACAGTTGGGCCCTTGGCTTTAGGGGCTGGAGCAGGACACCGCTGATCGTTCAGCCTGGAGCCCTAAGGAGTCGACATGAGTGGTTTACTAAACGACAACAGCTGGGTGGAAAAATAAGATCAGCGCAAAGCCTAAACCATGTTTTGAATTCTCTAGTTTTTGTAAAACTGGGGATTTGTTTGATGATGACAAAGTAAATAAGTTTCTGTTCAACTGATGAACAAAATATTTTGAAAACATCAGGGGTAAAGCTTCTGGAAAATATTTAGAAGTTAAAATTGAGGTAATGAGAGGAAAAAAAAATATCATTTCAACCAACCTCCGTTTGTGAGGATAAAAAAAACGCAGGAAGTGGCTCCAGCCAGCAGGAGGCAGTAAAAACCCCTGACCAGCTAATTCTTTTCACCTTCTTATTTGATTAATGTTAGCATTTATTTCACTTTCATATTACATTCCCATTAATTAAATTTTTAATTAATTCCTTTATATTAAAAGTTTGTAATATATTGCTTACTGCAAAACGTTTTCTATTTTTATAATTAATTATAAACTAATTAATAAGTAATTTATAAATTAATTTTAATAATTATTTTAATTGTGTGCCTCATTTCGTTAAAAAATGAGATATTTCATCTGTTAGAGACGAGTACCGTAACTGAACCTCTCCACCTCCTGTCATGTCTGCCTTTACCTGGCACTTCACAAGCATGTCGAAGAAGTCTTCGTCTCCCTCTGGCCCGTCAGCGTTGTCCTCGAGATAGTTGTACAGGGAGGGTGCGTGAGGAGTATCTGCACTGGAGGTTAGCGCTGCACGGACAACAAAACACGAGAACGTAAAGTGAGAAATGCCACCAGAAGGCTTCACTAAAACGCAGCGAGCCGCTCATTTCCATCACCTGGAGGCGGGGCTTGGTCTTTGCTGGAGGTGGAGGGCGTATGAGGCGGGTTGCAGCTGCTGAGACGCAAGCCAGGCAACTGGTTGAGGCTGACTCGCTGGTCGTCCAGACGATGGGCCTGGGAGCTGGCCAGCAGCTCCAGGAAATGACCAGGATCCTGTGATGGAGCTTCGTGCTTTGAAATACCTAAAAACATAAAAACTGTGGCAGGTAAGTGAATGCTCTCTGCCTGGACAGCACTCTGGGATTGAGGCAGAAAAGTAGGATAAATTCAACTACAACAAATATCTAAATGGATAATATTTCACCCAAAATACAGCATTGAGTTCAGAGTCAATGTGCCGCTCGCCTCAGTGGAGGATGAAAGCAGGAAGACTTTGGGCGGAGTATCAAACAACAAACAGGAATAAACGAGCACAACACTGAACTACTGACACGTTGCATTCATACCATATGTGCTGAAGTTGCAATGCTTCCTCTGAAGCAGGCTTTACTGAAACACCAACTTTTACATTTAAAGAGGAAAGAGCATCAGGAAAAATGGCCCTCAGTTTTATTTGGTGTGTATGAGATCAAACACACCAACACATGGTGTGAACGCTTCTGAAAACACAGGACACACTCACATTTTTCCTCAGCTACAGGTAAGGAAGAGGTAGGGGAGGGTTGGGCAGAGGAACGGTTCAAGCCGTCCAGTGTACACCTTTGGTCGTCCATTCGGTTTCCCTGGAAACGGGAGAGGAGGTCGAAAAAGGTGTCCTCCCCTATGGTATCGTGTGGCGTTGTCTATGGAGTAAGGAAAAAGATATTTAGATTTAAAAATAAATACATTTCTGAAGAAAAAAAAAAAAGCACTTAATCTGAAAATGTATTTCTTTTGACTAGTGTGTTAGTGAAATCTGGGTCAATTTATTCTGTTATTTTAATTTTAGTGTTAAATCAAATCAAGTTTTATTTGTATAGCATATTTCGGCAACAAAACATTAAATTTTTCCAAGTCATTTACACATCAAAATGTTGGTCAGTGTTTCATTAATTATGGTAAAAATGTACATTGCACCAAATCACCACTAATGGTGACATCATCAATTTTAATTAAGGCAATTTAATCCAATTATTGGATTAATAATCCAATTGGATTAATCTAGTGAATTTAAATTAAATACATTTAAATAAATACTGTAAATTATTTATTTACAGTAAATAAATTATTTATTTAAAATAAATAATCAATAATAATAATTAAAAAACAGCTTAAGGCGTGTGACTTAATGCACATGACATTAAGTTACACGTATGACAGACATATGGCAGTTTGAAGCTTTCATTTTTACATTTTTATCAAGAACAGACTCAAAAATCTTTGAGAACAAACTCAAAAACATTTTTATAAAAATGTGAGTTTGTATTGAATTCACTTTGTATTAAAATAGCACAATCCACATTATACAACTGTAATGACATAGTGGTTTATAAAGCTTCAGAATAAATTGCATTAAAGCTTTGTTGATGTTCCTTAACAGACATGTCTGATGTGAGTCAGAAAGGATCTTCCCACATCATCACATTACTTCCCATCATTAACCTTAAAAAAAAGCAGGTGATCTCAGCAATATGAAGCTTTGTCACAGAATTGGTCACAATTACTGAAAACCAGTGAAGGGTTCTAGAAATAAGCATCATGAGTCATGAAGCATTTCTTCATCTGGGAAATACCTTAGACAGAGGCGAGTCCTCCTCGGAGGCCGGGTGCTCACTCAGGTTTTCCAAGTGCTCTTTAGATTTGCTGTCCTTGTACTTCTTGCTTCTCAGGCGGTGGAAGAAGAAATTCTTGGTCGATGCCATGATCGTGTTGTTTTTAGACGAGCCGGTGAACAGATGCTCGTCCCAGTCCTGGATACACAAAGATGACTTTTTAAACATATTTGTCAACACAGATGGCTTAAGTTTGCCATCTGACTTTTTCATACCTGATGTGGCTCGACTTTTTCTGTTTTAATGGGACTCTGACTTCGGTCCAGGTTTTCTGGACTTTCTTTTCTCCTCAAAGACGACTTGCATCCTAAAGCAAGAAAGAAAACCGAGTAAATTCCAAATATTTTTACAGCACTTTCCAGAAAATGCAGCTAAAAGCATTTGGATGTTTTGTTAAAAGCTTGATGCTACCACACAGCTTTACCTGGCAGGTTGATGTAGCCCTGGATGTTGTCTGCAACACCAGAGCTGTTGGTGTTGCTGTTGCTGAACATGTGGTTCAGGCTGGAGTTTGTCTTCAGGTTAACAACGATCCGCAAGTCAGACAAGTTCATCCTGGCGGTCATCTCGCTGCTCTTATCTCCAGTCTGCAACATTAAAAATGGAGCAAAGAAAACAAGTTCAAATATACAAATATTCAACAGTTATTTCCTGCAGTTTACTTTCCAACCACTAGATGGAGATGGTGCTACATAAATACTAGCATACAGCTATGAAATGGGAGGGGAAGTATAAACACACACACCTCTTTGGCAATTTCCAGATGTTTTTCAGCGAAGAACATTGCGCGCTCATGATTCCCCAGGGCGGTGTGGGCATTTCCTAAGCTCCAGTACGCTCTTCCTTCTCCCACTCTGCAGGGACACAGAGGAAAACCGGCTTAGCAACTATAACTGACAGTGTGCAAAAACAAGGACTCCTAATCATAAAAAACAATCTAAAATATGTGAACATGTTTTGCAGAGCAAACCAAATTTTTTGCTTGAATGTCACATTGCAAAGGCACATTTATATCCATACATCTTTATCCTAATATTACAAATGAAGGAGTGGTTTCCTACAGAAACTTGTACTTTTTTAATCTTTGAAATGCATGGTGCACTTTGTGTTTAAGAACAGCCTTGATCACCGTTAAAGAAAGTCAAAGGAAAGCGAGCGATAAGTGAGGGCTGATGTCGTACCGGTCATTAAGGTCCTGAGCGATGACCAGGTGTTTGAGGTGAAAGTCGATGGCTCGCTCATAGTCCTGCAGCAGGGTATAGGTGTTGCCCAGGCTGTAGCATGCCTGAGCCTCCACTGCTTTGTCCTTAAACAGTCGCGCCAGCTGCAGAGTCTTCCTGAGGGCCACAGAGACGGGGAGGAACAAGGTCAAAGGAGGACTAGAGTGGGTGCAGCAGAGGGATCGGTAACAGCTTGTTCATTCTCTCTCTTTGTTAACTTTCTCCAAGCACTTCTTCATCAGGAGTAGAAAAATACACCAGTAATAATAAAGAAATTCTGAACTCAAATGCATAATTTAATTCTCCCTAAATGTGTGTGATAATATCATCCTCCAGTGCAAATGCTAGTGAATAACTTTCATTTATTTCATTATACATTTTCATTCAACACTTTGTGTCATGTTATAACTTTAAAAAAAAGATAGTTCCATCTTTTTGTTTGAACAAAGTGTACAGCTATGTTTTGCAGCAACACTAATCCTTTACAGTAAGCAGCTTGATTTGAAAATCTAAAATTCAGTTTCTCAACATCAAAAGCAGTGTTTTTTTTTCTTTAAATATATTTTTACCCAGTAAATTAAATATGCAAAAGGACTAATCATTGCAAGTCTGAAAAATAGTCTCAAAATGTTTACAGTTTTCTTACTTTTTTATTTTGTTGGTCTAGAATGTTTTTTTTAGTCAATCTCAGCAACAAAAATGAGAACTTTCTCTGTGAAAACACTCAGTATTTAGCCACGTTTAATGAATTTAATGAATGGGTGTGACCATGAGTGCTTTGGAGTAAAACACTGCTGCATGTTTGTTGTCCAACTTACCATGGAATTGAAATAAAAGAAGAAAACATGGACAATGAATGACAAAAACATTTGTGTTGTAACCAATATTTAAGATCATTTGTCAGTAAAACTCTTTTTCCTTAAGGCAACATATTTATAATAAAAGAAGAGCATCTGCATCAGCTCCATTTGGTGGAGGTCAAATGATGAATGTCCAGAGGTTTGGACAATTATTAAATTGTCTACAAAAAGATTTCAAGCTTTAAAAGCTCACTGCTGGAGAATCAGATGTTTCATAGGGTTTTGTAGCTCAGTATATAAATACAAAGTTGAGTCAAAGGAAAAAATGTGCACAAGCAGGTGCAATAACAACCTTGAGAAGATTGTCACAAAATAGACATTAAAGAGATTTGCAGAGATTTTAAAAATTAGGATTGAAGGTGGGGATAATTTCTCAAGAGCCTCCAAACAGAAAACAGGTTACAACAGTCACACGACTCATCTTAAGCCAGTGCTAACTCAAATATATCTTAGTTATGCCAAGTAGAAAAAGCTCTAAAGTATTGCTCAATGGTTCTACCTTCTTTCTGGAATAAAGTTAATTTAACATTTTACAGTAAAAAAAGTTCCAGAGTTAGTAGGAAGAGTGGAGAGTCACAGGATTCAAGATGCTACAGGTCCGTTGTGACGTTTCCTCCTCCTGCCTCTGCTGACAGCTTTATAGCGAAGCTGATTTCATTTCTCAGAAGGACTTGGCATCTGCCTGCACCATCTCTACCCGGTTTTAATGGCACTGTGCTTGATTAGGCAGAAACTGTTTGACCTGAACCTCACAGAAAATCTAATGAGTTATAAAGATGAGACTAGAAGCAACGATGCAGAGAAGCTGTTAAAGCAACCTGGTCTTCCTGAACACCTCCACAGTGTCAAACACTGATGCCCTAAGCATGTGCAGAAGAAGCTCTGGCCAAATACCAAGTGCATATAACCTGCAGTTTATTGTTAGACTTTTCAGAAAGCCAAAATGTAAATAATCTTTTTTCTGTTTTCTTTTAAATCGTCTTCTTGGGTAATATTTGCATTTTCTGATCAATTTAATTTGGGCTTTTCATCAGTATAATCATTTAAATTAAAATGAAAGCCATCAGTAAATGGATAGAAGAGAAATAAATTGTTGAAATATGTCACTATTTATTCAATCAATCCGATTCCCTCTGAATTTCTGAAAAATATCACAAAAAAATTATTTTTTGTGATATGCTGCCTGTACAGAAACACACAAACACCCACGTTCACCTTCCTGCTTTGAGGTGAAAATGACCAAAGTTTTACTCACTTGTAGTGATTAGCAGCCATTTCAAACTGGGCCAGGAATATGTATGCATTCCCCAGGTTGCAGTGAGCCCTCCGCTCTGCAGATTTATCACCAAACTCTTTGGCAATGAGAAGCCGCTGGGTAACAGAACAAACATTAGGATGCAAATTACTAATGTTGGATGTTTTCTTTCTGAATAAAATATAACCAAATTGAGGAAAGAATGAAGCTAAATTGAGGCAGTAAAGCTTAAAAAAAAAACAAAAAAAACTCAAAACATTTCAATAATTTTTTAGTTCACATCTTTTTTCCCCCATTTCAAAATATTTCTTTTAGTTTCAGATTTTTTTTTTTTAAACCTTGTTTTCCCAGTTTTTTCCCCCCCATTTTCCAACTATTTAATTTTAAAATTATTTTTCATCTTCATTTTTTTTTAAGTTATTTTTTTTTCTTTTGAACAAACTTTTTGACCCACATTTAGCTCCGTAGGAGTGAGGTGTTAATCTGAACAAAGAGCTGAAGCCTACCTTTTCATGAGCAGCGACGGCCCTTTCGAAGTCACCCAGCAGGTAGTAGGTGTTCCCCAGATTCCCGTAGGTCCGACCTTGAGCTGCACGATCACCCAACTCATTCACCAGTGACAGATTTGCTCTGCATTTTAAAAAACAACCAACAAAAACTTAATATACACAAAAAGGTTGTTTCACAGCACATGATTACTTTTCATGTGCAATTTAAAGTTTGTTGTGTCTTTAATACCAGCAATCGGGGAAATCACAAAACAAGATCATTGTCTTTAGAAGATTTTAAAGCTGCAAGAACAACACAACTCTTCCTTAGCCAAACACACTGGAGAAAATTCAAACATATTTTTTGCACATGAATATAAATCCTAAATCAGCAACACAGCTTTCAATTTTCCCTTAGTGTTTTCTTAGTCCAATAATTAATTTGTTTTGAGTTGATGGACAGAAAGCAGTGGAAAGGAAAGTTTTCTTGTTATTCGATTAGCACAGACAAATTCCTGGTAAGGAAATGAATCGACCATTTTATCTGGAAATGTGCTGCTTTTAATTGGAACCACACAAAGTGTTGATAAAAACCAACTTTAAATCATTGGAAGTCCATTTAAACTGGACAGTCCATAAAACAGCAGAGTGACTGAGCAACACTCACTGTCTGAACAAAATGTAACCACATAATGGAAGAATTTCACAACCTTAATCATGTGATATTCGCCATTTATCAACTTTATTTAAAACAATAGAAAGAAGCGTTTCAGTTAATGTATAAGATCTAAAGCTACAGGCAAAACAAAAACCAAACCGTAGAGTTTGAAGCAGAAGTTTCTTAGCATGAGTTTTTGGGAACCACGTCATCACGGCTTTGTGCAGCATGAACACCGACTCACTCATAGAACTGTGCAGCTTTGCTCAGGGCGATCCTCGCCTCCTCTGGAAACTCTCCTGGCTCCGTCCCACTCCAGCAGATGCTCTTGCCCTTGGCGTGGTAAATGTTTCCGAAATTATACAGAGCTCGAGCTTGCCCAACCTACACCACCAACAGGAGATTTTAACAGTCAGAAACCACACAGACTATAGCTGTAATTATATACTGAAAATACACAGACATCAGATTTTCTTGTTTGTATCCAGACTCTGTGAAAGTTGGTCCAGAGATTTCTGCTCTGGCAGAAAAACAATGCTTTCTCTTTCTTTCTTTCTACTTTATGCCTAGAAACACTTTTCAAAACTGTAACGCACCTTATCAAACACAGCTCTTGTGATATCCAAATGTCTTTGGCAACAAACCACAGCTTCATTGTATCGCCGTAAAACCTTTAAAGTGTTTCCAAGATTTCCACTGGCTTTGGCTTCTCCAAGTTCATCTCCAATTGTTCTGGGATAACAAATAAGAAGGAAAACAGGACAATTAGTTAGGACATATCACATCAAAACTGGATGCTTAAAAATGCCAAAAAATATATTTAAAGAAAAAGTCAGATCATAAAAGGTTCTACCTGGTTAGAGTGAGGTCATGGCGATGATACTCCAGGGCTTTATTATATTCTTGGAGGTGAAAGTAAGCATTTCCCAGTTGGCTGTAGATGGCGCTGAGAATTTGGAGATCCTCTGTTCCAATTTGGATGGCAGATTCGAAAAAGGAGACACCTGCGCGATAGTTACCCGCCTTACAGAGTCGCTCGCCTTCCAGAGCCAGGTCCAGGCAGGAGGACTCCATCCTGCAAAAAACACAACAAATAAAAATAATAACCTGAAAACTGATCAAACTGAACAGTCCAGATTCAGCAACCTAATGTAAAGCAGATTAAATCATTCTCTTAATCTGCAGAGACCCAGTGACAAAATCATGTTCAATGACTGAAACCACAGAAATAATTTATGGCATTTTGAATGTTTCCTCCCAGAGGAAAATCTCACAGTTTGAGCATTTCAACACAGAAACACACAAGCTATAAATCCAAAATAAGATAAAACATGTCCTGTCTGCCATGACCGCAGAGCTGTAAAAATGCCTCAGTTGCCCCGGAATGAAAATGTGTACCTTACATTTTAACCATAAACACAAAGTAAATTCACATGCGTCTGGGAAGCACAGTGCTATTTTTGAACCGGCTCTTTTTGTAGGCGTCAACCTGATAGCATGCAACTGAAGGACCGAGGACATGGAGGATACAACCCAATGGTGTTTTAGAACAAAAAAAGCAAAGATTGATAAAATAGAGTTCTTCCTGAAACAGTCCTGACAATAATGTAGCTTTACTCAGGATTTTCACGTCATCTAAAAACAGCTGGATGTTTTTGTTCTTAATAAAAAAGGTTTATTTAGATTAAACCTGGCAATAAAGTCAAAGTATTTTCGGTTTGTGATTGATTCTGAGCTGTGAATGAGATGAATGGCTTCATAGAGTTAAACCCACTCACATCTGGTTGAAAGCAAACATCTGCCCTCAGTGAATTGTGTTGAGTGTACGCTGGTTATTACCGTTTTAATACAGGGCGACATAACAAGCGATCCTTGAAAATCTATAACCAGCTTGACAATGACCTGAAACCCTCAGCCAGAGCTACTATGAAGTTGCTTCCCAGGAGGCATTTTAAGGTTGTGTAGTAGTTTAGCCCAACAGGAAACCTTTAGAGGGAACTGAAACTCCATGTTCCCCAGCAGCAGCAAAACCAGAAAGATCTGAAAAATAACCCCACGGTCCTAACTCCATACTTAGTTAATCTGTATGGAGCAATGGGTCAAAATCCCAGGCCAAGAACCACAGCAAACATCTGACCTCTTCAATTGTGAACAAATGTTTCAGTAATCTGTATCAAAGTCTTATTTCATGCAATCAGATGCAAAATAATTATTTAAAAAAATTTATTTTTAAAATTTAGTCTCACAATTAACACGTACAATGAAAATTACAGACCTCCCTTTGTAAGAAGGAAAACTATTAAATGCTTATCTTTCCTATTGTCAATCAGCCTGGGGGGTGAATAATCTTTGGTTTACAGAAGTTAAATAGTGCAGTTGGATGCAGGATATTTTTCTAGTGGGTGCATTCCCCCGATCATATGATACATCTACTGTGTGCTAACCTCAACCATGATTGGCCCAAAGGACTGATGTATGAACGCTTCCTGATCCTCCTCACACTACCGTCAGGAAGGAGCAAAAATCAAGTTGTCAAAGCAGATAATGATTTTATGATGACAGAAAACAAATAAACTTGCAGAATCCTGAAAGAAACCTTGTCTGCTCTGTTTGTGTGTGAATTCAGCCGAAGTATCAGTTGCATTGCTTCCCTTTCTCTTGTCGAGTTCCAACTTGCCCAGCTGACATACGGAGCTTTGATTCGGATTAATTGGCTTAATCATCGCAGGTCTTCGAGCAGCAGAGGGAACACAAGCATCAATCCAAAGTAAGCTTTAATTCATTTAAAAAAGTAACATTAAAAAAACCAATATCTGACTTGGGTCTTCAGAATAAAAGTCTCTGCCTTTGCTTTCTCCAATTTGGACATAAACTGATTCCACACAAGATTAGAAGTTAGTTAGTTAGTTAATCTGAAACTTTGCATTCACTAAACCCTCAACTACTAACCTACAAACCATTCTGATCACATCTGGCATTGTTGCAACGCTCCGGCAAGCTTCACACAGACATGTAAACATCGCCTCTAACCTGTTTGTTTTACTCTGGCCAACAAGAAGATCCTATTTCACCAAGATGACACACACAGAAGCCAACACAAACTACGTAAACTACGACGTAAACATGCCATCAATGAAACTGTGGTGAAAAAGATGAGTAAGGATTACTTCATAACATCATCAAGCAGATCCAGTCCTGAATGCCTGCAGAGGATTCACAGCTCCGCACAGCAAAAGCAGATGAGTCAGAATGACGAAAAGATAAACAGCACAATTTGAATTAATAGTAGAGTAAAGAACTAACTATTTGAATAGTTGCAATGTTGGATTAACACGAATATTTAACAGAAGAGAATGACATTTGACTTTATCATTTAATGTTTAACATCGATTACATTTCCTTCTGCTATAAATCTGGACTCAGATTATTGAGAAAATTTTATTTAAGATCAGTTCTTAGAAATAAAGTTAGTTACAATTTCTAGATTAAAATGATAACATTTTACAAAGAACTCTTCCTCAATGACTCACATTTTGCTTTGCTCTATAAAAAAAACGAAAATGCATGAATAAAATTAATCTGCAACAGCTTTACAAAACGACTGAATCCATACAGACTTTGAGATCGAATAGAAAAATTAACCATCATTCAGGAGCGACACACAGAGCCACATACCCGTTCCCTCTTCCCATGCTGATACATTCCAGGCAGGTTGACACGACAGACATTTCAAGCTTCTTGACAACCTTGTGGAGGAAATGTCGCCCTTTCTTCATAACAACCTTCACTTTTTCCTTTCTGAACATACACATAACGCATGCAGGCAAAGTATAGCACCGTGGGGTGCTAATTTTACTAAGCGAATAATGGGGAAAAAAAACCCTCCTTGGATCTGCTGCTCTCTCTAAGTGCACACTGCCAAGTGGTTGTCACAGCAAAACAAAGGACTTAATCCGCTAAGCCTTCGCATCGACCTCAACAAGCCAGAGTCGTGGACCTCTGGCTTGGGTGAACATAGATTAACCTTATGTCGTTACCGGGCCGAAATGATTTAAAGTGAGAGCAACAGGCGCCGCTGCCATGCCTGGTTTAGTGCAAGTTTCTGCAGCAATTAGCCTTAAACAAAAAGAAAGAAAGTAAGAAGAAAATACAGGAATCTACAGGTTGCATCACTTACAGTTACTCCAGATCTGAGTGGTAATTTTTCCCATGTAGATAAAGGAAACCAAAAGCTATTAGCTTGATAAAATATGAAGCAGATTTAGCTGAGATAACTAATATTTCACTGTTAACCTTTCTTCCAGCATCATAATTTACATTTAACTCCATGGTTTTGCAGCAACTTCTTATAAGGGACACAAAAGTAAAACAACTATAGGGAAGTTGAGATGAACTCCCATCTTACACAACCAGCCACTCAACTGCTGACAATCCAGTGAAATCCACTTGTCTGAACTAATTAAGCAGTCTGGACTGATGCGCCCTCTGGGGCGAGCAACAGTATGTTGCCTCACCAGTAGTTCTCCGATACGGTCTGGCCCGAGCCATGTGACGCTAAAGCACCACTCCAGTTGACTTTAAGCCAGGTAAATCATTCTGTGACCAGGACAGAATTACAAATAGCACAAAATTAGATTAGATGGAATTAATGTAGACTGATAAAAGTGCTACTTTTAGTACAGCTGTTCAAATGCTGATTGTATTTCCAGCCTGTGAATGTATGAAAAATGTACGTCCATTATGCTTTAAGCAAACTGTACATAAAGTCCAGAGTTGTAAGTGGATCAGGCAAACACCTGGTTATGACATTGCATCACTGGCTTGCAGGAACATTCAGTTTCTTACAACCAGACACAGAGACAGGAATTCATTCACAGGACAAAGGAGGTTATGGTTCACAGACTTGAAGGGACTTGTAGGCATTGGTTGAAATGACTGCAGGGTGATGCAATGTTTCTATGCAGAGTACCTTCACATATCTGCATAAACTACAGTGTTAGCCACGTGAGGTTTCTCCTCTTTCTATTAGGAATACCCCACACACTGTGGAATTTAGGTCATGTGAGTCGGTAGGCCAATCAAGAGTTCTGACTCACCTTCCCAACACCAGTCAAACCTGGTAGTTTTGTTAATGTGGAAATGTGCCACATTAGTGAAATAAACATCTTCATAAAGCTTGACGGCACATGGAAACATGAGATGCTTGAAATTTTCAAGACTAAAACACAAAGGACAGTTATTTTTGTTGCTGATTGTACCTTTTTTTTCCCCACCTTCCACTAAACTTTCCACATATATACTTGCATGCAGCTTTCTAAACCTGCTTCTTTAGAAATCATCTTCTGTGATCAATGCCCCTTGTGACGTGTGCAAGTAACTGTCTGCTGCTCTTCTCTTAAATCAGCAGTCTTCCCCATGACTGTGTCCCAACATCATAACGAAACCACAACAGTTTCTATTACAACATCCAGGAAATTAGATCATCTTATACATTTTTGATAGACTAAATAATCAAAATGAACATGAATAACTATTGAAATCCACATTTCTGTGTAATGAATCAATATCCAAGTCTGAATTACATTACTATGATTTAACAACCTTCACAATTTTAAAATTAAAATTATCTGCTGTTAAGAAATTGCATAACTTTGAATATCAGTCACAAAGAGATTTTAGAGTAAACAGTAACATGTATTGCAATCAGCTGCTGCATCTCATGAAATATTTACAAGGCAGCCAGTAAAGACCTCCTGTAGTCTACTCAAAATCATTCATCAGGCACCCATTAAGGAGTCATCTTACACACCGATGAGCTTAATTGGAAAACAAACTTCTAATATTGAGGAACCCAAAGCTACAAAAATGTGAATAGAACAAAGTTCCTTAGAATCTATACATCATAGGAACATATTATAATATCCCCCACTCTGCCCCAATAAAAGATAAAACACCTTCAAGTTATATTTTACCTCAGTTAATCTGTAAATTATAATTTACTAAACTTTTGATTAATAAAAACAATAATAAATGTAACAAATTCTACACATATTTAATTTCTTTTACCATACATAAAATTATTTCCTTGAATTAAATACTCAACCTTTGCCACATCATCTTGCATATAATGCAGGTCTACTTACGAAGATTTTCAATGCGAAAAATGCATGTTTTCCCACGATAAGAAAGCACAGAGGGTCATTAAATTATCCTACCTCTGACGGAGGTGATGTAAAAATTCCCTATCCTTTAAATGTTGCAGAGAAACGAAGCAATACATGACCAGCCAGCAGTCCTGATGGGAACCAAAGTAAACACAGGAATTCCACTTTAGGAATTCCTGTCAACCACTAAAACTGAAGGAATAAAAGCCTTTTTTAAGCAATCTGAAGCTGCACAAACCCCATCCGTGATATGCAGCAGGAACTCTGCTATCTGTGGATTCTACTGTCACTCTATCTCTGTCACACAGATCTTGAAACCAGAGCTTGTGAGAAAGAGAAAAAACACACAAACATTTCCTGACACTAAAGTCAAATGTCTGTGTTTGAAAAGCTCACGTTATTCATTATAATTAACCTGAAATCAGTCCAAAAGCTCACAATAAATGCTGGAAATGCACTTAAATAAACACATCGGTAGCATTTTTAAGCCACATCTCCTCCAGTTGCTGTTTGTAGAAATAAGAGCTCATAATAAGGGAGATACCAAAAATTTTGATTTTGCTGGATTCAAGTTTTGCTTCTGTGTGCTGCAAATTAAAATAATGCTCACCTGCAAGACTAAGGACTAACGTTACAAGAAAATCCTGTGACCTGCTACTCCTCTCGATAACGTTGAGATGTCAGAGGAAGGATTATTGCAACGCCTGCAAAATTCCACACACCATATCAAAACAGTGCACATACCACCGCACTGAGATATGGTGTTTGCACCGCTACGCCTCCCTGTTCAATGACTCTGCTTATCCTCTGACCTCACTTGCCAGCTGAAGTCTTTTCACTCAAAGAGCTGACTGCATGTTTTTCCCTTTTCTGTTAGCATAATCCTGCAGGGGTTCAAACTACAGAGCAGAGCAGTTTCTGCTGGAGCTATTCAAATGCCTAATGATGAAGTCAAGTTTAAGCAATGGGATGACCCATTTTCAATAAAAAATGGTTCAAAAGAAGAAATAAGGATATGATGGCAACTTAAATATACCCTGAACTAGAGAAATGTTCATTCAAGACACAACTGGCACACAGAAAGGTAAGCATCCAACTACAGTAGGTTGTACAATCTACTGGCTTCATATCTCTCAGCTTCTTCCTCATATTTTGAATACAAGTCAAAATATCCCTACAATCTTTTCACATGCTTGTCATGCTACAACCACAACCGACAATATATTTTATGCAATGTTATGCTGGGGTAATCAACAATGACCCTCTGCACACACATAAGCATTTCCACAGTCAAACATGGTGGTGAGGCACCTTTCTGCAGCTTGGACAAGGATAAACGTCAAACCTGATGTAGATGGAGCTAAACAGATAGAAAACAAAACAAAAAGGCTGCAAAACTTTGAAGCACAAAATTAAGCTCAACTGGATTCGATGGAGAGCATCTGCAAATATACATTTTCTAAATTTCATTGAAGTCTGGATGAAAACTAGGCCATTCTAACACATGAATATTCTTTGATTTAAACAGTTCATTGGTTGATTTGCCTGTATGTTGTCATCATCTTGCCTCATGCTGCAAAAAATACCATGCTCTAGTCTAGAGGCAGAACATTGGCAGAAACAGCCTAAAAGACTTGAATGTGGAAAAACTTGACAAATTTGTCAATAAATGCATAACTAAAAACCATCCTTTTCCTTCCACTTGACAAATATGGGCTGCTTTACCATATTTGTCCCAAGCCCAATGTATTTTATTGGGCTTCGTCTAGCCCAAAAAAATACATTAAAATGAACAAAAAGACCAAACAATTGACAGTTTCATCCCATAACATTATTGTACTTCTTCAAAAACCTTTCAAGTTGCTGTTACTGGACTCTATTTTCAGACCCCTTTAATTATCCAACAACTAAAAAGAGCTAAAAGTAAAAACCTGTCCAAGTGAGGCGCTTTGTTAGCCATCCAAACTTCCTTTAGCTGCACAGTTTTAATACTTAATAAAAGGCCTAATGTGGCATTCTACACGCCAAAGCTATTTCAGTGTGAATACGCCCAACAAGGCCCCTCTTCAATTAAATGGTGCCGTTTCGGGTGCTAACCATTTTGACTTTTTACATGAGAAAAACCATCATTAGAGACTTTAAAACCAGTCCGACTTTGGAGAGGAGGGGAGTAAAAGAGAAGAGCCTTTTTGCATCGAAACTGTAACAGCAAACAGCTCTGTAATTAAATCAAAAATAACTTAACCTTAATGGCATCGCTATGTTTAACAGGAGCTTTTTGAAACGTTTGCGTGGCGAGAATAAGGAAAAAACTTGTAACGTTGTTTTTCCCCTGTTCAGAATTATGAATCACCGTCTTGGTGACTGTTTGGGAAATAATGTCCTAGAAAGCTCGGAATTAGTCGAAGTTTTCCCCCCCCCCCCTTTCTTTTACATACATGTCGCGACATGTAAGCTGCTCCCTGAGACGTGAGAGAAATGTCTTAAAGTTTTCACAGGGAACAAAATAAACAAACAACCAGAACCAGAACAAGACACTGAAAAAGTTTCACCTACTTAAAAGGGAGATCCGCGAAGATCTCACAGGAATGCCTCCAGCTTAAAAAAAAAACCAGATACCTCGAGTCAGAAACGTTGTGGGTAAGTTATTTTTGATTTTCCAAAGGTTGTTGGTCCAAATACTCACTCGTCCATCTGGGAGGAAGCCTGCTTGCTATACGGGGTCTCGGGAAGCAGAAGTAGAAGCCCCTCCTCGCTGTTACAATCTGACTTTAATTAGGATACGATGGCTGCTGCCTTCAAGAGCTGTGGGAAGTTCTGCAATTGCTCATCCAGTGACCAAACGTTGTGATTTAAAAGTGACGAGGGCGGGGAGGAGTGAGATGAGTACATTTCCACTCAGACGTCCTTCATTGCAACGACGCAGAAGTGATTAAATGGAAACCATTCGCTCTGTTAGTGGATACATTTTAACGCTCACTTCCGCCATCTGCTGTTCAAAGTTATTATTGCTTACATTATGTCTGGTCTGTTTGCCACTTTGCAAATTCCCAGCCCGCCTTAAATACCCAGGCGTAGCAATTTCGTCGTTTCCTACCCCCATTTCTGAAACAAAACATGCCATACATGTTGCACTTTTTCTTCTTAAGTATTTTATTTAACTTTTGAGACATTAATGCACTATTATGTTAATTTTACGTTACCTGTTTCCAACTTTAGTTGTGGATGGGTTTAGTTCTTTTGCCCCTTTGCCATCTTCTGTTATTGCAGTTTTCATACAAAGCTTTTTGAGCTACTAAAAATGTTTTTTATTTATTATTCAATGTTATTGCTACACAAAACGCTATTTTTGACTTGTGAAGATCATCACCTGTAAAACACGTTCCCTTATCTTTCCCATACATCTTGGATATATAGGCATATGTTGTAGTTATGCCGCAGGAAAGGGATATTTGTTTAATGTCGTTAAACAAATATTATTGTTTAATAATATTTAAACAACAATATTTAAATATTAGTGTTTTAATTACTAAATGTTACTAATTTAATATTGTTAAATATAATACCATACTGTATGATATTCTATTTAACAATATTAAATATTGATAATATGTAAGATTAATACATAATAAATATTATGCAACATTATATTGTGCATTATATTTAATAATATTGAATATTGGTAATGTTTAATATTATTGCATATGATATTTTGCTGTATAATATTATATATGAAAGTCATATTGTGACTTTTTTCAAATTCACAATATGAAAAATTGGAGCACTGAATGAATAAAAAAAACTAGCTACATATTAGAACTTAAAAAAATATATTATTAATATAATTAATAATATATTAATAACTATTGAACAATTTACTAACATCTCTTAAATTACTTACTATAAATACTTTTAAAATGGGATACTTTTTATAAATAAATATTTGCATAGGTTTGCCAAAATCAAGCTAAATATTTGACCAGTTGAAATATTCAGGTCTAAAACAATATCTTTAGAAAAAAAAACAAAGAGAGAATAAATCCAAACTTTTGTATTATCTTCAAGCAGTTTACTGGAGATTTATTACAATTTCTTGAAATGTGAGTAGCCCTTTCTAAATTCATGTTTGAGCTGCTTTGGGAGCAACAGTACAGAAGAGAGGTCGCTTCAAGGCCACAGAGAAAAAAATGCTTTCCTCTCATTAGCACAAATTATTACAAGCCTCCAGCGACGGGGATTGGAGCAGTTTATCGGTTCAGACTCTCAGTGGGTAAATCATACATGAGTAAATGGATTTCTGAGCAGCGAAGGACTGGTTATGCTGTGGCATATCGAGCCGGACCAGGACAGGATCGAAAAGGAGACGACCCGCTGGGGAAATCAGACAGGAACACCGGGCTGTGTGACGGAGAGGTTTCCGTCAAGCTCTGCCTCTTGTCACGCTTACGTCTCGGGTAGCGGAAGTTAAACGGTGGACGTCGGGCCACCGGGACTCCGATTTCCTCAGAGGATGAATCCAGAGTCCCTGTGTGCTGTTGTTGGCTGACTGTGCGCTCATCAGACTCACTGGAAGAAGAGAGAAGGACGGAGGGGTTAGCCACAACTGGGGGATCTGTTGGGAGGGAGGGCACAGCTGTGGGGTCAATCGGAGCTGGCTGAGCCACATTGGGAGTCGCAGGGTCAGAGGGAATGGGCTGCAGGTCAAACACGGGGTCATCAGGCAGAGGTGGGAAGGTTGGGATCATGGTGTCTGTGGGGAGGTCGTGAACCTGCGGTTTAACCGGTTGGACCATATCCACGTTCTGCAGAGAAGCAGATAACATTCCTCTGCATTATCAGATCACCAGCTTGTTCAGACATGCAACAGCATGTTCACTAAACAGTCACATACGCTACTGCTAAAAACAGTGAGCTAACTATTGAGATTAACATTTCTAAAATAACTGTAAAATATAAATGGTTACATTTTACAGCAAAGAAAGAAAAAAATCTGCTAAATAAATCAGATGAATCAGGCTAACATGACGATTGCTGAAAGGTCAGAATGCAACATTCACATTTATAAGTCCCAAAGAAACATGTTTGGTGTTTCCCAATTTTGTTTAAAATTCACCATATATTAATTATTATTGAAGGATTTATTCATAATCATGGTGGATTATGGACATTTTGGTCCTTTTTTGTTCGTTAAAAAGCTCTTGAATTATTTTCACCAAAACAAGTTTTGGTGAAAAATGTCAACAGACTTTTATGTTTATGCTTTCTCTATTTTAATTATGCTGATTTGTGTTGTTTCCAATGGAAATTATTTCTATAATGTGTTTAAAGTACAATAAAATAATATTACATTTTTGTTACTGTACCTGTATCTTGTACATCTCACAGGACACCTGGACATCCGGGTGTTTGCTCATGTCTCCGTACACGGATCCTGTACAGAAACCTGCCGTCTGAGGGAGGGGAAAACAGACCGTTTATGTTTTTAGTAGTTGTTCAAATATTTAGATGGAGTGTCAGCATAAATCTAAATCCTGTCAAAGTTTTGAAGTTAGAAAAAACATCCTACACTGATGCCTTTTAACGACCCGAAGCTTAAAAATAGAGAAAACTGCTGAGGTGACAACAAATAAGATGCAAACTGAAGCTTTGGCAGTGACATTAATTACCTTCAAAATGTTAGGAGGCCTTATTGACGGCCTTATTTACTCTCTGGAGCATCTTTGTTCAGTCTATTCATAGAACACAGTGAATCCTTTCTTCGTTGTGTGTTAGTTCTCTTATTATTTTTAATTTTAGACTGAGGCTGTAGAAGATTTTGCTAGGAATAACAGCACCTTGTACATTTGTTTGCTCACCTAACAATTCCTCACTGAGAAAACTGACAGTTCTCTAAAAAGGATCTAAGGCAGATATATCCATCCATCCATCCATCCATTTTCTTACACCCTTTGTCCCTTACTGGGGTCGGGAGCAAGGCAGAAACAAGAAAAATATATTTTATTGTATTTGCATTTGTTAAAAAGCATGTTTTCTTGTCTTTCCATTTTTGTAGATTGGCAGGAATAAATTGCCCTCCATATTTATACTAGGAAGCATTGCATAAATAATCTTTTAATAAAAAAATCTAAACTATCAAGTAAAAATGATTCAATTGTCTTTATTTAATAATAATTTTCAGTATAGGTATGCCTTTAGATGTAATTTTTGTCTGATGGGGGAGTTTTCACTACCTGCACCCAAATTAAATGTTAGACTTTTCCGTTTTCAGGGTTACATACTAATTAGTTTAACTTTTGTTTGTGCACACAGACAGACACAACAGCAGATTTCTAAGTTGTAGAACAATCTTACTGTAATACATTTCATATTTTCCAGCAGGATAATCTCTGAGGAATGTAAAAAATAATGCACAACAGCAAATAAATATAGAAAAATATCCCTTAGTCACAAATGTTACTAATGTCGCCACCTCTGACGCTTGAACAGGTTAATGCCTGCTGACGTACCTGTGTGTCTGATTTGAGAGTCAGTCGCTGGCAGGTCCCTCTCTCCGTGAATCCCTCAGGACACTGCTGCACTGTGTACTCCACAAACATGGCTTTTTTTGGCACTTTCTGTGTAATAAAATGATGTGACAAACTGCACAAATACATTCACAAGTACTGGCAGCAGGAGAGCCATTGTACTTTTATGTGAAATGTCCCGTAATGACCATCGTTGGCCATAGCCCTTTAGTTTTCATCCCACAGCTGCACTGTCATTTACCACGAGAGGCAATATACAAAGATTTAGTTTACAAAGAAACTATTCTGTTCTGCATTTGCTCCCCGAACATAAGCTGGACAAAGCATAAAAATCCTCATTGATCCTTTGAAGCCTTGTGCTTCCATTGCATTATAGTTATTGCTGAGTGAAAATGGCTTCCAACTGGCCCAAAGAAGCTAAAACCTGCCCTATAATGTCTGCACAAACACACCCAAAGATTAATCTTCAGTGTAGTTTCCCCATAAAACCAACACTCAATACATTGTTGAGCAATGAATTCAGGCGCAGAGCCTCGTTTCCTGCCAGTGTTAACCACTGCGGTACCTGAGCTGCAGCTCGGGTGACCCGCTTCACTCCAAGCCCAGCGCCCAGAGTGGACTGCCTCTTGTAGGCCTCCAGAGTGAGCCCTGCAGCGTCCATGGCCACCGGGCTGTCTACGGAGAGCAGGACGGGACAAGTTGGACAAGTCTGGTGTAGCTTCTCTGGGGGATCTGCAGCGACAAGAGCCAGCATGAGTGATCCTGTGCAAACCCGATCTAACAATAGGGTTTATTGATCTATAAAGAGATAGGTTAAAACACAAGGTAGAACTTACAGAAAAAAAATACTGAATGGAAAATAAAAATGTTAAAAAAGGACAATGATTGAAATCAGCTTTGAATCAATGGATTATGTTTTGATCACAACTGATTTAGAAAGACAAAACATTTGGCGCAGTCTTCTTTTGTCTGCAAGTTGATATCTTTCTTAATAGTTACATTTTTAAGTGTCAGAATAAATATTTGAGGGAAATAAAAAATGCATTATTTACACCACTATTTTTATTGTGGGTTTGTAGTGAGTATTTTATATTAGCACAAGCTGAAGCTTTAGCAATACAGTTAACATGGCACAAAGAGCAGCCATTCTTTGCATAACATAGGTATGTATTTAACTTTTTAAATATGTTGATTTGTTACTGTATTATGTTTAATAATAAAAAGCTTTACCTGGCACCAGAGCGCAGTCATAGCTGTAGAGGTAGGAGTAACCCTCTGGTGTGTGCAGAATGGTGGTGTTGCAGTTACCCGAGATTTGCTGAAAGGAATCAGAAAGACAAGATCTCTGGTTGAATCACTCGGTCATAAATGCTTTGAATGTTCAAAATAAAAACCCTGATCTGACCCCAAGGTCTAGAGGATCAGGGGAGGTAACACAAAGACGTGTCCAGAGAAACAAGTGAAATTTAAAAAGATTTATTTACAAAAAAAAAGATGGTTTCACAAAACCAAAACACAATATAATTTAACCCAATTAACACTCAAAAATAGATAGGACTAAAATAAACTAAAGAATGTTAAGTGCTAATTAAATGACATAATGTCCAAACAAGACCAAAGTAGCTCAAAATAACCCAAAAGAAAAGGGAACACAAAGGGATCATTAGGCCTCCCAACACGAGCTTCTAACTTGAGTAAATCAAATCAAACAAGCAGAAACTAAATATTTCAAAACTGTCCAAAGCAGTTCAGAGAATACCAAAGTTGGGGGACAGCTTAACAAAACCTTTTCCTACAAGCTCAGAATAGAGCAAAAATACATAACAGTACTGGAATAAACCCCATTAGGTTGCAAAAGACTTGATACTATGCAAAGGTTTGCCTTTCTGTAGCATATCAACACTAAATATGAAGCTAAAGCAACAACAAATTGGAAAATTGTGTCCATCCATCCATTTTCTAACACCCTTGTCCCTTAGTGGGGTCAGGAGGTGCTGGTGCCTCCCCAGCTAACACTCTGGGCAAGACACTCTGGGCCTGGACAGGTCACCAGCCTGTTGCAGGGCAACACAGAGACCCACAGGACAAACAATCATGCACACACACACTCACACCTAGGGACAATTTAGAGAGACCAATTAACCTGACAGTCATGTTTTTGGACTGTTGGAGGAAGGAGGAAGCCGGAGTACCCGGAGAGAACCCACCATGCACAGGGAGAACATGCAAACTCCATGCAGAAAGACCGGGAATCGAACCCAAAACCTTCTTGCTGCAAGGCAACAGCTCTGCCAACTCACCATTGTGCAACCCAGAAAACTGTGTCATTTATAATAAATATATCAATAATATGAACAACAAAACTCCATCCATGAAACAGGAAAAGAAGAAGTACATAAACGTGAGATGTATGGCACAAATGCAAACATTTGTATTTGAACAAAGCGTTTGGCTGTGTGTGTGGGGGTGTGTGCGTGGGGGTGTCCTACTGTTTCCATGAAGGGTCTGACGTCACAACGCTTCCAGGGTTTTGGACTGCCGATGTGACATTTGGTCTCTAGGACATCCAGGTCCAGGTAATACACATTACCTCCTGGTCCCTGTTATTCACAATGCAAACACAAGTCGCAGGTTACATGAGCCACTGTCTGTTTCTGAACACAGTAACATCTGGCAAACGCTGATGGAAACTCTCATATATGTTGTACATTGTATGATATTGATTTCAGCCATAGCCCTGAAAATAAATGATTACTTTTAGGTAAGAAGGTTAAATAATATCTGTTAAAACCTGATCGATTTCACAGTTAGGTCTTAGACTTCAGAGCGTAAAGTTCATAAAACTGGTTTGCAGAGGCAGGTTTGCACTGAAATGACCTGGACTCCAGTCCTACTGACCATCTTTTATTAGGCTTCAAAGGGATTTTATTTGAACAAATATTAAAAGTGAGATTTGTCAGAGGAAACCGATTACAGCGAAACATAAACAGCAAACATGTCCTGTTGTTTTTAGATACAGATTTCCCATAACTGTTTCTTTTATTAAGCCCAGAGCAGCAAAAGCCTATTGGATATATTTATACTGTACTACTGGTGTGTGGCTGAAGAACTTCCCAATAGCTGTTGATGTTTTTGCTGACCTGAGCGTGCAGGTAGACATTGGCGATGCGATTGAGGGCAAACTTGTAGCCTTCGGTGCGATCCTCGTTGATGTAAATGACAGCCAGGCGAGAAAGTTTCTCCACAGCTTTGTCGTTACAGGGAACTGGAGCGAGCTCGATGGGCATCAGCAGAAAGTCCTCCCCGTTCACATGGAAAGTGTGAAGAGACACGAGCGATATTAGCAGCAGAAATATGCAGAGATCCATGGCTGCAGACGTACGGACAGAAAGCTAACGGCTCTGAACTGAAGTTTGTTCTTCTGTGTTTGCTTTCCAGCCAGAAAGTGACTTTTGGAATAAAAAACAGAACGCTGAAAGGAAGCCAAGGACAATGTTTGTTTGAGAACAGAGGGGCCGATCTATGTGAATGAATATCTGTGGCACTTTTAGCCCTGGGATGTAGCAAAGGTCAAAACTGTCACTGATAGCCCAATTTGCAATTAAACAGCTGTGAAAATGTGTTTCAGCCCTTCTTTTGTTTCACTAAGCTCAGATCATCAAGTTTTGATATTACTATACAAAAATGCATTTTTATTTTCCTGACAAATGCACTTTGTCTGGAAAGAACTAAAAGAATTAGTTCTTTTCATGTGCCTCCATGCAAAGAACTAATTGCCCCTTAGTTTGTTCCTGTTGATCTAGCCCTGATATATTATAAAAATAATTTGAGATAACTGCAATGAGTCTGTTTTCTTCTCTAAGATCAAACCACAACATTTTACTGACATTCGAGTGCTGACTTTATTTTGACCAAAACAAAACTGATTTAGATTTATTTGAGCTAAAGGAAATGAATTGATGACAAGAAAATGTCTTTCAGGGTTTTCCAGCGAGTCACCCAAGCAGCACTGCAGCCTCAGACCTCAGACTGTTGGGATGATCTCTGAACATTTGCATTTCTTTTAGATGTGCTGAATTTCCCCAAAAGTCATTTCGATCATCAAAAGGTATCTTTGTTTCTCTTGCTGAGGAAAGGAAAGCCTGCAGTTGTTTTGTAACCTCCTGGATTAGCACTTGATGCATATTTGGATTGATTTTAGTATCATAAACCCGCCCTACCTGGGAAATTTCACCACTGTTTATTTTTCTCCATCTGTGGATAACAGCTCTCGCTCTGATTCACAAGAACTCAAATCTTTAAAGCTGGTGTTGTAACTCTTTTCAGACTGAAGCATGTGAGTGAAGTTGTTTCTTGTCTGATCTTGAATATAATCTTGAATTCCTGTGTTGCTTTTTGAGATCATTTGATTTTCTTCATGTTGTCAGGCAGGAAAATACTTCTTGATTATACAGATCTGGCAACAAGATTCAACATGGCAACTAAAATCAATCATCTTTACAAAAATCTGTCTGATAGTAAATAAGTCATCATCTAAAAAACTAGAATTTCAGTTTGGAGGCCATTTTCCATTTATGATCATTACTTTAATATTTACCAAGGTTAACTTTATCACATTTATTTATTATCTAAAACATGTAAAAAATGAGAAAAACTGAAGAAATATATGAAATGTTTGCTTCAGATCCTGCAGTTCGTCAGGATCTGATCATCTTTGGAGATCTAGATGAGTAAAGTATCTTATGTATTTATGTTTTCATTTATCAGCTTAATACAATTCATTATCTGCATCTTAAAATAATGCAGCATGAGCAAACCCTTGAAATGTTGTGTTTTCATCATTTTTTATGTGGGTTAATTCCCTGCCAGTCTCTCACTCCCATCTTTCTCTCCCTTCTAAGACTAAAACAAATAAAATCAAAATTAAAATGAAGTCATAAAACTCCAAACCTGAATATCAAAAGCAATATTCCCTTTTACACCTGAGAAATAAACAGATACTTCTTAATCAGCTTAGTTTTTGATTAGCGATTAGCACTAAACACAATTTGTCTGCCAGTAAAATTGTATATCTTGTAAATGAATTGTCCCACTTAGAATTATGGTAATAAGTTTGCTCAGTTAATTATGTTTGCTTGTTTATTTACTCTAGTGCTCATCTAGTACTTTAGCAGTAAGCAGACGGATTTGGACTCAGATGTTTCTTCCTGTAATCTTTAGCAGGCAAGTTTGTTTATTTATTTATTTATTTTTTTAACAAAGCAAAAATTATTTTGGTTTTAATCACATTCATAACTTACTTGGAAGATTATGAATTTATCTTTAGATGAAAGTCATTTCATTGATAAGTCAGGTTGATGTTTTGGTTACAGACAGTAGGAGTTAATTTTAGAAGTTGCAATGTCATCAATGCACCAGTAGGAGGCGCTGTGCACTTGCTCTGATGTTCTAAGTTCTGTTGTTTCAACCTGCAGAACTGAGTTAAACATTGACCAACATCCTGAGACTAAATTAATCCCTATTTGAATCCTGCTTATATCTTGTCACTCTGAATTAACTTAAGTATCTTAAAACAGAAATAAATATAAAAAATATACTTAAATTTAATTTACCACTTTATGATATTCAAAGCAAGTATTTATATAAAAAAATCTATTTAAATAAATTGATTTTGAAATAATTCAGAATGTAGATTTTTGCTTTTCAGAAATTCAACATAAAATGGGAAAGCATGCTTGGCTGTCTGTTGTGGGTGGGGTTCATACTTTGGAGCCAGTCAGATTTTATTTCCACCATTTTTGACAGATCGGTTAATGTCTGTAACAGCAGCTCAGACTCAGAGCAGACTGGCAAACACAAACACAGTCTCTCTCTTCGTCACCCTCTCCCACACACGCGTTTGATTCATCACAGTTTTGAGACGATATGAGAGAAAGTGCAGCAATTTGACTAAAAATCTATTAGCTATGAGAAGGTGTTTAACCCATTCACATGGAACTTTCTGTTTGACTGTATAGACTTTAAGCTTTGAAAAAAAAAAATGCTTTCCTGACTTCAGTAGTGCATTGTTGCAAAATGCACATCTTCACATAGGTGTCAGAAATTTTGCTGCACATGCAAACTCTGCAAAATAAGAACCTTTTGCAGCAGCACCGACATCTTGTGTTGTGTTTTTAACAAGTCAGTAGATCAGCAGAGGTTGCATTTATAATACCATGAAGTGCTGGATAATCTGGGTTTGAAGGGCTAACATGAAGAGAATCAGAGCAATATTAGAATATGATGACAATAAGCAATGGGGCTGCACAGTGGTGCAGCTGGTAGAGCTGTTGCCTTGCAGCAAGAAGATTCTGGGTTCGATTCCTGGCCCCGGTCTTTCTGCATGGAGTTTGCATGTTCTCCCTGTGCATGCATGGGTTTTCTCTGGGTACTCCGGCTTCCTCCCACAGTCCAAAAACATGACTGTCAGGTTAATTGGCCTCTCTAAATCGTCCCTAGGTGTGAGTGTGTGTGTGCATGGTTGTTTGTCCTGTCTGTCTCTGTGTTGCCCTGCGACAGACTGGCGACCTGTCCAGGGTGACCCCGCCTCTCACCCGAAACGATAGCTGGAGATGGGCACCAGCAACCCTCCCGACCCCAGTAAAGGACAAGGGTGCAGGAAAATGGATGGACAATAAGAAATATTCCTCAAATGTGTGAGGATGATTAAGTCACTTTTGGACCACCTTTTGGGTCCTAAGGTGGTTTTCTTCCATTCAAGACGAAAGAAAAACACCTTTTGGTGGAAAGTCAAAAACAACCAAAACACTGAGGAGGAGAGGAAGTTGATGGTGGGATGAAAAATAGGCAGATTTGTGCAGCAGGTAGGAATTTCTGGATAGAGCAACACAGGGGAGAAAGATCCAGATGTGAAGTCCTTCTTTTAAATAAGGTCTAAAATAAATAGATTCAAGTTCAATTGTATTCTTGCATATTAGCATTAAGCTGTGTGCCTGCAAACTGTTTACAAAGGGTGTGAGAATGGCTTTTTTGTCTCAATTCATTACACTTTAAATTTTTTTCTTGCAAAGTCAAACATCTTTTGGGTCAGTATTATTACTATCTAATTTAATAATTCAATGTAAAACACATTTAATAATTCAAACAAAACGTATACTTTAATCTGCATTAATATGCACAGTGGAAACTGTTTCAACATGATCACAGAAGCTAACATCTAGTCTTCCTTGTCTCTGCTCTGCTTAGCTGTGCAGCCAATCAGCACTAAGAAAAATGAATGGCTCTCCTGGATTGGCTGCTTTTCAAACCCCAGCCACATGCATGTTAAGTAGCTTTGAGTCTTGGTATTTCAGCCTCCTAATCTGATCTGAATATTGAATTAAAAAAAGAAAATGTGAATCAGTGAATTTGCAAATAAGTTGGAGTTACGTTGGAGTTAAATATGAGAGAGAATCTTTAGAGGGACCTAAAAATTAGGGTGATGGAAAAGAAAATCCCTGAATGTCTTTTTCAGTTAAAACATTTGATGTGGTGGATTCATCTCCACCACTACATCTTTTAATTTTATTTTGAAATAGATAAATGTCTACATAAACACTTATTTTCCACTTTCAAACTACATTTCTCTATTATTTACAGCAAATTCAAAAGTGTCTCTTTTATATATTTTCACTGAAATTCTTATAGTCAAGATGAAAATATAAAAAAACATAAAACAATTAGTTTTGGCCTAATGTCAGCTTTTAAGCTGTTAAACATGAAACTCTGGATTTTGCTCCTTTCTCTCCTTTGTTCTTATATTTGCATGATTTAACAATAAGCAACAGGAGCAAAAATAGCAGTATTTTCTCAAAGCAAACAAGGTTTCTCGTTTAAATCTGGGATCAGTGAGGTGATGTGTGGGTTTTCACAGTCTAAATTGACCTTTTAACTTGCCCTGCTTTCACGGCGGCTGTGTGTGAACATGATATGAGACGCATAAATACTAGAGAACCATCTCTCCTACTCCAAATAATAAAATTAGTTACTAAAAATAAAATAAACTGGATTGAGCTAGAGTTAACTGTTGTTTACTTGACCCCGATGAATTAGGCTTTTAATGCACACAATACACACTGAACATCCTATTCACATGTAGAGAGTTCTTTTTCCACGCATCTGTCCCGTGATAATCCGTTTTCCTTAATCCATTTCACATATTCACTGAACCAGGTTCACCTCTCAGCAGAGGCTGGAGAAGGGAGACAGAGATACTGGCTCAGCTGAACAAATTCTACTAATATCAGAAGAAGAAGAAAAAAGAGCTGTCTCAGTGTTGCATGTCTTTGTGTGTTTTCATACAAGGGGAACAGGAACTGGTGTTTATGTGTGCGCCTGACGGTACAGAGCCACAAATTCATGCGTCAGTGTTACGGGGAGCCAGCTGTGCTGCAGCAGAAAGCGGGGAGAGTCTGTGGGGGAGAGATAAGAACGGAGAGGCTGCACAGAGGGCCTGCTCTACCAGCACAACGCCAGACCCAAGTTAGACAAACCTCCTTTGATGTGAGCACAGAATAATCTTCCCCCTTCTGCTGGCTGAGCTGAGATGCCACGCTGCAGCGATGCCCAGGCGCAGATATGAGGCGGCCACCGCCGCTCACTTTGCACTGCGACTCACTGGGCTGGGAGGGGAGACAACAAGGAGACAATAGAACAGAAATGATGGGGGTGACGTCCACTGCGATGGAGTCAAACATGCTGCAAAAGGAAGCTGCATTGAAGTGTTACGTTAACAAAAAGAGTTTAAAAAAAAAGAGTCAAGCTCAAAAAACGGTTGTCAAAGTTCTTTCCAACACGATGATAATGGATAATCAGCAATATTTAAACCCATGGAAAAAAACAACAACAGGCTGCCCAGTGGCGCAGTTGGTAGAGCTGTTGCCTTGCAGCAAGAAGGTTCTGGGTTCAATTCCCAGCCCCGGTCTTTCATGGAGTTTGCATGTTCTCCCTGTGCATGGTGGGTTCTCTCCGGGTACTCCGGCTTCCTCCCACAGTCCAAAAACATGACTGTCAGGTTAATTGGTCTCTCCAAATTCTCCGTAGGTGTGAGTGTGTGTGTGCATGTTTGTTTGTCCTGTCTGTCTCTGTGTTGCCTGGCGACCTGTCCAGGGTGACCCCGCCTCTCGCCTGAAACGTTAGCTGGAGATGGACACCAGCAACCCTCCCGACCCCAGTAAAGGACAAGGGTGTAGGAAAATGGATGGATTTGTTTTTTAGTTCATGGAGTACTGAATGGTTTCGACTTTTTCAATGATCGAGTAATTGTTTTACAGTTTGAAAATAAATTTGCATAATTGAAACACATCAATTTTTTTTAAAAAAGCTCTTGTTTTTTGATAACTAAAAGATTTTGGAACTAGGATGAGGTGCTTGTTTGGCCATATCAAAATGGGTTTAGTTTGTAAAACTGCAATGGAAACAAAAAATGTGTTTGGAACAAACCAAGAACAAGTAGTTGGACTTTCATGAATGTTGGCTTCATGAATGTTGTTCTCCCAAGAAGGAAAATATACAAACACCAAAAACATTCTGTGAAGTTAAATCAGTGTTTTCATTGTTAGATGATTTTAGATGACATTGACTGAATGCACAGCCAGATTCTCCTGTTTTTAAAGGGCGCCTCTTGATATTTATTCAGAACAAAAGAGATTAAAAACAAAATTTTTTGAACATAACATTTACAATAATAATAGTATTTTGGTCTTAATGTAACATTATCATCTCCTTGTCCATCTCAAAAAGATTTACGCGGGTAATTAGAACAAAATCATAGAAGCTCTTGAAGCTTTTATCTGGGCCAAATCATTTTCTTCATCTTTATCTTGTATGCTTTCATTAACACACAATTTGTCTTTCCTCTTGCATTTCAGATGACTTCCAGTCGCTGTCTCTGCTTTTCTTTCAAATGTGTTTTTAATCTTAATAATTACATTCTGCTTCAAGACGTGATGACATTAGAAAAGAAAGAACAAATAACAGAGATGTGGTTCCTCCTAATGAGTTTACATTTTCCTTCTGGAAGCTGTTTCTGGCTCTTTCTGTGTTTAAAGATCTGGACTTTGTTTCCATCCTAAAATATTTAACTGGAACTGGTCAAAGAAGAAGCTCTTGTAATGCAGATGTCAGTTTATCGCTGCAGTGATCAAAAAGCCAATTCTGCTCAGAGTGAAAGTGAATTTTGCACTTAAAAATCTACATCATACTCTCTAATATTTTATTTAGCCACCTTTAATTTTATTTGCTGCGGCTTTGTGTCTATTTGTTTGTTTCTGCAAAATCACATGATGTCTTTCCATCCAGTGGTGCATCAGTTTTGATCATAGTTATTCAAGGATTTTCTGACCACATAATGGTTCCCACTGACCTTCCAGCTTTTAAAGATGCGTTGGACAGTTCTCAACACAATTTTAGGAGTTTCTGCAGAGTTTCTGCAGTCTTCTGGAATCTTCTCAAATTTGATGTCTTCTTTACTTGATTTGACTCTGCTTAAAGGAAAAGGTAATTCTATTTATGCAGCACATTTTCAGCAAGAAAGCAATAGAAAGTGCGTTACAGGAATTATTTAGATGAACAAAAATAACAAATCAAAGGAAAGAGCAAAAGAAGAAAATTTATCTAATGTTGATCTATCCAAAGTACTGTATTCCGGACTATAGAGCGCACCTCACTATAAGCTGCATCCACAAAGGTTTTTAAATAAACTGGAAATGTACATATATAAGCCGCACCAGGCTATAAGCCGCTAGTATCTCCGTCGCTCTCGGTTTTTCAAAAGGACGCATAAATCTGCTATTAAGGCCGCAGCCCTGCGTCTCCAACGCCGAACCATGGATTCGTTCACGCAGAGCTCAGTGCAGCGGCTGTCGATCCGTACTGCCAGATCGATGGCCTTCAATTTAAAAGCAGCATCATATAAACTTCTTCGTGTGGTTTCCATGATAAGGGAGTATGGGTTTGAAAACATTTCTCTGTCGTGCTGCATGTGCTAAATGAAAGTCAGCCCTTTCTTTGATTTCCAATTTTGACTTCCAATGATTCACTTCCTGCTAGAGAGCCCCCTGGTGGTTGAAAGAAAATCCACAGAAAAGCCGCACCGGGCCATTAGCCGCCTGGTTCAAAGCGTGGGAAAAAGTAGCGGCTAATAGTCCGAAAAATACAGTATATAAACTAGGTAATTAGATATTCAGGGTTGCTAGATAAGTATAAGTAACTATCCTCTGCTCTAATTCCTTTTCTGGGTTAGAAGAATAGGAGTCTAAAACTTAGCTGCTAATGTAGTTTTTCTGGATTCTAAGTCCTAATCCCTGTTGTGGGTTGCTAAATAAATATAAGTATTCTCTGGACTTTCTTACACAGATTTCCACAGAAGTAAAGAACGGACATTTATCTCTCTCTGTCTGTGATGAAGCTATTTATTAGTTTCACTTTTTGTTCTGATTACTGAAATACACAAACATTTTAATGACTTTTCTAATTTACTGAGATACACTGTGTTTGCATCAACAAATATGCAAAAAATCACTTCAGAAAGTAGTCCTGGACCAGCGTTTTTCTGTTTATTGTATGTCAGCTTTTCAAACCCTATGTTGGTCACAGCAGATTGTACTGAACATTTCTCTCCACTGTCGCCATATGCATGCTCAGGAAGTGAGCAAAGTCTTGAAATTGTCTAATAATTTGGCTGATTTCCATATAAAAACTGAATGCACTCACTCTATGAATAGATATTTGTTGTAAAGTTGTGCTATATTAGCAAAAATTTAAAAGATTGTTATATGTTGTGTTGTGAGCATCACAATTTCTTGCTGCCATTTTCCTACAATGATGTGCCATGTTCACATAAACTGACATGATTTCTACAAATTTCTCAGCAACACAGTCATGCTGCAAATCTCACATCCCACACAAGACTTAGGAGGCCACTAAAGGGCACTTATGTCTATGATTATGAAACCAATCTGAGACGACCTTTGCTGTGGGACCTGCAGGAAGCAGCTGTTAGCAGCAAAAGCAGTCATAAGAGTGAAGCAAATGGACAGTGAAATGTGTGGCGTTTGCACCAACCTCAATGTTACTAAAGAGCACAGATTGATGCACGACCAGCGCACGAGTTCTGGTCCACGGATTCACACCAGATCCATGCACTATCATCTGAAATCTGAGCTAAGGTTGCATATTCTGAGCTATCAGCTGATCAGTTGATTATATATCTCTACTTAGAAAAATAGCAAGAAAGCAAGAAAGCAAGAAAGCAGGGCTAAGAGAGCCGAACAAAGACTCAAAGTATCTGCAAACCAAAGGGACAAGACATGAAAATAATCTGAGCAAAGTTAAGTGAAGAACAAACAAGAGTAAACCAAGGAACTAAATGCAAAAAATAAAAATTATACCATTATGAAATAGCAAAGAAATTGATCAAAACAATTTCCAACTGAATTTTCTGAGAAGCTTATGCATTGTGAAATATTCAGGTCCCTTAAAGAAGTTTGATCTCTCTTGTTATTGGTTCCCCTGACATGTGGTGATTTTTGGAAAAATATTTTTCACACAAAATAAAGCGACTTTGTCATGTGTATATAAAAAACAACAATAGCACTACACCTGTATTTGTGTTGTGAAAAAAGATACAACAGAATGAAAGCAGTGGTCAAAGTAAAACATCAGGGGTCTCATTTTGGACTCATGTTTCCCAGACAACATGGTGTAACCACCTGTATTCAAACGCATCTCCACTGGTCACGAACCATAAAGATCCCTAAGCTGTTTGCATATACACATGCAATTTCATTCTGATAAAAATCATAAAATTACACAGATCTCCAAAGATAATTCAACCCTACATTTTGTTGGACACTGGAAGCGCACGGCTTCAATTTGACTTCCTGAACAGCGCTATCTCAGGGTGTAATATAGAAATCCAGAGCCAGAATGACGACGCACAGTATGAGAGAGCAGCTCAATCACTGAATGTGATTGAAGTGCCATGTGTGGTGTTTCAAACTTTAGCTGCCATGATGCATTGCCCACTCTTCATGTTGCCTCCTTGACCAACTGTATGATGCATCACAGCCAGTCACCTGCTACCTGCCTCCCTGCTGGAGGTCAGTGGTGAGTAAAAAACAACAAACGATTTTGATGCAGTAGTGAAGCTGTTTGGAAAATGTCATAACCTTTCCTCGCTTCTGTGAGTCATATATTTGTATTTAAATGTATTTGTAAAACAGAAGTGTTTGAAAGCTAAGCTGCTGTTTGCTTGTGTGATGTGTGTTTGTTGAATCATCTCAGCATTTGCATGTTTTTCTGTTATGTGTGTGTGTGTATGTGTGTGTGTGTGCGTGTGGGGGGGTGCGGGTGTGTGTGTGAGCGAAGCAGAAAGGGGTCAGGGAGAAGTTATTCAGTCAGCACATGACCTTGCCTAGCCAAGTGGTTATCAAGCCCATGACAGCTACAACTGCTCCAGCCCTTTAGCTTATTTGTACCCCCATGCAGGGTTCTTTGATCTCAGCACTTAAAAGCACAACTAAGTCACCCCAGAGGCCTGGCACATGGAAACCTCAACATGCCCCACGTAGTTTGGTTCATATGTCTCTGTGTGTGTGTGTGTGTGGGGGGGGGGGATGTATGTGTGTGTTTGCATGCTGTTGCACTGGATGAAAGTTTGTGTGCCATGATGGTTCCATGCAAAGATGTTAATATCGCTGCGACGTTTCAACATTTTATGTTATAACGACAAATCTTGAAGGGATGGTGTTATGCAAAATCAACTTTTTGAGTTTTCTATCATGTTATGATGTCATCCCCCTCTCCTGCGTCTCCCTCACAAATTTCTAAACATCCAGTGGAAGTGTTTATGGTGAGCTGGTCATGCAAACTGCAACACTCCTTCCAGTGGTCATGCATGGGATCAATGAAGCGCTGCTGTGATGACGCTAAAGGGGGCGTGTCGGAAAGGTTAGGAGGTTCATAAAGGGATGGAGGCCAATTTAAGGGCATCAAATGCCACAAATCTAGTTTCTTTAAAGTTGTTTTTGACATATACAGCATTTTCATGACAACTGAAGTTACAATAATTACTTGTTTAAGCTAAGAAATGCCACTATGTGCTCCCCAATCAGACCTTAGTTGACCTCATTGTGTCTTTGTGCGCCGACCGTAATGTTGAGGTTCTTAATAAACTAATCTTTTACATTGAGTATTATATGTTATTCTGAATCTGCTGGCTCATCGTGCTGCAGGTAAGATGTTTAATTTGCGTTTAAGCCTTTGGAGTTTCTAAGATCTTGTCATTGTGCTTTTTTTTTTTTTTTGCTCTAAATCTGTCAAGCAGTTCCTCCAATTGTTAAGTAGAGCTCTTGAATCTCTGTGTATCCTCCCAACAAACCAGTGATCTGCTTGCCTGCTTTGTTCCTCATCAGTCTGCTTTATATCCCACAGAGTTGGTATGTGCTTGGCAGCAAGCCATTTCAATTATCTTCTGCTCTCACTTTCTCCAAAGTAATCTTATAATCTTTCTGCTACCACCACAGTCCCAGCACAGTCTTTGAAAATCACTTTGCATTTTTTTCCCAACTCTTTAATGTTAATCAAATATTGGGGAGAGGGGGGTCCTGTTGAATATGTCTGTGTTGGAGGCTGTTTAAAAATGTTTGCTTTGTATTTTTAGCTGTTGTCATTAGTAATTCAGCTTGTTGCAGCTTCTGAAAATCTTAGAAAGATGCAGGTCTGTGAGATCATATAATTTTCTTCTCCATCCATCCCTTATATTCCATTGAATCAGGTTACAGGACGGCAGCCTAAAAACTCCCACATACTTCATTCAGTCAATATACAGTCGTCATTTCAGGGCCTCCGTATTTGCACACACCTTTCATAAATTCCTCAAAAACTATTCCTTCTCCTTCGGGTAAAACACCAGACAAGAAGCCGACTAGCTGAAGTGAAATAGTAACATTGCTGTCCACATAAAACACTTCCCACCAATAACAAAACATTCTGCACAGAGTTTTGTCAAACACGGACGGATGCATCTCTGCAAACAAAATAATGCAACTTCGCTAAACGACGTCATCAATGAGAGCTGATTTCAGGATTTGTGATTAACTATGTGGGGCTTTAAGCAGAGAGGCCCAGACTTGGCCATTTGGGCCAATATTTACCTTTGTGTTGGAGACATACAGTCTCTCCAGCATGTCCTGGGTCGTCCTCTGGGTCTCGTCCCAATGAGACCAAAACCTCTGGTCCAGATCCCAACATGGAGGAGTAGCAGCTCTGAGTCCTCAGGATACAGAAGTATTGGATCTCTCTATAAAGGCTGACATTATCTTAAACCTTTGGGTATCTTACTGACAGACTTCTATATTTTTTATTGAATTTTTTTAAATAAAGGGGATGCATCATACAAAATTCACATTTTGCATGTTTTTGTACTTCTACTGCTTCTAAAAAAGTCCAAGCACTTAAGGAACAATCGATCTTGATCTGTTTCAACTAATGCTTCAGGTCACTGTATATAAGAGAGTTCAACTGCTCTGCAGAGGTAAAAGTTTCATACTTTCACTCTGACTTGGGGAAACAAGTTAAAGATCATATCTGAGTTTGAGGAAGAACAAAAATGTCCTTCCTGTCAGGAGCATTAAAGGATACATACCTTTTTCACCTTTCATTCATGTCAGCCGAATTGATCTCTGCTGGATGTTTGCATCAAAATGTCTGGTTTTGGTAAAATAGAAATTCAGGTGGCGGCTCGACTCCCACACAGTCTGTCTCGTTCCCTGACTACCACTCTTTGCTTGGCTGCCTCTGACCAACTATCTGGCTGATTGCACTCCCTTTCCCTCCTTCTCTGCCCATCAGATCCGTGTTGCTCACTGGCTGAGCGGGAGGATGTGTGAAAAGCTCCTGCAGAGACAGCAACCCCAGGAAATGCCAGCCAAAGAATGACTGAAACAAGGAAAGTGTGTGCCTGCATCTGTGTGTGTTACATGTCATTCTACTTCCTCTAGTTTTCTCCCTGTCTGATTTTTCTCACTTGAATAGACAAACTCCTGACAGCATTCCATTGCATGAAAGGAATATTGAAACTGTTGTTCTAACAAAAATGAATCGCTATAAATATGCTAAAGCATTCGCACAGCTGTTTGCATCAAGACCATTCATAGGAAGTCTTAAGATTTTAATTACATTCACATTTAGATATAAAACCTGCACATAATGTCTTAAAAGTATTTGCATTCAGTAAGCAGTGAACCCTCGCTGTAACACGATTCACCTTTCACAGCCTCACATATTTCTTTGTGCAGATTTTTCTCACAGTGCATTGTGTTCTGCGCTCTGATTGGTTTCTGTGCTTTTTCTGTACCTGCGTGCCAATAACGTTACGGTATTTAAATATACGTAACACAGCTTGGAAAATTTAAGTTGGCAAATTAAAAAAAAACAAACATAATGTCGACAAAACGTTCTGCACCGAGAAAGACACTTGAAAATGAGCCCAAAATGCAAAGGAAGATGCGAACTATCGCAAAAAATAAAGGTAACTACTTCACGGATTTTGCCTATCAAGGGTTCTTTTCGTAATGCAACCCCCGCGAAAAACGAGGGTTCACTATAATGGAAACATGAGGCGTTTCACAGTTTTATTTATCCCAGTTTCTAGTATTTTCAAGCAGATTATAATTCAGGGTTACCCTGAGTTTAGATCCACCCATTTTCACATCAGTACCTGTTGAAGAAATCCCCACAGCATGATGCTGCCACGTTGTGTTTTACATCCGGAGTGGTTCTCTAAAGGTGAATTGTTTTAACAGGAAGTCCTAATACTGAGAATGAGTGTTAATATAGTGAAGAAACGAAACAAGTGATTGAGTGAATTTGCTACAAGTAATCAAATTAGGACTAAGCTTGACAGACTTAATTTGATTATACATACCAAATTAACTCAAATCCTTTAAGTTGGAGGACTATTCTCTTTTTTTCAGTGCATATTCACATGCAAAACATTTATTTTAAAGTCAGTGATTAAAGAGAAAGCCATACCTGAGTGTGAATTACTCTCCATTTACTGAGCTGCTCTATGTTGGAGAAAGACTGAATAATGCATCCATTTTGGTTTATATAAAAAAAACAGACTATGTTTAAAGGTGACATGAATACAATAAGGTATTTTAAAAGAAAAAAATTAGGCAGTTTTTTGCAGTTTGAACTCTGGATCTAAGATCTTTATTTATCTTGGAGGTATAGTGCCGTTGAAAGGCGCCTCAGCAGACTGGCCCATCAAAAGAGGACCACAGGTGAAAACACGGGGCTTTACTGCATCGCAGAAATGCTGCAGCCATTGTGTTTCTGCATGAATAAATATGCATAAATGTAATAATACAATAGTGAACTGTGTGGGTACCTCCTACTGGGGTGCCAGTCCCTGTGCTTCTACATCTGGCTTGAGCTTTGAAGTGGCAGGTGTGCCATCAACATACCACACACATACAAATGCGAAAATATGGACAGAGATACACACAAACACCCAGAGACACACCGCCAGCAGCAGATTGTGAAATGAGAAGGATAGGTCTTTCTGGCAAGTACAAAGGACGTGCACATTGTCAGCCTGGCACTCGGGGAGTGTTTCTGAGACGGCGTAAACAGATTCACACATTCTTTAGGGGCTTTATGGAAACAAAACAGGCTATAAACTGCACACTTGTCTGTTAGAAGTCATTCAGGATGAGCAATGACTTGACTGGAGTCTCACTACTAATGTGAGGAAGACTTGATCTAACACGATTCCCGCTGCCAATAGCACTTCATGATTGTATTTCATATAAAGACATGAGATTCACACTCATGCACAGACGTACAGAAGAAAAAACAAAGTTAAAATCATCTTGGAAGTGAGCCGCGGTGGCCGTAGAGAAAATAGAAAAACCATGAATCGATTTATGTTGTTACAACTTCACAAAAGGCTGCTATACATGCCTGTGTTTAGAAAGATTACACAAGACGAAGCAAAATATCATTTTGTCAAACTTTTTTTGGGCAACATTTTGAGTGTTTTGATTCCTATTTATTTTATTTTTTTTTAAAGATAGGTAAACTTAAAATTCTAATTCTATTGGAGTCTCTTATCTAAACCATTTTAACAACTGGAGCTACTTTGATGAAGCCACTTTCATAATGCAACATTGGACTTTAAATGCAGAGCATTTTACTTGAGGTCTGACTCATTTCAGGGCATTACACTCATTAAAACCATCATCAGTACTATTTCTGATTATTACCATGTTAATGAGATATATCAGAGCATAATCATCATCATACTGGTTCAAGCAGAGCAGCAAGTAGCAGTAACTCTGGTGATCACATGTTGCAAAAGGCACAAGTGAATTAGATGGGCTTCACTGTAATAAAACCACAGGAAAGTTATGAAGTGAAGAAGCTGCAGAGCTGCAGGCATTACAATGTTTGAAAAATAAACGGCAAAGTTGCATCAGTTTTATATGGAAATATGCCATTAATCAAACACCATAATCAGCTGTGAGAACTTTAAAACAATTCATGGAAATGTCACAGCAAAAACTTACTGTTATTTTTTGCATTAACTGAGATTTTCAACCCATCCACCTTCTTTTTATTCATGGGTGATGAGACTGATGCTGCAGTCGTTACTCGGTAATTAAAGGTGGGAGTTGGAGTGTTTTTGAAAGGCACTTAAATGCTTCGGTTCAAACATTTGAAAAAATAAAAAAAATAACCATGGTAACAGTTATTATAAGAAATTATTATTATAATAAAAAGGGAAACATATTAATAGTTTTGCTTATTTTACAATTGACATCAGCCAGGAAGCTAAACCCTGGGAATAATTAGAAGCTCTAATGGATAATCATTCACCAAATACGTTACGAAGTAGCCAAGTCCTGATCTCAGTCCCTCTTAACATTTGTGGGCAGAGCTGAAAATGTCTGTGCAAGCAAAACGTTGCTCAGATATTCCAGTTCTTTCTAAAGGGTTTTGCCAAAATTACTGCAAACTATTAGATCCCCTGAGGAAGGAGATCTAAGATTTGATAAGAGAATGTACTGGTATGCAAATTTCTCCTGGCACAAGTACAAATATATTTGCTAATCCTGACTGATGTAAAACAGGAAGAGTTTAGCCTTCAAAATCAAAATGATCTGTCTTTTCATGTAGCGCGTGTAAACATCTGTTCTTTTACCACATACCATCCCTCTGAGAAAATGTTTCCCAAAGAGTTTTTACACCAACCTGATGTCAGATCTCGAGAGCCCTTCTCAATGCTTAGAGGAAAAAACGTAGAGCCGCACTGCGGCATCAGTACAACTCAGAGTTCAGATGGCTGTGGGACGTCAGGCAGCAATAAAAAAGTGCAACTGATAAAATAGCCAGTCGGGGCAGCGGTCATATGCTAATCCCAATTTTGAACTCAAACAACACAGAGAAACTCTCTGAAGAAACCGTGATCCTGCGTTCAAAAATAACCCCGTCCTAATGAGTTTTCTCCTCTGTATGTGTATGCGAGGGCAAGATAGGGCTGCAGCGACAGAGTAATTAAGAGAAACAAGTCTTTGATCTTAATGAGGGCTTTCTGCTCTTGTCAGGGAGTGAGGGGATGTGTACATATGTGAGAGGGTGTGTTTGTGTTCATTTTCCCGGCAGCTTAAAAAAGAAGAAGAAGACGAGCAAAAAAAAGCAGCGATCCCAAAATAACTCTCTGAAATGAAAAGTAAACTCCACCACTGTTACGAAGCAGCGGGGAAGTTTTATCCCTCTCCGTCTGCTATGGCGACTGTCTGCTTCTTTGGCCATCTTGCTTCTGCCTGTATTTAGGTCATTCTGTGTCGAAACAAACAAAAGACATCCTGCATGTGCGCTTTCTTCTCAACTTAATGACTAATTGACTGGAAGATCATTTGAATGCTGAGGAGCAGCAGCAGCAGCAGCAGGAGTCCACTCTATTCAACGGTGAGAGTGATGCATCCAAACAACACCAACAAACATGGCCTGCAATCACTCTGGAGGGGGTGCTCCGCTGAGAACATCATTACCGACCATGTGTTGTCTGTGAAATCAAAGTGGGCTTTGTTAAAAAGAGCCTGGTAGTGGGAGTGTGTTGTCTGCTTAATCAGACTGTCCAATGATACACACAAGATCCTGTCTGTTTTCTGGCCACATGAAACAAAACAAATCAACAAAAAAGAGACAAGAAGCAGAATTAAACATGGAGAGGCGATGGCTGCCCTGTTGGTGATAACCCTGCTATCAAACAGAATAGAAGAAGAATGAGGTAGTGCTTGAAAAGTACCATCAAGCTGAATAAAATATAACTCTTTAGTGGAGAACATGATGAGTGAGGTGCTCAATCATTTATTTAGCAGATATGTTATTGCAACATGGCCTCAGCGGTCTCGGGTCCTGAGAAGGAGGTTGCCATCTGTTTGGAGTTCCCAGTGATTAACCGAACATGCATGTGTTTGGACTATGAGGAGTCTGCAGAACTCAGTTAGCCCTCTGCAAACAAGAGGTAAATACCAGGTCCATTACATCCATGACTCTAACATCTAACCAACCAACATACACACACATCATCCAGTAAATCCTTTCGGCAAAAGCAAAACACAAAAAGCATGCTACGGGACAAGGTGAGTGACAAACATCTCAAAGGTAGATTTTATTTGATTTAATTAAGTTCAGGGGTTTTTATGGTTGACAGGAACTTTTTTACACAACGCGTCATCTTTCCCACCATGGTGGGGTTTAGGTTGTCACTATGTTTTAACTTTGGATAATTTTGAGTTGTTGACATTTGTGACTAATGGTGTTCCATACAGTTTCATTCCTTAGTGTACAGTAGAGATTCTTAGTCTTCATATGTTCGTTTCTCTGTTTCTTCATATTTTTATGTTAGTTTTTAGATTCCTGTGTAACAAGATCCTTTTGTGTTTCCTCTGTGTCTCTTTCCTTTAGTCTGTCACCAAGATGCTCTCCATTCTCCTGATTAGTCTCACCTGGTCGCCATGTCATTCAGTCTCCTTCCAGCCTATTTCCCACCCTGTTATTTCTCTCATGCTTCTGTCTTTAATGCAGCCAGCATTTACTTTGGCTTCAGTTGAATTTGTGACAGTTGAGAAATATCTGCGAAAAAACAAGTGTTTCAGAACAAGCTGCCTCAAATAATTTTACACTTACCTTTATATTTTCTGTATTTATTGAAAAAATATTTTCTTCTGGAAGGTGAACTCCCAGTTTCAAGTCTTTTGCAGCCACCAATTATTTTTCTTTCTACTCTGCTCCATAGCATTGTCCCAGCTCTGACCTACTCTTATGCCTATGCAGAAGAACAGCATTGCCCCAACCACTTTTTTCCACTGTGGGTATTCTGATGCATTCAGGGGATATTGGTGATGTCAGTTTTTCCTCCACAGTAGGATTTTTGCATTAATGAAAAATATTTTGGTCTCATTAGATTGGAACATCTTTGAGGAGGTTTTCAGCAGCTGTCTGTGAAAACCTGGTTTATGAAGTCTGTCACAAGCAGTTGCTGCATCAGAAACTCACACATATGCTGGAAATCTGTAATAGTAAAATTGAATTACCCTCAGGTGTATTTAAAAGATGAATTCTGAAGCCAGATGGATTTTATTTAGTGTTATCACAGAAAAAGAGGGCCCACCGCTCTGAATTTATGTTTTGAAAAACAGGGAAACTTGTATATTGCTTTCCTTCCTCTTCTGAGTCATGCTCCACTTTGTTTGGGTTGATCAAATAATGTCCTCATAAAATATACTGAAGTGTGAAAAGTAATAACACACAATGTGGGAAGCTTCAAACAGCATCAATACCTTCTCAAGCAACAACTTCTTACTGAAGGAGACATAATAATCAACTGGAGCCACCCGTTCTGTGAGTGGTTAAGATAAAAAATGAAAATTACAGTTTTGCATCAGATGACAAATTACAGTTAAGCTAAAATATAGGAATTTGGTCAGTTCCACCATCCTGAACTGGAAAAGCATCGTCTGCTATTCTTGCATGGCAGAAACACAGCGCCGGGCCGGAAAGTGCGCTCGTGTGTCAGCGAATGTTAAAGTAAATACGCAGCACAAACACATTGTGCTGTGCTGTGCTGTGCTGTGCATGACTCACACAATCAGCATATTCCATGTGCAGATTCATTTATAGAGCAGGCAACGGCGTGGCACTCTGCCACCTGCATCCAACAGCAGGTTTCTGCCTTAATGAAGCTTAAACGAAGGCTACAGAGAGCAGCGCTAAGGAGACAGGAGCTCCTGGAGCTGGCAGCAAAAATACTGCACATTTTAACTTACTAGAACATGTAGTTATATATATATATATATATTTACATAAACAGCACAGAAGAAATATGAAAAGAGTAGCCTAAACTAATCTGATTACCAAATGAATAACGGTTTTATGAAACTCTTTGTTCAACTTTAGCATAAAAGTAATTCCCTAAAATGTGTAAGGAAATAATGTGATGTAAGATAAATCCCCTTATTTAAACTTTATAAAGCATAAAAAGTGTAAATACATATCCATAGAAATGTTGTCTAAGTAAATGCAGAGACATTTTCCCTTTCTTCCTTTCCAAATTTCTCTAAATGACTTTTACATTCCATCTGAGCAATAATTTCAAAGAAGGTTGCAGCAAATTTACAAACTGCACAGAAAGCAGAACTCCACAAAACATTTGCAACAAGTCACCTTACCCAATGCTGGGCTCTTAGTCTTGGAATAAGAAATCAACCCGAAAGAAGTTGATGAAAGCTTTCCACATCAAAGAACTGCAGAATAATTAACAAAAATATTCTGTTTTATGTATATCAGAGCAGTTTCCAAAAATTATTCATACACACACAGAGAAACAGACAGACTCGCACACAGAGTATAGCCTCCACAAACTTGTTAAACACATCAAACAACTTTGAGAAATGCAGATATGCCAGTGGGTAAATGAACAAATGTTTCTCTCTGCCTGAAAACATGACCTTTTTAGAGTGCCGTCTGCTTTCTGTTTGTGGGACGCAGACGATACGAGTCTTAATCAAACTGGAGCGTTTGGTCCAGGCGGCTGCTGACAGCTTCAGACAGTTTCTCATTACTGAGCTGGCATTTAGCATTTAGTCATTTTAACATTCAGTTCCACTCCTGTCTGCTGACTCAGAGCACAGTCTGTGCTCTGCTACTCCAAACACACCCAAACACTCTCTACAGTGGCTCCTCCAACATGCTTAAAACCCCCTTAATAGGACAGAAAACGCTGACTAATGCACTGATTAAGGCTGATGACAAGTAATACACAAAGATACAAGGTCAAGAAAAATTGATGGAATTATTTTTCCCTTTCTTGGCTTACTCATTTTTTGCTTCATTTGCCCAGCTAATTTGTTTTATTGATTGCTTGAGGCTTTTCCTAATATTCACACAAGCGCACACCTCTCCCCGTGTGCACTTGTTTGTTTTTCACCCATGTGAAAAATGTTATTAGATTTCTGCATACAGCCCTGCTGGATTTATGCCAAAATAAACAGAATCAACAGTCATTTAATCATGTGTAATTTCCCGTGAAGCTGTGTGACCAAACTAAAAAAAGAAAAAAAAAACAAGTTTGTGAGAAGCCAAACAAAACGTATCTATGAATTTCCCTGAATCAACCAGCTTCTGGCAGCAGTTCAGAGCCCGGCGCTTCTTTCGGCTCCCGTCAGTGTCATTTTGTTTCATGAGGAATGCTTTGTGAAGAACAGCACGGAAACTGATTACAGCCATCAAAAACTCCCTGGTCTCAGCCATATTGATTTGACAGACTACAGGGATAAAGTGATAGTTGGAGAAAGAAAGCATCAATCACGTAGGGGACTCATAGGACAACTTTATCCTCACTGAATCCTGGTGTAGTGGATCATTTTCTTTTGCATACTTCCATGTATGTGGAAATGCATTTTTTTATTGTCTGTTTTTGATGTAAAATTAAAACCCAGATGTTTAAACTCATGTTTTCCTTGCAGTCTGCAATGGCACGTGGAAATAACATATGCCTGGTTGTAGCACATTAGCTAAGCCTTCAAAAACTAAAATAAACAAGATGTTTGATTAACTTTGAACCCCATATGCAGAACCAGTTGTATAACCAGTTTGAATGATAAACTGAACTTGACTGCAGTTTGTTTAACTTGGAATCTGCCAATATGACTGGAATTTATTGACTCTTTGTTTTGTTAAGTTCCTTGTTGTGAAATGGTGCAAAAACAATAAAACTGAACTGAATGGAAAATATAATTAACATAAATGTAATTCAGTGCAGTGGCAAGTTGGGAAAATGAAATACATTAAAATCCAACATGGCTCCCACTCCTACATCTAAAACATAGTGACAGTTTCACCAATAAAAGCTTTATTTGTAATTCTGAAGTTGTTTATTTCTTTTAATGATCTACAGCCATGAAATACAAGCAATTACTGCATCAGTTGTGAATTAAGGGTGGAGGTTGAAGCAACTGAAATGTTGGAAATGAGGCAAGTAAATTACCGTATTTTCCGCACTATCAGGCGCACCTTCAATGAATGGCCTATTTTAAAACTTGTCATATATAAGGCGCATCGCATTGTAAGACGCAAATAGTCGCTACAGTAGAGGCTGGGGTTACGTTATGCACCCATTAGATGGCGCTGCGCTAAAGGGATCGTAAACAGAACCGTCAGATAGGTCAGTCAAACTTAATAAAGTTTATAGATTACAAACCAGCTTTCTGACAACTCCGTTCCCTCCCAAAATGAATAAACAGCTGTTTTATTCCCGTGTTCTTCTGCGTGTCTGATCGCCTTGAGTTTAAACTCTGCATCCACAAACACACAAATGGAAATGAAACGGTCCGCTTCGCGCAGTCATAATTCCCAGCATGCACCGCGCGCTTCTTTTTCTACTGGGGAAAATGAAGTCGACGGCTGCTTACCGTAGTTGCCAGACCTGTTGTGGCTCAATAGATATATCGCGCACCGTATTATACTGTCGGCTTTTTAGAAAATTGAAAGTTTTTACGTGCGCCTTATAGTGTGGAAAATACGGTAATTGCTGCACCTATTCATGCCGACGCATACATTCTTATAAAATCAAACTTGAAAACATGAAATGGGCAACATTTCTGAATCCTTCTACCGCTGAACTGTTAAGATGAAAGTGATTTACTATTGTGTCCACAAATATCCCTGTTTTGTTTGGAGTGACGAAGTAAGAAACTTTTTGCTGTTTTGTTTTAACTTCATCATTACATAATATTGTTCAATCTGTGGTGTGTGGTTTTGAACACAGTTATAATTAATACAACTGAAAGAAAGAGATGATTCTAGTTGTCCATATGTTGCTTTAGATCAACAAAATACCAAAACCTTAAATTTGGACAGTGTGGTAAGTCAAATAAATACTGAAAAACAAAATTTTCACTTTGAAATAAGAATAACAATAATGTCAATTCAATAATTTAAAAGTTTTCTTTTATTAGTTGAAACAAAGCGGATTTATCAGTAATATAAGTATTTTAAAAAGAGAGATGAACTTAGTATACTTTTGATTTCCTGTTAGCCTCTGCAGCATGATTATGACCTGTAAATCTTACATGTGTTTTCAGTTGAGGATCTGCCCACTTTGACTGTCTGGACATCTTCACCAACACAGATAATTCACAGAAAAGAAAAGAATAGATTGAAAATGACAAAGTGTTGTCAGAAGGCAACTAGAAAAAAAAAGAAATCAGTGCACTCAAAGAAGCAGCTGTAATCATGGAGGTGGTATAGAACGAGCTCAGGTTCTGTCAATCAGAGCTGTTGTAGCCATCTTCCTAAAAGCTAGCTTTATGGACAGCTCAACACTTCCACAGGCAGGCAAATGCATCAGACATGGCTCAGGGATTACCGTCAGAAAACAAAGCTCAGGCGACTGGCCAAAAGCAATGACAGAGTGTGCAAAATGTTTCAGTTTACCAGTTTAATCTGCAAGATTAACCTCTATGAAATCAGATCAAATAAATGTGTGTAGTTGCTGTGATGTGACATAAAATGGCAAAGAGCAGAACCAAAATCCATCCACCCATTTTCCTACACCCTTGTCCCTTACTGGGGTGGGGAGGGTTGCTGGTGCCTATCTCCAGCTATCGCTTCGGGCGAGAGGCGGGGTCACCCTGGACAGGTCGCCAGTCTGTCGCAGGGCAACACAGAGACAGACATAACAAACAAACATGCACACACACACACACACCTAGGGAGAATTTAGAGAGACCAATTAACCTGACAGTCATGTTTTTGGACTGTGGGAGGAAGCCGGAGTACCTGGAGAGAACCCATGTATGCACAGGGAGAACATGCAAACTCCATGCAGAAAGACCGGGGCCGGGAATCGAACCCAGAACCTTCTTGCTGCAAGGCAACAGCTGCGCCACTCGGCAGCCCCAGAAACAAAATGTAAGGCGAAAATAAACACATTCAAGGATTTACCAAAGGTCAGAGAAATCTGAAATAATACATGACAAGATGAAGAAAAGGAAACTGTCTGAACTGAATCTGGAAATCAAAGACAAACTCTTCAATAAAGCAAAAACACAAGGACAAAGTCCCAGAGATTATATAGCGCCATTTAATTGCTTAAATGAAAAAGGAAAAAGTCTGCAAATGTGTTGACCAAAGTCTTTATGTTGACTGAAAAGCCCAGACTCAAATTTGTGCTAGACAGTTGATAAATAACCAAGCCATGACCTCATGACCTCTGCTTCTCGGTGAAAGGAGGAGGAGCCTATTGATCGAGGGACGGATATAAACAACTGGCTGTCACAAATCATTGATCCATCACTTAGCCACATCTCTGATGCCAGATAATGAATTTTAAACTGGGAATGTTATTAATTAGAAGAAGAAAAATAACTTAGAGTTCAGCTCTCAAAGAAGATACTGACGGAAAAGAAGAAATGCTGCAATGTTGAAAAAATAGTGAGTGGAGATGAGCAAATGCCAAGTTGGTTAAACTTACAATCACAAGTGAATAGTTAAAACAAAGAGATCAAATCACCAAGTCTATCATTGCTGTAGTTTATATGTTGGCATGAAATGCACCAGATCTTAACTTAGTTTAATACTGGGATGAAATTAATCACCTCCAAATCCAGCATCTTGGTCTTTAGCCAGAAAAACGTTAAACGTCGTCTTTCTATGTTAACTGGTTTAAATGGCTGGGAAGAGAAAAGTCTGAGTTCTCTGCTTCAGCTGCTGCTTCCTCAACTCGACTTCAGATTATGCAGAAAATAAAAGACAGAGAATAAAAATACTGAGGTTTAATGTCAGTTTGATGTTGAAAGTATTCATCAGACTCATACCCCTCACACTTCTGCACATTTAATTACACTGTGGAGCAAACTTCAACAGTGATACACCAACTCAAAGGAGTGTTTGAATGTAATGGTTTTAAAAATATTTGGCTAAAATTGGAAAAGTGTACGGTTGTTAATATTTGGCAGCGTTCTCTGAAATGCATTCAGGCATGTCTCCACCCTAATGGTTAGCTAATGTTTAGCTAGACAAATATTTTAACATTATTAGCTAATATTTAGCTAAGTTTTAGCTAAACATTAGCTAAACATTGCTAAACATTAGTAATGTTTAGCATTGTTCTGTGCTAAACATTTAATTCCTACTCAGATTGGATGGCAGCTTATATAAATAGTTTGAGATTTTAAATTAGATGTCGATCTGTCTGTTTTCAGGCTTTTTATAAAATCTGATTTGAGATTCCCCATAACTTTATTCCCAACCTGCCTGCTTTGCTCCTTGGTCTTCATGGTTTTTTTCCACAAAATTTACCCTGAAAATGAATTTCACACAATCAGATGACTCGTTAAGTGACTCTTTAACTGGATGCAATAGAATTTATTTTGGCACTTTTCTGAAATTCCTAACAAATTAATCACCCTAAAGTTTGACGGGGAATGAAAACAGCCTCTCAGTAAAATACAGGCCATCCAACCAACTGGATCCGAGTTACATTTTCTTCCAGCGCTGCGATACAGCAACTAATTTTGACTTCAGCAAATCAGCAGAGAGATAGAGAGAGAGTGAGAGGGAAAACAAACTGCAAATAAAAATACAACCCAAACCACTGCTCCTGATCTATTTCTGCTCCCTAATCTCATAAGTGACTCTCTTGGAAGAGCAATCCTTGTTGCACCGGTGTTGGTAACTCCAGCTTCTCAGAGGACCAATACTTCTGTAAATCCCACAGCGGCGAGGCTGTCTGTGCGACTGGTAATGGGACTTTTAAATGACTACCACCAGCTACCTGCGCTGCACACCTCACTGCTGCACAACACATTATCAGGAGATTATCCTCCGGCGTGGAGTGAATTCTTATCTTTTCATTGCAGTCGGGATTATTTTTGCTTGCTGTTTCGAAGGCACAGGTGGGAGAGTTGGTGATGTAATGAAAGTCCAAGCAATTAAATTAGAAACTCCAAAATGGAGGTTTATATTAATACATTATTCTACACGGTCCGTAAGTTCAGATTTATTACTTTTTTCATCCCATGACTCGGTGAACTGGCACGACTGCAGCACAACTTGTTTCCCGAACCAAGAAGCTGCAGCAGCAGCAGCAGCATATCAGACTTCCCAGGTGACACACATGTCCTCCTAATTTCCACAGCAGCAGTAATATGGCAGCCAAACCCACTCCCAATCAGCCAGAAACCAAATGAAGAACAGTCTGAATCCAATATGCAGAACGAACGCGGGAGAATTCGTGTATTTATCAACTTCTGCTGCACATGTGCATTCTTGTGTGTGTGCTGAGATTCTCAAGTCCCAATAGATGTAATTATTTTTCACTAGCATGCTCTTATCGCTGCATGAGTATGGAGACATTTCTTATTATTCTGAGGCTGTAACTTAGCATGTATCTGAGGAAACACAGGAGGAAGTTTGGTGCAGAAAGACATAAATCTCTGCACTTCTGTGATTTTCACTTTTTGGGTGAAGGAGAACTCTTCAGAACATTTTTTCTTAAAAGCTTCACTTTTTGGTAGTTGAAGGTGAGCGGAGGAGTGCAGAAAACACCAGCGGAAAAAAAAAAGAAGCTGCAGTGCAGCAAGCTTACAGTATCAGGGGGATCGGTTCAAGTCGCTGGAACAAACACAATCTTTCATCTTGTTCGGGAGCAGGCATCTGAATTAACTCCATGTGTGGCATGACTGCCTATCAGGTTGGCAGGCACAGCGCTCATGTGCCGAAGAGTGGGATGGGATTCACCCCGAGAGGCGCGAGATGACACGATCAATTACATCAGCTAAAGGCTTGCAGAAGGTGTTACAAAGCACTTTGTGAGAGCTGCACCTGAATGAAAGCAGCCGAGCATTGCTCTGCTGCTGCCACGGCCGCCATTCAGCACCACGGACAACACCCAGCCTCCAGCAGCGCCGCGCCATCAGGCGTCTCTTCTTAACCCACCAGTCCAACAGGTTTAACTAAAGAGACAGATCCGCACTCGTATATTGAATTTGGAAAACTGAGGCGACGCAGGAGGCTGTCGGTTTGAATGTTATAGGAAAAACATTAACACAGTGGTGGGAGTTTAGTCAAGACTCTATGCAGCTGTTTTATGGCTTCTTGGTTCAAGATGAAACTTTATTTAAAAAGACAGTTTGCATGTCATCAGGACAAGAAGGGTTGTGTGTCTTGTTTGGAGAACTCCTGCATGAGAAGATTTTCCCTCGTAAATCATTGAAGTTTCCTTCCCAAACCTCAAAATGTGTTGTTTTTTTTTTAGATAAGGTCAGAGGTATACTAGAAATTAATCTTTTCATTCCAATTTACCTAGAAAAGGAAATGTCACATAATTCCCCGAACTGCTCTAATTAAGAAAACGTCACTTAAAGCTGATCAACTAAAGAAAGAAAATAAATAAATGACAACTAAAGTAAAACAAATGGAAGTAAAAGTCAGAAAAATTGTGAAAATGGTTATTTCTGCCTAAATTAATCCCAGAGACTCTGAGATAAGTTTTTTTCTTACATTTCTTAAAAACTTCTTTTTCTCTTTTAATGTTTCAGAATGTTATATTTTGTAAAGTAAACACATGACTTGACTTTAAAAATATCCAGTTCTTTTGGTTCTCTCCTCCTTTTGCTGTTTTTCGTGTCTCTTGCTGTTGGTGAACTGATTTGTGTGGAGTGTCTCTCTGCTGTTTCAGACTCTCATGTTGCCATTCTCACTCAGTTGGTTGGTTTGTTGGTTAGTTAGATTCTCCGTGCTTCCATTCAGTTTCAACTTTTCCTAAGTTCCTTGCTTTGTTTCTTCCCCTCAAATTAAATAATTCACCCTTAGCTGATAAACAGAAGGTTGAGACTGTGTGTTATTTTCTCAGTTTCTATGTTTTACTACTTCTACGTCGGCCTTTGTTTTTGTAAAGTCTAGACGTTTGCATTATTAAACCTTTGCTGTCCTTGAACCTTCCTGTCTCCTGCCTGTAGTCGAGTTCACAAAACACGCAAACGTGTTTCAGTTTTAGAGTTCAGGAAAAATCTTTTTGGACAAACAAGCACAGAAATTTCAAAAATACTCAGGCCTGTTCTTAAATAAAACTCCTACTTGACAATAGCTGCCTTCCTATCTGCACCACTGGAGGTGTAAATTGTGTTGACAACAATATATTAGACTTGTGGTTAAATAATAATGGTTTCCCTGAGGGTTTGTGTGGGTTAATTACTTGGCTGCTGCAACAGATAACAATTCAAACTGCAACACTGCTGACCTGGACGTTTCTCTATAAGCAGAGGACACAAACAACTCAGGATTTGTTCATTTAGTTTGCATGAGAAGCTAAACCTTAACATGTTCGTAATCTAAATTGTTTATTAGAGTGAAATTAGAAAGTAATCCCTAAAAGTCACGCTGCATTTCTCCCTTATTATGCATTCACAGAAAACCTCAGGCAATAGGAAACAGAAAACACTTATAGATTTTTTTCCTCACACTTTCTCATTCTTACTCCGCTCCTTCTTTGCTATCAAAACTGTGATGAGGCTGAAGCTGAGTAACACTTCACAGCCCAGTGAGGCTCAGAAAGAGATTGACTAGAGGAGACAGAGACAGACTGAGAGGCCATGGAGATGAAGGAATCAGGGTCAGACCAGAGAAAGAGAGACAAAAGAAAGAAAAGGAGGGTGTTGGGTAATGAGGACCGACTGAGCAGTGTCTCACCGCTGGTGTATTTTACATTTCACATCATATTTCATTCCTACTGTCAGATTCCTGGGTTTGAGATTCTACCCAGGGCAGACAGATTGACAGATTATTTTTCATCAGCCACACATTTCCTTTCCAGCTCCCACAACTGTAAACCTCTGCGTAAATGACTGCCATAAATCCTCCTAAAACCCACATATACTTCTGCCATATTCCTGGTGACAGCTGATTATTTCTGCAGTGTGTGTTCACAGCTACTCTGTATTAATCTGGAATCAATGAGCATGTCACCGGTGAGTATGTGTGTGTGTGTTAATTCAGCTGATCTGCAGTGATAACAAAGCAGTTGTTAAATAGCTCGAGAAATTGAAATGAATACAGTAGAAAAACTCACTGAGCACTTCTCACCCAACTTTGAAAACAATTCATGAATTGATTTTTTTATCAAGTGAATCTTCTCCGAAGATGCAAAGTATTTATGACTAAATATTTAATATTCAAAATTATGCAGATAGATGATATCTGCATAATTTAACTTTCATTCCTTTAGCACTTTTAAACTGGAACTTGGAAAGAGATTTAGAGGAAAACATGAATGTACAGTAGAGTTGGAGACGTCTAGAGTCACAGAGTTGATGAAGGATCTGGAAAATTCATAATTACACGAAAACCTATCCCAATATGTTCTTTGGAGTATACAGTTTGAGAGTCATCATGGAAAATAAAGCTGTGGACAGAGCAGGAGTTCTTCAGTGTTTTCCATCTGTTTAAAATCCAGAGTCTAATATACAAAAGCTCACATAATATTTACATAACTACCCTCCATCCATGCATCCATAGGTTTCCGTCTCATCTGAAAAGGGAATAGGCTTTTATTCATTTTGTCATTAGCAGCTAGCCTCCATATGCTAACAGAGAGCAATGGGAGACGTCGGCCATGTTGTTTGGTTTTACACAGTTGCCAGAATTGCCCCATATTTGACCATTTAATTGTGTATTTTACTTTTAATTTATCCAGGAAAGGTTTTGGACCATATTTCTGAGTTGTCATGAACACAGCATGACCAGTCAGGTGAACCAAATGTTGAGGTCTACGTCACTATTGATGGGTTTAGATACCCATCCATCCATTTTCTATACTCCCATTTTCCCTTACTGGGGTCGGGAGGTGCTGCTGCCTCTCCAGCTATCGTTTCGGGCGAGAGGAGGAGTCACCCTGGGCAGGTCGCCAGTCTGTCACAGGGCAACACAGAGACAGACAGGACAAACAACCATGCACACACATTCACACCTAGGGAGAATTTGGAAAGGCCAATTAAGCTGACAGTCATGTTTTTGGACTGTGGGAGGAAGCCGGAGTACCTGGAGAGAACCCACCATGCACAGGGAGAACATGCAAACTCCATGAAAGACCGGGGCCGGGAATCGAACCAAGAACCTTCTTGCTGCAAGGCAACAGCTCTACCAACTGCACCACTGTGCAGCCCTGGTATAGATACATATTTAAACCCTGGGAGGTGAGGAATTGTGATTCAGAAAGAAAATCTGCGTCTGCGGCGGATATGTGGAGGGTAAGTATAGGTATGAGTGGTGTATCTCAAGCAAAAGAAAAAAAGAGCTACAGTGTTGTGGATTTCCTTTGAAATGATAATGTCACCTTTTGTGATTTTTTAATTATACTATGCAACCTGCGTTCTTAAATGTGTTGGGGTTTTATACGTTACTCCTCTAGATCCACTTTGAAGCAGGATGCTTATTATCAAATCTTTTGTGAAACAAAGACTCATTTCCTGCGAGCAAACGGGATCACAATGAGGATGATTGATAATGTAAGCCTGGTTGCAGTTCAAGTGGAGCTACTGATGTTTTCTTTAATTGGAAAAACATTTCTTGTACCTACAAGCTGTAAGAAACTTCTCTGCAAAAAAAGTGTTGGTTTTATTTACACAAACATTTTATTATAACTGGATTTTTCCATCTGGCTTTTCACTCTAAATCATGAAAAAGTTTCTTTCTAGCTGCTCTGTTACATATTTGCTGTTATTGTTTCTTACACTTGAATAAAACCTACTGATGGAGGATCTAAGTAAGTTTTACCTGAAAGTTAAATGTGGCTCATTTGTGACAGAAAAACTGATGAGAATTGTGAAGTTGTGTCATCATTTTGTCAAAAAAGGTGAAAGGAAAGCAGCATCTGCAGCTTTCACTGCAAAAACAACACCTCACCAAGTAACCCTGGCCCAGACATTACAAATCCAAAGCTTCTCTGTGTGATCAAACGTTAAGTCGTCTATTTTACTATGTATATTTTTAAACAATTTGTAATTTATGGAACACTTTTCTGTCTATAATTATCTACGTTTATGTCAGATCAATATCTTTAAGTTGATAGAATATTCCAGGTGACTGCATATGTTCATGTTTCAGGATTTGTTGATAAAAACAATCAATTTAAATTATAAAAAAGTATGTAAACGTAAAAATATCACAGAAAGTCCAACGAAATGTTCATGTCATCCTAAATAAAAGAAAAAATGAACACAAATGACAGCAGCTGCTCATTGGCCTGCACACTGGCACACTGGTTTTTATGGCTCATATCCTTCCTAATGTGTGCAGACCTCAGCATCAGCATCATCCTAATCGCTCCACTACTTACATCTAAGCAGAAAGCCGTTTAGCTTCTATAATAATAACTTCTTCCTGTTGCGCTTCACCTTAAGCAAGTTTCCAGCTACGTCCGTTTCACTGTCATAGACCTCAGCACTCTGTGCTTTTAGCTGGTAGAGTTTGATGAAAATCCATTGATATAGAGATTCACAGAGCTACAGATAAGGTATTTAATCTGCGAACATGTTTTTAAAACATATTTTGAGCCTGAAGAATGAAGCTTCTTTCTGCTGGGTGTAGAAATAAAAATAACTACTCTCCTAATAATTTCTGCATGAAATTATTTCTCTGAACTCTGAATTAAATTTTATGCCCGAGGCTTTAGAGTCATTTTTAATGGGAACCCCTCTGGGTTGTTCCACCATTGTCCTCCTTACTGATCCAGCCAGCTTCTTTCTATCTCTTCAAGATAAAAACAGAGACAAGACTTTGGTTGAAAACAGACATCAATTTAAACCGCCTGAATGGGAAATTCAGGTACATTTTGGGTACGAACACCTAAAACGTACCTGCAGCTTTTAGTCCCACTCCTGTGTGACCTCAGAGCTCAAGGATAAAGTAAAATGTAAAACTGTAAGTTCAAAGCGTGTCTGTGTGAAGCAGTTTCAGCGTTTCATTTGAAGACAAGCAATGACTGATAAAAGACGAAAGAGAGACTAAAGAATTTAATACTTACGGCAGAAACTCAAATGATCTTTTAGCAGGGAAACTGTGCTGAAATCAGTTAGACAGCTTGTTCAATTTGGGCGTGAATGCATTTAAATCAAATTAAATCCTAAAATATTTACCTGAGAAAAATGTGTTAGCTACCATAATTTTATAGAATGAGCTGTGGAAGTGTTGGTTTGTAGCACATGGTTGGTCCATATGTTGCTCTGTGTAAATCTGATCAGTTTAATTTTCTTTTATTTGGAGGATTTATTGAGGTTAAATGAAAGTAGAAGCACTGTTTGAGTTTCCGTCATTTATTTTATCCACTGGAGATATTTTCAGTCCTAAAAAATGTTGTTTTGATGGTATTAAAATAATTCTAAGTTTTAAAATGTTGTCAGTTTGCAAAGCCTGTTTTATTTAGGTTTTTTTGTAAAGACAGCTGAGGGGAAACCTGAACCACGGGGAGCAATCAGCGCGTGTCTACTTGAGACTTTGGCAGCTCTGGTTAGTATGGAGATTGGGAGCTGGAGGTTAAATGAGGAGACAGCCTTTCCTTTTGGGTTGAAAAAAGCAGGGATCTGCCTTGGCTTCTGACTATCTGAAATATTAACAAGGCTGGGGACTGTGTAGCAGCTGCACACCCCTGGCCTCTGCATAACATTGAGACACAAAGGCTGCATGAAAACGAGGCTGTAAAGAAGAGAAACAAAAAAACTGAGTGGGGAAGAGAGTTAGTGACGGATATTACAATAAAAACTACTTTTTTTGTGCAGAAAAAAAAGAGAATGGTGACTGAATTGTGCAGGTTACTAACCTTGAATGTTGAATAGATTTCTTGTGCTAAGTGTAGTGCTCAACAGAAACTCAATCAGTAATTTAAAGCTGATTATAATTTAATGCAACATCTGCATGAGTCAGGCTGAGCTCATCGTTTTGTTGCAGTTTGATGCAACCAGAGCTGGCACGAGGAAACAGCAAACCTTCAGGTGTGTCAAATTTCCAGGAGCACAAACGGATTTTAAATCCACACAGGTCACATTACTGCATGAAACAACTGAATACAAACTAAGGAAAAATATCAGAGTATTAGAATTACATCAAAGGAAGATGTAAATATTCATACACTAATCAGGCCGAGGCCAGCTGCTATCTTATGGCTCTACCCATTTTAACTTGATCTGATTCATAATTTTATTTCAAGGACTGACATAAAAAGTTGTGAAGGTTCTTTAAACAGGGTCATTCTAACTTAGGAAGTTTAAATGTTACTCCCTTCATCAGTGTTTTCCAACCAAAACACTGTTAAAGTTTTAATATGCTAGATTATTTTTTTAGCATTTGGTGCTGTTCCCAAATAATGTGCAATCAGCTGGCTCACCTTGAGATGGGCTGGCTCTCATTGGATGCATGAGGACAAAATATTCTGATTACTCTCGGAGCGTCTGCAACGGCTCTGATTTGCATATTTACCAAACTAAATGTCAGTAGTATTGTGAACTCCAAAGGAAAATGAAGTAGCAAAATATGGAGCCATTACTGTGTTCACTTTCAGTGTTCACAAGTATGAACTAAATATTTACTTTGCGGTTTCATTATTTTCTGGAGGGAATAAATCACAACTTGGAGATGAAGAAAGACTAGCTGTTTTCTGCATATTTTTCTTGTTCTCTTTCATATTTGATTTTCACCTTTGACCAACTAAGGTGAAATAAAGCAACTAAATAGTCAGATATTTCAGTAAAGAAAGCAGGATCAGCTCAGAATGCTCTGGAGAGGAAAGATCTCATGTATACAAGGAGACGGGACCCAAATGAGGCCAGTTGATTGCTATTCTAACATGTGGCATCGTGCAGAGACAAGACAAGGCCAGTGCCAAAAAAATCTATACACCAGCAAAGAGAAAGAGTGAAACTGTGTGTATGTGAAAGAGAGAGAGGAGAGAAAAGTACACAAGGAGACATGGGCTGAAATTCTGCAGAGATTCATTATCTGGTGCTCCCAATCACAAAACACACGCAAACATCTTCACACACTCTCAGATATCGTCACAAAGCCATCCCATTCTTTTCAAAGATGATTTAAAAAGAGATTAAAACAGAGAGGCTGATTTCTCTACAGCCTCCCGTTGCCGTGGTGACACGGAATTTTGTCACTTCCTCCCCCCCTCATCCCTCCACCTCCCCCTTTCATGGTCACATCATCAAATCAGCGCGTAGGTTCAGTCCCGAGCGCAAGGACAAGCTAACGCTACGCCTTTCACTTTCCCTGCAGGTTATGGTGACATGATGTGTTCAGTCGCAGTGTTGCTATTTCTCAGTTTACTTAATTGTTAAACCGTGAAGAGAAGACAAAAACTAGAGCTTTGAATTGAAAAATAAAAGAAATTTGTTGGTTTGCTTTATATGACACAATTTACCATGAAGACACTGGAATAACAACAAGGTGTTGTCTCACCTTTCATCTTGTCCCGTTTTGCTGCTGTCGTTTCTTTTGAGGACAAGTTGGATGCAGAAACAGCTGTGATCGTATCTCACCTGCTCCTGTTGATATCCAAAAACATGAAGTGTTACGTTAAAAGATACTTGTGCATTGAAATGAAATGATCATGCTTAAATTAATTATGTGAGACACACACCTGGCAGGAAAGGTTAGCACTGAGAAGGCAGAAATTAAAGAAACAAACAAGGAACTCTGACAAAGCATCGGGATAAATACTGAGGCAGGAAAAGACAATCAGAGGTTGTTGTGGCCCCTGGCCTCTTGAGGCTGCAGGTTCTCTATGCAGGTTCAGCTGTAAGAACACCATCATGATTGGCTGCCTGCAGGCTGCAAGAGAGCAGTGACCCCATTGGACCAGCAGAGGATCACAAGCCAATCAGACACTGATGAGGTTCACCTGCACCATTAAAAAGGCGCAGGTGAACCCAGTCTTCCAGGGACAGCTAGTAGGAAGAGGTTTTGTTAAACTGTCCCCACTTTTGGTGTTTGCAACTGCTTTGCTTTCATTTTGTTTCTGCTTGTTCAGTTGAGCAGTTTGACTTTGTTTAATTTCACAAGCTAGAAGCTCGTGTTTGGGCGGCTTGGTGCTCCCCTTAGCATCCCCTTTCTGTGTTGTTTTGTTCCCTTTTGGGTTTATTTTGAGTTTACTTTGGGTTGACTTGTTTCAACATTTTGTAATTTAATTTGCACTTGACATTCTTCATTTTGTTAGCCCTTTCATTTGTTTTAATTGGGTTAAATTATATTGGGTTTTGATTTTATAATAAATAATTTTACATTCCACTTGTTTCCCTGGACACATCTTTATGTTACGACCCCTGAACCTTGGACCACAGGGTCGTAACAGAGGTGATGTGGAACATCTGTGACACAATGAAAGCAAATAAACTGAACGACAGACAAATTAACACAAAGGGAGCTAAACTCAGACTCACAAAATTATAGAACAAGGGATAAAGACTAACTCAGATCTGAGAGGAATAAATGCAAATACACAGAAAACATGAATAAACCAATGAGCCAAACACAAAGAAATGAACTAATAAGGCAATATATACCAAATATAAACAAATTATGAAAATTCAAACACAAATGAAGGATCATAATGCAGCACAACACAGAAACTGATTGATTGAAATATTATATTGTCAGTAAAGGTTGGTTAAAAAACATCATTATAAGAAAGCAAGTTAGTAATCCTAAAAATATTCACAATAAATTTCCCTCTGCTTGTTGAGAGAGGTAGAGCGTTTCTGGCTGAAAGAACGAGACATTGTGAAAATCTCAGCCAGTAAAACTGAAAGAAATGTGACCAAGTCTGCACATGTTCATGTTTAGCACAACTCCACATTATTATTTTTTCCGGATTTGTTCCAATTAGTGAGCTAATTGGTCACTTTTCTCCTTCCAGACCACTCAGTTTTAAAAAATAATCAATCTTAACATGTTGAAATTACAAAAAAAGTAAAATCATATCAAAATATCATGCGAATATTGGTAGTTTTTTTTCTTTACAGTTGATGAAGACCATCTTAAAGTCTCCATGACATGTTAAATGTGGCTTGATCATGGAAAACTTGGAAAAGATTTTCCTGTGAATATGGCAACATGCAGTACAGCTGAGCCTTTGCACAATTTGGAGGAGTAGTGATCAAATCCAGCTGGTAAGTTAGATCTGCTGGCACTTTGTGGAGGATGCTTATGCATAAGACTTATTTGTTTGGCATGGAGTGTTAGTTGTGGCAAACTTTGCAAGATTCATCCATGCATCCATTTTCTTACACTCTTGTCCCTTAGTGGGGTAAGAAGGTGCTGGTGCTTATCCCCAGCTAACATTCCGGGCGAGAGGCGGGGTCACCCTGGACAGGTGGTCAGTCTGTCGCAGGGCAACACAGAGACAGACAGGACAGACAACCATGCACTCACTCACACCTAGGGACAATTTAGAGAGACCAATTAACCTGACAGTTTTGGATTGTGGGAGGAAGCTGGAGTACCCGGAGAGAACCCACGCATGCACAGGGAGAACATGCAAACTCCATCCAGAAAGATCGGGAATCGAACCCAGAACCTTCTTGCTGCAAGGCAACAGCTCTACCCACTGCTCCACGGTGCAGCCCCAGAAAGATCATCATGTTCCTCTAAAATGTGAACAAAGGCTGGTGTGTTGGTAAATATAAAAACGTAATCTCAGGTTTGATCTCTGAAAAGATCTTAAGCACATTTATTTCTGCTCAGGAAACACTGAAGGCCTGTATTTTAAATGCTTTACGCTTTTAAGAAGTCCAGGTCCTAAGAAAGCGCTTGTTAAATTTTACAACTCTATAGTGGGGAGATTGTAGGATGAAAATCATAAAAAAAGATGTAGAGCTTTTTCAAGGCTGTAAAATTCTTAGAATTTCTGAAATTAAAATGTGAGAAAGGCAAAAGTGAAACTGCTTTCTCAGATGAAAAAAGAGCTTTTTGTTGCTTTACATTTTGTTACTTCTAATGCTCAAGGACAATTTTAGTTCTTATTCACATAGACTAGCAAATTTATTTTCATACATTCCTCTTTAAACCTCCATCAGCACTTTTGCGTAAACCAAGGAAGACATGAAATATTGCAAGATGATGCTTCAAATATTTACAAGCAACCATGTGTGCATGGTTGTTTGTCCTGTGTTGCTCTGCGACAGACTGGCCACCTGTCCAGGTGACCCCGCCTCTCGCCCGGAACGTTAGCTGGAGAACCAGCACCTCCTGACCCACTAAGGGACAAGGGAATATAGAAAATGGATGGATGGATGGATGATGATCTTTCTGCTGCGGTCTCCTTTCAAGCTTAGCAGATAATTATTAGGCAATTTATTGTGAATGAAAACAACCAATACATACATTACCAAGTTTGTAAAATGTAAAAACAGCAAGTCAGAGGCTGTACTTAATATTCCATGGAGCTCAGCTGGATTCAACCTCTAAAGCAGAAACTTCTCTGCAGGTAAAACTCCGGACTCGAAGTTGCTGCCCTGCCTGTTTCTCATTACTTCCAGAGTTTAGAGGAACAAGCTAGATGAGGTAACTGGATCTCATACTTTATGAATGATGCCAGAAGTGCTGCCTCAGCCCATCATTTCAGGGGTTAATGGCTTTTAGTTCTGACAAGAAGAACTCTGTCCATGCGTGTCAGAGCGAGCACACAACCCGACACGGCAGCGTGACTTCATCAGCGCAGAGAGAGCAGGAGAGGTCAAAGAGAGAGACGGAGTGACATAAGGAGACCTGTTTGGTGACATATGTCGCTAACAATGAGTCATCTTTACACACCATCGCCACAAACAAATCAGATTTTCCTTTCCTGCCTCCAGCAACTCCTATAATTGACTCCTTTTGGAGGCAGGTTCTATTTTGTGCCTTAGAAGATGAGGCGGGTTTCTTTCTTTGTGTTTCTCCCTTGGTTTCTCTTTCATCCTGTGAAGCATCTGCAGGAAGTGATGAACAGTGCTTTTTAAAAAAAAAGAAAAGAATGGATGCTTATCTATTATTGAGCAGCAGTCAGCAGGAGCTTTTGGATGCTAAAATAAATATGGCAGCACTGGGGAGATTTGCAGAGATCCTGAACTAAGCCCTTTCAGGCTCGTAGGTTTCTGAGCTCTCGATTTAACAGCGAAGCAAAACTTGTGTGCTGGAAACATGATAAATAACACGCTCCTTTTGTCGAACATTAGCATTTCAAATCAGGGGAATAAAACCTTTCATGTTTTTGGATACGCAGTCTTGATGGATGGCTGAAGGGAAAATCACTGTAATCACTTCTGAGTTTTTAAATCATTTTTATGCCTTTTGGCTTCCCTGATAAATCATTCTGCATGTTGTTCTACCAGCTAAAGTCTCAATAAAGGAAACATGTTACAGTTTCAGGGATTCATAACCTTGGACATGATATCATGATTAATGTGGAGATGAACTTCAGAAATATGACACACTCTCTGGACAAGTTCTCTGAAAATTATTATTAGGACAATTTATTTATCAAGATGAAGAAGATGTTCATTAGAATAAATAAATACAGATTTAAACCATTAATAAGATAAAACTTTACTCTCCACCAAGGTAGACGTTTCTTCTGCAACCATAAAATAAAACACAATATGAATAATTTGACCACATCCTGTAATGCTGCGTTCAGCAAGGTGTGTATTGTCCTTTTTAACATTATCTGTTAGAGTTTTTGCATTGGTTAAATGTGTTTAACCTCACATCTTCTTGCTGTTGCATGACTTGGAAACTAAAACCAGCCAGTTATCCATTTTTATATGCATGCTATCCTCAAACTGTTCCATTTGTGGTTTCTTCCAATAAATAAGTAACTATTTTAGTTCCAGAAGACATCAGCAATGAGCAAAGAAAAGCATTTTCCCCTGAAGAACTTTAGAGCTACAGTAACGTTAAACTGATGACATGTTTTAAAAGATGCTCTAATGTCAGGGTTACTTAAGTCACTTCCTGCAAAGCTTCATAAATACTTTAATATTCACTCACTTTTGCATGCAGGTGGATTTATTATTCTGATCTGTCCTTAGTGGTGGCAATGCCAGTAACTTTATAAATGACTGCTGTATGTATTTCCATACTAATTTCATCATCAGTATCTGAAGCAGCAGCTCAGGACGTTTGTTTATCTGGGGCTCAGACATGCTAATGCAATGCAAAGGTTTGGAAAGACATTGGCAGTGACCACAGAGAAGACGTCGTTTTTCTCCATCACATCGTTTTACAGAGCAATTAAAGTGAAAATACTTTTTTAAAAAGCCACCAATCTCCCCAAAAGAGAACAGAAATTTATCTCAAGGACAGACCATTGATATAATGCTTAGATCATTGAAAAGCAAAAACATCTCAGTTTTTAAAGGCCTCAGTTAGCATGCTAAAGACTAAAGTGTAATTTGAAAAGAGTTTTAGTTTTTCTGTTTGACAAAGTGATTCAGTTTGTGTTCACTTGTCCCTTATTCTGATTTCTGATCCACTTACTTTCTCTAGTTGGTTGTAAAACTTTAATTTAAACATTACTTTGCAATATTGCTCCACTTACTCTCCCAGGTTTGTTTGTGTTAGCGTTAAGTTGCAGTTTCCATGTATTTACATGTTCAGGTTGAAGCTGCTCCTTCTGGCCCATTGGTTGAGCTTGTTTCTTTTGTTTCAAGGTATATTTATGGTGTTTGTTTTCCCTTCTACCCACCATTGTTTGTCCCTTGTAGATCTGCAGCAGTATGGCGGGGGGGCGCCCAGTATTCCTGCTTAAATGGCTGGATGATGTCATTGGGTTCAACCAATCACAGGGTTTTCTTATGAGTATTGCTTTGTTTTCTTTACAGTAACTTTCTGAGTTATCTTGTATTACATGGTTTATTCTGCAGACCATTTCATTATGTAGATGAATTTGTAAATTAGGTTATTCTTGTTTTTCTGTTTCAATGTTTATTATTTGACCTGTTTCATTGTGGCTCAGTCCACTCAAGTACAGGACAAAGCCATATTGTTTTTATGCCAATTGGCTATAAAAACAGTGTTTTTGGAAGCTTGAGGAGAAATCTGTCAAAATGAACAAATAAAAGGCAACAGAAGAAACTGAAACTGGTGGCTGATGCTGATTTTTCTGTTCTCCTTCTGACCCTTTTGCCAACACTACCATTTCACTGTAGAGTTGCTTGACTAACAGTGGTAGAGTGATGATTATTTGATTTTGCCGTAAGTAGCCCACACACTCCTCTACATAACAACACATCTTCATGCGAGGCCATCAGTCTGACGGCTAAAGTTTAGCCAGAGACAACGTAAAAAGAAAACCCGACCAAATTTCTGCACAGCAATAAATTAATACTTCTAGTTATTTTTCTACACCAATCAAATGTTGAACTTAGTTTTTCCACTTCTCAATTATATGTTTAGATTAAATATCTTCCCTTTACTTCGCTTTCTAACTGTCCTTTCTATATATTTTTGGTCTCTCCAGCAAACACACCAGCTTCTCATTAACCAATTCCTTTTTATAAACATTTCCCAGCCTCACTTTGGAAATCCTCCCTTCATTTTGTCTCATTGTTTTGAGATAAAAGCCAGATTCTAACATTTTTCTGTCTGGCATAAGTTTGCTTGTGTTCTGACTGCTCTAAACTGCTTTCATCTCAATTTGGAGCAGTCTCTTTCAATCACATTAGTTAGGACACAGTTCATGGCGGTGGGTTTTCACAAACACATGTAGAAAGGTTGTCGAAGTCAGAGAGCTAATCTGTAAGATGAAGAGACAAGAATGTTTGGATCCTTTAGCTTTAATCCTTATTGGAAACAGAAGTTTTTATTTAAGAAACTGACAGCTCAGATAAATCTTTCTGCAGCTTAATACTTTTCTTACATTAACTCGAGATAAGATTTTTTTTCAGATGCACAAACATCACACTTCCCAACTGCTAATGAGCAAGTTCCTGTTCCTCACAAAACCTGGTGTTTTTCTAAGTCTTAGAGATTTTAATGTCTGGAACAATTACTTTCACTTTAAATAATGGACGATATTTTAAAGAAACAGATAAAATATTTTAATTGAACTTTGTTATAAATTGATGTATTTGCTGCTAAAGGGACTGAGCTGGTTAGGAATGAAGATATTTTAGTTATTTTTGTAAAAAAAGAGGAAAGGTTTAACAAAGTAAAAGTATCCAGAAATACAAGTAACAGCAACGGAAAACAAAAAAGACTGTGCAGCTCAAAATGTCACTTTTGTATTTTTGGTTGTTTTAACAGCCAAACAGTTTCAGGTGAGAAACGGAGCCTGTCGCTGCAGAACATTTCATTACAACTAAGTGTCACCTCACACTGAGATAAATGCTGTTTTATATCCACTATATATTTTTTAAATGTCAACATGGCCGTCTTGTTTGTCTGCGTGCGTTTTTAGAAGAAATGTTGCTTTTGGGTTACAGGTTTAGGGGAAGGCGTATAATGTGTAATTACATGGTAATGAATAATGAAGAGAAGTCGATGCAAAGTTATTGTGAAGATGGAAATGGATGCTGTGTGTGGCGTAGCAGAGGTGTGTGTGTGCTAGTTGCAAAGATGTTACAATAATGAGGAGAGGAATAACCTCGCAGCACTTGGGGCCCTATGAGGCCCAGGGGCCACAGCAGGCAGACATAGCAGGTTGGTAGTGAAACCAAGCTTAGGGAGAGAGACGGAGTTTAAAACCTGCGGCCATGTTCCCCAGAGCAGGTGAACACCGGCAACCATGTGGCTGCAAAGCCTCCTGCAGCAGAACAATCAGCATCAAGGAGGAGAAGGAAAACCTCCTGAGGGTCTGAAACCTGCCAGCCAGGCACCGGCTAACCACAGCCACCAGGAACAGCCAGACGAGAGTCCAGACGTATGTATACTGAAATAGATGAAATAGACGTAATATTCACTAGACTAGATCTAACTGAGGTAAAGAACCAGAACTCTAGTGACACCTGGAGCGCTAATCGCCAACATGGCAAAAGACTCAGAGTGACAGAAAGATCTGAGATACAACTGAGATGGGAGAGAAGAGAAAGACAGAGTTTGTGCCATTGGAGGTGATGGCAAGGTGACGACCAGAGGATGACAGAGATCATGATATAGAGACAAGACGTCTCCATGGAGTCGGACTCCAACCAGGAACCGGATCACTTAACAGGCTGCAAGCCACGCCGCTACAACACAATCAAATACAAACACCTTCAATTAACGGCAAACAATACGTGAATTATCTCTAATGTGAGCGTGATGTGTAAAAAAACACTTTGTTTATGTGTGCATTGTGAAGAAAACCTCCTTTAAAACTGTGAGATTCCTGTTTCTGCTGCAGGAAACCCAGGTTTCAAGTGTCAAACACATTCTGCACTAACTTTAGCTCCTCACTTTTTATTTGGGTTCTTCCATCAAGCATCAGGTCACTGCACATTTCCTCAAAGATTCTTAATAACAGCAACCATTTTTATTCTAAAACGCTAAATATACAGTTTTTAAGACACAAATGTAAATCCATGCATTTCCAACACCCTTGTCCATAGTGAGGTCAGGGGATTGCTGGTGTCTATGTTCACTGAACGTTGGAGAGGCGGGGTTCACAGACACATCTTAATTACATTAATAACTACACATTATGCAGGGTGTCGTTATTTTCAACTTTAAGACAATATAATCGTCTAACCTTGCTGAATTCGAGGCTTTAGTGCTGTAATTTATCCCACTGAGGCAAAGAGTTTGACCTTTAATTATTGCACTCCCTCAGTTTGATTTCCAGTGACGCGGCGCGTTAGTCACACTTACAGATCCTTGACGGTTTTAAAGCAAGGATCAAGTTTTTTTCTGTACAATCAAATTGGCTGAACAGCCTTATGAAGCTCCTTCAACCCTTCTGTTCTCAATCACAAACTAATAATTATTTCATCTCTTTCTCAGAAATACTCAGTGGAGGAAGCACAAAGAAACATTTAAAAGAGTTAAAGAAAATGAGGGAGAAACAACAGAGCTGTAAATTTAAGTTCAAACGGGCATTTGGCCACAGCAGGAAAAAACACCTTCCTTAAAACAGAATCTTTATGGTTTTCCTGCCTATTTGAAGTTTAAAACACTCTTGACCTCATCATGTCGAAGCAGTGCAGCTACAGCAGCAGTCGGCTGACTTACAGCAAGAGTTCAGCAGGTTCGACTCAGGATCTCTTTGCTAGAAAAGTGGATATTAATGTTGGAGAAATTCAGTCGACCAACAACATTTTACAGCATTAAGACCTGGACCGGCTCGACTTGCTCAGAGCTTAATAACTTTGATAAAAAGAATCAAAGGAAACTCTAATGCTCAGCTTAATCCAAATTAACGTCCTCCCCTGCCGTCTAAAATAAACTCATTTTCCCCATGTTAAATCACGCAAATCAAGGAACAAGATAATAACCATCTATCCCTCCATTTTTAACCTTCTTCTTTACCTTCCTCTCCCCCATCATGTTTTCTGCATCCCATTGTTTATTTTCTGCCTTGAAGCCTCTGAGGACTAAATTTAGCCGGCGATTCTTCTGGAGGGATCAACGCCTGTGTTGCTTTCAGAGGATGCCCTCGGTGTTTGCAGGAAGCCGCTCGGCCTAATCTCATTTTTTACGGTGTGAGTCTCCTGTTGGAATATCTTTAAAGTTTACACATGAAGAAAGCAAAGTTGTACAACAATGCAGAGCAAGATGGATGGTGAACTGCAGACATTTTGAAAGAGATCAACACGAAACAAATTAGTGTTTTTTTAAAAGGTTTTCTATTTATTTAGCTAGTTTTTGCATTGTCCAACTTTAACAAACTGATATTGTTTTCAACGATGCACACAAGGAAATGATACAAATCATCTCTCTTTGCAGAAATTTAATTAAATTTCTTGGTAATCTGTGAAGGGCTTCTGCATTGTTTCTCTTTTTAGCCTAACATCCTTGTCTTTGAGTGCATGAAGAAGCCAAAGAAAGCTCCAGCCCTGTCCTGTAAGCTGCCTGTGAGCTAAAACCCACTGGAGGGGCAAAACACTCCAGAATATTCCAGCAGGCGGATCTTTGTAATATTTACCCAATTTCCTCCTGCAGTTTTTGTCAGTAATCTGTTTTCTATTCATTTTATTCACCACTGATTTTGTGTCTTTAAGGGCCAGCAGAGCTTGCAGCCACACTTCTGTCATATGCAGAACTTACTGATCTCTGGAGCCTTGATGTTTTGAAGATGATTGGTCAGCAATGCTGGTGGAGTCGTCCCTCTTGTGCTGGATTATTGACCAACCAACTGGCAGAACTGTGTGTGGTCAGCAGTAAGTGGACATCACAGGAAACTTTCTTCAGTCCTGCTGAGCAAAGAGTTAACTCCTTCAGAACTCTGCTGGGATGTAACGGTTAATGTGATGGGTTGATTGCTGGAGTGAAGAACTGAGGAGGATCTTTGACAGGTTTGCACAAATTAAATCTCCAGATGCATTTTGGTTGATTTTTGGTCTGCTTTTGTGGACTGGGTTTCCCTCCATCCATTTTCTATAACCCCTTTTCCCTTAGTGGGGTCAGGAGGTGCTGGTGCCTCTCCAGCCAACGTTCTGGATGAGAGGCGGGGTCACCTGGACAGGTCGCCAGTCTGTCACAGGGCAACACAGAGACAGGCAGGACAAACAACCATGCACACACACACTCACACCTAGGGAGAATTTAGAGACCAATTAACCTGACAGTCATGTTTTTGGACTGTGGGAGGAAGCCGGAGTACCCGGAGAGAACCCACCATGCACAAGGAGAACATGCAAACTCCATGCAGGAAGACCGGGGCTGGGAATCGAACCCAGAGCCTTCTTGCTGCAAGGCAACAGCTCTACCAGCTGCACCACTGGGCAGCCAGACTGGGATTAACTTTAATTTTAAGGTAAGCTCACGTCATGGAGAATCTACCACATTTCATCGTAATCAAATTCCATTTTCTATCACTTAGCTGCAGTTAATGGGTTTATGTCAGTTAAACTCCTCGTGTGTATTCATGGCAGCCATTAGCAATAGTTCCTGTGCTGTTAATCAGTTTCATGTGAACTGATGAAGCTCTCACTGCTCTGAATATTGCATTGCAGCAGACTCCACAGGATGGCAGGTAATTGGTTTCTTTTATTGCCAAATTTAGGTTTTAAATGTGATTCATATCCTTCACCCGTTGGGCTTTTTTTTTTTAAAGTTTGTGCGATTACTTTTTTTTTTTTTTAGCTCAATGGTATTATTAAATGCCTCTTATTCTCTGACCTGATCCATTCAAACCCGTTTTTACAAACTGACATTTATAACGGCAGAATTGAAGTCAAAACCTTTTTTTTACTCTTCCTCCCATAAATGATTAATTTACTCTGCTGTATAAAAGAGGAAGTCATTAAGAAGTTTTATTACCTTTCTCATTACTTTCCAGAATGCAGCTGCCATCTCTGGTCTACTGAGAAATATAATGTGCACCAGATAAGGTGAGATCTAAGGTTTGATGCTGCCTGTGGTGGGGAATCCTGAACACTGAGCACAGAGAGAAATCTGGATCCTCATGTAAAGATATCCAGATGTGATGTTCTCTTTTTTTCCTTCATTGTTCTTTTGTTCTCACCCAAACCACCGAAGTAATTCCAGGCTCATTTTCTTTCTCATTGAAGAAAACACACTAATCTAAAAGCAGAGGCGAGGGAATTAAGGTGAAAATAATTCAATGTTATCAAGCTGAAATATGCTTCACTACTTTCTTCATAGATCAGAATTTACATACACACGTATTAGTCTGGCTGCACAGTGGTGCAGTTGGTAGAGCTGTTGCCTTGCAGCAAGAAGGTTCTGGGTTCGATTCTCGGCCCAGGTCTTTCTGCACGGAGTTTGCATGTTCTCCCTGTGCATGCGTGGGTTCTCTCTGGGTACTCCGGCTTCCGCCACAGTACAAAAACGTGACTGTCAGGTTAATTGGCCTCTCTAAATTGTCCCTAGGTGTGAGTGTGTGTGTGTGCATGTTTGTTTGTCCTGTGTGTCTCTGTGTTGCCCTGCGACAGACTGGCGACCTGTCCAGGTGACCCCGCCTCTCGCCATGAACGTTAGCTGGAGACACCAGCACCACCCGACCCCACAAAGGGACAAGGGTGTAAGAAAATGGATGGATGGATGGACATATTAGTCTGCCATGGCTTTCAACAATTTTAGAAAACCCAAATGATTCACAACATATATTAGAGCTGCACCTTTAGAGTAAATATAAGCACTAAATGTCCATCCAGCCACCTGTTCAGGAAGTAGACGGGTCCCGTGTTTAAAATGTGCATCAGCTGCAGAACAAAGGCAAGAACACCTTACAATCATGCTGACTGAATCTGATAGTGTTATTGTCCGCAGTGAAATTATCCATCTAATTACACAGGATGAAATATATGATGGTGCATTGAAGTCATTTTAGATTAATTTAAGAAATTTTCTAGGAAAGTATATAAAGATCTGAGCTCCAAAAGTTCACAATTTGCGAGAAAAACAAATTCTGAGTTTCAACTTGACATAGGGTGAAATGTATGACAGCATATTAATCCCACAGAAGTTGAAAACTTTCAACAATTTAAACTCAGAACTGTCTTCCTGTTTTCTAGAATATTTTGGAGATTAATCTCAACCTTTCTGATTTTTTGGTGGAAATTTCCTCCACTTTTTTCTATCTCCAATGTCTCTAATATTCAGAAAGCAAAATATAAAATGCCATAACACAGTTTGCAAATGCACACAGGGAAAACGAGCTATGTCTGATGAAACTAAAAAGAAAATGTTTGATTGTAATAAGTTTAAAGAAAAAAGGGGTAAATGACACCATCCCAACAGTGATGTTGGGTGTTAGCGGCATAATTGTTTAGATGCTGTTCAATGCCATAAAAGACATTTTTGGCAATACTTGAACAATGATCCTCTCATGTCCATCCAATCTGACTGAGATGAAGCTATTTTGTCAAAAGGATCAATAAAAAATTATGTGAAAAGCTGTGAGAAACGAACCCCAAAAGAAGACGTAATTGCAGCAAAGTCCTGACCAGCAGAGGCTGAAAGCATGCTACTCTGCAGTTTTTAAATGTAATAAATGTGAAAATTATGAAATAATTTCCTCCCTTCTGTCATGGAAAGACTAATTATTGAGGCCTACAGTTGTTACATGATAAATCTGTTTAAAATCAGAAAACTACAAATCTGTTTTCAGCTGAAGCAACTAAAAAGTAACTTAAAAAATTTACTACTGGATGCAAATGAATCAGAAGCTGACAGAGTCGATTCTGTGAAAAATTAATGCAAAAAGCATCGTGCTTTTCTGAATAATGAACAGGGTTAAGATTCATCCCAAAGTGAATTAAGTTACATTTATTCATGTCTCTTACCTTATTCTCTTCCTGTTAGTAAACCCAAACCAGCTCAGTTTGTCCTCTTTATTGACAATCAGTTCATTGTAAATGTCAGAGTCAAAAAGTCCACAGCTACAAACGCACAATGTACAAACATGTTACTGTACACCGAACAACAGCAACACCCACACGGTATGTTACAGCCACACGGACACAAAAATGCACGTGTGCGCAAACTCCCACTATATTACAGAGTTATGATACATCAGAGAGGGACGGCCAGGAGACGAGCCTCAACAAAGAGAACAGTAACCGCAGGTAAACATAGAAAGGGAAATTACAATTAGTTAACCATTTTTTCTTTTTTTTTCCCCCAAGAGAAATTGTACTTTACAGACATAAGTATGGCAAGCAAGAAGGACAAAAATATTTCAGCATGAGAAAATTTTGAAATAGAACAAATTGAAATGTGCAAGAATTCAACTTAAATTTATAAAACATTTTAAAACGTAAACAGCAAAGTAATTCAATATTTTGTTAATTTTTTATTGTGTTCACAGTTTAGAAAACATAGTTCATATCAGTATTTATTTTTACAGATTTTTGCAGAGTTTTAGGATATTTTAATGCTCTGCAGTCGTGCTTTGTGAAGCTGTACTAAAACTTAGATGTTATTATTTTTATCATGTTGAGATTGTGCCATGAAGTACGAATTAGTTATAAAGAATACTTTTAGATTTATTGGATGAATAAACATGCTGACATTTTAATTTGTTTTAAGCAAAAGAAAACACTAAAAGAACGTGTTAAAAACCTCATGAGGACAAAATAGGAATTACTGACCTTCTTGTATAAATCAAATTAAATTTTATTTTTTAGCTCTGTAAAAAGAAGTTGGGGTAAAAACTCAGTGAGGAAAAATACTTTCTTTTGGTGAGGATAGTCTTAAAATCCATAAAATTAACATTTTTGTTTGTGCTGTGCATGAGGAAGTTTACTCTGATGAATGTAGACAGGAAACACACCAGGAGGAAAAGCAGATATTCCAGTTTTGACATAAACACTTAAAATCAAAAACAAAACCGAAATACTGCAGGGGTTTCTGATAAAACAACAAAACAAATGTGCCAGTGTACCTCAGGAGATATGAGCACAAAATGTTTTTTTTCTTTTAGAGAACTTTTTTTTTCTTTATAGAAGATTGCATCTAAAACAGAACGACTTCTGTTCCTTCAAACTGTTCAAAGCAGGCTGTGGAGATGTGGACTGGAAGCAGAGTAAGCTACTCAGAGAGACGGCAGGCATTAGGAGAAGAAGGTGGATGGGAAAGCAGACAGAAAGACAAAAAAAGAAAGAGTAATCTCTCCACACCCAGCCTCATTTTTATTCAAACGACTCGGGCTGCGACGCTCTTCTCCTTCCCTCCCTCCTCTTTCAATCTCTCCTCATCCTTGTCTCTTCTATTCCGTTTTTCCAATTTTTTTCTCACAGCCTTCTTTCAGTTCTAGTCTCACTTAAGTAGCTGAAACAACAACCAGAACAGTCTGATAAGCTAAATGCTTCAAGTAGGAAGTTAAATCCATCCATAAGTATTTAGAGCAGACTGTTTTGTAGCTTTTTTATTTTTGGATTTGAGCTGTTGTTCCTTTTGGGGTTTTATCTAAAATATCTGCAGAAAATGTCAGGTTTAGCTGTCAGTCCATCTGAGTCATGCAGGGAGGCTTTTTGTCTGCAGCTGCCATTCAGAAAGGAAGTGAGACAAACATTTTTCCTCTCGGTCTCCGCTGACAGTAATCCCAGTGTACAAGGATGAATTGCAGTTGCATAAAATGTTGACATTTTACAAAGGAAAGGAGTTGTGGGCCTGCAAAAGATATCCATAGTAACTGCTTAGTTCCTGCCCATACTTAGAGAGTTGCAAGTTCAGCAAAAGCTCCGTAGCCGGAGAGCCGTTACATAATTACATCCTATATCACAAGCAGAGAATCTCATCTTTTGCTTTCATCTTAAAACAATAGAAGCGCTCTAAATTCACGTCTCTGCACATTTTTATGAGACATTTCTCATTTTTTCTCCCCCTACAAACACAAACACACATGAGTGGTGTGATTTACATTCCTGCCAATGCTTCAGCGTTATTCCAGGTGGCAGTAACACGCCACAGAGCACAGCAGTGAAACAGCAAGGGGAGAGAGCACTGCTGGGAAATTAAAGCATCCAATCGCCTGCACATACTCAAAGCAGTCACTATGCAAAGCGTTTATTACTCCACTATTATACTCAGAAGTACTTCATCATCTACTTTTATCAGGAGTAGCGTCCACAAAGCACCGGCCACACAGTTTACCGCCTCAGAACGTTGCTCGTGTGTTTCGTCTTTAATATTCTCCTCCAGCTGATCTCATATGCAAAGTGTGTCATGCAGCGGCAGTTGAGTCAAACATACAGCTTTGTAATATTGAACTAAAGTGATGCAGCAGATGGTTTTTTACAAGGAGCCATCTGGGAAGTCGGTGCTTGAAAGTGTTAGGAAATCGGTTCACAATTTAAAAAAAATACTTGCCAAGTGACGGAATGTGTTTTGATTCTATTAGGAGGAAAGTTCAACTTATCTGATTAGCAAGAAGTGAGCAGAATTATGAATAAGAAATCTTTCTTAAGACAATGACTTCAAACTAAGTTTAGATGTTTGTGTTTTTTAGTAGCGGTTTTGAGACTCTTTCATGAGCGAGCAACTTTGTCGACATGTTAAGCCCATCTTGTGCCCCATGTTTGTTCTTTGAAAAGATGCAAACATCCAGCATGTTTCTCTGGTGCTATTAAGGAGTTTTGGTAAGTCGTTTTCTCAAAAAGAAACAAGCGCTCCCCTGGGCTTATAAGGGTAAAAATCACATCACACATAAAATAAAAAACAACCAACAGAAATAAAAACACCAAATATTACAAAAAAAACAATTATAGTCTTCCAAAATATCTTTTCAGGATCACTTATGTCAGTGAAGGAAGTTCATTTGCATTTCTAATCATATATTTAATTCCTTATTTTCTCCTGTGCTGCTCAACAAAAGTGTATTATCCCATTGAGTTTCATGGATACCAGTAGATGCTTTTCCTTCTGTCTGTCTGCAGCAGAAATGGGTTGTAAAGTGTGAAGTCGACCATCAGTGGTTGAACACTTTAAGACATTTCTCAATCGGTTTAGGTCATTTCTTTCTACAGTGCAAAGCCTAAACCAGTCAAGGTGACTGCATCACTTTGCTGCTACTTGTAAAATGTTAGCATTTAGAAAGCTCCGTATTTGATTTTGTCACACCAACAACCTGCCTGAAGGTGCAAATTCAGCTTCAAATCCCTTTGCTTTGGACACAAACTGACTGAGGTTTGAAGGATGAATCCAAACAAAAGGCCAAATCTTTGCAGGTCAAAAATAAAGTTAAGTTTTAAACATTGACCTCTGCTTAAGAATACTGCAGTAGGTATAAAGGTTAAGAGGGCAAGAGGAAAACTAAACACAGACTTCATGATCCAGTTCTCAAGGGTCCAAGATAAAGAAAATAGCACCTTTTTATGACTAACATAAAATGATAATTTTCAATGTTGTTTAAAAACCAACTTCAAAGGTTTTGTTGACTTGTCTTTGTCATCCAGCTCAATGCATGCTGGGATTTTAGGTCAATATTTACTTATTAGTCCCTGATATTAAACTCTCTTTGGTTGGTTCTGAGCTTCTGAATATATGTATATATTTTGAAGCATAAACTGAGTTGTTCTTGTAATTTCTTCATTGCTCTATGAGAAAAACTCTTGACCCTATGAAATGATTTACAGCATATTTACCTTTAGACATTTTTTTTAAATAAGACAAAAATAACCTCAATATTTCCTTTTAGTGGAAATACAGAAAACCTTCTCAAATGTGTATTTCAGCCTTGAATAGATACAGCAGGTACCCAGACATTCAGCAGCAGTTTCAGCTCTGCGTCTCGTTTACATCCAAACTAATCTCTTACTTTTACTGAGATCAGTTAATGGATTTATCTTGCAAGAACGTCTCAGGAACAGGACCGTTTTGCAGGAAGTGATCTCTTGCTGAATAAAATAACGCAGTTTAGGTTCAGTGTCTTCCACAAGTGTTACGTTTGTATGTGAAAACCCTGGAAATATATTTCTCCTGTTTTGCAGAATCATAATCTCACTCCTAAAAATGATAAAATTCACAACAGATGTTTTGAGTACCCTATTTTCCGCACTACAAGACGCATCTAAAAACCTTCAATTTTCTAAAAAGCTGACAGTGCGCCTTATAATACGGTGCTCCTTCTATCTGGACCGATATTGAGCCACAACAGGTCTCGCAACTACGGTAAGCAGCCGTCGACTTTATTTTCCCCCGTAGAAGAAGAAGCGCGCGGTGCATGCTGGGAATTATGACTGCGCAAAGCATGCCGTTTCATTTCCATTTGTGTGTTTGTGTAAAGACCCCAGAATGGTTCCTATTAAGAGAGACCAGACGAACATGGGAATAAAACAGCTGTTTATTCATTTTGGAGTTGTCAGAACGCTGGTTTGTAATTATTAATAAAGTTTGACTGACCTATCTGACGGTTCTGTTGACGATCCCTTTAGCGCAGCGCCATCTAATGGATGCATAACGTAACCCCAGCCTCTACTGTAGCGGCTATTCTATGCGCCTTACAATGCGGTTCACCTTATATATGAAAAACATTTTAAAGTATGCCATTCATTGAAGGTACGCCTTATAGTGCGGAAAATACGGTATATCTACTCTGTTTGGACAAAAATCCTATGCATAAATATTTTGTTTTTGTATCTGATAGAGCTACTGTTAAATGTAAAGGTTTGTACAGGATAGAAAGAGATTTTTTTCTATTGCTAATTTTCTCTTGAGCTCACTCAGCAGGTGGAAGAAGAGGACTGATCTCTACCACACTTTACATTTCTACATATTCATTTAACCTGACTTGAGTTTTTTTTGCCTTTAAGCTCGGCTTTAGTCTAACCTGAGAAAACTAAACCGTTGCAGTTAGATTTCAGTAGCATCTTTCTGTTTGTGATGGTAGGATAGAAAAGTGTGCTGGGGAATTATCCTGGCATTCTTTCAGAATGAGCGATGAGCATCCAAATAGATACAACTAAATCTGTAGAGATTAACCATCCTCAGGCTGCAGAGCCTCTTTGTTTGTCACAATCCCAGTCGCTTTAAACTTTTTGATTATTACTGCCTGCAGATGTTTTGTTGTGGACATTTTCTGATTTATTTCAATCAACTCATGCCTGTTTTACTCAAATGACATGTTGATGAAGTGACAGGAAATCTTATATTAGAAATAAAATGTTTCTAGATACAGTGACCAATGAAAATGACTGATTTACATTTAACATGTTTTGAGAAATTGTTAGGTATAATCTAAATGCCAGACTTTTTCAAACTTAACTATTCTTAAAATAAAGGTAGGATTTTCTAACATTTCACATTGTGTTATTTATAGCTGCTGCAATCAAAATCTGAATTTATCTTTATTTATTTGTAACATGTGGAGGGCACCAAGTCAAAGTAAAAGTTCATATTGACATGCTAACCAGTCAAATTTCCTGTAAAGCACATATCTAAAAGTGAGATAAAAATGACGTAGGAAGAGGTTTCAAAGTGCCTAGAAACACGTTTTATACAGCTTTCATTTCTTGTGCTTGACATTTTTAGGCAGCATTCAGTATGAGCTTTTAGGCACACTACTTGTCTCATTCTTTATTAAACCCCCCAGCTATCGCTGAGCCTGTTTTTCCAGAGGCATCTATTTACAACAAATTATTCCTCTGCACCGCTGACGTGCTCCCAGTTGATCTCAATACTTCCTGATAAAATGTTCAATAAGCTGCCGTTGCCAGGCAACAAACGCAATTGCGGTTGCGCCATGAGGACTGAGTTTGAGTGAGAAAAAAAAAAGTGTAAACTGAACATTTTTGGAGGTTCTGACATTCCAATGTCACAATGTTCAGAAACAAAGAGACCAAAGCAACAGGGAGCAGAGCTGAGAGACAAACACAGGCAGAGTTTGGAGTAGTGAAAGCAAACAGTGTCACTTCCTGTCGCTGTGAATCGCGGCTCTCAGCCGATGACAAATACGATCCTAACACCCAATCAGAGCAGCCGATGGGTAATCCTTGAGATGCTGGAGGTTTGGGTTGGAGACTGCAGTTGTTTCACAGCTGGTAATCCACTCCGTGCTGAGATAAAAGCGCTTCTTCTCCACAATAAGATCAGGCCTCGTTCACAAGAGAATCAAACATCTCATTAACGACTGAAACAGGACAAACAATCAGCAAATGTACCGGCTGGCGCAGAGTTCCTGCATAATCTTCACTGTAACAAATCAATTTTGTGGATGTTAAAAAGGTTTCTGTCCGCAGATGAGAACACAAACGGGTCGCTTGACCCCATTTGATCTACAAACTACTCCAACAGTTTTAATCAGAGACGTCAATGAGGAACAAACTCTGATAACAAAGATATGTTAACGCAAAAGTAAAGGATGCAGGAAGTGTAGCCAGGCTGCCTGCTGCAGGAGGAAGATTGCCATCTGGATGCCAGCCAGGCACTTTAGACAGAACTGAGGTTCGTCATGGACAGAACATGAATGCAGGATGTTTAGTTGGTTCATGCAGTGCATTAACACTGGACTGGCGTTCAGATTTAGGATCTGCAGCCCAAACATGGGAACACAAAGCCTCTTCTGAGATACGGTGGATGGCGGTTATTGTCTCACTTCACACAGCCGGTCTCTTAAGCTGCTTTCTTCCTCCACACCTCAGCATGTAGCAGGTATTGATTTACTTTGTAGGTGGGAAATCAATGCCTGAGCTTATGCAGGTGCATAACAACGAATTAGAATATTATAAACAAGTCGATGCCTTAATTCAGAAGGCATGTATTAACTGTTCATTTCATGCAGTGATATGTTTCAAGCATCTTAAGTTAATTTTAATAATTATGACCAATAACTGTAAATCCAATATTCAATTTCTCTGAAAATGTAAATTATCTGTAAAGTCAATAAAAAAAAATAAGTAAAAAAAGATTTTTAATTTGGAAAAGCAATGGTCTGGCCATGAAATTTATATAAATCATAAATTCGATATGAAAAGGTCATATTCCAGTGTAAAAATGGAAAGTTGAGTGAAAGGAAAAAAACAGCTATGAGCTTGAGCCCATATAAGAATTTACAGCAATGTTCAGATAAAAGTGATTTTTGTATTTAATTACTAATTTGGGTGACAAAATGTGTCTTTGTCCTGGAGCAGTCAGTGATGATTTTGGAGCCATGTCGTCGGCTCATGTTGGTCCAGCATTTTATCTTTAAAATGTTGGACCAATCAAGCAGGAAACATCATGTTTGACCAGCTTTCCAGAGCTGCTAATGTTATTTTCTAGCTAACATTAGTACCTGCACATTCTACCAAAACCTGCTTTAGTCTGCGTGTCCACTGTGCTACATTCACCACATTTCATTTCTGCACTGAAAGTCGGTTTCTACAGGTTCTGTATGATATCGTACAAAATATTGTTCAGAGAAACTATGTCTTAGGCTTCATTTGCTGTTAGCCACAATCATTCAAATTTACATAACAAAATATCAGATTACTTTGTGTTTAATGCAAGTATCATATGTTCAGGTCATTCTTAAAATTGATCAAACTAAAAACTTTTCCATAATATATTGATTTGTTCCTTTATATATGTTGTCATATTTACCTTCCCTCTCGGGTCGATGATACGACCCAAAAACATCCATTATTTTATGTGGGAAATGTTCATCTCCAATCAACAGCACTTTAGAGTTTACTCTAGTGATGAATAAACAGGAAAGTAAATCACTACAAGATCACAAATATTCCAGTAACATTGCAAAACAGCAAAGGCTTAAGTAAACGAACAACGAGGGAAGAAATTCCCAAATAACGATATTTACTAACTCTTCAATGTGAAGATTGATTCAAAAAGGTCCCATTTAAACAGTAGAGATTCAAATGGTTGTAGTTTTCACAAACACAATGAAATAAATACTCACAACACAACATGCTGGAAACAAGAAGGCCTGACGTCGCTCTCGCATCCAGAAACATTTTCTGACAGGGTTTTGGTCCAGTTTGGCCATTCACACAAAAGTCTCCTCTGCTATTTTCTTTTTACAGTACAGTCCTGGTCTGATTCATCCTCAAATAAAAAAAAACACACCCTGTCTTCCTTAAATGATTGAGTTTGATGAAAATGGCTTGTGGAGCGAAGGGCTTGAAGTCAAAGTTGTCCTGCAAGCAGAGTTTGGGGGTTTTTCTTCTTTCCTTTCAGGCGATAACCTCCAGGTCAGACAAGTCGTTTTCTTTTTCCACAGTGTTGCTCACTGCTGTTCTCAGTCTGTTCAACAAATAAAACCTGTACAGAACATTTCCAGAGGGGGGATTCCAACTTTAGAGGCTAAATACCATAAGAAACATCTCCACTGATTGCAAGATCTACAATGGAGTCTTTAAAATGGGTTTTCAATGATTGTGAAGGAAGATAACAGATCTTCATAATAAGTAAACTTGTGAGAAAGAAGCCTGTTCACTCACAGACTCAACAATGGTCAAATATACCAAAGTGTTTCTTCCCTCATGGCTACACAGATTCAGTGGGGGACTGGTCATCAGTGTGGTGCCTCATCGACTGAACGCTGGTCAGTATTTTTCTCTGGTGTCCTGCAAGAGACACTCCAATCCTCTCCAGATCCCTGTGGAGACAGAAACAATCATACCAGCATCCGTGGTCGTTTATCACAACTCCTGGTGGCTCTGGAGGTGAAAACACTAGCACACTGAAGCAAGGCTTTGCAAAAGTAAACACTTAAACTAATCAAACCTGCAATGGACAATCCTACAAAGAGCTGCACAATATACCACAAATACATCATCATCGTCATATTATCAGAATCAGATAATTGTCATTGTGCACGAAAGAAAGCACAGGGAAAATAGCCACTCTCAAAGGCACATCAAATAATTGACAAAATAGTAATAAACATGTAAGTCTGAATAAATGGAAAAATATAGTAGAAACATAGAAAAAACTGGGATGTTCAGGAAAACCATACATAAATAAATGATGATCAGGTTTCAGATGAATTCGTACACAGAGCAACAGCAGCTTTTGGGTAGAAGCTGGTTTTTAGTCTGTTTGTTCAAACTGCAAAGGCGGTTTGGTCTACATGATGGAGGCTCCTAAATATTGACAATATCAATACTAAGTCAGTATAAGTATCATAGTGTGATCAATGATTAGTTTCAGGTTCCCTCTTGAAATCTTTGTTTTGTTTTGTTTTTTACTCCACCTCAAAAAAAGGTAGGTTTTGATCTCTAATTTATTTAGGAAAAAATTCAATATGATTATATGTTTTGTTGATTCCTATAAACTCCTCAAATTATGTCTGAGGTTTTAAAAAAATAATTCAAAGACAAAAGAACAAAAACACACAAAGGTCAGAGGTTTTATGATCCAAAACGTTTTGGAATCAGTATCAATATCGGCGATATTGTCTTTACTTTTAGATCAATACCAAAATACACAGTATTGCACACATCAAAGGCAATAAATGTTTAATATATTCCAGTTGTTATGGGTTTGCACACTAATGTCATATTTAATCAGCTTGATGATAAATACTGGACACAAAATGCTAATAGTGACGGAGTGATGGAAGCACAGATGAGCAAAAAAATAAGATGAGCCGCAAACATCACCACTGATATCGCTATATTTAGGGAAGCAAAACACTAAAATTGGTATTAGTCGATCTGAGCCACCTTTTAACATATGGAATCAGTCTGAAAAATACAACTGGGGTGTTATTAACAACTGAATTTCATTTCCATCTTGTTTCCATTTGCTTCTGGAGGGTTGGAGAGGATGTTGGTCATGTGGCAGTGATTGTGATGCGGTGAAAGATTGTGGGGAGTTTAACTGAAGCAAAGCAGCGATGAAGTCAGCAGTTTGGCCATTATTTTTCAAGGTGTCTAAAGGGTAATATATGTAATCAATTATCACATTTTCATGTCGGTACACCCCTAATATTTACCCATATTATTGCCATTGCGAGATTTGATCATTTTGTGCAGCTCAAACCTGATACACAACTTACTTTACAAAAACAAATACATATAAAATGTCTATTTTTTGCATCAGGATCCTATTAGATGTGGTTGTATATTAATAATACACATATTATTAATGACTTGAGAATGTTTTTTAAATAATCTCTTGGATCAGAATGTGCTCAAATACCAAGTTTAATGTTACTGAACTAATGCTAAAAAAGCCAAAAGTGAACGCATGGCCACACATCCCATGTATATTGTCATCCCCATTTCTTTATATTACCTATAAAAATGTAACATGAGGAGCACTTTTAACATCTAATTAAATATACATGCAGTGCTGAATTTATGATGCAAAGAGAACAAATTAAAAACCCAAGAAATGTGAGTTCAGGCGGGTCGCCCGTCCATTTTTCCTCTGAGGAAGTTGCTCATTCTGCATGAAATGTGAAACGGAGTTCACTGGCTCATATACCTGCGCAGTGCTTTCTTCACACCCGTACACTTTAACATATATTTAATTAGTCCCTTTGGGTAAATTTCCTCTCTGTATTCAGAATACTTCAGGTTCAGAGGTCATCAGTGCAGAGGTAAGTCAGACATCGGTGTCTTCTTTAAAATAACAGCATCACTTATTGACTTTAGACAACTGGAAAGTTGCAACGTGACGCATATTGCAACTATTTAACATACTTATACAATTTAAAGGCGCATGCAATGAGAATGACAGAAGAGAAGTGGAAACCAGACATACTCAGCTGTGATTTGTGTGACCAGGGGCAAAGATGTGAACCCCGACCCGATGAAGGAGTCTCTATACTGGGTCATCTTCAGAGCCGCCAGCCAGTCCTCCACCGAGCTCACCCGGCTCAGATCCGGAGCTCCCCGGTCCAACAAAGGATGATGGGAAGGACTGCAGGGAGCAGATATAAGGAACCGCAGGGATGATTAGAATCTCAACTGCATCACAAACAGAGAGTGTTTGGGTATGGAAACGAGTTAATATCTCTGTTTACCCAGGAGCCATGTTGCTGGTGCCGGCTTTGAGAGACGCAGGGTTGCGGATCATTTTGTCCAACATGCTGACGATGTCGGAGAACTTTGGCCTTGCGTTTCTGTCTTTCTGCCAGCAATCCAGCATCAGCTGGTGCAGCACAACCGGGCAGTCCATGGGAGCTGGCAGTCTGAAGTCCTGCTCTATGGCGTTTATTACCTGGAACACAGCAGGCGGATTTACACAATAAGGCTGGAGAAAGAGGCAAACGTGTCCAAACAGGAAGTCACAATCAATGTGCTCTTGATCCTGACTCATCAGAGCGGACGGCCTCAAATTCACTGATCAATGTTTGAACACATAATCTTGACAATTTCAGACTCATTTTTATTATTTGGCATGCCCGTATTGTAATTTACTGTATTTTTATTCTTCCGTGTTTTATCTGTGGTTTTATGAAAACTGTAAAAAAAAACTTTGGTGCTTCTTTATCTGTAAAAAGCTTTATAAATAAATTGGCAATATTTGGGTATTTTTCTGTGGAACATAACTCAGATTTCTTCATGGAAAATTTGTCTATTTAGGGATTAAAATAAAAATGCATCCAGGGGAGCTATAAAAAAAATACCTAATATTTTAGAACTGGTATTTGCAAAGCAGCCAACCCAGAAGTGGCATTCAGTTTTCTTGCTGCTGATTGGCTGCAAACCTCCATAGTGGAATTAAGGAAGACTGTGTCAAATTGGTTCCCGCTGTTTGTATTAATACACATTAAGGCCTTTATGCTGTTTAATTTATTAGGTATTTATATCAGAGGTCTCATGTATTCACAGTTTTTATTGTTAATGATAATTCTCAGTCATCTATCTCCGAGAAAAGCCCAATTACATCGTAATCTTGTGACATTTTCTTGGTTAATCTGGTGATATAGTCAAAGTAAATACTTCTAGGGTCAATTTTGATGTCGACAATGTTGTCAAACTCATTATCCACAATCTTCTTTTTCCAGAAATCAATGGCATACAACACAGATATAAGCATTATATATCAAAATGGATAAGATAAAGTACATGAAATATCACAGATAAATATGCAATGATACAAGAGAGCATCTGAGAATATTGTGAATTTTCTCAGAAAAAGAAATAAAGAAGTCAGAAAATAGATAAATAAAACAAATAAAATCCAACGTTGGTTTGTTTCAATATATTCAAATATTAAATGAATGTTAATTAATATGTAACTGAACAACAGTTGTGTTGCTTCTGATATAAAAATCTGCTGCAGTGATAAAGTAGCTGCTCCTTTTTATTATTTTCTATACATCTGCTACTTTCCAGGTGGTAATGAATAAAACTATGAAAATAATGGCACCACAAGACCTGGACCAACACTGTTCCTACACTAAAATCTTAAAAGAGAAAAAGAAATATGCTAAATGCAATGGCTCCATTTCAACAAAATCAAACTTACAAGCTTTGGGCTTGAGACTGGAGATACTTCCACCAGTCCCTCCCTCCTCTCAGCTTTGTTACAAATCTGCATTTATATAATAACTGAACTTAAAAAAAAAAACGCTCAGTACTAAATGTTTCATCCTACATCTTCAGTGTCGTTCTGAGGTTCAAAGAGACAAGCAGCATGGTGCCGTCATAAAAGCTCAGGAGAGAAAAACTGCTTCTTGTGAAAGTCATTTCCCTTTAGCATTTCTGTGATCACTTCTCTTAGCCTGCACTACTGAACAAACACCCACATGTAGCAAGCGCCAAAACAAAATACAGTATTTAAAGGGGCGTCATAATTTTAGAGGACATAACAACAAAGAGACAAACTTTACAGCTTGGGTTTTGTGTTAAATAACTGGAGGAATTGGCTGTTTTTGCGCGGATGTGTTCACCAACTACAAACAATCCAAAGTCATGTTGCTAGGTTTAAGATATAAACTGATTAAAAAGTAGAGAAATAGAAGCGGTAGAAATGTAGCAGTCAAGAATGAGGCGTCCCATCATGGTGGCCTGGATGTGGTGATGAGTACAGCCTGGGAGGAGTTCAATGTTTTAGTTAGCTTTCTGTAAAACAGTTCAGGATTTTCATCTGGGCGGTCCCACATTTTATCCTGAAATTTATCAGTAAACAGTAGTAACACATTAGAAATATCAAAGTATAAATTACCATCTGAAATCACTGCATGCCAGGAACATGACATGATTTAAATGATTCACAAAAACAATTAAGGTTATGGATGTAATGCTTGTCAACTCTACTGAAATGTAATGGCTTAAAATACACCATTTTATGAGTTAATTACTTGTACAGATGTCAGATATTTCTGGCAGTTTTCTCACACACCAATTATTACCATCTGTCTTGTCTATTCTGATGCTTTTCTACATGAACATGAACATAATTGCACAATTTTGCCTCCAGACAAACCAGCATTTTGTTTAAAGTTTGATTAATAAAATACCAAATTATAAGGGAACTGATAGCTTTCAGAGCCAAACACCACCAGTAGACTTAGTGAACTGTAAACGTGGGAAACTGGCTGTAGACAGAGTTTTAATGACAAACAGATCTGATAACACTCAATAATCTGATTTCATTTTTTAAAAGTACACACCGAGTCAGTGGATCAAATTTTTGTTATTTAGTAGTAAAACTAAACTTTTGATTTACATGTATGCAAAGGATGTTGAACATCTTATCAGAATACTTGAGTGTAATCAAAGTTTTATCATTCATAGTGATGTAACTAAGATGTAAAACAATAAAAAGGGTGAAATTGTTGACAGTACTTCAAACGTTTTCGTGATGTCTGCACCGATTACAGTTCCACTATAAAATGTAGTTTAAGTCATTTATTACATATTAGCCCCATAGCTTATGAACTTAAAATTGAAGCTAATTGCTTACTTGTAAATCTTTATAGTCACTTAGTTTGCAATGCATCACTGCAAAATAAAAACATTTATATTTTTATGATTATTTAGTCTTTTTTTGGTTTAACATTCCTAACAGCTGCAGGTTGTTTTCATCTATTCCAACCATTTTCCATGTTTCCCCCTGAATCTACTGTTTATTTATTGATGATGCTTTTCTTCTTTCCTTCCTGTCATCCTGCCAAAACGCTCCAGCCTGCTGCCTTGTTCCCCGTCTACCTCAGTTCATGACCTCTGCCACTTTTTAGACTTTTGCTTGTCAGCTGTTTTCCACAGCAGACTTCTCAGACTCTTGTGCTTTGACTGACCTTGTAAACCGTTTAGCTGCTTCGGTCACACCTGCGACCGACGCCTCACCACTTCCATCATCAGCCCACTTTGAAATCTGGTGCTTACTCCATAAAATCGCAAAACGGAAACATAAGAGTCGCTTAACTTTCCTGGCTTTTGGCAAATTAAATGTAACAAGTAAGCATGGTGTGTTTGTGAGCTATAAGAAATCGTCTTGCTGGGGATTTGACTGCTTCCAAGGTGAACTCCAGTTGACCCTGACACACTTCTTAGGCTTTGTAATGCATAAATTCACTCTAAGCACCCATGCCAATCAAAATAGCAGCAAGTGTAGTAAAACATCACAGGTCTCTTTCATGATTAATTCATGTCGAACACTGCACCTGCAGTGGCTCTGCTGACAATTTCGCTCCTCTGTGTTCTTTGAAATCATGTGTGTGCATGTGCGTGTGTACGTTCCTTTACACATGTCGGTGGGTGCATGTGTGTGTGTGTGTGTGGTTCTGCTGAAAGCGAGTCTGAATGTGTGATAAGTGTGAGCTCAGGGTGTCAGCTCCATGCATAGTTAATGCCCCTGCAGACCCTCGTTAGCTGCACTGGAAACACACACTCCTTCCCCATCATTATACACAGACTCTTCCATTATAAATCCGTCTCTGTCATTACACTGAATTTCTCTCATTACGGCTCTGGAGAAGCTGCAACTCGGGGAAGAGCAGAGGAGGCGCGACGGGAGGAGGAGAACGGAAAAGCCAAGGAGGAGTTAAGAGCCTGAGGAAAGTGAGTGAGGAGAGACAGAGGAATCACAGGAAGTCGACTTTATTTAAGACATTTTTACAAGAAGTTTTGTCCTGCTGTTTACATTGCAGATAAACTCTTTCACAGAAAGAACTCAGGCTCAAGTTTTACTACGCAAAAGCTTTGATTTAATCTCATGTTTTGTTTTTGTGCCTTCAGATATTGAGTTCAGTAGATTAACAAGCACTCTCAGAAAAGTGAGACAAAAGTATCTAAAAAGCATCTTAACTTTTGACACTTAAAGAAATGTTAATAAATACAACTTTAAATAGGTTTCCTTTCAAATGTATTGAAAGTGTTCATTTAGTCACTTAAGAATCTGAACCCTCTGTATATTTCAGATTGTCTTGTGATAAAGAAAAAAAAATAGAGAACAGTGAAAGGAAATAAATGCAATAAAAGTTTGAATCTGAAAAGGTTGGAGTAGAAATTAGAGCCACTAAGTCAAAATGTTCCCTACAGTTTCAGCTGCGGCTGAAACTGTAGGGAAAAAACTGTAACCGTCTTTCTAAAAAATATCTAGAGACTAATTTGCCTCAGTCAAATTCTAGAAGGAACATCTTAAGAGTTTTTTTTCCCCCAACAATAGTTGTTCCATCAACAGATTTTCCCAACTGAAGCGCTGATCTCTGCTGCTCCAGTGGAGTTACTACTGGACTCTTGGCCAGCTGTTTTCAGTAAACACGTCCATCCATCCATTCATCCATTTTCTATACACCCTTGTCCCTTAGTGGGGTCAGGAGGTGCTGGTGCCTCTCCAGCTAACGTTCCGGGCGAGAGGCGGGGTCACCCTGGACAGGTCGACAGTCTGTCGCAGGGCAACACAGAGACAGACAGGACAAACAACATTCACACACACACTCACACCTAGGGAGAATTTGGAAAGACCAATTAACCTGACAGTCATGTTTTTGGACTGTGGGAGGAAGCCGGAGTACCCAGAGAGAACGCACGCATGCACAGGGAGAACATGCAAACTCCATGCAGAAAGACCTGGGCCGGGAATCGAACCCAGAACCTTCTTGCTGCAAGGCAACAGCTCTACCAACTGCACCACTGGGCAGCCCGAGACATTATCCATTCTGATTAATTCCTACAAAAAACTGCTACTTAAACTGTTAAATAAATAAGTTTGCATCTGATGCATAAGTTCCTGTATATTTATTTATTCAGCCAAAATGTGTTTGAATTAAAAGCCGCTAACGCCAGAGAACACAGACAGTCGGCGCTATGAGACATCCAGACGAGGTGAAAGGGGAAAACAATGTGTCACTGTTGCCATGCCAACGTGCTTTTAATAAAGAAAGTTTTTCTCAATTTGTGATATTGCCTTTTAGTTCATCATTCAGCATTCAGAGTGGGGGGTGAGGCATTAAGAAAATACATTTACTATAGAGGACACAAAAGTCACATTTCCTTTAAAATGCAGCGACTGTGAAGAGTGACAAAGAGAGGAGCTGAACATTTCTGAATGGGGACCTAAATGAAAGAAGTATGAGGAATAAACAGATTATGAGAAGAGTACGAAGTGCAATGGGGCCAACGCTTAAGACATTCTGAAGATTACTGCATCTGGAGCTTCACTTGTGTCAAATATTGATAAAATGAGATAAATTGTGATTATTCAATCGCAAAGACTCTTGTTTATTAGACTAAGTTTAATCACATGCTGCTACCAGTTTATATAGAGTCATATTAACAAATTAGAATAAAAATGAAAACTTGATTTTTCTCAGTAACTATTAACTGAGTGAAACATTATTTACACACACAGATGATTTTAGGCCTTTTCTTCTGTTAATTTTAATTATTTTCAATTTTCAGTCGATGAAAAACTACGGAGCCGCTGAGGGGACATGGAGAAAAAAAAAAAGAAATCCCGACTTATTTTCTCGAGATCCCGTGAAATGAAAAGAAAAAAGTCGGGATCTCAGGAAAATAAGTCGGGATTTCTTTTTTTTTCTCTCCATGTCCGCTTAGGGGCTCCGTTAAAAACAACCTTCAAGATTAGAATATTTAATCAGACCCCTAAAAATTTTCAATACAGAAATAAGTATGTCTAAAACCTGCGTAAGGGTTGTTGTTATTTTAAAAAAAGGTCATTTTAATCTGACAAAAAATGTTCTAATTTAATGAAAAAGACTGCATATCTACATATTTGTCAAACTTTTACAAACTGCATAAAGTTTCATGAAGCCAGATTTGGGATTTAGAGCCTTGCTACTTTGAAGCAGGCTTTACTGCCAAAACAAACTATAATCTCAGTTTGACATAATATCCTCAGAAAAAAATCCCCCAAAAATGAAAATGCCTGTGATCCAATCTTTTAGAACTTCTCGTTCTGAACTCCATTTTCTTTTAGTTCCAAGAGCAAAATGGGGAACTCAGGGAAAGCTGGGGAGTAGTTCCTTCTTCTAAATTACAGCTGACAGAAAAACAGCAGAGAAATGGGAATGTCCTCTTTTATAAACCTGGTGATTATTTCCAGCCTAAATCACAACAGGACCAATGTAATCTCAGAGAACTTAATAGAATCAATGCGATGCAAATAAAAAAAAAATAAGGGTAAAGAAATGCGGCAGCAAATTGATCAAACTGTGAAGGTAATTGGACTAAAGCTGTCACTACAATAAAGTATCGCCTGCAGTAAACATCTGCTTGGAAGCACAATCCTGATACCTTTGGACTAATGCTCAGGGAAGAAAAACACATGTGACACCTGAATTGATGTCCTCATTTTCCGCATGTTTTCCTCAGACGTGCCGACTCCCTGCTGGGAGAGACGGCAAGGAAAAACAAACAAGCACAGCCTCCGAAAACACCAAACAGCCGCAGACATCAGAGCAGCAGCCAGACAGACGGGTAACCAGGTGCTGACTTACATCTTGGTTGCTCATGTCCCAGTAAGGTCTCTCTCCGTACGACATCACCTCCCAGGTGACGATCCCGTAACTCCACACGTCTGAAGCAGAAGTGAATTTCCTGTAGGCGATCGCCTCTGGAGCCGTCCACCGCACTGGGATTTTACCCCCCTGAGGGGAAAAAGAACAAAAAAAACAAAGACAAAAGGCAGAGATAATAGATGAAAAAGAAGGCTGCATTGAGGGAATTTGTCATACTTAGGAATTCAGCATAAGTAGAACAAAGTATAGAAAAAGGTCACAGAAAGGGCATCAGAATAATGTGCAAGACATGGAAGTGTAAAAAAAGAAAGAAACTGCATATTTATTGTATTAGAAAAGCAAACTACATTCATTTTCCTATTTTTTAGAAGTAATTTAGTCAAGAAAAAGCACAGCAAACTCAACAAATGTGAACAAACTTGTTTTCCAACCTTTTCTTTCTTAATAAAAACAAAGTTTTGGTCAAACAAAACACACTGCTGACAGAAATCCAGGATTAAACGATGCAATGTAACAACATTCTAGTTTCCTGTTTGAAATAGGAACTATTGCAGCAAATTACACTAAGTGTCACAAAATCTGGGAGTTTCCTGAGAAGTTTTTTCCTCCTCACCAGTGAGCTGGTGTAGGTGGGGTCAGAGGCGTCCTCCTCCAAATAACGCGATAAGCCGAAGTCGGATACCTTACACACCAGGTTGCTGTTCACCAGAATGTTCCGCGCTGCTAAGTCCCGGTGAACATAGCTCATCTCCGCCAGGTACCTGCAACATCAACAGGATTTATTGACTCAACCTGCGTTATCTGTTGCAAGCTTTGGTGCACTAATGGAATTTAGAGTGTGTGTTTGGTGTGTTTGCGCGCTCGTGTGTGAGCCGCCGCCGATAAAATCGGAATGAGATTTAATATTTCTGTACGTTTGCGTGCTCACAGCCTGCAGTAAAGCACAGACGCTATCTGTGTTTTACTGCAGGATGGGATGCGAGATCTCAAAGCTGCCAAGTCGTAGCGCTGCTAGTAAAATACCTGGGCTTACATTACAGCAGGTAGAGGAGTTTAAGTGTGCGCCGCTCTGCATAAGGGAATCAATCACTGAGGGATCAGAGAAGGTTTCCTGTTTATCTTTGTAATAAAATGGATTAGTGTGTGTTTGTCTGTGTGTGTCTGCACCTCATCCCGGATGCAATGCCTCTCAGCATGCCGACCAGCTGGATTACTGGGAACTGACCGTCGTTTTGCTGAAACACAGAAACACAAGAACGGATTCTTATTTTCCAAAGACATTTCTCAACAAGTCTTTAGCATTTATTTAAACTTTTAAAGTTGACAAGACACAATAATTTTGTAAAGTACACATGGCATAATTAAACAAATAAATAAAAAAATCACAAATTTCACTCATCTTGAATTAATATCTCCACCCTTCAGGGTGTCCAAAATGTGACCCAGAGGCCATTTGAGGCCCCAGAGGGATTTTGTGTGGTCCCAAGGACAATTCAAAACTGACACAGATTTATTTTGCCAAACAGCAGCTGGATAATTCCCGATAAATTAAAAGTGACTAGGCTTTTTATTTTCTTTTTGATTTAACAGTAATTAGAACCATAGCTATGACTACAACAAAAATTGTTTTTTATGAGGCATAAATTTATGACATTAGGACCAAGCAATTCTCCATCATTGTAATGCCAGAAAATTGCATGGAAAAAAAATCCTGAAGTTTACAGAGATTTTGAATTTTTGATAAAAATGGCAGAAGTCAGTTACGGGATCTAAGACTGAAGTGGTAAATTCATTAGATCTGAATATTTTCCAGTAGGTAAGTGATTCATCTGGGCTCTTTTCTTACATCACTAAGATGTCCAGCAGGTGCAAAGTTGCCATGAACAACCTGAAAAAGATTTATGGTTCTAAATTTGTACGAAAATAATTAGTTGTTGTTTTTTGGTGGAGATTAACTCCTCTGCGTTTAGCAAATGTTCTACTTTGATCTGCAATGGCCCTAATAATCCGTGGTAACTTTAATTAAGATGACCCTTTCCTCCCATCTTGAATTAAGATGCTGTTGAGCGTTTCACTCAGCTAACAAGCTGTAAGTTGTCCCTGGCATAAATCTAGCACAGCCTGAAATAAAATGAGTAATTGAAAACAAAATATTGCAGATAATTTAAGTTTTCATGATCAGAAACTGTCTGATCCTAGTAAAAGTGAGATAAAATGCAGAGGCAGAGTGAAAGTTAAGCCAGAATCTCCACTGATTATTCCTCCATAAACCATCCAACCGGGCTGCCCAGTGGTGCAGCTGGTAGCGCTGTTGCCTTGCAGCAAGAAGGTTCTGGATTCGATTCCTGGTCTTTGTGCATGGAGTTTGCATGTTCTCCCTGTGCATGCGTGGGTTCTCTCCATGTACTCCAGCTTCCTCCCACAGTCCAAAAACATGCCTGTCAGGTTAATTGGTCTCTAAATTGTCCCTAGGGGTGAGTGTGTGTGTGCATATTTCTTTGTCCTGTCTGTCTCTGTGTTGCCCTGCGACAGACGGGCAACACGGTGACCTGTCCAGGGTGACGAAATGATAGCTGGAGATAGACACCAGCAACCCTCCCAACCCCAGTAAGGGACAAGGGTGTAGGAAAATGGATGGATGGATGAAACCATCCAACCACTGCAGCTCTACTGCTGCGGCTGAGAAGTCTGACCATTTCAGGAACAAAAATATTTGTAGCTCTTAATCCTTGTAGCTTTTGCCAGATTACTTAGTTTCCCTTTAGAATTAAGAAAGTATTTAAAAACTGAATCAAATGAACAACCACAAGTCCAATCTATAATTTATTGGGAATTTATCAAATAGATCAAAACACAGTCAGAGAAGAACCAGGGCTCAGGTGGGGCAATCTGTCGACACATCAGCTGTTAATTGTGCACACAATAAATTGATCCTTTTTGGAAGAGCAGCAAAAATTAAGCAGTTGTTGGAAGAAAGGTATAAGAAGTTCCACTTAAAGTTTGCCAAGAGGCATGTAGGGCAAACGGCAACTGTGTTTGAAGAAGGTGCTTTGGGGCAAAATTTGGCCTATATGCAATCCCAATATATAAAAATAACTGCATATCACCCTGAGCGCACCATCTCCATACTGAGGCATAATGGAAGCAACATCATGGTGAGGAGATGCTTCACTGCAGAGGGAAGCTAATTACAGTCATTCTGGAGGAAAACCTAATTGCAAAAAAGCAGCAAGCCACAGTTATAATGGAATGATAGATAAATAAACATTGCAGGAAAAGCATAGTCAAAGTCCAGAACAAAACTGTGAGTCTTTGTGTTGATTTAAAATGCAGACATGTTTGAGTTTGTGGCTGTGGTGAGAAAATAATGAGCCTATTTTTAAGTGATAAGAATATTCCAGCACGGCACTAAACCTTTCTAGGAGAGTGGATTAATCTGTGATTATATCGCAGAATTAATGGGTTTTCAATCAACACAAACACATTTTTTTGGTTTGTTTGTTTGTGCACAGATAAATGCCTCAGACTGGCTTATGATTCCTCCGTTTTAAAGAGGACATTTGCTAGCAATCTTTGCCTTTAGGTGAAGTGGGCTGACGGCGCACGCAGCCCCGTGGGACAGCCTGACATCTTCACAGACATTCATAGCCATGTTTATAATCCTTCCATTAACCGATTAATACAGATAAATCTCGGTCAATTTGTGAAACATGTTTACAGTATTCAGTATGTACTGTAAGATGCGCTGCACTTGCTGACTTTAAAATGGACTTTTGGATTTTTCTGTTTGGCATCTCAGTTTCTTTCCTCCGTGTCTTTTAAACCTTAGTGAAACCCCAGATTGACATGGCTGCTGTCTGCTGTGAGTGTCTTTTAATTCATTTTGTGCAGCAAACTGTGCCTTTGATGCTCCCCTGGCCTAATCCTCCGCAGGGAAAAACCTTCTTCTAGGTGCACACAAACACACGAGCAAGCTGCACAGACGCTGCAGGTCCGGTCCCTTCAGGACGGTCACACCAGGACAGCAACACCGCCAGGATCGATCACTGCGATCACTGTGTGTGTGTGTGTGTGTGTGTGTGTGAGTCATCTGATGGTTTCTGAGTCAAATGGGGTCACGCTGTGAGAACTGGGCATCAAAGAGTTTTCTCTTTCTGTTTTTAGCAGCACCTCAAAAGGAGGCCGGGATCAAAGACACGGACAGGCTGGCAGGATGAGGGAAGAGTACAGGAAGGAAAAGAGCAAAAGCTAAAAAAAGAAGGACGGGAGGCTGTTTCTGTCTCCTCTTATGTGTCATTTTTGAAACTCAAAATCCTTTCCTCAACTGGCAGTTTGTCCAAACAGTACAGCAAGACCATAAATACTCCACATTTATTTATTAAATGTGCCTACATAAAACCAGGGCTGCAACAAAATTATTTTAGTTATCAATTAATCAACTGATGATTATTCTGATGACTAATCAGATAAAGAAGATATTTCATTTTACCACTTAAACCTTTTTTACACTATATGAGAATGCTTTGCTTAAAATACAACAACAACAAATCTGAATCAGGTGAGGCTCCTGGAGGAGTTTTGTTTTTAAAATAAAAAGGTTGTTTTTACCTTAAATGCAGCATATTGTTATTTTATAGTTTGGGCCTAATTACTGCTCTGAATATGTTGAATTTCTCAGCAATTGGGATTTTTTTTTTTTAGCTTATAAAGTTAACAATCAAACAATTATTAAATTAGTAGACAATAATTTCTATCACGATTAATCGGATTAATCGTTTCAGCCCGACATAAACCTGACCTAGCTGATAAACAGAGGACCCCTGTGCTGGTCAGTATTCTGCTGGCAGGAAGCTCCTTACCCTCAGGAATGAGTCCAGTGCGCCATTCTCCATGAACTCTGTGATGATCATCGTGGGTCTGCTCTTAGTGACCACGCCCTCCAGCCGGATGATGTTCGGCTGGTCGAACTGGCCCATGATCGACGCCTCGGCCAAGAAGTCCCTCCTCTGGCGCTCAGAGTAGCCCACCTTAAGGGTCTTGATCGCTACGGGGATTTCTTTTTTCCCAAGAGGCTTCAAGCGCCCTTTGTACACCTCCCCAAACTCACCTTAAAAATGACACAAAATGACATTAGAGTAAAAATTAGACAGCAAAACACAAAAAGGTAAAGAACAAATTCTACACGAGATTCCAGAAAGCTGCATCATTAACCACATTTTCAGTTTGTAACTTAACTATAAATGAGCATGGAGAAGAATAGTTCTTTTCCTAGCTGAGTTGGTGTATTTTAATTGCAGTAATGCTCTGATGCTTCGCACTGCCTTCATTCTGATGGACTCTAAGCAGTTCCAGCAGAGCAAACAGAGGCTGAAGGGCAATGTTTTGTGTGTGTGTGGCTTAAATGTGCAACAAACAAACAAATCCCATTTATTGCTGCTCTCTGGGGTGAGAAAAGGTTGTGTTTTCGATGTGTGAACAAGATAAAAAGGATTGTGCTGTTACTGCGTAGACACATAGCGTTGCACGACATCTCATAATCTCTTGATTAAACAAAGCCTAATGGATCAAGAGACCGCGTTGAATCATGGGGTTCATGGCTTTAAATCTTTTGTGAACATCCTGCTACATTTATTTACTGAGTGGGGATCTCTGTTAATATAGAGTTTTTTTATTTATAAGTTTCAAAAAGATAATAGTTAAAGGTTCAAGGTGTAGGAGTTACAGACTTTTACCAGGATAAATTGCAGCTGGTTAAATAAGATTCCCACAAATGAACCAAACATAACAATAAAAATCTCCAAAGACTCAAATTAAAGGCAAAGCCTTTCTCCTGTGGGTCAAATTAGGATTTGTATATAAACTTTAAACTGAAGTACATTCTAAACCCTAATTTTACTATTACCCTAATCGCTTCTTTTTCCTTTATACATGATATCATAATTTCAAAACTTCTGTTTGTTTGTTCTGAAACTCTTAGGTTTGAGTTTGAGTCTTTGGATCCCCAGAATCAGAACCAAACATGGAGAAGCAGCATTCAGCTTCTAAGCACCACAAATCTGGAACAAACTTCTAGAAAACTGCAAAACAGCCGAAACACTGAGTTCCTTGGGTTGGGTTTTTAATCTGGACTAAAAACCCACCGACTCAGTTACTCCCATAACTGAAACACTGACCAATATTTTGATGTGTTGATGATTTTGATAACAAAATGCAATATTTGTTACTGGCTTCACAATCTGTTTTTATGCTTTTATGACTTTTTTGTTTTGTTTTTATGATGCATTCACTAGTTGCTGAAGTGTACTATACTAATAAACTTAACTGAAACTTTGAATTGTTTTTTATAAAAGTAAAGTAGAAGAAATCTTTAAAGAGGAAAACTTATTCATCACAGTGCAAGCAAAACTTAGAGACAAGTCTGTCTTGTATCATAAAATTTTTTTATGGATTATCTGTTATATTTACAGAAATTTGTGCTGTGATTGACACAAATATCGTTGTTTGAATTTGTCATATGTTCCTTTAGAAATATCCAAGATCTGTTCTCTCCAAACCTGAGGTCACTTTTGTAAAGTGGTAAAAAACCTGAAGACAGAAAAATCTGAAGATTAGCATTCCCACTCCTCCTACTATCCATTCCACAGAAGCACAGACATCTTTTGTCAAAATAAACGCACCGATATGATGATGGGGTACATGAGAATTGAATTAACTTCAAAATAAAAGCCGTTGCTGCACAGATAAAAAATTGTTGTGTGAATAATAGATGAGAGATGGGAATTGGATGACAGGGCCGTGCCGTCGAGCTTCACACTAATCTGTGCTCCACATATCATCGCTCATTAAAAGCTATCTTGTGTCAGTGCTGCAAACCAGAACAAGCACAGAAGGAAGAATGGAAAGAAGATGGGGTGGGAATGAAAGAGGATGCTCTAGACATCTATGTTCAATCAACACTCTGTTAGTAAAGGACGGTTCGATGAGACGTCTCAGTCTGTCATATTATAAACATAATGCGTTTCACGACAGTTACCCAGTCAAACAAAGTGCTTTTTGTGAAGGACACTTCCTACTGGCTGAGTGATAGTAATGGAAGGAGAGCGCTATCTCAAAGGAAGGGAATAAGGGAGTCAGGTGGGATATTTTTATTATCTCCTCAGGGTTCTCTTTTCTTTTATCTCCACTTCCCAATCTGTTATTCTGCTTTTCCTTCCATGGTTCATTGTTCAGGATTTGTCTGAGCAAAAACAAACTAAAACTCCAGAGGGTCTAAATCACAGAAAGCGTTGAAGATCGGATAAAGTATCAAAGGAGTACAGAGGAGGAAAACAAGAGTGAAACAATGAAAAGTGAGTTATGGAGCTCTTGAATGACCCAAAGTCTGACCACATCTCATCTCACCCATCCCTGTGTTTTCCCCTCCCTCCCTGTCATTTTCACCCCTTCTCCGTCACTTCTGGCTGGAATGAGAAACCCTTCCCTGAGAATAATAAAGCACCAAATGGAGGGATTACCAAAAGCCCCTCAAAGTGCTTCAACAGACCAAAGGCCAGAGCACATACTTGCAGTGGTGAGGGTCTGGACCTGGTTCATGACCTTTAACACCCAGGGCTCAGTCGGCTCTTTGGGTGTGATTGGTTTTTGGTCCTGTGTTAAATAAGTTATGAGTTATCAGGAGCAGACCATCTGAAGGAAAAACATTTCTCAATCTGGTCCGAGTTGCAGTAAAAGAAAAATATTATCCCATAAAATAAAAGGTAACGGCGCCTAAACGAGTTACAGATTAGAGCAGAGAGGTATCAGTATTCACATGGCAACCCTCACAATCCCTGTCACATGGTTCTTTATAATGCTGGTCTTTGAACTATTTAAATCACTAAATTAGATTCAATTATACGAAATACCACCTGCCCATGAATTTTCAATGAGAGGGACTGGTAAAGCTCTATAGAAGTTGGACTCATCTTTAAAATCTGGACAAAAGATGAAAACTAAATCAATCTTGTTAGAAGTGAAACATTTAGACTTTGACAAGGGCTGGTGCAATATTTGCAGCTTATAAACAACTGAAATAGTTTTAAAAATGAAGTATTACCGTATTTTTCGGACTATAAGCCGCTACTTTTCCCCCACGCTTTGAACCATGCGGCTTATGGCCCGGTGCAGCTTTTCTTTTTTTCGAGAGAGGCGGAGATACCAGCTGCTTATATATGTATGACTACATATATAAATTGTAAACAGCAGCAATGGACAACAGGTGAAAGGATTTTTGTGGTCAGAAATCGTGGGAGGTTCTTAAAGAGACAGAGGCCAGTTTCAAAGCATCAGATGGGACATAGAATTTCTTTTAGGCGATCTTTGATATATGCAGCGTTTCCATGACAACTGAAGGCACTTTATTGTGCAACAAATCCGATAGAAATTAAAAATAATGTTATCCATGACACTAGGGCTAATTATTCCTTCAAAACACACTTATTTGAAGAAATAGATATGAAAATATAATAGTTTTTTCAGCTTAGAACAAAATATTACTGTAAACAAAGGGATTCATTAATTTCTTTCAGCAATCTGATAATTTTATTGTTTGAGTATTTAATCAAATCATTCAAAATGATTGAAATGATTGCATTTAGTGGGTGTTTATACAAAACTAAAAATCAAACTCCAGCTTGATGTTAAAGAGTGTTTTCAAAATGTGACTGAATAATTAAGACACCAAAAATAATATACAACAAAACCAGCACAGTCAGTTTAAAACTACAAAAATAGGTAAACATTTAAATCACCGCCCTGAGTGATGAATGTCTAAAAAACCGATTGATTATAAGATGCGATGGTTTCTAATTATCAGAATATGTCTGGCTGATGAAAGTCTCTCACCAAGATGTTGTTTGATATATTTTGCATGAATTGTTCTCTTTCCTCCATTAAATCCAGAGATTATAGCATCAAAACAATAACTTCTGGTGAACTTTTGCAACCATCGTTCTTCTTCTTTTGCCAAACATCATAGCATTTCTGCAGCAAGAGCACAGAGCTCACAAGAAAATGCAAGAAGACGGTTTTAATTTATTCCTGTGAAAGCTTTCAGCATGAATAAAACATGCTGACTTCAAAGGGAAAAATAATAAAGCAAAATAACAAATTGGCATTGCATGATTCCAGATACTTCTCATCGACACTGAAATGTGGCGCAGTTGTTTTATCTGGTTTCAGAGAGTTGGACCAAAGTAAACATTTTCTTTACATCTCATTCTAAACAAAAAAATCTTAATGTAGGACGAGAGTTCAATTTTATTTCTCTTCTTTTTCAAAAAAGCTTAAAGAAACAAAAGAGAAAAAAGTGAGTCAAGCAACAGTTAAACGGACTAAACCTAAGAAAATCTCTACCTGATCCGATGACTTCCTCTATTTTGACACAAGAGGGGTCAATTTCTTTGGCAAATTCCCGCACCGCCTCGTTGGGGTCTTCATAGGTAAAGGGGTCAATATAGATCTTGACCCCTGGTGAACTGCGACCCTCAGACAGGGTGGGAAAAGTCACAGTGGGGGTAGGACCGCTAAACATGTCTGGCCTCAGAGTCACTTCTGTAAAAAAAAAAAGTTCACAAATAAACTATTTTATAAAAAGAATACTGGAATTATTAATTATTTTTACAATAATAAAATATAGATTGCGTGTCTACCTCCTCCTGTGTTGTACTGCTGCAGCTTGTCGCCATACACACTCTCCTTCAAGTGTCTCCTCCTGCAGTCAGAGGGAAAAAAAGACAGACAAAGCTGCAGGGGAAGAAGTCGCAAGAGCACATAAATTTTACAGAGCAGCTCTAAATGTTGCAGGAGTAAAATGCAAATTGGCAATTTTCTCTCAAACTGGGTTGAAGTAAAATAGTTATCCTGTTAAAAAATCTGCTGCTGAAACAGTCTGTCTAGAACCAGTTAGGTTTGAAGGATTCTTACTGCTCTGTGTCATCAGCCCTCATTTTCCTGCTTTCCTCTGCAAACAGAACAAGAGTGGAAACGTCCCGCAAAATCTCCACATGCCACTAGATCTTAACAAGATGTATAGTAAAAGAAAACCTCAATACCTCAATAGTTGAAATCTAAAAGGGATATACAGTAGTTCAAGTTATCGTTGTTAATTTTGACAATTACTGCTTCTTAGAACTGAGACAGATAGCATGTGAGACCGATAAGAAAGTACTTCATGTACTTTCATTATATGCTTGTCTAATTCTCCTTTGCATTCATTAATGCACTTGCAGCTGTTTCCTTTACAAATGTGCGCAACCTTTTTTTGATAATCCGCTAATGTTGAAAAAACATCCATCCATCCATCCATTTTCCTGCACCCTTTTCCCTTATTGGGGTCGGGAGGGCTGCTGGTTGTTGAAAAAACACAACTATGCAATTGCAATGTTTCCATAAAATAAGAAATACAATTTTAATCACATTTGAATAAGTTTGTTCATATGATAAGTCATTAAAAATCATGTCAGTGGCGGATGTAATCAAATTAATATTTCAGCATTTTTATCAGTTGTAGCATCCGCCTGCTGGTCTTATGTTTCCATTAAATTTATTTTGGTGCCCCTCATCCTAGCGTAAAAACTTTTTAATCTAACAAACGTGAATATTTTGGAAATTGTTTCCACTGACCAAACTTATTTTTGTTACTTTAATTTACTCAATTTTATGTTAAAGGGAAATGCAGTTGGTGTGTCAGCGCCTTGACAATACTGCACAGATTCTCAGGTCACCTGATGGCCAATCAACCACACTGACACCAACATCATCCAATCAGGTCCAGGTGTGTTTAACAGGTAAAAAGCTTTCCTTGAAAGAGAAACAAACATCTCCATACTTTCCCAAATAAGAGATCCATGAAGAGGTTGAGAGATTTGTAATGTACCTCTGCAAGCAGTGGACTAAACACCAGATATTTGGTTCAGGTTTGACAATACTCCAGTTTCTCCATTTGGTTCTCCTCCAGGCTCAACACAAAACACAATGGTTGTTCCTGTTGCGTGTTAACCTTTTTTATACCACATGTTTTCTCTTCACTCAACATTTCAATAAAATGCTTGGATACACCAACCTACAAACAACCAGCTTCTCTTGTACTGGTCTTTCATAGCTTGACCCTGACCAGAGTTTCCTTACGATTTTGTAGACAACAAGCTAATAAGAATTAAATATTCATGCAATGAAAATTATTTTCTTCCAATATTTTCTAAGAAACCAAATGTTATGTTTTTACTCCCATGATCATCAAAACTAAAATGAAATAAAAGTTAAAATGATATCACTATGAAAACCGTCAGAGCTGCTCGATTTGCAATTTGCTGCAACACCTGAGAACATCTGTAATTTAAGACATTCCTGCAAACAGGGAGCTAGAAATTCAGATGTTGGCCAGAAAAAACATTTTTATGGGTTCAAAACATTTGGCAAACAGAGCAGCACAAATGAACATAAATCTTGGTCTTTGTTGTGAAATTGATTTAGCTTTTAGGCTACCAAGTCCAACAATCAGTGAGAGCAAGCCTTCAGCAACATTTATGTGAGATGAATCCCTAAAGCCCTCTGGCCAGACAAGATCAGCAGCTATAATCTGTGGCTAAGCATCCAATAACTATCAGCAGCTGGTGAAATTTGAAGAGGACAGATATGGGGAGAGCAAAACCAGATAAGTTTGGTCAGAGAACTCTGAAAGTTAACTGGAAATGGGACAACCTAGAATATAATGCCTCCCATGAGAGCAGGCCTGCTGGGAGAAATTAAACGCAGGCGGACACCTGGTTATGGAAACAAAGAAAATACTGGCTCAGATCGGAGAGGCCTAAACATCTAGAGTGCCACGCATTAATGAAGAAATCTTTGTCTTGCATATATTATGAACGTAAAATTTAAAAAAAGTATTGCACTTTTGAGATATTGCCAATCTAGCATATTTCCAAAAATATTATGCATGCAATTAAATGCAAAAACATTTAACAGATCAAGACTTCTCTGCATTTTGAAACCATCTTGTAATAAAACTCCTGATCTGAAATCCATATGCTGGCATTCAAAGGAAGTTCAAAAGAGCTGCTGCAGCAGCTGAATGAAGATTTAATAGAAATGTATTTTTGTCAAGTTTCTAGTGAAAATATCTTAAAAAACTTGAAATACAACAAAACAACCTTTCAAGTAATTTTTCAGCAAGAAATGTTTTATTAAGTCAATAATTCTTTAACATTGATTAAATGAATATTATTAGTTCCTTTGGCACACATTTTTCCCATAAGTGAAATAATCTGCCAATGGAACAAGTTACACTTTTTTAATCAATATTAAGGAAATATCAACTTAAAACAATCTCCTGTATCTTCAAATCAAATAAAATTTTATTTGTTTAGTGCATTTAAGCAGCAAAGCAGTTCAAAGTGATTCACATCCTAAAAATATGAATCTAACAACAATCAGTCTTCCTGAGAAGTTATTTGCAGGGTACTTTAGATTATTTCAAGTTTTCTAGGATATTTACACTAGAAAATTGCCAAAAACATCCTTGGTAATATTTTGGTGTCTCTGGAGTGTAAATGTGTTTATTTGTGTGTCTGCTGTGTATTACCTGGTACATACGATAGCGAGAGCTACCAAAGAGACGATACACACTCCGCCTACTAAAGAACTTGCAGTCAGGTAGAGCTGCTGTCCAAGCTCTGACTTGTACTCATCTGCAGAGGCACACACACACACACACACACACACACACACACATCCATAATTTAGCAATGCTGAGATAGGCATATCTGTTTTTATATATTTTTGTGTCTTTCACATGCACACACAGCTGTGCCAATCTGAAAGTGAATACAAAAAAAATACAAAAAAATATATTTTACAAGACTCATTTTACATCACTGCACACAATATCCAGGCAGAATGAATTGCCTCACAGCCGGGTTTGCACTTTATAACCTTTTCCACTCTCACAAGCCCTTTCCTCTCCAACAGAAAACCTCCACTCTCACATCTCCACACACTCCAGCCAGCCTCCCACGCTCTTACCGTCTGTGAGGGTCTGGAAAAGCATCTCTTTGCTGTAGGCGCCGTAGCCTGCCACAGTGCGGGCCCTCACCTGGACCACGTAGCCGGTGCCAGGCCTCAGGCCCTCCAGGACCACGTTGGGTGTTTCGCTCTGGACCACTGAACTGTTCAGCAGCGACGACTGGAACTGCAGAAGAGGCAGAGCAAGCTGTTAATATACTGAACTTTGTCAGGTTCTTCCCAATAAATTACAATATTAGTAAAAAGTTGCGTTTCCTGAAGTTCTTTTGCTTCATAAAAATGACTCACTGAGTAACTATCTTTAGTCTTTTTTTCCTCCTTTGCCAGTTTAAGACACTATTGATGTTTCAGCTGTGGCTCAACAAGGAATGCAGCAGTTGCAGCCCATGTCAGGCTTTGCACTCAAACCACTTGGTGAACAACCTCCAAACTCTTGAATTAAGTTTGCTTTACTGTCCTCTCATTGCAGCCGTTATTTCCTTGCTCACACATTTTTCTGGTAAACTTTTACTTTCATTCGACTTTCCATTAACATGCTTGGGTGCACCCAGTGACGGTCCGCAGCGCTTCCCACAGCTCGACCAAAGACCACTGCAGTTGGGAGCCAGTTCCCCCTCACCTTGCATAGATAAGGGGGACTAGAAAATGCATGGATGGATGATTTGATACAGCACCCAGCAGGGTTTTACCACTTCATCCTTATCAAAATAAAACGGTTCTAAATCCAACTCAAGCAGTTCGAAACTGATTAATGCAGGTTTTTGGTTCACCGCGTTCTTCAACTTTAACAAGTCTTCTTTATGCATCATATTTTGTCAGGAATAAATTTTAAATGTACATCAAGTTGCCATTCACAAATTGTTTTACTGATTGCCTCATGTATTTTTTTCTCTAGTAAATTCCCAAAACATTTACCGTATTTTCCGGACTATAGACGCACCTCACTATAAGCCGCACCTACAAAGTATTTTTTTAAACTGGAAACGTACATATATAAGCCGCTGGTTTCTCCGCCGCTCCCGGTTTTCTACAAGGACGCATAAATCTGCTATTAAGGCCGCAGCTCTGCGTCGCTAACGACGAACCATGGATTCGTTCAGGCAGAGCTCAGTGCAGCGGCTATCGATCCTTACTGCCAGATCGATGGCCTTCAACTTAAAAGCTGCATCATATGAACTTCTTCATGTGGTTTCCATGATGAGGGAGTATGGGTTTGAAAACATTTCTCCGTCCTGCCTGCTGCTAGCATGTGCTAAATGAAAGTCAGCGCTTTCTTCTTTGATTTCCAATTTTGACTTCCAATGATTCACTTCCTACTAGAGAGCCCCCTGGTGGTCGAAGAAAAATCCACAGAAAAGCCGCACTGGGCCAGCATGGTTCAAAGCGTGCGGAAAAAGTAGCGGCTTATAGTCCTAAAAATACGGTACTTCATTCACATAAATACATGTTTTTTTCTGAGTATCCAGTTTCTGACTGTTAAGTCAAACATTTAGACTCTCTTAGTTGCGGTCACTTTTAGCCCCAATATAACCATCAAGTCAGAAAGCTGTTACTTCAGTCATAAACACATTAATAATGACCAGATACTAAAATTTTAAGTTGTTTTATAGATAGAAGTACAAACTTTCTGCACTTTTAGCTCCATGTTGCCTATACATAATTTTGTCCACATGGTTGTTAAAATGTCAAAATGTTCATCTTCAGTGAAGTCCTGACTCTTTTTAAGAATACCACCAAGCAAACCTTTCCATCATGCACATGGATGTCATTTCAGCTGCTCATCTGCCTGAAAGAAAATTGAAAAGAGGAAATTGCAGCATCATTGTTGCATCTTCCACCCATAGACGGCAACATCAGGGCGCAAACATTCTGAAATAGATGTTGTTTTGATTCAGAGCTGCTTTTCTCCATTTTTTCGGGACTCCTCAATGGTTCTCATTTACATAATCCTTTATGATGCCACATCAACATCTATATGGATGCCACATCATAAAGAACCCTGTTCATCTTTCATTTTCACCGTCTTTCAGCTTATGGATGATTAGCATTTTTATGTCAATTATTTCTCCAACACACCTAAACCCCTTCCTGATGACCGTTTTTCTTCCTCCTTGCTCTTTTGAGTCATTCATCTTTCCATTCTATGCAAATTGCAAATACAATAAGGGCTTATTGCAGTTAATTAGCTTTTACCCACAGAGAAAGACGAGCGTGTGGACGTCTCCCGTTGCATTCGTCTCCATATTATCTTTCCCATCTCATAAGTCCAAGGCTATCACCTTTTACCTCCATCTATGCCCCCTTCTTCTCATTTTAGACTTCCTATTTTCTGTCATTTTCTTTCAGATAACCAGGTTTTACAGAGGCTAAATCTAAAAGCGGGAGGCAGAACGAAAGGTCTGCTGCAGCGGCGTGAAGGTATAGCCAGGGAATCGTGGCACGAGAATGAAGGACGTCGGGGTGGGGAGGTCGACGGCAGAGCAAAGTGGAGAGGAAAGAGATGATGGCGGTGATGAGGAACACCGCCCAGGAGGGAGAAGAGTGGCTGGAAATTGCTGGTAGATTGGGGAGAAAAAGGGGGGTTATCAGAAGAAGACATGGGGTTAAAGATGATTGAGTTTTCTATCATAAATATTCATAGTGAAAACCCATTTTCCACATGTCAGTCATTAACCCATTCGCTTGTATCAAAATATTAATCATGATGGGATCAAACTTTTTACTCCTTCCTCGTCTTTATAGGTATAATTATGTCCATATAATGCAAAATATTATTGCACCTTTATGTCGGTAATGTTAGCTGATAATTAAGCGATGGGCTTTGGGTGATTTTAAAGTTTAAAAAGTAGGTAAGTTTAGGGAGTAAGTACAGAAAAGACGTTTAGATTGTGGAGTTGTGTGAGGCGAGGAAAGCTCGGCTCCCTGCTGACTGGAGTAAAGAGGTTAGGGGGCAGGCCGTCTGGGAAGGCCTGGCAGACAGAGATAAGTATTGGGGGGAAATTTTGACTTTCTCCACCATATCAAATTTACTACATTAAAACTCATTATCTATAGAGTGGGAGTGAGAGAGGATGGAGTGAAGAGCTGCAGGAGATGAGAAAGGTGAAAAAATGACAAAACTGCCAGAAAAAAAGGGTGCAGCACAGCTGTGTGTCCTCTCTCACCAGGCTTATCAAACTGCTCCCACAGGACATCTTCACTTAAAGCTATGAGCTAAAATTAGTCTTTACGTGGTTGACTGCTTCACAGTGGGAAATGCAGAATCCTAATTGACTTCAATACGAGACTTTATTAACGGAAACCTGGCAGCAAATAAGGCCGACTCGGGGCGCAGTATGAGTTTTGACTGCAGCTGTAATAAATATCTCCCTCTCTCTCCTTGGCTCATTGTAATTGTCCTCAGTGTTAAGAACACATCATGTTATGAGACATCATGTCTGCCATTTTCCATCTTTTCCTGGATCGAACTGGAGGAACACGAGTCTGTTCGCTCCCGTTCAGAACTGGTTTTCATTTAACTTATTTCAGCAAGAGATCAAGTAATTATGATTTAACTCTGCAATATTTGCTGTGAAGGTTCAGTTCAATGTCTGAGTTTGAACCCCAGCAAAAAACTCTGGCACATATTCAATTGTAAAAGGAAGTTTTGAATTTCCTGTAAATAAAATCTGAATAGTCTGCAGTTTATATGTATTCACCATCTTTGACTCAATATCTTGAGGAACCATTTTCCACTGTGACTATGAGCCTTTTGGGATATGTTTCTAACAGCTGTCCTCATCTACAGACTGAAATCTATAATTTTTTTGTTTCCAAACAGCCTTGACCTTGGACATCGTTTTAGTATCACAGATCCTGTTTGATTTAGGTCCATGCCGTTTTACACAGCGCATCCAGGATCTGCAATCTCATCTCGATGACTTGCATCAACTCCAAAGCCCCTCACTTGATGCTGCTGCCGCCAGGCTTCATGATGTTGTAATCTGGGTGCAGGTCAAAAACTTTTTTGTTTTCTGCGTTTCCTAGAGGAAAAAACTCAAAATGAAGACCAGATTTATGAAGTGCATTATTGCTTTGCACAGGTCCTCTAACTATGGCTATAGATTTTTGCAGCTCTTCCAAAGTTACCATGGTTCTCTATCATAGTTGCTCGATTTGCTGGGCCTGTTAGGTCAGGTGGAGCGCCGGGTCAGGTCTGCAGTTGCTCCAAACTAAAACACTAATCCATAATATGTTCAGAGGTTTATAATTTTATGACCTACTCCTCCTTCACTTTTCTTTTTCAACTATGTTTTCTAATAACCCAGTGAGGCCTTTATGCTGAGATTATATTACACACAGATGGTATCTGCTCACTAATTCCCTGGATTTTATTTCAGGGCAAAAGAGGCTTAATACATATTTATGGGAAAAGGTTCGAGAGCTAACTATTAACATCTCTGTAAGCTGAGAAAACTCTGCAATTAGGAAGTTAAGATGTATTGTTTAGTTTCTGGACAGAGTTTACAGGAGCTTTTGTTTTACTATTTTTGTTTATTCCCTCTAAAATGACAAAAGAAAACAGATTGTGAAGTTAAATAGAGCCTTTTCTTATTTGCTGCCAGAGGACTCAAGGATATGCTTTCAAAGATAATTTGTTTTCCAATGTTACTGCAAAGCATCACAGTTCTAACCAGTTCAACAGGACTTTTGGTTTTGCATACAAGTGCACACTTTTGAATTCCAGACTAAACATATTCAATTGTCTGAAACACTTGCTGAGTTTTATTCTCCTCTTCAAAGCAAACATATGGATCTCTTTCTGGAGGATTCAGTAAACAGATCTGATCCACTAAGATTGTGCAGCATCCAATATTAGCTGAAAAGTTTGCAAATCATTTCAGATCTATTCGTTCCCTCTTTCTGTCTCAATCACCAAGAAAAGAGTCCCACTGAGAAAGTGGAAGATCTTTGCATCAGATTGGAGTAATCCTCTAAAAATAACCCTTGGCAGAAACAAATCAGACAAAAATTGGAAGAATATGAGAAGTATGTAATGAATAAAAATAAGAAACTGATTAAAAATGTCACAGAGGTTTCACGTTATGATTCTAAATTAATGGATTGTACAAAGTATTGTACTAAAGTTTTACATCAAGTCTGTACAGATGTACTAAGTATAATGCAAAACAAAAAAACATTAGGCCATCATTTACATGGGCAAACTCTGATTAGTTCCTGTTTTGCAGGTGATACTTTGAAAAGAATGAAGCCAATGTTATTACCGAAGTGGATAGCTGCATGTAACTGTGTTTAATTTCATTATTATTGTAACTATGAATGATTCTGTGCGAGTCCATGCCACAGCATTATGTTCTGCTTGTGCACTAAAGTAGCATTTGGTTGATTTAAATGGCAATTCTTGTACTATTTGTGTAGCATCCTGTGTCCCTGTACATATTGTGTTTCTACCCAAATAAAACAATTTTGAGGTTGAAGAGATCTAAAGATTTGGCCAATTTCAATATCTGATATTAATATTTCAGCTGTGGCAGATGAACAATAAAATATTGGTTCTTTTTACACCATAAAAGCACAACCAGACCAACCAACCAACTCTTTTCCTGCATCATCATTATTGTCACATCCCCATCTTGTTGCAGCAACAAGATGGGGTAGGGGAAAACTGCAATAAGCTCAAAGACATTAAGAATGTGCCTGAATGTTTTAAAGACAGCTGCTGAAATTGAGCCTAAAAGAGTCACAATTGGCGACGTTTGCATACATAATGAAAGGGGGACAAAATCTTGTACACCAGCAACTGCAACCAAGAAAAAAAGCTTATTTTGCATGTATCTGTTGTTGAGCTAAGACAGGTGGATTAGGAGTAAAGAAGAGTGGGTTGTGAGGAGGCTGGTGTATCTTACACAATTCCTTGTAGGTGATTTGCTTTTTGTTTTTCATCTATCTGCAGTGAAGTGTTTTTGCAGTTCTGGGCTCTGCTTCAGAAAAGACGAGAACAGTCTTTGCTTTAGGTGACAGATACTCCAGTAACTTACCTTTCATGCTCACAGCTTAACATTCAGCAAATTACAAGGACTTAGTAAGAGATCCCATTTTCTTTCATTGAGGCAATTTTACTCTTGACAGAAACGCAACAGCAGCCTTTCACAGGAAAGCAATCTGGTTCCACAAGTTTTACCCCTGAATTAGTTGCTCTTAAAACACCCCGGGTCCAGCTTTCTTTCTCCTGCAGGATTCAAATGATCGGGAATTTCTCTGTTATCCGTCAGGCAAGCCGGGCGTTACTACTGACTACATTCATCCTCTGCAAGCAGATATTAATAGCTACATTGTTAACCACACATATACAAACAAAGTGTGCAAAAAAACAAAAAAACAACTTCCATTAAGAGGCTTTAAATACAGAGAAAAACTCAGATACCTACAGAGAGCATCGATAAGGAGACCTTCTGGGTCTTTATGGAGATTTTCTGCAGCATGCTTAAAAAAACCCTCTAGGGGAGATTTAGAGTCTGTTGGAGGAATTACATATCAAACATGGCTTACAAACACCTCAGGATCACCCTGAAGCAGCTGGCAGCCCTGATAGGACAAACTACATCTGGACTAACTGACTGAACTCCAGGCAGGAGGGACAAAGTATCTGGACAGTTTCAACTTATTGTACCAAAACTAAAACTGAAGTTCCACTGAGTTTTGAATATTTTTTTTATTTAGTCTGCTTATGACGGCATTAAAGTTTTAAAGAAAACTGAACAGTTCCAGTTTCTTCAGGAAATCTTGTTTTGGTTGAGGAAAAGCTTCACTTTGTGTGTTCGAGTTGCTCTGGAAAGAAAATATTCAGCCGTTCCCTGATGAGAGAATCTGTGGGATCCCAGAGGTCTCTGAGTCCACAGAGACAAATGAACACATGAACACAGCGAGAGGAGGAGAGGAATCTGGGAGGCAATCTCCTTCAGCAAACAAACGGCCAGTATTAGTCAGTACTGTCCACAAACCGGGTCGCAATGCACAGTGAGACATATGATACCAGAAAAAATAAGGAAAAGTGATACTAAAAATGATATTTACTACTGAGATTGTGTTTACCACAACATCTCTTATTTCTCTTATTTCATCTGTAGGGAATATTTAAAAAAAAGACAAAATTCAATACAAATTCATTTTAAAAGCAATTATTAATGTTTCCATTTGTGTTGTTTTTGTTTAAGCCTGAAACATCTGAACCAAATGAGCTACAGAATGAGCTGTTCCACATGTCACGTGTGAAAATACCTACATGACAGTTTTTACTCCTCAATCATTTTGCCAAAAATCTAATCTCTGTTTATCCATATGCTTAAGTATATTGTTGAATTGTAAAAATATGTTGAAAATAATCTTAATAACTGTATATTTACATTTCTTTGGTTCTGATTCACTGGCTGGTTTCACACACAGTTCTGCTCATGTCACCAGAAGTTTTGTTCTCATCATGCGCTGATTTATATTTGCATTTTGTGCCTGTTTTCCCAGCGGTTTCTATATTTTACTCCTCATTTAAGGAAATGTAGCATCTATTTCCTTGCAACCTTTAACAAAATGTAGTCTGCGTTTCACAGACCGATTTAAATGCTCAGCTCATACTTGTAAAAAAGTCAGTTATTGACATTTAGGATTTTTTTATGTTTGGAAGTGAGTAATGTTTTGCTTTGGGTAATATCTAGCACTTGCATTGTCTGGTGATTGGATGGATTTGTGTTTGAAAACATTTCTCCGTCCTGCCTGCTGCTAGGATGTGCTAAATGACAGTTAGCGCTTTCTTCTTTGATTTCCAATTATGACTTCTAATGATTCACTTCCTTCTAGAGAGCCCCCTGGTGGTTGAAGAAAAATCCACAGAAAAGCCGCACCGGGCCATAAGCAGCATGGTTCAAAACATGGGGGAAAAGTAGCGGCTTATAGACCAAAAAACACGGTAATCATTTTGCATTTTGTTGGCAATAAATAATTAAAATATGTGCTTGTTATAAGGCCATGTAGCAAAGGACTAAAGTGTTTTATTGTTCCTTATTAGTGCTTTACAGTATCTGAAAGAACATCAGCATAATCTCCAAATATTTTCCATCTCTGCTTTTTTACAAGAGCTAATAGTTAAGAAAAGTGTTCGTTCATTTTTAATTGTTGAATGAAGCCTTTCACTCTTTGTTAGACCCTTTCATTGTGGCCACAGGCTATTACAAACGATCTGCCTTTTCCTTTAAAAATCCATCTTCACTAATTACAAGATGATTCTGTCAAAGATGATGCATTTACGTGACTGGACATCTACCACCAGTGAGGAAGAAAATGCAACAGTTAAACAAATCACAAACATGTTGACAGCTTTCCGCCAGCAGCTGTCCTTAATTAATGATCATGCCAAGTGTGTCAGCCAGCGAATGCAGCAGTAGTTATTTTCATCAGCAGTGGGAGCAGTAGGCATGTTAAGGCACAGGAAGGAGAACATGGAAATAAATAAATGTTTAAAAAGCAAAATGAACACAATTAAGTAATGTTGCAACATATTAGAAACATCTATTAAGGCATCTACGTTTTATGTGACATGGAACAAATTTAAAATATACACGAGCTTTGTCATGGATTAATTTAATTAATCATGACGGAAAATGTTTAAAATTTGCCTCCTCTAATAGGTTTGCCATCTTATAACCCAGTGGTTTCCAAAGATTTTTATGGATTACAATAAAATCCCCTCCAAAGATAAAAAAATAAACTGTTCACACATTTAGTTCAACCAGTCATGAACCTATGCACATATTTTTTAAAACTCTACTGAAGCTTATTTCACACTTCAGGTTACAACAAAAACTACAAACCATCTTTACAGTGAAACACTTTTGTGTAACCGTTTCTCTTTTTTTTTTAGTTATATACTGTAGAAGAGTTTTCTTTGCTGTCAGTGTTATTTCAAACATATTTGTTTATTTTATTTGTAGCAATATTCAACTTTACTATCGTCAATACATTTAAAAAAAGCCTGAGCAAAATGGGGTTAAAACATGAGTTTTTTTGTTCTTATTCAGCTCGCCCCTCCTGCAATGGCATGGCACCCTCCCTAGGGGGCGTGCCCTACACTTTGGGAAGCACTGTTGTACCAGGTGCAAACCAACACTGTGCTTGGTTCTATTATAAATCCATTTACAGCCAATCAAAAACACTTGCTTTGATTGATTTGAAGTAGATAATCAATTCATTCAATTAGCAACCTTGTCAAAGCTTGAAGAAAGAGACTTTGTGTTGAGGCTTCTGGAGGTTTTCTTTTTAATTAACCTTTTCATAGTCTGGTATTCAGAGACTGATGGTGTCGTAGCCTCGTTATATTTTTAAATGCATGTATTGGACATTTTAAGATGTCAAATTTTTCTGCACTCAGTAATCTGTAATAGATTTCACCACTTTTAATAGTTTCAGCATAACAATATGTCTTTATCAAATTAAAATTATTACTCACATAAAGTTTAAACATTGAGAGTGTGAATACGTAAACAAATTTTACTGCAAGAGCTTAAAATGGAGAATCAAAACACAACAACTATAAAGCCTTCATAGCTTATAATGGAAAATATGCTATGAGGTGTATGCAAGGAAATAATCGCAGATAATAACCTCACTGAAAATAGTGCATTAATAACAGTTGTAGATCATAATCACTAAAATTATGATCTACAACTTTTGAACTATGTATAGCTTTTGAGGTAAGCTGTACAAAAAAATAAATAAATTCAACATGGCAAGACATCAATGAGAAAACAAACATTCAGTGAGCAAAGGTGTTTGCAAAATAAAGCAGTTTCTAGTACTCACTAACAGTTAATTAAATGACATTAATGCACTTCACATTGATTTTCCTGTTTTATCGACTCCCAGCAGATTACTGGCTGAGAACGAAACACCAAAACATTCAGCCACACACACACATTTATCATTCCAGTCTACCTTGTCGTAGTATCTGATCTCGTAGTCAAGGATGATCCCGTTGGGCTGCTCGGGTGGCGGCCATGAAAGAGAGAAGCTGCGGCTCGTTGAGCTCACTTGGTGCATTATGGGAACCTCAGAGGGAGCTGGCAGAAAACAAACATTCACACACACAACACACAACCGATTAGGAGTTTTACAGATTCACCAGGACATTATAAATATGCAAATAGAGCGCCATGCAATGATAAAATGCTTAAAATGTTTGCAAAGAAAAACTCAAAAGGTTTCTATTTCAGTGGACGTGAAATAAAATTACCATTTTTCTCAATTATGTGGGAACAAGTGAAATATTTTAATGCATTTTTAGCTGTGATCTCAGGATCTGTGACTGTAATAGACTTCAAGATTTAGCTTCTAGGAAGCTTAATAAGATAGTTTCCTATCTCATATTTCTGCTCTTCTGTTCTTTGTTAAGAGAAGACATGAAGGAATTACGGGGGCTATTACTGAAGAGACCAATGAAATTATTTGCAATGGTTCACCTTAATGAAAAGTATCTGAGAGAGGAGGAAAAAAAATCAAAGTAATTTCATTTTCTCTCCGTCTATTACAGTGAATCATCTTCAGCCATTGTACCCGAAAAATCAATAATTCATCTTAAACAGCTAAGTAATTCGGAGATTTTAGTGTAATTTAAGAAGTATCAAAGCATTTAAGCCCAACAGTATGAATGAGCTGTGATTTGAAAGCCTGAGTCTTTAATGTCAATCTGTTGCTTTACAATTTTGTTTCTAAGTGCATCGAGTTTCAAATCAAAGTTCTGCAAGCGACACTCAAAACATACTGCCAACATTAAAAAACCCCTTCAACCGTAGTTAACTCGATGATTGTATCCGAAAATATTTCAGGAGCATAAGGAGTTTGCATCAGACATCAGCTGAAAATGCACTTGGAAAGTGGCAGTGGCTCAGGTTTCGATTACAGGTGAGCCTCTGTTCCAGTGGATAAGATCAATTATATTTTTCCATCAGAGAAAAGTAGCTTTCAAATCTAAATTTAAGTAGAAATGGAAGTATTACTTATGTCTGTCTCCATAAGGTTTCGATGGAGCAATAACTCGGTTATGTTATGTTCGAATTACACAGCAGCAGGCTGAGTAGGAGAAGGAGGGCAGAGTAAGGAGAGATAAAAGCCAGAAAACGAAAAGAGAGGAAGAAGCAGAAGAGGAGAGAAAGGATTAAAGCTGCGAATGTGCAGGAAGAAGTGAAAGAGGGAGGAGCAGAGGGAGGTAGGAGACGACAATCCTGTAACATGTTTTATGAATTTAAAGGCTGTGGCTCAATTTCCTTCATCTCTCCAGCCATCCCTCTTGCATCTAATCCACATTGCCCAAGGGTACGCTTACACACACAGACGCTTGCAAACACACACGCAGGCACAGTTTTTTTTTCTTTTTCGGTTCTAACTCACCTGCCTGATTGGTTGTAATGTTGATTGACAGCTGTTGGGCGGGATAAGGACTCTTATTGGACACTCCATTGACTGCCTGCACAGTTAAAATACCAATGGTCAGCTTTTAAACAATAGAGACAATCAGAACAGTTACATGTTTATAGGAGGTGATTTATAGATGATATTTAGGAAGGTAAATACCTAAAACGATTGTTAAAAAGACTATTATCAAGGCTAACTTAGACAGCTAGATAGATTGCTAGCCGGCTGGCTTGTCCAGTATGCATCCACCCGGCTGGCTTTTCCGGTATGTAAACAGACAGATTTTCTACCTACACAGATTTATTCAAGTAAAATAAAGGTAAATCTATTAATTACCCTTTTACTTCCCCCATGTATTAAAAATCTCGCACTGAAACCGAAGCCTTTACACTTTTGTATCCACTGTATAATAGGAGAATGATTTTTGGATTTGTCCTTGACAGCACTAGCCAAATTCTGTCAGTGTCCAGAATTATTTATCAGCTGCATCACATTAGAATAACAAAGTCCTTTGACTGACATGTCTGTCCAGTATCAAGATCCATCAAGCTGTTTTTTAAGCCTGACAGAAGAATCTGTTGAAATCATCACAAAAGTGAATTGTTTTTAGTTAATTTCTTATCGCTGAGACAAAAACAAGCTGACCACATTCTCTGTGGGTTTCAAAGACGAGACCAGTTGCCATATATTGTTTGCCAAGTGTGCAGTAAATCGTTCTGACAGTGAAACCAATGCTTTAGTCAGGGCAAATTAATGCTTTAATTTATGATGCTTTACTTGAGGCTCTGCTAATTTAATTTCATGTTTCTGCCTTTTCCTAACTGCTGAATCTGCTGCTTAGACTGAAACCCCCCGCAAAACAAAATGGTCAATGAAAACAATAAGATTTTAATTCAGACTTTAATTTTAATTCAGACTTTGACTTATTTGTCTGAAGTTTTTCGGTGGATTTTGAGGGAAATAAAAACAATTTCATTCAATATGTTCAGAATACGCTAGTTTACATACAACCCTGCTTTATGGGAAAATCACCTAAATCACAGTATTCAAATAATAAACTATGTTTATATGTGAAAATATTATTCAGAAACAAAATTGAACTCTAAAATTTTTACAGTAAAGGAGCCAGGTGGGAAAAGATTGGACGTTTATGACTGTAAAGGCTTCACAAACATTACAGTGACCTTGTAATGTGGCAGATATAATTGCAGATTTTGCATAAAAGCCTGTAGGTCAGCAACTTCCTATGTAGCGGCAGCATCTTTGAGCATTTTTGTGAATAGGTGGTAGCAATTTGCATTTAAAACAAAAACTGACGACAACAAGGCTGTTTTTAAATTGGCTTATCATGTACGGATGGAGCTTTTTCACAAAAAAAGCAAAACTTGAGGAATGTTAGTCACAACATACGATGACTTTTAAACTATTTAGGTTTTTTTTTTTATACTGCACAGCAAGAATCACCCTTTGCTTGCATTTCCTTGCAAATCTCAGAACACATCTGCAGGCACAAACCTGAATGTCAAAGGTGTACGACGTGTGAGCACGAAGCTTGCTGATTTCCACCCTTGTTCCCTTCAACGCCTCCTTGCCTGGAGTATAAACCACGCTGTCATCGCATGGCTGGCATGCCCGCCGCTCGCTGCTGTGGCAACGCCGGCACACGACGTTGTATGACAGGTCGTCACGGTGCCCGGTGTCGCGTGGTGAGTGCCACTCCAGGATCACCGATGTCTGATTCACCACTGAGACCACATTGCGCGGAGCAGAGGGAACGCCTGAAAACAAGGATGGAAAGGGAAATATGAGTCAATGAGGAAGGAAAATACATGTTTTTCAGTTGTCAGAGATCCCCTTATTTGACATCAAAACCTGCTTTTAAGGCGCTGCAAATGTAAAACCCATGATTTTACACTTCTGATGATAGTAAAAGCATTTTCGAAAGACGACTGCCATCTGAGCTTAGTTACATTCACAAAACACAACTACAAACTCTCACAGGCCTTTACAGGAGATGCATCATTGTGTTTTTCTTTTTTAAATCACAGCAGGCAGACACCGTGTTATAATCCTGCTGCATGCTAAGCAAACGCTTTAAATTTAAAATATTTATCTCACCTTCTTGCTCTTCACGTCAGAAAATGCTTCTAATATTGCAGCTGGTTGGTTGCTCAAAACATTCGTCGAAGGTGAGATATTCCCTCAATGCACAAAGTTTATTTGCCCTCATAAAAATCAGCTGATGTCGGGCTGTGACCACCTCACTTATTGAGGAGTGGGCTATTTTCAACGCCCCTTACTGCTTTAGTCCTTTCACAAAAAACAAGAATAAGACGAAATCATGTCTTAAAATCTACTGTGAAAGAGAATTTATACGCAAAACATTAAATAGGCAAGAAAATTAAGGATTAAATGCTGCAAATATGTATTAGAGATAAAGTATTTCTTATAACTGATGTATGCAATGAGTTTTTGTATATTTTTATTCTTGCTAAAAGCCCATCGAGGCCTTCACAGCCTGTGAATACATGATCTGATCCGTTTCCACTTTGTGATCTGATCGTATTTAAGTGTTAACAGGCTGGCAGAGAGTTCAGCAGATAACAGGAAGGCTGAACTGTGTGCAGCACAGTTGCAGCATATTAATACTAAATACCATTAAAAAATGCTACAGATGTTGTCTATTTTAAAATAACATGTGCAGCTCCTGTTAGAGATCTTCCTAATAAAAAGAATGACATCTCACAGAGGAAACATTGTTTCTGAGAAATCAGCATTGGCTCAAATCCCAAATGGCAGGTCAAACATTTAAACCAAAAATGATGTCAGCTCCATCAAAACAGTTCATCTTTTATCAAAAGCTAACATAACCAAATGGTAGATTTGCTGTCAAATCTTGCAAAAGAATTGTGCCCACTGAATTGCCACTTTAAATCTCCTCTTGGGGGAAACTGAAGCCTTGTTCTGTCTTGTTTGAAGGAAGAGTCGACTTTTGTGTTCTGAGCCATTGGGGACTGAGCATCAAACAGAGGAAACGGGGTCAAACAATTCAGCAACATGGTTTCTTCTCTCTTTTTTTGGACAAACACTCTCTTATTTTGAACCAAAGAGGAAAAGAACAGGTCACCAACAGCCAGGCTCTGCACAGCCTACAAGGTAATTTAGAGTTTTACCAAAACACAAATACAGACATAATGCAGAGACGTTGGGCTGCATGATGGAAAATCCTGTGATGTCAAGGTTACTGGGACAGCAACCAACAAATCCATATTTTCCTCACTCTTCCAGGTTTTCAACAGTCGCTGATCTTTAGCAGCTTCAACACTTTACTCTGTCAGAAGTGGAAATTTACTGCAGTATCAGGCTGAATGTCTAACAAGCATGCAAAAGGCTTACTGTTTCCCTTAAAGTCGTTTGCAATGTTAATGTTACGCACACCAATATAGTCACTATACTTTGCTGCACCAACACAAATTTAAAGCATGAAATAAAACTGACAAAATTGAATATTAAAGATACAAAATAATCAAAATATCTTTTTAACAAATCAGAGTTACCATGGTTTCCCTGTGCTTTGATGACAAGAAAAAAATATTTATATTTTTTACTCCTTGGTAATAAATAAAGAATTGTTTACGTTTGTGTAAGTAATTAGGTTTTATTATGCTCTAGGACTTCAGAAAGCGATGACTAAATCTGACTAGTCAAACAGCTTGATATACAAATTTGGTACCATTTGGTACATTCGTTTGGTACCAGTCATTAATTGTCATAACCTTTGGTGCAAAATGCTTAATTTGCGAAGCAGGAGACCAACAGTTTTGTCATTAATTGGAACCGCAAAATGATCAAAATAATCAACATGCCAAATGAGAACTGAAAATAAACAAGCAGGAACACAGAGCGGTACACAATCACAAAATGTTTGTAGCATTTGATTTGTTTTTTCATGAATGTAACCAAAGGCAATTTGCTTTTAGAGGCATGAAAAGCAATTAAGTTAATTAAGTTTAAGATAAAATGTCCTAATTTCTAATTAGAGTTATGCTTTTCTGTCAAAATTAGTTTGGCTTGGGGTCACAAACAATCAGATGGAGATTTATTTTGCTGGAAAAAAATTATTTGTTCATTACTAGTTGTTCTGTTAGCCAACCTAACAATTGAAGATCACCTTTTTATGATGTAAAATATAAACAAAAAAAAAAAAAGTTATTACTCATGTAATTTTCCAGTCCATACTTACAGTCCAAACTAAATAACTTTAAATCAAGCATTTTTCTTCACTGCGACCACTAAAACTGTCATTACCAGTTTGTTTGATGGGTTTTAGTCACAACTGTCCAGTGAAGATCAGTCAATTCTCGCAACTCCTGGACTTCAGCCAGCACCTTCTTTAACATTAATAAAATGTTCGTTGTCCTTTACCAGTCCGTCAGTCTCAGTTTTCACTCAGTGTCAACGTACGTCTTCAAAGCTCAAGCAGTTTTCACAAGGTTAAGCCTTGAGGGGCTCACTTCTCGCTGACAGTCCAAACACACCACAGCAAGTGTGACACAGATGAAACAAGATAAAATGGCCGTTTGGCCGTGGCGTATGCTAAACCAGAGAGCCATAGGATGAGATGACCCTGAAGAATATGTCTCTGTATGTAATTCTTAGACACCCAAGGACAGATATGCAGCAAAATCAAAGTACAAACAGCAGGGGGTTCAAGAATATAAGCAGTGCATACAGTAATGCCTTCCTAAAATAATGCTAAAAGTGATTTCTGCAAAAAATATCACCGCCTCTTTTTATTCTCTAAAAGATATTTTAGGCAAATAAGAAAAAGAAAAATTTACTTAGGCTATTATTTTAGGAAGGTGACGACATATTTGTAAGGTCCAGGTATGCACTGTGGTGAGCATACGTTTTTTCTATATAAATATCTCTTCATTTAATAATCACTGAAAATTTTAAAAACATTTTAAAATGCAAAGTTGCCACAAAAACACAGCATCTAGCCACAAAGCTAGCAGACTGACACATCACCTGTTTTTCTTTTTCTTTTTTGCTCAGACTGCAGACTGTAGAATTTAAATCATATTCACTTACCTGCAGAGAGACGGTGCACCCAGCCACCTGTGAGGCATGTTACCATTGGAAATCTTTTTGTGTCAGATCAGACGACAATCTACAAACTGTGCAGTCACTCTTCCACTCCGGTGACCTGATTCATATCTGACTCCCTCCTCTGTTCCCAAGTTTAATCCTACTGTTTTTGTAGTGTGCCCTCTTGATGTTTTTTATTTCTAACTGTAACCTCATTTGTTTTTGCCGCTGAATAGAAAGCGCTCAAGTAATTCAGAGAGCTATGCAGGATGAGTGGCTTGACATCTGACACGCTCTCACTGGAAAATTAGATTTTTTCTCTCCATCGTCATCATTTTAAGAGTGCTACAAGTGTTGAGGTTAGGCTGTACCGTTTCTGCTGTAATAAAGCCCTGACTCACCTGCAGAACATTTTGAGAATCAATCTACAATTTCAGTGAGAAATGTTTGTCTTTAGAAAGCACCACTCCTGTTGAATTCAATTAAAAAACAACAATTTACAACAAACAGTTCTACAAAAGCGTCAACTCTACTAAGGAATACAGTTTCTTTAATAATGAAATAAAAGTAAATATCAGAGGAATGGACGGCGCAATAGAAGAATCCAGAAAAGATTCTTCCAATGTCAAATTGGTCCAACGACCAATTTGACATTTCAAAAATGAATTAGTTTTTAGCAATTTCTAAAAACTTGCAACGATGAGGTGTTTTATTGGCCATATTAAAATCTATTTTGAATAAACGCAAATGGAAACACTTTTTTTGCATCATACGAGTCACATGACCATCAGCCAATGTTGAAGGTCTTACATTTTAAATTAATAAAAAATAAAAAAAATAAGTGCACAAGTGCGTTGAGAATTAACCATGAAACTGGAATTGTAAATCCATAAAATGTAAAAAAAAAAAAATAGTTTTTAATAGTTAAGAAGAGATGGTGTCCAGAGTGTTTAATGTATTGGTGTATTTTTCCATTTTTGCCAATGAGGAAATCAGGTGCTTGTGAACAGCTATAATGACTCTATAAACCAAGAGGAAAAGACAAACAACAAGGATCTTTGAGTTTTGGTGTTTTAGTCATTTTCTTGTTGTTTAAAAACTGATAAAGACTCACCAAAATCCTACAATGCTAGATTGTTTGCTCAGAAGAGGATTGGACAGCACAGGAGCACAGATCCATCATGTTTTGTATCAACTTTGTGGAGGTAAAACAGTTTCAGCCAATAACTCAGTTATTTAAAGGCCACAATATACCTGCTGACCATCTGTCTCTTGTAACCCCAGTGAATGCCACAGTCACCAGATCTCAATCCAATTGAAATCAGAAATTTATGTTAAAAATCCGCAGCCAAATAAATCTCCAGGCACAGCACAAGGTTGCGGTGTTAATATATTAAAATTGAGGAAAGCTTGAGACACCTTGTTGAATCTAGGCCACAAAGAAAGCAGCTCTGATGGTAAAATGAGGTTCATGAGGTTCTAGCAACGTGTGCAGCAGAAACTGGCCTATAACAAAAGATTCGAAAACGTGCAAATCACACATTTAATGATTTATACAAACACCAGTTGGTATCAAATTCAGTGCGGACGGTGATATAAATGATACCATTGAAGGCTTTGTTTATATTTTCTGAGGACTATAAATCTTTAAAAACACAATAGATCCTAAATATGACTGAGCCAGAGCTGTTTTTAATCCCTCAAAATATGAAGATCTATTCAGGTCACCGGGAACAGCACAAAAACCCATGAGTGATTACATACTTTGTACAGCTGCACACACAGTACACACACAGTTTCAGAGTCCAAAATGATTCATGTTTTAACCTACTTACACTATATCTCTGAGGAACCGAGTGGCTGTGTTACTCAAACTCACTGCTTCGTCTTGCATTGCAGCACAGACTCTTCAGCACAATAAACACATACTCAACTGGAATGGAGAGCCTGAGCAGTGTGGTGACATTATTACTTACTACTCCCAAAACCCCTTAACAAGAAGGGGTGTGTGTGTGTGTGTGTGTGAGAGACTCTCTAACTGAAGTGCATAAATTTACAGGCAGCATTATAAATCAAGGTGGATGCTGGATTTTCATTTAATTATGAAATATTCGACTGCCGGTGTTGTCAGTTTGCGAAACGTTGTAATATGTCACCTACTGGGATCGTAAGCCTGGACCAGTCATTTTGACACCTTATTGGAAGGTGCACTGAGAGTGTAATTATACGTGTTGACTCACTGGTACACATGTCCTCTGGTTTGTCCATGTCTCCACGGTAATATCCATTCCGACAACCACAGAGGGTGGCAGCTTCGATGGTGGAGCGACTGTTGAGCGGACACTGCTGACATAATCCTGCCCCCTGGGACGACTTAAAGGTGCCCTGAGGACAAGCTGTGAAGAGATTACAATGCAAAACTTAACTTGGACCCCTGAACATTGATTAAAAAAAAAGTTAATTTTATCGGTGGGGTTTATGTCACGTTTGTCTTGACTTTTTACATTGAGTTATTTTTACATTGTGTGTATCTGAAATTATACAGAAAAGCATGTTGACACGTCCGAAATGATGACAAAGTATTGTGTGTCTTCTATACAATAAAGGACACTTAAAGATGAGACATTATGCTTCCTTGATCAGATTAGAATAGATCGATCTGCTACACAAAACATGTTCAGTACATTTTTATAACAAGATAATTCATAGGTAATGAGATTTTTGTTTGGTTGGTTCTGCCTGCTTTGAGCTCCTTCCAAAATTAGCTGCTTTAAGGCCTCTTAACACTTTAAATCCAAATAAGTTGCTGTTGGCCACACCCCCCATAAATCAACATTCACACTCACACATGAAAATGTCTGCAAATAGATGTGCAACCATGAGACCGTACATCTTTGAAAAGCAAAAGTAGATCCCGGTGCACAACCAACAAGAATGCAGCAAGTGGTTTCTGAGTGGTAAGTCAACGACAAAAAACTTTTCTTTTCCAGTAGCCATTGTACAGCACATACAGCAGTAAAACTAGCTGACCATATGTGCTGGAGCTCTAAGTTGGGTTGCCAGGTAAATGGCTGGGCTTTAATGGGGTTGCTAGGTAATGGGGCAGTGCCTGCTGATTTGTGATATTACTTTCAGGAGATTTTTGAAATGGCTCAATATTCAGACACAAAAAACAAGAACTTATTGCCAAAACACAGCTGGATGTTTTTTTTATTTTATTTATTTTATTTATTGTTTTTTAAGTGCATGGGCTGTTTTTAGAAGCAGTAAAAATCCCAAACGGAAGTACAAAATGTGCAAAATGAGAATTTTGCATAACATGTCCCCTTTAACTAACAGTAGTGATGTGTTTGGACATTTGATTCTGTGCAGATAATTCTGAGCTGGAACAAATAATGGAAAGTTCAAACTAAATGTAAGCTGGGGAAAGCATTAAATTAGATTAAGGTCACATAAATGTATGTTCACTTCTGACCTTACTAAATTTCTCAACCTTTTACAAAATAGTGAGTGGGGATCTTAATATTGGGAGAAAGCAACAAACTTGATATTTTCATCCTAAGTGTCTTTCATGCCATCCTTATTGGTATATATTTTCTAAATTTCTTCTGATTTCTGAAAATTCTCAGGTATATTAACCAACCATATCCAAAGTCGGTTAAACATTGGTCAGGTTACAGCACTGTTGTAACCAGTCTATCAATGAAAAAAGAAATCAACATCACTATGTTTCTATTTTCTGTGCCGTCAGAAGCCCCAGAGCTGGACCAGAAAATCCAGCACAACTTATCTTTTTTAAGCCATTACCAATTTGATAACCCACTTTCTGTTTCATTAAAATCACTTAATTAGTTCATTTCTGAAACTTTAACACTTTGCAATCCAGCCACAAAAAGCTAAGATAATGCCAACGGAGCGTTGTGCAACCAGACTTTATTTATTTGAGGCACATTAGCCGGCTGGAATCTCTATAAGCTTTCAAAAGAATGCTAGTTGGTGGAGTTCTAGCATAAAGGGACAGAAAGCACTTCACAATCATTGCAGTCATAGACAGAACAACAAATGGGCTACATTTGCTGCTGAGTTCAGGACATGGCTCAGCATAGTCTGAAAGTGCTGCATCATTTAGCTGTTAGCAACTAACAATGCTTTCTGTCTGCATGCAGCAAAAACATCGCAAGCATCAAAGGCATTTATCCATTTATAAATAATAACCTCTTATGACTGCGTGAAATGTTGGGCACACACCTGTTCTCAATACAACTAAAAATATGCATTGCTGTTAAGGGAATTCAGATACAAATAATACCTCCATTTTGAATTCCAGTTCTACATGGATGCCTTGTGTTTCGATCTATTGGGAGGAATTTTTGATTTAAGAATATTAGCGTCTTACTCAGTCGCATGTTTGATTATATACCCTGGAGTCCAGCAGGAAGGAGACAAATCATGACACACAGTTAATTATAATGGGGAAATTAATGAGTATAAAATTAATTACGGGAAACACCTGAATGATTGGCTTTAAGAAGAAGTGACCAATTAACCAATTGACCAATTAATTTATGCAGCCCTTTAAAAGTGGGAGAGCATAAAAGAAACGTGTCCATGTGGTGACTATCTCTACCACATGGAGCAGACATAAGATTATGTGAAGCAGTGGTATTCCTTTTAGGAACACAAACTTCATTAATGTGCAGCAACCAGAGTCAAAGTTCACACATTCCCCAACAAAAATGCTTCTTATGCATATATAATCCCACTTCTTCAGATGGACTCTGAAACTACTGTTCCATTTTTAATCTTGTGTATGCATATTCAGTTGAAACCTCCCTGAAAATGCTGCTGTGAAACCAGAACATGGTTATTTACGAAGAGGATTTGATCTTCCGACTTTGAATTTGTTCTTTAAGTAGACACAATTCTCTTCCTTCTCTGTAGCAAAGCCTGGTTGTCAACCATAGCATGGTTTTAGACACAGGAATAATGGCCTGTCCTGAGAAAACAAGAGTCAGGACAAAAATTGCAATAAAGAACAAACAAGGAAAATAGAATAAGTGTGAAAAGAAACTCGATTATCAATGTTTTCATTTCTTGCTCCCAGTGTCATCATAGCGTTCTTCCTCTGAACAAAAGAACAAGCTGATGCTTTTGTTTTTAGTTGATTTTTACAGGAGGAACATTTTCCCAGAGGTATGATTTTACACCGCATTATGTTGCATTCAGTCACAGAGCTTTACGAAACTACAACAATGCTGCCATTTAAATAATCCAGTGTCTTGGACACATATTGCTTGAAACCTTTCATATTTTCTCTGCATCACACCCACATATTGCAAGTCATTTCACTAGAATTATGTGCAACAAGAAGCATAACTGTCAAGTGAAAGGAGTCAGACCTATTTAGCGTAGAGCTGAGAAATATGGACAAAAACACACAAGAAAATGTTCTCCTCACTAAGCTGTTTTGTTAATAAAGACAGTTCCAAATGAACAGTTCAATTTCTAAGTTAATATCTGTCTCAGTGCAGCTGATATCCTTTTTCCATTCCTTCAGATTAAAAGCACATATTCCAAAAGAAATGTGGGACATTATAGTAAACCAATCAAATTTGCACTTGATATTTCTAAACTTACTTTTTAAATCCTTTGTTTGTTGTTTTCTTCTGCTCTTTGATAAATTAAAAGCAACTATAATTTTCTTCTTGTGTGGCACTTATTTATCCCTTTAGAGAGATTATATTACACAACCTCCTTTTTCCTGAGATTACAGCTGCAGGACTCTACTCTCTACTCACATTGCACATCTAGACAACAAATTCTGTCCATTCTCCTTTGGAAAGTAGCATGTGCTCACTCAGATAGGATGAAGAACATCTATGATCCTCAGTCTTAATATGTTAATGTCCATTAACATATAAACCTGGTTGGATCTACAACTTTCTGGTTTTGCTGTTGATGTTTGTTCAGGGTTTTTGTCCTGTTGGCAGTCTGGTTTATTTAAAGTACAGACCAGCTTTCCTAACCATGCCTCAAAAAAAAAAAAATCTCCAAAGCGTAGTACCGCCACCTGCTAATGGCATTTCATCAATTGTTCCATTGTGAAATGCAGTGTTAATTTTCTGTCACACTTCAACCTAGAAATTACATTTTGGTCACCATCTGCCACGTGTTCTCTGCGTTTCCAACATCGTTTATAACAAACCGTCACTTTGTCTTCTTTTTTTTTGTCTCTCGAAAAGGCAGATAGGCATCTGGATTGTCAAGGTCATTTATCCAACCAACCTTATCCAAACACGTGAGGTGTGTCACCATAGCAACCAGTCTTGGTCCCTCTCTTTATTCTTTACCTCTTCACGCCTCTCTTTACAGCTATCTGTGCATGTCCAAGTGTGGCCATATGTCAAACTAGTGAAACCCCGGATGAAAAGCAGGTGAGTGCAGGTTAGATGAGCTACTCCACTTTTTATTTCTGAAATAACAAAAAGGCAAAACATTCAGTAATATTTTAATATCATAATAACTAAATTGGATTATTCATTTTATTTACAACCAGTCCATCCAAGGCTGTCTGTAAATTTAGCCATAGCTAGAAATCCAATAAATGTTGCAATAAATATCAATTGATAGTTAACTACACTTTTATTTACAGTAAAGTTTAGATAATAATCTAAATGGACATTGCAGGGTTGTGTTGGACTCTGCAACATTGCATGGACATCGGGGGCAGTTCCCCTGGATTGGCTCCAGGACCCGCTGGAGGGACGATGTTTCTGTGATGGCCTGCGAACGCCTTGGGATTGCAGCGCCTCCTCCCTGGAGGAGCTGGAACAAGAGGCTGGGAGAGGGAAGTCTGAGCCTCCCTTCTTTAGCTTCTACCCCTTTGACCCGACCTCAGATAAGCAGAAGAAAATGGATGGATGGATGGATGGATGGATGGATGGATGGATGGTCAGTCGGTCTACATTTCTAGTGCAGTTCCAGTCATATTGACCCCTCAAAGTGGTTTGATATGCAGATTGGCTGGCAGCTTCAGTGCCTTGCCTTGAGGAACTTCAACTTGTGGTAGGAGGACACTGGACTCAAACTCGCAACTATCTGATTAAAAGATGACCACTCAGTTCAAAACAATATTGTAAAGAGAGATATTAACCACAAAATCTCTACCGATGTTTAACAGTGTTGGTGTATGAATGGGGGGCTGCACAGTGGCGCAGCTGGTAGAGCTGTTGCCTTGCAGCAAGAAGGTTCTGGGTTCGATTCCCGGCCCCGGTCTTTCTGCATGGAGTTTGCATGTTCTCCCTGTGCATGCGTGGGTTCTCTCCAGGTACTCCGGCTTCCTTCCACAGTCCAAAAACATGCCTGTCAGGTTAATTGGCCTCTCTAAATTGTCCCTAGGTGTGAGTGTGTGTGTGCATGGTTGTTTGTTTTGTCTGTCTCTGTGCTGCCCTGCGACAGACTGGCGACCTGTCCAGGGTTTGCCCCGTCTCTCGCCCGGAACGTTAGCTGGAGATAGGCACCAGCACCTCCCGACCCCATTAAGGGACAAGGGAGTATAGAAAATGGATGGATGTGTATGAATGGGTGTAGACTTTTGCGAGTGACCGGGTGAATGTGGCTCTAGCGTAAAGTGATTGAGTGTTTGAGTGGTCAGCCAAAAAACCTGAAGATACACTGAACCAATCTGGTTAAAATAGGTTTTGGAGATAACACAATGAAGTAAGAGATATAGTGAGATAAAGGGCTAAAAGAGGCATTCATCTCAAACTTTTTACAAGCTGTTTATGCACATATGGGATATGCATACTTAAACCACTGCATTTTTGTTTTGCAAAAGGACTCTGAAAAAAGTATGCACACACACTGCTTTGCTTTCCATGAACAAATGCAAAAACACACGTTTGAATATGCACACACATGACTTTGATCACGAGCCAGTTGCGCCGTATGGTTTGCACAATACGTGGATTTGGTGCAAAATAAACACCATCTCTGTGCTCAAACCCTCACAAAGAGATGACCATCTGTTCCAGTAGTGAGTCCAGCTTCCTGCCAAGGTTTTATCAGCTGATTGGCAAAGGAAGCCAACCAAGAAGATGCCAGATTGGGGAAGACAGACAAGACAAACACTGTCCCTCGACACCGTAAATCGCTTTTTCGGAGATGAGAGCATCAAGCAGGTGTATGCTGACACAGCGTCAGAAATCAGACATAAGTCAGAGGAGGGTGTTTTTAGATTGAGTTCTCAAATAAGAGATAATCAGTTTGAGTGAAAAATTACTTCTGAGTGTCAGCTTACACTAAATTAACAGTGAACACATACAAAAAAAATCCTTCAGCGACTGAAAGAAGAGTTCTTTCATTTGATAACGCAATCTAATCCCATCTCAGAATCAGTGATATTAAGCCTTAAATTTGGCTGAAGTTTTATTTGGATAGCCTACTTTTACAGAAAGCACAGCATGGTTGGTAGCTGAAACAAACATATGCTCTTACTTTTGGACCATTTGCACATAGAGTTGTCTTTTGGAAGAATACTTGCAAACATCATTTATCCAATGCAGGTAATCTTAGCAAATATTTTTTAATACAAAGTGGTTTGAGTTGCATGTACTATTTAAATTTTCTTTATATTGTACGATTCGTATGTTTTTATTTTCATTTGTCAGTTTTGTCCAATGTGATAAAGTTTTGTTATCAGCAAACAAACTTGTGTTACAGATGAGCATTTTTATCCTTTGAACTCGTTATGAAGGGTGAGATCAAAGCAGAGCCAAAGTGCTGCTCAAACTAAGCATTTTGAGGATTTAATAAAAAAGTAAAACTCACAAAAATTCAACAACAATTACTACAGACATGTGCAACCTGAACATGGAACTGACAACTGACAAAGGAGTGGAAACAGAAAATGCAACCAAGTAAAAAAAAAAAAAAAAAGCTAATTTGTCTGTGTGTATTTAGGTTGACATCACAAGATTCACTGCAAGATGGTTGATCGGTAATTTTGTGTCATGAACGAGTTTCTCTATAAGACAAGTTTCCATTGCCACAGTCACTAAACTAGCAAAAACAGGAAACACTCCAATTCTTTCTCAACACAAAAAAATTATTAAACACAATTTTTACACCAGTTACTAACTAGTATGTAACAATTCACATTAAAATAAACACATTTTAATTGAACCAACTTAGATGGTTGAATTTTAATCTGTGATATTTGCAAAAAAAACCTGTATATAAGTTTTGATCAAAATATTTTTTATGCCATTTCCTAAACAACAAAAGCACTTTTTATCATTTAGACATTACTTTGAGACACCTTGTTAGCTTACTTAACAGCAAAACTGAAGACATTTGCAGTTACAGTAATTGACACTCGATGGTTTCCAGTGTTGGGAGCAGTTAAGGGGTTGATCATTCCCACGACTCATGATTGATTTACATCGCTCAAACACTCAAATGTCACATGATGAGAAATGTTGCCAATGCAAAACGCAAACCGACATCAGCGCCCGACAAGCATGTATTTAATGTGTTTAACAAGAGGCAGACTAGATACTATGCATCAGTCTGTCTCCTTTCTTTCTGTCCGTCTGTCTTCTAATTTGCAGCAGACTGATTTGGCAGAAATACGCTAAAGTAATTAACATGGGATGAAGAGGTCTCACTTATTTCACCACATGAACATACATCACAGTTCCCTCCCCCCAAGACACACACCCACGCACCTACACACCAACGCGCACACACACACACACACAGTAAAAATGGATGAGACTCTCTGGGGAGAATAAGAAATTATGAGTACTATTTCTGAGAGGAAATGGGGAAGGAGGCCAGATATAAAAAGGAGAAAAGAGGTGAAGATATCTGGAACACTGAGGGAAGAGGAGTTATTTTTGTGCCACATTTATACGAGGGTGGCTCGGCAAATATGAACATATGGTGCTTTGTGTTCTCCCCCCCAGGCAAAAATACATGGTATTGTGTAGTTACAATATATGTGCATGGAATCATTCGACTGCCAAAAAGCAACGATTTGTCCAACTGAACTGTGAAAAAAACTCACATTTTTAATATGCAATCTGATGAGGCCATTATAATATTCTGTAAACCAAGTCAGGACATTAATAAAGGTTTGGTAATAATGTTGATGATACATGTATGATTACAGCAATACTTTGAGCAGTTAAAGCCTATTTGCATGATCTGTCATCTCGTGCTGCTTTCAGATGCTGATTGCTGCCATTACTATGACAGAATATTGGAAATGTGTTTGCACAATATTGATTTGCTGTCACTCTGCCTTGTTAAACTGCATGTGCATCATGCAAGCATTTACTGGGCCAGCAACTTCACAAAACGCTTGAATTACTTTCTGAAAAACATTTTTTCTTAGGCGTCGCGACTTCTCTAAATCAAAGACTTACCTCGACACACGTTGACATTGTCTGGTTCGTAGCCTGCCTTACAGCTGCAGCTGCCAATCGGGACCATCCATTCTCCATCTCCGTTACAGTAGAGCTTTATAGGCACGTCTACCTCCTCAGCATTTGGAATGCAGCTTCCTCTGGAGATAACCAAGGATGTGGACTCTGCTCCTGTCAGCGTCTGGATGAACAAAAAAAGATTGATCAAAGAAACTCACTCTAACAAGCAGAAGTGGAAAGATAATTTTTGCATTCTTTTGCATACCTCAGGGAAAAAAGCAAAGTTCTGTACAACGCTTGGACATTTCTTGTAGAATACTCGAACTGCCAAAAGGGACATGCAAGCACCCAGGTCCTGGAAAGCCAGGTGAAAGCCTTTGCCCTTGGAGAGTGGTCCAAAACCTCTAACCTCAGTGTTCACCTTCATCAGCCTACCCCCAAAATCCACCTGGGAGAAACTCTCATCGGCTGCAATGGTGTCCACCTGGAAGAAGTATATGGTAAACTGGGAGTAAATCCAATATGGTGGTCAAAGAAATGACTGAGCATTGATGAGTTTGCAGCGGTACTGACTGATTGAATGCACATCAGCACTGCTAATATACACCAATCAGCCATAAGATAAACACTAATAGGTGATGTGAATAAGACTAGCTATATTTTCATCATTGCATCTATTTTTGGGTGCAGTAATGCACATTTGTTCATGCAACAAGATGCAGTCATGGACAATTCGTACATGATAAACACATAAATAACTGCCGCTAAAAACCTCCTGTGGTCTTAAAGTCGGGGTCAATTGGCCACCAGGAGCTTTTTACTCTATGTAGAGTCCTGCAACTTTTACAAATTTTTTTGTGTGTGTAGTTCTGAGAACTGATGGTCTGGTGGGACACTGCGACCCGCTGTCTGACAGTGACATCTGCCGCACCCGTCCTGAGCTTTGCACTAAAACTGCAGGAAGGTTAAATAGGTTTTTTTATTCTGCTTTATTGGTTCTTTTTTAATTTTTATAGTTATATTTTTAGTCTTCTGTACAGCAGTTTTATCTTTACTTATTATTTTGAAAAGATTGAGATTGTTTGAGTTTACCTTTAAAAACGGGGCATTGGCCCAATACTCCACCCCTTTGATGCTCTCGGACACAGTCCTGTCAGTCTCCAGGTAGTAAAGGTTGAACGTCTCTTTGCAGGAGCCCAGGACACTTGGTATGGAAGCACAATCCCGCACCGTGAAGCGGATCTCCACGTAGATGCGTTGTGCGTACCGTCGGTCGATGTATGTGGTGAGCAGCCAGTTGTTTTGGCTTGGCTCAAATACATTGCACACCTGGTAAGTCCTGATGGTGTTAAGGTTTTCGTCATAGCCGCTCACCTCCTCCCACTGGGCAATGTTTGAGCGAAGACGGGGCAAGATGTGAAGGAAGCAGAGGAAGAGCCGGTAAGAAAGCAAGATGATTAATGGGTTTACTAAAACCAGACACAAATTAAACTTTCTCCATCACTCCTTCCCAATTTCCTCCCCTCCTCCCTTTTTCATTGTCTTTTTCTCTGCTCTAACCTTCTCTGCTGCACAGGGACATCCATTCATCACAATTAAAGCTACTCACCTCAAACGCACTCACACACCAGACCATTGTGACCAGCTAGTTGCAGCTGAATTTTAAGGAAATCACTAGATTTTAAGACGGGTCATTGAAAAAAATGACAGACTCATTTGCGGTTCTGTTCTGATCTTTTGGAACGTATTCTCTTTCTGCATCAGTAGTGGTTAATTGATGTCACCTTGGCACCGTAATTAAAATTTTGACTGACTCGTTAATGGACCTCTGTAAAGTGTAGTCAAACTGCTTCCCCATGGGTGGCTGCACATACACAGACCGACGCACACATACAGCTCGGCTTTTCCACATTGTTCTTACTCCATTGGCAGGGAACGATATCCAGCCGAGCTCAGCCGTCGCCGTCCGCGTATCCATCACTGTCTCTGTCAGACAAAAAGGGAGACAGACAGGCAGAAAAGGTGAAAAGAATGCACTGCAGAAAGAGGACAGGTATGGGTTTAATTAATAGTCTGTTCATTATTCGCCAGCTTCGGCACCGCTTTGTGGTGTCTGCCATTCAAACTCATAAAAGCCCACCTCGCACTCTGTCTGCAATGCATTTTCCTCTATTCAGTTAGCACTGTGATGAAAATTAGATAAGAATCCACAATTAGGAGAGGCCTTTAGGTAGCCCAGCACAAACAAAAGTAGAAGTAATGTATCCCAGTAATAACGAGCGTAATCCATTTGATCCAGGCTGCAGACCAACAAATCCTCTGTCCAGTCTGAAGAATAAGGAACTTGATTTTGATATCTTAAAATGTCTGATCTTCTCACTTCGCCACAGCCTCAATAAAGGAAAATTAACAAATCAAGTAATTTAGATATTGTGTAAAAATGCTTGTCCCAGTTGCTCACTCAGCCAGGTTTGCCCATGATTTTTCAGGTGCACTAAGACATTAAAATTGACTTTTCAATGTCCTCTTGAAGACGGATCTGACATTTTGTTGTTGAGCCACTCATGTAAAAAGCTGTTTTGTAGAAAGCATTAGAAAATCTTGATCTTATCCATTAACGTACTGTACTTATTCATTAACGTATTCTTATTGCTCTTTTTGTGATCAGGGACAACTGCTGACCTAGATAACAAATGAGATTGTGGGGAGAAAAGCAGCTGCTGCTGCTTCGTCTCCAGGAAATTTGAAAATGTGTGGAGACGAATTAGAAATCTTTCCTAAAACAGTTCTTTAATTGAAAGAAGAAAGCTTAGAAATAAAATACAAATCAAATTCTTATAATTAATAAAATGGTTGGTTTTGTGCAGCAGCTGTCTTGCTTTTCCTGTGATTCAGAAGTATTGATTTTCTGGACAATTACCTGAAGCTTTCTAACCAAATCACAAATAACTATGACAGTATCTAATATTTTTATTGCCTTCTGAGTCTAATATATGTTTAATAAGTTCCTAGGACATGTTGTATTACATTAAGTAGAGTTTATTCAGAGTTATGGAATAATGCAAAGCAAATAAAGGAGAACAGATTTACAATCATCTAAACATGTTATGGTCACATTGTGCTTTATATTAGGATCTAATAATAATCATATGCAAGTGAAGCCTATTAGCTGCAGTGCCAAATATGTCAATGTCTGTAGCAGCATTGAGCTAATCCCTAATGATTTCATATCTTCTGAGCCACAGCATTATTTATAATCATACACTGATGAAGCACAACACAAATCCCCAAGAGTCGGAGCAAAGCTTAACACGGCAACTGTGATTTAACCTTTATGGTATAACATCCCATCAATAGATCCTTCTTTAAACTTTGTTAATATGAATGCATTCCTATGCAACCAGCTTGGTCATTTCTTTCTAGAAACTGGATTTTTAACCCCTTGGCATGACAAACAGGAGGAGTATGTGATATGTCATAATCGGACAGAAGGGAAGCAGGGTGTTGTCCCATCAGACCGTCAATTCCCGAAACCACACACACACAAAAACATATAAAAGCACACGCAGGGTCAATGCGACCCGGCTGCACTGCGCACAGAATAAAAAACTAAATATCCCAGTCTCTTAAGACCACAGGAGGGTTAAATGACACCTAGAAAACTGAATAATATTTTGTAGCAAAAGCAATAATCTGCAGTAAATTGCATATTTATCCAGTTGGAAATCTGTCAGTAAAAATTCATGACAATATGGACAATTGTTTTTTTTTTTGTTTTTTTTGGGTTTTTTTTAGCTTTATGTTTGCAGTCTTACTGCTAGACATCAGTAAAAATATGTCATTCATTTGCAACATTCTCAACAACCACAACTGAATTTTGTTCATTTATCTTAATGTGCCAACATCAGTTTTAAAACACCTTCCAATAATAAATGTTGCTTTTCTTAAAAAAAAAAATAAAAATAAAAAAAAAACAGAAATCCTTGCAACTTTATTTGCTAAAAACTTTTCTGTGTTTCTGCTCCACTAATGCACATTATTTTGGCCTCCAGTTCAATCTACAGTGCCTTTTTTGGCACCTCTTCTGTGTTTCTCGGGGTTGAATTAAAGCTAACGTGCACAAAATTACGAGTGACAACGCCGTAAGAAGTCATGCTGAGATGTTCCAGACAGCATAAGTTAGCTGGTAAGTTGATAAGCCAGACCCTTACACAGCCCTTTGTAATAAAACATGGTGTGAAGATTCAACGACATCCCACCATGAGGCGCCCGCAGGCAAACAACTCCCCCTCTGCCTTTATTCTTGACAGGCTCTCCTTTTGCAGCCTTTCATATCGTCAGCCTCTCCTCTCATCAGCTCCCGTCCTCCTCACACCTTCCCCAACTTCTTCATATCCCTTATTCTCCCTCTCCATCTTTCACTTGTCCTTTACTTTGATGCTTGTCTTTTTTGCCACAATTTCAGCTAATTTATGAAGCAACCTAGTTTTTTTCCGAACTTTCTCTTTCTCCAAATTGTGTTTTAATCGTGTTTTATTTTGTTCATCCCAAATGTCTACTTTCAAAGTCTTCCACCGAAGCTTACAGAAATGGTGTCACTGTCCGATTTCCAGCTTTGGCTTTCAGAAACAGTTAAAATTCTTTCTGAAACGTTTTCACAAGAAGCTTTTTTCGCCTGCTGGATCATTTTCACCTTTCAAAATATTTGTATCCACACACAGGGCTTTGCAAGTCCAAATACCTCTTGAACGTTTTCACATTTTGTCACATTGAGTCACAAACATTGGGATATTTAATTGGGATTTTAAAATAAACCAGCAGAAAGTACTGTGCAACAGTGAAATTAACTGGTTTTCATTTTTCTTTTGCAAATACTAGTTTTTATTGTATTCTGTGCCCCCTTTTACTCTGATGCCGTAAATAAAATATACTGCAACAAACTTCCTCCACAAATCACCCATTTAATAAATCTCAGTATAAATACAGCTGTTCTGTGAAGATCTTGCAGGTTTATTAAAGCATACTGCAGAACAAATGATACCAATGAAATGCCCCAATGTTTTTCATCCAATTTCATCCAATTATTGGATGAAAACATCCAGTAATTATGGATGAGAACTTAACATTTTAAAAGTTCACCAAGTTTTTTGGTGAACTTTTAAAATGTCACAAAAAAGCTAATTTTGCACATTTCCATCAAATTGTTTGGAGTCAACTAAGCCATGCAAAGCATGATGTCATTAGTTGCCGACGGTAAACATTCCTGTAATAAACAAGGTGTAACAATTACAAACTAGTACAGACCACACATTGCAGGACACAAACTCATTTCAGAAAAATAATCGGTTATCCGCTCTGACCTGGAGGTTTTGTGATTCATTACGTCAGCGCTTATTTGGCAAACATGTTCTCATCTCCGTTTTAGTGCATTAACTAAAAAGGGAGAAAACTTTTTTATAAAATTGAGGAAATTATTTCCAATTTTGTCATTTCCATCAACTTTTTCTAATGCAATACTTCAAAACATTGATGGAAACATGGTTAAAATGAGCAAAACACATGTCTTACCCTTAGCTTTTAATATCTGGTTTAAAACTAAAGGATACAGCAAGACTACATACTTACCAATAGCAGCCAAGAGGCTAATGGCATCTTTAAGCAACTTGCAGAGATCTGAAGGTAAACGGCAACAATGTGCCAACCGGACAATAGTATTCTGCTCTTCACAAATCTATTTTTCAGCCCCAAGTACAGAGCAATTGTTGAACAAAAGCCAAGTTGAAGCAAATTCAGATTTCCAGCTTGCAGTTTGCCACTAGCTGCAGCAAACATGACCTTGAAACAAGGTTGAAAATGACAGCTTAAAGATACTCTCCATTATTGCTTGACTTACTTTGCAATCAGAAATTGGCAGAAATTTTTGCATCCAGATGCACAAAATTGGTAAAGGCATATGCCCAAAGATCTGCAGGTGTAATTATAGAAAAAGGTAGTTCTACAAATGATTGATTTACATTTATGCACAACTTTGTGACCAACCAACATCTTCTGGCTTCAAAACTAAATGTTAATGGCCGATTCTTAGGAAAACTCCGTCTATGTTTACAGCATAATACATTTGTTGAAAATTGATTGCACCACTCTGCCTGTAAAACCCTTGGGAAGCCCGTATAATTTGTCAATTTGTGTTATTAGATCTAACACACAGCTTGAGCATCATGACTCAGTGAAAGGTGATGTTTAAACACTGACGACGTTTTATTTCCTCAGTACATCAGACATCTTGTTTTATCTTTTCAAATCAATGTAATAAAATAAAGGCTTTTCACATTCTTAACTGGGCTTTCAAGAAATCTATTCATAAATCTCTGATTGCATTTTCTTCCTAAATGATGAAAAAATGGGATGTGCTGGTAAAACAGGTGAAAGCAGAAAGTTAGCAGTACTCTTATTTTCACTCAGTTTTTAGACTTGGTGGTGGGGGGGGGTCTGGTCATTGAATGAAGAGGCCTAAATCTTTTTTTACGTTCCTTGTAAATTTCCTGTTAAAGAAGAAAAGAAGCCTAACCAGAAGAAAACCAGACAAGTGCTGAATTTTATGGTCTGAGCTCGCCTTATTAGAGTCTACTCATCATTCTAATTAACGGCACACAGCACACACCTCTCTGCACATAATAGGGTATGCTTTCCGACCACCCTAATTACTTTTGACACATTGGAGGATGTGATCGCAGTGTGCCTTCCACCCCCACAGAGGTGCACCTCCTCAACCAGCACTGCATCCTTGAATAAAGCCAAAACCCATTTTATGGCAGAAGAAACAACAGGTAAATCTATAGCAGTGAATGAGGCTTTTAAATCAGTCTTGTGGCCCATGAGGGAGGAAGGAAAGTATTTCATTAGCAGATGCTGGAGTGGAAGTAAATCTGATATTCTAGCTCGTTCCATTTCTTTCTCCCTTTCTATAAACATGATGTGTAAGTGCTGGGGGTCAAATAGCAAGTGAGGTCAGTTCATCTTTTGCTAATTAGCCGAGCGTATTCTAACCAGATTAGTCTGCAGCTCAAACACTACAATTAGACCTGATTTACATGTCTGCATGTGGGTTTAAGTGTGCTTGTGAGCGTGCATTCAGTGTCCAGAGACACAGGAGAGCCAAAAACACTTCAGGGCCACCATATAATTAAATAAAAATAAATAAATACTTTTATCTTTCACTGTAGTAACATATCTGGGTGAGAACTGATTGCTTCAGATCTGCATGCAATATTGACAATTTAAAACAAAAATCCTTTCATTTTTTTAAGTCCATTGTTGTAACACCTGATTGTAATTCTATATTTGTACCACAAGGTGGCAGTAATGAGAACACACCGCTGCTGCAGGGCAGGTATGCTTGCATTAAGCTAGCCCCAGCCAGCTGCAAAGCGTTACTGAAGACTGCAAAGATGGTGGAGCAATCCTCTTGCAATCAAAAGATTGTAGGTATGATTCCAGCTTCCTCCTGTGACATTTCAACTTGCCATTGGGCACCTAGTGCCCAGTTGGTGTCTGAATGTAGCTTTAGAGTAAAACGTCTCAGACTTCAGTTTATTTACTTCAGATGTTTGTGTTTGTTTCCAGTTGAGTATGCTGCAAAATGCTCTATTGGAAACACTTAAAAAAAATCTTGGCTAAAAGAGATTAAACAGAATAAGCAGAAAACTGAATTTAAATCTTTTAATTGATGCTGTTACACCGGTAACTAACTAACTACCATCTTCAGTAACTAGACCCATATACTAGTGTATGACTTTCAGGCAATGCTTTATTTATTTAACCTTGACTTAAAGTGGCAGGGGTCAATAAAAACAGTTTTTATTTACAACAAAATCTTGATTTGCAGACAGATAACCAAGATCAACAACAAAAAATATAAAACTCAAAGCATATTGATAAAGAAAAAACAAATAATCAATAAGTAGTATTCAGTTTGAGTTAGTATTGTAAAAAATCCAAAGTTAATAATGATTTGCAAATAAAATTATTTAAAAACAAATGCACATTAAACATTTTTCAGTTGATCTGGTTGGATTCAGATCTTACTGATTCATTGGGTTAAAAATATGACAGGAAACAATTCAAACCGTGTTCCTCAGTCACTCTTGAAAATGAGACAGAAAGCTTACATGACATTTAATTTATAAAGATGTGTTTTAGTCCACATAGTTTGAAAAAATAATTTGCAGGAAAATAACTCAACAAAATCTTTTTTACTCCTAGAGACGGAGCAAAAAGTAAAAAATAGCAAATCAATAAAGTCAGATAAAAATCCAGATTTACTTCATGTAAGGAGGATAATAAGAAAAAAAATCTAAAATCTCCCTGCAAAGACACGAGTCAGAATTTCCTCAGAGATCGTGCTGCTGCAAAAATATACAAATATCCACTTCAAAACCTGAAAGTAGTATTCTTTGTAATTTGATATCCTTCTTTATGATATAACTGAAAATAAATCAAGGTTATCCTCCGAACAGAGCAAAAATTTTAATTCAAATTTGACAGAAAGACTAGAAAAGCATGACATGAGCAACATAAACTGTACAACTGTTTGCCAGACACTGAGGGGCATAAATGAAAGCTGTAAAAACCGATCACCGTAGTTAAGGACACCAAAATAACACAGATGCGCAGACACACACACACACACCCAGCAGACTTTAAAAGCCCTCTTGGGGAGCAAAGATGTCACGGTGCCCGCAGTGAAACTCGCCAACCAATCAGGCGTTCACATGGAATGATAGCGTCACGCTACAACAATCCAGTCAAGGGGGAACGCTTTCAGATGGAGATGCACACTTAGCACACCTGTATATAAATGCTGTCACACAAAGTTTGCATGTATTGTGCAGAAGTTGTGAAAAAGAAAAGCAGTATTACAACAGCGATTCAGTTTTTCTGAAACTACAAATAACTAATCACCACACAAAAGCTCAGCATCCTTCCCAGAGAAACAAAAATCTGTACTGGTTCCCCTAAAATCAAACCAAATGTTCAAGCTTCACATTACAGCATATTGTTGAGTCTCAGATCTGCTCTAATCTGCACAAGTCCCCATCACGAAAACGCAGGCTTCAACAAATAGCCTGTACAGTTCCTCCCAATAATCTCCACATTCAAACATCGCTCTGAAGAACTGCCTAATTGGAGAACCCTGCTGTCTCAAAAGAGTCCGCTCAGCAATTTAAAAACACACACTATCAGCAGAAATGGGCCCAACCATACAACTGCAGTTACATGAAGAGCTGCATATGCAGACAAAATTTAAATTCTGCTTCTAAAGGTTAAAAGTATGTCTTGGAATAGAACAGAGTTTGATTTTACAATCTTCTCAACAAGAGTTGAGGGTTTTCCTACCGTTTAATTAGATTGATTTTATTCGACTTGTGTTTAGCCAAACATTTCGTATCTTTTGTGAGCTTCATGTTTCTTCCACTGCACATGCCAAGTCATGGCTTTGCAGGCGATGCAAAGTGCTTTTATGGAAATAAAACATCAGATCGAATCACAAATAGATTCATAAACACAAAAACAAAGAGGCATTATATCTCTAAATTCTTTATAAATGCATGTTACAGTTTATCCATTAATTACCATTTTATTTATTTCAGTTAACAGAAATGTTTTCCCATTTTCACTTTTTTCTCATTTAGCTTGTTCCAGTTAAAGTGTAGAAATGGAAGCAGGTGACTGAATCCAATGTTGATTAGTGATTAGTTTAAAGTTGTGCAAACTTGTGCAAGCAGATTATCACAACAATTTTTCATGTTTCTCTCTACAAATGTATTTGTTTTTCCAATTGAAGATTACAGGATGTATGTCACACTGCAGGATTAAAAAGTTCTGTAAGAATTATTCATGTTCTTATTGTTTTATATCCCCAAAGCTCAACTTTTTTTTTCTGTGTAGACTTTTTATGCCGACTGTAAATAAGCCAGCGCTACGAGGAAGTTGCATTCTAATGAGCTAAGATTTGAAAAACAAGAAAATATCACTGCAAATCTGAGCATGATAATATTTTACTTGTATATAATATTTAGATTGTCTTGTTTATAAAAGAAAAAGGTAAACTCAGGTAACTTTTAATATTTTTAAAGGTATAAAAAGGTGCTGAAAAGGCGCAGTGTATAAGCTCAATCTATGTAGAAATTGTGAAATTATTTATATTTCAAGAATACCAGTCTTTATTAGTCCAGATAAAAGGTCAAAAAGCCAAACATATAAACAAGGAGACTGTGATTCTATTTTAAACAAAAAATATATATTTTTAAGTAGCGGTGGGATGCGGTTTACAAAAAAAAAAAACAAGCATATCTACTCATTTAAAACTAGTTATAATGCTCTGTGGGTTTACATTCTGTGCTTAAATGTTTTTAAGGCATTATTTTTTTCTGTTCGTAGCTAAAATTAATGGCTTAAAGTTATAGGACTCACCGTAAGATCAGAAGTAAACAGTAGAGAGACATAATGAGCCAGTATTTTCCATGACACAACCAGGAAGTGGTCTTGTTAAAGCCCAGTGATGAGCGCTGAGAGTTATAATAAAGGTTTACACAGCCTGCAGGAGGACATCCAGTCTGAAATGGAGGCATTTCCACTCCAGCTTATTTTTGTCCATAAACTTGCTGTTTTGCCCCACTAAGCTTTAAACAGTTTCACTTCGATACATCCTGATGGTTCCCTGAGGTTCCCGTGTTTCATTAGGTCGTGTGTCTGAATAGTCAGTCGTTTTCATAAAAATCCAACTGCAGTAGATATTTCACAACACCAAGCAGAAGTTCAAGTTCTTAAAGGTTAGTGGAAGAGTTTAAAACCATTTCTAACGTCTCCTTGCGTTTTAAAAAGCAAGTTACCTTGATCAGTTGCTACTTTGGTCTCTTTTTTTTTCCACTTTCTGCAATTTCTTGCCATTTTAGTCCTTGTAGCTGACCATGGCGGTATACTCTGCAAAGAGTGCAGAAGGTAAAAAGTGTCTGAGGAAAAAAAGAAAATCCTGATGAACAGCGTCTGAAAAACATAGCGCCCAGGAAAGACACCTGGCATGATATGCATCATTCTTCTTCTAACCATTAACTGCATGACAAACGTTCATTGTTGGAAATCCTCTTATTGGTGTTATTGTTCATGTATTCAATAAATGAAATGGAGGGGAAAGTGTCTGTGACAGACGGCAGGACCCGAGAGATGAATCACTGCAGCTCATCCAGTGAGCATGCCAACTTCTCAGCCATTAGCCGTTTGGGAATCATCCTCTAGATGCTGTAAAACTATTTCTATTTGCCAAACCTTCTCATCTCTGCTATTCTTTATACATACATGTAAAGAATTCAAAACCAGTGTTAATTTTGTGACACGTTATTTCCAACAAAGTGCTTAGATCCAATGTAAGATTAGTGTTTTAAAAGATTTGTTGTTATTTATAGATGACATATTGATCAGGATACAGGAGCATTTTTCTATACCTCACTGAATCTGGAGTGAGAGTTATTTAGCTCAGCGCACAAAAAAGTAGGAAATATCCAAAGAAATTCTGTTTTAACCGCAAGTCAGGTTTTGACAGAACATGTGAGCATTTCCCTTCAAAGTAAAGTCTGTCTTTTAAGTTTGCTGTCAGCATAGTGAAGCGTGCACAAGAGTTATTATGAGCACTTTATTCTCGACACCCTACTGTTTAGTGCATAGTGCTGCCTCCCAGGTTAAAGAAATACAGCTACATTACATTATAAAATGAAAAATGTATTGCTCTAACAATATGATTTCAATAATATAAAATCACAATATACTCATTTATTACATTATAGCAATAATGTTTGACTTTCTTGCAGTATAAATATTATACTGCACTCGTGTGATAATATGTTATACAAACATAAAATGTCATGTAATGTGTTTAAAATGGACCAAGCTGCAAACTGGAGCTTAACAGTTTAAGGTTAACAGAAACCCACAAAATGTGCACAAGGATAATGGGCAGTGCAGAGAAATTATATTGTTATAATTGTGACAAAATATATTGTTTGCAGATTAAATAACATTTTTATAACATGATATACTTCTATTTTTCTTTTGTTGGCAACTCTTTGATTCTGCAGAAAAGAAGCAGCTCCTGAGTAGCCGTCTGCTGCTGCTGAATGCTTGTCAGGGTCACAATACTAAAGTGCAGAAGCACTAAACCGACCACTTTTAAATCGCTCATGTGGCAGCATTTTATGTGGCAGTATTTCAGGCAGTGAGTAGGAAAAAGAACAGGTAACAAAGTAACTACAAACACTTTGTAAGTAATATGAGAATTCAGCGATTAGCTGACCGCTAGCTCCAGATTGACTTCAAATTTACAATCTTATTCTGACCTGCCTTTGTGGACTAAATGGCTTTTTCACGTTTTTGTCCAAACTGAGTTATTACACCTTCAGTTCAAATACGGTGGCTGCTAAAACCCAAACCAGATGGTTTTGCACTGAACAGACATTTTGAGAGTAATGAAAGGTTTACTGCAGGATTGTAAAATTTGACAAAGATATTTTTCTGGACTGGAATAGCAACAGTGAAGTCAACTACAAGAAGTAAATCGCACTTCTTCAGGAAGCTTTGAACCTTTAGTGTTTGCAGTGAAAATGCTATGGTGCTTCAATAGGTTTGTGGTGGAGAGTTTATACGATTTCCAAAACCCCAAAAGGAAGAATTATGTTTTCTAAATTGATAAAAATATGGATCTAGTGAATTGATTAGCCCAAAAGGAAATTAATTATTTTAGTAGTTAAAGTCCCTTAAAAACATAATAAAAAACAAAAGCAAAAAATGTAGATTTTTAGTTTTACTGGGTTGACGTGAGAAATTAGCAATACATTTCTTCAATCATTTGAGCAATTATTGAAGAAATAATTCTTCAATCATTTGAGCAATTATTGAAGAAATAATTCTTCAATCATTTGAGCAATTATTGAGTTATTTTATTGTGAAAAAGAAAAAAGGGGGCGGGGCTCCCTGGATTAGCAAATGTTAGTCTGACACACAATCTGTGAGGTGGAAGTTAAATTGTACACAGAAGCTGCAGCTTTTATCCTGATGCTCCCAAACTGTTTTAGACAAAATCTAAATGTTTTTGTAACACTTCCTCCTAATAAATAAAAAAAATAATAATAATAGAAAAAAAAATCAAACCCATTTAAATTCACAACACAAATCGAAATTCTGCTCATTATTTCTAAAATTCATTATTTTAGTAGTTAAAGTTATAAACATTATAAAAAAAAACAAAAGCGAAAAATTTAGATTCTTAATTTTACTGGGTTGATGCGAGTAATACTTATTGAAGAAATTAGCAAAAAATATATAAGATGTCACCTACAGTATACTTATTAAATCCTGAAAATACACACGATTGCTGAGTATAATTTAAGCTAGTTGCCAAAAATCCAAAAGCATCCAAATAAATCACAAAAAACTGCTCACCTGCAGATGATAAATAATCCAGAATCCAGATACAGAACGGATCAATCCATCCATGTGAAGGAAACATGTTTTATGTGAAGCGAACACAGTGTCGTCTCGGAGGAAACAGATGTTTTGGATTAGAGGTTTATACAAACCCATCAGCAAAGTAGTGATTTATTAGCTTGATGACCCGTCACTGTTTCCATTAGTGGAACATAAGAGAAAGAGTGATCCTAAATTAACACGTTCCTCCTGAACACACACACAGCAAACTCAGCAAACCAGAGTTTGTGGACTTTTAACACTTTCAACTATCCCTAATCTGCTTCCCCTTTCATTTCATTTTACTTTTCTCTTAAAAAAAAGGAAAATGTAATGTACTTTTAAACTATCAAAAAGGACATCTTAGTCACCATTGCATCATTGTAATAAAACATTACCAATGTCTTTTCATCTAAGTTTTTCGGAAACGGCAAATGGCCTTTTAAAACACCTTTTTTACCTTCACCTCCTTACAATTTACTGCTTTCTCCATCAGTCACGTCGCTGCAGGAGAGGGCTGAGAAATGCTCCTGCCAAAGCTTCTGTAATGTTGAATTTCTTTGGTTTGATGACTTGTCACTGTGACATATTATGTTAGATAATTCAATACAACACCATGAAACAGGGCCTTTAAAAACACATGAAATGTATTGTAGTTCACCAAAATGTGATTGGCTGTCACACGGAGGGCTTGTCGCTATAAATATAACTGCAATATATCGGGAGTTTTTCTAACAGACTGTGCTGTGCATTGTGAAGTAAAAAAAAATCTCATTTTCTGTCTTTCTTTCTTTGAGAAAACAGCAACAATAAACCCAGAAGGTCTTATTTTTAGAACTGAGCCTCACTGAAGCCTGTCTTTTTCTTTTTATCTAGAAGAAAAGTTAAAACCGCCACAGCCTCAAAAACAAAAAGTGCACACGTTCGCTCAGATACTCATGGGCTGCGAGAGGCATCCAGCCTGTCAGCGTGGAAGAATCCATTGTGCCTTTGTGATGAACACAAGAGCCTCGATGTGACATGCTGGGTTTTGATGGAGACTGCAGAAAGCAGATGCCACATTAGACACCGTCACAGGCTGGCTCATTTGTTAACGTGATGTTCAGTGTGTTCAAAAGGAGGCTAATTTTAAGAGTTTTACAGGTGTGCATGTAATATAGTCTCCATAGGCACAAATTAAAGGTCATGTGTTCACATATGAATAGGACGGGGTGATACGAGGAGGAAAATGCTGTCAACAATCTGTTAACATCAATAATTACTGGTGTCAAGTTTCAATCATGTGTAAACTGCACTGGGGAAGACTGACTAGAATATCTGTATGCAAGTTACACCGTGAATATAAAGGAGAACATTCTGCTTTCAAATGGGAGTTCTTCACTCTGCAGTGTTTGGGTGACCTACATACAGTTTGTGAAGCGACTTTAGCATGTTAGCATTGAAAGTAGCAGAGCAGCAATTCTAATAAACATGGAGTTTAATTAAATCTCACATGCTGTAAATGAAAATAAATAAAATAATAATATAATAATAAAATAAAAATCCTTCATAAAAGAAAGATGGGAGTCTGGACTAAAAGTATACATTGTGGCAGACACATGATCAATATCAAAAGAACAAAATATTCACATAATATTCCCTGAACTCCAATCCAGAGCCGCACTGCATTCTGGGGGATGTAGGCAGAGGAAAGGCCTTCACTCCTCAGCCTCTCACAGCCAGATAACAGGTTGGTGACATCAACTAACTCTCACTCTTTGGTTACCTGGCAACAACTTGTTAAATAACTTGCACCTCATAACTGCTTAAAAATAAACAACAGTGTGGGGTGAAAACAGGAAATGTCACTCAAACAGCATCAGATAATTACTTTTACTTTTCAGATATTTAAAGCATTAAACCAATCAACAATTATTGATAGACGGATATGAATTGCTTAGATCGCGATATGTTTTTCAGCCATAATGTTCAACGCTACAACAGTGTCTAATTCATATCCTAATGCAGTTTAGGTGAAAAGTTTGAAAAATGAGTCAGTGCTATCGTTGATTTAGGATCAGGGCAAAGACTCAACATACTTCTAATTATCCATCTATATTTACCCAGCTGCACCATCAGTCTCAGTCTTCTCCTCTCCTCCTCCCATCTGCAGGGCATCACTTCATCCCTCATCCTCTTTATCCATCTTTCCATTCTTCACATCTGTCCTAGAGTCAGTTCCCTGAGACGATCAGTTCCCTGAGACGATCAGTTCCCTGAGACGATCAGTTCCCTGAGACGATCAGTTCCCTCACTGAGTCACTTCCTGCCAAGTCTCCTCTGATGACTTATCACTTCCTACGGGACTCGTCTCCAAAACTCCTGCTGCGATAAACCTTTAAACTCTTTTGTCTTAGGTTAGTTTTTACTTTGAACATAAATCTCATTAATTTTAGACTTTAAGAATTTGATGTACAAGTTATTTATTTACTCTTTTCTGCATGCTTTTCCTGAGATGGGCTCATCATAGCGCATAAGTTTTCAATACTCTCCAAAGCTTTGATTTATCCCTTTCACAGAGGAAGCAAACAAAGACCTCAGTTGGCAAAGATGTTACACCAGATTATATGGGAATGAGAGTTCGCAGATCCTGACTTGAACTCACAGCGCTGAGGGCTGTCCTTGCTTTAATCAAACATATGTAGCATCTTAGGATTTGAAATCTAGGTTTTCTTCCACTGCACCAATGCTGACGGAGTTATTTGATAATGTAAAAAATCAGACAGAATAACTTCAGCTGCATCAAGTTGTGCACGGTTTGCTGATCAAATTTTCTGGTTTTCTGACTCTTCTTGATTTTCCAGATGCTATAATATCTGGAAAATAATCTCTGCATTCAACATTTCCATGTTCACATACTGTTGAGGTTATAACCACCATCTCTTGTTCCTTTGCTTTACATGCAGCTCCATAACAAAAATCCTGAAGAAAATAAGCCAATTTCCTCAAACAGTATCCTGTCTCCTCTGTTTGGGTGTTAATGGTGGTTTATATTTTCTGCTTTACTTCAGGTAAATCACATTTCCTTCAGCCTGTTTCTTACAGTTTACTCACAAATGCTGCCTCCTATTTCCACCCATTAGTTTTATTTCCTTTCTTGTGCGTTTTGTATTTTGAATTTTCTGTCGGACACTTCGATGTCTTCCTTTTGCTTTCCTGTATATTTCCCTTTTACAGCCTTACCGTATTGTTTGTACAGCACTGCAAACTGTTGGCAAAACTAACTGGAGACAAGCAGCATCTTCTGACCCAGTTTGTGTTGCTTTTTATCCTCTGGGGGTTTTAAATGACTTCTGTTGCGTTCTTTCGACAGGGCTGTGTTTCCTGTCAATCAGTCGGCTGCAGCAGTTCATTACGGTCTGATAAAACGCTCTTCAAACTGAGCACCAATTTGCAGAATTAGACTTATGCAGCTATTTGTTTTAGAAATCCAAATTACAGACTGATTACATGATTCTGTCCTCTACTTGATCTGAAAGTAGAGAGTTTACTTTTTAAAGTCAGTCCTTCAATAACTTAAATAAATTAGTTTTCTTACAAATAAGTAAACAAATTGCTGATTATTCTTGTAAGAGTACTTGTTGCATATTTTTACCTTTGCTTTGCAGTTTGCAATTATCAGCAAACATAAAACAAGTTATCTGTACTTCTCATTGAAGAACAAATCATGTTAAAAAAAAGAAATCAATATTCTGCTGTAGCAGGTTTTTGCAGTAATACATGTCAAATACTGACACAAATTCTTTATCAACTCTAAGTGGTAAAAATCTGCTTCCCTGAAAGAGCCAGGATGACAGAAGACTGGGCTCGACTTTCTGATTGTTCTCTTCAACACAAAGATCTTCAGCATCTTTAAACGTCTGAAATGCCACAATTTTCACATCATGCACTTTATTCTCCAGACTCCAGAAGAGCCAAACCTCTGAAGTTAATTCACGTGCATTTGAAACTTATCACAATTATAATTCTCCTTCAGTTTGAGCTCAACATGGAGACAGAAGACAGAAGTAAAAAAAAAAGTTCTGGTACAAATTTGCATTTCAAAGTGAACTAATCGATTATTTACATCAAAAGTAAATAACTTCAGTAAGAAAATAAAAAACATGCAATATTGATACACATATAGAACATAAAAACAACAGATGTTGACCAAAGTGTGGCAAAAATCAGTGAAATAAAGCAAAACAACAACAATAAGGATGAGAAAGCAGAAATGCAAGTAACAGAAAACCATTTGTAATCTGTATCGTAAAATTTAGTTTTCTTAATCCTGGCAATGCTACTTGAGCTATAACTACATGCTCATTTTCAAAACTACTCCACATTTTCATATTTTTCAACATGAAAACCAAAAAATTCCAACATATTTTACTCAAAGTTGTGGGAAAAATTTGATCTTTTTAAGTTTAGGTTTATTACTCTGGTGGAAATTTTATCAACACAAAAAAAACTTGCCTTTTCATGAAGAAGAAGTCACTAAAAGGAAGCAGTAATACCTCGATTTAATGTTTGCAACAAGTCATGTAGGGAATGTAATAAGTAAACAAAGGTGCTCTCATTGCACATTACTTTTTAACTTTATTGACTTTATTGATCAGCCAACACAAACTAACACTGAACACATCGTTTCCATGGTGACGGATAGCAGGGCCAGTGTCATCCTTTTCTCCCAACAGAGAGGGAACTAGAGTTTCTAGACTGATGGAGCTAAATATATAAAATCCCGAACTAAACATTTAGAGGCTGCAAAAGACTTGAAAATGAGGCAGAGACTCAATCGACAAACCTAAACATGCAGAAGAAAAGCAAATGGCCAAAAATGACATTTTAATGCCGACGCACTTAAAAAAAATTTGCAACAAAAGGTCTTCCTGACTAAAAGAACATGCATGCTATACTTTTATGATTTTTATTTACAATTTAGCTAATGTTTTGAATGTAGCATACCTAAATTCAAAACGGGCTGCACAGTGGTGCAGTTGGTAGAGCTGTTGCCTTGCAGCAAGAAGGTTCTGGGTTCGATTCCCGGTCTTTCTGCATGGAGTTTGCATGTTCTCCCTGTGCATGCGTGGGTTCTCTCCGGGTACTCCGGCTTCCTCCCACAGTCCAAAAACATGACTGTCAGGTTAATTGGTCTCTCCAAAGTCTCCCTAGGTGTGAGTGTGTGTGTGCATGGTTGTTTGTCCTGTCTGTCTCTGTGTCGCCCTGCGACAGACTGGCGACCTGTCCAGGTGACCCCGCCTCTCGCCCAGAACGTTAGCTGGAGCGGCACCTCCCGAGCCCACTAAGGGAAAAAGGGTGTATAGAAAATGGACTGCTGGAATTCAAAATGAAATGCATACATATTTTGTTCGAATTGTGACAAATTGTAAACAAGGGTTCAAGTGTTGTGAATGATTCTGCAAAGCAGTGTGGGAATAAAAATTATCTGTATCTGAGAAATTATATAGAAAATAAATTAATCTACATATTAATGTCTTCAATTTTTCACAACGTTTCCCCGTTTCCTAATTAACTCCGAGACGTTTTCGATAATAAATAGTCGTCTAGATGTTTATAATGTGAAGTAAAGCTCACAAATTAGGAAACTTAAGCGAAATGCAGCATGGTGTCAGAGTTATGATTCCCAGTCTCTGAGCTTTTAGGTATGAAACTGGGATTTTCTCTAAGCAGCAAGTCAGAACTGCCAACTGCATTCAGTGCAAAGCTCCAAACGCCAGCATGTAATCTTTCAGCCTCATCGAAAAGCCTTAATCCCCCACATTTTTCATCTAATCAATCTTAAATAAATATACTTCTATTTAATATTTCTTTGACACTTTGACATGGAAACTAATAATTTAGAAATCCCCAGGAGTCAGTTAGAGGGAGCATAGGAAGCCTTTGTGCTTCATCAAAAGACTCTGAAGCAATATTGAACTGAGTTGACAAGGAAATGAGTGTATTGAGCATGAACAGTAGTGGCATCCACACTTTGCAGAGAGATGGTGACAGGCTGATCCTCGTTAAAAAGAAACTCCCACAACTCCACTTACAGCTCATTTACATATTGAACTGAGGAAGGAAAAGCCTAAAACCGAAATTACCAGTCAATGTAACCCGTTCAGCTGAACAAGCTCTGAAAATATAATTTGCATGAAAAAATAATATTAGAAAAGTTGAAAAATGCAACTAAATATTCAGCACTTTTAAGATTCATCTATTGTCCAAATCATTATAGGGACATGAACTTAATTCAAACTATTTACTCAAGAGTTAGCGTTATTAATTATTATTTCATTTTTGCATCTTTGTTTATTGTGAGCCAGCAGCTGCACTCAGTGTAAGTTCACATGTATAATGTTGATGATGTAAATAAACCGTTTTCTTCATAAAGGAAACATTTTGAAGAATCCATGAGGCATCATGGGTAAAATTAATACCAATTACATTTTTTAACGCACTTTAAATCTGTTTAACGGCTTTACAGAAAGCTCTCACTTTACTTAAATATTTCTGTTTTTAGTTTCTGACTAAATGTAATATGGACATTTAAGATGCCAAAGAGACTTTAAAGGCTTGCAGCTCCATCCATCCATCCATTTTCTAACACACTTGTTCCTTTGTGGGGTCAGGAGGTGCTGGGTTCACCTGGACAGGTCGCCAGTCTGTCGCAGGGCAACACAGGACGAACAACCATGCACACACACACTCACACCTAGGGACAATTTAGAGAGACCAATTAACCTGACAGTCATGTTTTTGGACTGTGGGAGGAAGCCGGAGTACCCGGAGAGAACCCACCATGCACAGGGAGAACATGCAAACTCCATGCAGAAAGACTGGGAATCGAACCCGAAACTTCTTGCTGCAAGTCAACAGCTCTACCAGCTGCGCCACCGGGCAGCCCAGCTCATCGCAAAAAAAAACAAACAACCAAAATTGTTTATCAGTAATTATGAGGAGGGTTTGGTCGCTGTAAAGCTAACAAATACTTGTCCATTGATTATTGAGAAATGTGTCATTTTTTCCACATGTAATTATATTGAAAAAATTACTGTTTGAGAGGTTTGTTTCATCAGACATCCTAAATTATTCATATGTTGAATGATTAATTGGCACAACAAAATATAGTGCAAAGGAAACTTGAATTTGCTTTTTAAGTTTATCATTTAGGAGGAAGTTTGTTTTTATTTCACCCATTTCTGTTCACAAGCCCAACAGAAACGGTCCAGAAAACAAAGCCTGGCAGTTTTTCCCATCCCCCTCTTCAGTATCATTTATCCCCTCCACCTCCCTTCATTTTCATCAAACGGGTGGTCTGGTTATCTAATTTGTTTTCTAAAAAAAAAAAGAAAACCTTTAAAAATCTGTTTATCACAACACAGCACATGACTTCGCCATCTCCCAGGAGACTGCTGGAAACAGATAAACTGTTCAAAGTGAGAAAAAGATCTCAGCGCAGCGTAGAGTCTGAACTCCATCTTCCCCGACAATCTTCCTGCAGCAGGTCAGTCTGTGCACAGAAAGACATCCGCTGGCTCAGTGAGGCACCTTATGCTAGCTCTGAACCGCCGGTGCTAAAGCGCACATGCTTGCACAGTTTGAAGTTGTACCATGTTGAGCCACAGACGCTACCAGACACACAGCAGACCCCAAAATAATGGTGGAGCAGCTTGAATCTCAGCCCTGCAAGAGGAGGAAGATTAGCAGGAAGATAAAGATGGTGCTACCTATAAGGTCAGGGACACTGATTAGAACGTAACGGGACGCTTTTGGCTACATCTCTGAATAATGGATTAGAGGATAGCCCAACTCCAAACCCAACATATTCTTTCTGCACTTGCTGTTCTTTTTCTTTTTGTATAATAGATTCTCTGAAATGTTCAAAGCTTGGAAAACTGTTCCACAAGCTAAACTTGCTTTAAAATTCTCCACAATGCTTTGTCTGCTCTGTTCCTTGGTCTTTGTGTTGCTGATGTTCTCTCAGACCTTCACAAAGGACATGATTTTCATCACTTCTTAAGGAAAATGGGTTAAAAAACATTATCTCAGGCTTTCAACTCAAAGTTAAGCTCTGTTTTTAAATAGATTGAAGATCTGCAACAAAAGATATAAAAGAGCATATGATTTCATGAACCCCAGTTTCTGTTTGAACCAAAAAATCCAAATAAACTAAAGCACAGAGATATTCTTAATACAAAACAAGCAGTTAAGAATCTTGTACTTTAAATGAACATGTTACATAAAATCTGAAGGTGATCATTTTCTCTCACATAGAGTAATACTTGTTTTTCGCAGCCGTTTGAAGTGCTTAAAATGTGCAATGTTAGACCTGCTGTTATTTAATCAAGTGTTAAGAGGCCACTTTTGCACATTTTACAGAAGCGCTGGGGAAATCTAGTGCATAAACGCTTATAACTTGTTAGTTATAAAATCATTCAGATTAGAGTTGGAGCTAAGAAGAGGTAGGTGGTGAAAATCAAGCATTATGGTTCAGGCAAATCTAGGATTTGTTTGTTGGAGAGGCTTGAAGCCGACTGTGGCTCTTACCCACAACAATGGAGCTGCCGTGTTTCATTTGATTTTAAAGTCTCTTACAGGCTGAAACGGTTGTGATTATACATCATTTACTCCTCCACATATTAACAGACAAACTGCTGAATCGATAATAGAAAACTTATTATGTTTCTCAAGCTTAAAGAATGCAGTGCTAAATTTAAAACATGTTTATCCGTTTAGACTTAAAATGCCAATTAATGCTTCATCCTGAGAAACAAACTAAAAACTTTACATTTTGTTTAAATCGTCATATTTTTAGTAATATGTCTAAATGTTACTCATCTGACCTAAACTGAAGTACTTCAGTTTAACTCTGTGCACAACATGAGTGCCACAAATAAAAGATCCACAGAGGTTTCAAAATAAAAGCATCACATTAGCAATTAACAGAATTGAACCAGTAAAATATGCATTTCCTTCACTTTTTCTTTTTAGCTGGTCAATGGTGCCTGAACGTGTCTTAAAGCATTTTTATCATTAACATCATTTAAGTTTAGTCTTTGCATTCATGCACAAAATTAAGGCCAATTTGTTACTGACAACAAATAACAGAAGAAATTAAAGAAACCAAACTGGTTCATTTAGGCGCATAAACATTTATATCAGCTTTTAGAGATTTGGTAAAGCTAAGATTTTAACATTTACCTGCTTTACAAAATTATAATAAGGGTTCTTTTTTATGTTGCTGCACAATATACTGACGTACAATCGTCAGCATAATTTCACAATGTGCAATATCAGAATCATAGCAAACTTCTTGCATACAGCATTTAGTAGAAAATAAGATTTTAGACATCAGGCGTTCACACTTGGCTATTTGTTGGATGGATTCCATCCGTCCTAAATATCTACACCTCATGTTTGTGTTTAGTGGCTGAGAAGCGCAGAGAGAGAAGTCAATAGAACACAATAGTAAACAAAGGAAAAGAAAATGTGTTTTGTTTCTGTTAAGATTAAATCTAGATGTGCTTGTTTAGCCCTAAAATGACTAAACAAGCACAATTACAACTGCAGTTTATCAAAAGGTCATGTTGTCCATTATTTAGATGTATAGCTACACAGCAAATTCTGCAGAGTTAAATCAATACTAAGCAGAGTCTATTTGGTTTGGCATTATTTTAACTCTTGCAGAGTTATTTCAACAATAGTTTGAATAGTCATAACAATTTCAAGTGTTAAAATGACTCAATTTCTTATTGAAATAACTTAAATTGCACCAATTCTGATAAGAACCAAATAGACTGTTGATTTAATCTGCAGAATTTGCTCTGTATTTTGTTCTGTCAGGAAACAATATTCTGCTGGTAAGTTAAGCCAAACAAATGATTCTTAAACAACTTCATCCCTACAAAAGGACCTTTTTCTCTCCAAGCCTCTTTGCTCCTTGAGACTCAAACTGGAAGAGGGTCAGGCGCTCAGGGTGGTTTGGAGAAAGAAAAGCAGAAACACAGCAACAAGCTAAACTGGAATAAATGCAACTTTCAGAAAAACTGCCCTGAAGAAGAAAATTTCATCTCCAGTTTCTAATCTGCAATGTTATCCATGTCATCCTGATTTCTGCTGCACTCGTCATCTTTGCCTTTAAGATACCGTTTCTGAGGGTTGCCTGACACTGTGTGGGTGTCTGAGCGTTTCTGCATGTAGATGCATTCAAGTGAATCAACGCAACAGACAACAGCACTTGACTTTGACACACACACACACACACACACCCCGCACGCACACACACGCAGCTTGGCTGACTGACTCAGAACCGTTTCCATGTCTTCTCCTGGAGGAACCCTGAGGGCTTCGACGCAACAGCTCCTCCTTGAGTCTCTGTTTCCTTACTTCTTATCTTGCTCGCTTTTATTTTTGGGGTATTCAGGCTAAATTTCTCGGTATCAAAGGAGCTCTTGTGTCCTTTTCTCACTTCAACTCTTTATTGGTGCATTTAAAAATCATTTGTTCATAGAAAGTTGTGAAAAGTGAAAGGAAATGTCAAAGCTTCAACACTCAGCGGAAGTGCTGCCACTCATTTCCATCCTCAAGACGTAAAGAAAAGTGTAAATGCTGAACTTTACATCAATTACTTTATAGAAAATGCTTTTTTCCTCCTACTAATTTAAAATATTACTTTCTTTCAGAAATAAAAGGCTTTCACCTTCCTAAATAAACATTTATGAATAAGCCTAGACCTTTATGAAATGTTAATGGGTAGAGAAGTCTAGAACTGCATCACTTTACTCTACATTTTGCATTAATTAGAACAATGTCTAGCTTTGTTCACAGCTATTTTGCTCTTTGTTAAAATGTCTCCTTGTTAAAAGCAACATGCCGAGTTGTTACACTGTGCACAGGCTTTCTCTGGATTAGGGATTGCTGCAAAGCCAATTACTTAATACAACTGACTGGAAATCCTTTTATATATATTGTTTTAGCAACTAGAAACAGACGAGCAGAATTTGACAGCCTCAAGTCAGTCTGCCCAAATTCTTCCTAAAGAAATATGAAAATATATTTATTCGCATTAAGAGAATATTAAAGAGCAATTCACTTGTAAAATGATTGCATCCGTATAGTCAACAGATTTAATGTTAGACATGTGCAATAGAGTATTAGAAAAAAAACAACATGGAGGAGTACATTTATACCAAAAAAAAATTTATTTTTTTCCTCCTTTTCCTCAAAAGAAAAAAAAAAAAAAAAAAAAGAGTAAAATTAAGAAAAAACTTCTGTAAAGTCAAAACGTCAAATTTGCCACAAAGAAAAAAAATATCCACGATTAAAAGCTCCTTTCAGAACCAACTGGGCCTCTTGTCACTTTAAATCCAGATACTCTCCTGCAGGACACGCCCACCAACTCCACCATTTACACAGATGTGTAATAATACAGTCGCATATCTGGAGCTTCTGCACAACCAACAAAAATACAGAAAGTAGTTTCTGAATGGCAGGTCAACAAGAGAACATTTTCCTCTTCCAGCAGCCATTGTTCAGCAGCTGCAGCAGTAAAGCCAGCTGACCAAACATGCTGTAGTTGAGCTTCTGTTGCTAGGTGACAGGCTGGGCTTTGCTGGCGTTGCTAGGCGACGGGCAGTGCCTTCTAATGTGTGATTTTTGAAAAGGGTCATTTTTCAGATACCATTAGAAATGCAAATGGACATACAAAAATATGGAAAATGCTAATTTTGCAGCAAACATTCTCTTTAAACTCCTTGTTCTTAGGTTGGGGATTCTTGTGTCACTTCTCAGAAAACTGGTTTAGGTCACCGGACCTGTGGTTCTGAATATTCCAGCTCTCAACTGAGTGGACAAAGAATCTCTGAATGATTTTTCCTCGACCCAGTTTCAAGGTTTCCTCTCAAGAAATCCTCTGTCTTTTCACAGCAGTCCAAAGAAATAAAAAAAAACACTTTTTTGCTGAACAAATAAAGGGCATTCTAGTGAATAGAAACAACACAACCAGATGAAACTTGCTTATTGACTTGTTTGGAACTGCCTGCTGATTGGTGCGTCTCAGCTGGACTGATCACGGCCTCCATCTCTGTGCGATTTGTTTCTACCTCTCCATCCCTCTGCTGCAGGCTCCACACACAGTAGGTAGGCAGTGATGGCCCACATCTACATTAGAAAGCCATTTGGAAGAGCAGATTTTACTTTTTCCTTTTTCCAAAACCCTGTTTCTGCTTTCCAGAGGACAGAGAATTCATAACATCGCTTATAAGAATATCACAAAATTCCTTCAAAGTTTAAGACCTGAGAGAAAAGATAAATAATTTGAAATCTGTTTCAATTGATTTGAATTTAACACAATGATCTGAAACCATTTAAAATAAAAATAAATTGCATTTTGAACAGTCTGGGGAATTAAAAATCTATTTTTTACCAATTACCCAACAGGTGAGGTCAGATTCTTAAAGCTACAGTATGAATACAGTTTTACCAAGTCATTTTGGTCTAGTTTCTAGTGCTAATATCTTAGGGAACTTGAAATAAGACAAAACAAATTAAAAGTGACTTTTCAGCAAGATACAGAGCAAAGGCGTTGAACTCAACTTTGTTTTGGGCCAAATTAGGATCATGAATGCTCTTAAAGGGCCGGATGTACCAGAATGTATTGATATGTTTTCACAAAGAGCATTTTTAATTCCCCAGATTGAAAATCATCTTTTTAAATTTGTGAATATTTTAACAGTTTTTGCAAACTGTTAAAATATCAATGAATTCTTCAAGTTTAATAATAATGTTAAACATCTTTTCAGTCCCTCCAGGATTTCATAATTGTTTAGTGATTTTTTTTGCAATAAAAATCAAAGTGTTGGTGGAACTAATTTGGAAATATTTGTGCTTATTTGTGTCGATAAAAGCAACTTTTTGTTACCCGCCGTATAAATCATGAATTACAGTCCAACATTAATTTAGGCTTTCTTGCTTTATAGCACAAGCAAGAAAGTTTTTGACATTTTTTTGAGAAAAATCTCTAATAAATCTCCAATGATGTATTAGTGCAACAAAGGATTTGTTAATTTTCTTTGAATTTCCACGATAATTGGTCAGAAAGTGGAGGGACTGATTGATCCGATTTGGCAGTAAACAGATAAAAACTGAATTGATTTGGTTGATAAAATAATATTTAAGCACACTTAGTGTTTAGTCTATAATTAGAGGGCCACATAAAAGCTGCGGCAGGCCGGATTTGGCCCACGGGCCTCGAGTTTGACACGTGATATGGAGGCTTGTTTTAAGTAAATAATTCCCTAATATTGATGACAAAATACTTGTTCCATTGGCAGGAAAAATAATTTATAACAAGGGAAAAATACCTTATTATAAATGAAGTAATCTGCCAGTGGAACTAGTAATTTTTCATCAATTATTTTCCTAAAACAAGTCTCCAAATCTAGCTGAAAGATCACTTGCAAGTTAGTTTTTTCCTTATTTCAAGTGTAGTTATTGAAATTTTATACTTTATGGAAATTGTAAGAGTAGCGTTGCATAAATATATTTTTCCGAGCGCGAGTGGAAATCCTCTTTACTGTAAAGCTGCACAGAACTAAGCTTAATTCCTATTTCTTTCTGCTTTCAATTTAATGCATTCTCCATTTTGCAGGTGGTCTGTTTTACCAGTGTGTTGATATTACACTAAAAACATAAAAAGTATTGTATAAAATCACAGAAAGGCTGATCAGTAGACACAATACACACAGCTGCAGTGTGTGACATTTGTGCTAGACAAATGGCAACACGGGGAGTACATGTGTTGAACCTGAACAGTGTTTTTTTTTCTGCGGTCAGTCTCCTTCTGTTCCTGAGCAGAAACACTGAATGTCTCGCTGCTCCAGCAGAGCGGCTTAGCAGCCGTCAGAACAAAAGTCTGCGGCTGTAAAAGGCCAGTGTCAATGAAACCGAGCGAGTGTGAAGCTGCTACAAAAGAGCGCAGATGCCTGGTCGCCCTACTGTGAGCTGATAAGGTGCTACCTGGAAGTAGAACAAAAAGCCTGTGGAGGTGCAGCGCTAAAAACTGAAACTACACAATTAAAGTACAATCACAGAACTTCCAGAAAACCCAGGGCGTTATTCATCTTATTCTTTCCAAGAGAAGTTAAAATACTTCATCTGTGGGTAAAAACTGTTGAGTTACGTCAATTCAAACCATTTCAACTGAATCAAAAACGATGCAACACTTTTAGTTTCTATAAACCCTAATGGTAATCGATGCCTTATGTTCCCCAGTTCCATGGTTTTCTGTCTGTCATCAGGGAGAAAAATACGTTTCACCAATAAAATGCAACTCATCAACTTTGATTGCTCGACACAACAAGATGTTTTTTTCCACCATCTTACAAATCATGCTGGAGGATTGAGAGAGGTCCAGCTGTTTTCTGTCATTTCCCTGTAAGTGTTCCTGAGAGTCCATCATCATGACCAAACCATGTATGTTATCAGACTGAGCTCCCACTGGATGAATGTGTGATTGCTGCTGCTGCTGGTTGAACTGCAGCTGTTTGACATTTTTAACCCAGCATTTCTGAGAGACTTGCTTTTCCCTTCACTGGCTTCATGATTTACTCTTAGATGTACACAGATTTGGGAAAAAGTATCAACCCTAAGATTTAGGAGTTATAATTGCTAAAGTAACTTACAATCTGAAGTCTTATTCACATCTGCAGATGATTAAAAGTCTTCCATCTTTGCTGAAGTCGGCTTAATCTCCTGATTGTGACGCTTCAATAAAGCATGACTGAATCTAATGGTGGAGGTGCAGAAACATCCAATTTTAACCACAAATATCCAAAACAAAGCAAATACAAAAAAAAACAGTGCACCAGTGCTTTGCATAGCGTCATAGTCAAACATCCTTTCATCCAGTGAAAGGATGGTTATGTCCATCACTACAAATCTGAGGTTGAGGTGATCCATCCATTTTCTAGCACCCTTGTCCGTTTGTGGGGTCAGGAGGTGCTGGGGCCTCTCCAGCTAACGTTCCTGGCAAGAGGCGGAGTCGCCCTGGACAGGTCTCCATGCAAACTCCATGCAGAAAGACCGGGGCCGGGAATCAAATCCAGAACCTTCTTGCTGCAAGGCAACAGCTCTACCAGCTGCACCACTGTGCAGCCTCAGGTTGAGTTGATGCTTGAGAAGAAATATTAATTGGGAATTGTAGCAGCACAGCTTAGACATGTCAATCTCTGAAACTGAATAACTAAAATCTGAATTTAAATAAAAAATAAAAACACATGTATAGTAACAAAAGTGACTTTTTACTGCTCAGCATTAATATCCAATAACAAAGGTGATTAAAATTCTAGATGAGGCTCCATTTCCTCCACAACCTTTTCAAGGTGAAGCAAACTAACTGATGTGCAGCGTCTCCTCCGTCATGTCTCTCCCCTTTCCTGCTGCTCCGACTGCGGCACGCTGCTTCGTTCCAGCACGGCTATCTGTGAGACCATATGGCCATGGCAGGAACCCTGAAGAGGCTGGCAGAGGGCCCACTTACAACCAGCAAATAAATAATGGGCCATTATGTTCAATCATATGCTGAGCTATACAGGTCCACAGCTCAGAGCTGCAGTCTGCAGCCCGCAGTGGGGAGAAAACTGGAAAAAGCGTAACGCATCTGGGAAGCCAGAAAAGGATCCTGCATGTGGTCGTTTCTATAGAGCCGAGGTCTTTTGTAGTCCGAGTATTGCTAAAAATGGATCTTCTCTGACATTATTACAGTTGTTGATTTCATGTCATCGGTCTGTTAGCATCATGTCTTCAACGTAATGAGAATAAATCCAACATTTTATTCTATTGGAATTTATTTATTTAAAAATAAAATCACTGAATCGTTGCCTCATTTAAAAGGAAAGATAAATTTTTTCTTCCAACGATTGCTTTCAGTGTTTAATTGCAACATTTTCCTCGTATGATTCGGTGGGTTTGCACGATGCTCAGGATCATTAGCAGCAATCCCTTACACTGAACAAGCACATGGTGACAGTGGAAAGAAAAAAAACCCTGGAGCCAAAACAAGCCTCCAGCAGAACCTGGTACAGTGTGAACCAACATCTGCCTGAAGTGATCCAAAGACTGCAACTCTGATTTATAAACCTCCAACGTTCATCAAGTCAGAGAAGAACTTGAGAATACCTTATCCAGGAAGGAACAAAACGTTTCCTACAAATAAAACCTGCAAGAGGACGTCCCAACTCATATTTTATTGGAGCTCCTCTGGTAAATCTTGCTTGGAATCATAATATAGCCTCTTGGTTCCAGCTGCATGTTCTGAAAGCACACTCAGCCCTCGCTGATAACACAACGAGAGTGATCTGTAAAGAAGGAGTTGAAGAAACATAAAGGGGTTGAGAAGAAACCGAGAGCCATTTGAGACAAGTTTATTAGAAACCATCAAACGTCTCATGTGATCTGATCGTATTTTTACACATCCTGAGCATTTAGTGAAACAGAGACGCAACAATCAGAGACGTGGGTTAATATCAACCCACTATTCAGTCCTCAGAGATGGAAGATTCAGCAGAATGGAGATAAATGACTTGACTCATTTGAATCCCATAAATACGTCGAGGCTCCACTTGAATTCAACCAAAATATTATTTTCAAGTCAAATGTAAACAAATTAGAAAAAATAGATCTTAAGATATTAAAAACATTTTTATTATTCCATGCACGCTTAGGAAACATGCTAATAAAACTAAATAGTTATTTTTTATTATTTCTATCTTGCTTCCAGGCTTTTCCTTTCTAAAATTAATGTAATAGTGCATGTTCTTATAAAATTTCTTCTGCAGGACTGTCAGGAAATAATTTTGTCTGAAACAAAGGGTAATTGATGCTAACACTTACCTTGCATGATGAAAAAGAAAATCAATACGCGAGACAGCACAACCCAAGGAGCCTGCCATTGCATCTCCCCAACACAGTCGAATATTGATGTGACTCTTTGAGCTGCAAATTAGTTGAAGTGACAGTATAATGGACCCCCAGTGAAAGGAAAGGAGAGAATTTAGGTGAAAACAAAAGATTCTTTCATTCCTTCATGCCCACCAGCTCCCTCTCTTCTGTAACACCATCAATTATATTCTCATATCAGAGAAATATAATTTATTAAGCTGCTTCGTGATGCAAATAAACGGAATCATTTTTAGGCTGCAGAGACCAGCTTGTCCTTTTACAAATAGCAGCTGCAAACAATAAATTACTGTTATTGTCTATATTGACTGTGATTTAGAGGTTCATTCAATGAGATGTCAATTTGTTTCTTCATATTATAAGTAAAAAAATGTTGGAGTGGTCCAATTGTTTAGGGTTGTGGCAAAGAGGCCTTCCAACCTAAATAATGAAAATGCCACTGAAAATATGAAAATGATTGTTGTAACAGCAATAAATGTCATTTTTAATGATATATAAAGAATGTTGGCTATAAAAAGTGATAGAATGTTCTTTATTTAAATTCTTTTTGTTCAAAAGGAATTTCATTTTTACACTCTTCTGAAATATGCCCGCCTTGTTTCTTACCATAAACAAACTTCTTGGTTAAATAAACTTTAATTAATTTATTTGAATCAGTCAGAGTTGTGGAAGAGTTAAGTTACGGTAATCAGACATCGAATATCAAAGAAAAACAAAAGGTGTCAATGTTCTTAAAATATCAGTGAAGAGGAGAACAAATGGCTCCAAAATGTCAAATTCTGCAGATTCTCAGTCAAGTGATTGAATGAGTGACTAGTCAGGCATGCATGTAAAACCAGAGTGCTGTCAATGGGTGTTAGTTGGCAAATAAATGTCACAAAAGCTAAAAAAAAATTTAAAAAATTAGCTGCTCAGTTTGATTTGCCTCAGAAATTGGAACTTTGATCTGGTGATCATATCACATATTAATGCACATCCCTCAAAATGCATAATATTCCCAATATCTGACATATTTTCACATGTTTTGATTAGTCAGTGCAGATATTTTTACAGATGATAATATGGGTAGGAGTTTCTAGTTCTCTGTCAAACCGTAAGGAAGCCTCGGGGGGACAAAAATTAAATAAACCTTCAGTTTTTACATTTCCATAGTCATTCATTTAGACTTCCTTAACCATTATATTCCCCACCTGGGCTTTACTATACCTACTTCTCTGCAAGCTGGGTTCTGTCTACAGAGAGAAAGGAGTCACACTTACAGTAATTTCTTTATTATAATAACTACTAGAAAAGCTGCGCACCTAAAATATGATTACTATAAAGTGCTGAAAGGTAAAAAGTACAACCTTGCAGCCAGGGAGCCCAGCAGAGGCGTTCCTTTGTGGCACCAATGAGCCTCTCTTCTAAAAGTCATTAAAAATGTGACATTTTATGTCATTCATTATGCCTCACAAACACAAAACAATGGAGTGTTGGTGTTCCTTACTTTACTTCTCAAAAGTTAGAAAAACCAACAGGATTTGCTAATTGCCATGGCGCTAACTCCTAGCAGCAACGCAATCGGACAATTTCTCTATTTTTTTATGTTCCAACACTGAAGGATCACATCCAAAAACATTACAAGGAGCGTCTAATAAATTTGATAAAACCTAAATCATCAGAAGAGTTAACATGCATCACTTTGAGGTTGTGTAGAAGCAGCCATTTCATTCCCAGACATATTATTTCTGCTAATTTTAGGAAAATGACACAAACTTGTCTCTCAGTTTGTTATCTTAAGCTCCAGAATTCCAAAAACAAACCTGAACATTCATTAGAAAACAGATTAAAGTAAATAATATGATCCAAAGACACAGAAAAAACATTAATCTTATTTACTAATTCATCTGCATAACTAAATGGTTCTTAGAGTGCACATGAAATGTTTACTTTAAATAGGATAAATGCTACTGTACTGGATTCTACCCAGTTATGACATCAGAACCAAACAGGAAATGCTTTCAGGTAATGTACATTTGCCACAAATGCACTTTTAACAAATAGTAAACCAATAATGATACTTTAAAAAAACATGTGTTTGATTGTAGACTGTAACATAACGCTCCCACAAACAACCCAGAGATACAATTTACAGCAAAGTTGCAAAAGCTGTGAAATAATGTACACTAAATATGTGAATAGATGGAGAATAAGTACAATCTCAACCACTTTGTCACCACAGTTCATAAGTTTTACACATTTTTGAACGTCAGAGATCAACTGTGATCAATTTCTGATTAGAAATCGGGAAAATTTCTAAATGCAGATAAAATGCTGTTTTTTCAGAATATTTTAATACAAAGTCCTCCTCACGGGACAATCTTTATTTACGGCATTTTTCTTTATTCAACCAATTGACTACCAGCTGCAAGTACAAAACTTAGTTCATATTTTTGATTATAAAAAAGTATTTCTAAAGATATTCAGTTTGACACTATTTTATCTTCATCCAGAGTCCAGAACATGATGTCTAAACTGAATTCACAGATATCTCTCCAATATGGGCTGAAAAGACGTGGTGCATATAAAAAAAATAAAAACTCTTTTCCTCCATGTCTGACTGTGGTAAAGTGGACCAACATGTTCTTCTTCTATGCTAGAATGAGGGAACTGATAGTGTGAAAATTAACAGAAAATGTGTGAAGTTTCATAGTTAAGGGCCGATTTTCACACTAATGTAACTAATTAATAACATTTCTGTAAACATTAGGCATGTTTTGTTAGAAATGACTTCCTGGACCAGTGAAAGCTGTGAAAGTGACGTCTGGAAGCCGCTGGGTCCAGAGTGCAAAGTCTAATATTGTACTGACAGATCGAAAATTGCCTCTTAATGTCCAGTAGGCCATGAAAAATACAGCAACAGATTCTGGGCCCCTCAGCCAAAAGTAAATATTCCCACTGCTTCCAAGTACCTCACAGAAGAAAAAAATGAATATATTCCAAAACAATCTGGATGCTGTATGGAGATAAATATTAAAAAACCGAAGGCAGTCTCTGAGGGAAACTTGGACTGGAAGAAACAAACATGAGTAAAAGCCTCAGGACGGGTCCAAAGGCTCTTCTTCCAAGCCTGTACTTTTCCTTTCAACCGTCTTTCTGTCACACTGATAACCTGTCACGAGATGAATATAGAAGCAGCATCTTTAATACATGAGCTAACAGAGCATGCTGCAGTATGTATGCATTTTTGGAAGCCAGCCTGTTAAAATGTCACTTGGCGTCTGCGTATCTCTTCGCAATGAGAGCATAATTGATTCCCAAAGTAGAGAACATAATTATTTATGTTGCAAATGCCAACGTTAACTATCACAGCCATTCCTGCTAACAGCAACATCTAAGGCCAGATCTGTGATGTTTAACCTTTAGCACATCACAGGGTGACGCATGGAGTGGAGCATGTTTGTGTTTGGGCTCCAGGGAAAAGCCCTGAATCAGGTTATTAGGAGGGGAAGAAATGATGCATGCAGTGCAGCCGGACATCCACAGTGCAATTCACTTTCAGCCTCCATGGTATGGATGAGTTCATGAATTCTCAAACAGGCCACAACTAGAATCTATTGCATGAAAAAAAAGAGCTAAATTAAGTCTCCAACCCTTTGACACTCAACACTGGCACAAATCAGCACTTTGGGTGGCAGAGTCTGCTGCTGACTGGACATTTAGGTCAGAAACAGAGTGACTTTGCCACCTCTCCCAGAGCTTGTTTGTTGGATATGTAGCACTTATACTAAATAATATCCACTGGGTCAGGCGTTGCATTGACTTTCAGAATAAAAGGGTCAAACGCAGGATTACTGAAGCGCCATTTAGGCTCGCTGAGTAGGTGGAAATCCTGGAAGAACACAAAGGTCAGTGAACGAGGCAGCATTCTCAAGCTACGATAGTGAGCGGACGTAAATCCCGCTTATGGCTTTGTTTTGTTGACAGTATTCAAGTATGCTGACTACGTTCTAGAAAATGTGCAGTTTTCCACTCCATAGCATAAAAAACTGCTAGGAGATCTCATCATAAATCAGATATGATTCAGTCAAAATCCTTTCTGCAACTTAAAGGAACCAACTCTTTGCAATGAACTGCAAAGAAAATCCAAAACATTGAGAAACGGGAGATGAGTGATGAGTAAATAAAGACCAGTGGTGCAAGTAACACTGGATATCTGTTCGCTCTGCAATATTACATAGGTGCTACTTTGGCAGAAACCATGTTTGGTGCAGGCAGGATGACTACAGTTCTTCTCAGTGTTGTAGTAATTCTCTGAAAAGCCATTATTGTGACATTTTGTCACCTTCTACAGCTTTAGAAGTGACCTGAACGAGGTGGTTCCTCCAACCTCAAAATTACAGGCAGACTACAATTCTAATGCAGCACAGATAAATCAGTGTCTTTGTTCACAACTTCTTCTGTTCGCCGATAAGCTGGGACGAAATTCTACAGGATGAATCCAAGTCAATGAGAGAAAGTCCAGACTGAGATGTGAAGCAATATTAGAATCAAGCAGAAAACCGAAGGAAGGCAACGGCCAGCCTAATCTGACCTGCGGTTTTCCTTCTAAGAGGCTTAGTGTTTGATTTGACATCAACTTCATTGCTACATCATTTTGGATAAAATGCAAAAGGATAAAAAGGGATCATTAAAGATGCTTAAAGTCAATTTAGATAAATTCCGTCTATCACTTACCCAGAAAACCTCCAAAGGTGTGCATTCTGATCAGATACCTGAACTACCACAACGGACTCTTTCGAAGCAGAGGCTCAACTTTGACCTCACCCACAGGCTACAGGGCTCCTCAGCCTATTGCCAAGGTTGCTCTGAAGGATGCACGCTCAGCATCTTGCATCCAGGATCTTCTTCTTTTGGTCCCAATCCATATTTAGATTAAATAACAAAATAATAAGCTATAGTTTTCATACGTCGTGCAGTAGCTTCTTCCATATTTTTGTAACAAGAAAACCAAACTTGTGCAAAAACTGAAAAAAGCTGAAACACCTTGCAGGACTATTACACCACTAGTCCTTCCTAGATACACACCTGACGCCAGTTTAATTAACCCAAAGTTACATTTAAATGTGTCACTGGATTTTCCTTACATTCCCACGTTTGCTTCATTTGCCAAAAGCCATAGTTTGGAGAGAGTTTACAAAAAATCCCTTTGTCTGAATGTGTCAAAACAGAAAAGTGGTGCAAAAAGGAAATTCACCTCATTTTATATATATATATATATATATATATATATAATACACACACACACACACACACACACACACACACACCATGGCACCGCGAACTGGAGAAGACAAAACTAATGTTACCTAGCAGAAGAAGGAATCTGCAGCAAAATTGCTGTAAGGACAAGACAGAACCTGATAAGGTCTTCAGCTAAAGGGCGACAGCAGTTCTATGGGAATGGTGAGATTACCTCAGGTTCTACATGTGACAACAATCTCCTCTACGCTCCACATGCACAGACCAGAAGCTTTTCTTCTCAATAAACCAAACTTTAACGTTTGGGACGCAGTTCAAAGAGGATTTTTGGCAGAAAACTGCTACTCCACATCACCAAAAGAACACCATGCTCAAAGTGAAACATGTGGGTAGCAGCCCTGGGGTTAATTTTCTCAGATGGAGCAGATGTTTTTATAAATGGTTTGAAAAAAAAAACCAACAAAACATTTAGGCATCAGCTGGCAAGACAGAGATTAAGAGATTTCGTTTTTCATCACCACACTGAGTCCAAGAATGGATCCAAATCAACAAAAAATGAGTTTGTGTGGAGAAATCTCAGAAACAAATCTGACCAACACAATTCCAGATGCTTCAACAGTAAATAAAAGAGAGGCGACTAGATTTTATGCATTTCTCAAATAGATCAGACAGTTTCAGTTAAAGATTAAATAAAAGATGGAAAGTTTTGAAATACGCTAATTTTTTCCAAGTAAGAACCTGAGACTGTGAAATCAGATGACAGGATCTTACATTATCTACCTACTATTTCTTCATAATTCTTTCCAATACCCAAGTAAATTTGAAAAAATATTAGTTAAAACAACAAACAATTCATTATTTTCTAAAAAACAGTGAAAATATGCTGGCTGCAGGCCAGTAACCCACACATCATTGAGCAATAGCCTAATTTTAATTTGAGTTAAAAAGTGCATTAAAAAATTTATTAGCCCTAAAGTTGCTTTGTGTATTGTGTATTCATTTATGCCTTGCCTCTTTACATTTTAAACAAAAATACTTTTTTGGGACTTAGTAACCAGACATGACAGCTTTTTTTATTCTGCAAAATTAACATTTTTAGCACAATTTGTCAAGATCGATATGAATATATTTAGCAAATTACTGATAAGTAAGCGTCAATATATTTTTGGTGGTTCTGGCTTATAACTTCTTCAAAGCAAAAATGTTCCTTCTTAGAAAAGTAGAAATAAAAAATGTTATACTGTCTCCCAAGGACAGTAAACCATAAAATGCTATGGGCCAAATGACTGTTTACCGAGTGCTGCAGTAAACATAATGTTAGAAAATCGTATGGAAGAAAGAGGTGCGGTAGGCAGTGGGGATAACGACAGATTTAAGAGGATTGTGAAGCAAAGCTCAAGAGTTTGGGGGAAATTTACAAGGCGTGGACTGCATCTGTTCCTGAGCCACCAGACACAGATGTGTCCAGATAAATTGATGCAACTGGGGCTGTTGTAAATGATTACTTTTAGTTAGCCATCGATTATTCTGACTATTGAGTAATTAAATAAAAAAAAAAATTATAAAATATTGGTAAACGCTGCCCTAACAGTAGCATTAATATTGGATATTATTACTTTTCTGTCATTTAGAAAATTAATCTGCCAGCCATGTACCACCACCCATTTGATTTGACCGGGATGGTGGTAAATTTATTCTAAAATTTGTCTGTAATGTTAAGCTAATATCAGAGAGTCTCTGCATGCACCCACCGCTCACTTCACCACCATTCACTCCAAACCAACCACCAGCAGGAGAAAGCTGTCATACTCCATGCATTGCATCAGTAATTTTAGATTGTTGGTCCCCCAAAGAAACATAAAAACCCAGATATTTTCATCAGGCAATGAAATCCCCCCCGGATCGAACTTGAATGTTATGCTGCTAGCACTTAGCATTCATCAACAACTCGTAGGTAGAAGTGAGAGCAAAATGCAAAATAACAATGGCTGGTGTGGTTCTTCTTGATTCTTATTGGCAGTTGGCAAAAAAATCTAAGTAGCATTACTGCCACCTACTGGCATGGAGTGTGCACTGTTTCATATTTTTCAAAGCGGTCACGTTTACCAGTATTATGCTTTTGTATTTTAAAAAGTGTTTAAGTCCTTTATATCCAGATTTTAGTCTTGCCATTACTCTTCCTTCTACCATCTTTTGAATTTTATGAATCCATCTTCTTTTTCTTCCCTTATCCCACCTTTTTTAAACGGTGTAGTTAATAGCAAAACATAACTTAATGAAGCTTCAAGGCAGATAATTTGCTTTTAGGAATTTTAATAATTGATCCATTCAAGGAATCGTTACTAGTTAACTACTTATGTTAGGACAATCTTTAGTTAAAAGCCATAATTATCAAAATTTTAACAATATATCAAAAATGTCTGCATAGTATAAGACTTTATTGGAATTTGTGAAATATGATGCACCTGTAATATGGCTTGAAAATGTTAGACTCATCAGACTGACCATGTAAGATATAAGATATGCAAGGGAGAAATCATAAAAAGCATCAGAGGTTGCTTTTTATGCCAACAGAGTCCAATAAGTGTATACCTCAGCTCATTAGGCACCTACTTACCATGAAAAGGCCACTGTGACCACAAAACAATCCACCACCCACACTGTGCCTACAGTAATTGTGTCACCTCTCTGGCTAAAACCACCTACCTACTTGTTTTGCCACGCCAACAAATACACAAACTCCACCAGACACACACACACACACACACACTGGGGGATCCAAATAGCATTCTGTTTAATCAAAATAAAGCTGCCCTTCCACACATTTACATGCCTCATAATAGGTGAGACTTGGCACAGGGCCCGTTGTTACACGCACCATTAAAACACAGCAGTGGACTAATCTAGCACTTCCATAAGCAACGGCAGAGGCAGCAGAAGCATCAGCAGAAGGCAACATGGGAGTGGATACTGTCAGGGAATGCAGCAGAAAAGGAGAGGAAACTATTCAACGAGCAAATACTCATTTGGGAAAACTAAAAAAGGTCAGAGGATTGTACAAGAAAAAGGAAAATTTAGTGATGTTTGAGCAAAAGGGAGAGGCTGATAATACTTGGTCAGGAGTAAGTGTGGTTCTACAAGAGGATAATTTGGACTTCAGCACTTTGAGTGGAGGAGGAACAAGGAGTCCATGCTTGAGAAGCAGACTGAAGAGAGACAGTTCCTGATATTATACCACTTGGAGAGCCTCTGAAGCAAAGAGTAATGCTGAGAGAAACAACAGGAGAAACAAGCTGACCCCGCTATCTGAGAACATAGAGGGTGACCAGATTTGGAGTGGTGCAGAGAAGAGAAAAAGAAAGAAAAACAGAAATGAGAGCAAGATGAAACACTGGCAAAAAAGTAAAACAAAAAGTTGCAGCAGGAGATGTTTGCTGGAGACGAACCAGCAGAAACCTTGCTTGGCAGGGAGCAGCAGCAGCACAAAACAACAGCGGCAAGAGAAGCAGAAGCAGCAGGAGCTACATAACGCGATGCTCTGAAAATAACAGGAGATTAGAGTTGGAGGGGCACGCAACATAAGAGGCAGAAGGTGGTGTTTGGAAAGGAGCTGGCGGGGAGATGACGCTTCTGGAAACAGCAGGTGGAGAAAGAGGTGATGTTGGAGAGGAGAAGCAGTGGGGGAGGTAGTAGCACGGGGGCCACCAAGCACCTGTGAGCTATAATTATGATTCACTTTGCTGCTCCAGCAGACTGTGTGATAGCAGAGCTCTGACAGTGTACTCAGGAGAGAGAAAACATGGGGATGTTTGAAACTAAACAGCAGCGCACACCATTATCATAGACTGCATGCACAAGTCTGCGTGCAACATGACCTGTAAAAATCACAAATGCAGTGCAGAATGTTGAAGAGGAATTTGTAGTTTGTTGCAAATATTTAACATAGAATACTGGACATATAGTGATAACCAATAAAACGCAGTAATTCAATTAGATAGTTGAGAACTTAATGAGAAAAGTCCAACTGTAGTACATCAAAATCCCAAAACTATTCTTTGGAAACCCAACATGAACTTAAACCAAGTCTGCACGGATTCCTTAAATCAGCTTAGTTGGCATCTTTTCAGTCACCAGCTGTAACATCTATTACAGCGTCAATTAACTCTAGGTTTTACCCTGCATCAGTTGCACATCAACAAATGCCCACCTACCTTCCACTGCGTACACAAGAGTAATCACACAGAGAAGCAGCGCAACCCAAGTGGCCGGAACCGCCAAGATCCCTCCACGCCTGTCCGCTCCCATCATCCGGCCGGCAGAGAATAAAATAGAGAAATCCCAGGGAGACACGCTGTATTCCTCCGGTGAGCAGTCACATCTCAGTCCGGTGCGTTCAGGAACAAGCAGCAGAGTCAGTGGAGACTGAGAGGAGATAAACTGCTGTTGGATCCGTCTTCTCCCTCCACTCAGACAGTTTTCTCCGACACCTTCCTGCCCAATCAGGAGAGAGGATGTCGGCTTGAAAACCAATAACCCACTCTTCCCAACCTGACCCGAGCTGCGTGTCCAATGGTCAGGTTCCCCCCGCGTCGCCCCGGGACCTCGGTACAAGTGGCTAAACAGTGACACCTGGTGGCGAAACGCAAGTTTTCCAGAAGCGAGCAGTTCAGGATTCCTCTTGAATTTCAAATGACGCCTCAGAAATATCTCAGATTCATCTCAGGGATTTTCTACAAAACACTTGAACATTTTCTGAGCTCATTAACTAAAAAGAAAAAACGTTGGCTTTTGACAATAAAATTGACTTTTGGATCTGAGACATGTTAGAGATTTTTTTTTTTTTTTTTTTAAATGTTTAGGTTTATTTTCTAGGAAATGTTTTACTTTCAGCAATTTCATAGTTTTTTCAAGAATCTTTTTTTTTTATCTCAAAGCTTTTTTATTTTATTTGGCAGGAATGTCTTTAATCTAATATGCCATCGTTTTATGATACAAGTGTGTTTATTGTATGAAAGGTCACAAAGTAAAACACAGTTGAAAAGATGAATAAATAGAACTAGATAATTTTGTTTTGAACAATTTGTAATTTTATAAAATAAAGCATCTGAAGGCTATTTATTTGTATTCCAGCCCTTGGGACAATATTCTGTATTTTCCTCGCAGTTATAACTGAAAGTGTTGTGATAAACCTTTGCAATTCTAGATATTCATCTGTAAAATAGCTCAGGCTTTTCCAAGTTGCTTTGAGAAAATCTGCAAACAGCAATATTCACATCTTCCCACATACTCTCTGGACTTTGACAAGGTTCTTTAATATCCTTTGAGCAAAGCCATTCCTCTATAGCCATCACTATAACTTCAGCTTTAGTCAGAAACAAGGCAGGACAATCATAAGTTACAATACTCCAATACAGAAACATCAAATACTTGCAAAAAAAAAAACTTCAGATCATAATTGCAGTTTTAAAAAAAATAATAATTAACAAAACTTACCCCAAAAAACGTCACAGGGAGCCAGAGCAAAACAAAAACAGGAATCCAGGGAAAAGGAAACCAGTAAGAAGTGACTGGTAACATATTGGTGAGGTTGATTACTTGAACAAGGACAGATGAGCTGATTAAAAACAGGTTGCAGGTGTGAGAGGAGAGAACAGAAGGCTGAGGAGAGAGAGGAAGAGAGAAAATGAGAGAGTATGACACAAACTGGGCAAAATTAATTTCTATCCATCCATTTTCCTACACCCTTTTCCTATTGTGGGTCAGGAGGTGCTGGTACCTATTTCCAGCTATCGTTTCGGGCGAAAGGCGGGGTCACCCTGGACAGGTCGCCAGTCTGCGACAGACAGACAGGACAAACAACCATGCACACTCACACCTAGGGACAATTTAGAGAGACCAATTAACCTGACAGTCATGTTTTTGGACTGTGGGAGGAAGCCGGAGTACCCAGAGAGAACCCACCAGGCACAGGGAGAACATGCAAACTCCAGGCAGAAAGACCAGGGCCGGGAATCAAACCCAGAACCTTCTTGCTGCAAGGCAACAGCTCTACCAGCTGCGCCACTGGGCAGCCTGCAAAATTAATTTAACACCAACAAATAACTAGACATATAAGGAGGATAACAATATTTTCATTTTGCAGTTGTACTCTACTTTATGTGGATCTATCACACGAAGTATCATAAAAATGGCTTCATTCAAGTTTATGTGGAAAAGTTCAGTGTGATCCTTCTGTAGTCAGTGGACAAAACTGGATTGCTATATTCTTGTGTGATCAAAATTTGTAACATTTATGACAAATGCTGGTCTAGATGATTCTGCAATTTGAAGTTTATTATTTCAGTGTTTTAATAACGCTGCAGCTTAAAATGCTAAAACTACAAAGATACAAAAGAAAGAAACAAAAATTGAAGAAAATTGCAGTGAATAGAGAAATTATGTCTGAACATTTTCAAAGAAAACTGTAGAAACATGAATGAATAAAAAACACGTCTTAAACATCCATTTCTTTTCTCTCTGCTTAGTTAATGTTATAATTCAGTAAATATTACTGTCCCTTCTCTGCAAACCCTGGAGGAAAATGAGGGATTATTTTTACCTCGGAGGTTCGCAGCTGTTCCGTTTGGTGACTAATCTTCTTTCTCCCTGGAGTTTTGGTCACTACTTTAACTGCTGAGCGAAATTGTCTTATTTTCAAAAGAACGTCTGCTTCCTGCATACGGTGAAAAAAAGCCTAGCTAGAAACAAACGCATGTTTAGCACTCTAATTTATAAAAGACTGATATCTAGCTGAATTTTTACATTTTAGCAATTAGCAAGTGAAGAGTGGAGACCCTGAGGTTAATTTGTTTTTTTTAAAAAACAAGTTGAAGTGTTAAGAGAAAAAGCCATGACCATATTCTAACATGGACTGCAGGGGAGGAAGGGGATTAGGTTAATAACACCTGCCCAGGTGTTTTTACTTACCTTTACTTCCTTCCTCCCAGGACCACATTGAGTGACATTTCCCTAAATACCCTCCTAGCACCTTTTAGAAGTGGAACGATTTCTATTATTCTCCCTGGCACAAGCTTATCCTGAACATGGGTTTAATCTGCAGGCGTGGAAACATCGGTGCCACTTCCTGCTCAAACTCCCACCAGATGGAAACAAATGCATTCAGTTTGGAGCATGAGCCCTTCAGATGAACTTGGCCATGATGTTTTAATACACTGTGGGCCGGCCATATTGCTTTAAAAGGTTTTATATGTGGCCACACAGATTACATGTGCATTTGTGGGTGAGTTGTGTTTTTAAAAGCTGTGTGTAAAGGGACCATGTGGTCCTAATGTGTTTGTCAATTAAACTCTAAGAAAACTGTGCAAACACAACAATCACTATGGTGATGACAGTTGCAGCATGAAGATTATTGCAGAGCAATTCAGTCGTTGTGTCTTCGATGTTTGTTGCCTCCCGATTCCTTCACAGTTCACGTGTTGGTTTGTGTTTTCAATAACAACCAACCCGTGCCAGTGAGTTCATATCTTTAAAACGTGCTGCTGCAGGAAGTTAAAATGTCCTCACAGCCTCCTGTGTTCCCCCAAAAATCAATAAAAGATCTGCTGGCTGCCACATGAGCAGAGCAATAACATTTAAACTGTCTCCAGCAGTGTTAAGGTTGCTCTTTTAAATTGTGCTGCAGGAGTTGCTCAGCTGCTTTGAGGAGCAGCTAAGGGCGTCGGGTCGGCCCAACGCTGCGGTGGGAACTGATCGAATCTCTGCATGCCAAGGAAAAAAACTGCTTCTCCATATTATCCTTCCATGTCAGTGTAAAACATGTTTAACTTTCAAGCCCCCATAATCTGTTCGAACGGATCAGTTGGGATTACAAAAATGTCCATAACTTTCCTTTATTTAGCTCGATTCATCTTTCCATCCTCCCTGCTCACATTTCCTGCTTCTCCTGATGGAAAGCTCAGATTAAATTCAAGCAAAATTGGTTTCACATTTTTTTTCCTTCAAATTCAGAAATCTACATGCATTTCTTATATTTGTATGACAGTACATGTTATATTTTTGTGAAGGCCTCGTTTTGCATGTTGAACATCTATTGTAGTCATGTAATTCCTTTAATTGAACCATGCATGTAGCAGCACTGCTTTTTCTGTTAATTATGTTTCTCTTTTCACAGTTTTGAAAGCGTAAAGAATTATACCTAATCTATATGACATCAGTAAATATCGGCCATAACAGCAGTATTGCTTCATACTGGTTCAATCCCATTAAACAGGCTATAAAATAGTTTCCAATCAGCCCAATTCAATAGTGATTACAGCAGACTAACATAACTTCCCCAACTAGTGTGAAATAATTCAGATCTTTTATATTCACACAGCAAACAGCTAAAAACTGAAACAAAAGCAAACACAGGGCCGGATTTGCAAGGATGGGGGCCCCTGGGCTGGAGTCAGTTTTGGTGCCCTGTCCATTAAAGAAGAATAATTTCACTAATGCAAATTACAATACAGTAAATTAAAAATGACAGTAGGTTTAATACATCCTCTGGCCAGTTGCTCCATGTTGTTCACAAAAAAGAAACATTTATTTTAGCTTCATAAGTTTCAATACTTGAGTATGGTTTATGTTTTCTAAAATTAAAAAAATATACATGCAGGTCACCTGATATGTGCCCATTGGTTTTGCAAAAAATGCATACTCATAAATTTTTTTTAAAAAAAGTCACACATTGGGCCTGCATATATTTACAATTTGTGAAAAATTCAAAACGGGAAACCAAGCAACAACTCTTCTAGTTAATGGCTAATTAACACAGGCTGAGTAATCATAGCATTTATTTAAATCTTCGAAATTATAATATGTTTTAGCTGAAATATGCAACAAAGCTCTTGCCTCCCTTGAGTATCAGAAATCACTACACTCTGAGCTGATCTTTACATTTTGTGATTTTTAACATCACAAAATCCAAACCAAAGAGTTTGCTATTAAACTCAGAACAGGCCAGTAATAACCTTCACAAAACAAACCAAAATTATTTATAACCAACAAAAAGCAGAACTTCCAAAACAACCCAAGGAATAATTGAGTGACACTTTAATCTGCTACAATCAACCAGCGTTTAATGGGTGGAAGGTGAGATTAAATACACTGATGATTAAAAACCCGCCTAACAGAGTCCCAGGCTGCATGTGCGTATTTAACACTGCTGCTAAATTAACATGTTTGTAACAAGAAAGTAGTGTAGACTTTAAAAGAAGGCATGCCAAGGTAAATAATATCACCAGTCAAATGTAGAAACAATCTTGCAGAAATTCTGTATATACACAAACCAGGCAGCTTGAAGAACTGGAAAACCTTTTCTTTTGTTGCGACATGTTGGTTTTATAACAATAAATCAGTGTGTGTGTGTGTGTGTGTGTGTGCAGAGTATTAAGCTTTGGTTTGATGTTAGTTAATCAGCTACTTTGAGATGCGTTAATTACCTCTGAACGCATTCATTAAGAAATCTTCTCCTGCAGGACAGCAGCTTTTCTTTCTTTCTTTCTTTCTTCAATCATTACGGTTTCTTTTGTGGTAATTGGAAACAGGATACTTTGAAATTTCTCGCCCTCAATTAGCAATTTTTAGAAAACCTGTGTGCTCTTGCTTATTGAAGGCTATTCCTTTATTTACAAAGGTAACAAGCCGTTTAAAAACTGGACATTTCATTTCCGGCTTTGAAGTAAAGCAAAGGAAAACTGATGCAATCACAAAAACTCAGACATCTCAAGAGTGCGATGACTTCTCTGCATTAACATCACAGATAATGTGGATTCACTGCCAGTAGAGTATTATGTTGTACATTCATGGCTCAGTATGGTGCCAGTTTTTAAGGTAATGTACACAAACATTTACAGCGTACATGGTTTGCAGAAGTCAGACAAACTTGAATAACATTTTTAAAAAATCCTTGGTGAATGCACCACAGATAAGGTCACCTGCTGGCTGGAAACTGGAGCTACAGACATCTTCTTCATCGTTACTGTCTTCTTTCAAACATCCTCATCAAAAGATCCACTGACCTCACACTAATTCACATTCAAACTAAAACACATTGAAGCGCAGCAAAGCAAAGACTAAGGTCAATTTTCATTCCTTTAAGTCACGGAAAATGTTCATCCATTCAACAAAATGTCTTTTTGGCAAAGTTGCGTTCCACTTTTCCTCCCATTCGACCCCATTTCCCATGGTTCAGTCCTCAGGCCCCTTCACACAAAGCAGAGAAGGGGCTCCATCATCGCTGGAGCAGCAGGACGGTGAACGGGAGCAGCAGCGTGAGGCTGCAGACGCCGAAGCGAAGCGCGGCCGCTCCTCCCACTGGCTTGGTCTCTGGCGCGTAGGCATAAAGTCCCGGCCGGCTCCGAGCACACTGACCGCTCAAACACATCCCGCTTCCTGAGCCGCTGATGTCCTCACCTGCAGAGTGATCAAGGGAGATTTAAATAACTTGCATCTATTTTCACAATGCAGCCGTGAAGGAGTCGATTTGACTCTCGGAGAGCTTTCAGCCTCGTGTAACTATTTTAAATTGAACTTCCTGTGGCTCAGACTTCATGACTTTTCCTAAAATGACTCGCTTTAACAACTCCAAAGTATAGGATATTTGTCACATAAAATGTCCTGCTGGGGGAAGTTATTTTTACACTTTACAAACCACATCTGGAAATTGCTATGGCAACTGTAATTTAGTGCGGGTGAGTTACAGGAATCATGATGGACCACATAAACAGAACAAATATTTGCTCCGGTGGTTTACTGGTGGTTTCCAGAGAAAAAATAAAAATAGCAATTGGATTGTAAGGTATAAGGCTTTTCAGTCTGGAGGAATCCAAACAAGTGAAATCCATCCATCCATTTTCTATCACCCTTGTCCCTTAGTGGGTCAGGAGGTTCTGGTTCTCCAGCTAACGCTCCAGGCGAGAGGCGGGGTCACCCTGGACAGATCGCCAGGCAACACAGAGACAGACAGGACAGACAATCATGCACACTCACACCTGTGGACAATTTAGAGAGACCAATTAACCTGACAGTCATGTTTTTGGACTGTGGGAGGAAGCCGGAGTACCCGGAGAGAACCCACCATGCACAGGGAGAACATGCAAACTCCATGCAGAAAGACCAGGGCCGGGAATCAAACCCAGAACCTTCTTGCTGCAAGGCAACAGCTCTACCAGCTGCGCCACTGTGCAGCCCTACAAGTGAAATCAGTGATTAATATTAGATAATAACGCTTTAGCATTGTTTTTGCATATTAACATCAGTCCCTAACTGTGAACTCATGGCTTTTCTCAGGCCCGGCGTTATGGGTGGGCATTAGGAGGCATTGCCCTCCCACAGAGTCAGCTGAAATAACAGACCCCCCGGTCTGTTATTTCTATATCAATTTAATACAGTAGGGACTTCCGCACTTCCCATATCTTTGTCCTCTGTCACTTTTTTCAGCAGCTAAAACTGTTTAATCGGTTGTTAACACGTCGTAACCATCTATTCAGGTTACAACAGGCCTCAGCCATTTGTTTTTCAGTCAAAGCTGAATTATTTGTCTTGGGGGAAAGAAGACTTCACATTTTTCAATTATTTTCTTCGTTCTCTTTCTTCCATATTTGTGAGATTTGTAAAAGACTAGCAGATGTCTTTTTAGAGGAAATATATTCCCCACAAATACCAACTTTTGCTTAACTGCTGCCTACTCTTGTGTTGCGTTAGCAGAACTGCAGAAATGTTGAAAATATGTCAGAGAAACATGTTGAGCGGGTCTTACTTGCATCCTGAAAGTCCACATCATTGCCTTCCAGTGCATCTTTTAGTCTGTTGCTCATTATTTTCAGTTCCATGATCTGCTGCCGGATCTTCATGATGGGTTTTGTGATGTCGAGATCCACTTCTGGGTTGTTGATCTGATTTGCCAAACCGTCCCCCATAACCCCCGGAAGGTACCTGATAGGAGCAGAATGCAGTTAATGTGCCACTTTCACATCGCCAGTAAATGAAAGACAAACAACCGATTACAAAATGATCAGAGATGATTATAGAAGGAGGGACACTTTACATGCAACATCCTGATCTCTAAATTTGGCTTTTCATGACATTTTGCTGCAAATCTGGCTAGTTTGCACAATACACCCGCTAACGAATGCAAACATTTCCATACATCTGTGGTGTTGAGGTGGAGATCAAATCATTTGTCTTGTCTCTAGCTTGTTGCGAATGCAAAACAATCCTGCTAAACTCCGGCAATTGCAGGTCAGGGGAAACAATATTTACAAGAAACGTGGCTAGTTTTAAATAACAAACTTTTCATCAGTCGGCAGCAGATATGGACTGTTGCTAAAGGGACAGGTGGGTTTAAGCATATGAAGCAACTTTAACATAATGCAAAAAGAAATGATTCAGCAAATATTAGAGTTCAAACTCGTGAAACCACTTTTAGGTTTTAATAATGTCACTTTAGTTCATTTAATCCCTGACTGGAAAAAAAGTTCTCATAAAATCCACTAGAGGGAGACGTAGATCTTTAAACAGTTCGTCGCACTAATAGTTCAGACTCACACAAAATTCATGCATCCTTAAGCTGTCACACCCAGTCAGTGATTCATGTATATTTTATGGTTCCTCGCGTTACTCAGACACTTTTATATGAATGTGTTTTAGAGGATAAATTTGATAGCTTGGCTGCAATCCAAGCACTTTAAACACAAGGGGATGCTGAGTGTGGGTGAATAATGCACATATAAGCACAACGTCACATCGCTCTGCAATCCATTTACCGGGAACTGAGGGAGGTTTGCTTGTCTGTGTGGCTTTCAAAGCTTCAGCTGAAGAATCTCTGTGCAACAAACTGCTTTTTAAAACCATGGATGCAATTTTATCTCAGTGTAATTTAAAATTAGGCAGAATTGAGATTTAATGTTCTTGTTTTTAAGTGTAGAAAATTGTTTCTATCATAGCAGCTTCAGCGTAATGCGCCTTGTCTCTTTCCTTTCTGGTTGGTTTTCTTCTTCAGAGCTTTTTTTTTATTATGCGATTTAAATTATTTTTTTCACACAGACAAATATTCAAACCCTGGACTGAAGAAGTGCTACCAACTGCACCTCTTTGCATCTTTTTAATCAGAAAATGTATGCATTTGACTGAAATAAAATTTCTTCTTTACATAAGAGGCTCATCTGTAAATTTAGGGAACAGAAAAAGTAACTCTTGACTCGGTTTATAAAATCAACTAAGGGTTACTCATTCGCATCTTTCTTTGGATTTGCTCTCACCTGGCTTTGGTCATCCCGTTCCAGCAGTTGTCCTGACTGTTGCTCTCAGCCGCCAGTTTGCTGCACAGAGCTACTGGCAGCTGGACCCAGTACTGACGCATATCCCTCAGTTTACTGGACAGATCCGACACCTGAGGACAAAAACATTTTCTAACGTCTCATCATACAGAATCTGTTCAGTTTGATCACTGCTAGAAAATCTCAGTTTAAGATTCATTGAGGTTCTTGAACCATGTTAGTTTCTCTGCTCTCTCAGACACAAATGACTTATAAATGTTGTTATTTGGCTAAATTCTAGTTTAATTAATTCAAAACTGGTTGTAAAATATGAGCTGAGAGTTTGGCCTCCTGTGTTAGGAGTTTCACTCTAATTAAAAAGACGAACAGCTTTGAAGCAGATCATCTGTAGCTATCGTTTCTAACTTTAAGTCTAAGTCTACTTAACAAACGCTGCAGTGGTAGTTTTAGAGCAAAAACCCAAATTATTACACACAAGTTCTAAAGATCAACTATTCAAAAAGCAAAGAGCTAAAATTATGCTACACAAACTAAACCAGGGATTTTTAGTTTTTTAACTCTTTGGACAGATTCAGAACTGATATCTGTTAAATTCTGTATATCTAACTGCTGTTGTTTAATGGGTTTCTGACTAAAAATGGTGCAGATTTTTAGTTTTGATGCATTGATATTTGCTAAAATATCTGACTTTTCAGCAAATCAAGCAGAAATTGTAACTGATTAATACAAAATTCTCTGAAAATTTTAGATTTTTCATATCAACTTGTTTCATATGTGTAACATTAATGCAAATAAGTTACAAAAAAACTACAGAGAAATAAGAAAGGATACTATTAAAGTTATGTTGGAGCAAAGCAGCCACTAAAAGGTGATTGAATCTTTCAGCAGGATAATAATCCAAAACAATCCAGAAAAAAAACAGAAAAGGTTCACCAGACACAAAGTTTATCTTCTTCCATGTCTGTTGGTTCGACAGGAAACCTGCAGGATTAAACCTGTAGGAAACACACACCTGTATTTCCAGCCTGAGTCCAGCAGTTGGGGACGGTTTGTATTCGAACGCAGTCAGCGAGCCGCTCTTCTTCTTCTTCTCGTGGCCGTTTGGAGTTCCTGTTCCCGGCTCACCTGGGGAGCCGCATGTTTGGTGCACCTGCAGGAACAATCCCCGAGCTTTTACCATCAAAACCTGCGCATCCTCAATTCACAGCCACACTCTGCACTTTTCATCTTAACAGCATGTGACAAAGCTGCAATGTTTGTCTAGTGTTTTGTTACAGCAGGCAACCAATTTCTATTATTTGTAATTAATAAAAATGACTGATTGAGCAAGATAAAGCGTTCTTTAATTCAATTCATACAGAATTTATTTTATCATTTACAGAAATAAAAAAATGATTCTTCTCTTTTTAACTTTATTCTTTTCTGAAACAGAAGGTTTCAGAAAATATGAACATATGAAATATTTTCATTATATTAATTTTATGCACAGAGGCTAATGGAGAAAGAGCTGTAATAATAAAATAGTCCACTAGATGTCGCCACTGGCAAATGTGTCATGTAGCTCTGACTATATTACCTATTAGTGCAAAGTTTTACTTTATTGTGAAATTAATTTAACCAAATATTTTATGTTTATTTGATTCCAGAATAACACTTGAGACGTAACATCTTATTTCCTAAAAGAACAGAAAATAAACAACAATAATTCAAATAAATAAATATAAAATATTAATAAACATTTAAATACAGAATAATTTAACGCTATAAGATAAAATCTTCTACCTTTGCTGTAAATGTGTCCATGTTTTCCTGCAGATAGTGCACAGCTTCATAGATCCGCAATGGGATGGAGGACAGAACCACGTCCAGGCTGGGTTCTGTGCTGAAGCTGGACGCCACCTGGATCATTGTGTCTGCAAGGAGAAATAAACACAGAAAGCAGAAACCATTGCTTTACATACAGCTGTTATAGAAACGCCTTATAGTTAATCAGAAATTAAATAGAATAAAAAAACCTACAATCTGCCTCCAGTTTAAACCAGAAGTTTACATACAAAATAAAGAGACATATTTTTTACTCGCTGACTGAAGTTAAATCTGACGAAACGTTTCTTGTTTTAGGTCAATTAGAATTATTAATATTATTTCTATTTGCTAAATGCCATAATAATATCAGATTATCTTTTTAATGTCTTAACAATCAAAAGTTCACATGCATTTCCTCAGTATTTTGGTAGCATTGCCTTAAATCAAACCTTCTGCTTCGGTTTCTGACCCATTCCCCCTGAACAGAACTGGTTTTGTAGGCCACCTCACACTCTACCTTTCAGATCTGCCCACAACTTCTTTATAGGATTGAGATCAGGGCTTTGTGGTGGCCATGTCAAAACATTGACTTTGTTGTCCTTAAGCCACTTTGTGACCACTGAACTTTAACCTCCTGACTGGAGTCTTTAGACGTTGCTTCCATATTTGCACATGATGCCGTTTATTTTATGACGTGCACCAGTCGCTCTTGCAGCAAAAATGCTGCCACCCTCCATTTATGATATACGAGTTTAACCTTCCTGCAATATTCTACCTTTTTCAGTCTACTGCCATCTGATAGATTACGTCTCAAACAATAAGATGTGTGGAGGACTGGCTGGTGCGTCTTACCGATGAGCTCCTGCCACACCGGATCCAGGTCAGCCTGGTTGGCCAAGCAGCCCTTCATGACGTTTGAGCAGTAGTTGGAGCAGGGCTGGACCGAGGCCAGGCCGCGGCAGTGAGGGCAGTAGACCAGCTTCATCAGGGCCTTGCTACACTCCTCAGCAAGAGAAACCTGCAATCAGACCCGTCAGATTTAAAATCAGAGGTTTATGGGGATGTTCAGAAAGCTTTTGCTTCGTTTTATTCCCAATGATTTACTCTGCAGTACCAAAGCATGACAACAGGGGGCAGTATTTACATATTATTGCACGAATAAAAAGGCCAAAGAAATTCGCACTAAACTATTAGAAAACAAATAATGTGGACAATTAGAAATCTGCTTTTAAGCATCTTTAACCGAGAAAACAATTTAAACTCTGACTTCCAATGAAAAAGATTTTCATATAGATACATAACATGTAAAAACAATATTATGAGTTTAAATGTGCACTGGCCATTCATAAAAGTTTCTAACTTTAGTCCCGTGAACAGACTCCCTCGTGTTTAATTTGGTCAATGTTGCATGACGGAGTGAGGTCATGAGGTTTGCGTTATATTAAGAGTCTGCAGTCAGAGACAGCCGAGCAAGTAGGCTGGATGTGAACCGTGATGCGGTGAAAAGCTTCAGCAGGTGGCGGAAATGTGTGCAGTTCTTCACAGGAAGGACAAAGGAATAATTCAAATAATTCAAAAATGCATTTGCATCCAGTTTGTCAGGATTATAATCTTGATCTTTTTAAAAATAAGCTACAACTCATTATTAAAAAAAGATCTGGATATAAGAATCCTGATAACAAAAAATACTTTTTGATGAGAAACATAAAAGAAGACACACTGCACACATGTGGGAGTTTGTGGATAATCTCCAGTAAGATCTAAAAAAAAATAAACTCCTCGCACCAATGATTTTACATCAATCTTGTCAACCCTCTAAGAGAGAGCTTTGTTCTGACGGCAGAGGCTGACAGTTCGTTTTCGATTATCTTTGTGTTTCCCATCTGCAGGGCGGAGGGTTTTTCTCTCACAGTTTGGGTGTGACAACCACGCAGCCACCACATCTGCTTCCCTGGGAATCAGCCCAGCAGACATTAGACACATTCCCAAACAAACAGCAAATTTTCAATAGTTCAGATGGCATTTTGCTCTGGCACCAGAATGCTTGTTCAAGCCTGAGCTGATGTTTCCATGTTTGTCCTCGACAGGAAGGGAGGTGTTCACTGTGTGTGCAGAAGGAAACACCTTCTCACCTGTGAGACCTTCCTGATCACCTCTCCGCTGACAAGCAGGCCCTGGACAAACGACCTGGCCGTGACGAAAGACCGGATCACTTTCGTTTTCATGTCCCGAGGGATGTCTCCGAACGGCCGCAGCGTCTCCTGCTGCTTAGCAACACATTCCAGGTAATCCTCCGACAGGTTTACCTGTCCGACAGAGACAGCAGCCAGAAACAGAGCAGAACAGTTGGGCTTCATGGTGCAATTGGACGTATCCAAATTTATGCAGATTTGGATGCAATCCCTGATCTAGAATTTTACATCCTGTCCTGTGTTCAACTTCTACAGAAGAGGTCGAGGGCCACTGAAAAGAAAATAATAATTCTGACTATTTAATCTTATGACATCAAAAGACAAAGTTCTGAGAAAAAGTGTCAAAATTATGAGATTGAAGTCAGTTTGTTTTTTTCAGTGGCCCTAATACTCTTCTGTACATTTCCTATTCATTCCATCCCTCATACAGTTTGCATTCATCCATGCATCCATTTTCTATACACCCTTGTCCCTTAGTGGTCAGGAGGTGCTGGTATCTCCAGTTAACGTTCTGGGTGAGAGGCGGGGTCACCTGAACAGGTTGCCAGTCTGTCGCAGGGCAACACAGAGACAGACAGGACAAACAAACATGCACACACACTCACACCTAGGGACAATTTAGTGAGGCCAATTAACCTGACAGTCATGTTTTTGGACTGTGAGAGGAAGCCGGAGTACCCGGAGAGAACCCACCATGCACAGGGAGAACATGCAAACTCCATGCAGAAAGACTGGGGCAACACACATCTACTAGCACCTCAAACTAAAGCAAACTCAAAGCATATTCCTTTACTCACCTCTGTGGGAACAGAGGCTTTAAACGTTCGCTCCAGCAGCTGGGACCAGAACTCGGACAGGTTCTCGTCCAGGTTGAGGGCTGAGCCCCGGTAGTACTGACGCAGGTCTGTGTAGAGGTCTGCAAAGAGCCGGGCGTTCTGGGAGTACAGCGGGCCCAGCGGGGACAGCACCTCCTGCAGCGAGCGCTCGGACTGGCCATGCAGCTCCGTGAAATAAGCTGCAGGAAGAAAGCAGAGGAAAAAGTCGGGACACTTTGTAGGGACAGTGCAACTAAATGATATCAGAGTTAAACTGTGCAGGTTTATCTCTGCCACTTCATTTCCAGCTCTGAGCTTTAATATCTTTTTAGTAGAAGTATGTATGTCAACCGTCATTAGACATGCGTCATAATTCTGCACCAGAAAAAGCCACACAAGGTAAATCAGGACATATTATGAACATTATAAAACTATGAAAGAAGTCTGTGTCACTGAAATGGACAAAGACATTAGTTTCAGTAAGTGCTGCACAAAGGACGGCTGCTTTAGTTCTGCTTTCTGTTGGCTGGCGTCCTTCATCTTGTGATGATGCTGTTGGATCCCATCGCTGAATAAACTTTAAAATCGACCCATAAACGGTTCTACGTCTGTAACTGTTTGCTGCTGAGTGACATCATTAATCTTCTTCTGCACATGCAGCTTGCTTTGGTCAACTGTTCACACAGACGTTTCATCATGGTTTAATTAGTAGCATGAAAACACAACAAAAAAGTGACAATTGACCATCAATTCTCTGTGTGAAAGTAGCCTAACAGTGTTTAACTTCAGTGAGACGCTTCAATTTCCAGATCCTGAAATTGGTTTGAAGAACCTTCTCTCTGAGTGCTGGATTAAAGGTGAAAAGTTCAAGTGGTATAAATGCTGCTTTCTGCATCACGCAATGTTGTTGTCCGTTTGGCACTTCCTGCCACTGGGTTGTCACGGCAACCACTCCCACTCCACCGCTGCGTGCCCACTGACTTGGCAGATGTTTCAGGCTGGATGCTCTTCCTCTCCCTTCCTGCCTTTGCAGCGTTCAGTCGTCTAAATCAACCTCAGATCAGTCAGATTCATCAAACTCAGTCCAATCCAAACACACAGCCCAGTTCTGTTACTTTACTTCACATCTTTACAAATGCTTTGTAAGCTGGTTACTTTTATTGCTAGAGCTTCTTTTTCTTGCCTAATTTAAAAAAAAAATTAATAAATAAAAATCTTTCTGTAATGGTTCCTTTAAAATTTCTGGTTCTGTCAGATGGACACAAAGTGACAGTGAGAAAAAACAGAGAGAATTAGAGAATCAGAGTGCTGTCTCTGTACTACAATGGCTTCAAAGGCTGCGGCCCGCTGCCAGGCGGCTGTAAACACAACCAGATGGACAGACACGGTTCTGCAAGTCCACAAGGCCTTGGACTAATAATAATGTCTTGCTCTGACTTTGTCCTCCCGGTCTCTGTCTTTATTTTTGTGTTTTGACTCACTGTTTCCGCTCAGCACCGATGATTTGTTCTCACTTGCTGTGCTTGTGTGTCTCCATGTTGGTATTGGAGGCACTTCCCAGTTTTCTTCTTCTCTGCGTCGCCCTCTGCCTCTGATATTCAGTGATCTGCAGCCTCGACTCCTCGGTGGGTCAACAGCTCATTAGCTGAACTAGCTGCTGCCTCCAGGGACAACATTTTTTCTGGTGTGTGTGCAGGTGTGTGTGTGGGTGTGGTGGGGTGTGGGGGGGTGTGTGTGTCCCTAAAGATCAGTGGATTGGCTTATCGCCTTTCATTGTGTCTGGCTGACTCCGGTCTCATTATAGCGCCCAGGCAGGGGTCTTCTTGTCACACAGGACACACTAACCTGCATTCACACACAAACAATCACTGCTGTTATTGAAGCTGCGATATTGACCGCCAAACACAACTCTGCAAACACACAACATACAAATGTCACGCTCCTCTGGGTGCGCTTCTGAAGGTTTGTTATTGAGCTCTGGCAGTAATGAGTGTCTTGTATGCTCTCACACACCAACACCCTACTTACTGTCAAAGCTCCTGTGGAGATTGTTGAAGGTGGCCTGCAGGGACCTGCCGGCCTCTCTGATCAGCCCCTCCGTCTCCTGGGCGCTCAGGCTGGCCAGGTTTCCCTCCATGGCGATGGTGCAGCAAGTCGGGCCCTGGGGACACATCTTCAGTTGTTCACCTTTAAAAAGAGGGGAGACTCTGTCACGTAATTGGAATGCATACATTTTTATAAGTCAGTAACTAAATTACCAGATTTTCTGGACTATAGAGCGCACCTCATTATAAGCCGCACCCACAAAGATTTTTTTAAACCGCACCGGGCTACAAGCCGCTTGTATCTCCGCCGCTCTCGGTTTTCCACAAGGACGCATAAATCTGCTATTAAGGCCGCAGCTCTGCGTCTCCAACGCCGAACCATGGATTGACGCAGAGCTTACAGCGGCAATCGATCCGTACTGCCAGATCGATGCCCTTCAACTTAAACGCTGCATCATATGAACTTCTTCGTGTTGTTTCCATGACGAGGGGTCTGAGTTTGAAAACATTTCTCCATCGAGCCTGCAGCTAGCATGTGCTAAATGACAGTTAGAAACACGGTGCTAATCTGACTTTAAATCTTTTTTTTTTTTTTTTTTAAAGCACAGACATAAATGTACTGAAATACAGATTTATTTCATAACTCTACACCAGTACAACAAACTTAAATACACCAACAACTTCACAAGTTTGGTCAAATATATAAAACAATTTTAATTAGTTCAGTATAATTAGGAAAATAACAGCCAGTAAAATAAATAATAAACTGAAACTGACAAAAATAGGTTGGCTACCTCAGGCGCCATTTAACATAATATTACTCATTTTAAATTAATAATATTATTCAGTAGGGAAGGAAAAAATACATTTATTTAAAAAAAACTTATTATTTTAATATAAATTCACTAGTAAAACATCAACAAACACTTCTAACCATATCTAAAAAATAAATAACAATAAAGGAGTTTTTATTATTTTCACTTTTTCACATTAATTAGTGTAATTACAACAAACCTCAAACTACTAATCAACTCGGTTGAATAAGCCTTGAGCATCTGAGAAAAATGATGAATAATAAAGAAAAATCTCCAATATTCAGTGTCAGAAAGATGCAACAAACTCTGTTTCAGTTCTTCTTCGCTCCATGGAGCCTCGTTAAATTGCTCCAAGAAAAGCAATTTAACGACATCAGGAAAATGCACAATTGTGGTATTATTGCCGAAAAATGTGATAACAATGAACGATCATTTTTCAAAAACTCTCTATTAGATTTTGTATCTTAGAAAATAAAAATAAACATCAGGTGGATTTTCAGGGGCAGTTAAGAGTAGATCCAACTGTATACAGCATTCTACCAAATACTGTGTCCAAATGCAGCAATTTCCACACTACAGAGTGATTTTATGAATGTGATTGTGTCCAAAATGTCTCAGTTAGCGAGCCGGGAGGATGAAACATGCACACAAAGGATGATCTATCTGGTTCATTCACATTAAGATTTTAAGCTGCTTTTAATCAGAAGAATTAACATCCAAACTAAAATATTTCAAATCATATAGTCAAGTGTGCTAGCATGAATATTTAAGTAATTAAAAAGTTGTATCACTTAAAAAAAAAACTACATTTTCTAATTCTGTTGGTATATTGCACCACAATACGTAAAAGATCTGCTGTTGTCATAGCAACCCTCCAGACCTCTCAGGGCGTCTGGTCCTGCTCTGCAACCCCAGAACCAGAACCAAACACAGAGGAGCAGCATTCAGCTTCTATGCACCACAAATCTGGGATAAACGACCAGAAAACTGGAAAACAGCTGAAACACTGAGCTCCTTCAAACCCAGACTAAGAACTGAGCTGCTTTTCAAACATCTTAAGTCAAACATTAATTAACATTCTGATGTGTAACGATGACAAAATGTAATGTTTCAATTGTTGACTTTGTATTTTTTATGACCTGCCTCGTTGCTGAAATGTGCTGAACAAATAAACTGATTGTTTTAAACCAACAAATACTTAATATTGAAAAAAAAAACCCACAGTACTAGCTCCATTGGCAGATCATTTCAAAATGAGAAAAATGTCTTGTTTTAAGTAATCTGGAACTAGTATTCTTAAAACAAACTCATATTTATTGCAAAATTTTGCTGTACAAATAGTTAATGAAGGAATTGATACAGAATTCCTTCATTAATTTATTTTTACTCATTTATAAAATACCGACGTTTCACAGAATGCTTTTTTTAAGGATTCATTGTTCATTATTTCAGATCAGAAACTCAAATCCTTCTTCCCTCCAGTCAGTCAGCTAACCTTCTCTCTCACTCGCATGGTCACACATTTATAGACTCGACTCTATGCGTTTTTGTGTGCATGTTTTGCCCATTTTCTGAAATGCAAGTCTTTTTTTTGCACATAGAGATGTATTTGACTGGTCTCCCAGTCGCCTGCAGCCTGTCTGCAGCTTTAGTCTCATGACAGACACCGGTCCTGTGGATCTTCCTCCGTGTGTCTGTGAGCCTCCGTCTGAGAAGGTTAGGGGTGAATAAGTTTCCCCTCAGCTGTGTGCTTCACTGCTCTCCGCCTTCCTAACAGCTTCAACGCTGGTGGCGGCTCGTGTTATCGTTAGTGTGTGGGTGTGCATTTGGGTTGCAGGGCAGGAATTTGTCCATCGCAGTGAGTGGAGCAGAAGAGAGACGCCTTCATCAGCAGCTTTCTGTGAATCCTTCACTTGGTGGTTTGTGTGCAGGATGTGATAACAGGGAAGAAATCAACGGTGGCAGCTGGATTACAGGAAGCAGCACCGAATGTAGCACCTTGTTTCTACGCTCTCGTCTCTTCTTTTTACTCTACAAAACCATCATTTTAAATTTGGTTTGTAGTTTTAGTCTTCATGGACATTTAAAGCCTGCACAACTTAAAGGGATATTATTGTGTAAATCTTTTTTTTTTTTTTTTTTTGCTTTATATCATGTTATAATGTTATTCCTTCACCAAAAACATACTTGGATTCCTAACGCCTCGATGGACCAAGCGACCATTTCTCCTCTGAGCTGCAGTTCTCAAGTTTCTGCATTACAGAGCAACTCCACCGCTCAGTCCCTTCAGACTAGCCAGCAGTAATTAGCAAACACCTGGTGGAAGTGCATATCTGCTGAGCTCATTATAGGAGCTACTTCTCATTGCAACACTGATAAAAATGTTGCTAAAGGGTGAATAGAGCACCCATGTTGTGATGATTCCTGATGGTGGAGTTTCAGAAAGAGCAGGAGTTTTTAAAGAGATGGAGTCTAATTTCAAGATGTTAAATTAAAAAATAAAATTTTGTATGTCATATTTGATATTTGACACCTGAATTATTACTTGACTGCGCCCTAAAATGATTTTATGTGACTGGAAAACACATAATACTGCCCCTTTCATTCCACAACCAAATTACTTGTCTAATAACTGATTATTTATCAGTTTTAAGTGTCATTTAATCTACATCTAAATGCATCTGTCGTCTAATCTTAACACTAGAACTGCCAAAATTCCACAAGACCATAAAATCAGACCAGAGGAAGTAATCTTTGACTCAGAAGTTTCCAAAACAAAAACAAGAAAACACCACCATTCATTAGTGCTCATTTTTTTCACTTGTCAAAAACTCCCAAAAAGCTTGGAAGTTTTAGGCTGGGAGAAAAGAAATTGATGGAATGAATCCTTTAAAAAATTCAAAACTTAAAACTCAGGGAAGAGGCTGTAAAAAATAGGGAAAGGTGAAAAGCTGCACACTGAGAGGAGATATGGGTCGGGTGTAATCAGTCTCAATAGGTGATTTGGTTGCACACGCCGCGTTGCCCTCAGGCTGCAGCATATATTTCGTTCTGTCTGCATCTTGAGGGATGAACACACAAGGTTGCACTACAGGAGACCCTCATTGACATAACTCATTGCTGTCAGCCTGGGGGCGACGAGGAACCAGAACGCTGCTGCAATGGGAGGAGTTCTGCCTCTGCAATGAAAACAGTAGCTTCTTTAATCAATCAGGAGTCGGATTGTGATGTTGCAGGCAGCTCATGCTCAAATGTCCCTGATTAATATGAACTATTCTCAGTTTGATCTGATCTGAGTCAGAAGAAGGGGTGGAAATTTCTCCACACTGAGATGAATCACCATGAAGAGATGGATGACTCTGCACTGACAAAAACAAACCAATAGTTAGCTGCCAACAAATAATTTAATTACAGCCTTGTTAATTGTAATAAAGTCGCTCAAACAGAAGACGATTCAGAATTTATTGGTTAATCAGTCGCCATTCTGTCTCGTCTGCTTCATGTGTTTATTTTAAAAGCCATAAATTAGCACAGCTCTCTATTATGAGCCGTTTGTTTCCAACGAAAAATAATATCGACATAGTCTGAGTAGCATAAATCAAAATTATCCAACACAAATACAGTTTAAAATGACACCAAAACAAATATTTCCAAAAGGATTAACAAAAGTATTTCCATTCACTCAATGCCAGAATGAGGAAATGAATGTTTGTAGAAATGTAAGTCAAAAGTTCACTTATCTTGCATTAGTATTTGATAGAATCGCATTTTAAACTATATGACAAGTTCACAGGTTTTGGCTATATCATAATAACTTGCTGGATTTGCCTTATTCACACACTTTTCAGCTTTGTCCCTACATTTTCTATGGAATAGAAATCAGGGCTTTGTAATGGACACTAAAATGTTTTCTTAGTTGCCACTTTTGAAACTAATTTATCTTTATTCTGTGACCCAACATGCTCAAGGAAAAGCATTGATTTCCAGACATTATTAAAAAAAAAAGTTTTTTCTCATTTATTTTACTGCTTCTACTACTTTATTAATAAAACACTATTAAAAGCATCAAAGTGTTTTTCAATTAAAATCAAAGAGCATTTAAAACATAAAAAACAAAAGACTTAAAATAGCAAAAGTTTCAGGGTGTCAAAAGCCAAGTAATAAAAAAGCAGAGATTTTTCCATATTAGTTATTTCAGTCTATAGGAATATTGAATCCCAATAATTTGTTTTTTTTTCCTGCAAAATAACTATCTTCCTTATTAAGCCATTCAGCAAGTAGAAATAATTGTAGTAACACTAATTGACTAGAAAAAGCACATTTTTGTTTAATGGGAAAACATTAATCCATGTTTGCACAGCATGTAAATGTGGCTACATCTGAAATCATATGCTTAAAGGTAATATTTTTCATACTAATTTAAAATAAGGATCAATTTCACAGTAAGCAGCACCACCAGAAGTCACACAGTCAGATATCAGCGTGCTGTCAGGGCTGAACTCAATAAGACTGATTAGTCGCTCATTGCTGGAGGCGCATGTTTTATTCACTTCATGAGTTAGCATTGGGTAAATATTTTAGCATTGATTACGAACAAAGTTCTGATGTTAAATTTATGAGGATAAACATCTTTAATGCACCACCGTCTTTGGCTTCCACACAGATTCCCACAAAACCTGAATCCGTTCAAATCCAAACATGTTCCTCGTTTTGCCTGCAGATGTTGAGCAGCCAAATGCGTTGGCTGCACCGCGCGCAAGACAGACAGTAGCATTTAGCATTTCGTTTCCCTTTCCCCATTCAAAGCATCTGGCTCAGACGTTGGCATCACGCTCTTCTGCTTCATCAGCCTTTGTTTCCTTACATTCCTCGTGGCAGATTCAAAATACCTGAGCTCGTTTTGACAAGTGGGCCATCCGCACCGAATGTGCTGAGCAGACAAACAGCCAGAACTGCACCAGTCTGACAGGTAGAACAATATAACCCAATATTCAGCAAAAAAAAACTTTATCAAGGCCATGAGAGGGGAGGTGACAAGAATATACCATTATAAACATGGGTTTTACACTCTGCAAACTAAAACAAATCCAGCTCTCTGGAAGAATTAAATAAAATCAGATTTACTCAGAAATAACAGGAATGAAATTCATCAATTATTGATTCAAAATCTAAAGTGTTTACCTCTGCAACCTGATCAGAAACACATTAAGGATTTTTAAACATGTTTGTTTTGCATCCTGCAAGCTTCTGCATCTGACACAGTAAAAATGCCAGTGTTGAATTAACACCCAAAAGTGTGAATGTGTGTCCAAGATTGACACCCTTTTTTTATTGTTAAATTAACATTGAAGGTCTGTAATACAGAAATGGGTTTAATAAAAGTTAAACTTTCCATTTCCGTGTTTTGTTTTGAAAATTTTTCCACTTGATTTGGTTGATATTGACACCATGTGGGGTCAATTATTGACCTTTTTAACACCACATTATGTTTTGTGATCAACACTACACTGGTGTTACTTTTAACATTATATTTTAACACCATCACCGTAAAGTAACACTTTAAAGTACTGTAAAGTAAGCGTTAAAGTAACACTTTCAAAAGTGTTACTTTAACTTTATACACACCTTTGGGTGTTAATTCAACACTGGCATTTTTACTGTTACATAAATAATGAATATAGGTTTGTTTTCTGTCTGTTTGCTCCCCAACTCGTGATTTTTTTAATGTGCCAAAGAGACTGAGATTTGAAGAAAAATGTTAATTTTGCCTTAAGAGAACATTTAGACACAATAACGTCCTGGAAGAAAGTTCCCACATAAACCTTTATTAAATTATTGTCTGCACAACAAGAGCCAAACGGAGAAACACTCGGTTCAGCACGAGGCACTGAACTGATCAGAACTTGCTGTAACAGAGTTGCTTTGCGCTTCGTGTCGACTTGTTGCACCATGTTCAGCCAAATGAATTAATTTGATTGTGCAAAAACATCTCAACCCCAGCTGATTTCTCAGGTTAATTCAGGTCAGATTATGTAACAGAGATTATGTAGCAGTAATTATAAATAATCACACACACCTTGTTGTGTGACCAAATGAAAGAAAACACAAGTTTTTATTCTTGTACCATCAAAACCTGCAAAGCCTTTTTTTAAATATTCAAGTTTTGTTTCCAGTTATTGTCAGATTCTTTCTGTTCCCACTTTTATTGCATCTTTCAATTTAACTTAATTTAAAAATATCAAATTAAAAACAAACCTTGCTCATAAACAGAAATAAGTTCTCAGCTGTTAATGTAACATCCAGTGTGTTTTTCCCGTTTAAAACAGCAGAAGTTTCATATTTCAGGAATGAAAACTGGTTGATTTTATTCAGCAATTAGTTAATTTGTTAGTGATTTTCAGACTTTGTTAACTCTAAAACCACAAATTAAACGATTTTTAGAAAATTAAGAGATATTATTGTATTACCACATATTAAAGAGAATTTAAAAGGGACTATGTTGATTTCATTCTCAACCGGCCCAGACACCAATTAACCCAATAATCATGTTTTTACACTACAGTAAACAGGATAAACATTCAAACTCCACTTTGTCGCATACTGAGTTGTATTTTTGTCCAATCTCGACTTTCTTTCCTTATTTCTCTTTCTTAATTATCCGTGTTCTATTTTAATATTTGTGGTTTTATGATTTGTAACTGTCAGAGTGCTGAGATGTTCTGGTCGCCTCTTGAAATAAATGTTACAAACAAACAAACATGCTGTGTCAGGAAATGTCAGGAGTCCACTTTCAAATTGATAAATAGTCAAAAAAGTTGCTTAAAATGTCAACTCAAATGATGTGAAATCCTTCTTACACTGTTTAATGAGGACTTTTCTCTCTTAAACAAAAGAATGATGCTTTGTCTGATCTCCACATAAATAATTCACGACTGAAAGGCTGCCAAAGCCAATCATCCAACCTTCTAACACATCGCAGCAAATCAGAGCTTTTAGAGTTGGACACACCTGGTATTTATTTTTCACATGACCTGCTGCACTGCAAAACCTTTGAAGATGGTTTAACTTGAAAATGAAAGTCCACCTGCTGCCTTTAAAATGCAATTAAAGTCAACAAGAAAATAGTTTTGGCTCCAAGTAAGAAATTTAAGTTCATGAAACAATCATTAAATCATTAAACAATGATTTAACAACATTGTTTAAGTTCATTAATCTTGAATTGTGAGTTTTAACTCAATGTTGCAATTTCAACCAAATAATTATTAACAAAAATCACATATTATTTTCACTCACAATATCAAGTTAAAATAGCTATTTTACTTTAGAATAATTTAAATTCTTGTTTCAAACTGCATGAACAAAATTTCTGATCTGATAATGAATTTTATTAAATGTAACAATGAATTCAGCTCAGAAACATTTCGTGTGAACAGAACATTATCCTCAGGCTGCATTAAAATGAGCATTTGCTTTAATAAGACACCAGAGTCAGATCAATGTAACGCTCTTCCACCTCAGGATACAGAAACATGCTGCAAAGCATTCTGGGAAATAGTTCCTGTGTCAGTGCTGACCTAAAAACTAGTTTATCCAACAACTGGAGGTTTGACTAAATTAAACATTTAATACAACTAACTACTGTAGGTTTATCTTTCGCAAACACATTTAGGTTCAAATTGTAAAACTCGGTAAATGTATTTGTCTTAAAAATTAGAAGATAGTGGACAAGTAAACGTGGGTCGAATGTTTTAGAGTGAAGCACATTATGTGTCTGATATGACATGTATGATTACATTGTGTAAACTGTAAACAATGGCGCCATAGACAGCGAGATTAATGGTAGTTCCTCCAACAGGAAGCTCTGCATGGGAGTTTAAAGCAACAAGTTACACAAACAAGCTTGACTCCTCTCCATGTGGCCTTCAGGGTTGAACTGCCCTCTTCTGATTGTGTTATGTTGTATCTTACTAATTCATAATTATCTAGGTGGTTCAACTTTAACTCTCTCCTCAGTTTCACTTGTAGCATAAGCCGCCATAAAGTAAATAAAATCAGTTCCCTTTACCTGTGAAGAAAATAAAACAGAAATGCTTCCAAGATCCAGAACTGTTGAGGCATTCAGGAGGTTTAATGAGACGTGAAAATCTAATTACAGCCTCAGCTGCAGCAGGACTGCTTCATCCCGTCTCACCTGCACGCCGCTGCACAGAGGTAAGGCAGCGCGCGCTGAGTCAGCAGCGCCAAATCACAAGGTTCCACGTCTATTACTGTATTTCAGCTGATTCCACCTGAGAGAAACGCAAACATAAAGAGCTCCAATCTGCTAACATCACTCTTACCCACTCTGTTTGGATCAGGGGTGTTTAAAGTGCGGCCCTGGGGCCACTTGTGGCCCCTGTGCTGATCGTGTGTGGCCCAAGACTTCAGCTATTTGAAATAGATGGAGACATTTTATTTTTAATTAGAATAAAATCTTCTTACAATAGAACACAATCATCTCTTTTCATTTCTCTTGAATAACCGGTGACTTTTTCCCCAAAGTGAACTTTACCAAACCCAAATATGCTTTTCATTCATTTAATAAACTTGGACAAATACAGCAAGCAAGCGCTCTTTAAAGTGTTTTCCCTCATTTTTGAATCACATCATTTTACAAAAAGAAAAATAAAGTAAAACGTCTTCAGAGCTGGTACATTAGAGTCTCCCTAACATGCATTACATCTTCCTTTAAATGTAAAAGAAGAGCTGCAGTTATAGAGCAAAGACATCCGGACAATTTGGCGCCCAACATTTGAGGTTTTCTTCCCTTTTGGATCCCTTTTTCTGTCAAAGAAAGAATGACCCAAATCTGCTTTTCATTCATTTAATAAACTTGGCTAAATACAGCAAGCATGTTCGTAGAAAGAGTGACCCAAAATCTCATTGATTAAACTGTTTTTTTTGTCTTTTTTGACCTAGAAAATCAGTCTGTCGCAGGGCAACACAACGACAGAAAACCATGCACACACACACACACACACACACACACACACACACACGCGCACACACACCTAGGGACAATTTAGAGAGGCCAATTAACCTGACAGTCATGTTTTTGGACTGTGGGAGGAAGCCGGAGTACCCGGAGAGAACCCACGCATGCACAGGGAGAACATGCAAACTCCATGCAGAAAGACCGGGGCCGGGAATCGAACCCAGACCTTCTTGCTGCAAGGCAACAGCTCTACCAGCTGCACCACTGTGCAGCCTGAATCACAGCTTTCTAACTAAAAAAAAATGTTTTTTTTTCTTTAGAAACATGAAGCAGCTTATCTGGTTTATGGCATTATTGTTAAAATATAAACTCATATGTGAAATGGAAAAAGGCTTGAACCATAAATTTAATTAAGAGTAAAGCAGCTCATTGTCCTGCTGTTTGCTCAAACGACATTCATTTGGATCACTGAGTCTATTTAATATAAATTTAAGAACAGATGGCATCATAAGCAACACACTGGGACAAACTAAAGGCAACTGGAACATTTTCACCAGTTGTTCCTCCTCTTTTTTCCATCTCTTTTCTTCTTGTCCTACTTTCATCCATCTCCTTAAATCTGTCCAACTTTTTTATCTTCATGTTATAGCCTCATTCCTTTCGCTGCGTCTTTCCTTGACTCTCCCCCGCTGGGATCAAAGTTTGTCACAGGAAGCAACTTTGCACCGTGTTACCGTGGAAACCGCCTCCCTAACTATATCCAAAGTGACCTCCAATTTCTCAAACATGGAATCATACGCACACAAACTGCGCAGTTCGCGCAAACCACGACACGGACGAAGCGAAACCAAACGCCGTCGTTGCAAGTAAAATTCAAAACCTGCGCTAAAATAGTCTTTATTTTAACACACTGCCTGATCCTGCCCTTCCTCTGCCATCACACACCACATCAAAGCCGCTCACTGCTGAGCAGTAAAAGTGGCGCAGTGGTTTGAATTTATTCCCTTCAGTCAGACGTTTATTCACTGCTTCCCTTTCCTAATGAGCGTCTTACAATAACCCTGTCACTTACTGCGGCAAATTACTGCTACCTAAATGAGAGTCTGATGGAATGTGTGTGTGAGTTTTTCCATCTCACACTCTCTTCATCATTTAAGACCACCTGTATGTGATTTAGTGTCCCACATGGACTTCCTCCCAAAGTACACTTTTACCATTTTACTACGCAGTGAAAAGCAAAGGAGAGGGGAGACGTGATGATAAGAGAGGAAAAAGACGGAGGGATGAGAGGGCGATTTACCACTAACGGCAAAGTACCATTAATGGACACAGAAGGAAAGAAAAAAGCAAACATTACCCATAAATCTCTAATAAATCTGTTTAACTTTATCATTGAGTCATATAAATTTACACTTGATCTAAAAAGTTGCTTATGATGAAGTTTCGTGGCGGTTTATGATCATTTCATACAGCAGGTAAAGCTGCTCAAAGTTTATCATAAAACTCTGTGAGGTTGCATGTCTTGTTGTTTAGACCTGCAATTTTCCTGAAAATAAAAGAAAAATCAAAATGCACCAAAAGACTGGAAACAGGATTTAGAGCAGAAACAAACTCAAAGGTTGTGAATTCTTATTATTGCTGAAAACACAACAAGACCATCACTAAATACATCAAAACTTACAACACCTTAAAATAATTAGAAATCCAAAGCATTTCAGATATTCTTTCATTTTAAGATTAGCAGCAATAAAAAGGAAGTTGGGAACACAATGGGCAGACACGGGGTAAAAAACCTTACTAAGAATATCTCACCAAGCCATTCATTAACCGTGTGTGTGTGTGTGTGTTTATGTGTTCACATGGCACCAACTCCTCCATATAATACTGTAATTCTATGTTATTTCTGGGAGCACCTCAAAGCTCTTGCACTAATGACCACTTTTACTCAAATTCACTCGGTGTGCAAAAAAGCTCAGCATGTGCCAGCTGGTGCATGCCATGCATGCTGCAAAGAGTCAGGATCTGCCTCTGTGACTGTGCACATTTGTGCAAGCATGTGAATAATTGTGGGGCAGCCAGAGGTCACACGAGCCATCTCTGACTCCCTTTTCCACACATGCCTTTAAATCAGGACTGATTTGTGTCTCTCTGTGACAAATCGATATGAGACTTTGAATCAAGCATGAAATAAAGGGTTGGAAGTGTAGAGGGATAATCAGTCGACGTCACGTTGCATCAGCAGGCACTCTGCTGCACATCGCCTTCAGAAAGCAGGCAGGAGTGCATAATTCTAACTGTTTAAACTACTTACAATTAGGCAAACCAAATAATTTAAAACTAGCAGCCAGTGCAGATCAGCTCTCCTCACCTTTGCTGCATGTCAGAGATTTTATTTGTCTGTGCCTCGCCCTACATCCAGTTCAATCTGCTGCATTTTTAATTTCTAACGGTTTAGTTTATCAGCTGCTTTGATGGATGCAACTACATCTTAATTTTCTCGTAAGGTGTGACCAAAATACGAAGAAATTATTTCCTTTCTTCTGTCTGTAGAATAACATTAATTATTTTTTCTTTTTTATGAAAACTAACATTTTAGGAAAACACCTATTCCAGTGCCCTTGTTTCCCATGTTAGTCTTATTTATAGAAACTCAACATTTCTCATTAAGAGCTAATGATCTTAAAGGTAATATTGCTAGTGATTGATGAAACAGAAGTTGTTTTCTTTTGCCAGTTTCTCTCATCATCACCTGCATTATTCATTTTATCACACTGTGTTAAACAGTTGTAGCACGCTAACCACGCTAGCTAGTGCTAGGATAAATGCGGGTTACTGTGGCAACCACTGACAGTTTAAAGGTCCACTTGCTGTGTTTACAAAGTAAGGGCACAAGAAATCATGTTGGATGACCTGCTAATGCAAAGCTTAGCTGGTTTAGATTAGCAGATTAGACATAAGGTCTAATCCAGCCACATTGGAAGGTGGTGACCAGGAGCAGGGCGCATATGAATGTTTGCGTGAGAAGAAAACGGGGCGAATGGGGGCAACATCGTGTTGGATTCTCCATCGACGCTCTCTCTGTCTCTCCGTCTGTCAGTCGGAGGAGCATTAGGTCGCCGCCTGAGCTCGGCCCTTTCCAGGTCAAGCCTTCAGAGTCAGAACGGTGAAGAGACTGAATGAGTGTGACACTGGCTCATTAGAGCTGCAGGGGAAAACAGCCTCGTGGTTTGAAGCCTCAGGGGAGCTGAGTGGGGCGATCACAGCCATCGGAGGAAACATGAAGCCATAATGCATCTTAAACCTACAGCGGGTCTCACACTCATTAAGATGGAAATAAAAATGTTGGAGAAGCTTTAACCGTTTCATTACGCCGGTTACTACTGGCTCTAAAAGAGAACCAGCAATTACCTGATGAGAGACAAACGCTTGAAGATGTGCTTGAATGAAAACCCAATAAAAGATAAATAGAAGATGGGCGATAAAAATGTATCACAATACTTTACTGCATTTATTGGGATGACAATGAAAGTAATAATAATCTTAAAAAGTATCTATAGCTTCTTTCCTGTCTTTATAAACCAATTATGTGGCTGGAACTGCATCTTACTGCAGTCACAAAGAGATTTAAAAAATGTTATTCTTATCACTAATCTGGACATAATCAGATCTTTTCACTATATTGGTATTTGTTGATGCTCTCATGGACAAAATGGTAGAAATCGTTCCAACACAGCCAGTTTTTGGATTTTTCCAACATAATTATTCTCTTCATTAAAAGAAATTGTTCAACAATCCAACACATGCATCTCTAAATTTCAGTCTTGATGCCTTCAACACATTTCAATGGCAAAATGACAGAAACCCAAAATCAAACATACAATGGTGCCATTTTACCACAAGGCTCCCCTTATAAATGGCTAATAAACAGGTTATAGAAATGTTATTAATTCATCTATAAAATGCTTTATATATGATTAATTACATAAAGGTGAAAAAGACCATATGCTATGAAAATTAAGTTGGCAAATGCTTATTGTGCTTACAAACAGTCTGAAATGTTCAGTATAAAAATGTAGATGGTAACTGTAGCTTATTTGTGTTACTATTTTAAAATTCAGATCATCTCTGCAGTTTGATTCTATACTCTTGATCCCTTGTCACTTGATTCAGTTTGTAAAGCCATGACCCAGGCAGAACGCCAGTCCTGGTTCTCATGGTTCAGATGAAGGTTACAGTGTGGCGTCCTAATTCATTCACGCTGCTTCTACACAACCTTTACTACCGCAGCTGGTAAAGATCCTTGCAAAAGCCATAAAATAGATCTGTGAGCTTTTAACTAGTAATCTAATACTTCCTAGGAGTAAAAAGTGTGACCAGAAACAGCTGCCTACTTAAAGTAAACACTCATCAAAATGGGAAATACTAAAAAAAAAAACCTCTGACATAAGAGAGATGTGTTTTCATTTCCATCATTAAGAAAAAAACATCGATTTGCCTAAACACATATTTACATCCAAAGCATTGACTGAAAAGTTTTGCATTATAAAGTGAAAGACAGCATATTAAAAAGAAAAACAGTATAAAGTAACCCCTGCTGTGTTCCTATGAAGGAATATACATTCATGTAACAGGGTTTGATTTTAACAATATTAAAGATACAAAGTTTCTCAAAATGTGTTTGTTTATTCTTTGAATTTATCTCGTTTAGTCCAGAGGTTGTTTCTCCAGACATGTGTTGGTGTGTTTTAAGGCCTGTTCTGCTGCTCTTTGACAGTTGGTGGTTACCATAGTAACCAGTAACTGGCAGCTCCTCCCCCTTTGTTCTGTTGCCGTCGGTAACTGTGGCATGCATTAGGATCAACTCTGTGCTTTCTTTACAAGTATTCTACTTTAACACACATCTCAGATAAATGTAATCACATGAGTGACTTTTGCAATATGTTTTATATATTTTTAACAGTTATTATTAAAGCTGGGAATTCTAGCCTTGTTTAATTTTACTGCTGCTAACTGCTGCTTAGGAGCGTTTGCTTTGCAATTTGTTTATGGTTATTGTATTTTATTTAATATATATGTCAACCAGCAACTCGATTTCCTCTTTTGTTAGAATAAATTCAGTGAACCTGAGTGTTTCTGTTGTGAAGTCGACCTGCTGGATCTGAGATGAACATCGATGTTACATGGATAATGGAAGAAGTTAGTAATCGTTCTTCTTTGTGTCTCCCCGTAATGCTCATGAGACATTGTGAGACTGAAAGTCTTACGACAAAAAAAGTGTGTCACATTTCAAAAGGTCCTACAGATATATCAAGATAATCTAAACCACCAATGTCTTCAAAATGTTATGAGCCAAGGAGCTGTTTCTTTCTATCTACCACTTTCAAATAAAGTCCCGTCATTCCCAATAGGATAAGATGTAATAAAGCAGAAACTTCATGAAATAACAGTAAAAAAACATAAAATAACATCTGAGCCAACACAGTTAAAATGATGAAAAGCATCATGGCTCTGCAGAGCAGCATTAGCACTACATGGGGTTGGGATTTTCACAGCCGTCTGTCTAAATATAGACCTACGTCTGGTTCTCACATGGAGTAACACAAGTAAAAAACCTAAAACACTGTTGGATTCTTCATCTTGCTCTAATCATGGCTGTGCCTGTGCATTAACTTCCCAAAGCAACCGCATGGAGTCTCATTGACTCTACCTATAAATCCACTTCGTTAGCCTAAAACTCAGTCATCACTTCATTCCACTAACAGGTATCAAAGATGATCACAGCAGCTTATGTCAAGGTTGTCTGTTCTACGCTGCAAAGCTGTCACAGATACACTGGCAGGGCCACTCAGTAGATCTAACAGAGATAATACTCTCCAGCTCTGATCCCATCAGGGTGCAAGTGCATGTGAGGCTGCAACCTCTCACTCAGGACACCTGCAGACTGTAAAGGCACCAACAGCTATAGACTAATACTGAGGGAATTTCATTTTTCACACAAACAAAGCTAAAGAAGAAACAGTTCTAAACTTTTAGCACAGTGAATATTATGTTGATAGCTAGCTTTAGCATTGGACATTTCAAAAATAAATTAGCTTAATGGAAACATGCCAATTTTTAAAAAAAAAAAAACTCATTTTTCAATAAAAAGTTTTACTGATGGAAATTTTTCTGGCCCAGTTGAAATTGGTTTATTTTACAAAGCTGCAATGGAGGCAATTTTCAATAACCGGATGTTGCTAGTGGTGCAAACCATAAAGAAGAACAGCCAGTCAGCTTACCTCGGGGGGCCCCATATGGGGAAGAGGAGGGCAGACAACATGGGTCCCCCATGTGTTTGTCTGCAGTTTCCATGGTGGCCCCATGGTACCACCATGGAAACTGCGGACAAACCCACGTGGGACCCATATTTTCCCCATATGGGGCCCACCTAGGTATGCTGGCTGGGAGGAAGCAGTTGTAGGACCGGGGTGTGAAACTCATTTTTGTTTTGGGCCACATCAAAATCGTGAATGCTCTTAAAGGGCCGGTTGTGTCAGAATGTATTGATAAAACCTGATCACCAACTGTTACAATATCAGTTAAAATTAAATAATATTATTGAACATCTTTTCAGTCCCTCCAGGATTTCGTGATGTTTATTGTGATTTTCTGCAAATCAAAGTGTTTGTGGTACTAATTTGGAAATATTTACGTTTATTTATTATGGTAAATATTTGGGGATTTTGTGTTTTTTGACATTAGCAGGATGTTGACAAAGTTTTGCAAACGTTTCTTTCCCCATACTAATCTTTCACATGCTTGCAATAGTCACACTAATGCGGCCTGACTTCGGCTCCAGGGGTTTTCCCCTTCCTGTTGAGCATGCAGGGACGTTTTAGTATTTAAAGGTGTGTGAGTTTACAAAACTTCAACCAAGAGAAATGCATTCACCCCAGCAGACGTAGATCATAACAGACATTTTACCTTTGCTACTTTTGTCTGCTCTGTTGAATCACCTTAAAACACAGTGACATAATGCTTCCCTCACACCTGGTTCAGTATGGCACCCGAAAATAAACTGTGACCTTTAACTGACATTTCAGACGAAGCAGATGAGTAATCAGAGTGAACGCTGAGGTGGGAACCCACAGAAACACGAAGCTAAAACAACATCTTTCAGGTAAAAGACAACAAGAGCTGCACTGCTTTAGATAAATGAAACCGGATCAGACAGGAATCTAGTAGATCAGACAATGTATTAGTGGCTTCTTGTTTCATCCAAACATCATCCTGTACTTGGTTCTTCTTCATGTTTGCTGGAAAACATTTAAATCTGAAGACTTAGCTTTAACTGCAACACAGAGGAGCTGAGTGAGATGGAGAGCAGCAGCATAGCTTTTGAACGTAGCTCTACTTGTGTTTGAACGTAGCCCATCAGGAAAACCGCACTCATGTCCAACAGACCCCCCACGATGCACGCAGGTAAAATCCAGAGCAGGGAGCCGGTATTCTGCTCATCACGTTCTCCTCTAATGAACATACAGTTAGCAACTAATGTGATGTTTAGCTTTTGTTTACATACGTATATCATACTAGAAAGACTTATTATTGTTAAATGTGCTGGTAGCTAATTAATCGACTAATGGTGCCGACTAAAACTGGTGGTTCAGGTAACTATCCAGGTTCATTCAAGCATAAAATGGAGCCAGAGGACATTTTGGGGAATTGCTGCAAGTCAGGGACACGTTGCACTTTGTATTAAAATCTGACAGCAGTGGATGGATGTGAAGAGCTCTCTGCTTCATCCATTCACTTTCACAAATGTATCAATCTTTACTGTACAGCTGGATCTTTGATCAAAGAAAGAGCGCCCACTCCTTTTTCTTTCTGTAAAAGGAATCCGTCTGGAAAATAATCATCACTTGATTTTCTACCCACTAAATGAGAAACAAAAATATTTTAACCGAAAATTCAATGTATTTAAAGAAACTGATTTGGAAACATTTTCTTAGAATTTTGTTATTTTTTGTTACTTATGAATTTGCATCGTTTTGGTTCTTAAAAAACCAACATATATTTTGGTCCATCTGATTATGTCATTTTTACAGATGAAATGATTGATAGTTTGATTAGTTACTCAGCACTTGAGTTACTTTTTACCAAATACAAGTTTTGGGTATCCTGTCCAACTCTGGTTATTAAGTTTAAAGTTTGACATTTTGGTTTTAAAACAACTTTCCATCAGTCGCTGTAAGAGTTGGTTCTGTCCGGATTGGTCCGTTTCGTGAGGCTGAGCAATGACAACACCGACTCTTTCATGCTAACTGATCAGCTAAACCAAATTATGCAGCTTTCATTTCCCTTCTCGTCATGATTGATGATGCAGAGGCTCATAAATCATTATTGTTTTCACACACTCACACTCTGCCTTAACCTCTACAGCGCATCTAAAACGATCGACTCATAAAGCAGCCGGCTAACCACAGAGTCGCCACATCAGACAAACAAGTCATCTCCTCATTTGGAAAACAGATGGACTCTCAGAAAAGAAAGCAGGGAGGAAGAGAAGCAAAAATAGCGTCCGATAAGGAGGATGAAGCAAACGCAGAGAGGAGAGATGTGAGCTGGAGCGAGAGGAAAAGGAGGAGAAAGGCAGAGGTTATTGAGTAGCGATGTTGGCTTGTACCAAATCGATGTTAGGGGTAAAGATTGATGTTAAAGCATCGAACGGCTTGTGCTTTGCTTTCTCTGCTTTTACCTACATTTAGTGCAACACATGCTTGAAGACGCACAAGAGGTTTATGGATCCGGCCTTTGCATCTTTGCATTCACCAGATAAACACAGAGATCTCACTTACAGACATGAAGCACTTTAAGCATCTAAAACTAGAAAGCAAATATGTATCCGCTAAAAAGTCGTCCAATCTGAAAAAGCTTCTCGTCAGTTTGATAAATCACTGAGAGCTGCAGTTATGTTTTCTGCATGAAGTTTTCATGCTTTCTCTGAACTTTAGAGGCTTTTCTGGTGTCACAAACATCGTGTTTAGGTTAACTTATCATTCTTAAGTATGCAGTGCAAAAACACAAAATATTACCAAGTATTTTATTTTGTCTAGTTTCTTACTACACTTCAAATAAGAGAAAAAACCTTTTCAGTAAGATGTAGGGGTTTTGCTTTAAGTCAATAATTCCTTAATGTTGATAAAACTCTTAGCTCTACTGACAGATTGCATTACTTATAAAGAAACATTTTTGGTGAACCAGTGGAACTGGCATCTTTCCTCAATATTAAAGCTATTTTTGACTTAAAACAATATTCTGTTTCTTACTAAAAAGTTACATGTCAGCACGTTTTTCCTTATTTCACCTGTATGAGACATTTTCTCTAGAAACTAGACACAAATACTTGGTCATACTTTGTGTGTGGGTGTTGGGCCTGTTTGGGTCTGTGATGGACCGGTGACACCTGGGTGCACCTGCCTCCCGTCAACATGAGCAGAGCGGCACCTTCATGAGCCGATGAGGGTGAAGCGGGTGTAGCAAATAAAAAGATGGGTCCTGACGCATTTCGAGAAGAAAAAGTTAAAAGATGAACTACAGATCAGAGGTGCCAGCATCTGTATCCAACTCCTCAGCGGCTCTCGTCCCGTGTGAAGGTAGAAAGGAGGAAACTCTCACCTTCCTCCTCCTCCCACACTCTGAGCCTCCCCCACTTTAGCTGCTGCATCAGACATCATGAAAGATTCACGGCTGTGCTTTTAACGGCCATCGGCTCCCCCTCAGACACACAAACCTACACATCATACATCCGAGCCTGTCTGGAGGAAAATAAAAAAAATAAAGATATGCCACCAGGAATCTGACAGACAGCAGAAGGAGAGGTGGAGAGCTAAAGCTGCAGACCCTGAACACGAGCGTGTGCAGGTTCTGCTCAGCAGTGTGTGCTGTGAGCGCCTGGATAAGCATGTGATGCGTGACAGATGATGGACAGATTCAGTTTCCTCCATGCATAAAAGCTCATGCACACTGGATTTTAACACGAACCTTTAAAACTCTATCACTCCATCTTGTATTGAAGCTCAGACTGTCTGTAGCTTCAGCAACTAAATATTTCATCATTGAACGTATCGGTGCAGAGCATCCCACAAAAACTGTACGAGCAAATGGATGGAGGCTCTCTACCTACAGGATCATATACAAGGCTGGAATCCTACATCTTAAAAGTTTGAAACATAAATAAATCATCGTTTTACACTAACCGGTGTTTAAAGTGGATAAGAAACTTTAGTTGTGGGAACTTTGCTGCCTGCCTTACAACTTTCTCTTTGTGCCCATTTTCTGTCATTGAAAGCCTCTAGTAATGAGAGAAACCTTAACAAAGAGAAAAAAGGGAATAAAAAGGAGAAGAATGTGAATATTTGTTGGCATCAGAGTAAAGATGCTGGTCAGAACTGGAGCAGAAGCAGCTATTCATGCTTCATGATATTAGGAATACAAAAATGTGCAAATATGATGGTAAATGTTGTGATAATAATATGATTTATAATATAAATTAGAGTCTGTTTCAGGGCTCATAAAGTTCAGAGACCCGAAATGCTACGAATAAAATACAGTGAACATTTTTACTATATAGATGTTTATTCTATTTAAATTTGTAACTTTTTGCATAAAAAATGTTTTTAATGATCATTATTGTTTTTCTCTTTTTTTGGGAGAAGCCTGTTGATTTGTCTGCATTGCACCGTAATATATTATTTACATTTTGCACCAGCCTTCATGTCTAACTCTGGCATCTTATGTAATGCCCCCTTTGAAATAAACAAACAAAAAATAGAAAATCAAATTTGTTGTTTCATTCTCAGAAGCAAGATCATATCGAAATAGTTTCTTCTTGCTAATATTTGTTGTTTTGGCAAAGAGGTGACAGTTTTTGATATTCTATGTAGCCATAGCTGCAATTTTATTGAGTTTTATTGTTTTGAATCTCAGTTTTTTTTCATTCCCAGTTTGAATCTTTGCAGAGTGTTTGTTTGCTGCCAAGTTATTTCACTGAGAGATTAACTCTGGCTTCACCTGCACTGTGCTTCTTTTCTCCGTGTTTTTAAAATATAAAGGCTAAAATATAGGGACTGTGAGCCAGAACACAATTTAAAAGAAAAAGTTGTAACAATATGTACTTAAGCAGAGCAGTCGTTAGACATGGCGCTGCAACACAAGTTAAAGTTTCAAAACCACAAATATTTTCCATCACACCGTTGGTTTAAAGTGCACAAACAGGAGGCGAGAGAACATGAAGAACTGCAAATTAAGACAATTATGGCGTGGAGACTGGGAGGAACGCCACCCATCAATCAACTTCTTATTCCCTTGGAGACACTCAAAAATGCAGAAAAAATTCATTCTGAGCAACAATTCATATTTAATGTATTTTTAAAATATGTGCAAATCTATGTAGCAAAATGAAAATGACACGAATGGTTCTCCATTAATCTGCATCTCTCATGCCTCATTTTGTGGGTTTTTCTTGTTTTTGTTTTTTATTTCAGTAACATTCACATTAAAAATCTCTTTTGCAAAAGAATCCTGGCCAAAATGTCTCAGAATAACTCAGATTATCCTGAGCTACCGCTGCAGTTATGCTGCTAACTTGGGCTCCTGGAGGACAAACTGACCACTTTTTACCTCTCTGCTACTTTCTTCTTCTACTGCTCTCCAATTAGCATTATTGGCTCCGACTTCAACGACTAACTTCATGTCTTCTTTCCAAACCAGAACACCATCTGGTCTGGTGTTCGGATAACTGAGATACTTTCCTGGACGAGTCATCAGCTGAAATAATCCAACCAACAACTAAATGTTTTTCCTCTCCTATTGACATGAAAATACTCCTACATCAGCTCTTATGTGTCTTCGTTGTGTATGTGCTCCGACTAAGCCTGGTTCTGGTTCTGTTGAAGGTTTCTTTCTGCTAGAGATGAGTTTTTCTCTCCACTGTTGCTACGTACTTGCTCAGTATGAAAGATTGAAGTAAAGTCAATGCAACAGATTGTGTTTTGTCGCTACTTGCTGCTTGTTGAGGAGGAGAGAACGCTGGACGTAAACAACATGATGCAATCGGCTGGACTTTCTTAGAAAACCTTTTAACACAACTTGAATAATGAACTGAAATTAATGACGATTAGATTCAATTTGGATGTATGTACGGTTGAGTCAAACTGACTTCTTTGTAAAAGGGCCTTCAGATGACTTGTTGTGAATTGGTGCTGCATAAATAAACTGAACTGAAACTGAATTGTGCTAAAAGACCCATGTGTTCGCTACGGTCCAATCAGCACAGAGGAAAATGAACAACAGGCCTGGATTGGCTGCTTTGGAAACGCTGACCAACACATGTCAAGAAGCATTTAGATATTTTACCTTCTTTGAAATATTTCAGATACTATATAGGCACATTTTCTGTCATTTCTGACAATGTAACAGTCAATGTATTGTTGCTTTCATGTGTAAATAAAAACCAAAAATAGCTAAATTAATGTTTTACTGTGTTGTGCACAGAACATCAGATTTTTCTGCTCAAGGTTATAGTTCTCTGAAAATCTCAATCTGAGCTACAAACTGGTGTTTGTAACTAAGATTTGCTTATTGTTATCTAGTAACGATAAGCATACAGCTTAAAACCTGCACTGCAGAGACGTTTCATTCAGACATGAAATACTGAAGCATCTAATCAATAAGAGCTCTACAAACACATGTGTCACATCCGCTGCACTTCACATTTGCAGACAGCAGGTAATGTAGCATGGCTCCATTTCTAGGTGTCACTTGATCACATGGGTGTGTGCAGATCCACACACAGACAAAGCATGTGTAAGTGAATCTAAATGTCTTCCTTGGAGGAGGTGTTGGCTTTCACTGTCTTTTGAACACACACACACACCTAAGCTATAGGAAGAGCTGGTCTTTGACTACCTTTTTCACATTGCAAAAGGTACAATGTGAGAGTTAGAAATGCTTGCAGGCACAAAGGCAGACAAGCAGACAACAGAACAGACAGAATCTATTCTCATCTTCTAACCCGACAGGACAAAAGATACGAGCTTAAGAAGGGATCAGGCTTCTTAAAACGTCTGGAATGCAGAGCTTCTGCACACAGGCTTTTATTTGATCCCATGTTGAATTTAGAGGTGGAAATATCTGCTTTTTTTAGCTACTTTTAGAACCTCAGTAAAAAACTGAAAATTGTCGTGGAGAACTTTGACTTTAAGCCACATTGATAAACGTTGTTTTTGCTGATCCTGATGCAGCAAAAACAACAAAACCGAAACTCAACAACTTTGCATATGTGTTCACTTGGAAACGTTGCAAGGTTGAAATAAAATATCTAAAAAGTATAAAAACTAAAATCTAGACATACAAAATCTAACACAAATATTTAATAATTACAATTAATAATGTAATAATACATAAATAAATATATTTAATATTTGTGAGTGTTATATTTTCTTAATGATGTATTTTTCAAATACACCATTAGAAATATATGAATCAATAAAGAATAAAAATGTCATTCGCTGTGGTTCCATCATAAATGCACAAATCGTTGTCAATATTCTGCTAATGTGGGAAAGACACAATTTCACAATTGCGGTGTTTCCATGAAATAAAAAAATCGCAATTAAAATCACACGTGCATAAGTTTGTTCATGCGGTAAGTCATTAAAAAACATGCAGCGCCATTATCCTCCAACTGCTTCCTTCTTGATGGTTTTCACCAGTGGAACATCTGGTTGTTGGTCATGTGACTCGCGTGATGCAAAAAATAAAATATTCCTATTCAAAAAAAAAACCCACCTCAAATTGGTGCGTCTCCATTAAGTGACATTATTTTCTAAATGTCAGATTGTGCACTTGCATGGTCAATAGAAACGCAGCTAGTGATGAAAAGAGAAAAGACTGTTTGCAGCTTGCAGCTGCCTACATTTCATCCAGATGAATCAGACAAATTCAAACATCGTCTCTATTCAAGTCTTAAAATTTGCCTGTAAAGCCTGAGGCTGTGTTGCATCATTAAATAAATCCACAGACAGACATATAAACTCTGAGGGCTTGGCCACTGCTGAGATTGTTCTTTTTACTGTGTAACCAAATCATTGAGTCAACTAACCAACTGACTAACAATACTTAAGAACAGCGCATCAGCAAATGTTCTGCAAAAAAACAGAAGTCAACTTTTCCCATAATTGTTGTGCTGTTAACAAGCAGCTTCTGAAAATACACCCGCTAGGTTTTGTTCCAAGTTGTCTCGGTTTGTTCATCTATGCTGCAGGAAGCAACTTTCCAATCGATGTGGCAGCTGATTAAAACCTTTGCTTTTTTTTAAGGTCTGGCTTCTGAATCCAAAAGGATAAAAGACACAGAGATATTCACATGTAAACTTTGTTTACACTCAACAGTTCAATGTGACCATAGTCCATAAAAATACAGAAGAGGATTAGGGTCACTGGAAAAAAAAGATTGTTACTTTTTCCAGAATTCAGATTTTTTTCTCAGAATTCTGACTTTCATCTTAAAATTCTGTCTGCTTTCCTCAAAGTTCTGAGATTAAAGTCAGAATTTACTTATTTTATTTTTTCAGTGGCCCCAATCCTTTCCTGTATAAAACGGTGAAGTCCAGAACCAAAGTAAAAAAATAAAAAATAAGAAAACCAAAACATTACACAAACTAAAGTAGAGGGGTGAAAAAGAGTCCATTATGTATTTTGTGTAATAAATCTTCACGGGGCAGATTTTTATTTCAGTCTCGTTTGGCAGGTGAATCCCTTCCCTTTGAAAGCCTGAGGTCGTCTTCATTTATCATTAAGTTGCAAATGATTAGCGAAGATGAAAGAGTTTTCCTGGAAAAGAAAGAGTCCCTTTGTTCTCATCTTGATGTGGACTTAAATTGAGAAGTTTTGCTTCAGTAACTACAATAAAGGATCAAGAGAGCGAAACCGTGTGTTTCTCAGCTGTCAATAAGAGATGAGTCTTTAATGGAAAGGGAGGGAGAAAATGGTGCTGCGTCTTCCAGGAGGCCAAACCTGAGACCTTCCCCGCCTCACACGCTCCGTTAACCTGCCTGTCTGCCTCTGTTGTTTTCTCCCGCCTCCCTTTTCTCTCCCTCCACCTCTGAGGTCTCACTGTTATCTCCTGCGTACGCCGCTGTCTGTCTTCTTCACACATCCAATATTAATAAGTTTCGCGGCCGTACAAGAGCCTTTTCATTGCCACAGCCTGGGATGACCTTCAGATTGTACACGGCTTTCACGGCTGCTTTCTGTTAATTATTTGAGAATCACAGCAAGGAGACACACTGAGCAACATAAAAGCACCTGAAAGTGGAAAAACAATCAAGTTTCACGGTAGATTAGTTACAGACACCTTGGTTTGTGTTTGTGGACAGCAGCACCAACAGGGAAATAAAATAAATAAGTCTCAGAAATGTGATGGAGGATTGATGGGATGTGAGGCGGACTGATTACTCGACTGCTTGGTAAATTGACTGATTTATTACATGCATTACTGCCTGTCTGACTGCAGAGTTGACTGACAAGGCAGGGAAGATGGGAGTATCTCAAAGCCATCTCTTCCTTGTTAAAATTAACCGCAGCTTAGGGTGCAGCTGATTTATGGGCCTGGAGGGTTTTGAGCCTCAGGCAAGTATAAATTATTTCTATCGAATGTCATAAACAGAATATGTGTAAAATCGCAAAACACACAGATTAAGTGCAACATTCAGTTGGCTCTAACATTATAAAACCCTGCTTTTAAAATTGTGCCTCCCACTAATATGAGTGGATAGTTGGATGGACTCCACCCGCTGATGAGCCCCACCCTCCATGCCCCCCCCCCACCCCACACACACACACACACACACAAAAACAGCAATCAAAACCTGCATCACTATATTCAGTTATATTGCAATTGCATTCTGAAGCTCTTACTTTATGCAAATCATATGCAAGGAAAATTCAACATCCATCCAGTCCCACCTGCAGCCAGAGGATGTAGCTATTAAACAGACATTAGATGAAAACAAGCAAGTTTTTTATTAGAAAATATAAAAGCCATGAATATGTGCAGCTTAAAGGCAGCTCTGCTCCCAGCAGACAATGAAGGAGCCCCGGCGGAGCCAGCAGGCTGGGAAACACCTCATCCAAGCCAACAATGAGACACATGAAGTGCGCTGCTGCCATTTAGAACAAACAGGGTGAGAAACCCAAAACTTGGCTTTAGGTGATGGATTCACCAACAAAACGGAACTAATGCTCCAACACGCAGCATTTTGCAGCAAGCAATTTATTTCCACAAAATGTTGCAGCTATATAATCAATATTCTAGAAAAATAAGCATAACAATTAGTGTGTTTGTTTGTTTTCTAAGCACTGAAATGATTACAAACTCACCTGAAATCTCAGTGAGCGGGACCCCCTCCAGCGTGAAACCCTTCCCGGTGTAGAACTGCCGCAGGTCCCCGCAGCTCCTGTCCGCCCCGGATACGGAGCCCGGGGCCGCGCATAACCCCACCACGGCGCACAGGAGCGCACACAGGCGCATCTTCACACCTTCTCTCAGAAACCCGCAGACAGGAGGATGTTTTCTCAGCTGGATCTCAAAGAGTTTCAGTGAGTGTGTCCCGTTCACAAAGCGCGGGGTGAAGCGAAACTCTGGCGGCGGCCGGTCCGGGCTGCTTCTGCGGGATGCGGGTGTCAGGTACACCCCGCTCCTCTTCCGTCCTCCTCCTCCACCTCGTCTTCCTCCTCCACTCCTGCGCTGCTGGCCGGGAGCTGCAGAGATGTGCGAGACAAAAGGCAGAGGAGGAACAGAGGAAGGGAGAGAGCGCAGGTGTCGCTCCGTTCAAAGCTGTCGCTGCTGCTGCGGATCGACGCAAACTCTATCGCTTCATGGCTGCGGGTTGGAGAGCGGCAGGATGGGGAGGAAATGTCTTCATTTAACGCGAGGTTTCTGAAAACAGGAGCTCTGGCCAGCGACTCTCCTCTTTCCAGGCTCTGGGACAATGAAATGTGCAGAGTGCTGATGCTTCTCCCTCTCTTTGTGTGCGCTGCATGTTGAGGCGCTGAACAGCGCCACCTCCAGGCCGGAGAAGCAGATTAGTGAGGGGCTTTTTCACTAATAATAATTATCATCCACGTTAAGACATGTAATTATTGCTATAAATCTCAGTATTATAAACTGTACTATTAGTAGAGAGGTCTGCAGCCGCAAGTGGCTTTTTGCCTTTAATTACATTAAAATAATAATAATAATAATAATAATAATAATAATAATAAGCCAATAATGTTTTTTTTTTAAATCAGTGTTTTGCGTTTATCTAATGAATTCCCAAAAGAATGACTCTACAGGGACTAAAGTAAGAAATAACTTCAGATGCATTTCCATTGTCATTTGGAAGATATGTGCTTCATTTTTACTTTTCACAAAAATAGATTCATCCCTTTCTTATAACTATTTTACTTTAAATCCTAAAAATCGATATGATGTCATATATATAAATAAATATATGTGACACCAAATGATGTAAATAAAATAAATGCTTAACAGTAAAAATAAAAAATTATCTGTATTGGAAACCACATATAGTAAATGTTATAAGTCTAAATTTGTTGTATAAGTCGCTTTCAATGCGTGTATTCATATATTTTAAAACAGAAAAAATAATTTATTAATAAACAGCAACAAACAGCAATTCGTCTGAAACGTCAACAAATGGTTCTGCTCTGGTCCAGTTCACTGTTCTTTGTCCACTAATCATTTCTAAGAGTTAACAGAATCCAGAGCAGATATTGATTATCAGCTGTCCATCAGCTTTGATCCCACGTTTCCATGGCGATGTTAATTGGAGCATTGAATCCCAGTCACACTGAAAATCTGAACCGCTTCTGTTTCTGTACAGAAGCAGACACTTCTTAGCAATCTGAAGAATCACAAGACACAGTGAGTAAGATATTTATCTTTCTGTGGTGCAAAAGGAGCCTTTGATCTTTAATAAGAAAATCTTTTTTTCTGTATAATGTGACGTTTTCTGGTCATTCGCAGGATTCTGCTGGAAGTGAGTCTGCTAGATGAAATATGAGTTACCAAAAAGTATTTAAATAAAATTTTGTTTTCAAATGATAATTTTATTAAATTAAGAGAAAAAACTATGCAAACCAACCTGTGGAAAATCTTCCCTTCCAAACATAATAACTGGTTATGTCACCTTTTACAAAAATACATTTTCAAGCAGAATAGAAATATTTTAAGTTGGAATCTTTAAATTGCAAAAACACAAGATCTTACCAGGTATTTTTGGTTTTGTTTCTAGAAAATATCTTAGTAGACTTGAAATAAGACAGAAGTAACTCAAAAGCAACTTTTCAGCAAGATATACGAACTCGTTTAAAATAAATGATTCCTTAATAAGAAAAATAAAACAGTATAATTTAAAAACAGACATGCAAATTAAAAGTGATGCACATCTCAGTATGTTAACTTAGAGACATGCATTAAAGGCCACAACAATATCAGTTGACTCACAGAGTCTCAACCCTGGACTTTGACTAGGTCACTCCAGAACCTGGAGGCTGCAGAGCGTTGCTCAGCTGTCGAGCAGGAAGGTTTAGCACTGCTTCATGTTTCCTCCATTTGCTTCATGTTTCCTCCATTTGCTTCATGTTTCCCCCATTTGCAGATATCGTCTCTCACTGCGGTTCATTGGAGTCGAACCCTCAGGAAAGGCTCTGCAGCTCTTTCCAGACGGATGTCAGTAAGTCTGTTGATCCTCTGCTCTCCAGTTTGTTTAAGTTCGGGAATAACATGTTCCCCTTTAAGATCTTTTATCCTACTTAACTGCATCAGACAGGTTCTGTGTAATTGGTTGCTTGATTCTTCAGGTTGGGGTAATTATGCCTGGGTGTGGCTTGTGAAACTGAACTCATCTATTTTTCATCACAAATAATTGATGGTGTAACGAGGGTGGCATTTTCTTTTTCTCCCAGGCTTGGGTTGCTTCATACATCTTTTTTCACATTTTGAAATGAAATCATCAATGGAAAACCTCTGCTTTGTATTTATTCAGGTTATCTTGGTCTGAAACTTTAAGTGTGGAAAGAAAGAAAGTTGGAACAATGCAAAATCTTACCAAGTATTTTTAGTCTAGTTTCTAGTGCAAATAATATACTAGAAATAAGACAAAACAAAAAATTTAGCAGCTTGTTTTAAGTCAATTGGTCCTTAATATTGATGAAAAAGTTTCACTTATCACATTTTCTCCATGTTATAAGTGAAACAATCTGCCAGTGGATCTGGAATGACTTAAAACAAGCGACGACATCTTGCTGAAAAGTTACTTCTAAGTTAGTTTTGTCTTATTTCAAACGTACAAAGATATTAGCACTAGAAACTAGAGCAGAAATACTTGGTAATATTTAGTATTTTTGCAGTGAAGTGAAGAAATTGGTAAAGGGGGAAAAACACTTGTTGAAAGATAGTTTGATTAAGATGTAGTTGCTTTAAATCAGCTCATTTGGCAGGAAGTCTGAAAGCTGAAAGGATTTAGCCTAATCATTTCTGACGACGCACCGTTTAGTTGACCTGCAGCCATCAAACTTCAGAGGAAATGCATTTACTTAAAAGTTGATGCTGAGGTCAGGATTAGATATTTGTAAAAAGAAACGGAGAAGAAAAAACTACACAAGTGAATGCATGAAATACTGTGTGCAGAAAGAAGTACAAAGAGGCACTTAGCCATCTGCAAACACTCCGCGCTGCTTCAGTGTGCAGCTCTGCCAAGAGGCTGGTCACAAGTAAAGATTTGTTGCCTTTCTCTGGCTGGAAGATATGAAGGATGAACTGTCTGAGTGGCTCCAACCTTCACATATAGCCCATCAGCCGAGTGGGAAAGGGCAGCGGCTCAACTCAGAGTTTGATTGACATCCCCAAAAATTCATCTTAAAGAAAGTGTGATTTTGGGTGATATGAAGCAACAAAGGTTTAAATTATTTCCCCTTACTTTTAAATTAAGTGCAAAGCTGAAACGTGCAAGATGACATTAGCCGCTGTAAGGGTCAGACTCCGGGTTTGGCAAGTCAATTAACAGTTAATTAATAGTGTACTTTGTTAGACTTTAGAGAGATTAAAACCCGAGTGAGCTGCAGATTTTACACTTTGGAGGAATGTGAACATAAAAGAAGAAAATCCCACCAGAAACTCACAGCACAAGTATACATTTTTGCACGTCTTAACCTTTCAGGTTTCATTCAGAGTGATCAATGCAAACTTTTTATTTAAGTTATTTCTTTGAGTCAGAATCTATTCCTTAAATACTCTTGATAAAATGTTTTTTAGGTTTTCCAATGATTGTTTAAGGTTTTTCTTTAAGGTTTTGGGCCAAATCAAAATCATGATGCTCTTAAAGGGCCGGTTGTGCCAGAATGTATTGATAAAATCACCAACTGTTAAAATATCAATGAATTCTTAAGATTAAATAATATTACTGAAAAATGTTTCAGTCCCTCCAAGATTTTGTGGCTTTTTAAATAATTTTTTGCAATACAGATCAAAGTGTTTGTGGTACTAATATGGAAATATTTGTTCCTATTTATGACAGTAAATGTGACTTTTTATTTCTTGCTGTAATAAAAAGACCATAATCTGACATTCATTAAGGCAGAGGCAGCAAGTAAGAACGTTTTTGATAATTTATGAGAAAAATCTGCAATAAACTCCCAATTATTAGTGCAAGAAAGTGTGGGAGACTTGTTGATTTTGTGTGAATTTCCACAATAATTCCCAAGAAACTTGAGGGACTGATTGATGTCATTTAGCAGTAAATGAATAAAATCTCCATTAAATTGAATTTAAGCACATTTAGTGTTCAGTCTAGAATCTACAGGGCCACAAAAAAGCTATGGTGGGCCGGATTTGGCCCACGGGCCTTGAGTTTGACACCTGTTCTTTAAGCCATATTCTAATTGAAAACCTTGGATCCATGTAAATGTAATCTTGTCACATTAATAATCTCAGATTTGTTGCATTTGTTTGACAGACTGTTACACCTGACCTCTGTATGCAGTTCAACGTTTAATTCAGCGTAGAATCTGATGTGTGTGAACTTATTTGACCCGAAAGCCTAACATCAACTTTCAGACAATCATTTAAAAACAAGCATCTTGTCTAAAAAAATAGGATTTGTAATTTCCTTTGTGTACTTTTTCAAATCAAAGACCAATAATGTTCATCAAATTGTAATCTGTGCAGGCCTGTGAACTCCAGGTTACCTTCAAACACCAAACATCTCTCCAAATTAGACGGGAAGCTTTTCTAAAAGCTGAATTCCTTTAAGACGTCGGATGGTGTGGACAAATTCAATCCCGAGCCTGTAATCCAATACTGGAACATGTTAATTCTCTAGTCCGCACACTTGTGTCATGTCAGGCTAACGGTTAATCCAGACAGAGATTTATTACTTTGGCTGCTGGGATTAATGTGTGAGGAGGGATCAGAACATACAAGCTATTAAGCCTTAAACAGAAATGCGTTGAAAAATAAGCTGCAACTGTTAGGCTTCAGGAAAAAAAACGAAGAACGGAGCAGTTTCTGTAAAACTGATCCTTATAATATCAGATTAAGACACCAACACTCCAGACTCTCTTTGTCGGCCGTTAATCCGCTGCCACAATGTGGATATTGTCTGCAGACAAGCACAAGTATCGTCTTGAGCTTCTTCTTGGCACCTTGCAGGTGAAGGATTTCATTGTTAACAAAGACAACCGCAGCAACAACGTCAACATGCTGTCAGCCGCTGAGGGAAACCAGTCTGCACCTTGAATCCAAGGTTACGTAACATAAATAAATGAGACCTTTCATCAATACTGCCTTGAAAGCTGGTCCTGGTAAAGTTTTGCGGCTTTGGTTTTCATCCTGGAACACGTCATGGGAACGACAAGCCGGCTGAGGTAGTCAGAGCTAAATTAAACAAAACCTTTAACCAGTTTTATCACTTCGCTGAGATTTTTAGCTCTTCTTCTGAACCTCCCGTCCGCTTTCATTGAAACCCACCCAGAAGTTCCTTAATACCTTAATAAGCTCTTTTTAATCTTCTTTGAGATCTTGCACCATTAAAACTCACACAGATATTCCAAAGCATCATGCAAATGCATCATATAATCCCACACTGCAAAAACACTAAATCCTACCAAGCATTTCTGCTCTAATATCCAGTGCAAATGTCTCAGTACACTTTAAATAAGACAAACTAACTTAAAATAATTTTTGAACAAAATATACAAACTTCCATTAAGTAAACAACTCCTTACTATTGATTTAAAATAAGTTCTGGTTCAATTTATAACATGACATGTTTCCCATGTTATCAGTTATTTTATCTGCCAGTGGAACAAGAACATTTTCATCAATATTAAGGAATTATTTACTCAAAATGAGCTGCTATATCTTGCTCAAAAGTTACTTTTAAGTTAGTTTGTCTTATTTAAAGTGTACTGAGACATTTGCACTGGAAGCTAGAGCAGAAATACTTGGTAGGATTTAGTGTTTTTGCAGTGTTAGTGTCTCCCAGTGATGCACTCAAGTGTAAAGGTGTAAGAGAGAAAAGTAATAAAAACCAAACCAGCTCAGCCTGCTGCAACCTGCACATGCCAACCTACGTGTGTTACAGTTAATTATTTTCTGCTTTGTCTCCTCTGAAGCCAGATTCCTTTTTCTTTTTTTGCAGATTTGGAGCCATCTGCGCCTTTGACTCACATCAATCTGTCCTGGTGGCTTCAGCAATGCAGCGGCGTTCTAAATACAAAGACAAATCTGGGGCAAAACACACCTTCACATGCTTAAACAAGATAAATGTTGTAGTTGGACACCAACAGACGAGTCGTAATGATGATGATGAAAATATGATAGCCTGCCTGATGCTCTCGATCCGTCTATCAAGATACGATCTCCCAGCCTCTGCTAATAAATAGTGACAGGATGGCAGTTATATGTGAGCGAGTTGAAACTTGATGAACGGTGAGGTTAGCGCTCAACACAGAACAATCAATTTAACCACAGAAGATCTAATGGGTAAACTAATACAGACTTGAATCACAACCAGAATAAATCACAGCCAAAGGTAGAAAAACAACAACATTCCTGCTCGTATTCAAAGAAACATGTCGATTTATAGCGTCTCTAACTTTTTAAATTTAAATGATAAACTCTCATGGTAAAGACAAAATGGTTACATTAATTAATACTCAATTAAAGAGGAAGCAGGTTACACATTTCACCTAAATAATGGAGGGAAGTCAGAATAGCACAACTTTTTTTACTCAAGTAAAAGTACCGTATTTTTCGGACAATTAGCCACTACATTTTTCCCAAACGTTGAACCAGGCGGCTTGTGGCCCGCTGCGGCTTTTCTGTGGATTTTTCTTCAACCACCAGGGGGCTCTCTAGCAGGAAGTGAATCATTGGAAATCAAAGAAGAAAGCGCTGACTTTCATTTAGCACCTGCTAGCAGCAGGCAGGACGGAGAAATGTTTTCAAACACATATCCCCTCATCATGGAAATAACACGGAGAAGTTCCTATGAAGTTGAAGGCCATCGATCTGGCAGTACGGATCGATAGCCGCTGTAAGCTCTGCGTGAATCCATGGTTCGGCGTTGGAGCCTTAATAGCAGATTTATGCGACCTTGTCAAAAACCGAGAGCGGCGCAGAAACCAGCGGCTTATAGCCTGGTGTGGCTTATATATTTCCATCCATCTTCCTTCACCCTTGTCCCTTACTGGGGTCGGGAGGGTTGCTGATGCCCATCTCCAGCTATCGTTTTGGGCGAGAGGCGGGGTCACCTGGACAGGTCGCCAGGCAACACAGAGACACTCAGGACAAACAACCATGCACACACACTCACACCTAGGAAGAATTTGGAAAGGCCAATTAACCTGACAGTCATGTTTTTGGACTGTGGGAGGAAGCCGGAGTACCCGGAGAGAACCCACGCATGCACAGGGAGAACATGCAAACTCCATGAAAGACCGGGGCCGGGAATCGAACCCAGAACCTTCTTGCTGCAAGGCAACAGCTCTACCAGCTGCGCCACTGGGCAGCCCTATACACGTTTCCAGTTTATTTAAAAAAAAAACCTTTGTGGGTGCGGCTTAAAATGAGATGCGCTCTATAGTCCGGAAAATATGGTAAAATATAGCCGTCCAACAAATTGTTCAAGAGTAAAAAAAACATTTAAAAAAAAATTGTAACAGATAAAATTTTTTAGCAGTTAATATTTAAAAATGACATCATCAGATGGAACAAAATATAAAGTTCTGGCATTTTAAGGACCAAAATTACAATAATCCATATAAGTAACAAAAAAAAATCAGGGCAAAACATGTTTCCAGATCAATTTCTTTCAATAAAAAGCTGCAGGTGTTTGTCTGTGTCTGGTGAGTTTTTGGTTAAATGTGTTTGTTTTTCATTCGGTAGGTAGAAAATCCAGAAATTTTACTCAGTCAAGGTTAGCGATAGTTCATAAAAACAATTACTCAAGTAAAAGTAAAAAGTACAACGTAGTAAAAATAAATGTTTTCCAAAAAAAGTTACTGAAGTAAATGTAACTGAGTACATGTAACTCATAGGGAGGGGAAAAGTATCACCTCATTTATCCTAACCTGTCTGTGACAATCTGCACATTTATTTGCACTGTAAAACCTTATGAAGTAATTTTTCTTTATTTTTATTTTTTGTTGCTGTTTTTACGATGTAAAGCAGTTTGAACTGCCTGGTTGCTGAAATGTGTGATACAAATAAACTTGATTGATTGTTTTAAGCCAACAAATACTTAATATTGCTAAAAAAGTTCCAGTTCCATTGGTAGATTATTTCACGTATGAGAAAAATGTCTTGTTATAATCAAACTAGTACTTTTTAAAATCAATATGAAGTAACTATTAACTTAAAACAAGCTCCTATTGCATGCTAAAAAGTTGTCCTTTATCTTATTTCACATTTTCTAAGACATTAAAACTTGACACCAACAAAAAATCTCTTGTGAGATTTTGTTTTTTAGTGTACCTAAAAACTGAAGAGCCTGCTGGTATATCTGTGGCCTTGTGTTGTTATTATTGCAGATGACAGAAACTGTGGTTTAGCTGGAATGTGGGGGAACAAATATAAATGTGTTCAAGATGTAGCCGTTCACAGAGAAACCTCAGTTAAAACAGCCCTCAGCGAGACGCTTTATCTCTCATTGCTGCAGCTGGTGTGCCCTGATACTGGCTTTAGTTTACATGAGGAGGATGCCAAGTGTGAAAACAGTCTGTCGTCAATATTAAATGAGTCCCGAGCAACCAGTGCAGGTATGAGCCAAACCACGGTTGCTAAGCTCCCATCATCTGATACTCAGGATCACTTTAAAAACCCAGAAGCAATTACAAACAATTAGCGTTTCACATTCATACAGCTCATATGTAAGAGTGGAGTCATTAAAACAAGTCCTTGGCATAAAGATATGAATGTAATAAAGATAAATCAGTCATTTGTGTTTTCTGAGCAAGGTTTTTAATAACTTATGTGTTTATAGCTCAAACGTCAATAAAGCTTTGATCAGCAACATGTCCTTGGTCTGTGTACGTTGGAGGCTGAGCACCATGGCGATGATGAATATGTTTTATAGCTCCACCATCAATCAAATTTCTGAGCCAGGGTCAAACTAATTAAGAGTTTGACTTTATTATGCTAGCAAAGAGGATGGATATGATGAAGCAACAAAATCTCATCTGTCTACAGTTTCTTTTTCCAAAGTTCTTTATTTTTTTATTTTATTTTTTAACAACACTGCAAAAACACAAAATCTTGCGACGTGATTTTGGTCTAGTTTCTAGCGCATTTTAAATAAGGCAAAACTAACTTTGTGCTGTCCTTGCTCTGAGTTTTTGATTTTTTCAGCCGCTGGACAGCCAGACAACGACGCTCCTATAGCCAAACTTCATCCATCCATCTATTTTCTCCTGCTTATCCGGGGTCCGGTTGCAGGTTGCAGGGTAGCAGCTTAAGAAGGGATGCCCAAACTTCCCTCTCCCCAACCACTCGTTCCAGATCCTCCAGAGGAATCCCAAGGTGTTCCCAAGCCAGCCGAGAAACATCATCCCTCCAGCGTGTCCTGGGTCTTCCTCTCCTCCCAGTGGGACATGAACTCCTCACCAGGGAGGCGTCCATCCTGACCAGATGCCTGAGCCTTAACTGGCTCCTCTCGATGTGGAGGAGCAGCGGCTCTACTCTGAGTCCCTCCAGGATGACTGAGCTTCTCACCTGAATTCTAAGGGAGAGCCCAGCCACCCTACGGGGAAAACCCAACAAAATTTATTTAGGAGTTTTTCCATCTTTTGTTTGTCCCTCCTACTTTGATCACCTGCAACTGCCTGTAGTTTATTCAAGACAAAGTTCTAGTTCGTATTTGGAAACAGTTTTAAGAATAAGGCTCATGAAAAATGATGGTTTAGTGACACGGCAGGGCAGCAGGAATCATATTTAGGTCACTGGTTTAGTTTTGCATCATCGTCGTGGTTTTCAGAGAGAGCTAGCAGGTTGCTCGCACCTGCTTCAGAAAATGAGAAACACGACTGAACCAGAAGAGCTGGCACACTTGGATGTAGTAATTTATTTATTTTGCTGTTTTTACCATGACATAGCTCAGCTTAATCCCAGCACTTTGCTATTGGGAAAGAACAGAAAGTCATTTCTGTGCAACTGAAAATGAGTGGTGCGGCTCCAACTTCTGCAGAATTATTAATATCTGTCATAAAGTAGTAACTTGTTACAAAATACTCTGTTTTACTATCACTTACTTACAATCAATTATTACACATAAAATGCAGAAGTATTCATCATTTCATCAGCCTAGTGATACAAAAGTGCTTTATATGCCTACAAATACTGTATATGAAAATATATCTTTTACATTCAACATAATTTTGCAAATATGAAGTTGGTGAAGCCTTTTTTTTTTACCACAATCTAAATACAACACTCCTGTGTACATTTTTACACTCACACTGAGAACGATGGGAGAGCGTTCACAGCCTGATACCCAGTTATATTTGTTCTGACGATGTCTCATCTGGCACACAAATCATAAATAAAGTGAATCAAGTGAGATCACTGCACAATACATATATGAGCAAATCCAGTGCCAGGCTTTCTCTACTGACCCAAACACTATCAGAATACCTAAAACATAATTTATGTTTGTTCAATTAAATTTTATTAATTTACTCCCAATAGTCTATTCTCTTTTTCTGGAGCGTTTTCTCCTGGCTGTATTGCTTCCCATACATTAACATTTCGTCCAATCAGATTTCAGTCTCTATGTATTGCCAAGGGAAATCTAATCTGTTCACGCAGATTAGATTAGAAACAGTTAAACAGACGATATGGAGCCGTTGCAGTGCAAGGCCCCGCCCCATCTCTCTGCTGGAGGGCAAAAAGCTGCTGGCTGACGATGGCTAGCATAGGTTTTAGCTGTTACGTTACCAGTAGAATGTGCTAACATGTAATTGTATGCCTGATATATAAAATTGAAAGGGACGCAGTGTGACAACTGAAAAACAAGATCAGAAGAAAGTTTTAAACTGAAAAAATAGCTAGTGAGAGGGAAGCAGTTCAGTTATGCTAGCTTGACTATGACAACCGTAACATGTGGATGTACCGCTTCAGTTGAAAAACTTTTAAAAAGGCGACTTAAACACTAACTCTGACAGATCATCAGTAGAGTAGGTGTTTAAGTTAGCTAATCAATCACCGCTGCGTTAGATTAGCTACTAGCAGCTGTACTGTATTAGCCTGAATCACTTATTAATAATCGCAGTACAACTTAACACAAGATCGAAGAAAGTTTAAACTGTAATGGACTGGAATGTTCTGTTCTTTGTTGGTAAATGTTTCATTTCTTTTGGTGTTAAAACTAGCTGTCAGATCATGTGAGTGGTGCTTGTAGCAATCAATCACGTGGTAGTGTAGCTACAGCACAAAGCAACAAAATGCTTATTAGTTTTCAAAGGTTTTTCTGCATTACTTTACCCGTTGCTGTGGCGCACAGCACTAAATTAATAATACTTACATCTCCAGGTCTCGTTTTGTTAACTGAGGCGATCTACTGCTGCAATGCAGCTCTGGAGAGCAAGTAAAAGAATGATCTTTTTGCCAGCGTTGTGCGTATGTCTGGATGTCAACAATGACATGCAAGGGGTTCAGTGGAACAGTTTCTCAACCAATGAGTTTTAAAATGCGCCTCGCTGGGCCAGCTAGCTGCGTTTCCATCGACCACACGGTCGCAAACTGGAAGTACAATAATACATTTGCTTAATGGAAACAAGAGAAACTCATCATGATAAAAGGTTTCCGCACTAGAATGTGGTGGTTTTTCATCTGTATTTTGCAAAACCGCCACATTGTTAATTCATGTTTCTGACCAAATTAACAAGTAAAATCACAATGTCACCAAATGCCTCAATTAGTCAACAAAAAACCTGGACTAAGCACAGCTGAGGATGTCTCTTACTGGCTTAAGGAATCCAAACACTCCATGACAAAATATCCAAAATGATACTTTTTGTAGTCGGGTTATCACAAAGTCTTCCTATGGAGATAAACCCTGCAAGGCGAGACCAGTGCACAGACTGACAAGCAGCAGAAGCATCAGATAAGTTTGTTTATCCTTTTAAGAAAGAGCCTTCCTGCATGCTCCATTCTCATTCTGACAAATATTACATGTTTGCAGGAGTTTTGCTGTGATGGTGTGGTATCAAAAAGGTAAATGTAAATTAATTTCTTGACCATATTGAAATAAGAAAACCCATTACCATCCAAGCATTTTACCATTTTGTTCCACAATAAACTCAATGTACACATCAGACTATTATCTATTGAACCTCTCAATATAAATATATAATTTATATATACCTGTATTTACATCTCAAAAAAAAAAAACGTCAGTAATGCTGTGCGAACTATGCTATCACCATTAAACACAAACACAGGTAGGTCAGTTACAGGTAACAGTAGAAAAGGTGTTCTTTGCACTAGCAGCTTGTTCCACCAATCAGAACAGTTTGGCTTGGTGTCTCCAACATGGCAACAAGCAGCCGCGGTTCCCCTTCGACCTTCTCACTCGCTGCGTTGTCAACGGGGTTCCCATGGCGACAGCATCAGGAGCAGAGGAATAATTAACCCAGTCAGTGGTTCAAAGGTCATTGAATGGGCGGAGCCGTGAACAGCCACCTGAAAAAAAAAAAAATAAATAAAAACACAAGTAAGGTGGAATAATGTCTGTGTTACTATTACATTTATTAGCAGATTATTAGTTATATAACACAGATTAAAAATAATTTATAGCTATATTTTGGCAAGGAGTTAGTAATTATTCTGATGCTGTATGTCCAGTTATTATTATTATTATTATGAATCCGTAGATTTTCTTGTCTTGTTTTGAGAGTTAGTTTGTCACCATTTTGTCGATGTAATTTAATTTATTTGTTGGCTCTTTAGCCCAGTATATTGAACAGACACATAAATATTATAAGATGGTTTTAACTACAAATTTTTGAATTAATTATTGAGTCAGTAAGAAATATATTTCATTAAACTGAGAATTAAATAAGGATTAAATATTCCCACTACAACTAATTATTTAGTTTTTTATTCTGTATGTTTTCTTTTTCCTACTGATTGCTTGTTTTCATGTTTTTAAAAACTTGTTTGAAATAAATGAATAAAATAAAAATAAATGGTGCCTCATCTTTCTCTTTATGTTTAATAAGGACTTTTGGGCCACTGAACTGTTTACTTCCCTCATCTTCTTTAGGCCCAAAAAACAAGATTCTTTCATTGTCTCTGGTTCAGAAGTGGCTTAAATTAAAAGATGTGGAAGATCTAGGTTATATTTATAACTTTTGTGGCTTATTAAATCTCCCCCAAAGTGGGATTTGCTTCACAATCCTCTCAAGGTTGTTTTTCCTTCCACTCAACCTTCCAGTTACACGTTCTGCTTTCCTACAGCATTCTTATTTTTTGGTCTTATACTATAATATTCTAGTTTTCTAAGAAGCTGAACATTGGGTTTTCATCTACTATAAGCCTTAAATCTCAAAATTAAGACAATTGATTGCTTATTTAGGGCTGTTTTTCAGGAATGTTTGAACTTAAGCTACATTTTTGTGATTTTATTCAGCATTATGTAACTGTGACTTTCATCTTTTATTCTACGTCATTATTAGATTATACAAGGATCTATTTGAGCTACAAATGTGAGAGAAGTAAAACTTTAAATCTATGTTGCAGTTGGGTGATTAAAACAAGATGTAAACTGATTAACAGACATTTCAGGGCTTCAATAATGTAAAACCACAGATTTCTCTCATGAGAGCCAAGAAGAAGATGTCGAAAGTCAAGAAGAACATCTTTCTAAAACATTTCAAAGTGTTGCATTACTGGAACCAAAGTAAAGAGAAAACATGATCCAAAGTATGAGGGTGGATTTCAGAAATGTTGTCCTCTCAGTAACTTGATCTGTTAGAAGTCTGAAAAAAACTCGATTCCTTTACCTGGGGAGGTGAATTTTGAACTGGAGGAGCTGGACGACGAGGAGCGAGAGGAGCCACATCTTTTGTTCCTGGACTACGACCGCTTGAGGAATCATCACCTGAAAACATTTAAAAACTCCTATCATAGACTGTAGTAAAACCCCAAAATCATGTTTTTTTATTTGTATACTTTGCATACTCTCTGACCCGCCACTGGAAACACTTACAAAACAAAAAGTCATGTTCTCGTGTTTTGAAACAAGTTGAATGTGAGAAAATGAGAGAAAATAAAATTCAGTCAGAAAATAATCTAACATCAAAAGAACCAACTACTGTCTGCTTATGTGAAGGCCAACTGATGAGTGTAGTTACTTTTGTTTATTGTAACTGCTGTTTAAGTTCTATGCTTTTATTTTGGTAACTTTTTGTTTTAGGTTGCTATGGTAACAGCTCTAACTGAGAAAGTTAACTGCAATAAAGCAGCAAAAATGATAAAAACCAACTTAATTTCTTAGCTTCAGTCAATAAGGGAACAAGGTCAGTAATGGCGGTGGAAGTTTATTTAAGAATCTTAAAATGTTTGTGGAAAATTCTGTGATTAATAAAACGAGTTGTGAAAACGATTATTGTAATTATTATTTCATTTGTTTTTGTCCAGCTCTTACTGTGGTTGATGACTTGCTTTAATAAGTTATAACTGATCTCTCGAACCTCTCTTTGTTCACGACTTCTGTTTGCTCTCTCTCAAAACAAGTGATTCCGTTGCCTAGCAACTGATTCAGCCAATAGAATGACAGTTGGTGGAGACAGCAATTTTCTTTGGCTGAGCCCTTGTGTAACTATAACAGATCGCTGCATCTTCCTCATCTGCCGCCACCCACTGGAGCGCAGAAACAAGGATTTGAGAGAGAGTAGACATTTTGAGTGTAAGCATTGCAACTTTTGAGAGCAAGGCGATAAAATCCTGCACTTAAATTGGAAATGTAAGCGCTTGATTTTTGGCAGTTAAATTCCACCATACTTTGGCAAAGATTAGCCTTTCTAGAACGTAACAGAGCAAATAAAGCATCAGCAAATACTACTTTTAATAAACTAATAACCTACATGACAATAAATAGCTATGGGTGTGGTGGACATTTTAAAAAGATCTGGAAATACTGGCAGACTTTTTTAAGCAGGATATCACACATAAAATGAAACACTGGTCAGTAATGGCCCCAAAAAAATAAGAAAAAAACAAGGCAGAAAAAAATCAGGAATGGAGGAAGTTGAAAAACCCAACATGAAATGTAACTTTCATTTTATATTAGTTTTGACATAAACTAAATATTAAAATAATGCATGTAAATTTTACACAGCTTCACCACTAAACCACTTTATGCTTCAGCACAGCTGGATGAAATCTTAACAGGTGACATTGAACTCAACAAATATTGTTTTCAGTAAATCTCGACAAAACAAGATAATTACTCTCTGCAGAGTCTATGGCAGCATCTTTTATGGAGCTAAAACAAATCAAGTAAAGAACATCTGCTGCTGTAAAAAACAAATCCTGATTTGTGAAAATGTTTTCTATTTCTGTGTCTAGTCTTCTGATTGCACAAAAAAATCTTGCACAACTGAAAGTTGTTTTGTTGCTGCTAAAACATGAAGGATTTATGGATTTCACCCCAAACACCCGTAAGGCTGACAGAGCACAGCCTCTCACATTAAATACATAAACACAAAAACACACACACAGATGCTCAGAATGTTGCTTCATCCACCTGGTATGCAGCTAAAGCGAAACAGCTACTTTTTTTAAATGAATGTGTGTGTTGGCAGTGGTCCATGTCCCTTCTGGGAGAAACTCAGGTAAATGGCTTGATTACAGCGGCAGAGAAAACAACGGTGCTGCTGGAAAAGAGACCTCAACACACACCCACACACATTCACAGAGCGACATTCCTGTGTTCACCTGCGCTGTCCAAAACGCACTCACACAGCAGGCTGCCTCTTTCTTCCTAATATCTTGGTGACACACACAAGCGTGCACACACCTGCTTAGGGAGAAACCTGATTCTGTCTATAACAATACGCATTGTATCGCTGCACAATGGACAAAGAGCCAGTTTCAGTCGCAAAGGAATGAAGGAGGGGGCTGGCAAATATTATATCTTATAATATTAGATGATACTAAAATTATGATGGCGTATTAGGGCCATTGTAAACTGAAGAAAAAAGCTGGAAGAGTACATTTCTGCCAAAATGCAGAAATTTTGAGATTAATCTAAGAAAGTTTCTAGAAATGAAGGAAAAAAATCTGCCAGAAAAAAAACTCAGAAAAAGAAGAAAAAATACTTCTAATAACTCAGAAAATGTCCAAAAATCAAAAAATTGTACCTTTTGAAACTCAGAAATTTCCAAGTTTTTTTCAGCTTCACTTTAATTTATTTAATGAAAACCAAAAATAAGCAAGGAAACATTTAATGGGAACCAGAAAAAAGTTGTTTTTTAAATTTGAATATCAGAATTATTTTTTCTAATATTAAAATTGGGAGGTTTGTTTTTAAGCAACAAAGCAGAATAGATGACCTACAGCATACAGACTAAAAATATGCACCCATAGACATGGAAAGTGGAGGCAGGTGATGAGGAATGTCACTGAATCCATTCATGGGGCCCTATAACCTTTACTGCAATGAATCACATGTGAAGGTGTGACCATCTGTTGAAGTGAGAGCAATAATAAGAACTCAAGAGTGACATTTGAAGGACCCTGTCAGTGAACTGAAGTGCTGGGCAGCTTATATCCAGGTCAGGGCTATAACAGATAACACAAAGGTTTCAGCATTGTTCATGTCATGCAGAATGTGAGCAGCACAACCGCTCCATTCATGCACGGTTTGCATCCCCACAGGAGCTGAGCTGACACTTTACAAGGACTGACACAAATGGTACCCGCTTTCTGTGGGGATTTTAAAGGAGCAGCTAGGAAGAGCAAACAGATCCATCACTCTCCGATCTCCAAGCAGATATATAAATATATATGTCTGTTTCAAGAATGCACTGTAACTCAAATACTTATAGAAAATATTAACATGAAAATGGAGCAGGATTTGGAGCAAAGTGTTCATTCATGGGTGGCAGCGACAGTTTTACTCAGGAGGGGGAGGAACATAAATCATAGCTGTGGTGACCCAAAGGACATAAACTGGCTGCCAAATGTTGACTAGATTGCTGCTTCTCTTGCTCATACCCTGCCCCCTACCAATGCACACACCGTCACATATTAATTACCAACATTGCTATTCTGTAGTCTTACAGTAGATCTTTAAACATGTATGAATATTGAACAAAGCCTAACTACTTTCAACTTAATGGTATAAAGACTTGTTCTGCATGTACCCGGAGAAAAGAGGCTGTTTTATTTTTTAACAAGCTGGGATACACCGCGCCACTTCTTCACTTCTGATACCGATACAGATATCTGAGGTTTCGTATCGGCCGATATCGATCCAATACAGAAAAACAGCTAAATTTACTTAAAACGTGTCTTTCTTTGAAATACAGACATAAATGTACTGATTGGCAAATGTTTTGATAACGTAGAAAAACAAACATGCAAAACCAATACAGTTTTAATTTGTTCAATCAGCGCAATTAGGAGTCAGTCAATGTAAAATAAATAATAAAGAAACTGAAACTGACAAAAACAAAAGGTTTATTGGTCAAACATGTAAGAGATAAACTGCAGCTACCCTCCTTTCAAATGGTTCAGAAAGTGCAATTAGAAACTATAAAGGTAATGTAAAATAAAGAATAGAGCATAACATAATGCTGATCAGCACAAAGCATAGAATTAGACTGAATAGATCTGCCCTGATGGATCAGGCTCATTGTCACAATACCCGATCTATAATTTTATTTTTCAATTATCTGAACCGATATATGTTTTAATATCAGACCCAAACATTTAAGATAAGTATATTACCTCTGCACAAAACAATAAATAAAAAATTTATAAAAAAGCAAACTAGTACACATATCTTAAATGTTGTGTATATATGCAAAAATATAAAAACTCATATTCTCATTCATTACTGTATGGTGCTTTAGGTGATTTCTTGAGTTTATTAAGATTAAAACAGGAAACAAAAGTTTGACTTATAAAACATGTGGACAAGAATTCAACTAGGTAAATATGTTAGTTATCAGCATTTCAAAGAATAACGTTACGCTTTTATACTTTGATTAAAAATTAGAAAACAAAGCCAAGAGCCAACATTTTGGTAAGACTGTTCTTTATAAGCAAAATCTACTTTTGTCATGTTGATAGTAGTTTTTATATAAACATTATCAATAAAACTATCCACAAATGCATCCATCTAAAAGAGCTTAACATTTGAATAATTGTTCTACATTAGCTGCCTCTTATGCATTTTCTTGATAATTTCTCTTAAACACTTGAAGGTTTCTCAAAAACAGGATCCAATAAGTCAGTTTATACAACAAAGTGACAGTAAAGATGAATATATATGTCCGTGCAGTGTGTGTGTGTGTGTGTGTGTAAACCACACACACACACAGGTTTTTATATCCTTATGGGAACCTCTTTCTGTCTACAATGAGTTATGGGGACCATTGCTCCTTGTGGGGACATTTTCTTGGTCTCCATGAGGGAAATTGTTATTTTTGGTTTAGGTCTGTGATGGGTAGGGGTAAGGTAAAGATTAAGGCAAGGATTAGGCTGTAGAAATTAATGGAAGTCAATGTGAAGTCCTCACAAGTGATGAAAACACGACTGTGTGTATAAGCGACAAAAAATCATTAATAAAGGTGTCTGATATTAACTGAGGTGCACTGTACATAACTGTCATTTGAAGCTCTAGTTAGGACAAATGCTTCAGCCTCAACACACACACACCCCCACGCACACAAATGTTGGGAGGTGACCTTGAACAGTCTGGGCTGATGTGTGGGTGTGTGTAGGTGTGTAAATGTATCCCCAGCGTTTCCAGCTGAATCAGTAATGAGCATTTCATTACTTCAGCCTCAGTTCTCCAGGGAGGCGGCATTCTCTCTCTCACACGCACACACGAAACGATGCTTTGTACATGTTAGACTCAAAATATTTAATACAATTAAAAGTAAAAATGGGCTATGTGACTAAATAATTTTAAAAACAGATACAGACATAAGAATTTATCCCTTTAAAATATATATTTATATAAAATCTATTAATTCAGAGGAAAAAAAAGGTACTGATTTACATACTCACCTGTAATATCTCCTATAAATAAAGCTTAATAAGTATTTTTTAATGTGTACTTTATTTCTTACGATGGTCCGTATCTAGTTTTTTTGTCTGTAAGGAGTAAAAGCGACATAGATGCCAATTTCTCTTGCCCATTTTTCAAAATGGACACAAAAATTCAGTAATTCGGAAAAAGTGTAAAGAAAAAAAATACTATTTGTATTAGTTTTCCAAAGTAACAGCAATGTTTAAAATGTGTAAAGTGGAGCTGTGACAAAAATGTGGGATAAGGAAATTTGTTTTGCCAATATATACTGTGAAAATGATAAGGAAAACTAGATATACAGAAACAAGTTAGAGAATGGTCAGTATGTGTTTCAGAATTAAATCGTGCTAACCCTACATCCCAAAAGATTAAAACAGAACCAATGATATTTAACCAGGGTTTGATTTGTGTCTAAAAAACGATTAACAATATAACAGTTTTTGAGTTTTACTAACTTTGGTTTCTTACAAAAATGTCAGAGAACAAGACAAACCTCAAACAAACATCGAAGTGGCAAGTGATTTGTTGAAAATAAATATATTTGGATTTCAAATTCACTTTTGTGTAATGACTTCACATTAGTTGCTTCCATCCTGTCGACCTACCTAATGCTCAATTTCTCTGATGAGCCTCTATAAAGAGCAAAATCATAAAAGAGACTAGACTCTCCAGTGGGAAACTTGCTATTATCAATTTCATGCTGTGCAAGAGCCTATGACTAATGGAAAAAAGGCTTCTTGGAAAAAATGATTAATATGTGACCTTAAACAGCTCCAAAACAACTACAAATATGAAACATACTGCTTGTAACGTTTAACTATGAAACACAACAAATCTCTTAGGTTTTACTTTGACAAGTTTAATGTTATAAAGTGACATCTTGAGGTTTAATATTGCCAGAAAGTATGCTTTGAGACATGTGTGCTTCTCATATGAAGTAGAAATGTAAGGGTGAATTTCATGCATAGAAAAAACAATGCTGTCATCTCAAATAATTTTAAAATGTTTTGGAAAATAGATAAACCCAAAAACTACCAAAATGTTGGTGTAAGCTCTGGATAATATGATGACACATCTACTTAGAATGTGGCTCCTGTTCTAAAAATGAGCAGAATAATGAGACAGAATGTCAGAGATTGTAATAAATGTAAATATTCTGGATGTCTCTTTATGCCTAATGTTTATAACTACATGTATGCTAAAAGCGTGTTAATCTATGTTCAAAGGATTTGTGGTAAATTTCTAAATTAAAGCCAGAATCTGCACTTTTATGGTGTTTGCAGCCTGTTAGTGGTTTGGGGATTTTTCTTCACTTCAGTTTTTTGTGAAAAATCCGCCTGTCCACATATTTTTCTTTGTAGAGCAAATCCAAAATGTACTATTCACTCTTTCACAGTAAATGCAATTCTACTACAAATATGCAAAACTTTGTCAATGTTCTGCTAATGCTGAAAAAAATTAATTTTGCATTTGCGGCATTTTTATTAAATCAGAAATACAATTACAATCGAGTGAAGTGGAAAAAAAAGTGCTTTCATTTCAGCTTTACAAAAAAATTAACAAAAAACAAGTTTTTTTAATTGCTGTGTTTCCATTAAGCAAATTTATTTCACAATTATATTACCAATGGAAACGTCACAGTTTCTTCTACTGTATGATCTGCTCAGCTTGGATGCGGCGCAGTAAATTGTGTCAAGATGTAAAGTCATGCAGCTGACAGTAACACAGAGGAAAGCTTCACCATGGAAACCGATTTAAATCCTCAGTGATTCAGCTCTCATCTGTCACATGCAGTACCTTCTCCAACTACTGCAGACTTTGGTCACCAGGTTGTCAGACATGTGTGACATCAGCACATTAATTCATCAAGCAGGAAGTTTTATCATTGCAAATGCAACAGATTTTTCAAACTGGAAAGTCAATGGTAATACGCCAACATGTCCAACGATTTTAAGTTCCTCCATGAACAATATTAAGATGCATTGGTAAAGTCTAACTGTGACTGTTTTTGACTGTGACTGCATTATGCTTCTGCCTCTTCCACTTCTTCTTTTAGTATTTTGAACCTCAATTTACAACCTAATGAACGTGATGCAGGCTGCACAGTGGTGCAGCTGGTAGAGCTGTTGCCTTGCAGCAAGAAGGTTCTGGGTTCGATTCCGGGCCAGGGGTCTTTCTGCATGGAGTTTGCATGTTCTTCCTTTAGATTTCATGATTCTGATTTGGCCCAAAACGAAAATGATTTTGACACCCCTGACATATAACACAACATTTTCCCCATCAATATTAAGGAATTATTTACTTAAAACAAGTCTCCTACATGTTAACTTAAATGTTACTTTTAAGTTAGTTTGTTTTACTTCAAGTGTGCTAAGATATCTGCACTAGAAACCAGACAAAAAATACTTGGTAGGATTTTGTGTTTTTGCAGCGTATACGTTTTTGCAATATCAACAGATTGAGAACACAAGGAAATGTGGATCCTTAAAACCTTTTTCCTAATCGAATGTCTGATTTCCAGTCCCTTCAATAGCTTTGAAATAATCCGCAAGACGTAGACGTTTAATAACTTTATTTCTCTTCTTAGCAGCACAAGCACTGAAGCACAGTATACAGTTGGATCACTTTTCAAATAAATAGCACCTTGTGCTGCTTTGTTTTGCTCTGTTTTCCCAAGGTCGCATTCTTGGAGGTTAATCGCCGCCTTCAGTAGAATCATAAAACCTCTAAAAGAAAAAAAAATGAGATGAAGTCTTGGGCTTAAAGCCTGCAAGGGACTCGGATTGATCAGAGGTGGATGAAAAGAACAGAGTCGCGTCGCTCTTTGAAGGCCGAACAACAAACCCAGCCGGGGAAGGTGTTGGAGGTTGCAGCTAGACAAAGCAAGGGCAGCATGCTTTCTGAAAAGGTCAAGAGCCTGAATAACAGCTTCCAGCAGTGAGGGCTGCTAATAAACTGATGATGTCTAAGGAGGTCTGCATGAACAAACTCACTCAGGTGTGCAGAATAACGGTGTGTAAGCCAGGCAGCGCGGCTGTCAGGAGGCGTATTCTGCAATGTGAAACACATCATGTAAAGTTCACCGCTTTTATCTCTGCGGGTGTGTGGAGCAAAACAGACAATCACTATTCTCTTCTGATGAGTAAGAGGAAAGTGAATATTTATTACTTTAATGAGCAGCATCTTCCCTGAGGATCTATCATTGAACTCCACTGCTTATTAGCCGCAGCCTCATGCTGAACACATGCAAGGTTAGCATGTCATTTATGATTGATTTTCTTTCCTTCTGCAGCCCTGCTACCTCCTGTTTCTCCTCATGCTTGCCCTTTACATGTTTCTTATTGTTTATTTATTTGAACCAGTTAGTTAGCATTGAAAGCACAAAAAAAAAGATAAAAACAATCATAAAAAGACAAATTTTAACAGAGCATACTGATATTAATTACATCTTTCATAAGACAGTATTGAAATAACGTTATTTTGGGAGAACCCTGGAGTCCCAGAGTCAAATTTGTCGATATTAAAATGTTCAAATCAGAGAATATCTTGGTACAGGAAAAGAGGTAAGTTCTTCTAGGTCTGTATGTTACACCATTGAAATGAACTTGCATCAGAAAACTGGGAGAAAGTTCACAAACTGGATTTTTTATTTTTTATTTTGGTGAAAGCCTTATCTTAGCAGGAACTCATTGGGTTCACAGTACAAAACAACAAAAAAAGTTTGATTTGAATAAGAAATCTTAAAGCTGCAAAATTTTGAGACTTGAGATTTTTGTACTTTAAGCCTCAAAGGTTTGAACAGAAAACAATTTCACTATCATTTTAGAAGCATGACAGTAACTGTACCTAAACTACAATATCAATGTCTGAAGGATGATCTTAAACAAAAGTGAAAGGCAAATTGAAAATACAACTTTGCAGGATGAGCACCTTTGACCTCATTCCACTGAGCCTCCCTTTACATTTTTATGACAGGATAATATTCCTTTATAGCTAATCTTGCTCATGACTGCTAAATGTCAATCGTCCAAGCCACGAGCTATTTCTGTAACCTGCACAGTTGCAGGCAGCGATTTTATGGCTGATCGTATCCCTGTGTTGTTGTTGTTAGCACTTAATGTTGTTATTTTACTGGTAAAAGTGTTTTACCTGTAAAACACAGGTATTCCATGTGTGGATATATAACCTTCTGAAGTGTTTTGGTTCCAAAGAAAACATTATTTTACAGCTCTGATGGTCCCCATTGAAATGTTCATTTAAAAATGTTTTATAGTCTCTCAGAAAACTTTTATTGCTCTTACTGACTCTATAAAGACACTGAACGCAGATTCATCTGTTCTCAGATGCAGAGGGAAAACATTTAAACACAAAACAGGCCTTTCTGCTGAAATGAAAAAGTCATTGGATGGATGGATGGATGGATGATTTGCTAAAAAAGAAAATCCACTGATTGTTTGGTTAATAAGCCCTTGTCTCATCCCTTTCTCTGCCTCTAAACCTCTTTCTTTCTCTCTGTTTCTTGTTTTTGTTTCTTTTTCTCTTCCTTTCTCTCTTGCCATCATGAACGGACCCGTGGGAAGTTGGACCACCTGGTAACCATGGTTACAGAGATCGAGCGGCCCTCGGTGAGTACTCACCTCTCTTAAATATGAACTCAATTCCTCTACATGATATTAGATGAAACATTCCTGAATATTTCTCCTCCAGCAGCTTTTGGTCTGTTCAGGGAAACGGTTCGGGGATTTTCCCAAACTGCTGCAAGCGATTGTTTCATGACGAATCGGGACCTGGAGGTTACGGCACCGCATCACAGGCAGCACTTCAGTAATTACACTGTCTAAGGATTTCCTTCGTTACGAAGAAAAACTGAGTAGAAAGAAGAGAGGAGGCAATAATGTAGCATTGCATTTACATTATTGACATGCTGGTACTTGGATGGCTTGAAAAATAGGAATCAATATGTTAAATCTTATTAAGTTCGTAGAGAAAAACTGCTATACATGTTGATTCACAAAATCATCAATAAATGTTATCAACAGATAAATAACCAGGATCACAAGACAATTTAAGTTTAATGTCTCCCAAATCAGAGAGCAAGAAATAGCTTAAGATTTTAACCGTATAATTTAAAAAAATTATTCGTATCTTTAAACAATATTTACCAAGATATGCTCCCTAATTTCAAATTAGAAAAATTTCATTTGAAGTTATGTCTGTCCAAAAAAGGATGGACAAAAAGTACAGCTTAAGTTCACCATGGTGTGAAAAAAAAGCAATAATAATAAATCTACTAAATTACAAAGATCTTACCTCTTCAAACTAGAAATTTGAAAAAGGAAAAATAATCAGCAAACAAGCACTTCTTGTAAGTTAAGTGTAAAAAAGACAGCATTTTCTCTTCTTCGTTGCATATATATCAGCATATAGCTTTACTCATGCAACCCGGTGGCCGTATTTGCAGATTCGTGGATTTTCCTCTGTAACGTAACTCCAAACTATTTATGTAAAATAACTCCTACTCATATATTTCTTTGTAGAGTTTATCTAAAATATTTGAAAGAAAATACAGCTTTGAAAGCTGAGCGATGAACCCGCAACGCTACTGAACACAATATTGGTTGGCATTTGAAAAGCAGAAAGTGCAGGAGAAGCATAATAATAATAATAATAACAATAATAATAAAAAGGAAAACTGTAGACATTAGCCAATATATTCCAACATGCATGTTAAGATATATTTGTCTTAACATGCATATAACTGTGAACTGCACTTATATAAAGTTTTTCAGGAGGTTTTAGCTATTTGCAGGCGGCTGTGGTCCCAAAATTAGTCAAAACCTCAATAAGCTACCATTGCAATAAACCTCCACAACCTCAAAACACAAGTTTTGGCATGCATAGGAAGTTTTGATGTATCAGTTTTTATTGCACATAATAAAAACTCTGCCCCATTAGCTTTTGCCAAGAACCTGCAAAGATATTTGAATTTTCTTGCTGATTTTTGATGTAGTAGAGTGATCCAAATCTGGAGTGAAGGCAAGAATCAATAAAACACAATGGATAACACTCAAAAACTGCAGCTTCAGCTCTACAAAAATACAGTTACAACTAAAGTTGGACCCAAATGCACAATCAGCAATCTGTGGGTTTTATTTTTCTCATTTTTTTATGCAGGTAGTTTTGTCTCTGAGCTTCACCTCACTCAAAAAATAAAACTTCCCACATTTTGGCAATTCAGATGTACAGACAGATGTTTGAATTTTAAGATTTTTTTATTTTTTAAGTGGGCATTCAAATTATTTCTATTAGATGACACTCCAGAGGCACATATGTATTCATTTCATGGGATTTTATGATTTAATGTGCTGCAGAAACATGAACTACCCAAGTACATAAAATAAACAACATGTCCAGGCGTTTCAGTGTGATTTGTGTGGTCCAGTGGAGCTGGTGTCACCACCTCAGCTTCAGTGCATAAGGAGCTTGTTTATATGCAAATAGCCAGTGAGGAGGGAGAAATAGAGAAAATTCCTCTCTGTCGCTCTTTACTGTGATTCTATCTTCAAGAACTGACAAGAGTTCAAGAGATGTGATCCTAATATGCAGACACAAGCGCAGTAAATCATCGCCAGCAATTTCCCCCTGCAAATAACCACCGAACCAGATCCATCTCAGCGAGAAGCAGGAGTTTCCACCGATGAGACACAACAAGGTCAGTGGAGAGTCTCTGACAAACGTAGCAACAAATGCATTACTTTAAGAGCTGCTAAACGACGACGGAGGGATGCACAGATGGAAAACAAGCAAGAACATTTTAATTCTTGATTTCTCTGACGGATGATTAAAACTGCAGCAATTTTTAATTAACAACATTTTGATTATCTAATTTCTAAAGCTGGGAAATCAAGAATTTTCCGCTGTTTGCTGTGCCTTCTTTATGGCTGTGAAGAGCTGCTATAAACTGAATTTACTAAGAAAGGGAATAACTGAGAAATGATCCTGATGCAGAAATTAATTTTCACATGAACTGTGTGATTATAACAATACATCCAGAAGGTTTTGGACGAAGAATCTGGTTTCAACTCTAAAAACAGCTTTTTAAATAAATTAAATGCAACATTTACTAAGCATAGCACTACAAAATGTAAAAATCCAACTCATTTTTATGTTTTTTTATATTAATCATAGTTAATAACAGAATAACTCTAACTCCACCCTAACCCTATTTTGGAGGCTGTACTTTTCTACCCAAGCTGTAAAATAACCATGATTTACATTATTTAATGCATCCACACACCTTATAGGCACAGAAATACTGTAAACCACAAAATTATGAACTTACATAGTTCAAGCATGTTATTAAAGCATAAATAAAGCAGCACAGATAGTCTTGTTGAAAATAAAACCTGAAAACACCAGCAGTTCAGTTATCACAGCCTTCAGCATTTTTTCCTCCAACTCGCTAAAAAAAGTCCTTTTGCTTTGCTTGGGTCTGCATCCCAGCAACTGCAAACCACTGACCCTCGCTGCAGAATCCTGCAGGATCAGTGAGCTTCACTCGCGGTTTTCTCCGCTCCACAAGAAGATATTCATGACTCCGGCGACGACAAGGACATTGCAGGGATGATGAATGCATCGGTAACCTTTAACCCGGTTGCACGCCGCCTCGGGGAGCAGAAAGGACACGGCAGGTTGTCGTAACAATGAGCAAGACAAGGCCTCTGGTCACAGGTAATTAGGCGGTGCAGCAGAAGAATGAATCCTAAATTATGGCCATCAATCTTTTGAAGCATTTGATCTCAGACCATAAAACTTCTGTTGTGCTGCCTCTTCCAAAAACGCAGAAAACATAAACAAGTGATGCTATTAGGATAATGATGCGACATGAAAGGTTTGCTCCAAATGCCCAAGTAACAACCCACTGCGACTTCACCTCTGTCCAGATGTTATCCAGCAAATTAGTAGAAAATCTATCCTTTCATTTAACTACATTTAGTAATTGTAGTCGTTCGTGATCCAGTGATCCATAACAAAACTTTCACTTTATATTCCTGGAAGTGGAAGTCATGCTCTTTTTACAAATAGTCAGGACGTCTGTGTCAAACTCGAGGCCCGTGGGCTAAATCTGGCCCACCGTAGCTTTCTGTGTGGCCCCTCTAAACTGCGTTTTATGTCTCCCGAATTTGCTGCACAGCAGATCAGAGCAAAACTTTGAATTTGCTTTCCTGGAAATTTTACTTCTTGATTTCTCTGAAGGATTATTAAAACTGCAGCAATTTTTAATTAACAACATTTTGATTGTCTAATTTCTAAAGCTGGGAAGTCAAGAATTTTCTGTTGTTTTATGGTTTTGAACTTATGTGTCAGTTCTATTTTTATTTTACTCACTTAATTTGAGTTTTTTTTACACACAAAAAGGCCAGCCTTCCTTTTCTGTCCTCCTCTACGACTTTATCTGTCTCTTCTGCAGAGTTTCCACCCAGTTCCTCACCTACCAAAATATTTACCAGCATGAAAAGTAAAAGCAAAAGTGAATGACAGGCATATAAAAACTCCAAGATAATCAGAAAACCACAGCAGAAAACTCTTGAACCACATTACGGTGGTTATTCTAAGATATCATTGACTGTGGAGAAATGGCTGCAGTTTCAGTTCAGTACTGCAGACGTTGCTTTTTAATGGAGTCTTCAGAAGTGTCGTTATTTCTGTATTTTGGACCCAGTTCAGTCTCTACCCCTGACTTCTCTTTAGCCTCTGGTTCATCACCCACAGGATCCGGAATGGTCCAGAATAATTCATTCCCGTACAGGACGGTGGCGGGCGAGGAACTTCCTCTGATCCCTGAGGATCATCTAGCATCACTTACTGCTCCACCTCCTGATCTATATGGCCAAGTTTTGTTAATTCATACCTTCAAAGAATGGAATTAATCAATAATAAGTTAATTTTATTGATTAATCCAACACAAACTCTGAATCTGCTCTGAACTTTACCACAAAGCAGTTTCATTTTTAATGTGAACATGGGTTCAAGAAGTGAAAAATTACATTTGAGCATTGAAATAGAGCATAATTTTCTCATCAACAATTTAAATTATTGCAGGATTTCAGCTGCGCTCCCTTTGTGGAACTGCATCAAAGCTCAGAGGGAGATCTCCAGATCTCCCTCTGACATCCATGTTTTATGTATATGCTCACACAGCATGAATAAACCAAAAGAAAATGAATAATCACTGTTTATTTTTACGTTTGTGTCGCTGGGCCGACCTGCTTGTTCGTTCATCATTTATCCAAACTCATACAGAAATAAACTGCAGAGACCAGCAGAAAGCGAGGAGGGAGCCAATCTGACTTTCTGAGCTTTTCCCTGCTGGCACAAAGTATATAAAGGCTGCAGCATATTCAAATCTACAAGCCGATGGACCATATGTCTGTGTATTAATTGGCTAATTATGTAAGTATGTGAATAGACTGTGACTGAATGATGCATGAACAGGAAATGCATTTGCACCAGGTCTGGGTCCACATGTGTGTTCCTGTGTGGGTGTGTGTTTGCCATTGTTTACTCCTCTCTTCCCACATGCATGTCTGCACATGTAACTCACCGCTCTCTTCACCAGATGCTCCACAGCCATCCTCATCATCACAATCGTCTCCACCGCTTCCATCTCTCAGGGCGCTCCCTCCGTCCGTTGCCTCTCCTCTTCCTCTTTTTCTGCTTGACCAGCCGAGATCCACCAGCAGCTCCTGTGAAAGCAGAAACAAAATGAATCTGATTTAGAAATCTGCAGAGAAAGTAAGTTTGCAAAACCATATTTAGTTTGAACAGGACCTCAAATGCTAATTCTGCCTTAGATTAGCGTTAAATCTCATACAATGCTAACAGTTTCTGTAGCTACAAGTAAATATTAGTAACAGAAAAATGCTTTGAAATATTTTAAATTCAAACTATAAATGTTCTAAATGTCTCAATCTGATCCTCAAGGCATTTCTTAATGTTCTGCATTGATGATGAACTGAATCAACAAGTCGTATGAAAATGGAGTAAACCTGCTAGCTTAGCACTTCATCAAACTGCTCTGCATTAAAATGTCTGCAAGCTGGGAGAGAAATAAGTTACTGACACTCTAGCTGGGTGTTGAGAGCAAGAGAAACAAAATTCTCCCAAAAAAACAAACACCTCATCTTATCTGTCATTACCAAGAACAACAGGAAACAGACGATCCTCAAAGTCGTTGGCGAGTTCAGAGAAACTTAAAGCTTATTAAAATAATACGTCATTTTTTACCAAAAATATTCAGGCTAAAAAAATCTCTTGGCAAAAAATGGCTCAGTGCCATTTTTTGGATATTGCATATCGCAAATCGAAAATTGCATATTTTTGATATGCAATGCTTAATGTTTGTGCAAATGACCTTTAGTGTTATATTATTATATTATTTAAAGCAAGCATCAGACGAGGACTCTGTGTTTTCAAACTATTGTTTTTAAATTTCTTAGAATCTCTAAAAAGTGCAATTGATGAATTTTTATCACATTTTGCTGAATTTAATGATTTAAATGATTCAGACTGAGTATGTACAACCCTTTATGCAACTTTGGTCTAAATATAACCTGTAATTTACCCAGAATAAGAAGAAGCATGTACACATACAGTTCTGGGGGAAAAAAATGAAGAGACCACTTAAAATGATCAGTTTTACTTTTTATAGGTTTATGTTTGAGTAAAATGAACTTTGCTCTTTTATTCTGTGGACTTTTGACAACATTTCCCCGAAAATCCAAGCAAAAATTTAGTATTTGCAGAAAATGAGGAATGGTTAGAGTAACGAAAAAGATGCAGGGCTTCCAGAAATATGCAAAGAAAACAAGTTTATGTTCATTTATAAACACCAATGTTTTAGCTCAGGAAGAGTTCAGAAATCAGTATTTGGTGGAATAACCATCAGGTTTTCAATGCAGTTCAGTGCAGTGAGCGCTTAGGTTTTTCCAGAACTTTCTTACATTTTTAACTACAAATAGCAGGAATCATCTAAATTCCTGAGGGAACAATGATTAATGTACAGAGGGGAGGTATAAAAAAAGCAAATGACCCAATTTTAATGTGTTCAACATTAAACCAGGTGAACCAAATTAATCTAAATAGGAATAAAATTTAGAGACAGCAACTTGTGTTAACTCTGCCATGGGAGAAAACACTTTGGAGATGGGTAAAATATAAATGTAGCACACAAGCTTTTTATTGGCTAAATCAATTCAGCACATCAGTAAAATATACTTTTCCAACTTGCCTTACTTCTTTTGGAAGTACAAAAAGCTCTTATTATGGTCTGAACTTAACCTTATAATTTCTGAACACATAAAAAGAGATGCAAACAGAGGCATTAAGCAGCTGTGGAAACACCAGGAGGGAAAACCCAGAGCTGCAGTGACAGACTGCGGAGTGATTCACCATCATTTCATTAAACTCAGTGAGATCCCAAAATCCCCAAGAACACATTACACCCTGTTTCCACCACCAGTGCCCTCGCAGTCATGTGGGGAAAGTGCAGATTTGACTGTCGTCCCCTTCTGATTGGAATCCAACCAGAAATGTCCAGAGGCGTCAATGAGCATACACTGTAAAACATCTGGAGGTGAAAGTTCACCTGCTGCCTTGGAAAAATGTCAACAAGAAAACTGTTTTAACTCAGACATTAAATGGGGTGCTTTGGTGGCGCAGGGGTTTAGCACACCCACATACGGAGGCCCTAGTCCTCGACGCGGCCGTCCCAGGTTCCAATCCCAGCCTGGACACCCTTGCCGCATGTCTTCCCCCCTCTCTCATTTCCCTCATTCCTGTCCACTTACTGTTAAATAAAGGCCACTAGAGCCAATAAAACCTTAAAAAAAAAAAAATGTTTAACTCAGACATTGAAGTTGATTTAACAAGAGACAAGTTGTCGAAAAACTTTGTTTTTCTTTTTAGGTTCATTAATCTTTAATTGTGAGTTTCAACTTAAAGCTGCAATTTAAACCATCCATCCATCCATTTTCTAACACCCTTGTCCCTCAGTGTGGTCGGGAGGTGCTGGTCGCCAGTCTGTCGCAGGACAACACAGAGACAGACAACACTCACACTCACACCTAGGGAGAATTTGAAGAGGCCAATTAACCTGACACTCATGTTTTTGGACTGTGGGAGGAAGCCGGAGTACCCGGAGAGAACCCACCATGCACAGGGAGAACATGCAAACTCCATGCAGAAAGACCGGGAATCGAACCCAGAACCTTCTTGCTGCAAGGCAACAGCTCCTTTGATAGCAGGTCAGTAGATGCAACTAAAACTATTTTAACACTATTTGTGTTTACTTTCCATCTAAATCATCTATTTATTGAACAAAAGAATAAATTGCATTACAAACTGGTTCATAAGGTCAGAAGCGAAGAACTTCAGTGAAGTGAAAATATTTTAATGAGTCACCTTTGCCCATCCTGTCATCTTCTGTCGCTTTGTTAAAACAAAGATCTGCTCCCTCAGGATTCATTAGCTGACTCATCTTCATTGGCTGAGCATGTGCACATGCTGATTGGTGCTATAAATGACTGAAAACACTAATAAAAAAGACGCTTTTGTCAAACTTTATTACGCATAATTCAAACCAGAACCAGGAAAAAAAGAATCTGTGAAACTCGGTTCCTGAAATGATTAAAATTCCAGAGATGCTTCTTTCTCCTGTTTCATATTTTCATCCATCTCTCATCCTTGTTGTGGGAGTACATAAGTGGCAAATGACAGACAGGAATGATAATTAATGAATGGCATGCATTAACTTGTACTTCAGACGAATAGCAACCTTTAAAATAAGCCGCTGTGCCAGTGTGCAACACTAAGCTAAATGAGAATGAAAGCTCACTAAACATTTAGTTCTCTGTTTGCAAAAAGTGGAGCAGATGATACAGAGGCCTCTAGGGGACAAAGGGAAACATTTTTCTTTTGCATTTCCTCATAAAACCTTTGGGTTCCCTCACAAGTAGCCCTGGTCTATTTTCCATAAAATCACAAATGTCAATTTAAAATTTCACTCTCTTTGATGCATGTTTATGTCTGTTTGTGTAAGATGGAGACTGAACTGAACATTTATTATCCATTCAGACTACCAACACGGAAAATACACAAAACTGTCAGATGACTTTATTGGTTCATTTTAGAAAACTTACTGGAAAACAGCGGCAAAAGTGGATCAACAATCTACGGCTAAAAACAGGAGGTGAGGAAACTAACAGTTTGCAGAGCCACTTTCTAACAGGCGTCGTTTAAATTGTATTTTCTGATGTTTCATTGGACAGTTGCTTAGAAGGACAGGCATTCATATGAACCATGTTTTAAATTTGATTTCTGTAGATCGCTGAGAATGTTTGAGCTACGTTGTAGAAATGACTCAACATTAACAAACAACTCCAGCATGAATTGGGTAAATACATTATTTACCAGGAGGTCCAGGCTCATAGGAATAACATGGATTAGCTTGTTGTTAGCGATAGCATCATTATCATAGCCTAATTACTTAAAATAGCACAAGTCACTACTCACCCTGCAGAAACCAGTCGACAGCCATTAAATGCTTATTGTGACTCAACTTGAAGCTAAACGATTGTATCCTCCAGGCTTTTGAGAACTTTGGATAACATGAGGAGCTGCAGGTAGTTAGTAATGTGGATGGCCTCTACGCCGGGTAAATCCTCAATATGACAAATCTTTTTTTACCGAGAGAATCTGGATCGTATCCTAAATATATGCGTATTTTTGAGATGCCTTGTCGGTTTCAGCCCATTTAGAGCAGTAGCTACTCGCTGTGATTCATTTTGCTCTGTTTTAAACCAGGGAAATCCACTTCCTGCCCCATCTGGGTCACGTAGCTGAAACTAAGCAATAATCCTCCAAGTCCCCTAAGATAGCACCCTTTTAAGATTAACAGTTTTTTTCAGTCCCATGTTTTGATCTGTTGCAACAAACAAAACTGAACTTTTCTTATTTTTACAAAAAAAGAAAAATGTAATCCTTCACACAAGAATATTTACATAAGATTAAAAGTTCTCCAAAACAAAAAGGACCATTTGCATCGATTTAATGAGAAATCTCATACATAAATGATTATGTGGTGCGTGTGTCGTGTGCATTTTTGCGTTTATGGCAAAACCACTGCAAGCCACACGTGCACCCTGCAAGTGCTGACTTAGCAGTTACATGTGTTAAATGCAGCATGATTAATGGACCTAGCAACAAGATTAGAGGGAAAACAGGAAGAGCTGCAAAAGCAGAGGAAAGAGGCTCAGCCTTTGCTGCCCCATCATTTTCAATTAGACCCTAAACATGTTCGACGTGAAAATAATCCTTCTATTAATAACATTGATTACTTTTATAACTCGCTGATTGATTCTTCAGCTCTAAAATTAATGTGTTAAGTTGAGGATCTGAAAGACATTCAGGAGTCACAAAGTGAATCGGAGATAACTTACAGATGAGATAACTTATCACAGTTATCTTTAAATTAATGACTGATAGCAACAAAAATATCCTGGATAGCTTAACATCTAAGGTGACATTGCTTTATCTGTTTTTATATGTTAAAATGCATTCAATTAGGACATAAATAAACTTTAGATACATCTAACAGAATAAATATTGAGAATTAAATTGAGGAGCTATTAATTGCCATATTATTTCCCTAAGAGGCCAAATGTATTGTCTGACTTTAACTTTAAAAACAAACTTTATCATTTTTATTGTCACTTTTGGTTCCTTGGTAAAGTTTCATTATGTTTTCTGTTATTATGAAATTTAATTTCTGGACCTTTTGTCTCAACACATGCAATATTTCAGAAAACCAGGAAATGTAATAATATTGCTAAGGATTATGACAATATTGATAATTTATGAGCAGTGCTGCACACATTAATATTGTTATATAGGTTAATTTGATGTATTGTTATTAAAGAACATCAGTGCAATAAATTACAAATATACATATAAAAGTGAGTATTTTCTGTAATAAAATTCACATATTTGTAAATAAAATAAATTCAAATAAAAATGTATTTCTTTAACTTAAACACAAAGATGCACAGAACCCAAAATGCATCTTAGATTTAAAAAATTTTTATGGCAGACGAACAAATTTAAAAACCAAGGCTACCAATTGAAACTTCTTTCATGCATCTGCTGATTTTATTTGACCTGAGATCAGAAATTTGTCGTATTTTCTAGGCATAAAATATCTAAAACTGCATCTTTGTGACTCTGCAGATCTGGAGACATTTGAGACGATGCGTCTGGTGCGCTTGCAGATCTGCCCTCAAATGTAGCAGACGAAAACATTTAAAAGATCCATATTCAGGGATTTTCTGCTGGTTGAAACTAATTTCTCATTAAGCATCGACAGACAGCTCGCCACATGCCAATCAGGCGTAACATTATGACCACCTGCCAAACGTTACCAAGGCGCCGCTGACGTGTTGAGGCTCAGATCCGACTCCAGTCCTGAAGGTTTGCTTCGGCGTCTGGCACCGAGGCGCTAGCAGCATTTCCTTTAACTCCTGCAGGTTGTGAGGTGGGGCCGCTATTGATCAGACTTGTTTGTTCAGCACATCACAGACGCTCAACTGGACTGAGATCTGGGAAATTTGACAACTTCTCAAATTTATTGATGTGCCCTTTAAACTTTTCCTGAACCATATCTGCTATGTGGATAGATTGTAGCGCTGAGAGAGGTTGCAGCCCTCAGAGAATATTCCCTCTATGAGGCGATGAACACGGCCTGCAATGAGCCTTCACTTGGTGATTTGAGTCAAAGTAACTTTCATACTGATCCCAGCAGAAGATTGCCTATAGCATCACCCTGCCTCCAGTGGCATCATTGCAAAAACACAAAGTCTAACCAAAAATGGTCTAATTTCCAGGGCAAATATTTCAGTACACTTGAAGTAAGACTAACTTAAAAGTTACTTTTCAGCAAGATAAAGAGACTGTTTTAACTAAATAATTTCCTGATATTGATGAAAAAGTACTTGTTCTGTTGACAGACAAATTAACTCATAATATGGGAAAAATGTCTTGTTATAAGTTAAATAATCTGGCAATGAAACAAGTACTTTTTTAACAATATTAATGACTTAAAACAAGCCTCCTTATCTTAATAAAAAGTTACTTTTAAGTTAGCTTGTCTTATTGCAAGTGTACTGAGATATCTGCAGTAGAATCTAGATCAAAAATGCCTGGTAGGATTTTGTGTGAAGTTTCCAGTGCAAATATTTTTGAAACAAGCAACAGTTTGAGTGTGCCTCAATGCTGTTCATTTCATTTTATTTTACTTTTTGGTCAGCTTTCTATTACCCCTTTCTCGATTTAACACAAAGTCTCCCATACCTGAGAACTCCGTCCCCTTCACTGTTGCAAGCGTCAAATCCACTGTTTTTTCATTCCCTGATTTTTTTCACAGAACAGTTAAAAATGTCTTGTTATAAGTGAAAAAATTTGCCAGTGAATTGATCTATATTCAAGAAATCCTGACTTAAAACAAGCTTATTTATCTTTTCAGCAAGCGTTCATTCTTAGCATTCATCACTCAAAGAATGATAAGATATTTACACTAGGAAGTAAACAAAAATACTTCAGTTTTTTTGCAGTGAAGGTAATTCAGCAGAGTAAAATCAACGCTGATCGATTTGGTCCATCTCAAGATTGGGGTTAATTTAACTCTTTCAGTTATTTCAACTTTCAACAAAATCTTTATTTGGTGGCAAAAAAATAAAAAAATAGGATAAACCATCAAATAAAAGGACACTGCCATCACAAAGCAGGTAAGAAATGATTCCAATGTTTAAAAAATTCATAAAAAAAAGATTGAGAAGCTTTAAGTGTAAAAAGTACTTGCTGAAATAACTGAAAGAGTTAAATTAACACTAATTCTGGTCCTGTGGGCTGCACGGATAAGCAACACACACACGCACACCCACACACACTCAAACACTCATATGACGTAATGGAAAACCTCATTCATTAGAGCAGTCACTGTTTTTCTCTATGGTTCAGTTACTTCTGTGCTTTAACTGCATTTCTCCACCGTTTCACTACTTTTCCTTCTACTTTCTGACCTGCTCTGACCCACTGTGACCCGCTCTGACCCGGTGTGACCTGCTCTAACCTGCTGTGACCTGCTCTGACCCACTGTGACCCGCTCTGACCCGGTGTGACCTGCTCTAACCTGCTGTGACCTGCTCTGACCCACTGTGACTTCAGTCCATTGGAGTCACAATGAGTAAAACTAATCATTCATTATTTATGCTAGAATTTGGAAAAATAGGATGCAGATTATTTCAATCACAACATTTTTGTCTTATAAATAAAATAATCTGCCAGTGAACTAATACCTTTTCTCAAACAATATTTATAAATTATTTACTTAAAAGAAGCGCCTACATTTTGCTGAAAACTTTGTTTGTTTTTGTCTTTTTTCCGATGTAAGATTTGTACTAAAAACTAGACAGAAATACTTGGTGAGATTTTGTGTTTGTGCAGTGTGTCTAAAGAACCACATCCTGTTCTTTCAAATTCTGCCTTAAATAATCAGTCACAATATTGATTGTGACTCCAATGTAATAAGATATTTGGACTATAAAGTACACAAAGCGGTTTTTGTATTTTTCCAGTGTAAACACCTGTGTAGGTTTTTCTCTTCCTTTCTGTTTGTCTTTCAAATCCAGGCATAAATAATCAATCATTAGTGTGACTCATTGTGACTGATACATCTGTCAATTTATGGGTTCACATGATGCTATGATTCATCTGTGCAACAAATATTATAATTACACCACAAAGTGCTCAGCTGGAAATGCAAAAATCTACTTTAATACGTGAATAAAATCTGATTTCAGTGTCGTTTTACCTGCGTTAGCTGTTCCAGCCTTTGTTTCACCTCCTTGAGGGCAGGATCTGTGTGGCGTATAGACATCTCTGGATTCTCCTTCTGAGCTTTCAAAGTGCTGCCAACAACGTGACCTGCATAACTACACACACACAATCGTGTTTTCATCACTTGTTGGGACTTCCATTAATTTCTACAGATCTAACCCTTACCTTAACCTGTACCCTAACCCTACCCATCACAGACCTAACCATTAACCCAAAAACAACAATTTCCCTCATGGGGACCAAGAAAATGTCCTCACAAGGAGCAATGGTCCCCCATAAGGTCCCCACATTGTAGACAGAAATAGGTTCCCATAAGGATATTAAAACCTGTGCACATGCACACGCACACACACACACACAATTTGAGATAAACCTGCTACAGTTTAGCTGTGCATGTGTTGCTTCACTGCCCCGGTCCTAACAAATTCATGAAGCACATGACGATTCACTTTATGCACAAAATATACAACTTGTTCCATCACATCAAACACAGTTTCTGGAAATTTGCACCAACCATTACTGTAACCACTGATTTTCTCCTCCTGGCCTTTGATCTGAAACTAGCATAGGCTTTAATTTGAAGGCAACTCTGTTTTCCTGAAATGGAAACTTGACGGAGACTTGTGAAAAGGAATGCAGGTATCAAGATCTGTGAGAAAACACAGACGTTTTTCTCTAGAAAGTTCTTGTAGAAACATTAAAACCACTGCTACTGAACAGATGAGTCACACTCGCATTCAGGCAACACTAATCTTTTTCTCAGAAGTGGAATTGTGAGGATGGATGTGTTTTCAAAACCTGAGTGTTGCTAAACTTTGTTAGCTGTAAAATGAGTCACAGATTAAATTATCCAGGAGAAGAAACCAAAAAAAAATGTATGTATTGTGAGAATTTAGTTCATCTGTCATGTGCAGAACTCAAACAGCTTTACTGTGTGTTGCTAATGTTTATCCAAACTATGCAGTGCAGTTCTGTTCAGGACTTAAATGTAATCAACTAAGTTCTTCAGATGTTTCATTTTTACCTCCCAGATGGTAAGATTCACAGCAAAAACACAAAATCTTACTAAGTATTTTTGTCTAGTTTCTAGTTCAACTATCTTACGATGCGTTCACACCAAACATGTCTGGTTTGCATTGAAAGTCTATGTGGACGTGTGTCAATCGCTGCATAATTTTAAGCATTTTGAGCATTGGACCCATCAAGGGCATCCGATGCTGAAGTTGAAAAATCTGAATTTTCACCGCTCAACGCGGAGCGTCAACCAGCACATAATGGTGCATTTTCCAACGTGATCTCAGAAAAAAAATATGTATGGCGGATAAACAAATTTTCACCATTTGTTCTTGTCCTATAATCAACGTTCTAATCAAGTTATGACTACAGAGACAGGAAAAGAAAGAACCTTGATTGGAAGAGGATAAGCAAGGAAGATGGAATGTTAGGTAAGTTATAACTTTTACTACTTGAAAATATTTCCCCACACTTGAGCTACCCAAATCCATCCAGCAAAGACGTTGAGTCACATCAGATAAACGTTAAGCAGACATATTTATTTAGACTAAATACGCTGTAGACCATGGAAGAGGTTGAAGGACACATATGAAAAGGAGTCTCTTCTCAACGTTCGCCGAGAGCGGTTTTGATGCGTCCAACATGCGTCTGGAGCACAATGTCAAGCATGTGACTTAAAAGTTCGGATGCGTTTTTGATGTGTAAAACGAGTTCCGTGCGAACGCACCATAAGTACGCCCAAAATAAGACAAAACTAAGGTAACTTTTCAGCTTATTATTAAATAATTCCTTAACATTGATGAAAAATGTACTATTTCTACTGTCATATTATTTCACTTATAAAATGGGAAAAATATTTTGTTACAAGTGAAATAATCTGCCAATGAAATTTGTACTTTTTCATTAATAGTTAGGACATAAAAATTGCTCCTATATCTTGCTGAAAATTTACTTTAAGTTTTGTGTCTTTTTTAAGTGTATTGAGACATTTGCATTAGAAAATAGACCAAAATTAAATGGTAAGATTGAGTTTTTTGCAGTGTCACAATTGCAGTTGCTCAGTTTCATTAATGCTCCGATTGTAGATAAAAACAAAAGCTATTTTCTGATAGTCTTGTTGTCACTTGTGAAGATCAAAATATATCTTAACTACCTAAATGGCATGTTCCCCTGTCTTTCCCATTTTGAATGGAGGCCTGGTTTTGTAGTATTTACACAACCAAGGAGACATAAAGGAATCAATTAATAATTGAAAGTTTATAAATACTGTAATTAAATATTATTTAAAAGTAAAACCTATTACAAATAGGTTCCAGCCCAATTATTTTTGGCATTGCTTTTTAGTAAATAAATAAAAGATCTTATGATTAATATTTTTAGATGAGTTTCTATGGTTTTTACACTGGTTAATGTTTTTATTTTAAGTCTGTAGCACTTTACATGTAAAGTGGATTATAAATTTAATGTTATTATAAATGATGTTTTTGCATAACTAAATAAATTTACTAAAATCAAACTTATCTATATATCTAAAAAAATTTCTGTGAGATTATGTTTTAAGACCCGTTGTGTGCCAATATTTGTGAAGATTGGTTCATTATTAAGTAAAGCTAAAGTTACAGTTAATATTTGCATCTTTTAAGGTTTAAAATTTCCCAAAACAAAACTATTTTACTTTACATTATTCATTCAATGTGACAGTTTTACATAATACATAAATACACATTCTAGTGGATATTTGTGTTCAATTTAATGTGTAAAGAATAGCTGTGTGGAGCCGCCTGAGAGTGTAAATTTCTTCATTTCCTGTAATTTTTGATCATCTTGCAAGCTGATGCCTCATTCTGCAGTGGAGCCTGCATCGCATCATTTCGCCTCTGTATGTGTCAGGGTGGGTGGATCAAAAGAAAGAAAGTCGGAGTGAGTGAGAAGCAACAGAAAAGAAGTTTATGAGTCACATTATTTCATGTTCCAAACCAGCTTTGCTCGCTAATACAATCAGCCACCAACTCAGTAACCACACAGTCCACACCCTGCAACACACAAACACAATCTGGCTATGGCAACAAGGGGAAAGAGATTGTGGGAACTAGTGAGCAGAAACTTAGTGGCTGCATCTGAGGCAATGCCAAAAGATGCTGCAACGTCAACGACCGGGTCCTGCTGGTCTGGGATCAGACAGAAACTTCACCCAACACTGAAAGCCTTTAATTAACTCTCAGATTCTCGGTTTACAAAGATCGTGTTTCTCAGTGAAGGTCTTGTTTCCAAGTCAGACAAAGTGTTAATGTTCTGAGTCCAGCTTTGCCTGACAGCTATCTACGACATGTAGGGTCACCAGAGATTAATATTATTATCCATCTGAGCAAGTTTGTTCCAGAATAGCTCTGAGCCAACATCTCACATATCAAATATAAATCTGAAAAAGGATAAAACGGAAAATTCTCATGGGAAAATTAGACAAGTTAGAGAAATAACATGAGGCAGTGGCTCAAAAACGAAACAGAGAAGCATGAATATGGTGTTAGTGCAAACAAATTTCAGCTTGTAATCAAAATATTGCCTGGACAGTAGCTGGAAGTCATAATTTCATCACTTTATGATAATTATTGTTTCCCCAGTGAAATGAAAATCTGTCAGATTTGATCATGTTGTCAATAGGAGAAACTATTGATTTATGCCAATGCCAATTAACCCTGTACATGAATAAGCAGAACTGATTAGCACACTAGTAAGTGTGCTAATTCTGGAGAAACGGAGATAAAATACCAACAAACTGGATATTAGTGGATCAAAATTACAATTATAGACTAACTACGAAGCCCAGTAACGTCTGAATGAATGAACTTGCTTGCAGTTTTCAACCAGTTTCTTTGGCAGAATTTGTAGACTTTATTCAAATCTGACCCAGCATTTGAATTAAATTGAACAATTGAATTATTCTTCTATTCTCCATGCAATTCACAAAGAATTAGGAAAACGGACCCAGAAGATGATGCTACCAACACCGTATTTGATACAGTTTTCATTTTAACTCCTTTAAAATGAAATTGAGGCCAAAACACTTTTCTCTAGAAGGAATTTGGCTTTTTCTTATTGAGAGGTTTAAATAAAAATTAAAGGTGATCCTGATTTCTTTCATTTAGATATGACAAACAATTGACAAAACTGATCTGATCTAAGATCTTATTTAAATGTTTGTTACATTAAACCAAACCAATAGAGGTTACATGAGTCTTAATAAACACTACATGTTTAACATTTTTATTAAAGTTTAAAATGAATATGAGACGCATCCCCAAGCTGAGTGCTTATAATCTGTTTCTTTAGTAAAAGAGAATGAAGGCTGAAAGGTTATAGAAGCTTTTTCTTTTCACAAATTACTTTATTCAAGGTTTATTTTTGCAGCGCAACCTTCAACACTGATGCAGTGCTAAACAAATAAAGAAGCACAAAACAAACAACTTGGAGTTTGTATGAAAGATTTAGTTTAAATTGTTTGTTTTCCACACAAGATTTGGTGTTTAATAATTAAGATAATATTGCTGGACATATATAAAATATTCTTTGTTGGTATTTTTTTTTTAAATGAAGCATTTTCTGTGCAGATTAAAGATGTTTATTGAAGCTCATTCCCACAATCTCAAATTATCTCAGATAAAAACATCTAATATTGCTATATCACATGAAACCTGACATAGTCCTCGCATTTAAATTGCAAAGTAAACAAAATAGATCCATTTTGAACAATGTCACCATGGAAACTGCCTTCATAGCCTGCAAAGACATACCAACGAAAAGCAAAAGATCAGAAGGTGCATCCTTGATAATCTCTGCTTATTGAGTCATTTAAGTTCTGCATTTCAGTGCAGCACTCAGGAGAAAGGAAAACAGGAAATGATGTGCAGCAGAGTGATCCCACATAATAACAGGATACATGGTTACATGTGAACGTATTAACATGTGTCATGAAAGGCATACCCCCACCAGGGGAGATTGTAAAACCGGTGACAGAGGAAGGGGAAGAAAAAAGCAGGAAGGAAGGCAGAAGAGAAAAAAAACAATAAAAGAATGAATAAAAGAGATTTAAAAAAACATATTTTTCCCCTCAGGGAAAATCCCAAGATTCCTCAGGCTGTTTGGTTTAAATTTCAGCATTAAGTTAAAATTCACAATTCAAGATTAATGAACTTAAAAAACAATGTTTAGACGACGTGTCTCTTGTTAAATCAACTTCACCAACTTCAATGTCTGAGTTAAAACCAAAACAGTTTTCATGTTGACTCAAATTGCATTTTCAAAGCAGCAGGAAATGTTTTACAGTGTATGACTTTGAATCTACAAAAAGGCACAAAGCTTTTTTATTTTTTCCAGAAGCTTCGTTGAATTTGGTTTCATAAATGCAGATGTAATAAAGCAGCTTTTTGATGTAGAGCAGAAGAAGACCCAAGACTGCAGTTTTTCAGCAAGACATTTGTCAGTAGACAAACATCAAAGGGTTATTATGTTCCATAACAAGGCAACCAACCCGCTTAATTGTGAAAAACGCAATGGTGAGTATTTTAATTTTCTCCTCTAATGACTCTCAGAGCTCAGCGGTTAATGGAGCCCAAAGGCCCGAAGGTGGAGGCAGCAGAATGTCTACAAATTAGATCCTTGTAATCAGGTAGTGAGAGGAAAACGACTTCAGCATCACTTATTTTTACAAGTCGGTGCAAAAAGTGCAGCGATGCAGAAAAGTAACCGTTTTTTTTTTGGTTTTTTTTACATCACATAACAAGGTTTCCGTTTTACATTTAAATGTTAATTTCCCAAAGAGAAACTAGAAGGAGGTTTCTAATTCGGTGACCTTTTTAGTACCAAGGGAAACGCAGCAAATGGAAATGAGAGTAATATATCATTCTAATACGATTAACGATGTCATTTTGTTTCTTTTATGTTGTAGATCTTTAGGAAACAGCTGCAGATCAAATGCAAAACAATAAAAGCACTGAAATACTGACGCTACATCGGATTCACTTCTGTGCAAGAAAATTGAACTGTATAACATTAATATTTTAAGCTAAGCTGATCCAGATCCAGTTTATAAATATGAACGCTACAGATGAAGATTTAAGCTGTATTGATCATCAATCCCAGGTTTTTGTCAGATAAGACACGATGGAAATTGCAACACAGCAATGCATTTATTTTGCCATGACTATGCAATATGTTATTGCAAAATCAATAATTAATGAAGCAGAGGGCCTTGAGCGTAGCATCGGTAGTGAAAGGCTAATAAGGGGTGAGGCTCATAGTGAGTTACATCCACATTACTAATTTGTCCGACTTTTCAGCAGATATGAGAGAGTTGCATTAACACATATTAGTTGGAAGCTAATTAGGCAATGAGCGCAAATGCTTTTAAAGACATCAAGTGTAAAGGAGTTTTTCTGTGTGTGTTATTGCATTTTAGTTACCTCAACTACAACATCAAAAGGGGCGGTGCTACATATATTAACTTCAGTTGTTATAAAAATGCTGCATATATCAAATATGACTTAAAAGACATTTGACTTTGTAATTTAACGCCTTGAAATTGGGCTTCTGTCTCTTTAAAAACTTTTGCTATTTCTGAAGCTTCATCTACAGCACGAGTCAAACTGAAGGCCCGTGAGCCAAATCTGGCCCGCTGTAACTTTTTAAGTGGCCCTTTAGATTCTAGACTAAACACTAATTATGCTGAAATGGTATGTTATCAATCAAATCAATGCAGTTTTTATCTGTTGTATTGCCAAATTGTATCAATTAGTCCATCCAGATTCCTGAGAATTATTGTGGAAATTCACGCAAAATCAACAAATTCCTGCACTTTTTTTGCACTTATTAGTGAGAGTTTATTGCAGATTTTTCGCAAAAATTGTCAAAAACTTTCTTATTTGTACTAAACTGCTGCCTCAGCCTTAATTGATGTCAGTTTATAGTTCATAATCTATACAGCTAGTAATAAAAAGTCACATAAGCCCAAATATTTCCAATAAAAGACAAACATTCTGTCTTTTATTGCAAAAAATCACAAACATATTCTGGAGGGTCTGAAAAGATGTTCAATAATGTTATTTAATTTTAAGAATTCATTGATAACAGTTGGTGAACAGATTTTATCAATGCATCCTGGGACAACTGGTCCTTTAAGAGCATTCATGATTTTGTTGAGTCAACACAACATAGCTCCTCTATTAACCCTTTAGTCAACATTTTTAGCAGTGTTGCTCTGACAAGCAGCTCCTAGACTGCTGCTTGGTGGAACAGAAGAGCAGTTCCACCAAGTGTTTGCTAATCGCTGTTGGCTAGTCTGAAGGACATATAGGAGCTTGTTTTAAGTAAATAATAAATAATATTGATGTTTTTAAAAGTACTGAAACATTATTTCACTTACAACATGGAAAAAATGTCTTGTTTAAAATGCTTTTAAGGAATTATTTACATTAGACAAGTTTGTGTTTATTGCTGAAAAGTTATTTCAAAGTTAGTTTATTTTATTTTAAGTGTTATGAGACATTTGCACTAGAAACTGGAACAAAATACTTGGTAAGATTTTGTGTTTGATAGCCCTGAATGATTTAACTAACTTATGCATTTACAAACATAGGGGTGTCTTAATTTACTCCTAGCTAACAATTGGATTTTTTCTTATATTTTTACAGAAAATTTTGCTTTTCTTCCATTTTTTAACTATGAGGAAGCTAAAAAAAAAGGTCAGGAACAAAAGAAAACAAAGACACTGTGAAACACATGTTGTTTCTCTGAGTAGACAAATAAAAAACGTCTTTCGAAAGTAGATGTTTAAAAAAAATAACTCCTGACTATCATTATAATAACTGATAAGCTAAAGCTAAATAATAGGCTTTAAAGAAAACAAATCCTGCAAGAGGAGATGTCTTTTTTAATTCATATGAAAATAAAACGTATCTCCTTATCAAAAGTATTTTCTTCTGTCCTGCATCTGCTGCTCCCCTGAGAGAACAGGAACCTGTCAGGCCTTTAAATGGGCTTTTTGGGCAGATTACAGATGGAACGGCTACCGGGTGTTTGACACCAAATGATAATACTGCAGTGGCTGTGCCACAGCGAGATGTGACTATGAGTGACATTTAATAAGATCCGGACAGCGGCAGACATAAATCACCCGTCTGACAACGCCGTGTTCCCGCAGCCGTCGGATTCTTCAAGGCTGCCAGTGGCAACCAACGCAGACATCCATCCCTGATTCCTCTGTGTGTCTCATCTGCACTGAGCTTTTTAAAGTGTTTGTAGTGACACAAATATGGATTTACAGAAGAGAAGCGAAAATAATGACTGAGTGAAATTTAGCAATTTCAGCTGCTATTTAACTTCACACACATGCATGCATGAACCTTTTTATTTATATACATGTGCAACACTACACATATCTGAAGCGTGCACCTGTGCTTCTTGTCCTGAATGTTGGTATTAAATGCTGCGGTTTGTTTAGTTCCTGAAGACTTACCTTCATATTTTATATTCTCTAAGTTCATCTCCAAACCCAGAAGTCGATTTTATGATCATTTACACATGTTTCTCTTTAAGCAGACATTCCTAAAATATGATAAAATCTTGCTTTTCATAAAGATAAATGTAGAGTTGGGGTGTGGAAAATCTTTGGGCGAAAACGAAAGACTCGGTTTTTGATGCTGGTGCAATACTGCCCTCTTATGGAAGCAAAACGCTATCACAATAGAAAGCGTCCCCACAAAATGAGAAAAGTCTCATTTCAAATGTTTAAGATTAAGTTATGCCCCTAGTAAGCACCTACATACATATATTTATAGCAAACAAACAAAGAACAGTTTGTGCCAATAATTATTAGAAGCATCACACACATGCATCCATTTTCAATATTTAATTTAGTTACATTTTAAAGAAAAACAGAATTATTTCACGTTTGCAAAATTATATCCCGTCTACATTGTCTTATCTTTTGGGAGATAAATAATTTTTTATTAAAAAGAGTAACAAAAGTACTATGTTTCTGTCTCCCTAATTAAAAAGCTATTTGAGCTTTTAAATTAGGGTATGTAATTCCTGAAAAATGATCCATAAAATGTTCACATTTTCTCTAAGATCTCCACATTTTGGTTCTTGATGGTCTAAATACTGAGTTTATTTGCATGCTGAAAGATTATTAAGCAATGGAAACTCTATTATGCATTTTTCCTAGCTTTCTCTCTTGATGTGCGTCATTTTTTAAACCAATAATATGCTACTAACACTGAATAAATATGCTCTGTTATCTGATGGAAAAACATTTAAAGGGTCCTTTATGGTTTAGCACGTCTTTTGGGTTAATCTGAAAATTACACTGTTTCCCCTAGAAGACACGCAGTACTTAGAAAAAGCTTAATTCAATAAAATTGTACAGCATAAATATTTCAAATACAAAATATAAACAAAGCCTTTGCTGACTCATTTCACTCTACGTGACTTGGCTTTGGGTATTTTTATTTTCCACTGCAAGGATCGCGTGTTTATTGCAGCAGCGCCATAAAAACTAGTGTTAGACACTAAATTCAATAAAGGTTATAAACTTTACATCTGCATTAAAATGCTTGTCATCTTTTCAGATTAAAAAAGGCTATGCAAATAAATAAATATAAATCCCTAACAGGGCTTCTAGGGTTTTCTTTCTGTTACCTAAAAAATTTGTTTAAATTGGATCTAAATGTGTTTAAATTGTGTAAATGATCTGATTTTTCAGCACATTCATAAAAATCTGAAAATCTGCTGCAGCCGCTAATCAAAGTATGCATGTTAAACAATCAGATAAGTAGAAAGGTCAACCTGGAGCAATATTGACTTAAAGTTACAACGCTTTGAAATGAAAAGTAGATTTTATGACGAGGGTATTGAAGATGTACAAAGTCTTTGCAGAGATTTTATAAAATACTTCAGAGAACAAAGAAAGTGTATTTTTATGCCATTAGCCTTTCAAGAGTCAAGTCTCTTTGATCAGTTTGGTTTTGGCTCAACTGACTTAAACCTTTGGCTCTTTTGATGTTAAAAGACGAATTTACAAAGAGAAGAACAAACGCAACTAAGGTAAAATTTCTCTCAGCTTCTTGCTTCAGTTTTGCATTATGAAAGTTATAAACTCAAATTTTGGCAGCAACCTTTATCCTCTCTACTCTCACGCCTGGAAAACTTCCAATTTAAGAACTGTGGAGATTTTGCTTTATTTTCTGAAATACAAAACCAGCACGAGTTGGGTCCAGCCAAAGTCTCCACCGAGGACTTCAACAAAACTTCTCCAGAGGATTTAAGAGACTGGCAGACCAAGAATTAGATGAAACAGCCTGTGTGTAAAGCAACAACAAACTGCAGACGTAAAAATCAACATCAACAATCAAACTGGAATAACAGCAATTCCACTGAAAATTCAAAAATATTTTATTGATCCCAAAGGAAAATGAAATAGAAGATGTGGTGTTATTACAGCTTCTCCAGTGTTGCTAAGGCTACGCATCATAACAACACAGCAGACAATGAAAAATATTGTTAAAGATCTGTCCAAACTACACAAGAATAAGCAGTAGTAAAAAAAAAACACCTTTATTTTTCCCCAGAAAGGCAGGAATGAAGTTTTGAAAAATAAAAAAGTAAAAATCTCAATGAAAGTACCGAGCTATTCCAGTACTCTGCCACCCTGAGTGGCACAATTCTCGGAAACAAGTTTCCTGCACTTCTACAAGAGTCTTCAAACTCCAACAAGAGGCAAAATCTAAACAGTTTCCTCCTAAAGTGACTCAGAGTTGCCTCAATGTTGGTGAAGGGGCAGCATTGAGGCAACTTTTTCCTATTTTTCTGTAATAGGAAAAAGTTAAAGCCAAGGTACTTAGCTTTCCCAATTATATGGTGTCTAAAATATCTGATAAAATACTGAGAATTATGAATGAACACCCAACAGTTTGAAAATCGGATCAGTCTTATTCGCTAGAAAGAGGCCTCAGTAGGTTTGTACTCCGGAAGAAAAGGCAATCTCTTCTCTGCTCCTCCATCATCCAGTCTCAGACTTTCTCATCATTTACTGCCATCCACTTTTTTTCTCACATACAGACACTCTCACCAAGGCAGACATTTGTAAGTGAAGTGGGTCAGAGGGCGGTGGAGATGAATGGAGGTCTGAATAGACGGTTGGAGAGATGAATGGATGGTTGGACGAATGAATTAGGGCTGAAACGATTCCTTGAGTGATTCGAGTACCTCGACTATTAAAATTTACCTGCCTCGAAGCCTTGTTAATTTATGTTTTATTATTTAGCGTACCGAGTTCTGGGCAGGACTTTATTTGGTTGCGCGGAGCTCTGACTTCCACCTCTGAGTTGTTGACGAAAGCCAAGTTTCGCCACGGAGGATTTATACAGGATAGCAGACAGACTGAACACGGCAGGCGGCTGAGTAGTTGATGCTTACAGTGCAAGTGTAACTTTCATATCCCGTATTGATCTCCCCGTTCTTACGTTCGTCCCCTGGTCTACCGGTCGTGACACCCAAAACTCCATATTTCTGATGAACATTATAATATGATGTAAAGCTAAAAAAAAATAGATTTTATATAACACTCCCCCTTTACAGGACAGGGATACATATGTGGTGTGTGCGTGTGTTGCCAAAGTGGGGTACTGTGGGGGGTAAAAGAGTTGTTAAGGTTAGAGAGTTCATTTTCAGAGTCTTTCTCATGTTGATTACATTGGCAGCTTAAACTGGTAACAGGACAAATGGTCACACACACACAGTCGTGTTTTCATCACTTGTGGGGACTTCACATTGATTTCCATTAATTTTTACAGCCTAACCCTTACCTTAACCTTTACCCTATCCCTACCTATCACAGACCTAACCACTAACCCAAAAACAACAATTTCCCTCATGAGGGCCAAGAAAATGTCCCCACAGGGAGCAATGGTCCCCATAACACATTGTAGACCGAAATAGGTTCCCATAAGAATATGAAAACCTGGTTCTCACACACACACACACCCACACACACACCCCCACACACACAAAATGCAGCTTAGAACACACTTTCCTGCACACTTGCCAGGATGTGGTATCGTCATACATGCAAATTAGATGATAGCATTCCTCTAAAACATTCCACTTAAATGCTTGTTTAAGAATACACTCAGACTCAGAATAAACTGTTGAATATTGGTAAATTTCCTTCTATCCCACAAAACTAAGGATTAGGATGACGGCGAGGAGGCATTCCAACATGAAAGACTTGGAGTTCAACACTAAAGGTAAATCATCAAAATACCAAAGGAAACATGCTAAAAGCAACCGTTTAATTCGCTCTCAGACCAACCAATATTTTTCCACTGATTATTGAGAAGAAGAATTTTTGACATGCCATTTTTTAATTAAAATGTAAATTCATGTCTCATTTTCTTTCAAGACCCAGAATCTTTTTAAAATTAATATAATTCTAAATGTAAGATTTAATTTGGGCTTAATTATAGGCAACAAAGAAAAACATTGTTTGCTAGAATTTCATCATTTTTTTTCTTCTGGAAATGCTGTAACAAAACTATTGGCAAGTTATTTTATTTCAATTTTAAAATGTGTAGCATGTTTAGTAAATGTTGTGTTTGCTCTGTTAAAAGCAGGATAAATGGAGGAAAAAATAAATTATTAGATAAACAAACCTACGTATCAAAAGCAAATGAACAAGATCTGAAAGTCATAACTTCAGAAAACAAAAATATATATTTTTTTATTTGCTGCATAGCAGGTTTGAAACCAACAACTTATTAGGAGTCATCTCTTTTGTGCAAAAATGCTATTTTATGGGGGGTATAATGGAAATTTTATCATTTAGATATATAAGTGAATTTTCCACAAATATGTTGGAATTAACTAACAGAAAAATCTGTAAATTGGTAAATATGTGAATAATGTATTTTGAACATTCAGGAATATAATACATGCAAGTACCATGTGGAAACTTACTTTTTAAAAAGCATCACTGGTCAATATCTTTGTTTACTCAAGCAAAAATCTGAAAATTTTGCTCACTGTGTGCTTACCTTACATTTATTTACACATACACAAGCTGTAGGAGGATGCAGTGAGAGATGCTTAAAACAGAAGACACAATACAACCAACGTACCTTTCCACAACATCTTCACCACTCCAGCATGTGTGCTGCTCAACCTCCATTTCACTTTCACAAAGCATTTCTGGCAGCTCAGACAAAAACCACTGGTACCGCTGGATGGAAATCTCAAATTCCCTAAAAATAAATTACAGATATTGGTACAAAGCTGCGCGACTGAAATGCAGACAATGATGATAAGTTTGACAAATCTAATCCAGTTTATGTAACAGACTTGATCCATGTGAAAATATTTAACCAAAAAAAGAACTGAATTATTCAATTAAAAACAAAAACAGCTAAAATAGCTTAAAAATCCTTTTAAAAAGTTACAAATCTGAACACTTATCTAAATATAAACGCTTTACCTTGATAGTTTTTTCAGGCTTCGACTTTTGTCTCCTTTAGCTCCTTTAAGGGGGAATGACCTGCAATGAAGACAGGTACCATTCAGAACAAAATATTTCATACCTTTCCTCTTACCAAGCCAAAATTCTGTCACTTTAACCAGAAATAAAGTATTGTATCAAATTTTCAGGGCATTTAAGGAGTATTAATTTCCCTCAAACATTTTCCCAAGTTACTCCCCTGAAATTCATTGTGTTTTGTTGGAATTTTATGCTAAATAATCTATCACAAAAAAATCTAATTATGCTGGCCAGAAAATGCAACACAGAGATGATGGTTTTCTTACTTTTTTAGAAATAAAAATCTGGAAAGTATGGCTTACATTTGTACTCTGCCCTGTTTTATTTTTATTCTCTTACATAAACTATATAGTATAACCAATATTCTTTAAGAGTCATCGCCTGTGACCAACTTAATTTTGGCATAATTAGGAATTATCTATGGAGGTATCAGAGATTTATTAGATAACACAAGTAAACAAACAGTATCATAAATACCAAGGAATGCACCAGACAGCAATATGCAAGCGTACACTACACTTTAAAGATTTCTCTTAGTAGAATTATCACATATTATTACATAAAATCTCAAGACACTTAGTTAAGATTTGTGGAAGTAGTCTAAATAAGTTTAAAGTGTATTCAATATTTTTGAGAGGTCCTGGATGTAACTTACTTCTGGGGATGTGACTGGCGATGAGGTGAAGCAGGCAGAGTTACCGCTGACCTCTTCGAGGTGAGTAGCGTTGCCCGGGTTACAGGGTGTATTTGGGATGTCTTCGTACCCATAAGCATGAAACCAGGTTCCTGGGGCCCACAAACTTTCTCTACCTGCAGAGGAGTAGAGAGTTTGCATGGGGAGAGCTCATCTATTTTCAAGAAGAAAAAAACAAGACCATTTTTAAAAATCTTTTCAAGTTAAAAAAAAATATGAACAAATAAGAAGCAACATGTACCAACTTGTCGCTGCTTTTTCAGGTTGTAATTTTTGTCTATTAAATTTTAAACAGTTTGGCTTGAATATTTCTTCTTTTAATCTTTGCCTGCTTTTCACATGCAGTTTTATAAAACTTATCACAAATTTTATTTTAAGATATATACTATAAGCAGAAACTATAACTGTAAAACCCAAGGCTTGTCTATGCAAGTCTCGAAGTTAATGCTTAGTATAAGCAGACACCCAAAGCAACCAAAATTTGCTTCATAAAATAGTGGAAATGTTAGAGAAATGAATTGCCAAAGTTACTACTAATCTGAAAGAAAATCATCTAGTCTTCTGTAGAGAATTAATAATCTAATTGGTTTGGTTTAATTAAAAACCTTGTCTTCTTTTCAAAAACACTTAATGTATACATTTTTACATTAAACAAAAAAAAAATCCTCTTTTATATATTTATTTTTTGAACGTCTTTATTTAATCCAAAGCCGAATCGAAGTCATATTCCTTATTATTGTGCAAAACCTAGCGAACAAAGCTGTTGCTGATATTATCAAGTCAATTTCTAGCATTATGTTAGCATCAGTCATAAAAGTGTGCACACTTACGGGTATTAGCTATTTCAGCTATCCACAGGGAAAAAATGTAAACCCCAAAAAGAAAGACCTCTGGCTGAGATCTGAACCCACAATCTTCGTGCAGCAAGGCAACAGTGGCTGCGTTTCCATTACAAATGTGCGCAAAACTTCACCTTTACTCCGCTAATGTCGAAAAAAATACAGCTTCAGAGCATGAACGTTTTTAAATTGAATGTTACGGTGGCTCTATTTAGCAATTAAAATCATACATTGATAAGTGTATTCAGCCGATAAATCATTACATAGCAAGCCGCGCCATGACATCCCAACTACTTCTTGTCATTTTCTTCTTCGTGGGTTACGCCAGTGGCTACATCCGGTTGTTGATCATGTGACTCGTGTGACGGTGAAAAGGTGTTTCCTATGCAGTATTGCGAAATAAACCAATTTCAAAACGGCCTAAAAATTTTCGTTTCGTTTATTTTTTTTTTCGTAATTGCTGTGTTTCAATAAAGCAAATTTATATTCGTTATGGAAACGCAGCTAGCGCCACCAGCTATTACACTAACTTTATAAGAGTTGTTTGATCGTCAGTTAAATTAGATCATTGTCGCATTAAAAGTGAAAAAGTTTCGAAATTATTTACCATGGTGTTGCTATTTTTGTCCCGAATATTAGCGGTGCAACAGGGCTGCATACTAGTAATGGGAATTTAGGCTCTTTTCAGAGATCCGGCTTTTGTGGCTCGGTTCCCAAATAAGAGCCGGCTCTTAATTTACTATCATCTGCAGCCCCATATCTTAGCATAACTTGGCAAGTGGGAATGTTTTGCATGATAAATCCTTTTACATTTAATGTTTCATATGTGAGAAACCCTGTGGTTAATTTAATTTGTTCTATTATGAAAGCACTCATTCTTACATTCTGTGTAATATTTTCATAAAAATGTTCATAAACAATAACAAATGAACAAAGCACTTCTACCATACACATTGTAATGCACAAAGCGCTGACAGCGGATATTCAATGAATATCGGCACAATTAGCCGTGTATTTATACTTGTGTATGTTTGTTTACCTCTCAGGAATCTACTCTACTGAGTCTTTCATAGTTGGATGGTGACTCTATCGTTTCCTCCAGGGGTGTGTGTGTGGGTGTGTGTGTGGTGTGTGTGTGTACTCTCCTGCCTCTGTTTGTGTGCCGTCTGTTTGTCCACAGATTAGCCACAGAAACTTTCTCATCACTCAGAACCAAGCAGCATTCTGGGTATCGGTTGTCCTGCCAACGACGGTCTTTGTCTCACACTAGATCTGTATTCACACTCACACGTTTCTGCGAACACACGCAGACTGAGGGGGACCCCAGAATCCCTGAAGAATGAGGCTGTTTTTAGCCCATTTAGGTACAAGCAGACCCAACTGCCAGGCTGAAAGAAACCCACGGTCTTTCTCAGTCTGTGTCCAACATTCAAATGACTCTATTATTAAGTGAATTTAAGCTGGAGTTACTTCAAATTTAAAATATAATATCTCTTAAATATTTACAGGAGAATGATGACATGTCCAAGTAATTTTCAGTGGAAAAAAAATCCCAACTTTGATTTGTTTTTTTCAACCTTTTATTGCAAAAAGAAACTCAAACCCAATTTTAATCTTACTGTAGCTGTTATTCGTGGACCGTGCAGCTGTGCGTGTAGTATTGCATCGTTCACATGGTTTCGAACTGCCAGCAGAGCTAGCTCCATGCTGTTCTGGTTGCTGCTGGTTGCTAAAGTAGCAGCTAACCTTTGGAGCAATACCACCAAGTGTCCCCAGGGGGCACCAAGCTCAGAAACACCCACCTGCATTTAGGAAAGCAAGAAGACAGACATGAAAAATAAAATAAACAAAATAACTGGGCAGTAAATCAAAATTATATATGTCGCAATAGATAAGTGATCAATCAATTAATCAATAAAATTTTATTTGTATAGCACCTTTCAGCAAAAAGGCATTTCAAAGTGCTTTACATCATAAAAACACAAAAACACAAAGTCATAGAACACACAGTCAACAACATTACATTTTGCACATAAGATTATTGATGTTTCATGATTAGGTTTCAAAAGCAACTGTTAAACAGCTGGGTTTTTAAATCCATTAGTTTTAGAGGAACTCCCTGTTTCAGCCGTTTTTCAGTTCCCTAGAAGTTTGTTCCAGATTTGTGGTGTTTAGAAGCTGAATGCTACTTCTGATCTATATCAATAGATCATATGTTTGATAGAATGTTCAATATTCAATATATAGAATATTCACAGAACTCAGAGCCAGAACCGCACGGCATTCTGGGGAATGTAGGCAGAATGGCTTTGTAATGGCTACCATTACAAAGCCAGTAATGTAGCTGTATACAGAGATCAAATTGTGTTTTCATAAAAAAAAAAAAAAAAAAAAGATTGTGCCCAGCTTTACAACCTCTTACGGCAGTTAAGAGGTAACTCTTTGGTTACCTAGCAACAACTTGTTGAGTAACTTGCGCAGCTGCAGTTTAAGATTTTGTTACTGTGCCTCGTACTAGCTTAAAATTTAAAAACAGAATGAAGTGAAAACTACAGACAAAAGAGGAGAGGTCACACTACCTCTCCTCTTTATTTCGGATATTTAAAGCAAGTACATATATACTTTTTGACTAATTTCAAGTGGAAGCATTTTCAGTACACATCAAATAAGAACTAACTTAAAAGTAATTTTTCAGCAAGATATAGGAACTTGTTTTAGGTCAATTATTTCTTGATAGTGACAAAAAAACTAGCTCTACTCACAGATTATTTCACTTATACCATGGAAAAAATGTCTTGCTATAAGTGAAATAATTTGCCAGTGACTCTAGTACTTTTAAATCAATATTTAGGAATTATTTACCATAACATCTGATTACTGAATCACATCAAGATCTTGTTATCAGTATTTGTCCCTTGTTTTGCTTTAAAATAACCAAATAACCATGTTGAGAGCTATCAGGCGTTGTTTTGTTTCCAAACAACTTTTGTTGCTTGGCGGTTGCTTGATGTCCAGCAGATTTTGAAGGAGATTTGTAATAGAGTTTTAATCTGTGTTTCTCCTAAAACTATGGAATAAATTGAAACATGGAAACCAACCTATGCACAGGTGATGTCAATCTAAAGAAACCTTTAGGAAAACCACAAGAAACTGAAAATGATTAAAAAAAATATGTATAATAATAATAATAATAATAAATAAATATTCCTGTGTTTCAAACTAAGAAGCATCCACCAAAGCATTCAGACACTTACCAGACATCCTTTCATGACATTGTGACACAGTCCAGTGCAGGGCCGTATCAGTGTTAGACCTCTGCAGTGCGAACAGTACTGCATCTTTACTAATCCCCGTCCACAATCCCTGGATAACGTCACCTTCTCTGTTGAATTCACAACTTCTCCTGCCAGCCTCAGCAGCCGGCTCAGTGCCCGACCAGGCCCGAGAGCGTGAGACAGGCTGCTGACGAGCAGCCGAGGATGAGGTCCGAACGGGCTTACATCCTGCTGTGTCATCCGCAGACAGTCATCGTGATTGGATAAGACGGATAAATGGGATACTGCTGATGGACGGCCAATCCCCGGGTTGAGCAGGCGGCGGTACACCAGCGGGAAGAGATCGTTGTAAAATCGGCGCACTGCGTTGTTCAAGGAGGAGTTAGCGTCTCCTGAAAGGTGGCGCCTGATGTCGGAAAACAGCTGGAACACAGGAAGCCGGCAGTCTGATGCGAGAGCGGAGTAGGCGCTGTCAAACAGACTGCATGTCAGGTTCGACGTGAAAGACACGAGCGACTCAAAGGTTTCTGGAAGACAGAAAAAAAAGATCAGGTACAATCAACCTTGCCTACTTCTAGCTACAACATTTCAGAAAGAATGTTACCATGGTAACAGACTTAAACCTTCTCACATCCCTTCAATTGAAATCTAACTGACACTGCAAAAATATAAAAGCTTACAAAGCATTTTGACTAGTTTCTAGTGCAAATATTTCAGTACATAAAACTAACTAAAAGTAATTTTTCAGCAAGATATAGGAGCTTGTTTTAGGTCAATAATTTCTTAATATTGATTTTAAAAAGTTCAAGCTCCACTGACAGATTATTTTATTTATAACATGGGAGAAATGTTTTACTAGTGAAATAATCTGTAAGTGAAACTAGCATTTTCAATATTAAGTCACTATTTACCTTTAAAAAAAAACAGCTCTTATACTTAGCTGAAAAGTTACTTGTAAGTTAGGTTTTTGTCTTATTTCAAGGGTAATACTATACTTGCACTAGAAACCAGACTAAAAATACTTGGTAAGATTTTCTGTTTCTACAGTGTACTTGCCAAAATATGATCTCTCAAATTTAGTAAGTATCTAAGCATAATTCAGATTAGTATCAAGCTGATCTGAATGAGTTCAGATTCATTCCAAATTCTTCAAGTTCAACCTGGGTTTTAAACATACATATTCAGAGTGAAAGGTATTTTGATGCAAGCTAATCTTATTTAGCTGAATGCTAATTTGGCATCATTCCAAATTAATCCAGCTAAGCTTTAAACCACTTATTGTGACAAGATTACATAATTGTATTGGTCATTGTCTCTGCTATTATTTGTTCCTTTTTACTATTTTACTTTTTTATAGTTTTACTAGTTTTCATTATTTTTTCATTTTTACTAAGTATATTATTGAGGTTACTAGCTTAGCAAGTTTGTTAAAGTATTTTAACTGGAAGACTGGATGTATTTTTGTTGATAAATTCTTATATTCTGGACAGACGTTGTCTATGTTTACTCTATATTTGTGACCAGAGCCTTGCTGTTTGAGAAAGTCACTGCTAAACTTAATCCTGCATCTACTGTTATTTAATACCAAACCTAATGAGACTGAAATCTATTTTTGCCATAATTTCCTGGTACATAATCAGGTGGTAATTTTGATCTACCAAGTTGGTAATTGCTTTTAGCATTAATTACTTCATAGCCAAACAAACTCTATTGTTGCACAACATCCTTAATTTCACTTTTCATAAGAAATTAGAAATATGCAAATCCTGTCGGTAACACATTGTTCTGTATTGAAATTACACAGTTCCTAACAAATATAAATACAGGAAAAATACAAAGATGAAAAATTGCTTGTCGTCATGGACACATACCCTTTGGAAAACGGACTCTTTGAGTCATACCCTCATTTAATTATGTAATGATCTAAGCTTAAAAACTGAAAGAGAAGTTGTGCAGAGATGTAAAACTACCATTCGCAGTCACTCTGAACAGCAGCTGGATAAGAAAAAAGAACATTCATTTTTTAACAGCAATTTTTCAAAAACACAATCCTGTCCTAACCGACCTTGAACTCACTTCATTCTCTTGCATGTGTGCAAAAATAGCCCAAACTTAATTCATCCCTGAGCTCGTTTTCACTACCCTGTTATCTTTAGTCAGGTGATAATGAGAGGCCCCTTCTCGTGATTCACCATGTTTCCTATGTCAATAAAAAGAGCAACCGCCACTTTCCAAAGGCTGTATGTCCCTGATGACAGACAGTGTGTGTATTTGAAAGATGATTTCAGTCTGAAGACATCCTAACACACAAAGACTAAAAGAGACGCTTACTTAACTCTGACTTTCACCAAGTTAGCCTCTGCGTTTATGACTGCGTTTCTGAATCACAGCTGGCATTGCATGAATGACTCGTTAGGAAATTCACTGAATAAGTACAAACTTAGTGAATAATTACTGAATGCAGTAGCAATGCTTCTTCAGATGGCTGGTTGTTGAAGAGCATGTTTAGGCCAGCAGTGGCGGTGCTCTTTAAAGGAAAACAGACTAAGCGACAGCGACCAGCTTTTATGTTTTCGCATACCCACGCCCGGGTGATGGCAGTCCAAATACATACGGCATCAAATTACATTGCACAGGCTTCCCCATGGGGACATGTGATTAGCTTTTTACCCTCTCTGATTGGACGACAGCTGGGCACAAGGGTCTTGGAGTGCCAGGAGAAACACACGCAAGCATGCAGGCATATTTGCACACACACGCACACCAAAGAGACCCACAAGAAATAAAGAAAGCCTCACTACAAGTGGAGCATGTCTCAGTTTCTCCAGTGGGCTATAATCACTTCTCTCAAGAGAGGAGATCGACTAAGACTCAACTCAGCTGTTGAGGAACGTTGCAGTGCTGCTTATTTAGTTTATTTCATCAAAATAGATGCAAATGTAAGGCAAATTATATGAATGTTTAGATTTAATTGATTTCTATGCTGTAAAAATATGAATGACTAGCTAAACTAATCACACTCAATGAACGTTTTCACATATTCCTCATGCCTACAACTTTTAAAATGTTTTATTTTGTTTTTATGTCATTTCCACAAGTGGAACAAAATAGATAAATTGTGTTTAAGTTGTGGTGAAAAGAAAAGTCTGTAATACCATAAATAAAATCCGAACTACCAACATAAGTATTTTGAGATAAGCCTCTTAAATAGGCGTAATAATTTCCTAACTACATATTCTTTTTATAATTTTTTTTTTACTGTATTTTTAAATTTTATGTACGAAAGTTTATATTTTGCTTTTTGTTTTGTGGGACTATGGATGGAAATTAGCATTTTGCTAAATCTGGTATCTCGACTGTGAAACAAAAATAAACTTGGACTTTATTTTTGTGCATCACATGAACAGGCGACTCAAATGTGAAACCCATTTATGGCATAAAATCTGAACTCTTTAGTACAGTCCAAACTCCAAGTCTTTGTCAAATTTTATTACAAGCTGTGTAAGGAAAATAGCAAGACGGAGTGGAAATTGCTCAGACAATACCAGAACTAAACTTTTTTGCTGATATGTGTAACAAGGTTTTATTTTAACAATATTACAGATATGACATTTGTCAAAAATTGTTTATTTATTCTTTTAATTTATTTTATTATAGTCCATAAGTTGTTTCTCCAGACTTTTGTTAACTATTGAAGTTCTGTTCTGCTGCTCTTGGCAGTTGGTGGTTGCCATAGCAATCAGTAACTGGCAGCTCCTCCCCCTTTTTTACTGTTGCCATTGGTAACTGTGGTGCCTATCAGGAACAGCTCTGTGTTTTCTTTACAAGTATTATATTTTAACATATATTTTAGACAAATGAAATCATATACAGTAATTTTGCAATGCTTTGCATATGTTTCTAACTGCTGTCATTATCAGTGTTGTCCCTTTTAGCTATGTTTAACTTCATAACTGCTAACTTATGATAACTGCTGCTAATTGCTGCTAACTGCTCATTGGGAGCTATTGATTTGTAGTTTGTTTAGATTATTTATTACATTATAGCGGCAGAAGCTGCTGAATTGATTTTAGCCACCAACTTGATTTACTCTTTTGTTAGAATAAATACAATGAACCTGAATGTGTCTGTGTGTGAAATCAACCTACTGGATCTGAAACAAACATGGAAGTGTTACTTATGCATATGAACATAGCATCCCTATACTGTGAAACAAGGTGATGGCGGTAACATCATGCTGTGGGATGCTTATCTTCAGTAGAAACTCATTAAAGAAACAAAACTTTCAGATCTAAGCATATTTATGTGTAATAATAGCCTATTTGAAGTTTAAGCCCAATCAAGTCAAGAGTCTGTGGAAAAGCAATTCATCCAATCTGAGATGTTTCAGATTGGATGATAAAAGAGGATTTCTTCAAAATATTGACTACAAAGGGCTCAATATAAATGCATGCTACACTTCTCAGATTTTCATGTCAGATAATATAAAAAAAATAAATAAATAATGCACTAAATGTTCAGCAGCTTCTACAGTCCACTGTTTCTCAAATTTACAGGAATTATACTTTTTATTCTAACAAACCTTCTGTAGCATCAAAAAAAATAAATAAATGAATTCCTGTTGTTACTAAAAGCTTCAAACATTTTCTCCAAATTCCAAACTTTCTGTCTTCAGCGCTGCCTCCTTTGGTTTTGTTTAGACCCTCTTTGTGTATTGGTGTTCACACTAATTATACCCATGGATGGTTAAGCCATCCTTTGGTCGTAAATAGCAGCTGGAACTGAGCCTGCGTGTATTCAGACGGAGCCTGGGAGGAGGTGGGATGTGCTGCAGGATGGCAAAAAACAAAACAAAACATGTTTGTCATGTATGCCATCAATAAACCCAATCTAACAATCTCCACACAGCTTGACACATCTCTGCACAAAATCACATCAAGTCTCACAAGCTCTTCTTTTTGCTTTTTCACACACATATGCTTGCTCACACACGGTGGTGAATGCTGTTGAGAGACAAGTGGACAAGTAGAGTATTCTTCCTCCTATTCAGAGCAGCCCGTTAGAGACCGGCTGTTGCCCACGGCAACAACACTTTGCTGCGGATACGTACTGAATGTAAACATTCTTCGTCCCTCGCTATCTTATTGGTCGAGAACAAAACCCGATTATCAAAGACTGACGGAGAAAGGGAGCCTGGTGCTGTAACAAAGTTTTCCGCTGCTCCCTCGGAGAGTTCGCTGCCTCAAAGACTCAATCGAACATCGGTTGTTTGTTTGGCTAGCCACTGAGGCGCCTCACTAGATAAACTGACACAAACTGGCTATTTCATGATGAGCACACAAAGTGAGAATGACAGGCGGGGACACGGGCTCTTGACAGAACCGGTCAGCTTTTCAAACTGTGACTGCTATTGTAACCACTTTGGTTGTAGGGTCATGAAGCAGAAATTAGATCAGTTTGATGAATGAATTGAATGAATGGATTTTTATTTTTCTCTCTTGTACCTTTTTTTAAAATGATTTCCAGAGAAGAAGAACAGCAATATACTGAGCGAGATGAGTGTCTCTTTAAGACTATCACTGCTAATTATTATTTATTGTTATATGTTTATTATCATTTTATTTATTTATTATTTACCTATTTTTCATTTTTGTTGTGTGTTACGCTGAGAGATAAAATATCTATCTATCTATCTATCTATCTATCTATCTATCTATCTATCTATCTATCTATCTATCTATCATCCATCCATCCATCCATCCATCCATCCATCCATCCATCCATCCATCCATCCATCCATCCATCCATCCATCTATCTATCTATCTATCTAGAGAAACGCCTGTAAACAATATTCAACCTGTTGGATGTTTCTATTTGCTCTTTTGTTGCTTTTTCCAGTCAAACGTGATCAAAATTTATTGTTTTTTTTGTTTTTTCTTTTAATTTACAAAAAAAAACCCTTTAATGTTAAACTGAAATCTGTTTTCTACAAAATAATGGTAAATACATTGTAAAAATACAAAATCTTATCAAATATTTTTGGTTTAGTTTCTAGTACAAATACATTAGTACACTTGAAATAACACAAAGTTAACTTGCAAGTCACTTTTCAGCTACATATCGGAGCTTGTAGCTTGTTTTAAGTCAATAATTTCTTAATATTGATTTTTTTAAAAAGTACAATCTGCCAGTGGAACGAGACATTTTTCCTTTGATTTCATCATCCACACCCCTTCCCTCCTCTTTCACCCTCCTACCTTGGAAGGCCTTTCCGTGTCCATCGATCAGGTATTTGAGTTCGAAGCTGTAGGATCGCATCTTGTGCTGCATCTCGCTACGAACAGCTGCCATGTAGCTGTCCTCCATCTTACTCGTACAGCAGCTGGGCCCAGCATGCACACACACTCTCAGCGGCTCCCCTAAAAGGATAAATAACAGCTAACAAAGGTACTGATCCAACTGGCATGAAGTCCTGGAATAAAATAGAGGAACACTGTTAGCACTTTGACCACCACATTAGTAATAAGGCTAATTCTTGTTGATTTGTCAGTCACTTCAGTGCTTCACCAAACTAATTGCATAGTGATGCCTTTGGGAGCCAACAGGATGACAAGAGTAGTGGTAAACGTTTCACACTCATGCCAATCCCTGCGGTGTGCATGGACTGTTGCGTCTTTGTGCATGTGTCCCCATTGAGCAGCCTGACATTTATATATGGCTGCAAACCAAGATGTCAGGCAGCTGACTGAGATCGCGGGGAAAAGAGACATCAGAGGAGCAGACGGCTGCACTGTAAAACATTCCAGCCGCTTTAAGCTGCATCTTCTAGTTTCTACTCTTTACGTCAACTTGGATTCTGAACCTTACTGTGTGAGTTAGTGAAAGATAGACTTACAGTAGAAAGTTGTGTTAGATTTGTCAAACCTCCAATTGAGTTTGAAAAAGACAGGAGTGGGAACTATTTCCCAGGATGCTTAGCAACATGTCTTTGTATCCAGAGACGGAAGTGCATTACATTGATCTGACTCTTGGGTTTTATTAAGGCAAAATTTCATTTTAATGCAATTCTCAATTTGTAAAGCTTGAGGACAATGTCCTGTTCACAGTAAATGTGTTTGAGCAGAATTTGTTGTGATTAATAAAATTCATTATCAGATCAGAAATCAAGCTCATGTACTTTGAAACAAGAAATTAAATTATTCTACAGTAAAAATACATAGTTATCTTAAGTTGATAATGTGAGTGAAAATAATTATTTGGTTTAAATTTCAGCCTTAAGTTAAAACTCACAATTCAAGATTAATGAACTTAAGAAACATTGTTTGAACAACTTGTCTCTTGTTGTTAAATCAACTTTATGAACTTTAATTTCTGAGTTAAAACCAAAAACAGTTTTCTGTTGACTCTAATTGCATTTTCAAGGCAGCAGGTGGACTTTCATTTTCAAGCTAAACCACCTTCAGATGTTTTACAGTGTATGTAGCTTGCACTGACACCAGACCTGTCAAACCATAAGCTATTCTTATTACTGCATGCTCACAATGGACTGAATTAGTGACGGGGTTGCTACTTAAGTTGCATTTCCAACTTGTAATTTGGAGAACGTGACATAACAGACGTCCTGACGCACACTTATGCTTAGCATCAACATTTTTAAAACCTACCAACACAACTTCCTTTAGTACCAATGACAAAGACTAATAAGAACACTTAAAGCTGCAGAACATGACTTTGATAGAAAGTATTTTTTTACACCTTTTTTAAAATTGGCACTTTGTACTGTGTAATATGAGACAGATAATCTGTGAAAATATTTATCCTTAACGCTTATTTCTTGGGGGAAAACAATCTGTACCACAGTTTAACCTGGCAGTATGCCTTTGAGACAATACACAGGGCAGGGCAAACCTGACCCACCTCTACCGGCAGCTCGCCTGTCAGACCCTCAAAAAGGCAAATTAACCCACGAGCGTCCACCGTGTGAAACAGATTCTTTTTAATGTAAAAAACTTGCAGGGGGGGAACCCCACGAGATGCCGCCCTGGGCGGTTGCCCATGTCGCCCATATCAGCCACTGATTAAATGAGTTACCTACAGGCTGCAGCTTTAATATGCAACCATTTCTGTTTAAAATGTATTTCTTACTGGTTTGTATCTCATGTAATCTTCCAAAAGGACTACTGACAAGTAAAATGCACTAAACTGGTGAAGATATATAATTTCAGCAAAGTGTTCTACGTAAAAAAAAAAGGTAAAAACTGGCTAAATAAGAAACCGAGCTGTTCGAAATGCACTTCTGAACCATTGAGCTGTCAGTTTCATCTGCTGTGTTAGGTCTAAATGATTCAAACTGTCACATAAGCACAATCGTTCTTCGAAAACGAGGAGGCTGCAAATGATCCACTTAAAGCTCTGTGCAGACCACGAAAAGACGGCTGACTTTTATGTCATAGTTTTACTTTATAGCAGAGTGAGTTTGAGTTATCCAGCAGCTCCAGGAACTCATTGGTGGCGCTTTTTAAACAGCACAAAAATATACCAATCTGGTCAAAACGCTTGTTCTTTCTGCTACGGACACATAAAATAAGGTTTCTTCTACTAAAAATGAAAACTTTTCCTCCCATTGATCACGTCTCAATGCATCTAAAAGAGTTTGTCTCAGAAAGAGACATTTATTTGCTCTTTCCTTGTTAAATGACAGTAGAATCCATCTACTAAGTTCAGATTAATAAGAAAAAATATGTTTCAGATAATAACAGCAGACTGTTAAGCGGTGTTAGCATACATTTAGCAAAGGTTAGTGCTGTGTTTTCACTGAACGCTTTGGAATGATAGAAGTAATATCCATATGAAACATGAGATTTATAATATGTAATATTTGTTATCTTGTAATTTGGACTACAAAAAGTATGCTAGAAGTAATGTGATAGAGTTTCTGTTTTTATATAGCCAGGATTCTCCTGTGGTTTCTGGTAATAGATGGCAAATCCCAAAACGAATCCTGTGAACCTTTTGAGGATAAAAATAAACACGAAGAGGATTTTCGAGTTAAGTCACTGCTGAATGCAATGGCAAGATCTGTGTCATTCACTCTAAGAACCAAACGGATCACATTTCCCAATGCAAAAATATAGAGGTCCGTTTAACACTCAATATAGTTTGTGGAGTCTAAAAAAAAGCTCCAGCCATCATTTACATTTAAATCTGAATATTGATGCTGCCGAGTTATTCCAGAAACATTTTAATAGTTCTTTCCATCAGGAATTTGCCTATTGTTTAAATTTAAAATAGTTTTGAGGAAATATTGGTGATATGTTTAAATTAGGTAAGAGATAATGTAAAAAATGGAAGTAAATTGTTTTCTATCACATAATATTTCTGTGAAACATGAAAAAGTTTTAGATAAAAGAAACAAAAAGGAACACATAAAGATTTTATGCAACCACTATGTTTTTCTTTGGTGTGTAATTTGTGTGCAAATGTAAATATTGCTATTTTCATGCATTATCTTATAATTACTCCTTTTTCCTTTATTTTCCATCATTGCAGTGTCAGAAGTCATAGTGAATTCTCCTATTAAAATAAAACATTTAATGCATAATGATCTATATTTAATATGCATGTTGTTTATTTTTTAAAACATCATGCGTTAAAAATAATAAATTACTTGAATAATACTTAGTGACTTACCTGTACCGGGTCTTTCTGGCACCAGCTCCACGGGGCCTATCTGGCGCATCATGTAGGCTATCTTCACCTCATGACAGCTGCCTGCATCGGCTGACGTGCAGCCAGCCTCCGGAAAATGTGCAAAACATAACAAAATGACCCGAAAGAAGAGCGCGTTTTGTATGTCTGCGCGAAACATCGCAACATGTCAGTCGCACGGTGAAGTCTGGTCGGTTAATTTGAATTTCTGAGAGTCCCACCGGGTGAGTGTGAGTGAAAACTTCATCTGCAGTCGGTGTGCCCGGAGCCCACTGTCGGACTCCAGTGCCCTCCTCTTCCATTTGCACCCTCCCCCGCTTCTAATTCAATCACTACGCCTTTATGTGCAATAAAAATCTGTATCATCTTCTCGACTGTACTTGTAAACTCTCTCCCTCTGTATATATTCAAAATAAAACTTTATGTCAAAGCAATGAACGAATTGCTTAGACATATGAAGTAGAAAAATGCAGTCAGACCACAGAGTGACCATTCGGTTTTTCAGACACTACGCAGACTTTTAAACAAACTTACCTCATATAATGCTTCATTATTAACATTCATTTGCAAACTATAACTACGCTCAATTCTGCAACTGTAATGCAGAATTTCAGGAAAGTTTTCCTGTGGAGCAATGGCGCCACCTCCTGGGCAAGTGATGTCTAACGTGTTTACGTCATTACCAAACTCAAAATTTGTTAAACTTTCAGTCGCCTAATGGCTCTTTCAACAGTTTCTTTGACTGAAGAGGCGTTTTATGAGGTCATAATTTCTAAATGTCATCACTTTATCTATTTTTAAGTAGATAAAATGACGAAGTTGTGTATTTCGAAGGTAATGCAGGTGTTATAGCTGAAAAAGCGGTTCATGCTAGCACCGATAATCATTAAGGAAGAAGATCACGCTTTACAGTCCTGATGGGGTTTTTTTTTGTTGTTGTTGTTTTTTTTAATAAACCGCTGAAATAAACCGCTTATTTTTCGCTGTCGCCGTGTACATTTTGTCGTCCCGGACATTTTTTTAAACCCAAAAGGGTTTGTTTACAGATACAAAGTGGAAGAAGGAACTGTAAAAATGGGAAATAAATAGAAAAAGCACACAGCTCTTTTTCTACTGACTTTCTGCTTCTGCATGGAGCAAAGCGGACCCGTTTCCAGCTCCGGTCCCGTTTCCAGGTCCGGCCATCATCTATTCTGGTTGTTGCAACCTGGAAACAAGTCTAAATTTTAAGTTTCAACAGATTTGAATGTGAGGATCCAAAAACGCTTTTTCTCGGAGAGACAAAGCTTTTTTGAAAGCTTTTCTCTTGTCAAAATGTTAATTTGTAGCTCTACATTCAGTTTTCATCCTTATTAGCTGTGGGACGCGACCTCAAATGTCCCGGGCCGAAAGTTTCGCTGCCGAGACATCAGATGTCCGGGCCGAAAGTTGCAGGGACAAATTAAATGTTTTTCAGCATCACAGTTTTGAAGTGAGTATTTACAGTAGGTTATGCAATTAATGTGCATTTGAATAGGAACAAATAGGCTACTTAACAATATACTGTTTCCATCGGAACAACAACAGCAAATATGAAAAGCAAAGCACGCTGAAGACTGTTTACAAAAAACTGAAAAACGAAAACATTCTAAATATACAAATGACATATTTTTAATAAACGACCAATAAAAAATAACACAAAACTTACTCTGGTCGTTAAATAGTTAAAAAACCTTAGAGACTGATCACCTTTTCGATAATGCCCGTTGAGTAACCAATCAAAGGAAACTATCAAGCTGAAGAGCCAATCAAAATGAAGAGAGGGCGGGCTCTAAGTTGTTATGGACAGTTCTCTTCCGGTCTAGCATGAAATCAATAAAACTGCTGCAATCGCTCAATGAGGAAGAGAGAAAAAGCGTAGGTCGTAACAATAATCTAAATACTTTATTGTGCTAATGTGACTTTTATCGTATGCAGAAGACGATTTTAAACCGGAATGGGACTAAAGTGGTGAAGTAACTAAGTGTTTGGATTTATTTTAAAGAACCAGAGCTGCTGCTGCTGCTCACAAGACCTCAGCATGTGATATCGATTAGTAAGGAAGGAGGACATCCTGCAGGACAACCGCTGCTTTGTTAAAACATTCAGCTTCTACAGCCCAGAAGGTTAAGTAGATTTTTGTTTTAACTCCGAGAAACTTCAGCTTTCTTTTAGTTTCGATATTGGCAGAGATTAAAAGTTTAGACTACATGTACTTCCTGTTATGACGTAAAATGATATTGATATTGAGAATTATTTTTTTATAGTAACATAAGCTGGTATTAGCTCAGATTACAGGTTATGTTTGCATAACTTGGGAAAGTAGAGTTTTCTTCCCTTTTTTGCATTGCATTTTCGGAGTTCGAAATATACAGAATTTAGGAGTTGTACAGTTTTGTTCCATTTAGAAAACTCTACAGGATTGTTATTTAAGTCCTTTATTTGTTATTTTTACATCTAAATTAAGTTCAGTTCTTCTAAAACCTTAGACCAGGTGGATGTGTTAATAATGGTATAATTACAATGTATAATTGTACAAAGATATTTCTTTTTGTACAATTTCTATTTAGTGGAGCATTAATTTTGGTTTTTAGAAGCTTTGCCATATTATGTAAATTATAATTAATTTTTTTCTGATTTTAATCTTTATTTATAGCCAAAAGAAAGATGAAACATGCTGCATTGAGGTACTAGTTTTACCTCCAACAGAAAATGATTCATGCAGCAAAACAACCCAACCTGTGTCTGATTTTCTTTTGTTGAGCTCAAAACAATGTATCATAGTGCTGATGTGTTTAACATCTGCAAGTATTTCAGTTCTTTGTTTTGATACGTTGAATGTTTAGAAAATGTCAGATTTGCAACCTAAAAAAGCATTTTTGCTGTCTAGTTTCTTCAATATGTCTGTGGCAGTTCTGAATCTGATCAGACAGTTTTAGCTCCATAGTCATCCGCTTGCAGAACTTTTCAATTCTGACTAAAAAATCCTATTGATTGTTATTTTCCAGCGGTATTCCAATGGATGAAGTGTGCAGAAGAATTTAACCAAACAGAGTGGAAAGAACAGGAGTTTGTATTTAAATTTACATCCTAGAACGAGGAGCAAACATGGTGCATGTCTACAACTGCCATCCTTTCACTTCACAGCAGATTGTGCAGGTAAATGGACTGATGCTGAGCCAGATTAAATTACAAAAACAAACAAAGAAACAGTTCTTCAATATGTTTTGCTCAGGTGGAACAGGAACCTGGACTCGTGTGCTGTGGAGGCGGAGCGCTGTTTGTTGTGACAACAGGAGGATGCAAGGTCGGCTTAAAGTATTCCTCATTTGCATCCCTTTTTATTTGTGACAATGTGTTGGGGGGGGAAAAAAAGACAAAACATTCTGTTCATTGTAGATATACTCATTCAAACACAGTTATTTCTTATGCATTATTTTACGATATCACAGCTTCTTTTAAATATTTTTTTTATACATGGTGTATAAGTTTTAGTTATTTTTGTTTTTTTGTGAGTTATTTATTGTAATTTAAAATTTTGTTCTTTGCTGTTGCGTATGACAGCGTATTTGGTCCAGAAAAAAATGGAGGAGTATATTTCCACCAAAAAAACTCTGCAATTTTTAGATTAATCTTAGAAAATCTTCTACAAAAAAACTTTATAATTTCAGTTTGAGAAGTCAAAATTTAATAGTTTTTCCTGCCAATCTTTTTTACTTTTGGAGCTCAGAAATGTTCTTGTTTTTCTAAAATATTTTTGAGATTATTCTGAAAATGTGAACTTTACTCCACCCTGGTCACAGTCGTAGTTCTGATGCATACATTTCCCAGAAGGCCTTTTTTTTCTCAGAATTGTGACTTTAATCTCTGAATTTTAACATTTCTCTAAATTAGATTTTAAAATCAGAACTCTTTTTTTTCCCAGTGGCCCTGATTGTTTTCCGCAGCTCAACAAAACATTAAACATGCAACATTTTAATGAAACAAAGTGGCAATTTTTTTCTCTTAATAAAAGGCGGACAGTTTTTTATATCGATTAATAAAGTTTACTTGGCTAGTGCTAGCTAAATAACTAGCTAGCGCGACCATAGAGGAAAAGCTACCTAGCTACTCTTGAGCGTGATGCTTTATTGGACTGTAAGTATTTGTAAAAGATGTTAATTTCTGTGTTTTAACTGGATCAAGGTGGAGGTGTACAGTTTGGAAACGGAGGGCTGCCCTCTGATATGCCGCTTTGCTAGCATGGGCACAGTGAGGCGGATCCAGCACAGCTCCATCGGTACAGACTCTTCCTCTTCTCCTCTTTTGTTCCCCAGAAAATTATGCGCACCCTTTAGAGAACAGCAAGATTAGAGAACAGTCGGTTTTCTCATCTTGCTGCCTTTTATTTGTGCTTAATGTATTTAATTTTGAGGGGTTAAAGTGAGAATACATGGAGATGATGAAGGTGTATAAATAGTTTTTGATGGTTGACCCTCTCCACTCCTTCAGACATCTTTATTTTTTATCCCCCAGTGTTTTTGCAGAGCAGTTGGTTGGAAAATGCCAAATGACAGAGTTATTAATCAAAAAGCCTCTGATTGCCTCTTTTAGGAGACTACTTGGTAACCATAGAGGAAAAAAACAGCGCCACCTATCTGAGAGTTTACACAAATTGGCGGCACCAGGTAACGCTGCTTATTTTTCCCTTAAATATTTGAACATCATTTTCGTCAATATTACCTTTTTGGTATAAGCTGGACTGAGCAATGACCAATTATTAAAAAATACACCTTATTGTTTACCATTTTAAAACTTCATTATACATTCAGAACTTATTTTTTGAGTGGTAAATTAAATGTAACAATTCTGTATTCTATAATATTAAAATCTTATGTACTTAAAAGCATTGCATCTTTTTAAATAAGTAGATACTTATGTTATTTGTTGCCATGTGGTGCATTCAGGTGCTTGTTGTTAATGCCATGTGGCGCATTCAGGTGCTTCTGTTTTGGCTCCTGTACGATGCTCTGCCTGTTTTGGTCAGACGGTTCTTGCTTTCTGTCCAGGCGGAGGAGAAGTCCCGTGTTGGGGTGCGTTTACTGGGCCACTTGCTTCGCGGTGCGTCTATCTGGGGCGGAGTTCAGATGGAGATCATTGAGATCCCGCTGTCGGAGCCTCCCGTCTCACTGGCATGCTGCGCGCTGACTGGAGACCTCCTGGTGGGCTGCGAGAACACCCTGGTTCTGTTCGCTTTGAGGAGACACACCCAGCAGAACCTGGTAACAATCCTGACCTCGGTTGGAGGGTGCAGCTCGGTCAGCGGTGTCCAAACGTTTTGCAACATGAGACAAAATCCCAAAGTGGAAAATGCTCCATTCTGTTTTTACAACTTCATCCATCCATCGATCTTCTAACACCGTCGTCCCTGTGGGGTCGGGAGGTGCTGGTATCTCCAGCGAGTGTTTCGATGAGAGGCGAGGTCACCTGGACCAGTTTGTCGCAGTGTTTTTATAACTTACAGCATTTTAAAAAATTTTTATTTAATTTCAGCACCGAAAAGGATTAGAGCCAATGAAGAAAATGTTAGAAAAATTATACTTTTTTTTTCAGAATTCTGAATTTAATCTCAGAATTTTTTCCTTCTTGCAATTTTTTTTCCCAGAATGCCTTTCTTTTCTCAGAATTGTGACTTTAATCTCTGAATTTTAACTTTTCTCTAAATTTTGACTTTGAGATCAGAACTCTTTTTTTTTCCCAGTGGCTCTGATTGTTTTCCGCAGCTCCGCAAAACATTAAACATGCAACATTTTAATGAGACATAGTGGCATTTTTTTCTCTTAATAAAAGGCGGACTAACTTTTTTTTTCACTTTTTAAGTAATTTTTTTTTTCAATTTATTTGGTGTAGAAAATCTTTTAATCTATTTCCAGCTAAATCAGTTGCCCTATTAACCAAGTTTAATAGAAGAATTGATGAGCTCTGGTCTCTGTGTAAAAATTCACTGGATGTTTTTAGGGCCTCTTACCAAGGACTTAAAATCCAAAGAAAACACGACTATCAAAGTAAAATAGTTTATGCCTCACACTTTCCATTAACGAAAAGTTAGAATTAAATTTGTAATTTAAATTCTCGTGCTAGAAAATTACAAAGTGCACAATGGAGGGTCAAATTTGTACCATAAAATTGCTCTAAGGGCCACAAATGGCCCCTGACCCCCATTTTGGACACCCATGTTTTACGTCTCCATTGTTGCATTGGTTCATTTGAGTCAAATGTTTTCTGTCTTTCAGGATTCCTGTTTAACTCCAACAGATTTATTGAGTAACTTTATTTTGTAGTAATTTGAGTTTGTTGAACCAGCAGAACCTCCAGAGCTCTTGGTCCAACTCAGAGCAGAGCTGCAGCCAGAGTCCAGGTAATTTAACGTTTTATTTTATGGACTCACTAAAGAGCATGTCTGACTTCATAAGAGTCGCTGTAGCTTTAAACGATTGACAACATAAAGCTTTAAGACATTGTGAAGGAAGGAATAAAAATGATTTTAAACAGATAAAATATCAACTTTTCCATTTTGTCTGTTTGCTGCTGTGGCTCAGCTGATTTTTTTATTTTTATTTATTAATTTCTGTATTTTGTCTTTCAGGTCGAACTTCTAGTGAAAATCAGGAAGTTTCTGTGTTGGACTTTGAACGATCGGTCATCCTGCATCTCTCCAAGATGAGTCCTAAGCAGGTACTGTTACTCCTGTTTATGGTTTCTATTTTCTAACATAAATTTCATGTTCCAGTTTTGAGTTGTTGCTCAATTTTAGTCAGTTTTTAATATTTATTTTAATATATATTGTTATATATATCAGTAAATATATGTTTATATTATTTTTGTTTGGGTGCTACATTAAATATTTTCATATATTCTGCATAAAACCACATTTTTAAATCTGAGATTAAAACTGGTTGAATAAAAAGGATTTTTGGGAAAATGGAGGATTTATTTTATTTTTATTTTTATTTATTGATTAGCATTTGGGAACTTTAAGGTCCCCAAATGTTTATTTGAACCCAAAAAGCTTTAAAAAATCTACTTTATTAAATCATTATCATGGTTTAATAAACATGAAAAAATGTCTTATAATAAAAGTAAAATTAAGTGTGTTTTACCAATGATTTTATTTATAAAAATAAATGCTTTAATATAAAACCTTCACAGATTAGTGAGCCATTTTTAAATAAACCCTTTAATTTACAATGAGCCCATATATATTGATGTTACCTGCTAAATATTTAAAGTTTTTTATTACAATTAAAATGGTCTAATTTATTTTAAGATGTACAAAATTAGCATCTAAATACTGTCTGTCTATTTATTGAAAACAAAACTCTCGTGACTCAGTTTGTTTTGCTTTATTGTTGCAAACATTGACGATATCAAAACCTTGTTTTTGTTCTCCTCTAGGTGGCGCTGTGTGGCGGTTATGTGGCGGTCCAGGCCGAGCTGGAGGTTCTGGTTCTGAAGCTGGAGGCGACGTCTGAGCCCACCGGCGCAGAAGAGCCATCAGATTCCTTTAAAAGTGGTAAAAACTCGTCTGACATCAGCAGCGTTACGTTTCTAGAGCTCTGCTGGAGCCTAAATGTAGAATCAGAAAGCTGAGGGTAAACAGCTCATGTCGCCAGTTCGGCAGTATTTCAGATATTTCAGACAAACTAATCGATAATTATCGATATGAAATGCGATACGTTTTCCAGCTGTCTGGTCCAGCCCTGATGGATCCTGTGTTTGTGTGTTTAGGAGATTTTCCAGAGGAGCAGAGTGACTTCCTGCTGGTTCCGAAGCACCAGGAGCTGCTGGGCGACCGAGCCGCAGCCTGCGACGTCCCGGTCAGCGTGGAGCAGACCGGGCTGCAGGACCGCCGCTGCTACACGCTGACCTACCTTCTTTTCAGGTGCGTTGGTGTCGTTTGAGCAACACAGCACTGTGATGATGTTTCAGTGACCTGGACGTTTTTCTTCTGCAGGCGTTTTAGTCCAGAGTTCTTTCAAGGCTGCAGTGTGGAGGAGACGCAGCTCCACTCGCTGCAGCTCCACCCCATGTTCACCAGTAAGGACCAGCACACGACAACCCAGTTCAGCTCAAGCAGGCATTTAATATAAGCGTTCAAACTCGGGGCGCGCTGGTTTTATCCAGTGAACTTACCTCAGCTAAGGTCAAAAGATCAACCTCTGCTGCTCTCCTACGGAACAGGTTTGACTGGTTGACCCCTAACCCTAACCCACCAGGTCGTGTCTGCATGTTTGCAGTTAATAGTAACCACACTTTTCAAATCAAATGAAATTTTATTTGTACGGCACATTTCAGCAGTTTTAGTTTTTAGTCTAGATTTAAAGGAACTCAGGGTTTCGACTGTTTTACAATTTTCCGGAAGTTTGTTCCAGATTTGTTGCCAACTCAGCGTCTTTCCTGCTATTTTTGCCAACATTTCAAACAAAAAGAATCTGAATCAGCAGGTCAGACTTTTTAAAGATTGGTAATCTGCGATCAGCCAGAAAACTTCAATCTTTGCATATCTAATTAATATTCAAGCATTAATATCTTTAAATATTTTGAATATGAGTCACTTAATGAAAACTCACTCAAAGGCTAACCCCTTAATCTGCAGCAGAAAGCCTGCATGCCGGTTTTCCTTTGTATTTTCTGCAGGTGAAGGTTTTGATTTCTTTTTTTTCCTGCTGGTTGGAAAATGTCTCCACACCCAAACTCAATGAACCCGATCAGACCAGGATTTGTCACAAAGCTTGTTGAAAACGGATTAATTTAAAATATTTTCTCCGTCTCCAGGTAAGCAGTCGGTGTCTGCGGACAAACCGGCCTGCATGTTCTGCTTCTTCTCTCTTCCCACGGCGGGATACCTCTACAGCCTGAGGGGCGGAGTTGAGCTCCTCTCCGCCTATCAGTACCCAGAGAAGGTGCTGCAGGCGGGGCTCACAGATCACCTGCTGCACGTCATAACCAGGTGCGTTTCAAGCCCTGAATTTGCAGCATGAAATATGAGCATTTAAGTGATTTAACCATTACTTTATGGTTGTGTTGATTTGCAGGAATGCGCTGCAGTCGTTTACGGTGCGTTGTGCCGCAGTAGCAGCCAGGGTTGAAGACCCCTACATTGACACCACCATGAAGGTTTGATTCCACTTATTTAATTTATTTAGGACAGTAAAGGATGATGATACAATTCTGGTTGTTTTGGTCTCTTACACCAAATGTTAAATCCTTTAATTTGTTATTTTAAAGACTTCCCTTTGCAAGTTATCAGCATGTTGGTGACATTTTCTGGTGATATTGTCACAGAACAATTTGTATCTATTTAACATCCTCTAGTTGTGCTTGCGACCTGTCTAGGTGACCCTGCCTCTCGCCCGAAACGATAGCTGGAGATAGGCACCAGCAACCCTCCCGACCCCAGTAAGGGACAAGGGTGCAGGAAAATGGATAGATGGATAGTTGTGCTTGTTGTTCAACTCATTTACGCAAATGCAGTAATAAGAACCATTAACTAAAAACTTAATTCTGCTAGCACTAAAGCAATTCACCAACATGGTATTTGGCAGAAGCTAATGCTAAAGCGCTAACTTCTGCTAGAATTATATGATGTCGAACACAGAAGTCAAACTTTATTTTAAACAGTACCAGGTTATTCTTCAGAATTAAATTCTTTACTTAAATTAACCGTTGGGCGCCGCTAGCTAAAATGTTAGTTGTGCTAACTTTAAGCCACTAAACATAAACATTCTGCTAATGCTAAAACGATACATCAGCAAGGCATTTAGTAGAAGCTAATGCTAATCGAACACAGATGTTGAACAAGTGAATTCATGCTTTAAAGTAAAAACAAAGAGTAAACTAAGTGCGCAAAAACTTTCATGTTAGCAAAAGTGCTAAGTAAAACATTTGCACATCTACTAGCAGATTAGCAGATGCTGAAACGTCTTTTTTGTGATCTTCTTCTTGAGCGCATTGGGAGCATCTGTGAAAGGATCTGATGTTTGTGTTTTCCAGGCTTGTCCACCGTGCAGTCTGGAGGTATGTGCGCTCAGAATGCAGTTATTTATCGGTCTGCGGTCGCTGTGTGTCTACGGCCGCCATGTTGTCCTCCTGTCCACTGCTGACACAGAAGCACCAGAGGAAACAGAACGCCACACACATCGCCGGGGCCTGTAGGTTTCACACACGCTGCATCCCAACCTGCATACATCTGGGTTTGGTATTGATTAGAACATTCCATTTTTAAGATCAAATATCTCATTAAATTGTTATTCAACAGTGTAAACAGTAGAGGTCCCCACAGGCAGACGTGCATTTGTAAATCTTTTTGTTGTACGTATGTGTTGTGATTTTAGCGATTTGAAAGAGCACAACATGCTGACTGGTATTTTCCTTGCGGTGGGAATCGATCCCGCAACCTCACCATCTCTGGAGAACCTCCTGTCACGCCCCTTCCTGTAAGACAAACCCCCCCAACCAGCCAAACCTCCTAAACCTGACCCACCGGAGAGTTGGTTGTCATTTTCAGGTTGAGCTGCTTTCCAAAAATACGCAAAATCTCATGTTTACACACTTTTTGTTTTTAAAGAATCAGTTTTTGTTTTTAAGAGAAACTGGGAAATGGCCGTTTCTGCTTTCTCTCGATTACAGGGTTTGTTTTCTTGTGATGTTGAGACAGTAGATGCGTTTCCATGACAAATTTGCACAAATCTTTGCCCTATTATGCTGACGTAAAAAAAAACACTATTTCGCAAATTTATAAGAAATTAAATGAAAATCACTCATGAAGTTTGTTCATGAGAAAACGCATTTAATATCAATTCAATGCTTTCAAATGACAACTTTTTATGAACGGTGCTGTCTGAGAACTGTGCACATTGTCTAAAAAAAAACAACAAAAAAACACCATCTTCCTTCTACTTCCTGTCATCTTCATCGTTTCTTCCAGTAGTAACATCCTGCTGTTGGTCATGTGCCTCCTGTGATGTGAAAAACGTTTCCATTGCAGTTTTGTGCAATAAACTAAATTTGATTCGGCCAACGATGCACCTCAAGCCGAGACGTAAAAACTTTTTATCAAAAAACAGGAGTTTTTTTTCTAAATTAGTGTTTAAGCAAATTTATTTTTGTAATTTCCATTTTCGCAATTCTGTGGTTCATGGAAAAGCAGCTACCATCACAAGAGATTTGCTTTGGAAAATATTTTTTTTCCTTTAAGATTTAATGTACATGTAAACATTTTCTGGTCTTTCGGTTTATTGGCTCAGTTTCCATGTGAGTTAATTATTAAAGTTTAAATATATTCTTAATTTGTGCACGATGCTGCAGCTTGGCCCGAAGGAGACAACCAAACCCACTTAGAGATGAAACGTAGCTTAGCGGCCGTTAACTCGCCTAACTGCACCCAGTGTGAGCAAACTAATAATGTCATCAAGTCAAAGTGTGGACTAAAAGAAGACTTCTGATTACTTTTTTTTTTTGCTAATTTAACCGGAGCTTTTAGAGGTTCTTTAATTTCCTAATGTTAATATATTTTTATTTTAAAATATATTGAAATGCAAAAATATATCTAAATCTATTTTTCAAAAGTTACAAAAATAAGCAATAAAAACAACCTTCATGGGATTTTTAACTTGGGGGTGTCCAACCTGAGGCACGTGGGCCGTTTGTGGCCTTTGGACAGATTTTTGTGGCCCGTCCAGTGCAGCTTGTTGCAGATGGAGATTTTTTATTTGTAACCAGGATCAAATTTATAATACAAACATTTTTCTTACAATGGAAAATGTTAAGAACAACAGAAAGTATTTGTCTTTATTTGACGAAGGTTTAATAATAACCAGATCCCCGTTTATCCGGAGACTTTTCTGCATCAACTTTTATTTAATTTATTTTAAAAAATGTTACAAGTGTTTTGAAAGAAAGTTATAAAATCCTGTTTATAACTGAGAGTAAATTTGTTCAGTTCAGTTGGATTTAAAGCTAGAGGCTTTTATTATGATACAAAAATCATGAAAAATCTTTTTTAGGTTTTGGATCAAAACAAACAAAACAAAAAACTAAAACCAAATGCATAAATTACCAGATTTTTATTTTTATTTTTTTTTTACATTTTTTGCATCATGAAAACTTTTGACTTGATTTTGACCCACGTGACAAAACGTTTGGACGCCTACACAGATCCTCTATAGAACAGATGCTCTGCTACGTCGTGTTAACATGCTCACTAACTGTAGACTAACTGTTCTGCTGCTCTGCTGTTGTTTTTAATTGCATGGATTCAGAGAGACTCTTTCTGAAAGTGTTAGTTGTGCAGTAATAGTGACCACAATAAACACTTTCCTCTTGTTTTAGTTTCTCATGCATGACTCGTATAAAACTGGATGTTTAATGAAAACTTTAATTTGGGAAATTTGATTTGTACTCTTCAAACAATACATACATTTGTTTTTTTTTAAAAAGCAGAAATGCCCATGTTTTGGCAATTTCGCACCAAGATTTTATGGAAAATAAATCAGCTGGTTGATTTTCAGAAGTCATTTTTTTCTAAGAAGTTGTGAAACACTGTGAAAATTTTCTCCTTGGCTTAATTTATTAATCATTTATTTTTATCATTTAAGTGTAAATTATAACCAGTCAATTAATGCATAATTCCAGTGATTAATAGTAAAACAATAAATACATTTAAGAATACCAAATATTTAATTTCATTTTTACCATATGTAGCTACAGCGTGGCTAAAGGAAAAACTGGCTGCCTGTTTACATCTGGTAGACTCAAATATTCAAATTTAATATGATTCTGGTTTATTGTTTGATTATCACTTTACATAACGTGAAGATGAAGTTTGCCATGTTTTTTTACATTAATTGTGTCTGTAGTGTTTATTTCTTCTGCAGCAGAGATGATTTAGCTTGATTGTTTTACTGATGTTCAGCAAAGTGAAACACATTGATTTTTATTTATATTTGGATAACATAAAGTGTTTGTTGTGATGTTTCTGGGAAATTTTAACTGAGTTTTTTCCAAACTTTTTTTTGCCCTCCGTTTCCAAAGATTCAAGTTCTTCAATTGCAACACAGATTATCTTTGTTTTTCTAATGTTTTGTTTAATAAAAAAGGAGTGTGGGGGTCAGTTTCAGAATTGGCATGCATGGCACAGATCCATAAGATCTGGTCATCTGGTCAGTTTTAATACTTTATTTTTATTTAAATGAGCACTAAACAGCTTCCAGACATTTTCCTAGTGAACATTTATGGAGATGAAACTCTTCTTTGGAAATGTTTGGGATGAGATGGATGGATAACAAGTGAAGGATTTCCCATATTTTCCTTGTGTTCAGTGTCTCTGACCTTTGCTTCCTGTCTTTGACCTCAGGAGCAGGAGGTGGGTCATCTCATCCCCCAAAGAAACCAGTCCTGTTGGACACGGGTGGAATCTGTACGTTGTCGACACCGTACCTCCCGTCACGCTCTATCAGGAGATGGTAACAACAAAACTCTCTAATACCCATCAGAAAAGTGATTAGAATCCCAAGTATTATAATAACTTAAAAGCAGAAAATGTTTTGTATATCAGAATGTGAGGTTTAAGCCTCTTTTAAAGTGGGAATCCCTTAACTGGTGTGATGTGAATCTTCTACCTGCTCCTTTTAGAACAAATTGTGTAAAAATTCATGTCAGTTTGTCCTATTATTATTATTTTTCTTCTGTTTTTACTTTTTGTTGTTTGAAATAAATAAATGAATTGGGGCTGGATAATATGGCAGAAAACATATCACAATGCGCATCGATCAATAATTATCGACTAGTTTTTTGTTTTAAATATCTAAAATATTGCCAAACTGTTGGCGGGACCCTTCCTCTTCCCACCACAGCTTTCACTCCATGCCTTTGTTTTTTATTTCTTAAAGAGTTATGATGCACAATGGGGAACTTACCAAGTTGTTGCTAGGCAACCAAAAGTTACTTACCAAGTTGTTGCTAGGTAACCAAAGTGGGAGTGATTCCACCAGCCTCGCTTTGCTCGCTGTGAGAGATTGAGCAGCTAAAACCTTTCCTCTGCCTACATCCCCCAGAATGCAGTGCACATCTATCACAATATATATTATTGATTTGCTGCCCAGCCCTAAAATGAATAAATATTTGCACACATAATAACATGTTCGGAGAATCAGCTGTCCTCTCAGAAGAAACTTTAATATCGGCACATATTTATTTATATGTTGGGGTCATTTTGAGTGTCTTGTCTATGTGTGCCAGGTTGAGTACAGCCAGTGCTACGCAGAGTCCAACCCACAGGGCCTGAGTCTCCGCCACCTCCTCAGTGAAGCCCACCTCCTCCTCCGCTGCTCCCTGCTGGAGTCGTCAGAGCAGCGGCAGGCCGGCGAAGGCGTCAGAAAGATGGCCGCTCAGCCGCACAGGGAGGAGCTGGAGGAGGCGTTTAGGCAGAACTGCGCCCAGCTGGGGGACAGTTTCAGCAGGTATCAGCGCTCTGAACTCTGCTCAAGCTCATTAAAAATGAATCATTCATGTTCAACTCGCGTCACATGTCATAAAATAATTTGTCATTCTATATTTTGATGGGTTACATCAGCTGTCAATCAGCACGTCAATAAAACCACACATTATGTGCAACCTGGGTTTCCTGCTAATCAGTGGTGGCGCCACTAGCTGCATATTTTGCTGCGCTAACCCTAAAGCGCTACATTAGTTTCGCCAACGCTAAGGTGCTACATCAACGTAGTAATTAGTGGAAGCTAATGCTAAAGTGCTACACCAATACTGTCACAGCTACAGTTGTAAATTCCTCCTGAACTTGAACATCCTGCCAGTTTGGTTTAAAATGTTAAAAAAGCCCAGCTCTTGTTCTGTGTCCTGTTAGGGGCAGTCAGAAGGATTGCCACCTGGCTTTGCCGTACTACAGGATGTCCGGTCTGTCAGTCACTGAGGTAATGTCCAGAAACCGTCCACTCCCAGGCAGCCCTCACCCCTACGGACCCGGTTTCCTGTTTTATCTGAAAAACTACCTGTTGGAGGAAACAGACCAGAGCCTCAGTCGGGTATGAAAACCTTAAATTCTCTCAGACTATTAATGTGTCTGTCATGCCTCACTTTGAATTTGCTGAATTATTTCTTTTTTTTAAGGGGATCTGTTATGCAAAATTCACATTTTGTACATCCATTTGGGTCTCAACTGCTACTGAAAACAACCCAATTGTGAAAAAAATATATCCATTATGAAGTGAATGTTTTATTTATTTATTTTTTTTTTTTTGGTGTCTGGAAAATGACCCGTTCTGAATGTAACATCAGCAGACACTACCCCTCACCTAGCAATGTAGGGAAGCCCAGCCTGTTACCTAGCAACCCCAGCTGAATTCCGCCCATCTCCTAGCAACCAAAGCAGAGTTTCAGCCGTTTGGTCAGCTGGCTTTTCCGCTATGTGCTCTGTACAATGACTACTGGAAAATAGAAGAACTTTGCTGTTGATTTACCATCCAGAAATCACTTACTGCATTCTTGTTGGCTGTGCAGGAGGCTCCACTTCTGCTTTTCAATGGAAAAAAATGACTAAAATCTCGTTATCTAAGAATAATTTTGAGCAAACATATTTTGTTTAGCCCATAGACGATCCTAACGAGTTCATCAAGCATAATTGGTCACCTTTAAGCTCATAAAATGATGAAGTTAAACAAAATCCCCCCCAAAAAAGATCTAAAACTGAGTTTTTCCGTCTTTGTGTCCAATCAGGAAGATGCAGATGAGGTCATTAGAATTTTCAGCCAATCAGAGCCCTCGATGCTGGTCAGCGTGTGTGCCAGCTCGTGCATGATCAACGTCGACCCAGCTGCAACGCTGCAGGTTTTACAACATCTGGAGGAAACAGCTGGCGTGTCGGTGCCTCTGACAATCACCATGGCGACCATGATGCTGCGCCTGGGCAACATGGCGCCGTACGCGGAACTGATGGGGCGACACGCTGAGGTATGTCAGATAAAAACACGTTTTATCCGCTGTTTCTCACTGTTTGGAGTTAAATGAGACTAAACGTTTCCTTTTTGAGTTGTTGTTAAATTACCAAAATTATTTCTATTTGTTAAATGTCAGAAAACGTAGCAAGAACCTTTAGGTTGTTTTAGACTTTTGTGTAACTTTCATTGAATTCACAAGACCTACTGTTCCTGAGTAAAGCTTTACATTTTGGACCAAAATGTGTTCATCTCTGGGATACAGAACAAATCTTTCTATTTGTCTGCAGTTCCTTTTGTTTGAACATCTGTTGAATATCATTGTTCCCAAGCAACCAGAGTTTTTCCCAGTAAAGTCCGTCGGTGGCAGCAGGTGGTTTGTTTCTTTAACGCACTTCTGACTTTATTCTCTGGAAATTTTCAGGGTTTTTTCTAGTGCAAAATAATAACTTCAATTTCTTACAACTTGGATGTAAATGATGCTACAAGTTCAAAAAGTGGTGAAAAAATAAATCAATGAATAAATTTTATGAAACCAAACATCATCACATCGGATGTTTGGTTTAACTAGGAGACATTTTCATCTCTTAATTAATGGGCCTAAAAGTTATCAAAGTAATCACAGCATTTCCAAACATAATAATTGTTTACAAATTCAGGTTCCAGACTAGCTTATGTATATTCTAACTGACCTGAAACAATAAAAGTTTCATCTGATGTAACCTCAGACACTGAGGGGAAAATAATCAGGTTTTAACCAGATATAAAAAATAATACTTACATGTTTTCAAATGGATGTGTTGCAGGTTTCTTTGCAACATGTGGGCTGAACTCTGTGTTGTGCTTTCAGATGCTGCTGGTGTACTGGTTCATCGAGGAGCCGAGGTTGCTGCTGCACGCAGGAGGACGAGGAGGGAAACACCCTCAGGTGTGTCCGACGGCGCTGGCCGCCCAGCTGGCCGACTCCCAGCCTGGACTCCTGGTGGCGGCCATGGTGGCATTACACGAGAACAACAAGGTCCAGCTGGAGCCGGCTGATCACATCTTTAAGGTCCGTCGCTGCTGCAACGCCCCCTTCTGGACACGCAGGGCATTTGTTTTCCTTTTCTGTTCCCCAGCAATTTAAATTTTAATTTAAGTTTCATTATTTGTTTCTTTTTAAAGTTCTTTTTTCTTTCTTTGTTTTAATTTTTTCTTCTTTATCCCTTTTTGTTTGTTTTTTCTTTTGTCTTTCTGTTTCTTTCATTGTTTCTTTTGCAGTTGTTTTTCTTGTCATTGTTTTTTTTGTTCTGTTTTGTTTATTTTTTTGTTGTTTGTTTTTTGTTTATCTTTTTCATTGTTTCTCTCTCTGTTCTTTTTGTTTAATTTCTCTCTTCATCTCGTTCTGTTTCTGTCATGTTTTTCTCTTCCAGTACTGATGGAAACTTCGTGTTTGAACTGTTCGGCATTTTGCACAGAAGTTTGTATCAAAAAAAAAATCTCACAAATGAGATTTTAACACACATGGAAAAACTTTATATTATATCAAAAAAACTTTCGACATTCAACATGCAGCATGAACTGACTAGTAAATACATTGTTGTGAAGGAATTGGGAATTATTTTTGTGAGGTAACCCATTAGAATACCCCCATTGTCCTCTGGGAGGCGCTGTACACTGATGTGTCTTAACGCTGCAGAGCCAAATGTTCTTTATTGACGATGTTTGCAGGAGCTGGGATGTGAGAACAGCCTGCAGGTGGACTTTTGGGAGGCGATGCTCATGGCGTCCTCCCAGGACGCCGTCATTCAGGAGCTTCTGTTCCGACTCGCTTCGGTTTACATCGACCGACTGACGGCCGGCGGATCCCCAACACAACACAAGCCGCTGAAAAGTGCGGATGACCTGGTAAGGTTTACGCCGCCGTCTGTGTCTGAGAGCTTTTCCTGTGGCGGCTTGGCTTCAGTCCTGCTCTGGCGTTTTGCTTTCAGATCAGCTGCTGCTCTCATTATGGCGCCCTCTACCCTTGGCTCACGGCCCTGAACTCAGCCCAGACTTCCAGCTACCAACACCAGGAGGCGCTGCTCAAGCTGCAGGTGAGGAGATAGAAGGATGGATAAGGAAGAGGAGCCACTGAACAAATAATTCACTTTCTCAGAAATCTGACTTTAAACTCAGAATGTTGATTTTGAAAAATTTAGCTTTTTGTTCCACCAGATTTTGACTTTTTTTCTCAGAATTGTCTTTTTCCATAAATTCTAACTTTAATATGAGAAGTCTGACATTTTCCCTCTGGAGTCCAGCTTTAACTTCAGAAGTCAGAGCTATCATTCTGAGATTAAAGTCAGAATAAATGTTTTGTGGCCCTTCTCTCCTCCCGTAGCCGTCTGGATGTGGTCATGAGGTCAGAGTGATGTAACTATCTGCTGCTCTGTCCTGCAGTCGCTGCTCTGCGGTCCGTCCCTCTCCATCGGCAACGTTGCTCCTCTGTTGGAGAGTCTGTCGGAGGAAACGCTGTGGGGCTTCAGCCTGCACCTCCTGTGTGCCACCAGGAGGGGGCAGTACAGCAGCAGCATTGAGCGGCTGTTGGACCGCTGTCCTCAGGCCATCATAGCCTACGCCAACCACCAGCTGCAGGACAAACACATGGCATGTCCTTCATTCATTTTACTTTGTTTGTTTGGTTTTTTAAACATCTTATTGACTTTTTCTCATGTTTCTTTCCAGGCTCTCTGGTGGCAGAAGCTTCTTCCTGAGCTGTGTGACCGGACCAGAGCGGCTGCTGACAACGGCATCCTGCTGGGCGCGCTGAAAGGTGGAGAAAATGTTGCAGAAAACACAAATCTATCAACTGATTATCAGAACAGTTTAATAGCTGCAAAAGCTTAAATTACATTTTATTATTTTGAGTCATAAAATAAAGTTCACATTTAGTTTATTAGCTCAATTCATAATATTCACTTGGGTAACAACTAGTTACATTTACTCAAGTTCATTTACCTCGGTAACTTTTTCAGAAGTGTACTTTTAGTAGTACTTTGACTACGGTGTACTTTTTACTGTTGAGTAATTTTATTATGAAGTATTGCTTCTCTTACTAGAACAACATTTTGAATGGAAAAACAAACATGTCAGTTTAAAAATACTGGAAAATGTTTGTAAACTTTTGAATTTGAGGAAAGTTTTTTAAAAATCCCTAAAAAATGTCCTTGCCACATTTTCTGGCATTTAGCAAATAGAAATAATTTAGGTAATTTTAACTAAACTAAAAAAGTTTGGTTTGACTTCACTTCACACAAAGAAGAAAAAAAAATGTTTGTGTTTTTACTCGGTGTATGTAAATATCTGGTTTCATCTGCATTTCCCACCTACAGTCACTTACATCACAGTATCAGGAGCATAACAGACGTTTTTTACGCAAATACAGTTATAACATAAGGATGAATTCAGAATTATACGAGAATCATAATATACCAGTTAAGCTGTAATTTTGTGAGAGTTCGTACTGGAAGGTGCATCAGAATGAGGGAAACTGAACGTGTTGTGAAGTTTTACAAATAAAGACATTCTTAATGTTTTCACACATCAGCATCAAATCATTATCAGTAGCAGGACTTTGAAACGACTGAGCAAACAGCTGTGGGACTTTCTGAGTTTGTCACGTCTCGATAAATCTCAGCTTCTTCTCTCGTAATTTTACGACTTTCGTCTGGTAAATATTCCTGTTTCCTGTTCATTTTAGACTCTGTTCTGATAATATTATGACTATAAAGAAATAGAGCCTAATATTCTGCTTTATTGACACGAAACGCTTACGCCAATGTTTTGATTCTGGTTTCCATGCCAACAGAGACACTGGTGGTGGTTGCCACGGAGACGAGCCCTGCAGAGTTTCTGGAGCTCCTGCCAGACGACGGCTCAGCGTCGTACTTCCTGCCTCACCTGTTGACCTGCAGCCAGCGGCGCCTGCAGGCCTGAGAGGCCCGAGAGGCGCCTGCCGGCCCGGGGGGCGCCTGCCGGCCCGGGATGCGCCTGCCGGCCCGGGGGGCACTGACTCCGCAAACAAAGAAAACAAACATTTGATCAAGCTGAATTAATCTGAAAATGACTTCCTGTTCCTGCTGCTGTACAGTCAGAACAACATTTTTAGTTTTTTCCTAAGAATTTCAGGATGTGCATTTTTTTAAAATAATTAATGCAAATCTGAATCTTTTAAACAGCTTTATGGCTGTAAAGTCAGACTGGTGATTATTTACCATGGATTCCAGTCAAACTTTTCCTGCTTCATTATATTCATGTCTGAGATGAAATATCTGTAATGTGAGATGTTGAAATAGTGAGAACAAAGCCTGTTTTTTTAGCTTTTTTTCTTTGGTATTTATTGAAAATAAATATTTTATTCAAACCACATTCTGAGTAAAGCAGTTTGCTTTGTTTCTCTGGAATATTTTGTTTAAACTTAATTATTTTGGCTACTTTAATGCAAAACAATCCCAATAATAATGTTTTGTGATTTTGTCTCCAGATTGTTTTATGCGCTTATCCAGGTTGGAGGGACTGGGTTCGTTTTTATTTAGTTTTTTAGCTACTGGAAACGTCCTGAGATCTGGTAGGAAGGGAAAGACCTTCTGATGGGTGCAGTGAATAACAAACATTAATCAGGCTAAAAATGTCCTTCAAATGAACATAAACTCGGTGTAAGGACATCTATACGGAAGCATATTAATGCCGATGCTTTTTCGTTATAAAAACTTGTTATAACGACATTTATGTCTCATTAAAACCAAAATATTTTAAATAAGAAAACCTGCAGGGGTAAAACAGCAACACCTTCTGGTATTTTTAGATGTCGTCATAGGAAACCCCAATACAAGTTATTATCTGTCTGGAGTTTATTTTTATTTCCCGTTTTAATAAGAAACTTTTGTGTTTTTCCAAGGTTTGTTACGAAACTTTCCCAAACTCTTAATGTTTTCCTTCCACTCAACTTTCCAGTAAAATGTTTGTACAAACCATTTTTTGGCTTATTTTACTTTTGAAGGGTTTCTGTAGCTGTGTTTCCATTAATCACAAAATTATGCAAATTTAAAGTACATAAATAAATTTGCTTAATGGAAACTTGTTTTTCAATTTAAAGTTTTTTTGGCAAGATGTTCTTTTTAAACATTTTTTAACATGTTGAAGTTAATGCGTTGTACAAAACTGCTGTGGAAAAACTAATTTCATATCAACAATTGAATCTTACTGCTGGCAGAAACAACAAAGAAGATGTTTCTTCAAACCAGTCGCCTCAAAAGGTGCAAACACATGGACTGTCTGCTGAACCATTTGGATCTGACATGATTGTCGCAAACAGAAAACAAATCTATCAGAGACATTCTAGTAGAAAATACATTTAACACTAAACACTCATTTTTGACATATTGTAAGGAAATATGTAAGGGAGGATTATTCTGTTTTTGTCTTATTTTTATTTGGCATAAAAACATTTTTAAAAAATGGCAACGACCATTTCACATTTAGCATTATTTGTAGATAACATAGCTTAGATATTTCTCCCTAATACACTTAGCAAAGTACAACTAACAGTAGAATAAATATGGGGCAGATCCAGGAAAACAAATTAAAGTGAAAATAAAACCTGAGCAGATTAAATTCAGATCAGCACAGGAGGAAAATGGCTTGGCGTGTTTTTAATGACTTATAGCATGAAGGAACTTATTCAGGTGATTTTAATTTTATATTTTGCTTACTATGCAATTAATACATTTTGGATTTTCATTAAGATGAGATCAAGATGAACAGAAATAGTTGATCTCAAGTTTTTGAATTGAAACTTTAACTCTGATTACTAAATAAAAAAACAGATGTTTCACATTCTCTTTGTGTTTTTGTGAAACTATTGTAATCTAATCAGGAGTATTGATTTATCGGCAGACTGAAGTCATTCGTTTCTGTTCCCATGACTTTATAAGCAAACAACTAATCCTTTTAAAACACAACGTGTGCAAACTTCACCCATACCTGAGATTGTAGCTTTATTTTCTAACATTTTCTAAAATTAACATTCAGGCACAATTCAAATGTTCTTTATTTGACTGAATGTTGGTGTATTTTTCTGTCATGAAGGTTAAATTTGAATGATCTGCAAGCAGAAATTGATTTATCACTTCAAAAAGACAGTACTTCAGTCACGTCTGCACAGCTGGATCAGTAGCTGCGGTTCAGGCAGTAAAATGTGACCTTTAACCCCTGATAGACCTCAGCTTGAGTTGATGAGCTGGTTAGATGTTTGCAGTCAGACGTCTTTGCTTCTGCTACACCTGCAAACTTCCTTCGTTTGAGGCTGAATTTTCAACAGACAAAGATTTTAAGGAGGAACTGGGATTTGTTTCTCTGGAGCAGGATGAAGCTTTGTGAGAAAAAGTTGGCGTTTCTGGGAATCACAGAAAACATCGAGATGAGGCTTTTCTCTGCAGAAGAAACTGTGACCAGAACGACGCAGGAAGAGGACAAACTCCCCTTTGATCAGGTTTGTTCTTCAGGATAAAACTTCATATTTACAGAGTCGGGTGTTGAGTAAAGTTATATACTGTTAGTTGTATTTTTATTACGCTGTCCTTTTACTTGAGTAAAATCTTTCAACCCACTGAATGAAAAACATGTTTTAACCAGAAATTCACCAGAAACTCCTGATGTTTCTGTTAAAGTTTAATTAGTTTTTTGTTGGAATAATCTGATTTGGAAACATTTAAGTTGCCTGATTTTGCTATTTATTGTCATTTTGATCTTTAAAATACAAAAATTTTCCTTTAACTTTATATTTTGGTGCGTCTGATGAAGACATTTTTAAAAATTAAATGGTTGATAATCTGGTGAGTCACTCGGTACTTCAATAGACTTTTTACCAAATACTAGAGTCATTTTTTGCATGGATACTTTTTATTTTTACTGCAGTATAAATATATTTAAGTAGTGCTATTCTTACTTGAGTATAATTTTTTTCCTCAAATTATTAAGTTGATGTAAAGACAAACTGTTTCCTCTGTTCCTGATTAAAAGTCAATATGCAAATTTCCAAACATTATTTGGCTTTAATGTCATTGATTGGTAGCAAACCACAGAGAATGAAGCTCATTTTTCAAGTTGCAGAATCTTTTACTCTCATCACAAATCAGAAGCAAAGGTTTCCTCGTTCTTTGAAGAAACGTTTTTGAAATCATTCCTGATATTTCCTTCCTTTAAAAGCATCTCAAGAAATTCAATGAAGATGTTTTGACACTAATAATGTCAAAGTTTTCTAAAGAAAATTCTAAATAATCTAGAATTATTTAGATTATTTAGAATCTAAATAATCTAAATAATTATTTAAACTCTAAATAATTATTTAGAATCTTTTGTTTAATCTTCAAAATATGCTTTTGAAGGCTAAACAGTTAAAAATCATGATTGTGTCTTTTTATACAAAGAGTCTGAAACCTTTATAGCTTTAAGAAACGTTTTAAAACAGCTTAGGCAAAAACTACTTTAGAACTACTTTTTGGTATTTTCTTTACAACTTCAACATATTTTTACTCAAGTAAAAAGTATCTGACTGAGAAATTACTTTGCAGTAAAAAGTTTATTCAAATACTAAGTAACTGATCAAATGATCAATCATTTAATATCTAAAGGTTACATCATCACATGAACTAAAAAGTGAAATTAGGTGGAAATTTTGGTATTTTAAGATCCAAAATGACAATAATTTATTTTAGTAACAAAAGAACATCAAAATCAGACAAAAGAAAATGTTTCCAAATTAGTTTCATCCAATGAAAAACTAATTGAACTTTAACAGAAACATCAGGTGAGTTCCTGTCTGGTGGATTTCTGGTTGTTTTTCATTCAGTCAGAAGAAAATCCAGAAATTTACTCAAATAAGAGAAGAAATACTTCAGATTAAAATTACTCAAAGGTAAAAATATTCCTAAAAGTAACTTTTTTTCAAAATGTTACTCGACTAAATGTGGTTGAGTAAATGTAACTAGTTACTGACCGACTCTGCTAAATGTCTTGGAAAACCAGGTTAAAGTTCACGAAACGCGTTAAATAAAAGACAAGTTCTGCTGGTGGCGGATCAGTTCAATTGTTAATGAGATAAAATCTCCTTCTATTCAGGCTCCAGAAATGCAAAAATGACCTAATTTAATGTAAATAGTGCATAATAGTAATGATAATAATCCTTCTGATTGCATGTATTTTAAATTTATCATAATATATTCTCAGTCCTTATTATTCAGCACATTATGTCTGTTAATTAGATATTTTTATATCTAATTAATTAGATATTTTATATCTAATTAATTAGATATTTTATATCTAATTAACAGATTAGATATAAATATGAAATTTCATATATTTCCTGTAATTGAGCCACATTTCCATGTTAAATCAACTTGTTTTTGTGTTTGTGGAAACTCTTCAGGTTCAAAGTAAAGCAAATGAATCTGAATTAATTTTATCTGGGATGTAAATGTACATTTTTGTAAAGTTATTTAGTTTCATTGGTCAAAGTAAAATTGATGAAGTCAGAAACGAGCTAAACAAGTTTTCTTCACGGAGGAACACTTTTTGCTCATATAATCCAAACGATGCTCAGTAATCCAGCATGTTTCTTTGTTGGATCATTTATCTGTGTTCATCCAGAATGGAGCAAATTCTCTTAGTTACAGAGGAACAAGAAAAGGACGAAAACGTTTCCCAGAAAAACTGGATGAATCTGTTTCAGTAAAAGTTAAATTCCTGCCAACGTTTTTAAACTTCAGCTCCATAACATTTATTTACTCGTCTTAATTAACTGCAGACCCAAAGGTACCGGTACCTGGAGCATCCTCTGGCCCCTGACCTGGAGGAAGAGGAGGAGGATGAAGAGCTGCCAGTCGAGATCAAACCCAAACAACCAGCAGAACCAAAAGCTAAACCTCCCGTTGTCAAGGAGACGTTTTATTGTTCAAACATCTTCGACATTAAAGATGATACAGACATCGAGACGGAGGCAAGAGAGGGATCAAGAAATACTTTTTATTTTCGTAAATGTTCCTATTTTCAGGTGCCTCATGTGAAGTTAAAGTCAGTTTTTCACTGAATCTGTTGTGTTTTCGTCCCTCTAGTCTTTTCCGCCCTTCAGGCTTTCTGACATCGAGCTGGTTGAGATGAAACCTGCCCAGTCGGCCGCCGCCGCCCCGGTCAGTCTCAGGTTTCCTCTCTGTCTCTACATTAAATCACAACCACAAAAAATAATTTCCCAAATTATTTCACTGGATCCTTCACTGTATTCGCCTCATTGTGTCAAACAGTGATCAATAAACGGAAGCAACAAACACAATTAATTGTAAATAAAAATGTCTGAGACAAAAACTGAAGACTTTTATCATCCAGTTCTTGACAAAAAGAGAAAAATATTAAATTTCATGAAGTTGTCTAAACTCCTGCAGTTCTTTTAATGGTTCGTAATTTGCAGTCAGATCAGAATCCAAGTGTTTGTCTGTCAAAAGGTCAAACTCGATGAGATTTTCTGGAATATTTTAGTTGCATATTTCCACCATGTTTTTGTAGATTTTGTGCTGTTTGTTGCAGAGCTGCTGTTTTGTTTCATGCTTTATGTTTCAGTCATCCCCAAACAAACCTCGTCACCTTAAATGGAAGAAACCGGATCCACCGAAGAGCAGACTTGTGGTAAAAGACGTGATCTGTCTCCCAAAGGATCACTTCCTGCAGCAGCTGGCTGGGTGAGGCCTAAACGCTGCACAGGGCATTTTCACACCAGGCACCAATTCATTTAAGTGGCAAAACTTTAGGCTGCAGTATCAAACTTTTATAAGGAAGAATGTTTTTTACATGCTTGTTTAAATGGCGCAGCTGGTAGAGCTGTTGCCTTGCAGCAAGAAGGTTCTGGGTTCGATTCCCGGCCCCGGTCTTTCTGCATGGAGTTTGCATGTTCTCCCTGTGCATGCGTGGGTTCTCTCCGGGTACTCTCACAGTACCCACAGGTTAATTGGTCTCTCTAAATTGTCCCTAGGTGTGAGTGTGTGTGTGCATGGTTGTTTGTCCTGTCTGTCTCTGTGTTGCCCTGCGACAGACTGGCGACCTGTCCAGGGTGACCCCGCAGGCACCAGCACCTCCTGAGCCCAGTAAGGGACAAGGGTGTAGGAAAATGGATGGATGGAAGTTTCATTGAAAGAAACTGATTTGGAAACATTTTCTATTGCCTGCTTTTAATTTTCTTGTAAGAATTAAAATACCAAAATTTAAACATATATTTTGTTCCATCTGATTATGTAATTTCTAAATTATTAATTTGATGCGTTACTGTTTCACCAAATAATTCTTTACTCTTACTTTTCTTGGCTGTCTGCTTTTTATTTGAGAAAAGGACGTTGCAGTAGTGCTACTCTTACTTTACTATAATGCTTGACTGCTTCTGATATTAGTGTGTGGAAAGTTTCTTTCTTCATTTTAATGAAATGAAACAGTATTTTTACTGTCCTGTACGTTTTACTTTGATGCTACTTAAGTAAAACTTCTGGATTATCGTTGCCGTCTACACTCCAGACCGGTAGGTGGCGGTACGTGCAAATTAAGTTGGTTTGCCAACCACCAAGAGAACACAAAGGAAGAAACAGAAAACCGCCATTAATCCTAAAGTTAGCATAGCCACAGATGGCGGCAGTTAAACTGTTTTCCTGCAACAGTAAGTTGTTTTTCCGCCATTAGCATATTTATTAGCACACAGGAAGTTGTTTAATAGCTCTAAGACCCTCTCTTGACTCTGATTGGTTGTTTTTGCAGCTCGGGGAGGGAGTGGAGGAGCAACATGGCGACAGTTTTAATAAATATGGATTAAACTCATTTTAAAAGTTACACACTTCAGCTTTAAGAGTTACCTGCACAGACAACTAAGATATTGTGACAACCTGCGACTCAGTTCGTGTTTGTTTGTATATCTTAGTAAACAAGCGACGCCCCCACAAACGGCTGTGGCGGCTCGCATCACGGTGGACTCCAGCTGGGCGGCCCGTCAGATGCAGAGCCGCCTGGCGTCGCTTTTCCAACCGCAGTTTGTAAAGAAACCAGGGCAAAAGTTTTCCTTCACATATCTGCAGGTTGGTGTCGGGTGGTTCTGCTCTGAATGCGTTTAAATCTCCACCTGAAGCCTAACCGTGTGTTTTAGAGCATGCGCAGCTCCAAGGTTCTGTTTGTCCCTGATCGGCCTGCAGAGGGCTGGACTGGAGAGCAAGTCCTCCGGATCAGCGAACCCGGTGCTCTGTATATATTGAGTCACCACAGCAGTGAACAGGTACGACACAACAGAATGTCTCTCTGATATTATTTAATAAATCATGGTAAAGCAGAAGATATTACACTTAACACTTTACTGATATTAAAATGTTTTTTCTAAGTTTGACATAATAGTTTAATCCTAAATGCCTGTTTTCATGTAGGCAGAAAACATCAGTTTGTGTGTAATTCTTTATAATACGTCTTACTTAGTTACTGAAATAAATGAACTTTTCAATAATATTCTAATTAATTCAGATGCATCTACTGTTACTGGAGTTGCATTTAAGCTGGTTTCCAGATTTAAGCTGTAATCATTAACTTAAGTTAAATAATAAAGGTCATTTTGCGACAATTCATTTTATTTATGTGGTACAAAATTACAACAAATGTCGTCTTGAGGCACAAACCATTTCCATCCATTCTGGAATTAATACTCTCCAATTAATCTCAATCAACAAAAAGGTTGGTTCATTATTCAGATTAGTTTAAAAGGCTTTTGACTGAAACTTACTGTCCGGGTTTAATTGTTTCATTAAATTGGTGACTGGGAAAATTAGAATATAGACCCACTGAGTCTCATTTGTCAGATTGAAAGTATATTTTGCAAAAAAAAAAAAAATAGGTAGGTTTTGTGTTTTCAACATACTTTTTATTAAACTCCTATTTCTGTTTTTAAAAGTAGTTTTGGTCATATGTAATGTTTTATTCTAAATGTCATGTTTTCAACTGTAAATGGAAAATTATTCTATCCATCCATGAAGTTTAGTCTGTCTGGATTGATTTTTTTGGTTTGTTTCATTTTGTTTTCTCCCTTGAGACAATATTTTTTGTGAGTTGGTGAAATATTAATGAACTAGACTGAAATAAAATTATTTCTTTTAAATGTTGTATTTTTTTCTTGCTGCTCATCTTGTTTATTTTCACACCAACAGACACAATATGAAAGTGAAGCATCTGACTTAAAAAGGTAAAACATTTGTTTTTGAGTGGAAACTTAGAAATAACACAAACGGCTGTTTTAAACATCTGAATGTTCACAGAAAGCATCCCAGGTCAAAGGTCAGCAGAGAGAGACCAGGTCCAGAGGGACAGAACCAGCCTCATGTCTGCCGGGCTCCAGAGAGGGTCGGTTAAAGTCAGATGTAGAATCTGTGATGGGTCGAAAAGAGACTTCCTGTTCACTTCCTGCTTCCTGTGCAGCTCACACTGGACCGGGATACTGTTCTGAGATTATTCAGACTGGAAAACACAGACGCAGACACACAAACTGTCATGACGGTGAGCAGAGGAGACGTCCTTTCTGCTGCGCTGACGGAGGTCAGGAGGCCAGGATTCTGCTTCAGATCCACGCCTGCAGTTTCCTTCAGAGGAGAGGAGACTCTCAGCCGTCATGACGCCCTCACAGAGTTCTTCAGGTTTGGATGCTTCCACCAAAAAATGTTCAACCACTAATTCAGTTCATTTTTAGTCATTAACTAAATTAGAACTGATTTAAATCTACTAAAGTCCACTTAGAGCAGCGTTTCTCAGACATGAGGACCATCAGGTAACACTTTGTTATTGCTGATTTTAAGCTCTCCAATAATGTCACACATAAAAATGATTTACTAACCTGTGTTGTGTGCATTAATAATATTTTAGGGCTAGTTGTAATTTAAAAGGAAAATGGCCTTGAGTTGCTTAGGCAGGAACAAAAATCACCATTAAATATAAAAATTATCCACTTATTTCTGTATTTAATTAACTCAGTTGAGTCATTTTTAAGTAAATAAAAACGATAGCTGACATGTGAGCAGAGCATAATTCTTTGGAAAGCTAACTGCAGCGTCGCACTTTGACCTCTGGTCATGGTAAATAAATGATCGTGTACATGCAGTACCTTACCGACCATTAGGTGGAGCCCGCGAACCACCGGTGGTTGGACCACAGTTTGAGAGGCCATAATTTATACCGTCTTTTGTTGTTGTAGTTTGACCGCCAGCCATCAGGGGGCGCTACTGGTCTGCTGTGTTTTAATCTGTGAGCGATGAAGGTGGTTTTACATCCTCGGATCATTTCTTCCCGTTCAGGCTGAGCCTCCTGGAGCTGCAGCAGAGTTGTGTTTTTGAGGGTCATCCGGAGCGATTGTTTTTCACCTATGACCTCGCGGCGCTGGACGACATGTTGTATTACGAAGCGGGCGTTCTGATTGGCTGGTCGCTGACTCATGGAGGACCTGGACCGAGCTGTCTGCACCCCGCCCTCTACCAGGTTCGCCTCTCAGCAGGAACCACTTCGCACTAAAAGAGCTGAACGTTTTTATTTAATGGTTGCACAGAAAGAGGGTAACAAACTGAAATATGTTTGATTTTTAAACCAAACATATTTAAAAACGGCATGCAGGCGTTACGTTGCAGGTGAAGGGGTTAAATAAAATGTTTATAAATTGCACTTTTTAAAAATGTAACTACATTTAAAAAAACAACAAAAAACAAAGCATGCTGGTAAATACTAATTAAATTTTTTAAAGAATCTGATGCAATATTATTAACTTAATTTATCTGAAAATGCTTTGGGAAAACAGTCATCATCTATAATAAACAAGTTAAAACCACATTTGCATCCAGAGTTTCTGCAGATCGTTGCCCGTATTGCTGCAGCTGCTCAGCTGTATAAAATGTTTTTGTCTGTTTGTTCCTGCAGCTGATGTGTTGCCAAACTGCATCTTTGGAGGATTTTAACTGGAGCGACATTGTTGATGCTGAAGCTCGACTCCGACTGCAGGAGGTGAAGCGCGCACAGAACTCCATTAACATCCGCAGATTATTTCATTCTTCATTCCTGAAAATATAAATATAATGCTGAGCCTGCATCAATAACAGCTCAGGAGTCATAGTTGGGTAGAGGAGACAAACATTATTCTCAAGTAAAAATTACTCAAAAAGAGGAAAAATGTATTTTGTATCAATCATTTAATATTTAAAAATTACATCATCAGAGGGACAAAAATACAAATTTGGTATTTTAAGAACCAAAATGACAATAATTCATATAAATAATAAAATTGGGCAAAAGAAAATGTTTCCAATTCAGTTGATTTAATAAAAAAACTAATTAAACTTTAATAGAAACATCAGGTGAGTCTGTCTGGTGGATTTTGGTTCAAAACTTGTTTTTTTCTCATTCAGTGGGAAGAAAATCCAGAAATTTTACTCAAGTCAAAAGTACAGTGTTGTAAAAATAATCCCAAAATAATCTTTTTCCAAAAGGTTACTCTAGTAAATATAACTGAGTAAATGTAACTAGTTGCTGCTCTGCTGACCTTCATGCCAGCGTTTCATTCATCACAGGGACATTCACCTAGTTGACCTTTTGCTTTGTTTTCCTTCGTCGCGCCGCCTCTGTGTCTCATCAGACCAGCTTATCGGCCTGCATGGATCTCTGTGTTGTTCCTCTGCTCTCCAGCTGCGGCGCTGCAGCGATGCGACGCGTCTCTCTCCCAGCCTGTGTGCCTGGCTGTCCGGCTGTGGGATCCATCCGGCCTGCTCCACAGACATTCCCGCCGTTTACGCCCGCGTGGTGAAACACTGCATCTACCACAGGTCTGAGCCTCTAGGCTGAATGTCTGTCTGTTCTGCAGGCTGCTGCTGCCAAAAGCCGAGTTTACATTGCAAATGTCTGCAAATATTTGTCAATATTCTGCTAGTGCAAAAACAAAACTCAATTTACATTAAATAAGACGTGGCTGACTGTCAGAAGAAAAGAGGAAGAAATTTGCACCAAAAAACTCAGAAATGTCTAGATTAATCTCAGAAATTTTCTAGAATTAAATTGGAAATTTCTGTAAATTAGAGATTTTTCTCAATTTCTGATTTTTTAGTCTGATTTTCTAGTGTTCTGACTGAAATTTTTCTAAATTGGTGTGTTTCCAAGAACCAAATCCATTTCCTTCACTTGAACTTGTGCGTTTCTGTGGTGAACGGAAACGCAGCTCCAGTCTGACTGCCTCCTGACCTCCAGGGTCGCCAGTATGATCTCCCAGTTCCTGCAGGGCTTGAACAGCTGTGGGGGGCTGTGGGATGTGGTGAAGTCGCACTGGGAGACGTTTCTGCCGGTGATGACCAGTACGGAGCGCCGGGCGCCGAGCCTGGAGGCGTTCAGACGCCTCTTCACGTTTTGCTTCAGCGAGCCGGACTCTGAGCTGAGGGCAGCTGAGGAAACCACAGCGGCTCAGTGGGAAACCGTCCTCAGCCTGGTCAGCGGTAAGCACAGCCACACACACACACACACACACACACACACACACACACACCGGCTGAGCTGTGACGAACCGTTGACATGTTTCCTTCTGGCGAATCAGACGGCGAAGCATCTTTTTCCTTTGAAGACCTCCTCCTCTTCATCACAGGAACCGATCATCTTCCTCCGCTGGGTTTCCCCAAACTCGTCTCTCTGCGTTTTTACTCACAGGTTGGTATCGGCGATTATTGGTCAGTGATCAGTAACAACACGCCTCCATTTCAGTGTGGGCTGAACACCAACGGTTAGATTATGAAACGCCTCATGATGATCTGTTTTAAATGATCTGCAACAGTTTAAATCATAAACATAAATAATCAGAGATTTTTACACTGCAAAAAATCCCAGACAGCGTTAAGATTGTGAACGCCTGGCAGTAAAGTCCATAGAATATTAGTGCCAAAAATATGAGGCGGAATAAAGTCGTAATGTGAGAAAATTCAAAAAGGGTAACATTGTAATAATATAAAAATAAAGCCATAATAGAAAGATCTAGTAATAATAATACAAGACGAAATTCATAATATTACAGGAATAAAGTTGTGATATTAGGACAATTAATAGTAATTTTATGAAAACTCTAACATGAAAAAAACTGATGTTGATCATCTTGTGAAGTTAAACTTTGGCATCAGTTTTACGCGTTTAATCTTTCCAAATATCAGCAAATTATCAGAGCAGGACTTAGAAATAAATATAGAGAGAGTCAGACAGAAAATGTCAGATTTTACCTATTGAAGCTTTGCTCTCATTAAAGCAACTTTTTTCTTTAGTCATGTTCTTGTTGTCATTTCCTGATTTTATTGTCATAATTCAATATGAATCTCTCTGGCCCTCGGGCTCTGCAGTGCTGTGTTCATGCCTTTAGTTTAGTTTTTATTTCCAGTAAACTGGCCTGAACATTTTGCACGGTTTCCCACAATGCGACTGACTTTTATTTTTTCCAGGACTCGCTCTCGTCCGACCCGATTCTCCCTCACGCGTTTGAGGATTCTCTGGAGCTGTTTCTGCCCAGGGGGGGCCCAGAAGCTCTGGACCTGCTGGTGCTGCTGAACAGAACCTTACACAGAACTCTGAGACAAAGTCTGTCCTGAAACTGACGTAGTTATTATAAAAACAAGAGACGGCCTGCATGTTGTCTGCTGAGCTCAGTGTTTTAACTTCTGTTCCCATGATCCACTTTGATTTATTGATAAATTGTTGGCCGTGTTCTGCTGTCTGGATACTTTTGGGTATTTTAACAAACCCTGAATGATGATTCAAGTCATTTATCCCAACAAGTTTATTTATATTCATAATCTTGTAATCTACAGTGAAATTCCACATTTGGGAATTTGAAGATTGTCTGCATAAATAGTTTTCATTTTTATTTTATTACTTAATGTATATTTAATTCGATGCTCCAAAGCAGACCTAAGGTTGCAGAAATGTTGTAATAAAGTTAATTTAAGGTAAATAATTTGCACTTTGCATGAATACCTTTAACAAATTAACATTGGAGGAGGAAAAATGAAATTATTTTCAAAATTATACTGTAAGTATACTTATATTTTCTCTAAATCAAACCCATTCTTATGTACGTTTTGTAGCCTTTGCGAAATGAAATGTATAAACAAATTAAAATAAATACATTATTCTAAGAGTATTTTATTATCATGATCCAATTCAATATTCAGAGTTTTATTAATTTAAACTGAAGGTATTATCACCTCAATGAACATCGGTTTAAAACATTCAGGTGAAACTATAAATTACATCGGCTATCGTTTGATTTATTACATCAGCTGATAGTGAAGCTAAGTGGCTAACAGAAAATAACGCAGGATTTTGTCAACAGCTTTTTAGTTTTTTCAGACTCCAAGTGAATAAACATACCAGTATTATTATATTTTAGATTTGTATTTTGTCAACAAATATCTTACTTCTGAGGCTGTCGGACTGGTTCCTTTTTTCACTGCATGTTCAGTTTTTATCTCGGTTTGGATCATTTTCTTTTTCTTGAGGCTTAAAATGAGCCGGAAATTCACTTGGAATCTGAAATAAATCGGTTTAGATCAAAGGAAAACTCTTTACAAGCATGTCACAATTTACAGAAATCTTTATTTTTCTGTTTCGATTCAAGCAGAAAAACTAAATAAATATGAAGAGATTACATTTAATTCAACCACACACTTGACTTTTGAAGCTCAAAAAAGTCTGATTTCTGAGTTTAACCTCAGAATTTCTAAAACTTTCTCCATAATTTACTCATCATACTTTTGTAATATTTAATATACGTACACATTCCAGACGCTCCACTTTCACTGGGTTTATGAGGGAACATAAAGCTAAACGACTTGCTGCTCACACTGATTCTTGAAAAAATTAAAATACAAACAAGCTGAAGAATCAAAACATATTTTAGAATAAATATTAAGTCATCAACAAAACCAATTTAGTTCAAAATGAGTTTTAAAAATTATTGCACATCTGCAAAACTGAGAAAAACGTAACTCAATTAGACTCTGCAGGAAAACAATAAAGAAACATTATTTGATTAGAAAATGTATATTCTCTTTATACTAAGAATAACACACTTTGCAAAGTCAATCATGAAAAGTTATTGAGTTCAGAAGTTACCTTGAATCCACACAAATGTTGGTTTTCATAGCGGTTTTCCAGAAAGCAGGTTATTTATAAACTAATTAACTCTGAATTTGGGAAAAATCAGGTTTTCTGTTCCGGACTCTGATTGATATGAAGGCAAAAATAATTTCTGACTGAATGAAGGTTTTCTGACCTAAATTTAAGGTGTTCCAACTTCAGTATGGATAATATTTACTGACTAAGCATCCAAGGTTTACGTACTCAACCTTACTGAACTTAGAGATGAGCTGCTGGAACTGAGTTAATCCACCCAGACATCATGGAGAGTCGGGTTTGTTGAACTACTGCCTAATATGCAAAATGTTAATATTTAAAATAAGCAACAATAAGTATAAATATCATAAACCTCCTGTTACCAATATGTTGATATAACGTTTAAATAACAGAGAGAACATGTCCAGGAGATGCCGTGTTTTCTATGGGTTGACTCGAACCTGCTGAATGCTTCGTACAGTCACTGAGTGGGCGGTTCCACTCAGGAGCTGGTCTCTGAAAAACTACATGAAGAGAATAAAAGTATTAATATTTTATGATTTTTTTTGGTGAACAAACCAAATAATTTCTGTGTTCTAGTTTACATACCTGTTCAATGAGCTGAACGATGGTTCCATTGCTGATCTCGCCATAAGATCTTAACTTCATGTTCAGATGTGCCACATACTCCAAACCTGCAGGGATTTAAAAGCAGCCAGTTGTTCAGTGGATTCATTTCATTTGAGAAAAGTTATGTTGCTTTTTTTAAAAATTATTTACCATTAAAAGTTTGACCTTCTGTAGTTGTTGGAGCTGCAGTTGTAGTAGTAGGGGCCGTAGTTGTAGTTGTTGGAGCCGCGGTTGTAGTTGTTGGGGCTGCGGTTGTAGTTGTTGGGGCTGCGGTTGTAGTTGTTGGAGCCGCGGTTGTAGTTGTTGGAGCGCGGTTGTAGTTGTTGGGGCTGCGGTTGTAGTTGTTGGGGCTGTAGTTGTAATTGTTGAGGTTGTAGTTGCTGCAAGTGTAGTTTCATTTCATCAGCATACATATTTTATCACCCATACTGATAATCTTGCTTCTAATTTACACTGGAAGATTTTCAATCAGATTATTTTCCAGATTTTCCTCGTTCTACCTTCTTACGAACTTCCTGAATATTTTGATGGCTCTTAAAAGAGTTTCATGCGATATTTCTGCTCAGTGCAGCATGGTGAGAACGATCTGCTCTGCTCTGAAGGACGTCTGGATTTCTCCAATATAAATATTTAGATTTTAGACGTTAGATTTTCTTTGCCTGATATTCTAACCTGTGTGATTTGTGACATGTTGCCAATCAGAATGCAAGGTGACGGAAACGCAGAAAACAAAATACAGAAATACCTTTACCCATCATTTTTTCTCTGGTTAATCTCCAGGATCTCCCTCGACTGCTTAAAAGACTTTCAGCCGACTTACAATTACCAACTATATCAAAGAAAATTGGGGGATAACAAACAGTGGAACGAATTCAACTGGACACTCAAAATGTGTAAAGGATTTTCAGTGGCTTTATGTTTGAGACAATGTGGGAAAACAGTTGATCTGACAGGTTTTTGGATTGACGAGTCATTTATCAGTTCTGACAAAATATTAAGGAAGAGATTGACGGAAAAGGGAAATCCCTATTTTCTCTACTCTGTCAACTGACGTTTTAAATGCTGACCAAAGATACTTTCTATGTATTTTATTGTTGATCAAAAATTCTAACTATTAGTTGGAAAAATGTGAGGTTATCTACTGCAACTGAGTGGAAAACTAAAAAAATTTATATAATGGAAAAAATGGTCATCTACATTTACAAATATAATCAGAGATGAAACATTGTTACAGTTTATTTCTGTCCATACAGACAAAAAATACAGAAAGTTTTGGAAATGGACTCTAACAAATTTTTGTTGTTTGTGTTTAATTGCCTCTCTGGTCTTGATCTGTTTTCAATTGTGTGAATTTATATAAAAAATTTAACAAATTTTTAGTCCACACAGTATCGCCGTTGCTTCTTTCCAGTCTGCCATGTTTGAAATGGCGAGAGAAACTTTCTGTCTGACATCTGAACATTGAGTTAGTCAGTTTGTGCGGCTGGATGCGATGCATTCAGACCAGTTCTAGCTGAGATTTGTTTTTATTGAATATGAGCCAAGAGTTTTAAAAACCAGGCACAACTCATTTAAATGAACACAATAGATGTATTCACTCGAATAAAATCTTTAACTACTTTCAAGAAAATGTTTATTTAAATTTTTTCAAGGCTGATAAACCCTCATTTTTCCATTATTATCATACGTTATATGAACAATAACAAAAATATAATTTATTGTGAATATCTACCTTGTCCTGAAGTTGGATGAATAAATCCAAGAAGGAAAAAGAAAAGGCTGATTTTAATGTCCATGGTGAATCCTTCACAGGCTCTGCACAGACAGATCAGCTCATGTTGGCACACCTGGCTAAGGTCATGGAAGGCTCCTCCCACAACAATGAAAAGGGAGTGACGTGTCATCGCTGCGCATTGTTAATGTCTACAATCTTCTGAAAAACAAATAAGGTCACAAGAGAAAAGATGAAGTAAGATAAAAAAATAAAAATAAATCACCATAGCCTTAAATATTCCAAGTAATTATTTCAAGACTGGATATTTAAAATACATTTTCTTACATTATATTTTACATATTTTTTTCACATGCTAATAATACATACAGCTGATTCGGATGTTTATAAGCGCAGTAGCTTACTTTCATTTTCCATAACCTCATTAACTAAATAACCACCATGGAAGCATGTAGGACATGTAAAAGAAAAAAAGTTAAACAATTAAATGTTAGCTCATTAAAATCATCAAAACATTTTTAAATGTTAATAATGCAAATGTTTAGAAAAAGAAACTCAAGTGACCAAAAGCAAACAGTCACAGATACCAGCCTGCCAACGATTAAACCAACCATTTATGATGTACCTAATGACTGGCACTGATTTTTCATAAATAATTTGCTAAGTTCAAATGAATCAGACATGCTATAATTATCTGACTGTGTTTTATGATTCAGGTATTGACATACAAAGCTACAGCACCTTCAGAAATGCCTTCACTCTTTGTAAGCAAAGCTTTTACTGTAAATCTGCAGGGTGGCTGCCAAACAGGTTTCTTTCTTATTTACACTGCTGGGGTGACTTCATTTAGCATCAGATTATTTTCTTATCTTTCACATGAAATATCAAAATATGCATATAATCTAAAATATGCATAATTTAGATGCATATTTTATATTCAGAGTCTGTATCTAAAAAGATACAGATTCTGGAATTGCAACTTTAAGACGTAGCACCAAAACATAATTTGAGACTATTTTCACTCCATAAGAAATAATCAGAGTTGATTAATTACAAAACTATTTAGTGGGGAAAAAGTTGGACTGAATTCAGAGCTTATGTAAGTATTCACATTTTTAAACAGGAATAAGTTCTAACATTCCTTCATTCACAGCAGCTGGTGAGACGTTTTCCTGGAGGTTTGGCATCTGCTGAATGATCGGGTCAAAGAATTACACCTGCTAACAGTTCAGGAGGACGACGAATAACTAGTCCTTCAATCAGTAACTAGTTACATTTACTCAATTACATTTACTTGAGTAACTCGGAGTATTTTTACTGTGGCGTAGTCGTTGGGGCTGCAGACCCGACAACACACCTGCAGTTTTTGTTAAAGTTTCATAAGTCTTTTATGAAAAGAAACTGATTTGGAAATATTTTTATTTTGTCTGATTCTGTCATTTTGCAACAATATAAATTGTTGTCATTTTGGTTCTTAAAATACCAAAATTCCCACTTTCTTTGGTCTGTCTTAATTTTTAAATATTAAATGATTGATCATTTGATCAGTTACTCAGAACTTGGGTGGACTTTTTCACCAAATACTTTTTTACTCTAAAGTAGTTTCTTGGACTTTTTACTTTACTTGAGTAAAAATATGTTGAGGTCATACAAATTCCTCACTTGAGCATTTGAAAATGTTCTACAGTTTTATTGTTTCCCAGGTTTTTTCTGCAGTTCAAAGCTTATAGTAATTCAGTTTAAAAATGGTCTATTAAAGTAAAATCAAACTAAATGGCTTTTAATTTATATAAATTATTTTATTGTACTTTACATGTGCAAATTACAAAGCTGGGAAAAAAGCTAAAATACAAGCAATGTTAATTGAAACCTGAAGACAAAGGCAATAAAACATTATTAGAAGAAATAATAAGCCACCACATATATGTACAAGAATATGTACATATATGTGGTCAGAAAAAAAAGTATTTTTATTATTTTTTCTGAGCATGTTTTCTCAAAGCAGGAACAAAAACAATTAACTTCAAATCCAATTTAAAAATGCATTTGTCCGATGAACTCTGCGATGTTCTATGGGTTGACTCTGACCCTTTGAATGCTTCGAACAGTCACTGCATGAGCCGTTCCATGAGGAAGCCGGTCTTCAAAAAACTAAATGAGGAAATTGAAAGTGTTAATACTTTACATGTTATCAGACAAGATCTAATTAAATAAAAAAGCCAAGTAACAAATTGTGGGTTATTCTAGTTGACATACCTTCTTAATGAGCTCTATTGCAGTTCCATTGCTGATCTCTCCATAAGATCTTAACCTCATGTTTAGATCCATTAGAAACTCCAAGCCTGCAGGAATTTAAAAGGAGTCAATTTGTTGTTGGTCAGTAGATGAATTAACTGTTAGAAATGAACTTTTATATCATTTTAAAGGATAAATTTTACTGATGTATTAATACAGCAATGAATGAAGTTATTTTGGAATAATTTACCTGGAGGAGTTGAACTTTCTGTGGGCGGAGGAGTTGGAGTAGTGGTTGGAGTAGTAGTTGGAGTTGTGGTTGGAGTTGTGGTTGGAGTAGTAGTTGGAGTTGTGGTTGGAGTTGTGGTTGGAGTTGTGGTTGGAGTAGTAGTTGGAGTTGGACTTGTTGGAATTGAAGTTGTTGGTGGGGCAGCAGTAGTAATTGGGGGGACAGCAGTTGAAGTTGTTGGAGCAACAGTTGCATTTGTTGGAGCAACAGGTGCAGTTGTTGGAACAACAGTTGCAGTTGTTGGAGCAGCAGTTGCAGTTGTCGGAGCAACAGTTGCAGTTGTCGGAGCAATAGTTAAAGGTGTTGGGGCTGCAGTTGTTGTTGATGTTGGCAAAGTAATATTTTGGAGAGCAGATGTTGGGGCAGTTGTTGTCATTGGCAATGTAGTTGTTGATGCTGTAATTGTAGATAAATTGTATTAGAATAAATATATTGTGTTAAATGGCACTGTACTAAAAATCTTATTTAAGTGAATAAATCCCGTTAATCGCTTAAGTAGTGAATCACTTTTCACACATGTACATTTGTGCATTTTTCAAAACAATTTGTATTAACAGTTGATAACTTGTAAATGTGAATCACTACCTCAAAATGGATAGTTTATTCCACAAATACCAAGCATCTGTGTCATTGTTTTCATTTTCAAAATGAGAAGTCCTGCCACCATGTTTCTGCACAAGTTAGTCAAATGACTATGTTTGCTTTATAGTTCACTTCGGAAGTGTTTTTTTTGTGTCAACAAAAAAGTAAGATTTGTTGACGCTGCCTGAAAATGCTTACGACACCCTGTACACTATTTACACAGCTTTTTGGAATAGTTACTCTACCTGAGGTAACCAGACATCATGTGATGCTTCACATTTTTACTGCATATGCATTCTGCTATTCTAATTTGTTCACGTTGTACAAAAGAAAGTACAAACTTATTTAGAACAAACATAAACACCCTTTGCTGTGCACAGCTTTCACTGAACGCTGAGGTCTGGGCTACTTGACAGAAATTCCTTAATCTGGGAGACATTTTCAGGAAAGAATGAAAAAGAAATGCATCAAATTGTCAGATTTTAAGAATGAGTTCAACATTTATATTTGTAATGACCCAAACAAAGACTATTAGTTTTCGAAGGGATGACTATTCAACATTCATAGTGTAGTTCATTTTGATGCACAGTGATTGAGAACAGTCAAAGTAAACACAAGTAAACACAAAATTCAGTTTTCAAATTAACGTTCCTGTGGAAAAACGTGATTGCCCAATTAATAAAAAGCTACTTAACTGTGGCTCATCACAGTTCAGAGTCTCTAGCTACAACTGGACCTGATTACAGCCACACCTGTCCTCATTTCAAACACATCTCAGCAATAAGATCTCCCTGACAAAGAGAAGTACACGAAAAGATTCTCAAAACTAGAAATTTTGATAAGATCCAAAATGATCAGGAATAAATGTTACATAAAGTAATTGAGAGCTATCCATCTGGTTTTGTGCTGCGTTGCTAAACCATTTCTAAAGCCTTGCGACTCCAGTGAGAGCCGTCGTCCAGAGAAAACCTGGCACAGTGGGGAACCTTTGCAGGAGTGGCTGATCAACGTTAGCCCGAGAGCGCAGCGACGATTCATCCAAGAGGCCACCGAACGCCTCACAACGTCTGAAAATCTGTCGGCCTCAGTGGGTTCAGTTAAGATCAGAGTTTCTGCCTCCGCCATAACAAAGAGATTTGGCCTCCATGGCAAAACTCTAAGATGAAAACCACCGATGAGCAAGAAGAACATCGATGCTCATCTCAGTTTTTCCAGAACACATCTTGAGAAGTTCACCCAATGACTTCTGGGAAAACTGTGGGCTCACTAAGGTTACTATAATTAACTAAAGCAAACTAAATAACAAAAACTGAAATTGAGAAAACATTTTTAACTGAAATAAATAAAAACTGTAAAAAATGGGGAAATACTCTAATTGGATGAATACATTTTGCATTCATAAAACCAACTAAAACATTCTGAATTTATGGGTATAATATCCTTTGTTTTTTGTGTCTTGAAAAAAAAACCCACTACTAATTATCGCAAACGCTTGACGGAAGTTTCTGCCATGAAGACTGGCCCAACCAGTTATTAGGTTTAGAGCCGAGAGGGAATCACTTTCCACACAGGGCCGTGCAGGTTTGGGGTTTTTCTAGCTTAACAGACCCATACGTTTACAATTTGCATTTTGTGTTTACTTGTGTTGTCTTTGAGTAATATTTAAATATGAAATATTTAAAACAGCAATGTATAGGATTCTGTTTGCTCTCTGCATTGTTAAATTTCATTCATTATTTGTTTCCTCATTTTAATCCCACCTAAAATCTTTTTTCTCAACCTTAATTTTCCACCATTTGATAATGGGAAAAGAGGTCAGAAATTAAGAATAAGAATTTGTTCTTAGGGTGTCTAAATGGCTGCCACCATTTAGAAAAACTGTCATTTTTAAAAACTTTTTAAGAAGTTTTTAAAAAGGCAGGAAGTCATTGAATACAGGCACAACCAAACATATTTCCTAGCATTTCAGATGTTTATTTCTCTTATAATAATATCTAACATGATAGATAGAAAAAAATCAAGAAAAGTTATAGAATTTATTGTGAGTATTTACCCTGTCCTGAAGTTGCATGAATATATCCAAGAAAATATAAGAAGATGGTGATTTTATGGTCCATGATGTATAGTGTTGTCCTTTACACTGTTTTGCACAGACAGATAATCTCTGTTGGTGAACATCCTTAAGTTTGTGTAATGCTCCTCCCACAGCAAGAAAGAGGGAGTGGCATGTAATTACTGAGAGGTGTTATAATGGGAAGAGCATAACTAAGTGTTGTTTATATTTTAGATAAGGACAAAATAAAAGGACAAAACAAAAATTCACCAAAAAATATGCAAGATAAACTGAAAGGATTCCAGTAAATCTGGATATTTATCTAAAAAAAACTGATGCTTTCTTATGTGCTATATTCTATTTTTTAATTATTAATTGACCAACTAAGCAGATCAGATAAATTAACTCCATGCGAAATGAATAACATTTTACCTCATAGTAAAGAACGATGGTGTACGACTTCAGCTACCTATGCATTCTGAGTCTTATTTGTCTATAATAGACAAAGTATTGTTTTGCCTATAAATGATACTAACAGATGAACTGATTATTTGTCAGCACATTACTTTTAGTTTCCATAATCTCAACAACTAAATGACCAAAGTATATATTTAGATGTGTAAAATAAAATAAAACGTTCAGCCATAAAAGTTTTATTTCATTAAAATCATCAACATTTTATAAAAATTAATAACAGGTTTAGAAAAAATGTTTACAAGCAAAAGGACATCTAAATACAAACAAACAGCAATACTGACCTGGTAAAAGCTGTTTTAAACGATAATAAAAACCAACCATTTATGAAGAATAGAAGTGTAGTTGAACAAAGCCAGTGTCATTTATTTGTTAAATATATTCATTTTTATTCAAGTTTTCTAAATATCAAATAATTTACACAGGCTGTTGATTATCTGATTCCCTCAGATGTCTATCACGACTATAAGAAGTCGTGATAAACGAATTTCACCACATTATACCTATGGAGAGTTATTACACAAAACTGCACAATCTGTCCACAAAAATACAATTTAGACAGAAAAGCTTAAGTCATCAAAGAAATCAACACTGATGCAGATTTATACACACACACACTTCTCTATACATGTCTGGATCTGTTTGATTCTCTCTCTCTCTTAAAAAAAAACAACAAAAGTTTTTTTCCTTTGAATGTGTCATCACTTTCTGTTAGCAAATCTGTTACTGGAAATCTGTACTGAGGCTGTCAAACAGGTTTTGTATGTCAGCTCCTTCAAGTTCTTTTTTTTAATCTATGACATCAAATACCAAAATATGCATGTGATCTATTGGTGTTTTAAGTAACCTTTTGTTTTTATCAACATTTTAACATATTTTATCTTTGTTACATATTAGATTATACAACAAATGTCATTGCCAGCATAGAGAGTGAGCCTTTAATTAACAATTTAATTAAGAAAAACAATTTAATTAGGAAAAATTACATACATCTGGGGCTTCCCAGTGGTGCAGTTGGTAGAGCTGTTGCCTTGCAGCAAGAAGGTTCTGGGTTCGATTCCCGGCCCCGGTCCTTCTGCATGGAGTTTGCATGTTCTCCCTGGGCATGCGTGGGTTCCCTCCGGGTACTCCAGCTTCCTCCCACAGTCCAAAAAAAAAAAACATGACTGTCAGGTTAATTGGCTTCTCTAAATTCTCCCTAGGTGTGAGTGTGTGTGTGCATGGTTGTTTGTCCTGCCTGTCTCTGTGTTGCCCTGCGACAGACTGGCGACCTGTCCAGGGTGTACCCTGCCTCTCGCCCGAAATGACAGCTGGAGAGGCACCAGCAACCCTCCCCACCCCAGCAAGGGACAAGGGTATAGGAAAATGGATGGATGGATGGATACATACATCTGAAGTGTTTTTACTTAATTTGTATTAATCTTTAGAACTTGTGTATTAAGCATTCTGATTTATTGCAGAACACGTTTGACAAAGTTGTTAGCCAAAAAATTATAAAACACTTAATATTCTCACAAAAGTTAAAGTAGCACTTTGAGGGATTCAAAAATGTTTAAAAAGTTGAAATATGATTTTAAACTTTACGACAAGATATAGCTGAGTAGATTGAACTTCAAAAAAACAACTATCAGAAGTCAAATTTTCACTCTCACTATGGTTCCTAGCCACAGCTTGTTTCTACCTGCTCATTTCAGTGTAACACAATGTGAGCATGCGCGATTATCCGGAGCTAACGGCTACGGTTTCAATTCAGAGTATTTGAGCTTACTTTTAATTCTGAATGTAGCAAACGGTCTGGATTGTTTGGCTTAAATGAATATTATATACATTTTATCTATGTTTGGAAGCATTGTTGTGTCGTTTCAAGGGTTTTAAATAACACTGTCTGCATATTGCGTGTCATTAGCATTTTTGGTTGTTAGCCTCAACAGCTCAAAACAACACTGAAGCTTAAATTACAAACAATCCCCTACTGTTTTCGACTTAATGTCACTTATGTTTTTGACCGATTACTTCTCTTAGACGTTTCTAAGCTCATACGGTTAGTGACAACCGTCGCCTGGAGTGTTTGTTTCGTGAAACATGTGAGGGCGGTTAGAGGAGCAGGATGGACAGAGACTTGTTGCGGCAGTGTCTGGTCCATCACGGAGAGACGCTGTTCAACAAACTGAAATGTGAGCAAACTGAAAACCCGGACTTCCAGGCGGTGGTGGCTGACCTCTGCAAAGCCACGTATGAAGGAAGGTAATATCAGCATGTCGGACTCGCCTCATTCTGCGAATTTACACCTGAATTTTAAATTATTCCTAATTCATCACATTTTAGTCACATGTTCCGCACTGGATTCAATGTCTAAATAAATATTCGAGGAAAGGCTATTTGAAAGCTTTTGGGTCATTTTAAAGGATAGAAAAAATTGTTGTTGCTATAGAGGTGGGGGATAACGAGTTAGAATTTTATTTTGTGACATTTATTATAAAAACATTCCCATTTAAAATTGGTTTCTCAGAACACTACTTATTTAAAAAAGTATGATTTGTATTAACTTGCACACAGTAACTGCATTTAATCATAATGTCAAATTTATTGATGCTCCCATGGAACAAAAAGCGAATAAATGAGTCAAAATCATTTTTTTCCATAATACTGTCAGTTTTGTTTTTCAAATAAATCAAAATTCTTATGCTTTTCACTATAAATGATAAATAATGCAATAAACTGCCCAGCCTTAATGGTTTTACATGGATCCAAATATCAATTTTAACATTGCAAACAATAAAATACTAATTGTTTGTGAAATAATATTGAAATGAAGTTGTGAAAGTTTTTGATCATCATAAATATTGAACAAACTTACTTAATACATTCCAACTACATGCTTATTTAATTTATTTTCTGTTAGAAGCTGTAAAGTTAGTTTACATTATAACCCTAATAAATAAGGTACAGCAACAAAACAACCATAAAACTGGAATCTGTTCTAGTTTAATGGTTTGTATCTTTGCCAATGCAGCCTCACAAGGTCGCAAGGTCAATCTATGCCTTTCTGCAAACATCAAGGCAGCTGCCTGACATGAGATATTAATATAAAGTTTTGCATTTGAAAAGCATTTTTTGTTAAATTAGATTTTTTTTTTCAAATGTACAAATTGCTCTTTTAACTTTCTTTCATTCTTCATTCTTAACTTTATCTCTGTCATTATACAGAGCAGCACAGTAAAGTTTTCACATTGTTCTGTGTGCCAAACTCAACTTAAGGGTTTTATGGGAAAACTGCTAATTAGATGTTGTTTAATTGTTGTGTGTGAAGCAGAGGTGATGAACACGCCAGTCCACTTGTGGAGCAGTTCATCGCCAGGAAGGCGGACATTCTCTTTTGCCCGGCATGGAAAACCGCCAATCCGCCGCCACAGGACGACGAAGAGGAGGAGGATGGGGGTGTGTGCAGATCCACTAACATTAGGAGCTTCTTTTAAAGCACAGACACGTTTTTGGAAATTCACTTCAATAATACTTTGTTCAATCCAAAGAGAAATTAAATGTTATTGTAACTCAGATCATCTAAGAATCTTCAAGGAGTCATTGTGGTTCCTCATATTGTGGGCAGGAAGGATCTCCAGTAGCAGTCAGTCTTGCAGTCAGTCTGAAGAGGCCTCTGACTGAAGACTGTTGCAGAGGCCTCTGTAACAGTTTTTACATTAATGTTTGTTTTCTTTTAAAATCCGAGTCTGGTTATCTGGTTAGAAAGCCAGACATGACTAATTAATTTTATTATTGAGTTTTATCTACAAAAAGATTATAAATGCAGATTCAGGACAAAATGAATCAATATGAAACAAATAGAAAACAAAGCTCAGTTTCTGATTTCATCCAGTAACTCTGTAACGTGTGTGTTCTCCTGCAGAGCCGTATGCCATCATGCCACCGGTGGAGTTATTCATGGACCTGCCATACGAGGAGAGAAGATCCATGATGTACAGGGACTTGGAGAGAGGAGACATGGTGGTGGGGCGCATCAACAACATTCGTGAATATGGCTTCTTTCTCACGCTGCTGTGCATGGCAGGAGGCCTGAAGAGAGACATAGAGGACCTGGAACTTTCTGTAAGTTGGAGCGGGAAACTTGTGGAAAAACCTGATTTGTCAATTTCCCGGCTTTCATGTGCGCAGCAGCTCTTGAATTGTTGAATGGCTGCCAGCAGGTATGAAGGATATTCTATTCCAGCCCACAAGAAGAATTTATTTGTCGCCAAAGATCCTTTTTCTGTCATGTGCAGTTTGTGAAGTCAAGCAGTTCAGAAAGTCATATGATTGTTATTGTTATTCCATGAATATAACCACTCTGCAGCACACAAATACAACATACATTATTCTTTGTTCACACAGACATATCAGATCATATCAGCCTCACTGCAGGCTCAGTGTGAACCTCTAAAATCGCAACATTAATTTAGTCTTTACAGCTGTACTTTGAATTCTAATGTTTTTGTAATATTCTCTAAAAAATAGCCTTCATAGGTCATTTTGGTCTAGTTTCTGGTGCAGGTATCTTAATGCATTGAAATAAGACAAACTAATTTAAAAGTAGCTTTTCAGGAATCATCTGAAGCAAACCTGCTTGACGAGAACAGCTTCCAGCCACACTATTTGAACTCAAAGTTGTGTTGCACATTAACATTTCAGTATTACTGGTGTATTAAAAAACTATTTAAAATAAGTGAATGCTGCTCAGCCTGGCGGGCCGCCATGTTTATGATGCGCTGTGCAGTTATTGTTTTGTGATTTTTCTGTTGTTTGTGCTCTTAGGCTCTCTGCCATGTCAAGGAAATTCCCTCCAGCAGCAGCCATGATGATCCTCTCTCCTACTACCAGATCGGAGACTTGATTAAAGGTGCGTTAAAGGAAACGGCAGCATAAAATATAAACACGGAGAAACATAAGGTTCCGTTTAATAGAACAGTTTAGGCTGCAGTCTGTACCTGTTATTTGGAGTTTTCTTTGATTAGGAGAAAGTGGAAGATTTGTTCACATATTTGCTTGATGATTGCATTTGACAAAGTGTTTATCACTTTTTTCACTATTGGTATTTTTTTACATAAATCACTTTGAGCTGCGTTGTTGCTTAAATATGGTTTACAAATAATTAAGGATGCACCGATAAGATTTGGGCCGATATCTAATGTTAATATTGCTGTTCTGGCCGATACGGTCATATTTACCGATATTTCATGCATTTCACTGCTGTTTTGACACCTTCGGAGAACAACAAGTTAAAAAAATTTATATTGGCTGTTCATTTTGGCCCATTTTTATTTATTGGACCGGTACCAATTGGCTAAAAATGTAAGTCAAGGTTTATTGATGTAGTGCATTTACAACAGACTCAGCTGACCAAAGTGCTTCACAACAAACACAACATCACAGGTAGATAAATGATAAAGAAAAAAATAAAATTACGTTTCGTAAAAATAATAAGACAATTAAAAAATTGGCAGAAAATACCAAACTCTAAAAGTGGCAAATATCGATGTTGGTGCCGATATGTTGTGCATCCCTACAAATGATATCAATATCGGTCCATGTTTTCAAATCGGTGCATCCTATCTTCACCTGTTGATATTTTGTTGATGTTTTCCGTCTTGTTAGATGGTAAAAAGCAGTTTGTTGGTTTTGCTGTGCAGCTGGAGTGAAAGACATCGATCGGTTCCAGGAGAAGATCACGGTGTCCCTCCACCAGGCCTCGCTGTCTCCTAACCTGGTCCACATCAAGCTGGGCATCATAACCAGAGAAGATCTGCCCACACACTACAGGTAAAGACTCACTGAGCTGCCATGTGGTTCAGTTTATCTCAGCAGCTGTGAAACCAGGCAGGAAAGCGACACTGACTGATTCCTTTGTGGAAGTTCAAGTGTTAAAAGTGGTGATGTTTTTGTTTAAAGCAGATTATTTGATGTGAAAGTTTAGCTCAAAATTCCTAAAACTTGAATAATCATCCAGTTAATTGTGTTGAAATGAGCAATAAATCAATTAATCGCATGATAAATTAAAACGAGCGTAATAGTTTTCATTTGCTTGATTTATCGTTTTTTTCCTTTTTCTCACTTTCTGCCAAAAGCTGCTGAAGTTTTCACTCTGCTGCTTTGGTCTCACCTGGACCTTTTTTGAAGAATCATTTTGTTCATTATTTATTTTATTTCATTGTTTCTATTATTTATTTTGGATATTTAAAATGTCTTCCAATGTTTTTTTTATTAAATGTTCGTTAGAATTGAAAGTTTATTGACTTTTGACAATGTGTTTTATGTTACTTGAAAATGACTCCAAGCAGCGATATTATGGTTCATTATAACAACGTCTGGGACGATTCACCGTCCAGCAGGCTTTGCTTCAGTGCCGGATCTGTTTGTGTTGCTCAGTCGCAGCCTTCGCGCCGTCGCCGACTCCACTGAGACGTACGAACGGATCCTCAGCAGGTGCCACGGCTACGAGAACCCGTCTGTGGTGGAGTATCTGCTGCAGAAGGTGGGAATCAGTGACACCAACCCGCCGTCGATGATGAGAGGCTTGCAGTGGTGAGCTGTTTAAAAAAGCTTTCGTTTCTCATGTTTTGCAGCTGCAGGTTTTGCTTCAAGGTGAAAATGTGCAGCTAGATACTCTGCTGTGACTCTGCTGTCACTGAAACATTTCCTGCTGATTCTTTGTTCTTCTGTTTCCTGATACTCGCACAGCTCCGAAAGTCCAGAAGCAACAAAACAAGTTAAACAGCATTTCTGTCATTGCTGTGGCTGGCAGAGTTTTGCCTTTGTGTTCGACTTGCTACAACCTCAGATACACTTTATAAAGTTTCCGGTTTTGTACTTTTTGTTCTTCACAGTAAACTTTTCCAGGGCGAGGATTTTGCTTCTGCAATCAGAAAGAAGCAGTCGGCATCCTGGGCCCTGAAGTGGTAACGTTACTCTGCTAACTTTATAGTTAACATTGGGCTGCACCGATTTACCCACCAGCCGATATTTATCGGTGATCGGCTGATATTCACATGGGAAGCTGATCTTATCCCCCATTTTACCTCAGCAAGGATCTAAAAACCAGCCGTTTTTATTCTATTTTATTGGCAATTTGTTTTCATTAAATGATTCAGAAAGAAAAACCCAAACGCAGCGTTTCAAGCACCGTTTAGGTTTATTTAAAATTTACTAAGTACTTGAACTTTTTGACGATGAGGAAAAACCATCGTCAAAAACTCTCAAATACTGACTGCATGGATCCGATAGTCATATTTATTTCTGCTATCATGGAACCAACAGTGGAAAGAAATTCGAGAACCAAACTCAAAAAAAATATTAAGATTTAGGGCGGGGTGTCCAAAGTGTGGCCCGGGGGCCATTTTTGGCCCTTGGACTGACTTTGTGCGGCCCCAAACTTGAATTAAAGCAATAAATGCAGAAGACTTAAAAATTAGAAACATCATTTTCTTACACAGAAAAATGTAAAGAACGACACAAAGTATCTGAATTTTTATAACCAACTTTAAACAAAAACTAAAACCGAGTTCATCCAGAAACCTTTACTGAAGAGCCGACTTTGCTGCATTTTGTCTCTGAGAGGTTCGACTGACCGACCCGCCCACCGGGTCACGACTGCATGTATTCAGTCAACAATAGTCACTCCATTGTTGCCAACTCAGCGACTTTCTTGCTACATTTAGTGACATTTCAGACAAAAGAAATTGGTATCGACCCAAATTGGGATCCGCAGGTCAGGCTTTTTAAAGATGGATGCAGCCCCAGCTAATACGGATATAATATCATCCTTGGTCGTTTGTTAAGTCACCTGGATACAAACCTGTCGTCTGCAGTGTTCGCGCAGGTGTGGACCACTTCAAACATGGCCGACACGTGGAGGCCATGAACGAATACAACAAGGCTCTGGAAATCGACACCAACAACGTGGAAGCGCTGGTGGCGCGAGGAGCTCTGTGGGTTTACTTCCTGGTTCAACGCATCTTTGTTTGCTTTGCTTGTGCAGATTCAATTGTGCCTCAGATTTCTAGATTATAAGCAGTTATTCACATCTTGGATTTGTTCCTCATACCGATACAAAGTATGAGGAAGAACATTTTCAATCTCACACCTGTTTCTGTTAAGTAGAGCATGTGAGGCGTCTTTGGCTTGTTGCCTGATGCTTTTATTGGTTTGGGTGTCGTAATGGACTGAGATCTGAACCTTCAGAATCACATAAAGACAGTTACAAAGTCAGCCTTTTATCTCCTGAAGAACATTTCAGGATTAAAGAACTGCTGTGTCAGCGTCTAGAGAAACCAGAATCAAACAGCATTCAGCTTCTATGCACCACAAATCTGCAATAAGCTTCCAGAAAACTGCGAAACAGCCGAAACTCTGTACATCAAGACTTTGATGTGTTTGGAAGATTTTAACGGTGGCGCTTGTCAAAATTGGATTTCTATTACTGGTAAAGAAAAAGGCTGAAAAATGTGTCATTTTTTTCATCTGACTAGTGAAACACAGAAAACTGCTGGAACGCTGAGTTCCTTTAAGTTCAGACTAAAATTACTTCAACTGATTTTGAACCACAATAATGAAACTTTGACCAACATGATTTGATGTGTCGATGATTTTAATGATGACAAAATGTGATGTTTAACGGTTCCAAATTGGTGACTGTCTGATGTTTTCATGATATAATAAAAATGAATCAAATATCTGCTTAACAGATCACCTTGGTTAACTGATCCATTTATCTTCCTACTGATGAAGTTTGAGCTGTTTGACTGAAGTCTCTGACGTTTTCCTTTGTTTTTTCTCCCAGATATGCTAACAAAGGTAGCATCGTGAAGGCTATCTCGGACTTTGAGCTGGCTCTGGAAAACTGTCCGGACCACCGGAATGCTAACAAGTACCTCTGCCAGACTCTGGTGGAGCGAGGAAAACAGTGAGCTGCGCCTTTTGCTCTCTAACTTAGATGTGATTGAAAAAATAAATAACTGTATTTATGCCAGTGTTTCCTTTGGTACATGTTTCTGATTATTATAAAAAAGGTAAAGTGGTAAAAATCTGACATCAGTTCTCTTAAAATAAGGTTTTAAGAATTAAAATCTGCTGATTGAGGCTCATTAATGGACACCAACAAAGCATTAAAACATTCAGAATTACACTTCCTGGTTCTGATCTGCACAATTTAGAACAAAAAATCTGCGACGGTTCGTCCTGCTGCTCAACTGCAATTAAAAAATGATTTAAATTTGGCCACTAGATGCAGATGGAGACTTAAAGATTGTTACAGAGAAAAATGTAAAGAACACAAAGAATTTGTGTTTTTATAACCAGTTATTTAACAAAAAGTAAAACCAAGTTTATCCAGAGACTTTTACTGAACAGCTGCAGCCAAATCAGCTGTTATTTATTCTTAAACAAACATAGGAAACATTTTGAAACAAAGTGACCCAAATCCTGAAAGTAAATTTACTCAATCGAACCCAGAGGAAACTGAAAACTAGCAGGGCATTGTAGAAAAACCCAAATACATTTTGAGAATAATCTCATAATTTTGCTAGAAAGAAATTTTAATATCAGAAATTTTCTACATTTGTAGAAAATGTTTAAACTAGAAAAATCTTCATTTGAAAAAATTTCTAGAAAATTTCTGAGATTAATCCAACAGAGTTTTTGGTGTAAATTTACTCTTTTTTTTCCCCCTCTATCAACAAGGCCCTGTTGCAGCATCATAAAACTCCCTTCCAAGCTTTGGATCTACAGTAAATATCGGGATTCTTTATTTGCTTGATTTTAGATGTTTTTTCTTTGGCCTGCGTTTGGTTTCAGTTGACAGTTTTGGCAAATTGTTTGTGGAGCTTGAGTTACGGTAAAGGTGCAGAAACTGTGACCTCGCCCTCTCCATCATCGATCACAAGCACGACTATTGATTCTGACACATTAAGTCAATGCAGGAATGCAGAGCAACTCAGAACCGGCCCGTTCCAAAGCTGCTCTTTTGTTTTGTAAAATCCTTTCTAATCTGTTTATCTGTGTATAAAACTCACCCAGAAACAAATAGCTGCGATGTTTACGTCAATTTAGAAAGTGAAACCTGAAATCTGACTTCTTGCTCCAGTTTCCCACAAAGGTGAAGGGTCATGAAGCAGGCAGCTGTGCCTGGGCCATGGCGGCTTTAGAAACACAGTGGATGTTTTCACAGGTTTTTGTTCTGTGTCTCACAGACTGGAGGAGCAGGAGAAACTGGTGACGGCGGAGGGATTGTACCGGAGAGCGCTGTCTCTCGACGACTCCAACCTGGAGGCCAGAGACGCCCTGCGCAACATCAACGACACCATACAGGTGAGCGGGCAGAACACCTTCACACAGCGCCCCGCAGTCCAAATACAGGAGAACCTGCAGAGCAAGAAACATCAGCTGCAAGTCCAAACAAACATGTTTCATTGGTTTGAAAAGATTCACTGCAAAACAGCAGAACTTTGTCACTAAATAGTTACATTTTCTTATGAAAGTAAATAATTATTCAAACTTTTCAGAAGTTTTTTTATTTATATTTTAAATATCAAAATGAACTTAAGCCTTCATTTGGTAAAGTTTTTTGTTTAACAACTTAACATTTTTAGTGAACTTGTTCTATTGCACAGCATGTTGGGGTTTTTGTATTAAAGGAAACCTGTTCTATAAATAAAGCAAAGGAATATAATATTAAAGAAACACAATAATAAAGTAAAGAATAGTCTAATAGCAACGCCTTGTGACCTGCAGATCAGCTGGTTAGGAGAAACTGTTGGTGCTAAACATCCTGTTAGCTGTTTATAATGTTGATTCACTGGTAGTTTAATTTGTAGTTTATTGTGAAAGGTTTTTTCTATTTGGCGTCGGCCGCTGGGCGTCTTCCTGACTCCACGGTTTGTAATACTGATGAGGTGTTTGGTATGTCTGTGTTTCTGCTCCACCTTACACTCTGACCTTTGACCTCCTGGCTGCCACGACTCTCTGCCGCCTGCCTTGTGGGGGGCTGGAAACGCACAAACTGCGCTGTGCCAACGACTCTTCGTCCCGTGGGAACCGGTGCGCGGCGCGTGTATATGCTGCCAAACACGGTAACGTTGGAACCTTTTCCTTATTTCAATCGAAAACGAATCCTGTTTGAACCGTCCGCACGTCTGTCCACCGCCGCCGATACCTGTGGTAAATATGTGACTCTTTCCTCCATTATTCTGCAACACATTTGACTTTTGTTTATTAAACTTTAAAAATAATAACCGTGCGACTGTCTGGACGGATGTGACTCTGGGCTTCCTGCTTCCTGTGGATGCTTTTCAATCTCCCGCTGGGGGCTTCTTGCCTGCATGCTGCTGGATTTCTTTCTGTAAAGAAATCGATTCGCATGCGAGAAGAAGCGCTTGCTAAGGAGGAAGTCAAAGCGACGAGCAGCCAGACCAGCGCTGAGAAATTACGTAAGATCTTAAAAGAGGAGAAAAGGTAGGTGGGACCTCGCCGAGCGCGAAACGACAAGCCAGATCCATTTTCTTCTCCAAAACATGAATGCTTTTCCAGCTGGAGGATGTTCAGCAGATGTCTCTCATTTTTAGGGCGAAGAAGAAACATAAGCGATCCACTTCCTCCTCCTCATCCTCCTCCAGCAGCAGCAGTTCTTCTTCCTCCTCCTCGTCTTCCTCGTCCCGCAGGAGGTCCAAGAAGAAAAAGAAAAAGCGGAAAAAGTCCGGGCGAGGAAGGAGCAAGCACCGCCGGAGGAAGAGTGACGAGGGTAAGAGCGGGAAAGGCAGGACGGAGAGAGAGGAGGAGGAGTTGGAGTGGTTTCCCGCACCTCCCAACACCTCCGCCACTTTCCTCAACCAAAAGGGCGGCCTGGTGTTCGGAGGGGCGGAGGAGGACGGGGCGGGGGGCGGCGGGAAAATCAGCCGGCTGTGTTCTCTGGCCGCAGCTTCAGAGGAGGAAGAGTCGGATTCCTCCCACAAAGACGGGAAGAGGAGGGATGGAGCGGGGAGCGGGGCGAATAAACGGAAAACCAGAGACAGGAGGATGGAGAGCAGGGAAAGATGGAGGGAGGAGAACAGAGCAGGAAGGAGAGAAAGAGGCAGCGTGGAGGAGAATCACGCCAGGAAACTGTCCAGCTCCTCAGCCGAGGTGGAGTTTTCCCGGAAACCGGAATATTCCGGAAGGAGCAGGATTAGACACGACTCGTCCACCAGGAGCTCCTGGGATGGCGGTAGGTACGAGAATCAGGAAGAGACGGAGAGAGAGCGAGTGTCAGATCCAGAGCAGGGCAGAAACCCAGAGAGTTCTGGAGATCAGAACGGCCAGGGAGGCGGCAAGAAGCTGCCGTCCAACCTGCTGGACATCTTCAACCAGATCGCTCAGTTCGAGAAAGAAAAGGGGGGGAAAGCAAAGAAATAGAGTCCACCACGAAACCAGAACCACGACGGCGAACCAGGGCCGCTGGAGATAAACACGCAGAGCAAAGGAGTTTACCTGCCAATAAATATGGACATTTATGAGCACGAACAGGCAAAAATTAATATTAAAAAACTGAGAAATTTTGTGGTTTTTCTCAGAAATTCACGAAAATAAATCAGAAATTTCTGAGCAGGTAAAAATCTGCATCAAAAAAGAGAAATTTTGCGTAATTTCACATATTTTCTAGAAAAAACATGGGAAATTACCCTTAAATGTTTGACTTTTGGAAATTTTCTCTTTCAAAAGTGAAACATTTTCATCTTTCTGAGCAATACATTTTTTATTTTATTTTTCAGAAAATCTCTGGGATTCATAAAAAAAATTCTGAGATTTTTTCTCACAAATTTTTTTTAAGCTCAGACATTCACTTTTCTTTTAAGAAACTTTCTGAGTTAAATCTCAAAACGTCTGAGTTTTTTTAGCGGGGAAATTAGTTTTAATCTTGAAAACCAGAGTTTAATCTGAAAATAGTTTGGGCTGTAAATGGGCTCCTTTCTTACGTCAGTACTCGCCGGCCCTGATTGGCCGTCGTGCAGACGAGACGAACGGTAAATTCGCTCATTTTGCTCATGGATCCTCCAGGCCAAACCTCCTGTTGCTGATCGTTGTCACTTTCAGTGGTGAATAAATGAATCGTTTTCGCTGACACGTGTTTTACCTGCTCTGAGAAAATCCAGTCTTACTTTCCGCAGAAATGTTTAGTCAAAGTGTCACAAAGACATGATTTTGTTTACGACTTGTGACTCCGACGTTTTCCATTGTGACCCATCTCTGTGATCCTCTGTTTATTATTTTGACAAATTACTACAATGAGATGTTTAATTTTACTGATTGTTTTTTATGGAACGAGTTGCCTTTTGTTCTGCTGTGTGCCATGCTGCGGTTTCCTCTTCGCATGAGCAGACGGTTCTGCTTCTATTGTTTCTTTTTTTGCCTTTACATGATTCAGATGTTTCAGCAGTAATCAGAGTTTGTCACCTGTCATAGAATCACCTGATTTGAGCAAATAAAAGCATTTAGCCTGTAGAACGTTAATGCAGTTTGTTTATTTCTGCTTCGTGATGTTAAACCTTATCACCAGTCTATATTTTATTTTATTTTCCATTCACCAGTTTTTAGAAAGTAAATATATGTTCACCAGTTCTCTTCAGATATGCAAAGAAATTACACCATGTAGGTTTAATAATAGTATTAACTATTATTATAGCTATAGTATTAGCTATTATTAAACACATGCAGAAGCTGAGGCTGCTGTTATTCCTGTTGCTTCAATTTTTTTCTATCAAACTTTTTCCTTCCACTTAACTTTTCAGTATTATGCCAGAAGGGAGGGACCTTTGAACAACCAGTTTCTGCAGCTGTGAGCTTTGTGGACTAAAATCCTCCTGAGGGTCATCAGCTGCGTTTCCAAATGTGCGCAAACATATTGCAATTACTTCTTTTAAAGAGCCGCCATCCTCCTACCACTTCCTGTTTGCGCCAATGGTAACATCCGGTTGTTGGTCACGTGATTCCTGTGATATGAAAAACGTATTTAGATTTGCGAAATAAATTGCCTCATCATAGCACCAACGATTTTTTCATAATAATAAAAAAACGAGTTTTTTTTTATTTATTGAGTGGTTTCCATTCATCAAATTTATTTTGGATATTTTAAGGTGATGGAAAAGCAGCCAAGTCAACAGATTTTCTTACCATTGTAGGTCATTACATTTTTAAAAATAATTTCTTGTTTTCTTAGCTGAATTTGGGTGTTCATCATCTTAAGCTATGCCCAATAAATGTAAATATTAGTCATTTTTAGATTGAAATAACTAAAAAAACATTTTGACTCATGTTTATTAGGATGCACATCTACTTAAAAGCTTTCAATCAAGTACAGCCCTTATGCTAGTGAATGAATTACAAAGTATTATGATTGGAAACATGTAAGATTACCGCCATTTATTCAGTTCTGCAGCGGTTTCAGCTCCTCTGTGCAGAGCAACGGGACGTCGCTCGTTGTCATGTTGAAGCAACATTGCGGGAAACCGCTGGTGAAATATTGAGCTGTTTGAAGTTCAGTCACACAGAAACCTTCCCGAGTGAAACGCGGCTGCTTAGCAGGACCAGGAAAAGGATTCATTTTCCAGCCTGGCATTGATCCTGACCATGGGATTATTCCGCGGGGTTCGGTCCTGTTTGAAGTCCAGTCAGGACTGCCGATCCGTCCAGCTCCGAACTACAGTGGAAATTGGGAATCATCAAAAGACTTGCTTCAAGCAACTGACAAAAAGTCAACATGTTGAAAGGAAAATAATGAAAGTTGCTGAACATATTTTCCTACATTCAAACAGAATAAAACTTTGGTTTGTAAACTTTTTTTCTTCGATTTTGATAAGTTTGTTTCCTTCCTACATAATTCTACTCGATTCTAATTTCGCCGATTAAAGTCGATTCCTCGGATGGAATTTCTACCACCGGGCCAATCAGCGAACAGAAGGAGACGCCGTGAACGATTACGTCAATTTCAGACGTCATCGTACACTAATCAATGTATCTACATTGATTAGTGTATTAGATACACTGATATTAAATATTAAATGATTATTCGATCGTTACTCAGTAGTTCAGTCGACTTCTCATTTGAGTAATTTCTTGCTGCTTTTTACTTGAGTAACAATATGCTGAAGTCGTGCTTTGCTTTGGTTCAGTGTTCTGGCTCCTCTTGGACCTGGATGTGGGCGGCCATCCTGCTGGCTTATTGGAGCTCTAAGCTTCTTGGTGTCACGTATTTGATTTAATAACTGGACACACACATCAGTGGCGGTGCAGCCAGCCATGCGTTGCCACAGTAAGCTACTTTGGGCTTAGCCGCCGCCCTCCGGCTCTCCTCCTCCATCATTACCGGTCCCATCATCAGTGATGCTCTGCAGGCGCAGTGTGTCACTCTATCTTGTTAGGCGGCAGATTAAGCACTAATATACGGTCCGAGAAGCCTCTTCATTTAATATTGCACACACAGATTCCTGATCCATTACTTCCCGTCTCTGAAGCCTGACGTCTTAATCTGTTGGGGTAAAATACTGGGCCTGCATACATGCTCCTCATGTTTGACTCGTTAGACCAGGAAAAACTCGCTGGATTTACTTTTTGGTGCTCAGTAAAACGAATAGACAGGGATTACTGTGTAAATATTCTACTGTCATTTGTGTAAAAGTAACAGGTTAAATTGTTATTTTGTTCATTAATAGCTGCAGACGTTGGTCTGGCTTTTATCTTTTTATATTAAAATAGAATAGGAAATGCTCCCAGCCTGGTGTGATGTAATAAACTTCAACATCTTCACTGCCTGAGATGAGCAGAGTTCCCAAACTATTCACTCAGGCAGCAGTCCAAGACTTTACTCAGGTAAGACTATTTGGTAAAAGGTTTACTTGAGTACTGAGCAACGGATCAAATGATCAATCATTTAACATTCAAAAATGACATCACTAGACAGACCATAATATAAAGTTAAGTGAACATTCTGGTATTTTAAAGAGCAAAATGACAATATTTCATATAAGTAACAAAAAATAATCGGGCGAAATAAAGTTTGACCAAATCAGTTTCTTCCGATAAAAAACTGATGAAACTTTAACAGAAACATCAGGTGTGTGTCTGTGTCTGCTGAATATTTTAGTTAAACATGTTTGTTTTTCATTGAGTGGGTAGAAGTTTCACTCAAGTAGAGATACTTTATAATAAAATTACTCAAGGAAAAGTAAAAATGCAATTTGGTAAAAATTCTACTAAAAGTAAAGTTTAAAAAAAAGTTATTTGAGTAAATGCAACTAGTTACATACATATATAAATGTGTAGTTAATCTTTGTAGTTATTTAGATGTAATTTTATATTAGATTACCGAGGCGATTAAATCAGTCTACTGGTGTGGTGAAGAGACTTTGATTTAACTTTTAAAAGGAATAATTCATCAAAATTAATTGATTTTAAAATTTATCTTCATTTATCTATTGTGATATTTCTTGTTTTAAACTTAGTGGAGATATTTCGTAAAACTCCCGCCTCGGTGTTCGGCGCTGCAGTTCCGCAGGTGTCCACTGGAGGGCAGTGGAACACTGCAGTCCCAGGCAGCAGGTTTTAAACCGCACAGCTTTGCAGGCCAGTGCGCATTAAAGACGGATCCACTTATCTTGTGTTTGCATGTCTTTTGATCCATATTATAATTCCTAATGAAAACGCCATATGTGTTTTATGCGTGTTTTAATGGCCTCTCACTGCAAATTCAGCCATACTTAAATCCTGCCAATAATAATATTTGATTTGAAAATAATTTCATATATTCAAAATGTAAGAGGTTCTAGGATCCAATTCAGATCCAATAAATAACTGATGCTCAGATAGTAACAATTTTGAATAAACAAACAACTGCCGCCAGAGGAAATTCAGTCATATGTCATTTTAACAAATATTATGAAAGTTATTAAAATTAAAATGTTATTCTAGGTTATCCGTAGCTTCCACAGAAAATTCTGCAAAAGCAATATTATGGAAAAACATTAAAAAAGAGAAAATATGTATTTGTAGATGTGTGTGGATTTTTCTGTAAAGCATAACTCTAAATTATTTATGGAAAATTCACCTATTCACAAATTTCTCTGTAGAGCATTTCCAAAATAATGCAGTTTGGGAAATTGGAATACCTTTGTGCAAAGTTACTTCACATGCTATTGGCTGCCATTTGCAAATCAGCCAATTCAGAAGCACCAATTATTGTTGTTGGTACCGACTGGCTGAGCCCAGCGGAAGGAAGATGGTGGATGTTAGCTTCTGTGGTTCAGCAAAGATGGCTTCCACTCTGTGTATTGAAGTATATTATGGTCTATTTGGTGTTTAAATTAATTAAATAGGCAGTTCTAAGAGTTTTCCAGGAGCTAATTTTATTCAGAGAGTCTTGCTGACTACTGAGCAAATGGGAGAAATGTTCCCTGATTTCAAAACTTTGGCTGAAGGGGTACTTGTAATGCCAGTGGGGCCGCAGAACCTGGATTTATCCTCCAGCTCAACATCAAAACCCTGAGACATTTTATTACGTACCAGTGACTGAACAGTTCAGGTCCATGCAGAGCAGGGAGGAAGTCGTTAGGCTGCAGATTCAGGCCAGATTAAACTTCGATCATTTAAACACAATCATTTAATTTTATTAATTATATGTAGCTACTGGAGCCACAATTAGAGGTTTTATTACTGAAGAAAAAGCATGTATTCACCTGCTTGGTACAAAGTGGCTTCTGTGTTCAGCTTGTTGCATATCAACTAAACCAAATGATAATTAAATGGAATATGTAATTATTGTTATTTATGGCTGGATTTTCTTAAGCCTGTCAGACAACAAAAACATCTGATGTATGGGGATTAATATGAATGTGAAAAAATGGTTTATTTTGATTTAGATCCTTTTATGCTCAGGGACTTTTATCAGTGTAATTATAAAATGCTGCTGAAATAAAAAAATTAAAGGTAGTTTCTCTGATCTACCAATAGTTAAGTTGTAATATACTTGAAATGAAATATCGAGGTGCCTGAAGCCAAGATGGACCACAATGGAGCCACAATAAATTAGTTGATGATTATTTAATCGATTAATTACTAAACTAGTAATTAACACATTCAGAGCAGTCACTACTGAGCAAAAATATTTACATTTTGCATTTAAGATAAGAAAATATCTTTGTAAATATGATCTAACAAGAACTCCTCAAATGGCTTATCTTCAAATTCTTTAAAAAAAATCTTCAATTAAGCACCTTCTGCATCCAATCATTAATCAGTTAATCCAACTATAATCAATAAATCAGCTCTACTTTGTACTGATGTTAAGTGCAGCTAAGAGTTTTTTTATATGAATGTATTTCTAATATTGGTTTCAATGAAAAATCTGCAGAAAGTGCCAATCTTTTTATCCGATTAATCAATTAATCGATTAATCATCAGAATTAATCAATTAATTAAACACAGAGAAGAATCATTCAGCTTCTAAGCACCACAAACTTCCAGAAAACAGAAAAACTGCTGAAAAGCTGAGTTCCTCTAAACCCAGACTCACCTGTTCATGTTGAATCGTAATAAATGAAACACTGAAAAACATATTTGATGTGTAGAAACGTTTTCAACGATGTAACTCGGCAAAATGTCGGTAATCAATTTTCACAACTCTATAAAGTGTTTATGAAATGTTGTGAAGCACTTTGAACTGAGTCTGCAATATGTTGTACACATGAACTCAAACGATCGAACAATCAATCAATTAATCGATAATTAAAATAATCATTAGTAATTTTTGTTTTCTGAAATTGTACCTTTACTGTAACACCAAGGCCATCTTAAGACGCCTATTCATCTGGATGATTTGGTTCAGAATAAGCTGAGAGTTAAGAAGTCTCTTTCTCTGATGGAGAAAGAAAAGAGTAGAGGAAGTGTGGAGAAGGCGAGGCCTGCTGACCCTTTGACCTTGGAGGTTTGGGTCTCTGCGCTCGTTGGGAAGGTCAGCAGCAGCAGCAGGTTTTCCTGCTTGACCGACTCTGATGAAGCTGCAGATTCTCGCCTTCATGAATCATCCAACTCTCTCCCGCCGCTCCCACATGGACTCCTTTTGACAAAGAGAAGGGGATTCCTCCTCTTAGGCCTCTTTCTTCAGCTCTGAGGCAATCAGACTGTTGAACACGCAGAGGGAGATGAGACATTTTAAATTAGTGTTAGGAGGGGGGGAGGCAGCGAGAAGGGGAAAATGACATTTTTCATTTTCTACAATAAAAGGTACTACATTGAATTCTCAGAGCATGACAATACGGAGGAGTAAGTAATGGAATAGGAGCAGCCGCGGTGTCTGTGTGTTAGTGGATAATGAGGAATTTAAAGATGTGTGCTTCTCTGCTGCCATTCAGTCAGACTCTCACCCTGCCGATGCGACGGCCCTGAGCCGCCGCTCTGCAGAGAGGAAATCAAACTTCCCTCTACAGGAGAAGAGGACACGTTCAAAAATAATTTACGGCCATCAGATAACGCTATGAACCACGACTGCTCAAAGTTTTCGTCACGTGGGACAAAATCGCTGACTCAGACATGACGGAGTCACAAAAAAAAATCACGAAAAACACATTTTGATTCTTTCTGCAAGCTCAGCAGTGAAGTAAGCAGGAATAACTTTAATTACATCCCTGCAGTAATCAGCTGTAAATCATTTTAAATCCAAAACTATAAAAGGAGTTTTGCTTGTTTGCCTCATGAAATGAAAAGCATCCATTGGTCGGTTATGGTAACAGATTTTCCTGGACGATAAATTGTCTCAGTAGTTATTGCAATAAACGATAATATCGTTGTTTGAGATCATTTAATAATGCAAGAACATTTCCTCAAAGGTCAGAACACTTTAAATTCAACACTGGAACTGGAAGACATTTTAAATATCCAAAAAATAAAAAAATAAAATGACAGAAATGCCAAATAAACTGAATTATGAAGTCTCGGCAAACAACATTGTCCTTAAAAAATGATTAGTTGAAACTGATAAACTGGAGACTGTTTTTAGCAGAATGAGAGAAAAGAGACAGAACCTTTTCGGAGCCCAGCGATGCCGCCAGCGCCCAATCAGATTGTAGCAAAACTGAGCTACCTTGTTGTCCATCGCTACTGTTTGCACCAAATTTACTGATGTGCTAGAAACGTGCAAAAACAAAGGTTCCCGCCAGAACCTTTGTTTGTGGAAAATAAATAATATTCACTGCGTTAAAATCTGCAATGAAAGAAAGAAACTTGAACTCCAACTTAACTAAAATGTAGCTAATTTATTACATATAATCGAGTTAAGTTGGTGGAATTTAATTTATTTACATTTATTTAACATTACAGTTATAAACTTAATATATTTATACTTGTAACAAATTAACTCGTGTTTTTAAGTTGGATGACCTGCTTCCTTTTTTCAATGTAGGTAATTAATTTATTGAAATTAACATGTTAAAGTCCAGGACCCAATTAAAATTTACATTTAAAATTCATGTTAGAAAATCAAACATACACTGAAAAAACAGAAAGGAGAGCCAATAAAAAAAAAAATCTAATTTGTTACATATGATTGAATTTGTAAAACTTAATTTTGTTTAACATCACAGTTAATAAACTTAATATATTTACTTTTTATAACCTTGATTTTATTACTTGTAACAAATTAACTTGTTGTTTTAGTTGGACGGCCTTTTCCTTTATGCAGTATAATTACAGATAAACTCCACAGTGTCTAAAGCAGAGGCTAATTTCTGTTAGCTACTGTTTAAAATAGCAGAGAGGAAATGTTTGCTGAATATTCAGAAATGTTTTGATTCTATGAAGTCAGGAAATGGAGCATAAAACATCCACTAACATCCCCATCCAGTTGCAAGCAGCAACACAATAATATATCTTTATTTTTGTTCTTTTTCGCCTCCTCCAGTTCTCCTACTGTCTAATGATAAGGAACATGGTATTTGTAAACTCCGCTACATTATTTAGAAATGTGACGCAGTGACATGGCAACAAAGCGACACAGTAATTTCAACTTCAGAAAACCCCGTGAAGGCCGGGAGGATGCACGCTCAGCGCAGGGAAATATTTGTCACTGTTAGAAATGTAAACACTGTTTTGACATAATTGCTGCCCTGAGAGTATGTGAAGTTGAGAGAAGCTCATTTATTAGCGTCTTAACGTCATGGGGCCGTTTCCACTGCCGGGGTTCAGTCACACACACACAGCAGGAAGCCAGCGCAAAGTGTAGCATGTCTGCACAATACTGCTGCACACATAAACCCATTACAGTCCTGCTTCCTCGCTGGTTTTAGTTTAGAAGCAGCAGCAGGTCTTTACATCCTCAATTTGTCTGAAGATTTGTTTTGGTCCTGGTCACCAAACTGAGTCACTGAAGCAGAAACGTTTGGTAAAACTGAATCCGTGTCCAACGTGTGTTTGTGTAATAAAATCATTTCATGCTGGTTTTTATCAGCATGTCTGCGTCCCGCCGGGTCTTTGAGCGTGTTTGTGATGCTACTATTAGCTTCGTAATGTAGCAGGAAACTGCAGCAGCCAACACAGTCTGAATGAAACACTTGGATGTTTACGCTGCAGAAACACAAAATCTTACCAACTGATCCAATTTATACTGCAGATATCTTAGTACAGCTGGAATAACACAAAACTACTTTAGAAGTATTTTTTCAGCAGATGTTTGCTGTAAGTGAATAATTCCTCAATAATGATGAAAAAAGTAAAACTTTCATTTCACTTACAAAATGGGAAAAATGTCTTGTAAGTGTAATAATCTGCAAAAGAAAGTTTTACTTTTTCATAAATATTAAGGAATTATTGACTTAAAACAAGCTTCATGCAACAAGCATATCTTGCTGAAAAGTTACTTATGAGTCAGTTTTGTTTTATTTCAGGTGTTGTTAGATATTTGCACTAAATAGACTAAAAATACTTGATAACATTTTGTGTTTTTGCAGCGTTCGTCATGTGATCTTCGAGTCAAGCGAACTTGTTGGCCAAGATATAAATGAAACTAAAATCTTGTAATTTTATGCAATAATTTGGCAGATTATTTAATGTATAATCTGGGAATGTGTCTTGTTATAAGTGAAATAATCTGCCAGGAATTATTGTGTTAAAACAAACTTTTATACCTCACTGAAAGGTTACTTGCAAATTAGTTTATTTCAAGTGTGTTAAGACATTCATGCTAGAAACTAGCTTGGTGAGGTTTTGTGTTTTTGCAGCGTTCAGTGTGATAAACTGTCATGTGGACACAAATGAGCAAAAACAGCCAAAGAAACAAGTTTGTCAAATTTATTTTCTTCAGTTATAGAAGAAACTGAACCTTCAATCAGGCAAAGTCCTTCTGAAATCCATCTTGACACCAGAGAGGCTCCCTAAGCGATGGTCCTTGAAGAGCTCTGTGCAATGAGAGGAGACTTTTGCAACAAATGTGGGAACATTTCCAAGAAAAATAAAGTTAAATTTTGACAAGGTTTTGATGCTGTGGGACGGAGTCATGACAACCAAACATTTTAACTTTTCCATTCGTAGATTCTGGCAAAATCACTGTGAGAAATAAAAATGTCAGACTTGCAAACTTGGTTAGCTGGAAGTCGATTGGCTGTTTTTGCATTTCTGCAGCAAACACTGTATGTAACGGTTCAAACAACGTTGAAGAGAAAAAATATGACCCAAATAAAATATAAAGATTATCCACACAGCACCGGAAGAGACTAAATAAATTAAACTTTTTTGCACTCCTGAAGAATCCAGATACAAACAAAATGTGTGTAAAGCTGTAGTACATAGATTTTATTAAAAAAAATAAATTTTTTCCATCTTTGTTGAAACTGTCACCATGTTGTGACAGTTTGTTATGAGATAGATAATCTGTGAAAAGTTCGATCTCCTCCAGGAGCGACTATTCCTGTCTGAAGAAATGCACAACTTCTGACCAAAAGCTACCAGTCAGAGTCAGGAGGCGGGTGTTAGCGCTGTCAATCAATCTCATGCTCGCTGCTCAATGTGATAATGGCAGAGGAACAACCTTTTATCCACCGTTATCGGTGGCTATGCTAACTAGCATAGCACCCACAACAGGCTATGCTAGCTGCAGTCTAGCAGAGAGGAGCAGTGATTGACAGCGCTAAGCCCCGCCTCCTGGCTCTGATTGGTTGTTTCTGGTTAGCACTGGGAGCTAACTAGATTCACAGATCATTGGTCTCTTAACAAACTGACAGTTTGATAAAAAATATATCTTTTAAATATGTTATAAAAGTTTCATTGTGCAGCTTTAATCCTGCTTGGACTGACATTTAAATTTAATCTGAGTTTAATCTGAGTGTTTAACTTTAGTAACTTTTAAAAATCTGTTTTTACTGGCCAACGACGTCAGATTTCCTGGTGGTTTTGATGTTATTGAATCAGAATTGGAGAAATGTTCAGATTAAAAAGCCAACATAACATCCTTCACCTTTGGCAAATAAAAAGATGTTGCTGAATAGTTCAAGGCTAAAGTGAAGGGAAGGAGGACTGGGCTGATTTTCTAAGAGAATCGAAACAAAACTTCCTCACAGGCCTTTCCATCGTGCCTCTTCCTGAGTTTTTCTGTCTGCATACATCAATATGTTTTTCGGTGCCTGATAAATTCAGAGTCCTCAGCATTCAGATGTTACATCCTCAGCCGCTCTGAAGCACATTGTACAAGCAAAGCAGAATGTCCCTCCATTCACACTCACACACACTCCTACGCAGCAACACACACGTTTGTTCTCCACTGTATACATTCAGGCGTACATGTGCAAACAGATAGACACTCGTAGAAATAGATGTTTTCAAAAAGCTTGCAAATTCCATTACAGTCCTAAAAGGATTTGGGTTAATTTAGTAAATAGTGGGTCAGAGCTGCCACCAGAGCTGAGAGAGGGCGAGGTGTCTCTGCACACGCTGCCGGCTCACTATGCGCTTATTATGTGTGTGTGTGTGTGTGTGTGTGTGTAAGAAACGCTGACTGTGTGAAGCGGAGAGTCCTGGAAGGAGCAGCGGCGGCGGCGGTCTAAACCCAGCCACACTCTCCAAAGATAGCGCTTCTTTCTCATTTGCTCTGGCCCTATTTTAATAATAGCTGTGCATAAGTAATTTCTAAAAGGCCAGGCAGGCACACAGGCGTGGGCGGGGGAAATTAAACTCATTTTATCTGTGAGCAGGTGGATTCCTATTTATCATTAACATGCATAGAATTTGCACAATGTTATTTCTTGCTGCTGCTACTGATGGCGCGTCATCCAAATAATGTCAGAGGAGGGTCTCTGCCTCTTTTTCTTTTTTTTTTGCTTATGCTGGAGTGAAATTCATAGATAAAGGTACTAGAGGTTTTTTTTCTTGCAATTTTCTGCAAACGGAAACTAATTCTGGGAAGCTTCTTATTACAGCGCAGGCTCATTTGGTTTGCATTAAAGAGGACAGGGGCGACATTAGGATTTCTGCCAGATTTCCACGAGATGCTCCAACATTCGCTCTTATATCATTAGTAACGCCCCCCCTGCTCTCCGTCTTCTTACAGAAACCCTTTTCCTCTTTTAACTGGCATTAAACAATCTCTAGTCATTATTGGAACAATAATAAAACTGGAATATATTTGACTTCCTGATTCAGATCCTATCAAAATATTGGAATGTAAATGTGTCATTTTGCACACATGATATGGAGGTTTAATAATTGCTTGGTATCCTCTCAGTTATTTCAGCATAATTCAACACCAGGATTAATTGTCATTTATTTAACATTAGGATTCTTCATATGTTTTGGTTTTGGTGCAGCATATTTAGGGGCTCTGTGAGAAATTTTAAACTACAACTTTGATCATTTTTATGATTTTACTTCCTCTGTTTCATTTAAAGTGTCAAAACTGTGAATTGATTGTTTGGTTTGATCCACTTTAACTTGGTAAACGTGGTAAATAGTGAATAACTAAAACAGCAAATAATCATATTTTTCTTCAAGATTTGTGCAAAATGGTTAAATACAACGAGTTTTTTGGGGGGATTTTCTGCAGGTATTATTCAAATCAGGGTTAAAGCTGCAAAAACACAAAATCTTACCAAGAATTGTTCATCTAGTTTTTACTGCAAATATCTTATTACACTTGAAATAAGACAAAACTAACTTACAAGTAACTTTTCTGCAAGAAATAGGAGCTTGTTTTAAGTCAATAATTTCTTCATATTGATTATAAAATCGTAGTTACTAAGGTTTATTATTTCACTGATAATACAGGGAAGTTGTAAAACAACACTGTCATCAGCATAAAATGACACCAAAATCTAATAAACATGGTGAATATAATTTCCAGGCTTGTTCACTGAAAGCTCAACATTTTACCAAGTATTTTTGGTTCAGTTTGTTGGTCAAATATCTCAGTAAGCTTGAAATAAAACAAAACAAACTCAAAAGTAACTTTTCAGCTGGATATAGTAGCTTGTTTTCAGTAAATAATTTCTCAATATTGATGAAAAAGTTCTAGTTTCAGATTATTACACTTATAACAAGGAAAAAAATGTTGTTATAAGTGAAATAATCTGAAACTAGAACTTTTTCACTGATATTAGAGGAATATTTTCTTAAGACAAGAAGCTAAAAAGTCACTTCTAAGTTAGATTTTGTCTTATTTCAAATCTGGACCAGAAATACTTGGTGAAATTTCATGTTTTTGCAGTGAAGAGGCTGGAGATCAAAGCACATGTGACTTCCTGTCACCTCCTGTCGTGTTTTTCATCAACATGTTACAGTATGGAGCTTCATGTGTGTGTGCAGATTAGACGGGTCATTCACATCAGTGTTTACGGCGATGAAGAGCGAGATGATGATGATGATGATGTGCGTCTCCTTTTCTCCCCCTGATAAATAGCAGTATGGCAGCTCATGGCAGCTCCTAGCAGCTCCTGGCAGCTCTGTGGCTCCTGACAGCCAGCCAAGCAGCCGCCAGCAGCCATTGTTTTCTAATGTGTTTCACTCTGCCAGCGCTGATCCTTTGCTAAGGTACTTACCACGCCATTGTTGTCTAAGTATGCTATTTTCTGGCTGGGCACCTCCACTATAGAATAGGCTGCTTTCCCCCCTTTCTTTCTTTTTTTTTTTTCTCAAAAAGAGCGGTTTGTTACAGTCGCCGTCATGCTAATCCTGCTGTGTGATATGTATATGTGTCAACACTGAGAAAGAGGGGGAGCAGGGAGAGTCTTAACCCAGCAGAGGAATGAAGTGACAGACACGTCCCATTCTCCTCCTCCTGTCCTCAGTGACACCAAATGACTGTTTATCAAAGTAAGACGAGCTGCGTCTAATAATCAGGATGCGATAGCAATGCCTGGCCTCTAATTGGTGCCAGTCTTATAGTATTTGCACTGAGACGTCCCTGCAGCAGGTCAAAGGGAAACTCAGGCTGCAGTAATGAGGATTATTCGTTTCTATCTGCGTTAAGTGGAAATAAACTCTCCTGAGTATCAGACGGCTTGTTGTTTGGAAAATGTATTTCTACACTGCAAAACCACAAAACCTCACAGAGTGTTTGGTCAAGTTTCCAGTTAAGATTAACTAATTTACAGGTCACTTTTCTGCAGGCTATCAGTGATTGTGTTGAGTCAATAATTCCTTAATATTTATGAAAAGTTCCAGCTCCGTCTGCAGATTATTTTGCTGATAAGACAATTCTCCAGTGTAATAAATGAAACTTTTAAGGTATTGACTCAAAACAAACTCCTATATCCTGGTGCAAATGTACTTATAAGTTAGTTTTGTCTTATTGTACTGAGATATTTGCACTAGAAACTGAACTGGGCTTACTGCTTTTTAACACAGTAAAAATACAAAATCTTACCAGGTTTGATCTTCTGGTGCAAATATCTTAATACACCAAGACAAAAATTTGACTTAAGTAACTCTTCAGCAAGATGTAGGAGCTTGTTTAGGTTAATAATATTTATGATAAAGTTCCACTGGCAGATTATTTCACTGATAAGGGGAAACCTGTTTGTACTTTTTCCCAACAATATTAAGCATCTATTTACTCAAAACAAGCTCTTATATCCTGCAGAAAACTTATAAGTTAGTTTTGTTTTATTTCAAGTGTATTAAGATACGTACACCACAAACTAGACCAAAAATATTTGGTGGATTTTGTGTTTTCGCAGTAAAAAAGCCTGTTTAATTTATAGCAGCCACATCTGTTTACAGTTATCCTGCCTTTTACTGAGGGCTGTCCAATATGTGGTCTGAAGGTCATTTGTGGCCCTTGAAAAGTCAATAAGTTGAGTCAAAATGTGACCATCAAAAACTGTTGACCCCCAAACTTTGTAAATTGTGTTTTTCTTTTAATAATGAAACTCTGAAGTTTTTTTTTTATGTTTTGGATCTTAAAGGACTTACAGATTTTATTTTTTTTTTTAAATTTATCATGTAAGTTAAACTGAAAAACAGAAAAATCACTTTAAACATATTCTGCATTTTTAATGTGATGACTTTTGAGGCCCATTAAATTTGCCAGAAGCAAAAAAGTTTGGTTTAATTATAAAAAATATTCCCTTCTCACTTCCTGGTTCTGGAAATCTTCCCCCACATGATGAAACCGATTAAATGTCTGATTCAAATCTTTAATCACAAATAAAAACTAGCAAGACTTAAAAAAATATTAGTTTTGTTACTGCAAAAAAATACAGTTTAGAGAAAAAGATCAAACATTTGTAGATTCATGATTTATAACCAAAACAAAACAGAAACCAGCAGAGATGATGCAGTTATTGTGAAATAATAACAGTAAACATCAAATTATGTTTTAAGGAAATACCCTTACATTTGTTGTATTTTTCTGTCAGAAATAGTAATACTTTTAATTTAAATACATTTTATTTGGATCTATATCTTGATAATACAACTTTGAAGTTGATTTTCAGTGCAGCAGTAAAGAAATGAAGCATTTCTTTGCTTATAAATCATTACACAGGCTGTATTTTAATTACCTTTTTAAATTTCCTCATTTCTGATCCACTCTGCACATTTCATTCCTGCATGTTGATGATGGGACAGGAAGTTACTGGGTGCATTAGTGGCCCTTATTTAGAGACTTTTTGAACCTTGCTTTGCCCCTAAGTAGATTATAAGCATTTATAATTGCGTGTTATTATAACTTCCTGCCCAGCATATTGCAACAAAATACATATAAATAAAAGAGTAAAAGTTGTGTGTGTTAATGTTTCCCTCCTGGTGCAGAGGCAGATCAGTCGTTCTGGTCATGCAGAAGCGCCTATCGCAGCCTGCATCGCATCACCAGGCTAACAAGCTTAGGATAAGCCCAGCCTGGATGGTCTGAGGTCTGAATTTCTGGAACCGTTTCTGCATCCAAATCTGACTTCAGCAGAAACCAGAGGGCCGATTCCTCTGCTTTAAAATGATATATATGAAAAATTAGTGCTACTGCATATTTTTTCTGCAAGGAAAGGAGGTTTGATACCCGCAAGAAGAAAATGCTCTGTATGTAAAAAAAAAAAAAAAGGCAGAAATCTTCTTGAGGCGGCTAATCAACTGTAAGCATGCATTAAGAGATTTACAGGCAGCGCAGGGAAAGCCTGGAACATTGTTGACTCATTTAAAGATGCCAACATCTCAACTTTGTGCTCTGCTAACAAGACCGCCGTGTTAAGTTGTACTCTGCACTTCTCCTGTCTGTAAATCGGTGGATCTGCAGTAAGCATGTTAGGCTGCGGCGCTCATCAGCTCCATGTGATCCCAGCCGGAGCTGCGCTGAGAGACAACATGATAAATCCTGTTTGTGGTTTGACTGCTCAGCTCTCAGGCTAATCCAAGCACCTCCACCTCCCAGCAGAGGCGCGCTGCAGAAGATGAAGCTCTGCACATTAAAACAGATAGAAAACGTTTGCAGGTTGATTAGAAACTTGGGTGTGTTGGGTTTTACTTTTATTTGATTATTACACTCCTATTACTTGAGTAACATTTCTGGATTTTCTACCCACTGGATGAAAAACAAACGTGTTTTAACCAAAAACCCACCAGACACACAGCTGCAGCTTCTGTTAGTTTCATACGATTTTTATTTAAAGAAACTGATTTTGAAAAAAAAAAAAATAAGATTTTGCCTGGTTTCCTAATGCAGCGTCTTCTCTTCTTCGAAGGTTTTTGTGTCGTTTCCTCCAGTGGTTTTTGGCGCAGCGCCCCCACAGGCAAAGAGGGGAACATGCTTTTCTCTGTGCAAAGTCAAAGGGAACCACTATGGAGCTAAAACTGTGAATCTTAGTCTGTGCATTTGTGAATTATGAGACAGTTTTAGCTCCATAAACCACAGCAGTTGAAAATGTAGCAAACGTTGCAACTTTGGTCCCCAGTCTACTAGAATTTAAGGTATGAAAATACCCTTAGATGTATCATTCCAGTTTTTTTAGAAACATATTTATCATCTCCTCTTTGACTTAGGATGCATTCATACCAGCCTTGTTTAGTCCTCTTTAACTGAACTCTAGTTCATTTGTGCAGAAAGTCCAGTTACTTTAGGTGTGACTCTGTAATCAACCAGAAAAGTGAACTCTGGTTCAAATGGCTATGTGAACACCAAGTGGACCATAGACCCCATCCAAAAGCAGGAAGTGGACTACAACGCAGGGAATTCTGGGTTAAAACAACCAAAACAAACATGGTAGCTTTGTGCTAGAAATGGCTCATTGTTTTTTACTAAAAACAAAAGAAAAATCCTACAACCACTAAAATCTGACGCTACTCCACTTTTATTGACATTTCATGAAGAACAAAGCTGCTCTTAGTGTCTTCAGGGGTTTTGTGTCAATGGTTCTTGCTGTAGTGGCCCCTACAGGCGAGGAGGGGAACAGGTTTATCACAGCGTCTGTTTTACTCAGATTCTACAACTTTGGTCTAATCGAACCAAAACCGACTGGACTATGAAGACATCTGTTCTCAGGTTTTAGTTTTTTATTCTGTGAAACAGATAATTATGAAGCAACACACCGAGCTTACCTTCGATCACTTCCAACTCCAAAAACTTCCTGGTAAAGTCAACTAATAAAATCTTTAATATTTAGTTTTAGAATTTTTAGATCCATAAACTCTAAAAACGAGTTTCTAGGTTAATTTTAACAGTTTAGGTTAATTTTAGCAGCTATTTAACAGTTTTCAATCACTTTTATGAGATACAAATGAGGATGAGCCAAAGCTGATATAAAGTTAATATTTATCTAAGTTTTACTTTCCCCCACTGGTTCGCTAACCGTCGCTCTGTCTGCGCCACTCGCTGTCTTTCCGTCTGCCTCTTTTCTCTCCTAATGATAATTCAGAACATCACAGATTTGGCACTTGTAGCAGGTCTCGCAGAAAAATTAATTAATGCAAACTCCAAGTGCTATCGAAATTATACATTTGGAGAGCAGGCAGATAGAGAGAAAGAGAGGGGGAGAGATGTGAGGACGTTCTGGTCTCATTAAGAGAGCAGGCAGAGTGAAATTAGTCTGAATATAATGACAGGCCGCACTATCTCATGTAAAAACAGCCCTGTTTTCCTCTCTCATTCATTGGCACTAGTAATTAGTTTTGGCCCTAAAACTGTCACCCTTTACTCTAGAAAAGGCAGATGTGATTTGAGGCGCAATTTAATCTTGCTTTAATGAAGAACTAATGGACGCATTGCAAATTACTTTTTTTCCACCCCTCCACCCTCCATGTGTGATTGAACAGGGGGGCTTGGACAGAAAAAAAAATCTATTTCCTGCTTTTGAAAAGATCAAGAGTATCTTTGATAATGGTGAGAGCGTCACCGGCAGCTCCTCTGCATCGAGCCAACAAGCTCTTTTAGGTGAAGCACAATTCAGCGGAGAGAGGAGGCCACAATTAGCGACAAAGCAGAGCGAGCGCCGCGGGGCCCGGCCAGGCAAAAAGCCCCCGGTGCAGCGGGCCTGGCTGGAGGTGTCGTGCTGCAACAATGAGGCTTCATAAATTACCCAGTAAAAAGAAGAAAAGATGTGCTGCTAATTTTCAATTACACCTATAATGCATTTCTGATTGGAGGGAGAACAAACAGTCATGTTCTCAACTCTGCCTCTCGCTCTCAGAGCTGGAGTGTGTTAGCAATGAATGGCCTGGTGTTTAAAATGACACACCGCCACATATGATGGAGAATCAAATCATTTCCTCCAATTATTTTGAATTTTTTGACAAATTATAATCACAAGCATAGCAAAAAGCGGGAAAAAGTTTCATTTTCTCTTGATTTCACCTTATTTTGGGGGGAATATTGGAGAGGAGGCGCCGCCTGCAGCTCTGTAAACCACTTAAGCCACACTGTGTTTCAAACTGGCATCGCTAACAGATGATGTTGTAGAGAATATATCAAGGCCAAATAATAGTCCTTGAAATGGCTGAAAGGCGATGTGAGGAGTGAGGAGGGTCAGACATGTGGAACATGTGTATCTGTCGTTTTTATGTCTGTGTGCGTGAATGTGAGTGGAGCCGGAGCGAAGCAGAAAGCCTAATGGGAGTGGGCTTAACTCCTGCACACAGCCGCGCTACATATCTGATTACTGGGACCAGTAATTTTCTTTCCTTAAATAAGGAAGAAATTGGATAGGATGAATGAAATTTGGCTGTCATACTGCAGTGATGGTGCAGCAGGGAGATTATGTGTTTCACATAATCGTTCATCATTTCCCAACCAGTGTTCGGGCTTAGCATAATGGAATTGGTAAACTGGTTTAAATCAGGACGTGAGGAGCGACTATCAGGCAGGCTGTGGTAATGTCTTCAGACCAGCACACACACACACACACACACCCACACCCCCCCACCACACACACACACACGCACGCACACACACATGCACACCCCTGCATGCACACACACTGAGCTACACACAGCATCTTCACCTCTCCTTCCCAAGTGCCAGAACACATTAGAATGTCTCACAAACATTTTTCCTATTCCATTCAACTTTAAATGACAATAAAATATCAACAACCTAAATGCTTCTATTCATATTTCACTGGGTGAAATTAGAAAAATGTTACATTTTGTTTTATAATCTGTCACTGACTGATTTTATTTACCTTCTTACATATGCATCTAAGTTCAAAATTTATTTAAAATAAAACTCACCTAAAGCAGTAAAGCACAGCCGGATCTTTTCTTAATGAAAAAACTGAATAATAAGCAAAATCTAAATGTGAATAATCACATTTTAAAATCAGCGGGTTTGTCCAAATGTGTTGCATAAAACAAATCTAACCAACTTTTCCTGTTTTAAATAAAACAGCAGATATTGTAAGTACGACCTGCCAGCTTGTAGCAGGAGGTTTTGTTCAGCTGTTCCTCATGTTTGTTTGCTGGTAACTGAGTGTTTTGTGCATCTTTCAGAAACTCTGTTCTGCCGACCTGTTCTGGTTCTGCTTAGCTGGTCTCTGATCTTCACTGCTTCTAACATTGAAGCTGGTTTGGGAGGCTTGATGCTCCCTTTGTTTGGGTTGTTTGGTTTTACTTTAGATTGACTTGTTTTAACATTTTGTAATTTAATTTGCGCTTAACATTGTTGAATTTGTTAGTCCTTTTCTTTTGTTTTAATTGGGTTAAATTGTGTTTTAGTTTTGTGAAACTTTCCTTTGTAATAAATCATTTTACATTCCTCTTGTTTTCTCTGGACACATCTTTATGTTACACCTCTGAACCCCTGGACCACAGGCGGGTGGTAACAAAATAATTCTTATTTGGTAATCTTGATTTAAATATAACTTTAAAATTGAGATTATAGATGCTTTTAGATGCTTATTAGTTAAATATTTGAGCATAAATGGTGGAATTATGTTGGAGTTTTGTTTAATACATGAAGCTGACATCTTCATTCATTCATCATCTGCTGATGCAGTCGAGCTGCAGAAGGCCAACCGGTGGCCACTAGGTGTCACAGTCACTGTTTCTAACAGATTCATGAAACATCTTCTCTCTTCACTGCTGCACAACCTGAAGACGTATTAAATTAATAATGCAGAAATAATAAACTATAAAGGAGCTGAACTGATTTGGGGTTTGTGGGAGAAAATGTTGCTGGGAAATTTAAAGTCATTAAAAGTTTTCTTTTTCAACCTTTGACCTCTTAGTGAATGATTTCATGCACCTGTGAGTGAAAGAGGCTGATTTAAAATTCCTTTCTTTCTGCTGAGTGTCCACTTTTTGTTTCTGTTGGTTGTGGAAGTAAATATATGAAGTATTTTTTTTTTAAGTCTGCATGTTTTCCTTGTGCATTCCTGGGTTTTCTCTGGGTACTCCTGCTTCCTCCTCAGCCAACTTCCCTGTCATTATTATTATTTGACCACTGGAGGGCGCTCATGAACTGTGCATAAAGAATTGAACTTTCAGCCAAAGAAACGTCACAGAATGTAAAAATAGAATGTAAATAGAAAATCTCAAAAATAAATTAGTCAGTCGACGGATCGATCCAAAGTATTGATGTCAATTCAATATCAATACCTGTTCGATACTTTAGTTTCAGATTCTTTAAATGTTATTTTTGTATTCTAGTTTTTAATTCTACCTAAAAAAAATTGGGATTTTTTCTCAGTTGCTAATGTTTTTTTGTTTTTTTTTTGCACTTTGTTCATTTAGGAAAAAATGTGCAGAAATTAGTTCCCCTATTGTTTCTGCTTATAATGTTAATGTTATTAAAGTATTTTATTAAAAAAAAATTTAAAAAATAAAGTATTTTGTAGTATTTTGTCCAACTTTATAAACAAAATAATTAATGGAAAAACCACGAAAACGTTCATAGAAGCATTCAGCTTCTATGCTCCACAAATCTGGAACAAATTCCCAGAAAACTGCAAAAAAGCCGAAACAGTGAGTCTCTTTAAATCTAGACATAAGCCCAGCAGGTTAGAGCTGCTTTTGAAACATAATAAATGAAACATTGATCAACATTTTGATGTGTAATGATGGAAAAATGTAACATTTCAGTTGTTAACTTTTGTGTTTTTACGATGTAAAGCGGTTTTGTTGTAAAGCACATTTCAGCCTTGTTGCTGAAATGTGAAACACAAATAAACTTCATTGATCATAAAAAGCATTTTGAAACATTTTAGTGATTATGGCTTGACAGGAAAAAGTGTAATAATTCCTCAAGTTAGGCTGTAAATTTTGAATTGTTTTATTACTGTATGTTATTTGTTAGCTTCTGGGAAGCCTAGCTTGAATTGTTTCAAGATTTCCTGTGTTGCTCTGGACGGATGCTTTATATAGTCACTGTTTTCACATGTGTACTCCCATCAGTGACCTTCCATTCTGGGAGAATTAACTCATCAGGAGAGAAATGGTTCACTGTACGATAAATGTCACGACTCAGCATGACCATGAGCTGACTGGCACTTACAGCAGCATCACCAAGAAGCAATTTAGAGCTCTGAATTCACATTTCTCTAAGAGAATGTGAGATCCGTCCAAATACTGCCCAGCCCGATGTCACTACCGACATCGGTTTTCACCAATGTCGGTGGTGAAAACCAACCACCGACATTGTGGTCGATTTTCACAATGTCAGACACATTCTTTGATTTGTCTGTATCTGTAAGACACTGTATTAGGGACATACTGAGAAAACATAAAAAAGAAATATATAAAATTACTATAATGAGGTTGCACGAGAATAAAGTCGTAATATTTCAATAATAAATTAATAATATGAAAATAAAATCACAAAATTACAAGAATAAAGTCATATGAGAATAAAGTTTTTTCTCTTAATACTATAACTTTATTCTCGTAATTTTATGAATTTACTCTCATTTTTTTTCTTTACATAATTTTATGAATTTATTCTCATTTTTTTTCTTTACATTGCTCCATTACTCCATCATATAACTGTCACTGCATAAGATTTCTGAAATTATCTGAAAGCTATAATCGTCTTCTTTTCCCGGCCCTGCAGATATAAATTATTTTTTAATGCTGAGTCTGTGACATTTACAAGGTAGACTGAGGTAGTTTTAATTAATACGGATCTTCTGTCTTTAAATACATAACTGCAAAAGAAACATATCAGAGAAACAAATACATTTTTATGCATTTTGGTCTTTTATCCACACAATCCCTCTGCAAAATATCATTAAAATTATTATTTATGAAAATTAAGTGGATATTTGAGAAAACTGTGTTTATGTTTATGTGTATATAAGAGAAAACTGAGTTTTATGGTTCAATACAGTACAGTCTGCCACAAATAATGTGCCAATATATACAAATATGTCCTTTGACATCATTCCCGAACAACGTCATCTTGTGTTTCAATAACTTTATATTTTAATATATTATTTAAAAGTAGTTCAAGCTGTGTATTTGTTCTAACAAATGAAACTCCTGGCACCATGTTTGATTCTTAACAGGAAGGTGTGGTTGTTCTGAAACATTCTGATTGGCTGACATAGGTTTTAGTTTTGCACTACACTGCCCCCTATAGGTCTGGCATGTTTAAAGCGTGCCAGACCTTTAAACTATGTGCACAATATTATTTATTAAAAAGATATGGCAGAGATATTTGTTTTTCTGCCACAGAGAAAATGAGATATTTGTTTTTATCCAGCAACCTGTGAATATGCATGCTTCTATTCACCTTTAGGTTGCTGCTGGTACATCTGAATTTCCTCGTTTTGGGGCAATAAAGTACATTTCCATTCTAATCTATATTAATTATGCTAGTATATTTCCGAGAATGGCAGTATATTCATCTGCGTCATCAGCATTTTTTTATTTTTGGTTGAAAATGGTAGGAGAGAATGATACACAAATTCCACTGTAATAATTTTAAAGTAATTAAAGTGAAAAAGTATCCACATGTGCTGGCAGGGCTAACTTCTATCAATCTTAAACTGCAGCAGGAGGACCGCACAAATCCACTCCAGCGGCTGCAAATGGCCCCCAGGCCACACTTTGAGCACCCCCACTGTAAACTTTGATTCATTTTACCTTATGAGATGTATAAATAAGAAGCATTGTATTTTTTATTTTATTCTTTTGGTGACAGGCAATAAATCCAGTTAAAAAAGGAAAGAAGAGTGTTTGTACTTTTCATCGCGTGCGCAGTTTGTTATTTCGGTTTAAATGAGCATGCGCACCTGCTCCTTTTGCTACATAACACAGACTATAATTCCACAGCGATGTAGAACTGATTATTGAACTCCGAGGGTAAAAAGTAAACATAAAAAGCAGAAGGACGGAAACTCATCCGCTTCTAAGCTCACCCCAGATGAGTTAAGGAACACCTGTCGTCCCGGCTTCCTTTGCGTGTCCAATATGGAAGAACTGGCGGTGGAGGTCCGTGGCTCCAACGGCGCTTATTACAAGGTAAACACCGGCTAAACAACACGTCTAGAAACTTAGCATGTCGTTATCAAGTACTGAATGTTCTGCTGGAACATCGGGTACAGTGGGTGGTTGTTCGGACCGGTTCTGGATCCATCATTAGACAGCAAACGCAGAGCTAGCACAAGTTAGCAAGCTAAGCTAACGATGCTAGCAGGTCTGATTACTTTTTGACGACATTTGTTAAACACTATGAGGAAGTAATATTGTCCGCTCTGTGATGTATTGCTTATTAAACAAGTAGAAGTTATTTCCCCCAGTCTAGTTTTACTCTGAGCGTTGTCTTCCTTAGCTAAAAGCTAGCTCACTTGCTAGTTGCCAAACTGTTGACGTCTGAAGATGTTGAGTAAACACGGTATCCGGGTAACATTCATCCCCTTTTCTGTGTTTATATGAGCGTCAGGACTTGAATACATTTTTTATTTTGGGTTTTAAATTAAAAATCAAGCTGCCAGGTAGTTTTTGAACAGACTACCACTTTCTGTCACCGTCTATTATTTGATACTTGATCACGTCCCAGCTATCTTTACTATGTGCATGTGTGAGCCAGCTGTTCCCTGTCACTCCCGACCAGCTGGCATGCCAGCAGAGGGTCGCTGATACCGCACACTTCCAAGCTATTTCTGGACCTCCAACCCAAAGTGATACCCTCATGTTTTTAGCTCTCCTTTCCTTCTCCCCCCTTTTGTTTCTTCTTTCATTTCTGTGCCTTAGATCAGTCTGATTCATACTCTTCTCAAGGCTTTTTCCACTGTAACCCACTCAACCTACTCAAGATATTTCAGACTCCTTAACTTGTATGTTATCTGAATATGTAACCATTAACATGAAATTGCGTTGAGGTAATGCTTTTGGGTTGGGTTTCTGCTGAAAATGGTCACATGACTTGCATAAAAGTTACTGTACTCCGTCCTTGAAGCAGACTTTAAAGTACGGCTAAGCTTTTCTTAACTGTAAAGAATATTTGAAACTTAAATTTTCAACATATCAATAGAGGGTTTTATTTTTTCTTCAAAGTTTTAAATTGTTGGATTCTACACAACAGGAGAGATCCAGCAATAATTTGTCTTTGCCGTATGATTATATTTAAAACTAAATTTTTCTGCATATATACACAGCTGAAAATAAAAAAATTGACCTATTTGAAATGGAAATATTCAACATATCAATAAAAAACTACAGAAGAGATTAAACTGGCCAGTACTTTTTAAAATGCCAGACCTACAAATTGCTTTTTTCTTTATGAGACAACTTTATTTTCTGTGCAAACAACTTGTGAAAAGATAAATATTAAATTATTAAAATAATCATTTTTGTAGAGACTGGACACTATTGTGTTTAGCTTCCATTTTAAATACAAAACTGTAATTTCTGCTTGTACCGTAAAATGTTGTTGGCCCAGAATCAAAATATTTGTTGTGTGACAACAATAAGCAATAAATCAATCTTTTAATGATAAATTAAAATGAGAACAATACATTTGCATTCCTGTTTGAGTACTGTGCTTAATCTTTAATAAGATAAAGCCATTTACTATTATTAAAAGCCACCATCTTGCAAAATGCTGCAAACATTTGCCACTACAAAATAGTTGGTTTATGTTTTTATTTACTTTACACAAGTCCTAGTTCCAGTTTTTCATGTTTTCTTTGCTAAAAATTAGTAATATATTTTGAATGGCAATTTTGCTTTGTTGATACTTTATAATCCATCTTATTCATTATCTCTGTTGTTTTGTTTGTTTCTTTGGAAATTAAAGCTTATTAAGTTTTGAGAGGAGTTCTTGCATTGTTATGCCATTATCATGATGTATTAGTAAAAAAATGATCTCAAAACAATATTACATTTATTGCAATAATTGTTCAGGAATATTTATAATCATGACAGACCTACAGTATGCATGATGTCATGCTAGCTGGAGCTACACTATGCTAGTTTATTAATGAAGGAAAAAACAAATTGAGTTGTCGTCGCAGTATGGTTGGTTTCATGCAGTATTTAGTAGGCTGCTCTATTTAAGGCAGTCGTTTTTTGCATGTTAAAAATATATTTGGACAGCTGGATGGATTTTTAATGCGCACACCTGACGCCTATATTTAGTAGCTGAGATGCTAACCAGAGAGCGTAGCATCTGAGTGTAATGGCAAAGAGAGGAAAGATTTAGGAAAACATTTGAGAAATTAATCAAATTAAATCATATATTTGTTGCAATTATAATTGGTAACTATTTCCTTGATTATAGCAATTAAAACCATATTTTAGTAAAAGGCATCAAAGCAAGAAAGATGCATTTTTATGAGGGATCAAATGATTAATCGCAGTTAATCAATTATTGAAATAATCGTCAACTAATTTAGCAATTGATTAATTGTTAGCTGGAGTACAGACTAGAAAAACGGCTAATTTGTGAAACAACAACGCAGTAAGAGCAGCAATTAAGCCAAAACTGTATAAAAAATATTTATAATTTGCATTTAAGACAAAAAACCTTCTGTTTGTAAAAATGTTCTAACCAGAACAACCCAGGTGGCAGTTTAAGCTTGAGCTGGTTCAAATAATGTAAAACATGTATATATCATATTAAGCAACTTTTTCCATTCAATTATTAATCAGTTATTATGAAACACAATAAAAAATATTAGCTTCTTTGTTACAAATAATCAAGCATGCTTAAAAGAAATACTGTTATTGCACTTCAGGGAATAAAATATTTCTTGTTTAATTTTTTGTTTATTTGCATTTTTTAATATATTTCTAATATTCTATATAAAAGGTTTAAGTGGTTAAATGAAACATCTGGCAGTTAACCAGACAATTAATCGCCAGATATTTCATTTAATTAAACCACTTAAGCCCTAATTATGGATGGAATAATCAGTGAGTAAAATAATAATCAGTTATTTGGTTTCAGGAATTTGCTAATAAAAGCTCCTTTTATTCTGCAGGGCTTTGTTAAAGATATCCACGATGACTCTCTCACCATTGCCTTTGAGAACAAGTAAGCGAGTCTCCTTCTTTACTCTGTGAAACAAGCCACCATAAAGCAGGATAGCTGTGTTCTTAGTGTGACGGCTCTGTTTCAGCTGGCAGCCAGAACGCCAGGTGCCCTTCAGCGACGTCAGGCTGCCTCCACCTGCTGATGTCAAGAAGGAGATCGGAGAAGGAGAAGAGGTGGAGGTGAGGCCATGTTTTCCTCTCCGTTTCTCCGAAATTGCTATGAAAGCTGGGCGATATGGATGAAAATAAAGTAGCTGATTTTTAATCAACTTTTCTTTCTGTTCTAAAAAAGATATTTTCAAAAAAGGGCTTTTATTTCTGTGAGTCATAGTGCAGATTATTAGGGGCTGCGACAAATCTTTAATTACAAGAATATAGTCGCAACATTGGCAGAATAAAGATCAAATTTTACTAGAAAAAAGTCAGTATTTCCATTCATCTCTAACAACATCACAAGATTCCAATGTTTTGTTTTATTTTGTGTTATCATAAGGTTCCTCCTTTATTCTCCAAATATTACAGCTTTACACTGCAAAATTTCACCGAGTCATTTTGCCTGGTTTCCAGTGCAAACATCTTACTGCATTTGAAATAAGAGAAACTAATTTACTAATAACTTTTAAACACTGAACTTGTTTTAACTAAATGGTCCTGTCTGGTTTGCTGCTGTCAGATTCTGTCCAGAGCCAACGATCAGGAGCCGTGTGGATGGTGGCTGGCCAAAGTCCGCATGATGAAGGGAGACGTGAGTTTCTTCATGTCGCAGAACATTTCTGCGCTGAAATTTACCGCAGCCTTCATCTGTTTCTGTTCTGCACTCCCAGTTCTACGTGATCGAGTACGCCGCCTGTGACGCCACCTACAACGAGATCGTAACGTTCGAGCGTCTGCGGCCCGTCAACCCCAACAAGGCCGTCACCAAGAACTCCTTTCACAAGTGCGCCGTCTCCGTTCCTCAGGATCTACAGGAAGCGTGCGTAGCACAGAATGTTTCAGATGACATATTAACATCCCCATCGACCCAGATATTTAAAAAACCTCAACATCAGTTATTGCTACTGTTTTGGGTAACTCTGACTGTTACCAGATGTCAGAAAATAAAGCAAAAACTGCTTGAAAAATATTCCTATTTGTAATTTTGCTTCTTTAAGAAACCAGCCGCATAAATAATTAATGATTTAGATCATTAAACTGCAAATCATAACTTCATTTAATTATATTTTCAAATGTGTTGAAATTCAGTGATGCTTCGTTTGAACAAAAAGGCGAGAAAATAAACCAACAATCCAGACATTTTGAGGGGTTTTAAACACCAATAACTGAAATTTATTGTAAATAAATCAAATTTAAATTTATCATGATAAACAGCGGTAGCTTTAAGGTTTTCCCTGTATTGGGTCGGTATCAGCCGGTCCTGAACCCCGGGTTTTGGTAGTGAAAAAGTTGGTCGGTTTCCGTTGGTTACCGTTTCTATGGGAATGTGAATTGCGTTCCTGTGTTTCAGATGCCAGAACGAAAACGCACACAAGGATTTCAAGAAAGCAGTGGGGGCCTGTCGGATTTCGTTCAGCCCAGAGAGCAGCGAGCTGCTGATCGTGGTAACCTTTGACCTTTACTTACCAGCAGCAGCAGAGATGGACAGTAACTAGTTACTACTGTTAAATTTACCTGGTAACTTTTTGGAAAAAATGTACTTTTAGGAGTATTGTTCTTTCTCTTTGAGTCATTTAATTTGAATTATCTCCACTGTAACTGGAGGTAACTTTTGAATATTAATGATTGTTAACTAAAAATGCGCAGTTAATAACTGGGTTACTGCAGTTTCTGTTAAAGTATTTTATTTATTTTTTTACTTATATGAATTATTGTCATTTTGGTTCTCGAAATACTGACATTTCCATTTACTTTTATATTTGTGTCCATCTGATGATGTCATTTTTACTTATTAAGTGATTGATCATCTGATCAGTTACTCATTAGACTTTTTACCAAATACTTTTTTACTCTTGCTTGAGTAATTTTGGCTCCTTTAACTTGAGTAGAAATATGTGGAAGTGGTTTAATCTTGGCTGAGTGTGATGTCTGTCCTCCTCTGTCCTCCTCTGCTCCTCCTCTGCCCTCCTCTGTCCTCCTCTGCTCTCCTCTGCTCTGTCCTCCTCTGCTCTTCCCTCCTCTGTCCTCCTTTGTCCTCCTCTGCGCTCCTCTGCTGCTGATCTTCTCTTTTGATGTGAACACTTCCTGTTTCTGTCTGCAGTCCACCAACGAGTCGACAGTGAAGCGCGTGTCTCTCCTGAGCGACATGCACCTGCGCAGCCTGAGGACGAAGCTGCTGCTGATGTCACGCAACCAGGAAGCCACAAAGCACCTGGAGGTCAGCAGGTCACTGCAGGAGCCAGAAGACTCCCGGATCGACTCGAGTTAATTCCCCGGTCTTGTGTCGGGTGTTTCAGACCTCCAGGCAGCTGGTGTCGTCCTTCCAGCAGGAGTTCACCGTGAGGCCGGACCTGATGGGCCTGGCCATCGGCAGCCATGGCAGCAACATCCAGCAGGCCAGGAAGCTCCCCGGGGTCACGGCCATCGAGCTGGATGAAGAGACCGGCACCTTCAGGATTTACGGAGAAGTACGCTGGTGGAGCCAGCAATACCTCATATAATAAAATAAAACAAGCTCAGTTACTTCCACTTGTAGGATTTATTGTCTTTCTACCAAAACCTGGATGCTTTTTTATGAGCAGCAGTTTTGTCTCCACAGATTTGATCATTTCATTTATTTGTTGTTTCTGTTGTTTTGTTTATTTATTTTGGATATTTAAAATCTCTTCCATGTTCATCAGTGTTTAAAGTTTATTATTCTGCTGTTAATGGTCTCAAAACAACATGATGATTCATTTCTCCAGGATTTCACCTGCCTTTGTTTGTTGTTTATATTAAAATAGTTTGAAGGTTTTAATCTTCATAAACAGTAGAAAATATGAGGAATGGGTCCAATGAACATATTTATATTAAACATGTTTGCTGTCTTCCAATGAAGAAGGATTTATAACTTTAGTTTTAATAACAGAAATAATAGACGTCTTCAGGACAGAAAGAAGTATAATTTTTATCTCTAATCTGCACACAAAGATTTTTTTAACACATTTTTCATTATTTTACTGAAACATGCAAACACTTCTTAATTCTTTTTTTTCCCTTTTTTTTAATTTGTTGTGGTTTTTAATCCAGATTCTCTTTGTTGTAATTTAGACGGAGGAAGCTGTAAAGAAAGCCAGAAGCTTCTTGGAGTTTGTGGAGGATTCAGTCCAGGTGCCGAGGAACCTTGTTGGTATGCAGAGGTTTAGTTTGCTTATTTATTTAGTTAGTTTAGTTATTTAGTAACCTCACATTTTTTTTATGTGAGGAAGAATTGTAATTGTAATTTCCTTCTCAAGCTGGAAAAGTGTACAGATTCTGCAGGAGTTTTTAATTTTGTTTTTATATTTATTCATTTTTATCTATGTAAGTATAAATAAATCAGTTAATCACATGATAAATGAAAATGATCAACCTCCTTTAATTTACCGTCATTATCGTTTCTCCTTGCATTTTTCCCATGACACTGGATGAGAAAGCTCCTCTCCTGGTCATTTCTGTGGATATTCTTTGCACCAAATGTTGAATAAATATTAATGTTGGCTCCACATATCATCTCCATGTCCGCTGCTCTCCGGGTTGCGCCGTCAGCTGGTTGGGAATCCCCTCAGTGCTTTCTGAGGGGAAAGTATGGAGGGGAATCCACTCTTTCTGATTGGCTACGGGTCACAATCAACAAGCTGCGTTCTCGCTCCCTGCGGGGAAACCCCGTAGATCGGAGAGGCCACGAGGTTCTACCGACTGGACCCGATCATTCACGACACTACAGGACGATCGGTTAGGAAATCGCAGCAACAATGTTAGAACGTTTAAAATTGTAAGATTGTCATAAATCATGTTGTGTGAACTGGGCTGAAGGGAGGATGAACTATTGCATCAGGTGGTCGATATGCCATCTTCTCTATTTAAATCTAATAATTATTGGAGGGCAATATATTATATAGACTTCATAATCTGCACTCTTTGGTTGAATGTAGTTTTTATTTCCACTGTGGTTTTATGTTGTTTAGTTTTTATTCAAGTGCATCTTTAGTTCATTTTATTTTAGTTTTTGGTTCTTTGTTTACCAGTTCCAGTGTTAAATGTTCTTTTGAAAATAACGTGGATCTATTTTTGGCAGGATATGACTTGCATTATTATGTCATTTCCATTAAATCAGTGTAAAAATGTCTTCAAACAATATTATCCTAATATAATAATGGCCTAATATTTCCTCCCTGGTCTTTTGTAAACTGCAAGTCTGTTCCTGCCTGCAGGCAAAGTGATTGGTAAGAGCGGGAAGGTGATCCAGGAGATCGTGGATAAGTCTGGAGTGGTCCGGGTCCGAATAGAAGGAGACAACGACAACAAGCAGCCCAGACAGGAAGTAAGAATGCTACTCCCACATCACTTCCTTTAACCCAACATCTTCCTCAGGATCATTTAAAACAACAATGGATTAGAAACTCACTCTCAGTTTGTACTAACATGCATGTTTGGTGTTTGTGTTTTGTTGACACAGGGAATGGTCCCCTTCACGTTTGTCGGTACTAAGGAGAGTATCGGCAACGTCCAGGTGCTGCTGGAGTATCACATCTCCTACCTGAATGTAAGCCATCTTTTATTTTCATCCCTGCTGCACGAACGAGCCCTGACTGATGTTTCTTTACTGGCTGAACGTTTCAGTTTGTCCTGCTGAGATCTAACGGAGAAGAGCTGCACAACATCCAGTCCATCAGTTTCTATTATTACAGTCTTAGTTGGATGGGTACTGCAGTTGCCTAGCAACAAGAAGGTCCTGGATTCAGATCCCACCGTGGGGGCTTTTCTTGATGTTCTCCGTGTGTGGGTTCTCTCCGGGTACTGAACCGATTAATCAATTGTTGAAACTAATTAAGTAATCGATTAATCATTAGCTGAAGTGAACAGGCTGGAAAAAAGGCGAAGTGATGAGAGAGCAACCCATGCAGAGCAGGAAATAAACCAAAAACATTTAGCAAAGTTCACTAAAGTACTTTGTGTTGCTGCGTTTTAGACAATAAAATGTTTATTTTCTTATTTAAAAAATATATTGAATTATTTGTTTATTTGCATCTGTGAATGTATTTTTAATATTATCTAAAAAAATCTGCAGAATCTCAAAATGTTTCCGATTAATTGTTAACTCATCAGAATATTAATTAATCGCTAACTGCATGTTAGTGTGTAACACTGTGCAGCCCTGCAGTGAACATCATCCGACATTATCCTAATAATTCAGAATGTTTCAGTCCCCAGCTTTACTCACACACGCTGTCCTGTGTGTGTCCTGCTGGCTGCATGTCTGCGTTCCTGCTGCTGCGGCGTGTGTGTGTGCATGTGTGTGTGCAGGCCATGGTGGAGCTGCTTGTGGAGAGCCAGCAGCTCAATGAAGAGTTGAGGCAGGTTGCAGATTCTGCTCTGGGAAGCAGCCTAGCGAGGTTCAGTGTGAGCAGGACGAGGCGCTCTGGAGGCAGTGTAGATGTGTCTGATGTCTCTGCCTGCACATCATGTGATGACCTTCACAATGTCAGCTTTGCCTTGTTGTTCCATCTGTTTTAAGCAGCACAAACGCGTCAGCCAGTCACCCTCTTTCTCTTCTTATCTTCTCATTCTTGTCCTCGTTCTGACTTTTTTTGTGTAAGGAGGTTGAGCAGCTTCGTCTGGAGCGGATGCAGATCGACGAGCAGTTGCGACAGATCACCCAGGGTCACCGGACCGTCGATCGGGAGCGGAGCGAGCGAGGAGAGAGGGGCGGCGGGGGATATAACGCAGACAACGGCGCCGGCACGTCGACAGCCTCGCTGCGCGGCAGCCGCTCCTACAACAGCAGGGGGCGCGGCCGGAGAGGCCACAGCTACAACACTGGATACGGTACCTGCAGCACTTCTTCCACAGGAAAACTTTAGATTTTACTTCCAAAAACCTGGATGTGTATGGAAATTGCTTCTGCTTTTTCTATAACAGAAGCGATGGAGATAACTGAGAGATAAAAAGTTGGATTTATCTCTGTTTCAGTCCATCTTCAAATATAAAATAATGCCCCTTTAATAGATTGTTGAAATAACTGTGAATTTAAAAGTTTTGAGTTGGAAAATCAGCACTCCACTCTGGGAACTCGACTCTGGAAAGGTGAAATTTTTTTGTGCATTAATCTTGACCCTCTTCTTTTATTTTCCTGCATCTTAAATTCAGGCCCCAATTCGGAGCATTCGAATCCCTCTGAGACAGATTCAGAGCGCAAAGACGAGCTCAGCGATTGGTCGCTGGCAGGAGAGGACCTGGACGGGTGAGCGCTGAGCTTTCTGCACAAATGTTTCAACCTCCAAGCGACGCTCCGATCTCTGGAGTCCATGTTTCCATTTGGTTTTTAAAACGTGCAGGGAGAGAGAGCGAGGCCCTCGTCCACTGAGAGACGGGCGCCGGAGGCCCGGGCCCGGCCGGGGCCGCGGAGGAAGAGGCAGAGGAAGAGGAGGATACGGATACAACTCTGGTACAATTCACTTTTTATATAAGCAAAAAACTTTGAATTAGGTCCTTGAAAGTGCTTGATATTCAAACTGCTCAGTTTTATAATAAGTTGGAATTTTAAAATGGAAATGAAAACAATAAAAATGAACTAAAAGTTTGGTGATGTTTGAGTTTGGAGTCGTTTCTGTTCAGGCTCCAGGGATCACGAGAACAACCCCTCCCACGAGAGCCTGGAGGCCAACACGGAGACGGACCAGACGGCCGATACGGACGCCAGCGAGTCCAACCTGCCCGCCAACCGCCGCCGTCGCTCCCGGCGACGCAGAACGGACGAGGATGCCACCCTGATAGACGGCATGAGCGAGTCGGACAATGCCTCCGTCAGTGAAAACGGGATAGGTATGTTTCATTTTTATTTACTTTGGAGCACAAATTTCAGCTGATTCAGAGGGAAAAGAGCTGCTGTTCAGGCTGGAAGCGTAACGAAGGAACCAATCCGTTTCTTTGTGATGACCCAACGTTCCCAGATTTGTCCGAAGCAAAACCTCAGCGTCGCAATCGCAGCCGCCGCCGCCGCATGCGCCTGCCTGAGGAGAGGCAGCCAGGTAACGCAGCCGCTGCGGCGTCGCTGCACACTTCTCCACCGCCGCTCACGTTTGGGTGTGAGACAGCAGCAGAGAACCAAATGCAGCAGAAATTAACTAGCATGGATGTTGCATGTTGCAGCTCCTAACAGAACACAACACTTCGTCCTTATGGACCGCCTGCACTTTGAAATGCTGCATAAATAAAATGACCTTACCTTACTTTACCTGTTGTTTGCATCAGGGAATTTTGCACATGCACACAATGTTGGAGGGCAAACAGGCAATTCTTTTACCTGTTACCTGTAGCTGCGCTGCAGCAGCAGAACATACCATTAACTAAATAAAACCTGGACATGTCAGTGTTAAGTCAGTGCAGTTCGCCACAGCAAAGGAAAAATAAAGCAGAAAAACCAGTGAAGAACAACACAAAGCAACTTTTATTCTAGTTATTCTCACCCTCTGTGTCGGCTACACTACACACAGACTCGTTGTCATAGCAACTAACAACACCACAAGGTGTTTCAGGATTCAACACATGAAGAACAGAACATGTAGTCTGTCACAGTTTATGTTTTTAGGCTTCATGTTTATTTGGTGAATATTAAGTGATAGCTGTGGTAGCCTAGCTGCCGCTGCTATTAGCTAAGCTAATACTGCGGTGGTTGATTAGCTAATTTAACTTTCTGCGCTACTGCTGATTTGTCAGAGTTGTTGATTAAATCGCCTGTTTTCTTATTTTTAACTGAACCAAAACACAGAATTCTGCTGCACATGTTAAGGTTTTCATAGTCAAGCTAGCATAACTGACTTTCTTTGCCCTCACTTTTTTTTTTGTTGAAACTTTGTCCTGACTTTATCAAGTTGTCGTGGTGCTGACAATCAGTAGCAAAGCACCGTGTCCAGATTATTTTATACATCAGGCGTACATTTAATATTTAGCCGTTATGTTGACAATTTGACAGCTAAAACCAATGCTAGTTATTGTTAGCAAGCAGCTTTTAGCCTCCAGCAGGGAGATGGGGCCCATTGTGTGTCCCTGGAAACGCATTGTTTTATGTGTAAAACTGCAGCAGTTCGCTGCTAATTCTTTAGCGTTACCCTGTTTTTAAAGTCGGTCATAAACCAACGCAGTGTGGTGTGCAACTATGAAGTGAAAGGTTTTTACAAATGAAAACTTAGCTATTAGCTGTTTTCTGTGTATTTGCCTCCGAGTTAACAGAGGAATCTGTGCCAGAGTTTAAATCGGGCCTAAATAATCCAACCCGACCCGGACCGGGCCTTTGATTAGAGGTCCGGCTGAATTAAACCCACATATTATTTTAATTAATCGTTTACTAATTTAGTTTTTAGACCGTAATCTGTGTAAGCAATGTTCCTTCTCCAGTTTTTGTTGATCAGTTTCCAGCTCCGTTGTATCACTTGTTGAAACCACAATCAACTGGGATGTGTGATTGATAAGAGCAGAACAGGGCGGAGTCCAATTAACTTCTGAACCTTTCTTTCTTCCTTTCTTCTTTTCTTTCTTTCTTCCTACCTACTGACCTTCCTTCAAAATAAAACACGACAACCAAAAACATTAAATAAAATTAAAGCCCAACTGAAACCATTAATAAAATGGTTTATGAAATCTCTGTAAAAATCTTATCAGAATGTAAATTACTGAGCTCATTTTAGTTTGTCTTGCGATTAATTGATTAATTACTCATTGCTACAGACTTATTAGTGCGTCCTCTGCTATTGGCCGATTGTCTTTTTTTTTTTACATATTTATATCAGTTCTATAAATAAACTATTATTTCCATATTATGTGATCGTATTGATTTAATTGCTAAGGAAACATAACAAATATCGGCAAATATCTGTTATCGGCCAGAACAGCAATATTAATGTTTGATTCCAACGTTGGTCCAAATTTCAGTGCGTCGCTAATTATCTTCCCTCCACTTCATAAATATTCTCTACTTTGTGTTGGCTTGTCACAAAAACTCTAAAATCCACTAAAGTTTGTGGTTTTAATGTGACTACATGGGAAACATGAATATTTTTTGTTGGTCTGTATCTGTAAATGATGATGTTGGTGTGATAAACTGGCTGTTGCCTGTTTTTCCTGACTGGAGTTGAATTAACACGAGGCTGAGCGTTCAGACCTGCAGCCCGCCGAGTTTGGCTCAATAACCTGAGAGGGTTTTTGTTCGGTTGTTGATGCAGTGACTGTGGCCGACTTCATATCCAGGGCCGAATCTCAGAGCAGACAGATGACCGCCAAGGATACCAAGAAAAACAAGGAAGTGGTCAGTAAACGCTACAGCTGCGTTTCCACTGCAAACGCCGCGCGGAAAAAGTTTTTCCATTCACACTAATTTTAATACAGCTGAAAAACCAGCTGATATCAGTGCAAAAAGTTTGTCTCTTAAATTGAGGTTTTTCCATTGACAAATTTATCCTCGTAATTCCAATTCACGCAATTTTAAGGGTTGACGGAATAGCTGTCCAGTGATGTGAGCTTTGTCGATATTCCGGCGATGTTGATTCAGCAATTGCAGCTAAATAAGAAATCTAATAAGTTTTTTTCAGTAAGTCATGCCTACATCTCTGCGCTCTTGGTTGATAACCACGCAATCTGCGCGAAAAGTTTTTCAGTTCAAAAAAATTTATACAGCCAGAAAGTGCAAAATTTGTCTTAATTGTGTTTCATTGACAAATTTATCTTTAATTGGCACAATTTATGGCATGGACCACCTTATACTTTCCTTTGCTTGTTTCGAGTGGACATTATTTGTCGATTTTTGCATTTAAACGAAATGCAATTAAAAATCATGTGAATAATTCTGTTTGTGCGATAAGTCATTAAAAAACATAATCTTCCTTCCACTTTCTGTCGTCTTCATCGTTTCCCACAGTTTTCTGTTTTAATGCGGCTGAAAATCCACCTCATTCTAGTGCAAAAACTTTTTAACGCTTATTTTCCCTAATTCCACTTTCCGCAGTTTTACAGTCAATGGAAACGCAGCTATATTCAGTTGTGAGACCAGCTGAGTTTTTCCTTCCTCCAAACTTTCCAGTTCCTCCCTCATCGTGTTTTTGTCTCTGTCTTCAGGGTCAGGCGGAGGTCATTGCTGAGCACAGCCCACAGTCCGCTCCGGCCACCACCAACGGCTCCAACGATGACGTTTCCGACGCCTCGAAAGTCTCCTCTTATAAGAGGGACTCGAACCCACAACCCGTCGTGAACGGACTCTCCTAGTTAGACCCCAGCAAAGGAAATGGTTTCAAATATTGACGACGTTTGATTGGATGTCCATGTCGGCGTCAAATGTCAACATCTAACACAACAAGCATTGTTTTTTTGTTTTTTTTTACTAAATATTTGAAACCCGTTCTGCAGCAAACCTTTTTAGCACTCTGAACCCCGACCTTCACATGTTTATCTCTGCATCTGTTAATTTTTTTTCAATACTTCTTCCAGTTTGAGCTTGCCAAAGATAGTCACACTCTCTCTCTCTTAGAGCTGCACTTCTAGTCCTCTCTTTGGGACTAAATGCAGTATTTACATAATGCAGACAGGGATTTGAATCGGATACTGTGGTGTGGATGCAGCTGTTTCCTGGTCCATAATGTCGTAGTCTGCCTTCTATCAGGTGAACGTAGCGGAATCATTTCTTTTTGGGACATTTTGTGCATCGAGTTAAATGTTCTGCATGAGCAGAGAGAGTGCTGAAGGTTTGCTGAAAAACCCAAGTGTGACGTACTTGTGATCAGCTGTCGTGCCTTGAGAGTAAACCCAACAAGTTGCTGCCTGGCTCTACGCTCCGTCTGGAATCCCTCCTCCCCTCGCCTGCCACCAGTGGAACCAGGCCGGAGAGTCGGCGTGCGAAATGCTGAGGGGTTTCAGAGCCTTCTTTTCAAATCAGGTGTCTCTGCTCTTAAAGTCATTGGGACGGGGTTTTGGTGATCCTTTAAATGTGTCTGGAGGATTTTTTGACTTTTAGCTGCTTCCTGTTCTTTAATATGCAACCACTTGGATCATAGGAGAGATGTTATTACTGCAGATCTGGAAAAGAAATGAGAAGAGTTGTTTTGTTTGCACTGAAGCGTAACCTTTTACTCTTAAAGCTGATTGTAGTCGAGTCTGAAAGCCGTCGCTTTGCTGGTTTTCTGCGAGCATCTCGCCAACCTTTCATTTGATCAAGTACGACACTGAGAACTTCAGGAAAATAAAACATAAGTGTGTGAATCCGGTGTCGAGATGTTGCAGAAACCCAAAGCAGAGCGACGACGGTCTTTTCATGGTTCTTCCACACTGGCTGGCTGGAAACTGGTCACGACTGTTCCTCCGAGGAAGATTTATTTGGATTATTTATTTTTTAAAAAGTGTACAGTATTTAAAAAAACATTAAAAAAATAAAGACACTCTTCTTTTTCTTGACACTAAAACATGATATCCAGAGGTTTTCATACATCCATCTACGATTTGGACTACTGACAGTTGTGACATCCCAAGAGTTTTGTTGGGTCAACTACAGTAAACTGTTTCTTTTTTAAGGATTGTCTGGTTGGTTGATGTGCAATATGTTTTGTACGCAGGTAGTTCCTAAATAAACTTGATCTTCTATGTAGATCTGAACCCAAATGTCTGATTCATTTAACTCACTTTGTGCTCAGGTCACTGCAGAAACATCAATCTGTGTGAATAGTTTGGGGTTTTTAATGCAATTTTGCAGGAATTGTTCATTTTTGGACTGCAGTTACGTTGTATGTTGCTCTAAATACGAGGTTGTGAAAAAGTATTTTCTCCCTTAGAGGTTTTGTTGCACCTGAATATTTTAAGCTAAACTAAACCCCAGATAATTCAAATTTTATATTAAAAAGTGAACACAAAATACAGGTCTCAAATGAATTCCTTATCAATCAAAAACAGCTTTACTTGCTAAACTTGAAGACAAAACTATTTCAATATATATCCAGAAATATCAGGATATTAATAGTTGTGGATATCCAGGAATATTGCAGATGTTTGTCAAGTGTAAAAGAATTGACACTTTTCTAAACTCACAGCTGTTATTTAGTGATTTTATTTTATTGGGGAAGAATTGGAAAAAAAAATCAAGTGCTTCCTTAACTCAGTCCATGGAACGGTGTGTATAAAAGCAGCGTGAAATTAATTTTATGTTATTCCGTCATGATCTTCAGCTCTGTTTCCTGGCTTGGCCGTCCATCAGGTCCTTTGCTTCATTTATTTTTGCAGCGATGTACGGAGAACCGCCTGTGACAAAAACACACATTCAGTTTGACTGGCAGTAAAAGTCCAGGTGTTGGTGACGGACCGGGTGAAGAGCGAACCTCTGTCTGGATGGTTCAGCACCATCAGCTTCCTATGGGCTTCTCGGATCTTATTCTTGTTGGCTGTGGGACTGAAAAAGAGAAGCATTGCACAAGAAATTATCATTCTCTCATAGGAGTTTAAAAAGATAACAGCTGGATGCAAATAACTGGCATAAAGGAGACGTATTATGCTAATTTCACATACCTGACACCTAAAATCAGAGCAGCTTCTCTCTTTGACATCTTTGGTTCAAACCCGCCTCTGTAGAATCCTCCTCCAAAGGCCTGAAACAGCAGAAAACAAAACCCTGGCTGCTCAGGCTGCACAAAATTATAAATAATAACTTTTATTTTCTTATTACCGCCTTGGGAAAAATCTGGAAGGCCTGTTTCATCTGTGGCTCCATTTGTTTCATGGCCTGCATGGCGTAGCGACCTGCCGGGAAAACATGCAGTTCTTACTGCTGACCACAGGGGGCAGAGTTTCCAAACAACATGTATTTTTTACTACAGCGTAGTAAAATATACTAGGATATTTCTTTCAAAAAAGTTACTCAAGTAAATGTAACCAGCTGCCACCAAACTCTGCTGCTAACTTTGGACATCACAATGATGTAGCAGTAAGCACCGGGTCAAAAGTGTTCGGACTCAAGCTGGTACTCATGGATACATTCAGATTTCATTTATCATGAAAATTAAATGTCCAGAACCTGAAGGAAATGTTGCATCTATAATATAAGCTGGTATCACCACATTTAAAGGTATACGAGTGAATTTGCAAAGCAATTTCCCTCAGAACATTAATATTCCTCAGGCTCTTTTCCTCCAAGCTGCCATGGGTTCATGGCGGATCTGCAATCCGGAAAAAACAGGACATATCTACTCAATACATCACAAGAATTTATAAATATAAATTTGCTGTTTCAGTCTTAAGATTTCTGGGTTTCTGTGTTGAAAAAATATTATTTTACTGTGTGAGAAAACTGAGTTTTTCATGCATATTTACGACTTTTCGACAATATATTTTTTAAAATTTACATTTATGCCTTTAATCATAAAATATTATTTTTGACTTTTTGAGATCATCGAATGTCTGCATTCTTATGAAATTAGTCTTGAACTTTATGAGTTTTTAGCAGAATTTTACTGATCAATGGCCACATGTTTCATTTTATCTACAATGATCCTGATACTCTGCATTATGCACTTCATTAAGGAAACATTTCTCTACATGTTGGTCTCTTCTCCGGTTCTTTAGACACTTGTGATTTATGATGATTCATTTGAAGAGTTTGTTTTGAAGTTCACTGTTAACTGAATCAATCCATGCAGATGAAATGTGAGACATAAAACTGTGTATAGAGTTGCAGGGCTCCATGTTTTACCTGCAAAGCCAGCAGCTGCCAGCGCCAGTCCCACCGCCACCATGGAGCTAGCCTGCAGGGACACAAGAAGAAGAAATCAGAGGAAAGTCTTCCTCTCATCTGCTGCTCCACACGTAAACAAACACCAGCGCGTCTCTTTATGTCTTATTCAGATATCTGCAACCCATTTGCCTCAGTAATATCGCTAAACCAGCTGATTAAAGCAGTAAATTACTTATTAGCTGCGTTTGATAATATGCTGTTAGGTCACAGAGAGGCGAGCTAATGTTAGCTTAGCTGTTGAATTCAACGTTTTCCGGTCACTTTCAGAACCCGGAACACATTTTATACATTAATGTGACTCTCTGATAAATATCGGGTCGGACCTACCATCTCTCAGTGCTATGTCCCGTTTATTTTGCAGATTAGGATCATAACTTTTGACCTCTCATGTTCTCATAGCTAACCGCAGGAGTCCATGTGTTTATGCCGCAAACGGTTGAAAAGTGTCGTGAAACTACATCCCTCCTCGACAGCTGGAGCAGTTGCTGCTTGTTTCTGTGGTTTCCGCTCACCTGACAATTTAAATTTAAATTAAACGAGAAATTAACAGAGGTGGTAGAGTACGCAAAAATAGTGCTCAAGTAAGAGGAGCGGTTCAAGTAAAAATAAGGAGTAAGAAATTCATCAAGTCAGAGTAAAGAAGAGTATTTCATACAAAAGCTTGTCAAGTTCTGAGTAAATGATCAGATCAGTTCATTTGATATGTAAAAATTACGTTATCAAACAGACACAAATGTAGAGTTATGTACAAATTATGGTACTTTTAAGACTAAAATAAAATAAACTAATACAAATAAATAACATGAATTTTTGCTTAGAAAAAAATTCATGTAATTTTTTTTAATTGAGATTCAAAAATATCTGAATTCCAGAATTAAGATTTTTTTCCCCTCATAATGAGAATTGTTTAAATTGTTTATTTGCTGTCAGGAAAATCTAGTCCTAAAACTCAAATCTACCAGTTAAATTCGGGGCATGCTGAGGTTTACAGATCCTATCACAATGAAGGAAACAGCTGTAATTATTTTGCTAACAACATAATTGACCTACTTAAAAATGTGTGGTAAGTTATTATAATTTTGACATAAATGGACACAAAATTTCCAGAAAAAAGTCAGAATTCTGACTAAAGTAAACATTTCTGAGATTAAAGTCAGAATTTTTATGTTGAAGTTTGAAATCTGAGTTTGTTCTCAGAATTGTGACTTCTTTCTGAGAATTATTTGAGATTAAACGTAGAATTCTGGGAATAAAGTCAGGCTCTGGCGCTCATGTGCCCCCACATCATGCTGCCCTGGGCGGTTGCCCAGGCCGCCCATATCAGAAACCCCACTGCCAGGAGCTGCACCTTAACTCTGCAGTTGCATTGTTTTACCCAGAATCCCCTGCGCACATGTGCAGACTGTCTAACCCGGAACATGCGGCTGCAGCTGACACAATGGGACAGTGAAGGGCCTAATTATTGCCCCTATCATTTGCATAATTACAATGTATTTTTCCAGGCAGAGGCAGTATAGAAATTGTAAATTGCAGTGGACTCGCTGCTCTGCTCTCCTCGGTGGAAGTCAGACCTAAACGCGCTGCCAGCCAATCAGGATTTAAAAAGCCAACTGTGAGGAGAAATAAGAGTTTTGCCCCTCAAATCATATGGAATTACAGTACTGGTTGCACATGATGGCGGGGGGAGCCAGTGGCAAGCACAAAAGCCCGCAGGAAGCAGCTATTTCTGCGTGTTTTATTAACCCAACCAAGCAATTTAATTCTTTTGTTCGGGGGAGTTCTACTTCATTGATTAACAAAAGCGGGGATATAATTTTTTTCAGCCCCTTTTGAAAAGCCTGAAATGTCAAGCCTTTTAAAGGAGATTATTCTGCCTGTGCGCGATGAATGGAGCCCAGAGTAACCTTTTGTCTACAATTAAATATTCCAGCATAAATATAAAAGAAAATCAGAGATGGGGAAGATTGAGTCAGGAGAGATTGGAGAGGTAGATCCTGTGACCGATAGCGGCAGCAGCAGCCCGGCTCTAATTAGATATGCCAGGCGGCTGCAGCAGTCACTCCGCGCCGCGCCGCGCGGCGAGAGGAGGCGGCAGGCTGAGAGGAGGACGGGGGGAAGAGCCGCTCATCTGGCCGGCCGGGCGGCAGGGAGGCAGCCTTCCTCTGGGCACACACCAGGTATTTCTGGACACTTTTCTTTTGTCTTCCCCGCCGGTTGTTTGATTTTTTGTTTAGTTTTTTTTTTTTGCCGCCGGACGCGACAGAGAGGAAGAGTTTGAAAGGCAATGCCTTCTGGGAACTGCATAAGCAGCCAGAGCTGAATGGATGTGCAAAAGTTTGTGATTCTCAGCACTGATTAGGAATGACAATGGGATGCTTTAGGGACAGACAAGGGTTTTATTTTGTATCATTTTTATTATTATCATGAACTCCGGAGGCAGAATGTGGGGGATGAGGAGGGAGGAAGGAAGTTTTTGTGTTTTGAAGTCAAAGTTGGACTTTTGCATTTTCCTGCGAAAGTCCAACTAATTAAAATTAGACTGCAGATGTCATGTGAAATGTGCCAAGTCATGTTTTGACCTCCTGTCCGGGGATGACTCCCCTGACCAATCACTGCCCAGAGTGACCCACCATGGAGGCGTGGTGCTGCTCTGGCTCTTTCACATGTTCATCCCACTGCATGAATATGATTCATGTTTCTCTGATTTTTCTCAGGACTTTGTTCTTGTGTTTTCTGTGTAAAGCTGGAGTTAGCTCACCATAAGGAACTTTCATCAGCAGGTTGTTTTTGAAGGAAACAGATAAAATGCTGATAATATGTAAAGTTTTAGTCAACATTTCGCAATTCAAATCATTTTTGCTTTAAAAAGATATTTTTTTTTATCAGCCAACATCCATTGAGAAACTTTGATCAGCAATAAATTGTACATTAAGAGTCTAAGGTGTTTTAATTCTGAATCACATAAAGTGCTAAGTTTAAGGGAAAATTCAGAGTTGACCTTTAAACTTTTATTATGTAGTTTTCAAATGAACCAAAACCTCAAAACACAAAGAAAGAAAATTTATTTACTTCATAAATACATCACCTTCTAGTTAAGATGTTTCAAATTTCTCCTTATGTTTCATAAACTCAGGACAACAGATGCAAATTTCTGTTAAAAAATATATTTGCATACATTAAAAAGTAAGACTAGATTTTCAATCATCCAAAGTTTTTATTCTATCATTTCTGTTTTCATAATGTTTGTGTTTACAGGTCATAAACAAAAAGTTGAAATTTTATTAAGTGAATTAAACCAAAAACTCCCACAATATTTGGTTAAGAGCATCAACATAGATTCACCCTTTCAGTGCATAGCATCAGATGAAGTAAATCCAGACATAATCTTTAAATTCCTGCTGCATTAAAAAAGTTAAGATAATCCATGAAATTGTCTGCTCCTTTTTATATTTTTATAAAAATTGGTCAAAATCACATTTTGTATGATTTTGTTGTAATTTGCATCAGTCCAAAAATTGTGTCATGTCAGCTAAATGCTCAAAGTTTGGACTCTGCAGATCATTTTAATAACCAGATGAGCAAACATCCATTTATTTGCAGCAGTGATGAAGCCATTTCACTACAATCGCGTTCATCTGATACGTTTCTGAAGCTGTTTGGAAAAACAACCAATCAGGTCAGAAAGAGGAAAAGTTAAAGTGATGAGGTCCTGTTGGGTTGTTGGCAGCGGCTCGTTCATATTTAAGGCAATTTGTGGTTAAATCAGTTCAGTTACCAGATAAAGTCAAGGTGTGTTAGGATGAAGTTACATCCTAACACATGGAGGTTCAACAGGCAGCAGCGTTTCTGATCTGCTTCAGTTTTCCTTCCTGTGTCCAAAATGATTCATATGACTCCTCATAAACAGTTGCAAGTTAAATTTAGTTAATTTTCCTCATTTTGTTCGTTTAGATTTTACTTTGCTATAAAATAACAGACTGTAGTCAAAAGGAGCAGTTTCTCACTGTAAGATCAACATTTTTCCCCAGAATTCTGATTGAATTTCTCAAAATTCTGACTTTTTTTTCTTAAATTCTGACTTTCGTCTGAGCACTTTGACATTTTTCTAAAAAGAAAACATCATAATTCTGTTTTTGCAGTGAGGAAGAGAGAAACACCGTTGTTAAAAATGTGACATATTTTGCTGCACATAATTAAGAAACAAGCTAGTGGCAAATCAAACAGCCCTAGTTTTTAATATTCCTTTTCATTGCCATTATTTAAAAAACATATTTGTGCAGAAACTCGACTTCATGGCAGGCATTCCTACATCAAATAAACACCTTTCAGGTTTCCTCTAATAACTGTCAGCATTCCTCGACCCTGAGGGGCAAAAGGACAGGAGAATTACCCTGGGGCGGGGCATGTTCTGCCACCTCTCCAGCATATATACATAAATCTGGCTTCGCTCCGTCCCAGAGGCTTTATCGCCGCTGTGCGCCGGCCTGATTGGAGGCTGCAGCGGTAATGACTGCAGGTCAGGAGGTCGCAGCTCTGTTATGATAAGTAAACTCTGAGGTCAGGAGCCTAAACGGCAGGCGGCTCCAGCGGCTGATGATACCTGATGAGAGAGGATGAATAACGTTTTGTTATTTAAACAGGTTGAATGAAAAAATCATTCAAAAATGGAATGTGGTTTCTGGAGCGTTTGACTGATGTTGAACTCCAGATGACCCTTAAAGTCAGGCGACTTTAAGGAAATAACAGTTAAAGAGATTTGTTCAATTAATCTAATACAGCAGGAATTATAATGAATCTTCAGAATACTCATGTCTTATTTAAGTTCATTTAAGCTTAAAGCTGCAGTAACTTTTATAAAATATGTTTTTTACATGTCTTTTCAAACTGTCACCATGTTGTGACAGTTTGTTAGAATCGGTTTTATTTGGGACCAAAATTGTAACATTTGTTCCATTTTCAGCTGCTGTGGTTCTTTCTCACTTCACCAACCAAACCCTTTGAAAAACCTGTTCCCCTCCTCGCCTGTTGGGGCGCTGCACCGATAACTACTGAAGGAACCAACAAAGAAACCCCACTGAGCGCGATTTCCTTCTTCACAAAATGTAAACAAAATGGATTTTAGCAGGTGCAGGATTTCTCTTTTGTCTTTGGTAGAAAATCAGGAGACATTTCTCCTGCTAATGCTAGGCTAGCATAGTTTGTTTTGGTTGCATTTACCCAGAATACCCTGCACTGTAGTCCACTTCCTGCTTTTACAGTCTGCTTGGCGTTCACATGCATTCAGTACATGAGTTCACTTCAACCAAACTGAGACCCAGATTTGAAGCCAGTTTGGCTTTTTGGTCTGAATCAGAGTTCGATTCGCACGTCCACAAATGAACTGGACTTCCTAATGAACTGGAGTTCAGTTAACGTGGACTGAATAAAACAGGACTGGTGTGAATGTACCTAAATCTTCCGACCATTAAAATTTGATGCTGCACTTTTGTTTATATTTTGTTAAGGACGGAGTTGCGCTCTTCTTCAGAGGTTTTTTTGTGTCAGTTCCATTTGTGGTTCTTGTTGCAGCGCCCCCACAGGCGATGAGGGGAACAGGGTTTTCAAAGGACTTGTTTAGTTTTAAAGAGAACCACAGCAGGAAATGTAACTTTGGTCCATATTGAACCGAGTTTACCGAACTATTAGGTGTGAAAGCAGTTTTTACACACAGGCCTCAAAATTCACTAAGTTAAAAATGCAAATATTTGTTTGTATTTATTCTAGTGTCTTGTTTTTAGTTTGATCAACAGTTAACTTTTTTTAAAAAATTAAATCTGTATATCATTAAAGATCCAAAACATAAAAAGGGATTTGCAGTGTTGCCTTATTAAAAGAAAACAGACAATTTCCAATTTTGTTGGGCATCAATTGTTTTCTGTTTTGTTGGCCAAATTTTCTTACCATTCTGGATTTGTGCTGAGGATCTGAACAAACACGTTTCCAGGGCCACAAATGGCTCAGAAGACGATGCAAAGTTATTTTTACTTTCCGATTTTATGCTGGTCGTTTCTCCAAATCAAATGACTTTATAGAAGCAGACGATCACAGTGAATTAGTGATGCCTGAGCATCAACATTAATACCAAATAGATGTTGTGGTAAAATAGTGATGAGTGTGTTGAATTCCTACATGGCATCAACACACAACAATGTGTGTTGATGCCATGTAGGAATTCATGTAAATTTGCATAATTTCCTCATCATGGCAGATTTTTTAATCCACTGTTGATGGATTAAGTTGGTCGGTTGAAGTTGTTCTTCAGATCAACCAAAATTGGTGCGAATCGTTTGTGCAGCAAATAGTTTTGTTTGTGCTGCTGTCTGGTTAAGGTATTAATACATTTTTCATGAAGTCGACCAGTGCCTCCACTTTTACTAAATCAAACTAAATTGGTGTCAAATCAACTCTGCTAAGTTTGTACTGATAAAATATTCATCTGTTGCTTTTGTTTTGAAGATATTAATAAAGGTCAACCTGCCCCCCCACATTTTACCTGAATCAAATTAAATTGATGTCAATCAGCTCTGTTTGTGCAGCCAAATCTTTTGCTTGTGCTGTCATTTTAGAATCGTTTTCAGGGTCAACCAGCGCCTCCACTTTTACTAAACCAAGTGAAAATAACTTTCTGTAATATTATTGAAACCAATAAAATGAAAATTTTATCAGCACAGACTTTAGAGTTGATATGTAGTGTGTTGGATTTCATAAAAGTGTGGAGGGAGCAGCTGGTTGACCTTTCATGACCTCTGGAAATATTTATTAATATCTTTAAAATTATAGCGAATATTTTTGTGGCACAAACAAAAATGTTTGACACCAATCTTGTTTTATTTGAAGGAGGTGGAGGAGCAATGTCACTCGGGTCCGGTTAGTTTCAGTCAGTGGCCTGCATCTGGCTTATTTGTCCTGTTTTTTTTTTTTTTTCTTGATGTATTACTTCGTTCCAACCAATCCCAGTCCCAGAAGAAAGCGTGACCTGCAGCATTGGGTCAACATTGAGTCGCTCTTATCAGCTAAGCTCAGATTCTTTGGCAAAAACATTTTATTTTGGGGCATCTTAAGCAAGAGGTCGGATTTCAGTTTGTAGGAAATGTTAAATGTTTCTTTTTTGTGATTATGTTCTGCTTTGTGTTATTGATTTAAAATCCTCTTAAAAATGTTCGTTTCAACGTGACAAAACTGAGGGAATGAGACGGCGAATCCTTTGCAAAGCAGCAGAATTAATATTTAAAAATTTTGGAAAATGAAGACGAGCATGTGAAGTTTCACAGCAACGAAGAAACACAAGCGTTGCGTTTCCACATGCTGAGATTTCCAGGCAGCTGGTCACACAACGGTGAGCGGACGGGAATCTACAGACACACAGAGCACATTTACAAATCTGGCATAATGCTGATTTTTACTTTTCCCAAAGAAGAGTGCTATGCTGGCAGAAAGGAAACAAGAATTATTCAATCAGCTCTCCCTCCACATCCAGATTCGACTGCAGCCATGTAAAGCTGACCACCTAATCCTTTTATCAAACCTTCGATGGCGCACTGGAAATGCCTGGAGAGAGAAATAATATTAAGGTCATTTCTATCGCTGGTTTAGTTTATCCTTAAAAAATAACCCATGCTTTCCATTTTTTATCTTGAGACAATAATTACTTCAGGTTTGGGGATGGGGGAACCGGCTGCTTATTATGAATGTTCTCTGCACACAGAGGGGAATCTCTGCCCCCATCAGTAATAACAAAATCTATTTTTTTCTCATTAAACAAGACATGCGTATATATAAATACAGCATCAATAGAAAGACGGTGAGGCTAGGTCTAACAGGTGTGAGAGGAAATGTGAGTAAAAATAAAATGGTTGTTACGTTGCTTTGGGAGGTTCTTCGGGTTTTATTTACTACTTTGGTTTAATTTAAAAATAGAATCAATTCATCCAAGGTTTGTAAAGATGTAAAATAAATTTCTAAAAGTTTCAAGCACAGGCTTCTTTAAAATCATAAGTTTGTAAGTTAGGCTAATGGAGGGCTATTGCGGGTCACAAATACATAACTTCTTTTCAAAACAATTAAATTTTTTTTTAATAAATAGAAAATTTCTTAGCAATAAGAATATGATTTGGATGAGTCTTTGCTTTAAAGCTTTTGCTATATTTAGCAAAATCTATTAAATTATTGAAAAGCATATTGCCTCAAAGTCTTTTTGAGTTAAAATCTGTGGATATATGTTTTCCTATTTTGAGCAATCCTAATATGTTTTGGTTTTCTTTTGTATTTTTAGTTTTTCCCTGTGTTGCATTTATTTTCGAAAGAACTTGCCATATTAGTTCATTATCATTACCCATAAGGTGTTGCCATACCTGTTTACTCCTTTATGTTTATAGTTTCTTAGTTTGTGTTCTTTTTCTATATATTTGTGTTTTATTTTCTCTTAGATTATTCCAGATTAAAAAAATACAAAATTTGAAATGTGAGATAGTGTTGTTACACTCATGTACAGTAGGTGGCGGTGTGCATCTTAAAGTTGTTTGCGATCCGCCATTACAGAACAGAAGAAGTCCGCCTGTCTCTCTCCTCTCCCAGGTGCATTCTGTTTGTCAACAGCCGCCACCTTGTCAGTAACACCATGTTGCGTTTTATTTACCTGGGAGGTGGAAACTGGATTTGAAGTCAGTACCGAGGTAACAGCCATATAGCTAAGAAGTCAGAAATTCAAAAATGGCGGCATCTATAAACATTTGTTTGCAGTACCGTTAGCAAGCATAATTTTAAGCCTTACTTTCCATGATAAAACACCACTTTTTATTTGTTCAATTTGGATTTGGAGGCGCTACATGTAACATTGATTTTTAGACTCACTCTTACTTGTTTGTGTTGTAAAATAAATATATTTGCACCACGTCTTACTACTGTTGCAGCGGCCATGTTAAAAAAAATTCCCAAAACTTCAGATGTCGGACATTTCTTACTAGGAATATAAAGCAATTTTGTTCACGGTAAGAGCCGGTCAGCTGTGGGTCAGCCCCGGTCCGGACGAGTTTAACGGGGGGCATCGACTTTTTAACTACAGGCTACTTGTTATCACGCTAAAGATGTTTTTAGCTAGTCATCTTTTAGCTAACATTACCTGCATCCAACAGCTTTACTCAACTCAGTCGGTTAGTTTGGGGGAAACTGTGCAAAGTCCTTTGTGTTTTGCTGGTTTGCTGCCCTGATCCTAACACACCTGCGTAGCTCTGCGCAGCAGCAGCAGGTCTCCGTCCTGCCCAGGTGTAAACCCAGCGCGAGCGGCTCAGCGTTCATGTTCCGTTCGAAGGCGGCTCGGAAAAACAGGTTACGACCGATTAAACAGTTTTAATTGCTGAAAAAAGTGACAGAGAACACAGATATGGGAAGTGCGGGGGCACTTATTGTATCAAATTGATATAGGAATAACAGAGAGTTGGTGACTGTAAGGTAAAAACAACAAACGGTTTCCAGTCCAGGGGGGCTGACTCTGGGTGGGCAATGCCCCCCAATGGTCCCCCAATGCCGCCGGGTCTGAGCGTCAAAATACAGTTTCCCTAAAGCTGTAGATGTTTTGTTTTTTTTTTAAATAAAAAAACAGAAAGGACAAATTAAATACGCCAATTTCTACATATGATCAAGTAGCAATCAGGGCAAGTGGGAAACTGAGTTGTAAATAATTTTATTAGCCTAATTATAAATAATTTAGTTAGAATATATTCTTGCTTTCTTTCCTCAGGTGACATGCAGCTTGGTGTTGACTGATCATCTCTGAAAAAAAGAGTTCCCATGTCTTAGTGGTTGTTACTGACTAGAAACAACCAATAAGAGCCACAAGTCGGGTCTTCAATCACAAGCAGATGTTGTTGTGATTGCTAGGCTAGTTAGCATAGCCACCGATGACGGCTGATAAATGATTTTCCTGTAACTGTGTGTGTGTTATTTCTCCACCATTAGCACAGTTAGCAGTATACATGTGTATGATTGGCAGCGCTAAGCCCCGCCTCCTGGCTCTGATTGGTTGTTTTTGGTGCATTTCATCAGAGCCAAGAGCAGCTCAGAGAAGAGTTGGTGGAGATCAATCTATTCACAGATTAACTGTCTCTTAACAACATGGTGACAATTTCAACAAATATGTAAAAAACCATATATTGGTTTTTTACAAATTTTAAAAAAACCAATATAGGTTTTTTTTACATATTTTTTAAATAAAATTTCATACTGCAGCTTTTTAGTGACACTTAAAAACAAAAATAGTTTTCTTTCCGCCCAGCCTGAGTTATGGCTGTCATTTTTACCTCGCTGATGCATCCGACCGACCTTTGACTTCGACATGATGTAGCGCCAGAATTTAACTGACCCTTTCCCATTAGACTTTTAGCCGCTGTGACCATGCAAAGACCCAGACTATTTCTCCATTTCTGCGCTCTGTCAGGTGGGATGATGTGATAATGGGATAAAAAGTCATAGTTCGCTCTGCTCTGGCTGCTCGTGTGTGTGAGTGAGTGGGTACATTTTCCTCTAGCAGCCTGTAATCCTCCGGAGGAAAATAAGTGCTGCATGGAGAGAACCAGCCTGTAGACTCTGTCTTGTAACGGTCGGTCTGATTAGTGCGTGTCTGAGTTGGGTAGTAACTAGCTACATTTACTTGAGTAACTTTTTTTGAAAAAAAATGCACTTTTAGGAATATTTTTACTATGATGCACTTTGAGTGATTGTATCATGAAGTATTTCTGCTCTTACTTGAATAAAATTTCTGGATTCTCTACTGGCTAAATGAAAAACAAACAAGTTTTAAACAAAAATTCATCAAACAGACAAACACCTGCAGTTTTTGTTAAAGTTTTCTATTCAGAGAAACTAATTTGGAAAAAATTAATTTATTATTTTGACTTTTAAAATACCAAAATTTCCACCTAATTTTACTTTTTAGTTTGTCTGATGGTGCAATTTTTAAAGATTAAATGATTGATAATTTGATAGAATACTCAAAACTTGAGTTGACTTTTTGCCAAATACTTTTTTATTTAAGTAATTTCTTGCATGGCTAATTTTTACTTTTACTTGAGTTAAATTTTTACCCTCCTGTGGCGCATGTGTGTGTGTGTGTGTTTGTTTATTGCTGCTAAATACTTGACCCAGTAGGATCAGGTGAATATTAACACGGTTTCTCTTAGAATCAGAAACGTTTTGTGGTTTGTTTCAATCAAGGTGATCAACGCTGTGAGGCATCGAGACAAGAAAGGAGGAGAAAAAGGAAGCGGCGCTTCTTTCAGAGTTCTCCATGTCAGCCGTGTAAGAAAGCCGCCAAACCAATAATTTTGTCAAGTTCTTTTTTTAGCCGAGCGGCTGAAGCGTCTTTGGATTGCCACACGTATAAAGGCAGCCCGTATAAAGCCATTCACAGCAGTGAATGAGCACGCCATCTGTGGAGCTTTCTTATTTCCTCTTCTCTTTTCTTCTCCTCCTTTTTCAAGCCTTGTAATCAAATTTGAGCAAAATCAAATGGCGGGAGGAAAGAAGGAGAGCAGTGGGGGGGAGGAGGGTTCAATGAAAGTACCTTTTGTTGGTCTGAAACGAGCAAGTAATTTACAAAATGCCCTCCCTTTGTGCAGGGGGCTAAAGGAAGAAAGAAATCAGTAGCTTTTAGAAGCTAGGCCTTGCGCTGCGACGGGCAAGATAATGAAAGCCGCCTTGTGTTTGTGGGCTAGAGAGCATCTCAAAGGCAGACCGGGCCCGGCTCAGGGTTAGCGCCACCGCTAGAAAAAAGAGAAAAAAAAACACAAAACAAAACCAAAAGGAAGAAAAAAAGTGTTCCTCGGTATGTGTGTGAGTTTGTGTGTTTTTGTAAAGAGCAGCAAAACAAGCGTAGTCTTAGCAGACAAGCTGAGGAGAGGAGAGGAGCAGAACATCTCCTGATTCCCTCTCACCTGTTGTCCCGCTGCAGACGGAAACCCCTCTGCTCCAGAGTCTGGAGCGACCATGGAGCTGAGGAAGAGGAGGAAAAGGGAGCGTTCATATGGAATCGTTATGCTGCAGGATTACAAACTACAGAGGATCGGATCCGACCGGCTGCACCATCGTGGATTTGCTCACAGTGGGAGCGACGGCTCTGGTTAAAGGTCAGTGACCTTTATCTTTAATGCACGTCAGACGTAACGTTACCCGTTGATTACCAGCAAAACCTGCTGGATCCTGAACAGGTGGAGTGAATGTAAAGTCTTTGTGTGGCCTGCAGATTAGTTCCTGATTTCAGCGGTTGGAGTGAAACCTGAAGCGTTCTGCAGTCGGTGAGTCCTGGTCATTTTCTCTGCTCTGCAGCAGATCAGCTGTTTCATCCTGCTGCAGTTTGTTCTGTCAAATCGACGATAGTTCAACTTCCTTTGAAATCCTGGAAGATTGTTTTTGTTTTTCAGACACTCATATTAATCTGTTCCAGCAGGAAAATCCTAGTGAGATTAAAAATCTCTTGTTTACAAAGCGTTCACAGCAAAACAGAAAAAGTTAATGCAGTCATAAACAAATTAGTTAAGATCCCTTAATTAAAACATTTACAGAAAAACATTTAGTGACAGCTGCTCCTTCAGGTTCCAAGTTCAGTTCAGGCTGAAGTTTTGTGCATTTAATAGCAATGTAGATTTAGTTAAATACATTTTGTTATTTTACCCAGAAGATGATGTTGTGACATGACCAGGGAGTCTTGTGAGTTTCCTAATTCTCTATGTTTACCTGAATGTTGTAAATGTCCTGCACTTTGGAATTGAAACATGTTTTAGTATTTCTAATCGGAAGACGAATGTAACTTTCTTCATGTCATTTTCCATCGTTTTCATTCATCTAATGAGAATCACTGTAAAAGATGCCAAAACCAAAAAAATCTGCAACAACAATGCTTCTCATACCTTTATTCTTTATGTATTTTCCTTTATGTCTTGTGAAATTTTTTAAGCTGCACAGATTTTTGATGCAATTTCAGTAACAAAAAAAGCTTTTTGGATTTTCTGACCCAAAGAGGCCAAATGTCTGACAGGACAATGTTTCACTGGGAAAAGCCTGAGATCACAGATTAATTAATACATTATATTTTAATCAGTTCCCTGCAGTCAGTTACCTAGCAACACAAGCAGCTGAAAGAGGAAGTAAAACAGGCTGTACACTAAAAAACATCAAATCTCACCAGGTATTTTTGTCTGGTTTCTCCTGTAAATATTTATGACCCATGAAATGAGACAAAACTAACTTATATGAAACTTTGCATCAAGATATAGAAGCTTGTTTAGACAATAAATACTTAATATTGATGAAAATGTTCTAGTTCCATTAGACTTAAAGGAAAAATGTTAAAAGTTAAATAATCTGCCAGTTATGAATATTAAGGAATTGCTGACCTAAAACAAATATCAATTTTGTGGATGAAAAGTTACTTGTTTGTTTCAAGTGCACTAAGATATTATCATAAAGATATCTTAGACACGTGGTAAGATTTTGTGTTTTCAATCAATATTAAGCAATTATTGATTAAAACAAGCTCCTACGTCTTGTTGAAAAGTTGCGTGTAAGTTAGGCTTGTTTTATTTAAAATATATTAAGATACTTGAGTAGAAACCAAACCTACTTGGTTAGATTTTGTTTTTGCAGTGCTTGGGTGAAAATGTAAAGAAGTGATTGGAAGTAAAAATCTACATTAAATCCTCAACAACAATTAAATTAATCATGTTTTCCACCTGTGTCTTCATTTACAGGTTGAAATGTTTTCATCTCACTTCACTTTTTAAACTAAGTAAACAACACGCAACATTCCAATGAGCCGATTCTCAGTTGGCACATCAAAATGTCAGGATTTGCACCAGAACAGAGTCATCTGGAGCAGGATGAGTAATGAGCTATCTCTGCACTGCAACACGTCGGCACACACAGCCAAACCGTCACACACACTTAGTCGCATGGCATGCACCGATGCTTTGATTGTTCCCAACCAGCCGCTGAAGCCAATCACAGGCGTGTCTGTGTGCCGTCAGCGTCTGACGTCGAGATTTAAACACATTAACTTAATGCTGCAAACCGACTCGGGTAAAAGATACCTTCTCTTTTCTTTCTACCTGTTCTTGTTTTTCACACCTTCAAACGTGGAGTTATAAATGTCAAGTCTTTGAACGTTACAAGTGAAACAATCTTCAAGTGGAACTAGAACGTTTTCATCAATATTAAGGAAACAAGCTGTTGTATCTTCCTGAAAAGTTATTTGCAAGTTAACTTTGTTTAGGTGTTTTTGCAGTGCAAAAGAAGTTAAATATATTTTCTTCAGTGAGATGATGGTTCTGCTTAAAAACATGTTGCAGGGACTTTTTGTGACATTTTGTTGTGGAAATCCAATGCGATTGTTATAACCTCCCGTTTCTCTCGCTAAAACCTGCATTTGTTTGAAACTTTTAGCTGGTTTATTATTTTTTCCAATTTGGGAGACATATTATGCAACATTTGCATGTTTTTGTTCTTCCATTTGCGCCTGAGTGCTTTAAAAGAAAAAACACAGTGAGTCATTTTTTGACAATAAGTTGATGTTTTTAGGTGTCTGGGAAATCGGCAGGCACTGCTCTGTTACCTAGCAACCCCAGTGAAGCACAGCCCGTTACCTAGCAACCCAAGCTGAGCTCCAGCATGTTTGGTCAGCTGGTTTTACCGCTGTACAATGGCTGCTTGAAAAAGACAAGAGGTTTTTGTTGACTTAACATCCAGAAACCACCTGCTGTGTTCTTGTTGGTTGCACAGGAGGCGCCATGTCTGCTTTTCAAAGATGTACGCATCATTGAGCATCTTTTTGCCGCCATTTTCACATATGGATGTAAACACTGAGCTGGGGGGGCGTGGCCCACAGCAGCTTTTCTTTTTGGAGGCCCCAAACAGACTAAAATCTAATTTTATCTAAGATTTTGTGATTTTTTTTTTTTTGTTGAAAAAAATTTAATGAACATGTTTTCCGTGGCACATGCTTCTGCTCCAGGAAGCACAACAGTCCATCTGTAAACACAGTAGCTGCATATCTATTACAAATCTGCGCAGAACTTTATCAGTTTTCCACAAATGTCGAAAAACATGTTTTCGTAGTTGCAATGTTTCCTTCAAATAAGTGTAAGTAAAATCACGTGGATAAGTTTGTTCACGTGTCATTAAAAAGCATCCGCACCATGAGCCTCCAACTACTTCCTGCCATCTTCTTCTCCGTGGTTTCTGCCAGTAGTAACATCCTGTTGTTAATCATGTGATGTAAAAAAAAAAACGTTTCCATCGGAGTTTTGTGAAATAAAGCAGTTTCTATACGGCCAAAAACCTACCTCACCCCACGGCAAGACATTTATCAAAACGTGAGTATTTCTGAAACTGGCTTCTTTCCATTAAGCAAATACATTTTTGAAATGTTAATTTGCTCAATTATTTGGTGAATGGAAACAAAGCTACAGGAAAAAGAGATTTAAAAACATTTTGCTGGTTTAACATTCTGTTGAAGAACTTCAATGCAATTATGCCATGAAAGAAAAAAAACTAAAAATTGCATTTGTTATGTCTACATTTTTTATTTTAGCTGGTTTATTATTTTAACCCAGATCCGTTATGGAAAGTCCAAAGAGTCGCATGCGGCTGCAGCTCTTTGATAATCCAACATAAAGCCAATCTTAAAGCGTCATAAATCATTTTTCTGTCTCAAGTTCCTCTCTGCCTCTGTGCTGATCTCTATTAAAGCTGCTGGGTTACTATTCCCAGCTAGCTTAGCCATGTGTTGTGACCCGTACCGCTCCCTGAGGAACCCCTCTAATAACTGTTAATGGGCTCGTAAAGTAGTGGGCGGGACTTGAGCTGCTCAGGAACCAATTGGAGCTCATTGAGCAGGAGTGGCTGCGGCTTGATTTCATCTGTAATCTGTGAGCAGAAGCGTGGCTGCACCTGTGTGCGTGTGTGTCGGCGGTCATTAGCGGCAGCAGCTAGTCATTAAGCCCGTCATTTTCCCTGTCTGTCAGTTGACCTCTCTGATTTGGACAGTGTGTGTACTTAACCTTTGACCCCTGATTTCTCTGCCTGGCTCCTCATCAGAAGGGCGTGTTTGAGAGCTGCTGTCTTCTTCAGGTTGTTTCTGTGCAGCTCATCTTATCAGATAAACTGGAGTATGTGAGATTATAACAGAAAAAATATAACAAATAAAACTGCCTGATTCTTAGTGAGGAGTTTTCAAGGTTTGGAAAGTTTTTAATTTCTGTATAAAATCCTTGAAATAGTTTGATAATCAAATTGCACAGTTTTGTAATAAAATGCAAACAAACATCTAATTAAAAACCTAAATCTGAAAATGTTAAACGAGAAGTTTCCATACTTTTTTCTTGCTGTCTTAAGTTGAATCAAACAAAACTTTTCTTGTTTTAAGTCAGTTAAAATAACCAAAATAAATGATATCTACTAAATACCCTAAAAAAATTGAGATTTTTTTTTTTACATATTGATTTTCTAACTTTCTTCGTATGTAAAGATGTTTAAACATTTAATTTCAGCAGGAATGTTGTTTACTTAAACTTGTTTTTGTTTCAATGTAATGAATATTATTTGGTTTTCTCACATGATCAATCTTGCACATTTCTAAAACAAAACAGACCAGGAAACTAGAAAAATAAAAGACAAAAAATGTCTGGAGAACCAGAATATTTCCTGCAGAAAGCAGCAGTGAAAGATTCCAACCGTCAGAAAAACCCACAGGATGAAATCGTCTTTTCGTTACTTTACCAAAGGAGCAAAAAATGGACAAATCTGAGTTTTACTTTTGATTTCATGCTTTTAAAACCTGCTGCTCTTTGAAATTTAAACAGGTGTGTATCGTTCCTTTTTATTTAAATACCTTCTGACACCTTCAGTGCTGGGATTAACCTTGCACTACTTTGTCTTAGCCGCAGCTCCGCGCGAAGCCTTGCTAGCAGCGATAGAAGCAGAAATTAGGCGGCTTCCTGCCCCAAAGCTGGAACATTAAGACAGCCCTCACCTTGGCCTGCAGGAGCCGCGTTAGCGTTAGCAGCTAATCCAAAAGCCAGCAGAGTCAGACAGTCACACCTCTGCTTTCCTTTTGTCTTCTCCTGATAAGGTAATGGGAATCCGGAGGAAGTTTGAGGTCAGGGATTTGAGCCTCAGGAAGGCGTATTGAACCGGTGACCAATGAAAACCTCACCGGTCGGGTAAAAGGAGGAATCGGAGCGCATTGTCTTAAGATGATGAAGTAATGAGAGGCTTACAGAGTTGTATCAGTGGACAAAGATGGATGTGCCGCATGCTAATACCTGCTATCTTGATGTGACACGTCAGCTTGGCCCTGGAGCGCAGCAGGCAGAGCTAATATTCCTTTTGTCTTGTCCTGATAAGCTAATGAGTGTTACAGCAAAGGGTGATGGGAGTTTAAGAGCTGCATTAGTGGACAAACTATTAAATCTGCTGGTTAGCTTCTGCAGGGCAGCTTTAGCTCCAGGTGTTGAAACCAGCGGTTGTTTCATGGCGATAAGAGGAAGAGGTTAAAATCAGAGCGCTTGGAGAGAAACGTTTCCACCCACAGGTCTTTGTTAGATCGAAAAATTCATTATGAGCCAAAGAAAATTCTGCAGGGTTTTTACAGCCAGGAAACTGACACACATTGATCATCATTTGAACTAAATTAGAAGTTAATACCTTTATTTTTTACATACATACTATGTCAGCCCAGTTATTTACTAAAAACAAGCCTCAATCTTGCTAAAAAGTTATTTTTCAGTTAGTTTTGTCTTATTTCAAGTGAACTAAGACATTTGTACCAGAAACTACCAAAAATACATGGCAAGATTGAGTGTTTTTGCAGTGTAGCTGTTGTTGGTGCCCATTTCCAGAGATTGTGGAGTCAGAAGTCAGAGGAAGATAATTTGGATAAAGCTTGGCATTTTGTAAGAGTTCATTATATAATATTAGAATAGAGAGATAATATTTGGTATTTAAATCAGTATTATTAAAATAAAGTTACATGAGAATAAAGTTTAAGTATTAGAATAGACACAATATTGAGTGAATAAAATCACATTGTGAGACTATTACTTGAGTAAAATTTCTGGATTTTCTTCCCACTGAATGAAAAACAAACATATTTTAACCAAAAATTCACCAGACACGGACACACACCTGATGTTTGTGTTAAAGTTTCATAGGTTTATTTTAATTTTTGTTATTTATATTAATTATTGACATTTTGGTTCTTAAAATACCAACATTTCCACTTAACTTTATATTTTGGTCAGTCTGATGTTATAATTTGATCAGTTATTCAGTACTTGAGTCGACTTTTTACCAAATACTTTTTTACTCTTACTTGCGTAATTTCTTGGACAGATACTTTTCACTTTTACTTGAGTAAAAATATTTGAAGTAGTGCTACTCTTGAGTATAACTTTGAGGTACTCTACCTGCCTCAGGTCATAATATTTCAAGAAAATCATAATATTGCAACTTTTTCTCGTAATTTTATTTGTATGTTTTTCTCAGCATGGCTCTAATAGTCAGTCAGAAATAACACACCATCTGTGTCTGAAAAGACCCAAACCTGCTATTGATTGGAAGGTGTCTCTGTGTGCATAACTCTCTTAAAGTGGTGTGTGTGCGTGTGTGTGTGTGGGGGGTGGGGTGTGCGTGGGTGTGTGTGCGTGCGTGCATGGGGGTGTGCATGCGTTGTGCGTGTGGGTGTGTGTGTGTGTGGGGGTGTGCATGCGCGTGTTTTTATGTCCTTATGGGGACCTCTTTCTCTCTACAATGTGTTATGGGGACCATAGCTCCTTGTGGGGACATTTTCTTGGCCCCATGAGGGAAATTGTTGTTTTTGGATTAGTGGTTAGGTCTGTGATGGTTAGAGTTAGGATTAGGATACGGGTAAGGGCTAGGCTGTAGAAATTAATGGAAGTCAATGTGAAGTCTCCACAAGTGATGAAAACACGACTGTGTGTGTGTGTGCGCCTCCTGACGCTCCCAGGTCCTGCAGCCACGTTGCCCTCCAACATGAACAGAGAGTCACACAGCGGCTGGCATCCTTTTAGAGCCATTACTGTCAAACAGCTGTTAGCGTGTCAGGAGGAGAGCTACTGATGGAGGGATAAACGGTTGGGGCCAATAAACGGATAGATGGATAGATTATTGGGTGTAGAGGACAGAGGGAGGGGCGACGGCCCGGCTTGAGCCTCTCTAAGTGAAGACAGATTGCTGCGGAGTCGGGGAGGAGCAGCCGTTTATTTGACAGTCAATTATCAGATGGACCTGGTGGCCTTGCAGTCCAACAGCTGCTGCAGTCGCGCTGCGGATCAGCAGCTAAAGGCGGAAAACTGGAAAAACTTCAGCTAAAATCAGCTTCAATGTTTCCCAGGACAGCTAACATCAGTGGAGTTTCTTTGTGGCCTCGGCATTTGTTGATTTTATCCAAGTATCACTGCGTCAATATATTTTTACTCTACTGACAGTAAAAAGTAGAAATTATTCAAGTATGAGTAAAAAAAATATTTGGGTAAAAAAGGCAGCGCGAGTGCTGAGTAACTGATCAAAACATCAATCATTAATATTTAAAAATTACATCATCAGATGGACCAAAATATAAAGTTAAGTGGAAATTTTGGCATTTTAAAAATAAAATGAAATAATTAATGTAAATAAGAAAAATAGCAAAATCTGGCAAAAGGAAATGCTGGGAATTGAACCCAGCAGAACCTTCTTGCTGCAAGGCAGCAGCTCTACCAACTGGACCACTGTGCAGCCCTCCAAATCAGTTTCTTTTAATAAAAAAACTTATAAATCGTTAACAAATAAAACATCAGGTGTGTATGGTGAATATTTATTGTTTTTCATTCAGAGGGTAGAAAATCCAGAAATTTCACTCAAGCAAGAGTAGAAATACTTCATAATAAAATTACTCAAGTAAAAGTAAAAGTACAGCGTAAGAAAAATACTCCTAAAGTCCAGGTTTTCAAACAAGTTACTAAAGTAAATGTAACTAGTTACTTTCCAGATATAGTTGGATCCTCTGACAAAGTTATCATTTATTGGAGAAGTTTAACCCCAGTCTACTTCATTTTGATTGTAATTTTTTTCTTTTTCCATTTTAATAAGTAGCAAAGAGAAACAGTCATTACTTTAATGATTTTAAAATGATTACAGAATGGAAATGTCCTTTATTGTCATACAGAGAGGAAAGTCAGGATTAACATCAGATTCACACAAAAAGACCCAAAATGGTTAAAAAAATATCAAAAGACTAACAATAATAGAAATAACAATATACTATAGAAGATCATAACATAAAGAAACTGTACAGTTATTAAAAATCATACAATCCCAAGCAAATGCAAAGAAGTACGATTACTTTTTACAGTAACAGCCAGCAGCTGGATTAACATTATAAATTATTTTCTGCTGCTTTTTACTATTTTTACCAAATCAAAGTCAGCTGTAGCATCAGGAACCTGTCAGTCGTTTCCTCTTCTACCATCTGTTCGCCATGGGAACCGCAGTAACGCGACCGTTTCCTGTTCAAACCTGACAAGACGTCATTTTGTTTTTAATGCAGAAAATCCCCCCCTCTGTGCTGCTAAACGTTCCAGGTCAGCTGGACGATGACAAGCCTGATGAGTGGCCACACATTCTGCTCAAATTACAGCTTTTACCTCCTCTGGAGTTCAGCTTCTTAAAGGGACAGTTACATTTTTTAAGATAAGCTTCTGTTTAATTTCAGTGGATAACTGTTGAAACAAACTCTAGCTTGTTTTCTGAATGTTGGGTTTGTTTGGTATTTGGGCCAAATCAGATAAAATAAAAAAATTATGTTAGGTAAATTTCAACCAAAAAATAAATGTAAAGTTTTTCAAGATATTCTTTGATGTTGAAAAGTTTTACAATTGCCATAACAATTTACACTTTTTCATAATTAAAGGAATTAATTTATGATATGCTTGAAAAAAATTCAGAAGTTTTCTGAGATTATAAAGTCACACATTTGAGACGAAAATGCCAGAAGTCCTGTAAGGTTTACATAATAAATTTGAGATGAGCATTTCAAATTTATGCTAACATGTAACAGAACCTCCTGGGTCAGACCCGACATGGAATGGCACTTTGAAAAATATCTAGATGTGCATGTCCTAAGTTTATCACTTAAACCTCTGAGGACTTGTGGTATTTTTTGTCTTGCATGTTTTAATATTTTAGATTTATATGTTTATTCTTGGAAAATTTTGTTTTTCAGAAAAATTTTACGGCTTACTTGTAGGCACATTATTTTTTTTTTCTGGTGGCCATGGCCCCCTCTGCCCACCTCTTGTGGACGCCTCTGGATGGTTTACATAAAAGAAAATCATTCAAATGCACTTACAAGAGAACTAGAGAACCAAATGCAGGAAGTGCACTGCAGCACAGTGCAGTGGGAAAACAACACCAAATACAAAGGTGTGCAGCAAAATTACCAACAGAAACAGCTGTTCTTAGGAAATAAAGCTTATTTAAAAAATGCTTTTCACAGATACAAAGTCACCACCTGCTGTCCAACATGTTTGTGCCACTATAAATAATTTTATGTTTTATTATCCTAATTCTAAATAGTTTAGTTAGAATAATCTTGATTTCTTAATGTAGGCGCCATGACGACAATCCCTTTAAAGCCAGCTTAGTAGAATCATCACATAAATGAAGCAGCTTCCATTACTTTCCTCAAGATGTGAATAGTTATCAGTAACACTGTAAATTTAAACAAATGGACAAGTTTACAGCTGAAATGTTTGTGCACATCTGTGCAGAATGACTTGCATTCTCATTGTTCAGCAAATGTTTTGGGAATCTTATTATTACAGGTTCTAAAAGCTTTACTATTATGAATTATTGGAGGCTTTGCAGGACTGCTAGGATATGATGGAAACGAATCTCCCTCATAATTAAATCCCCAAATGTTTGCGTACGCCTGCTGCTGATGGGGAATGTTTTCAGGGACGGACGCAGACGAGGTCGAGGGATTTGGGTTTTCATTGGCTGCTCTGCAACTCATCGATGAAGCCTCATGTGTGCTATTCAGCGTTTAGCCTTGAGCTGAGAAGCCACACACAAGTGGTGTGAAAACACACACACACACACACACACACACACACAGAAATACACATAAATAGACATGATTGCTGCCGGCTGGAACAGATACATGAATAGATGTGTTGTCCAAACCTTTAATTTCTCCATCAGTGACAGCCGAGATGAATCCAATTTAAGCAAATAAAAAAGACAAAAATGGTGTGAAATTTTGAGGAACTGCTATCAGGAACATCAGCAGCAGAGTGACATCTAGACAGATGCAAACAAATACAAATCACACGCGGTTCAAATGTGACAAACATTAAAAGATGTGGCAAAATGTCAGCTTAAACGTCTGGAACAACAAGACATACCACAGAAGAAGAGCGTTTCGTCCTACAGATGAGGCTGTCATCAGGACACAACATCCAGAAGCACTTCTGCAAAACCATAAATAAATGCATTTCATAGTCAAACAAATGAATACAAGCTGGATTCAGCATAAATTTAGTGCTGTAATTTAAAAGCTGAAGGAATAAAAAAGAAACTACACAGAAACAGGAAGAATGCAGGAAATTGTTTGAATTTACTTCCTGAAAAACTTTATAAATATTTGTATAATAATATCAAACATGGAGCAGATAATTAGGGATAAAACCAGTTCAAAACAGAGACTCTGTCCAAGGTGCTGAAAACAAGAACAGAGTTTAAAACTGTAGGCGTTTCAATTACATGAATAAACTTAATTCAGTTTTAGTGCAAAAAAAAATACTACAAAATATTTTATTTAGTTTCTAATGTAAAGATTTTATTACATTAGAAACTAATTTTATTATTTATATTTAGGAACTATTTATGCTATATCTATATCTTGCTAAAAAGTGACTTTTAAGTTAGTTTGTTCTTATTTCAAATGCTTTGATATTAGAAATTACACTAACAATATTTGCTAATATTTTAGGTTTTTGCTATTATGAGCTAATATTTTTGGCAAATGAAATTAAACAAAATATTGAGATTAATTAACATCCAAATGGGACTTATTGTGTCATTTTGTCGTTATTTGTGTCTTTTATTATTATAAATTAATAATACTATTAACTTATTAATAGTATTATTCATATTGTTATTGCCAGACTTGAGTGTAACCTTCCATGTGATTTTTTAATTAAGTAAAATAATTTTGATCGTCTCAGTATGTCCAGGATTGTGACGCATCGTGTTGATTTATCATCATTTCTCAATTCAACACGTAAAGCTGAGTTTTTTTTTAAACACTGTTTATGTTTCTGGAAGCTCTTAATATTCAGCACCAAATGCTAGAAAAGAATAATTTTATTTCATAGTAATAAATGTTAGTGGTAAAGCAGGATTTTACATAGAGGAATAAAAAACAGACCTGCAGGAAAATGTTTGACATGATTTCCTGCTTAACTTTAGAAATATTTGCATAAGAATATTATTACACATGGAGCTGATAACAAACGCAATGAAAATCTATGTTACGATCACATTTGCTGCTTTCTTTGTCAATTCCTTGAAAATAATAAAAATTGTGAGAAACTTTGTTGAAATAAAACAACAGTTTTCATTTTAACAGTTTAAATAAACACCAGACATCATGAAACCAACAAGGCAGCTCGATTTAAAGGTTACAATTAGTCTATTTTAAATTAAATCGGCTTATTCTTTACATCTAGACTTAACAGATCTTCTAGAAATGAAACTGTTTTCATTATTTCCATAAGTGAATTGCTTAATTTATAATAAAATATTGGAGAATTATCAGTATTTCGAGCAGATCTGTGCTGTGTGTCTTTGTTTCTGAGGCTGTGCTGCTTTTGTGTGTGTGTGTAAACGTGTGTGTAGGGGTGTGTAAATGTGTGTGTGCTGTCAGTGCCCTCTGCAGTGAAACCAAAAGGGAATTAAGAGGCGAGTAGAAACGTAGAGAGGAAGAGGATCAGCTCCATTATCTGCATCACACAGAGGGGCGTCTCGCTCTGTGCAGACTCTTGCAGCCAGACGTCGCTGAGCAGGAAATGCAAACTGAATCTTAAAGCCGTTTGTCGCTCAGAAGTTGCATAATATCATCAGACATGAACAGCAGATTTACGTCTGTTTGCTGTGCAGAAATGAACTGAAACAAAGTCAATCTTTTAGCGTTAGCATGAGAAATGTCACTTTCAGCTATTTTCATCCAAATCTGAGCTAATAATAAAGCTGACATGTTAACAGATCATTTTTTTGGTTATTTTCACCTTTTGCAATATTTCAGCTTTATTTTTTATTCCTTCTGAGTATACCCATTAGTTTTTATTACTATTATTAAACAAACTTCTACTGTAATGTATTGCTAAACATTGTAATAACAAACTGCTCACACAACAAAACAGACCAACAGACTTTATGCAGGATGACTTTCCTCTTTCTGCTTTTCTGACTGAAGCCAACGATTTGATGCACTGCACACAAATGCATCTTAAAACCTACAACTTTTATTTTCTAACATGAATGTTGCAGGTTTTGTAAAGATCTTACAGACAGTGAACCCCTCGGTCTCTTCTGTTTGATTCAGATTCAGAAGCATAAACCTGAATCTCTCCAGTTCAGGATGTTTGAAATGATCTTAAATCAGAAATACAGACATGTTTTAAAATCTAAAATGATTCTCCATTTTTTTATCCAATATCCAGTGTTTTTATTATAAGATAAAGAAAAGCACAAGTAATGTTAAACCCTGTCAGGTTTAGTATCGGTTCCAGTGTGAATGTGCATCAGTTTGGGTGAGGAACCGTCTGCTGCGTCTCGGCAGCCGGAGCTCCAATAGATGGCATCACAGCACCAGGCTTGACTCGTTTCCCGCTCCGCTCTGTGTGCAGGGATCCAGCTGAGCCTGCAGGAGCCCAGCTGGAATATTCACAACTCATGCAATAAACACAACATGCAGTCAAACATAAACTAACAAGTAATAATAAAACCAGGTGATTTAGGTTTGAAAATATCCTACAAAAAATATTTTTTATTTTTCCAAATGCAAAATTCTCTTGATTAAAAAAAATCCTCTATAGCAAAATCTTTATTCTGTAATTTTAATCAAAACTGATGAACTCATTATATTTATTTATATTCATATTTTGATATTTTATTATGAGACTCTTGATATTTAATTTAATTATGCTCTAAAATACCCTTATTTTACCCACAATGCAGCGCTTTACAAGCACCAAATCTGCTGCTAACATTAAAACGTGTATAAATATATTTGTGTAAGAAAGTGGGCCGGCTCGCGGCACCGTTACATCTGAGTGTCTCTGCTGGAGAAACGTGTTCCAGGCGGCTGTAATGTGTGTTTGTGTGTGTGAGTCCCCCGCTGCTCTGTTTCATGCAGACACTTCACACAGGAGAAAAGATAGCGGGCTCTGGTAATGGATCGTTTTTCGACAGCAGAATGTCTCAGGAAAGGCGGCTCCTGAAATGACAAATGATTGTGGCCTAAAACATGTAAGGACACACGCCGAGAAGAAATGTATTCATTAGAAATTATGGGTGGATGTCGGTGAGTGCCGCGCCGCCGCCGCTCACTGCAGCTCAGGCCAATTCATGTGCAGAAACACAGACTTGTTGTTCTTTGATCAAATACTAAATTTAAAAAATAAATTAACTGAAAATGTTGTGATATTCAGCTTGTGTTGCTCTGGATTAACGCTTCAGAAACACTCCTGAGGTGTATTTTCTTTTTAAATAAAGCTTCCGGTCGGCTTTTGTGTGCCTGTAATTTGTCTCTGTGATGTTGGTATCACATAGCAGCGCTGTAATATTAAAAAGGTGAAAAGCTCCCTGCAGGATTTTGTCTTTTTCCTCAGATAGAGGTATCATATCAGAGTGACAGGCGCTCCATAAAATGTCCTTCATTTAAATCTCCAACTGTTGTGCAGGGTGATAATCTGCATCTTTGTGATCTGTGGACTAATGAGACCTCTCTCCATCCTAATTTCTTAGGGTTGAAACACAAAGCATTGGCTGTGGTGCGGCCTCAGTGGAGATCCACGCTCTCCGTGATTTGATTGAATAAAGGAAGGAAGAAAAGGGGGGAAACATTGTTGAGTGGAAAAAAAATAGAGGCAGATTGAGAAATAGCAGCGCTGCAAAGTATTTTCAAGGCAGTATTGATGAAAGGCTGTCATTTTAGCCAATTAAATGGATGCAGGGAAGGATAGAGGCTTAATTTTCCACTAACAGGTCACACCTTTGCATACATGTAAAGAAAAAAACAGAATAATATGCCAGCGCTCTCCTCCTCTACAGCAGTGTCATGTCTGTGATTAGCGCAGAAGGGAAAATCTGAAACAATGCAGGGAGGGAGACCTTTGGAGCAGAACGGCGGCAGCCGCTATCCGGCACCCATCGCTGCTCATCTTAAAGGTTACAGCGGCGCTGCGGCTCCCAGGTCCGGATGCAGACATGAACACACGCAGCATGCTGGAGATAAAACACAAACATCAGTGAAATTAGAGGACAGCACAGCGTGTGGATCCTGAGCTGCATAATGCGTGACATGAAGTTCCACAGCAAACTTTCTCTCAATATGCAATTTATTTACAGCTCAGAAATGATAAAAAAAATAATAAACAATGTTTCTGGTATTCCGGTAAAACACTTATTCAGGCAGGAGACTGTCTGCATTCAGCCGCTTAATAATGGAAGAAGTTAGAGGCTTGAAATAGCAATTAGTTTTCATAATAGGCACATTATAACATCGGTGTGAAGGTTCTGACATAGTACTATAATCATAGGTCACTATAATTAGAGGAATTATTTAAAACATGCTGCAGAGTGTTAACTGCATCGGTTTATATCCATCAAACGGACGGATTGGTTTAAACCGCTCCAGTTTAAAACAGAATTACTAACCAGTGTAATGATCTTTTTGTGACATAACATAAATGGTTGCATAAATATTTTTTCACATTACAAACACACTATTCTCTTCAGAGATTACAGACTGCTGGCGTTTTCTTTTTCTATCACTTCAGTTCATCTTCATGTCAGTAAATTTGTCTTTTTGGTGAATTTTAAAGTACAAAACTTCCATTTAGAGAAGTTTGGTCTTTTCCTCTTTACAGGTTTTTGTGCTTTTTGATGCACAGACATGCCAACACTCCCTCTAGATTACCAGTTATTTAAGGCGGTAATGCTGGATTATAACTGTTTGAACTCGTGTTTGGTTTTATAATGTTTTGTATCTTATAACTTTAAGGCCGTCTATTTTTTTACTCCTGGCAACGACACGTTTTAGAAATGTCATTTCCTGCCATGCCAGTTTTACCCACTTGGTGGCACAATTCTTATGGTGAAGCTAATGTTTGTTTAGCGAGTTTGTTAGCTTTTAGCAAACTTAGCTGTGATTTACTTAGATGCTTTGTAAACTTACAATTGTACATATTTCAACATCTGTGTTATCCGCTGTTAAGAATTCTTCAAGTAGTTAGACGTTTACATTCATGCTCTTATTTTGAAGGGGGGTGTTGACTGTTTATGCTGCAATTCCGTTTCCTATTTTTCCTAATAATTTATTTCAAACTAGAAAAGCAAAGGAACAAAGTAAAACACAGATAAGAACAAGATATAATGTACACTATATGTCAAAATTAATCATTTGAATTGAATTCAGCACGTTAGCATTGGCTTCCATTAAACACCGTGTTGGTGTAGCAGTTGGGACGACTCTGGTTCTGTGGGTAGAGTAGTAGATCTCAAAGTTCAGCTTCGTCATGTCGATGTGCTCCTGGGAAACGCACTGAACCCCAAACTGCCGACTGATTGGTGTGTAAATGTGTGTTTGTGAGGTCGAATGGCTGAATGTGACTCTGGGTTAAAGTGATTGGAAAAGCGCTAGATACGTTCAGTCCATTTACCATTTTACCATCTAGTTTAGCATTAGCATCAGTATTGTGCTTTAGCATTAGCTTCTGCTAGATGTTGGTGTAAAGCTTTAGGATTAGCATAACTGTTTATGATTAGAGCTTTAGAGTTTCAGTTTGGTGCCCCGCATGGGGTCCACATTGAAAATAGTAAAACACACAGTAGCTACTTTAAGCTAAAGGTAATGGATTGGTGGTGTAATGCAGGTTGAAACACGAGGAAGTGAAAAGCATTCTTTCCTGCCATTTTTTAAAAATTTCTACCACTTTTCACACATTCCTCACTGAATAGAGCACATGTGTTAGGATCAAGACTGGAACTCAATTTTCTTATGATTTTCTTTATGTATTGTTTTCCATGTAATGGTTAGCTAACTTTTCTGCCAGTTAAATGTTTGCGCTTTGCAAATGCTTCCTGGCAGTCAGATGATTCAAACAAAATTTCAGTAAATGTGCCCAAGCTATCAGCTTCAAGCATCCGACATACTGAGGTGAGTGGACGCAGAATAGACTGGGCATTGTTACAGTGTCTGAATGACACATGCTTTTATTTTGAAAGCAAGTTGTGATGTAAGATATTTTTATTTTTTGTTTCCTCTCCAGTGAATGTTGGATTAGCGTTGCCTGTTTCGTCCTCTAACAGGAAGTCGTGCCAGGGTTTTTTATGGATTGGATTGAATTAGTTGGAGTCCGATCTTTTTGTTTATAGTGTTAAATGTTTTCTGATTTCCGTCTGTGTGTATGTAAGGACTCCGTTCTGTCAACGCGTGCAGACAACACTCACTTTCACAGACGACATCAGCGTGCGCTTATACACATTCAGTGTGTTACTCACAGATCAAATGCAGGCTTTCCCACTTTGTTCCCTCCCCAGAGAGAGATAGTTTATGTGTTATTAACCCCACCACCGCTGATGCTTGTCTGCCGGCATTAACCCCATTATCCTCTCCTCTTTCCCCCTCTTTTCTCTCCTCTCCTCCCGTTTTTTATCCGCAGTAATAAAGTTCAATGGGAGCAGTTCTGTTCTCTCTCATGCGCCTATTCTTTCCTCGTTTGCGTCTCCCTCCATCTCTGCGCAGTCGGCGGAGGTTAGACAAGCTGGCTCTGTCTCTCCATCCCTCCTCCTCTCTTCAGCAGGTCCCAGAGGTGCTTTCTGCTTAACAAAGCTGGATATCTGTTTCCTAAAATCAATCGTCTGTCTTAAACGAACATCCCTGACCATCTGCTTCAGGGGCTGATACACACACACACACACTCTTCACTGTGATGCTGCGCTGGAGTTATAATCCCAATATTTGTCAAGGGCCCCCAAGTGCCAATCCTGGGGTCCCAGTTATTTGCACTGCTGTCTCCTCCCTCTCTGTTGCTTCTCTGTTTGATTAATCTCTAAATCTGTGTGACTCATGGATCTGAGTCTCTGCCAGGGAGATGTTTGTATGTGTGTGTGTGAATATGTGTAAGAAAAGTGAAATGCACAGCTAATCCCTTTAGCAAGCTGTTAGCGGCTGCATTGAGACTCAGCTGAGATAATCTGACATGTAAGAAACTCACCTGAGTTCACCTGCGACCTCCAGGTCAGCCATGAATCAAAGTTTATACTCAGTTCAAAACTTTATCAGAATTTAGTACAGGGCCACACTGAGAAAATAAGAAAAATAAAAGTACGAGAATAAAGTTCTGCGACAGACTGGCGACCTGTCCAGGTCGCCTCTCGCCCGAAATGACAGCTGGAGAGGCACCAGCAACCCTCCCGACCCCAGTAAGGGAAAAGGGTGCAGGAAAATGGATGGATGGATGGAATAAAGTTGAGATTCACAAAAATGTCATCTGTTTTCTACACCCTGTTGATCTGCGCAGGATATTTGGCGGCTTAAGTAAGAGTCGCACTACTTCAACATATTTTTACTCGAGTAAAAATTTATTTTATTAAAAAGTACTGAGTACGTGATCTCATTTCATATTTAAAAATGTCATCAGAGGGACCAAAATATAAAGTTAAATGGAAACTTTAGTAATTTAAGGACCAAAATGACAATAATTTATCTAAGAAACCAAAAAAATAACAAAATCAGGCAAAAGAAAATGTTTCCAAATCAGTTTCTTTGAATAAGAAAACTTATAAAACCTTAACAGGAACTGCAGGTGTGTGTCTGTTTGGTGGATTTTTGGTTAAAACATGTTTTCATTCAGTGGGTAGAAAATCCTGAAGTTTTACTCAAGTAAAAGTAAAAAGTACAGTGCAGTGAAAATACTCCTAAAAAATGTTATTCAAGTAAACACCTTTTACTTGAGTAAATGTACATAACTGAACTCTGCTTGTGTCCATTAGCCAGCAGGCCAGAAGGGGGCAGCAGAGAGGTGTGTGTCCAGCCTTGTTAAAAAGTGAGTCAAATCCTCAAATATTTTAATGAATTAAATAAGTAATTATGTTAAAAATAACATACAAAAGTCCAAAGCAGTACATTTCCTATTGTGTTTCCAGCTGAGGCTGAGTTATAGTAGTGCTTTGGAAAGTTAGCGCTGAGCGTTTGAGTCAAGACAGCGTTAATAACTAACACGTTTCTGCTGAAATGAGCCTTTAGAGGCAGTGAAGGGGAACCTGCTCTGCAACGTCACCTTCAAAATCATCCAGTTTGTGTTTGTGTGGGTCCGATCTGCACAAAGATTCAGAGGAGCGCAACCAGCCGCTATGACAGCACAGTTCAAAATGTACATCTAGCTTAAAATAGCATCTAAATGCTAAACGTTGCAGCAGCAACGTCCTAAAAAAGTGACATAAATGGTAAGGAGTTCCTGAAACACTGGAACCTGAATTTGTAGAATAATTTGCTGCAATCTGATGGTGGAATAACTAAAGTAACAGATTAAAAACAATAAATATCTTTATTGTTGAGATCATGTGTCTCTTTACTCAATAATTTGAATGGGATGTTGCTTATTTTGTCGATGATTTTTCACTAAATTAAAACTTTTTATCAATACTGTTAATAATGTAAAAATAGAGAAATTTCCAAATGCATGCTAACCTAATCATCAACACATCAGCACCAAATTTTAACCCCCATATCTTATCAACTCCTTTCCTGTGTGAAGTCTCCATTGTCCTTTACGCCCCCTAGAATCCCACAACACAGGCACGCACACACCCCCCCCACACAAACACCCTCCCCACACACACCCACGCACACACACACCCCCACACACACACTGATTCCCCTTCAGTAATTACAACCAAAGCCACAAGGCGATGCTGTCAATCAAACCCTCGGCGTTCGTTGGGATTGTCTCTGGAGTCTCAGTTGTTGCTGACTTGTCAGAAAGGCGCCGTGTTGTTCTGCATGTTTCCTGTCCTGCAGGTATAGAATATGAAACATAGAAGTCAAGGAATGATATGAACGAGAGATCATTAAAAAAACGATTGCATAATAATAAAATGAAAAGGTTTTGTCAAATTTCCATGAGTTCTCTGTGTTCACATCTTGCAAAGTCTTTTTTGACCCATTTTGTTCCCTCAGGTGGGACTAAGGCACCATGTTCCCACCATCTTGTTACGCCTGTGATTTTCCAGTCAAAGTAATTTCACCAGCAGGATTTAAAAGTACAAAGATCAGTAGATTATCCCCAAGAGGAGGCAGATGTGTTCCCTCTTCCAGGGGTGAAGGTCGGCCGATCACGTTAAATCTTTTATTCTGGACAATAATTTGTCTCATTTTTGTTTTTTGACCATTTCCACAGAATATAACAGTGGTGGCAAAATAATGCAAGAACAGATCATTATTAAAATTTAACACTGGAACTGGAAGAAATTTTAAATCTCTAAAATAAACAGCAAAAAGAACAACAAATAACATGAATTATAAAGTCTCTGCAAACAAAGTTGTATTTCAAAATCACCAAATGGAAACATTTTATCATCCAGTGTTTGGTAAAAAGGCAGAAAAGAGAGAAATGATAAATCATGCCAATAGGAATTGATCCTCATCATGACTTGTCCTCTGAAATGTAATTTTAATCTCATGTGGGTTTATCTCACACATTTCTATGATTTATAATGTGAAAAAGATTTTAGGATTTGTATTTTTTTATCCTGCTTCTTTTTTGCGTTCCAACATTTTTTCTTGCTGACTTGAATGTCAACCAAAGGCATGAAAACATTTCTGTTGAGTTCAGGACATTTTTAAAAATTTCTTTCTTCATTTTTTATGTTTCTGAAATAATTTTTGCCACTTTGTCAAAACAACTTTGTCAAACTCTCATAATTTTCTAAAGAATCCTGAAATATTTCTCCTCGTTGAAGTGAGATGAGACTTGTGGTTCGACTGCAGGAGGATGCAACCATATAAAACGGTTAAACTCACACACACACACATGCACCCCCACACATGCCAACAGACACACACACTTTAGAGAGTGAACATGAGGTCTAATAGGGTTAATTGTCACATGAAACCGTAACTGCAGTCGACTTCACGGCCAATCACTCAAAATCTCTCTGTGCCACACACACACACACACACACACACACACACGCCCACAGAAGTACAAACACTCATATTTACACAGGCTCCCGTGGGATCTGGCCTTGCCCAGATGGCTTTTTTCCCGGTGGCTGTGTGTGTGCGTGTGTGTGCAGGTGTGTGCGTGTGTGTGCACCCTGTGTGCGTGTGCGTGTGTGCCCTCATCTCTATCTAGCCTGAAACAGGTGCTATATAATAGTAAATTAATTAGACGGAGAAGATGCGCTGTGTTCACCACAAAGCCCCTTGTGGCCTGCCAGGGGTTGACTCACATGCTTCACACACACACGCACACCCCTGCACACACACACATTTTGAGAAGTGGAGGGGAGGTGGGGCAGAGATGCAGGGATGGATGGACTGTAGAAAATAAATGCGACAGAAACAGAGAAGGCGTGAAGGAAGGGAAGCGGGCGAAGAGAGGATGGAGGGAGATGGAGGAGGAGGAATAGAGAGCAGTGATGAAGAGGAGGTGGAGGAAGGGAAATGGTAATAAATGGGTTTTAAACTGATTATATTAAGCCGATCCTTTGATCATATTTAAGGCCTTAAAATGGAAATATGTTTTCTCCGGCTGGAGAGGGATTGCTGCAGAGACGAGGGTAGCTCATTAACATTTATTTTTAGAAAAAAATTACATAACACATCTTAAATGTTGCACCATGATACTTTTATAAAGTCTTCCAGTGACATGAAACCACATTGTAATAATTATTTTCCGTCCCAGTTTTAAATCCCTCCAACATTCGGTGCTTTACTTTGACTGACCTTTGCTTTCGGTTCCTCTCAGCGTTTCTTGAGCAGCAGCGGCTGCTGAAGCTGAGCCAGTAACGTCTGCTGATCCTCACTGGTAAATATCAATCAGCACAGGAAACGAAGCTGTGGACAAACACCAGCAGCCTCTTCATGGCTCAGCTTTCATAAATTACACATATGTGCTCAGCTCCCCATATTCTGATACCTTGAAGTAACATCAAACGTAATTATAGTCCAGCTGTGTATAATTTCTTCTTTATTTGCTGAAATTAGATTTTTTTTGTGTAGCCATTCATGCTACTATCTCGGTCGCAGTCATTCTTCTGTGTGAATGGTTTATGACCCCAAAGTGATCTGCATGCACAGGAGAAAAATATAGATGTCACAAAGCTTGACTTCTTTATGTTTTGGTGTTGGTCATTACACGCTTATAATCCAAACAATGTTTGCTCATAGACGCATTAGCAACACGGTCAGGTTGATTAAGGCAGTTTTCACACCTCATAGCCCCGTGGAATCGGTTTAATTGGGACCAAAATTACAATATTTGTTGCATTTTCATCTGCTGTGGTTCTCTTTCACTTTACTTTGTGCCAGACAAACCAAACCGTTTAGAAGACCTGTTCCCCTCCTCGCCTGTGGGGGCGCTAAATCACTGAAGGAAACGACACAAAAAACTCTGAAGACACTGAGCACAACTTATGTCTTTGCAAAATGTAAAAAGTGGAGTGACGTCAGATTTTAGAAGTTGTAGGATTTCTCTTTTGTCTTTGATAAAAAGTAACGAGCCATTTCTCCTGCTAGCGCCAGGCTAGCACATTTGCTTTGGTTGTATTTCTACAAATATTGACCATATTTCCATCTTTGCATGCATGTTGTCAGCTGTCTTAGTCAGTCATGCTGGTGACACTGTGTTCTCAGTACCGGAAAGTTTAATGCAGATGTAAATAGTGACATTCATTCATGTAATTTCCTTAACTAGCTCTCTGCCAACATTTTCATTGGGTTACTGGTTTTATTTCTAACTTATTAAAAGCACTGAGAAAAATATTACCAATCTGTTTATTTCCACTTTTCCATGTAACCCTAAACCTTCATAATTACATCCTTCCTTCTGGACTCCTTTCTGCCATTACCTGGTGTTTTGCACAGTTAATGTTTGCTCACCTGCCCACTGCTTTGACAACATTGACTGCAAACTGCAGAGACTGCAAACTGCACTCTCCTCTGGCTGCATTAGTCCCAGAGTTCCCAGCGTCATTGTTTGCTCTCTATTGTTCTGTTAAAACTGTTCTCCTTACAAATCAGATATCAGCTTCCATCATATGTTCCTGTGAATGTTGACCTGGTAGTTTGTGAGCCTGCATCATGTAGCAGATGCAGATTTTGTTTCACTCAAACAGAATCCGGAACGCAACAGGAACAGATGATGCAGAAGTGTTTTAAACTTTACATTAGACGATGACAGTAAAGTTTTAGCAATAAATCCCAGTTATGTAAAGGTTTACAGTTTTCAACATGATTAATGATTATAATGTTTTTTCAGCTGTTCTCAGCAGGAATTTAATGCAGTTTCTACACCCATTTGTCCCAAGAGGATAAAATGTCCAAACATGGAAAGTACAAAAAATTTTAAATATATTTAATGAAAAATGTTGCTTTTTTAAATTGCTTGTGTCTCTTCTTCTGGTGTTTGTTTGGCACCACCTTTTGAAACTAAATTTGTGTCTCACAGAATGGACTTTAATACCATAAATATTTTTACACATCATTATTTTTTAGTCTGCTTCTTAAAATCTTTTTTGGATGCAAACTTGATGCAAATCTATTTGTAATTGTTGGTCACGTGGGAAACAAAGCTGGTTTCATGTATATTTTCTCTACATGCTTTCTGCCAATCGTTTATTTTTCATTCTAATATTTCGTCTCTCACTTCTCCTTCCCGTTTCCTCTTCAGCGAGTGTGTGTGTGTGTGTGTGTGTGTTTGTGTACGTGAGTGTGTGCAGGTGATTACAGTCTGAAGGCTCCCCTACTTACCTTGGTGTGAACAATAGAGGGCCATGAATAGAAGCGACTCACGTGGTTTACCATAATGGCCTTGCAGACCAGACATTTACTCTCTATGACTGTATGGGTGTGTGTTCAAGACTCCAAGGGACAATCTGTCTGTTTGCTGTATAATTAGAGACATAATCTTACTATCTGCATTGTTTCATTCACTGGAGTAGAAGAAAGAGATGATATAAAAAGTATAGGTTTTAACATATAAGGAATAATATTTACCGTATTTTTCGGACTATAAGCCGCCACTTTTTCCGCACGCTTTGAACCATGCGGCTTATGGCCCGGTGCGGCTTTTCTGTGGATTTTTCTTCGACCACCAGGGGGCTCTCTAGCAGGAAGTGAATCATTGGAAGTCAAAATTGGAAATCAAAGAAGAAAGCGCTGACTTTCATTTAGCACATGCTAGCAGCAGCACGACAGAGAAATGTTTATAAACTCAGACCCCCTTATCATGGAAACCACACGAAGAAGTTCATATGATGCAGCTTTAGCCGCTGCACTGAGCTCTGCGTGAACCAATCCATGGTTCGGCATTGGAGACGCAGGGCTGCGGCCTTAATAGCAGATTTATGCGTCCTTGTAGAAAACCGAGAGCGGCGGAGATACAAGCGGCTTATAGCCCGGTGAGGCTTATATTTCCAGTTTATTTTAAAAACTTTGTGGATGCGGCTTATAGTGAGGTGCGCTCTATAGTCCGGAAAATACGGTACTTAAATAAATCAGTGCAGTTCTAGTGACACCATGGAGACATGATGGGATGAAAATTGGATTCAATTTTTATAAATTTTCAAAGTGTGCAATTCAATTGTAGTGGGATTTTGTACCATCAAGCTAAAAGAAAATGTTCAAAGATCTACAGAAATCTTTTAGTTCATATCATCTCATCTTATACTAAACCAACCAACGTGCCAACAAACTGTGCTACCTACTAGCCGACCAACCAAACTACAATCCAGCCATAAACAACTGCTTGGTTCACCACAAACTACTAATTCCCCCAGGATTTTGTGATTGTCTTTGTTTAAAATCAATATTTGTAAGATTATTTCCTCATTAAAACCCTTCCTAATGCTATATATATAAAAAAAAGATGAGAAAAAGGCAACAACCAGACAAGTAACTTTATCACTCTTAAAATGTATATAAAAATGCTGTATATATTAAATATGACTTGAGACAGGAGGCTGCCCAGTGGCGCAGCTGGTAGAGCTGCTGCCTTGCAGCAAGAAGGTTCTGGGTTCGATTCCTGGCCCCAGGTCTTCCTGCATGGAGTTTGCATGTTCTCCCTGTGCATGGTGGGTTCTCTCCGGGTACTCCGGCTTCCTCCCACAGTCCAAAAACATGACTGTCAGGTTAATTGGTCTCTCCAAATTCTCCCTAGGTGTGAGTGTGCAGGTTGTTTGCCCTGTGTGTCTCTGTGTTGCCCTGCGACAGACTGGCGACCTGTCCAGGTGACCCCGCCTCTCGCCCGAAACGTTAGCTGGAGAGGCAGCAGCACCTCCCGACCCACAAGGGTGTAAGAAAATGGATGGATGGATGACTTAAGTAAGTTGACTTCCTAATTTAACAGCCTGAAATTGGGCCTCTGTCTCTTTAAAAACTGCTGCTCTTTCTAAGCCTCTGCCTTCCGGAAGTCAGACCAACATGGCTCCTCTATGAAGCCTTTAACATTTTTACCCTCTGAGCAGCAGCTCCTGTAATGAGCTCAGCAGCTCCACCAGGTGTTTGCTAATTGCTGCTGGCTAGTCTGAAGGATGGACATTCAAAATCTTGGAAACTGCAGCTCTGAGGAGGAGCTGCGCCTTGAAGGCGGGGCTAGGTCCAGCCCGCCTTCAGCCCAGCTGAATGGTTGCCATGGAGATTTCTCAAACATGCATGAGAGAATCGAAGTCCAGGTTTGTTTTTGAATAACTTTATAACATGACGTAAAGCTTGAAGTCAGTTTCCATAATGCTGCCCCTTTTATGAAGGATATAAATCTTGTCTTGACCAAATTAGAAGAAACTGACTCTTACTTAGTGACTGTAAGTCTTTGTATAAATCATCTATTTGGTGTCTTCTACATTAACTGCCTCCACCAGTAATGATAAGTGTGCGACCCGCAGTGTTAGATAGAGATAAGACCGGCCGTCCCAGTGGACTCTCCACTCCAGATTTCTCTCTTCTTGGTCTCCGTCTCTTCACTCGCTTCCTCATTGTCTAGAAGGGATTACAAAGGGGGATTCGCTCAAAGTGGGAGATGCAGACGGGGGAAGAGTTGGTATCTTTCAGCCAAGTGTTTAACAGACAGTTAATGTGCAGAGGGATAATACCACATGTCCACAGACGGCCTCTTTATGTCCACTGTGTTCTTACCAGCTTGTCTGCAGCTTGGCAGTGTTTACACTCTAATAACAAGTGGCGTCTTTCAGGGACTTTCGGTTTATTCACCATTCGAGCACCAGTCCGGCTTTAGCCTAATCTCCTCCTCCACCACAGCTTGCCATCCCCATACAAAACATAAGATTTCAATTTTTTCACTGTAATTGCTTGGTTTTTAATTCCACGCAGCCCATCAAGCCCAGATTTGAGTTCTGGCCAGGTTTTTTGGGGGGAGAAAGTGGGGGGCATGGGACCCATCCGGGGACCGTCGTGCTGTGAAGATTCTGGGCCATTTAAGACGCAGATTTTTGGAGGCCTGGATATGAAACTGGTTGGAAGCGGAGTAGTTTTAAAGTGGTCTGTGTGGCGACGATAAAAAGTGGGAAATTAAAACGTCTTAGCTTTAGAAGCACTGTGGATGCAGCCGGGCCATCCTCCGTTGTGGCCACTCAGATTGCAGGCATAATCTTTTGTGAGGCCTGCTGGGTCCAAGACGGAGAGTTGGAAGTGGGAGAAATTGGAAAAACATACCCGGCTTGTGCATGACGTAAATGCTGGTCCTGTTGTTGGGCTGCTGTGTGGCCTTGGAGCCACACAGCAGCGAGTGTTGGTACCACAGATACTTTATTTTCCTAACAATTTTGATAATCTATAGTCGAATTACCAGCAGTTATTTCCATTTATCTGCTAAACAAGCACTGATTTTATCCAGTGATTCATTTTGAAAGTGTAAATGTGAAGCAAATAATTCAACCAATCAAGATTCTGGTTGCATAATCCTGCAAAATGTTCAAACCGCCTTTCGGTTCAGTATTTCTAGGTACAACTTGTACCTAGAAATTGTAGGTGTACAACAACTTCTAGGTAGTTGTACCTAGAAGTACAACAACTGGGTAACCTTACCCACATCTGCAACAAAGAGTAGCTCTACTAACATATTTTTACTCAAATAAAAGTAAAAAGTAGCCATTGAAGAAATAAAATACCCCATATTATTTGGTTAAAAAGTCAACTCAAGTACTGAGTAAATGATCAGATTATCATTTAACATTTAAAATTACATCATCAAATGGATCAAAATATAAAGTTAAGAGAAAACTTTGGTGTTTTAAGGACAAAAATTACAATAATTAATTTAAGTAGCAAGAAAATAACAAAATCTGGCAAAAGAAAATTTTTCCAAATCAGTTTCTTTTTATAAAAAACTCGTGACACTTTAACTTTAGTTTTTCTACTTTCACTTGGGTTTCTGCTGCTTCTAAAAACAGCTTCTAAAAAGTGCTTGAAAGACCCACCCAGCTGTTTTTTAGCAGTAAATTCATGTTTTTTGGAAAATGAGCCATTTCTAAAATATTGAATCACAATCAAAGGAGCTCCAGCTCATTTGGTCATCTGGTTTCACCACTGCATTCGCTGTACAATGGCTGCTGGAAAAGATGAGAGTTTTTACAACGGCTACTGGAAAAGATGAGAGTTTTGTTGCTGACCTTGCATTCAGAAGCTACTTGCTCTATTATTACTGGTTGTGCAGGAGGCTCCACTTCTGCTTTTCAAAGATGGCGGTTGTATCATTACGCATCTGTTTGCTGACATTTCCATGTGTGACTGTAAATGTTGCGTTAGGGGTGTGGCTGCTGCTTAAGATGCCCTTAAGATGCTTAAGATGCGTAAGATTTTCAAGCAGGCGGCCAGAAGCTAATTCTGTGGTGTGGAAATATTTGGGAACCCCTGATTCAGGTGATTAATTTCATGCATTAACAACCCTAATATTTGTGTTTTGATATGTTTCAGTTGGTTCTTGTCTCCAGAATAACTTTACTGCCGGGTTCTGTGTAAGAATTTCTGGTTCACCTTTGCAAACATGATCAGCATCAAGCCATGTGAAGTGATTGTTCAAGTAGAATCTGCCAATATTGAGTTGATTTACAACAATGTAGTTATAATGCACATTCACGCCGCGTCTTTCTCATCTCCTCCACTGTACAAACACGACCATCATCCTCAAGTGGACCAAAAAAAGGCTTTGATTTCCTTTTTAATTTGGCTTCCGCTGGATGCCGGGCCAGCTTCCAGAATCCTGTCTCTCACACCATCTCTCCTCTTGTCTCTTGCACACCTGTTAGCAAACCACAGATGTGCACTTGCGGTGCAGTTTCTGTGTTCGAACAACAGCTCCATCTCCATCATCAAACCCAGGATGAGCTAAAACAATCAGGCAGCATTTATACGCAGAGCAGGCCAGCTGCACTGCCCATTACCTCCATTCACTCTCAAACACGTTCACACACACACACACACACCCCCCCACGCACACACACACACACTCTTTTGTAGCTGACAGACGCACAATGGGAGTGGATATGAATAAACTGAATATGACCACTAGAGAGTTGTTATTCTTCATTTTATGACACTCATTAAGGTTTCTGCGTTTATCGTCTCCTGAACATCATTAAGCTGCTTTGATCACACCTTAACAAACGACGCGGTGGCCTGAAAACAAAAGTGGTATTTATAACAGCCGTAGTAACTGTAATGTGCTGCTTCACAGCAGGATTTATAGCTAATGAGACTCATGAGTGCTGATTGTTTGGCGGCCATACCTCCACTACTGCATCACTTCTTCCCTCTATATGATGTGAGAAAGGTTGCAACACAGAAAATGAGAAAATGTCATGCTAAATATACAAAAATACAAAATATTACCAAGTATTTTTGGTCTAGTTTCTAGTGCAAATATCTTACAAAATTTGAAATAAGGAAAAAACTAACTTATAAGTAACTTTTTAGCAACTTATATAAGCTTGCTTTCAGTAAGTAATTCCTTAATATTGATGGAAAAAGTCCCAGTTCCATTGGCAGATTATTTCTAAAATGTTTTTTTTTAAAAATAATCTGCCAGTGGAACTGGATTATTTACTTAAGACAAGCTCCAATTGGCCTTTTGGAGCTACAAAGGGTTGATTTACGTCATTAAGTCATTCAAAAGTTGTGTTTTTTCCACTTTATTCATGGCTTCTTCTTGTTCTAGTTGAGCTAATTTGTCTGTGAACATAGCTCACCTGGTTGGGGCTCATAGACGGCGGGATTTACAAAAGTCTAGCTTAGAAACCGACCTGTAGCTCCTCCCTCTTCATGTGTTGATCAAATTACAGACTCTGTCTGAATTCACACCACGTGATTTATATCAGTATCATAAGCAGCATTTCCCTTTAAACCGGAGCAGGATTAAAAACGGACAAAAGACGAGATGCTAACCGGTTTCTTCCATGCTTGCAGCACTGTCTCCATGGTTACCAATGGTTAAACTTACCTTCTCCATACGCCGATATTTGATATCGTTCTAATCTTTCTTATAAAATACCTTACCTTGTAAAAAGCGTTCACATTAAACCGGCCTTTACACCGAGGGCCGGCAGTCATTATGACTGACAGCTGCTATCCATCGCTGTCGCATCTTTCCTTGTTAAAAGTTATAAAACTGAATGACAAATTTGGTTTGCTTCCTTGTCTGTTTGAACTGCGCAGCAACCTGTGGCCATTTTAAAGTGAAACCAACTAAATAAATGCGTTATTAGGTCACAGATGGCGGAGTGGGCGGGGTTCTTGAGAGCGTGACGCATGTGCAAAAGGTCAAGGGGGTCATAATGCTACGTCCGGTCACTTTATTAGGGTGAAATTTAAGGAGTTTCTTCAGTGTTTATATTTCTAAACAGAACCGCATAAAATGCATTTTTCATCCCACAACAGACTCATTTGGAACGTTTCTCTTTCCCATTATGGAATCCCCCCCGTCATCTTTATTTCGGTATCAACTGGCTTTGCTTAGGGATGACCAGTGGTGCCCTCTGCTGGACGGCAGCTGAATTGTATTCTGGGTGGTTCTCTTATCTTATCGTTGGGTTCTTCATCTCTCCTGGTTTTGGTCCTAGTGAGGCACTTTAAGGATGTGAATACTGCCTGGTGACCTCAGACAGCAGGTATGATTTGGTTTATTGTTGCCAGTAATTGCTTGAAAACGGCCTGCTGATGAATATAAATCAATCCCTGTGGTTTGTAGATGTTGCCTGTCTACTTCATTACTCTCCTGACAGCCGTGACCTTTGGCACGCAGGTGACTTTCAGGTGTGAAGGGTTAATAAACCATCTCCGCTCTGTAACACAGCCACACCAAACGGAGGTTTTGCTTCCCGGATGTTTTTCTTTTCATTTCATTTCTTTCATTTTCCTTTCATCCCTGCTCAGCCCACCCCTGTTTCACAGTGAAGGCGGTGGGAATCTGTGCGTGTGGGTGTGTGTGTGTGTGTGTGTTGTGCATCCTTCGTCATGCGGAGCCATGGTGAAACTATCAGTGTTATCTGCTAACTTTACCACCTGTGTTAAATTGAAGGCAGTGATGTGGAAGAGGCGTCTACCCTCCTTTTCTCTGATGCTATTGCTCCCTCTCTCCATTTCCATTCCTTCCCACTTCTGCCCCCTTCCTCTTTTTGTCTCCTTCTCTCAGCCCTGCAACCCCCCACCCCCACCCGTTGCTGCTCTCTCTTACATCCCCTCTCTACCAACCTCCTATTAAAGTGTGCAGAAGAGGCCAGAGAGTTAAGGGGTTTTATTTGCCGTAAATGAAAGGAATCTTTGAGGTTTGTGCGTTTCAGCTGTATTTGTGGCCACTATGGAAACACTCAAGCCGAACTGTATTTTCAACCTGGTTTCAAGAAACTGTTTGCTTTCTGAAGAGATAAAAGTTTATTTTGGAGTCATGCTTATTCTCACTCTTTGTGTTGCATAAATCAGGTTTTTGTTCCGCAGAACAGTTTCGTTTTTCACATTTAAAAGTGTCATTAATGTAATTTTATTGGGATTTCAACTCAAAGGTAGAAATAAAAATGATTCATGGTGCACAAAGAATTAAAATCAGACGGATCAAAGCATAAAGTTAAATGGGAAATTTTGGTGTCTTAATGACAAAAATGACAATAAAAAAAAAAAATAACAAAATCAGGCGAAGCAAAATGTTTCCAAATCAGTTTCTGTCATTAGAAAATAGAAAACTTCAACAAAACATGTTTTTCTTTCAGTGGGTAGAAAATCCAGAAATTGAACTCAAGTAAGAAAAGAAATATTTCATAATAATATTACCCAAGTAGAATTAAAATATTTTGTAAAGTAATTCAGTAAATGTAACTAGTTACTCTCCGTCTCTGTTTACTTCATCAACCAGCTTCCAGCGACGTAGCATCTTTCTGCTGCAGCCAAACGAGTCATTGCTAATAATAACGTCACAAAAACTCACATAAAAAAGAATAACAACGCTTTTTCTGCTGCTTATCAGAATCGATATTAAATTCTTCACTAAAACTGGATGATTTAAATTGTCTTTTTTGTGCTGCATCAGCTCAAAGCTTCAGCCGTGAGCAGCGCCGCTTTGATTAGCGGCGCTGCAGAGTCCCAGGTGTTTTCCGCTCTGCACAGGGTCAGTAACAGAGCAGAAAGATTTGATGCGTTGCTGTTTGTGTTGCGCTTGCTGTGGTGGAGCATGTACCATGACTCCACAGAAATCTATCTGCTCAGTAGATTTCACCCCTCACGTCATTTCCTTAATGACTGAAACATAACCACTCCCCCCTGGCAGTGTGTGAAAACCCCCACCCCCCCCCCCCCCACACACACACACGCACTCTGTCTGCACAAGGACTTTCCTGTGGCTCCCATTCATTTTTATTGGTTCATTTGTAACCAGGATGTAACTAACCTGAAATCTAACCTAAACTCACCTTAGTATTAACCAGAGTTTGGTAGTAACTGGTTGCATTTACTCCATTACATTTACTTAAAAAAATGCTTTTAAGAGTATTTTTACTTTAGTATTTGTACTTCTTTTTACTTGAGTAATCCTTTTATGAGATATCGTTACTCTTGCTAGAGTAAAATTTCTAGATTTTTTGTCCACTGAATGATAAACAAACACGTTTTAGCCAAATATTCCCAGGAGAAGATGCATTTTTCACATCATAATTAAAATCAAACACTGCAAAAACGCAAAATCTTACCAGGTAAGTTTGGTCTAGTTTCTAGGGCAAATATTTTACAACTCCTGAAATTTAAAAGTAACTTTTCAGCCAGATATTGGAGCTTGTTTTAAGTAAATATTTCCTTAATATTGATGAAAAAGTTCCAGTTGCACTGGCAGAATAATTCATTTATAACAAGACATGTTTGGCTTGTTATTGGTGAAATAATTTTCCAGTGGATCCAGAATTTTTTTCCATCAATATTAAGGAAATTCTCAGCATCACTGTAGTTCCATATTTTGGCAGTGAAACATAGTTGAACAATGGGTATTTTTTGTTAAATGGTGTTTTTAATGCAATTATATTTTCTAGAAAATTCACACGTACATAAACCTTGTAACTGTCGGCCATCTTGGCAGGCAGTTGCTATGACAACAATAAACAAGCCACAAGCTTAGAACCAGTTCTGGCCTCGAGATAAACAGTATAAGTGCATCACAGCTAGTACTCGATTACTCGAGTACTACTCAAGTACTCTACCCACCCATGTGTAATACTAAGATAGACGTCAGTGAGATTTACTGTTGTACTTTCTGCAGAACTTGCAAAACTAGCTTAGCTAATGTAGCTTTTATCTGCTAGCTACGACGTAGCCTACGTGTTACTGCTTGTATTCACTCTGCCACTCAGCACCTTATTATTCACACGTCATTTACAAATTCGTTTAAACACTGATTATATCTGGGCTCCAGGCTGTGAAGCTCCTCCATGTTGTTCTCTCTTCCTCTGCACTAGTTAGTAATACATCTTAGAAAGAGATCGGACGCAGCTCGTCCACATTGCCTGACATATTTTCCTTCACCGTCTCATCCGGGTCGATCACAGCCATTTTGCTCATGGATCTTTCTCTCACGTTTTCTTTTTGATCTCGTTTAGTTTTATACATCACTAATCAAGAATCTCCTGTTAGTTTATAAATTGTGGAACCCAGAATCAAACATGGAGGACCAGCAGTTGGCTTTTATTGTTGTTAGCTTTACCTTTTTGTCTTTCTTTTGGTTTTGTTGTTGTGTTTGTGTTTTCTTCATGTAAAGCTCTTTGAACTGCCTTGGTGCTGAAGATGTGCTATATGAATAAAATGACCTTTACTAAGATGGCGCCGATCACTTCCGGGTCTGACTTGTGGGAACTCTGTAATATGTTCTGTGCACAGAAAAAGGAAATATTTGGGCCAAACATGTGACAAATGGCTATTTCTGCCTCCTGAATATTAGTCCAGTGGTCTTAATGTTTTGCCTGATGGATGTATATAAATTCCTGCCGCCCTGCAGAAGCAAAGAGGAAGGAAAGACGTGAAATCTATTGAAGTGCTTCTGTAAAATGGACTTTGTTCAGGTAGTCACTTTGTTTTCATGCTGGTAATATTTACTCAGGGAGGGAGATCTCTTTCCCTTTTCTTCTCCGCTCCTCTTCCTCCTCTTGCTCTCCATGGTTTATCTTCTGGCGGTGGGATTAGCCGCCAGAGAAAATACGGGGTAAAATTAGCCTCCGGCTGTCCTCTCAGGCCACGACCATTGATTTTCTGCCACGAATGGAGAAAAAACCCTGCTGCTTAATGTTCTTCGCACCGCCATGGAGAGGCAGCATTTTCTTTTTTTGCCTTGGGTTTGTTTGCTGCTCTTCTCTGTTTATAACCTCAGAAGTAGAAACTGTTGCTTTTATTGCAAGAATATGGCAGAACAATTCATGAGTTTTCTTGGGTTTGTGAGACAAATGTCTTCTAAAAAAGCAAATCTTTTCGTGAAACACTTGAAAGTTGAACACAGATCCATTCAGTGACGATTTCTGAAGATTTCACTTTGTCACATTTAATAGATTAACATGTAGACTTTAAATAACATGGTTTTTCATTTACATCTAATAAAAACACGACATTTAAATTTAAAATATTATATCAGACCAATAAAAAACATTTTTACTGCAGTAATGTGAGCTTAATGAAAACTGTTAAATAGATTGTTTCATAGCAGAGAAAGGAGCTCCATTGGAACGTATTATAATTTATTGACAATATGGATATTGGCACCAATCTGATAGGGTAACAACCTGACAGATAAAAATAAATATCTTTGTTGTTGAGCTCATATGTCCATTTTGTAAATAGTTTAGCTACAAAAAGGTCATTTGAATCAAAAATGATAGTTTTTAGGGGCTACTTGATACAATATTTTTATTTTTAAAAGAGTTTTTGACTGGATATTACCGTATCGTCTGGCTGCCATGTTGAATTTAACATAAATGTTCTTGCACTTGCAGTGGATGGCCAGTAGTTGTACTGTCTGTATGATGCACTAGTGTCCATTTGTCTGTGTGCATTTATAACAGAACAATCCACAAGAAACATAAGGAATGCCTCTGCGATGGCTGTCCGATGCCGTGGCTGCTATGCATGAAAGGGTTAAGTCCATTCAGCCCAGGTTTTTGTATCGGATCGGAACCAGCCTATACTAAACCTCGATCATCGGAATCAGAAGTAAAACAGATTAACCAGTTCATCGCTACATCCTATCTGCCATTGTTGTATGGCGAACAGGATGTGCTTAGGGTTAGAGGTCAGGTTAGCGATTAGGCTAATATATTAGCATTTTTCAGAAAGGAGTTTTTTTTCAATACGCAACAGCAAAATTAAAAAATTTGGAGCCCTCTAAAAATAAACTAAAATCTTACCGGTCCTTTAAAACGTCATTTATGTCTTTAAATAGGGCAGGAAAAAAGAAAAGCTTCCCATGTTGGGGCTCTAACCCACCAGGGATAATAGTTTCAATCATTTAGTTTTTTTCTACTGGTAAAACTGAAAACACCAAAACTAAAGCAGGGAATCTTTGTAACTTTTAAATTGATTTTTGTTGAGAGCCAAAGATGAGGTTTTTTTCTGTTGCTTGTTTCCTGCTAATTACAAACGGAGGTCTGTCCTTATTAAATTCAATTAGTTTTCTGCATTTACAAGTAAACAAGGCTATTGTCGTAAAATGCGGCACAATCATGTTCAGTCATTGAGGCAAGGACGCAAATCAAAACACTGGAATTAAACTTGTAGTGAATGCTCCCCCCCCCCCCACACACACACACACACACCCACACACCCCACACACACACAGCGTGCTTCTATTCATGAAGCAGAGAAGATGTTTGGTGTGAACATGTGTTTTCTTTCAGATCGAGTTGCTGACTAATTCAGTTAATTCAGGCCGTAGTTTGAAGCAACACCTGGAGAACTGCGTTTTTATCCCACTGGACCAAATCCTCCGTTGGGATCTCAGCCTTTCCATTAGTTAAATAACTTATAATTCATTTTGTTTTTGCGTGTCCATCATTATGACTCCCTTGCAGCTTCCTGAGCCTCGCTGTAACTCGGTTTAAAGGATCCCTGCATGCTTCCTCAGCATGTAACTCTCTAAACTGAGGAGGATCGGAATGTTGCTCCGATCCTTTGGATAATCTCTTCCTTTTTCCTTCCCGCCGGCCCTCAGCATTACCCTCCCCTCCCGCCTGCCTCCAGTCGTGTCATCTTGTCCGAACCCCACCTATCTCTTCGGCTACATCTCCAAGATGCTGTAATTTCCTTGGCCTGGTTTGATGTTTATTGTGAGGCTGAAATTGAAAATGGCCTGTAATGGAGCGAGCCGCGCAGCCCCGGGACCAATTCACAATCTAAATGACTTGCTCCTTTTCAATGGCATCGACTGGAGGGCTCTTTGTGCCGCCTCGTACCTAATCAACCTCCGGTGTGACCCCCAGCTCTCGGGGGCCGCTGCTGGATTAATGATAAAATCATTGGTTCAAACAATTATTCGACCTGAAATGGCTGGCCATTTTACTCTGGAAAATTAAAGAATGTGAAATTAATTTTTTTTTCTTCCTGCACCGTGTTGCAGCAGTGCCACTTATGACTGAACTCTGCCCCCCTAAACTCTTGATTTCATATGAAAGAGCGTTTTTACTTTATCTAGTTTTTACGTTTTAGCTCCTTTCTGTTCCATGCTCCTCTCCTCTGCGCCTTGTTGCAAATAGTTTTGCAGATGTCAAAGCAGCAAGGCCTCCGTCGTGTTTGTCTTTCTTTCCGTCTGTCTGCCTGCTCATCTAATTTCCTTTTTATTTGCCTGCTAGCCAATTAGTGTGTGTCTGAATATGCGGCTGTTTCCAGAGTTCACAAAAGATGGCGACGTTTCAGTTCGATATTTAAATAAATCATTAGGAACAAATTTTACTCGTCATAATTAAACTCTGATTAGACAGAAATGTCTTAAAAAAAGGATTAAATGTTGGAATATTTCTGAAAATGTGCCAAGAATTTACTAAATATACATAAGTGTGAAATTAGGTGATTAAAATGTGCTATTTTTTAAAACCATATGTAATTATTTCACTGATTAGTTATTCTTTGGTTTCTGTGTTGCAGTAAACAAATTAATAAATGAGACTCCAGACTACAGCAGCAGTAACTCCTCTCTGGGTGTAATTGGTCACGGCTGATCTACGGTGGCTGACAGGTACAAAAATGTGCAGCAAATGGTGAAACACATTGCAAACAGCAGGGGTGTCCAAACTTTCTGCTGTGTGGGCCAAAACTGTGGACTCCAAAATAGTTGTGGGCCAAAAATACACAACCTAAAATCAAACAAATAAAGTGGTAAAAATGTAATATTTTTACGACGGTGTAAAGGACGACATTTCGGCCAAAAACTCAGAAATTTTATGATTGCTTTTGAAATATTCTAGAAACATTTTAAAAACAAAATTGACAATTGAAATTCAGAAATTTCCACATTTGTATTGTAGAAAAATTCTGATATTAATCTAAAAATTTACTTAGATTTCTTTCTATCATATTTCATTGTTTTCTCTAGAAAGTTCTTGAGATTACTCTCAGAATGTCTGGCAGAAATGTAATAACTACTACTATTTGGATTTTATTAAAAGAAAGGCATCTAGTTTTCATTTCCTTTTCAGCTCAACTAAATCTAATGCAAGTATTAAGAACAGGGATTTGAGGCACTTTGTTTCAAAACGTTTGCTGTATCTAACCATGTTTAAGGAAGAATAAAAGCTGATTTGGCTGCTGCAAAGTCGGCTTTTCAGTAAAAGTCTCTGGATAAACTTGGTTTTTTGTTTTGTTAAAAATTTGTTATAAGAACACAAATTCTTTGTTTTGCTTTACATTTTCAGAAAATTATGTTGGTAACAATTTTTAAGTCTCTATCTGCATCTACTGGTCAAATTTGTGTCATTTTTTAAAATTGCAGTTGGGGGCCGCACAAAGTCAGTCTAAGGGCTACAAATGGCCCTCGTGCCTCACTTTGGATACCCTTGGCATACATGATGGAAACTAAAAAAAAAAAAGAAAAGAGAGGAAGCTAAAGGGAAAATGCCGAGAATAGCACAAGAACAAAAAAACCAGGAAGTATGAAATGCTTTGCCACAAAACGTAGGTCCTCCACACCACTAGGGGGAGTTTAGAGAAATTAATACCAACATAAATGTACTGCTGTTCTTTGAAATTGTGCAATTCTCCATGTTTAAACTGTTTAAACCACTAAAGCTGCAGAATGAAATAAAAAAAATTTGTTTTTTACATTTTTGTTAAAACTCACCAAGTCAACATGGGGTAATATGAGACATAATCTGTGTATAGATCAATCTCCTCCACCTCCTTCCTGAGCTGCAGTTGCTCTCTGAAGAAATGCACCAAAAACAACCAATCAGAGCCAGGAGGTGGGGCTTAGCGCTGCCAGTCAAGCTCATGTATTCGCTGCTAAATGTGCTAAAGGTGGAGAAACAACTTAGTGTTACAGAGGAACCAGAAGACCTGAGAGGTCTGGAAGGCTGATGCAACAACGGCAGATCTTTAAGGTTTTGTGGTGCTAAACCAGTCAGTAATTCATAAACTAACAGTATTTTAAAGTCTGTTCTCTGAGCTGCAGGTAGCCGAAGTAGAGACATTAGGACTGACTGATACGCTCCTGGTTTTAGTCAGAACCCAGCAGCAGCCTTTTGGATCAGCTGGAGTTTCTTTATCTTGCTGAAAAGTTACTTGTCAGTTAGTTTTGGCCTATTTCAAGTTTGCTAAGATATTTGCAATAGAAACTAGACCGGAAATACTTGGTGATATTTTGTGTTTTTGCAAAGTATTTGTGTTTGTGGGGCTATAATTACTGTTACCTAGAAAAAGATGAATAAATAGTTTTTCATAATCATTTTTATTATTATCATAGTAGTAGCATGAATTATTGTGATAAAATGTAAGGTATGTATCACCCACCCCTAATAATGACATATATTTTTCACTTTTAAATAAAAGAATCAACATAAACTGGGAAGAACAATGAAGAAGGGATGTCTGCCAGGCTGCAGATTTGCTAGAGGGTCAGTTACTGACAAGCATTCCTGCTTGATTTACAGAAATCTGTCTGAATGCAGCGAGCAAATCAGTTTGGAAGCAATTTGCCTGAAAGAGGAAGCATGAAACATTGGGTGAATTTACGGTGGCTGGTACAGAATGCTGTAGCAGGGTGTCTCCGCTCCCCTCCGCCCGGCGGTGCAGCAGCCACAGACCCAAACATCATGAGCGTGTCTGCAGAACGGCGGATTATAGATCGCCTGCCTAAAGTCTGATGAGTCCCGCTGTGCACTTGTGTCCATCAAACACCTCTTGATTACTGGCTGTGTATTTATCATCATCGTCGCCATCATCATTATCATTATCAGTCTGCTCCCCTCTCTTAAGTCTGAGACAATGGGCTCTCCGTAAAGGCTCTTATTGAACTCCTCACATCGTCAGTCCGGGTCCAGGCCTCCTCAGCAGCCCGCAGTGTGGCGAGGTAATTACCCGGGGATTGATTCCACTAACAGAGACCATTTCTTCACCTCCTGCAGAATCCATAAGAGGCTTATAATAAGCCCTGCTCACCTCCATAGCTTCCTGGCTAATGTCTCAGAAACCGGAGCCTATTTTGACTTGTTGATGGAGATGCTGCAGCGGAGCAAGAGGCAGCAAGGCAAGAAAAGGGAACTCTTCACTGTGGAGATTTAATTATTAAAAGGCCACAAAGTTCTGTTTTCATCTTACCTGGGTTGATGTGTGTGGAGATTGAATTTTCTTTCAAAGAAATATTTTTTTTGCCTAATTCGATCATGAACCTTCTGTCCTGTGACTCAGAACAGGTTTAAGAGGCTGGAGGCTCAGTGGAGAAACTTCCTTGGATTTTTTTGTTTTGTTTAAGTCGATCAGAAAATGATCGGTGGACTCTGAAGTCAGGTGACTAGGAGAAAGTTTGGCTGCTTTAAACAAAACCCACCTTCATGGCTTTTCTAATTATCATTCTGAGGATGCAGCAATTTGTTGCTTCCAATCTGCCAGTCAGCAGCGGGGCATGAAGAGGGCCAGGAGCCAGGCAGAACAGAGCCGCTATTCATCCAGACGACCTCTGAGCCGCTGGCAGCGGCTCACTGTCTGTGTGTGTGAGTCCACACAAGACAGCGGTGGCCAAAGTGCGGCCTGGGAGCCATTTGTGGTCCTTGAATTTATTCTGCGATTGACATGATGCCGGCACCACGCCCATGTGGAAGTAGAGCAAACCCCAACAAAAAACAGCCTTACAATGGCAGAGGAACTCGATGCGTAACCTTGGTATGGTCCCTGTATGCTGCGTTCACACCGAACCTGCTGCACCTCAAAAACACGTCCGACACTTCAAGTTGGATGCGTCTGCACTTTGAAGTTGATATTTATTGTCTGTCCTCACAGCAAATGTAATTTGAGCAGCAGGAGTGTCTGGTTTGCATTCGATGTTAGGTCAAGCCGTCGTTTCCATTGGTGGTCTCTGTACCGAGGCACCAAGCAACCAATCAACCGTTATGCCAGTTTCAGACAACATAATGACAACAAATAAGCTAACGTTAGCTTTTGAGCTAATTTGGACTTAGCAGCCAAAACTAGCATAATGAATAGATAAGTTAATGTTTCTCAGCTGGTGTAACTTCATAATCTTTTCTTTAAGTCCATAAAAACATCAGAGCTTCATGCAAACAGCAAATGGAACTTTGTGTGTAGAAGAGGAATATATATATATCTGTATATATATATATAAAATCAGCAATCTCCTGCACTGCTTTTGTCCAGAGAAATGAAAAGCCATTCGTCTCGTGTTTAACTTTTTAGGCCACTAATAAAATGTTCCAAATATCCATTCAGGCTTTTCAAGACAGTTTTCTTCTTCTTCTTCTTCTTCTTCTTCTTCTTCTTCTTCTTCTTCTTCTTCTTCTCTGCTGCTGCAGTATTTTCTCAACCTTTCATTGCTTTGCTGTCCCAGTTTGGTGCAAACTGCTGACTCCCAGTTTGATGTGTTCGGATTATTATTCTGAGTTTACCCAAATAATATCTTGCATAAACATGACTTTGTTGTCTCTTTTTTTCCTACACACGAAGACGTTTTTTTCCTTGGTGTGTAAAAGTCTACAATCTTTTGTGAAAGTTTAAATTAAAATATTTGTGAGAAGGCCGGGAGCAGTAATTACTTCCCATTCACGCCCAGTCACTTAATAACCCTGCTGTGTCGTCCTCCTCTATTTTCGACCGTTCCCAACTGGGACAGATATTTTCCTAATGAGTGAATCGGTTGGGAAGCTTCAGGAAGTGGAGCGTGAATGTGACCTTTGGCGAACTTTATAATCATAGAGGTGTGTCCTGGTTTTGGAAAGTTTCTGAACATGTATTAGAACGACTGGAACGTCGGAGGCAGTAGAGACTTAGATGTGTTTTGGAGTGAACCTTCTTCAGACTGAATGTGTCTGAGGTGTTTTTAGGCCCCCGGTTTCTGAAGCAGCTTTGTCTCTGTCTGACTGGAGACCATTTTTCCAGATGAAGGGATGGGAATGAGGCTCTTGGCAACAAATGCACAATAAAAAACAATAGTCCAGTCAGATCTCCTTTTATAGATTGCAAATTTCTTGGATATTTTTGAATGATTTAAAGTTACATTTGCAGATATTGAAGCCTCCCTTCCTTTCTTTCTTCTCTTTGCTCAAATTCTAACAGATAATTTATGAAGAAGATGAAGAAATGCCATTAATAAGGCTTATATACCTGCAAATTGTATTGATGGCAGAGATGTTGACTGTCGATGCAGTTCGAAGGAAAATACTTTGTCATGATTCCTTTTTCTAAATCTGTTATTCTTGTATGCAAACAAAAATAACTCATATAATGTACATTATTTTATACACAGGTTAGTGAAAAACTAAAATCTGCTGAAAAATTATAAACTTCAGTATATAAATATATATATATACGTGAAAGTTCATCACTTTGACATTATTTAGGAGTTTTTATGTTTTTGGTTATTAAAAGATTCAAATTCATCTTTGCATTTTTACTATTGATACTAACTAACTATGAGACCACAAAGCACTGGTCCAGCTCCAGTTAGACCATCATAAACTGAGACAATGCTTAACATTTGGAAGATTTTAAACTATTTGTCTCCAAAACTTTGTCAAAAAAAGACAATTTTGCAATTGTGAGGTTTCTGTTCACTTATAAATGTAATTAAAATCACGTAAAAGTTTGTTCATGTGAAAGTTACTAGAAAGCATGCCGTGCCTTCATCCTGTTGTTGTCTTATTCAAAGTTTCTGCCAGTGGTAACTTCCTGCTGTGTTGATCATGTGAAATACTCTAATTTTGATGCAGCTGAAAAATCACCTCATTGTAGCATAGAAATTAGTTTCTTTTATAAATTGGAGTATTTCCATTAAGAGGATTTATTTTTCGGGAATTTGTGCAACTTCCAGGTCAAACTGAGATACTCCACCTGTTGAAAACAATATATTTGCTTTGCCACCTTTTTTCTTCTTTTCAGACTCAATAGTTTTAAAACCCAGTTTAGTTTTAGGGGAAACATTATCAGGTTCTCACTAAATGAACTCCTGCAGTATCTTCCAACATTGGCACATTTTTAGATTGCGGTAGTTTTGGTCTCCTATCTCCCCATCTGGCGGTTGCCGGGTCGACTGTGGGTGGCCTACCTAACGGTCAACTGGCCTGTCCAATAAGCAGGAGGCCTGCATGCCTGTGATTAAGTGTCTGACCTCAGGAGACAGTGCTTCCCTTCTTCAGTGGAACCACTGAGGTTCCAGGGTGAAGGCTGACTCGACTTGGCATCCCTGGCTCTGCTGAATTACTCACACACGCACACACACCCACACGCACACCCCCACACACGCGCACACGCCCCCACACACACACACATCCCTTTCCTTCCGGTAAACCTTCTCCCACAGCTACCAAGACCACCATCATGGCAGCACATTTGCGTTGCCATGGAGACCTTGGTGCTTTACTGACGGACCCTTTCGACCCGCGTTGTCATCAGAGGAGCTGAACAGGCCTGTGCTGACTGTTAGTCCAATTAAATGGGAAAAATGTATTCATTTAAACATTAAAATAACAAACTCAGATTTGTAACAATCTACAGGAAGAGATCTTTGATTTTTTTAAATTTAATCTCCAATTCAGAATTAATGTTAAAACATGTTACATAACATTTCATCATGTTTATTTTTGATGCTTTTATTGTGTTTTATTCATTCAACACAGAGAGCCTCATTTGGACACGCTCGTGTCTCCCTTCCCAATTTATCGCAAATGCAAGCGAGGATTCATGGACTAATAAGAGAAGGTGAAGCCTCCAAACAAACGTTTGGAGGCTTCACCTTTAAACATCCCGGCTGATTTAATCCCATAATTCACCTGGTGTAAAAATCCACACTGGGTCACTGGATTAGCATCGTTATAAGTCATAGTTAAACATTTTTATTTGAAATATCTTCACATGTTTCACATGCAATGAAAATGCACATGTGATTCACACAGATTTTCACATGTGAGTGATGCGAGTCGCATGAAAAGCACATGTGCATTTTCAAACTTTTATTCATGTGGTGGTTATAGAAGTCATGAAAAGGTTTTCATTGGTGGGAAAAGGAAGGAAACTTTTTCTGTCAGCTAATATAATATATATATATGTATATATATAGTGTATATATATATTTTATTACAGTTCCATTTTTTGACGGGTTTCTGTAATCAGTGTCTGTTATCAACATGTCAGTCAGTGAAGTTCTCAGTGACACTAAATGACTGTTTGGTATGAAATGTCCGGCATTCCTTCATATTTAACTTGTGTTTTAGTTAATCGCGTCTCGTTTTAAAGCGTTTCCAGATGGCCGGCTCTGCACCCGTCGTCACAAACATGATCTTCATCCCACTTCCTGTCATCCTCACTCCGTCTCCGTCTGTCTGACTTCGCCCGTCTCCCCAGCCATGTTGATGGCGACAGGAGACAGTGGCGTGCTGGCAGGTGCATGCCACTAAATTACCATCCGCACACGCACACACACACTCACCCCTCACCCCCACACACACACGCACACACACAAAGCCGGACTCTCCTGTGCTGAGAAGGCTTCCATTATCATATCAAAGCGTCTCTCACTGAGACATGGCAGTGCTTCAATTTAAGCAATTAATGCAGAGAGACTCTGTCACACAGCCCAGCACCCCTCCACCTCTCTCACACACACACACACAGTTGTACACATGCAGGGCTCTCTTGTGGCTCTGAGACAAAGGTGTTGGGAAGTGTGGATCTATATTCTCAAGGCCATGGTGCTGCTTTCCTCCCTGTTTTGGCCTCTTGAAAGGTTTTTTTTCTTGCACTCTTCCATGTTTCTGCACCTGAAACGGTGAAGATGTGTTCAGGTGGTTTGATGGCAGCACAGGCTTTGTGCTAAAATCCTCCTTTACTTAGACTTTCATTGCGTCTGAGGTCAAAGCAGCTGGACAGACAGAATCCTTCTCACAAAGGAACAGACGTATAATAAACACCAAGGCACGTTTGTGACGGTTATCCCCTTGGTGTGTTTTGATTCTTCTAGTTTATGTTTAAATACAGATGCATTTTCCACCTTAACTGGTTTTAATGTGTAGGCTTTATTCTAATCTGTTCTGAACAATCCTTCCAGCTGGAGAAATGTTCCCTGATTTTAAAACTCTGTCTGAAGTGGAGCTTGTAATCCCAGTGTCCAATGCAGCAGATCGACAGCAGGAGGAAGTTGCGAGATTTCAGTCGTTCATAATTTTAGTGCAATCGCTTAATTTCATTGTTTAAATGTAGTTATTATGGCCAAGGTCAGTGGTTTTTATCACTGCAGAGAAAAAGTTACAGGTGTGACGGCAAACAGAAGTTATTGTCAATAATGACGGTGTTGCATTTTCAAGTAATGCTAATGATGCATAAACAGGTTCTCAAAGATCATTAAACTTTAATTTATTATGAGCATTTAACTCTGGAACTGGGAGACATAAAAATATAATATACAATATAAAAAATCTGCTCCACATGTATGAAAATAATGAAAGTCGTTGCTTCGTAAAGCCGAGCTGTAAGTAACGTAACCAGGCCAGTCACAGCAGAACGCTGTGAATTCCTCATCATCAATCCCAAAGTGACTGAAGAACATGAAGTTCAGGAGTCGATGTTCCACTTTTACATCTTTAGAAATGTGTAAGAAACAGAGATTGAGTCAAATGAACCTGATTTTGTCTGAGCTTTTATCCATACAGCAGATTAATTATGACGTGTTGCTAATAGACACAACAGAAACGTGAAACCTGGTTATGAAACAAACCACATTCATGTCGAGTCGATTTGCTGCTGAGGCTCTTCTCGGCGTTTAAATGTGAGTGCACACAAATCAGACGACTTATTGTACATGTTCCTGCTGGTTGGGAGAAATTGGCCTCCGTCATTTACGCTTTCATCAGAATCTCTTCAACATTCATCCCTCTCTTCCTCCTCCTCCTCCTCTGAGATCAGGCACTTTATTGGACACAGCTGTTGGCTTCGCTGCCAACAGCCTCGGTTCTGGTCTCGGCCTCCATCAGGTGCAGCAACGCATCAAGCCGTTAATGTTACTGCACGTTCTCTGCTGTGCTTTTATTCTGAAAGGTTTCGATTCAGTAAAGCAGTAAAGCTTCAAACTCGTTTTCATTTTGGGCAACAACAGAAACAACAATGTTCTCAAAGCTTGTGACATTAGAATAAGGTGATAATATTTGGCAATAAACTCTGTATTACTGGAATAAATTCATATCAGAATGAAGTCTTAATGTTACAAGAGTCAGTCGTAGGAAAATAAAGTTGAAATATTATAATTAAGTCATATTTCAATAATATTTGCTGGTATTATTTTATTCTCATAGAACTAAGAATGAAGCCAAAATCTTAGGAAAAAAGTCTTGATACTGTAATAACGTTTTGATAGTAACTAGTTACATTTATTTGAGTAACTTTTTTGAATACCGTAAATATACTTTTTTTTACTATCCTGTAGTTTTTGCTTTTACTTTAGTAATATTATTATAAAGTATTTCTGCTCTTACTTGAGTAAAAGTTCTGGATCTTCTACCCACTGAAAGAAAAACAAACATGTTTTAACCAGAAATTCACCAAACAGAGACACTCCTACAGTTTCTGTTAAAGTTTCAGATATTGAAATAAGCTGATTTGGGAACTAATTTCTGTTTCCTAATTTTGTTACTTGTATGAGCTATCGTCATGTTTGTCCTTAAAATAAAATTCCCATGTAGCTTTATATCTTGGTCAGTAATTTGATCGATTACTGAGAACTTGAGTCGACTTTCACCAAATGCTTCTTTACTCTCTAGTGATTTGTTGGACGGATATTTTTTACTTTTACTAGAGTAAAATATGTTGAAGTTGTTCTACTGTTGACTAAGAAGTTTGTATACTGATAAAATCCACGAGCAAACTGCCAATATATTAATAACTGTCTGCATTCGATGAGTTCTATCTTCTTAAATTGATCGATTGTTTTTGTGATTATCAAAAAAAAATCACTGATTTTGTGATACTTTAAGAATATTTGTGCTTATGTACGTCGGTAAATGCGACCTTTTGTTGCTCACCACATCGATAACTTGACATCCATTTGTAAGTTATATCGCCACCTGTCAGTGGGAGCTGGCCATTACAGAGTCATAAAAAACTCGAATTATTGACTGATGTTATATGGCATTAAGGAGATAAAAACTGCTTCTGTTTGATTCATAATATTTAAACACACAAATGGAAAGTTCTAATTATGCACCTTGAGGACCAGATAAAAAGTTCACGCGGGCCAGATTTGGCCCCCGGGCCTCGAGTTTGACACACACAGTAAGCTATCTCTATCGATGCACACCACACTTCGTTAGTTTCTATCACATGAAATGTTTTCGTTTACAAACTTCTCTTTGTTTTTAAATATCCTGCTCAGACTAGAACATTTTTATCCTTCTGATGTAAAGCTAAAATGCTCCTTTTTGAATTCCTTACTGTCAACATTACAATTAATGTTGACAGTAATTCAAACTTGATAAAAACTTGAAGATTGTACAAGAAGAGATTAAACTTGTATATTGTGTTTAATGTGATATGCATGATCCCTGTTCCATAAACAAATAAACTTTAAGGTCAGAGCGGTGAAATGTGCAGCAGTGATTGCTCCATTGATCTTCTGAATGTCTGAGCTGCAGCACCGTTTAATTAGGACCAAATAAATCCTCTCATAATCTTTACGTTTCTTCAGCAGTTCTAAGACATGGCTTGTAAATTTTCCTTCTTCTAATGAACATCGTTTTTGTTTTGACCAGTTAAAACATATCAGTGCAAATTAAAAACACTATTTCCTGTTTATTTTTCAATACAATCAGCAGAAAAGAAGCTGCAAAAGGAGTTAAATTACATTCCTTTCCCACTCTGTGATTGAAAAATCAAGTTTGATTTTTATAGAAAATATTTATTTGACTGATTCAACTTACGATGTATGTAAATAATTCTGATAAATCCCAATAATTCTGGTTGCATGAAAGTTGACTTTTGATGACTGCGTTGAAATCTGCAGAAGTTTTATTTCAATAAGTCGCTGGTCATTTTGTTCAAACCTGTTCGCTTCGCCTGCTATTGGCCCGTTTTAAACATTTGGGTTTCTCTGATTTCATTCAGGTTTCTGTCTGTGAAGAACCACATATTTATGTGTAGATTCTCCTAAAGCTCCAAGTTAAAACTCTGACACCAAACTGTTGCACCAGCTGCGTCTCCACTGACCAAAGAACTGCACAAATTGGAAATACAAAAATAAATACACTATTTTGAAAAAGGTTTTTGCGTGAGGAGGTTTTTCAGCTGTGTTGAAATGTCTATTGTGAAGAAAGTGAAATGGAAACAATTATCGCATCACAAGAGTCACATGATCAACAAGCAGCTGTTCCTGATGGTGGAAAAGACGACGGCGCTGCATGGTTTTTAATGACTTATTACGTGAACAAACGTCTTCACCTGTGATTTTAATTGTGTTTAATGGAATCACTGCAATTGCAAAAAAACATTTTTGACATTAGCGGTATATCAACAATGGAAATGTAGCTACTAGTTTCCATTGACCTTAAAATTACTTGAATTGGAAATCAAAAATAAATTTGCTTCATGGAAATTTTTTTTTTTTTGTTAAAGCTGTTTTGCGTTTTTCAGTTGCATCAAAATTAGTATATTTTGCAAAACTGGAAATGGAAACAACAGAATGTTACTACTGGTGGAAATAAAGAAGAAGACGACAGGAAGTGGTTGGAGGATGCTGGCGCTGCATATTTTTTAAACGATATGAACAAAGGTGTTAAATTAAAATCACACATCGACAACATTTTGAGGACATTTAATGGAAATGCAGCTTGTTCCTCTGAATCTGGATGTTTCTTTGAGCGCGGTTACAGAACAGCAGATTGTTTAAGCCAACCTGTAGAGTGTCTGTGTGTTTCTGTGCGTTCTGATTGTTCCCTTATCGCCTCTGCATCTCCCTCTCTGTCTGTCTGCATCCCTCCATCCTGCGGCTGCAGCAGCTGCCTGATGCTGCTGACAGGCGCTGCGATAGCGCTGACAGGCTGCAGACGGTTATCAGCCGGCTGCCATGAGAGGCTCCGTCTGGCTAAATTGAAAATTGCAAATGAAAATCCTGCTCAGCACGTTTTTTAAATTCATCAGCCATTATGTCAGATGACCTTTTGGGCATCAGGCTCCGCTGATAAAACTCCAAATGACAACACTCGGCTCTGATCCAATTTTCGACTGTGTCCCCATCCTCCTGTCCTCCGTCCCTCCTCCTCCTCCTCTTCGTCACCGTTCGACCCGGTGCCAGTGAAAATGATAGGCTTTCAGGAGAGCCTCCATTGTGCTGCAGATGAAGAGGTTTTGTTTGGAGGAGATGTGTGTGTATGTGTGTGTGTGTGTGTGTGGCTGCTGTAAGAAACGTGATGGGTGTATGAGTTTGGTGGCACCGAGCGTGGCCTGGCCCGACCCCGTCTTGGTCCCGCCGTTGTGGTCCAATCAGAGAGCAGATCAGAGGCCGGAAGGTGCGAACCCTGAGAAACGCAGCAGGGCTGTGAGTTCAGGGAGGAAGGTGTAAGTGTATAATAGACACTAAGAGTAGATGTCACTCTAAATGGCTTCTCCTGGGAGGGTCAATGTGTGCCAATATTGACTGACGTGTGTGTGCATGTGCATCATCTCAAGGAAAAAAAGAGGAAAGCGGGAAGAGAGCTGATCCTTTGAGTCTTTTAAAAGCTCTGTCTGTCAGTAATTGAATTTTCCTCCTCTTCTATTGTTGTTGTCTTTGTCTCCAGGGACTGGATGGTCAGATTTTTTTTTATTTCCAGTAGGAAGCTGATTTAACCATCTTCTTTCAGCTCCCCAGACACATTAGAAAAATTACTCATTTTGTTCACGGACTTTCCTATTGTGTAAAGATCAGGCGACCTTTCCGAACCCGGCCCTGACACCTCGAAGATAGCTTTGGATTTTCCTTGTTTACTTGAACATCATCTCAGAGCATCGATGGCTCCTCCAGCTCTTCTCTGACTCCTGCGTTCACAGAACCCACAGTTACACTCTGTTGTGTATTTTTAGAAAACTTTGCTTTACTTCTACATGAGTTTCTGCTGCTTCTAAGAACAATCTGAGTGCTTAAAAAAAACAAACTCTCTTCTGTTTCTTATCAATCAGTTCATATTTTTTGGTGTCTTGAAAAACCTACCAATTCCAGTTGAGTTCCGCCCGTTACCTAGCAACTCTGGGGAAGTTCCGCCCGTTACCTAGCAACTCCGTTGGAGTTTCGCCCGTTACCTAGTAGCTCCGGTGGAGTTCCACCCGTTACCTAGCAACTCCGGTGGAGTTCCGCCTGTTACCTAGCAACCCAAGCAGAGCTCCAGCATGTTTGGTCAGCTGGTTTTACAGTTGTGCGCATGTTTTGTTGTTAACCTACCATCCAGAAACCACTTGCTGCATTCTTGTTGATTGTGCAGGAGGCTCCACTTCTGCTTTTCAAAGATGTTTGGTTGTATAATTGCACGTCTGTTTGCAGCCATTTTTACTTGCGAGTGTAAACGAGTGCAAAACGTTTACTTGCGAGTGGGCTGGGGGGAGCTTCTTTGGATTTAAAGTGACAGAGACCCTAAAACAGTTTATTATGAAAGGAGCCCAAAATACTGAAAATCTCTTTATCCAGAATGATTTTATGTAAATAATGTAGTAACTAGGCTGCATCAGGCACAACAGGTCTTCATGCTTTCGACTCTATGGAAGAAAACTTATTTATTATATTTTTGTACCATTAAATTAAAACTCTGATCCTGAACTTTTCTTTCTTTGTGTTCAGATTGACAGATTTGGGTTTTGTTTTGATTTTCTTTTGATATTTTCACTTATATTTACTTAATGATAAATGAATACAATCTTTAACTTTATATCTAACTGGTTTCCTCCAGTGAACGTTTCCCACTTTAGCTAAAAACGACAACAATTCAATCGACTGTGAATAAAACACACAAGTTTTAATAAACAGCATAGAAAACTGGTGTAACTGAGAACAATGTTGGAAGAGAAATTGAAATGTTCTGATAGTTTCATGATATTGATGACAGTTTATTTGTGCCTAACTATGGGAGAAATGATGCCACTTACTTGTGAATGGCAGATAATTTTGCATGAAGTGTTTGAGTCTCTGAATTTGGCTCAATCTCCAAAGCATGAATGTGCATAATTGTGTGTGTGTGTCTGCAGTGTGTTGGCTCTTCCTCTGTGTGTCTCAGCGTGTGTCTACATCTGCCTGGCGGTGTGTGTGTGAGTGTGTGCAGCTGTCCCAGGTGTGCGTTATTAATCAGTTATCAGGGCAGTTTATTTGCTGGGTGACAAGTTGCAATTTCCCCCCTGATTCAAGCGTCTTTGTCAGGTGGGAATTACTCTGAGGGTTCGTGACAAAACACTTCACCTCTCCGCTTCGTTCCCTCAACTCTCCTCCTCTCCACCGGCGCCTTTTCCCTCTTCCTCCATCGTTCACTCTTCCTCTCCTGCCGTTACTTTTCCTGCCATCAGCATCGTCATCCTCAGGCTGTGGAGTAAGAGAAAAGGCGGACTGTATAATTAATCACACAGCTTGGTCTAATTAGCGGCAGACACACAGTCACCTCTCAGCTTCCTCGGTCCTAATAGCAGCTGATGTTGTATTAGCGGCAAACGGTGCAATCCCTGTGAGAGCCCCTCCTGATGAATCTGATGAATGTGACAATAATTTGTGAAGACAGATGAGAGTTAAATTACTGCTGACAGTGTAATGCCATCCTGTCTGCAGCCAGGAAGAGGGACGAGCTGACAGGCGCACAGGAACCAGTTTAGTTTCATACAAATTATTGTTTTCATGCAAATCATGATGCATTAATTCAGCATAATGAAAGTCCTAATTGCAAATTTAGTTTAACGTTGAAAAGAAGTTCTTCATGTATCTAAACAGGTGCTGAAAGATTATCTAATAAAAGTATGCAGAGTGGTTCTGTCTGTTGGGATCTATAACATGTCTATAAACCAGGATAATTACTGGAACATTTCTGTGAATTTTCTTCACATTTACGGCCATAAACGCTCCAGAAGACAATCATTAAAACACAAACAAACCAAGAGCTTAGGATGAACAAACTGATAAAGGTTCAATCATAAATAATTCAGCCTTAGTAAATAAGTAAATTTCAATGGAGCAAGTAGAGACTAAAGGATAAGATCTTTGTTTTATTTTCACCCATCTGAAAATAAGATGGCTGAAAATCTTCTGCAGATGAATTTCAGACCTCAACGCTGGTAGAAACTTTTCGAATAAAACGGGAAAAATAGTGAAAAAACTCAAACAGCAGAAACAAAACTAAAAACTAAAAGCCTCAGTTTAGCTAAAACCTGAAGCTAATTTTATTTTTAAATCTGCAGATTAATAACCACCGCATGGAGATTTTAAGACAAACCTTTATTTTTTATTTTCTATGTTGTATTAAATGTGTCTGAGCAGAGACCTCCCCATCACGTGCATCTGTGTTGTCTTAATAATATAGTTACTTTTTTGCTGTTTTTTAGCAACTTTTCCTCTAAAAGCTACATTACTAAGTCGGTAACATCACAATTTTAAAAACTAGCGAGAAAAATTAGCACCTTAACGGTTAACCTTTCTTTAAATTGGTAAAGTGAATTTAAAATAAAGTGTAAACCAGTAAATCACCATGTTAATGTTCAACTTTTCCTTTTCTTTGTAGAAAAGTGACATAAATTATTGACATTTTTAACTTTTAACAGGTTTAATCCACAAACATCACAAAGTAAAGTATCTTTTTTGGGCAAAAAGGGGAAGAATAATAAAGCAGTAACTATTTTTTATAGAACGAATGTTGATAAAGTTTATTGGGCTTTAAAGGGACTAAAATGACCCACTGAGAGATTTATTAACAGAATTTGACAAATAGTTTTAAAATAAGACAAAGGAAAACAATTAAATTTAAACATTTAATTGTTGTAAAGTTACTTCTGTCCTTGTCAATATTTTTCTACTTAGCAGCCATTATTATCATATAAATGTCACATATTTTATTATTTCTATTTCTAGAAAAATGAAAAAGTAAATAAACTGATTTCATATTCAGAGATACCAGAATATTTTTACACAGCTTAGTTAAAAATATTCACCTTAATTCACAACATAACATTTATTTTTATTTTATTTTGATTATGCAGAGATTTCAACCTATTTTTTAAATACAATTTTTCATGTTTTATTTGCATCTGAACCTCACCTGCTAATTTTTCCATGTCTGTTATTAACATACATAAATATTTCTCATTGTTGATTTTTCTTTCATCCAAACCTGCTGAGATAAAACTGGGATTGTGCTAAAACTGAAACATTATGGCTGCATAGAAATGGTAAAATCAGACAATTAATCTGCTGTAATTATGGCTGAACATATCTGATTAGCTTTGGTAGAAAATGAAATAATTGTTGAATTAAAAATGGTTTCCAAGCTTTTTTCTTTTTGCATGTTCTAAAAAAAGGAATAAAGAAAATAAAAATAACATATTCTTTTTTTAAGCTGGTTCATCAGGCCTTGGCAGATATAATGTATGTGAAATGCAGCAGCAGGTAGCGCAACATGTTTTATGTAATCAGTACAAAGTTGCTGTAAAATCCCTTTTAAAAAATGTTCAGTGGAATTTTAATTGCACAAACGTACCTTAAAAAATCTCTGAAAGGTGAAAAACCTTGAGAAAAGTTGGAAAAGCATCAGCGAAGCCTCAGGACTAATTAGAGCTCTCTGCTAAAGAGGCAGAGCGAGTGATGATGATGGAGAAGAGAGGAAGAGATGGAGGAGAAGAGGCTGTGATTGTTTTCGTCAGACGGTGGGGATATATCAGGGCAATAAAGTAAATTAGCAGAACAAACAGCAGAGAGAGAAGAAGAGCGAGGGCTGGAGCGGGGGAAAGATGAACGACAGCCACAAGAAGACAATGAAATCAGTTGCTCTTATTTTCTCTCGGCTCTGGAGGAAAACACACAATAGTGACTTTATAGCTGAGCGTAATGAGACCATAACTCCTGTTCGCCGCCAACAGCGCCCCCTGTGGCAGCTCCGGTTTCCTCCCACTGTCCAAAAACACCATTTTTAATTGGAGCCGAGCTCAGGTTCATCTGTAAAGGTGTTTCTGGAAATGATCTCTCTAACCTACATGTGTCAAACCTGAGACCCGGGGGCCAAATCCAGTCCGCTACAACTTCTTATGTGGCCCTTTAGACTCCAGAGGAAACAGTTGTGTGCATAAATATTATTTATTAATGAAATCAAAGCAGTTTTTTATCTTTTTACTGGCAAATCAACTTTTCTCACTAATGCATAATTGTGAGTTAATTTTCTGCAAAAATGGTCCCAGCAGCAGGATCAATCACATTTTATTTGCATAGCACCTTCCAGCAACCAGACATTTCAAAGTGTTTTACATCATAAAAAATGTTCAGTGGAATTTTAATTGCACAACTAGACCCTAAAAAATCTCTTGACACATAAAAAGGTGAAAAACCTGGAGAAACGTTGGAAAAGCATCAGCGAAGCCTGAGTGGACAATTGATCAAGACAATTGATCAGATCAAGTGCCGTCGTTACACATCAGATCGTTGTTCATTAATTATCATTCAGAATTAACTCTATCAGCTGGACTTAAAGGAACTCAGTGTTTCGGCTGTTTTGCAGTTTTCTGAAAGTTTGTTCCAGATTTGTGGTGCTTAGAAGCTGAATGCTGCTTTTTTGTGTTTGGTTCTGGGGATGCAGAGGGACCTCAGAGGTCGGGAAGATACCTCAGAGGTCGGGAAGATACCTCAGAGGTCGGGAAGATACCTCAGAGGTCGGGAAGATACCTCAGAGGTCGGGAAGATACCTCAGAGGTCGAGAAGATACCTCAGAGGTCGGGAAGATACCTCAGAGGTTGGGAAGGGACCTCAGAGGTCGGGAAGGTACCAACAGTATTTTAAAGTTTATTCTCTCAATGGAAGGACTGTAGAACTGGATGCTCTAACTTCCTGGTTTTAGTCAGAACCCCAGCAGCAGCGTTCTGGATCAGTTTGATTTTTTTAGTCAGACCTGTGAAGACTCTGTCGCTGTAATTGATGCGACTAAAGGCCAACGTATAGATGAGTTTCTCTAGATGTTGCTGCGGCATCAGTCCTCTAACCCTGTAAATGTTCTTCAGGTGGTAGAAGGCCAACTTTGTGACTGTCTTTATGTGGCTCTGAAGGTTCAGGTCAGAGTCCACTAGATTAATAACCAGGTTTTATTTAGTTAACGGTTTTGTCCTGTCACAGCAGTGCTTTTATGGACGGCGTGTGAAACAATCAGCTTTTTCCCTCCGGCGTTTCGCGCACAGGCCAAATTAATTTCCAGATGTGACCAATAACATGCAGAGAGCCTGTAGCGTCACATGAACCAGAATCATTCTCATCAGGTAGCTACAAACTCATCCCTAATCAGTTTCTCTGCTCTTTGTGCATCTAATACAAGCACAGTTTTAAACTGATGAACCAATCACAGCTCTGCGTCGCCGGATCATGTGGCTTTCAGCAGCTCTCGCCATGGCAACCAAACAGGATGTGACAGTCCGTCAGTTGGACGCTGTAGTGACAGGTCAGGTAATGGAGCCTGTGTCACTGACATGGCGAGCGCGGGAGAACGCTTCATTATGGGAGAGCAGCGTGTGTGTGGGTAGAGGGGGGGGGGGTGCATGCGGGGGTGAGTGTGTGTGTGTGTGTGAGAGACAGAGGGAGTTAAAGAAAACACAGCAGCCAGCCTTTCCTCTGTCGTGTCTCATTTCCAAGATGCTGTAATTCTGTAATTGTACAAGGCAAGAGGTGTGTTTGGGTGGGTGTGTGTTGGGGTGGGTGTGTGTGTAGGTGTGTGTGTTGGGGTGGGGGGGTGTGTAGGTGTGTGTGTTGGGGTGGGTGCGTGTGTAGGTGTGTGTGTTGCATAAGGAAGGATTTTTTTTTTTAGCAGTTCACTGAGTTTATCTGGTTAATATTTGCATCATCTTACAGTTTTAAATCTTGGAATGTATCTTTATAATTTAAAGTTTTATATTTATAAAGTCTAAAGTGTCACTTTAGCTCCGGTTTAAACCTTTTTCTTCTTTTTATTAATTATTACTGTCATAAATCTGGCACTTTTTCTAATTGTTTGCATTTTATATATTTCTATTTTATTATCTCTGCCCTCTGTTGCCTTTCCTGGTCAAGTCGCCCTGTGAAAAAGAACCTGATCTCTGGGGTTTTATCTGGTTAAATACAGGTTTAATAAAGAATAATGATAAAATGTTTTACTAGATTCTCAAAGGGCAGTATATATATAGTCTCATAAATAAACTCTTTTTTTTAGTTTTTCATCATGTTATAATTTTATTCCCTCATCTAAAACAGACATGGAGGTGCTTTGATTCTTTCATGCATGATTGAGAAATCCTTTAGTCTCCATGGCAACCATTCAGCTGGTCAGGCCTGGTTGGACCCGGCCCCGCCTTCGAGGCACGGCTCCTTCAAACTAGCCAGCAGCAATTAGCAAACACCCGGCGGAGCTGCTGAGCTCATTATTCAGAGTTTGGGTTGTTTGACGAACGTAGCGTGAAAATGAACCACAGCAACTGGACACCAGATCCTGTTTGCTCTCCCGATTCTTTTCAAATTAGAAACCTACTGGATGCTCATGGCTTCAGATGTTAGTGATCATTTGGAGCATGTCGGCCATCTTCTGTCGCTGTGTGTGAGTGTGTCTGATGAAACTGGCAGCAGCTGCCATGTGACTGACAGGTGGTTTGTGAAACAGCTTTACACTGATAGCGACTGCTGTGAAGGCTTTGTGCGCTACAAGGCCCTCATGTGGCTCTGCGCCGGCCCTTTAAATCCTCCATCTTATCGGGGATGCTTCCTCTTTGGCTCAGCACTGATAGATGAAAGGCTCCTCTGTGCAGCCAGAGCATCTCAGAGAAACGTATGTAAAGTATATATTGTCAGTTTGGGTTTGTTTGGTTGCGGTTGCCAGGTTGTTTGGTCTGGGTGCGTTTGATTCGATGCGTTTGGGCCGATGCGACGTTGGACAGCGTCCCCTGGGACAGGTGATAGCTTATCAAAGTCTCAGCAGCCCTCCTGCAGCAGTGACACACACACACTTCCCACCTGCACGTCTATATGACGGTGTGTGTTTGTGTGTGAAACTCTTGTCATCAAGGCAGCGGTGGCTGGAAGGACAGTTTGACGTCCCGCTTGGCATCATGGGACGGCGCTGTCGCCTGACGATGCTGCCACCGCGGAGATAACCTTCAGGGTGACAGCCAAGACAAAGACACGCACACACAGCAGGAGGAATGTATACAGGCAAACACACACACTCACACAGCAGACTTCCTCCGCCGAGCTGAACGCAGAGGGATTGATCCTAATTAGTGCTTATCAATATGTTGATTGATAGTTTCACCCCGAAGAATTAATTTGACCTCCAAACAAAAAAAAGCAGAAAGGAGAACAAATTGAGAAGATTTTCAACATTTAATTACATTTTTTATTTAACCAAAGACAGGAAAAAAAAAGTTTCAGGTTTTATTAATATATTTATGCAGTTTTTTCAGCTTGCAATTTTTTTTATTTTATTTTTTGTGTTTGAGCTCTGAGGACTGTCTATTTATTTATTTATGTTATTAAACAGCGAATAATAAATACAACAAAAGGTTTAAGTTTACATCTAAACCATTTAATTTCATGTAAGATTTATTCTTAAACCTTTAACTTGTCAGTATGTGTTAGAAACAGATTTTATTAATGGAAAACACTAAGAAATATTAATTATATGATGACTTAAATAATGACTTTGTGTCATGTATCAGCATGGGTAAGCACTGGTCTCTTAGGAATCGCACATTAATTATAATTTTATAATTATAAAAAGTGCAGCAGAATTAAAAAGGGCTTCAGTTGTCATGGGAAGACTGAGCAAAACTTTGACAACATTTATTCAGAATAAAAAAAAGGACGAATGTTTTCATCTTCATCGCTCAGGTTTACAGAATAAGAAATATCTAAATATTTTTAAATGTTGGAGTTTATTTGCTGCTTTATAATCTTAAACACATTGAAACAAACTGGTAAATATATTCATTGTGTGTTTTTTGTTGAGTCATAATGTTTTACCCATTTATAGCAGGAAGTTTTATGTTTATGGATAATAAATATCCTTTATTATCCCATAGAGGGAAAATTCATGTGCAACAGCAGCAAGGTAAAAATATATAAACATAAAAATAAGAATCAAAGACTGAGCACATTTACAACAGAACATAAATAAAACTTTTGTAACAAAAGTCACTAAAATAAAAATATAAAATGATAAAAAAATCTAAATCTTTCATGTTCCCATCAAAATATTAAATCAATTATATAAAAATATTGCTGTTATTAATGTGCCTTAAACGACTTTGGAAAACTCAGGAAGATGCACAAATAAATACACAACATGTTGTGTATTTATGTATTTATATATACTCATCTTGTTGTCTGTTGTTTTTATCATTTTTGCCTCTGGCTGAAAGATGCTGCATAAATGAATTTTCCTTCTATCTGGCTTCATATCTGTAAAGTCTGTTGCAGCACATGGATGTTGGCTCATTTATTTTTAATGTTTTCTTGACCTTTGGTTCCAAAATTTAACACTTTAAATCCTTTTCTAGAGTTTTAACTACATTTTGAGCTCAGAATTAGTTAAAACTGCTCAAATTTGATGTAAAAATTAATTTTCTTGCATTGAATAATTGCCATCTAATTCTCTATTAGAAGATTTAAAAATGTTTCAAAGTTTCTATTTGTGATGTGAATCTCAACTGTTAAATGTGTTAAAAATGTAAACATCATATTTTTCTTGCTTGCCTTCCTGCATGTTGTCCTGCAGAGCTGCACTGTCATGCAGATGAAAGCTAACGATCTTCAGCATGTTGCCTTTGTTCCAAGTCTTTTGTTTGTAAAGCGTTTAGTCAGCATGCATGATGCATTTGAGTTTTGGGTGTAAGTAGGTAAATATCCCCTCCCAGCATTTCCTGTCTTCCTGCCGCTGTGGGCGGCGTTAGCTGGTGTTAGCTGCAGCTTTAGCACCTGTTATCAATGCTAACAGCACAACTGAGTCGTCCAGAAACAATGCCTGCAGCTTGGAGAGGAGGATTAGCGCTAGTGGGTTAAGAGCATTAGCTCAGGGTTGATTGTTAGAAAGTAGAAGACAATAACCAGGATAATTAGCTGGAGGTGATGTATGAACTAAAAACGCCTGAAACGCACCAAACAAAACTATCCAAGATGCAAAGTTTACCATAAACTAACACATTAAATAATTGTGATGCGACGTCTGAAGCAGTGAAACAGAGGAAAGTGACCTGTCGTCTTAACAAACGGAAACAGAAGCTATTAAGAGGCTCAGCTGGGATTTTGATGACAAACGTTTTTCCTTTCAACATTTGGGAACGTGCGGCTAATGTTTCATCCCTAAGTTAGTTTGCTCATAACGAGAACAAGGAGGTCCAATTTTAAAATAAATCACTGTACTTTATATGTCATAAAGGGCCTTGCAAAATCATTTAAACACCTTGAACTTTTAGTTTGTGTTACAATGTGACAAAAAGTGCAAAATGAATTTTCTTGGCATTTTATGTGCAACACAAACTTGTGCATCATTTTAAGATTAAAGGAAAATTGATGTTTCATAGATTTTACTAAGATGGTCAAACAGAAAGAAAACCTCTTGGTATTTTGTCTCTAAAGACTTTGGAAAAACATCAAATCTTTCAGTATAAGTCTTCCTTAATATTTATTTGGAAGCTCTGTAAAAAGAAAGTCAGGGTTTTATATTTACTCAGGTTTTCCTAAGTAACTCTGATATTTTGAAACATTTAGTATTTAGGTAAAAAGTTAAGAAATACTCTTCACAGTAGGTTCTCGTAATTTGTAAGTAATTTTTTTCTGACATATTTAAGGTTTTACCTCTTTAAAAATACATATTATGTGTTAAAAATTAAATAAAATTCAGACCTTGAAAATCTGAAAAACTGAGGTTAGTATCAAAATTTTTGAGTTTGAAATTTGAAAATTTGTTAGAAATTTTGGAATTTGGTAAGTTGAAAATTTGCGACTTTCCAAATTCTGAAATTTCTGAGTTTTTGCAAAGTTGCAACATTTCAAATAAAAAAAACTTCCAAGTTTTTTCAAGAAAATTTAGGAGGAAATGTACTTTTTTCTATTCTGTTTTCTGTTCAATCTGCAATAATCATAATTGACACAAATTAGAGAAAATTCTTGAATTTTGGAATTCAGAATTGTGACACTGATAAGTGTCAGGCCTGTATGAGGGGATTCCTCCTCTGACGCCAGCAGCAGGCCAGGTAACGACGGCTATTTTAGCTTTTCCTCCGGCAGCCTGACACAGATTGCCCCCCCGCTCTCCTCCCATGGCGCCTGGTTTGGCAGAAAGGCCAACAGGAAGTGGTCCGAACCTCCTGTTGGCCATCAGCAAAGTGCCACTCAGTCGCCCCAAGGATCCTCAATTGTAGATGAGCAAACACACACACACACACACTTATATAAACACACCTGCACTGAGTCGTGTGCTTAGCAACAGGCAGGGAAGAGACGCTGATGAAGAGGAACAAACAGTTGGCAAACAGAGCAGTTATCAGAAATGATCAAATGACTAAATGGAAGCATAAAAACATCTAAAATCTCAGAGTAGAGAGCAACAAAAGACCCAAACCTCATCGCCTCAGTACAGGAGGGGACGATCCCTACAAAGGATCACACAGAGAGCCTCTGTAATTGAGGAAGGTTGTCATAGAAACTCCTGGGAGGAAAGAAGCATGCAAAGTGTCTGTTGACGCTGCAAACACAACAAAACTGAAAACGAAACCGATACTTTAATTCAGAAATCTGAAATTCATCGCCGCACAGCCAGACAGCTACCGAACATTATCAGACATAATCTATCGATGCAGCTTGTGCTAATTGCTGCTAATTGGAGCAAACAGGCTAAGCAAACATGTCACGCTAATAACAGAACAGAGATGAACGAGGATTTCTGGAGTTGGTGCTGAAGTGCAAAACGTCTCAGTGTGGAGAAAGACACTAGACTAATCACTCTCATTGTGGCCCATTTCCATGGTAACTCCCCGTCGAGCCGCAGCGGTAATTTAGCCTTGCTAGCTAACGACACAGAGCGAGTCATTATCTTAGCGCCAGGCTGCACCCCCCCATTTAGCGATTCACGCTATGAATGAACAATTAGAGAGCAGATTGTTGGCCCAAGTAGGGGAGAGTCGGGACAAAGTCGGGGTCATTTCATCGCTGCCCATCCACAGCCTGATTGGATTTCTGATTCCACACACAGGAAAGTGCAGAAAATGACTGATTCAGACCATAAAAATCTGTTTGTGAGGATTCACTCTGCAGAGTTAGAATTAGTTAAGTTTGCTGAATAAAAAAATGTAAGGTTAACATTTTTATAATGCTGCCTTGAATTCTTTAAGTGCTGACGAACCTGAAATTCTCCAGTGACATGAACACGACTGCTGCAGCGCCGTTATTCCTGGGGAACGCACACATCACGTCTGTTTACCTCTGAATGCAGCTGTGACCTTTTCCATTAACGGAGCGCCGCACCAACATGTCTGCAGAAAGTAGAAACTCATCGCATAGAATCTCTGCAGTGTTGTTAATTAGCTTATATCACTCAGTTTGATGGAAAATATGGAATGCCATTGACTTTTAGTTGTTATTGAAACATTCATAATGAGAACAAATAACCTGCTTTCATTGGGTTTTATATCTGAGTGAAACATAATCTGGTCTTTTCCAGCGTCTGAAACTGTATTTAATATGAAACTATTCCATTTTCATTAAATACGGATGATTTAAATACTTGTACTAGCAACTTTAGAAGAGGTAGAAATTTAGTCTCACTCTTCAATATGCATTACTTTGTTAACAGTTAGAAAAGATGCATTGGAAGTTAATGCTTAAGCGACATGGAGTATTTCCCTCAACACGCTCAAATTTCTCATCACCTGCCTGAACTGTTTGCTTCTTTTGAACAAACCAAACTGGCAACAATTTAAACTTATTAGTTTAATTTATCAGTGATCAGCAGTGCTAACTCTGCTGTCGATTTCACAGTCGATAACCAAAGACGTCTGACTTTATTCAACTGGAAGTTTGAAATGTATTTAGTTTTAAATGTATTTGGTTGAAGCTAACTGAAACATTTACAAAGCTAGCAAACAGCGCTAAGCTATAATTAGCTCCGTTACTAGCGGACGTGCACCCAGCCCTGATTTGGTTTAGTTCCTGGTCTGCTCAGTAACTGTGTCCGGTTGCCATGGCAACAGCTAGAGGGAGGAAATGAATGACAGTAAAGTTTCAGATTGTCAGATTGTCACTTGTCCAACAAATTGTTTAAGTGTCGCTCCTCACTTTACACATGGAAGAATGTATTGATATCCCTGTTTGTTAACCAAAACCATACTGTCTCTCAGCATCATTCATTTTTAAAATCCTTCACCGAGTCAAGATGGCAAAGAAAAGCTATAAAAATGGAGGGAACATGGACTCTGACCTTTGACCGGTTCTGATCAACGCACCTGGTAGGTTTTAATAGCTACACTGTATTGGCCAAAGTATATTGCCACTCCGAATCATTGAATCATTGAATCACTTGTAGCCACAGGCTTAAAACCCAGCAGGAAGCAGAAGGAAACTCTTCGCTGTGTGGGAAACGTTTCAGGAACCGGTTTTCTGTTGCAACATGTCAGGTACCAAAGCCAGGTCCATACAGACATGAATGACCTTTGTGTGCTTGAATGGAGTCTGGCAGCCAGGCCTTCTCATCCAACATCAGTGTCTGACCTCACAGATGCTTCTGGAAGAATACAGTCAGAATTTACATTAAACTCTGCAACGCTTATCAAAGCTTTACCAGACGAACCAAAGCCGCTAAATCTGTGAGGTGACACCACAGTTAATAAGTTAAGCAAATACTTCTGGGAATAATCTGTAGAAATTTAGGCCTGTTGCCACGATAATCGCACGATAATACAAGTTCAATCATTTCCATGAACGTGATTTATCAGCTTGATCTTTCCTCTTTTCTACCAAAACCAGATGATAAAAATCTTCTGTTGCTGTTTTGTTTACAGAGACTTTATAATTCATTTATTTGTTGTTTTGTTTGTTTGTTTTGGATATTTAAAATGTCTTCCAGTGTTGAATATTTATCAGAATGCAAAGTTTGTTGATCTTTAAGAATGTCTTCTTGCATTATTTTCATTTTATCACTTGAAAATGATCTCAAACAACAATATTATCGTTTAGTGCAATAACGTCTGGGACAATTTATCATCCAGCAAAATGAATCGTGAAGACCTGGACATATTTATCAGAAAACTTATGTCAGTCTCTGTTGTTTTCTTTCTAAGTGATGCATGGTTATGTTCTCATTGTTTGTGTTGCCAGTTATTTGCAGCATCAAATTCACAATTAGAGTTTGATAAATGAAACTCTGAGGTGAAAAATCTACAAAAAGCACATAAAACTTTATCATAAGGATTTGTCTCCTGTCAGTGTGGGTATCATTTTATAAAACACTCGTATAAAGGAAGTGCAAATTACCTATTTTGTCAGCCAGCTTTCTTCCATTTGAGATGAAGAGCAAGACCCTCGATGCACACTTCATCCGCTGCGTTCATTCAATTTACAGTTCACACCTCTCCTAACACACACACACACACACACATCTCCCAAACAACAACTCCTTGAAGGTCAGTGCTTTATTCAAATGACGGCGCTATGGTGTGCATGCGGTGTGTGTGCAGTCAGTGTGTGTGCTTCGTTTCTCCCTCGCTGTCAGGCCTTTTGTGCGTCTCCTGCTAAAGAAGCTGTCAAGCCGCAGCGCTGAAGGGCTCACAGGAGGGACAAAAAGCATACTTTTTGTTTTGTTTTGTTTGCCTGCCGTCGTGTTCGGCTGAATGTGGGAGACTGAGAGTGAAAGGTAAAGAAAGGCGGGTGAGAGTGGAGTACTGGGAGGAGCGTAACGTGTAATTTAGTGTTTGCCTCACTCTACTGTACATTGTTTTAGCTGTGCTAAAGCTGCTCTTTGTTAGGCTGAGGAGATAGCCATCAATCACCTGTCAGCTGGTCAAAGGGAAGGGAAGAAGGGCCCCTGTTTCCGCCCTTCTCTTCGTCTTCCTCCTCTTCTCTGCTACCTAGCAAACTCCAGGGTCCGGGGAAAGCCCGGCCACTGGATTCCAGTTGGATCAGGAGTCCAGGTGAAGGCAATACAGAGGGAAAGTAACTTTTCTGGTCTTGTTTTGAGCTTCAGAGGGGAAAGGATTCACCGCTTTTGTTTTCCTGTTGCTCATGTCAAAAAGCTGCTGAATAGGAGCGACTAATTGTAATATGACTCCTCTGAAAACCACCGCGCCACTCAGAGCCATCGCTCGCTGTCAGCAGACGACAAACCCTTCATTATGCTAGCTAATGTTAGTGCTAAGATAAGCTAACAGACCCATTAGTGCCAGTTCATTTAGCTCGTTAGCCAAAGCCTCGGGGCTGATGACATTCATTATATATCATTAGAGCACAATTAGCATGTCTCGCTCTGACACGGCGGCTCCCAATGTTACACGACACTTTTAATCATGTTTTATGAAATGATTCGGCTGCAGCGACATGATTTAGGAGTTTTTACATCATCGGCGTTCCTTACATTAACCAGCTGTAACTGTACAGAGAAACGCTCTGCAGAGCATCTCATCTCAGAAAGAGTTTGCTTTGCATCACCTTCATTTAGGAAATAACTTTTCTTTCTCAAGCAACATAAGCATTTAGTTTTTTAACTAAAGACTCAAATGTTTATAAAAAGTGGATTAAAACAAGTTTATGCTGTATAAATTTTAAACAAAGTTTTATAAATTGCAAATTGTGTATTCTAACTTCTGTTCAGTTTAATTATCCAACGTTCTGCTGGCGGTTGCTTCTGGTTCCAAGAGAGTTGTTCCTGTCTACTGTCTCCACATGCTTGATCAGGTCAAGGATTGGAGATGCACCAATTGGATATTAATATCTATCAGTCCTGATGTTTAAACATTGGGTATCAGTGAAAATGTGCAGATCTATTCAGTCTAATTCTATTTTTTACTATTTATATTTTTAATTCCTAATTTTATGTGAAGGAAGGGTTCTTCCAGTTTATTTTTGCATGTTTGACCAACTGTTTTTATCAGTTTCAGTTGCTTTATTTTCTATTGGCTGTTTGACTCCTGAGTTGCTTTTCACATGTTTGTGAAGCTTTTTGTGTTTTTTAGTTTGCTTTACTGGAGCAGAGTTACCATATAACTCTGTAATTCACTACATTCATGTGTGTTTTAAAAAAACAAAAACATTTTCTAGTTTTTCTGTATCAGATCGGTTCCAGCTGATTCAAAGCCTCATATCGGTATCGGTACAAATTTACATTATTTCAAACCCAAACGGCATTTTGACTTGCAGTCAAATTAAACTGTATCTAATTAAATTAAAATATGTTATGGTTTTATTGTATTGGTATAAACCTAATTTGTTTACAAACTTTCTGTTTGTTTCTCAGAGAGAATTTGTATAAAGTTACTGTAATACAAATAAAATGATTCAAACTGGACTAGCAGTGAAGGCTAACCTGAGCTTTCAAAGCATTTTTCTTCCTGAGTAAATCAAAATTTTAATAAACTAAAAATCATCCTCATGTGCTGCAGAGATGGACATAAAAAAAGATGAGATCCAACATGCACTGATACCTTAAATACTGTCTCATACTGGTCAGGTGTTTCCAGGCTGTTTCCAGACTGTTTGGTGCCATTTGGACCCGACTCCCGACCCAAACTTTTCTCTTTTTTTTCTGCTCTTTCTTTTCTTCACACTGAAAATGAGGAAACCAAAACCTCTTAAAAGGAGGAAATCTTTGTCAGTTTCACATGAAAACTAAAGAAATTGAGGGTTAAATTCGGGCTGCAAATGTCTCATTACAGCAGTTTGCATCCTGTGAGGAGCCGCAGGAACGTGAACTCGTTATGTAAGAACCACGAAGAGGCGATTAGGAAAGATCTAAATATTGAATTAACTATTTGTGTTCTTATTATCTGGAGCTTGTTTGAACCCAAACCCAAAACAATGTTTCATTTGTATTTTTTGCAGTATTCACCCATATATTTTAAATCTGCATGTTTTCCTAATATTCTGCACATTTATAATCAATGCATTAATGCTTTGGCTGATTTCTTTTCCCTGAATCAAACAGACTCTCACATGTTGAGCTATTTTCATTGCTTAAACTTCGTAACACTCTAACTATTCAGAAACATATTTAATTTCTATGTCATTGTTGAATAGTGTGATATTAATACGATAAATCCACATTTTTCCTTTGCCATATTTCTCACAGTCTGCAAAACAAAATGACAACTTTTTCTTTTCAAAGGAGTTAAAATGAGTTTAATTTTGAAATGTTTCACAGAATTTTGACTTTAAACAGACTTTATGATGTTTAATCTCCAAATTCAAAATTTTTGTACTCCGAATTTTGACTCTTTTTTTAGAATTGGGACTTTATTCTCAGAATTTTGACGTAATTCTGATTAGTTTTTTAAAATCATAATTCTAACTTAGATATCAGAATCTCAGTTCTGACTTTTTCCAGAAATGTTTTTTTTGCTCAAAATTTTGACTTTAATCTCAGAAATGTTACTCTTTTCCTCTGAATCTGAATTGTCTAACTTGTTTATGCACCATCAGGCAAATCTAGTCTTAAAACTCAAACCTACCAGATGAATTCAGGACAGACTTCCAATGTGGATAAAGCACAGATTTACATTCATATGTCAAAATTCTGAGAAAAAGTTTGAATTCAGTTTTTTTTCTTAATCCTCTTCTGCATGGATTCTTGCTTTGTAGTTTTTTATTGATTGAAATGAAGGAAGATCATCAGAAACACGGCAGATATCTGGTGTCAAAGATCTAAGAACATCTCCACACACACACACCTACACACCCCCCCACGCGCACACACACACACACAGGGCAAGCAGTATTGATTTTTCTGTCTCCAAGCTGTTGAGCGTGTGTGTGTGCGCGTGTGCATGTGTAAAAAGGATTAAGGCCTCGCTCGGCTAAGATACCATCAGCCATCAACCCTCCTACTCCGCTTCGGACTTTCCCAGCTGCCGCATTGTCTATTCTGCTCCGCTATGTGAAAAATGTTGAATATCAACAATGGCTTTCAGTGGCGTATTGTTGAGTTTCTCTATGAACTAATCTTGCCTCAGTGAAAGAGACCAGGGCTCGGACCGAACGTCTAGAGCCAAGCATTCCTAGCTGGCGAGCAGAAGGCTGGGACTGAGGGAGGCGGCAGGCTGGAGGAGAGGCAGGGAGAGCCGGGGCCCGGGGGCCAGGAGAGGCAGGGAGAGCCAGGGGCCACAGGCCCCGGGACAGAGGCTCCAGGAATGGCCGCTGAGCAGAAACAGAGGAGGTGTGAGGGCGGGTACGGACAGAGTGAGATGAAATTTTTTTTAAAAAGCTGCAGGAAAGAATCAAAAACCAACATGACTTCTTCCTCTCTTAGTAAGGAGGTTTCAGAATCTGGAAATCTGGTCAAATCATATAAAGCAAACTTAGAAAACACCAGAATGTTTGACTTCCTGTCGCTGTGGGAACAGTTTCCTGTTCTGCTCTGGATGCAAGGCTGCAGCGGACGTCCAATCAGACGACAGGACCTCTGATAATGTCATAGCGACAAGCGTGACGTCATCGCCAGGTAAGCGCTCCGAAACATTTCATGAGTAATCAGCTGAACGACTGAACCGATCCGATTTCCTGCACTTCCGATATCTGAGGTTTGGTATCGGCTGGTACTGATCCGATACTGATGATCGGACCAATTTACATTTTTCTTTTAAACAGACATAAATGTTCAAAATTACTAAATTATTTGATAACTCTGAAGCCGTCCGTACTTTGCACTTTATTAAATCGTTTCACAAGTTTGGTCAAACATGTAAAACAACTTTAATTTGTTCAGTCAGCAGAATAACAATTAATGTAAAATAAATGATAAACTGACAAAAACAAAAGGTTTGGTCAAATGTGTTTAGTGACCAAAATCCAATTTAAATGATGAAAAACATTAAATAGGTTAATAATTTACATTTTGAGATTGTTTTGTTTTTATTGTGCCAGTAGCTGCTCAGATCTTGTATTTTAGTGCTGCAGTTTATGAAATTCTGCACAAACATTAACCAAATAACCAATGTTGGAAAATGCAAACAAGAATTTCTTTGACTTTCCTCAAGAAAAAAAATTCTTAATTTTTTTTTTCAACTTTTTAAAACAGATTTGCATAAATTGGTTTAAAATAAACTAACTTGCAAGTAACATTTCAGCAAGTTGAAATGCTTTAAGTCAATCCTTTAAGTCAATAATTCCTTAACAAACTTGCACTGGCAGATTATTTCATTTATAACAAGATAATATGCCAGTTTTTCACCAATATTAAGAAATTATTGTCTTAAAAAAACCCCATATCTTGCTGAAAAGAACTTAGTTTTGGTAAAAATCCAAACAGGCTTGTATTTATGTATTTTATGCTATTTGATCAGCACAAAGCTGATATTATTCTGAATTTTTTATAGATATTAACCAAATAACAGATATTTGAAGCTGCATACAAGAACTACTCACACTTTCCTCAGGAAAAACAAACTTTTCTGTTTTAAAAAATGATATTTTTAAATTTTTTGAAAACAAATGTGCACAGATTGAGAGTTAGATGTTTCAGAGTTTTTATTTTGTGGCTGCATGCATGCAGAGCTGAGCGTCTGCTGGGGTCAACAGGGTTCATATGAGGCACTTTGGGGTCAGTGCCACAGCAACCTGGATCTGAGATTTGGTTGGCTTAACCCCTCACCCCCAAACACACACACACTCACACACACAGACATGTGAACATCAATGCAGTTTAATCGTCGGCCTCTGGTGATTTGTCCTCTCAGCTTGAAGCCCTGCCATTCCTCCCAGCTCTCTTCACAATTACAGCCCTGAACTGAACTAGAAAATCTGCTTCAATCTAGCAATTAGTCCTGAGGCCACTGCATGTGTGTGGGGGGGTGTGTGTGCGTGTGTGTGCCTCTGAGAGCCACAGGAAGAAAGGTGACAGTATCTAGAGAATGTGAATTTTTGGGTCAGTTTAGCAAACAAAAACTTTAGGTTGTTATTGCAAAAAAAATTAAAAATTGGTTTATTATTTCTTGAGATTTCAGAATTAATGAATTTATTTGAAAATAATAGACCATTAAATGTAGGAATAACGCTAATTATGTTTTATGAGAAACTAAAGCAAAATACCACAAATCTGCAACAAACTTCCAGAAAACTGCACAACTGCCAAAACACTGACTTCCTTTAAGTCCAGGCGTTGAGTTGGCAGCAAATGAAACATTGACCAACATATTTGATATTTGATACAATTTTGTTGATGGTGTTTGACTAATTATAAAGTTTATATCTTGTTTCATAATTGATTGCTGATGTTTTTACGATGTAAAGCACATTGAACTTTGAAATCTGGTGTTTTGTGAAGTCAAACATCAGATTGAGCTGAAATAGTCATTTAATCTCCTGATTTTCTGAGACTGTTTCGCCCTGAATCCCCTGAGATGAAATTATTTAAATGCCTGTCTGAGTTTCATTTTATTCTGCTAGTTTAAGACTCAGAGATGTTCAGAAGTGAAAACATTCCTGGGTTTTTCTCAGATTATTTCAGCAGTTATTTGAGACCTTGAGTTTGACTCAGTAACAAACAAACGGTCCGACTGAATGGTTATTTTATGAGATGTGGCAGTTTTCCTTGAGCCGAACTTTCAGTGCTGAGTCACAGACGTCCATTTCATTGACAGGCGACAAAACAAGACGCAGGTAAAATAACATGCGACTTAAAGTGACTAATTACAATAAATATTTAATATTTTAATCCTAAGAATGAAATATGGAATATTATCCTTCCATTCTCTGTAAAGTTTGTGGAAAATGCTTAAAAGCAAGCAGGCTAACATTCGTATTACATCCCATCGATGTTTTGATTAACGCTGATCTTATGCTATCTTATGTAGCAACTGAAGATATGCAAGTTGTTGTTAGGACAGCAGATTGTGTTTGCTATTGTTTGCTAGCATGCCCTTAGTAAAAGCTAGCATTTCACCTAAAGCATGTAAATAATGTTAGCAGTTTCCATCATAAACGTGACTGTAAGCCTTTAGGTTTATGTTTGTCCTGCGTGTCCCTGTGATGACTTGGCGATTGATAGCAACATGCTAATGATAGCATGTTGTTGTCAGTGTCAACAAACACATTTTTTTTAAGTAAAAGTCTTCCTTTTTTTGTTGCACTTTTGCAAAAGTGTATATTTCTAAAAGGTCGTAAAGCTGAAGTTTGATGCATTTTGGGTTTCAGTCGGCAACAAAAAACATGACTGAACTCGTCTTTAGAAAGGGTTGTTGGGAGGTCGGGGGGACCCAAAAATTAGTTTTACTTCTAACATATGACAATATTTGCATTAGAAAGCAGGCCAAAGATCTGTAAGATTTAGTTATTGCTGTTTGTATGTTTTGTTTTTTGGTCCTTAAAGACATAAATTTATCTTTTGGAAAAAAAGACAATCAAATTTCTCATTAGATTGCAAAATTCCTTTCACCTCTGTTCTGATTTAACTCCTGGAATCAGGGCAGGAAATGATGATGCTTCCTGCCTCAGAGCGAAAAGCCGTTCCCCATTCATGAGTCGGTAAATACAAAAGAGGACAGGACAACCTCGGGTTCATAGATTTAAAGTAATCCAAAGGAAGGCCTCGACAAGACGGACGAATCCAGATGAAACTGAAAGTGCGTGAAGCGGGATGAGAGGATGAAGTGGACGTCGGAGGAGAGGAGAGCGCTGACGGTTTTCATTCCCCGGGGGGACGGCAGGCCTGGCTGGGCAGCAACAGAGACGCTTAGTGCCGCCTGGCTTCCCCCTAAAGACTCCCGCCCAAGCGTCCCGCTCCCGTGTCTCCTCTTTCTCCTCTCCATCGCTTCCCTCTCTCCTCCTTTTGTCTCTTCCCTCCCCCTTTTTCTCCCTCTGTTCCTCCATTCCCTTTTCACTTCCACCCTCCCTGTCTTGGCCATTACAGACACTCAGGCGGCCTGAGAGGCAGGGGGAAGGCGGAGGTGGGATGGGGAGAGATTGAGGCGGCACAAAAGGCCCTGATGCTGCGGTCCAACCAAAGTGGCTGGATTTGAAAAGAAGCTGGACGGATTCTTAATGCTGCGAGTGGACAGAAACACTTGGACACACAGACTCAGTTCTTTATCCTCATCTTTTAGCTGTTTTGGCCCCAAAAAAAGGAAAAAAAAGCACATCATTTGCCCTTCCCTCCACCCCTGATGTTTTATCACACACATTAAGATGTGATGGAGGAGGAGAGGCTAATACAGCTTAAGGCCGGACACTTAAGAGGCTGAAAACTTTTCCGGTTTCTAAGAGAGCAGGCGTGCGCGTCGATGTTTGTGTGTGCTTGAGTTTCTTTCAGAGGTTGCTTCTGTTTTTAGTTTGCATTAAGGCTGTTTTCACACCTGATGGAGCCGCAGGCTTGGTTTGGATGCACTGAATCAAACCAGTCGCTCTGCAGAAACACAATCTTACCAACTACGTTTGATCGAGTTTCTAGAGCAAATATCTCAGTTCCCCTAAAATAAGATCAAACTAACTTTTCATCAAGATAGAGGAGCTTATTTTAAGTCAACAATTCCTTGACTTTAAAATATTTCTGTTAGTTTATAAATCACTGAACAGCTCATTAAAAATCTGCTGTTGTCATGGCAACCTTCCAACCAGAACCAAACATGGAGAACGTGGCATCAGATTTTAGCGGCTGTAGGATTTCTGTTTTGAAAAAGAGAAAAATCACAAGTTTGTTTTGGTTATATTTACCCAGAATGCCCTGCACCGTAGTTCACTTCCTGCTTTTGGAGGGTCTCCGGTCCGTTTGGCGTTCACACATGCATTAGAACCAGACTTCACTTCTACCGAAGAGAGATCGAGGTTTGTAGACGGACCAGAATTAGATCTTTGGTCCACATGAGAGTTTGATTCGCTTCTCCCCAAATGAACCGGACTTCATAGACAAACGGACTGGAGTTGATTAAAGCGGAGTGAACCGGCCTGGTGTGAATTCACCCGAAGACCTTCTGCGTTTGGGTTTTAGCTTCGGTGCTGCAGCTGGATTTTAAGAGAAAATATTGAGTGAATTTGGACTCAGCACAATGCCAGACCCAAACTGCTCTACAACTAAGCATCATCAGACTCTGAGCCTGATATCATTTATTGAGCTTTTTCTTTTTCAGTTGACTTTTTCTTTCAGTTGAAAACAATCATTAGAAAAATATATTAAAAGGACTTTACAAATCCATAACTCTTTGTGACTCTAATCTTCACACCAAACACAAACAACACTTTTCTTCAAAAGCTTTGGTAGTAAACAGATGAGCTGAATGGATTTACTGTCCAGCTCCGCCGCCTTTTATCAGCCTAATTCTCAAACCAATTACAGCAGCAGTATTATTTCAGTCAGAGGGGAGGGGCGCCTCCAAAACATATTTTCCGCCTCTGTTCGTTTACTGGAGCTGGATTCCTCTTTGTTGGTGTTTAAGTGAAATTATGGATCGGGCTCTAAGTGCTTCGTGGTTCTGAGTTCTTGCTAACAGCTGGACTGTGATCAGATGCTAAGCTAGCTTCATGTTCAGTGTAATCGGAAACGTCTTAGCAGCTGGAAATAAGTTTATTTTCTCTGTAGTTTGAAGAAAATCCAGACTTATCATCAGTTTGTTTACAGGTTAATTTTAAGTTGCAGTTTTAACTCCAGTCCAGCTTGTAGTCATTTTGACTCTTCACGTCGTTTCTTATTCCTGTAATATGTTGTTGATAGTAAAATATATTGACTTTAAAACAGCAGCGTTCTTTAAACTCTGGGAGACTATTTTCCTGATCTGAATAAGTTTTTAAATGAAAATAATGTGAAAAGGATTTTTGTTTCCAACCATCCAAGTTGAATAAAGATGGCAGATTGACAAAAAAAATTTGTCCGTCCTGTGATTCTACCAAGTTAGTTCTATTTAAAGCCTTGTTTATTTTTTGACAAAATAGACAAGTAAATGTGACGTGTTTTTACAGACATACAAATTACAAAAGTGTTTTTTACAGACATAATTTAACGAAGTTCTTCATTAAATTATCGCTTATAAATCAAGTCTGTCAATAGAAACTGGACGCTTGTTGGGAGAAAAATCAAAATGATTTTCCTCTGAAATCACAAAGAACAAAACTTTAACAACCAAGATTCCTTCTGAAAACTTGATGTTTGAAATCCATAGAAACAAAATCCAATCATTTCATCTGTTTAAAAAAAAGTTATAACTTTAGAAATGAGACGTGTAATATTAATAAAATATTGTCATTTGCTGCACTTTGGACTCCTGCTAAAACCAATTTAATTCCATCAGTTAGTCTTTATCAATAATTCATGTTCTGATTTATGAAACTGCATCATTAATCATTATTTAACAACGAATTATAGTTTATATAAAACGCTTGCGACTTTATTCTCATAATTCTGTGACTCTATTCTCTTAATTTTATCTTTTAATTTTTCTTAGTATCTCTTAAAACTCCATTCTGATTATTCTCCATTTGGTGATCATTCAACTGAAACACGAAGTGACTAACAAACAAAAAGGTTATAAAAGATGAGACGGGTTTATTGCACAATAATGGGTTTATGAAGCTTAAACTGATCTGCTGCATACCTACAACAATAGCCAAGTAAACACACGGTTGCGTGCATGTGTGTGAGTGTGGGTGAGTGTTACAGCAACCCGGCTTGGTGTGAACCAGTGCCAATTAGTCACACACACACGGCTAGCACAGCCAAATCTGGCTAACCTTCCCCCAAGTCTGACCAGCGGAGCAAAACACACACATTTATACACTGATCAGTTGGCCAAAACCTACTGACATACAGGCCAATTCCCTGTTTAACACACACACGTACAGACACACACAGATGTGAAATGTGACCACACAGCTCAGGCCTCCAGTCAGAGCCAGGCGTTGGGCCTCTGCTGGTCAGCAGCGAAGCGCTTCCCTCTGGTCAGGGTGAGCGGATGGAGGGATGCAGCGACAGAGAAAGAGGATTAGAGCGATATGGAGACAAAGAATGACAATAGTTTGTCACATTTAGTCAGAGAGGATTTTATGGAAAAGCTGATTTGGAGTCTGCCACCAACAAACAACAAAAACGGAAATATGGGATTTATTACGAATCAGTTTGAGAATTTTCAGGAAGTTTTATAGCGGATCAGACTTTTCAAATCTGTATGAAATAAGTAGGTTAGGATGTACATTTTTTCTTCCTTTTTTACAAATGTTCTTAATTGCTTCTCATAATTTTGCTTTGCTAAAACCTAAAGAATCTTCCTGTGATGAGAGTTATCCATTTAGGCTTAACAAAACTGAATTACATTCAAACTGTTTTTAGTTTTAGTTTTGAAATTTTGCACATGCATCTGATTTTAAAAATGGTCAATTTTTTATTTGCCTAAAACATGGAGCTTACTTTAAAAGCAGTGTTAGTATAGCGCTTTAGTGTTAGCTTCCAATAAATGCTGAGTTGGTCCTATGCATAATTGTTAAAAGATGAAAACTTCTTATTTCATCAAACGTTTTCCAATGCAATTAGATTTTAATTTTAAATCATTTTTGTAATACTTTTTTACTGTCCTATGTGATTTACTCTCTTTATGTCTTTTAAAACAGATGTTTAGTTTGTTTTATAGTTAATTCTCCAACATCTCTACACATGTGCCAGGTAAATGATACATTGCTGCCGTATGCTAATGACCACAATCCAAAACCACTTTGATAATTGTCAGAAATGTCAGTGAAGCAGCGTGGGGTTCTGGAGCGGGCGGACGGGTCGGAGGGAATGAAATGATTTAATGTTTGGGAGCCGGCCTCGCCCCCGGGGAATGGAACGATACGGCTCTAATTGACACCAGGTCAACCAGCTTCCTCTGTCACACATTCACACTCTCACACTGCTTTCTGTGTCGAGCCGATTCTGGTTCAGCTGGTCTTCTCTCTCTGACACACACACACACACACAGTCGTGTTTTCATCACTTGTGGGGACTTAACATTGACTTCCATTAATTTCTACAGCCTAGCCCTTACCCATACCCTAATCTTAACTCTTAACAATCACAGACCTAACCACTAACCCAAAAACAACAATTTCCCTCATGGGGACCAAGAAAATGTCCCCTTAAGGAGCAATGGCCCCCCATAACCTCCACATTTCCTTATGGGAGATAGGTTCCCATAAGGATATAAAAACCTGGTTTACACACACACACACACACACACACACGTCTTCCAGTTCCTCCAGCAGCCAGACCAGTCGCTGCTGGTTGGTAGAGGACAGACAAAGGTCTTGCTGTCTGACGATGATGATGGATGACCAGCAGGCCCAAATTTTATAGGAGTCAGCCCCTTCCCACACTGCAAAAAAACACAATTTGATCAAGTTTTTTTGGTCTAGTTTCTACTGAAATATCGTAACACATTTCAAATAACACAAAACTAACAAATAGATAACTTTTCAGCAAGATATTGGATCTTCTTTTAAGTCAGTGATTCCTTAATATTGATGGAAAAGTTTTTGTTCCTTCGGGAGATTGTTTCACTGATAACAGTGATGGTTTCATTTTGGGTCGCATCAAAAATCTGAATGTTCTTAATTGGCTAGTTGTGCCAGAATGTGTTGATAAAACCCATTAAACTGTGAAAATATTGATAAATAGCTGTTTGTGTTAACATTCAATAAGGTTTTCTTAAAATTAAATCATTTTGAATATATTTTCATACTGATCAGTCCATCCAGGATTTTTTTTTAGAAATAATTTAGAAATATATGTAAAAAAAAAATGTTTTACCGTATTTGTGATAATGTATGAGGTTAAATGTGATTCTTTAATCAATCAATCACTGACTATAACTTAAACCCAATGATATAGATCAATTTAGAGAAAGATTTGCACTAAACAGGATGAACTGTGGCGATCTGTTGATCTTGTGTGAATTTTTCAGATTTGTAAAAAACTGGAGGGAATTATATATCTAATTTGGAGTCTAGAGGGCCACATGAGAAGCTTCAGCAGGCCAGATTTGGCCCCCGGGCCTCATGTTTGACACATGTAACATGTTATAAGTGAATTTATCTGACAATATCTTAATATTGATATTTTTAATCAATATTAAGGAATTATTGGCTTAAAACAAACTCATATTTCTTACTGAAAAGTTACTTTTAAATTTTGTTTTAATTCAAATATACTAAGATATTTACTCTAGTTACTAGACTTTGGTTTTTTTTTTTGCAGTGCAGTAAATAACATTCTCTCCTGTTTCCTGTTGAACTCTTGAAAAGAAAGAAAAAGTTTAATAAATGTGTTAAATCTTAATTCCTTCCAGAGAAAGCAGTAGTTAATGTGTTTTATTAGTGTCTGCATGGTTGGACTGACACGTCATTATTGTTCTGGTCTATAATGTGTCGACATGTTAAGCACAGCAGTTGTCACTTTAAATCCCGTTTTGTGCTTTTAGTGCTACTGGATTGCTGTGGAACCTTCACAGCGAGTAAAAGTCTGCATTAACGAGTCATTCAGTTTGTTTTTTGAGCGCTTAAATCTTGCTTTCTTCAGAAAAACAATAATGAAAAGGCTGTTGTTTCTGTTCCAGCATCAAGCAACTTATTTAAGGATTTTTCTGGGGCTGAACGTTGTTCTAATTGCCTTCGATGCTGCAGAAGGTTGGATTCTTGCTTTTAAATGTTGCTTTTTCTGACAAATATTAGAGGTATAACACAGACATTGTTATCTCTTTAAATTGCAGTATTTGCTTTCTTTTCTTGTCTCTTCATGAGGAAAACTTTCTCCTCTGCAAATTCTTTCAGTCTCGTTGTTTCTGAAATGATCCCAGAGTTTTGGTTCTTCTTGGAACAGAACTTCTTTGTGTTCTGGGTCAAGAGAAAATGCTTGGAGGAAAAATGTCTCAGCGTTTCTAGATGCCCAGAATTCAGGGAAAAATTATATTTTCCAAGTCTGAACATGACAGATTCTCATGACCTTATAACTTCTCAGCTGAGAGAAAAAAATCTGATTTTTGAATATCTTATGTGATAGTTGCAGATTTTAGCAAAGAATTAGCTAAAGTCTGCAAAGACTTCAGATCATTATTTAAGAAAAAGCTTGCAGCTCTATTTTAACAGTTAAAACACCAAATAAACCTTATTTTAATACATTTTATTGCCACACGATGCAACTTTAAAGTGATTTATATGTAAATCAGATGCCAGAACTGGAAGGAAAAAGTCTGTAAATAGAAATATTTTCCACATTATTTTCTTTTTCTGAGCAGATCTAGAAGAAATCTTTTCACTCTTCTCATCCTGCAGCCTGGGCTGGAGCCTGGCACATACAGTAGACACAGAAAGCATACATTGCATGTTTCATCTCTATGTTGCAGAGGAATTTCAGACCTTCTTCACGCTGCTCTGACCACCATGACCTTCTGACCCCACAGCGCTGCTTGCTGTAACAGCCTGAACACTACAGACTGGAGAAGCTTCCGTCTTTATCGCTGAGATCACGGAGCTGCAGGCGTATTAATATCTTTGTTTGCAGCTGAGAAATGAATAAATAGGGATCAAGAGACGTAGCGTGAGAAGCTGAGTGCTTTCTGATCAAACCTGCTGCTTTCTGTGAACCCGTTTAAACGCCGGCTGGATCTTCAGAGCGCCGGGGTTCGGGTCGCAGTCAGATCCTGCTTCAGAGGTCGGTGTCGAGTTCTCACCGGTCTGACTCATTTCTTAGTATTCAGCACACAACTCAAATCTGACTGAAACTCATTTAGCAGAATCGGCGCCGGTCAAACGGATCGGAGATGCTCCGGGATTTAGTGAAACATGAGAGGAAAATCTGGGGGGTTTTTTATCCTAGAAAGACAATAAATATGAGACGTTTCACAGCAAAAACATTGAATCTTACCAAGTAGTTTTGTCTACTTTTTAGTTCAAACATCTCAGTAAACATAAAACAAGACAAAACTAGTTCAGCTTCAGCTAAACACAAGACTTTGTTTTAAATCAATAATTCATATTTCCAGATTAATTCACTAATAACAAAAGATTTTCCCACATGTGAAACTGTCTTTTCCTGCAGACCTTGAAACATGAAGTCGGGTCCAGATGCTCAAAAGCTTCTTGCTAAATGAGACCAGGACCATCAATCTAAAATGTGCTCATATTTACAAGAAAAGAGGATGCGTGCTTTTTGGTTTTGAGTCATGATGCACTAGTGGAGCTGTTGTCAGTCGGTTGCTATGGCAACGAATCTGTGTGTAGCGTAAAGCTGACAGAGCGCAATAGAAACGGTTTTGAGTCATTCTTTAACGGTCTTCTGCTTTATTTTCTTCTTTTTCTGCGGAGCATTGCACTAAATTCATAATCCCAACACCTGCAGGCTTCATTTTGTTAATGGAGTCGTTCTACCGCGGCAACGGACTTCAAGTAAAAGAGTCGTGTTTTTGCCCTCCAGTGTTGTTCGCCAGCACGAAATCTCCGGATGTAAATAACCTGCCGCGTGTTTATGCAGAAGTTTTTGCAGAGTAACAGAAGTTTCAGAATGTGGAGGATTTTCAGGGAGTTCTGCAGGCGAAGTGATGATTTCAAGCTGACAGTTTTGAGACCTTGTAAACATTCAGATGAGCAAAAGAGGAAACACGACGTTCTCAAACAGAGTGAAACCTGCAGATGGAGGCCGCGGCCCCCAGAGGTAGGAGTGCAGGTGTCGGGGGGCCGCGTCAGCAGATGATCCAGACTTTATGAAACCACCGGCGCCTAATCAGATGCCAGAGGAGCCGCTTGGTGTCGGGGCTCGGAGAAAACACGCTGATTCCCCACCGGCTGTATTGTCACCAAACGCAGCTCCTCACTATGGGCTGTAAATGATTTAATTTGAGCGCCAGATGTGGCGCTGAGATTTTTGCTAGCGCTCGTTGAGAGCGGCAGAGAGGGAGGGAAGGAGAAGGATGAAATGACAGGAAGGAGAGAAGCAGCTTGGCAGGCCGACAGCCAGCAGCGGCCCAGCCACTTGACAGAGCTTTCAAACACCGTGATTGTGAGTGTGTACGCTCGCGAGTGTTTTTTTCCACTTGTGTATCATGACAGCTGAATGAAAATCAATCTGCTCCTACATCTGCCATCTTGAGTGTCGGGGAGCGCAGATGGGCCTTCCCTGTCACACTGCGCTGGCTGGCAGCAGACCAACGCAGGTATTTCTACCTCTTCTTTCTCCTCCTGTCTTATCTAAACTACATCTTCTCCTTTCCTCTCCTCTTCTTCCCTTTCTTCACTATTCAGATGCCAAGTCTTGACGAGTTGGGAGTTTTTCTTCTCCTGTGCTGACGTCTCCGAGTGTCGGTGACAGCAGCTGTTTTTGGCCTTTGGAAGCAGCAATCTGGGCTCTAATCACCTCATTGACAGCGCGGAGGGCCCCTGTTGCAGCGCTGAAAGGCAAATTAAAGCGTTTTTAGATAACGTTGGTAATTGACTAAATCGTTTATAAGCCTGGAGATCACACTTTTAATCTGCAGCCGAACATGACGGATCATGAAAACGAGACGTGTTTGCTTGGCGGCGCCCCCTCCGTCCCGTTTCGGGGTTTCTTTCCGGATGCGGCGCGTTTGACGCCTGAAGATTCGCCCATCAGATTAGCAAACGTTAATCGTCCTCTGCGGCGCCGGCGGTTTGTCTCGGTGTCAAGGCTTTCCTGTCGGCCTGCCTCTCCTCTCATCTTCCACACTCATCTCATCTCGGGCATTAGCTCCATTAGCTCGGTAATTGGCTCCTACAGGAGCATCCAGAGGCTGGACGGACACTTAATGTCCGTCTCCGTCCCGCCGTCCGCCCTCCTGCTCCCTGTCCATCATCTACCTTCCTCTGTAAATAGCATTAACTAGTCCTGCATACAATCTGGGGCCATATTAGTGTTATCCTTCAGCCCATTGCAGGGCTTATGAGGCCCCATCGCTGCACATGATATAGATAAGTGGATATTTTTTTCCACCCTTTGCTCCCAAATAAAACCCGGCTGTCAAAGATGAATATGTAAATTTCTGCATATGGAGATCTGCCTTCGTTTCTCCAAGACCAACAAACCAAATCTGTATTTAGAAGATGAGGATGTGGACGCTCTTCCTCCTCCTCCTCCTCCTCACTGTGAGCCTGGCTTTCATTTCTACCAAGATAAAATAAAAATGGGATGATATTTCTCTCTAGAGACGAAATTCAAACTGTTGAGCCGGTTTGGTTTGTTACATTAGACACAAAGTTGTTTCTCACATTTGGATTGAATTTAACATTTGAATTATTGTCACTATCACTATTTGTATTTCGCATTTCATTCATTTGTAGCCGAGTTAAACCGACAAAGAGAAACATTTAATAAAATTAAAGAATAAAATCATAATATTTCGAGAAAAACATAATAAAGTCCTAATAATATCACAATGAAGTTACATCACATTAAAACATTTATACGACGCTATTCTTATAAAAATAATGTTGATATGACATATTACAAAATTGAGTTCTAATATCTCGAGCTGTAATATTATGACCTTATTTTTGTAATACTGCACTTTTATTCTCATATTATTTCAACTTTATTGTTGGACAACTTTATTTTTTTTATATTATGAGTTTGTTTTCATAATTTTAATGTTCTTTAATGTTTTTAGTGTGACTTTAAGAATTCCTGATAATATCAAAATAAATGAGATGAGAAGAATTTAAATAACTTCTTTAGAGCGTAAAAAATCAAGTTAAAAAAACAATCCTGGCATTAATCAGAATAGAAAGTTGAAATATAGAAATAGTAATAATCAGGTGATGTGATTATTTTTAGTTTGAGGTCCAACAGATCAAAGTCTGAAAACTCAAACATTTGATTCGTTTGGAGACGTTTCCTTCAGAAATCACAAACTATCTGTCCTATCAGAGCTGGGGAGGAACTACTTACATTTACCTGAGTAACTTTTTAAAATAATTACTTTTAGGAGTATTTTTACTACACCGTACGTTTTACTTTTACTTTAGTCATTTTATTGTAAAGTATTTTTACTTTGACTTCAGTAAAATTTCTGGATTTTCTTCCCACTGAATGAAAAACAGACAGACTCAGATTCAGACCTGCAGTTTCTGTTAAAGCTTCATTTTTTGTTAAAAAAACTGATTAAGAAACTTTTTCTTTTGCTCAATTTAATTATTTTTGTTACTTATATCAATTTTTATCATTTTGGTTCTTAAAATACCTAAATTTCCACTGAACTTTACATTTTAGTCTCTCTGATCATGTAATTTTTAAATGTTAAATGATTGATCATTTGTTCATTTACCTTTTACCAAACACCTTTTACTCTTATTTCTTGCTACTTTTCCTTAAAATAAAAACATGTTGAAGCAGTTCTGCTTGAGTTCTGCTTGAGTACTCACATCTGTAATCAATAAAACTCTGAAATTAGAGACTTTACAGCCTGTTAAAGCTGGAATAAATCAGCTTTTTTATTATTATTGGAACGTTTAGAGAAGAACAACAAACACTCTAGTCCTCGGCCGTAGCTGCGGTATCAGAAACATTTCTCTGGTTCTTTAGCCCCTGTGATGATTTTTAATCCTGTTCTGTTTTCCGAAGCTGCTCTATCTGTTGTCTGAAACCTCGCCGGCTCTTCTGAGGGATTTTGGAAGCCGAGTAATTAGTTGGTGATAGAGAAGCTGTTGGTGTGAAATGATAGCTGCTGCCGCCCCAAGAGAGGGACAAATCAATCAATAACCTGCTGATTTATTTCACATCCTTATCGTCTAATTTAATTGCTGGTTCTTTTGTGTGTGTGGAGTCAGAGGGGAGGAGGTGGTGGTGCTGGGGGAGATAAACACGCCGGGTGGAGGAAGAGGCGGTGGATATTTTCTGTTGTTCATGTTGTGTTTTTCTTCTTTTTTTGCATCATGCATGGGAGCATTTTGCAGCGAGGCGTTCGGAGAGACAGCACTCGGCTTTATATTTAGCTACTGCTGCAACACCGCCTCCACTGCTTCACACACACACACACACAGTGGAGGAGAGAGAGGGATGAGCAACCCTTTAGCAAATTATCAAAAAGAAAAAATTTAATTAGCAATATAAATGCCAGGCGAGGTACATTATGTGCAATTGTCTTGCTATCTTTCCAGAAATTAGTCTTTTAAAATGAATTTGCTGTATTAATCTTCTCCTGAAATATTTTTGATCACTGAATTAATAGTTTTGTGTTTTTTTAGGTATTCATTGACATAGGTGATTGCCTCTTAATTATGACAGCGTCCTCCTCCTATCCGCGCCCGTTAATTCCTGTGTTGTGGGGCCGCCGCCGCCTGGCCCTGTATCTACTAATTACTTCTCTAATTGAATTTGCTCTCAGTTGCCAGGCTGTTTTTTTAAGTGGCTGTTTGTTGCCAGGCCTCATTGTGTCTTTGTGTGACAGCTAGCTGCTCGGCGCCGCGCTGACGGCGAACAGGATGCGCTCTCTCAGTATTCATGTCTCCCCTCCTGTATCATTACCTATACCTCCCAGACCTATGTAGTGCTTCCAGGATAAATGATGGGAGAGAAATTAATTAATGAGTCGCTGAAACAATCGGCCTCCCATCCCTCCGCGCCGCCACCGCCTGCCTTCCTGTCATTGGTTCAGGCCTCTATAGGATTGTTGTGACAAAGAGCCCGCCGCTTTTCAACCTCCCAGATCGGCAGTGGCGTGTGTTTGGCAGGGAGATAAACAAGCTTCAGCTACGTACAGGCTTCATCATATCCACTGAAATGAGCTTTAAAATGATACTTTTGGCTTCCCACTGACAACCTGAGTCTATTTTAATGCATGTTTGGCTCTGAGTTTTAGGCCTGAATGAACCGATCCACTTTCTACACTTCAGTTACCGATATCTGAGCTTAAGTATCGGCTGATACCGATACGATACAGGAAAGCAGCTTAACTAACTTAAAATGTTTCTCTTTTTTAAAGCACAGACTCAAACTAAGCTCCACTAGTTTGGACAAACATGTAAAAACGACTTTAATTTGTTCTGTCGCTGTAAATAGGAGTTAATATAGAAAAAACGAAGGCTTGGCTGCTTTGGTCAAGCATAAAACAGAAACTTCAACAAACTTTCTTGCAAATTGTGCAGAAAGTAAAATGAGGAATTCTGAATATAATATAAAATAATAAAGTATGACGTCACTCGGAGCACAAACGTAGAATTAAACTGCATACACCTGCACATGGTCACTGAAACAGATCCAGAATGTTTTTCGGTATCAGGACAGTTGTACATATCGGATCGGTTCGTCTCCATCTGCAAGTCCACTGAAATACACGAAGTGCAGGCAGCCTGTTGGTATCTAAAGTCTTTAGTTCAATAATAAAAGTGAAGTTAGCCTCAAATATGTTAATCAAAGGTCTTAAGTTTTGTTGTAGCAGGAATATTCAGTCTCATATATTCTAGAAAGTTTTTTTTTTTTCTGGAAAGTGTGTGGGAAATGTAAAATGGAGAGAAAATTTGTCAATCTAATATTTTTTCACTGATATTTGTGTGTTGAGTTGAAAGAAGATGTTAATGTCCGTAAAATGAATTATTTTTCAAAACTGATCACATACACAGAATATTGATGGTATCTCCAGTTTCGTGCGGCCCCTGAATACAACAGCAGAGACTGTCATGACCAACAGCTGTGAAGTCCTGACCACCCTGAGGCTCCGCCCCCTTCACCAAAATGGGGCCAAAAGTCTGAAAATGAATAAATAAAACCAAAATCTGAACATTTCCTTCAGTTTCAAACTTTTATTTTATTTTCATTTTGAATCTTTTATTTTCAGTTTTAAATCTTTTTTACTTCGGTTCCAATAAATTTTTTTTTAACAAACTTTATGGCCCCAATGTAGTTCCATACTTGCTTCTTTTCTGAACTGTTTTGTTGCATAAAGAACATTAACGACCACCATTGAACAGAATATATAGATTTGTTTTGATTATATGAAGCCAATCCTTCCTCCCTTTTGCTGTCAGAAGTCTCATCTTTGGTTTTCTATAGAATAACTTTAGAAATAGACATTTAACAGTTTTTAAAGATGCTGCTGGATCTTCAGTCTGATGAGACAAACTGAAGGAATAATTCTGAAATATTGATTTCATTTTCTGATTTAGTTCCACTGATAGCCACCGTAGCATCTGCCTCTCACCTGCAGGCCAACATGAAGCCTCTCAGCCGTTCTAACTTTCTCCTCCTTCTCCTCGTATTGATTCTTTCAGTCCGTCTTCATCCTTCCATCTCCACTCTTCCTCTATTGATCCTCCTCTCCCTCGCTATCTGACTGTCTTTGTCTTCTTATCGAGGTTTATTCTGGCTGCTGTTATTGACAGGCCCCTCGCTCCGCGGCCAGTTAATGCATCCCTAATCCCACCTTTGTTAGTCTGGAATGTTGCCTCTCCGTTGCGCACACACACTCACACCCACACCGATACATATATTCTGCTATGGCACCAGAGTGTAGAGTAAAAAAGGCCACAGGATGTTGATCCCAGCTTTCTATTTGTTGGGAAAGCCATCTATCAATCAAAACACCGGCTGCTGTCTGTGTGTTTTTGTAAATGTGTGTGTGTAGGTGTGTGTGTGTGAGGGCCTTGAGTGACAGGCTGAATCATGGCTGAAGACGTTTGATAAGCTTGTATTGTCAATCGCTTCCCCCCTCCGCTCCCTTCCACACCTCCGCCTCGATAAGAAATACATTCGACTGGAGCTGATAATGGTGTCAGGAGCAGCAAAGCCCCACTCTAAAGACACACACACACACACACGCCTCGCCACGGAGAGGTGTCTGTCTTCAAACACCTTCGCTGTAAACGATACTTCCAACAAACAGCGCCGCCGCCGCCAGGAGAAAAGATTCAGATGTGTGTTTTTAGGACGGATGATGTGTGTGATATGCTGGGCTTATTGAATACGGTTTTAGCGATAGCGCCACTGTGTGTTTGTTTGTAATACCTTGTGGGGACCATTTTCCTGACACATACAACGTTATGGGGACCCACTGGTACTTCTGGGGACCGAAGCCTGGTCCCCACAAGGGGAAACGCAGATTTTGGGTCAGGGGTCAGATTTAGGACTAAGGTGTGAATTGAGTTTTGGTTAGGGTTAAGGTTAGGTATGTAATGGGTAGGGTTAGGATAAAAGTAAGGTTTAGTCTATAGAAATGAAGGGAAGTCAATGAAAAGTCCCCACAAAAATAGCCACACACACAGTTACACACCCATGCAGACAGTTGTAGTTTATTCTTTGGTTACATTGCGTTGCTAAGCCTGACGCTGCTTCAGCCACTCTAAGTCTCTTGCTGCATTCTCTCTCTGCTGGTCACAACACACACGCATGCTATCAAACATGTGTGTGTGTGTGTTTGTAGCCATCAGTTACATTTACTGTTAAAATATGCAGTTGTAATGGTTTCAGTGGAGATCCACTGTACTGGCCAGCGTCCGTGTCACACCGCATGGATGCAGTAAGTCATGAAAAACAAGGCCAAACCTAACAGTGAGCATAAAGTGAACTATTTCACTGTATGCAAATAAAGTGTATTGGGGTAAGAGCAACTTACCCTCTACAAATATCTCAATATACTTAAAATAAGACAAAACTAACTTACAAGTAACTTTTAGCTAAACTTATTGGCTTGTTTTAAATGAATAATTCCTTAAAATTGGGAAAGAAGTGCTTATGGGATAACAGTTTTACCATGTTATGATGCTTTTACATCAATATTAAAAATTTACTTAAAACAAACTAATAAGTCTTGCTAAAAGTTTACTTGTAAGTAAGTTTTGTCTTATTTCAAGTGTGCTCAGATATTTGCACTAGAACGTAGACCTTAAATATGTTAAAAGCAGTGCATGGCATAAATACACTGTTGCCACGTATAAAATGTACATAATCAATAACGATATAGGCTTGAGAAAAATTATTTGGGATGTTTGTTTTTATTGTAAATTCCTTCAAAGATGTTCCATATTCATAAATCTGATGCATCTCCTGTAATTGTTTTATGAAATGAGAAAAATCAGCGATTAACAGAAACAGAACATTTATTGATCTTTGAAGCTTTAAAAAACTTCAAGGACTATTACTTTTGAATTCAGACTCACTATGAATATGATGTGTTTTCACAATAAGAGCTAAAAACAAGATAATAGAGATTATTACCATGTAAAACATTGTTTCTTGGAGTCAGTGCAGCCCAGCGTTGTGTGCAGAGAAAGAACAGTGACCTGTGAAGAGATTTCAGGAACGAGGCCGGGGCACAAAGTGAGCGGACGACCGAGGAGATAAGAGAGGGAAAGTGAAAAAGATAATGAAAGAGTGAAATTACCAGAGGGCACAAGAAAAGAGGGTTATTGTGCATGTGCATTAACGGGGTGTATGATGAAGTTAGTTTTGTGCTGTGTGCAGTGACTGGGGGCGAAGGAGGCGGAGGGGAAATCAATGGCAAATTACCCGCGCTCGCCTGCTCCATTGTACAGTATGGCTGCTATATTCTAAAGAAGGCACTTCCAAGATGATGCAGCCAAATGGTGGATGGACTCCAAGATCATTTTTATTGATTTGGAGGAGCCATCAATCGAGTTGGAGGAGTGCAGGACGAATGTGTGTGTGTGTGTGCTTAGAGGTTGGGATGTGTGTCACAATACCCCACAGATCCAAGCTTTTTGTCCCTGTCTGCACATTAGCAACACACCCTGTCCCGCTGCTTTTTATTTACATTAGTCCCTGGATGGCTTAACGACGGACGCAGACACGCTTCCCCATTACAGAACCCGTCTGCCCGCAGATGTCGTCATTGTTTGGGTTCGGGAGCACAGAAATATTTGAAAATTAGAATCGACGACATGAACATCAGCAGACCTGTCTCGCTAATAGCTGAAAGCATTTTCTGGTTTTCTGTCCATCTGATTTACAATATTACTGCCTGAAGCTATTTTATCATCTAAAAAGAAAAAATCCAAAAATTCTTTACTGATATTTGTTTTTCTTTCTGTGACCACAAGAAGAATAAAATCCGGATGTCCTCAAAGTCTTGAAACTAAGGACTTAAAATGTCTTAAGTTCGTTTAAAAACTTTAAGTTGGCCTTAAATATTTTAAATTCTGTCTCATATTCTTTCTTGCAGTATTTTTCTGTCAGGCAAACATTTGAGATCCACTCAGACATCTTTATTCTGTTCTGTGACGTTAGGCGATTGTGCTTACCGCTAACTAGCTTCTAATATACCCTTGCTAGCTAGCTAGCTAGCTAGCTTTTTTTATCTATAATGAGTAAAGTGTAAATTTACTTGGCTGGATAATATTCATCTTCACCGCTGGCATAAAAAAGTGCTAAAAAGTTTGGCACTACTACAGTTTAAAATGTGCAGTTTATTTTTGTACGTTTCAATTTAATTATTGGTCTTAAAAGTCTTAAATTTGAGAAGCCTGCAGAAACCTTGATAATCAGTTTTTTCTGTGAGAAGATGTTGTTTTGGCTTTTCCTCAGTCGTTATGCCAAAGTAATAAGATAAAGACAAACATTTAAATTATATATTAACTAATTTACAAAAGCTACATTATAGTTTAAACACATTATAAATCCATCTGTAACTTATCTTTGTGGATTATCTATAAAGAATTTCAGAGATTCACTTTTGGAGTGACTGAAATATTAAGTTTAAATTCTAAGTCTAAATTACTAGAAACAATGTTGATGTGAATTTCAGTTTATTATAAATCACTTTTAAAACGACGGTATTTGGACCCACATCGTGTACAAAAAGGTCAAAGAAATCAAGAAAAAAATCATGAAACCCAATAAGCTGAGAAATGTTTAAGTGTATTTGGACGTAGAAGAAAAGAGAAGAGTAAAAGGTTTTTTCAAAATTGACTTTTTTCTATTTGTATTCTATTTTTAGCAAATTTTTGACTTTTCAAACTCTGACATTTACAAGTTTTTTCTAGGAAACATTTTGTGCATTTTTGTATCGAAAGATTTGGAAAAGATTCTTTTCCAGAAAGAAAGAAAGAAAGTCGCAAAACAAAAGTTTTGCGACTTTCTATCTTATAGCTTTCACTTTAGTGATTTATTTATTTACTTGAAACGCAATACTTTGACAAGCTAACTGTTTCTTATATTCACTTGTTTCTTATATGAATTATTGTCATTTTGGTCCTTAAAATACCAAAACTTTATATTTTGATCCATCCGATTATGTAATTTTTAAATATTAAATTATTAATCATTTGATCAGTTACTCCGTACTTAAGTCAACTTTTTACCAAATACTTTTTGCTCTTACTTGAGTGCAATGTTTTGGTTCTCTGCCTACCTCTGAGTGTAAATAAAAGGTCCAAATTCCTGCAGTGCATTGCTTCTTCTGACAGTTTGTGTGTTTTGGTGTTTGCTCTCCATGCTGAGGCTCAGAGTGCAGCCTGGCGAGTTTAATGCTGCAGGTGTCAGCCGCAGGAGTCCAGAACATGAAGCCACACAACGTGCTTACATGAAGATAATTGGATTAAACTCATGGAACAACCTGAGGAAGCAGAGCAGCAGGGATGAGTGATAATCATACACTGATAGCATAATGCATTTTCTATTTAACTCACCTCTGATACACACTCTGGAAAATCAGGACAGATGTTTCCATCTGTTCATGTTGCACACGGTTTGTTTTCAAGCAACTGTGAGAAAAATGCTACACTGCAAAAACACTAAATCATACCAAGTTTTTTTGTCTAGTTTCCAGTGCAAATGTCTAATTTTAAGTGTAATAACCTTAAAGGAACTGTTCAGGAAGATACAGGAGCTGATTTTAGATTTTAGAACTAATACTTTTTGTCTTAAAGTTCCTGTATCTTCCTGAACTTTCTTCTAAGTCAGTTTTCTCTCATTTCAAGGACTCTAAGATACTTGCACTAGAAACTAGACTAAAACACTTGGTAAGATTTTGTGTTTTTGCAGTGTACGTATTTCTGAAGATACTCATCTCACTAGAATCACGTGGATACAGTTCACATATAGTAAGTTGGTGCACAACGATTTTTTTAACTGTTCAAAAATATAATCCAGACTTTTTTCTCAGAATTCTGATTTTAATCTCAGAATTGTGACTTTTGATAATATTAGTCTCTGACCTCATTGTCGTTGTTCCTCCTAATGTGAAAGTTGGCGCTGTTTTGGTAAACATGGTTGGCCACAATAAAGTCATGAACACAACGACGCAGGACGTTTTGAGTTATTTTACTGATTCGAAGTTTTCCAACTCATGGAAATCCAAAAAGATCTGTACCACTAGTGTCCTGTAAACTCATGACATTTTAGAACTATTTGTAATTTAGAAGCAAAATAAAAGAAAAATAGGCTTGAGTTGCACTAGCAAAAACAAACATTACTGTCAGCTAGTAGATAGTCCAACATAAATCATTTAATTTTAGGTGTTAGGATGCAGTTAATCAGAGTGAGGCGCAGCGCTGCTCACCCTCATGTCGCATTCAGCACAGCCGCAGACCGAGAATAATGTTCAAAACAAAAGTTTTGCGACTTTCTATCTTAAAGCTTTCACTTTAGTGATTTATTTATTTACTTTAAGCGCAATACTTTGACAAGCTAACTGTAGCGACACACTTTGAGCTTCCATTGTTTACATGCAGTACCTCGCTGGCCACTAGGGGCCGCCTGCGGACCACCGGTGGTCCTGGGACCACAGTGTGAGAACTAGTGCTCTGAGCAGACGCTTCAGGTTAACTTTGCGTATCAAACTGTTCTGGGAGAGGATCCTGTGGTCAGGTCTCAGCCCTCTGCTCACCTTTCACGCCACACAGAGGCAAAGACGCCCCACGTTGGACAAACAGGCCGGGTTTGTTTTCCCGTGGGCTGAAACACAGTCAGAGTCTTTTAAACGCTGGTTGTGAAATTCAACAGGCAGTGTTTAAGGACCGGTGTGTGTAAGTGTGTTCAGGGATCATTAAGCGGCGCCTCGCTCCGACCGCCGTTTCCTGAACGCACACATTGTCAGAGACGTGCCAAGTTTCTCGGCTGTAAGATAAACAGAGAGATCCTGCAACCAGGAACCTGAACTCACCAGGTTTTGATCTGCAGCTCAGGCTAATTTATCTCTGCTCCAACTCTGGATATTTGTTCTAACCATTTTATTTCTATGTGCTTTCCAAAATGCTAAAATCTGGTGTAGTTTGGTGGTCTTTTCTTTTTTTATCGATCCTGCTCTAATTGACTTTTCAAAATTGTTTTTTTTTCTTCTTTGTATTGTCATAATACTTAATCATACATGAGAACAAAATCTACAAAAACTCTGAAACCTTAAAAGTGAAAATATTTTTGGTTTGATTATTTAATCTCCAGGTGGAGTTATGAAAACCTTATTCTACAAAAATATATCTTGGCTGACATGAATATTAAGTTGTGCTTTTCATTGATTTGTTTATGTCTCTGGATTTTAAGGATGTTTTTACACCTGTTATTCCAGTAGATTTGGTCCAATTTGGGATCAAAGTTGCAACATTTGTTACATTTTCAGCTGCTGTGATTGTTTTTCAAACTGCACTGAGTCAAACAAACCGATCCATTTGAAGAACCTGTTCCCCTCCTTGCCTTTGGGGGCGCTACAGCGAGAACAACTGAACCAAACGACACAAAAACCTCTAGAGACACTGAAGAAGTTGACGTTGCAACTTCCTTCTTCCCAAATTGGAATGGCGTCAGATTTTAGTGATTGTATCATTTATTTCCTGTCTTTGGTAAAAGACTAGTAGCCATTTCTCCTGCTAGCACGAGGCTAACACGTTGTTTTGGTTGCCCTGCGCTGTAGTCCACTTCCTGCTGTTGGGCGTTCTCAGATCTGCTTAGTGTTCGCATATGCATTCGAATTGCACCAGAGTTCACTTCAACCAAAATGAAACGTATTATTTCAGGCGGACCAGAGTTCGATTAGGATTCACACTTCAACAAACGGACTGGAGTTTGATTAAAGGGGACCGAGCAGGGCTGGTGTGAACGCTCCCTTAGCGTCGCTCATTTGACTTTTCTAGAAAATTTTGTAGAGACTGCTTTCTCCGTGTTATTATTGAGACTGCTCAATATTAGCATGGATACTGCAACATTGATGTTTATATATATATATATAAATATATATATATATATATATATATATATATATATATATATATTGGTGAGATTTAAGTTACATTTTAAAAAAAGCTGAAAATGTGACATTCATCCAGCCGGCGTTGTTCGTACCTCCATTTTGGTTCCAGTGCATGTAAAGGCCAGGGGAATGTCCTGCTATGTAACCAAACAGAGCCAGTTCCTCTCCAACCAAGGTCTGACTGTCAAGCTCATCCACAAACCTGGATAAACATGAAAACTCTCCCTGTCCCTCCTGCTCCGCACCAATCAGATCGAGGCTCAGTCCCTGTCAGAAGCCGAGCCAACATACTCTCAGTGTGGACCTCTGCAATCTGTGTGAGCTTCTGCCAGGCTTAAACCTTCCTGGATGTCCTGTTGCCTTGGAGCCTCTCGGCCTGGTGACCATGGCTTATGTTCTCCAACACTCGGACCAGTGAGCGTTAACATGTGGCTCTTGTGTTTGCAGCATAAGAAGAAAGAAAAGCCTTTTCTTCTGGTTAAAGAGCTTATTGGGAACCAAGAAGAGAGTGCAGCAGTTTGAAATGTGAGGAGCCGATTATGAGGATTGTCACTGATACCTGACTGATACTGTCAGGTATCAGTGCTAGATGATGAATATCATCTAGCACTGATATTGATCGGTGCTAGATCAACATCAGCATCGATGCAGATATTGATATCAGATCGTTGTATCTCTAATTCCAATTAATCAATCAATCAGAGTTTATTTGTGTAGCACATTTCAGCAGCAGGTAGTTCAAGGTGCTTTACATCATAAAAACATAAAATGACACATTTATAGAGAAAACACAAGACAGTCAACGGTGTGGCAGATTTATTTTGATACAATGTTGGTAATGTTGATTCATTATGGTTCCTAAGCAGCTCTAACCAGCTGGTTTTTAGTCTGGATTTAAAGGAACTCAGTGTTTCGGCTATTTTGTAGTTTTCTGGAAGTTTGTTCCAGATTTGTGGCGCATAGAAGCTGAATGCTGCTTCTCCATGTCTGGTTCTGGGGATGCAGAACCAGAACCAGAGAACCGGAGAGGTTTGGAAGGTTGCTATGACGACAGCAGCAGGTCTTTGATGTGTTGTGGTGCTAAAGGTTCAGTGATTCATAAACTAACAGAAGGATTTTAAAGTTTATCCTCTGAGCTGAATCCAAACGTGTTTGTTTGTGAAGAGCAGCGTTTGAGTGTCTGGAGCTGAGATCCAGTTTAGATATTTAGAGAATAAATAATAGTTCTTATGGTCATTTTATCGTCATCACAATAGTACCACAGAATATTGTAATAAACCTTTGAGTCCATGTCGTCCACCGTGAGTTTACAGCTATGAAAGAATTTAAATGTTTTAGAAATTTGAAACTGTTGCAGCTTAAACGTAATTGGTCCTTTTCTGACTGTAAATGGAGCCATATTTAGTGAATGTTTACATTTGGTTTGGATTGCAGATCAACATCACATATTCATTTGATACATTAATGCTCTTTTCCAACTTCGAAACTACTTGGTGAATTTAGTTCATGCTTGTTTCTGTGGCAACCAGGACATTTATAATTAAATATAGTCCATGTCCTCAATTACATGTGAAATCGAGTGTGTGTGTTTGTGAGTGTGTGTGTGTGTGTGTGGGGGTGTGCAGGCGTGTGTGAAGGTATCATCTCGGCTCGGTAGCAGCTAGCTGGAGGCTAAGCGACTCTCCACACTTCATTAACGGTGATGAGGTGAGCTGCTCATCTCTTCATTGTTAGCTAGCGGTAAGCTGCAGTAATCCCAAACAAAGGGCCGGGGCTTGGCGGCAGCCGCCGTGGATTAGGCCGCTTTCTAGAAACATCCGAGAGGGATCCATTCTCATTCAAATTGGCTTGTAAACAAAACCAGCAGCGGCTGCAGAAGAGATGAGAGCGCAGAGAGATGAGTGTATGATGGAGGAAGTGTGACATATCCTATATGTGTACATGTGTAACATAGCTGCGTGTGTATCTGTGTGTGCAGAGGAATGTGTTTGCATATTGGGATGAAGCAACGCATGTGTGCAAGAGAGGCTTAGAAACGGATAGTTTCATTTTCAGACCAAATATAAAATCAGCATCACACTCTGAAATCACAAAATCTTACCAAGTATCTATGATCTAGTTTCCAAGTGAAAATATCAGTAAACTTAAATTAACAAATAACTTTTTAGTGAGATGTAGGACACTGGTGTCAAACTCAGTTTCATTTTGGGTCATATAAAAAATCTCAAGGTTCTTAAAGGGCCGGTTCCAGAATATATTGACAAAACCAACTAACCTGTTAAAATATCAATAAATAGGTTTTGTGATTGCTTTAGCATTTTTTTGTGATCAAAATTACAGATTTAGTCATGTTTGCAATATTTGTTCTAATGTCTGATGTTAAATGTGACTTTATTTACACACCATATCACACTATAACTGGACAAGTCACAAATTTTGAGAAAATTTGCAGTCCAGAGGGCCACATAAAAAGCTAAAGCAAGTCAGATTTGGCTCCCGGGCCATGAGTTTGACACCTGTGATAGGAGCTTGTTTTAAGCATTCATAAAAAATTTCACTTCTCCTTAATTTATAACATGGAAAATATTTATTTGATACAAGTGCGGAAGTCTGCCAGTAGAACTAATACTTTTTATCACTATACAAGAATTATTGACTCAAAACAAGCTGTTGTGTTGGTGAAAAGTAACTCAAGTGCACTCAGATATTTATGCTTGAAACTAAACACAAATACTTTGTAAGATTTTGTTTTTGGAGGGTATAAGTGGCCCAAACAGCCAAAAACAAAATCGTCTCGAAATCTACAACTTCATGCCACACAAATAATCCCACAAAGTATCGTATAAAACAGAGCTGTGAAGTTTTAAGGTTTTGATTCCTGTGAAAGTTGCAGTTCAGTTCAATGGATCAACCATAAAGCTGTTACTGCTGCATAAAAACCTCAGTTTAAAACAAACGAACAGCCATCAGCCTGGCGGGGGGCAGAAAAACCCGGTGACCTCCCAGGCTGATAAAACAGTTTCACTTTGTGATTCAGTGACAGACGTGCTGCAGCAGTGTGACCAACTTCTACCTGTTTCATAGAGACATGATGCTGTTCTTCCTGTTGCTTCATCACAGATGCCTGTGAAGCAGATTAAGCTGCGTTGCTTCATGTGTCTCTGTAACTGACTGCACTATATTTCTTAATGTCACTCAGATGATGAGTCTCTTTGCGCCGTCTAATAATCTGACTTCATTTCTCCTCAGAGAGATTTCCTCATTCATCTAATATTCTGATCTTCGTTTCCTCGTCATCCTGACAGACAATATATGTAGGCAATCAATAACAAATCCACTCTTATACGACTTGATCGTTATTAACTGTCCATCAAATAAACTGGGAGTGCTTTTAAATAAACCTTAATTACGTGGATGCATGTCTGATATGTTGTCATAAATATTCCCATCCGTGTAATGATGAAGTATTTAAATATTCAACATGTCAGGAGTTAAAAAGACACGACTTTAGAACTAAAAATCATCTGTTCAACTTTAAATTGTTCAAGTTAGCAACCATTTAGAAAGCATGAAGGCTGTAACTGACACAGATGACAGTTTAATCATCATCAAGATAATCTAAGGATGTGTAATTCTGTGTCTAATCTTAAATCTAATCCTGAAAATTGAATGGTTCGCGACCAAATATGTAAAAAATATTATTTGATTTCTGCATGTTAGAAACAGAGTGATGTTTGTTTTATTGTGTCATAAAACAGGGAACATGTGCATCTCCTCCTTCACTGGCAATTAAAGCTGCAGTATGTAACTTTTACAAGAATCCGTTTTTCCATGTTTATTAAAACTGCCACCATGTCGTGACAGTTTAAGAAACAGATAAAAAATCCATCTCCTCCCTGAGCTGCTAATGCATTCTGCAAAAATGCACCAAAACCAACCAATCAGAGCCAGGAGGCAGGTCTTAGTGCTGTCTATCATCCTCCTGTACTCGGTTCAATGTGCTAATGGTGGATAAACAATTTAGTGTTACAGGAAAACCATTTATCGCTATCATCGGTGGCTATGCTAACTAGCATTAGCAATGGTGTCAGGATATGTTGTGGTGAATCAGCTATAATTTAACAAAGTGCAACTGGGATGGGATTACCTAATTGTGTTACATTGTCACAACATAAGGATTTTAAATGTGTAAAAAAAAAAAAAAAAAAAAAACTTTTTTAATAAAAGGTCTTTAAGGAGAGTTGTCTGTCCCTGTTTAATGCATCAAACAGTAAAGCATTTATTTGTTAAAAAGCAAAAAAAAAAAAAAAAAATCACACAAAAAGCCTTTTTGTGTGATTAAGCACCAACTTGATCACTAAAATAGTGCCAGGATTTTCACACTTTTAATTTTGATTTACTAAATACGTAAATTATGTGTAAAAAACTTTAATCTTTTTTTTTCAAACATAAAAATCCAGAGCCGGAACCATTGCGTTTTGTTTCCGGTACGCCAGTAAATCTGAGGCACAGGCAACAACGGCCAACAACAACAACAACAACAGACAAGCTGTTTGGCTCAATGGGAGTTCATTTTTGCTTATTAAAACAATCTGATTGGACGCTGGAAAATAGTATTGTTGTGTTTGTCTTGCGTTAAAAGGAGTTAGCCAATCAGAGAACCTATTGAAACCTAAATTAGCATCTCAATGCTAAACACGTAGCAGCAGCACAGACGTTCCCAGCGCTGACGTCAGAGTTCTGTATTTCCATGAATGATCAGGAGTTCCTGAAACATTAATCTGATGGATAAATGACGTAAATAACAGGTAAAAAACAATAAATATCGTTTTCGTTGAACTCAAATGTCTATTAATTAAATAATTTCAGCTCCAAAATGGGGTTTTGAATAGAAAATGTTGCTTATTTTTTTCAGGTTCTTTAAATTAAAATCAGTTGCAAATAAAATTGAAAATTAAATAACAGATTCAACCCAATATATATATATATATTTTTTTTTAGCTCATATATCCATTCGGTCAATAATTTAGCTGCAAAAAGGGATTTTGAATTGAAAATTGTGTTTATTTTTGTCGGAGTTTTAAAATTAAAATCAGTTTAAATGCGAATAATTACTTCTAGACCATGCAGTTAACTGGAGTAACAATTTGAGTCCCGCCACTCCTAGAGCATTATCAGGAAGTGTTGGAGTAAAACGTGAGCCTGGAAAGTTGGCGACCCCCAGAATTTCTCTCCAGATTCTGTCCTTCATAATGAGATGCCAACAAAGTGTGTTGTTCAGCAAATATCTGCCGGCTGTCTCCGTGTATCTTCCCGCCGCCGCCTGGGCAAACAACTGCTGGACTGACCAGGTGGATGCTCTCTGCTGGTGGTCAGCACTTTGGTATCTTCAGAGCTTTAATCCTCAACTTTACGCTCTGTGTCCTGCACCTTTCTGACAGCAGCCATGTCCAAACCGCCTGAAAAGAGCTGGTTAGATATGAAAATTTATGTCCACACTTGCATTTTAGAGGCTTTTTTCTTCTCTTTTCAGAAAAGTTTTCTGTCCACATAGAAAGTTGAAAGCTGTGTTGCATCATCTGGTGGAATAGGTCGGTCACAGAGGAGTGTTGGGTTTTCACAGGTCTAACCTGCACTGTCTGACTCTGCAAGGCTGCATACGCACAGTTCAGTTCATACCGAAGAACGGTTTCTGCCTCCGTCCTGTCTGACGCCATAAACACCATAAACATGATGAACGTGATGAACAGCTGTTTGACTCAACCAAATGTGATGTTACTGGTTTCTCAGTTGGTGACTGTATGTTGTTTTTGTGCTTTTTTATTTTTGTGTTTTTACTTTGTTTCTGAAATGTGCTAAACGAATAAACTTGACTGATTCATTTTGTTAAATTTGCCGGTTTTGGCTCCCAGGACAAAAAGTTTGGACTCCACTGATTTAGAGTCTGGTGTGAAATCATCAGCAGAGGTTAAGTTTCCCTCATTTATGCATTTAAGCAACCTTTCCACAAAGCAAAAATGTCTGTTGGACAGATATTTAAACTCTTGACACCAGAGAAATAAAACATTTTAAAATTGCTCATTTTAAAAGATTTAGTTGATGAAGTTAAATTTGATATTCCTCCAAAAGCAGATCCTGATGTGTGACAGCTGATGAGCAAAATTGCATATTTATTAAAACACGACAGAGAGAAAATGACAGAGTCTGAAAACAAACCGTCACTAAAATCATCATCACACATCAAATATGTTGATCTATTTACTGTGGTTCAAAGCAGCTCTATCAGCTGGTTGTTAGTCCAGATTTAAAGGAATTCAGTGTTTCGGCTGTTTTGCAGTTTTCTGGAAATTTCTTCCAGATCTGTGGAGCATAGAAGCTGAATGCTTCTTCTCCATATTTGGTTCTGGATTCAGAGCAGAACCAGAACCAGAAGACCTGAGAAGTCTGGAGGGTTGTCATGACGATAACAGATCTTTAATGTATTGTGGTGCAAAACCGTCCAGTGATTTATAAAGTATTTTAAAGTTTATTCTCTCACTGTAGAATTGGGTGATGTGCTGTAACTTCCTGGTTCTAGTCAGAACTCCTGCAGCAGCGTCTGGATCAGCTGATTGATGTTTTTAGGCCTGTGAAGACGCTGCTGCAGGAGGAGTCCTGCATGGAGGAGTTTCTCTAGATCTCCCGGGGACGTTAGTCCTTGAGAGAATAATAAATGCCCCATTGTGCTCAGATAGTAAAGTTGAAGACAGGAAAGAAGAATCAGAGCCAAACCAGGTGCGTTGACAGAGTGTGAATGCAGGCAGACGTTTGGTGATGCTGAGAGCCTCGGTGGACCCGAACGCTGCCTCTAACTGCATAACTATCTCTTCTTAAGGACGAGAACATCAGCGCTAATGAATGGGCGGCTTTCTGTGCATGTGGTAATGTTTGTGCGTGTGCCATGATTGACAGTTGGCTAGCCGTGTTTCCTTCAGCCAGGGCCTCCCTTTTCACTGAATACTGTCAAAGTGTCTGCCGCACACACACACGCACACACATGCAATGCTTTTGCAGACACACAAAGGGAGAAAAGCCCACTGTGGCTCTTCCGTCAGGCAGCGCTGCAGAAAAAACACAAACAGACGCTGCAAATGTGTCGGCTCTCATGCATATGGAGGTGTTAGCATGCATGTGTAATATGCATTTGTGTGAATGTGCAAAATCACATGTGAATGTTTTGTGTGTGTCTGTGTGTGTGTAACAGACATTAGCATTCAGTGATGGTTGTGGCCTTTCTGAAAGCTCTCATGGTGCTGTGGGCTTTTCTTTCCTTTCTGCAGTTTTTGAAACATGCAATCTCGTTTATGAGCTTAGAATTAAAATTCTGCGGCGCTTTAATGCAACTGATTCAGGTTGATCAGATAAATCTGAGGTGTTTCTCTCAGAGCGCTGATCTTCTCTCTCATCTGTTTTTTGTTTTCACGTCTTCCTTTGCTCCAGTTTTTATTTAACTCCAAGCTGCTGTCTGGTTTCTGCTGCCATGCGCTCCCTCGTATGAACTTTGACCCTGGATGCATGAAGGTGGATCTCATTCCTCCAAATAAAACGCAGCAGTGAGCTGACTGCATCGCGGTTTGGTTTTATTTTTGCTGCAGCTTAAACTCATGTAGGCAGCAATCATTTCACTTTTTTTCTTTTTTGAAAATGTAAGACTTCAAAAATATTTAATTCTGCTTTTTGAAAAGTGCAGCTTGCATGCATGGTGAATATTTTGGGGAAATATTAGAGTAAATAAAGAATATTGAGTTTAATGAATAAATGTCATTAATTAAAAACCTGCTGTTAGGAGAAACTGAAGAAACTTATCTGAAAGATGATCAGGTTATAAAGAACCTTCCTCTATCACTGGAGGTGATGGAAACTTTATCACGTGTCAAACTCGAGGCCCGGGGGCCAAACCCGGCCCGCTGGTACTTTTATGTGGCCCTCTAGATATCAGCTGTGTGCTTAAATCTTATCTTATAATCAAATCAAAACAGTTTTAATCTGCATGCTGCCAAATAACATCAAAACAAAAATATGTTCAGTAGTTAGTTTTAGGATATTGAATGCAGAAGCAGATATTTATTAATATTTTATGTTTTTTAATGGGTTTTGGGAACATGAAATAAACTCATACATCTCAAAATGAAAATGAGTTGAACAGAAATTGTGATTTTTTTGAGGGAATTATGTCACTTTTTGCACATTTGGATGTAATTTTTATTTATTCCTATTAATTTGGATCCTCATCTGCACACCTGGGAGGTAAATATAGAGGATTGTTCTTCTGATATGTTGATTGGTGGTTTCTTCAGAGCAGGCTGATGTTCTGACTCCATGATCTGGTTTTAAAAAGGATTTCTCTCTCCTCTCTGCTCATCTCTTCCTTCCTCCATTATTTGGGCCTTCATCACCCTCCCTTGCTCCTCATCCTCCTCTTCCTGCTATTCATCTCTGCTCATCCCCTCACCTGCTGCCCTCCAGCCTCCATCCCTGTGACAGACAGCGTGTCCTCACCTTGTAACGATCACAGACATCCAATATGTTTGGCTCGGGATCATCCCCCTGCGCGCATTGTACGTCCGTTAAATGCTTTATTGATTAGCCTGCAGTTAATTACGGGTTGCATCAAACCGGAGGCCGCAGGATGCGCCGTACAGATGCGCATCTGGACTCGGCAGGTTGCTTCAGTCTGACTCATCTCCATGCATTTCAGCAGAAAGGATCAAACCCTGCAGAAGCTGCACTGAGTCTGTTTTAAATCCAGAGCAGACCTTTAATGTATTCTGGATTGAAGCTGCATGCACCTGACCCGTCCTTCCCCCTTTATTGTTAAACTCCATCTCAACTAGTTTTTGCACAAAACACAAAAAAGTAAATAATAATATTAATATTAATAATAATAATGTGTGAAACTTGCAGCAGCAGGCACCTTTTCCAGCTTTTTCCCCCCTTTTCATCCCGTGTCACTTTCTCTTTGACATTGCCGTTTACTTTGCAAAAAGAAAAAAGGAGCGAAAAAAAAAATCTTTATCAAATCCCCATTCTGAGGCTTTCAATAAGGCAGGCCATTACCTCACTGGCGCTTTTGTTCGGCCTATACAAGAGAGAACAAAATGGTTATTCAGGAGGACGCTTTAGATTTTTATTGTGGGCTCGCTATTCACAAAGAGCACCGTTATTGTATTAAAAAGAACCATCTGTGGCAGAAACAATGGCTTCAAATTATCTGTGAATACCCAGTGAACAAAATATAAAGCTTTTTCCTGCTCATTATGTGGGCTAAGCTAGGGGGTGGAAGATAGGAGAGGCACAGACTTTGCTATAACTGACTTTTGTTGTTCTTGCTTGCATTCTTCTCCTTTTTAAATCGGCCCCCTTTTCACATTGTGTGTCGCCATAAACGGCTTTTCTTGTTGCAGGGGCTCGCGGAGAGAAGACAAGCTGAGCTCCAGACAGAGAGCGGGGCTGCGCGGCTCCGCGCGCCCAGCGAAGGCGCCCCGGCGGTCGGATCCGGACCGCGCGGACTCCCGGGGGCCACGGAGGAGGGAGGCGACATGCGGGCCCGGACGCAGCCGGACCTGGAGCTGCTGCTGCCGGACACACATGGGCCGCGGGGACGGCTGAAGATTTCCGGGGAAGTTGAGCGAAACGGCGAGTTGTTTAATTTGTGCCAATCAAGAGGAGAGGAAGACGAGTCCCAAAGTGGCAGTAAGTTGAACTGCGATGCAGAGCAGAACCCGGAGCTGCGGCTCTGCGTGTCCGTGTGCATGTAAGTGTGTGATTCAGCGGGTGTGTGTGTGAGTGTGTGTGTGTTCAGCATGCAGTGCTGTGGAATGACACCGTATGGCTTTATGAGCTTGACTCTCAGATGTTTTTCGCTTTCGACTCACAGAGACAGTTTAGAAAAATAACAAACATTATGGGGAATATTTTACATTTGACAATTTAACGACAATTTTATTAAAGCGATTAATATTAAATAATTCTAATTTTCACCAAACTGGACTCATTTGTGCAACTTTTTTGCAATGATTTGGATTTCGATTCATTATTTTTTAAATGTTTAATAATATGAATAAATATTTTTCCCCTTTTACGTCGAACTATAAACCATATTAAATTGAATTAATATTCATTTTAGCACATATTGAGTTAAGTCTGCACATAAATTCTAATAAATATCAAACGCAGCGTTTTATTTGCATTTTCCCTGATCAGATGAGGAGCCGGACGGCTGCAGGTTTTGTTCTGCACGGCCCCTAGTGGCTGCGAATACAATAATATTAGTATTTTATCTGCAACGTCTTCCACTCTTTCGTCATGCATAAATCTATTATTGTTTCATTTAGCTATTTTTAATGTTTTCTGTATTTTTGGCATGTGGATCTTTATATTTTGTTTTGCGTAAACTTGCACAATTTTTGGCGCAACAAGTTAAAAACTTAACCGGGGAGTCCAACAGGAATTAGATTTCCAATCCAGCGCGTTTTCACTCTCACCTTGTGCCTCCATCACACCGTGTTTTTGGTGTCGCGCCGCTTGTTGTATATTTTTGCAGGATCCGTCCTGGATGGTGTGGCGGGGGGTCGCAGGGAGCCGCCCCGCGAGTTTCCCCCGGTTTTTGTCAAGCAGCGGCTTTAATTCGGGATGATTGTGGATGCAGGGGCCATTCCCGCGGTTGGCTGGGGGCCTTGCTTTCAGACAGCAGCAGGGCCCCGCTGTTCCTTTATTATCATAAGTAGATTAGAGGTAGCGGGGAACACACTCAGATGCAGATAGCAGCCGAGCGGCCCATTTCAACCTTGCATCATAATGGACCGAGCTGCATGTGTCGCCCCTCGCTGCCTATTAAGCACAAGATGAATCTTATGTAAGGTGGCCGAGGCCGGCATAATGAGAGCAGAGGGGTGGGGGGGGGCTGCCCTCCATTTATTATCAAATGACTAAAACAAAAAGTAATATGTCTTGGTTTCTGCTTTTCTGATTGAACCTGGATGCTCGTGTTGACATTAAGTCATGTCAGGTGTGATTTATTTAGCTTTGATTCGCTGCTGCTGGGAGAATAAAAAAAAGTTTCGCCTCTGGATGAACATTTTTTAGGTGTTTTATTTGTGCTGAACTGATGTGAGAAGCAGCAGTTGTTTGCAGTTTCAGTTTCGTCCACTAGGCGGCGCTTGTGTCACGCAGAGCGGCGTGTTTCTGTGAGATGAAACATGCAGCATCTGAAAACTTTTACCCTGAATCCACTTTACTGCTCTGATTACTACAGAACCAGCTGTTGGGTTTTTAAAATATTTATTTACTCCAAACTCACCAGCATGTTTGTTGGAATTAGATCTGGAATAAATCCGCTTTATTTTTAATTATTCCTCATATTTAATGTCTCCCCGCTGCACACTGCCAGCAGCAGCACCAGAGGAAGTGGAAGTGAAGTTGGGTCTTTGTCCGGACAGATGTAGCGACAACATCCCAAACAAAAAAAACGCTTATTTGTGCTGAGATGAGCCCGTCTGCCTTCTGTGTGCTGGCATTCAACTTGGCTAAACAAAAGAAGAAGAAGAGGGGAGGGGGCGTCTTGGATTACCTTTCCTCTTTTCAACACTAAAAGCAGCCATGGCTCCTTCCATTCAGCGCTTTGAGTTAACTAACAAACTTTATTTAAGTGTTGTTGTTTTATCAGGCCTGGAAATGAAAACCTTTAAAAAACGGAACAACGGGAGACACGAGCCACTAACAACCAATCAACCCCGACAAATTAATTGAATTATAACTTTTGGTTTAATCTGATCCACTGTTAGAGCATATTTGGTCTCATACATTTGAATATCTTCTAAACTCCAAGTAAATGGGAGTTACTTGGAGTAACTAATTATTTATTAATTAGTTTTGTTCTATATTTGTGTATAAAAAGGTAATTTTATAAATACATAATCCCAGATAGAAAGTATTTTTAGAAGTGTGGAAAATAGTAAACATGTACTTTATATTGGCTGTGGAGCCTGAGAGTGAGAGCGCTTCCTCTGCCGCTTCGGGGCATTTAGGCCCCGCCCATTATGCTAATTAAGGCTATCATTGGCGCGTCGTGGGGAACGCGCGCTGTGATTGGCCAGGTCGAAGCCATTTATTCTCTGACAGCCCAGTCACATGAATGGTTGTCTATTAACTTGTCCAAAAACTATCTGGAGTTGTCAAGGCTCAGGCGGACAGAGCAGCGAAAAAGTGCAGTTTGTTGATGCTTTTTCCACCAAGCGGGAGAAGTTTTTGTGGACACAACATCGCGGGGACCTTTTTGGGAAAAGCCTCTCTTGTCACACACACGCTGACTCTGTGACACACACACTCACTCGGTGGGGAAAGGGAGAGAGAAGGGAGAGTGTGTGGAGACGCGACTTGATGCTTGTTTTTGTCCAGAGAAAAGTTGCAGAGAAGATCGACAGGTAACTTTTTCCCTCTCCTGCCTCCGTCTGCTGGAGTTTGTCCTTTTCCTCTTCTCGGCTCGGAAGCTCCCAACTGAAAGCTTTTCCTCATGTATAACATGATGGAGACTGAACTGAAGCCCCCAGCTCCCCAGACTAACACGGGGGGCACGGGCAACACCAACACCCCGGGGAACGGCCCGAACCAGAAAAACAGCCCGGAGCGGGTCAAGAGACCCATGAACGCCTTCATGGTGTGGTCCCGGGGCCAGAGGAGGAAGATGGCGCAAGAAAACCCCAAAATGCACAACTCCGAAATCAGCAAGAGGCTGGGCGCCGAGTGGAAACTTCTGTCGGAGAGCGAGAAGAGACCGTTCATCGACGAAGCCAAGCGGCTGAGGGCCCTGCACATGAAGGAGCATCCGGATTACAAATACCGGCCCCGGCGGAAAACCAAGACCCTCATGAAGAAGGACAAGTACACCCTGCCCGGCGGACTGCTGGCCCCTGGAGGAAACGGGATGGGGACTGGGGTCGGCGTGGGAGTGGGGGCCGGACTGGGCGGCGGGGTGAACCAGCGGATGGACAGCTACGCGGCGCACATGAATGGCTGGACCAACGGCGGCTACGGGATGATGCAGGACCAGCTGAGCTACCAGCACCCGGGGCTGAACGCGCACAACCCGGGCCAGATGCAGTCCATGCACCGCTACGACATGAGCGCCCTGCAGTACAACTCCATGACGAGCTCCCAGAGCTACATGAACGGCTCCCCGACCTACTCCATGTCCTACTCCCAGCAGACCACGCCGGGGATGACCGCGCTGGGCTCCATGGGGCCCTCCTCGGTGGTCAAGTCCGAGTCCAGCAGCTCCAGCCCGCCGGTCGTCACCTCGTCGTCCCACCGGGCCGCCCCGGGCTGCCAAAGCGGCGACCTGAGGGACATGATCAGCATGTACCTGCCCGGGGCCGAGGTGAGCGACCAGAGCGCCCAGAGCAGGTTACACATGTCCGGGCACTACCAGAGCACCGTGCCAGGGACGACGATCAACGGCACGCTGCCATTAACACACATGTAAGAGACTCGGAGCCCATTAAGAGGAGAAGAAGAAGAAACAACCCGAACTTTTATAAGACAAACTCTGGACTACTTAACGTTGGACTATTTTTGTACAGAAAAATTTCGGGGTGGGAAAAGTTGTATAAAAGTCTCCAAGAAAAAGGAAAGCAGTCTTTTTTTCTCTCTTTCATTTAATAAAGAAGCTCTAGAGGAACGGTAGGAGATCCCTTCACCGCCGGTGAAGTTTGGAAATCTAGAAAGTGGGAGTCGCAATCAAATGTTTTATTATTGCAATCACCTTTTGTACAGTATTTATCAAAGAAACATTACAATCAGATGAAATTGTTAAACTGCAAGAGGTTGCAATTTTTATATAAAGCAACGCCAGTTCTGCAGAAAATATTAAAAGGTGAAAATGGCAGAACTGGGATTATATTCTCCTTAATTACTGCAAACATTGGAAAGAAAAGGGACATAAGCAGGTAATACTGTTTTTTTTTTGTTTGTTTTTTTTTTAAAGGTCAATATTACTAAACATTTTTTTAAATTTTCTTTTACAAAAACATGACACTTTTTTTCCTGTCATAGGTTAATTTATATTTCCGTCTCCCACTTCTCATCTGTTAGAGATATGACGCTTGTGCTCTTTATTTTCTAATTGATTTGTACAGTTTCTGTATATTTACTGTGACATTTTAAGTTTTTATTTCCAGATCCATTCCCGTAGTTGTATTTTTTAAAAGAATTGTGGCCTGTACGCAGAAGCCAACCACTCCATGTATATATGACCGTAACTAATACCATCCTTATAACAGTTACAATTTCAGCTGAGTATATATATTTTTTTTCAATATGCAGTTTGAAAAATGAATAAATTTTTTGAAATTTGGATACTTGAAATTGTTTGAGTTTTGATTTTTCTTTCTCACTCATCACGTGTTGTCATCTGTCTGTTTATGATTTATTTTTAACGCAAATTGAGATTATTATTATTTTTTTTTTTTGCAACTTTAAAAAAGTTCATATTTGCTCTTTTTTTTAGCAGGATGTCAGCACAAATAAGCCCTGCTTCTGCATCCCCACCGTGTTTTCTAATGGCTCGTCAGTTATAGCGGGGAAGATTTTCCATCCGCAGGTATAGACTGTTATTTCTCTTCTTCTGTAACAGATGTTTCAGAGTTTTGTTGCTGAAGCCAGTCACTGAAACGTCAGCATTTTAAAAAATGTTTTTAATGTTTAAAATTCCTGCAGTAATAGATTTTATGCTGCTATTCAGTTGGAGCTCGGTGTGGGCCTAGTTTCATCCACAGAGCGTTTCCTCTCTCTTCATGCTGTAAATCCCAGAGTTGTCTTAACAGGATAACATTTTAAATTAGCGGTAAATTGAAGGGAAGACCGCTAAAAAAAAGAGGAAGAAGAAGCCAGGCGGAAAAGCGCCTTTTTCTAATGGCTCCACGCAGATTCTCCTGAGGCCGTTTTCATTTAATGTTTAATCAAACTGCCCGTTAACCCACCAACACTTTCCTCTGTTTTTATTAAATAAGATGAGGGGGGGAGGGGGGAATCCTGCACGCATCTTTATGCCAAGCCGGCCGGGACCAATAATAATAATAATAATAATAATGATAATAATAATAATGATAATAATAATCCTCATGATGAGCTAGCAGCTCGGTCTTAAATTTCCTAACCGTTTTAAATCTGGGGGGAGTGTGTCAGCCTGTATGTGTGTGTGTGTGGGGGGGCGGGATGCGTGTGTGTGTGAGGTAGATTAGGCCGTTGTGTCTTTGCAGGCTCGGTCCCCGGGGGAGCCGCAGATGAATATTTGAAGAGGCCACTCGGTATTTATCCATCTCCTCCTCAGTCTCTCAGGCGGACTTTGAAGAGGTCAGGGGATCGTTGCTTGGCCCATTAATTATTGATCCGAACAGCTGAATTGCTTGTAATAGCCGAGAAGGCCGCTGATAAACAATTTGTTTCTAAAAGGTCGCAGTGGACGCGTTAAATTCCCTCATGTTTTTTCTTTTTTGTTACATTTTATTCCCATGAACGCGGGGCCCCTGCAGGCCCCGAGGCCCCGTAAAATTAATAATTTCTTTCTCTATATCAGCTCTGTAGCTTTGATGTGATGGAAAGAGGCTTTTTGAACACATGGAGCGCTTGATGTATTTTTCAAAGCTGATGCATCGTGTTGGTGGCTCCTAAAGAGAAACTCAACGAGCTTTAAAACGCAGAGGAAACTCAAAGTCTGGAATGTTTCATTAATGTGAACTGAAGAAAACGATTTGATTTGTTCTTTTCCACCAATAACACACAGTTTACGCACTTCGTTTCCCTTTCAAATTGAGGATATTTTAATAAAAAAACGAGATGATAAATATAGAAGAGGCAAAAATGTAATAGTAAACATTACCCCACATTTGTTCTGTGAAAAAAAAGGTTGAGTCTACAAGGCGCCCTTGTTCAAACATTAAATAAAGGTGCTGCCCAGCCTGCGCAAACACAGGCGATGGACGGAATCAAGGGTCCAAAAGGTTTCACAAAAAAAAAGGAATAAAATCTGATTAAAAGGCCAAAAGTATCAAACTGACCGTCAGAGTGGAGAAAAAACTAATCCATCCATCCATCCATCCATCTGTTTGTCGCGTGCAGTCTGGCGGCCGCAGCTCGAGGCTGTTTGGTCTGCAACAGGTGGTAAGCGCGCGCGCCACTTTCCCCCTTATTTTACCTCCCAGATTAAAAAAAACAAAAACAAAACCAAACACCTTCCAGATGTTTTCTGCTGGCTGCGAAACACCGACACGATTAATAACAAACGCGTTCATATATTTTTTACTGGTTCTGCGCGTGAATAGAAGCAAAAATTGACTTAAACTTGAATGTTTATTTCAGACTAAAATCTCTGAAATGTCTGGCAAAAAAAGTAAAAACTCTCTTAATCCATCGGAACACGGTTGGCTTGTTTATGGGCCACTGGCTTTTTTCCATCAAATCCGTTATTGTCTGTGTTTGTTGTTAGGATTAGATGATTATTTTTTTTCTTTAAATTAGGTCAGATGACCCGGGCGCGCGCGCGCGCACACGCAGACAATGCGACCTTTGCGGCTCTTAATCCCAAGAGAGCCACTTTCCTTTTTCACCTCGGCGCGGCTGATGATGATGACGATGATGATGGTTGGGGAGGGGGGTTGGTTATGACGTCACCTTCACGTTAAACTCTTCCTCCGTTTCTTACACTGTTTCACACCAACTCTGGTCTCAGTTGTAAACACTAGAAGAAGTTTTTAGTTATTATGTTTAAAGTTTGGATTGGAGAGTTGAGACTCGGTCCAGTTGGAGCGGTTCGGTCCCCAAAGTGACGCGGACTGAATCACTATTCATAATTCAGTGATTTCTGTTCAGAACAGAATGGATGAATAGCAAAACGGTCAGAGCTGAGAGTTTCAGCTGTGTGTGTGTGCGTGTGTGGGGGTGCGTGCGCGCGTGTGTGTGTGTGGGGGGGTGCGTGTGCGCGTGGGTGTGTGTGGAGCAGAGAGGGACTGAATGGCAGCCAGTAGCCTGCTGATCTAGCGCAGGTGCAGGGAAGGGAAGCGGGTGGTGTGTGTGTGAGTGAGAGAGTGAGAGGAAGAGAGAGAGAGAGAGAGAGATGGTGTGTGTGTCTTCTACAGTCATCCATACACACACTATCTCTCTCACACACACGCGCGCGCGCGCACTTTCTTCCTTTGAAAAGGACCACACACTGACACGGACCATCATGCCATCAGCATCGCTCCGCTCCCTGCGCGGCTCCCCGCGCGGCCCGCACCCTCAGCGGGCTGGACACGCCCCTCCTCCCCCCTTCCACGTCACCAGCGACCCCAGCTCCGTTTATCATTTCTTCTCATTGATGCTGACAGCTTTATAGAGCGCCATCATTGCAGGAATGCTCAGTTCGCCGCGGACCACAACTCCGCGGAACAAAAGCTCTTGTTTGTCCAGCTTTACTGTAACTGCAACTCGTTTTTAGTCATTTTTTTTGTTATTTTGCTCAGAGATTCTTCAACATAACAGAAAACAGATATTAAAAACGAAAAAGTGCGTCACAAAGTTCAGCTCGATAACTGGAAAGTCTGCGTAAAATTTTCGATTTTGATTTGAATCTGGCAGTTTATGGAAACAAAAGTAGATTTTAAGTTGCAAAGGCTTTCTAAAACTTTTCTACTCATGGTTCGCTTTTTTTAAATGTAGAATAATTTTTCCTGCTGAAGCTGTGGGGAGATGGGCGGGGGGTCAGAGGGCATGCAGGGGTTAATCTTTAGTTTAATGTGACATTTTGGAAAAGAAAAAAACACAATAAATGTCCTGTTTGGTTTGATCAGAGAATAAACCTGTCGCGCACCTGAACACTTTCAGGAATCAGGACAGAATTCAAGTTTCAAATGAAACTTTCTTGGTTTTTTCCTGCTGACTCGGTTTCATCCAGCCGCAGATTAATTTCCGCCATTGTCAGAGATGTAAAACCCGAGTGTCAATGTGCGCATTGTCTTATAACAAATTCGAGTTAATACAGCCATAATGATAGTATAACGGCGCTCTAATTGGCCTTTTTTGCTTCACAACAATGCAACCAGATCAACATCTCTTTATTATTTAATAACGTCAAACGCTTGGCTGGCTGCTGGCTGCTGAGCCCTGCTGGCTGCAGCGGGGAGGAGGACAATGCAGCTCCACGCCTGGAGGTTCACACTGTACTGGTCCATAACAATAATAATAGTAATAATAATAATAATTGTAGCTTTGCTTCTGCTGGCTGCTTGATGCAACAGGTGATGGTGCAGCTTGAAACTCCACTAAAATCTAACGGCATTTTGCTCCTAAATGACTTTAATTTCACTTTTAGTTTTAGCCAGTTTTAGTCTCTATGATGCATCATTTAATCTCAGAAGACAAAAACTAAATGTGTAATTAGGGAGTTTTTTCAATGTGATTCACTCTTTTAAAGCCATAAATCACAAAACCACAAAATCAGGGATTTGGTATTTTTTCCAGTGCAAATATGTTATTACATTTAAAATAAGACAAAACTAACTTACAAGTAACTTTTTTAGCAAGTTATAAGAGCTTGTTTTAGGCCAGTAATTCCTTAATATTGACATTTTCTTTTTATCATATAAATATTTTTCATAAGTGAAATAATCTGCCAATGTAACGAGAACTTTTGGTCAAAATTAAGGAATTATCGACCTAAAATAAGCTCCTATATGTTGCGTGTAATTTAGTTCTGTCTTATTTCGAGATATTTGCACTCAAAACTAAATAGAAATACTTGGTAAGATTTCATGTTTTTACAGTGTTTGTCCTGCATTTATTAATTAGTTTGCCTCTATAGACACTTTTAACTAACTTTTATTGAAATGATGTTAAAGAACAAAAACAAGCAACATTATGACAATCTAAGAATACTTTGCACAATTGCAACTTTTTTTTTTTTACATTTATTTATTTTTAAATCCTAAAAATAGCCAACGTTGAAGAATTTCAAACTCTTAATCCAGTTTGTATTGTTTACTGTGAAACATTAGTTTTATTTTGACTTGTAGTCAGAATCTTGATGAGGAAAACGTGAGTAAAAACAAAACAGTGGTAGCCGGGTGTCATTCTTATTCAATGCTCTGGGGCTCCAGGTTGGCTCAGCTTTCTTATGCTTTGGGCCGGCTTTGCTCCCAGCAGGCGACTCCAGGCGGCCTGGATGTGAATAAAAAGCGGCGGTAGCTGCAGCGCAGAGCGTTTCCTCCCATAAACTCTCGCTGCCTGCAGATTTCCACCCAGTTGGCTGAAGCGGCGCGACTCATCCGGCTGCAGCTTTGATTTTTTTTCTTTCTGCACAGTGACTCGTTGAATGAGGGGGATTTAGAGTTCTCTTCTCAGATACAAAGAGAAAATACTAAATCTTACTGAGTGTTTTAGTCTAGTTTCTAGTGCAAGTATCTAAGAAATAGGACAAAACTGACTTTTCAGCAGATACAGGAGCTTATTTTAGATCAAAAACTCCTTAATATTGATGAAAGTACTGAAAACAAGCTTTTTCATCAATATGGCCTTTGGGCCATTTGTGGCCCTTGAAGTGATTTTGTTCGGCCCCTGACCAAAGTCAAAAATGGTAAAAACTTGGCCTCCAAATAATAATTGATGACCCAAATAATTTGGAAATTGCCTGTTTTTGTTTTAAGAAGGAACCAGTTCGTGTTCTGGATCCTCAGATTTTATAAAAGTTGTTTATTGTTGAGCAGAGAAAACTAAAAAAGACAACAGGAAACTTATTTTTGAAGTTTTTATACATTTTGTGCCCCCCAGTAGATGAAGTTTTCCAGTTTTGACCCCCAAGGCAAAAGGTTTGGACGTCACTGACGTAAAACAAGCTTCTTGGAACGTATTTCAAGTGTATGAAACTAGAACATGAAAACTTGTTTGGTTTTTCTGTGTATGTTTGTCAGAACCATCAAATGGTGAAATAAAACTGTAGTCACTTATTTAAAAACGTAATTTGAGGCCATTTTCATTCTCCAGCTGTCGAGAATCAAAGTTTTGCATCCAGGGTTCTGGCAGCAGGTATGGAAACTCAGCTGATATAATTTCACATGTTAGCAGTTTGACTGGCTGAGCCGGAGCTGCTTCTTCTGCGATCAGGGACTCTTTGATATGGAAGGCTGTTGAGCTGATGGGACTGAATCATCATTAACAAGCCAGCAGACACAGGAACCCCCCCTCCACTCCCTGGTCTCATTTCCCAGCATAGACACTAACCTCTTTCACTCTGTCATCAGCCTGACTCTCTCCCTCCACCGACTCTGGCGTAAAACAGCGCAGTCCATTGTTCGCAGCCTCCCTCCCCCTGCCTGGCCCCCGACCCAACTGTTGACCAACAACTCCATTCGCACATTAAAACAGGGGAGGAGGGCCGGCCGGCGCTGCCTGTCCTATTTTGGAATATGACACAGTCAGAGATGCATGCAGGCTGGGAAAGAGTGGCTGGAAAAGGGATGAAAAGGTGTGGCTCTATGAGAGGGGGTCCAACATGGGGGCTGAAGGCCATTTGAGGTCCTTGCAGTTGTTTTTTGCGGCCGCCTGGATGCAGTTTAAAATGGTTTGGATGGGAAACGGAGCTGGTGCAGATGGAGAGTTTTATTTTTGATTTGTGTGAGATTTTCTTTTTTTTTTAACAAGACTTTATTTTGTTAGTTCTGTTTTCAAATTCAATATTTATCACATTAAGTGACAAACATCCGTTTCCAGTACAACCAAACAAATCAGTTGAACAAGAACGTCCAAACGACTCGGCGGGTCTTCCCTCCACTGATCACTGGAGCATAAAACCAGGTTGCAGAAAATAAAGGGAAGATTTGCAGGAGATTTTCAATGATACATTCATGTCTTATTTGGACAGTTTTATTATTATCATTGTAATAAGCTTTATTTATAAAGGGACGATGTTCAGTTGAATAATGAATGTTATTCTATAACCTGTACCAGATTGTAGCAACAGATCATTTCCATCTGCAGCTCAGTGACAGGTTATAAAACTGGATAAACAATAAAATAATGAGATAAAACTGAAATATAACTCTGCAAATTGCTTTTTAATCACAGTATTAAATGTTTTCCAGGCACATGGTGCCATGTTACAGCATTTTTATACCCTCAGTTGTTAGAAAAGTCCTAAAAATATGACTTAAAAGAAATTTTACTTCCTGATTCAAATCCTTGATTTTGAGTCTCTGTCTCTTTAAAATCTGAAGCTCCGCCTTCAGGAAGTCGTCCCAACATGGCTCCTCTATTAACCCGCTAACAACGATTTAACCAACGTTTCACTGAGCAGCAGCTCTGATAACAAGTTCAGCAGCTCCACCAGCTGGTTGCTAATCGCTGCTTGCTAGTCTGAAGGAGCTGAGGGGAGGAACGAATGGTTGCCATGGAGATTAAAGGATTTCTCATGCATGCTTGGAAAAATCAAAGCAACACTATGGTTTGTTTTTGATGAGGGAATAACATCATAACATGATGGAAAGATAAAAAGTCAATTTTACAACCAATATAATTAAAAAATATTACATCAGTTAAAAATGAAAACATTTCAGATTATTTTGCATTTTTAACTAAAAAGGAAAAAACCTGTGGCTCCTGAATCTTTTTAAACTTAAAGGTTTTCATCAAACCTTAAATGATTAGTTTATGAATGTGTAAATATACAGAGCACATTAATAAAAGATTTCTGAATCACAGCAGAAACATGTTCGGCCCTTATTACAAAAACGAATGATTTTTCTCTCTTTCTCAGATAAGTGAGCAAAACGGATGAGCAAAAAATCTAATAATCGGCAGGAAGTTAACTAGTTTAGTCGGTTAAATTCAAACCAACTTTAATTTGTTGTTAAATTTAATTTAATCTAACAACAAATTAAATTCAATTTGTTGTTAAGTTCAACAAATTGAATTTAACAATTCAATTTGTTTGAATTATTAAATTCAAACAAATAATAATGGAAATTTTATTGGTTAAGTGTTTTAGGTACGGATGAGTCACATTTCAAAATAAAAGCCTTATAATCAGTATGAGGACAGTCATGTTATATATATATATATATATATATATAAGATAAAAACAGAGGAGTTAATATTATATCTATAAACAACAGATAAAATGTTTACATAAACGATGATCTCAAACATGTTTGGTTCAAAGAAAAATGATAATATTGGTGTTTTGAGACCATTTTCAAGTAATACAATGGTAATAATGCAACACATTGTCAAAGATCAATAAATTAAATGAACATTTAACCCTGGAAATGGAAGACATTTTAAATACCAAAAATAAATAAATAAACCAACAAATAAAGTGAATAATGAAGCCTCTGAAACCAAAACTGTCTTTCAAAATAAGGGCTGGTTGAGACCAAAACACCAAACTGAAGAGTTTTATCATCCAGTTTTTGGTACAAAAAGAGAGAAATGATAAATTATGCACATAGAAATAACTGAGTTTGTTCTAATTTATCAAGTGATTAATTGATTTATTGCTGTTTGCGACAGGTGAACTTACACACTCTGCTGCCAATTATAGCAACAGTGACAATCTTTTATTATTATACATTCAAACATTGTTTAGGTCATAAACATGTTTATTACATGTTTATTACATTATTAATAATTTATTGAACTTGGACTAAAATCAAACTCCTCATTATTTAACAGTGAAAATACACCGAAAGTTTACAAAGCAGTAAAACCAGATTTTCAATTAAACCTTTGGTTTATGTTTTACACATTCAGACCATAACTGGATCATAAAAGATTCATGTTGTGAATTTCTTTTTGTGCTAATCGACGTAATTCAGCGTTTCAGAGTGAAGTCTGCGGTACTGAAACCTAAATCCAGCTGTTTGAGTGTCTGCAGAGCTGCAGACGAGGCGTTGTGGTGTTCCTCAGGGCAGGCCTGCATTGCAGCGCGTCAGGAGTTCAGACATGACACGAAGATGACAGCCACACACACACACACCTGCACACACCTCCACACGCACACCCACCCACACACACACACACTGACAAGATCTTCCCTGTGTTCATGTTTTCTCTTTTCCTCACAAACAGCTGCTAAGAAAACCTCCTCCTCATTGAAATATGCTTCCCAATGTTTGAATTATTGGAATAAATTTCAGATATTACAAAATCTTGGCGTCTCACAAAATCATAACCTATTTTACTGAAGGTGTAGCTGATAAGATATCATATTTTTAAATTTTATGTAAGGGAATATAACATCTTTCTTCAAAAGTGATCAAAAACGTAACTTTAAAACTTCGTCTGTAATAAGATGTTTTGGTAAAAGTAATCTGACCTCAGCTGATGCTAGTGATGCTAACAGGGATAAACACTGAAACACAAATCACATAGAATAAATGAATATCTCTGCAGTTTTTTAATAGACGCTGTAATAAATGAGCTCATGGAATCAGCTCAGTTCTCCCGGACGCCGTGTTTTGCAGATGATGTTGTGTTTTACATGGCGATCTCAGACTGAGCCTGTGATGATTCATGACTGACACGTTTAGCTGCTGCGTGTCAAACGGTAAAATGTCTTAATGGAGCGTTAATGTGAGCCTCATTCGGCTGCGTGTGTCGAGCGTTACGGCTCATAAAAACCTGCCTGTCGACGTGAAACCCTCCCGTTTCCACCTCGGCCTTCTTCTCTTCTCTGTGTCACCTAAGAAAGAAAGTAAAGGAGTCGTTCTTGTTGACTGCAGCAGATTTCAATTGATTGCATCAGTGACTATGGGGCCGTTCTGGAGCTGGTGACTTTGAGGACTCTGTGTGTGTGTGGGGGGGGGGGGTGCCTGTGCGTGTGTGAGACAGAAGCTGTCGTTGAATGGAAGAGTGGCCTCTTTCAGTGTGTGTGTCCCCTCAGGGCCAGCGGGGACAGATAATCAGACAGGACAGTCACAGAGGGACAGACGGACAGATGCTCCACACTGGAGCTGCTTCTTTCTCACTGTGAGGCTCGTTTTTCACTCGTTTCAAAAGGACGTTTGTGCAGAACAGGATCAGCACCGCTGGGGGGAAACAGACTTAGTTTTTATCAGAAGTCAGAATTTCATTTGGAATTCTGACTTTCAGATTTGAGACTTTTTTTCTCAGAATTCTGACCTTAAAGGTTAAGTGATAAACTGTAATCCTATTTTACTCTTCATAAACTAAATTCACTTTTGTGAGATTTTATATCTAAATCTTCAGAGCAGTGTCTTTTCATAGGCAATGTAATCTAATTGGTTAGATTAGATTGATCAAATATAATCAAATCAAATCAAAATTAGACTAGATTAGATGAGGTGAATCTAATCTAATGGGAATTAGATTAGATTCATCTAATTTAATCTAATCTGGATTAGACAGTGTTTCACTTGTCTTTAAGTAAATCTTCTAGGAAGTTTGAGATGTCCAAAAGCATTTTTAGTTCTTGATTTCTCAACTAAAAGGTTTCAAACAGCAGATTGTGTGGATGGATGATCATTCTGTAATCCCAGATTGGGAATAATCTGCCTGTGCTTGTAGCTCATCCTGTACCAGGAAGTAGAACCGACTGGGTTTGACGGGTTTTTGGGTTTTTGGGTTTGATGGGTTTTTGGGTTTGATGGGTTTTTGGGTTTGACGGGTTTTTGGGTTTGACGGGTTTTCGGGTTTGACGGGTTTTCGGTTCGGTTCTTTCCTCTGGTCCGTCTCTGAGTCCTTGCTGAGAAAGCTCCAGTTTGTTTTTCAGTGTTACAAACAGAACCAGCTGTTCGGATCCAGCACCAGCATCGCTTTGGTTCTGGAGTCAGTTCAGTGGGAAACCTGCTAACCTGCTCGTCTCCCAGGTGTTTCAGATTAACCCTCTTGTGATGTCATCAAACTTAAAAACTCACAAAGCAGAATCTGATTTTTCTTCAACGATCTTTTTAGTTTTCTATTTTGTGAAATTCTGTTGTAAAAAAATCACACTTCTTCACCCAGCTGTCAGCATGAACAGCTGGGTGAAAACTCACATCTTGTATGTTTTTGTACTTCCAGCAGCTGTACAGTTTTCTACCCAGCCGGTTTTTGGCAGTTCGTGTTTGTTGGTCTCTGGAAAATGAGCCATTTCAAAATGTAACGTAACAAATCAACAGGTACTACCCCGTTACTTAGCAACCTCACCAAACCTCAGCCTGTTGTCTAGCAACTCCAGCTGAGCTCCAACACTTTTGGTGAGCTGTGTACACGTTGTACAACGGCTGCTGGAAAAGACAGAGTTTTGTTGTTTTCCTCTTGTTGGTTGGGCAGGAGGCTCCACTTCTGCTTTTCAAGTATAATTGTGCATCTGTTTGCAGCCATTTTCACATGCGAGTGCAAACACTGAGTTGGTGAGTGTGGCCAGCAGCCTGTTTGGATTTAAAGTGACAGAGGCCCTAAAATAGACTAAAATCTCATCACTGATCAATGATTTTGTTAAAAAGAAAAGTAATAAACATGTTAGGGCATGTCCTGACATGATCAAGGAGCATGACAAGCCACCTCTAATTAAAACAAAATATATTCAACTAGATAGTTTGATGGTTGCAAAACATTATTGTTGGAAGTTTCTGCACTGCTTCTCTGATTAACCCTCTGTATGTTGGGGTGTGTGTGTGTGTGTGTATGTCTTGCAAGTAGAGAGCCACATGGTAAATATAGGGCAAGCGCAGAAAGCGGGCTGGCCTGGGTTGGGTTGGGTTGGGCTGGGCAGGTCAGCGCTGCAGCATTTGATTGTAAATAAGAGAGGAGTCAGTTCACACGCCGATCAGGTGACTGCTGGAACAAGTGAGCCATTTGAATCAGGTGGCTATCTACCTATCTGAGAGATCAGAGCCCTGTCACCCACTCACACACACACCCACACACACACACACACACGCAGACGAGAGAAATGACATGTCCCTCCCTGCTGGCTGTAAGGGCAGAAAAGAGTGGCTGGATGAGATTTCACTGTCTCACGTTGGGAGAGGAACCAAGAGGGAAGGAAAGGAGAAGGTGTAACACCCGGGAGTGTTTCCTCATCTGCTCAACGTCTCAAATGACTCAATGAAAAAACTACTGGAAAGAGATTTGAAGAAAGCTGCTTAAAGTATACTTTCAATAAAAAGTCAACTAAAAGGAAAAAAAATATTAATTCTACAATTTAGAGCTCAAACACTGAAACACTGAATAAATTATATAAATCAACACAAAACTTACGTAAAACACAATTATTAATCTTTAAGGATGTTAATTCAGTTTATTTTTATTGGTTCTTGAATAAAATTACTCATTAGGAGGGAGTAATAAAGCCAAATAAAAGGACAAGAATAAAGTTTAAGTAATTTGAGAATAAACTTAATGTATTGCAAGAATACATTTGTGTTAGAATAAATTATAAAAATAAAGTTATATGGGAATAAAGTTGAAATAACACGAGAGTGAAGTCAGCGTTATGACTTTATTACAATTTTAATTTAAAAATATTCTGACTTTGTTCTCATATTATGAATATTCTCAAAATATTCTGATCTTATTCTCGAAATATTTGACTTTAAGATCGTAATATTCTGACTATATTCTGGAAGTATTCTGATTTTATTCTTGCACTACTTTTAAATACATAATTTTAAAAGTAATAAAAATAAAATAATCCTTTTGTTATAGCCCTAATACTCCTTCATATTTAATAAAATCACTCAGATTCTCAGTATTTTCAGCGCAGAGGAACAGATGCTTTGGCTGTGAGCTCCACCGTTCAGCCCCGTCACATTAAAGCTGTGAAAAATGGCTCCGATAAATTGTTAGAGCTACACACACACGCACACCCCCCCCCCACACACACACACACACCAGCATGAATTTTTTATGCCCTGTCTTGACAATGACCCCCAGGGGAGACGATGATGTGGAACAGCTGCTGCTTGTTCATATTGATTAAATGACATCCAGGACCACTTAACGATTTACCGACTGACGGCGCTCAGTCGCCCTCAGGGAGGTTAGCCGCCCGCTAGGCTGGCACAGTAGCACGGCCCGTTAGCGGGGCCTGTTAGCACGGCCTGTTAGCACGGCCCGTTAGCGGGGCCTATTAGCACAGCCTGCGCCGCTTTGATGTCTCACAACCCAACAGATTATGATGTTCAGACTGTAAAGGTAATCTAGTTTATCACTTCTGTTACAGTGGATTTCTAAAGCTTTTATAGCTCTTAGATTACATTGATAAAGTTTTATCATAATATTTTGTGGTGCTATTTTGATCATTACTACTTCTTTCGGTAACTTTGTGGCTGTGACTGTAGCAATCATTTCCCCACAAACTTAAATACGTTTCTTTAGGACCCCAAGAAGAAATGCGATTTATGTCACTAAATTGAACATTTTCTAATCTATTTATGATACCAAAACTGTAAAATTATCAATCCCAACAATTTAGTTTTAAATACTTATGATTGGAATTTATTGAGAATGATAAATCTAAATAAATATGAAATTCTCATATTGTTACAATGATAACGATATTTATCGTATCGTTATCATTGTAACGATATAATAAATGCCAAACGCTGCTTCATAAACCTTCAGATGCTTTCAGATTGTGACACTATTAGGGTTTTTCAGCATGTTTCGCACTAAAGCTACAAAAACAAGTCCTTCATTGTGCAGAGGAGGAAACAATTGATGCCATTTTGTAAACACTTAAAGCTTTTGGGATTGTTGTGGTTATGCAAAGCAGTTGAAGCTCAATGCTGAGTTTAAAAGCTGACACTCAGCATTTAAAGTTTGTGTGTTTAGATCTTATCATTTTTATTGGCTCCCTTAAAATGATAAGGGAGCCATTATCATTTGGTTCCCTTAGCAAACCCGGCAGTTTTACTCTTAAAACTGCCGGGTTTTAAGAGCAGTTAACTGACACAAAGTAAAACCCTCATAATACCAAGTCATAAAACATTTGATTTGAAATGTTTCAAATCAAGTTTACTGAGATATTTGCATTTGAAACAAGACCAAAAGTACTTGGTAATATTTCGTTTCTGCACTGCGCTTCAAGCAGATTACTGAACATTTAAGGGAAGTAGAAACAAGTCGTCCCAAAAATTTAAAAATGATTCACCAAATTTGAAGACATGTTTTAAAAGGAGAAGTCACTAACCTATGACTATTTATCATGGCTGATGTCACATTCAGCAGATTCTAGATACTTTAAATTAAATGAACTAATAAAATAAGACAACGAGACGCGATTTTATTAAAATGTACAAATTTTGTGAAAGTATTTCAATAGAATTTTTTCATGAAAACTTTCTAAAAACCCAGAAAGAAGTCCAGAGCTGTTTTTATTTTTTATTTTTGAGCCCAACTCCTTCAAAAAGTCAAGTTAGGAGCAAATCCACCCAACCTGGCAACCCTGATGATGCTGCCAACAACCTGCGGTGATTCTCTGTTCATTTAGACACATTTTAATTTAATCTGACCAGAGTAACTTGTTGTATTTGCTACATGATTTATGAAAAAATACACACAATATTTCTTTATCTTCCTTTTAGCAGTAACTTCATCAGGGGCCACACAAAATTTATCCAAGGGCCACAAATGGCCCCCAGACCACACTTTGGACACCCTGAGCTATAAGGAGCCAGTAGGAAGAGTTTAGACTTTAAAACAAAAAAGGAGACAATATACTTTAACATGGAGAAGCAGCTTTCAGCTTCTATGCACCACAAATCTGGAACAAACTTCCAGAAAACTGCAAAACAGTCGAAACACTGAGCTGATTTAAATCCAGACTTAAAACCAGCTGATAGAGTGGATTTTGATCAATCAATAAAATATTGATCAACATTCTGATGTGTAAATGGAAGAAAAATGTAACATTTCACATGTTGATTTTAGAGTTTTTATTATGTAAAACTCTTTGAACTGCCTTGTTAGTAAACTTGATTGATTGATTGATTGATTGATTGATTGATTGATTGATTGATTGATTGATTGATTGATTGATTGATTGATTGATAAGTCAGTGTGTTTTACTGGTAATGGGAGGCGCAGCTTCCACTGGTCATGCTGACCTAATAAGGCTGAATACCAGACTGGGAATAATCTCCCACTAAACTGTCAACTCATGGAAAACACCAAGATGCAACAGCAGCAACTCTCGCTTTCTGTCCGTCTGTCGGCCCCCGAACCCTGCCCCCCCATCCACACCGCTTCCATTCTCTCTCTCTCCCCTCTCTCGCCCTCCTTCCTCCTGCCGCCTCCTCTTCCTCGCTCCTTGTCTCGTCTCAGTAAGTAGGATAAGGCTTGGAGAGCTCTGTCGTCGTGGAAACTGCCAAAAGTATTCAGTTTGAAGTTTGAGGAGGTCAGTTTGCGGGTCAGAACAACTCCCCCTCCACCCACACACACACACACACACACACACACACACCCCCACACACACAGGCAGGGCTAGAGACAGAGCAGGAGTGCAGCGGGGACCAATGTGGCCCCGGACCGGCCCATGCGGCCCCGGACCGTCTCACTGCAAGGCCCCGGACCGTCTCACTGCAAGGTTTGGGAGAGGAGCTGGTGTTTTTGGAGGGCCCGGGGCCGCAGCAAATCTCTGCTTGTGATGCCAGAAGTTTTCAGATCCATCGGCTTGAAATGAAGCCGATTATGAGTGAAATCGTTGTTGCTTTTGGATTTATTGCAAACGCAACAACATTTCCATCCTTTAGTCTGGTGATTAATGTGCTTCACACACCTGCAGCTGCGTTTCCAGTGGCTATAAAATAATTCAAATTAGAATTATGAAAATGAATTTGATTAATGGAAAAACGGCATTTTTCAGTAAAATGTCTCTGCGTCAGTTGAGGTGATTTTTTTCAGTTGTATTTAAAACTACGAGGCAAACAGGATGTTACTACTGGCAGAAACGATGAAGAAACCAACAGGAAGTGGTACGAAGATGAACAAACTTATTCACATGTGATTTTAATTGAGTTTCTTATTTAATGGAAACAGCAGAATTATGAAATTGTTGTTTTTTTTACATTAAAGGATTATCATCAAAGTTTATCTCACATTTTTCCTGGAAACGTTGGTTCTGATGGACAAGTTTGTCATTTTTAGTTTCATGTAAGGAAACTAGAACTTATTAGTTAAAGTAATAATGTTAAAACTGAATTTTATTAATAAGCTTCGGAAAAGTTTCTGATTTTATAGTTTTAATATTCTAACTTTTTGTGCTGTAATTAATGAACTTCCAGCTGTAGAAACGGCTCCAGGTGTGAAGTTTGGTTTCAGCTGCAGGTGATTCAGCAGCAGCATTTAAAACTCAACTCACTTCGCTAATTTATCAGCTCTTTGGAACATTTTGATTTGTGACCAAATTTACTCAAAGGATTTACTGGAAATGATTTTTAACTATCGGTTTATAGAGGGAGGAACATAGAAACATTTAGTTTAAAACTTATTTAATTTCATAACTTTATAGTTTTCTTTCTCTGCTTTGGCTGTGATGTAAATGTTTTCAGTCAGTTGGCGGCTGAGGCCTAGCAGGTGGTTCCCCAAATCCAGCATAGCCCCCGACAATCCCCGTCCAGCCAATCAGCACGCAGCACGGCGCTCTGAGTGTGTGTGTGTGTGTGTGTGTGCGCATTAGTGAGTGAGCGAAGCATTGTCATTGAAAGTTTATAAATACATTCATGAGATCTGAGATTACATCTGTTTGTTTCCTTTAAAAGACGTTTTGTTTGGAATATGTTATAATTTATTCTGGAAATACAGTGAAAAAAAGCAGGTGGGCCAAACAACAAGAGCTAAACTACAAAATCTTTCTAAAGTGTGTCAGTGGTAACATGCTGGACCAACGCACTGATAAACACAAAACCTGACCGAGTGTCTTTATCTCGTTTCCAGAGAGAAGATCTGTAAATAAAACTAACTTACAAATAACTTCTAGATGCAGGAGTTTATTTTGAGTCAATGATTGCTCACATTGATGAAAAAGTTCTAGTTACACCAGCAGACAACGAAGCATTTGAAAACTGTAACCAGACTGAGACGATCCCATGGGGTCAAAAGGTCATTGAAAAGTTGCAAGAAATTAGCAATTTTGTCAGGTCAAAACGCGACTCGGCTAAATAAAATGCAGGAATTGGATTGGAAGCCTGGCTGAAGTAGAAATGTGAGCATGAAACGCATCTCTGTTCAGATGGGATTGAAAACTGTTAAAGAGAAAATTACAAATAAGATTTCTCTAAACTTTCACTTTAAATAAGTTTCAGCTGGAATGCTATCAGGTTAGCATGCTAACAACATCCGATATCTGATTCATTATTTTATTTGTCTTTTGGTGATTATTGAAACAAAGTTGTGCAAAATGTGAACGAGGAGAGCAGCAGAGCGACTGAACCATCGTCAGCTCCGAGTGCCATGCCACCGTTTTCCAGGGAGCATAAGAGCGTGTGTGTGTGTGTGAGGGGGGGGGGGGTGCGTGTGTTTCCATGTGTGTGTGTCTATAGCTTCTGCTGTGTGTCTCAGGATGTCTGAGTGCAGAAATGTGTTTGCAGAGCCACATCAAGCCCCTGTATGTCCTGGAAAGTACAAACACATACAAGGGCATGAAGATGGATGAGAGGCTTTAGAGCCTCCATTCAGCCAGAGGACGAGGGTTGAACCTGCAGCTGCTCCGCTGAAGTGTCCTTGAGCAAGACGCTGGATTTCTATATCCCAAACTGATAGGAAGTGTTGAATAACATGATTAAAGAAAAGCTGCTTTAGTTTGGACCCTAAAGATGTCATACCTTCTCAAAATGCTGCCGCTTCAGCTTAACTTTGTGAACATTTAAGTGTCTGAGAGCATTTCTGGTCATTCTTGAGTTTTAACATGAACAGTAATGAACAGATGGAAATATTTCTGGTTTTATGTTTATTCACCACAACATGAGTCACACTTTGCAGAGAAACATGCATAAAAAAGACAAATAGCAGATGCTTTACAACAACCTTTAATTTAAATATAGGAAAAAATTTATATTTAAATTTGTTGCAAATTAGCAACATTAGGCATATTTGGAGAATTATCCTCAGGTATTTTAATTATTATATCAAAGCTGCTAAAAAGGCTTTAAGATAAAAAGACAGAAATAAATTGAGGTATGTAGGAAGCACAATCAAAACATTGGTAATAAGATGAGGCTTAAAGTTCAGATATAAATCAATCAAAGGTTTGCAAATTGTAAAAACAATGTTGTAATTTAGCGCAAACTGGAGGCTCAAATGTTCAAAAAGAAACAAAACGGTCGTCTAATCTCACATAACAGCCAAGATTACAGCAATCTCAGGTGATATTCCCACATTTTTACATTTATAATAATAAATCATGACAAGAAATCTACCACAATAAATTATTAATGATGCGATAGTTCCCCTCCCCCTAGTGGAGACTTGGAGAAAAAAAGGTCAAAATGAGGTTTTGTGTTGATAACATGTAAAAACAAGTAATAATGTTTATAAGAGCGAAAATGGCCCCGTTTCCTGTTGGCTGAGAGGAAGTGTGGGCGACTGGCCCCGCCCCTCGCTGGGCTGCATGCAGACCAAGGAGCCAGGAAAGAGAAGCAGAAAAGCTCTGGGTTAATATTTAACCAGGTTATGTAAAGACAGGCAGATTATGAGCAAACAGCCAGTTTCATGGCTCAAATGTACGACACAAACTCTCTGAACTCTTCTTCACTGATTACAATGAAATACCTTAACAATAATATTTTCCCTCCATGTGGTAGATCTGCCTTATAGCCATTAAAAGATTAATATTTCTTTACTTTTCTGAAGGTCTTTTAAAGTTTTTCTGAAGACATTAATTACTTTTTCAGGTCAAGTTATTACACTTTGATTTTTATATAAGAGAGTCTTACTCTTACAATATAAGAGTAAAGATTTTTGTGGCATGTAAGTGAGTGAATGAGTTAAACTCAACTTTTTATTATCAGTATAAAATACTGAAATAGAAGAGGATGTGAATTCAGTTAAATCATCAACAGGTTGTAGAAAACGTCAATAGTTTCTTCTTTCCATTGAAATTTAGCTCCAAACTTTAGAATTTCACTGAAGGTTTAATATGAATTTGTACTTAGAAATTATAATTATCGATTCCGAAACTGGAAAAATTAGTTAAATTATCAACAAAAGTTGCAGTTTTGGCAGAAGTCCAGATTTTATATGAAACTGTGCAAAGAAAATGCTGCAAAAATGTCACAAATACATTAGTTTTTGTCTCTTTAAGTCCTTAATATTATAAAAATCCTATTTTTTCTTCATTTCGAGATGCATGGAAGGAAAACCAATCTGTCTGAAATAGATCTTCAAACCCAGATTCATAAAACTTTCCTTCTTTAAGACAAAAACACTTTTATTGCTTTTTTGATGTGAAACAGATTATATTGAAAAATCAAACTTGAATGAAATTATTATAATTCTTTGAAACAATCTGTGGTTTGTTGAATGTTTATTTGGAATAACGACAGCAGGAATCTTTATGTTTTCCAAAAATATTCCTAAAATCTCCTCCTAATGCTTTATTATCTCCTGTTGGTTGAACAAGAGAAAATAAACAAGATTATGATGAAATATGTATAAAAACTTTCAACAATAATTTACTTTAAGCAAAACTCTTAATTTTAAAACATTCATGTTTCTTTTGTGCTTCATTTTTCAGTTTCATCTCATGATTATCAGCCTCTCTCTTCCATATTTCCTCATTTTTCTACTTTTCTCTCACCTGGAAAAAGTTGTTGAGAGTTAAAAACAAGCAGATTTTTCTAAACGATAAAAAATGTCTGGCCATTGAACTCACTGGTTTCTGCTTCCACTTATAAACAAATGAAGGTAAAAACTGCTGTGGAAATTCATTTGATTCTCTAAGCTTAATTATTGTCTAAGTTATTTTTTGAATGAAACATTTTGCTTATTCCTCCAAATATGCATTAATGGATCAGAAATCTTTCAAGTGACTGAATTTTTTAAATGATGTCCTAAGTTTGTCTAGTAGAAGTGATGGAGCGTCTGGGTGGACGCGGCTCCTCCTTCCTGAACTCTAAACTCGTTTAAAGTTCAGCAAAAACCCAAATTTAGCCAGAACCGCCTGTTAGCCGAGCCTCTGCGCATCAGGACAACTGTTAAAAAGAGAGCTGGGTTTTTTTGGCCTAGTAGGCATTACTGGTACCATGTGCCACAGAGAGTGTGTGCGTGTCTGTGTGTATGTGGGGGTGTGTGTGTGGGTGTTGCTGTTTTGTATAGAAAGTGCTGTGTGCAGGAGAACGGGGATTTGGTGCCATCAGCACGGTGATGTCAGCACACAGGAACAAACAAAGCCCGACTCCAAACCCGCTCCAGCTCTCCTCGCTGCCCACAGTCCAGCTGGAAATGATGGGGCCCGGCTCTGGGGGCCCTCTGCTGTTAAAACACCCCCCCCCCCCACACACACACACACACCCACACGTTACGCAGGTTTTTCCACATGCAGAAGCACAGACGGATCTTCTGCTGATCTGAGCTTAATTTGCTGAAAGTCTGAAAACCTGATCACTTTTATATGAGGAAGAAACGATGAACCTTCAAAGTCGGCCTTTTATCAGAGGACTAATGTGGTTTAGAGCAGGGGTGTCCAAAGTGCGGCTTGGGGGCCATTTGTGGCCCCTGAAACCATTTCATGACTGCAGTTAAGACGATGTTGGTTGGTTCTTTTGTCACTTTTCAGCAGGAAAATGTTCATGAAACATCATTTTTTCTTTAACAGAAAGTATTAAACATAAAGTATTTTTAAAAGTTGAGTTTGTTTTCTTATCATTTTAACTTCATCGTAAGTTGGGCTTTAAAAAGGACGAGACCTCATTAATTATTAAACTTAGACAAAACTTTTCTTTGGGAAAAGTTTCTTTTTTTTGCTGTTTGGAAGAAACTAAAATATTTTCTAGACTGAATAAACTGATGAAGATGATAACTTGCTTCTTTGTTGCTTAATTTGTTGCGGGGCAGATTAAAAATCACAAATATGGCTGCTGAGTATTTTCAACTCTGGGATTCTGGTTTGGAAAAACTGATCTGGAGAAACTCCTCCATGTTTGTTTGGTTGCATTGATTCCTGCAGCAGGTCAATCAGAACGCTGCTGTTGCTGGAGTCCTGACTAAAAGCAGGCAGTTAGAGCACATCACCCAGTGAGAGAATAAACTTTAGTTTATAAATCACTGAACAAATCTGGAACAAACATCCGGAAAACTGAAAAACAGTCGAAACACTGAGCTCCTTCACATCGAAACTAAAACTCACCAGGTCAGAGCTGCTTTAGAACATAATAAATGAGACAACATATTAGATTTTAATGAATTAAATTATATCTGTTACTGATTTCACAGTTGGTGACTGTTTGATGTTTTAAGTGTTTTAAACCACAAATCAACTGAAAGTCAGTGTAATAACACATATTTACATACAAAGTATGTATATTAAATACAAAGTATTTGATAAAAAGGTTGATTTAGGACTGATCACAACATCTGATTTTATATTTAAATTTATGTTATCAAATTATACAGTTAGATACAAACTCTGGTATTTAAGGCCTAAAACAAAAAATAAAGAAAGAAATAAAAAATTCAAGCAGGACAAACAGTTTCAATTGATATTTTCTTCTAAATTAAACACAGTAAATACTTCAATGTGTTCATAAACATGTATTGTGTCTCTCAGATCTTAGATCCAAACCAACCAATCAGATAAAAACACAGTTAAAATTTAAAACTAGAATTTATTCAGCCATAAACCAAAGATCACAAATATAACAGGAAACGTTTCATGTTTACCGTTTATTCATTTGACTTTCAAATGGAGCAACAGAACATCAGAGCAACAAAGATGGCGTACAAACAAGAGGTCTCACTTTGACACAAACTACTGCCAGCGTCTGTCTGGGGCATTTATTTATTTTTGTTAAAATAAATTGTTTTTGGTTCAGTGAAGTTAATAGAGAATCCAGAAAGTAGTGATGCTTCATGATAATAATAAGTAAAAGTAAAAAAATACACTTAAAAGTAGATTCTTTCCAAAATGTTACTCAACTAAAGGCAACAACTGTAAAGTTTCCTGCATCGTCTGCATCGGAGGGTTTGTGTTTCCAGTGTGCAGCAGCAGCAGCTCTGTGTCTGCAGGGAGAATTTCAGGCTCTTTCTCTTAGTTTAGCTGAACGTTTACATAAATTCAAGCCTCAACTTTCTGCAAAGAAACTTTGCTACAGTTCACGCGGTGGGGAAAGAGTCAGCAAGTTACTCGCCCTGAACTGTATTTGTTGCCTAGTAACACAACCTTGGATCAGGAAACACTGGGAGCCATTGTGAGCACACAAGGATTCACAACGATCTCTGACCTTTTAGTCTCAGCAGCTTTTCACCAAGGCCGAGTGTTTTATAAATCTGTCTCCTGTCTGAATTCACCCACAGCTTCGCTGATAAATACTGCAGAAATGCGCTTTGTGTGCTGATCACACCTCAGGAATAAATGTGCAGGTGGCAATCAGGGCTTCCAGTTTTTATCTGCTGCACCGTCTGCACGGTGCAGCAGGAAATTCAGAGTGTCAGAAAAATCTTCCACCTGATACAAGAACCAAACTGGGCACCAACGTTCCCACGTCTTTGATTATTTTGGAAAACAAATTGGACACTGAAAAATTCAAGATGGCCATTTTTGAAGGAAGATGGATGTTTCCACTACATTTGCTAATATTTATCGCAGATTAATACACCGAAATTATATTTACTGTGTTTTTCCCAAGATGGCGTCCATTGTTAGCAATAATGTTTTGCACTAAAATTGCTGTTTAAATTAATAATTTTGAGCCGTAGGATCCATATTTATTTTCATGATATTTTCCTTTTCACTGCAAAAACTCAAAATATTACCAAGTATGTTTGGTCTAGTTGTTTTAGTGCAAATATCTTTGTACACGTAAAATAAGATAAACTTCTGAGTAACTTTTCAGCCCGATATCAGAGCTTGTTTTAGGCCAATACCGATGTAAAGTACCAGTTTCACTGGCAGGTTTTCACCTATAATAATATATTTTCCCACGTTGTGAGTGAAATAATCTCACTGTACATTTATTTGTTTTTATTTCTATGTAATACGAGATTAGAGATGTTCAATGGCAGGGATTGAACCAGAGGGCAGAAACTGGGACCAGGTAGATACATCGCACACACACACACACACACACGCGCAGCAGCGCCCGGTTTCCGCTGAGTGTGGCTCAGTGTTTATGAAGTCAGGCGGCTGGACGGAGGCCAGGCTTTGTTCCAACCAGCAGCTGGATGAGAGAATCTCTTCCTTCTGCTGTGATGAATCAGAAACAGGAACGTCACTAACGTGGCTCCTCTTTCTGTCGCCATCCTCTCCATCCTCTCGCTTCCACACGCCGTTTCTCAGCAGACAGGAGAAAATTGGAGTCAGGGCTTTAAAATGACCTTTGATCTTTTCTTATACGTTGGCCTTACAATCACAAAACTCCATTCGTCTTCTACACACAGTTAAAGCTTCCCCGCTGCATGATGCTGCCTTTACCCAACGTTACAACCAGTCTGCTGGTTTCCAGTAAGCAGGGAAAAGAGTTTCATTTCCGTCTCATCTGACCAGAAACCAAACGGAATGTTTTTCTGGTATTTCGGTTTAAAAGGGGTTAATATTGAAGGGCAACTGGGAAAAAACTGAGTTCTGACTTTTTCTCCAAATTCTCACTTTAATTTCAGAATATTGACTTCAATCTACTGAGATCAAAATGAGAAAATTATGAGAAAAATCCCTCAGAATTCTGTCATTAAAGTCAGATTATTTATTTTAGTGTCCCTAATCCTCTTCCGAAGGTTAAACACATATATATATATATGTATCTGCCACATTTTTAATTCTAGCACATAAAGTCCTGATAAAACACGTTGAACCTCGTGTTGCTAATTTGACAAAATTGAGAAAAAGTTCAAAGGTTATGGTGCCACTGTAAACGTCCAGGCCCGGAGGAATGTGTCGACTTGCTGTCAACTATTTGCTGCTTTGTCATGAGAGCTCAGAGCGCTAAAACACGTAAAGTTGTCTGTTTCACACCTCGCGGCGCCCGCCCTCCTTCCTCCTCGGCCCAGAGCTGCTGCAGCTGTGACCAGAACAATAGCATTCCTCAGGTTTTAAACGCCTGGCACTTAGATTCCTAACAGCAGATTCCTGACGGGGGAAGCCGGCCGGGGCGTTGCTATGGGACGCCTTGTGAGGAGACGTACAGCTGTAAACGCTCTGTGATTTGGCCTTTTATGAGAGGCTGGGTGGGATTCCTGCTCATGCTCTTTATTTCTCAGATGTGGCATTTTCAGCACATTTTCAGCAGTTTATTTTTAAGAGGCGTCCTGCTGCTTTGTCGTGTGTTGATGGAGGCACCTGTTAGGTCAACACGAGTCTGATGATCTGCTTTTTAGCAAACTGCACAGATGTGCTGGAAACGACACGCTGGGTGTTAACAGACGAAACAAACGAGGGTCGTATTTATGGACTCGTCTTAATTCTGACAGAAAGGACACAAACAGTTTTCCTTAGAGGGGATCTGTTATGCAAAATTCACATATTGTTCTTTTTTATACTTCTATCTGGATCTCTACTGCTCATAAAAACAACGCAAGCACTTCAAAAAACCCACTCAGCCTGTTTTTTGGTGTCTGGAAAATGAGCCGTTCCAAAAACCTTCTAATGGTAATGGCACAAATGAGTAGGCATGGATCCGTTACCTAGCAACAGCAAACCTGTTACCAAGCAACTCAAATGGCGCTCGAGCTGGTTTTACCGCTGTATGCGCTGTACAATGGCTGCTGGAAAAGACAAGAGTTTTTCTGTTGACTTACTATCCAGAAACCACTTGATGATTTCTGGTTGGCTGTGCAGGAGGCTCCTCTTCTGCTTTTCAAAGATGTACGGTTGTGTAAATGCGCCTCTGTTTGCAGCCATTTTCAAATGTGAGTGTAAACGTTGAGTTGTGGCCATATTTAAAAAATTTAAATGTTAAGAATACCGCCATGAAATTAAGAGAATAAAGTTGTACATGATTTTTTTTTCTCTGAATATTTAGACTTTATTATTGTAACATCTTTTTATTTTCTCATAAACTCAGTCATATAAATCTCATTATATAATGATTTGGTACAAAAGATGAAAAAAACATGTTTAATATCCTTCATAAACCTGATTAAGGATGTTTAAATGTCACCTTTAATTATTATTTGTTGTGTTTATTCTGCTACATTCTCATTAGCATCTTTAAAACCCTAGAACATTGAAAACAGAAGTAGAAGCTGACGCACTGCAGGCCTCTACATGTGAGCCTCCTCTGGTGGTTTAAGTTCACACAGCCAAACTATCAGCACATCTGAAATAACCCCCAAAAATAACGATTCTCTCATTAACCACGCCTGTTTCACAATTTAAATATAAATGAATCTAATTTAGAAAACCTCGGGTGCGATGAAGGAGACTCATTTAGAGCCAATCTAAAATTAATGAGGGCATCTGGAGAGAGGGGCAGAGTGGCGAGGGGCCCTGTGTGGCTTAACAGATACCAGAGTTAACAAGCTACTGTACTTTAACACTGGAAATCCCCATTCAGTTTGAATTAGGACAGTTTTAAAGGCTGAAAAGGAGCTTTAATGTTAGCGCTAACATGCTGCAGAGATGCTTCTGATGAGCTAAACTCTGTTTAAGTTGTTTTATCATTTCTCTCTATGCCTCTTATGACTTAAAGTTTAATCACAATATTTTGTGTTACTATCGTGATAACAACAAAAGTGACAAAGAAATATAACTAGTTTTTTAAGGCCACAGCAATTACTGCCCCACAAAACTTGTAGTTTCTAATAAATTAGTCATACTTTCTAATTTATTTGAACACCTTTATTGAACAAACAGGAGAAAATGGTGAAAATAACAATCCTGACAAAAAACAGTATTTATTGGAATTTACTGCAATGACGATAAATCAAAATCTTATCATGAAATACATCACAATACATGATAAACGATACGATAAATTCAAAACCTTACCAAGTAATTTTGGTTCAGTTTCTAGCCAAATATTTTAGTGCTCATAAAATAAGACAAAACTAAATTATCAGTAACGTTTCAGGAGCTTGTTTTAAGTAAATAATTCATTAATATTTATGGAAAAATGCCAGTTTCACTAGCATTATCCCACTTATAACCTGGGAAACATGTGAAGTAATCTACCGATGGAACTTTTTCTTCAATATTAATGAACTATTCACTTAAAAGAAGCTCCTGAAAAGTTACTCGTAAGTTAGTTTTGTTTTATTTCAAATGTGTTCCAAAACTAAACCAATAATATTGGTGATATTTTGTGTTTCTGCAGTGCATCCAGGTTCTTATCTGGCTGAGGAAACTTTTGTTTTATGCTGATCAGAGTTTGAAACTTGGACGTCTAGATTCTGCGTTTTCTCTTCTTCTACCAGAATGTTTTTGCTCCTTCAGCCTCTTGCAGACGCCAGCCGGCTCCCACAGCGACTGTTTGGTTTTGCGGGTTTAATTCCCGATGGGTTCGGGTCCGGAGTGATTAGGCTGAGCCCTAAAGGCCAGCAGGCTTGTCAGGTGTCTCCACACATTAACGTCGCTCTGCTCACAGCCTGAGTCGACAGCGCAGCCAGGGAGAGGGGAACAGGAGGCATGATGGGAAACGCCTCGTTTGGTTGTGTTGCTCAGATACTGGATCTGATTCACAGAGATTCAGCTTTAGAGAGTCAGCAGGTTTGATTAGCTTGCAGCTAATGCTGCAAAAACACAAAATCTTACCAAGTAATGTTGGTACTTTCTAGTTCAAATATCTTAATACACTTGAAATAAGACAAAACTAACTTATAAGTAACTTTTCAGCAAGATATAGGAGCTTGTTTAAGTAAATAATTCCTTAATAATGATGAAAAAGTTCCAGTTCTGTTGGCAGATTATTTCATTTATAGCAGTGGAAAAATGTTAGAAGTGAAATAATCTGCCAGTGGAACTAAAACCTTTTCATCATTATTAAAGTTTTACTTTGGACAGCAAGACTTAGAAAACATTTATAAATGTTTTCATGGAGCTTTAGAGTCATTTAGTTACATGATTCAAATATTTACCTGTCGCTCTGGAGACAATGTCAAATAAATACAGCTGGTTTTTCAGAGTATAAAGGAATTAAGAATTGTAAAAAAAATCTAAATCTTGCAAAGTAATTTTGGTTTAATTTCTAGTCCAAATATCTTAATACACTTTAATCAATAAATAACTTTTCCATCAATATTCAAGAATAATTGACTTAAAACAGGTTCCTATATGTTGCTGGAAAGTCATCTATTAGCTAGTTTGAACTTTAATTTAAAGTGTATTAAGATATTTGGACTAGAAATTAAACCAAAATTACTTTGCAAGATTTAAATTTTTTGCAGTGATATTAAAATATATTATTGTATTGATTTAAAACAATTTGCAGAAAAGTTACAAATAAGTTAGTTTTGTCTCATTTCCAATGAACTAAGATTAGAAACTCGACTAAAATGACTTGGCTGCTGCGCAGCAGATTTAGTTTCTGCAGAGTGCAGCTGAGTTTCAGGTGTAATTTTTACACTTTTCCTGATGACTCTTTAGTTCCTAAAAAGCGAGACTCGGGCGGATGCTGCCTCAACATTTCCGTTAACCTTTAACCCCTAAACCAGCTGAGTGTCAACACGGCTGACTTTTCTCTGCTGGATTCAAACAAACTGGCTTTGTGTCGACGCACAAACAACTTCCTGCATGCAGACATCCAACTTGTTAGTGGGGAGGCAACTCCTCTCCCCCGCTCAACCCGACCCCAGAAAAGAAAAAAACTCTTCCTGCTTGTGACCTCCAACCTCCTCCTGCCCCACCCACACCCTGCACTTACCCAGCATGGTGCAGCTGTAGGAGGGGCATCAGGGTGCAGTGTGTCCCCAGACAGAGGTGATGTTGGGTTTTAAAGAGGGGGGTGCATCTTGTTTTGAAGACGTGGAGAAATAAAATGTAGGCGGCGCAGTGGGGGTGAGAGACCTGCTGAGATGGCAGCCTATATGCCTCCTCCTCCTCCTTCCTGCTATACCTCTGCCTCCATCCCGCTCCGCCTGGCCTCCGCCTCCCCCCGCTGCTCCGTCTCCAGCCGTGGGGGTAAAGTACATTACATGCTTGCTAATCAGACCTACATTACAAGTTTGTAGGGAATAAAGCAGGAATCTGAAGTGTCCTTTCTTCTCTCCACCTTCCTTCCCCAAACTCAGCTCACTTTCCACTGCCGTGAAATCTGAGAGGAAAACCAGAAAAACACCAAATACCCCTCAAATCTGGCAGATCAGCAGTTCTATGCAGAGAATCACTGCTGCAACATATTAGTACTCAAGTAAGAATATAAAAGCAGAATAACTGGCCAAATTATCAATCATTTAATATCTAAAACAATAATCAGATTGAGCAAAATGTAAAGTTAAGAGGAAATTTTGATATTTTAATTACAATAACTCATATAAATAACAAAATGCTTCTAAATCAGTTTCCTTCAATAAAAAGCACGTCTGTTTTTCTTTCATCGGGTAGAAAATCCAGACATTTTACTCAAGTAAGAATAAAAAGACCAGCGCAGTAAAAGTACTACTAAAGTACATTTTTTCAAAAGACTTACTCTAGTTAATGTAACTGAGTAAATGTAACTATGGCTACTTTTCACTTTTACTTAAGTAATATATTGAAGTAGCGCCAGTCTTACTTGCAGCCAGTAAAATGACATGTAGTTCACTGTCCTTACCAGCTGGTGGCAGTAACGGTTCCGTTAGTTGTTTGCTAACCACCATTAAAACAAAGAAGAAGAAGCGCTTCTCCGTTGGTGCTAAGCGCAGCACAACTAGCTGGCAAGTTAGCCTAATTCTTAGCTCTCGGTTTTACTCTTTAAGTTAAGAAAGTGTATAAAAACGGGTGGGAGAACTGGGCCAGAACAGAACTGGACCAGAACAGAACTGGATCAGAACAAAACTGGATCAGAACAGAACTGGACCAGAACAGAACTGGACCAGAACAGAACTGGATCAGAACAAAACTGGACCAGAACAGAACTGGACCAGAACAGCTTCAGTTATTACTGATAAAAACTAAACATCAGGCTGAAATCCCGGTGCAGTTTTGGATCTTCATAAAGCAGCTACAAACTGTTCAGGTTTTCTCTTTCTCTCTAAGATTACCTGAGATCTTTATTTATGCTCAGCTTTCAATTTACGGCTTTAAATCTTGGCTTTATTGTTCCGGCACGGAGAATAAAAATGTGCCAGATTTTATCCAGATGTTTGAAAATGCATTGAAACGTTTAAATCTCTGTATTTGTTATGCATTAGAACAAAGTGGGAGGTTTTAGCCTTTTTTATTTGCCCGTTTTCGACACTTCCTTAACGCCACAATAGAGTCGCTTTTAAGATATTACAAATACGATTCCAAAGTTAAAGCCCCACTTGAAGAGCAATCTGTCTGCAATAATCAGGACCGTGTAAGCACTTAACAGAGCAAACAATACGCAGAGGCGTTGCCAATATTGGAGGCTTCCTTATAGATTAGAGATGTGCAGCTGATCTTTGGCATTAAACACGGCTTCAGTAACTGATAGATGAAACTAGGCAGATATTTCAGAAATTATGCAAAAGGAATATTTTTATTTTATTTAATGAAAAGGAAAAGTTTGAAGAAAATAAAAACTTTTCTAGCAACTAAACATCAATCAAGCCCTCATGCAGAAACATTGTTAAATACAGAAACATAATAATAACCAATGAAGGGGAGACTAAGCAAAAATTATAATCAAGTAAAAGTAGCAATACTTCAACATATTTTACTGAAGTAAGACTAAAAAAATATTTGGGAAAAAATCTACTCAAGTACTGAGTAACTGATCAACTAATCAATCATTTAATATTTAAAAAGTACATCATCAGAAATATAAAGTTAAGTGGAAATTTAAATTTTGAGAACCAAAATGACAATAATTCATATAACAAAAAATAACGAAATCAGGCAAAAGAAATATTTTTCCAAATCAGTTTCTATAAAAAATAAAAATTATGAAACTTTAACAGAAACATCAGGTGTGTCTCTGTCTGATGGATTTCTGGTTAAAACGTGTGAAGAAAATCCAGATATTTTACTCAAGTAAAAGTGAAAATACAGTGTAGTAAAAATATTCCTAAAAGTATTTTTTTTTTCTTTCAAAAAAGTTACTCAAGTAAATGTGATTGAGTAAATGTAAGTAGTTAGTTTTCAAATCTTATAATAACAAACAATAACACATATTTGTAATAATGCAGCATTGTACTGAATTATTATATCTATATAATATAGAATATTTTATGTTTTTCTTAAAAGTTGGTTTTGTTTTTCCATAAACAGAAATAAAATATTCCATTTGTTTAGTTCTGACTTGATGTATTTGACCACAGATGCTGTTGAATAAACTGTTCAGTTTTCAGGTTGGTAAACTATTTCCCTATATTAACACAGTTACCATGACAACGGTGTGATAAAATAAAAGTAGTATGTACATCCTGCAACTTTAGATTGTTTTCCCACCAAAGCACAAGCAGCTTATAGTTAACATTTCTAAACAAAAATGTAAAACAAAACAGCCTGAATATGAAAATCTGTAAAGCAGAATGTTTGGTTGAACATTTTAAAACATATTTTTGAAGATGTTTATATTCACATTTCAAGCTTACAAAGTTGAAATGTATTCATGATTAATTTGATAAAATTCTTCTCTAAAACTGATATTTGTTCTATTTAGTACAGGATTGTGACATTGTGATTTTAAATTCTGATGAACTTGTCCTACTTTCACTGAACACTTTTTGATTGAACTAAAAAATGTATATATTTTTATTATAGTTTATAAATCCTTGAGTCATTACTGATTATCGGAGTTTATTCTTCTTTTACACAAACAGAGAAAACACAGATCTTCTATTAACTAATTACAGTTACAAAACATTTAATTAATACTTTAAGGCCACAGCTGCTTTAATGCTTCTCTATTGTGTCTGTAAAAACTATTTTTCAAATGCTAAAAGCTCTTCCTAAGTTTTAGTTTTATAAACTTCAGATCATTCAGGCTTCGTCAAAACTGCACCTATTAGTGATTCACCTTTTATCTTCTTTGTCTGTGCATTTGAAAAGATTGTTAGTTTTAAACGCAGCTGAACTTCCTGAACTTATCAGGAGGTTATTGGGCCCCTGTAACGGCCTGAACTGTCACTGCGGCCCCCTGCAGAGCATCAGATTGCAGGACTTCTGCTCTAGTCCATTCTATGCATTCAGTAAACCAGTTCTGTTGCTGGTCTTTACCAGTCATGCTACATGTCATGTTTCCTGTTTGCAGGCTTTTCTCAAAGCTCCAGGCAGTTTAATGTGAAACTCTGGGGAAAGATTTTGTTAACCTGGTGCATAAAAAGATGCCTAAGACCTAAACATGTCGATTCTTAGTAACATCAGAGCAACTTTACAGAATAAATCTGATTATAAATGACTGAAGTTTGGAAGAACTGGGGAGGAACATTTCCATTCTGAAGCAATTCCTCAAGTTCCCTTAACTTATATTTGAGAGAAAATGGAAACAAGTGTAGCGGCTCTTTTAGGCGTCATAGCATGATTACGGTTGACCTGGCTCCAGGTCACGACTAAACAAGTGACCTGGAGCCAGGAGGGGAGGATTCATGAAGGGAAAACTCTGCTACTTTGGGTGAAGGGACATTCTCAGTCCCACATTGAATCTGAAGAGAGACTTTAATCAAGTAACACTTGTACAATGGCTGCTGGAAAACACAAGTGTTTTGCTGTTGACTTAACATCTGAAAACCACTTGCTGCATTCTTGTTGGTTGTGCAGGAGGCTCCACTTATGCTTTTCAAAGATGTACGGTTGTATTACTGTGCTTCTGTTTGTTTAAGTGCGAGTGTAAACGCTGAGATTGGGGGCGTGGCCAGCAGCAGCTTGTTTGGATTTAAAGAGACAAGAGGTCCTAAAACAGACTAAAATCTCAGTATTTAAGAATGAATTTGTGCAAAAAATGTTTTGTATCGCCCATAAACCAACCAAGTTGTTGGGGTCAGAGTGAGTGTACTGGAAAGAACGTCTGCGTAATGTCCTGTGACGTCATGATGAGCCATGAATAGATCACCCTGTCACTCAGATGAAAGAGCTTGATTGGCTCAAACCGACTCATGACAGAGAAACGCTCAGCCAGAGGCAGGTGATACATCAGGAGGAAAAGGAGTCGCCTGAAAACCAGGGATGACAAATGACAGAAAAGTAAAGGAGAGGAAGAGAGGGAAGGGAACAGGAGGGTGAGGGGGCATGCAGCGGGTGAACGAATGAATGGATGGATGGATGAATGGACGGTTCACTGAGCCCAGCTGACTGCTTCTGGAGACTGACACTGATTAAAGAGACAATTCACTTACTGTTAAATGTATTCAGAAACCAAAAACTAAAACATTTACTGTCAAAACAATCCTGAAAAATCATCTCCTATAAATCAAGTTAAAGTCCAAAATATTTCCATCCCAGATAAAAACATTTAAGAGGAACGTTCAGTAACAGTCATGGAAAACTTTTTTCATTTTAAATCTTTTGAGTTTCATTCAACAGATTGAGGTGTTATAAAAAAATTTATTCCAAAATGTGAAATTTCGGGTTCAGCACAACCCACATAGGAGGCCTTCGTCCTCGAAGCGGCTGCCGCAGGTTCGATTCCCGACCTGGTGACCTTTACTGCATGTCTTCTCTCATTACCCTGCTTTCCTGTTAATTCACTATCAAATAAAGGCCATGAGAGCCAATAAAAGTTCTCTGAACATCAGATGAACAGCTGAACGTTTCAAAAAAGAACAAGCAAAATACGTTAATTTACAAAAGTTTTTTAATTTTAGAGCCAAGTCATTTCCAAGTTTTATTCTGAAAATTTCTGAAATTAATATAAACATTTTAGAGATTTTTTTCTAGCCAATTTTAAACTTTTCAAATTGAGAAATTTCTTTATTTTTCTCAAAACTTTGCTCAGAATAATAAAAAAAGAATTCTAGCAAAATTTTGACTTTCGGAGTTTTTATTCTAGAAAAAAGTTTTTTTAAGTTTTTTTCTAGCAATTGTTTTACATTTGGAACTCAGAAATTTCCTTGTTTTTTCTGAGATTTGCACTGTACAAATTTCTTTTTTTGTCAGAATGGTATTCTTCCTTTTTTTCTGTCTATAATGACCCTGTTACACTGTCATATATTTATCACTGACTATATGCAAAGTTATATTAACACAGTAGAAAACAGTCTCTGCATTGCAGTAAAAGTTTGTGTGAAACAGGTGCAGCTCTGCTCACAAAGTGTCCAAGCCTCAGAGCGAATTGGGAGGATGGAGGGTGGAGGGCAGAGGGATGGAGTGGTGGAGGGATGGAGCGGTGGAGGGATGGAGGGCAGAGGGGTGGATCGGTGGAGGGGTGGAGGGATGGATGGCAGAGGGGTGCAGTGCAGCAGAAACTTCCCATGCTGGCCTCCCAGTGTGGCTACGTAATGAGGGCAAGGGACACAGACACACACACTCACGCACACTCACAGACACACACTCGGGGCCAAGCATGGCCCCACGGCTGATTAGCGGCGCACAAAGGCCCCAAACAGAAGTAGCAGAGGGCGCACAATGGGAGCAGGGCCTCAAGGCGTGGTTTACTTCTGCCCTGAGGACGGGGCGAGAGAGGGAGAGAGAGAGCGCGGGGGTCCCGGCGGGTTGGGGGAGGAGGCGCCGGTTCAGACGACTCCACAAGCAACAGAAGTAGAGAAGAGTTTTGTTTTTGTGACGATGAAGACGTCTTAGTTTTCCTCTGACAAACCGTAAATAAATCTCATTTCTCCAGCAGATAAATTTAGTCTCTACATTTGAAGCCAAAATAATATATACACTGCAAAAACACAACATGACTAGTTCCCCATGAAAATATCTGAGTACACTTGAAATAAGAAAACTAACTTACAAGTAACTTTTTGGTGAGATATAAGAGTTTATTTTAAGTAAATAATTCCTTTATGTTGGTTAAAAAATGTTAGTTCCACTAGCAGATTTTCTCACTTATTTCGAAATAGCCAATGCACCGTCACCTAGCAACCACAGCCAAGCCTCTCTGGTCACCTAGCAACCCTAACCAAGCCCAGCCCGTCACCTAGCAACCCAGTTCTATTTCCACTGACAGATTATTTCACTTTCACAACAGGAAAAATGTCTTCTTTAAAGTTAAACTATTTGCCAGAGGATCTAATTAATTACTGATAATTCATCAATATTGAGGAATTATTTACTAAAATAAGCTACTATATCTTCTTAAAAAGTTACTTGTAGATTAGTTTAGTGTTATTTCTTGTGTACTAAGATATTTGCGCTAAAAACTAGACGAAAATACTTGGTAAAATTTTGTGTTTTTTTAGCTTCAGTGATTTATAAACCAAACCAAGATGCAGGTCGGGTGCAAACTAAGCGCAGTCAGGGAACCAGCATTGCTCTCCTTCCTAACGGTGGGGAGAAGCCGGAGTACCCAGAGACAAACCGTGTCTGCACAAAGAGAACGACTCCATGAAGAAAGACTGCAACTGCAACACTCGCTCCTGCAGGAACCATGTTGTCCTCTTTCTTTATCTAATTATCCGGGACTATTTTCTCATGTTTTATTCCTCATTTCTGTTTTTCTGTCAATTAAAACAAATATTTACCGTTTCAACATATATGTTCTGTTTTTAACAAAGAGGAAAACATGTAAAATTATCTCAAAAGAAATGAGCGACAAATCCACAAAGACAATTTAGCTTCCTGTTTTTGAGATTACTTAATGCTATTTAAATGCAGAACTAACTAATACACACACACACACACACATCATCCTCAGTGATGGAGAGGCTCCTTAAATAATTCAGAGTAATTATTTTTTGACAATCATTGCGGGACAGCTCGCTGTAATAAAATGATAAACGAGACAATTATGTGAAGAAATCCTCAGCCTGGTTTTCCTAAACACACTCAGGAGACGCCGTTCAAGTCATTCTGACAAGATGATCAAAATCATTTTCCTTTTTACGACACACTGGAGCTCACGATGGGACACTTCAGCTGAAAAGCTCACATTCAGCTTTAACCACGAGAGCTAATGGTTCAGAAAGTATTCCAAAATATTGAAATAAATGCATTTCTGTTTTATCATTTCTTCAAATTCAAAAGTTTGTATCCACTAAAGCTGATTTCACACCTGATATTCCGGTAGATTTGGTTCGATTTAGGAGCAAAATTGCAACATTTGTTACATTTTCAGTCAAACCAACCAAACTAATTTAAAAACCTGTTCCCCTCCTCACCTGTGGTGGCGCTGCGCCAAGAACTACAGAAGGAAACAGCACAAAAACCTCTGAAGAAGCAACGTCCTTCTTCACGAAACGTAAACACAAATGGAGCGGCATCAGCTTTTAGCGGTTGTAGGATTTCTCCGTTGATATACGTTACTAGCTGTAGCTAGCGGATACTAGCTGTAGCTAGCGGTTACTAGCTGTAGCTAGCGGATACTAGCTGTAGCTAGCGCCGCACTCCTGCAGGCGGCCATTACTGAGAGACACTGAGTCATGTCCGCACATCCAGACTGTTCCAATGCAGGAAGCAGGAATCCGTCATAAAAGCGGTCCTAACGTTCTTATTTCTTACCTGATCTCTATAAAATATGGCTTAATTTTAAGCTGATGATGTTTTAATTTATTTTCCCAGGATATAAATATAAAAACAGTTTGATTTCTGTTCAGATGCAAGAAAGGACTAAGCAATCTTTTCTTTTATATTGGTCAATAATTTAATTTTAATTTAATTTTACGAACTGCTGCTGTTAAAATGTGTTTTTTAAAATGAAAGATTTCATCCTATTTGATAGCTATGAATATGTCCTACAAAATTAGTTTTTATTGAAGGTTTAAAAACTAAACATTACTGTTGTGAATGCACCTAAGATTTTCAATGACTTCTGGACATACATGGTACATATCAGGATATAATTGTCAGGTTTTATTTTTATTATCATAAGGTCATTGGAATAAAATATTAGTTCCTTATAATCAGGTGAGGTGAGCAGAGATCAAAATGACGGATGCAAAACAAAAACTTTACATCAGAAAAACTGATTATTTTACAGCAAAATTAGAGAATAAAACAATTGGTAAAAATCTTAAAACATTATATTAGAGACTGCTTTTTGTCACTTGGTTCGTAATAATCATATTTCATTTGATGTTTTATTTGGTCTGGAAGATTTAAATTGATGGTGAACGATTACAATGAATTACTTTTTTACAACAAAACAGTAAAAAACAGAAATCCCATTCTGCTTTCAACCTGTAATTTAAACGATGAATCGTTTTTATACTTGATTCGATGTATTATTGTCTATCTATGAGCTCCAGTTAGAGGAATGTATGAAATTACTGCTAAGGTTTTAGACAACTTAAACTTTGTGAAACTCTGGTTTCCTGTTGGTGTAAAACCTTTAATTGTCATGAAAATCACTTTTTTAACTGTTTGAGGCCCAGATTTTATTTTCCACGGTGGCATAAAAGTCACTTCCTTTGCTGGCTCTTCTGGCTGGGATAGGCATGAAAGTGTGAGATCTGCACCACAAAGAGTAAAAAAAAAAATCTGATCGCTTGGTTCGTTGTGCAAATTTAGTCAGAGGGTGTGTGTGTGTGTGTGTGTTCTGTAGGTCCTTCTGAGCAAAATAACATGGAAAAGGTGATTTTCCACTATAGTGAGGTTTCCACAGTAAGTTCCCCCAGGCTGCAGCAGAAACATGATTGAATTTGGTGTGTGTGTGTGGGGGGGGGGGGGTCTATGGGGGTGTGCGCGTGTGTAGAAATTGGATTGACTCGACTATGACAGTTCAGAGCTCTGCTGCACCTCCATCCTTGTCGCATTTTACTTTAGTCTTTGCTTAAGAATTTAACGTATTTCTGTCCAGCAGTGCTACAAATATATTTTTTTGCCAAACAGTTTAAACCTTTTACTTATTTTGCCCCCAGACAGACCTGCCAGGTATTTGAGGTTTTGGGTTTTTGTGTGTGATGGTCTCTGAAAGTCGGAGTCACCAACACTGTTCCTGTTTCCCCCTGTAGGTGATGCTGATGGAGGAACGTCATCTCAGCTCCACAAATGAAGAAGATGCTGACATTTCACACTCCAACACATACACAGTAAATGTGTAAAATTGTTTCCAGGTGAAGAGAAGATCAGAAGGAATCCAGGTGAACTGGAATGACACGGAAAAACGGTAAAAGAGGGTTCAGATGAGCAGCAGCCTTAAAACGAGCAATCTGGATGGAAACATGTTAGCAAAACATTATTCACATTAACATCAATGTTATGTTACTTTAATACATTAAACGTGTTAATATAAATATAAGTTGATATTAATCAAATGTTTTATAAATATGAATGTTTTTCACATCTATTCTATGAATATGTGTTAAAACTGCAGTATGTAACTTTTAATTTAAACAACCAATGAGACCCAGGAGGCGGATCCTAGTGCTGCCAATCATGTGGCGCTGCTCAGTCCCCTCTGGTTGTGAATGCTAAGCTAATTAGCGTAGCCACAGATGACCGCTGATAAACTATTTTCCTGCAACTGTAAGTTACATTTAGCAGTGAGTACATGAGGTGATTGACAGCTCTCAGCCCCGCCTCCTGGCTCTGATTGGTTTATTCAGGGAGGAGGTGGAGGGAACTGATCTTTTCACAGATTATCTGTTTCATACTGATGTCATACTGAGAATAAAGAAGTAATATTATGACTTTATTCTCATAATTTATTATTTTTAGTGCGGCCCTAATGCTCTGTTGTACTAGGATTATTAAGGGATGGAAACAGGATTTTGTCAAATAAAAACACTTTATTAATGTGGGATTTTTTCCTCATTACCAAATATTGTTAATGTTCTCATCCAAATATTGAATTGTTCTCATCATGAACACGATGCCACTGAAATAATTTACTGTGTCAGATGATGTCTGACCTCCATTAAAACCACTCAGCTGTGAAGCTTCTTACAGATTTTTTCTTATCTTTTTTATTTGTAGCTTTGTTATTGTTGAGCCAACCAGAGTATCAGCCGCTGGCCATCAGCAGCAGAGTGTAAACGATCGCACCTCTGCGCTCATAACTCACCGTCACATCAGGAGCATGAAGGAAGCCGAACCCTCAGTTTGTGTGACTGCCAGTCATTTTAGACTGTCCGTGCTTCCTCGTCCTCCTCATCCTCACTGTCATGAAACCGACTCTGTTGCAACAGACCAAATCACGGCTCCCTCCGCCCAACTTCTGCCTCCTCCCATCCACACACACACACTTGGCATTTGTTTGTCCACACTCTCAAACCACATTAGTGTGTTTGACCCGATTGATGAAGTGTTTTCTGTTGATTGAAATCAGGGTGATCAGTCACTGATGTCTCTGTTTACTGGGCGGAGATGAGATGATAGTGATGGATAACAGATTAATCAGTAAACACACACCACTGATGAGCATCAAGATTTCCACACACACTCTGCCTCTGTGGGGTTCACACGCAAACCTTTACTCTTCATCAGATTTAATCCTGTTTGAAACAAAGTTTGAAACGATTAAAACTGAACAAACGTGTAAAAACAGTGAAATCTACAGAATCTTTGTGCAACTTTGTCTATGAGCCACAATTAGCTGGAAATTCTCATCATCTGAAATTTCTGTCTCCAAAAATATTCACATTTTGATTATTTTTGTCGTTTTTCTAATATCATGTCCAGATATTGTAGTTTAAAGATGCAAAAGCAACATACCGTGTTTAATTACAGTTACATTGTAATTCTGAATGGGTCCAATTCAACTTTCTCACCAGTCACTGTGTTTCCATGAAAAATGTGTGCAAAACTTTGTCAACATTCGGCTAAAGTCAAAAAATACTTTTGCAATATTGCAGCATTTCTGTTAAAAAGACGCACAATAAGTTTGTTCACGCAGTCAGTCATTAAAAAACACCATCTTCCTACCACTTCCTGTTGTCTTTGTTGTTTCCGGCAGTAGTAACTTCCTGTTGTTGATCATGTCATGTGTGTTGTTTTCCATTGCAGTTTCGCGAAACACTAATTTCAGTGAATGTTTAAAAAATGTTAACATAATTCATCCCTCCATGAATGACACTAAAAATACATGTAATATTTTTAGATCTAGTTTTGGTTAGGAAAAAAATTGTTTTGCAGAATTTTCCAACATCCCAAGAAAACATGTTTGACTTGTTTTTTCCTTTATTTTAAAACATAAAATTAGTCATAAAATGGTGATTCTTTGAAAATGACAAATTTCCTTTTGTAGATATTCACAAAACAAATCAAACCATCTTTTTCAAAAGGTCATGTAACATTTGTAACATCATCTTTAATAGAAAGACAAATAACCATCCACATTCACTCATACATATTTATATATTATTTGTTTAAATTGCTGTAACTTGGTGGAAGGCCGCTAGTAGAATGCGTTTTGTTTCTGCAGTGACTGCTGCTGCAGCGATGGGATGATGTGGTCAGCATGAGGAGCTGTATCTGCCGGCCGCCAGAGCTTCCTTTGTGCTGCTGGAATTAACTACGACTCGTCACGTGTAGCCGACTGCTAACCTCCAACCTCATTCAGGAATCGTCGCCTGTGTGTGTGAGAGGGGCAGAGAAAGGAAGAGGTCAAGCTGCCACAAACACAAGCAAAATCATTGTTCCCAGTGGAAAAGCACAAATCCTCTCCAACCAGAACAAACACACCGACGGATATACTTGCAAAAACTGTAGAGCTTTACTCTGAATCTGCTGGAAATTAAGCGTGACTTGATGAAACTGCACATATTAGAATGAACTGAAATGTGGCGTAATTTCTACTGAAATTTGACATAGTATCATAATTATTTGTTTAGCAAACTTATTCTACATAGATTTATCCATTTCTTTTTTAATTATTTCATTTTCTTCAATTACTATTTTCATCTTTTCTGTTTTTGCAGCAATAAGGCCCATTAATTTCGCAGTAGGATCTATAGACTCGTTGCAGTGCGTGATCCCAGCTGCTTTCTGACGATGACTAGCATTGGTCAAGTTGCTAACATAGGACGCAAAATTTTAAATGTACGCATGACATACATGAGAAAAATAGACGCAGTGCTTTGCTGCTAATGGTCGACACTGAGATTATTAACTTTAGCTAAGCTAACACAGCTCTGGCTGATTAGCTAATTTAAACACCTGCTCAGCTGACGATCTGTCAGAGTTGGTGCCTTTTGTTTAACTGAACGGAAACACCAAATTCAGCTGCACATCTACATGTCAGATTGTCATAGTCAAGCTAGCATAACTGAACTACTTTGCTGTCCCTTGCTATTTCTTTTTTTAATTGAAATTTTCCTGATCTTGTTATCTGTCTGGTGTCGTGTAGCAAAGCACTGTGTCTCTTTTTCTTTAAAATCTCACAGGTACGTTTAATATTTGGCGTGTTATGCTGACAACTTTACAGCTAAACCCAATGATAGCCTCCTTATTAGAGTGTCTCTCTATGGACGGTTAATGAAGAGTCGTGAATAAGTGCGGATTGTGTTTTAGGATGAAGGCTTTGAACACAATACAGTCTCAGTCTGAGACACAACAGCAGACAAAATGCTTTTCTTCTCATCATAACTCAGTTATTTCAAATCCCATTTTCTCTTGTCTACAGTGTCTCAGAGATTTTCTTCCTAAATGTCATTTTAAATATGTAGCCTTATTATTTGACTCATTTTGTGAAAATCTGAAATGATCTTGTCTTCCTCTGACCTGTCTGTTGTGTTGCTTGGTTGTTTGTCTGCTAATTTTAAACAGTGTAGAAGAATTAAAATTTCTGGTAATTAATGGGATAAAATGAGGTTGGTGGTGAAATGATAAGAACCTATATGGTGCTAATTTGTCCATTCAGCAGCCAGAACAGCCCAGACTGGGAGGATGGCCAAGTGCTTGAGTGGCTTTACACAAAAAGTGTTTTTTATTTTTTTAAGCAATTTGTTTGAATTTCCTGCCTGTGAAAATAAATGTATTGTAATGTAAAAATACATTTGTCAATCAAAACCATACATTAAAGGAGGGAAATGCTGTAATGGGCCTAAAACCTGCTATAAGAGGCCCGATCACGTGGCAGAGCACAGCAGGAAGGTGTTTATTATGCTGTCACATCTCAGCAGGATGCAGTCAAATAAATGCCTCTTTCCTAAAAATACATGTGTGTTTGGTTGTGCTTTATTTTGTGAGAGTTCAATTCAGTTTATTTAAATGGCGCCAATTCACAACACGTCTCAAAGCACTTTGCAACAAATAAAAAACAAGGGCAATTCTTACAATCGTACAAATTCCAAGTACAAACATTCAAATTTGATCCTTGTTACCAAACAACACACACGTTCTGCTTATTATTCTGATTGATAAAAAAAGTTGAACAGTAAAATTGAGTCAGTGACTTGCAGTGTTCACTCCTCCTGAACACGAATGAGACAGTCCTTAATATTAAATCTATTATGCACATTTTTATACTTACTTTTGAGTTTCTGTAGCTGCTAAAAGATGCCGAAGTGCTTAAAAACCAACCAAACCAACCCAGCTGTTTTCAGCAACATGTTTATGTTTATTGGTGTTTGGAAAACGAACCATTTCAAAAACCTTCAGAATGTTAAGTCACAATCAATGGCCACTGCCCCGTTACCTAGCAACCCCAGCCCATTGCCTAGCAACCCAAGAAGAGCTCCAGCACATTTGGTCAACTAGATTTACTGCTGTGCGCACTGTACAATGGCTGCTGGAAAAGACAAGAGTTTGTTTCACAGTTGTATAATTTTGCATCTGTTTGCAGCCAATTTGAAATGAGTTTTGGGGGCGTGGCCAGCAGCAGCTTAGTTGGATTTAAAGTGACAGGATGCCCTAAAACAGCTCATAAAATAGGCAGAACTGAGCAGACTAAACTCACCGTCAATGAAACCAGCACATCACATACATCACGGGCAAATATTAGAGATTGAGGATTAAAACTTCAACAAGAGTCCACACCTCCTGCAAACCGTTGATTCTCAATAGTTGATGGTCAATAGTTGATGATAGTAGGGGCGGATTTTATCGGGCTACTATCATCCCAAACATCAGCTGGCAACAGACTGTTTAGCTAAGATATTATTCCATTAACTGTCTACTTTTCAAAAAACAGTCAAACTAAACAGAATAAAAAACTAAATCCATCTTTGCAGAACTTCCAGGTATTGCCATCTCCAACAATCTTCTAAGCAGTGACATGAAACTAATATTACTGAGCCGTGTGCTACAGGATACTCGTTTAGCTTAAAGTGTTACAAAGCAACCGAACAACCTCTAACATTTGACCGCGAGTTTTCTGGATTATTTCTTTGTTGTCTTCAGATGAAATCCTAATCACCTTAAACAGGATCTCCTCCGCCATTGACCAGTGAGCAGCTTTAGTGCCGTGTGTAGCTGCATGAGGACATGTGTGCTGTTCAATCATTTGGAGCATGAAGAACAGAAAGAGTTTGCAGATTAAGGGAAACTCAGGGGATTAAGGTCATTTCCTGTGTTTAAGCTGTAAATTAGCCTTTCACTACCACAGGGGAAAACATACTGAGTGCCACGGCGCTCCTCAGAAAAACTTATACAACTGTCTCCAAGAAACTTCAGACAGAAGATTCCCCTATTTGGTTAATGTCAGAGGATATTTGGATGTTCTTCTACTCTCAGGGGGTTTTCACACCTGGTATTCTGCTAGATTTGGTTCTACTGGGGACATTTGGTTGCTTTCATACTGCACTATGTCAAACAATCTAAACCAATGGGAAATTCCATTTCCCCTCCTGGCCTGTGGGGGCGCTGTACTGAGACCCACTGAAGGAAAAAACACAAAACCTCTGAAGAAGACATGAGCACAAATTCTGCAGAGTTTCAGTTCCCTGAGTTTGAATCATGTCAGACCTGAGGTAACAGTGTTTTAGTGAAGACGTTGGAATTTCAGGGCGCGACACAAAATTTTAAGTTTTACTTTCCATAAGAAAACTGCACTTTCAATTTGTTCGAATTAGAATTGCAGGCGCTGCATGTAGTATTGATTTTAGACTTTTCTCTGTCTTTTAAAAGTGTATCTTGTAAAACAAATATGTTTCCACCACATCTCATTACTGTTGATGCGAGGAGCGACCATCTTGAAATGTCTGCCTTACCAGTTGTAACTCACTTAGCAGAGGTGGGGACTCGAGTCACATGACTTGGACTCGAGTCACTAAAATCACAACTTGAGACTTGACTTGAAAAAATGCTCAAAGACTCGGACTTGACTTTGACTTTCACGCCATTGACTTGGGACTTGACTCGACTTGAAGCCGTTTACTTGAAAAGACTTGATGTTTTACTCAAAGTCTTAAAATTTAAATCACATTATTTATAAAGTGGCCCCATTGATTCATTTCACTCATTAGTATTGACATGCGCAGACCGTCCCTCTGTTTCTCCACTTTGTGTGCGTAGCTGCAGCTCAACCAATCAGATCAACAGGATTTAAAAATAACGGGGGGAAAAACGAGAGACGGAAAATCTCTGGTAGCAGATCTGCTGCTGTGAGTCATTTCTTTGGTTCATCAATCATTAAATATCCAACTAAAAACGGAGCAAAACCTGCCAGACCAGGATGTCAGATTCAGCTTCCAGCTGTTTGGCATTTAAAGTTTCACAAAGAAGGTCAGCGGAACTTTTACTATGAGCTAGCAGCTAACTTTAGCTAACGTGGTGTTAGCAGCTAACTTTAGCTAACGTGGTGTTAGCAGCTGTGGCTTATGGTGGTGATGCCGCTTATCTTCCACTTATATGCTATATTTAGTCAAGCTGTATAAATCCGGTGATTCAAACGTGTCCATAAATAATGCTCACCGTGTTGCTCAGGAAGCCGGTGGACAGAGAGCCGGTCCGGTTCTGACGATCTGTGCTACCTGGTCAGATTTTATTAGCGCGGATCGATAGCTCAGTCTATCTGTCGGTGCTACTCGTCCAAAACTCCTCCCTCATGTTTCTAAACAGAAAACTATAGCGGGTTGTTATTGTTAAATATCATCTGATAACATTATTTTAGTGACGGGACAGTAGTGGAAGCTAGGAGTTATGCTTAGCTTAGCATTGGAACAATTTATAGAGGAAACCACCACGAGATCCTTCAACTGAATATCCTACCCGTTTAAATGAAAAGCTGTAGATGTGCAGCACTAATCCTTTTATTAGAATATCCTACCTGTTAAAAATATTTTAGATACAGAGGCGTTTATAAGAATAAAACAGTATCAGATAAGGGAAACAGGTTTTTATTGGAATTAAATTAAACAAATCCAGATCACCGCGACTCTTTTTTGCGCATTAATACTTTGTATGACAGAGTTTATTAAATGCAGCGCAGCCGCAATGTGTCACTGAACTGCGCAGGTCACTGAAATGATATATGATTAATATTAGACCGCGATTACACAGCTTCAATCCCACGTAGTACTGCTACCAACATCTATTTAACAAGGTTTAATAATAATAAAGAGTTATTAAACTAAAATATTTTAACGGATAGGGACAAAAAATCCACAAAACAACGTATTTTGTCCTGATTAACTGCCAAACAATAACTTGTAACGACATGCAGACAGCAAACTAAACTAAAATCCTGAAGCAATACAGCAGCTTAATGAAAGCCAGGTATAAAATAAATTAAATTAGATTTACGGGTAGCACAGATCTTCAGAACACCTGTGGATAGTGAGCGGGTCAGAAACCAGGTCCTGGACCTGAACTCAGGGAAGAGAGTTTCTCTCTGTCCCATCATAATGATGAACTGGGTCCAGATCCATCACAGGATGGATGGTGGATTCATAAGGGAAACTACAGTTTTTCTCCTGTATTAGTATTTTCCCATAAATATTCCCTCCCCTGCCCCCACAGACAGGTGTGGGTGTATTTGAAGGCATCTATGTTGGGAAATGATATTGACAATAATTAGACTGTTTACTGCAATCAGTGCATTAAATCTATTGTTGTTTCAGTTATAAATCTCTAAATGGCGGCATGATGGTCATTGAAATACCATTTCCAAGTAGTATAATTTCCAAGTGGTATAATTTTGCTAGAAAAACAAATCAAAATCCAGTAATTTGCTATCCTTCAGAAATTGTTGTAAAAGTACAAATATTTACAATAGTAAGGATCCTGAACGTAAAGCTGTAGGAAGTTCTGAGTGATTCTGGATGGTAATGCAGCTCATTATTTTTACGTCTTGATTTGTGATTCTGGCTAGTTTGATTCACGCAACATGTTTTTATCAATACTGAGATGAGAAATTGGCTGTAGATTTAACTCCACTTGGAATGACATTTATTTTACCATCACATCCAAATTCAAAACCACTGTGTTTTATTTGCAATGAGTGCATTGCGTGTTTGATTTTAAAAAGAACACATGGTCTATTATTTACATTTAGCATAATTGGCATAAAAAATACTAAACAAAAAAAAAACGACTCGAAAGGAAATTCCAAGCTCCTGACTTGAGACTTGACTCGGACTTGAGGACAAAGACTCGAGACTTACTTGAGACTTGCAACACAGTGACTTGGTCACACCTCTGTCAATTAGTCGTTTTAGTTGAACAGTGCAGTTGTTTTTATATTACAGAGTTTATGAACCTTTTAGAAATATTACAAGTAAGGCTAAAAACCCTTGGAAACCATAGATCCATTTTACTGCCGTTACACACAGCAGCAACGTGACAACATTCTTTACAACACTGGACAAAATCTGCTCTGGGAATACGGGTGGGAATATGCATTTTATGTGATGACGGATATAAATATTGTGCATTTAAACTGGATCAGATGTTGGACGTTTCGGTACCAGCTACGTTTGTTCGTCTCATTACAGTTTGCTTAATTCTCCACTTTAATGTTGTCTCTCCCGTTCCTGTTTGTATGCAGCTTTTTATAGAGAATAATCTATCCTGTTTTCTCTTCCACAAGCTCTTTGTTGGTTGATTAGTGACCTCTTTCACACGCACACACCCCCACACACACACACGATCTCATGTAGTGGCTCCTCTGTCAGACATTCACAAATCCACACAATAAATGATACCAGTGTTGTGAAAACTGACTGCAGACAATGTTGCCACTCTGCTGAACTAAAAGTTCGCCGTGCAAGCAGCCTTTTCTGTCCAGTGTGTGTGGGTGTGTGTGGGGGGGTGTGCGTGCGTGTGTGTGTGTGGGGGGGTGGGTGGGTGTGTGTGTGTTTAATAAAGACATTGAGTCTTTATTTACAACCGTTTGTTGGAACGATGACAGGGAGCCTTGTTTTTAAATGAAGAGAGCTGCTTTTTATGAGTGAGCAGTGACTATCACCGCTCTGTACTTACAGCAGAAGAACCATTTTAAGCTGAAACTGAACTTACAGCAGAACAGAAATATTAAGCATCAGCAAAGTTTCCCCCAGAAAACCAGCTCAGCCTGCTGCTGTTCTGCACGATGCTTTTCTGTTAAAAACGTTTAAAAGTTGAACAAAAAATCAGTAATACGACTACGTAATGATGAGTTATTGACAAGACTTTAATAATAACCAGTAACTATTGAGTATTGAAAAACTCAACACAATAATTTATTTTAATTGTAAAACATTTTTTGCAATGAAATAATAGCCAGTGATGCTAAAACAAGCATAATGCTGGTTGCACTTAAAAGTAAAATCAATTACATTGATATGTACACTTTACTAAATATTCTTAGAGTACAAAAATAAAGTATTAATTGTAAGAAGTTTCCTTGTGTTTTCTAAATTGTTCTTTTTTTTTTTTTTTGCTTGGTGCAGTATTTTGATTTGCTGCTTGTTTCTGCAATCTGCAGGATTTTCATGGAATAATAAATGAAGGAGTTGAAGATGTGAAGAGTTATTAACTTTATTAAGTTGCGCTGCTTTTTGTATCCCCACATATCTTCATATTGTTATTCTTCCCTGTCCTCTGATAGGTTTTGATCTGTTACATAAGTTATTGTCGGCCAGGGTCTGGAGTTTTATCGTAAAGCTGCAGTTTGACATTTTTATAATGTTACACATTTATTGAAACTGTCACTATGTTGTGACAGCATGAAATGAAACAGATAATATGTGAAAGCTCTTCTCCCAGTGCCAACTACAAACAACCAATCAGAGCCAGGAGGCGGGGCTTAGCGCTGTCAATCACCATCTCATGTGACTAGGCCTCCCTCGCCTCCTTGCTCTGTGCTACTGCAGCTAGCATAGCATGTTGTAAATGCTAAGGGTAGTTCCACCAATTCATATTTGGCAGTATTGATTGACAGCATTAAGCCCCGCCTCCTGGCTCTGATTGGTTGTTTTTTTTGGGAGCGAAGCATTTCTTCAGACAGCAATAGCAGCTCAGTAAATGGTGGAGGAGATTGATCTTTTCCCAGATCAATAAACTATCATAACAGATATAGTTTTGACAAGTATGTAAAAACATTTATTTTAATATAAATGTTACATACTGCAGCTTTAAGTAAAACACAGTTTCTCAATTTAAACTCGGCGCCCTGCTGTTTATTTCGAGTTCGTGTTTTACTGTGTAGGACTCTGTGCATCAGACGCAGCAGGGAGGAGCAGAGTTGACGTTTGCTTCCCCAGATAAGAGCCTTACATGCCTGAATCGGAGTGCGAGCCTACAGAGGAATAGAGCAGTGTGCCTCTAAATCCAGTGACCTCTCTGTGCCTCCCTGAAACGCACAAACACATTTCTGTGTCCATGTCCTCACCGCCGTCATCCCTCGGTCCGTCTGCTAAAGATCTGAGCGGGCCGAAGCTTTAATTAAGACAAAAATGGCTCCCAAATCCTGCAGCCATTGGCGGGTTGAAACCCCACGGAGCAAAGAGGAAATGGAGCGATGGGGAGATAGAAGAAGTGATCATGAATCCCCAAATCCTTGAAATGAGTCTGCTGACAGTAGAAATATTAATATATCAAACTCAACATCTACAGCAAGGAAAACCAGTTTTTATTCTTTTGGTTTTCTCCTCCCTCACCAGTATTACCAGATAGACACCAAAAAACCAGTCAGGGATTCACAGATACTGACTTTAACACAGAAAGAGTAAGACGCTTCAACAAATAACTGATTCCTGTTTTATTTTATTTTCATAAATCTTTGCTAATTTCTTGTTTTTAACATCGCTGCATGTTTAATGGGATATTTGTCATTACTAGTCAGATCAAGTGTATTTGTAAAGTCCCAGGCAGTTCAAAGCTCCTGACGTCATAAAAACATTGTAACTAATTATGAAACAAGCATCAAACATTAAATTTAGTCAAATATCATCAACAGCATCTGGAGTTTTATTGGAGGTTAGTAAAATGTTCTACAAGTTGTATCACCCCCACCACAGAGTGGTTTATTACGATTTAATTCACCCTTTATTACTATCTATATATGTAGATCTATATACATATACATGCACACACATTATTAGTTTTTAGCTTTTATTCAAAGGAACTTTGTCCTTCAGCTGTTTTGCAGTTTTATTTTACAATTTTTCCAGATTTGTTGTGCGTAGAAACTAAAAAAACAACAACAACAAATAAGCCACTCGGAGGTTTATAGATTAAGAACAGTGTTTTAAAGGGTGATGTGCTGTAACTTCCTGGTTTTAGTCAGAACTCCAGCAGCAGCGTTCTGGGTCAGCTGCAGGATTGATTTGACCTGTGAAGACGCTGCTGCAGGAATCAGAGCGATGAAAGATAAACATGGTGCATTTCTCCATGGATGAGACATTAGTCCTCTGATCCTGGAAATGTTTTTCAGGTGACAGAAGGCCGACTTTGTAGCTGTCTTTATGTGGCTCTGAAGGTCAGAGTCCATCATTAGAGTCATAAAATTCACAACATTTTCCTCCTTCAGTCCATCTTCACCTAAATATTTTTTATCTTCCAGTCAAATCTTTTTATATCTGATTATACCACTGTTATGTATTTTACTTCCATAACTGTGCAGTTTGAGTTGTTGGAAATGTGCTGTATAAATAAATTTGACAATCACAACCTGTGGCTTCAAACATGGAGAAATAATCCGACTGATGACTGGAAGGTTTAAGTAAACATGACAGCTCTGACCCTGACCTACCTACCTCATGCCATGACTACAAAATCACCAGCCACTCAATAAAATGCTGAATACACACATCGCCACGCCACAAGATGAATGTTTTATCTTCAAATATGACTAAAAACCTTGAATACACACATTCATTTAGTTATTTCTTAGGCTGAATTCAACCTACAGTAGCGTGAGAAAAATTACAGAAAACCTATGTAAGAAAAAAACACTAATGAGGTAAAGCTGTGTTGAGCAGCATTCTACACACACACACACACACACGCAAACAAACACAAAGTACTATGGTAGAGTATTTGAAGTGGAGCAGGCAGACACACCTGAGAACCTGCATTCTCTGTTTGAGAAGGGAGACCTGTTGTTACCTGCCTTTAGGCGGGGCTCGCACACACACGCACTCACGCAAACACACACACAGTGCAGGCTGAAGCAGCCAGCAGTCCCAGGTGTGTGTGAGTGTGTGTGGGCAGGCGGACCCTCCATCAGCATCCTGTCACACACAAGATGTTTATCCAATTTGTCAAGATAATCTTTCCTCAAACCGGCTGCCAAGCAGGGTGTCTCGGCTCTCTTACTCACACACACGCACGGACACCCCCACACACACAGACGCACGGACACGCACACACACACCTGGGGAAAGGTTCACCGATACCCAGCGCTCCACCTGAAATGGAGGCCCTCTCCTCCATCTTGCTGGCAGGCAGATTGCTTGTGTTTCTGTTTGCCATCATGACCCAGTTACCTGAGGTCAATTTGGCTACGTTTTGAAATTTACTCCAGAAATATCTGGAGAGTTCAAATATCTGAACGCTTCACCTCGTTAGACATCCTGACATGTAATGTAGAGATTAAATGACTTGGTTTACTAAACTGGAGTGAAGGCCTGGCTTTATTTGGCTAAAACTTAAAGCAATACTGTAGCATCCGTTGAATGGGTGGTTTTCATACAGGTTGTATTTTTTTGTTATCTGTTTAAAGGGGACCTATAAACAGGTTGGGACAGGTCCTTTGGACGATACAGAATATGTTCAGTATAATCTTTTCTTAGATGATGAGACGCTTGTCTCTTTTAGGGCCTCTGTCACTTTAAATCTAACTAAGCTGATGCTGGCCACACCCCCAGCTCAACATAACTGTAAACAGATGCCCAATTATACAACTGTACGTCTTAGAGAAGCAGAAGTGGAGCCTTCTGCTCAACAAACAACAATGCAGCAAGTGGTTTCTGAACTAAACACTTTTTTCAGCAGCCATTGTACAGCAATAAAAGCAGCTGACCAAACATGCTGAAGATGAGCTGGGGCTGCTAGGTAACAAGCTTGAGTTGCTAGGTAACGGGAAGTGCCTGCTGATTTGTGACGTTATATTCTGGATGTTTTTGAAACGGCTCATTTTCCACACACCACAAAACATGAACTTAACACCAAAACCAGCTGGGTGGATTTTTTAATGTTTTTTTTAGTGTTTGGTATTTTTTTAGGAGGAGTAGAAATCCAAAATGAAAACATCCAAAAGGTGCATTTGAAAATAGGATCCCTTTAAACATTTTGCATAGTTGGATATGAACAAGTTATATTTACTTGAGTAACTAATTGGAATAAAACAACTTTTAGGACTTTTTACCTTTATGTGGATAATTTTATTATAAAGTGTTGCTTCTCTTGAGTGAAATGTGTGGATCCTCAACAGACTGAAAATAAATTCACTGAATGAAAAACAAACATGTTTTAACAAAAGAAATCACCACACAGATACACACCTGCAGTTTTTGTTGAATTGTTTTCATATTGAAAGAAATGTATGATTTTACCTGATTTTATTTTGTTTTTATGTTATTTATACGAATTAATGTCATTTTAGTCCTTTAAAAAAACTAAATTTGAACATAACTTTACATTTTGGTCCATCTGATGATGTCATTTTTACATACAAAATGATTGATAATTTGATCAGTTACTCAGTACTGGAGTCGAGTTTTTACTCTCAAAGCAGTTTCCATGTCTGTTATATTCCTTTCTTGTATTAAATAATAATTCTCAGCTTTGAGCCGTTACATTAATCAAAAATCAATCAATCAATCTGTTTCATTATAAATGAGTCGCATCCCTAAGTTTTAAAAATAAGGGTTGGTACGGTTACACTATTCTTTCTTAATTTGAATCCACATACAGTACATTTAATGGATTTGACCTTTAACCTTGGCCATAAACACAGCAGCGACGGATCACTTGCTGGCACTAAATCTCATTCATACGTTAGAAATCTGTCGCAGGTTTAACATAAGAACAATGTGTGAGATTTCAGGTTTGGGATTAGACTTAATGTTGTCAGTTACACCTGGAAAACGTCTCAGTGAGTTTCATAAATAAGGAGTTTAAACCTGGCCTAAGAAAATACATCCCAGCACACAAATGCTCTGCCTCTGCTGCTCACATGCAGCAGACTGACGCAGGCGTGCGCCCCGAGGAGGAAAAAAATCCTGGAATGTTGCAAAGCTGATGATTTCCTAATGAATAGTTTCATTGGCCATGGTGTGGATTAGTGTAAAGGGATTGGAGGGGAATATTTACATGCTTGTAATGATTTCTCAACTTTATATTTAGCGGCTCGACTTATCAGCTTCAATCTTCTCCCAGCTTGGAAAACAAACCAGTGAGTCGAGCGACGGCACAATTCCACGTTGGCCTGTCGCCTCCGACAACATCGTTAATGTTTACCATATTAAAACGTCTCTGAGAGGGAGGGATGAAAGACTTAAACACTTTAAAGTCTCGCGCCCATCCCTCATCAAACATTTTCACACTTGCACTCATGAGTTTAAGTCTTAAAAGAGAAGAGCAGGAGACTTCATGGGGATATAAGAAATCCTGCTAACGCCAGCTGGAAGCGCCGCTGGTAGATTCATGATCGCCGATGAGCTGCGCTTTACAAACTGTTGGGTTACATTCAGGTGAAATGGGGACAATTTGGTTTGTTGTCCAAACTGCAGATTTCCAGCCTTCTTAAAAAAGGACAGGAGCTTTTATGGGATTTATTTAAACGATGTAGCGGCGATTCTTGGACCTGTTGAGTGTCGCTCCGCCCGCTCAGAGAAGGAAATGTGCCTAAATTACCAGTAAAAACTTAAGAATCTAAAGTATTTCCTTGTTGCTGCTGTTGTGATTTATCAGCAGTTTGATAGTCAATCAATCTATCAAGTTTATTTGTACAGCACATTTCAGCAACAAGGCAGTTTAAAGTGCTTTAATCATAAACACACTAAAATACAAAGTTATGGAATAATTAAAGCATCACATTTTGTCATCATTACTCATCAGAATGTTGATCAATGTTTCATTGATTATGTTTCAAAAACAGCTCTAAGCAGCTGGGTTTCAGTCTGGATTTAAAGGAGCTCTGGGTTTCAGCCTTTTTGCAGTTTTCTGGAAGTTAGTTCCAGGTTTGCGGCAGGCAACAGGCAGTTTCATCTAGAGATGTTTTCTTATTACTGTTGATTCAATCAGGGTCACTTCTGGCATCAAAACAGGTTGCATTAAAAAAGGCTCAACAACCTTCAGTCTATTTCTATCAGTTTGAACATGTGTGATTCCAACTGTTCAGCAAAAATAATTATTATTTTGGTGAAAGCTTGACATTTTCTTAAGCTAACTTTAGAAATGTTTAAGCCTCATCATGTTAAGCCTTATTCCCTAACCTGGAAATTTGGTACATAAGCTATTGTCATACTATGTTTCCTTTTTAAAATGTTGTGAAAAAAGCAAAAAAATGTTTCTGTCTAATGGTTTGGGGCGAATCAACCAAGCTACATTAAGCGTCATTTTGTCAGATGCCAACATTACACCAGGCTGTAATAAACAGGAAGTAGAACCTGCAAAATAACATGAACCAAAATTCTCAGAAAAATAGAAAATACAACAAATGTTGCAAGTTTGGTCCCGACTGCCAACATCATGTCATGTCTGTCGAGGAGCTGACTGAAGGCTTTACTCCAGCAGAAAGCCTAACTAATTAACCAGTTAATATCAGTTTTTTTACTATTTTACTTTCTATAAAGAGCAGAAGCCCATTTAAATTTTTTAAAATGTTAATAAATATTTCCCTGGACAACAGCTGTTACTGCCACCATATTGAAAAACTGCAATATTTTTACTAAAAGGTTATTATGCCATAATCTCATAGTACCGATGCAAACTGGCTCAGGTGAGTCAGCCTGCATGCTGAAATGCATCTCAGGGCCCATGACTGGTCATCAAGATGAAATCTCAAAAAACATTACAGTTGCCTTAAATGAGTGGGAGGAAGAGCTGGGGATGTCTGCCGATCTCTACTGCTTTCATGACTCAGTTCTGGATGGATGGATGGATGGATGGATGGATGGATGGATGGATGGATGGATGGATGGACGGACGGACGGACGGACGGACGATACACTTAAAGTAACCCTCAAATATATCAACTAGCATTACCAGCATTTAATTTTACACTAACTTAAAATTAGAAAAGCTGACCTATCTACCCTAACGAAGGATGTGACACATCTTAAGACTTTTTTAAAACCACTGTGATTTAAATTTAAGACATCATGATGGAAATGTACAAAAGAGAATATAATTTATACAGCAGCAGTGTCAAGCGTTTCTGCACAGAATGACTGTGGCATCGTACAGGTTGGTGACAGAAATGAGCCAGTTGCAAAGATAAACATCATCCAGCCAATTAGGGATAAATTTGCATTTACGTGTTAGATGCAAAAAGCTAGCTAATTAGCAGGAAGATGTTAGCAGCTGGCTACCTGCAGTCTCAACATCCTTGAGTCACAGATAAATTTTCACTTTAGCATGATAGATGCTAAAAGCTAGCATCTATCATCCTAGAAATATGCAATTCTATGCTAGCTAGAAAGTGTATGTTAGCAGCTCGTTAGCGGCAGCCTCAACCACCAGGATGCAATGACAGAAAAGTCCCATGAGAAATAAACTACACAGAAACTAAATAGTTATACCATCACAAAACTGCGTGTGATTAACTTTCTCTTGTTCAACTAAATTTAAGAGATTTTAAAGCCTTAACTCTAGAAACATAAATTTAAGACTTTTTAAGGATGCACGGACAGCAGGTCAATTTACTGAGAGAGTATTGACAGTATTTTTTGTACCAGGCTTTAATTTATCAAACTTCAGTGGAACATGAGATGCTTTGGTAGCAGCAGCTTGCAAACCACACACGAACTCGGCCCTGCTTACAATTTTCTTATCTCTGGTCCAGCTGAGCTCCAATCAGAGGTAGACGCTCATTGGCTTCAAGACCAGTTGCAGCCTGCTCTCTGCCTGTATGTTTGGCGTTGCTAACCTTCCTCTGTGATGCACACAGAGGATCCCCTCACCCACCGCTGCACCAGGAACGCACGCTCGAAAACAGGCCTGTCATACAAAAACACAAGGGTCTTATCGCAATCTGTGTTCTGCTGTTTTGATGAATGTTCGGATGTTTTTCCTAAAGCAGTTGGTGAGGTAAGTAGCCCACACGCATGCATATGCAGCAAAGCGGAGGGGACTGGTTTGGCAGGTTTTTTTCCACTAGACTGGGACTAAACATGAAGTGCTTGCTCAGGAGCAGCTTGCACCATCGCCTCCCGGCTCACACAGACTCTCTGGAAAGCCCAACATCTCAGCGCTGCTCTCACAGGTGGCCTTTGTGTCTCCTTATCAGGGAGTGAATGTTGCTCAACAGGGAAACATAAGGGCATGAAAATATGTGGCTGTTGAAAGTGAATTATTGGGAATCAGAAAACCTTTAATCACTGCTCCTAATTGGTCAGGTGATGAATTCTTAAATGATTAAATACATCAAAATCCCTAATGAAGTCATTTAAAAGTTTAGTGCTAAAACAATTAATTGGATTAATTAATTTTGCACATAATATAAAAATAAACCTTCTTACTCTGTAAATTCAACTAATTTTAGCTTCACCTGGTTCAAATTCCGTTAAATATCTACTAAGCCCCTTTTGATATCTCACATACACAAATATGGACCAACTTCCAGAAAACTGCACAGCTGCTGAAACGCCAACTTCCTTTAAATCCAGACTAAAAACCCGCCTGTCTGCAGCTGCCTTTGTTTAGCAGTAACTAGAACATTGATCAATGTTGTTTGCTTGATGATTTTGATGATGTCATTTGACAAAATGTAATATTTATTGTTGTTAATTGGTTACTGTATTATGTTTAATGGTGTAAAGTACTTTGAAATGCCTAATTGCAGAAATGCACTTCACAAATAAACTTAACATCTTAACTTTACAGTTGTATGAAAAGGCATTTGTTGGTTCCAAGACACTCGGCTGCATTTCCTAACAACAAAATTAACTTCCTTAAGTTTTTCAATATTACTTTTAGGAGCCAATTGTCCCTCAGATCCACCAGAGAGAGCAGAAATGCTACACCTACCCGTCTCTTTGCATGCGCACACACAGCTGCTGTCAAGGTTGGCCTTCTTTTCCATCATCACATGTCTCACTGTAGCGCTTACAGACATTTAGTCAGCCACCATGTTTCGGTGATAAATAGCCTGCAGACAGCTGAGAAAACGTTCTGTCAAGGAAACCATCCACTCAGAAAGTGGAAAGTTGCCTCAGAATAGAAAAGACAAACCCGTCACTAACTAAGCACAGCAGCATTCCTAAAAAGTTCATTTTCCATCCATAGAAAGACGAGGCCAAATGCTGAGAATGAGTCCCAGTTCTCAGCTGTCAGATTGCTGAGTTTATGTTGGTTAAGGATTTTATTTTATTTTAAAAGGCAGCTATCCTTTATTTTGTGTAAGATAAATCTGACAGAGAAGCCAGAGCAGGTTTGAGAGCAAAGAGGAGCTTTGCTCAATGCCAGTTTCTACAAAACATCACTTCACATGTGTTCAATAATATAATTAGAAAATATAATATTCCAAAGTATCAGACCAGTCGTTGCAATTTTAGGCTTTTTTTCTGATTTTAGAGTCCTTCGCCAAAGTCAAACTCATGAGTTAGCAAGGATTATAAAACTGTCCTGGCTGTGCACATTCCTGACTGACTTTCACTTTCTGCATCCCACATTCCTGCCGTCAGTAAACCATTTCCATGACATCGGCTCAGATCAGGTGACATTTCTCTTGTGTCATTGGTGCAAAATTAACTACAATTGCATTATATTCATCGTAGTGGTGCACATGTGCTAAATAGATGTTGATCTTTGTCAATAGATCAAAAATACAGATTAGGTTGGTTTATGAGGCGATTACACTGTGTAAACCACTGTTATAATTTTAGTTATTTAGTCATAAGAGAAAGAAATATTCATATTTTCCTTATTTATTCATTTATAAACGTTACAGTTACAGTCACCTTTTCCTTATTTTTTCTTCTCCTCTCGACATGTTTAACATTTCAGCTTAAAGCGTCGGATGAGCCCTTTGAATGGAAATACAGACGCTTGCCAAATAACAGATTAGGATAGACAATAATGAGCAGGAAATAATTATTACATTTTAAACAGTGACTAAGGAGTCAAATGGTGAATGGCTGTGTGTGAACCTGTGTGGTCATGTACACACCAAGTGTCCTGGTGACTGTAAAAAAAGTTTTCAGCATGGCTCACTCCAGTTTTAGTTCTGTCACAAAGGACGGTCTAATGGAGTATGACAGCTCCCTGGTTCCCTGATGACCTTTAACCCCAATCATGGTGGTGTGGGACCCTGCCATTCCCTGCACCACTCACACACACACCTCAGCACATTGTTTCAACAGATTAGAGGAGATTGCTGGAAAACTCTGTCAGACGTGCAGCTTGTGTGCACAGCAGAACGAGTTAGACACGATTGGGAAGAAAAGTTCTCACTTCCTGTCTGTCACTAACTCTCTCTCTCTCTCTCTCTGTTACAGTAGCTGCGCATAACGTTGTCAATGTCCATTTTTCAATTGCAGTGTTTCCCTTACTTAAGAAACAATTAAAATCACACATTAATAAGTTTGTTCACACATCAAGTCATTAAAAACATGCTGCACATCATCCTCCTACCACTTCCTGTCTTCTTCTTTGGCATTTCTGCCAGTAGTAACATTGAGTAGTTGGGCACATGACTCGTGTGATCTGGAAAAGTGTTTTCATTGCAGTTTTGTGAAATATGATCATTTCGATACATCACAAAAACTTTTTATCAAAAATGTGAGTTTGTTAAAGATTGGTGTGCTTTCATTAAGCACATTTATTTTTATAACTCCAATTTGCCCAGTTTTAAAGAAAGACAGTGTCTCAAATTAATACATTCATGTTATACCAAAATGTTAATTTTGTCCAGATGTTGGAATAGTTGAAGATTAACTGTGATGATGAAATAATCTACAATTTCATTTTCAGCCAATAAAAATCCAGAAAAGTCCATTTGAATGCAATATTTTGAAGAAAATAAGAGTTTTACATTTCTTATTCCCTTATTTCTCCTCCTTCACTTCCACTTTCGACATTGTTATCTAAGAGTCAGATCTGTAAATAATTCAGAATAATGAAGATGTTTTATGGACAGACATAGCGATGTATTTTTAGACCATAAACTCCTTAGAAAAACCAAAACAAAGAGTTTATTGGTGTCTTATTTTGTTTCTCTCCCTCTTTGCAGGTTAATGGAAAGTCTAGTTTACATATTTAAACACTGGCCGCTGAGCAAGCAGGTGATTTAAAGTTAAACTATAATAAAAATGGGAAAAACACTAAATAGAAATTCTGGAAAGAATCTGCTGCTCTTATGTGAAATTTTTATTTTTTTAAAAGGTTTTATTGGCTCTAGTGGCCTTTATTTAATAGTTAGTGGACAGGAATGAGGGAAATGAGAGAGGGGGAAGACATGCGGCAAGGGTCACCAGGCCGGGATTTGAGCCTGGGACGGCCGCGTCGAGGACTAGGGCCTCCGTATGTGGGTGTGCTAGATCCCTGCGCCACCGAAGCGCCCCGCTCTTATCTGAATTTTAACCTATAACACCCATAAAAACAAATGTTTCTCCGCGGATTTATCTTCTGTTCATCAGCTGGAGTTTCTGATAACGAAATGCTGAATTTTATCAACGTGAATGTGAAACATTTCCTGCTTCCAGGTGTTAGAAAGTCAGAAAGCAGGCAGGTGCTGCTAATCTACTGTACTTGATCTGTGGCAAAAGGAGGAATGTTGGCAGTGAGGGCATTCAGATTAGCACAAAGCCAAACTGGGATTAAATTATAATCTTAGAGAAGTTATTGTTACTGCCCATCTGCGGGGTTTATAGGCCATTTCCAGACAACTTAGATCCTGTCATTTTACCATTAAAAGAGAATAAATGGAAAATCATCAAGTCAAATTTTCCATATTAGTTGAAATCCCAGCACTTCTGCTCTGCTATCAGAGCAACAAACAGAGTAACAACTCAGCAGGTCAGTTATGTTAACGGGCAACATTTTGAAAGAACATTGCAACAAAAACAGTTTATGTAAAGCTAAATATGTTGATGTTTTTCTTAGTAAATATATCTCGCTATATTTCTGTTGACATGAAATTAACACCAGATATTAACTGTAAAAAATCCAAACAAATTAAGTTATGAGAAATGAAGAGCAGCGAGAACTGTCACAATAACAAATTTAGATGGATGACAAATTGTCCCAGAAGTTATTGCGATAAATAATAATGTTGTCACACCATTTTCAAGTAATATAGTGGAAATAGTGCAAGAACACTGTCTCAAAACTCAAGAAATGTTCATTTCTAATGAACTGGAAGACATTTTAAATACCCAAAATAAACAAACAGAAACACCAAATAAAATTGGTGTTTACAAAATTATCCTTCAAAAAAAGGACAAGTTGAGACCAAAGTACCTGACTGAAGACTTTTATCACTTTGGAGGAAGAAAGAGAGAAAAGAGTAGTAGTCTTTATTTTCATATGTGTCATAACAGGCGCCCAGCCCATATGGGCTTTCAAGACAATAAAACATACAAAAAAGCAGACAGACTTTTTGTTTTTTAAACAAAAAGTAAAAAAACAAACTCATGCAAACAAAAATGAGTTTGTTTCAATTTATTGCACAATTAATTTATTCATTGCTTATTGCGACAGACCTAAGTGCAGCCAGGAGTAAGTATTGAACACAAGGAGGAAAAAAACAACTGGTTTTATATAAACTGATAAAATGATTCTCATTACCACAGTGTTGCACAAAGAGGTAGGACTGGTAAAATCAGATACTTTTACTTCCAACTGTTATTGCTGCTAATGGTGATGGTTTCCAAAAGAAGTAAATACAAATATTCTCTAACTTGCTATTTAGTATAAATTAAAGATGATTTATTAACATCTTAAATAGGAAAAAACTTCTTCACAAAAACAGCCCAGGAGGCATAAAAAACCAATCAAATATAAACCGATTAAATAAGAAAGAAACTGCATTTCATATTGTGTGTTTACAGAGATGTGGGGTCCCGTCCATAACTCTGGCATCACTGTAGTTACACTATTATTTCTCATCATTAACATCAGCAACATGAGCGCACATCGCTCTGTCCAGCTCCTGCGGTTAGTGTCAGAGGCTGTCAGCGTTCGTGTGGCTGGGGGAAGACGCAAGTACTTGTGACAGATTCCCAACCAAGCAGAAAAGAGGCCATCACACTTTATGTACATGCAGAGGCTCATAAACTAGTGTGTGTGTGGGTGTGTATGAGTGTGTCAGAGATGCAGATGTCCGGTGACAGCTCGCTGCTAGGGGGTCATCTGGAAGCAGCTGCCTAGGGGACAGAGGGCAACACACACACACACACACACACCCACGCGCACACACACATCCTTGTTTGCGTGGCCATTTTTGTGGGGACTTTCAATTGACTTCCATTCATTTCTACAGTCTAAACCTTACCCTTATCCTAACAATACCCATTACCCCAACCAAAACTCAAGTCCTAAATGTAACCCTTGTCCCAAAAACAGCATTTCCCCTTGCGGGGACCAGGCTTCGGTCCCACAAGGAGCAGTGGGTCCCCATAACGTAGTATGCGTCAGGAAAATAGTCCCCCCAAAGTATTACAAACAAACGTGCACACGCACACACAACACACACACACACACACACACACACACACATACACTGCCCTCAGGATTACATTTCATCATAAATAACTGCTACTGCATGTGGAGAAAGTTACATTATTTTAACTCTTTTCCTCATTATTTGTTTGTCCCATCAGATCTTCTGTTCTTCTAATTTGTGCAAAACCAATTTTTCTGATTTGCCCTGCAGCTGCATCCAAAAGACAAGAGGAGAAGGTAGTAGAAAGATGAAGTAAGCAGGATAGACTGGTGCAGGGGGGTGTTGTGGCAGGGGACCACCGCCCCCCACGGAGAGCACTGCTCCATTCCCACACCACAGGTGACTGCCCTGCTACCCTCCCCTCTCCTCTCTTCCCTCGTTCATTTGTCTCACTCCAGTGCCTCCCTCTGTTCTTAAAGGAGCAGTTTAGTCAAAATTATAACTCTGCAGGTTTATTACCCCACACTGTACGTTTATTAAGCCGATTTGGGGCCACGATAGTTTTTTTTCTTCAATGGTATAATTTAAACAGCAAATAGTTTGCTGGAAGGGAGAGAAAAAAAAACACTAAACAGTCAGTCGCTGCGTTTCCGTTATAAATTATGTGTAAAACTTTGTTGATCTTCTGCTAACATCAAAAAACGCAATTTAAATAAGAATCACACATGAATAGGTTTGCAAATAGATGAGCAATAACACAGTAGTACATGCTTGAAAAGCAGAAGTGGAGCCTCCTGTACAACTAACAAGTTGACTCTTGTCAACTTCACAACTCTTCACAACAAGGGTGAATCAAGTTGTTTCTGGATGGTCAACAACAAAAACACTTGTCTTTGTTTAAATAAAAAACACCAAATGTGGTGCTGAGGCTGAGATGAAAAAATTGATCAATTAAAAAAAATTGAATGATTATAGAAACAAGAAGACACCACGTCCACAACCAGGCAATATGGACATTAAAAATTACCAATAAAAAATATGATAAAAAAAACCATGCAATTATATCTATTTGCTAAACCTTCATAATTTCCTTATTTTAACAAATTCTTTGATTTCATTTAAGCCTTAAATCAGCTACCAAAATCTTTCTGTTTCTTTTTATCTGTTGCATATTGAATATGGTGCTAAACATCTTGTGTCCACATCACTTTTAAACTTAAGAGTTAAATTTTTCGCTAATTGATTTAGACATCAATACTTTAAAAGATGTTTGATGTACACAGTATTTTTCCTAGATTACTCACAAGTTTGTTATGACTTTGTTCAACGTCAGCACAGGCAGACGTGTTTTTTTAGTTAATCTGTTGAACTTACAATGCCAATGTTGAAAGAGAAAAAAATTTATGATGTCAGATTTTCCACTACAACAGGTGCAACAGGAGTATCAGGTGCAACGAACAAGAGAAGCCTTCTGAACTGGAAGAACAGGTAACAACACCTGAGGGCCTTTACAGCAAGTTCTCACACCTCACATTGACGTATGAACGCTTTAAAAATGAATAAAGGATGGATGCAAAGATGGCTGACATCTGAGCCAGCAAAGCTAAAAAACATGTAGCAATGAAGAGCCGTATGGAGAATTTGCTTCACACTATACTAATTCTACACTCTTACAAATAAAAATGTACTTTTCTTCTTCTGCAAATACTCACACATGCATTGCTCACTACTGCCCCCTCTCCCTTCAGGGCAAATGGTGAATTGCAACATTTTGTCCAATTCTAATTGTGCAATGTAATATGATGTAAATAAAAGATGTTTCACGAATTAAAACTATAACAAAATTATGTAAAGGATTCAACTTTATGAAAAAACATAAAAGTTTGAAAAAAAATGTAAATGTTCAACCAAACAGGTTGTTTCCCATTTACTTTCATTAGCCAACTATTATGTTTTCTGTAAACATCTAAACATAAATGTGATTGTTTTTCTAATTAATATTAAAAATAAAAAGTTTGATTAGCTATGGGAGGTATAAGAGATTCAGCCAATGGTGTTTGTTAAACATATTTATGTTCATCCATTGTTTGGTCTGTGTTTTTATTTTCTGTCCATGTATCATTCTTAAAATAAAAACAGTTATTAGATTAGATTGCCACTTCTATGTTTACTACAGTTCTTGTTTTCCCCTCCCCACTCTCATATTTTGGCCAAAACATGAGATCACCTGGCAGCGCAACATGAGGGTTCAGGTTCCACAGTAGTTCAGCATCCACTGGCAAACGAAAACACAACTGTGTGTGTGTTGGGGTGTGTGTGTGTGTGGGTGTGTGTGGGCATCATCAAACTTTATCTCTTGTTTGGGTTTCAGTAGGCTGCACATGGCTGCCAGGAGGAGGTTCTATGACCAGAATCATTCATAGTGCTACAATGAGTTGATCTGATTTCACACACACACACACCCCCACCCCTCCCACACCCCTCCACACACACACACACATGCATCTAGCAGAGCATAGATGCAGTTGCATGAAATCAGGATAAAAACATGTAACCTTCTGTTTCCAGACCACAAAACGGCTGTAATAACACAAACAAGGTGAGCTCAGCTGCAGTTTACAATCTTGAAGATTTTATGACCTCAATTCAAGTTCTGCTCACAATTGATGTTTGAAAATTGTTGAACAGACAACAGTTGTTAGTGAATGGAGGCTTTGTTGAAAACATAAACCTTTGCTAGCTGATTTTTAGAAATGGGTGGTGTATTAAGTCATACTCTCTTTTGTACTATAGTTAACATAACTGATCTTATCGTTACAAAATATCTGCAAGAAATTGAGGCAAACTGTAACCCTTAATCTTTAAAGGCCAGTGTGGAAAATTACTACTAGCTGTAAATGACATTTAAGATTTGTGACCACCATAATAAGTCAAGTTTATTTGTATAGAACATTTCAGAAAGGAGGCAGTTCAAAGCTTTACCCCATAAAAGAGGCAGCATGTAGATATTAAATGGGGAGGATCCCAGGAGTGAAAAAATCGAAGTGAATAAAACTGATTTCCACATCCAAGTTGAACATTTTCAGACCAAGCCGTATCTTTTGACCTTTTTCCAACTAGATAAAGTTAAGCAAACCGTGAGTCACTTTCGAAGGGCTTCGCTTGACTGCCACATTCCTTTTAGCCACGTTTTGTATATGTAGTAAATAAGCAGGGCATGACTAAACCATAAAAGTCATTAGTGAATGTCATTTGGACCTGGTCAGAGGGAAATTCACATGAAAACTGGGAGGGCTGGGCTTAAAATGTCAATCAAATCCAACATGTTATGTTGGCATAGCAACTGTGCACCTCTGCCACAGCAGCAGAGCATGAAATGCTGTGAGCTGATAATTATCGAACCACAATGCACCAAGATTGACAGACCCACTGCACAACTATCTATTGGCTGATAAGACATAAGGAAATACTTCTACTGGTGTTTTTATTTACGTACTGCTGAACTGGAGGAGTGTTTCAGAAGAACGACAGCAGAAACGTCAAATAAAGACACACAGGAAGGAGAAACATGTATGCATACTGATACAAATAGTTCCCAAAGGTTTCACTCAAATAAGAGTAGAACTACTTCAACATATTTTTACTCAAATAAAAAGTATCCGTCACAGAAACTACAATATGGTAAAAGAAAATATTTGGTCTTCTCAAGTACTGAGTAACTGATTAAATTATCATTTAATATTTAAAAATTAAATAATCAGATGGACAAAATGTAAAGCGGATTTTTTTGTATTTTAAGGAGGAAAATGACAATAATTCATAAAAGTAACAAAATAATGGGAAACAATTTTTTTCCAAAGTTATTTTCTTTTAAAAAATAATTTATTTTTATAAACCTAACAAAAACTGCATTTGTCTATGTCTGGTGAATTTTTGTTCAAAACATGTTTGTTTCTCACTCAGTGTTTGTTCAAAACATGTTTGTTTCTCACTCAGTGGGTAAAAAATCTAGAAATGTTATCCAAGTAAGAGTAGAAATATGTTACTCAAGTAAATTTAACTAGTTATTGCCCAACTCTGAAAATGAGTAATGTAGGAGCTTGTTTTAAGGAAAGTAATTTCTTAATGAGACTAATAAGACATTTCCCCTTAAATTAAATAATCTCCCAGTGGAACTAGAACTATTTTTAAATAAATGTTCAGGAATAGTTGACTTAAAAGGAGCCTTTATGTCTTGCTGAAAGTTACTTGTAAGTTAGTTTTGTCTTATTTGAAGTTTACTAAGATATTTGCAGTAGAAAGCAGGCCAAAAATA